>LR991005.1:10005000-14805000 GCA_905163435.1 Mamestra brassicae
GTGTTAAATGATCCTTGTTTCTAAGGGAACCATCCCTTATTATGTTTTCCTTTGCCATCAATCACTGATTTAATTACTTTGAATGTAAATGTTCTTTAAAAAAAAATTATGAAGTACGCTAAAAACTCTTATAAAAATGCTTTCAAAGAGCTGTTTTTTTTAGAGGAATACTCCATTTACCGAGCTTTTTTAACATCTTATTACTCTTCTAAAGTGTTGATGAATAGGATGCGTCACTTTTATTTTATTTTACGAGTTTCAACCATTTTAGTTTAATGATGAAAGTAACTTGATGTGGCGCGACCGTTATAAAAATGGAAAGAAAAAAAAGAACAATCGTTACCTGGTTTAAGTCTTCATTTCACTACACGGTTGTTTTTTTCTCAAACTACCTCTGTCTTATTTTATTTATCACAAAATTATCCCAATAATCTCAAATATACATATGTATATCAGAGATTATTCACAAATAATATTCACACAGGTAACTTATTTGTAGCACAAACACTTTACATATTTAATTGTTAAATTATGACCATAAAAAACACAATATTACTGTTTATATGAACTGGTTTATGTCCACACCACTGTAACCGCAGAACTATAAAACTACACTGAATGGTCAGTGTCCTTACAACTCTGATTGACGTAGAAAAATGCATTGTAAAATAAAACAAGTTTTCGTATAAAATGGTATTTTTTTGTAAACAATAAACCAGTTTCGGTCTTAAATTATGTTTTAGAGAATCGTTTTGTGTATCTCTAGAAATAAAACAATACTAAACTGTAATTATTTAACTCGTTCTTTATTTATGTCTGGTAAGGTCTTATTGCATAAAACGTTTCTTATTAAAATAATGAAACCTATTTGCCTTTTTGTGTTGAAAGTAATTTAGTTAACTGACATGGGTATGGTTGGGTGCAGAACCATTTTGTTTCTTCTTTAATAACGGGCTGCGATCATCAATCTATTTATCAGTTCAAAAGAAATGCGCTTTGTGGATATCAATTCTTAAAATCCAATTCAACTGCCCTGAAAAACCTGAGGAATACAAACATATCCAAAATCAGATGACGGCCCGATCAGTAAATAAATTATCGACTCGTTATAAATTTAACGCAATTATAGTGATTTGATTGGCTCTTGATTTCATTCAATTAGTAACGTCCATTTGACAAATGTAGAGTGCCAATTCTACTAATTATTACTAAACGTTGGCATTTGCATGTCAGTCGTAAACTGTCAAAAATGCCTCAATTTCCCTACATCTTCCCTTCACTCAACATTTTCAAATGATTGTCGTTCCAGAAATTGGCAATTAGAGTCACGGAAATCTCGCTATAACGACAGCTCAATTATGTTGTAACCAGTTAATTATTTATGTCATCCTGTTCTGTCAAACAAAAAACAAAGACACGACAAACAAAAGACAAGAGAGATATTCTTGATTTCTGAAATACTCATAGTGACGAGAAGTATGTAGATCAAATTAGCTTAGTGTGATGGCTGACTCTTCCTTTCAAAGTTCTTTGTTAATCAGAAGTTCATGAGGTCATCGAATTCGAAGTATACGAAGTTAACAACTGACGTTACAATTATTGAGAGCTTAAACTGCCGGATACTTAATTAAGTTTGCCAAGATATTTTAACTTCATTAAAGGTAGTCTAGCGAAATTTTAATAAATTGATTGAAGCATCCATTATTGCTAATTGAATTGTAACTTTGATGCTTAACGTTTAGATCGAGCAATTTTCACTCCATGATAAATTATTGGGACTGTTATCAACAACAATTTATAAGAGATTCCCATTATTGAGGCATCTCGAAAATTTTGCCAGTAAACTGGCTTTTGTGGTAATAGGCGCAGGTTTAATTCTTGTATGTCCCAAAATATTATTTAAGTAGCCAAAAAGCTAGCATCTCAAGGTGAACCAAAAAAAATTATGATACCTACTGATGATGAAGCAACAACAGACTTTTCCGAGCAATATTAATTTGCAGAAAAGATAATTATTATACCATCCTAGGAACAAAACACAGCCTCAATTGAATTTGAACAAATTGGAGTAGGTATTAGTAACAAAGTGCATTCTTCTCTTGAACACAAAACCATTATGACTTCAATTGTTATCGACAGTTTCTATTGGTCTCGTTAAACACGTACTTATTTCCACCTAATATAATTCCTAATGTCTATTGGCAAGTACTTTGATACAAGTGATTCAATCATACAACCTTGTTTGTAATATCTAGAGGCAAAGATAATGTTATATAATATAATATTTATTCAGAAAAAAAGATAATGTTTTTCAAACATATCTAATCTCTTTCGTCTCAGCAATCAATACAAATGTTAATGCTATTAAGTTTAATAAAAAAAATTGCATATGATTCGATCTGATCAGGTCTGTTTTTTGGGTAATTTGTATTCAAATGTGTCTCGACATCTTAGTCTAAACATTGATAATAGCAGATAGGAGCAAAAAAATAATAATTGCCTTTTTTCACATACCTAAAATCATATCAAAATGATATTATAATAACCAACATAGCATTATATCGCGCTGGTATTTCCCGAAGGGTAAAATAGAGATGTACTTATAATTCTTCCTCATTTCGCGACTTAGTCAAAGGAGCAAGCTTGTTGCCACTAACCACGCGCGAAGCTAAACTGAAAACTTCAAATTACTAAAAACTTCAATTACTCTCTGCACTTACAGTAAGTACCGACACGTACAGAGAGTTACAGTCTTATTATAAACAATGCTCGACCATAGACACCGCCTGATTTGTTGCCGTGTATTGTGCGGTACGAGTCCGTACTCTGGGAGCCGCTAGCCAGCGCGAACAGTCCATAGCGCGACAGGGCCGCAAGATTGTCAATTGTTTCGCCAAGCAGCAGAAAGTAATGCAAAAGAAGTGCACATTCTGGTTTCAGCTCGAGGGTACCCACCATTCCCGATACAAACAGAGAGGGATACAAGTAAGGATAATACCCATATTTTATATATATATATATTTTTTTGTACAGGTACCTACATAACTTACATTGTACTCGCTCCAATAGGAGTTTGTTCTTCACCTAAGTATCAAAGTGTGGAAGCCAATGTTGCTGAAAAAATCTAGAATTGGCTGATGTCTTTTGAACTTGTACTTAACAGTTTAATGACGTGAACCACCTATTAAGGTTTATTGAACAGAGTATGGGCAAACGTAGTGTGGGACGCCCTGCGGCACGATGGATCGATGATTTGAAGAAGGTGGCTGGCAGCGGATGGATGCGGACCGCTCAGGACCGGGATGGTTGGCGATCTTTGGGGGAGGCTTACGTTCAGCAGTGGACGGCAATTGGCTGATATGATGATATGACGAACAGAGTCATTGCATTTGAATGCAAATCTTATTTGCATAACAACTAGGATGGATGCTATGAGCCTTTGTATTTGTCATTATTACACAGACAACATGTATAACTAAAACTATTTTTGTGCTGTAATTTTAGTGTGTGAATTTGTAATACTACTTGTTTTCATGTTTCATATTCTGTATGCATGTTATATATAGCATTAGGTTCAAGGATGATTGGGAAAATTTTACAGTTTCAGGTAGCTTGATGTGTTGGCGTCTGTTCTCCTTACCTCGTTTATTTAGGTCGTTTTCAATTCCGGTAATACTGTACTCACCAGTAAGAGAAAATAATTAGGCATTTTGAATTGCGTGTTTGGTTAAATACGTATACCATAATGTATTACCACTAACTTACAGAATTTCACTTTGGTTTTGTAAAGCATAGTAAAACCCGGTGCCAATAGATTTTGTTTTTGAGATTCGACTTCAATCTTCATCAATCTTACCTGCAAATTTATAAACACAAGAAAATTAAGGCAAATACCTAGGAGTCTATTATTTATAAATAAAATAAAAACTCCCAAACAATGAATACCTGTTTTGAGAACAAGACAATGAATTAACTAAATCATTATTAACACGTCCCGCCATCGGTTAAAATAAAAGATATTTAGTATCCGTTTTCGAATTCAGTAAACACACGCTTGTTTTGATAAACAAGTTCTGGTCATGTCAATGAATAAGCAACCACGTACAGTTATAAATCCAGTCGGGGCAACCATGAAATATGGATGTGACAGTGTTCCATGTCATTACCATTCCAATACTGAAACGAGTATCAATGTTCTGAATGCAGTGAACATTTCCATTCCTATAGGACATGCAATTTATGCAAATGGACGCGGGGCTGCATTGCATAACTAGATGTATTGTAAGACCTTGAGAAGTGGAAGCTGAGACAAACGTGAGGGTCCACAGTATTCACATTAAATTGCATTCCTCACAGCAAAAGAGAATGATAAAGTTGAAAAATCAAAGTCTGAAACGTTTGGATACGAGGTTTGCAAGAATATACTTTGTGAAAACGCACTTTTTTTTAAACAGTTTTTTCGGAATTGTATAGTATTTTCATGCATGCAGAGGTTTTAATTAATTTCTTTGTTTTGATCCGTGAGAGGTATTTTTATCTTTAACAGTAGGAAAAGTAATCGCCACAACAAAGATGTTAATCAATGTGTTAATTTGGCAAACAATATCGTTCTCCTGGCAAATCAAATACACTTGTATTCCTGTCCTTGAGGGCTCGTTTCTCAATTTTTCCAACAATAATTCTGCACTTCATTCAGTGTGTCATGGTCTTCCGAAATGTATGTATGTAAGTATTTCTACCAAAAACTCTTCAATACAAAATCTCCAGTCAGATGCAAACAAGAATTCATACATCTCTAAACCTAGGTACATAAGTATGAAAGGCTCGTATTTATTCTGATTGCTACTGGGTTTGGTCCGACTCAACTGTCGCCTTTGGGTAAACAGTAAACAGACGAATGAAGAATGCACTAAACTTTTTCAATTCTTTGGCTTTCCAGGAAAATTGCTTTTTTCAACAGTAGTGATTTCTTATTCGTTATTTTGCTGGATAAATGTTGCAATCATAATCATAATTTCTATTTATCAACGATAGAAAAAACGTAGATGTAGATACTAACTGTTACTAGATATTATGTATGTCCTAATTTTATATTTTGTTAATAAATAGGTAAACAAAAATTATAGTTTTTGTTTCTGCAAAATTTAAACAATATACATACAGGTGTCGGTGGGGAAAGTTCATCCGCTATTAAAAGTGTAGATTCTGCGACCAGACTTGTAATATGTCTGGTGGGCAATAGCTTGATGATTGTTATGCTTTTGTATGTGTACTGATCATGCAGATAAACTTTGATCGAACCATTAACAATTTTTGTGACGTCAGCTCTAAATCATATTATTATCTGGCGATTTAATCGTCACCACAACACCTTAAGTTTCATGAAACAATAAGAAATAAAAAGGAATTATTTAGTTTGATTTTCGTAGAAAAGTAAAACTGTATTATAATAGAGGACAAAAAAGTTTGTATTGTATTTTAACATAGTTTCTAAGAAGTAGATAAGGCAGACTATTGTCGCTTCATTGACTAAGTTTATGTGCGAATTCAGCCCACGCGATATTTGATCTAATGTATAGACAACAATAAACCAAGTGGGCGTTTAATTGTTAATCTATCATCCCTGTTTAGTTTTGTCATCTATATTCGGTAACATTGTTATTCTTTAGTAGGTAGATATCTATTTTGGTATTGTAATTATGTTAACGTAACCTGTCATCATTTATGAATATAAAATCATTTGACTTTTAAATTTATCATAAGATTTATGAATCACCGATCGATGTTTTTTTTATCTTTGCTGATAGCCCTGGGGGTTTAAAATGTCAGGAGCATGAAGTCCTGGGTTCGATTCTGGCTTATGCAAATTTTTTTAAAAGGCTAACCCTATTGTAATTACAATAATTTAAAATTACCGCATTACATTTTCAAACTATAACTTTAGTTTTAAAATAGCAATATAAAAAACTGTGTTTTCTAGTTTCAAAATATACATATAATAAATCAAATCTTTCGTAAATTGTAGGACATCCTTTATAACTAATAGTCCAGGCTCGCTATATTGTTACGTTAAAAAAAAAGTCACACGTTAAGATTTTAAGATAAAATGCCCATTCAGTTAATAACTTAGTTGAGACGCTTTTACTATGACCGTTTTTAATTTTATAATATAGCCTTTAAAAAATTGCCCTAATAAAATTATTTGGGGAATTGATTAATCAAGTGAAAAATACGTTCCAAAAATTTGTACTCTTGAGATTTAAAGTGTGTCTGATGTTAATAGTCTTTAACATAACTGGCTTTTGCCAGTTATGTTGTAAGTGTATCTACTATAGATGCACCTCTGGCTAATCCTATTGAAGTTACAATAATTTAATATTACTGCATTCCATTTTCAAACTACAACTTTTTATAATTAGTCGTTGTTTCGACTGTCAGATATTCTGTAAAACCAGCTATATATAATATTTTATACTACACCTGCTTGGAAAGTACCTTGATACTTTATCAAATTTACGGTAGAAAGTACGTCATTGCATATCGAACAAATATGCGGGGAGAAAACGCATCTGAGCGGGAGAGAAAAGTGTATGAAAATCCATTTCTTACGTGGTTTTTCTTTTTTAATTTTGGGTAAGACTATGCGCCGGTAACCTAAATATCAAAAGCCAAAAAGTTTTTACAGTGAGTTTTTATCTCCAAGTTCGCAAAATGACACTGGCCACTAGCTGTGTGTTGGATGGTGTCGGGCTGGCAGTGCGACCCTGCGGCGGCAGGATAAACAATTTGAAAAAAGAACATGTGAAAATTGCAGACGCCATTGGCGCCATTTCCAATTTGTGTGTTGTTTGAGGATTCAGTTTTAACTGCAACAATTTCAATATAAATTTCAATTAGTAAAGATTTCGTTTTTTATTTTCCTTGTAGGTGTAGTATAAAGCACTATGTATCACTCGAGAGAAACTGCGATTCCCGATCTTGGGTGTTTTAAAGCCCTCGCCTACGGCTCGGGCTTCAAACGACACCCTCGACGGTAATCGGTCACTTTCTCCTCTCGGTGAACAATGTACTATTGTTTCTCCACAGCGAAACTTGATAAGTAATTGACATCTCGTTTAATATTTACTACAAACCCTTACATGGCATAGGGTGTCCCAAAATTAACGCAAAATTTGAATTTTTCGCCATTTGTGCAGTAAAGTTTGGCAACTTCAAAAATATAACAATTTGATAGCTTTAAGTTCAGGGTTACTAAAAATGGACTATCAATCGAGAGAGCAACAGTTTTGTTGAACAATAATTTGACAACAATGTTATTTTCGGTGGTCAAGTTCAGAAAATCTACCATTTTAAATCTGGTTAACACCACTAGATTTCTTTTTTTGAAGTTATTTGAAACCAAAGGTCTATAAAGGTGTAAAGGGCAAACAAGCCCACAACCACCAGTGCATTGAAGGATGCAAAATCGTAATGGAAAATTTCTATAAAATAATGAGTAAGTACGCAAAGCCCTGGAGACTGTTTGCCCTTTGTGATTCCATACATAACCCTATCCTGTGTACTTTATGGTTTAATAAAAAATGACCCATCTAGTTAATAACTTAGTTGAGACGTTTTTACTGTGACCGTTTTTAATTTTATAATATAGCCTTTAAAAAATTGCCCTAATAAAATTATTTCGGGAATTGATTAATCAAGTGAAAAATACGCTCCATAAATTTGTTCAATAGAGCTTTTAAAATCAGTGAATAAGCGAGATGAAACAAAACAAACATTGTTTTATTGTTGGAACAATAATATAATTGGAAGGTTCCCAATTAGTTTTATGCTGAAAATGCCTGAAATTAGTTATACCGAGAAAGCACTTAGTTGTGATTTTTATATGTTACATTAACGTTCGGTGAACATGTTAGACGTGTGCATTTTAGATAGACAAACTCATGAGCGAACTTCACATTTCACCGCAGAAGTATCTAAGCTCTAAGACCTATGATCTCGGAGATTGCTTGAAAAAAAAAATTCAAAAGCGCCACGCTTTAGGTCATTCAAAAACAGTGTAAATGGTTTAATTGAAAAAATGCTGCAATTGTCAAGGTTGGTTGGTCAAAGAAATGATGCTATTTGCACGTTTCTACGCGTAGTTTCTGCGGGGAAGAACGTGAAGGAAACTCCACGGACACTCTTTTAAATCCATACTTTTTAACAATGTTTACATCATTCGTGTTGAAATTATAGATATATCTGAGAACGATGTAGAGAGAAGTGCTGCCGTGCACGATAAAAGCGTCCGGAGTAAAAAACACAAATAATTAATTTGCAGCTTTGCTGATTTATTTTTCAATTGTACGTACTTATATATATGTAACAAACTTGCTTTAATCTTATCTCTATGTACACAATATTGGTCTGTATACTTTCAACAAAGCTCAATTTTCTAAACGACCGTTAATCTTATCAACGTTTATTTATTCTTCATTCTTTGTTCGTCCTTCTTACTATGACCTGCCGTTGCCATTACAATTCCGTTGTACCTCCATCTCTTTCCCACACCGAAATCATGATAGGTTAATGATGGTTAGGGGATTGTAGGTCAATGACAGGCGAAGACTCTTTTGTCAACTCTTCTATTCTCCAAGGTCAAAAAAAAACATCAGTATCGTTTTGACCTTGGAGTTCACAAGAGTTGACAAAAGACAAAAGAGAAGTGGACGTCGTCTGGCATTAACAATGCCTCAGCTAGAATTTGACGGTAAAATGTAACATCGATCCATTTTCCAAGAACCAAACTATCGTGTGAAAGAACTTCATGCCTGCAGGTTTGTTGAGATCTTTGATTAAGATCTTACAAGCACTGGCTAGTAAATACGAACTTCTACGAACTAAATCCTTAGTGACGCACGTACCTAACGTGCGTGATTGAAAATATTTTCATCAACAACATATTTTTCAATGTAAAAATCTTATATTTGTTGGAGGTAGATTACTAGAACTACACATTTATTTATTTGGATCTCCAATAAAGGATTCACAGAACAACATAAGCCACAGTGATACAGGTGGTTCATTTACGTGTGCTCATTCAGTTATAGGAGACCACAGCATGCACATAACTAGGGAACTAGGTTTACAAAACAGAATAATATTACATACACAGAATTAAATTAAAAATAGGGTAAAATCATCCCATTACATAAAATTAAATAAAAAAATCTACATTTATTTAAATTAGATTAAATTATTCCAATAGAATAAATTAAGATTATTCTAGTAAATTAAATTAAATTGCTTCATTCACATAATCAGCTTTATGTAACACTGATAAACAAATTCCCTACAGAAAATTTAGACTAAGAATTGTGTCTGCAACCTAATCTTATAGTTATATTTTTTTTGTTTAAGGGCAGATTTTTCAATATTCAGATAGCTTTTATCCGAAGAATAAAAATGGAGGTTTAATAGTTTTTCTACGGGAAATATGTAAAACAGCCATATTTATTCTTTAGTTAAAAGTTATCTAACTTTTAAAAAATCAGCCCTAAATGAGGCAAAATCTAAAAAACCATTTTTAAATAGTTAGGCTACCTGTCCATTGATGTGGAGTAAGGTAGCGATAGTGCGGAGCGTAGTTGCAGACTGTGCAGAGCTCCGCATATTCTGCAACTACGCTCCGCACTCGGCAACGTGACAAATCGGCCTAGCTAGGCCGAGTTCAAACGACGAGTAATTTGATTTTAGACCCCATAAATTTCAAGTTCCTTAGTTTTTAATAAAAAAATCAGATCTAAAAGCATGTAGATACTTCAAGCGTTCATTCACCGGCATTACCAGTATAAATAGCCTTTCTTAAAAGCTGTTATAAAATGTAACAAGGTTGTTAAGTCTGAGTTTACTTGTTTAAAATACACCAAATAGAAGGTTAACATGCAACTGTGGTCTTTGTTACCTTGCTGCATGTTCAGTTCGTAGGAGTGTTTTTATCTGATAAATATCTACAGGCATCACGATATTTTCGTCGGCGGCCATATTGCGTACGTTTTGCAGGCCGAGAGTTTTAAACAAATAAACGTCTTTGTGAACGAATTAAAATTTTCACAGAGTTTGTATTTCTATTGCCGCTATAAGAACAATAAAAAAATTAAATGTATTTTTTCAGTTTATGGTACAGAACCCTTCGTGTGAGAGTCCGACTCGCACTTGGCCAGGTCTTTTTACTTTTTTTCGCCGATACTCAGCACTTGGTGTCAAGTTGACATGCCGGTCATGCTCCACAGCCTCAGCCGCTTGGTCCCACCAGTCCCACTAGTAGGTTTTATATTTGGAAGAGATGCTCACCCTCTTTTATGTCTAAAAATTATACTATTCCACATAATCTTATATTATGTTTGGAATAAACTTTTCTTTTTCTGTCTTTTTAGATTGATATTCATAGTTTTATATAATGTAGAAGCAATTTTTATTTCAAGTTCTGTAAATGTGTGGACCATGGACCATTATGTTAATAGATAGTTTCCTTGTTTGACATGAAATAGCAAGGGCAGTTGAGGGTGTGTCAAGCTCACTCCAATGTCTCGCTAATGGTGGCGCTTGTATCGGATCATTCAATTCCCTTCAAAATTGTTGAACTGATTGGTGCTGATGCACGCGTCATGTTTTTGAACGGGCGCCGTCAGTGGAGACTGGTCATCCCTTAGTTGCCACTGCCTCATTTTAATATTTGATACTATAAATTGTTTTTTTCTTTCTTTACATTGTTCTCATGTATAGAAGCAACAAGGTTTATGTAACCAGGATTTTTGTAAACATAAAATGATTTAAAAGAGTGTCCGTGGAGTTTCTTGCACGTTCTTCTCCACAGAGATCTACGCTTTGGAACGTGCAAATAGCTTCATGTTTTTAACGGACTGACTTTGACAATACAAAAGTACCTGATAATGGTTTATTTGAAATAAATGCTTTGACTTTGACTTTGACATCTGTCGGATTCAAACAACGTATATCTCTTCATATTTTGATAAATTCTAGAGGTTCCTATATATCTTTAACTACCGTCGTCGACGCGTGAAACGGCTAGCTTATGACAAAATTACTACAGACTTACGGTCGGTCTCAATAATGTATCTACCTTTAACCAAATGTCAAATTAGCTACCGACAGTAGCTGAAATGTCATGTTATATAAGCAAACATGACGTTTCAGCTACTTTTGGTAGCTTATTTAACAGCTGGTCAAAGGTTATTGAGACCGGCCGTAAAATTAACCCTGTGACACTCAGTGATAGTCTATCTTTATATCAGACTTCAAAGACTTCGTAATCGAATAAATAGGTAACCTACTTCAATAGAGAACCTTTTACAAACATAACCTTTCAGCAGACAAACAATAACTACAAAGGACAAAAAAGAAACAAATACCAGAGAGTAGTTAAAACTTTAGGACACTAATTGACAATTTTAATTAAAATTGTAAGTACTAAAAGGCCTGTAACCGTCCCCTGAAGAGGTTATCAAGAAACTTTTGTCGCATTGGCCTTTATAAATAAAACTTTGCAAAGTAGGCACTTCAAAGGTTTAAACTCCAATACGACTAATGGTAGCTAGGGTTGCGGAATTTGTTCGACAGAGCCACCGCGGCACTGGAACGCAGGCAAGAAACACGGATGGGTTTTAGTCAGTAAGAATCTGACATCGCCCTTCCGCGACAAATTCACATCTTTAAAAAAAAAAAAAAATACGACTAATGGTTCGCCCATATGTGTTGGAGACCATTTATACATCGGCATGTAAAAATGAATATTGAGTAATTCGAGAGAAAATTAAATGTGGCCGTAATATTTTGCTTGAAGAAAACTCACAATGGTTTAGAATAAACGTGCTACACAAACATATATGCAATATTGTACATAAGTAGTTCTCTCTTTTATTTTCATAAAATAAAACTAGCCTAATATTGGTATTAGTGGTCTTATTCAGCCGGTCGATTCTGTAAACATATCAAAGTGAAGGCTTGGGTGAAGTGATCACGAGGTGAGCTGCCAATCCATATAATCAAGATGGAATGGGATCACTTCGCCCAAGCCTTCACTTACACATGTTTACAGAATTGACCGGCAGATCAATACTCTTCTCATCCAGCGCGGGTAGGCTAGGGATAGTCACAATACTGTACAGCTTTTCTTTTTTTTTTAAGGATGGGTAATCATCAAATGACTTCTTCCGCTCTGGGTGGAGTGGAAGGGCGTGTCATACTCTTACTGACTAAAACCCAGCCGTGTTCTTTCTAAAGCCCTTTGCGTTCCAGAGCATTTTTTTTAACAAATTCCGCAACAATACTTTGTAGCTTGAATGATTGGTTTCTGGAACGTTAAATGATCGCAAAACTATGTATCAAATTTTCAAGCCCACGTAAATTACATTGATTGTGAAGTTATACTTATTTTGTAACTAGGTTAATCATAGCACTTTAATACGTCAATCTTTTTGGTAAATTTAGACTAGATAAGGCCAGTTCGAAGATTCGTCAAAAATCTACGACAACAGTTGACGCACGCCTGACTATTTATCACTTAACTTTCAACACGCAGCTTCCTTTCAGGTTTGAGTGTCAAGGTTAATAAATCACAGAATCTTATTTTTCTAAAAAGATTTTTTAAATTTTTCAGTTCATTTTCTTAGAAATACTTTCACAGCTTATTTCATGTATTCTTGAATACAGAAGGTCACGAAAGAAACATAAAACACGCCACCTCAAACTATTATTCAACTGAAGGTTCTGAACATTTTAAATCCACGTAAATACTTCAGATATTTATGTTCAAAACGTGAAATGTGACTGAGAACAATCAAATGCGTCAATTCGAATTTTCACACCCACGTGTGTCACGTAGGTACCTTGATATTTTACACCCACGGGCGCAAATAGGTACATACTATAAAGAGGATATCCTTGTCTGCAGGTCTCTGGCAGACAAGGTAGCCTTTGGAAGCGTCTGGCGAAAACTAAAAGAATTTGAAATAGGAATGTGAAAATATGTTTTGTTTTTATCTGGGTCTCCGGTACCAGCCCTCGTTGAAGGCAGACGCCTAATATATTTTAAAGTTCAAATCACCAATATAGTTTTATTTATAATAATATTAATAAGTGACACTAGCAGGTGTCCCTGATGTTACAATACCTACTAGAAATTGACTTATAGCATAGTGCAGAGATAGCTCGGACGGCGGTCACTAATCTGATCTCACAACGAGGTAGTGGTGTAAGGGATAAGGAACGTGATCTACCAATATCTTTTAAAAGTTTTAAATAAGGCTTCACTATCCTTTTCTTTTTAAAAAAGTAAAATATTTCCTTATCATCACTTTCTGTATTGAAATGATTTCTAAGACTGGAAAACTGAATGTTTTTTGCAAAATAAAAAAAATCCGTGGAAAACCTCTTTACTCTTAAACCGCTGAACCGATTTAGATGAAATTTGGTATAGAGATAGAGTTTTGAGTCCCCGGAAAGGACATAGGATAGTTTTTATCCCAGAAATCATCCTTTAAGGGGGTGAAAATGGGATAGATGTTTGTATGGGACCTACCCTTATATTTAAGCACTTGATAAAAATAAAGACGCATACGTTTAAGCGTTTTTGAAAAATAAAAATGCCTGCTCAAAGTAACTATTCCACGTGGAAGAAGTCGCGAGCAAAAGCTAGTTTCAAATAAAACATAAATGTCAGTAAACCAAAGGTTTTGCGCAACAAAGAAAGATTGCTTGAGCTGACGCTTGAGAAAGTCTACTAACTTGATTTCTCGAACTAGTCGTAAATCGTCGTATCAGCGAGGGCACATTAAGAATCTAATAACTGAAAGCTACACAAACATCATCAATCTTCAAAGACTATATCGCGACTTCGTATATGTTTATGTAGTGTACATTTTGCTGGAGTTAAATAAACAAGTTCCTAAGGTTATACCGGTTAAATTTTTAAACCGTTACTATGTACTTCAAGCTAAATTTTCAAAAAACCGGTCGAATATACCGGTTTATTTAAACCGGTATTTGAAGGAGTTGTTCCGTACAGGTTTTTTTTAGATTAAACGGCTAAGAGCTATAAAAACCGGATAACAAACGCCACGACTGTGGAATTAACCGGTTTTGAACGGTTTTTGTCGCCTATCTCCAAGGCGCAGCCGTGCTGAAGTATAAGAACCGGTTGCACTACTGCCCCGCCGAAAGCGGACGCCGCATGTGGATCGGCTCTCGCGGAAGAAACCGGTTAATTAGGGTTCTTCATAACGCTCTTTTAACGTTTCGACTCAGAATGAAATAAACGATAAAACCGATTTATAACATTTAATAACCGATTATTTTTAAACCGGTTCTAAGCCTTGCTCACAAGTTGCAACGTATTTACCAACACGCTCGTCGAATAAACCGGTTAATTTAGGTTAAGATAAAGTTCTTAAAACGTTCACATTTTCTCTTCTTTAAAGTTCAGAAATAAAGCTGTATTAACCGGTTCCGAAACTGCAACCGGAACTTCAAGTTCCCGCATTCTACTTAATATTATCTGTTTTAAAATAACCTCAATCTCTTGACAGTACGAATTCCCAGTATTATGGGGAACGACAACAATGTATCTATCTAGAAAACATTCGGATGGGAGAAAATGATTTAGTAACTCTCACAAAAGCCGGATTATTGAGAAGTAAGTATGTTCTGCATAAATAAGTTTTTGGGAAAAAATCCTCTCACCAATCATGCGATATATTGAGTATAATCCAGATGATCGCTGCAGGTTACTAGAAGAAAGACCCCAGCTTTCCTTGTTTTCTAAGTTGTTGGGAATGAATATAAATAAGGTTGTTAGGCAATTAGCCAAAATTGATTCGGAGCGTTGGGGATGATTAAGTGTCGTCTTGGTTGACAATTTCAAAAGTCAAATTTAAGTTATTCTCAGGACAGTCTGGGGTTAGCCCCAATAGAAAATAGTCCCACACTAATACACAAACATAAATTTTGCTTGCATTGTAACCGAACATTGATATCAAATTAGGTACAAAAATAATTGTTTTTCACCACGAAATCAAGTTTGTTAAACCCTTTAAAATAACAGCCATTTTCAATTTATAATTACAATCGACGAAATCCAATTTAGTACCGAAGGAACAAAATCAATTACAGCGTTTTAAAAGCGAATGATGGAAGTCGAAATTGGATTAATCCATTAAAACTTAACAGAAAAACTAAACTTAACAATCAAACACGGAAGTGACTGACCAACTACTTATATCTGTCTGATATTGCAAGTGAGCTGATGGCTGAAAGTCTTGTACGAAAGAAGTTACAAATATGATGCTTCTCCAAAAACATTTATCAAAACTTGGGGATATACAGGACGCAATAAAATCAAATAGATTCCATAATAAAACGCTCAAGATTCCTAATCTTGAGTGTTTTAAAAATTGATGATGAACAGCAGTGTGATTCTGTAAACATCTCACGGTGAAGGCTTGAGTGGAGTGATTACGAAGTGAGCTGTCAATCCGTGTAATTTAGATGGAATGACAGTTCACTTCCACCAGATTTTTCACGGTGAGAGGTTTACAGAATCGACCGGCTGAGACAGCACTTATTGCGTGTGGAGTCACTCGCAAGTCACTCCACAGTGAATTAGCGTTGTCGTCCAGTGCAAAGAACTGTCTGCGCGACAAGGAAAGGAGAATAACTTCTCTATTTTTCCACTGATTTTATTTATTTCCTCACTCGTACAATTTTTTATTTTTCATTTTGAACAATTCTGGAACCAGTCCAATACCCTCGTAGCAGATGACTGATGTTTAAGATTATCAATGGAATTACATTAGGACAACAACCACTCGGAATTGCAAGAAGTTGTTAGAATCCTCACAGCGTTGATTTATTCTATTCGATATTCACAATGAAATGGTTTATGACATATGAGTGTGTTTTTTTAATTCTGTTTGGTTTTTCAGTAAGTAGCATTTGTCATGCTCTGTCTCTACACCACCTTAAGGTCGACTGGTAACAAATGCCTAAGGTATTAAGGTACCTTGTATAATGTTTTTACCGGTGCATAAAGTGTAAATAATAAATTTCAATCTAAAATAAGACATTAAGTGTATCGGGTTTTTATGCAAATAAAATATTGTTATTTTTATTCCCTATTCTTATCCTAAGACTTGGAAAGAGGTCACGGACCAAAATTGTTTTACAGGGTCAAAATCTAATCTATAACACAGAAGCTCTTAGAAAGTGATTGGGTATGAATCTAGTACATTTTTGTAAGAAATTGCTTTTATCAGTATTTGATGAAAATCACCTCAATAAAAATGTAGAAAAATCTGAGTATGAATATAATATTGTCCTTGAATTACATTACTCGATTCATAGGATCTTCCTTAATGTAGCGAGTCATGTTGAGCAAAAAAATAAGAATTTATGCTTCCAATCTCGTGAGAAGGAAAAATCTCTTCACATATTACCAACGGAAGGTGTTTACTTATCATTACACGTGGCTGTACACACTTTTATCATTATTTCTCCATGAGTAGGCATGAACGCTTCCAAAGCATTGAATTGAAATACTAGAAAGATAACAGATTCTGAAGACATTTGTAGGTGCCATCCAAATGATCGGCCGCTTCTTGAAACGAGAAATTAAAACAATTAACTCGACGTTATTCGTTAAAAGTTTTTATAGAAATGATTTTGCTTAGATGTAGTAACTTCCAAAAATATTGTCAAGGTATAAAACCTCTTTGGTACCAGAATTGAAGTCGAAATCGAGGTTGCTTAGTATTCTAAAGTAATTTAAGTCACGGAATCTCTCCTTTCCCTCAAAAACTTTTCAGTAATCAAACAATTCGAAAAGTCCTCTCGATTCAAATTAATTCAGTTTTCCTACTTTTTGATTGTAAGGTTTGATTGCGGTCTTAAAATCAAGTACCTACAACAATCGGCGATATTCGAGTTTTCGTATAACTATTCCTATTACACTAATTTACGTTACCGCATCTACAAAGCAAATCACTTGCTTTATTATTTACAATTGTACTGTTAAAGCTATGTTACCTACTTAAGCAAATAACATTTAACTGTTTTAACTTTACTATGTCACCGTTTACGGGAGATTGGCCGGAAAAAAGCAGGAAGAGTGGAAAACTGTAGGGAGAGCTTTGCCTACCTACGAGACATCATCAACTCACTGCTCATGTTAAGTGGGGTCGGCGCAAGACGGTTTCTTCTTCAAATTCTGTTCTGTCGACCCGCTATCGCTGACCTTCTTTTCTTATATATCGCTTCTCGTTTTTTCTCGCTTTCGATGGATAGATTGTGTCAATCTATCCATCTTTTTAGCACAATCCAAATTTTTAGGGACAATAAACGCCAGCACATGCAACTTCACCAATCTGTCAAATTTCATTAATAAATTTTCAACTTTAGTGGCAAAAATGTAGGTATCAGGAAGGCTGACCCCAAATAAGGAAAAGTCAAGAGATTAATTATTGATAGTGACGTGAATCAATCCCTCACATTTTGGCATCTTTAAAGCTCCTAGAGTTTCCTGACCGTGACTTCACCGTGGTCTCGTAAAAAGCCTTTAGATTATAAGTTGTGCTCAGAGGTTTACCAATAGGTTCAAGGTCGATTGGGAACATTTTACAGTTTTGGGTAGCTTGATCTGTGCCTTTGAGCTGCGTTGTTAAATATTCTGAATTCTGTTGTTTATTTTTAGATGAAATAACTCCGCAGATTTAAGTGACTAGGTACGCATTCGCTTTTATTATAATGAATTTCTACATGTTAGTCCGTTCTTTCTCAGAGTGTTTTACTCAAAGACTGTTGATGCTATGAAGCTATAATTCTCCGTGGTTATTGGTAGATACAGGTGTTAAATAAAATCTCAAACATACCTGATGTTTTTTTTTAAGGGTACTGTCCACTTGTTGGGCATCGGGCAGTAACTTATATTGATACAATTTCCGTGGTTGGTGCCGCCCTTTGTGTTTTATGTTCCTGTAAATAATTCAATGAGGAAAAGTTAATTTCAATATACTGGTATTGAACCTCATATTAAATATTACCAAACTATAGGCCGCCCACTGTACGTTTTAGTTTGTAGTTTTCTTTGTATGTTATTCTCGGTGTACAATTAAGTATATAATAAATAAATATAGGTATGTTGTTGTAATGAATGAAATCTGTTAACTTTTAAATTCCAGAATATACTCTCAAAACTAATAGGTATGATATTGATTTAAAATTCGCTACATCACAAAGCAAAGACGCGAGAAAAAGCTAGTTCATAATAAAAAGGTCTTCTAACGTAGTTTGATCTTCACATTCTATACAACCGACCAATTAAAAAATACAACAACACTTGGGAAGTAAATTAAATAGTTTTAAAGCAATCTCGAAATTCCATGTGTCCCTCGGAGTAACGTGAACGCCAACGGCAAAGCGAAAAAGCGGACGGAGTGAATAAAAAACTGCTGTAAAGATACCTAGCTCTCTACTGAGTCTCTAGTTTTTGCAAGCCTTGTTTCATAGAAAGGTGAAATTTTAATAAGGGAATTTCTTAAGGAATGTGGCTGAATTGTATCTAATAGAGAGATATTTTTAAGAGCGCTTACGCATTACGTCCAATCCGCACCCGATCACTGGCGATCAGTATCCTTGAAAATACGGTCCGGCGTAGTCGTAGAACAATTTGTATGGTAGCTTACGAACTATACTCAATTTCCGTGATCCGAGAATCTCCATTTCGGATAAGATTATTGACAGACCAAAGTGGCCATAGTATTATTTGTATGAACAGTTGCACACTACGTCCAAACTGAATCAGAGCTGCGTCCGAGAAAAAAGGAATTTTGTGTCTTATCGGAAAATACCTAATGTCTTTTATAGCAACCGCTCTTAAGGTTTAATTTATGCAACTATACTTAGCTAACACAAATGTCACAACGCTGATTTCCAAGACACAGACAAACGCCTAATTTGAAGGTCTACAAAAAAAAACAATTTTACGTGACCTCCTGCTGTCTCAGTCGTTTAAAATGCGTTGCGATCGATATTCTTTTAAGATAAGTGTCGTTTGAGTGTTCGAGAGTAAGCCAACCATTTTAAGAGCTTCATAAACGCAATCACTCGTGATTCCTGAAATGGTCAGGATTTCTACAGACGCGACGGGTCAATGACATTTGGAAAAGTGTAGAATACGAGTACATACACGCATGATTAAGAGCATTCATCGATAAACTTTCACACACACACACAAAATTCTTACGTAAGCAAATGTAACCGTAATATCATTGCCTTCAGAAGAATGATTTTGAGGCGGATTTTGCTTGCTTGCCTTACCCGATCGTGAATTTTTCCCGATCGTTTCCGGATTATTGCAAAACCAGTATGTTTGTAATAGCTTGCGAGATAGTTTAACTGTCAATTTACTGTTAACAATAATTTCAAATAATCCCATCTGAATTCAGTAGTTTTCAGCATGTCTGTGTATTATAAAGAAAGACCTTACAATTTTAAGCGAAAATTTACAAATTTTACAGAGTTTGCAATAATTCAACTTTGGTGAATGATGGTGAGCCCGACTGTCATGGCGTGAAACCTCTGATACGTTTCTCAGCCAGGCAAGTACGTAAAATCATAAACAGCATGAGCCGAGGCAAATCGCCAGGACATGATGGGCTCAGTATTGAGCATCTGAAGCACGCAGGTGTCCATCTGCCGCGGGTCTTGTCTATGTTTTTCACAATGTGTATTAGTCACGCGTCACCTGCTAATTTAATGAAGACCATCGTAGTTCCTATTGTGAAGAACAGGAATGGGGACATCGCGGACAAAGCTAACTATCGTCCCATTTCTCTTGCGACAATAATAGCTAAGGTATTGGACGGTGTGCTTGATTCTTACTTAAGTAACCACATACATCTTCATGATGCACAGTTCGGGTTTCGCCCCGGACTATCAACTGAAAGTGCTATTTTAAGTCTCAGGCATACTGTGCAATATTATATAGATCGAGGGACGCCAGTGTACGCCTGTTTCCTTGATCTCTCCAGGGCATTCGATCTTGTCTCGTATGATATGCTCTGGGGGAAGATGGGTGACAGGGGTATACCCGCGGAAATATGAGGTCTATTTCAGTACTGGTATGGTAACCAAAGCAATCTTGTGAAATGGGATGATACAGTCTCTGAATCGTATAGCTTGGAGTGCGGGGTGAGGCAGGGGGGGTCTGACGTCTCCCAGGCTCTTCAACCTCTACATGGATGACCTTATTGTCTCTCTCAGCAGCATGCGTGTCGGATGCAGTGTTGGTGGGGTTAGAATTAACAACATCAGCTATGCAGATGACATGGTGCTGCTGGGTCCGTCAGCGGGAGCGATCAGAGAGGTGCTAAAAGCGTGTGAAGCCTACGCTGCCGCACATGGATTAAAATATAATGAAAAGAAGTGTGAATGGTCTTTGAGGTTGGTGGTAAACACCGTGGAGAAGGACCCGAGTTTCTCGTGAATGGGTCAAAAAAGAATAGGGTGTCCACTTTTAAATATCTAGGGCATTTTATTGCCGCCGACCTCAGGGACGATGTAGACATCGAGAGGGAGCGTAGTGCACTAGCGGTCCGGAGTAATATGTTGTCCCGTAGATTTGCGCGGTGTACAGACCTAGTAAAAGTAACACTTTTCAAGGCTTACTGCCAAAGTCTGTACGCGGGCGGTCTGTGGGTCAACTATACTAAGAGATCGCTGGATGTCCTACGCGTCCAATATAACAATGCTTTCAGGATGTTGTTAAGACTGCCCCGTTACTGTAGCGCGTCGGCGATGTTTGCGCAAGCGCGTACTGATGATTTCCATGCGATTATACGCAAAAAAACAGCGTCGCTTCTGAGGAGAGTGAGGGACAGTCAAAACAGCATTCTGAAAACGGTAGCTGAGAGCCTCGGCTCTCCAATTGTGCAGCAGTTTGTGAAGAAGTTGATTGGTACTAACACTAGGTAATAAGTTTTTGTTTTTATATGTTACTAACACTCTATGGATCTGTGCGTCCGAAATAAAGTTATTTATTATTATTACTAATAACCCGGTGACATTGAAAATGTGTTTTCAACCTAAATATACAACACTATTTCGAAACTGTGACAATATTGGCTGTTTGTTAATCATCCAAGTTATTATTGAGATTCAACAAACGACACCACTAAATTTCTGCAAATAGTCTTCAGTTTCTGCTTTAGTAAATACATTGTGTACAGCTTTAAAGTTCATTTACTGCTGTCTTATTAGGATTGCACAAGAAATGAGAGGTTAACGTCTTGTATCATTCTACGGGGTAATCGATCGATTTCGAAACATGTTTCAGTTCATTCGGTAGGGGCGGATATTGAGATCTGATTTATTTTATAAATACCCTATGATATCCAACTATTATTTGAATTTACATATACTTTTACACACACACAAAAAAAAACTTATAATTTGTTGAGATTGAACTAAAAAATATATCATACCGTAACTCAGTAGCTATAACTTTTCAGTTTTATTTTAAACGTTAGAATCAAGCTAGTTATAGTAGTATTTTCTTACTATCCTTCCTTCGATAAATATTCAATCAAAAAAGTTCCGCAGATTTTATTGAATGTCAAATGCATTGTTTGTGTTTTGTGTGTGCGTAAATAAAAAATAATAGATAACAATACAGACGAGATCTTTCGAGACAGACATTTATTGAGGTATGTTTAAGGTAAAATAATAAGGAAGTTTGTGTTTGCTGACAAAAGCTTGCACTGACTGGACAGGTCCACTCAAATCTGTGTGGTTCTCTCCTCAAAAGATCATTTCAGACACTGGTCTGCATGGTTCTCATATAACGTATTGTGAATGTGAGGACTATGTAGATCGCCATATTAGGGTTTCATTTGAGTTAGTCTGGCAGTTTCAGTAATTTATGCGGCCTACCCAAATGTCTTTACTTTGGTTTTGTTCGTCAAATCGTTGAGCTCCTTAAAGTTCTAAGTTTGAGCTACACGATAACTGATAAATGCTTGCACTGTATGTACGGGTTCACTCAAATCTGTGTGACACTTTCCTCAAAAGGCCACCTCATAATAACCTACATGGTTCTCATATGATTTGACTAATACAGATTGTATGGACTTTAAAAGAGACTTTGACCTCTGAGTTTGTTTCGGTGTTTCTTCTCAGGGTAGTCAGCTAGGAAACACTGGCCTCATCTAGCTTAAAATGACAAAAAAAGATTGACTTGTAAAAGTGTTATGTTTAACTTACATGCAAAATAAATATCATTTATCGTTTCATTTGTAACATTAATTGCAGATATAGTTCAATAAAAATGCAGTAAAAATACGAATTGAGTGGTGTTCTTGTAACAGTGAATGATATACTGTTTCATATCGCTACAACCTGGAGGTATTTAAGCTAAGAGTGAATAGGTTATTTCTGTGCTAGCGTGCTCCATCGTCGACCAAATCATCGCTTAATATCGTGATGAAATAGTCAAACGTGCCAAAAACCTGTCAATAATTAAAAATAAATTTACCCTCAAGTCATGATTTTAGTAGTTGTAATAAAACTCTACTTTAGCCTGTTAAACCGTTGCACTAAAATAGAATTTGAAACGTTCATAAACATCTGTCTATATCCGCAAAGGAAAGAAATTGTTCGAACAAGGTTTAGCTTCTACCGATACTGTCTCTTTTTTACAAGTTTACTAGAAAAAACATGAAACATCACTTTTGTTACTTTGGCAATATTATGTTTAAGATATTGGAACTTTTTAGACGTGAGAGATTTCTGAAATATGACTTGAAGGCCTAGCACGAATGTTTTTGACATAGTTACTATATTTAACTAACTATAACTATAATACTCGTTTTGCACATAATATTTATTTGAATTTGATACTATATTCATATTTTTGTATGATACAAATTTTATATGTCGCATTCAATTAAATCGAAATACTATGGGGTTGTAGCTTTCTATATTCAAAAATTCACTTACGTAAACGATACTATACGTCAAAACATTGGTGCTTGGCCCTCTCTACTTTGTTTTTTGGCGTTCACTAAATATTTTTCATCTGTTTTTCATCTAAGTGCTGGTTACCTGTATGCTATCTTTATATATCTACCCCCTTACTTCACGCGAGTGTAAATCAATTACACATAAATGGCCCAGTTCCCTGACTTATGAAGAGCTTGAACATCTTGTAAAAAAATAAAAGAGGTCCCTTTCATTTCCACACCCTTCCAAATCACAAAACAGACAAACATACATAATATCTACACACATTCACACATTCACGCACGCGCATACACATACATACACTACACTAACATGCACATTCAGATGCATTGATAGTAATTAGTTTTTTATATAGATTTTTTCTTTTTTTTGTTTTTTAAATTTTTTTCTCCAAGGTCTGAAACACATATATTTTGTTTTTTATTATTTTTTATTTTTCTGTGTATATGCCTGGAACGCTGTCGTGTCCCCTCTTAGAGGTGGGCGCTAATGGCCGCGACACAGTATTCCATACTAATGCGGTTGTTAACGAACACAATTTTTTGTAAACTGTTTTTTTTTGTTCCAATAAATATTTTTGTACTTATTTGTATTTTTATATCCAAAGCCAACTACTTCATCCCTCTTTTTCTTTAGTTCAGTTGGTTTTAACATTCCTAGTTATTTCAGCATGTAATGTCTTGTAAAAATACTCTTTGGAAGATATCTTACCTTAGGTATCCACTCTGCAACATGAGTATCAATATCAACCGATCAACAGTCGCCAATAATCAAGCTATATTATATTATATTTTATATCAGTCATTAATTGAAAGTAATTCACTTATTTTACTCTACAATACATTTACATTCTTGCAAGAAATACCTACACTTAGAAATAAACAGTATTGTTGATTCTTATACTCCGTTTTATTATAATAACAAACTAAATCTAATAACAATACAATAATGCTGTGCTTAATGTCACTTGGCATAATAAACGTTAATAAAAAAAAAAACAAATAACTTTTAATTTCAAATATTTTTTATCCAGCCCTAAATAGTTAATGTGATACTTTGAAAAAACGTAGACAAATTTTGGAATTTATTTCGTAAACAAGTCAATTTTAGACGCTCGTATTAAAGTCAGCTAAGATTTCGCCACTGTTTTATAAGCGTACCTATTAGGTACACCTAGGGATTGCAATCCGGATTCTTCGAAATTCGAAAATAACTGAAAAATCCGGATTTTCTTGACTTTTTTAAATCCTATTTTAGGACACAAATTCGGTTTTTTTGGATTTCAGTCATAACTGATTTTCACGGATATTATTTGTATTTATCCACAAATTTTCATTGTAAGTAATCGGTAGATTGATATTACCTACCCTAAAGCGCAAATCCGAACAAAATTTGAATTGGTAAGAATAGATGCAGCATTGTTTGCGCGAATTTGGCGCGAAATCCGCGATTCAGTTTATGCTTATAAACTAAAAAGCGCGGCTTCACGCCGATACGCGCGCGTCCCCCCTGCACCTCGCGTTTCGCGTATGGGAAAAATGACTGATGCCCAAAGTTTTGTTGATTATTTTAGCTGATTTTATTCTGTCGTGCTGTGAATTGAGCAAAAACATGCAAATTTTAAATAATGAATGCTATTTTATTTTAATTTTATCAAATCAACTCAAAACACGCAAAAGTTCGAAAAATCCGGATTTTAATCGGACGAGAGTACAGAAATCCGGATTTTGCAATCCCTAGGTACACCTCTACTTCCCTTTCAGTGAATATAGGCATAGTGATTTTTATATATTTCGTTAAATTTTCAGTATCTGTAACGTTTAAAATATTAGCTCCCTTCCGAAGATATTCAGTAAAGTTTTCTAAATCTAAAGGTAACATACAGTACTGCAGACGGAACACCCATAGATAAACTACTCCACCAGACCAAATACCGTCTGGAGGTAAGAAAACACGTTTCTCTCTGATTTTCAGTTTTATGAGATTCCAACATGACATAATTAATACCCTAAGCTCACATTTTATTATCACAAAAGCGAAAGCCGACAGCACTAACAAAACTTTTAACATCTGTATAGAACTAACACACGGATGCCCAGTGAGCGGAACGACAGCTGTTTCCTGTCCAGAATGGAATGTCACTAGACTTATCTAAGATACTGTCTAGCCTAGACGGTCTCGGACGGTCTTCAGATAAAAAGCCGTTCTATTAGAGTATTTAGAGTCTAGACACTATAATAGAGAAGGTCTTTTTTTGTGAAAATTTTTCTGTTGCGAATTGGGGTAAAAAATTCAGTAAGATTATTTAGAGCTTGCTTATTAAATTTGGAAAATATTGCAGATATTATCTATTGGAAGTAGAATATAGTCGCAGTTTTATTCGATGAAACTCACAAGAGCGCCTCATGTGACTTTGTGTCATTGAAAGTAGGTTAAAAAAACTCAGCCCAATTAATGCTCACTCTAAAATTGCAAATGATAATATTTTTTGGCCTCTATCTTTTCCAAGTCGCCGTCATTCTCTTTGGCCGTATCTCAGTTGATTTGGGGTCGCAACATGGCTTCGCCTTCCATCATTCTTTATTAGAGGCCATCTTCGTAATCCCCATTCTTGGCACACGAGTATCATCTTCTTCCTGCATTACTGACTTTGCCTTCGAAGTACACGATTTTTTATTTATTTTTTGTTTGGAATGGGCTAGCTCTTGACTACGATCACGCCTCGCCCGCCATCAGAGATGATAGAGCGAGCGAGCCCAAAAGATGTCTGTTCACTCTCGCTTTGAAAGCAGACGGGTTATATGTGGAAGGACACACACGCTGACAGAGAGTTCCACAATTTGGCTGTGCGTATAATAAATGTGGAGGAGAAGCGCTGAGTACGACGGTCGGGATATCGACCGTAAAAGCCGAATATTTTTGAGTAGAACCTTGTACTTGAGAGCTAGCAACTACTTTATGGGAACCTATAACAATATTACCTACTCTACTTCGCTTACATCACGACGTGCATGCATCACAATTTCATATTCGCTTACACGTAAATAAATTGACTTGGTATTCAGACCACGTTCACGCCTTCTATCGATATTTACCTGCACTTCGGGTGTTTGTAAGAAAAACAGTCTGATTTATCTTTATTATTGCGTGGGAGAATAAATTAAATGTCAACCACAAAATTTGTCGAATCAAGCTTGTTTTGGTTATAAATGATGCTAAGTAAATTAGTTCATCAATATCCTTGCAATTTATACCGGAAGGCGTCAAAGTCAATAATTGGTTTCCATTTATATGATTGAGCCTGCCTTTCCAAAGCAACAATAGTGTAGGGACGGTTCGAAGTACATAGCTTTAACCCTTGTGAAGCAATTATTTAGATCGATGATTTCCGCCACATCTTAAAACATAAGCTGTCCCTTAAACATGGAAATACGAAACTAAGACTATTTAGGTGTATAAAGGGCATGCGGTACAGAGAGTAAAGTCCGGCACTGAAATGGGAGAATCCTCCGATCAGCCAGTTATTGAGTCTAGTGGGCAACTGGCCGATTGTTGATATTTGGACCGTTATACATATATGTTCACAATGCACGGAGAACTTTGCTTGCGCGATGCAGGATTTCGTTGGTAGTTGATCGCTAACAGGATAAATGGCGTTGGGGTTCTTTTTGTTGCCGTTCAAATTTTGCTTCTTAGTTTTTCATGTGGTGGTATTGATGCCATGCCACCGCTACATGTGAACAGATTTTTTTTTCAATAATGTTCTCAATCAATCTATCTGGCCTTATTCCTACAATGCTGAGCTCGGTGTCCACTCTAATCAGTATTCATGGAGCAACTGCCTATCTGAACTCCCCGTTACTAGGTAACACAATACCCCTTAGCAAGACTAGTATTTATGTAACTTGTACAAAAGCATGCGAGTAGCTTGCATACCATAGTGACATTCAGCAATAATCATACCATAGCAACTTTGTGCGAGTTACAGTCATTGAAGTCGTAAACACATACGGCTTCAACGACTGTCCTCGAAGAAGAAGATGAATTTCCTCCAATTTTATTAATGTTCTATCAAAAATCAAAAGTCATTTATTCAAATTAGGCTGAGTGCCAGCACTTTTTGAACGTCAAAGTTCTACATAAAGACAGTCCTCCAAAACGCAAACGCCAATTTAAATAGCTTCTATGTACAGTATCAAAATAAATCTCAATGTCGCTTGCGTCTTGTATCATTTCATCACTTTTATCATAACGAACTTTGGCCCAAAGCTTTTACTAGCACAATTTTATTGTGATTTAGAATGAATTAATAATCTCAATCTGAAAATTCAATGACCAGAATTAGATTTTGGGTCGGCTTTTAAAAGATCCTCAATATAATTCGTTAACCAGAAATAATTTTCATCGTATCTGTAAATCGTCTTAGAATGATATTTATGTATTTTGGGTCGAAGAAGACTTTTCTTATTAATAAGATTTTTACTCAGTAATGTTGGTGTAAAAAATTTAAGGCTTGAGGTGCCTTGTGGGGCCACGTGGGGGAGAGACAAGGTCTTCGCCCCAACTGCCGCGGCCGTAGGCGCGGGCCTGCGGACAGCGAGCGTTGGGTGGCTCGCTGTCCGGTCACATCCAGACCCGGGTCGCGTTGTGTTTCACACGAACCTCAAAAGAGATGTCAGCATAGGAGATGGGGCCCGCCAGGGCCAGAGCCTGCCAGGGTTGTGGAATTTGTTCGAAAGAGTCACCGTGGCCCTGGAACGCAAAGGGCTTTAAAAGGTACACGGATGGAAGTCAGTAAGAGGCCACGCCCTTCCGCTCCACCCAGAGCGGAAGAAGTCATTTGATGATTTCCCATGCCTTAAAAAAAAAGGTGTTCCTTGTGGACTCTAAATTTTGTGTCCCATGAAGACTAGGAAAAATGAATGAAGTAGGTAAGCTTATTCTTGCTTAACTGTCCTTAGTTATTATTTATAATGGAACGACTGTAGTGTCTAGAGATGGGCGATGGGTAAATACCCAATTGTGTAGCAAAGGGTATTCATCTGCCATTTAGCCGGATGAATACCCTCCGGGCTATTTAGCCCGGAGATGATTATTTATTTTTAACCGAGGTCGCAAAACGTAGGTTATCAATTTTATGGAAATTAAGTTATTTAAACGTACTTGATAAATGATATTTATTTTGTAAGTAGGTTAAACAGGTTTTTTGTCATTTTTAAACTAGATGAGGAGAAGAGAAGTGGTTTACCCTTCGGGATGAGGTACTCAAAGCGTTCACGAAGATATTGAGGAGAATTAGGATTGTGCAGGAAAGTATAGAGAAGGGGGATATGGGTATCTTGCCGACGCCAAATTGGCAGCCACTTCAATCTGGTCCGAAACTCTGACACATGGTCGGATTTCCGGAGGCCAAAAATGAAGCGAATGCAAAATTTAATGCAAATTCGTTCAGTCGATAAGCATCAATAGTTTTGCTGAGAATCTATGGATAAACGAGTAGGTTTTACCTAGATATCTAGATACCAAGTAGTCAATGCGAATTGGATGAGTCCCTAGAGTGCACTCTCTAGCTAAAGTCGCACCAATTGTTGGAAGGAGGCTAAACGTCAGACTTAATAGAAGCTTGCCTATTTATCAATTACTTTACGCCACAATACCCACTGAAAGAATTTTAAAATAGTTTTTATCCAGTTGTATTTCAGACTTCTGTTAACTTTCGTTCACACAAAATAGTGAAATTTTTTTTGTTCGTGACTAATTTTGTGTATTCTTGTTATTATTAATAGTTTATGGGACTTGGAATAGGAGGTTAATGCTATTATAATTCAGAAATTGGAAGTTCTTAAAATAATGAACATTTTTGGGTCCATTTTTCCTGTTCATCTTTTCATCGCAGTCTCCCAAAATGTTAAGGTAAATGTTAAAGCAAATATACGAGACTAGCTTTTGCCCGTAACTTCGTACGCGCATATACCGTCTTTTTCCGTTCCCCCAGGAATTTCAGGAAATCCTTCGTGCTCCCCTCAGAGTGTAGGGAAGCTACATGCCAAACTCCAGCTTTCCACGACCACTAGTTTTGGTTGTGAGTAGTCTGTCAGTCACTCAGTCGCTCAGTAACGGAATAATTTTATATGTATTGATTGATATCAAAGGGAAATCGCACGTGTAGTTAAAGATGGTACATAAGAATAAGCTATTTCAGAACAATGATTAAAGTTTTGTTTAATTTTATATTTTCGCGTGGAGTTTATTCGGAAGTTGCCTGGTGATTGTAAGGTAACTGATCATCATGGCGTTTGGATATTTACAAGACCAGAGCATCACAGTTGAATTAGATTTCAATAGTTACGCTTGCTTGCCACTCAAATATTCTATCTACTTATTAAAACAGAAATAAATAAATACTGTTTGTGTCTAAACAAATTTAAATCAAGACTGCGTTAAAGAAATTGTCACTCTGTGTGCGTTGATTTCCTCCGCGACAATTTTTCACTGTCACAGTCAGCATAAGATTCGTAAAACTTGCTTTTATCTGATATTGGCACGTTCCATAACACGCGCGGAAAATGGCGTAAGTCTGTGGCGTCAGCGCCATATAAACTTTGCTCATATGACAAGTTAAAGTCATGAGTTGGCTGGGTTTATAATAGAATAGAATAGCAAAAGCTTAAATGGTAATTATTTATGAAGTTTTAGACGATAAATAAGTCACATGTTGATGACGTATTGTAGACTCAAGACCGAGTGTTGAATCGTGTCTAAATTAATAATGACAGACTAAAACAAGTCTTCAAATCATCTTGATAAATAAGATCTTGAATCAATTTAATTTTCAGAATAATGGATCGGATAATGATTCGTTTGTTGTAATTTCGTTATCTTTTTCGTTGCTTGCATTACGATAAGTAACAACAAACATTTTCAATGTCATTAAAATCTTGTAATAAATTACTCTTGGTGGACCAAGCAATATTTCTAAGATCATTTTGACCAAAAAAATTAAAAAGGTTTACTTACTTATTTTTCAACCTTGTTAAAAAGCAAGATTTATGACTCAAAGCTGTAATTTCTACTTGATAGATTAAAAACCATCCCAGAAGCCGTAACGTAGCTTTGTATAAATTGTGAAGTCACTAATGCCCAGTTTGTAACTTCAGAAATTTACTAGAGCGTGGGTATATTAGGCAAAACCCGCTGAAGTAATATCCTACGGGTTCTTTCATGATGTGATTGATAGAATCACGTTTTTATTATACTAACGCTTTTCCGCGAGTTTTGGGCAACCACAATGCTTGTTAGTGGGGCAAGGGATATACAAAATACCGATATTTATTGGATTTTAGGTTGCCTTCCAAGACCGTTATATTTTTTGGGCTGGTGCTTTTGACGGGGTTTTGTTTACAAAGTGAAAACCTATAGCTGATGTATCTTTATAATTTAAGCATTCATTCTGTACTTACCTTTAAAGATTATTTTTTTTTAGCTTTCTAATCAAGCATATAATAATACAAATTCAACAGGATAGTTATGCATAAAGGCGAACTTTCTATTAATTAATTGGTTTCTAGCGAACCCAATTCTGGGTTAATTTAAGGGTTCCGTAGTAGAACGTGGAACCCTAATGGCAAGTACTTATCGGTGTTACGGGGCGTAATAAAACATGTTACATAGCGAGCATTCGTGCAGTCAGTACGAGGGAACGAATACGAACATGTGTGTATGTGTTTTGTTTTTCTCGGATTTTAGGATACGACGTAACATAGCATGCTCGCTGCGAATGTTATACGGCCCGTAACACCAGTCAGTACCCAGCTTTATATGTAGTTTCGCCATTTCCGTCCGTCCGTGGTTTTACTTAGAGACTTTTCATGTTATAAAACTGTAATTTTGCATGATTATAGATATTAATCATGGCAAACAAGTTGTGAAATAAAATCTTGAAATACATATTTTTTAGGGTGGGCGGCCCCCGTAGGTCATGTATTGTACCTATGGACGCTTTTACCTTTGGACATTGATTATACTAAAAAAACTGGCAGTATTAAAAATATGGTATTGCAACACTGTGGTGGCATTTTTATTTTCTAGCAACACCAGTGAGTGGCGTGACGCTATCGGTTTTGTGTGCAATGTGAGACCATTTTGAAGATTTTTGTGTTGAAAAGTAAGTTTTCGCAGGATATTTCTGATTTTTTACTTAAATAATGCATGGATATATTTTACAATTTGATATCGTTCATTTATCTGTAGCTAGTTTTAATTACAAATCGAACAGGAAAGAAAACAGTTTTTAACCTAAAAAGCAAAATAATAACGTTTTTTTTAAATGTTGTGTTGGTTGTACCTTTGGACATGTCCTTGTTTGTACCTGTGGACACGTCCAAAGGTACAAACAATGTTTTTACCTATGGACACTGCTTAATGACATCTCGTTTATACTGTCCATAGTGCCAAGGAGTAAAGCTGGTGTGAAGAGAGTTGCAGTAAGTCCGGAGAGGTTAAAACTGGCAATAGATTCAGTAAAAAATGGTGGGAAAATAAGAACTGCTGCGAGAGAATTTGGGTTGAAAAAATCAACTTTACATAAATATGTCAAAACTATTCGCAGCAGTTTTGCACCAGATTTAATTTCTTTTACACCGAACTACGCAGTAAAGAAGGTATTTTCTGAAGAGGAAGAAAAGCTTTTATTAGAATATCTAATAAAAGCGGCCATAATGAATTACGGATTATCTGCAAGACAAACATGTATCTTAGCCTATCAGTTTGCCGTTGGAAGAAAACTGACCAACATTCCTGAGGCCTGGGTAAGAGATGGAATGGCCGGTCGCCAATGGTTATACAGATATCGCAGCAAATATACGGAACTGTCATTGCGCAAACCAGAAGCAACCAGTTTAGCGAGAGCAATATGCTTTAATAAAGTTCATGTTCAGAAGTTTTATGATAACTTAAAAGAACTGTATCAACGCAGCGAATTTGCTCCACAAAACATTTTTAACCTGGACGAAACTGGATGTTCCACAGTGCATAAGCCCGAGAAAGTTTTAGCACCAAAATCCTTAAAATTGCTAGGTAAAATGACATCAGGGGAACGAGGCGAAAATGTTACTATGATTGGTTGTATAAACGCCGCAGGAAACTCTATACCACCAATGATTATATTCCCAAGAGTTCATTTTAAGGATAACATGATGAAAAATGCACCTCCTGGATCTATTGGCGAAGCAAATCGTTCAGGCTGGTCTACAGAGCCTATTTTCCGGAAATATTTAGACCATTTTATCCATTGCGTGAAACCGTCACTTGAACAACCAGTGGTTCTTATTTTAGACAATCACGAGACCCACATATCATACGAAATTATCATAAAGGCCAAAGAAAACGGGATTCATATGTTGACATTGCCTCCACACACGTCTCATAAATTACAGCCCCTAGATAAGACCGTTTTTGGCCCTTTTAAAACTGCATATAACAAAGCGGCTGATCTGCATATGGTTAACCATCCTGGTGTGCCAATAACAATTTATGATTCAGCGGAATTGATCAGCAAGGCGTATGCAGTATCCTTTATACCTAAAAATATTATAAACGGATTTGTATCAACCGGGATTTATCCATTCGACGACGACCTGTTTTCGGAGGATGATTTTGCACCATCGTCAGTCACCGAGCGTACAGAACCACCAAATATAATCACAGATGATAGAAATCTTGACCAAACAGATAATTTAAAAATACAACCAACTAGTTCTGATATTCATCTCATCCATAAAGCTTTGATTCATTATGAAAATCAGCCATCCACTTCTCAAGCATTTGAACCTAGAAATACAGAAGAAAATATTGCATGCAACCCAAGTAACAAAAGTTTCTATAACCAAGGCGTTTTGTCACCAAACAGTGTTATAGTAGGCCTTTAATGATAACCATTGTGACTGCCTGTACTATAAAAGTTTTTAACAAAGCGTTTTGATTCTATAAGATTAAGAGCATTTAAGTTCTATAATTTAGCTCTTAGAACGCTTACAGGACCATACAAAAGAATCTTTAAAGTTTTGCACTGTGAAAGATATGAATAAAGTGATTATGGTACTATTTAGTACTATTGAAGACCTTACTGTCCCTTTCATGTATCTATTTTGCGCTAATAATGCGTCAAAATAACATTTACAGTACTAGTTTTGTAGTAGTATCAAAAACATTATTACAGCATCAATCTGCACTATACAATCACCTTGCACAACTATTACGTAACCTTTTAGCTTCTTAAAAGCTCCCTCAATATCGCTATGGGGCTAGTTCTGTAGAAGTCAAGAAAACTCTACTATAGTATTAAATAGTACCATTACCATTCTAAATAGCTCTATAAGTGAGTCTGTGTTACTCATACGACACTAAAGCGTGACATAAAAGCATTAAAATTAATAGTTAATGGACTGATTAGAACTATACTAGCTTTTCAGAATCAATTACATCACTGGTATTTCATAAATGGTGGCACACTGCCGATTGTTTACAGAGATCTGGTTAAAAGATAAAGTAAATAAAGGTTTAATAATGGATTTAAGATCTCTGCGTCGGTATAAAGTGAGTGGTAGTTATAAAAAAAGGTAAAGAATCGATATACACAAGCACTAGATATCATCAATACAACAAGCTCATTTCCAAAACGTAAATACTGGTCAAGCGGGTCCGGAAAATATAGCACGTGGTTCTGTACAAAATATTTGTTTTGTACCACAACAGGGCTGTAGCAATAATGTTCCTTTTTCTATAGCCAGTAATAAGGATGAAGAATATGAGAGTGAGAGCACCTCTGTTCAAAGTTCCCCAACACCGGAATGCTCAGATGAGGAGAGCAGTAAAGATGAACAATTACGCAGTGACATAAGAAAATGGTGCGTCACTTATAATATACCTCATCAAGCAGTTAAAAGTTTGATAGAAATAATAAACAAGCGCATTCCCAATGTGTTATCAAGAGATCCAAGGACGCTTTTGAAAACAGATGTTAAAATAAACATCAAATCAATACCTGGTGGTTATTACTGGCATAATAGCTAAACAGAGACATTGCATACTTTACTAGGCATCATAGAAAATGTACCGAACAATATTTCATTGAACATTAATATAGATGGATTACCCCTTTATCACAGCTCAAAACAACAGATATGGCCGATATTGGGTAATATTTATGAATTGTCGCAGCTACCTCCTTTTGTGATCGGGATATATTACGGACATGGAAAGCCAACAGATTTAGAATCTTTCTTAAGAGAATTTGTCGACGAGATGAAACACTTAATAGAAAACAATATTATTATTAAAGACATGAACGATGCAGAGAAAACAGTTAGCGTTCAAATAAGACTTTTTGCCTGTGACTCTCCAGCACGAGCAATGATCAAAAGGTAAAATATAACTACCAATTTTGATACGTTTTAAGTATACCCGTGTCTTTTATTAGACGCAGTCCAAAATCGGTAAAATGGGAGGATTTAAGTTAGTTTTCAATAAGTCGGTTACCTTTAAGCAAGTCTTAATACAAACATTATGAATTTATGATATATGTAGTTTGTTTTTTTTCAGGCGTTTGCAATTACAACGCCAAGCATGGCTGTCTAAAGTGCACAACAATAGGAGAATATTCACATGTTTCTGGTACCGTTTACTTTCCAAGAACAGGCTGTGAAAAAAGGAATGATACAGATTTCCGAGCGAAATATTATGGACAGCATCATAAGATGGATTCGCCACTATTGGAGCTACCTGTAGATATGGTGGAAGACTTTATCGTAGCAGATTCATTGCATTTATTAGATCTGGGATTAATGAAACGACTTCTTAAAGGTTGGATGGAAGGAAAGTTCATTAATAAAAAAACTAAGTGGTGCGCTCAGGATATCGTTACAGTTTCAAATTTTTTATCCAACTGTAAATTGCTGAAAGAAGTGCATCGAGCTGTTAGATCTCTAAATGAATTGGCACACTGGAAAGGAACTGAGTTTAGAGTTTTCTTATATTACTTGAGTTTTATAATTCTGCAAAAAGTATTAAATACTGAAGCGTATCATCATTTTCTGTGCCTATTTTGTGCCGTGACGATTTGTTCCAATAAAGAGTATTTTCATTTTCTGGACCTGGCAGATTCATTGCTCATTTCTTTTGTAGAATTATTTAAAAATATATACGGAAAAGATTATATAACCAGTAACGTACATAATTTAACACACTTAACTGAAGAGGTCAGAAAATTTGGGCCTTTGCAAGATTTCAGTACATACCCGTTTGAAAATAAATTATATACATTAAAGAGGATGATACGGCATGGAAATAAGCCTCTTGCTCAAATTGCTAGACGCTTAAGTGAGAAAGACATGATTGATATGGAAGGTATCATTAAAAACAAGATGACCAAGACATATCCATTTTTAAAAATACAGACAACTAAAACAGGTACAAACAGAAATGTTCTCCATTTAGAAACATTCATTTTGTCGTCACAAAAACAGGATAATTTTTTTTTAACTCATGACATTAGTATTATAGAAATAACTTCCATTTTAGATGATGAAGGTAGTATTGTAATAAAAGGTAATCGTATCGAAAATCTTAATGATGTTTTTAATATACCAATCAAATCATCGTACCTAAATATATACAAATGCGATTGTAATAGCATTCATAAACAAAAAGTTAATTGTAAAGTAGATTCAATTAAATGTAAAATTGTCTGCATAACTTACGATTCTATAATGTACTTTGTCCCATTATTACACACCTAGTGATAAGGAAAACTAGTTCGGTGTTAAAAAAAAAAAAAAGTTTCTTATTCGTTTATTAATTTATAAACATGATCTATGGCAAGATGACTGTGTTTTATTGTACGTATATTCTAAACCTAGAACAAGTAGGGGTCCTACTGTCGACATCACAATAAGTAATATTTAAAAAACAAAGTTCGGCGGCATAAGGTAAGATAATTATTAAATCAGATGAGTATTTCTACAGCTCTTGAGAATAACTATTAATTGTGACATTAGCGTAGGTATGCATCTTTTTGTTTTAACAACATACTATACCTTTTTTTATAAACAAAAAATTAAACATCAAAATCTGTAGGTATCTACAAAAAAAACAAATCAAAATCTGTAAATGTGTACGAACTGAGGAATCTTACTAGATTCCTATTGATTTTGATGTTTAATTTTCTGGTGATTTTTATGGTCACTAATATGTGTATAGGCTGCAGCCATTCAATTATATTATAATTTAAAAGTATACAATCATATCTCCTCAGGAAACAATCCACGTCCATTATATATGCCATCATTAATGATATAAATTTTAGTATGTTACGATGCAGGTAAGGCACTGAAACAAACGCAATTGTACATTTACTTCCAGCATTATAATAAAATAAAGTTTCAACAGCTTAAATATGAACTATGTTGACCATAAGGCATTTAGGTCTATAATCTATAGTATACTATAGTAGTCTTTGGTCTGTAACTGTTTTATGTGTCAAAGAACCGACTTTCTTTCAAGGCTGACGGGTGATTGGGCACATGCGATGAGATAGTTACAACTTTTAGTTTAGTCAAAATAAATTATGAGGTTGCATTAAAGACACACACAGAAACATTGTTTTTTAATGAAACTATAGTTTTTTTGCTACACATTCGTGGTGATTTCGAGACTGAATTGGGAGAGAAACTAGAAAATACCTAAAGAGTGCATTTAATGCAAGTCCATACAAAGAAATTTATTATGACTACACTATTTTATATTTGGACAACGAACCCTAATTCGTTTTCTGTGAAAATATGGCTGCTGTTTTCTGCCATGATAGCACATTAGTAGCACGGCTGAAGCCAATGTGTACTATAGCAGCCATAGTCGGGACAAGTCCTTATTTTATTAATTTAAATTTAATTAAAACACGTAAATTATAAGGGCGCATTGTCAAATTTGAAATCAGCATAATTATTTTATCAATACAATAATTTTCGCAAGTGCATGTTACGGTCCATGAATGTTTTGTAGTATGTCCTTTTTATTAAATGTTACGATAAGCAACAATGGCAAATGACATAAAGCATAACTTACCGATATATTTTGTTTTCTTGAGGAACACTTACGACGCACGATCACAACACAAACAAATTGGTGACCAGTGTGACAAAATAGCACTATAAACATGTTTTGGTTACGTTTATAGTGCAAATTTGTGACATAAACGTTGCAGACAGCACTATTTTAGTACTAAAGAGCGTTTTTCGACACTTTTACATTTCAACTACAGCGCTGACTTATCACCGTGAGAGCCTTTATGTAATGTCTATAAAACAAATCAGTGATAAAACTAGGGCCTATTCAGGGTTCTGTAAATGTTTACAACACCATTATAGTACGAATCATGAACACTAATTAGCACGTTCTAAAACGTTCTCAGGACCTTTATAGTACCATATTTTGTTTCTTGGGAAGAACTCAATTACTCCAGAAATGATTCGACCATTTCCAAAATTAATAAGAAAAGAAAGTAAAAGAGGTAGAAAGAAAGGAAGTTCCCGTATTTTAACCAATACACCAGAAAAGGAGGCTCTTTTGCAACAAATGTTAGAAAAGGAAAACAAGGGGAAAGGGAAAGGGAAAGGAAAAGGAAAAAGTACGACTAAGCCCAAGCTAAATTTTGATGCTCCTAAAGGTCCGGCAATTGATGTTCCTGCTGAAAAGCGGATTTTAGTTTTAAGTCAGACAATTTTTGTTACTTGCCAATCTTGTAATAGAACCGATTTAAAAGAAAATGTTCTTCAGTGCAGTTCATGCAAATTTTATTACCACAAAAAGTGTTGTCCCAAAAAGTTTCTAGAGCATATTCCAGATAAAGAGGATTCTGAACTGTTTATGTGTTCGGACTGTTTTTCGTTAGATGACAGTGATAATGACCTTTCTGCTGAAGATTTATTTGATATGGTTCGTGCATCCAAATAAAACTCGCAAAAATACCTGATCTCATTGCCTACCTGTCTAACTAAAATGTTCCTACTTGATACTTAAGATTATATTATGAAGAATTTATTTTGTTACTAGAGATAGAGCTTTATGGTCGTTAATTTTACGTGTTATGTTAATTATAAGCGTTAACTAATGATTGATTACATGACTGATTTATTAAAATTTAATTAAAAATGTTCTGTTTTATTTTGTCCAAAGGTACACACAGGGTTGTCCAGAGGTACAAACATGTAACGAACCTTTGGACAAAACTACACATTTAAATAATTATTTTAATTAAATAAAATGTTAACATTAGAGCTAGCACAAAAAATACAGTAACTTTAGATCGTATGGTGTACAAAACAAAGTCATTTTCATATAGATACCTTGAATATATACAGAGAGAGGTTGTTCGAAAGTTCAGGTAGTCTGAAATGTCCATAGGTACAATACATGACCCTATATGTAACGTAGCGATTATTTTTTTTTATCGTCTACATCCATGGAATGTGGGATGTCGTTGCATAGGTCGTTTGAAAGTATTGAGGATTTGCCAAAACCATTTTTTCCATCCAAAGATCCGTTAGCGAAATATTAAGCTAGTACTAATTTTTGTTAGAGTCAAATGTCCCCCCCTTTTTTTTTTTTTTTTTGATATCGGGGGGAAATCCTCCACCCTGGGGCGGGTGGAGGGGTCTGTCAGACTCTTACTGACTAAAACCACCCCGGTGTCCCATCTCTCACCTACGCCGGGGATCGCGGGAACGTAAGCGACATCCGCAATCCCCGGCTGGTGCCAAGTCCGCCGCCCCTGGACCCAGTTAGGGGGGCCGGAAGAGGGCAGTGTATGCCCTCCTCCGACGCCCGATGCGCCTGCTGCGGGCCGGGAGAGCGGTTGTGATCACCCTCTCCCTTTCCGCAGCCTCCTTCTGCGCGATAACTGTCTCGCAGAAGGAGACCACCGCGTCCCAGGACTCCTCACCGCCGACCATAGCATGAACTACGGCCGGCAGCGAGAGGTCACCGCCTACAGCGATGAGGGCACGGCGCGGCTCCTCCCAAGCGGCACACTCTGCCAGCGTATGCCGCGCCGTGTCAAATGTCCTCCCCCTCTGCCAGGTAAACAGTTGTTTTTGGAAACGTGAAAAAAATCACAGTAGTACCTAGCATATAATATATGCTAGGTACTACTGGCACAGTGTAGGGTTCCGTAGTTACCCGTCTCCTAAACCACATCAGAAAAACAGTAAATAGTACTTATCTATTAATAAATTACAAATGCACTTGGTTTAAGTCATTTTCTATGGAATTATTAGGAATGTTTTACTTACCCATTTCCATTTTATAAGTTATTATATACTATTATAATTATTATATAACGTAAGCTTAACGATTTAATGCAGCGGTGATAGTTTTCCTTTTAAATTTAATATAATATAACGAATTTAAAAGGAAAACTATTACCGCTACCTAAGCTTAACGATTTAATGAGTAATAGTGGACCAACTTCATTATTGCAGGTGCACCCTCTATCAAAAAATAAAAAGAGGTCAAACCGTACACAGAGAGACAAAGAGACGGGTGGGTCCATTATGCGTACACAAAAGAAGGGATTAATTTCATTCTTAAAGCCGCATCAAACACATAAGGTAACTTGGTAAAGGACTAAGAACATCAATATGAAATATGAACCCTACTTAGCTGTTTATGTAGTTTTTAGACGAGCGACTAAAGTTGCCGAATTGCAAGCAACACTGGGCAACTTTGTGCGGGAAAGTAAATTAGAGCAATAATTTGTAAAGAGCTTTCTAAAGCAGAACTACTATACTCGTATGTGTATTTTTCACTCCAGAGATTGATATACTCCAGTAGCTAACTGTCATTAGTAGGTACCTACTAATAAATATTTTCATCATCATCATCATTTCAGCCTTAAAAGTCCACTGCTGGACATTATGTATGTTTGGCTCTCCCATGATATGCCACATCAACTGGTCCTATGCTTCTCGAATCAAGCGTCCCGCACCAGACACTGGTCCTCCATTGGCATTCCAATGCTTTTTTTTTTTTTTAAGGATGGGAAATCATCAAATGACTTCTTCCGCTCTGGGTGGAGCGGAAGGGCGTGTCAGACTCTTACTGACTAAAACCCATCCGTGTTTCTTCTAAAGCCCTTTGCGTTCCAGGGCCGCGGTGACTCTTTCGAACAGATTCCGTAACCCTGGCAGGCTTTGGCCCTAGCGGGCCCCGTCTTTTATGCTGACATCTCTTTGAGGCGCGCGTGAAACACAACGCGCCATCGACCCGGGCCTGGTGGTGATCGGACAGCGAGCCACCCAACGCTCGCCGTCCGCAGGCCCGCGCCTACGGTGGCCGGGGATCGCCCTGCGACTCCCGACGCCCGGGGCGTCTTCTCCTGTAGCGGCGGTTGGGACGAAGGCCTTGCCTTTCCCTCGCGCGGCCCGCCTCCTCCTTCGCTAGCATTACTGCTTCGCAGAAGGAGGTGACCGCTTCCCAAGCCTCCTCACTCCGGACCATGGATTCAACCAGGGCCGGACGCGAGAGGTTGCCGCCGCCGATCGCCTCGACGAGGACACGGCGGTGCTCAGCCCAAGCAGGGCAGACCTCCACCGTATGCTCCACCGTGTCCTCCGCATTCCAATGCTGCGTCTTCGTTTACGCTGTCACCACTCCAGAACTTTTCGGTAACAACATCCACGTTTTGTTTGCATTTTGTTTCTCATACGAATCTTTTCAATTCTGGACCAAAAAATCAATTTCGGAAAATAACCGTATTAAGATTAAATCCATCCACTTGTTTAAAATTACTCGTATGAAAAAAAACATCGAGAGCATTTTTCTTGAAGCCTGAATGTGGGATGTCAGGTAATTTGAATTTCCTTCAGATACAAATTTATTTACATTATTCCTTATGAAGTAGCATTAATATCTTATTCATTTCAGATTTGGTAACATTGAAAAAGTGAGGTTGATGAACTTTATGCTATTCACAAACCAATTCTTCAGCTTTATTATTAGTATAGATGTAACTATTGAACACTCAGACCTTAAAAGGTAGGTTTGTAATTAATATCCTCACTTCAACAATATCTACTCTGCGCCCTGCCAGTCAGGTGTAGGCCATCAACTCATTTCACACAGTGCCCGTGTATGTTGTAAAATAAAAAGTTGTCGCTAAGATAAGATAAACGTTTAAGGGTTACCTCAATGTCCTTCATAACCTGACCCCTCTCAGAATTATAACATTTTTATTTTAAATCATAGTTTTTTTTGTTTTCCTGGAATCTATAGAAAAATACGTATTATCTGCATTTTTTAACAATGTTTGGCTCAACCGTTTTTAAGATAAGGGGGGAAAGGTAAGTTTTCGTCTAATTGCTTGAATAGCTACAAAGATATTTTCCAAATTTCAACAAAATCGGTTGATTAGATTCGGAGAAAATTGTATGTGACAAACAGACAGACAGACAGTTATCAAACAAATACACCCGAGTTATCCAATACTGGTTCAGTTTTTTATGGATGTTAGGAACCCTAAAAAGGAGAACATATGCTAATAAATTGCCGAACCGTTTTTGATGATTGGTACAGAGATAGATGGGATCGTGGAAACGGTTATAGGCTACTTTTTTTTTCGAAAATCTATTTTGACGCGAGCGACGCCGTGGGCAAAAGCTTGTAAATTATAGAGTACCATGCAGCTACCAAACAATTTGCATTAATACACGATGAAGTTAACGATAAAGAAAAATATAAGTAGTAACATTATTACATTCTTAAAAAAAAAATCACTAGCGTAGCATAGTTCCTACGTTTTTCCCCCGCGCAAAAATTACCCAGTTCCATTTTGTTTACCCATTTCTCTTTGCTGCATAGCTGTCAGTCTTGTTAAGTTAGTTTTGTACCCGTGCATTTCCTTAGAGCGAATATTGGAGCATTTTTCTTCGTCTGTCATAAACGCAAAACATTCTTGTGACGATTCCGTTGGAATCTATTATAATTTGTCTGTTTGCGAGCGAAAGGGATTGGTCGCTGCGTTTCTGTTTTCGTAAAATAAATTATTGAAATCGAATTGTTTCTGCTTTTTAAATCCATATTTCAAATTTGCTGTCAAATAATGGCAATTTCTTTGGCAGTTTTCACAGAAACATTCTATTGCATGCTATTGCATTCCTTTTTTTAAGGTTGAGAAATCATCAAATAACTTCTCGTCGTTGTGTCAGACTCTTACTGACTTAAACCCATCCGTGCCCTGGGACGCAAAGGGCATTAGCCCTTTGCGTCCCAGGGCCATGCTGACTCTTTCGAACATATTCCACAACCCTGGCATTACAATGTATACCGCATTAATGTTTGGGAATCCAAATTTTTGTAAAAAATCAAATGCTCGGAGACCAACATCGGTCGTAAAATTGAAACGTCAAACATAATGGTATTGCTAGATGAAAATATTGACTAGTAGGAGATAAATAACCTAGTCATGTGGGTGGATTAATGTCGTCCCAATTTGATTAATTTTCTAAAGGTTATAGTTTTCATATTTGTATTTGTTCAACAAGGTTGTTAGATAATCGAACTTTATTTAAGATAGCTGATTTTATTGTTTGACGTTTAAAATACATACTGTTTTTTTTTCAATTAATGACGGAGTACAGCTTTACAAACTACTGCTGCAAAATATTACATCCTTCTGTTAAGATTATGAAAATCGACCGAAAAATGATAGCTCTTTTACTACACTACTTAATCTCCGAAATTAAGTCGAGGCAGCACAGATCCGCTTTCCTGTCAACAAAGTGGATTATGAATGGTAAGCCTCTAAACGATTAATCAAATTCACTAACTTCGAAATATTTTCCTGATTCTTTGGAAACTGTTCATAGAGTGATAGATAAGTATCTATATAAGTTTTTTATTATAAAGTCAATGAAAAGAACTGTCTGAGGTTTGCGTGAGGTTGGTTATTTGACAGAAAAAAAGGTTTTGTTTGAGGACCCTTTTATTATTTTCTTCATTTCCTCTTTTGTCTACTAGTGATTGATTGAAAGAACAATTGTCAGGTTGAAAGCAACTGTGGTTGCTTTCAATGTCGTTTTACAATGGAAATTACTATTTTTAGAAATCGTTTTGAAACTATTAAAGTAACAATGAGATCCCCCGACTCGTCAACTAGAAATTTTCCTAGACCTTGACTTAAATAATATGAAAGCGTTATTTGGAAGTAAAGACGGCTTTTAAGGGTGAGAATCGCTTCAGGGTAAACAGATACTTGTATTGTTAGGACATGTTTTTCCTTTTCCATAACCTATATACACGAGGCAAAAGTTTAGTGTGCAAAATGTGAGGACCGCATTCTGTGAACGTATTTTTTTTATTTGGAATGGACCAAAAATATAATAGAGGTTTTTGAGCATTTCTGAATTCATTTAAATGGTCTTTTCTGCAATATATAAGAGTAGGTATAATTTGCTGTAAAAATATTTTTTTTTTTTTTTTAATTATAAATGTACATATGGATTTTAATTTATGGTTTGTTACATTACTGAACAGCACTTCTAGATGTGGTTCCTGGCTGGAGCTACATTCATCATTTCTAGTCATGAATTCCCAACAAAATGACACAAGATTGTTCCTATTTCCAGTTAATAATAATATCAAATGAAGAAACTATAGCTTCAGTTTAAATAACAGCAATTACGACAGCGTTATAGATCAATGTGGATACTGGAAAATGATATCTCATTATTTTCCATCGTTAGGTATCTTTTTTCCGAGAAAGCAGCAGTTTATTTTATTTCTGAAAACAACCATAAAAGTATGCAGCTATGGATAGAAAACGTCCAATTGCAGTAGTTATCGGAAGCCACAATCAAGCAAACAAGTTATTAAAAAGATTTACTGCTAGTAATTCCTGGCTAATTTTATTTTCGCTGAAATGTGTTTCAAACAAACGCATTTCCGCGGAAAATAAATAGTTCAAACTTTATTTCACGGTCCGTTGAATTAGAAAACAATTTTCGGGATTCGGCGAATATTCGCGTTATTGTGACAAATGTGGCCGAGTAGTTCGTCAAATTGCAATGTATTTGGGCAAGTAAGAATGCTTATCGCGGCACTGTCGGTAAACTATCGCAAAAACGTGACAGGAATATTCGCGCTATAGTGTAGTCCCAGCATAATAAACAACATTTTTATTAAATACCTACCTACGAAACTAGACGTATGTGAGATTTCATTACAGTTATTGTTTTTTTTTTGTGACTCTGATATCGGTAAAATATTTCTCCCTTCATTTAAAAGACTAATAAATTTTGCTTTTACTCATTACCAGAAATACAGCCAGATTTTGACTCACAGAATATCTGCTGTGACTCAAAATCTTATTTAAGTAGTTTGGAAATAAAGGCTTTTATTATTTACCAACTGTGTTTGTTACATCGCTGTCGCGTTTTTTCTACCTTTTCAATTTCTTTGAAGAATTAGTCCGGTAGAACCATTGTTATTATGAAGTTTTTGAAAATAACTGTTTTTTTTTTTGTATAAGATGGATTTTATTTTGAGAAAAAATAATAATTTTTTGAGTAACCTTTTAGTATTTTCTTTCTTCCTTCTACTGTTTGCAGGTGATTGACTGTCTGAGTGAAAACTACATTGAAAGCAGCTGTGGTTCAAAATAGTTTAAGGCTAAACAAAACGTTGAGTCGACAAATAATATTATTAATTCAGTGCTCTTTCAACTTTCAAAAAAAGTCAACAGTCAGGCTCTTTTAACAGCCTACCATGGATTAGTTGCCTCTGTTCTGCGGTATGGTATTATTTTCTGGGGGCAGTCTACTGATAAGGAACTAGTATTGAGAATGCAAAAGAGATGTATACGGTCAATGTTGGGTCTAAAAACAACAGATAGCTGTCTTCCCTACTTCAAATCTTTAAAAATTTTAACTTTTCCGTCGTTATATATTTTGGAAACAGCATTGTTTGTAAAAAACAATCCACAATTATTTCAAAAACTGTCGGAAGTCAGAATTAATCCGATACGGACTCAATATTTAAACCAGGTATGTCATGTAAAATGTAAAACCGCGCTAATGAAGAAAAGTTTTTTTGGTATTGCCCCGCGCATTTATAATAAAGTACCTGATGTAATAAAAAATATGACTATAATAAAATTTAAAAGGGCGCTTAACGAAATATTAATTGAGAAAGGATATTACGCGATTGACGACTTCCTTAATGATGAATCGCTGACTGATTGACTTATTTGTTATTATTATAGCTGCATAACCTGATTGACATACCTTTATTCCAATTGCCTTACTTATTATTTTATTTTGTATCATCTCACTCCGACATTTTTCAGATATATATTTTTTTATTGTAATGTAAACATGACATTTATGGAACAAAATTTGACATTTATAATTTTTATTAGCGTAACCAGTTCGACATTTTTATTGTTTTATTGTGACCCACCCTAACATGACATTTATTTAACTAAATCTGACATTTATAATTTTTGTGATTTAAATTTATGTAGTTATATTTAATTTGATTTTAATTTGTGAATTAAATATTATTTGCATGCCCTTGCGACGGTAAAAAATGGAGAACTATACTATGTAAAATTGAACATCTATGTACAAATCATCTATGTATGTTTGCAAACCCATGTTTGCAAATAAATAAATGATTGATTGATTGATTGCTTTTAGAAATCGTCTTTAAAACTTTGACCGTGAATGTGATCGGCCCGACCGCCAACTACCTAAATAATTTTCTTTTTTGCGTTTATTATACGATTTGAAAGCATTATTTTTTTTTCCGTTTATTATACAATTTGAAAGCATTACTCTTTTTTGCGTTTATTATACGATTTTAAAAATTTGCTTCAGGGTAAACAGATTTTTTTTTTGTTCTAACTAGTCCAATCAAATTATGCCAAAAATTTGGCTATTTTTGCAAAAAATTTTATCTCTGATTTTTTTCCTGGAACGTGTGTATCCCGCGAAAAGTTAAACCCCGCGTGTACGTTTTTTTACCCTATTGGTAAAGATTCCTAATAAAATCTATTTAGTCCGTCTGCAGCTCTTGGTTAAATAATCAAGTAATCCTTGAATAGTGAACGCTTGCCGAGGTTAGTCTGCGGATGGGTGACCATATTAACATACCGAGACTCCTCCGTGCCTCGGAAAGCACGTTAAGCCATTGGTCCCGGCTGTCGTTTGTAGATCGTTAGCAGTCGTGACGGATAGTCAGAAGCCAGAAAATCTGACACCAGTCTTGTCAAGGAGTACCGTGTTACCCAGTTAATTGGTTGTGGAGGTATAGTAGGCAGCCACTCCACGTAAAATACTGGTATTCAGCTGGATTGGGTTTGACTGGGAGCGACCAATATAATTGGAAAAGGCTAGGCAGATGATGAGTCAGTCTGTTTCATCATCATTTTGACCTTATCTTAAATCACGAGGGTTCGGCGTCGTATATCATCGTATTCAGTCGCTATTCTATGTTTTGGTAAAATATAAAATATGAACTAGGTTTTTCTATTTTGTTTGTATAAAATCAAGGCTGACTCAAATTCGCTCATACTCTGTTGGTGTTTATGAGTTCAAAGCATACTCTCGACATGGTGTTTGTTTAACTAAATGGAGTGTATCGAAAACGAATAATCAGCCGACCCTTTCCTTGGGAATACGTTAAGGCCGCCAGTTATTTGTATTTTAGCGTAAGTTTTTCTTTATGTAAGTACCTTGGTGTTCCAGGGTTGCTGAATCTGTTCGAAAGAGTCACCGCGGCCCTGGAACGCAAAGGGCTTTAGGGGGAACACTGATGGGATTTAGTCAGTAAGAGTCTAATTCCGCTCCATCCAGAGTGGGAAAAGTCATTTGATGATTTCCCATCCTTACACCAGAAAGAAGTACCTCATAGAGTTTAATAAAGTACGTAAAAATAAATGAATTGCTACTCTGTTTAGGCAGGTTTCTGTAAGTGTTCTATTAAGTGGTTAGGTGTAATTTTGGATAAGTTGATTACTTTATCAAGATTATTTTGAAATTTAGGCATAGGGCGTAAATAAAATTCAATTAAAAATACTGCAGCTCATTTAATCAAAACTACACTTCTATTTCATCAACGATGATCACAAAGTTTCATTTCGTTTGTTTACGCACCACTTCAAAAAATTGCATACATACCATTTATATTTTCATTTTTTTACAATTTACATTATTAGTTTATATGGTAGGCGCCAGATAAATGTTCAATAACGGTCATTGACCCACATACGTTTTATTGACTTTTTTAATTTAATTACAGAAATAAAAACAAAACCTATCCTTAATCGACTTCTATCGTGATCTTTTACGTTAGTAATGATAAACAGTTCATAATTTATTGTTCGGATGTCTACTAAGGGATATTAGGGAAAGGTCAATGTCCTTTATTGCAAATTTATCTGGCGCCTACCATAGCTTACTGATATTCACATATTATTTATAAATTCTAAATTTCTTAAATAACTTTTTGGTCGATTCTTATATAAATATAGCTTTTTTTAAAGTAACTAAAATTAGGACTTGCAATTAGTGTCCTATAGATATAATTGTTTGCACTTTTAAATATCATTGTCTACTAACATTTATTGCAATATAAGCGTTGGGCACAATGCATTAATCAAAAAAATAATTGATGTAAACGTCTATGATGTGTTCTAAAATCTCAGTAGGCAACATGCGATATTTTTTATTTTGCTTTTATTTTAAAGAATACCATCTGAAATAAACCACCAATTGAGTTAAAAATTAAAACTCTTCAATGTATTGCCATGAATGCGGTCGTAAAATGTAATTTTAATTTTGACCATTCTTAGTGACTAGCCTCGTTGAAATTCTTGTCACGGTAAATTGTTTGTTTTGATTTGCAATTCTAAGAAAAATACATCTTTAATTTTTGTGCAAAGCGTAATTTAGTTACTTACCACTTTATGCACACCAATGCACACTGGCAGACTGAATGTCATAAGCATTTTCTAGCAGTCAACCTTTGAATGATACAGTGACAAATAGGTATGTGTAACATGGGGAGTAAAAATGCGATTGATATTTATTTAAATACAAAATTTGTCTCTGTCATCTATGACCTAGACTAGAGTCAAGAGCAAACCCATATTAAAAAAAAAAAAAAAAAAAAAATCTTCAAATCTTTGTCTTCCGTAATAAAACAACCTCTCCAGCAACCTCTTTCGGGCGTAGTCGGGAGGGGGGCATAAAACTGACGCCGAGTTTAGCGCAGGAGTTCCAAGTTTATAGACACTACTCAGCTAGTTACAGGGGGCTGAGGCGCGAGTGGGGCGGACTGGAAAGCTGCAGATGCGTGGCAACAGCTAATGCGTTGTGGTGCTCTCAGAAGGCTAAATATGCTCGCCTCTCCAGCTGCAGCACTGGGCTTAATGACCAGGGTGTCACGCTTTTGCCAGTGTCCTGAAAATTAAAAAAAAAATTAAAGCCTGCAAGGTGACTAAGTAGCTTTCTTCTGGTTCCAGCTGAAAATAATAGTTTCAAGGTACATAGTTTCAAGTAAACTGCCTCAATACCCACGAGATGTATAAAAAATTAAAGCTGAACTTGACGACGATTTATTTTCAAAGATACGGTTTTATTTTTACAAATTGTTATATGAAGGATTCCATTGTTCATGAGCTATTCCAAAAAGTATCAGTCGATTATCCAGAGTGGAAAATTTATCACCATTTGCAATTTTTAGTAGAATTTTTAGAGGTACAAATGTTATAGAAATTTAAAAAACTTCGATAACTTTAAAACAACCCAGTATGTAACCCAAGTTTTGGGAATCTAAATCGTCGCAAATTAGCTCTAGTAAAACCCATTTCAAGGATCGCACTTAATTACCAGTCAACCTTTATAATCCCACCCAGGCCACCTGACGTAAGGCGTTAAAATAGATGTGGGCGGAGTAGGTACTGCAGCAGTGTTGGGATGCACAAAGTTTATTTTCTACTCCGCCCGCTCCCAACACTACTGTTAGACATCAGCCATCTCGTCTGGTAAGGAATATACTTGGTCTTGAACCACATAGGGGTCACAAATACGGGCAATAAAATTATCATCATTATTTCAGCCTAACAACGTCCACCGAATAGTCTTTACTTGCATTTTGCTGTAAGGATGGGGGTTACAAATACATATTCTATAAAAATAAACCTGGAGATAGTCCTGCATTAGGAGGGGTTGTAAGATGAATATACTTCTAGAAGTACCCTAGAGGTTTTTGCTGATTAATAGAAGTCATTAAATGAGTGATAAAATTGGCAAAATTTGTTTTCTGTAGTGATATTTATATACGACAAAACGCTTTGAAAAAAGGTAAGTATTGCCGTTTCCTTTCACTTGTCTTGGCGGGGGTCATGCGTTAGATTTATGGGATTCAAAGTACCTTAACGAACGTAATTAAATTAAATGTTGTAATCATTTTTTTCGTTCTCCATCAGCTTTATATGACCCATCTGAGCATTCCACTAACTAAAATGTATTGTTATCATTTTTTTAAGCTTGTCTTTATATATAAATTACATATATTACATGAAATTGTGTTTTTGTGATTAATTACTAACTGATTTAAAAAAAGAAGAAGTTTCTCAATACGGTTGTTGTTTTTCTATTACCAAAAATAATTAATATGACAGCATTATTGTAACTAAAATGCGTGGGAAAGAAATAGTGACAAATTTATCAACCAGTCTAATTATATTATCAAGTTGTATATTCGTTGGTCAAACCCAATGATATGTAGTAGTGCTATCACAAAAGTACTTACGTATAAATAACAAAAAAAAATCCCAGATGCGTTCTCACTTTCCAGAACGAACTCGTTTCATTAACCTTGTGTGTTTCTACGATAACCATGTGATCCGAAGCGTGTTGACAGATGCATTTTTCAACTGTAAGAATTCATGTATTCAATCAGATAAGTCATTAAATCCTGTCAATATCCTGTGTTACTTTGCATTACCTTTAGTTTCATCTACAATGTGTCACTATGTTAAGCACCAAATTTAAGCGGATTAGTATCATTATTGTATAACTTATTAACTTTATTTAGCACTTTACACTTAGAAATCGGTATAGTTAAACCGATTTCTCATTCTCTGTCTTTCGGTACACACAACACAAGTTATCTGTCTCCTTGAGTCCATTTGGATTGTCTCTTCGGGTATTGTTAACACCCGATTGTTCATAGTTTTACGCAATGGTTATAACAAACTGACGTTATGTTCGTTGGAGTATTTGACTGAGGAACGCATTGATCGGTTCATCGTCAGTCGGATCGAGGAGGTATTGTTGTCTCCGCGGCGGAGCAACGAAGCGTGGCGACCTCCGGATTCCCTGTAAAGAGATTACATATTAATAAGGTTGCAGAATTCGGGAGGGTAATAAGCTGAAACCGAAGTTGAATAAGAATTAAACCTTGATACTTCGAACTTTCGTAAGCTTTTGCTTTCATAATTTTGGAGATTTCGAAGCACAAAGATGACCTGCTATGCATGTTTATGGCTTAGTGCGTTCAAGATAATAAAATTTGGACTTGCCATTGCTAAACTTTACTTCTAACAGAAAACAAACAAAAAAGCAACAACTAGTTTGTACAAAAGGGTAAGGGTACAAACCAGAACAGAATTTTTCAAAAATACAGATAAAATCGAAACAACTTGGACGACCACGTTGTGAAAAGGGTTAACAGGCTTTCAGCATCGTCTATTTAAAGTAAATCGAGCATTATAAAAAACCGATTCGTTCTAAATATCTATGATTCCGTTCTCTATAATTGGATGGTTTTGTAAAGGTCAGATTAGATTGAAGCAACAGACGAGATTGAAAACCGGTTCTGGGTAAAAGAGATGGATTGATATTGACAAATATTTTTTTAGTCAGACTTTGAACTGGAGAATATAAAATAGATATTTAAACCGAGATTTATTTTTAAAGTTAGTTTTCGAAATACTGGAATTCAGCTGCATCCGGTTAGCTGCAAGTCGATCCGAAAATTATTGGAAAAAGGCTAGGTAAATCTACCTAGCCTTTTCCCACTGATTGAGTTTTCCAACGTGTAAAAATAAAGTCATGCTATTCCCATAATTGTATGCATTATTATACTCTTTTATAATTTTGATGACAATGTAATCATTTTCAAATACTTTTCGAACTTAATATATTCGAAGCTCTTGTATTATTTGTGTTAAATGTCAGAACCAAAAGGGTTCTAACAACCTATAAACTAGTGTTCACATTTGCTTTGGGTACTAGTATCACGGATCATAAAGCAGCCTTATTTTGTATGAAAAAAACCACATGACTAAACCTAAATCCATAAAAGTGAAAATACATTTTAAAATTGACATAGACAATTTAAAATAACTAAGAATTTAATTCTTATATAATAACTCTGATTTGTGCAAGTGGGCCCAAAGGAACCTGGCTAACATGACGCGACCATACTGCAACCGTGTGAAAATGTGTTGTCATATGTACATCTATGATTTTTAGAAATAAATATCGCAATATCGTGTGGAGCTTATTTGAGTCTTAGTCTAACTAAACGCAAAAGAAGATAGATATAAAAATAATTTAAGAAAAAAAATACTACATATATTTTAAACATTTATGAGTTTCAAAAGAAAACCTTTTATATTCGAGAAAAAAGTGAATTGTTTAAAGACGTTTTGAATTGTTCTGATTAACAATGCTTTCTCCGTCTTGAACCGAACTCATAAATTTGGCATGAATAAAAAACTTCTAAGTATTACTCCAACTATGTTCTGATGTATGAAAAGATTTTGCCCATCATCTCGCCTTTCACGACCTAAAAAGACGAGTAGGTACTTATATTATGAAAAGGGTATTGAAAGCCCTTTTCCTCCCTCAAACTAATATCTGTATATTAAAAACTATCCTGCTGGAAAAATTACCATTGGTGGGTTGTGAGATCAGCTTGTAAGTTTCATCATCACTTCCATGGTTTCAATCGGATCACCGCAATGGTAATCCGCTTGAAAGCGCCTGGGTTGTATAACATGACAAAAGACATCCGAACTCGAGAGTGTAAACGAAACTAAGTGATTTACATAGTTCTGTCTTCCCTCAAGATATGGAATAGGTACTTTTTTTTTTAAACGATTGGAAATCATCAAATGACTTCTTCCGCTCTGGGTGGATCGGAAGGGCGTGTCAGACTCTTACTGACTAAAACCCATCCGTGTTCCTTCTAAAGCCCTTTGCGTTCCAGGGCCGCGGTGACTCTTTCAAACAAATTCCGCAACCCTGGCAGGCTGGCCCTAGCGGGCCCCGTCTTCTATGCTGACATCTCTTTGAGGCGTGCGTGAAACACAACGCGCCATCGATCCGGGCCTGGTGGTAATCGGACAGGAAAGAATACTTGGAATCTAAAATATTTGTTTACCAACTTCCATTCCGAATTAAGTGTGGCTGGAGATAAGAGTAATCTGAAAAGTTTGTCATACCTGTCACTGTGTCGATGAGATCGCTTCTTCTTAGGCCACAAATGGAAGGCTCCGTATATGACGGGGTTGACTAGACTGTTTGACATGCCGAAGAAGAAGATCCCGCTCAGGAGCTCTTCACTTTGCTGTGGAAATAGAAAAAGGCATTAATATCGAATTATTTTTGTTTAAAACAAATTGTAACGTATAATCGACTACACAAAGTTTATGTTTAAAATGGAAGCTCCACGCCTGCTTTCCCAGAATAAGTGGAAAAAGATATTTAGTTCACCCCCTTTATAAAGTCATAAGAATTATTTTGGCTTAAGAATCTGTCTTTATGACATCATTCAGGTAATAAAGGCGGGTACCTAAGCCCTATAAATCTTCATGACCTTTCTGACTTTTGTCGTAGTAATACCCAATAACACTCTTGGAGACGCAATAGTCGAGTTTAATTTCCTAAAATCGCGCTTGTGGCCATTGGAGTTAAAATTAAATAAAGGCTTCTTTCTGCTCTCGAAAGGCTAGCATAAGAGGATAACCTTTCGTCTCCATAATTAAATCTGGAAAGGGATCTTAACCATATTTTAATAAAAAAGCTAGTTTGGGTTAACCAATCGGATTACGGAGAATGGGTGAACATTTTGTTGGGAATGAGTACACTGAAAATGGCATCTCTGGATATGTTCAATAATAAGGTCATAGCTTTTTTTAACCGACTTCAAAAAAAAGGAGGAGGTTCTCAATCCGGTTGTATGTTTTTGTTTTTTTCTGTGTTTGTTAAGTCGTAACTCCGTTATTTATTAACCGATTTGAAAAATCTTTTATTTTCGATTGCCTATACTGCTGAGGTGGTTTTATTGACATCAAGTCAGAATCTTATAATGGGATCCTAGGGAAATTGAGTGCAAATATCAAATTTTAAAGGCTATACAATGATTTCATATACTTTCTAATGCAGTTCATATATTAATTGTGTCTGATAATCAACATCTCATCTTGTTGAGCTGATGATGGAAGATGTAAGTCAGGATCTGATGCTGGGATCCCAGCAAAAATGTTTACGATATTTTCAACCGATTTCGATGATTCTTTTTTGTTTGGAAAAGTAACTTTCCGGACTGGTCTCATTTCCATTTGATTAAGATCTGATAAGGAACTTCTGAGGTAGGCAAGGGAACTCTTCAATAAATGATAGTAAATCTTCTAGAATTGCTGAAATCGCATGTCTGTTTATTGTTTACACCAGTTCAAGACAAAACATCACGGCGGTACGCAGTGAAGGAATACGCAGATGCATACAAGTCAATCTGAATTAACATATTTTTGGGGTTATCTATTCGGTCATAACTTAATTGTTTATTAACCGCTGTTGATGATTATTTTTGCGTTGGGTTTAGTTATAGCTATACTGCATTTGCATTAAACGGTCATCTTCGGTCGTTTGTGGTGCGGGTTCCGACACAACATCTCGACACGTTCCTAAAGGAAGAGTTTTGGCCGAAGGGTGTATCGTCTACCGACGTTTTCGCGGCAGGCTACGCGACACCGCGCAGCGTAACTCGACGCCGTCACTTCGTGTGTGTTAGTTTATAAGTTAATTAAGTTGCCTGATAATAAAGAATTATTATTCTCTTTATTATTATAAACCAGTGACCTCCTCAACTTAAAATCTATTAAAGTGACATATTGTTAGGGTTATGTTAATCCTAAAGCAAAGAAGATATTTAACTATGAGCTGGTCTGGACTTGGACTGAACCACTCATTATGGGAATATTGTCAATATACTTAGAAATAATTAATAGACTTTCGAAATTAAAGTTATTTTATACTTTGTAGTGTTTTTTTATTTATTTGGGATTCGGTTGTAGTTTTTGTAAAAAAAAATATTTTTCGTTTTTAGTGTACTCCACACCCAACACAGCACTGGAAAGTCACAGGAAAGCAAAATACGCAATTTCGTTTACTTGGATGACATATTTTTTCCAGCTATTTTGATATTAAAACCAAACTACTGATTTTGATGAAATTTTTATGGGACCAATAGGAAAGTATATTTTTACATGTATTTTTTTTTTCATATCGGTTCATATATGATGGAGTTATGGTGTAACTAACATAAAAAAATAACACCGGATTGGAAACCTCTTCATTTTTTAAAGTCGGTTAAATAAATGATAGAAAGAATGAAAAAAAATATTGCACAAGATAACCATCAAAACAATTTAAATTAGTAACTAACAATAATAATTATTAATTCATATCACCATAATAAGCGACAATATTTTACTATAATGTTTTATTTGATAGTGGTTTATTAAAGACCCTGACTACGGACTTCCGCGGTACCAACATAATTTAAAAAGAGAACCTTTATTATTTTTATGAAAACATTATATTTGTGCCTACTCATGCTTTGCTTATAAATCTTTACCGAGATTGAATATCTAAAGTTATCCGAGGATTTGTTTAGATTCGTACAAAATAAGTAGGTAGTGTAGTAGCGAGTATAACAAAATATTTATTTAGGACAAGATGGTCTCGTAGAAATTGTATAGAAAATACATAACTTAATAATTGAGATCTTATGTTTAAATGATAAAATACCTTCCGTCAGAAATAGAAACGAGTTTTCATGGGAACCAATTTCTTTCAAATGCATTGATGCCTCATTATAATATCGCTTCGCGCCTGTCTATGTATAGAAGATGTGTGTTACATTTTTACCTCATGTTTTTTTGAGAAAGAAAAATGTTGCCAACATTGCATGCATTATTTATCAAAATATTTCAATAATTTTAATAAAATAATGACGAACAACATTTGTTTGCCATGAACACGAAAAGGTACTTCCTATAATACAAAGTTTTAAATTTTGAAATGCAAACAAATAAGATTAGGAATTTAAGCAAAATAAAATAACTCTACGTAACACCAAATTAATTTGATTGAATTACCTAGGTAGTACAAATAATTCGTTAAGTCGTCAATTTATTTATTTAGTTGCGACAAAGAAGGGAAATGTAATAATCCTGATTAAACTTCCACTGAAGGAATCGATATCCGGTGTCCGTTTACAATCGAACTTTTGTCAATAGAACGGAAACCAGCTTGTTGGTAACGCCTTAAATACAAGTGATGATCAATTTAAATTCCTTTCAAACCGAATTACCCTGCAATTTTTTTTAACACTGAAAGGCACAAAAGGAAAAGCCTTTAGATACTCGCTGTCTGACTCAATCATCAACACTCAGCCCATACCCTTGAAAATGTATCAATGATATGCGTAGTTTCTCTTTCTGATGTAGACAAAGAATACGTATTTTTCTAAAATTCCCATGGGCTTGGTATCTTTTTTGTATTTCATGACATAACAAATAATTCGGTTAGCGAAGCAAACGAAATAAATTATATCTACCGACTTTGTATTTCAGAGGAAAATTTTATGACTAATGTCAATGAATTGAACTTCTAACGATATTTAGCATTGCGATTCCGCCAACCTCTCAGCTAGGCTTAGGTGAAGTGAACTTGATGTGAGCTGTCAATCCGTACAAACAAAATGAGATGACAGCCCACTTCAATCTCACTCCACCTAAGTGTTCACGTGAGAAGCAGGCAGAATAAACCGACAGTTTCCAATCAATCAGTGAAGGCTCCCAAGGGACCTAATCATGAAACTGAAAACTTTTAGTTTTAAAACGTAGTAAGTATATACTTTAATGATTTTTTATTTTAATTATCTATTTGTCTATGTATAGATGTAACGATTGCTTTTTATAACATCCAAACTAAAATACTAAAAGTTTTATCTGTTAAAACCCGTTGCCTATAGCCGTGTCAATTTAAATTCGCAAATGCAAATTAAGTTAAACATTAAGCAGGCTTAACTTTTCAAATATAAGCATTCCATTTAATGGTTGTAACGAATTTCAACAACTTTTTCATTTAGATTTTCCATTAGTCGATCAAAAGTTTTAAATGATATCAGTATAAAGGATCTGTAATGAAGTGAATAATTTAATTATAAGCTATAAAAGTGAAGGACACTCAATTGAAAGACAGAAAGACACTACGAAATTCGAAGCTTTATTCAAACGTCTAAAAAGTTTATGTAAAACTAGCTGCCACCCGCGGCATCGTTTAGAAAGACATTTACATTATATGCTTTATGCCCAAGACACGACGCAATTCCAGAAAATGGCAAGCGCTTACCTTGTTTACTCTTTCAGCAATAATGTTTTTTTTTGTGAATTTAGAAAGCTTTTGTGCATTTACTTACGTCTTTGTCAGGATTGAGGAATGTGAATATTATCATCATAACATAATACGGTGTCCACCAGATGATGAAAGCGGCCACTATGACCACAGACATCCTCAAGGACTTCATTTTCGCTCTATCTATAAGTCTTCTTCGATTCATATCAGGAGTAAAGTACTTCTCCTGCCTCCGCACTTCTGGTTTGAATACTTTTTCGCTCTCTGAAAAAGAAATGAAATATTTGCACCGAAATATTTTAATCAAAGGTAGGCACTTTTGAAATTTCGAGGAGGGAAGGAAAAACAATGCGTTCTTTTTAAAATACTTTCCAATTCCATAACTTGAGATGTCTTTATTTAAAAGGTATAACCGGAATTTGCTATTAATAAGTAGAATTTGAAAACGTGAGATAATTTCACGAAAAACATATTTTTTCGTGCTTAATTTAACTGAGGTTTAAGTTCTCTTTTTCTAAAAATATTTATGATTTCAAACAAAATATACGTGTAAGTAAATTGAGAAGGTATTGACATTTTTCAATTACCTCCTAAAAAGAATAGGTACTTGTCTGGACTCTTTCACTGGATTGTTTTTGTTTATTCATCCCTCTGTTCTAATATTTTTGAATAGAAATTGCCTTTTACATTTTTAGCACAATAAAAATATTCTCATCATCCTATTTCGCGCTTTATTAAAATAGCTAACTAACTTTTGCCGCAAATTCGTACGTGCGTATCCCGTTTTTTCCCGTTCCCGTGAGTATTTTGGGAAATCCTCACTTAGTGCTCCCCTGCACACCCTAAGGGAAGGAGCCTACATGCCGAAATTTCAGCTTTCTACGACCAGTAGTTCCGGCTGTGCTGTGTCTGTCAGTCACTCAGTTAGTAACCTAAGAGTTTTATATATTATTATTGAAATAGGCACCCAATAAAAATAAAATCAATGGTACAAGTAGATAATAAAAATGAAATAACGTTATAGAACAGAAATGGCGAACCTTTTTTGGCGATCGTGCCATTTTCATTACAAAAATAACTTTTGCCATGACGTGTCACCAACAATCTTGACTTGGTGATTCAATGGACAAAAAATAACACTAGACGTTATTAACTTAACTCTTTTTTGTAACTATAAATTCATAAAGCAATCTTAATGCCAATCAGCTTTGCGTTTCTTCAAATAAAATTTAAAGTTCAGCATGTTTCTGTTGTTGCTAATCATTCAAGATGCTAAGTAATCTTGTATAGGCGTCCCCAAATTATTTTGCCGCGTGGCACGACTAGCACGCGTGCCATAGGTTCGCCATCCCTGTTATAGAACATCAAAAAAGTAATCATGTGTCACCTTTATCCTATTACTCTTTTTCGCGGAAAGCTCATCAATTTTGCGTAGCAGCAATCTTTTTGGAACTTGTCAACCTAAATCAAACAATGTTATGTTGGCACTCCGATAAGTCATAAACTTTGTGTTATTATACATATTACACGTTATTATATATCAGTGGCCACCCAACGTTTATAACGACATAAAGCACTCGACAATACTTTTGCCGTCTGAAGTTCGTTATGTTCATTAATTTAATCATTTTTAACTTCAATTGTGAATCGTGTTCAATTTTTAACTCCATTAATGTCATATTGGACATTTAAAAAATTAAAAACTGAACATAAAACAGCAAAATCCAGTGCGAAACAATAATCGTGACACATAAATGATTAAGTTCACTTGTCAATGGAAGGGGTTGAAAAGTAGCTGGAGACGCGTACATCAGCGTTGTATTTTCAGATCTATAATTTGTTTTAGGAATAAAGACGAAGTTTGTAACAAGAAAACAAAGCCTGACGCCAACCTAATTTACCTTATCTTCATCAAAACTTAATAATAAGTTTTTGTTCAGGTATCAAATTTAAAAATAAATCCTGTAAGTAACGTTGTTCATGCAAATTGGTCATCAACCCACACATAATAATTGGAATTGAATGAAATAAAAAGCTATTAATTCGCTTTGGAAAATCCCTAATTCTTTTAGCTTTGGTATAAAATTTTGGAGTGATCTTTCTATGGAAATTTTTGTATGAACTGACATTTAGCTACCGGGTCAGCTCCTTATTTGCTTTTATATTTTTCTGTTTTCTTTACTTTAAAAAATTAAGACTAGATTATAAATGGCAAGGAAGAGCTCGTATCTAAATAATAACAGCCGTACGGGTCGATCCTCAAGGTTAAGCAACGCTTGCCAAAGTCGGTCTGTGGACGGGTGACCATTTCAACATACCGAGACTCCTCCGTGCCTCGGAAAGCACGTCAAGCCGTTGGTCCCGGCTGTCATTTGTAGATCCTTGGCAGTCGTTACGGATTGTCAGAAACCAGAAAATCTGACTCCAGTCTTGCTAAGAAGTACCGTGTTACTCAGTTCATGGGCCGCAGGCAGCCTATCCACGTAAAATACTGGTATTTGGCTGAATCCGCTTTGACTGGAAGCCGACCCCAAGATAGTAGGAAAAAGGCTAGGCAGATGATAAATGGCAAGGACAATAAAAACAACTATTTCTATAAAGTAAACAAACGTAGCAAATATTACTTATCATAATTAATGAACTCCTCGGATTTGTTTGATATTTATGCTACGTAAAGTTAGTTAAGTTTAGAAGGTAACATCTGTAACAGTTTTCGGGGAATACAACTTCTTTGAAACTATCAGGCAGTGAAGTCACAGCTGCTTGGCTGTGAGAACTGAACACAAGCTGTTGTCTATTTACTTTCCGGGTTTAGATTCGATTGTGAATAATATTTTATAGTCTTGTAAACGTTTGTAATCATTTAAGATTTGATGATTTTATTGATGATAATTTAGTTTTTGGATGAAATTATAAAACTTTGTACTTTTATTTATGTTTTATGTTGTGTTTGAGATGAATGTATGATCAAATAAAAGAGATTGCCAACATTTATTTTATTTTACCAAAGCAAGCCCTATTTCAAGGTTGTTCGATAGTTACCTAGAGCGATAATTTCGTCCACATATTATTATTATATTTTGAAAGGAGAACGTAACCGGAACAATTGCACAACCAATGACAGGCCGTAAGTTCTAAACGAGGTTTGCCTTAGTGTTATGTATTTAAACACTGAATTTGGATAGCCGAATTGGCAAGCTCCAACTTCATTTGTTGCACTGAGAAGTGAGAACACACTTCTAGCAACAGCTAGCAGTTTAACATAAAAAAAAAATTTATGCGTATTTTTTTAACCCACATTAACTAACCGTACCCACTAACCGTAGGTTTACTTACTACTACGTCTTCGTCAAATGACCTTAATATTTTATATCTCTCTCCAATAATATAATACTCACTTGGTCTTACGATACTCTTAAAAATAAGGTTTTCACCATCATCACACCAGCCGAAAGACGTCCAGTGCTGGACATAGGCCTCCCCTAAAGGGTTGCCATTATGCCAAGCGGATTGGTGATCACAGTGTAGCTGTTGCAATGTACAAAGAATGCTGCTACCCATTCTCTAGTGAGTCCCTTAGTCGCCTTTTACGACACCCACGGGAAGAGGTAAATAAGGTTTTAATAAACAAAACTACTTACTAGCAATAGTTCTTACTGTGGACACGTAAGTGGACACTAATATGACTAGAGGCAGTATAAACATGAAGATCAGTGAGAGCGTGGTGTACGCCTGCTCCTGCCACCGCTGCGTGTAGAACCCGTGCGTCACACACTGGTGGAACTCCTCGATGAACGGCCCTTGAGCCACTCTGAATACCACTGCCTGAAACAAAAAAATTGATATTGCAGTTGATTGATTGATATTGTTAAATGGAAACGTTTTCTTTGTGTCTTAGCTATTTTTGGACAAAAAACGTTCTTTTATACTACACCTGCTTGGAAAGTACCTTGATACTTTATCAAATTTACGGTAGAAAGTACGTCATTGCATATCGAACAAATATGCGGGGAGAAAACGCATCTGAGCGGGAGAGAAAAGTGTATGAAAATCCATTTCTTACGTGGTTTTTCTTTTTTAATTTTGGGTAAGACTATGCGCCGGTAACCTAAATATCAAAAGCCAAAAAGTTTTTACAGTGAGTTTTTATCTACAAGTTCGCAAAATGACACTGGCCACTAGCTGTGTGTTGGATGGTGTCGGGCTGGCAGTGCGACCCTGCGGCGGCAGGATAAACAATTTGAAAAAAGAACATGTGAAAATTGCAGACGCCATTGGCGCCATTTCCAATTTGTGTGTTGTTTGAGGATTCAGTTTTAACTGCAACAATTTCAATATAAATTTCAATTAGTAAAGATTTCGTTTTTTATTTTCCTTCTAGGTGTAGTATAAAGCACTATGTATCACTCGAGAGAAACTGCGATTCCCGATCTTGGGTGTTTTAAAGCCCTCGCCTACGGCTCGGGCTTCAAACGACACCCTCGACGGTAATCGGTCACTTTCTCCTCTCGGTGAACAATGTACTATTTCAGTAAAAAACCGTTCCTTCAAAAACAAAAAATGTAAAAAAAAAATTCAAGCCTAACTGATGCAATTAGGAGCATCAAATTTACGATTAAACTAAAATAAAATGTCAACAACTGCACGTAACTGCTTGAAAAGTGCTTTGTTTCGTACTTTTTACATTTTCTTTGGGGTCGAGTTTTTAAAAAGAGTCGATATTTTTGTTTTGATTTTTTTTCTTCTTACGACACCAATATAAGTTCCTGTTGCCAGAATCAACACAGGGAGAGATTTGTTGCGTTGTCCCTACAGAAATCATTCTGCTTACACCATTCCAAAATCAAGAACAGGTCTATATATTAACACAGTTGATTTTATTGTTGCGTTTGTAAGTATTTATTAGTTAGACAAGAATTTTCCATAAAATCACCAAGGACCGCAAGTCAGTTGATTCAAAATTAGAATTTTATTGTTACCGTTTCATTTTATTCATTCTATTTTACATCTTATAGAGGTATGCGGTACAGAGAGTAAAGTCCCGCATACCTCCACTGGAAATGGGAGGATCCTCCTACCAGACGGTTGTTGTGTCTGGTAGGCAACTGCCCGATAGTTGATATTCGGCCTGTTGTATGTGTTTAAATCGCACGGAGAACTTTGCTTGTGCGATGCAGGATTTCGTTGTAAGTTCGTCGTAGATGGCGCTGCGGTTGTTTTTGTTGCCGTACAAATTTCGCTTCTTAGTTTTTCATGTGGTGGCATTGATGCCGCTATAAGATTATTCTTAAAATAGTTTTTTATGGTAATATTGTGGTTGTCTGTTAGTGTTGCAGCACTAGAAAAAAATAATTATCTGTAATGTTAAGTTAATCTTACAGTTTATGCAATGTGTCAAACAATAAATAAATACCAAGAATATACACACAAATTGAGTTACTTGTAAGCGCAAAATAACTTAATAATGATTTATGTATGTATTTTTATTAACATTTTTAGTTCATAAATGAGTGCTTTAAATAATTCGTAATAAATCCACCGTGTTTGGGAAAAGCAAACAAGTTTTACTGAAAGACTTTGCAGTTACGATGGAGAAAAGAGCTTTGTGTTTGTCCTTTGGATGAAGATATTTTATTTATCCTCTGAAATACTTCAGCTGTGTCATAACATTTGTTTGAGAGTAAGATAACATCCTTTGAGTGTAAGTTCAGTTATATTAAAATAACTCTAACGTTCTACTGGCGAAAATAAAAGAGTCATTGGGTAAAATTCAGTAAAAATATATAAAAGTCGAAATTTTCGAATTTATGATAGGAATATTATAGTATAGGAAGAAATATTGTGGTCAACTTAGCGTTGGTCGTAGTTCAAGCCCTTTGATCACTTTGAAAATACTTTTGTGGGTCCTAGAAAATACCCGACGATATTGCGGGAGACCCAGGTAAAGATGGCGGGACGAGCTTTATGCCGATCGGCAGGATAGGTCCAACCTGGCCAAAATCCGGGAGGAATGAAAGGAAGAAGGGAGGCCTTTGCTCTGCAGTGGAACACAATAGGCTAAAAATAAATAAATCAAATAAATAATATTACGACAAAGAGATAAAATATTTACATAATGAAGTTATTATAAGGATATTAAATGAGAGTAGGTAAGTAGATTACGGTATCTAAATCATTATTTTATAGAAGTATGCGGAACAGAGAGTAAAGTCCCGCAAACCTCCACTGAAATGGGAGCATTCTCCTTTTTTTTAAGGATGGGAAATCATCAAATGACCTGAGCGAAAGGGCGTGTCAGACTCTTACTGACTAAAACCCATCCGTGTCCCTTCTAAAGCACTTTGCGTTCCAGGGCCGCGGTGACTCTTTCGAACAAATTCCGCAACCCTGGCAAACTGGCTCTAGCGGGCCCCGACTCCTATGCTGACATCTCTTATAGGCGCGCGTGGAACACAACGCGACTCAACCCGGGCCTGGCTGTGACCGGACAGCGAGCCACCCAACGCTCGCCATCCGCAGGCCCGGGGAGGATTCTCCTACCAGATGGTTATTGTATCTGGTGGGTAACTGCCCGATAGTTGATATTCGGACTATTGTATATGTTCAAATCGCACGGAGAACTTTGCTTGCCCGATTCAAGATTTCGTTGTTAGTTCGTCGTAGATGGCGTTGCGGTTCTTTTTTTTGCCGTACAAATTTCGCTTCTTAGTTTTTCATGTGGCGGCATTGATGCCGGTACAATTTAATACAAATTATTCTACGGTTATGTTATCCGTATTCACTCTAACGGCTATCAGCTATTTTGGCGGAACATAGACAAAATAGCTTACCAATATGAACGGAATTTGTAAACGTTTGATAATGTACTACGTGTATTAATTATATTACGTACACGGCACCCAGCTTCACAGGCACATTACTCTGAGCAACAACATTGTTAGAATAACAGAACCTTATTGTTCAACTATGTAGTTGGATTTACGATGAACCTGTATCGAACGCTACGTCTTACAGACAAAGTTTAAATTCCATTGCAACCAATACGTTTCTTTAGGGCCTTTTTAATAGAAAGGATCTCGTAATAATCAACTTAACGTATCCTCACAAAAGAATAAATTAAGCCAAGTAAAATGCTTTGAATAATCTTCGAAAAAAAATGCCTTTTGGAAAAGTTATAACGACATCTTACTGCTTTCACTTACTTTATTACTAGGTACAGTTGGACGCGCGTCAGTGGTTATAAAACTGGCTTCACTTTCGATTGGAACTTCAAATTACTCTAAGCGAGTTCATGGTACCACCACTGTACGTTTGAGTTTACCTACATAACATTGTACCATCTTACGAAGCGATTGTATTGAATCAGAAATCCTAAATAAACTTTAGACGTGAGATATTAATGATGTTCGATCCAATATGCTAGACCAATTGGTCCAACGGGCTGTGGGATTGTGGATAAATAACATAGTGCACCTACTTACTTAGATATTCCTGCTGTATCTTGGAGAATTTGGTTTGTGGTTTCACTGTTTCACATACTTGAAACATGTTTTATAGTCCATCTCTAAAAGGCAAAAATGATTGTCGAAAAGCCCAAAATGTAGATAGGCCACGTGACATTTTTAATCCGATACAGAGGGCCTAGCACGAATGTTTACGATATATAGTAACGTAACATTAAGTTTTACTATAACTATAATTTTCGCTTCACATCATAATATTCATTTGAATTGGGTACTATATTCAAATATGAATGTCGCATAAAATTAAATCAAAATACTATGGCGTTGTAGTTTTTTTATACTCAAAATTCACTTACGTTAACGTTACTATTCGTCAAAACATTCGCGCTAGGCCCACATTTCGAACATTGTACTCGACTGCGACAAAGGAATGGTTATGATTTAGCTCGTGTTTTAATTATTGAGTCGATCTTTATGAATAAATTGATTTGCTGTTATGGTTGGGGTGATATTGATTTTATTAATTACATTAAATCATTTAGTAAAATAGAGACTTCATCCAAAAAAGTGGGGAGCTCTGTTTTTGTTGCTATGGAAATATATGAAATGAAAGAAGAGAAAACGTTGCATTCGAACATATACATAATATGTAATAAGTTCTTAACTTAGATCAGAGGGCTAAGCACGAATGTTTGAGTTAGTTAGAAAATTTGAGTTAGTTTAGTTATTTAAACACACTACCATTCAAAGCCCTGTTAGTGTCAAGGCTAAAAATAAATCATTCATTCAACGCGTGTTAAATCGTCGAGTGCTCAAACTGTTAAAAATGTGTGTCAAATTGTACCAAATTTTGTGTAATATTCGAAAACAATGCGCTCGTTTTACAGTAATAACAATTCCACAGTTGGAACAGCTGTTTAAATGTCACTTTTATGTCTTTTACCATATATAACTTTACGCTATGATAAAATGTAGTAGGTAGCGTTCAGTTCAAACATAACTTTATTATTGAAAACGATAGATATATTATCGTTCCCCATCGCAGCATAAGCTGAGATAGGGACCATTCTGGCCTCGCACAGATAATTATTTTATTGAACTGTTTAGTTATTAATTTTATTTTACTGGTTTGTTTGTCTTGTGCGAGTCCCAAATAAACATTTTTCTTTCTTTCTTTTTTCAATAATAAAGTTATGTTTTTGTTCTTATTAATAGACAAAATATCGTCAAAAGCATTATTTAAATACAATAGACTAAGAACCCAGAGCCTCCGGACTTACTTAATTTTCTCAGTAACAAAATGTGTGGGGATAGTGTAGTGTTAATATAACACTTTGAAGGTAGCAAGTATCTTCGGCTTCTTTCAAGGAGTGAAAATACTCATGAAAAAAATATTTTTTTCAAATGAATCTGAAAATCTACCGTTCAGTACATTTATGTTCGCCCCAAAATGATTGCCAACAAATTGAAAGTCACCCTGTATAAGTTTAAGTCGTGATGAAACTTCTAAGTAGAAGTAATAACGTGATTTATCTATATATATATGAAGTAAAATCGTAGACTTGCCGTATCTGTACATTGAATATTTTTGCATGAAAATAACAGAGAAACATTAGGAAAAAGACAAAGAATGAAAAAAGACATAGAAAATTTAATTAATGAATTGTTTTTCTGTTTCTCTGTTTGTCTATATGTTTGTGGCTGTATGTACGCAAAAACCACTGATTGGATTGGGAATCTAGAAACTTCATAGAGCGCTAAGCGTAGCGCTGGCCGACTTCTGGCGCCTTCTATTGAGAAGAAACAAAATGCAAGTAAGTAGGAAAATAACACCAAAACAAATTGTTGAGTTATTTGTTAAACTTTTAATATATAGGAAAATAAAAGTAGCCATTTTAATACCTAATCATTATTTCTTAACACCGTCATTCAGAAGAGCGAATGGCTATCCATTCGCTTTGGTGGGCTCGGCATCCGTGACTTGCAGCCACGCTCAGTCATCCAGAGCCATATTTAAGATAGTGTTGTTAGTATCTTGAATGATTTGATCAATTTTGGTGTATCCAATCGAGGTGTAGTGAACTCTTGTTTTAAATTTTGATATCTGGGGCTATTGTGTGGAATTTCTGCAGATTCATTTGTCTGTTGTTATTGTCACAAAGAAAAATTTCAAATTTGGAGTGGTTGAGGTTAAAGCCGATGCATTGGAACTGTTTCTACAAGAATTCAAAATCTTTCAAAACGGTGTCCACGTCACCCCCTAAACTTCCATCATCTAAATACCAGACGTTAAATTTGGAATTTAGTTTTTGGATGATGGGATGGATAGCCAAGTTGAAAATGACTGGCCCGAGCGGTCACCTTGTTGGCAAAATTATTGTACAAGGACAACGTTTTAGAATCTGCAGATTCTAAAACGTTGTTCTTGTACAATAATTTTGAAGGGTAGGTACCTGTAATATTGCCAATAAAATTTCTGGTAATTCTTTTTTTACTTCAGCCAACAAGGTGTCCCTGTTAACGGAATTAACGTCAACCTTGAGGATGACCTCACTCTTTCCAGATTTTAAAAAAGTTGAAAGGGCATGTACGGCAACCTCACAGCCTCCTCTGGATCCAAAGCCAAGCTGAATGGGCTGAAATTTCTTTGTTAAGAATTCGCTGTATAATTTACCGCAAATTTTGGCTGCCCTACGCCTGTAGGTGCACCCGACGGCAATGGGACGAATGCCGCCGTCTTTCTTGTGCAGGGCACAAAGGCACACGATTTTTAATAACTTTGTCGTTCGTTACGAGTTTAGGTTTGATCTCGAAAACGGTCCTACAAGTCGCTGCGCTTGATAATTTTAATATTTTTGAGTCTAAAATCGTAAAAAGTCTCCGATTTGCTCTGGTTGATTTCGTTTATTGACTGACTGGCAGACTAAGCCCCATTGGTTGCACACCGTAATCACTATGAGAGGATTTCCCGAAATTCCTACGGGAACGGGAAAATACGGGATATGCGCGTACGAAGTCGCGGGCAAAAGCTAGTAATAAATAAATATAAATAAATCACGTTATTCTGACACCGATTCGATATGAAACATGATGTTTTTGGAACGTATTTATCTACCGTTTGTCAGCTTTTGAATTACCAACACACAGCACATGTCTACATTAATATTTATGTATGTTTATAATAAACTTTGTCTCTAAGTAAGTGTCGCTTTAATCTTGTCTGTTCTGCGATAATTATGTGTCAGACATAAGTTTTAATTGCTTCGAATATCAAAGTGTGGGCAAAGTTAGGCAGCCTCTTACTTGACATTTAAGTCAGTATCTACTTTGGTGTACTTTTACTTTATAATTTATAAGAAGAAAGAAGTATGAAAAAGGGACTAAAAAGTTCCGGGAAGCTATTAATGATCACTGACCTGTGGCAAACTCAAGACGAGACTCAGCACCCATGCGATAATTACAAGCCTGCCACTCCTCGTCGCAGTCGCCATACTGCGCATCGGATACTTCACAGCGAGCCATCTGTCCACTCCAATGAGCACGAGTATGAAAGTACTGAGGTACAAAGCGAACATCTGCAGGAACTTGAACAGTTTGCATGCTATATTCCCGGCGTACCACTGCACCGTGAAGGACCACGCTGCTTCGCCAGCGATGCAAAAAACAGTCACCAACAAGTCAGCTATACTCAGCTGAAATATCAAACTATATATCGCTGTCCAGGATGGTCTCGCTCTTCCTCGACTCCTTTTACCTCTCTGTATACTTATAATCGTTGCCACATTCCCAAAGAACGATAACACAGCCATAGCCGAAAGCACGCTTGCTCTGATAAGTGTGCTTCTAGTCAAAACTGGGGCGTGATCCAAACACATAACTTGAGTGCCATTGAATACAAATATGTTATTCGTGAACTCATCGACAAGTGAGCCGTTGAAGAGAAATGTTTCCAAACATTTTTCTGCGGGCCATATGGTGTAACTTGTAAGAACAGTTTCAGCCGAACTGAATTCTCTGTGAAGAGCCAATTCGCTCGGGTATAGCGCGTCATCGTCATATAATGTGGTATTGTTGCCTGCGCTGTCCATGTTTCGTCATGCGTCTTCAACAACTTCTTTGCTAATCTGAAACAAAGAAATTAAGCGTTTTATTGGTTGTCTTCGGCCTTACAATGCTACAACAACCTCGAAAATAAGTAAGAATTTTTTTTCAGTATATCCATACGAAACACGATTTAGGAATGTCTGTGATTGCGCACTTATTATTTATTTTATTTAAGGAAAACTTACAGCTAAACAAATACAGTAAATAAAAGTTTTAACAAAATATGGCCAATTACAAATTCCCACATGTAGTAGGTATATCTTTTTAAACAGAAAATTGAAAAAAACTATGCATATAACACAAGAGAGAAAAATGACTATTTACGCTCGAAGAAGCTATTAGTTAAAATTTTCTTCAATTTAGCAATACTTGTATTGAAAATGTCGATATCAGCTTCCTGGCAGGTTGGATTGTACATACTTCTCGCTTTCATCATATACGAGTTCTGTCTGTACGTAGTGGCTACCACTGGGGTGTGCAATAAATGAGGACTTGGTTTTTTTTTTAAGAATTGGAAATCATCAAATGACTGGTTCCGCTTTGGGCAGAGTGGAAGGGCGTGTCAGACTTTTACTGAGTAAAACCCATCCGTGTCCTTCTAAAGCCCTTAGCGTTCTAGGGCCGTGTTGACTCTTTCGAACACATTCCACAACCCTGGTAAATAAATGAGGTCTATGTAGGTAAGAACGCAAACAGCACTCGCAGCCCGATTTTGTGTATCAACTCGGTAACACCAGTTGTTCCATTTGTAATTTTGAAAAGAAACACAAGATCTGATATTCCTCATCATCATCATATCAGCCAAAAGACGTCCACTGCTAGACGTAGGCGTCCCCCAAGTATCGCCACAACAACTGACCCTGTGCGTATCGTATCCAAAGGCTACCCATGACCCTCGATCCACCTTGTGACCCACACTTTCGGAAGCTCTACTGAGCCATGTCTCAGCCATGTACACTATGTCGTCGGCCTAGCCTTCTCCAGTCCAAAACCTTGTAGACATCCTCCATTGCGGTCGTGAACAATTTCAGAGAAATGACTCCCTGCCTCATACCCAGGAGGATAGGTTTCGAGGTCTGATTCTGAAGTCGGACTGACATAGTGACGTATTTGCACAAACACTTCAGCACCTTAATTTTTTATATCTTACTAGCGGATGTCACGCGGTTTCACCCGCGTAGTTCCCGTTCCCGTGGGAGTACGGGGATAAAATATTACCTCGCTGATAATGTAACTATCCATTGCTGAAAGAATTTTTCAAATCAGTCCAGTAGTTTTTGAGTTTATTCATTACAAACATACACACACACAAAATACAAATTTTTCCTCTTTATAATATTATAGTGTAAATAGTGTAGATATCGACAAAACTACCTACACATTGTCTGAAGATTATCGTAAACAATAATTAAATGGCGCCTCTTTGCGGTTGTTGGGAGCTGCGGTAAATGATAAACGGACGTCTGCTTCGATTTATTGCAAAGCTTATGAAGTGGCCATTTAATGCCTCAGTTAACGACAGGCTCAGGGAGAGCGTTCTTGCCTTTGGGCAGCTTAAATTGGGTCTCAGCTTATTGATTAGATTCATTGCAATAGTGAGTGGAACGAAGCTTCCCAGAAAGATGGATTTAAGGCTTAACAGCTGTTTGAAATTGGATTTGAAACAAGAGATTGAAATAGAAAACAGTTTTCGTAGCATGATTTAAATTGTCTGATCATCTCTAATTATCATAGAAAATGATATACGAAACTAATAAATACACGTTTCTTTATTACAATATATGTATTTTAATTCCAATTTCAATTTAACGTGGAAGTCACGCTTTGCTAAATAAAACACGTATTCGTAACGTACGTGTATGTGTGCGTATACTCGTATTGTCCTAATGTAAACGAATAGTTTGCATGTTTGTTTTTCGTCCCTAACTATAATTGCCGTACTCCTAACAAATACGTGGAAAATTATAACTGAATACAACCTTAGACAACAACCTCTTCATTACATATTCATGAGAGTACAGGAACATGTCTAATTTTAACTGAGTCCAACTTGACAATATAAATATCATTAATATTTATAATATAATAGGCGTAAATTTTAGAGTAATTTATGTTTCGTATCGCGTTTTTTCGTAGCGAAATACATTTCATTTTGATGAAAAATTAGCTGCTTTATTGGATTTGCATGAGTTTTCCTGTTTTTTCTGTCAACTAGTATTTAAACAGATGCACGCTCTATAAAATCATCAATTCTGCTTTTGAAGCAAGTGCTTGATTTAGTTAAGAGCATGGTCAATACGATTCTTTCGAGGCCCCTTGCGATTTCAACCAGAACATAGAGTATAGTTCAAACAGTATAATAATATTGTTAATTTCGGATGTTTGTGCTCGCTATTTGTTAAGACAACTGAACAATGATGGCACTGGCATGGACTTAGCCAACTTAGCAATAGCATTTTAAGGGTATTGCTAAACAAATTTTATATAATTTGAAATTAGCTTTTGCGTAATCTGGAACTCTGCTATAGGAAATGTGAATGTACAACGGAAATACTCTAAAAAAATATGAATCAATATTCTGCAGTACACTATTCAATCAAAACAAACGGCAAGCGACGAAAGAATAAAAGTTTCTAAAACCTAACAAGTATATTAACTAACATAAGATAATGGTTATTCGGCGACAATATTCTACAATGATACCCACAAAACGATTTCCTGTAACTATATGAACTTCAACTCAAGACTGCAACGTGCGATCATAAGTGGTGGTGAAGCAATAGGGAATATGCATGCAATTTTTTAATTTGCAAAATAAAATACTTGTTTTCTCTAGTTAATAATTATGAAAGAATTTTCAAAATACCTTCATCACTGATGAAATTATTTAGCTTCAAAGTTGACAATTAGAAAGAGAAGTCCAATACAAACTGTGACGTCAAATACTTTAACGCCTATAAAGCTGCCATAGAAAACAGCGTTTTCGCGAGAGGGACAGATATATTTGTTTAAAATATTTATATCTCGTTTGTGTTTCGGTCAATTCCGATTCTTTTTTCATTGTTAGTATTATATTTTTGTATACTTCTAGATAAACTTTTAAGATACAAAAAAAGTTCATGCATATTCCCTATTAGTAATTGAAACCAGGAGTGCGTAGTCAATCACAAATTGAAAAATATCAACTTTTGACAAGAAAACCGACTGCTTAAAAATACTAAGTTTTTGACACGTTTTTAATCAAAGTTTTGGAAAAGGAGACAGAATAAAAATAAAACATTTTTCAAATTCACTTCGAGGCAAAATGTTTTTGTGAGTATACAATATAAATACAAAAATAATGGCATGCCAACAGAGATGAAAAACCAGGAAATCTAATTTAGTATAATATCCGCGACCTCAATTGCGTAAAGGATATTGAAACAGCTTTGAGGAAACCAACTTATAACAAAGTTGGTATACCACATACCTAAAAATAAGCAGCAATTTAATGACGATTTTTTTTTAATCTGAGCAAAAAGTTTTTAACGTTTTGTAGATATGTAAAATCTGGGCTAATTAATTTACAATAATGAATAAATATTACATTTCATCAAATTATTTTCTTTTATCAACAAATTCAAATTAATTGTGTTCCTAAACTTTTTTTTTTATGCAAAAGGCTTCAACTGGCTTTTTCAAAAACGAACGTGGTGAACGAAAATAGGCTTCATGTTGAAAAGCCTTGTCTCACAAATATTTTGTTACCTATTAAATCCTATGATCAGTGCGTATTGCCAGTGATGACTTGATAATCGAAACGTGATCGCTCACAATGGGCCTCATCAGAAGGTTTAAAATCACCGAGAGGGCAATGCTCGGAGTTTCCTTGGGTAATCGAATCAGGAATGATGATATCCGCCATGATCATCTAGAGAACCAAGGTTACCGACATAGCCCGAAGGATCGCCAAACTGAAGTGGCAGTGCGCAGGGCACATTGCTCGCAGAACAGATGGTCGATGGGGCCGAAAAGTTCTGGAGTGGCGACCGCATACCGGAAGATGCAGCGAAGGAAGGCCTCCCATAAGGTGGACCCGATGACCTGGTTAGGACAATACGAAAATAAGCAACTCGTAAAAAAAAGTCGGCCACGTGCGAGGGTTCCTTACCATTAACCGAAAAAAAAAACATTTCTCCGCCCTTTAATTTATTTGATTTTTATTATGTGCTGTTATAGCGGCAACAGGCATACCTACACACTCTGTGAAAATTTCACCTGTCTAATCACTTCATAATCAAAATGAAAACCGAAAAGAAACTCATCTACCCACAAGTAATATGTTTGTTGTCAGAAAACCATTAGTTGCAGGCTCTAGAAGGACATATTGCTCCATTTGTCAATCCTACATAAAATATTAGTGTAATAAGGAAACGGGTGCCAAAATTAATGATAGACAATCTATCAAATATGGCATATAGAAATATTCTGAATGGCAATCATCTGAACAAATATCACCATAGAAATCGCCTGTTAGCTGTTTTTTTATCGTAAAATTTGCTTTTGGTATTAATTTTTTTTTTGTATGGGAAACATAAAATAACGCTCTAGGTACGGGAGAAAACCCGTTCCTTCAAATGGCTTCTGCTTTCCAGGGCCTCAGTAAAAATTCCGCAACCCAGGCAGACACTGGCCCATTCAACAACAAACATTACAGGCGGGCCCCGTCAACTATGCTGATATCTCTTTGAGGCGCGCGTGGAACACAACGTGCCGCCCGTCGCCCCGATCCTGGGTCAAGGCACACAGGTGCTTTGACACGATTGAATGACAGAGTCATAAGTTGCACCAAACAATCAAAGTAAAGGTGAACAAAGAATATTATTTTACATTTATTTTATTATCATCGGGAAGCAGTATTTCACTGGCAGCTTTGTCTGAACACAAACGTACTCGTAATAAATAAGTATAACATATTTGCTACACTTTCGATAAATGTGACGTAATGGTTAAACAAGTTTTTGTTACTGTGAAAACTTGAAATTCAACTTTTTTGTCTAAACAAACCGGCTGACACATTTTTTTACAATTTTAACCCAGTTTTGTCATTGTATTTTTTTTTTTAAAGTAAGTTACTTAGGCATTTCAGGCGGAAAACAATGCAGAAAATTGTTCGAAGGGTTTTTTTTATAAAAAAAATTCTTGACCGGATATGGCATGAAATATCGGAGTTTAGACTATGAGACGATTCATGATTCCTAGAAATTTAAGACAGCTCCGGCGCAAACGTTTATTTTATTTTATATAGAAAAAAGAGTAAAAAAATATATATGTACCATCACCATCGCTCTCATAGTGTAAGTCACTTAATTGGTTAAAATAAAAATAAAAAGTGGTATCAAAAAGTGATATTAATTCTGAATTAGATTTTGGAGAATTTGGTTTTATGTACTTGTACGGCAACTTTGAATTGTGTTTAACTTAAGTAATAAGCTTGTATTTATTCAGTTAACATAACTACTTAGTTATGAATATTTTGAACCAAAATAACTTTTTGTGAAGAACGCCTATCAAACTTTTTTTTTTGTAGAATAGTTATAACTACTCTAACTCTTTATAGTATAACTACTCTACAATCTGAAATTTAAATAATTAGTGCCAGGGCTGGATCGGATTTTGTACCATATCCTTTTACATAGTTTATGAAAACTGTAATTTCTCAGAAACTCCAACAGCAAATTTTTCAGTGCAATTATTTATCACGTATTATTTTTTAACTTTTGCTTGTCTTTTAGCACTTTTCCCTCCCTAAAATGTCTCTAGCCCTGCTTTTGCCTTCATACATCGAGTTTCATATTAAATAGTTTTGCCTGCACTAAACCCGGAATAAGGCTTTGCGGGGAATTTGCCGGCTCAGTAAAGCAGGAATGGGAATAGGGGTAAATCCCTTGGCACTGCGTCGGACTAAAGTGCCGTTAACGCTATTGTTTACTTATTGAGTTTTGCTCGAGCTGGGTCCGTGGAAAACACTAATACTGCTTTAAAGGTGTGTATTTGTGGCTTTTGATTTTCCGTTTCGAGTCGGACTGTATTCATCAGTAGGTGAAGTCCGAAAAAAATACTCTATTTATTTAGAGATGAAAGAAAAAAAAAATATTTAAAAAAATAGTCATTCTCAATATCAGGGAAATAAAGTTTAAAAAAAATTTTTTTACCTGTTTTATCTTAAATTAAACTACTGCAGCTTTTTTAACCATGAAACTATCACCAATGTTAGCTCGTATGTACTACCTACTTATTATTGTCCATACCTCTCTTATATCTTTGAGCAATACTTTTATACCAGGTATTTTTTAAATTAAAATGCCACATATGCATTTACAAGGTTAATACTTAAGTACGTTTTACACGTGTAAAATGGACAGTTACATACCCAAATTGTATTTCACCACAATCCACCGAGGATAATTTATAACAAATAAATCAACCAATTTGTAATAGTAGTAGGGAATCAATTGTATGCAAAAACCTTATTTAACAATACCATTGGACGGCTTAAATATTGGCTTAACAGTAAACTATTTATTTTATTTTACTAAACATAGCTTAGTGAATTAAGTAAAATTTTATATAATGTTGTTGATGTAACAGGCACGTCCAGTCTCCGTATCGCAACTGTGAAATGAAATTCTTAATTACTAAACCCAAAAACACTTCAAGTATATTGAGGGTCACATAATATGTACACTCCCAACAATACAGTTTAATATAAAAATTCTTAACATAAGTATTTGTTTACCTACAACAGATTATAAATACCGGCAGTAAAATTAATAAACAGAATTATAAAATCTTGAGTCCCTACTCAAGATTGACTTTATTATTATATATATAGATATATAGATTTATCCCCTAAGCAATAGCTGTTTGTTCTCTTACCTAAATGAAAATTCTAGTGCCCACCACTCAGGCTTAAGAGTAATAAATTAAAATAACGTGACTTATGTGTGATGAACAGAGATCAGAATAGGTAGACTATATTTACGTAATGTTCGTGGAAGTAAGTAACACAGAGTTGTTAATACCTCCTCTAAAATCCCGGAATCATAAACATGACGATTGTATCCCGGGATATAAGAAATTGCAAATTACTTATTACGCTTTTGATACATTTGAACAAAATTATTATATTGAAGAATCTTATTACGTTTTTAGAGTTCCTTACCTACTAAAACTGTTAAATTAAATAGCTTTGTTTTTGCACAACTCTTTCTTCTTTTGATTTTTCAAATCAATCATTTATAACTAACTATTATCAAAGTCCATTTCATGTTTTTATAATACCTGGTTTTAATTGTCCTGATTCCATTTGAGTCCGGGACTTTACCGGAGGTATCATATCAGTCTGCGTGAACTTGGCAGATCATATTCCAGCAGAGCTCAAAAAAAAGTGAGTTCTATTCGCATGCAGCATAGTTCTAGAGTTCCTGATACTTTTCGGAAATAGTTCTGGCGTTTTTCTCGGAAAAAAAATCAAATGAAAATATGATCTGCTAACTTCCGGTAGCAGATCATTTTTTCCAAAACCAAAATTTTAAAAGTATTTTAGGTGCATAAAGGTGAGAGCTATAGTTCCTGATACTTTTCGGAAAGAGTTCTGTCTCAACTGGCTTAAAAAAAAAATTACAAACATACGTAACCACCACAAAAATAAAAACGACATTTTTAGTAAAAGTGGCAGTAATTACAAAACGAATAACCAGATATCCATTATTCTAAACAAAATCAGTAGCTAGGAAATCAACTAAAAGGAAAAATATAAAATGAAATTCCAAACAATTCGCAAGAACTAGCAGAGCATTGTTGAAACCCTAGATTTGACAAAATCATGAAATTTTAGAGGAGGTATTAACAACTCTATGTTACTTACTTCCACGAACATTAGGTAAATATAGTCTACCTATTCCGACCTCCGGTGATGAAGGCTGCAAGAAAGCAAAGGGTCAAAAATTTCTTTTATGTTTTCACGGGAAATAAAGTTATGACAAGTTATGTGAATCGTATTTTAGTGACCCATTAAAGAACTATGCCAAGAAATGGTTTACGGCTTGTTTTTGCAAGATCATTCCCTTGTTAACCTTGGCATCAAATTATGTTCGAGTTGACTTCATATCCTATTGTTAAATCTTTATTACATAATTTTGTATTTGTTCGTCTATGTAACTGTAGGGATTTGGTATGCCCTTAGCTTTGATTCTAAATGTATTATACGTCTTGAAACAAGAAATCTTAGAATTTTTGAAAGAACTTTATTTCTAAGAAAGCCGTTTATAGCTGACATTTATAAAAGAAAGTCTGACAATAAAGGTAGGAACCTACTTGTTTTCTTAGAATATTACCTCATATACCTCTAAAACAGCGATGTGGATTTAGGAAAAGTAAATGCTTTTATGCCGCGCCAACTTATCGGTACAATTAAGCAAAACTTAGAGGCCAAAGGCTACATATAAAGTTGTAACTTTAAAAATATGTCTATGTTGGATGAATAATTGGTTACTCCAATTTTTGGGCAATTGGGCACTCCAATATTTTTTGACTTATGAGAATCGCTTTCTTGACCCTAGGTATCAGAAAATATTGGATATGAGTAGCCAGCCGGTCGATTCTGTAAACAGGCGAAGTGAAGGCGTGAAATGATCACGAGGTGAGCTGTCAATCCTTATAATCAAGATCTCTCGTGATCACGAATTGAGCTGTCATTCCATCTTGATTATATGGATTGACAGCTCACCTCGTGATCGCTTCACACAAGTCTTCACTTCGACATGTTTACGGAATCGACTGGCAGATAAATAGGCGCAGCAAGATTAGTCATGCTTAAGTAGTAAAGGTTGAAGGATGAAGCTAAAATAGTGATAAATATAGTAATATAAATATATAAGTTTCGCCATGTTTTTCTGAATTTTTTGAAGTAAATACGAGCTTTGTTAACGTTCAGGATTTAATACGACCGTATTACGAAAGTCTGAAAATGGTTTGAAGAGTTAATCACCTTGTTATACGTTCCAACATCATTATATTTTAATTAAAATCGACTTCTGTCATTAATCAAAATAAACTTTTTGAAAACGTACATTCTAAACTTGAGTCAGTTAATCTTTTCACCATCAACGTGATAGTAATAGCCGAAGATAAATACATTGTGCGAAGTGTCTAGACCTAGATTTTTAGGTTCAGCTCGATATTGATAAACCAGCGTCAGGCAACTACTAGTTGTTTGGCATTTTGCTGAACTGGACCTATTTGGTGCAGTCGCGGGGCACACGATGTTATTGTAATTAAGTTTCGTTTTATTTTTACCAATATGTGTGTACCAATGTGTGCCAAATAAACTAGTTTTCTTTCTTTTCTTTTTTCTTTGTATTGATAGGTTTCTCGTACTTTTTAAAAAATTCAGAAAAACATGGCGAAACTTATATATTTATATTACTATATTTATCACTATTTTAGCTTCATCCTTCAACCTTTACTACTTAAGCATGACTAATCTTGCTGCGCCTATTTATCTGCCAGTCGATTCCGTAAACATGTCGAAGTGAAGACTTGTGTGAAGCGATCACGAGGTGAGCTGTCAATCCATATAATCAAGATGGAATGACAGCTCAATTCGTGATCACGAGAGATCTTGATTATAAGGATTGACAGCTCACCTCGTGATCATTTCACGCCTTCACTTCGCCTGTTTACAGAATCGACCGGCAGATATGCTCACTACTATGATTTTAGTCTCATTTTGGTCCTAGCATGAATAATCCAGCCAGTGACAATGACAAAGACAGTGAACCAGACAAAACTGTGACTCCATTTTTAATTGTAAAATATGTAAGTTTCGTAAGTCGTTGATAGCCTAAAATAAATAAAGCCGTCATAAAAATTACATAAAGCCGTTTGACGATATTATACAATGTAGAGACATCGATATAACAATAAATGAAAACACTGGCAGTGCTAGTGTTTAGATTTATTGTCGTATCGTCTACTCTACCTTGTATATTCGGTTTTATTTACGACGCTTTAACGCCATCAGTAAAAAAATATAAAATTACTCGTATATTTTTGATGTTAATATGTACCTTACATCATAAATAGCTTGTGATCGAATAAGCGTCTGATATGCTAAGAATATTTTTCTCGAAAAGACAAAAAGATTGCCTTAAGAGCAATTTGTATCACGTATCAACGAGGGATTATTGTAAAAATCCAGGCTCAAATGCTAAAATATTAAATGAGACGCGTTTACTCTTTAAGATGGAGTTTTAAAAATATACCCGCTTTGAAGAAGCTTAGGCACTGATAATAATATAATGATTTTTTGACAAAGGATTGTTCTTATTTGGAGCGGAAGGACTAATTATTTACGAATGAATACCATCCAACAAGTCTAACTTCTCCATTGACATCAACAATCAAATAAAGGAAAATAAGCTTCACTCAACTGTTGAAATGCTAGTTAGGTCAAAAGAATTCAAATAGTACAAAATGCTTCTTATGTTGGTACCAATTAAATCGAACCAACAACGATGGATTAGTAAATAAATTGTTAGCTCCTGGAAATCACGCGGGTATATACTCGTAAATACATATTTTATAGAATATTGATTTGTGAAACCAACCCGATTGTTATGCTTAGTTACGAGTAGTAGCAATTACATTTTGACAGAATTACTTATATTTACGGATAAAGATTGATACGGATAGTTTGGGAATAGCTTTCACTGTTTTTTGCGCTCCACGCATTTGTTACGTTGCACGTGTTTTGTGTACTATGATATCTATTACATAAAAGCGTTTGTTTCGTACAAACTTTCAAGTCCTTATTCTTGGATATGAATGGACTGATTTATTGATACTTGGTATGCATACGCTTAATATCTAGGTCTAAATATTTAGTTGAGAATATTTCCGAAAAAGAGTTCAGAGGGAGATTAGACTGAGTGATTTTGAGTTTTCTATAGAATGAGAAAAACCACTCTATTTTTGACCCTTAACTCTGACTGCGTCTGTGTTTCCGAACGCATACAACCCTAATCTCTTCAAAGTTGGAGTGAATAGGCTTCTTCTGCGCAAGCTCGCTCCATCGTCGACTTTGTCTCTGTCATCTATGACCTAGACTAGAGTCAAGAGAAAAGACATATCGAATTTTAAAAAAAAATCGCTCGACCACTGCACCAACCGTGCTGTCAAATCAATTGAAATTCAAAACTGAAGCTGTTTGAATACAATGCATTGTAATAAAAAATGAAATGAGTCTATTTATTTAAACCTAAAATAATCTTTTAAACCTTTGTAAAGTGCTCTAGCACTCCCAAGAGAAATTAGTCCGTATTACATGAACATAGACTTAATGAAAGGCGTATTAAATTAATCAATAGGTACTGACAATAATGACAGTTTAGATTTTATTGTGCCTATTAAATAGACGTGGCGACGTTATAAAAAGGTAATTTTGTTAATTTTATTAGTCTTACAATGGCAACAAATGGTTTTCTGAAAAAAGAAAACTATAAGTTAAGGGCTTTTGCTACGATCTTTATTAAATTAATATTAAAGATAGTAAATACTGACTTCATAGGGTTTTTAATGTGGGGCCAAAATATTTTTAGCACGACGACGTCTGGGTAAAAACCTACTTGCTACTTTCAATAAATTCAATTCGTTTTTGCGTCAAAAAGCTGTGCTCACTAATTTTCACGTTTATGCAAATGATATAATTAATTAATAAGTTAGAAATCATCATATCAACCGAAAGATGGCCACACACAGGCCTCCCCCAAAGGAGGGAGGGGGGGTAGTGTAGCTTTTGTAATGCACAGAGAATGCTCTAGTGAGTCCTCTCTTACGACACCCAGGAGAAGTGGTTGGTTCATTGCCATATCAGATACAAACCTCATGATAAAGACATTAATATTTAATAACATACACATTTAATAGCACCATTATAACTTCCCCAAATTACAGTCCAACGGCAAGCGAATATGTCTACTTATTAATATTAAAACCTACTAGCCCCAAGCTGTTGCTAGTCAACTATTTAATTTTATCTCGTAGCAACCATTTAAAGGTACTACCAGATTATACCCTCAAAGGGAACGTCCCATCGTTCTATTTTTAGCGTTCCATTGAGCGAAAGGTATCAACCGCCAAATTAAGTGATATTCAATTCTTCTTCCTACCAAATTTTAATAAGGTTCAAACAAATCTGAACAAAGCTTGTGAATCATTGATGAAGACGTTTTAGGTTGATATCAAATGCTCGATTTCCCTTGCTGATCGTTTTCAGATAATTTAACGTTCTTGCGGCTGTTTGATTTGTAGGGGAAGAGTTTATGGATTCAATAAAACATTTTTAGTGTTTTCAAACGACCTCTATAGCAGGGCGGGTTGTCTAAATTAGATAGAATTGGCACTACAGATTGGAAGCTTTTGACAAGAAATTGTCTCTTTTTGGACACAAAAATCTTTGTTATAATTTGGTAAACGAACTTTTTTTTCTTGAGTGAAGTAAATTTTCCTAGTATCCTTAGACCAGAGGATCACTTTTCATCCAAAATTGGCACGCACGAATAATAGGTATCTAATAATTATATTAGAAAGTAAAGTTATGACGGTCGTATTTGGTCTTCTTCGCTTATTTTACTTAGGAATGGTTTTTGAGTAGTTGAGTGTAGATTCGTTTTGTTGTTTCAATGATAAATCTTCAAGTTTTATTTTGTCTGATTTTAGCGTAGCCCTACTTAATTATATAACTAATTATCTTATTTTCTACAAAAAGTGACTTACAGTGTAAATCAAGTACCTAATTATAAATTTAATTAAGTTGTCCGAGGGTACAAAAAAAATTATTCCTCTTCTTTATACCGAAACATAATAAAAGGTCCCATTTAATCGTTACGAAGGCAGTGAACAAAAAATACAACATTTATTACGCACTAGGAAACCAATATCAACACCTAAATAAACGGCTGTAGAGGGGTCCGTTGCCCAACAAACACAATACTAAAACGAGTTACATAAAACACTTGCGAGATTCTATTTACCTAGCGTCCCAAATCTCGAGGCATTTCTCCGTCAATATAAGTCGGGTTCCATACAACTTTAGTGGCAGTAAAGACGGACAATAATGATTCTGGTTGCCAGATTGATGCGCGGAATTGAAAAATGAGAAATTCGCAATCTTGGTTTCCCAATTGGTTAAAATTTTTGGGCACGTTCATAATATGCATTTTCCGACCAATTTTCAGTAAATAATAGTTTAATTAATAGTTATTTTTTACCATTGCTCAAGCTTATTATTGATTGAAAAGCGCACACTAACAAAATTTGATCCCTCAACTCATTTTTTATATATATATAAAAAATCTCGCGTTTAGTCAATTCTGTAACTTATTCAACATCACAATTGTAAAAAAAATAGATTGTAGACATCATATCATTTTGAAAACTATAGTAACAGAAACGGACAGAAACCCTTTCTGTTACTACAAACTCCAATTATTTGTTACTGCATGTTTTGGCTTCAAGCATATGCTCACCAGAGAATGGGCAGCAGCATTCTCTGTACATTGCAACAACTACACTGCGACCCGCCTGCCAAGGGTGGCGATTATGGCCCCCATACACTTGGGGGAGTCCTATGTCAAGCAGTGGACGTCTTTCGGCTGATATGAAGATGATTTGGTTAGAAACTTTTCTGAGTGAAAAATACAATGTTAGCACGTAAGAATCGAGGAATACTATACTTATTCTGCACTCAGAGGCAGACAATTCCTTAACGAACAAAAAAAAAACAGAAAGCTTAATTGTCATACATATATTGGTCTCAAAGCTGTCTTGGTTTTTACATAATTTAGTGGATTTTAACAGGGTTTACATTAAACTGAATTTATTTGCGTAGGTGTCGTCCAAAAACAAAACCACAATATTACGTTCTTTACGTAATATTGTGGTTTTGTTTTTGGACGACACCTACGCAAATAAATTCAATATAAAAGCGAATTCAAAAAAATAGTTATGCCTTTTAAATCGATACGTATTAGGTACTTTATTATTTTGAAAGATTATAGTTATTATTTTTCTATGGGCCTTTTTTTGCCTGACAATAAAGCATTCTTATTATCATTTACAAATATATTACTAACATAGCTCTGTATTATATGTACCAAATGTCAATATTTTTTGGTTCGTATTTGACCCAAACTCTCATTCTCAAGGTCTAAAATAAATTAATGTCGTAGAGATAAAGTTTTTCAGGGGTGAAATTTAGGTACTTGTATCACACCCACATCATGACTTTTTTGTGGATTTTCATCCAAGCGATCATATTTGTGTTATGTAAAGCAACGTCTGTTAAAAACGGATTCTGCCACAGATGCTGTCGTAATAAAAATAACTATGGTAGTCACCCTCGAGAAAACGATTAAATCTACTCTTTAATATATAATTACAAAAGATGAAAAGTGAAGACTTCAGGCAAAGAAGAGGCGAAGAATAATTATTTATTAAGCTTTATAAGAAGCAGGAAAATATAGTTGTAAGAAATTAATGGAAGCCTCACCCTTTAAAGGGACTGACGATAAAGGTTTTTAGGCAGTTGAATTAGACCCAGAAAGTGATTACAGTACTTATTAGATAATTCGCAGATTTTTAACGAATTTTTTCATGAAAGTAATTTTTGGAGTTTACTCCTTAAAAACGATTTTCATATTTAGCTCGCGGTATGAATATTTTATGAGGATTAAAATCGAGCGTTGACTAAAAGTGAGGCGTTACGTTCCTTTGCAGAACGTACTTTGCGCAGCTTTCACTTCGAGATTATATATGTTTATATACAAAGTATACTCAGCTTATTTAAGATGCTTTCATTTACCTTCTTTTTGCATAACCTTCACAATAATAGTTCTTAAGGACACACTTTTTATGATAAGTATAGCTTCTTGCTCGGCTGCTTCATAAGGGTGGGGTTCCAATACCTATACTTTAAAATAAGGTCAATTTGCGAATACGAAAACTTTCAAAACATTTTAAGGTAGCCCTTTGAAGATTTTTTTAGGATTTTGAAGATTTACCTACCATTAAAATGCTTTTATGTGTTTATGATATTTCTGATAGAACTAATTTAGGAAAGTTGTGGGATAAAGTGTTTTGCAGTTTTTTATTAAAGGTATCCATTTTGCTGAGACAACAAAATTATGTATTACCAGACGATTCAGCGGATTTCCATAACGACACTTATTTATCCGAAGTTCCCTAATAAACTTAACCGGCTTCAGTAAAAAATAATACTACGTAATCACCAAAGACACCTGTGTAACATCGTTAGGACAAAGCATAGGATATAAAAAAGGAAATTGCGCGTGTTTCTATAGGGGTAAAATCAAAGTCATGCACGTACATTTATGTTAATTTTGCCCTTCTGTTTTAATCGGTATTCATAGCAAGTTCCTATATCGTAAACGTTAAGTTAGTGTTACCCTTGAATCTTTTGGACCGGCGGACTATGCTTGCAATTACAAAAAGATATAAATGTAAATGAATTTTTGGGTAGGTAAAATAAAAAATAAAACCTTTTTTTAACTTAAAAAAGTTCTTCGAACTGTATCGTGTGACGGAATGACATATGAAATGAAAGTGCGTTTTGTAAGGGTTTAGAATATATGTTTTTCTTATATATTTTTTTTTATTCAAGAAATTAGATGAAAAATGGCCACTGCCCTATCTCAAAAACCTATATTTATCTCAAAAACTACCAAGTCTAAAATTTTGTTAAAAAAGCAGGTAATAGTCTTTTTTTGCATCGCGATTACAGAAAAACTTATAAAAAGTATATGGTTTGAAAGTTACAAAAACGAGATTCTTTCGGAACCCCTTTCATACGAGTCCGACTCGCACGTGGCCGGTTCTTTTCCCTATTGGTTCTATCATCATCTTCCTGCCCTATCTACATATACCTATATTACTTAGGGTCAGCAGTATTCGTTTTTCCTTCCATTTTGTTCTATTTACCATGGAACTGTCACTGACTTGTTTTTCATTTATACAATTCCTTACACAGTCCATCCATCTTCTTGTATAAACTTTGTTATTGTTTAAATGGAATGTTATCGGTAAACCTTAAACCGTATAACCGTCAAAAGTTTGTTATTAAATCTGTTCAAGTATAAGTAATCTAAAAGACAAAGTAGAGGTATTAATGTTTGAAGCGAGTTTATATTTCTTGACATATTTAGTTTATAAACTTATTAATAATGTTATTTTATTGAAGAATGGTATTATTTAAAATCGTACGCCACATAAATTTATTTGGCACCCAATAATCTTTCAAAGTTTTTTATTTTACTTTTTTGATTGGAAATGAGTTTATTTTTTTATTTATTGCGGTATCTGCTCTCAGTATCACTGATTACTTTGACCAGACTAAAAGTTGGTATATATATGTTATTGAAAAAATCTTGGAAAATTATAACAATATTAAATATTTTCTTAATAAAACATTTTTGCTTCCTAATAGTATTGTGTCATTCATACCAATTACGCTAGCTTAAGTTTATGTAAAAAATATTATTTGTGTAATAAACTCTGAATTTGTAGATAAGTAAGGTAATGAAATATGTCAAAAATTATATTATTTGTTTCAAGAATTATTTCATTTAAAATCGTACGCCAGATAAACTTATTTTTATTTTATTTTTTTCCTGCGCGGAATTTGTTCGAAAGAGTCACCGCGGCCCTGGAACGCAAAGGGCTTTAGAAGGAACACGGATGGGTTTTAGTCAGTAAGAGTCTGACACGCCCTTCCGCTCCGCCCAGAGCGGAAGAAGTCATTTGATGATTTCCCATCCTTAAAAAAAAAAAAAAAAAAGATAAACTTATTTTGCACCCAATAATCTTATCATACAAAACCTTTATTTCTGAAGATTAGACCCAGGGTTTAATAATGATGATAGATATTCTACTCATTCTTACGCACGCGTGCGGTGTCCCATGGGAGTGGAACTTTTTGTCAGAGAATGTTTCCTGATCTACGCCTGGAGGTTTTCAAATTACAAGTAATTGGTGACTCGTCTGGGCAATCGGGCTTTTTGTTTCCTATTCAAATAGTATTTTAATTAAATAGAACAAAAATCTGCTTCAGGGAAACACTGAATGCCTGCAAAATTACAGGAGCATGAAACTTTTCAAATACGGCTTTAGTTGTCGAGCCTGAACTGCAACAGCACGTCGAACACATCCGCAGTAAAGGCTCAGTGCAGGAGGAGGCGGACCGTGTGAGGGAGAGAATAACCTCACGCCCAAGCCGCCGAAACAGAAGGAGACGCCCTGGGGTCAGGAGTCGCAAGGCAATTCTCGACCACCGTAGGCGCGGGTTGGGTGGCTTGCCGTCCAACTGGAAACAGGCCCAGGTCGATGCCCCGTTGTGTTCCATGCGCGCCTCAAAGAGATGTCAGCAAAGTAGAAGGGGCCCGCAAGAGCCATAGCCTGCCAGGGTTACAGAATTTGTTCGAAAGTGTCACTGCGGCCTTGGAACGCAAAGGGCTTTAAGAGGAACACGGATGGGTTTTAGTCAGAAAGAGTGTGACATGCCCTTTCGCTTCAACCAAAGCGCAAAAAAGCATATGTATGTTTCATGTAATTGCTAAATAAATATTATTCTTTGTTTCTTTATGTATGCAAGGATATTCTTTTTTTTACTGGGTCAGCTTAGGTCCCAGGACCCATATATGTATATCTCATGTTTAAGGAAAAACAAGTAATTATGATAAAAGTACCAACCGAATTCGTAAAAAGAAAAGTTAGAAGAGGCAGGTTTTGACAAAATTTTTAAAAACATGCCTCTCGTAACTTCTCACTTTAAGCTAATGAGCGCACATTGCTTCTCATTATTAAATAATGAGACGCCATGTGTGCTCATTAACTTGGAAGATACTTGTTATTGTATGAAGAGTCCCTAAAAAGTTTTTTATAACATCATTTTGGTACTGTTACGATGATAAGCGAGTGGTGCCCAATTACGCAAATAAATCTCATTTATAAGTAATGGTGATAACAATTTTTTGCGTTTTCTCTGAAATTATTTGAAGTTTCAAGTATTATTATTTTGGAAAAAGTTACTTTTAAGCGTTTACTTACCTTTGTGAAAGAAAATTACCTGTGGTTTTTACAATCCACATAATAAAATATTGAGACATTTTCGATGGTGTAGCGTTAAAAACGCGTAATATTATGTAACGTACTGTAGCAAAATAAAAGCAATTCACTATCATAAAACGTGTCACTAATTCATCATTTAAAAACAATTTGACAAAGACAAGATAATTTTTTATTGAAATTAGTAATCCTAAAGGTAAAACAGGAAAAATAACTTGCGACGTTAATTTTTGTGAAGTTTTTAAAAATATTACTACGAAAAAAAGCCGTGATGACGTGCAGCTAAGCTTTAAACCATGATATTTTTTGGTAAAAAATCACTACGCAATTAATAACGGGCTAATTTTAGAAAAAAAATTACTACTACACAGGTCACGTGAGCCACTCCCCGGAGATCCGCGCCAGGCGAAAAGAGTCCACCTTCCGTAATAACGCTCCAATGCTGGATTATAGGCAAAAAGATACCCTGTTTTATTATACTTAAATTTAATAAAACATAATAATAAAAAATGTAACGGTCTGGACCGTAGCGACGTTCGAGACCGTCAGATCCGGCAGGTAAATGAGAGCTCTTGCCTCAAGCTCGTACGATGTAAGCACGGAACTAGAATGTTCACAGGTTCCACAAAGGCTCGGCGTTCAACCTGTACGGAAAAGCCGGTGTCCGGTTTCTACAGACAAAGAAATTACTAATCAACACCACTTCACAAAAAGAGTCTGAAAAATCAGAGCAAACGGGACTCCAAAGAAAATAGTTATAATCCAGAGTACATACCGCAGTTTGTCTATAATTCCGCTTAGATACTCGACATATTCGTCAAACAGCACAACAAAAGTCGATTTAAATCAAAAGTTGTATAATGACGTTCTCACTTTCATCTCATATCATATCTTTTTCAATCGATCTTTAAGAAATTCGTTTTATGCAACTTTAAATAAGGTTATGATAAAAAGTCTTGTAGCAGATCCTGCTATAGTACCTGTGTACCAATATTTCTCCATAACGGAATTAATTGCCCTTAAACATAGAATTCTATGAAAATCGAAGCGAAAGAGCAAAGGAGCACTCAAAAGAGAAAAACTTTTCTCCCAGACACGGTACTTGTTTTGATAAAAGAATTCTCTACACTACATTCTTGCTAATAGCAGTCAAAAAGTTCCAACAATGCTCAACTGTAGCTTCGGGATTCGACAATATTCTCGTATCTTGTATGTACTTACTATGTGACTTTAGATTCCGATGCAAGTGTGCGAAATTGAGGACCCACGTTTTATAGTAATCTATTTATACGACTGCTTCGGTCGTGCGCGAAGCGATAGCTGCGTATAGCTCGTCTTTAAGTCATAAATTTTAAGAGAGCAAAAATTTTACTCTTACAAAAATTATTTGGATAGTTCAGTTATTTTATTTACGTAGGTGTGTTTAAGCGAAGAAATTATTTTTTTAAACCACACAGACTTTTTGCCAAATACACACAACTTGGGTGTTGATAAATATTCTGATTGTGCTGCTTCCTATATTTAAGAAAGATATTAGCCGTTCAGTCGACGAGATATAACAGATAAATATTTTAGGCTCAAATTTTTCCGTACTCGATTGGTATCCACTGTCTGCGGACTGTATCTCATGAACCGTAATAGGTTGTCAACTAAAATTTTCAGTATGTATTTATATTGCCACCATACTAAAGAATAAAACTTAAATTATATTAAAGAGGACGAAACGGTACGGAATCTGCTTCAGATTATGGTTAAGTTTATGATTCAATACGTTTACAGCCACTTACAAGGTATTTGAAAAACATTTCAAATGTATTTCTGGAACTAATTACGATAATAAAATCACTTTTCACGATGTTATGCGGTTTTTGTGATCCTTTTTATGTGTGCCATCTGTTTTCGATAGCTGATTTGTTCTAGTTACTGACAAGTAAACAAGATGTTTATACAATCTTTTAATAAGTGGTGTTGTGTTTTGACACTATCCTCATCATAATCAGTCAGTAAACTTTTAATTTTCAGTTACATAAAACGCGTTTTGTAGAAATTAGCTGTTGTCGTACAAATTCTGCTAATAAAGTTCCATTATCTAGCAACAGGGAAGTGTTCTGTCGCACTCTTTCTGCTTTAAATTTCTCCCGGCTTTGGCAAGTATGAACAGCTCCTATCGATAGGCGTCATTGTCCCACCACCTTCACTTGGGTCTGCAGCTACATTGTTGTGGTTGAGTTAGCTCGTGAATCTAAATTTGATATGTGGTAGACGCGTCCGTCTCAATCCGATTTTAGCTTGGCTACTTTTTTGGCTCCTATCTAATGTTATTTAGTTTGGCTTGTGACAAAGTTGGGACACTGTCATTGTCATGTAAATGGTTACATGACAATGACAGTGTCCCTAGGGTAGGAATCGTTTTAATAACATGACCAAATATTATTATAACTACGAATATGGGAACACTGATTTAAAAGAAAATAATTTCTAGCACGTCACTTTAATTATAATTTGACTGATTTTACTGAAAGCGCTTTTAGTGGGGGTGATGACAATTTTAATAATTGCTACTACACCCTTCCCGTACTTGTTACATAATTTGAAAAATCCTATTTAGGGAAGTCATTAATTACATACGAGGAATGACAAAACGTAAAAAAAAAATTGTTAGTATCACAGTTATTTTACATATTTAAAATAACATTATTTAAAGGTTTTTTTATAAGAAATAATTAAAAGTACTGCTCTAATCACGATTTTGTTTTCACTGTTTGAAGTTACAGCTGAGGCAACATTCTGAGCACCATTTTTGAGGCCATTGCGTAGCGAAACCGCTACATAAAGCTAGTCAACAAGTAAGACAGATCCTTTGTGACGTTTTAAACAGACTGATTTGATTTTTTCATTGTCCTACCATTTGTTTGTTTGTCCTGTTAACGTGCCTGCGTGCCTCTAAGTTTGTGCTAAATAAATCTGTTGTCTTTATCTCTTACTTGTTCATAATAGAACAACACAGCTTAAGATATTTGTAATTTCTACGAGTACCTAGACAAAGTGCTATCTTCTATCTACAGCTTTGTCCACAAGTTGTCTGCTCTACGAGAACATCCTACAAATTCTTCATGAAACTATTTAGTTGACAACACGCTTCAAGATTAGCTTCAAGAAAAATTACGTCATTCGGTTTGATTAACCCCGGGTTGGAAGCGTGATCTATGTTTGCTTATCAGGTTGGCGGCTTACTATAAAACAGCTATAAAGGGTCCTAATTTAAGAATCTACACATTTTCTTGTTTTTAGACGATTATTATCGTCATTCGATATGCTGTGTTTTGATGATCAATAAGATCTGTGATTTTTTTACAGATTTGCCATAACTTTGTTGATTTATCGATCGAATAAAAAGTTTCACAGTGGCGATCGACTAAAATACAATGTCTATCGTCTATTGTTTACACGCCTACCCGATTTCGTTGAGCACACGTGTCGATCATAAAAAATCGAGTGAAACTGTACACCAGGCTACATTTATAGGATCTCTGTCGAACCACATGCGATTCGATCTTTCCATCATATTCAGCAGACCTGTGGAATAAATCCATTTATGACACCTTCGTGCGGCAAGCAATTTGCTGCAATTTCATATGTATTAGTTTAGTACCTATTTACGTAGCAGCCAATCGCTGTCATCAAAAATAAACCACCAGTTTATTTTCAATCAATCAATCAATCTTTATTTGTGAACACAGGTATTACTATAAAGGTCTTATGTAAACATTTTAGTCGAGCTCTATGTCCTACCAACGAAATTGGTGTACAAATACATTATTTATTTTTTAGTAATAAGTCTAAATCTATACAATACAAAGTGAAGTTCAAGTAAATAATGTCAATTAAATGTATTATTAATAAAATTATTTTTTTATTTATTTATTTTGATATTGGCATATCCCTTCTTTGCATGATGATGGAAATTTACATCACAAACATTTAGTGGAAAAAAAAAGTATACAAAACAGGCGTACTGTAAATTGTTTGTTGCTGGCAACTTTTTACACAACCAAGGCATAAAACGAAACGGTTTTCAAATAAAAAACAAACGTCACTGTCAATTAAAAGGCCTTGAACTTGTCATTCAGCTGTTTGTTGTGATTCGAAGAAACGAGTGAATTTATAAATTGTTTTAGGAAACTAATCTGAGATTTATCCAATAATAAAAGTGAAAATGAGTGAAAAAAAGGTTTGTTTTTAGTGTTTCTGTTAAATTCTGTGCAATTTATATTGAAATACACTGAATAAATTTCTCAAAACTATGTGACAGAAATTTACATCACTATGCAATAACTTCACTTGTAATGTATGGCGAAAATGGTTTTTAGTATTTTTATTTTTTTGTAGAGAAAATTGAAAGATAGAGACATTGAAGCTTATTTGAGTCAGTTAGAAGGTGGTTGGCTCTCAGAAGATGGCCTTGATAACGAAGATTCCGACGATGAGTACCGTGATGCTGATGAAATTAGAAGTGTTGCAGGAGGAAAATGATAATTATGATGTGGAAGATGAAACTGCTGACATTGATCCTCCTCTTGTATAAGAGGTCACCACAGAAGACCAGGAACCCTCACACTCATCATCTTCATCCAATTTACAGTCTTCATCCAGTTTTTTATTTGACAAAAGAAACTTGATATGGAAAAAAAGGAATCTTGTGTATGATGCAGATAAGATTACTTTCTTGGGGAGTTCTGCTGCTCCAGATGAAATATCACATCTGGAAACCCCATATCAATGTTTCAACCATTTCATAACAAAGGATTTTATGAATAGATTATGTAGTGGAGCAAACAAATTTATATATAATACAAAGTAATCCCAATTCATCTATAACATTTACAGAATATGATTTATACAAGTTCTTTGGTATCCTGTTATACATGTCAGCTATCTACTTATGCTGGAGCATTGCCAGTGGCTAAAGTAAACAGGTATGACAAGGCAAAACGAGAAAAAATTGATATTACTTGCCCATTTATTGTCCAAGAATACAATAAACACATGGGAGGAGTAGACCTCATGGATAGCTTTTTGGGCAGAAATCACACAACACTGAGATCCAAAAAGTGGTACCTGCGAATTTTTTTCATTTATTTGATCTTGCAGTTATAAATGCTAGGATTGTCTATAAAAAAAATACTCTGGGAAGGGGTGAACCTAAAAATAGTCTGCTTACAATGAGCCAATTCAGGAATGAATTGGCCTTTGTGCTTTGCAACAAAGGAACCATCAAAGATGCTAGAAGAGGGCGTCCTAGCAGCAGTACCCTAGAAGAAGAATTGCTGTCAAAAAAAAGAAAGGGTTCTCCAGCTCCTCCACCTCCAAAAGACATAAGGAGGGATGGTTCTGAACATTGGCCAAAAGTAGGTGGGTCACTCCGGTGCAAATATCCTAAATGCAAAGGTTATTCCACAATATCATGCAGTAAATGTGGAGTTTATTTGTGCCTTAATAAGAAAAATAATTGTTTTCTAAATTATCACCAAGAATAAAGAATGTACAAGGATATTCTAGTTTTATTTATTTAGTACTGAGCTTAACATGCAGAATTGCATGATGATGGATATTTCCATCATACTATTTTTTTATTATTTCGTATTATTATATATACTAGGATTTTTTTAAGTATTTTTCCCTTAATCTAGAGCATGAATTACATCACCCTGATTTATTTCGCAAAAATCTAAAAAATCATGCAAAGAAGGGATATCACCTTTGGCTGGATTTATACTTTAGATCTTTTTTTGCAAATTGATTGCCACGACTTGGCACGTGTAAAGTCCGTATAAGCTATTAAATAAGGTTTGACGCTCTCTCAATTTGTGTGGGTTAATGTCTAGAGAATTACAACTTCCGCCATTGTTCAACCAGACAGGCCCATTAAAATTGGTCATTATTATTAAAGCAATTTGTACTACACAGTGATATTTGTTTTTCTTATACGATGTAGACATAAAAAAATCTTGTTAATTGCTATATTAATAATTTGTTATACCTACAAACCTGCTCCAATGAGTGAGCCAAGGGGCAGATGACGGTTTTGGACGAGCGTTTCTCATACATATTATCGTTTTGTACCAATACAAACACAGCGAGTATGTAGCGATGTTGCTGCATATATGATGGGAATACAAATCGTGTTTTCTTTTGTTTTAAGAGACTGTCGTCTGCTTGTCTAAGAATGTTTACACTGTTTCAGGCCCTATGATTCAAGAGGACTATAAATCACTTGTCACTGACATGTTTTACATTTTTTCTTGAAACTAATATTTTGCGAATTTATAATATCTCATACGTACTTGGGTGTATGTCCGTTGAAGTTGGCCTCTGTGGGCGAAATCCGGTCAGGAGGGTTATTAATCATTTTGTCTAGGTAGAAAAAAACATGTCAACAACGTTTTAAATATTTTTTTCTCGAACATGACAAACAGGTACCAAGAGTTCCCCATTTTTCATTTGTTTGTTGGTGAATATAATGATAAGAAACCTCGTACATATGTATGTACGGAGATAAATAATCACTTTAGTTTCGATATTTTTTGTTCAATTTTAATAGAACTCTTTCTTTTTTCTTTAGTTTTTTCGCAGTATTAAACGATCTCACCCGTTGAGATAGACCAGACCAGTATTTATGAAAAAAAATGCAATTGATGGGCGTTATATTTCACCCAGAAATTCCAATGAACCAACTCACAATGTCTATGCCATTAATATCTTGTAGAGAAAATGTAAAACAATTTCACACGTTCAACAAAAAAGATAAATGGTATTTTCACATACCTGGTTTTATTTAAATTTGTCTGAATATACGGAACTTAGTTATGAGTCGTTCATGACTGATCATTTTACACATCACTAGTCGGCTAAATTCTTCAACTTTACAAATCAACTATAGCTAGAGCACTGCTCGTAGTAACTATAAAACAAAATACTTCATGCTAATGAAGTAATATTGTTCCATTTTTAAGAATAAAAGCTATCAAGACCCGGAATCCTGTCATTGAAATATGACTTTTGTAGATTTATTGCAAATAAAAATACTTACTACCAGCGACAGGTTTAAGTTTATTCGTTTCGAATTTTATTGATTTATTTTTCTGAGCTTTTGAAAGATTTACAGTTCCTTATCAGCGATCCCAATATTTTTTAGTTTTAAGATTCCTAGAAATTTTCTATAATAACTGAGTAAACTCCGACAATTTCATTGACTTTTCAATGAAATTGTCGGAGTTTACTCACATTACGCAATCCTGTTTCTAATAGTTGGTGTCCCAAAAGGCGTCTGAGAGATTACATCTGAAGGTCACCTGTCCCATGCAGCAGCGTTCTAGTTTAATTTCTAAGAACTGTTATCATGCGTTCGTTTGTACAGATACACATATCTAACCTTCATAAAACAGTAACTGAGTATCACAATACTCATTGGCACGACTGGTATCAAATTTCTGGCTTCTGACAATCCACAGCGACTGCCTTAAGATTTACAAATGACAGCCGGGACCACCAGCTTAATGTGCTATCCGAGGCACGGTAGACTCTCGGTATGTTAAGAGGGTCACCCATTCACTGACCGATCTCGACAAGCTAGCTTAACCATGAAGATCGACATTGTTATTATTTGCCACGAGCACAACATAATTTTCCAATAAAATTTATGGGAAAGGGTTGATCGTACATGGTTGAAAAAGGGTTGGGTGATGGCTGGGATTACTTTTAAATTATACGATTTGTGGATAAACGTTAACCATACGTGGTTACGCGTCTGTGCAGAGTGATGGAAATAGATTAAAAAAAATCCTGCCTAAATTTACTTGCCCCGCGGTCGTTGCTCTTTGCGTATCAACCAGCTGATAGGTACTTCTGATTTAATGAAACACAGTATCGAATAAGTTAACATAAAAAGATGTCACGCGCGATGCGCTGGGGCTCACGCGCTTTTCACTTTGTCGGCGCGCCGCTGCTGTGCCGATAAAAGAGTAGTAACTAACTTACGTCTAGTGAGTTACTATTGCTTGTCACGCTTTTGAGTTTATGAATATTTTTTAAATTATTTGTTAAGAAAATCATTTTATTTTTGAAGTTTAACTTTATGTTTCAATAGTACTACTGATGATTAATCGTTCTGCCACGGGAAAACAACTCTCGTTCTGCTGTCAAATCAGCATCTTTACTCAGTTAACTTGTTGATTAGTTGACGCCTAACTTATAAACGGTTAAATCTATCAACGAGACATGATAAATCGATTTAATCATCAGAATAGGGTATTTTACTGAAAACATCTAATAAGTCTGAAAAATAAAATGAACATATTATATTATTTCTTTTTTCAGAATAATACCCCATTGTGTATTAACATGTGCTGAAATGTGTCTAGGAATATCGTTTTAGCAGCACAGAATGCTACTAATTGTCCATTTTTGTGTATTATTGGACTTTTAGCTGCCAACGATGCAGAAAGCCATAAATTTACAACATGACGCAACAAATTTCGATTTAAATATGTACTTGGAATCATTTATTTATTTATTTAACCTTATGTACAATAGTGGTACATGGGCGGACTTAATGCAACAATTTGAGCAAACCGATATTTCAGTTCCTACTACGTTATTAATTCACATTTTCTTGTATCTTTTAATTATTCTAGTTACTTACATTATTGAAGGGCTTGGCTTTGAATCATGATAAAGCGATCAAAAATAATTCAAGTTCACCAAATTAACTTCTAACTCCATCACTCCCTGAAACAAGTAATAATACTTTATTATTGTAACTTATTCATATTGGTGGATCAGTCGTGGTATGTCGAACATTAGGACGTCTTATCTGCCCAAAAACATAGCCCACTTATTGGAATGCCTCAAGTGCTCCTATATCTGCTTCATCGAGGACCTCATAAATCCCACGCTATAAACATGGCCGCCTACTATGCACAAACTGTGTAAGTGTCGTCACCATCGACGACTCAAAAAAAGATGAAGGTGTGAGAACTACCTGTAAATAGGTTATTTACTAGCAGCGCACGACGTTCGTAAATATTCACGTAAACATTTTTTTGTTCGAAAACGTTCGACTGGTTGTAAAACCTATACTATTCCCGCATCATTTTTTTCATCACCTTACTGGGTTACAAACCTCAGTGTTTATGTAAACAAACAAACAAAGATCCCAGTAATCCTGTTAATAAAACTTTAGAATACGGATATTTGATCGTACATATTTTTCTAGGAAGAAATAACGATTAATTTTCACCGGCCTCTAGACGGTTGGCCGTAGAATGTAGAATTTTATTAATTTACGAAATATGTTTATATTTAAAAATTCTGTAGTATATAATACTCACCGATTATTTAGAAATTAATAAGATGCATTTTTTTTAAACTTAAACGAAAATTAATTTACTAGTATTGAAAACTGAATAAAATTTAAATTTATAACATATTATGACAATAAAAGTAAAAGTAATTTTAAATTGATGAGTTTGCAGTAGTTTAACGTAATTATGCCTTGAAACAGTTATGCGCTAGTACCTAAGCCTTATTTTATTTACATAAATCATTGGTTACTGACAGCCCATATCATACTACTGAGTTGTAAAAAGGCCCCATTTCTTCCAGCTGCCTTTTGTTTAGAATAAGTGTAGACCAACGGCTGTAAAAAAGGATCATGACATGACAATGACGTCACGGTTAGGGCACTGGTTGAACGATTGACTGCTGCGCTGTGTGTCGCGGGTTTGATTCCCGCACGGAACAAATATTTGTATGGCCTACAGATAGTTGTTCCGGGTCTGGCTGTTTGTGTGAGTTTATATGTTTGTAAACGCACCCACGATACAGGAGATATTCCTAGTGTAAGGAAAAGTTTAAAAGAAAAGGTACTTGATCAGCGATACTCGCTCAGCGATGCTCGCTTGGCGGTCAGAACTCACGCTGAGCAACTAACCAGCGGTCATTTCTACCTATAGTATGTATAGTGCGGATCTGAGTGCTAGCTAACATATTATGATATTAAGAAAAAACACTCTTCAAGCAGTCTGATGCAGTTGAAGGCGTTTATTTTAGTTCAATCACAGATTCGATGCCACCAACTGCACCAGAATGCTTGAAAAGATTGATATTGTTTATAATTGTACGGCTGATGCAAAACACCACCCTTAAATATGACCACCACTTCTAGAACACCCTATATAAACATTTCGTATGTTATATACGCCAATAAATTTTCCTAAAAACCTGTAAATCTATCCGCGAAAAAGGCCTAAAGGCAAGTCATATACGCCCATCGTTCACCAATTAGAATATTGGGTTACACTGTGTATAGCCAAGTTAGTAAGACTTTATTTGAGCTAGTTCTCAATTAACTTCAGCTTGAATAATGTTACTTGATCGGCCTGGAAATTCAACAATCAGAATTTTGTAAACTTCGCTTTTATATTGAATAAAATATATTATTATTAGTATCTGCCAGTGGTTTCACCGCGATTTGACGGCGATGTGACCAAATGACTGAATTATTTTTATTAATGTATTGTTTTACTTTAGTCGATACTTTTCACTAACAAGTTACAAAACTCAAAAATTATATATATAGATTAAGTGTTATTAATGAGTTTTCTCGAATGTTTAGTTTGTCATCTTACAACAAAATGTGAAAATATCACGAAATAAGCTAGCAACAGCCAAAAGATCTTCCGAGTGTCATCAATATTAGGTAGGTACTTAAAGGAGATCACTTCATTAATATTATTATTCAATTTATTTATTTTATATTACATATTAATTATTTTTTTTTAATATTTCTAATAAAAAAAATATATATTATTATTTATTATTATCATGAGCCTGTGTCCCACTTCAGGGCAAAGGCCTCCCTTCCTTTCTTCCACTGTTATCTGTCCTTTGCCACATCTGACCAATCCTTTCGGTAGAAGTCTAACTTATCCCACCATCTCCTCCTGGACCTACCGCGTCACCGGTTCCTGTTGTTTGGAACCCAATCAGTGACCACTTTTGCCTAGTTTTCTTGCGACATGTGGCAGATGTGGCAAGCCCAGTTCCAAATGATATAGCTGGCTAATATTATTAATCATGGAAACTTATGAAAATTACCTGTACCTTCTACATTAATTTCACGTGACTATTAATTAAAATGATTCAGGTAATCGACACCCACTTGTTAAGTACTGGCAAAATCAATGTGTTATCCTAAATTATAATATAAACATGAAACTGAGTTTTGTTACTCCTTCACGTCGTAACGGCTGAACCGACTTCTATGAAACCCCTTTACTTGTGTGCCAACCATGTGATGGGAGATCTTGTTCCAGAAGAACACATGAGGAACTTTTCATACCAAGAGCATGAACCCTTGGGAAAATTTTCATGTGGGCGAACCCGCTGGCATAAGCTAGTTACTCATAAAATGAATTAACACATACCTAACAAAGTTATGTTAAAATATAAATATGTTTAACCTTAATATTAACTGAAGTCAATCATTTGAAATGATTGCTAAAGAAATATATAATAATATAATATTTATATATATTTTTTTATTTCACCAGACCAACATAAAAATTACATATTACATACATATATTACACATATATTACATACATCACATAATTATATACATTAATAGAAATAAACAAAAGATATTTTTATGATAATGCTAATAGTTATCTACTTTTTGTCTGGTTTTTACGTTTCATCTTTCATTCATGAAAAGTTATAATAGTATTTTCCGAAGGCGAGGCAACTTTACTATTTTACGTTGCTTGTAATTTAAATTCCTTCAACAGGATGTTGACGACTTTTCCTGCGAATAGAATGAATGAAATTGCCTTGAAGTGTGAAACTTTGTTTTAAATACGCGGTTAGATTAACGTAGCTTGTAACGTATTCGAAGAATATAGTCGGTTAATAGGTACTTTTTCAGGGATAGAACTAAAAAAAAATTATTTAAATTCGTTCTGCGGGTGTATTTGTATGGCAATATCATACATGTAGCGACTACGATAGTAGGTAGATAGCCAGATAAATTTTGTTTTAGAAAAACACATTGCCAGTGTTATTTGATATCTAGACCAGTTTAATATTATAAAGCTGAAGAGTTACTTTGGTTGAATGCGCTAATCTCAGAAACGAATGTTTCGAATTGAAAAATTATGATTCTCTTCTGAGACTTTTATATTTATCATACCAGTAAGCTTCTTCCTAATGCAATCAATATAGAATAATTTAAATAAATAAATAGCATTTAAAATCCTGAAAGCAAAAACAATGTAGTAAATCTAAGACCTTCGCCATGGATGTGTACTGGATCTGATCCAAGCTCACAGGAAGGTATCGATCATTGTATGTACATTAAAATACGTCCTCAAAAAAAACCGCTCAAGCGCGATTCAGACTCGCGCATGAAGGGTTTTGTACCATCATACAAGATTTTTATTATTTATTGTAATAGCAGCAACAGAAATACACACTTTGTGAAAATTTCAACTGTCTACATATTGCGGTTCATGAGATATAGCCCGCTGACAAATAGATGAACGGACAGCGGAGGCTTAGTAACAGGATCCCGTTGGCCTTTGGGGTACGGGACCCTAACTAGTGAAATATTGCAAGCTTCCTCAATATGATAGATAACCTTCGAAATCGAACAATCAAGAGCAATGTAATGACTTCTAACAAGAACGCGTTACTAAAATTAAACTAACTTCTTTTTGTTATACGCTGCTATAGCATACTTCTGTTTTTAGTAAAATCTTGCTATAAGCGCGCTTCTGGACTATATTCTCTGCACAAAACTATTCGTGCTAAAAGATTTGCGAGCGTGGGCATTATTTAAATTACCCAAAGTATTTTAAGCGCAACGTGGAGCTGGTTAACTTTGCAGTTATGTTTGAATTTTTCCTTAGATGTTTTTTTAGACATTTAAACTACCAGTTGAAGTGAACTCTGGTTTAGGTTTTGTTATGATGTTGTGTCTATCGATAAGTGTCCGTTCTATAACTTTTATACGTCGAGACTCGTCTGTGCTTCAGATACTATTTTATTAGGGCTTTTCCGTTTATGACTCCGTCCATTAAACTCAGTTATCCCCAAAATAGTAAAGAAAGACTAAACGGAAACAGGATATATATTAATTTTGTCTTAACAACTGCAACTAAACTTCCTAGAATAAGCTGAACTATTTGTTTCACGTTACAATGATTTCAAACCCTCATCAAGTATAAGATATCATTGCGAAGCTTTTACGCTCTCTACACTGACATCACAAACTAGCACTGAAACAGTTTTAATTAACATTCCAACTTTCTAAAAATTACGCCAATTTAGACACAGAAAATAACACTGTATGATTTGCAGTCGCAAACTTGATATAAGTATAGAAAAAGAGAGAACACGAGATGTCCATAGCACCTTCGTACAGAGTACGAAGATGCTTCAGAGGCTGTCGTTAGAGGTTGATTGATTTGTTCCATGTAAACCAATTATTTCACTAACACAGTGTACTCACACTGTGCCAAGAATGACCCATGGAAACTGATGGCTTTCCGTTTTTTGTGTCTGGTTACGTCTTATCATTGTGTAATCTACGTTTTACAAGTACTTGGTGGATGTTTAAAAAGCTGTCTACAATGTAACAACAAAAATATTTCACCATTTAGACGTCAGACCTGCTGATAATATCTATCAACCGCTCTCTTGTTCCGCCTCTGTAATCAAGCAAGCTTTATTACAGTGGAAATGTCTGGCAAATAGCCCATTATCTGTTTGTTCAAAAGAGAGGAGAGTTATAGCTGGAAAGTTTATACAAATAATCAAGATCTCCGTGATCAATGTCCACGACCGATAAAACAAATGACGGTGCAAAATTAAGTAAAGTTCCGCAATTCTGAGCCAATTGTTTTAAAGGTGAGAAGGTCCAACTTGATCGAATGAAAATCAAAGTCAACATTTCTTTTAGATCCGATATTTTTTTCACCGACTTTTGCCACCATCAGTTTTAGCTAACGAGAACAGATTTACACGTCAGGAGATCGTTCGATCGTTTTTCTTCGAAAACCGATTTACCCAAGTGAGAGCTTGTTCAGATAAGGCGTTTTGTCACGTCACGTGAAGCTGAGATACTTGGAGCCTTGGAGATGAATGATTTTTGCTTGCGTAGATAACTATGCCCAAAATTTGTGCCTTGTTGCTTCTAGATGAATATTGTAAAATTTCTTATCAGAACTGTCACAACAATTGGTGCATTTTATTATAACAATACCTATCTAGCCTATTTTGTCCCACTGCTGGGCAGAGGTCTTTCTTTCCCTTTTCCACACAAATCTGTCCTTTGCTATATCGGGCCAGTCCTTTCGGTAGGAGTCGAGCTCGTCTCACCATCTCCGCCTTGGTCTGCCGTATTTTAATGGGAGCCATTCGGTGGTTCTTTGCCCATTTCGTTTGACATGCGGCAGACATGGCTGGCCCAGTCCCATTTAAGCTTAGTGGCCTTCTGGGCAGCATCTATGATTTTGGTTTTGGAGCGCGGTGTAGTAAAGTGTTCCTTACGCAGTCTGAGAGACGGACCCCTTAGATACTACGCTGCATGGCTTGCTGGCAAATCTCGAGCTTGGACCTAGAACAATACCTAAACAGGAATAAACATTGTTGTCCGTTGTCCGATAACATTACGAACGTCGAAGCTATCGCTGTCCGCATTTACATCTACAACGTGTAACCTATCTTTACGAACAACTTTTACAATGGAACCAACACTGAAATCGCGAAAAAAGAATCGACTCCCCCATACATTTTTGTGCGCATTTTGGCATTGGTCCCATAGTAGTTTTGGTCACGGTTTCGTTCACGCTAAGTTTTATTTTTACAAAAGGGTAGTCCAACTCTTTATCTACCTCCCATCTATCGCTGTCCCAAAAATCTTCAAAAGCGTACAAAAAAAAGACACACTTTCCAATTTTTTATAAATGCGAAAGTGAGTCTTTTTTTTGTACTATTATTAATAAATTAGGATTTTCCACTCTTTCTTTTTCTTTAAATTTCGGAAGTCGGTGTCAAAAACGAAAAAACAACAAAAAACACCGACTGCTGAAATTAAAGTTATTTTATACTTTGTAGTGTTTTTTATTTGGAAGGCGGTTGTATTTTTTTGTAATAAGTTTTTTAATTGTCATCCTAGTGATTTTGTGTATGTATCCTACCGCTTATCTGTGAATAGCGTTGTGGGCTACAATATTGTAATATGTTTTGTGTAACTTAGTTTTCTATGTTTCATATTGTAGCTGTTTGTTGTTCCTCTTACGTGGAGCCCTACCAGACCTCCACAACCCATTAACTGGGTAATACGGTACATTTTGGCAAGACGTGTCAGATTTTCTGGCTTCTGACTATCCGTAATGACCGCCAAAGATCTACAAATGTCAGCCGGGACTAATAGCTTAACGTGCTATCCGAGGCACGGAGGAGTGTCGGTATGTTAAGATGGTCACCCATCCACAGACCAACATCGGCAAGCGTTGCTTGACCTTTTTAAATCGATCCGTGCGGCAGTTATTATTTAGCCACGAGCTCGTCCGCAGATAAAAACTGTTCAAGTTATAAAAAAAAACCAAATTCATGGGTTAATTTGCCTATATTTGAACGCAATTACGTATACTAATTTCGTTACTATTACTGTAGAAATACAATATACATATTTCTCAAACCAAACGAATGTTACAAGATGAGATGTGCCGTTTAAATTGCATTGAAATTAGGTATTCAAGCAATTCATCATTTAGTTTATCGAGATTCTGTTCAAAACGCATTAAACTATCGTTCAAATAAGGAACAATAACGATTCCATAATTACGATAGCTTTATACCCAAACATCAATTTACTCATTCAATATTTGTATCTACTCCAGCTAATAAATTCAGATGAATGGTCGATTTAGATATGTAAATTGACTGGTTATGTGGCTTCATATCATTTAACTTTCAAGTAAAATTCGGTAACGCATTTATTTGGTTATCGTATGTTTCTAGATAAAATTATGATTATGAGAAACTCATGAAGGGATCTATTCTTGTCTTGTCTCTCTTTCCCCGCCTTATCTCATATTATTTAATTTTATTTATCCTTTATTTCAGGCAACTAAGGCCCATAAAACACAGTATTTTAGTAGTCGGGTCGGCTCTCCGCGTCGTTCCTCGCTAGACGGGTCAGTGTGTGACGACAGCAAATTTGGATGTCTCCATGACCTAAGACATCCAAATTTTCTTGCGTAGGATCTTTGTTTACGACAGGCATCAGTTAGAAGCATCTTTCACGCCTAAGCCCGAAGTCCGTAGTTTCGGGCTTAGTTGCGGGCGTATTCTAGTCCGTATCACCTTACCACAAAGAATGAATGACAACACTATTTGACAGTTACTGTCAAATCGTTTTGTCATTAATTCTTAGTTCCGGTTCGGAAGTAATCGTAAGTTCGTAGGTGATACGGAGTAGAACACGCCCGCAACTAAGCCCGAAACTACGGACTTCGGGTTTAGAGAGTAGCTCCTCAGTATCAATGCTCTTGTCTGGTCATGATTGTGTTCTTCAGGTCTTCTCATCACATGTTCGAACCAACTCAAGGGTAATTCGGAAAGCTGAAATTGATATGTATTTAAACTAGTCAAATACTAGTTTAAATACTAGAAAAATTTTTAATGCTCAAACATTATGATCAAGGATTTTGTTTTAGAACTCGATACCTAGTTATGAGGTTAGGAAACAACCACTTACCACCGCGATACGCGTCGTGAAACGCGATATTCTTTTGTTTTTATTCTGCTATCGTTATGTCAGTTTTAAAAGGTGTTAAGTCCTTTCTAAGTACGTGTTTAAGGCATTAAGATAATCATAATACTGTTGGTTACAATGGACAATCTCCCGAAGGCAGGTATTTATTTTTATTATAAAAATCAATTAATAAGAACAAGATTAGGCTGCGACTGGTAGAGCCGTGTGGTAGTTACTGCTATAAAATAAACTAATTGGTATCATTCACAAAATGTATTAAAAATACTACTAAATATAACAGTAAATATTTTTCAGGTTCCTTTCAAAACAAACAAAACTAAAACTGATTGTCAAGGTCATTTTTAACTAATCTTCTTTTTTAACTTTCAAAAATTTTACATAAATCAGAACTAAAATAATAATAGAAGCTTTAATATCATTAAAAAAAATGGGTATACCAGTAAACTCCTAAAATGCTTAAGAGCTTTCGACGTGTATAATTTGCCAGAGGAATTACAATTTTACGGAAATAAATTTACTTCCGTACCTAAACTCCGTAACAACAAGGAATTATTTCGTAATCCGTAAGTGGGCGGTTAATTTGTGTGCCTAATACCGTCACGCGTAAGAATAAGTTATTGGTGTAAAAAATATTAACAACTGCTTTTTCCCACGGTTTCGAAGCATGCAAAGACCATGAATCGTTCAACCTACGGCAGAAGCGGTGTGGCCTTCCCATTTCTCAACTTCAGGTTGCTTTTCTATAAACTAAAGATCACAGTAATGTCTTGACTGTCACTGCTGACTGATAGGAGAGGAGCGGAGAGGAGAGAAGCGGAGCGGAGCCGTGCCAATATTAACCAATGGAATTGCATAAAACCTCCGCCCCGCTTCAGTGGACAGGTATTTGCGATTGAGTTTAAAAATTTATACAAAACTGTTAAGCGGAGCGAGACTGTCAAGCGGAAAAGTGGAAAACCCGTCCGCTCGCTCAAATTACTTACTCTTCGCGTAAACTCGTTATTCCACACAGTCCGCAATTCCGCTCTATACTACCTCGCTCCGGATCAATGGACAGACACAGTTCGCAACTCCGCTCTACATTACTCTGTTGCTCCGCTCCGCTGTCTCGCTCCGCAGCAATGCACAAGCAGCCTTAAACAAGTGCCAGAGAATCCCATTTACTCATAAAAACTGACGGCCCGTAACAATTCTGAGTATGGCTATGACAGCCTCAACTTTCATTTACACGAATATTGTCACCTCTAGTCGCTGCTGAAAATATGTAATAAAATAGGATCGATTAACAAAGGAAAGTCATATTGACTGATGGTTTAGCCAATTACGTAAATTGGGAAGTTTGCTAAACAATTTTAGTGTTTATTTTTCTTCCGCAACGTGGATCATGAATTATTGAAGTAATCACTCAAAATTTTGGAAGCCTTTGTTTCCATCCGTTTGTTAAAATAAATCCTTTCATACTATATAGCTACAGAAAACCATACACGTTCTTCGTCATGATCATGGTGAATATTCAGATATATCGTTTATTTTTTGTTTGCATAATTTCAGTATCAAAAAATAAGCATTACTAATCTTCAGAATAAACTTCACCTAAATGAATTAAGGCTGCGGGCTCAATCTATTTTTGGTAAATTATGAAAATGGAAAATGTTTGCTTGAATAAATAACAATTGTCTTGTCACATTTCACTCAAAAGATTTGCTAGGTGAAATAATGAAATATTGGACTAACTTTTCAATCTAAATCTGATGTTTGCTGTTGCCGTCTCCTGAAATCTCTGAAATGATTGTCAAGTAAAACGTTAAAACTTTCCATAAACCGTGTTTTGTTTGCGTAGATTTTAATTTATCATAGCGGACAGTTTCTCCAGTCCTCTCACATTTAGTTTATAAAAGGGACGCCAATTTTGTAGGGATTTGCAAGAGGAGCACTAGTCCGAACTAGTCTTGAGGTACCGGATCTTTTTCGAAGTTTTTCAGCCTTCTTTATGGCAAGCAATCTTTACAGTGCCCTTAAAACAAGTATAATTACATACATCTCATTTGTTAAAATCTATCCACTCGCTCAGACTACAAACCGAGCAAAAGTAATAGACAGACAAATATACCTATCTGCTTGTAAACACTCTCGAAAAACATTACTTCTGGGGCAGATAGATAAAACTATCGATTCTGTTTCAAACCTATGATGTTTACACATATTTACAAGATAATTACAGATCAAAGAATCATCTACAAGACTTAGAACAGTTTATCGTTAAATACATTTAATTCCGAGTTTATTAACGCTATTATTTCTTTCGGAGACAAATGATTTAAAAGAGTATCCGTGGAGTCTTTTTTACGTCCTTCACCATACAGACCTACGCTTTGGAACGTGTAAATGGCTTTATGATTTAGACTGATCAACCTTGATAATTTAAAAGTACCTATAAATGATCATGAGATGATTGACCATTTTTCTTTACTAAGTACTCAATTAAATACTCAGAAATCCGATTTGTAATTGCTTGTTTCTCATTCTTAATATCAATAGAAAAATACACCATGAAACTATAAATCATACTATTCATTACCGCAACAGTACACTTGTCTTATACAAGAATATATTTTTCAACACATTTGTTTAAAGAAAATGCAGTTACGAAGCCTGTATACATTGTTCGAAATTTAAAAATTACGAACCATACAATGGGACGTGCGGTAAAATAGGTACCTTCATCAAAGTACCTATTTTACCGCACTCCTCTTTGTATGGCGCCGTGCGTATCCTTCACGGTTTTTTTTTGTTATTTCCATAAAAAAAATAAAAGATTTCCACCAAGGAGTGTCACATTACTAGAATAAATAAGCTGAATGATCAAACATCCTTGGTAGCGCTTTTGTTCAATACGTTTGTCTCACAAAAAAATGAGACAAAAGCTGTCGTTCTAATTTTGACCACGCACACGTGGCGCCATTTGCAAATTGCACTATTTTCATAGGGACCGTCAAAGATTGTTGCGACTTCCCTACTTAGGTATATCTGAAAACAAAAAGTTTGTTTGATTTCCTATTGTACTGTTTTCTCGCGAATGTGTTAAAAAACGTTATAATTATGACACACGTGCGAAAATTGGGTTTTACAAACTCGTGATTATGGAAACTTAAACCCGAGACGAAGTCGAGGGGACTTCGTCTCGGTCTTACATTCGTCTACTCGTTTGTAAAAACCAACTTACCGCACTAGTATCTATATATATATAAACTAGCTGTCCCACGCAACTTCGTCTGCGCACACATTTTTCATGAATGCTCGACTCCTATTGGCCGTAGCGTGACGTTATATAGCCTAAAGCCTCCTTCAATAAATAGGCTTCCCAACACTAAAAATATTTATACAATTCTATTTATTTTTCTAATAAATAGAGAATAACTGATCGAGTGGTAAACGATCAATTATCGACCGCTGAGAGTAGAAAATAATTAAAGTACTAATATCGCTATTAAAAAATAGGGGATGGTGAAAGAAGGGTGAAAATATAGGGTTGTATGTATCGATTTTCTGTTTAATAATGAAAATAAAATAAACAGTGCTTTGACACAAATGATTTCAAGGACTATTAAACACTGTGTGAAATTTCTTATCCGAAATTTCATACGAAAAGCATCAAATATAGGGTAACTTGTTGATATAACATTATAGTAATCGATTTTATCGATTTGTATTCCGATTTCAAGTATATTTTTTGTGGTTTGAATTCATATATCGCTTGATTTCTGCTTTTGGGTACCTACTCACTCACTTTATTGTTTAAAACGTTTAATTCCCTATTGATACTGAGATTAATCACCCGTTCTAAAATTGAATTTTGCTTTTCATCTTTCTAATAACAGTCTAAGAATACCATGTGCATGTGCTGCGGCCAAAAAGCTGGGCATCCTAAATAGAGTGAAGCGATACTTCACGCCTGGACAGCTTTCAACCCTTTACAAAGCACAAGTCCGATCCTGCATGGAGTATTGCAGCCACCTTTGGGATGGCTCAGCTAAATACAGATTTGCCGCGCTTTTCTCGGTGGAACGCAGAGCTAAAAGGCTCATTGGCGACGTAAAACTGGTGGATGCCAAGTTTCACAGCTTGGCTCATCGCCGCAAGGTTGCCTGCTTGTCTTCTACAGATTGTACTTCGGGGAGAGTGTCCAGGAACTCCACGACCTCATCCCACTGGCCCCCTACATGATCGGACATACAGACGCACTGCAAGTTACCATCCCTACCGTGTTGCTATTCCACCAATTCGCACTAAACGTTTCCAAACGTCTTTTATAATGCGAACAGCAAAAGAGTGGAACTCTCTGCCTGTGTCTATGTTTCCGAACGCATACAACTCTCTCTTCAAAATTAGAGTGAACAGGCTTCTTCTGGGTAAGCTCGCTCCATCGTCGACTTTGTCTCTGTCGTCTATGACCTAGACTAGAGTCAAGAGCAAACCTATATTAAATAAAAAAAAAAATGTAGCCCTTAATTATACAAACTTCAACGAAAGTAAAGATCAAGCAAACAATACAATTTCTACGCTTATATTTACTCTGAAACCCAACAGGTGCAGCGTAAAAATTTTAAAAACAAAGAAACAACGAATTTTCACGTTTTCTTGAAATAAATTCTCGTGTTTTTTAAAATTACCTGCTTTTCTAGAAACTGCAATATACTGAAACAAATAACTAATAATGAACGTCAACCGTTCAGAGTTAATTAGAAAATAAAACTGTTAGAGAACACTGAAAATGCTTCCACCAAATGAAACCATAAAATACGAGTACGGGAATAAATTAAAAAAATAAAGTAAAATTAAAGGTAAAATTTTCATTTCTAATAGAAACAAATGTTATGCTCCATACATAAAGTGTACTATGCTTAACCAATAGATTTTACGACACCACAGTTAATTATAACTTTTGGTCATCAATCATGATAGGTATATGAAATTGTTATGTCACTTTATTATTATAAAGTTCAGTTTGGAAGGGTTGTTTGAGTAGGAATAAAGATATAGCAACCATGACGTCATGTAAAATCAAATTTGACATCCATACAACACAAATTGGCAGTCATTCTCTCAGCGATCGGAAAATTGACGCCCGATATTCGATGCCTTATATTTATATAGAGTAACTAAATCATTCAAGATTTTGATTATTAGCTGCTTGGCAATTACACATAACATTTTCCTTTTATTTATTTCTTGACCAGTAGATGAAAATAAAATTAGATTTGGTAGGAAAATTCTGAGTGCATGCCAAAATAAATTATGAAGTTTAAATAGCTATTACTTCAAGCTATTACTACTGATCAATTTATAACGATTCTCAAATAAAAAATACACCTTGTTAAATTATTCTGTCTGTCCTTATTGAATCCTAAGTACAAGTAACGCCATCTTTTAAATGAGCAACAAAACGCTTATGTAACCTACATAGCGCGACTCTCGCCAAAAACCGGTCCAGAATGTTCCGGTTATATTCTGTTACTCTTATCTCACAGATTTTTTGGCATCAACTAGCGGAATTCAGTATTCACGAGCATGATTTGAACCCCACATTATTACAGTTTTTATTTCAGCAATCTGAATTTCAACACTCCAAGCTACTATAATAATATAAGGAACAGACTTACGACTTTTCCAAAGAAATATTTTAAATCCAATCGTCTGCCGTCTAATACTTTTGATAGCGATTCCCAATTTAAAACTAAAACATTAAAGTGGAAAGAATATTTTCTGCATATCTCAACTTTTTCATGGAAAATTTTACCAGTGAGCGAAGAGCATTGGAACGGTTTCACAAAGATATCGCCGCGTTTGAGTGGCGATATCAAGGAAAATGGGAACTTCCCATGCTTGCTAACTACTGTTAGATCAACGTCAGGGAGTAGCAAATTTTTGTTTTGTCCCAATATCCTACAAGCCTAGTTCATCAGCTAGCTAGGCATACGTCTCCCAATTTCTCTCCAAAAAAAAAAAAAATTGATAAAAAGGAATAAAAATGACTAAATTCTTTATGTACCATCATTTGGATATTAGCTGGGAGCAAATTACGTTATAGTGGCTAGAAATATTTCATATTATTGTCTCGTATCGATTTGATTACCGGATAAAAGAAACGAACGAAAGGACGTCCAAATAGGGCCCCATAGCTGGGCGACAACAAATACTGTCGTGGAAATTATCCTACAGTAATTTCGTAACTACTATTGTGTACAAGTTCTCAAAATATTGTTTATCGGTATTGTTAAAATGCAGAAGACAAGGTTCAATTTCAATTATTCGTACCAAAAAATATTTTTTGAAACTGTAACTGTAAACTGTAAACTGTATTAGTCACTAGTTATTGATTCTTAATTGAATCACGAAGTTTGCCATCACATTTATTGATTTAAATTTTAGCGTTCATGAGTTCCCACATCCCTGCTTGTGGATAAAGCTTATTACAGGCATTTCATTTTATTATATACAAGCGGACGTCACGCGGTTTCACCCGCGTGGTTCCCGTTCCCGTGAGAGTACGGGGATAAAATATATTTTACTCGCTGATAATGTAGTTATCCATTGCTGAGAGAATTTTTCAAATCTGTCTAGTATTTTTTAAGTTTATTCGTTACATACAAAAATATAAATCTTTCCTCTTTATAATTTTAGTATAGACTGGTAGACTTGCTAACACCATTTAGGCCTGTAGGGTTCATGAGCACATAAAATACTAAACAACAAAAAAAGTGTCTCTTTGGGATTTTAAACAAATTTTCGTAATAGATTTGAAATTTTAAGCAGGCCACACATTTTTTTAAAATTAAAAACTTAAACTTTTATACACATACAACACTAAAAAGTAGGTATAATTACTAGATACTTTAAATCTACTTTAAAAAGCATCAGCAAAAAACTTACATATAATTTCCAAACTTCGGGAAAGTTATCCAACAAAAAAACGTAGAATAAATACTCGTGTTCAATATGTTTGCTCACTAAATTAAGAACTATAAAAGTTTTAATAACACGACAATAACTTTATTTCGCGGCGCGGTGACGCGTTTGGTCGACCGCACGACGCTTCACGGCGACTATTCACAAAAGACTGAAGCAACTACCCTTTACGTGTTAAACTGAAAATGTTAATTCAGTCGTCATTCACACTCGCTATAGCAACGTATTGCTTTTTCACGTGGACTTAGTTGTTGAGTAAATTTTGAATGAACAAGTGTACTACCAAATTGTGTTGAAAAATGATTTGCTTATGAGTGAATCACGGATTCATATTTTTAAACGGCGTTATTGGAATGTTTTGCTAAATCATTTATTTTGTGGAGTCAATGGTTTATTTACGTTGACTATTTTACCCTGTGATTATGAAGTTAAGAACTACTTACTATTGTAAACAAACGTAAACAAATCTAATTATTATTCATGTCTGTCAAGTCACACGCTTCAATAAGGTGTTCTAGCGAAATATAAAATGTGTGTGTCCAACATATTTCAATAGTAAAAATTAACCCAAAATACGCATTCGCAGGGATGACTTATCTGTTTTGCTTAACTGAAGGTTGATTGAAGTCTTGGCCAAACCTTAAACTGAAAATTCAGATCAATGTCAGATTATAAATGAAGACAACTGAGTCTAAAATACAATGTTTTCCTAGTAACATATCGGCTTTTTATGCAGGCGATTCTGACACCTTGAAAATAAATGCGTACCGAAATAAGTTTAATGATGGAATTATGTAGTTTCTCTGCTAGTCTATTTATATTTTGACGGGAAATTCTTCTATTTGTATTTTTAGTTAATAACATAGTTTTTATTATTTCTTTTACGTATCTCTTTATTCTTATAACTGCTTGAAGATTGTGTCATAAATTATATTGCGACGGATAAATATTTGTTGCTATTTTCATGTTTCAACTTTCGTTTGAAATTACGAACAAAGCTTTAGTGATGTAGATAACACTTTCAAAAGGCCGAGGCCTCGTACATTTTATATTTCAGTCAAATCTTCTTCACATGTCAAGAGCCATTGTAATAAAGTGAAACCCACATCATTTAGTTTGAGAAAAAAGATTATAACATGTTTCGACTCATAAAACATTGAAGTTTATGTATGTTTTGTAGTGTATGTGTATTGGTGGGTAATAAAAAGTCTAGTCATACAAACGGATCACACATCCTACAAAAATATTATAAACGCGAAAGTTTGTAAGGATGGATGAATGGATGGATGTTTGTTACTCTTTCACGCAAAAATTACTGAATGGATTTTGATGAAATTTGGCACAGTGGTAGATTATAGTCTGGAATAACACATAGGATACTTTTCATCCCGGGAATATGTTCCCTTGGGATAATTTTCGACAATCACGCAGGTGGAGCCGCGGGCGGCAACTAGTTATATATAATTCGCAAAAGATTAAACTGTCTTTTAATTTTAATATTCTTGTTTATTCAGATCTTTTTTCTCTACCATATGTACAAATACAATCGTATCTAGTATGTTTATTTACCCATACATTTCTGTGGGCCAGTTGGGCCAGCTAATATCACGGGTCGTCGGCAATATTCCTTTATGTGTCATAATAATCTATGTTTCGGAGATAAAGTCCAGCTGTGTGAAAGTGATAAGGTTTATAGGTTGTGTCGATATAATGTTTGTTAGGTTAGCTGTCATCCACTGCTGAATCTTGACCCTTTTATGATAATAATAAAAATAACAAGAAGATGTCTTTTGTTTTTTGTAATTCTGGTTTTAAAAGGTTGGAAAAATGGTATCCTTATTGAATCACTCGTGCGTTTGTCTGTCTGGCTGGATGTCTCTCTATCAGTCACAGTAAATAAATTTAACCCCTGTAACTCATATGACTTTCAAATATTACTAGAGAAAATCGGAAAACGGTTAACTGTACGCACACTTCTGTATTTCAGTTCGAGATATTTTGATCTACATCAATATTAATTTAGCAAACAAAAGGACCCTCTCCTTACACTCGTTCTAATCCTTTAGTCGAATTATGTTTATGATAACGGGGTCCAAGAGATCGTGGGTGGTTGAATAACTTGGCTTGGGATAACATGTACCTAATTAATATGCTGGTTTGCCTACCGGTACTTTAGCCTTTTCAACTACTGTTATAATTCGAAGCGCCACACACGTTTCTTGGAATACATAACCTTTGTACCTATATTTAAGACTACGAGGTTCATCATCATATCAGCTAAAAGATGTCCACTGATGGACATAGGCCCAAAGGGACCAAAGGGATGGATTTTCTGCCCATTCTCTGATGAGTCCCTTAGTCGCCTCTAACGACACCCACAGGAAGTGATGGAATGGTGCTATTCTTTTACGTCTGACACCATACAAAATCAGACCACGAGATTGTGGTCAAGTAATAATAGCCGTATGGGTCGCGTCAAGATTAAACAATACTTACTGAGGGATATGTATACACATACAGTGCTTCGGGAAGCTCGTTTATCCGTTCATTTCATTTGTAAATCTTGCACACACAGTCGTTACGGGAAATCAGAAGCTCAGTCAGACAACCAGCCTTACCTAGGTTTGTATATATTTGGGTTGGTTAAAATGTTAACTGAATAGTGCCGGTGAGATAGGAAGTTACTCTATGTTACTGGTATACATATGCGTATAGTTAAACTGGAAGCCGACCGCTATATAGCTATTTATATCTGTAAATAAAAATGTTCTACTTCTAGTGACGCCGGCTATCTTGATCCCACCCAAGGTCAATTGGGCAAGTTTGGGCGACTTCAAAATCCCTACATCAGGTGCATATTTGGCTTTTTTTTAAGGATGGGAAATCATCAAATGACTTCTTCCGCTCTGGGTGGAGCGGAAGGGCGTGTAAGACTCTTACTGACTAAAACCCATCCGTTTTCCTTCAAAGCGCTCTGCGTTCCAAGGCCGCGGCGACTCTTTCGAACAAATTCCGCAACTCTGGCAGGCTCTGGCCTTAGCGGGCTCCGTCTTCTATGCTGACATCTCTTTCAGGCGCGCATGGAACAAAACGCGCCATCGACCCGGGACTGGTCTTGATCGGACAGCAAGCCACCCAATGCTCGCCGTCCGCAGGTCCGCGCCTACGGTGGCCGGGGATCGGCCGGCGACTCCCGACGCCCGAGGCGACTTCTCCTGTAGCGGCGGTTGGGGCGAAGGCCTTGTAATTCCCTCGCGCGGCCCGCCTCCTGCTTCGCTCGCTTCGCAGAAGGAGATGACCGCTACCCAAGCCACCTCGCACCGGACCATGGATTTAACCATGGCCGGACGCGAGAAGTCGCCGCCGCTGATGGCCACGACGAGGACACGGCGGTGCTTAATACAAACAGAGCAGGCCTCCACCGTATGTTTCACCGTAATCATATTACCACGTTTCCGAATTTCGTAATAAGCTCAAATGGCTTCGTCTTCGCCGGAAAGCCCAAATCCTTTCTCTGCTTTGTAATGTACCTTCTACTTCTTTTAAAGACCGCTTTCAGTTTCTATTTGCGATATTTTGTTGACATAGACATTGTAGTTTTAGATGCTAAAAGTTACCCTTTTGTTTTGTTTCATTTGCATACCTAATTATGTTTCTACCATTTTTCATTTTGACAGCCGACGATAACATTCCACCTGCGCCCGGGCTTCTTCTTCTAATTTTATTGTGCATTATGTTTTCATAATTGGACCATCTTAACTTCTAGGTATTATCATGGGATTTTTTTCTAGGGTATAATCAAAGAAAGTAGGTACCTACTGATTCGATTACAACATTTCTGTAATTATTTTGTATTGATAAAAAGCTACACTATCTTTTAGTGTCATTTACATAGTTTTATCCCTGAGAAATGCAGATTACCCTGTGGGATACTCCACGGCAGCAAAACCGCGGTAAAACGTTATTAAATTTCAAAGAAATCACTGCCTAATTTATAGGCTGTTTTGGGTTATCTAGATTAAGTTTTTTGTTTTATTTTATTTTACCAGGTATTTATTAATACTTAGTAAAATAAAATAAAAAAAGCTTTCATTTTTGAACCATCTCGTTGAATTCAGACATGTGGCAACTCTGACCCTCAAGATACAGGCAAATGTCTAGTTTAAGAGTTACAGACCATCATGATCTGTGTGATATGTACAATTGTATTAATAAATAAATAGACTAACCTATTTTATACGTTACCGTCGTCGCAATTAGGAAGTTTTTTAGTTGGTAACACATTTTCTATGTAAATCCGCTTTTGAACGCACGGCTAAGTGTGCAGTGTTGGCCTTCACTTGTTTTTATTCTCACAATCTACTTATTATCCTTTCCAATTTATGTAAATTTTATGAAGCACTCGGATGAAATTACAGAGCCGGAGATTTTAATAGTAGGAATAAAAATATTGATACAAACATTGATTATAAAAGAGTTTGTATTATCATGTAGTTAATGCGGTTATTGTATGTGATTAAATAATTATTTTCCTGTTTGCACGTGCACATTAATTCAATTTGGATGTCTATTCTGATTTTATGTTAGATTAAATAGAAACGCTTAACTGACGCCGTCCATTTGATGTCCACCACGCACAGAATGTTAGAAAGTAAAAGATTATGAAGTAATTTGTGCTCCATTGGTGTCCTGCCTGTCTGCGAGGATCAACGCATGAAATAATAAGATTCAAAATGCAAAGTATTGTAGGTATTTCACATTGGGACTTATGAAATCTCAAATCAAAAGCTAGTGAACGTTTCCAATTGGTCGTTTGCTATGAAAAAAAAAGGAAATTAATTCCATGGTTGCTCTTCAAAAATATTATATTGGTTTTAATAATATTTCCATATCACAGTATTCATAGATTTGAGAGCATAGTGTAGAGATTTACCAGTTTTTATAGTTCCTAGCTAGTACGCAATTGTTTATGTAGATAGAAAGTGTAGACATCAAGTAATTTGGTGGTTTTTGTTTTTTTTGGACGTGGACCACTCGCAGTTCAGCACACTAAGGTTGGTTACTGCTTAACCAGCCTTCAAATGAATTTAAGGCCCCCAGCCAGGGCTAATTTGGTGTGGACAAAGCTCAATCAATTATAAAAGGGATCTTTCACCAATATTATCAGATACGTACATACTCTATACACACTTAAAAAGGTGCCTATTTCTTAGCATTAGATAGTTATTCCTAATAAACCCATACTCTTTGTTTAATGTATCAAATACGCAAAATAAAGTATATTAATTAGGTAGGTGATTTATAGTGGTAATGACTATTTATTTTCGACCAATTATATTACTTTCTATGTATAATTAAGCGTTTCTGATTATACAAAACTTGAGATTTGAAACAGTTGAGTCATTATTCTGAAACAGTGTATTTGGTTTTATGTAATTTGTACCATTGAGGTGACTTAAAATATCGCCCATTTGCTGCAAGGTCGACATATCTCAAAATGAATGACAAAAAATAATTCATTTTAAGATATGTATTATGTAATAAATAATACCGACAGTTGTGTTGAAAAAAAATGCGCTCCATTTACTGTTTTTACAGAAAACGGAGAGCAATTTTTTACACAACTGTATCAGACGTTTTCAGACATCAGTTGAATTGAAGACTGAATGCTTTTTTTTGTTTTACGTGAACTCAATCTCATCACAGTTCCTACTGATTAGAAATATTTTTTTAATACACTTAATATAATGTCACATCGGCTATCGCCTATCTCCGCATTGCCTACCTCAAGGCGTCATTAATATTGGCCTATCCGCAAACTAGGAGAAAAAGCAATACAACAAAATTTGAAACATAGTAATAATTATTAATAACTAAGACAATAACTCTTTAGCAGTACTGTGAAATGATCACTCAGCCCACAACGATTGTTCAACAGTGTCACGCGATGTGTAAATCAACGGCAATTTTACTTGAATTAGAAATAATATCTATGGCGTAAATTACATAAATTGTCTCGTTATCATGCCGCTTTTGTCTAGACATAGCGGAGTTCTAGTATATATGTACATAGTAGGAAACATAAATCTATATCGTAATTCGTAGGTAAAGCAAAATATTATCTTAGACCAAATCTATGTTGGTACCAATTCATTCAGAGAATTCTACATCGCGATATCCGAGTTTTTCGTGCGATTTAAGATTTAAGTCACCGGAAAATTGCAGACTCCGTAAGATTGTAATAAATCTTTATTAGATTGCAATGTATCGATATAAAATTCAATAGTTTTCAATATTTCCGTGTCTTATTCAGAAAAAATTGTTTACAATTTCAAGTGATATTTTACAATCTTACGGCGTTTGCTATTTTCTGGTAACATATACAACAGCCCGACAACAATCATCGGGCAGTTGCCTACCAGATGTCTTGTCTGGTCTGGGGATTTATCTTTTCAATGGATGATGCGGAGCCCCCATACATCCACTTTATTCTGCACACCTCTGTAGCATAGCTACAGCTTCTTATTCCCGTTGCTAAAAGGGTCTCGTGACCCACGTCACCTGAAATAATTCGCAAAGTTGCAGAAATAACCAGAAATAACTCGACTTAGTGTTTAAGGAACGACTTAAGTTCATTATTGGTGATAAATCAATTAGCACGATTTTAGAAAAATCAAAAGTAGACTTGTATGTTTTCGGCGCGTCTCTGGGACCAACCAAATAGTTAACCCGGGCTAACTAACCTGTACAAATCTCGGCTAACTATAGTTATCAAGTTAATTATTTCGTTTATTTTGGCGCAAGACGTCCTAAGAGGGTTATTTAATCAAGTTAGTACCTATTGACTTGACGTATTCCTACGTTTAAACACAATTATTACAAAAATAACGTACTAACACTTTAAAGTTCAAGTTTAATGAAGACAAACCTAGGTCAATGACCTCGCCTAATCGAATTTAATGTCCACCGTTCTTTAAAATTACAACAACAAAATAATAATAAAACACTTTGTTACGCCATATATGGTTGCCATTCTGTATTTTAACCAGCAGTAGTAATATTGTTAATAAAAGCTTACATATTTAATAAGCTTTTAATTAAAATACTGATTTAAACCTATGTTTAAATCAGTAGATATTTTAATGGTGAATTTCACTGCTGAAGTTCAACAAACTAAGAATAGGAAGAAGAATAAAGTTAATTCGTTCATTGTTACATAACTATATCTGTAACAATTTAATATCATAACTAACTAACTGTACTAGCTTTGGTAAATGAAAAATTATGTTTTCGGAGTCGGTTGAAATGTATTTTTTGCAATGTTAATCTTTTTTGGCAACGTTAAGTAGATCAGCCGGAGGTTTCATAGCTGACTAACCTGAGAAGAAACATCGAACAAAGTGACAGGTCAAAATGTTTTTTATTGACTTAGAGGTCAAAGTCTGGTTTATTTTGCTGGGCGTACTGGTAAAGTTACATGAATCACATAGGTCAACGTCCGAGATGGCCTTTTGAGGAAGGGACCACACGAATTTGAGTGGACCTGTTCAGATAGTGCAAGCATTAGTCGGTTATCGTATAGCTTAACTCAGAACTGAAATGAGCTCAACGATCCGACGAACAAATACCTGGTAAGGGCATTTGGGTTGGCCACTTTAAGTACTTAAATAGCCAGATAATCATAAAGTCTATATAACGACCTACTATTCCTCTCATTCACAATTCGAAATATATTTTTTGTAAAAAACTATTTTTACGCAGGCGAAACCGCAGACAAAAGCTAGTACGTTATATGAGGACCAGTATTGAGGAGCATACATTTTTATCTATTTCTGAATCACTCTTAAAGTGCGCTTAAAAATAAAACAATTACCTATGCTTTGTTTTTTCTTTAACTTCGAATTAGAAAACAGGCGCGATGTTACTATATTATTTATTTATTTTTATTTTTTTTAAAAAACTTTGCCCCACACTAGGAATTTCTCCTGTATCGTGGGTGCGTTTACAAACATATAAACTCACATACACAAACAGCCAGACCCGGAACAACTATCTGTAGGCCATACAAATATTTGTTCCGTGCAGGGATCGAACCCGCGACACGAAGCGCAGCAGTCAATCGCTCAACCACGGCACCAACCGTGTTGTCATATGATTCGAGTAATGATACTTTTTACCTGATATAACGCCATTTTACACAAATGATATCCATTTTCAATTAAGATACGTCTGTCAAGTTAATTTAATCCATTCAGTTTCAGACTGAATTCAATTATGTGGTATACAGCTGCTATAGACAAGACGCTACCGCTTGTCTGCCTGTCTCTACCTAAATAACCACATTCAAAGACACGGTTCTACAAAATCCAGTAGTTAAATTCAGACTAGTTTCTCAGTATTCTCAGATATAGCATTTCTGAGCAAACAATCAAGTAATGAGTTGTTTAAGCGATATTTCAAAATGTATTTGATGGCTAGTTTACACAGTGCGAACTAGCGTGCGAGTAGTTGCAGTGCAGTAATTCGCATCGTTTGGTCGTATCTTGCGAGTTACTATCACGTGCGAGTTGGATAAGTAGCTCGCATCCGAGTTACTTCAACATTTTTTGTTTTCACTCGCCTGCTCGCCTCACAGTAACTCGCACTTGGCAGCGGCTCGGACATCACTCGCATCGTTTATTTTTTTTCTTTTTATTAAATATGGGTTTGCTCTTGAGTCTAGTCTAGGTCATAGATGACTGAGACAAAGTCGATGATGAAGCGAGCTTACCCAGAAGAAGCCTGTTCAATCTAATTTTGAAGAGATTAGGGTTGTATGCGTTCGGAAACACAGACGCAGGCCTTACAAAGACTAGTAAATTTTGTGATATGTGTTCCGCTAAATTCCGGTTCTTTAATCCAAAAAGGGGATCGTTTTCCTTACCTTCGGTTATATTTGGTTTACTGGTCCCTTGATAACAATTAAAACGGCAATTTTAACTGTAAACAAAGACTCACAAATTACCTTAAACCAACGAGGGGTTGGTGAGTCCATAAATCAAGAAAGAGGGATTATTATAAAAGGGTAGGTATGAGCTTCCGTAGGAATAAGAATGAGATGATAAAGCAATTTGCGTAGTACGGAGATTACCGATTTAAACCTTAGCAACTCGATCATTGTGGTAGGTTTTCAGAACGCTCATTTTGAGCAAAGGAAATCAAGAGCAGCTTGAACTTTTCAAGTCAAATCTGCATTTTTTAGTTTTGGAAACTTCATAATTACTTTTTAAATATCTAGGCAATCAACTTCTTTGCTTTCTTTGAATTCTATTTATAGACGCATCAATTGCCGTGCGGTAGTCACGCAAACATTCTAATATGGCTCGACCGATTTGAGTGGAAAAGAAAAGTGTTACAGTAAAGTCTTATTCTATCTCTCTTAATTTTAAACTTACGAAGATCACCGGGTCATCTAGTATTGAGTTAATGTCGAAAACTCAGCAAGAACAACAAAATAATTCAAATATTTCAGCAGAAGTCATTTTGGAAATCCTACGCACAGACCTCAATCTCGATTAAGAAGTCCACTTCTTAAGGGTTAACAAGGTCAAACATCAGTTACTGGGGTCCACCCCAGTAACTGATGTTTGACCTTGTTAACCCTTTCGGATATCCAATTAAATTTTGGGACAAGTGTCACCCACTTAATAATGTTAAGAAAATGATTGACGTGCGTGTTTCTGACATTGAGATTTTCTTAGTACTAGTAGGTATGATACATTACACGATACATAACATATTATACAAGTCACTATTATTAATTTGTTAACAGTTACTAGTGGAAAACAAAATCATTCTTAGAGTACTAAAGTGAGTATCAGGAGAGCCAAGGTGTTTACAAATTCCCTTGTAGCGGCATCAATGCCGCCACAAGAAAAACTAGCGAAGTGAAATTTATACAGCAACAAAAAGAACCGCAACGCCATCTATCCTCAGTCAGTGGCGAACTACCAACGAAATCCTGCATCGCGGTAAGTATTAGAGTTTTCCATACGATTTGAACATATACAACAGACTCAACACCCGTTTGGTCGGAGGATCCTCCCTTTCCATTGGAGGTTTATGGGAATTAACTCTCTATATCACATGCGAAACAGACAGTTAATTAAATATAAGAATCGTTGAAAAGGATATAGAGGCATGCCTCTATACCCTTTTCAACGATCCTTATATTTCTTTTCTTAGATTCTGTGATTTTCTTAGATTAGATTAATTCTTAGATTTTTTTACCTACCCACATTTTACCTGTCCTATCCTATCAGACAGCTGACGTCAAAATTTTTCGAAGGTTACATTACATTGGCAACCTTAACAGGTCAACCACTATGATACATGATTGGCTGTGATATAAATGCGGGTAGAAGGATTGGCTTTCATCTGAAGTATTTGTATGATGATAGTAATAGTTACTGTTCAGCCCATTTATTCACAGGATTAACAAGCAATTTTGCGAGTTAAACCATACACTTAATTTGAAGCTATTTGTTTTTGGAACCCCTTTTGCGTATTGATGTTAGGGTAAGTAGGAAATAATAAGAATTTAGTTGAATTCATTCTCATCATGATTTCAGCCGAAAGGCGGTCACTTCTCGAAATAGGCCTCTCACAAATGTCACCAAATCGACAGGCCCTGTCCGTCCCCCAAACAGCGAATTCCCTCAAACATACCAAGTCATTGGTTTTTGTGTGAGGCCTTCCAATGTAGCTGCATCTCTCGGTTACCAGAAACTTGGTAAATCAAAGTCAAAACGTTTATTTCAATTAGGCCAATAAAAGGCACTTTTGAACGTCAACTCTCACTGGTTAGTTGAATTAATGAAATGAAACTTTCTTTATGACGTTGTTCTCATTAAAGGTTGATCCATACATATCAGGGCCGTAACCGGAATGTGTTAGGGCCATGTTCCGTCACAACGTGGTCTGACGACGTACACGGACTTGTGAACCGTACTTGTACCTACTCACCGAAATTTGTTTGAGCTTCGGATGGACCACGGCCCGGCCATAACCTGGGCACGGCCCCGATATGTGTGTATCAACTTTACCCCTCCCTCCTTTTCAATTTACGGAAAAAGTCATTGGTCTCCGATGGCTCGTAAAATTGCTATATAACTTAGAAACAAAATTTTCAAGCACAACTTTAAAACTTTTTCTATTTTAATTGTGATTTATCGGACTGCATTGCATTTAATGTTTCTATTGTCTGCAACAAACAATCTATAGAATTTGTTATTTATGTAAATTACCTTTGATTTTGATTAGAAGCACTTTCCAGACAAGAAAAACGATTTCAGAATAACTTTCTCGCTTTCAGATGTTTTTAAAGTTGTTTGTAAACAAAAGTTTATTTCAAAAGAAGGTTTTATTCTATTTATGTCAACAAAACTCGTTTCTTTCTGCAGATGCCAATGCTTATTTTCAGAAACATATTTGTTTATATCCAGAGTATTTTTTATCTCAATTACGAATAGAAAACCGTATAATAATTAATCAATTCTTTTTTTTATATTTTCTCTCTCTGGTTGATCCTTTATGTCCAAAGATCTTCGTCATGGTAGAATGTAAGTCTGAAATGGACTAAATATTTCCATCGGTTTCTAAATAATGGTAATTTAGGTAAAAAGATGATGCATTAACAACACAGTCATGTACAGTGAAATAACCGCTGAAAACGAAGCTTAAAATAAATATTTTCTGGTTTTTGGTGGAACAAACGTATTGAACGTCATTGAAAAGGATACTGATTGGATTCCAATCCCATCCCGACAAACATACAATAGAACGAAAAGAAAAATCGGGCAGAAGATGAAACCTCTGGCTGATGTTTTCGATATTTTTTTACTCTTAAACTTTATTTATTTTCAGAAACGTGGATGGCATTTCAACTCTTAGCAATATAGTTTTAAATTCAATCTATATTTTTATTGTTATCAAGTTGCAAGCGATAAAATACCAGACTACAATCAGCTTGTTAATATTTATTTAGGACCTCCCGTTGTAAAAAGCATTTAGACTAACAAATAGTGGGGAACCACTTATTTGATGCATTTTAATTTGTGACAGTTGATAAACATAACTTAGCCTAAATTGATAGAACTCGGTGAGCTGCGTATTCACATCCTCTGGAGCCCAATATTGGAATGGATAATATTTGATATCGCACTTGCCATGATCGAATCGAACGCGACAATTATCTATTTCTACACTAATATTATAAAGAGAACGAATAAACTTAAAAACTACTTAACCGATTTGAAAAATAATTTCAGCAATGGATAGCCACATTTTCTTCCCGTACTCCCACGGAAACGGGAAATACGCGGGTGAAACCGCGTGACGTCCGCTAGTGAATGATGAAGGAGGAGACTTGACGCCATAATAAAAGCATGTATTACTTAATAGAAATGGACAGTACCTTTCCGAATGGATAGTAGAGTCACTTTATTAATGTAATATTATTATTTTACTGAACTGTAAATGCTGACGTTTAAAAGTGCCGTTTAATGACCTAATTGAAATAAACGTTTTGACTTTGACTTTGAAAATCGGCTACGTTTATATTAATTAATGTGAGGAGGTTGCATGTTTTAACCATGTATGTATCTCCCAAATGTATCTCCTCTAGATTTTTCCATTTTTACAACATTTATAAGTACATATAACTCAAGGGAGCTTACTCGCAAGTCAGGAAGTCTTCGGAAAAACTCATTTATCTTAATTTATGTAACAGAAGCGTTGAGAGAAACAAAATCATCTTTACTTTTTATGTAAATTAAAGAGGAAATAAGTATTCTTGTGAACAAAAACGTTGTTTTAGTTTTGTAACAAAAGAGTACGCTTGATGTTTCATAATAAGATCGTAGTCTTACAGACTTATTCATAAAAACTTTATAACCATTACATAGCTAAAACACTGATAAGCAGATTCTTTATTAAAAAATTTCTATCAAGAATTTAAATTTAGAATCTCTTAAACAGTATTTTAACTAAGTAACGGTTAATAAGTTTTCATGAGTAAGGGTGTTAATATTTTTGTAATTAATATCGAAGTTAAGAAAAATCAACGGCAAAACATTAATATCATACATTTCATTTTATTATGAGTTGTTAATCATCTGTACGCTTATACCCGAATTTTTAATTATAAGCTGATCAAATGGTATCACAAATAGTGCAACCGCAGTTCAGGTTTGAGGGCTAAACTTTATTCTTGTTAACTTCGTATAAAAATGCGACAAACTTGCGTATGTTTGCCGATAGAAAAACTTTTCAATGCGCGTGGTATGGCCCGCCGCTGTTTTATAAGAGCACTAGCTGCGACCCGCGGTGTTACCTGCGGTTTAAAAGTAGTAATAAACATACACACACACTCATAAACTTTCGCCTTTATAATATTAGTGTGATAATAGATTTACTTACTACAACGTAGTCATTCGGAGTGACAAGGCTACGTGATGCGAAGTACAAATATTACAGATTTGTACTAGGCGATCACTCACTGCACTCGCAGTATCGAACAGTGGTAGAGGATATGATAAGTCAACGAAAGGGCAGTGGAGAGCACGATGCTTGGAGCTTCCTTACGTTTAAGAATCAGAAATTTAGCTCGCAGAACAGATGGTCGATGGGGTCGAGAGTTCTGGAGTGGCAACTAGTACGCGGTCGCCACTCCATAACTCTCAGAAGACGCAGCGTTCAAAGCTTTCACAAGGTGGCCCGATTACTCACCGATGATTCGCTGGTCGCTAGACAAACAGGACCAGTCGATGTGGTGGTAGAAGTCTTTGTATAACAGTGGATATCTTTCGTCTGAATTGATGATGATGTTACAGTTAGCAACTGCATTGGTAACTAGGTACCTAAAAAGATCCCAGAACAGACCTCTAAATTTCAACTGTTTCACAAATAGCCAAATAATGCACGAAGTGAACATTCAACCATTGAAAGGGTTAAAGGGTAAAATTTTGCTTTAACACACTCATTCATTTGGACCAAAACAACGTACAATCGTTTGGTTCGGGGTTGATAGTAAAGTGGCAAAGCAGTTAGGTTATAATGACTCGGCAATAATGAATAACAACGCGTGTTGCTTTTCCAAAACGATTTATCACAGTGACTCGTAAATATTTCCACTTAAAAACATTCAACTATAATATCGTTCCAGGAACTAACGAAAAAATTATTATGAAAGTAGTATAATTTGGAAAGTTTGCCACAAATTACTGAACGGGTGTCGATGAAATTTCTATGGGATCGATCGACAGTAAAAATCACACAAAAAATATTTTTTCAAATCGGTTCATAAATCACGGAGTTATGAGGTATCAAACACAAAAAAAACATACAACCGAATTGAGAACCTCTTCCTTTTTTTGAAGTCGGTTAAAAAAGGAGCATTTTCGTTTTCAATTAATTTCATTATACGGCTATTAGGACAAACCCATTATAATAAATACAAATCTATTTATTTGATACATGATAATATATTCCGATGATTATAATTGTGATTTATCATGGAATAGTTTTTATATACTATGTTGCGGTCAAACCCTATTATTTAAGAAATACAAAACCAAATAAATTGATTATAGCTGAAATCATACCCTTTCTAAACTCGTTTCTGACGAAATAATAATATGAATAAAATTATTATACGGAAGCTGCGAGATAATCAGAACATGTTGTGTTCCGATCACAATTCAACTTTTTTTTGGTTCGTGGCCAAATTAATTTAGCGCAACCCTTTATACCGATTGTTTTGAGCGAGACTATAAGTGTATAAGCAAGTTAAATACAGATGCAGTTTCTCTTCAGTTTTAAAAGTCGGATCAGTCCTATACCAATAAAACACAAAAAAAAAATTGTTTTTTGTAAAATTTGAATTGTAATTGCAGGTGTACCTTTCCCGAATAAAATTAAATAGCCAACAAGCGACGGACGCTTCACGATGGACGATCAGTTTAGACCAATTCACAATTGGCCAATAATAACCCAGACCACGCATCTTTATCGTTGGTCGTTAATTTCAAAGAAGGGATGATATTAGGATATCTATCGTAAGTAAATCTATGGGATTGTTATCCGTATTTGAAAGGTTTGAAATAATATAACACTCACGAGAAGTGTACCGTGTACCCGTATCTGCTGGTCGATTGTGTAAACATGTCGAAGCAAAGGCTTGGGTGAAGTGATCTGTCAATCCATATAATTCCTTCGATTTGAATTTTCGATTCGAATTCGACATATTTACAGATTCGAACGGCAGTACTCAGAAGGTGAAAACAGTAGATAGATAGTATGTATATTTATACTTTATTAAACGCCAAAAATTGTTAAACAACTTTTGTATTTCTGATTTAATTAACGTGGGCTAGCTAATACGGCGAAGCTACATTTTGTTTAAAAAAATAATCGTAATAAATAATAATAAAAAATCTTGAAAATCATAAAGACAAAAAAAAACGCTAAGAATCGTAGCCTAAATCTAAAGAAGCCTTAATCTAATTTTCTATCGCTTAACGAAAAGATTTACGTCTTAAATATCTGATTTTTAAAGAGAAAGATGGTCTTGCTTCTGATTAAAAAGTGCGGTAGCCAAATTAAGACGAGAAAAAGTCGTACTTTGTTAAATTAATTGAAGCTTTTGAAAGTACTTCGGAAGTTCATCAAGAAGGTCCGACAAAATTGTTCACAACTCACGAAAGCAGAATTAACAGGCAATTTATCGAAACTTCATAATTTTCAGTTATGTTTCTCCAAGAATTGGTTACCGATATTTGCATTGACTTTCAATGAGGGCTAATACTTATATCGTTGTTTAGAATTAATAAATCGGTAATTGGAATAGATGAAGAGAGATGCTTCAGGATAAATTCCGGAAAGGTCATCAGAAGTTAAGCGTTATTAAATTGTTGTGAATACCCATAGTACATTTTTAGGTATAATCAATGCCTTTAAACAAAAATCTACTGAAACAAAGTGTGTAGGTAGATTTGAGTTGCTTTAATTCGATGAAAAATCAATTGTAGGCTAGTGCAATGTACCTACCTAAGACTATTGTAAACATATCCGTATGTAGTAGACAGATGGTTTATAGGTTCACACGCCAGCACATCAAGCTACAACATCTGGCAAACTTCTTTATAAGATTTTCAACTTTATCGCTGTAGCATTAGGTTAAGGTGGAATGGAAAATTTGACAGTTTCGGGTAGCTTGATGTGCTGGCGTCTGTACTTTACCCTACAAAAATATAAGGCTAGGATAAAGTCGACGTGACGTCACTGGGGTATCAAGACTTTTATTACATTTTTCTAGAATGAGTGACGAATTTTTGTACAGTCTTAATGAGATTAGTTTGTAGTGAACCAAAAAATGGCCTTGATTTTAATAACACTGCACAAAATAAAAAAGAACACCAATAAACCAACTGAATGCAGTTGATGAGATATAAAGCCATGTAGAAATGACACACAAAACTAATAAAAAGTAATAATGAGAATACACAGTCGAGCAGGAGTTACTGCCTTTCTAGCATGAAAACGAAAATATTACCTACGTATACTGACGAATTTTCCTGTGACCGGAATATCTGTATAATACCTCCATTTAAGGGAAAAGTATGGTAAACTGAACGGCTGGCAAAATTGAACTACCCTCATATTTAATTAAATACATATTGACGAAAACTTTTTAAACGTCAAAGTTCTACATAAAAACAGTCCCCCAAAACGCCCGCCTGTCACCACTTCCTAGTGTTTTAGCTGGGAAGAAGAAGTGGCGCAACAAACTCTCCAGCAATACGTCTGTTTAAAGTGAAGTTTTAAAACTTTAATTTATACAGTAGTATGCAAAGTAAGTTCACAAAACCTGACACAGAAAAATAATATATCTAATATGTAAATCAAATTTTAAATTGAATTAATTGACACCTGTTAGTAAAAACTTCAGGAGCTAGGAGGTTAAATAAAGCGCAGTTTACTTTCCAATGCTTCGTTATATTTTTCATAATACTCCATTTAATAAAATTATTAACCAAAACATGTTGAACATTTCATGGCGGGAACAATCATGAATGCCACATAAAACTAATGCTCATTCACTTTAAGTACTTTAAATTCAACCATATTAAGAATGGAACATCCGAAATAACTACTTAATGCTTGTTCATTTTTAGTAGTTTGATTTTCAGATTTAAAAATAGAATATAAGCGAAATAATAAAAGATAACATAAGCTAGCAAAAACAAAAACATTTTACTGTAACTGGCAACACTAAGCGATATATAAGTAAATTGTACATTCACGCATGCATGTTACTGCATATCGCTTCGAGTAACTATTAACGAATATTTTAAATTTCGAAAAAAAAGAAAAAAAAGATGATATTGATATTTTTGCAAATCTGATACTTAACATTAACTGCCATCTCAAATCTTCGATAAGATAGGATTATACCCATTCGTTCCCAAGAGAGCCATAAATTGTAAAGCTTGGGTGTGATCAGCACTATATTTTTACGATGATAATACAATAAATGTTGAACTGGTTTCCTTTTCATCACAATAGTTGCCAGTAAAATTTGTTTCATATCACATCATAAAGTTGGGACAACATAATTTGAAAATACTGGCAAACATGTTATAAAGTGGCGTCGTCAGTGTATGGTAAACTAGTTAGTAGTAAACAGTGTTTACTTACACTGTTTTGCAATCGACTTCACCAATTTTTTCAAGGAATTCGTTTCCTCAAGTACCTTAAATTAAATAGATACCTGCCTTATTCCTTTTTTTCTAGACTCAGTAATATTACAATATTTTCTATTATTGCATTACACATGTTTGTTCACATCGGTATGTCTATATCTACCCACTCAAACAAATTCTTTTCTAGCTCTTCACTCCCGTTTCAATCGGAAGTTTCTATTCACTTGAACTGAACAAACTTCGTTATATTGAAAGGGGTGTAGAAAGACTGTTGACGTGTTTTTCCAAGACAGCTCTGAAGAGAAATGCCATTAACCTATGAACTATTCTTCGTCTTATATGAACGTAGTTCTTTGAAAAATGTCTTGCTAAGATTTAATGTGCAATAGTTATTTGCAAGACATATTCGTCATAATAATAACTACGGATTTGTTTTGGTTGAAGGTATAAGAAGAGCTTTTCTGAATGGACTATTTATGAACAGATTCACAACGAACTTCTGAATTGAACTTTCCTTGCGAAGATATTAACAGTTACTGAAGTTAAACAACCGTATCAATCAAGTTACAAAAATAGTTAACTAACGAAAAGCATAACCTCTTTCCTTATCTCCTCTTTTCTTGTCTCCTTCCGCTACAAATTCATGCAAAGATATTTTTTCTGTTCTTTTTTTTATTTTTTTAGCACTAAGACTGCCCTTTGCTCCAGCCTTCTATTTTTAAGTTCCTGATTTATTTTATGCATGATGTAGAATCAAGAGTATGTTTATCCTATTCTAACAACACCTATCCTACCTACCTAAGTAACTTAGCAGTTCTTGGTTGATTCTTTTGGTGAACCAAAAGAATCATTACGCCTGTTACTGTCTTTGTTCTTCTCTTCCAAATGAACCGCTCCTGTTTTATCTTAAGGATTTGATGTTTAGAAGATAGAATAGTGAGGATGCAGACGATAACATCAGCTCGTAATGTTATCCATGAAGACCTGAATGGCTTCCATAAAACCAGTACATTTTTCCGTTCGTGCAATTCTCCGATTGAAGTTTTACGTCCGTTCGACGTTTATCCTCTTTTATGTAAATATGCATTTTCTAGTATGTCTATTTTGGAGTGTACGAACAAATAAAGGCTTATAAACTATCGTACTTGTGGTAACGAGAAGCCATCCCTGCGATTTTCATGGTAATGAACTCATTGCTCTGGTAATGATAAAGGCGTAGGTGGGTACTAAATACCTGAGTAACATAATTATGTCGTTACATAATTATAGTACTCAGGTATATAGTACCCACCTACTCACAACCGGCGTGCATTTAAGTTTCAGCGGTAAATTTTTTACGTAAACGTAGCAAAAGCTTTAGGTAATTAGCATCATACGTTGCTCTACCATAGTGTCTACCTACCACTATATTAAATTGGGCATGAGTTTATGTATGTTTGTCAAGAGTTTTAGTGACTTAGTCATTTTGAGCTGTGTTTATGGAAAAAGAGAATAACTACAGCAAAAACGACTTGACATAAAAAAAGAAAGAAAGAAAGAAAGAAAGAAAGAAAGATAAAATTAAAATATAATAAAATTTAAAAAAATAAATAATGAAAACCGACAATGCCAAAGGGCCTCAGAGACATCGAGAGTAAATGAACTGAGCTGCCACTGCAAATTGTTTGAGGTTATCTATTCCCGAAGGTATCTTAGAGTTGTTTCTTTGATGTTAAATTTAATGGTCACTGCCACAACGATTGCGTCAATTGTTAAATTATCTGGTTTCTAGATCCCCACGGGAATTTTTTAGCATAAAGTGGTAGCTTTCTCGGAATAAACGCCCACGCTTTTGCGAGGGTTAGGTGCGTAAAATTGGAAGTTGATATATGCAGTTCTTAACATGGTATTCGAATTAAACACTGAGTTAAAAATTGTTTGTTAATACTATCTTAAGTCACTGGCTTCACCTGCGTCAATGTCGAAAATATTCCCAAGGCAACATCTCCCATATACCCATGATGGCAAGTATCTTATGTCCTATTCTAGGCTATGGTCTACCCGCGTGCTAAGTTTCATCTAAGAAAGAAAAGAAAGATAAAAGTTTTTTTTTTGTGTTTCTTGTGTTTTTTTTCATCCAAATCCGTTTAGTCAATAAGTTGTAAAGAGGTAATAAACATAGATAGACAGAGTTCATTATCATCATACCAGCCGAAAAACGTCGGGGTGTTTTCCATAATCGCCACGCTTGGCAGGCGGGTTGGCGATCGTAGTGTAGCACAGAGAATGCTGCTGCCTATTAGGAGTATTTTTATGGTTATAGACAATTTTTACTTCATTCTAGGTTTTATTAGTTCGAATGTGAGTCACAAAACTTTGAGTACATACAATAAATTAAAATACTATTTTACGAGACTCACGGGAAGTGATGTGATGGTGCTATTCTTTTCAGAGTTACTTTTGTACTATTATTAGTATCAGTCTATGAACAAGGATATGGATAAATTATTAGTTTTGCAAAAATCATTAACATAAAAAGCATTTTGCTAATCTCTTGATTAGAAAAGATCACTAAAAATTTAATTTTCAATCAAAATTTTAGTTTTCTTTTACCTTCGCTTTTATAAATTAGAATAACCCTGTATAATGTACAACTGCCGATAAAAGTACCAAGTTAACAAATATGTTTGGATGCTCTTACAATAAATGAGATTTATTAGTACATATTTTAATGAGTTCCAATAGACTGCAAGGCGCTATTGTTTGACTTCCTGGTATAAATTACCTAATATAGATCAGAATATGGACACCAAAAGACCAATCTATCGAACAATACTGTATCCTGTCTCGCTTATCATTAATACTCTTGTCTATGGATTAATTGGCAATCAGTGTCATCCTATAATTATAACGGAAGTTTGATGCTAATGCCCATTCGAGCCTTCAGTACCTATCTTTAGTCTTATTCAGACAATTATAGTCCCTACATATATTTGTACTATTTAAAAGTATAAAGTTCATAGAAAGAGCTTTGGCAATTTACCCAAGTGCCCAAGCTTATACCAGTGATGGCTGAATGTGTCAGCAAATGGTAATAGCGTTGCTGAATTCTGTGCCAAATAAAAATTCTAACCTTCGAAAAATCCATATAGTTTACAAAAAATTATAGGATTAGGTTGTAAGTAGTAAGTAGCATATTTTTAATTTATCTTTTATTAAAAAAGACACTAAAAACCGCATCATTTGTATCCATATTTGTATCCTTTTCCTACAATATTGTAGAAGTGGGAGTCCGTATATGTTTTTTAATTGGGATGTTTAGTAGAGCGGATTATGGTAGACCATACCCTGGATGAGGAAGTAGTATACTTTTAATCTAGGTAGTGCTCTCCTGTGGTATATTTTCGACTTTTATGTGGCTGCCAACTGCCAGTGTTTCTTATTTTTATTTTCAGTACAAAGTTGCACGGCACAGCGGCACTTTTTCAAGCTTTTAATAAAGAGCCATGAATTACGGATTGTGATCGGATTAAACTTCAATATGGAATTTAATTAATCTAGTGTAACAATAACATCAACAACACCCGAGCGCTCGAGCCGCGGTACCACCTACACGTCATACTGGGCGTTGCCTCCCCGCAAGCGGCCGCCCCACCGTGCGCCGCCGAGCTCTGCCGGCCTGTATAAAACACGACCACCGGCGTGTGCGCAGCCAGTGTTCACTGCGCTCTCGGACTGCTTCGACTTATCTATTCGGACAGCTCTGAGAACCAGTCTTACGCTAGCACACGCACGGGGTCCCGCTCCCTGTACTGTACTAGTCTACTTTTAGTTTGTTTACTTTGTGATTTTTTTTTTAATAAACAACGTTCCGTTTTGAACTTGTGTTTGTCCGTACAAACCTGCTACAATCTGGCGCACAACGCGAGGCCGAATCCAGGCAACAAGATCGAAAGCTTACGTCGTCTTCCACATCGCGAAATCAAGATGGCCATGTCAAACGAGCAGTTCCAGCAACTCCTTAGCGCCATCACGGCCAATAAACAAGGAACATTTGCATCGTGCACATTCACGTACAACGGGGAAAAGAACTCGGATGCAGTAGAAGCCTTCTTAGCCGCAGCAACCGTTTTTAAGTCAACGGAGAAGATAAGTGACTCAGACGCACTGCAAAGTCTACCACTTTTACTACGAGATGAGGCAGCAGTGTGGTGGCAGGGAGTGAAGACTGGTGTGACGCAGTGGGAAGATTTCTGCACTAAGCTCCGCCACACGTTCGCCCCGAGAAAACCAACATTCATGGTGTACTACTAAATTACACATGAAGTTCAGGAGGCGAACGTTACAACAGAAGCCTTTATCGCCAGTAAAAGATCCCTGTTCTCATTGGCTCCCCCTCCAGCATTCACTGAATCGCAACAGATAGATTTAATCTTCCCACTCATCCGGCTGGAAATAAGGAACCGCATGCCACGAGATACAGTGCCTACATTCGACAAACTCCTGGAGACTGCACGAGGTATTGAAGAGACCCTACATGAGTACGCAGCAAGTTCGGAGACAGGCGAAAACAGGAACGCTCAAGGGAAGAAAGGGAAACTAAGGTGCACCTTCTGCAAAAACCCAGGACACACAGCAGATGTCTGCCGTAAGAAGAAGCGGGCTGAAGGCACTCTTTCTTCTACAGTGAAAAATGTCTCAGAAGGTCAAACCCAGGCACCATCTCCTTCCCAGCCGAAGTTCTCCTGCTATGGGTGTGGAGCACCTGGAGTTTATAGGAGTAATTGTTCCACGTGCAAGAAAAGCTCGTCGCCGGTCAAAAAAGAAGACGTCGGATTCTGCGCCCTTGACGCTCCAGAAGAAACGCACTCACGACCTGTGGTGTTCCTGGAGGTGGAGGGGGTAACGGGAACGGCATTCATGGACACATGTGCCAAGATAAGTGTTGCATCTTATAGCCTCTACCAGTCCCTGCTGAAGAGTGGATGCAAATTTCACGAGAAAACAGTGGATCTCACATTAGCCGATGGCATTAAGAGGGAGCAGGTGGTGCTTGTGTGCAAAGCCATGGTGACCCTGAATGGTCGTAAAATAGCCACCAGGTTCATCGTGCTACAGGAAGCTCGGGACAACCGCACACTACTAGGCGTCGACTTCTTGCAAAAAGCGGGTGTGGTAATAAACATGCCTCAGTATACGTGGTCCTTCATCGACGAACCTGACTTGCAGTACGAGCTCCACCCGGAGGGATTCACAATCTTCGAATCCACCGTCATCAAGGAAATGATGATTTTGCCAAGTCCACTCAGCGCGATGACAGTGACAGACAGTGAGGATGCTGCTAGCATATCCAACACCATACCTACGCCCCCATTAACCCCTCCTCCAGCAATCATGGCTGCGGTTGAAGCAGTAACTCCAACAAAAGACCAATACGCGGACACAGACTACAAACTGGCGCGAATTGATCTAACTTTCACACCACCAAGCAAGAAAAAGCCTCGGCTGTTTGATGGGTACTCTCCAAGCTTCGCAGATTTCATGATGCGAGATGCTCAAATAAATGTTCACCGAGAAAACGCCGAGCTATCTCCACAGAGTAATAGCCTCTTTGACGCGAACAATTGGGACGTTCGCATAGACTCGATCGACGTGGTGGTACATATTACTCCGGACCAGGTTAAGCTAGTCGATCAGCTGCTGGAGAGGAACAACGACGTTTTCAATACGAAGCGAGAACCTACGAAATTGATTGAGCACACAATCAAGACAGTGGATGACAAACCAATTTCGGTCCCCCCGTACAGATTATCACCACCTCGAAAAGAAGCTTTGCAACGAGAGATCAAGGCAATGTTGGCGGATGGCATCATTCAACCATCTGCGTCACCATGGGCGGCCCCTGTAGTGCTGGTACCGAAGGCTAATGGAAGCATACGAGTCTGTATAGACTATCGCCGACTCAATGCGATAACTGTACCCGACCCATACCCTATTCCAAGGATTGATGATCTTCTGCACGAAGCGAAACCAACGCCTTACATGTCCCTGCTAGACTTGAAAGCTGGGTACTGGCAGATTGGCGTTCGAAAAGTGGACCAGGACAAGACGGCATTCATCACACCTTTTGGCGTATACAAATTCACCCGTATGCCATTTGGTTTACGGAACGCTCCAGCAACATTTCAGCGACTCATTGATCGAATGCGAGTAGGTATACCGGACGTGAAGCTGTTGGCATACTTGGATGACCTGGCTATATTTTCGCAAACGTTTGAACGACATTTGGAAGACTTGCAAAAGGTATTCAATCAGCTAAAAGAATTTGGGCTTACCGCAAATCGAGGAAAATGCCATTTCTGTTGTTCCACCATCAAATACTTGGGACACTATATCACGCCGGACGGTCTACAAGTGGACCCTGAGAAGACTGCAGCTATCGCGAAGCTACCCACGCCCTCAAACCTGAAACATCTAGTTGCATTTCTGCAGACGTGCTCGTGGTATAGGAGATTCATAGAGAATTTTGCGAAAATTGCGGAACCCCTGACTCGCTTAACAAAGAAGAATGTTAGCTGGGAGTGGACAGAGGAACAGCAAAACGCCTACAATGAGTTGAAGTATTGTCTAACTTCTGCTCCAATTTTGAGACAAGCCGATGAAACCGAGCCGTACGTCATCAAAAGCGACGCCAGCTCTTATGCAATAGGAGCAGTTTTGGTCCAGGGGGAGGGTGAAGACGAACATCCTGTAGAGTTCGCTAGTCGTCTTCTGACATCCGCTGAACGGAATTATACCACCACCGAAAGAGAGGCGCTTGCTGTAGTTTGGGCGGTATCAAAATTTCGCGGATATATCGAAGGGCTGCCTGTCACCGTAATCACGGACCATCAAGCCCTGAAATGGCTCATGTCACTAAAGACGCCTACTGGTAGGCTGGCGAGATGGGCCCTACAGCTGCAGGCGTTCAACATTACCATCAAATATGCTCCTGGGAAAACAAACGTCGTCGCTGACTTTCTCTCCAGACCGCCGTGTAATAATGAGACAGTAGGAACCTGCGGTATTTGTACAGTGGCCATCGATATGCCCCTGCGGAGTCCCGCTGAAATTAGAGATGAGCAGCTAAAAGATGAAAGATTAGAACAGATAGTGAAGGACCTAGAAAGCCTGAACAATGACGAAAAAGCGGTATACTGGAGCAACAAGGGCTACTTGATGAATAATGGGCTACTCTACCGTCAGAGTCCCCATTCAGATTCCGAGGAGGCCCAGTTGGCAGTACCCGAACATGAGTGGGCCAATATATTGTCAACATATCACGACAATCCCTTGGCCGGTCATTACGGTTCAGATAAAACATACCGCCGAATCTCAACAAGGTATTACTGGACTGGCATGAGAAAATACATTGAGAGTTACACAAAGAATTGCCTGGAGTGTCAGCGTTACAAGTCATCGAATCAGAAACCTGCGGGATTGCTCCAAACTACTGTGATGAATCAAAGATTCGAAGTCATTTCCTTTGATTTGTTTGGTCCCCTACCAACCTCTCTAGATGGTAAAACATGGATTTTCATCGTGGAAGATGTGGCAACACGTTGGGTGGAACTCTTCGCCTTACATCAGGCCACAGCAGAAAATTGCGCCATGACTCTGATCAACGAAATATTCCTTCGCTTCGGTTTTCCTCGTCGTATGATCAGTGATAATGGACCCCAATTCGTCAGTGCCGTCATGCAACAGGTTGCTTATACAATGAACATCAAGCATGCCTTCACTCCTGTGTATCACCCAGAGACGAACCCAGTGGAGAGGAAGAACAGGGATTTAAAACCCCAGTTAGCTATCCTAGTCAAGGATAAGCACAGAGAATGGCCGGAGCACCTCCCAAGTATTAGGTTCGCGATGAATACCGCGAGCAGCCTATCAACTGGATTCACGCCGGCATTCTTAACCTTTGGCAGGGAACTGAGAACACCAGATGACACATCCCATGATTTCAGAAAGATTCTGCAATCCGAGAACTTCGTCCCAGAGATCACCCCAAAGTTGATGCAATTAGCCAATACCTTGCAACAAGCTCGAGAAATTCAGGAACATGGCGAAGAACGACGTAAGAAGTACGTCGATAAACGGCGTCGAGAAGATCCGGGTTACAATCCTGGTGAACTGGTACTTGCTACAACCCATACATTGAGTAATGCCTCACGGGGTGTTAGTAACAAATTCGCACCACGACGTGATGGACCCTACATTATCAAGAAACGTCACGGTCCATCCTCTTACGAAATTTCTGATCCACAAAAGTCAGACGTTGCGATTGGGGTATATCACTCCTCAGCTTTGGTGCCTTATGTCGGAGAGTCATCCATGCTACCAGCTCCTGTACAGCCCCTGCGGAAGAGAGGACGACCACGAAAGCAAACCCTGGAGCATGGCAGTGACACAGGACAAGCAAAGAAACGCGGAAAACCCAAGAACCCACTTGCTGGATCATCGTCGGGACGACATCAGATCCAGAGGGGGAGACTGTAACAATAACATCAACAACACCCGAGCGCTCGAGCCGCGGTACCACCTACACGTCATACTGGGCGTTGCCTCCCCGCAAGCGGCCGCCCCACCGTGCGCCGCCGAGCTCTGCCGGCCTGTATAAAACACGACCACCGGCGTGTGCGCAGCCAGTGTTCACTGCGCTCTCGGACTGCTTCGACTTATCTATTCGGACAGCTCTGAGAACCAGTCTTACGCTAGCACACGCACGGGGTCCCGCTCCCTGTACTGTACTAGTCTACTTTTAGTTTGTTTACTTTGTGATTTTTTTTTAATAAACAACGTTCCGTTTTGAACTTGTGTTTGTCCGTACAAACCTGCTACACTAGTGCATACTTCAATTGACATTTTGTTACCTATATGGGCAGACAGGAATTAACTGAACAGGAATTTAATCAGTGAGCTGAAGACAGTAGTGTTTATTAATTAGATTGTGTTTTATACTAAATTCATATACCTAAGTCTAGGATCATCAAAAATACTTAATAGTCATCGTTTACGAGTCAATGTAATTAAGATGTTATCCGCATCATCATTCAAATACTTTTTGTTATTCTTTCCATTAACAAATCACATGTGTTCATTGTGATAGTGACAATTAATAATCATCGTTTTCCTAATATTTTCCCTGATTAGGTATCTTGATAGGATTGATTCATCGCACGAAGCTGCTGATGGGAAAGTGACAACATATGACACAATGACTCAAAAATGATGGCTTGTAGAATAAAGAGCTGTGTAGCGATAGAAATAGGTATGAACTATGACAAAATTAATATACGTAGATGTAGATTTTTTTTAAAGTTCTAATATTAGAGAACCAGTCAGAATTCTGGATTTTTAACTAGCTTTAACGATAAAACCTATTAGTATGATAATTTTATGATTTTGATTTGTTTTCCGCAATGCGTAAAAAATCTGGGGAATTCCTTCGCGAATGCAGGATGTTATTTTTTAAATGTTAGCACGTTTTGGAATTTTAATAATTGCCAAGTAGATATAACAGGTGGCCTGTATACGAAGCAAGTCGAAATAGTTTTAATTTTTGCATTAAATTAATGCTCAAAACGTGAATCCGGATTTCATTATAATTATGTTGAACTTTTGGGATGTTCACTATATTTCTGGTTTGAATAAAATTAATAAAATAAAAGTATATCAATGAAGTAGATTCTACAAGACAGCCTACTAACCGAAACAATCTATTGGAACGTCAGAAATAAAAATTTTTTTTGCTCGTTATGTCCACAATATTTGTCCGTGGTTCTTATAGCTTTATCTAAGCATTTCTTCATGATAGATGACCTTTTTTTTGTCGATTTATTTGAATAGCAACAAAAGTAATGGCGGGGTTCATAAAATGGGTTCGAAGCACTATCGCTAATGAAATTGGAAAATTGACAATGATAAAGCGCAAAAAACCCACTAACTCATATTTTCTCTGTAATTTAATATAGAAAAAAAATATAGGTATTTTTATCCCTTTGGTTCAACGTATGTATAAGTATTCACCTATTTTTAGCAGTATTTTCTTCATTCTAGGTTTTTTTTAGTTCGAATGTGAGTCACAAAACTTTGAGTAGGTACATACAATAAATTAAAATACTTACTATCTATTATAAGCTTAGGTCTTAATCTAAAGCCTTGCTCTCTACAGGGTTTAAATTACTGAACTGATTATTGTATGAAATAAGCAATAGATCCATTAATACCTGCCTCTACACGTTGTTACCCTTAATTGAACTTTGAGCTTTCGACGACAGAGCTTAATTTGTCTTGTAAGACCATAACTGCGTGGCTCTCTGTCCGGTCACAACCAAGCCCGGGTCGATGGCGCGTTGTGTTCCACGCGCGCCTCAAAGAGATGTCAGCATAGGAGACGAGGCTCGCCAGGGCCAGAGCCTGCCAGGGTTGCGAAATTTGTTCGAAAGAGTCACCGCGGCCCTGTTAGTCAGTAAGAGTCTGACACGTCCTTCCGCTCCACCCAGAGTGGAAGAAGTCATTAAATGTTTGTATGTAATTAAATAGATAATTCGCTTTTTCTTCTCTATATTGCACCTACCACCATTCTTTGCATCACCCAAAGGTTAACTAGTAGAGAATTCCTGACGCAAATGTCCACCTCTGTACATTTGTGTGCGTAAAGCGTTAATAAATAAACAAACCAACAAAGCAATGCCATTTATTTCCTAGAAACGATTCAGCATACGCCGTGTCGTCTGACAAATAGAACTAGACAAAGAAAGGCTTCTTCTAGCTCTAGTACCTATAATGAGTTTCAAGGACTTCTAGACCACATCTAGATAAATTAGTTAAGAATAATTCAGCCTCTGGTAACTTCGTCCACGAAGTTTTTTTCCCATTTCTTTCTTATTACTTTGAAGAACGGATCGGTCTTAACGAAAAAGTAAATTAATATAACCTTGTATGAGAACTTTGGACTTACGAAAGTTCTTTTTTTTTTGTTGTTAATTATTTGTAAGGTTAAATTAAGCCTAATTTTATCTTTGTACAAATGAAGATACCGTTAAAAAAACGCTTTATTCTAGACTAGGTTTCATTTATTAAATTTTTAAATGCTCTTATAAATAGTTGAATGATTGGTTTTCACCTACGCATGGAAAATTATATTTGTCACTAGGTAAAAATTAATGTTGTCAACATCCTTTTTTTTCATACCTTATAGTATTGGTTCGCATGTTTCTAATTTGTTATGATTGTTTAAAAAGTCTGAAAAGAGACATTTTGTCAAAGATGAGCAAAGAAAATTGATCGAGGTTTTTCTTAGATTTCCTGTCTCCTGGTAAGACATTTTTTTAAAGATAATCAATTTCGACACGACGAAATGCTAAGGGAGGAGGCTTCTTAGAGATTTCTGGTATATAACGAACACCTAGATACCATGATAGTTACCTAGCGGTTACATTTAAGTTTGCTTGCAACACCTTATATAATTTGCAATAATTGCCAGCTCATAAACAAAGACGGTGTTTAGTATAATACGAGTGATAAATAAACGCTTAAAACTGAGATTTTAATTCATCTTACGCATTAAGTGATGATTTTCGTTCATCTTTTTAGGTTATTCACGTTGGTGAATCAACATAAAGTTGAGCACCTGTTAGGCTATTTATTTGATACTAAAATATAGTCAGACACTTCGTAAATCCTGGCATAAAGGTTTATACTGCTAAATACTCGTATATTAGTAGTGTGTCTATACAAATAAATAAAGATTATTAATTTCCCCTCTCTGTCTTTCTGTCTGTTTGTATCATCTGAATTCCAAAACAGCTAGGCCGATTTCGATGAAACTTTCACTGGCAGATATAGACTTATTGACTTTCTACTTCTCTAAAAACCGCCTGCACAATTTACACACTTCGCTGTACCTGCACCCGTTCTAATTAAGTAAATGAAAAAATATATCATTTGTGTAGAATTGGCAGTTTGTCTACCAATTTTATTTTCTACCTATCCTATTCCCAGTTTATTTTAAACCTATGTTTGTGTAGTCCCACGCAATGGATTCTTATGGAAATCCCATTTTATTCTGTTCCCGTAGAAATTTCTGGAAATCCATCTCTCATCTTAGTGCTATCCTACACTTCCCAAATAACCTATAGTAGTCCCTAGTCACTCACTCAGTAACGGGAGAGTTTTATATGTATTGATATTAATTACAAGACATAAATACTTAAACATTTCTAGAGATACAAGATGCCTTGCAAAAACGAAGCTCAATTATAACTACTAAACAGCCTTGATAGCTCCAAAGTAAGAACAAATTAGTTGCATAACCTAGTCAGCCAAAATGGTGAGCGATTAGCCATTGTCTTACATAATGTCACCTACACAGTTACCTGCAAAAATACATATTGGATATTACATTGATAGATATTCAATTATAAAGGCTATAAAATAAAAATAGAACATTATAATAAACTAGGAAATAGAAAAAGAGAATTTAATCGAATTAATCTATTTTGTGTTTTAAAATATGTATACAACCAGTAACAGAATAAATGCAATACCTCTTAAAGGGTCATTATACTCATCATTGTGAACAACTTTCTCTCTAGGACCAACACTGAAATAGCGACTGACAAAAAATTGACATCCCCATACATTTATGTGTGCATAACTCGACAACATTTACTGAACAGCTGTTTTTTTTCTCGATTTCGGGGTTTATCCCATACTAAAAGTAGTTCATAATGATGAGTACAATGACCCCTTAAGAGGTATTGCGTTTATTCTGTTACATGTTGTATTTTTAAATAAATAGAACTCGTGATATAGCTCAATACATTTTATAATAAAATTATTTTTATATAATTTACTTTCTAAAGGTAAAAAAAACAAGAAAATTGCAAATCCAGCGAAAGAAATTGATGTGACAACCAATAATTTTACGAGCTCACTGACGAATCTCACAGAACATTAAACAATTATAACAACTCAGACAAGATAATAGATTACTACTCATTGGATTTTAATGTACCTACAATCATTTATAACAATGTAAATTGACCACAGATTGATAAAGTACCTACTAAAGTACTTCACAGGACGGTATAAAAATAGATGAACTGTTTACGATGCCGACACAAGAGAAGAGTGACGTTCTATGACGATAGCTGTAATTTTAACCAACTTAACAAAAAGATGGAGGTTCTTCAGTCGTCTGAATGTATTTTTTATGTTTGCATTTGTTTCATTGACTAACATGCTACGATTATGTATCGCGGCCAGCGTCGTACTTTAAAGTTCATAAGCCTATGAATTGTATTTTTAAACTTTTTGCTAGAGCCAATTGGGGACATGCATATGATGTGATGTGCCATATCCATTTTGATTCTAAAGTAAAAATTGGAAATTGCTTTTCTTGCTGTACAGCTTCGACTTTACTCACAGCGGATCATAATGCATGGGCATGGGCATAGCATAGAGGCAGAATTTTATCATTGGTAGATTAGGTACCATCGTTCCTCCCCTTTTTAAATTAAAAACTAAGAATGAATTACCGTGCAGTCCGCAGAAAAAGTTACAAAAGTTCGCCACAAACTCAAAACAAAAACGTAAATGAAACCACATTAATAAACATGAAATAGTGTCATGAAAGTTATAAGATTACACCAAGGCAAACTTCAGAAAGAAACGTTGCTTCAAAGCTTCAGCTAATTTTAGATTGTGTTGCAATTTCATTAAAATTTAAAAGAGCGACATCTTTTCTATTAATAAATATTTTTACAAACAGAAAATGCAGTCGACTTCAGTCACAGACTGAGATACAATAATAGGGGTGCAGCGAACGAGAAACATTTTCAAAATGAACTTCTCTTCAAGGAATGTCTTTGCTTTCAGTATTTTCACAACGTCTATGTTATGTTTCTTATGAGTTTACACATTAAATATCTATGCTTCAACATTAAATGCGTGTATCTAAAACAAGTGTGAATTTGTTTAAAGCTCTTCTACTAGTTCACTTCAAAAAATGTAATCATCATTATTGTTTGTTAATTAACTAAGCAATGTCTCAACATCTTCCAAAATTTTAAATAAACAAGCAAACAGGTAAATTATACTACTTAGCTATTCAATGAGGTCAAAGTAGGCAAAAAGTATGTCCAATTTTTTGCTCAACGTAGACCCGATTGAACAAAGATGAATAGAAATATAGGTCTCTCTCGGTCAAAATGGGTTTGTTCTTAGGAATTTCGCAGTAGCAGCCCGGAGTTTGTAAGTTAATGATGCTCCCGTACTTCGAACAATACGTAAAGCGGTTCTTCCTGCTCCTGTCGAATTGCCACATCGGACGTAGGTTTAAAGGATCAGAGAATATACCTGTGTTTGCACATAGGTACTTGTGCACTACAGATATAATCTCTCCTGAGTATTTATTGGGCATGTCTGTGTTAGATTGGCCACTCGTTTTATTTTGATGTTCCCATCACCACCACAACATCCGGATTTATACTCAAAACATGCTTCTCAACTTGTTCCTATATGAAACAATAAAAAAAAAAAAAACAAAGAGATGCTCATGAAATTATTAACGTCCTACGCAAGTTATAAAATTCATCAATAAAATGTTATAACGCCATTTAAGACATAATCATTAATATGTAGAAATATGTAGATTGATACAAGCGATTGACGTATTTAGAACTCAATAAAAAATGGTCCTAATCACAAACGCCTACGATATTCTTTTGCAATAAACCAAACCAACAAAAAAATAAGGTTTTGTTCTAATGCCGATCGAATAAAACAAATTAACTGTTGCCGACAGAACACGAAGTAGTAATTATGAGATTATTTGTGTGTTTAAGCAGACTACTATTTAGGCTGAGGTTACATTGGGCAGTGATTTGCCATGCTACGGGGCTGGGAAAAACGCAAGATGCTCAATTATTTTAATCACTCGCTTCTGTTTTTCTCTCCATCAGCCAAAGTTTAAGGGCTGAAAAATCCAGTGAGCTTAATGGCTAGTTTACACAGTGCGTGTTAGCATGCGAGTGAGTCTGCCAAGTAGCTGAATTCGCATCGTATGGACGTATCTTACGAATTACTGACGCATGCTAGTTGGATAGTAGCTTGCATCCGAGTTATTTTTTTTTTTTTGTTTTCGCTTGCCTGAAAGTAATTTGCACATAGCAACAGCTCGGATATCACTCGCATCGTTCGGACGTGTTCGACTGTAGCATCTAGACATCGTCTACCACTTCAAAGTTTTTAAAATGTTCATTCAGAAAAGTAAAGTTATATTTAGATACCATAAGTTGCATTCATCTGATATTATTGAGCGTTGAATGGACCACACATTCAAAATGCTTACTGGGGTTTGATAATCAAAAAAATTACAGATTAGAATTTTCTGAACCTCTGAAGTCTCTGGTTTTATAGTGTTTTGTTACAAAAATGAAATTCATTCGGTACCCTCTGTATGCAATAGACTCGCGCTGAATTATAAATCAGTGAGTGTTTAAGTGTTAAGGAATGGGACGTTTTCATTTTAGTTAAGTAATAAAGTCATTTGATGTGGTCTATTGTTATAAATATGAAAAGCCAAAAAGTTCGTTACCTTACTGAAGACTTTATTTTCACTCTTCAAAGTTGATGCTCCGGATGATTTATTTTTATAAAATAAATTTATTTATTTATTTTATCACATATTTTTTCCTAAGAATTTCAGATAAAATCTATTAGTCCCACTAGCACATTGCACAACATAATAATAATTATGTATTACTGTTTCTATGAACCGGTTTCTGTTCACACCTCTGTAACCTTAGAACTATAAAATTACACTGAATGACAGTGTCCTTACAACTCCGATTAACAAAGAAAAATGCAATGCATGTATTATAAAACATGTTTTAAGTAATGGTCTTTTATTGTAAACAAATAACCAATTTCGGTAATTAGTAAATCGTTTGGTGTTTCTTTTAAATAAACGAAAAAAACTCTGCAACTTTATGTAACTCATTGTTAATTGTATTGTCTGGTTGGGTTTCCAACCTCTCAAAGTAAAATAATGAAATATGTTTGTCTTGTTTTTGTGTTGTAAGTAATTACTGACATGGGCACCGTTGGTCGCAGAAGCATTTTTTTTATTTTTTATCATTCCGGTAGCGAGCACCAATCTACTTTTAAGTTTTATTAGCTAGAAAAGAATCATTAACAAATAATAAATGAACAAATAAGTTACTAATTTGACTGGAAAACTTCTCACACAGAAATTTCATCCTTGAAGCGAAACATAATCACAATAAATTGCGTTTCAACAAACTCGAGTATCAATAACAAAGTGCATTTTTTTCAACACAAACCTATTACTTCAAATAACTCTTGACAGTTTCTATGGCTCTTGGTAACACCTTCTAGTTTCCACTTAGTAAAATTCCGTCTGCGTGCTGGCAAGTAGGTACTTCAATTCAATGATACAATCATCATCATCTTTTCCCAACTATATTGGGGTCGGCTTCCAGTCAAACCGGATTCAGCTGAATACCAGTATTTTACATGGAGCGACTGCCTACCAGACCTCCACAACCCATTAACTGGGTAACACGGTACCTACTCATTGGTAAGACTGGTGTCAGATTTTCTGGCTTCTGACTATCCGTAACGACTGCCAAAGATCTACAAATGACAACCGGGACCAATGGCTTCACGTGCTTTCCGAGGCACGGAAGAGTCTCGGTATGTTAAGATGGTCACCCATCCACAGACCAACCTCGGCAAGCGTTGCTTAACCTTGAGGATCGACGCGTTTTTAGAGGCATTTTGTTAGTCAATAACCACATCAAAGCCACTCTTATGAGTTTTTATCAAAGAAATATAATAATCTACAGCTACTTTACAGCTCGACAAATTGAATCCCATTCAATTTAAACACTGCTCCTAATAATTTGTTCTATATTAAATAACTAAAAATGAACCTGAATAAATATTTTCAGCCACGAAGGACGTACGCGACAACAATATACGATGGTTAACCCATCCATGGGTAGGCCGCAGTACAACTGTGAGCTCAGTAAAATCCACCAAGGAATCAATTTGTGGTCCTTGGTGCTAACCCTATATCGGCATCGCATAGTTACATGCGGAAAACCAAATCTGTGTTCATTCGACATGTCATTTTTCTTGGAGAAGAAATATGAAATACAAACTTATTTCTGCAGTTTAATAATCTATACTGATGCAAAAGTATTTATCCTGACCATAGAACCCATATCTGTATGAGGTCCAATTAAGGGTTTCATTAGTAAAACAAGTATCAATTTAATGAGGCTTTGTTTGTATGGATGGGAAATCATCAAAGGACTCCTTCGCGCTCTGGGCGGGGCAGAAGGGGGTAGTGTCAGACTCCAAAGCCTCGTATCCACTAGACAACATCCTTGCATTTTCAAACATTTCCTTGCAGATAGGTACCTCCTGAATTTTCAGTTTCCAATAGGATATACCTTCTTTTTCCTTTTATATATTTAGAAAAGGTCGTTTTCCATTCCAGTATCTAACATGGCAGTTACCAGTAATGGAATATTTGATTTCACTTTGCCAACTGCGTGTAACCTACCCGAGTCGAAGATGGGTAAACATAGATTTGTAGGAACTTATAGCACAGATTTAGTGGCTGTTTATAACTTATAGTGTAGATGTCAGACACCGTAAGTTTATAATAGATACCTTGATCAGATAAACTCTTTCATATGTATAAGGCACGGTGAAATTATAAGCAATAGAACTTGTTCATTTTAGATATTGTGAACACAAAATTACAAATGATATAGATCATCATCATCTTCCTGCCCTTATCCCATGTTACTTGGGGTTGGCGCAACACGTTTTTTTCTTCCATTCTGTTCTGTCAGCTGTCACGCTATCATTAACTCCCTTTTCTTTCAAATCACTTCTAACACAATCCATTCATATTTTCTTTGGTCTCCCTCTCCCTGTCCATCCATTCACATTTATATTCATAACTCTTTTAGTTACGAGCATTTCATTCCTCCATGACATGACCATACCAAGAGAAGCGGTTCCCTTTTAACTTTTCCGTTACTGGCGCCACTTTTAAGCTACCTCTAATGCACTCATTCCTCACTTTATCCATACTCGATACTCCACACATCCATCTCAACATTCTCATCTTCGCTACATGCAATCTTTTCTCATCCGTCTTTTTCACAGCCCAACATTCTGATCCATACGGGACGACAAATGATATAGACATTATGTTTTTAATGTGTCTAATATCAAGAGTTTACAATATCTCAAGATTTATTATAACAAACAGTGTTTGTTATAATCCGGTGATAAAAATGAAGCTATTCAATTGAAAAACACACACGACCCACGATCGCTTTTAGGATTGAAGTTCAAATTTTTGTATTTCGAAAATATTAATGGTATTTTATAATCTTTACGATTTCATATATTTAATTTATAATTTTAAAACTTTGGGTGACTTTGGAATTTTCGTAGTCCATACATTTCCACGGTTGCTAAATTTGTTCGAAAGAGTTACCGCTGCCCTGGAACGCACTGGGAAGGACACGGGTGGGTTTCAGTCAGTAATACTGATTTGCATGGTCCTCATAAATGTATTGTGAATGTGAGGACTATGAAGATCGCAAAATTAGGGGTTCATTTCATGTTAGTCTGGCAGATTGAATTATTTATGCAGCCTACCCAAATGTCCTTACTTTGGTAGGTATTTTTCGTCAAATTGTTGAGCTCCTTAAAGTTTTAAGTGTGAGCTACACGATAACTGACAAATGCTTACACTGTCTGGACAGGTCCACTCAAATCTGTGTGGTACTTTCCTTAAAAGACCACTTCAGACAGTAACCTAAATGGTTCTCATATGATTTGACCCGTACGATTGTATGGACTTTAAAAGAGACTTTGACCTCTGAGTTTGTTTCGGTGTTTCTTCTCAGCTAGGAAACACCGGCCTCATCTAGTTTAAAAATGACTATAGTAGGCGCCAGATAAATGTGGAATAAAGTATATTGACCTTTCCCTAATAACTGTTCATAGGTACCTGAACAATTAAATATGAATCGTTTTTCATTATTAGACAATGTTAAGGATCACGAGAGATGATGATTCGGGACAGCTTTGTGTCATTAATTCCGTTTTTCAAATTAAAAATGTCAATAATTGTAGGTGGGTCAATGACCGTTATTCCACGATTATCTGGCGCCTACTATAGAAAGATTGACGTGTGAAAATTATATGTTTAACCTACTTACAAAATAAATATCATTGATCATAACAGTCTGAAACTCCCTTCCGCTCCGCCCAGAGCGGAAGGAGTCATTGGATGATTTCCCATCCAAAAAAATCCCATACATTTCAAAGCCTATATATTTCATGGCTTCTCGGACCTTTGGCTAAGATCAAAGTGTAATTTCTATACTTTTCAGCTAATAGCCCGCCCATACATTTCAATGATTGGGGATGTAAGAAAAAAAAAACCAACAAGGGTTTTAATTTCGATTGACTTCTGTTAAAATGCGCTTTATTACATAGAGAAATTGGATTTCCATTCACACGGCTTTCAAACAACGGATGTTTGTTACATTGGTGAATGTTCGCATGTAAATACACGTACAGAGAACTGGGTTTCACATATAGCTATGTGTACTGTGCCTTATAATCGGATAGGATTAAATCAGTTCTATTATGACATGACACTTTTTTCAGTTAATAAATATTGCCTTTTTTTACGAACGTGTAGGAAGCCGAGATGCCAACAGATTTGGGTTTTTAGATTGGGCTATCAATCTTATCGGAAAATGAAAGTATATATTGTTTTCAATAGAAAAATAATAAGAGAGACGCAGAGACTATTAAAATTAAATTAAAATAAAATCTAGGCCTCTAAACAATTAATTATTCCGAAACAAGACAGTCAGTTTATTTTCAAAATAATTATTTACACGATACGAAACATGGTAGTATGCTTTTTCATATCCAACAAGTACAGGCTTGTTTTGATAAAGATAAAGATCCTCATGTCAATGAATAAGCCAAACGCTCAGTCTTAAACTCAGACGAGATACCTATACATGAAATATGGATGTGACAGTGTTTCTATCCTCGATCCATGTCATTACCATTCAAATACTGACCCGACTATAAATGTTCTAAATGCAGGGAACATTTCCATTATTACATGACATGCATTTATGTAAATGAACGCGGAGCTGCATTGCATGCAACTAGATATATAGTAAGACCTATAGATGCGGGACTTGTGACAAACATCAGGCTCTCCTCTGCTCATATTAAATTGTATTCCTTGAAGTAAACGAGCCAGACTGAAACGTTTTAATGCAAGGTTAACAAAGCACACATACACATGCACGCAGACTATATTATAAGTTGACACTATTTACAAATCCTTGACTTTTTATAAGCAAAGTTGATTCTAAATCGTAGTTTTTGCGAATGCAGTAGTTTTAAACTACTGCATTCGCAATATTATATATAAATATTATATATAGTATATATAACTCACTATACTATGCTAAAGTAACCGTTATGAATAAGATGAGGATTACTGATTTCCTTATTATCATAGTGGTATGTATGGTATGTATGGTATCATAGTATGGTCTTTCAAGTTTCACGAAACCAGGGATATAGTAAATCAAAAAGAGATCGACCGCACCAGGTTCTGTGAGTGGAGTTCTTGATCATTCTCATTAAAATCATTGACATCAACATTACATTTAACCTCACAGAATATCGAAGTATTTTAAAGTATTAAAAGCACTTTAACACAAAATCTCTAGTCGGAAACAAAAAATAAATCAACATCTCCAGTTGAACCTAGGTACATAAGTAAGAAACGCTCTCGTATTTATTCTGATTGCTACTCGGCTAGGTCGGACACATCTCAAGCCTTTGAGTCAACATTTTACAGCTGAAGACAGCAATCCTTCGATTCCTTTGGATTGCTAAGAAAATTTATTTTTTATAGACGATCTTTTTAACGATACTTCTGAATATTATGTATGGGCCCGGTAGGTCGCCACGTTTATTGCAGCATCGGAGGCGTTATACAGAATAGACAAAGATGCAAGAGTAGGTACCACCCTCGTACCCCAGTACGAGGGTGGTACTCTTGCATCTTTATACATACATACACATAATACACCCAGTATTGATGATCCTCCGTTGGCAAAATTATTTTTAAAGCAGCCTACTTGGGTAAAAAGTGTTCTCTTGGTTGAACTTGGTTTAGTTTGAATTTGTGAGTTAATGGAATTTACCACCGGTTGATTTTCTGTTTAAGTGGTGTATCTTGGATTACCAGCATAGATCTGCATAGATCTGATAAGCTGTTGCGGATTTACCAGTCTTCCCGAAGTTGACGTTACCAAATCATACAGGAGTACATGTGTGAGTGATGATGGAACCCTTGGAGGCGATGTAGATAGTGTTTTAAATGACTTACATTTTTTTTTAATAATTCCATTCCATTAGATTTCATCTGAACTTTTCCAAATGCGATTTTTTTTTATCGGACAATATTGACAAACTACTCACACGTCAATTCAATACAATAGCCCTTGAAATCAAAATTATGGAAAAAAGCTCTCTTCGTCTCCTTGGGTCCCCAATCTTTGAGAATACTTTTCTAAATTTTGTTAAAGAAAAAAATCCAAAATTTGAATGACGTTTCGGAAGGATTGCTTCAAGTTAACATGCATTCGGCCATCACTCTTATACTTATATTACCTTTGTGATTCCCATTTATCGGAGCGCCCCCACATTTTGGACAAAATTGACCAAATTATCAAGCATACACTTACTTTAATTTTAAATGTGGCCATGAACGACCGAGGGAGGGACCGTATGGGAGGCCTCGGCGTCCGCAAAATTACCCGTATTAGTTTACCGGCTTTTATATCCTCGGTTCACGACACTGATAAATTAATCAGGAATATTCTAGCTTCTACATTGATTGATTTTGATGTGCCGTGCTTCACCGAAGCTGTGGAGGCCAGGAGACTCGCTTGCTCGAATTCAACTCCGCCTGACTACCCTTCATCTCAGAGACGGTGGGATGAGCTGCGCACATCAACTACGCACGCGTACGCGCCTGTTGACTGTGAGTGAACGGGAGTCGGGTCTCTGGCTTCACGGACTACCGTCGTTGAACATTGACACCTTGTTCGACGATACTACTTTCCGCCTCGCTGCCTGCCTGCATCTTGGCGCTCCTTGTTGTTCTCCTCATCGCTGCCACTGTAGCGAAGTTGTCTACAGTATCGGACACCACAGCCTGTCATGCAGTCGTAGCGCCGGCATAGCACAGCACGCGAATCTTAACAACATCATACGACGTGCTCTTGTCACCGTCGGCGTTTCGGCTGTGTTAGAACCCAATGGCCTAGCACGTGACAATGGCAAGAGACCGGACGGCATGTCATTATTTCCATGGAAGATAGGTAGGCCTTTAGTGTGGGATGTTACTTGTGTCGATACTCTTGCACCATCCCATCTTCCTAACTCTTCGTGCTGTGCTAGCGTTGCCGCTGCGACTGCGGACAATCTCAAACGGCGGAAATACAATAACCTTGTTGGATTTTCGAGACGTTTGCGGTTGAAACTCTCGGGTCGTGGGGTCCGAGTGCGCATAACTTGTTTTAAGCTCTCTCAAGATTCTTCGTTGACACTTCGCGTGACCCAAGGGCTGGCTTTCACCTTGGTCAAAGAATTAGCATTACCATACAACGTGGCTATGTCGCCAGTCTTTTGGGTACACTTCCAGTCGACAGCGATGCGGATATATTTTAGGAATTTAGTTAGGAGTTTTTATTTTTATTTCTAGTGTAGTTTTTTATTTATGTATATAGCCAGTTAAGTATTTAACTAAAAGGTATTAACTTTGTCAGTGCATCTCTTTTTTTTCTACAAAACTATAATTCAATCCCGTTGGTTTCTTTAAACTTCTTGAAACAACGAGTAAAAAGAAACATTACCAAAGTTTGGTCTTCGTGGAAAAGTGGTATGTATTATATTATTTTAAGAAGTAGATAAGATAGCTGTTGCTTCGTTGACTATTTTTTGGTGTTGATTGAGCCCACACATTATTCGACTTAATGAATAGACAACAATACCCATTAACCAAGTGGGCGCTAAATTGTTAATCCATCATCTCTGTATAGTTTAGTCATCTGCTTTCGGTAACATTGTAATTCTGTAGTACCAACATATTTTGATATTGTAATTATGTGAGCGTTACATAATATAAAATAATTTTATTTTTGAATTTATGAATCACTGATCGACAAACGCGCCATTATTCAGGTGCTGTTTTTGGTTGGTTCAAGTGGTTGCAAGCACTAGAGTAGAGCATGATGGTATGACGTCATGAGTTCGATTTGCAAATCGACCGAAGTGAACATATTTATTAGCAGCCAGCAATTAGGATTTCTGCTCGGTTGGTTTCACAGCTGACGCATACTACGACGGAACTGAGGATGGTACAAAAGACTATTCTAGACGTTTTTCATACGATTATTTGTCCGGCACCGCATACCGCAGCCTTGTAGGTTCCGATCTAGAGACTCTATGAACGTTGTTTATGATTTTTATCTAATAAAGACCGCCTACTACTAAGTTAAGTGCGATCAAGGAAGCCATTTTAGGGATCCGTACCCAAAGGCCAAAGGGCCCTATTACCTACATCCGTCCATCCGTCCGTCCATCCATCTGTCTGTCTGTCAGCGAGCTGTGTCTGAAGAACCGTAATATGTAGACAGTTGAAACTTTCACAGATTGTGTATTTCTATTGCTGCTATGACAAAAAATAATTAAATTAAATTAAAAATTAAAGAGATAATATAATACAAGATACGTGTTTTTTTTCGGTTTATGGTACGGAACCCTTCATGTGAGAGTCCGACTCGCACTTGGCTGGTTTTTAAGTTTCATTTCCAGACCTGACCAAAAGTACATTAATATAAACAGTAAAAATACAATTTCTTTAAAATAATTCAGTTATGATATTTGTCGGTTGATAAAGTCTGTGTTGACTTGTTAAAAATATACGAAACGTAAGGTTAACATGCAACTGTAGTGTTTAACCTCTAGTAACCTTGCTGCATAATAAATGTATGTTTTTTATTTGATTAATATCGGCAACTAGCTTCTGCCAGCGGCTTCACCCGTGTAAATGTCTGAAGATATCCCAAGGGAATGTTCCCGAGATCTTTGTGCCTTTCATCCAGATCCTTTCAGACGTGCTGTCGCATGATTGAGTAACAAACATCCATCTATTCAAACTTTTGCATTTTTAATAGTATTAAGATAATTTATAATTTTGATCATGACATTTATTTTGGGTAGTTGTGCAGATACCTCAGAAACTAAGACACAATATTATATACAACATCAGTGATATTTAAAATTGGAGACGACATTTTCATGGATTCGTTTGTTTGATGAAGCCGGTTCGACCTATCGGCGAAATGTATGATGGAGACACATTTTATTCCATTCCATTTTTTTGACATTTCGCTAAACAAGCGTTTCGAATTATGATTGAGATGAGATGAGATGAGATGTCGCAAGCGGAAGTGATCTGAGTGATGACTCCAACTCGATCTGGGGGGTCATCATTTGTTGACATTATTATTGGTGGAAAACTTACTGAAGAAACATATTAGAACGCAGATGGATTAAATCAAAAGTATTTTTTTTTTTTTAAATTTAATATGGGTTTGCTCTTGACTCTAGTCTAGGTCATAGATGACAGAGACAAAGATCGTGATACCCACACACTTAATTGATGTATTCACCAAAAGTTGGAGAAATTAAAATCCTACTAATATTATAAAGGTGAAAAAGTTTGTATGCTTGGAAGTCCCCCAATCACTCAAAAATTGGTGATGGGATTTGGATGAAATTTGGCACAGATATAGTTTATACACTGAAATGCAATTTTTTATCCAGGTAAATGGCATGGCATAATGGAGACTGAGGAGGAAGTGGAAATTCAGAGCCGCTGCTAACTGAGCGCTAAATTCACAAGTACCAAGAGAAACATCAAGTACCAGGAGACCAGAAACATGTTGAAGTATTTTTGGGGCTGGAATTATGAGCGGTAAAGATTCAAAAGGAGGTACCAGGAGACAAGAAACATGTCGAAGTATTTTTAGGGCTGGAATTGTGGGCGGAAGGACAAGCTAAGCGGCGGCCAGCTTGAGAATTACGGAAACGCCAAAGCAGGTGGATCATCGACCCTTCAAGGTTACGGAACCTGTCAGGGTTGCGGAATTTGTTCGGAAGAGTCACCGCGGTCCTGGAACGCAAACGGCATTAGGAACACGGATGGGTTTTAGTCAGTAAGAGTATGAGATGCCCTTCCGCTCCACCCATAGCGGAAGAAGGCCATAAAATGGTGTATCATGGACGCCTACAATACGCTCACTATGTGGTGTCCAAGCGAGCAGCTGAGATGACAGTAAAATCAGTATAATTTCACATTTTTAATTTATCTTTGGAGCCTAAAGCTAGCCTAAAGTTCACGCAGATGAAGTCGCGGGTAGAAGCTAAAAAGAAATATGTAAAACACGCACTTAATATACTAGGGCACAGCTGGGAACAATTCACAAGCCTTAAAATAATACGATTTAATAATTTAGAACGGTTACGCACTGCATCCGATCCGAATACGTATAAAGGTAAAAAACTCGGACCGAAATCGGAAATTGCTTTTCGCACTGCATCCGATTCGAATTTGTAAAAATACGGATCTAGAGTCTAAAAAACTCCAATTAGATTCAGATATTGCTTACGCACTAATCCCATCTCTGATCCAAGCCCCGCTGTCGAGCTGCGCGGATACTTATGACCAATTTTAGTCCGTAATAATGCGAAAACATTCACATAAACAGTACTCTGTAGTACTGTTAATATGAATGTTTTCGCATTACTTCGGTCCATCATCCCGTGCAATAAAATAGGTTCGACTGTCATAGTTATTGTTACCAATCAAGAAAAAAGAGAAACAGATTTTTGCGACGCTAGCCCATTTCCAAACCGCGGAGCGCCGGCCCACGCTAGCAAATATGCGTGCGGTCAAAGTACATACGAATACTACTACACTATCGCACACATTTTGTTAGTGAGAAAATAAATAAGGTCTGACGGCTCCGTGATCTTAGAATATGATAACTGTGAAAGACAATGAAAGAATGAACAACTAAATTTCTGTTAAAACTTTAATAAATTTTCAATTTAAATTCTAAGTACTGAAACGGTTCTTTAACAAGATTATCAAGAAACTTGTCGCATTGGCTTTTGAAATATAATTTAGCAAAGTAGGCACTTTCAATGGTTTAACAACCGTTAGTCGCGTTAGGCACCATTAATAGTCGGCAAATAATCTTGAAGATTTTTGATCCTCAAATTTAATTTTATCTGTCTAAGCCTTTCCCAACTGCGTTAGGTTGGGTCACGGGATTAGCTTCCAGTCTTGTCGATTGCAATTGAATACCAGTATTTTACATTAAACTACTGCCTCTCTGACCTCCACAACCGAGTAGCTTAGTAATACGATATCAATTGGCAAGACTGGTGTCAAATTTAGCTTCTGACTACCAGTAGCGACTGACAAAGATGTTCAACTGACAACCCAGACCGAAGGCTTAACGCCTACCTTTCCCAGGCATGGAGGAAACTCGGTATAAAAGGGATGGTCCTACCTCGGCAAGTTTATCTTAACCTTGAAGTTGGACCCGTGCTGTTTTTATTCAGGCATGAGCTCTAATAATATTTTGCCTGGGGTCCCGGGTCCTCCTGAATGAATTCGGTAGGAACCAGCTAGCTCATCCTCAGCCAATGCTGGACATAGGCTTCCCCAAATGTCACCACGTCAACCAGTCCTGTAGACACCAGCTTCAACTTAACAGTCCAATACTGAACATGGACTTCTCGCTCTCAAATCACACGCCATTTATATTGATGGATAGGTTACTACTGATATAATATAGCTTCTACCATCCATCTTTTGAGTAAACCTAATCAGGTGGAAATCAAACATTATTTCAGCATTATTTCAATAAAAACAAGCACAAATTACCTTATTGATTATTAAATATATTGAGTAGCCTACATACTATAGTAGGCGCCAGATAATCGTGGAATAACGGTCATTGACCCACCTACAATTATTGACATTTTTAATTTGAAAAACGGAATTAATGACACAAAGCTGTCCCGAATCATCATCTCTCGTGATCCTTAACATTGTCTAATAATGAAAAACGATTCATATTTAATTGTTCAGGTACCTATGAACAGTTATTAGGGAAAGGTCAATATACTTTATTCCACATTTATCTGGCGCCTACTATAGCCTACTTTCATTCTCACTTTTAAGTTTAAGACATTGTTAAATTTCAGGATTTGGGTATCTACTTAAGCAACTTTAAGGAAGTTTAATGGTTTGATTTATTTGAATAAACTTAAAGCATGTCTATGTTTCATTAAATTAGATTATACCTAATCGTTGTTTAATTAATCGAATGTGGTGAACCGCCTCTCGCGGGTATCAGGAAAGTTCCTTACCGTACATAGGAACGTAATCGTACAGCTATTATCCGTAAGATGGCGCTGTTCGTTAGTATTAGCGTTTTTTATAGATTTTTATGAGATTCAACAGAATTTATTTACTTCTGTTTTTAGAACATGAAAAACACAGTGAAGTAAGTTATTATAATGTCGCCATCTAATTGAAAAAGAAAAGAAAAATAGTTGAGAAAAACAGACCTAGTGTGAGTCACAGACTACAATATGTGTCAGTCGGACCCGTACGCTTACGCAAGGGTCCGCTCCACAAAATAATAAAATCGTTTCTTGCATGTGTGCCCCACTTTGGTTTTTATTTCAATGTTATTATAGTGGCAACACACGTAGAAACCCTGTAAACATTATCAACTGTTCTAGATGAACAGTTTGTAGCTGCAATACATCAAAACATTCGTTCGCCACTACGCTCGGAATACTAGGGTTCCCACGCCGACTCGCAATATTTGTTTGCGTTGCAAATTCCCGCGCTCGTCCGCCGCGCCGCCCGCGCAGCCGTCGACGCGGCCTGCATTATCGTCCAATAAGATGACGGCGACCTGAGCGCTCCACACGATTTCTTTAGGAACTTATTTATATTGTAACTAGAATCCTCTAAGTTAAATAGAGCACTCCTTGTACTGTGGAAGTCAGTCATAGCGTACGTGTTTTGTTGGAACATTCCATTTTGCATATTCCTCGTGGACGGTTAAATATACCTTTGTCGTGACATCTGAAGTATTATTACTACACACCACCTCAGCGCTACAGTGGTGACCCCGACGTGATATTAAGAAGAGACCTTCAGATCCATAATTCAAGCTTCCATCATGGCCAACAACGGTGAACAAGAACTTTCTGGTGTGTCGACATCGCTGCGCATTCCACCCATTTGGCGCGACAGAATTCGTTTGTGGTTCGCGCAATTTGAAGCCATCATGTCTGTACAGAAGAAAGGCGATCAAGTTATGTTTGAGCTCGTCATCGGACAACTTAAGCGGCAAGATCTCGACGAAATCTCCGATATTATTCTCCATCCACCTGAAAACAACCGTTATGAAGCATTGAAGAGTCGATTGTTTCAAGTCTACGAGGAATCCGAGCAAAGGCAAGTGCAAAGATTGCTATCTGAGATGGAACTCGGCGACATGAAGCCTTCACAGCTACTACGTCGCATGAAAAACCTCGCCGCCGATAATATCTCCGACTCTGCGCTACGGATTATGTGGACAAACCACCTTCCACAATCTGTTCGAGCAGTCCTCGCCGTCAGTGACAACATCGCAAAACACTCCGACATCCACGAACTGGCAATGATGGCAGACAAGATCCTCGAGCAGACGCAACCACTCGGCGCAGTCGCTGCAGTTACTTCCGTTCCTGCCACCTCACATGCATCTACATCAATTGAGGAGAAGATCGACGCGCTCACGAGAGAAATCGCTGAACTTAAGGTACACCAATCACATCTTCATCATCGTCGACGCAGATCATTCGACAGACGAATATCTAGATCGCGGTCATCAAGCAGGACCAATCAAAGTCGCACGCGATACGACCAATCAGCGATCTGTTTTTATCATCGCAAGTTCGGCAAAGAGGCGCGAAAATGTACGCGTCCGTGCAGTTTCGACGACAGCAGTGCCCTCTCGGGAAACTAACGCCTGCGTTGGCTGAGGCGGGAACCGGCGCAAGCAACACTTCTTACCGCCTATTTATAACAGACAAAAACTCACGTCTGTCATTTCTTATTGATACTGGCGCCAACGTCTCCGTGATACCTAAGAGAAAAGGCGTGAAGGTTGCACCAACAGATTTTTGCTTGTATGCAGCAAACAACACGGTCATTCCAACGTACGGAGAGAAAACATTGCAACTGGATCTCAACCTACGTAGACCATACACCTGGAAATTCATCATTGCTGCAGTCAACAAACCCATCATCGGTGCCGACTTCCTGAAACATCATCAACTTCTTGTCGACATAGCCGGACGATGTCTCGTCGACAAAGTAACCAACCTCACTGTCAAAGCACCAGTCACCTATTCCGCCGAACCGACAGTCAGAAGTATCGACGTTGATCAGCCATACCACCAGCTAATAAGCAAGTTTCCTGACATTCTACGACCATCCTGTATGAAGGATACTCCAAAACACCGTGTAGAACATTACATCGAAACCGCCGGTCCACCAGTACACAGCAAGAGCAGACCACTACCACCACATCGGTACCTGCCCGTGAAGAAAGAATTCGAGTTGATGATGCAGCAAGGGATTTGCCGTCCAAGCAAAAGTCCTTGGTCCAGCCCACTACATGTCGTTCCTAAGAAAAACGGCGACATTCGCGTCTGTGGTGACTACCGAAGACTCAATGACGTCACCAAACCAGACCGCTATCCAGTTCCACGTCTCAAAGATTTTACCTACCTACTTCACGGCAAGAAAATCTTCACTACACTCGACCTAAATCGTGCTTACCAACAACTGCCTGTATATGAACCGGACATCGAGAAGACTGCCATCACAACACCCTTCGGCTTATTTGAATTTCCAAGAATGTGTCCAGGTCTCAAAAATGCTGGACAGACATTCCAACGATTCATACATCAAGTACTCATCGGGCTAGACTACGCGTTTCCATTCATTGATGATGTTATCGTCGCATCAGAAAATGAAACAAACCACATCGAAGATCTGCAGGAGGTGTTACGCAGGTTAGACAAGTATGGCATCACCATAAATCCATCAAAATGCGTCTTTGGCAGAGAAAACGTCAAGTTCCTGGGCTATGAAGTGTCGAGCAATGGAATCAAACCACCGCAAGACAAAATCACAGCAATCACTGTTTACCCCAAACCTGAGACAATTCAAGACCTACGCCGATTTATTGGCATGGTAAACTTCTACCGTGACAGCATACCAAACGCAGCCCACATACAAGCACCGCTCAACGCGTTCCTGCACAATTCCAAGAAACGCGACAAGACCAAAAACGAATGGAACACAGAAGCGTCACAAGCGTTCGAGTTATGTAAAGTTAGCATACAAAACGCAGCTTTACTCGCTCATCCATCTCCATCGCCAACCGACGCCATCTCTCTCATGTGCGACGCATCGAATACCTGCGCTGGAGCTGTACTTCAACAACAAATAAACAAAAAATGGATACCACTTGGTTACTTCTCAAAGAAATTCTCCGAAACTCAACAGCGATACAGTACATTCGACAGAGAATTATTATCAATCTACATGGCAATCAAACACTTCAGAAAAATGTTTGAAGGTAGGGAACTCATTGTTTACACTGACCACAAGCCGCTGACTTACGCTATGCGTAAGCCCCCGTCCGATAACGATACACAACGGCGAACGCGTCAGCTTTTATTTATCAGCGAGTTCACAACGGACATTCGACACGTTAGCGGAGTAAACAACGTTGTCGCCGACGCACTCTCACGCATCGAAACCATCGAATTGCCGTCACCAATCAACTATGACGAATTATCACAAGCACAAGAAAAGGACAGCAATATTCCAATATTATCACTAAAAACAAATATCCAACTCAAGAAAATCGTCATACCCGGTACCAATAAGCCAATATTCTGCGAAACGTCTACGTCACGCATTCGTCCATACCTACCAGCTGACTTTCGTCGCATCGCATTCAACGCCGTGCACAACTCAAGTCACCCTGGAATACGAACTACCCGAAAACTAATGCAAGATCGATACTTTTGGCCAGCAATGAATACCGAAATTGGCGAGTGGGCTAAAACATGTACTTCGTGTCAACTATCCAAAGTCCAACGACACAATAACAGTGACGTCACATCCTTCCCACCGAGCATCCGATTTCATCACATTCATGCCGACGTTATTGGCCCCCTACCCACATCTCCGTGTGGACATCGATACCTACTCACGATGATCGACCGCAGTACACGTTGGCCCGAAGCAGTACCCCTTCAAGAGATAACCGCCGAAATCGTTGCAAGAAAGCTGTACGAAAACTGGATATCTCGTTTCGGTTGTCCTACAAGAATTACAACTGATCAAGGACGACAGTTCGAAAGTCGACTATTCCAAAACCTCGCAAAATTACTTGGAGTAGAAAGAACCCGTACTACTGCCTACCACCCGCAGAGTAACGGAATCGTCGAACGCTGGCACCGAACACTGAAAGCCGCACTTATGGCTCGACTAGAAAGCAATAACAAATGGATTTCCGAATTACCTACTGTTCTAATGGGTCTACGAGCCGCCACGCGCACCGATACCAACACAAGTGCCGCGCAGCTCACCTACGGCCAAGAGATGCGCCTACCCGGCGATTTTATATCACCATCACCAGCCACAACGAAGATGGACCACGACTACGTCGATCACCTGCACGACGTTATCACGAAGCTCACACCTACATACAAACCGCATTCAAACAAGCGATGTATGTTCGTGCACAACGACCTACAAACATGCAGCCACGTGTTTGTACGCGATGACACCGTCCGTAAACCGCTGCAGCATCCATACAAAGGACCATACAAGGTCATTGAACGCAACGAGAAATGTTTCACGATTCAACTACCAGGAAGATTTAGCAACATATCGATCGACCGTCTCAAACCGGCGTATACTATCAACATCGAAGATAATCACGAACACACGAGTAGTGAGACACGCCAACCACCTGCAGCTACCACAGAAGATCAATCCAGCCTACAACCAACCTGGAACGCGAAGGAACTCCGCACAAGATCAGGCAGGATCGTCAAGATGCCTGTACGCTTCGCTAAGGGGGGAGTACTGTAGCTGCAATACATCAAAACATTCGTTCGCCACTACGCTCGGAATACTAGGGTTCCCACGCCGACTCGCAATATTTGTTTGCGTTGCAAATTCCCGCGCTCGTCCGCCGCGCCGCCCGCGCAGCCGTCGACGCGGCCTGCATTATCGTCCAATAAGATGACGGCGACCTGAGCGCTCCACACGATTTCTTTAGGAACTTATTTATATTGTAACTAGAATCCTCTAAGTTAAATAGAGCACTCCTTGTACTGTGGAAGTCAGTCATAGCGTACGTGTTTTGTTGGAACATTCCATTTTGCATATTCCTCGTGGACGGTTAAATATACCTTTGTCGTGACATCTGAAGTATTATTACTACACACCACCTCAGCGCTACAAGTTTATGAGATACAGCCCGCTGAGGCTTAGTAATAGGGTTCCGTTTGTGAGTCTACGGGTATGGAACCCAAAAAATAGGTGGATACTGTGAGACTTGTATTGGAGTAATTATAGTGAAGAATTTATATTTGTGATGGGTTGGTTTAGGAAAATAAATTCAGACACCAGATTAATTTATCGAGTTTATTTTCAACTTTAGGCATAGGGTGTAAATAAAAATCAATTTAAAAAATACTACAGCTCATATAATCGAAGTTACACTTTCATTTCATCAACAATGATCACAAAAGTTTCATTTCTTTTGTTTACGCACCGCATAGAACATTCCGTTGGCATACAACTTAAAATTTCATTATACAATTGAACGTATTATTTAAAAATAATTTTACTGGAACCGTATTTTATTATTTTTTACTTTATTTACATTAAAATTCGCAAATACAACTGGTATTTACATTATTATTTTATACATAATGTCTTACTGATTTTCGCTTATTATTTACAAATTCTACGTTTCTTAAACAACATTTTGGTCAATTCTTATTTATAAATAAATAGTTTTTTATACTTTGAAATTTAGCTAAAATTGGGACTCACTCGCAAAAGTGTTCGATAGGTATAACAATTATACTTTTAAATATCATTGACAGGTATAAATTATATTCTAGACGGTAGGGATAGAAGAGTTCAATCGATAAAATATAAATAGTACGAGTACAAACACTTTTGTGAACAACTGTCCTAGACAAAACAGACTATAAAGCAATTTATCTTAGTGACTAGACTCTTTAAAATTCTTCATAATGGGGACAATTCATTAGGCTACTGTTAGGTAAAGACCGATAATGTAAATACCTAGTTTTACTAAAATGCCACTTTTTATATTTTTAATATTGTGCGCTTTGGATTTCGAAATGGTCTGAGGAAAAATGAAATGGAAAAAAATGACAATAAAAGATGAATGAAATAATATATAATAATTTGTTTTATTGAAAAGATGGTGGGAAGGACAGAAGTTAAAACAAGATTTATGAAAGCAAAAGACCTTAAGTGGCAGTTACTAGTTAACTTGTAGGTAATTATGACGTGTAAAAATGTCGAGGTAGTTACAAACACTAGGGAATATAGAAAGTATTTTTTTAAAACACTGTTTATGAAAAATTTTAGGAAAAGTTTTAATAAGATGGGTAAGATATTATTTAATAATAAATATAATGCAGGAAATATTTTAATTTCTACACTAAATCTGTCGTATATCTAAATATACTAGTTGGTGTTTTTTTGTATAATATTATGAACGATTAATTTATAGGATTATTTATTACCCTACCTAATTATTACAGCTATTGTAAAACAACTGAAAAGAATGCCTTATTTTGGTTCTGAAAGTAATTCACTCAATTGTCAGTTAAGTTATTAATAATAGTGCATTTTAATGAAACGTTTGTTTTATTTTAAATAATTTAATCAGATCGTAAAGCAAAATAATAGCTTTTATTTTACATTTTTGGTAGCTAGCAAACAAAAAATAACGTGCTGTATTTTTTTTTTTTGTGAAATGTTGATAAAAATCTGGTAACTTTTTCAATGGCCTGCAATTCTCAATCAACTGTTGTGACACATAGAATACTGGTGAAGAAGACTAGATATTTCTGTACAGTGCTTTTTCTGTGAATATTCACGTATTACACTTTTACATTGGTTGAAAATTAAGTCGTTACAGCATTCGAAAACAATATTTTATATAATAAATTAAATAATTAATTTTCATCCATCAATCACTCTTCCTCTTTTGCAGGTATTTAATTTTCAAACTTTTGTATCCCTTAAAATTTTGCAGTTTTTTTGCCTGTTTCTGTCCAGGCAAAGATTTTTTTTTTACAGTGCTTTATATATGATTGTAGAGCTTTTAGTATTTAGATGGGTCTAATCTTATTGACGTATGCCTCTCGGATCAATATCATCTAACGTAAACAGGCCGTTAAGTCTATTTGGATTCGATCTATTTCTAACTTAATTCATTATTGGTCTATTCTATGTAGTTTTAACATGCGTGCCAAATTACCTGCTAATTTATTTTACTTTGAATTTTTGATGTTTGAAAAATCAGTGCAGATTCGTTTGAGCAAAGTCCATAATTATATAGGTTTTGATACAATATGTTCAATGCAAAATCAGTTGTTTTTTTTTTTCAATAGACTTTCAAGGAATTTAACCAAACAACGTTTACAAAGAAGGGAACTTTTTAAAACTAAAATGTACAAACAAATTGATCCCATCATACAACTCGTACAGCTACAAAATTCAGATATTTACTAAATATTATGCTCTCAAATTTTAGATTATCTATTTACATTCATAAGTTATTAAGATAATAAAACTGAATTATCGAAATTTCGTAGTGTTTTAGGCACTATTTAGACAGCCATCAATCTTATGTCTTATACAAAGCTTTACTTAGGTCTAATTCTTAGAAAAAATTGTTTACAATCTACATGTCAATAGGCAGGTAGTAACAATTCAATTTACCTAATCATATATCTAAAAGTGTGTATACAGGTTTTTCTTAGAATATGTTCAAGTGTCGCACTTCGATAGTTTTCGAACAATTTAAATAGAAACACACTTAGCTTATGCTAAACCACGTTATACGTAGCCATAATCTGACCTCAACATTTTTTATTTAATTTAATGTTGTTGTCTCTTTAAAACATAGTTCACTTTAGTGTTTAAGCTCAATAAAACTTTGTTTTATAGAGTCTTTATGTATTTAAAATATATTACAAATAGAGTGGTCAGATCAGCGTATTCATAGTTTTGTATGAAATATATTTCAATCACCATTCGAATACTATCGAAGCTGACATTTACAATTCTAAAGTAGATGGAATTATGTATAGTTTTTATTTCATAGCTAGATCTGGCATTGTGATTTAATTTATTCAAATCGTGTTACTGGCCATATGACGGTAAATACTTACACAAGGAACCAAAACCAATCTATAGTGACCACTATGTGTACTTTACAGTAAATGCCTATGCAGTCAGTTTACCTATTGACTGCATAATATAAATGCAAATCTATGTGTTTACTATTACAGTCACTAAATTTATTTTCATTACTGGTATGTGTCTATACATTAAGAAATCTATGAAAGTGGCTACTCTTAAATTCGTTTCCAAAGACTTCTCAATGTCATAATATAGGTGGCGTTTACAAAAATCCTTAGTAAAAACACACTCAGCTTATAAAACAGTGTTATTGGTTCCTCGAACATCAGATAAAACGTGAACAGACGTGTAGGTAATAACTACCTATACTAATGCTGATAATGTATTCAAAATATCGTCTAACGTAATTAGCTAAAGCGTCTATCGATAAAGCATTTGTATAATCACAACAGCAAGTCCGTACCGCCTCATTTCTTTTCACTATCTAAACAATATCACTAGAAAACAGTCTGGCACATCCGAAACTTTGGGGAACAGCGAAGAAAACTACGGCTGACCTTGTCTCGCACCGCGGCGTGGTCCTTCGGCTTGCCGAGAAAATCGTTTCACTTAGATCCGTTCCGCACCCAACGCAAGATAAAGATGTCGAAAATAGTTTCAATAAACGAATTTAGTTCGTGTCGATATAAAAATACAAATCTTCACATGGTACATTGTTCGTTTTGATTTGCAATTTTTATGAAGAAAAAAACCATGGCATACGAAAAGTTAGTTGAATTTTTCTGTTTATTTTTCGCGTGCTGTTTTGTTGGCTATTTTGTATGAATAGCAAATCTGTAATTTGCATATTGTGGCTTGTTAAATAACTCAATATTTTTCTTGCAAAGCGTTCATTGAACTAATATCTTCAAATCTCTGTCTTCCGTAGTAAAACAACTTCCCCGGCAACCTCTTTCGGGCGTAGTCGTGAAGGGGGGGTCAGAGGACGGGCGCCGAGTTTCGTCGAGTTCAGCACAGGAGTTCGGAGTTGGAAGGCGGTACTCAGCTGGGTAGAGGGGGCCGAGACGCGTGTGGGGCGGGGCTAGAAGGCTGCGGCTGCGCGGGCGACGGCGAATGCGTTGTGGTGCTCTCGGGAGCAGAATGCGTTCGACCCGCCGGCTGCAGCACTGGGCTTGGTGGCCACGGGTGTGACGCTGTTGCTAGCGTCCTGAAAATGAGAAAGAAAGTTCTAAGCAACGGACCAGATCATTTGAAACCACACACAGACGATTGAAAACAACAGATAGAAATTGAATTATAACCAAACTATTTCTGTTTTTTTGTTTTAAATTATAAATAATATTTATTTTGTGGATAGGTTTAACATAAAATTTTGTCAACTTTTTTGGCCATTGTAATCTAAATGAGGCCGGTGTTTCATAGCTGACTACCCTAAGAAGCAACACCAAAACAAACTCGGATGTTTAAGATGGGTTTAAGTCTCTTTGTCTGTCTTTTTGTTAAGTTGGTCGCCCATCCACAGACTGACCTCGGCAAACGTTGCTTAACCCGTGCGGCTGTTATTCTTTAGTTTGTGTTAGTTAAAACGTTTAGTTAACGCGTTTAAAACATGTTAGCCGTTTTTTTTTTGTGGTTAGAGAAGTTTTTGAGCGTTACTATAGTTTTTGGAAAGCTGGTAAGTTTTCCGATCGAATCCGAAACAGGTAGCTTCCGAAACAATCCAGACCATCCTGCTGCTGCTGCGTTTTAATTGATTTTGAGATTATTTCTTTTTATTATTCTTTAACTGATAAATGTGTTTTTTTTAGTATAGTCTACGTAAATAATAACGCATACGTTGATTTGAATACGGGTTTTTGTGATAAACGCAACTGAACTTGTCTCATAAAAAAAAACACGTACGCCAACCGTAAGGGCAATGGTGATCAGAAGTTGTATAACTACTGTTCCTACTCTAAATAGTTGATTATGAACCATGTCTTCTTGTTGCCATAAGAGCAAGAAAAACATAAGTTGATACAGAAGAAGGAAATTGAAAACCTAAACTGTTAAATATATTTGCCTGAGGCAAGTATTCCAGGACTTCGTATCATCGATGAAGGCTCACCTGGTGTAAGGCGTAATAGTAGATGAGGGCGGAGTAGGTACTGCAGCAGTGTCGGGATGCAGAAAGTTTCTTCTCTGCTCCGCCCGTTCCCAACACTGCTGTAGACACCGAGCCATGACGTCCGGTAAATTATTTACTTGTTCCTGAAACATATTGCATAGTAGGTCCTAGGACTGTGACAGACGAAGAAATGAAAATTTACACTAACTACAAATCACCACAAAATAATTTTAGTTTTGTTAATCTACTATGTAGGTTACTAATCACTTCAATCTTCAAACGAGCATAACCTACATAAATGGAGCTACAGTAAAGGAGCCAACAAAATATTTTGTTTGGAAATATAGCTTCATGGCAATTACTGACAGCTTTGTTTCCAGTTCTGCTGATAAACTTAATCACTCACACAAACTTATACAACCTTGTTTTGTTACCTGTGGTTCCAACCCCGTCATCGAAGGTACTTTAGTTGCCATAGTTGTATCAACTTTAAAAAAAAATACCATTACCTGTAATGAAGTAAGTTTTTCTTCTAAACTAGTCAGCCTCTCTTCAATGGTGTCTTGTCTCGTGCTCATGTCCGAAACAATCTCGTAGACTGTATTCTGGGTCTGTAAGAGAAAGGGGTCCTAATATCAATCGCTTTGTAGTTCATTATTAACTGTAGTTGCTAATCACTAGTTCGTGTTAGTGTAGGAGTTACTGTATCTTTGTCTGTCTCATGTGTGTTCTGTAGTTTAAAACGAATGTCTATAATATTGTGCATGTCCTCTTTTCTTTTGGAAAATATTGTGATTTCTAATTCTAAATCATGCACGTTTTTAGCGGGAGTTTTTTTCTGTATCAACAAATAATTTTGATCTAAGAAATGCATGCGCAAAGCAAGTGGCCAATGGGTTTGAAATAAATTTTGTAGCATGCTATGATTTGAATTCCAATGCGGTTTTGATTTTATAAATTTGGGTATTCTATACAGAAAGTGTAGCTGCTAAAGGACACTAGATTTAGAAAAGGGGCAGTATAAAACATCATAGAGGACTTCTACCACTAAATCTATTTTTTGCATTCCTAAAGTGCTAACTAGGGTACTACTACCTCTAAATGAGTGTATGAGTGTAGCAATAGCGGTAAAACTAATTTGTGGGATTCAACGTACCTTTGCCATATCTGTTATGGTGTTTGCGTTGTCCATCAGCTTTCTTTGATCCATTTTCACTTTCCGCAACCTGAAATGTAAAGGTAGTTTTTTTTATCAATTTTGTTTTTGTAATAAATTTATTTGGTGCAATACTTGTCAGTTTTTATTCATATGTTATTTAGTAGTACTTATATCAAAATTGATGAATTTACTAGCTTTTGCCTGCGACTTCGAACGCGCATATCCCGTTTTCACTGTTCCCTTATAGCCTAAAGCGTTCCTCATGAACTTCCAAATCCGACTGGTAGTTCCAGAGATTAGCGCGTTCAAACAAACAAACAGACTCTTCATCTTTATTACATTAGTATAGATTTAAACTTTATGTACAATAATGGTACATGGGCGGACTTAATGCTATGAGGCATTCTCTACCAATCAAACTTTGAGTTAAAAGTGGGATAGGTGTACAACAAATAAATAAATTTCAAAATCAGTCATTGGTAGGTTAACATTGTTATCACAAGAATACTTACGCATAAATAGCTAACAAAAACTTTCTCTGATGCGTTCTCACTCTTCCAGGATGGACTCGTTTTACGAGTCTCGTATGTTTGTATATTAACCACGTCTCTCGAAGCACGTTGGCAGCTGCATTTTTCAGCTGTAAGTATCCATATATTCAATCAGACAATTCATTAATATTCTTCTCAATATAACCAAACACATTATGACAACACAATGGTGTCCAATGTTTTAAGCTTTCTGTGGTTCAAGCTATTTGTTAGCTCAAAATTGTTATTCAACATATTTACTAAGTCTCCATTTATTTATTAGTTTATTTTATTTAGTCTCTAGCGAAGTGTCGCTACTCTTGTGTAACTTTTAGTTTCATCTAATGTGTGTTACTCACTGTGTCAAGCATCAATTTTAAGCAGATTAGTATTTTTATCGTTATTTATTTCATTAACTTTTTCTTTAGCATAACCTAGCGGGTAAATCTTACCTTAAAAGTGTCCTTTAACTGTTAATCGAGTAACAGTCACCTTACCTTTTTTGTTAGCTGGGTTTCCATCATGAAGTTATGGACATGTTTCTCCGCTCTAGTTAACTCTAATTTTCTCGAAGCAACGGTCACTAATAATGCTGTACATCCCGCCCCCTGTTAATTAGATTAACAATAATTGTGATGAACTTATATCACAGCAATACTTACTCTTTTAGTAAGTTGTGTGTCCATCATGAAGTTATGAACGTGCTTCTCGGCTCTAGTTAATTCTAATTTTCTTGAAACAACCGCGACTAATAACGCTGTGCATCCAGCTCCCTGTTAAGTGAATACCTTAATGTAAAATGCAAGCGAACGTGTAGAAGCATTCAAGAATTTGTCATTCCAATAACGCAAGTTCGAAGGCTAAAAATCAAAAATAAACTATAATTTTTCAGCTATGTGCTATCCTTTAGATAATTTATTTAGTATTATTATTAAAATATATTTATATTGAGGATACCAGACACAATAGTACTTTTAACACAAAAGCGATATGAAAGTATCGCCCACTATAATATTGTCTCAGTTACCCTCTTAGATAGCTTGGATATTTTAAAAATTACTATTTATATCTTGGTTGGCATTATTTATTATATATTTTGCTTATGATTATTCAAACCTTTTGTGCTTAAACGCAGAACACTTATAAATATAATAAAAGAAGGAAAATTCTTACCTATCGAATTTTTAGACGATTATTTTATAAAATCATTAGCTTCCTTCTTTTATTGTAATTTCTAGTTTTTTTAATACTTAGAAAGTTGTCATAAAATATGACAGTTAATTTGAGTGCATTTCCATCTAATAGGTGCACAAGACTGAATCAATTCAACGTTTACTTCCATTTTAACATTAAGAACATCTAATATCTTTTTAACTTTATCAACATTTACACAAACACTATTTTAGGTGCATTAATTAAGGTTATTGTACACTTCTGTATTAAAATAATTTTAGGAAAAGTGAGCCATTTTAAAAACAAACGTATTGTGCAATCCAGTGAAATATTTAAGTGAAGAGAGAGCTAGAAATAGTAAGTTAGGAGAAATGAAGCATTCCATACTACAAATTATATAATTTCTAATAGCTGGCTTTAACAGGGAAATGGACGTAAGTTTATTTTAAAAAAATATTGAAACCGTACTTATATTACTGATATAGGTATTCCAAATAATGCTGTTGCCTGCAAGAACTACGAATAAAATTATACGATAGTAACCCTAAATTCAAAATATTGTGTATACTGAGTGTTACAGAAGTGGTGACATAATACAGGTGTGTGTACATAGATATAATACTGCATTCACAATATTTCAACATAAACATTTTGTGTTACAGATATCTGTGAACATCAATATACTTTATAAATATTTATAACATCGAAAACACCGACAAATAGTTGTGATTTAGCGTAAGTTCTCGAGAGTGTGAAGCATTTTAGTGTGGTGTGTGAATTGTTTGGTACATTTAAACATTAGTGTTGACTGACTTCCACATTAAAAAAAAATCAAAGCATTGTATAAAGGCGAAAGCATTCCAACAACGGTTATGTTGGCGTGATTTGGCGCACATCGACATTTAAATATATTATTATTATGATTCGTATAAATATTGTTGAAATCAACTTGATAAAATTGTGTCAGTCAACACATACAGTCATAAAGTTTGTTTGTAAGGAACTTACCATAATGCCGGTGCTAACAGCTATACCTCTGCCGCAATATGTGTTTGGCACTATGTCACCAAAACCGACGGAGAGAAAGGTAATCGCAATAAGCCACATCGCATTCAGTAGGTTAGCGTGTTCTTCGTCGTGAAACCTGAATGGTTAATAAATTTCAACGCTTTACTCATTGACCTGTCTACCCTAAAGTTCGAAGCGTTCGATAAAGAAGTGTTCATTCACAAACCCTACCTACTGACTTGTCGCACGCAAGCCAATCCCTACACGCATAGTGGATTAAATGTGGAAAGAGATGAAACAAAAGAAAAGAGAGAGGGAATCCGTGTGGAATTGAAGAGTTTGACTTTGATTAAAATTGAACTGTGAAATTGCTTCAAACATATTGTGACGTTATTAACAACACATAAAATGGCTCACCTTTACCGACCTAATATAGTGTCACCTAGACAAAGCAAGGTTTTGTAATTTAACCATAATAAAAAACTGTCGCAAAGCTTGCGATGCCTAGTACAGTTCACTCCTAGCCACACAAAACGAATGAAAGATGTAAAAATTGACAAACCAACCCAAAGTATCCTACTATGTTTTCATACATACCACCATACCGCAGGTGAGGGTAATGCCACGGCCGCAGTAAGTGTTGGGGACTATATCACCGTAGCCAACACAGAGGAACGTTATAGCTGTCAGCCACATTGAGTTTAGCAAATTGGCATGGTCTTCATCGTGGAACCTGAGAGCCAAAATGCCCGACAAGAACCACAGATAACCGGTTGTTTCTACTAAAGTCAATATAAGTACTTCAAAGATACATAAAATGTATATATTAAACAGGGACCTCTAAGCAAAGTTTTTGTGGCAAAATCAATGGAAAAGATAAGTCTTTTAAATTTAGGGAATCAATTTTAAATTTGATAAACATTAATGAGATAAAGAACTCCTAATACACAAAAGAAAATTTTGTCATGCCTATGGAAAAACAAAACTTTCTTACTACACAGACATTGTATACGTACTAATACCGAATATAAAGATTCTTAAATACAACGTGCATTCTAAACATATATCTGGGTTGAATACCAAATAATTATACTTGTAGCCATGCGTGAATTAAATTTTAAACCTTAGGTGAAGGTCATGATAACACAGATAAACATTTAGTAGATAGATTGGCGAGAAGAGAGAAGGAAAAACACGTAAAAGTTACAAGCAACTTGCTTCGATCGGGAAGAAGAGGTAACTTGTTTGATGCATGATATGATAAGGTGCAATGGTTCTGTGCATGTTGATGGTAAGTCAGAAGCTTTATCTAACATTTAGTGTGTTGTAACCTAGAGCCATTTTGTGCGTGATTAAACTCTTATAATTTGTTTAATTCATATTTGTGTTGGATATTTGCAATATCATTTATTGTGGTAAGCCGTGCTGTGATTTTTATGCTGCTTTTTCTAAGACATGATATAGATCCACGATATCCATATCAAAACTCTTACTGTGCAGTAATAGTGGTACCATGTTTTCAATTCAATTTAATTCTACTATATCACAACAAGCATCCTCTTTATTTATAACGATTTGTTTTATCCACTACATCTAACACATCAACTAACAAAATATAAATTACAGCACTTGTGTTCTCAATACATCTTACAAAAGCTACATTTTGCGAAAATAGTCAAAGTCAAACTCTTGTATTTTTGTGATGATTATGAACCTAGCTTCGCTACATTTACTCTCCGTAAAAATTTAAACGTAGACATTGAAAACAAAAACACAGTGGGTACAAGAAGCAAAAACAAAGATATTTACAACGCCACAGTACAAAAGCATTAGCATGCCCACATAGGCAATACACCAGTGATTTTAAAACTTGATAACTTGAGTGTCAAACATAGAATGTGGACATCAAACTAAACGATGGAAGCGAAGATACTGACAGAAAATCAGGAACGAATTATAATGAGAAAGTTAAATTTTGGAACAAATCGAATGAGCAAATCAACTTCCCAAATACTGTAACAGGATTGGAATACCCCACCCAAGATTTCAAACACATAATATTACGCAAATTAAGATACGTCACCAACAACACATAAATAACAACAATACCAACCTTTCGCACTGCCGAAGCGTCCAGCTTGCGATTATCCATAGAGATACCATAAAAACTAGTAACACGGTGCCTGGGCAAATTGTCATAAGTGTCTTCAAGACAAATCTGTGAACAGATTACACAAATATTTTTTATATCACAAGGTCCATACAAGCTCTGATACATGGTATAAAACAATTAAAAAATCACATCAATCATGATCCGTTTAGTGACTTTTAGATTCTGAGAATCTTAACACCAATAAGGTAAGCTTTATTGAATCTCTGTTTTGTAAAATAATTTAAATATTTACCTAGTGTTAAAATTAATTCTGTTTAAAGCTCCTATACTCCTGGACGAAGCATCCGTGAATAATTTACTGTGAAGCAACATGACCCTGCATATTAAGTAGAGTCGAAAGAACATCGGCAGAGACAGTGTGACATCATAAGGAACCTGGAATGAGAAAAGCAATCACTTAGTAGGAATATATTTTGTAGAAGGTGTAGAGGATTCTGTATCGGCAACCTTAAGGCACGCGACAATATTATATATGACAATATATTCGACACAGAATTTGAGGTACTCGTAATAAAAACATTTCAAGTGATGTCAGTAGTTTTGTGTAGCAAATGGAACTATGTGCTTTGTGCTTAAGTGATGAACCATTTAGCACGTCAAAACAAAACGTTTAAAACAGAATGTGTAGGTAAATAATTATTCAATTGAACGAAAATGAAAAATCTTCATTGATTGTTTTTAGTTCAACGTTTAAGCCCATGTCATAAATACAATCTATAGTCGTATTTTAAACACAAGATAGTATCGTATTGTTCTTGATTAAATACAACACAATGTCACTCAAAAATATTATTTTCTAACGATTCCTACATGCACACAAATGGAACAGATACGATGCTTATGAAAAATATTACACGGTTCAACCAAATTAGTTAAAGGGGCAAGCAATGGTATGGCAAAAATCTAACGATTCACTTTTATCAGTTTTATCCAATCTGAAAAACTCCATCCAAATTGCAATGCGAATGTGAACCGTGTAATTCCGGCATAATACAAAAAAAAAACATCAGTAATATCCATCATCACAATACCAATTTATCAAATTCACATACACAAAAACAACAGAGTTCTGTTCGTACATAAATTGGAAACATGCTCAAGACAAGGACTCTAACATCACTTAAAACTTGATAACACTTCAACGCAATGAATACAGACCTGAATTTGTTTATACATCGTGCCCTAAGGAGAAAATTGAAAGATGAACGTCAGTTAGCAAATAAAGTACAATAATGAGTCTAGCTAGAGAATGGAAAGAAAATAATTATAATACATGAATCCATTATCTACACCAGTTTAAATAATAAATTTGTTTTTTTAATGAAGAGTATCTAACAACTTCTATAGCGTTTGTACTCGTCGTCTTGTACCAACTCATTTACAATTTTCTAAAATCGTTAAGAGATGAACATAAAGATTTTTTATAAAACTCCATTGAACTACATAAAGTTAACACCAAGAAAAAAAGAACTATGACATCTTTTAAGTAGATATAACTTGAATCAAGTTTTCGACAGCAACCTTACATTCATTTTAAATTGATAGACAACATAAAGAGGCCAAAATGCTTGAATGACAGTGATATCTATATACCTAGAAACGTAAGTAAAAATAGAAGATGTTATACTTACTACTTCTACGCCTATGACACCTCCTTTGTTTGCAAGTTTTGTGGTCCAAGTAAAGGTATATTGTCCGGGGATAGGATGCACGGCGCAAATAGCAAGTTCGAGGCCAATTTGTGCTATCCGCTGCCACGTCATTGCTATCCGCCAGTCGTCAGCGCAGTTGTCTATCATAAATAACTGAAAAGCAACAAAATATAGGTAAACAAAACACGCAAAATAAGTTGGTGGAGTTTTACCAAAATTAATATTTGAAGACGCATGTGTTCTAACTTCGTAACTTTCTTCATAAAAATCAAAAGCTTTTTGTTTATAAGGAGTTCCGTGAAATTGCTTTATTGATCCGTTGCATTAAGGAGACGGAAATTAACTAAGCAAGTTTCCGTATCAGAATCTTTTAAGGGCAAAGTTTATTAAGTTCAATTTGTTACCTGTACTTCTAAAGCGTGATACGCGACGATTAGGCCCAGTAAAATCACAGTCGACATTGATATAAGCGTCTTCAACGCCTGCGAATATATTGACGCCTGAAATGATGAAGCAAAACGATAAGGTCAATTGAATTCTAAACAAGAAATTTATTTATAAACTCAAATGTTACATTACCTTAGTATATACACCAGCACTTGAAAGTTCATTTTCTATAACCATAATTATTATACCAAACATTCCCATTACTAAAGCGTAATCACTTATTCGTTTCCTTTTTTCGAATAACGCCTTTCTTCTACCTAACCTGAAAATGAAAACACAATATTGTTTAGTACGTTCAATTTATTATGGAGGGAATTTATTTCTCTACGGGGTTAACTTCAAATTTCGGAGGGACTTCAAAATTTACGAGGTATCCGAAACTAGGTCTCGTTTGGCTTAGATCAAAGTTTTTGTGCCAACGTTCAGTATCACGGGATTAGGCTGTATTGATGAGGGCCCATAACCATTGATTGGTACCTCGCAATCTTCCTGATTGATTTATCAGTAAATTGGTCTTTGAAAGGATTAACTTACAACTCCAGACAAGTTGACAGTGCAGAAAATAATTTACTTATTGGAGTTTAATCCTTAAGAAACGATTTTCATATTTTGCCCGCGGTATGAAAATTTTATGAGGAGTAAAATCGAGCGTTAACTTAAAGTGAGGCGTTACGTTCCTTTGCGAAACGTACTTTGAGCACCTTTCACTTCGAGATTATGTATGTGTGTATATACAAAGAATACTCAGCTTATTTAAGATGCTTTCATTTACCCTCTTTTTACATAATTCTAATAATAAATCTTTTTAAATAATAAAAAAAAAAAAATCTACACAATAATAGTTCTTAAGGAGTAAACTTCAGTCGTGCGTCGGAGCTGAGGCTGAGACACATTTAACTTCCGCGTTGTTTTGTTGTTAAAATCGAGGACATCAAAATCATAGTACTCTCAAACATATTATTGAACTAAATTGTACCATCTTCCTTTTAATTAAACTACCATTATTTTGTAAACATAAGTGACCTTTAAACCAAGCACGTTTCGAATACGTGCCTCCAGTAACATCGATGCATCTCACGTTGCTACCGCTTCCCGTTCTGATTACTCCATAATAGGAAAGATTACGAAGAAAACCTATATATTTTGTGCTCTCTTAACACATTTACTTTTTGTAATACGACCTACTGGCATAGTAATAACAGTTCCAACAAACCTTGAAACATTCTCAGAAGAAGCAAACGTTGACGTCAATGGTACTACTTAATAAAATATGGCTAAATTAATGGGGATATCATCAATACATACTGCACTTAAATATTCTGAAGACAAACAAAATCGATGCGACCCTGATGCAAGTTATTTTCCTTTCGTTCAAGGCTGATAGGCATTATTAAAACGTTTCTAGCTGGTATTCGCTTTATGAAGCGAGTTTTGTATGATTTATTAATTTATTGTTTTAGTTTGTAGTCTTTATGTAAGAACTGTAGCTTTATCTGGCGCCATATTAGAATATCATCTCACTGTAAACGATGAATTCGGCTTCATTTTTATTTGAAAGATCATTTTTATTCGAAAATTATTCAGTAATTAATACTAATTCTCGTAATTATGGTTTTAGATGACTTTATTCATTACTTCAAACCACTTTGACTATGTTACCTTTACACAACTGTGTTGGGGTCGGCTTCCAGTCATTAGCACATTCAGCTGCATCTAATCACATATGCAGTTAAATTTTACTGTGATTTGTTCTATTTAGAAAAACTTCCAGCCTAACCGCCACAACCCATTTCCTCAAACCAATTTTCATAATTATCCAACCAACGTTCAATAAGCTTCCAAAACAATTCTTCAAGAAGACACTGAAATTCATAATGATCATTCATTCGTAAGGTGAACTCGATGGTGCGAAAAACTCACTTTACATATTATATTCGTTTGTATTTACCAAAGGTCCTAAAAGCGTGGGTTCGTTGATACAATGCTGATAGGAGCACGCTTGGAACCCATAAACTACCATATAAAGTGCTGGGAAAGGATTTCGGTTGGTATGCCACTCGTATCTTTGTAGAAACACAATGTACGTTGGTGCTGTTGAATTTTTATGGCCTTCGGTATAGATAGAAGACGGTGATTAGAAGGTACTGTTGCTATGAGGGAGAAAATAATTTAGTTGAAGCTTTATTCGTGTGTACGTAGGGAGACATGAGTTGTAATTATGGCAGAGCAATAAATAATACAAATAAGCTGAAACATTAAATTAAATGACCGATGAATCCGATTATACAGCAAATATAGCCACAGAGGAATCCAGGTAATAAATGTTAAAATATTACAAGTATATTCAATGTTAATAATGTTAACGTAAACAGTTCCGCTTGAATTGTTAATACAAATAAATATGTAATTTTGCACTGGTTATAAAAGCTCGGTGAGTAAATGAGATTTAAATCGTTTTTAAAAAGCAATCATGAATTGAAATGATAATAAGGATCGTATGAATAGGCACAATGAAAATATTTGCAAAACTCTATTGAAAGCAATAATTTGGAGATTTCCATTTTATTGAATTTTTATCGCGTTCGACTCGATCGCGGCACCTCTCAAAAACTGCTGAATCGATTTTGACAGAATTTTGACTGCTCGAAAGCTGTTAAACGATTCTTGTTGAATCTGTGAATTGTAAGTGTAAATAAAGCTTTGTTGACAGCTAAATATAGGGAGCGAGAAATATAGAGTTTCTTTGTTTGTTTAAACGCCTTAATCTCTGGAACTACCAGCCGGATTTGGAAAATTCTTTTTGTATATGATAGCCACATTTATTATGAGCCCGGATATCCGCGTACGAAGTCGCGGGCAAAAGCTAGTGCTCAAATAAAGAGACGTTCATTACTTCTAACTCTTAAGAAAGGAAAACGTGAAATGACTATACATATGTTTGCCTAAAATTGTAGATAAAACTCACAAATAGCCCCATAAGAGAACTTTATATTCAGTCGTTATGCGCCACCCTTTAACTGTTCCAAACGAAATTATCAACACAACACAGTTATGTCTCAATTTAGCTGAATGGATTCACGTAAACGACCATTGTTTTGAAGAAAACCACCTATTTGTCATGTCTACATTGTACTTAGACATGGCCGAACCACGTAGGATGATACATCGTTGTGTATTCAAGTCTCGGGAGAATAAACTCGTCGGCTTTCGACCAAGGATTGACCCTAGCTTTATTACACAGCTTATTGGTTTTATATAACCCACGAGACTTAATGAAAATAGTAGGATCCGATATCGGGAAAACAATGAAGTACGCCATAATAATGATATGTTGTATTAACTGCGGTTTTATTGGTCGCATTTTAGGAATGGCATAAGGAATCTTTTTTATATTGCTCGTAAAAGTTTCGTTGGCAGATGATGTGTTATTAATATGGAAAAAGCCTCGCCTTGAATCGCGATTCTGAATATTTGGTTTAAAATAAATGTACAAGATTATTTTGAAGAAAAAAAAAACAGGTTTAACCCGCGGCTATAGATGATTCACATCAATAAAAAAAAAAATAAGTTGGAATAAAAAAAAACATTAGGGAGAAGCAAGCACAAATAAACTTTCATAAAAGCTTAACGCAGAAGGAACAGTTAGGTACTTTATAAAACCAAATCACTGAAGTATCATCGAGCTTATTTGATGTAACACGATGATCAAAAGCTTCACGCACCAAAAAGCATCAAAAGCCACATAAATCCTAAACTTTTGAAGTGCAATCCAGTTTGTTTAACTTTAAATATTGATACCTATCCGTATTTACTTTACTCCAAGTTGCGTTTACATACAGCGTTTCAAAGGGAACGTTGGTCCACTGTGAAATGGAAATTTCATATTGAAATCGTACCAAAATGGTGGGTGTATAAATCTTTCCCAGGTTTGCGGTTCGGAACCGTGGTTGATCTGATCGTGAGTGATGGTAGGTTCTATAATGTATTGTGAAATCGAACACTGCGAGTTTTCAGGTGAAAAAATTATGATCATGCACACATGGTAGCTGTAACGTGCTTTATTTATTTATTTAAACTTAATGTACAATAATGGTACATTAAGTTTAAATAATTAAAAAGACTACACTGTGGTAGGTTTACAACAAATTAAAATAAAGTTTAAAATATAATTTTGTTTCGGAAAGAATACACAAATAATATAAAATATATTGTACTAATAAAATACATAAATATGCTAAATAATAAACTAATACTAATACTAAAACTGCTTTAGTGAGTGCACATATATTGCACGCTATATGTATATGCACTCCGGGGCCTGAATAAAGACTGTCTTTTGAGTTCCAAACCCGAAAGGCAACCATTGAAATCCTATTTAGCCTGTCTTTCAGCGGGCTCATCTCATCAACCGTAACAGTTGTTAACAAAATGTCAAATCCAAGGAATGTTTTTTTTTTAAGTACGAGTTCGACTTGACCGGTGTTACAGACGCTTGTTACAAAACAGCCTCATAGTCAAAGTCAAAAATCTAATAAAAAACCTTTTAGATACAAGTCAAAACTGTTTGCAGACAGAATTGTTTTTGCTGTGTCTAAAAACAAATGAAATTCGTACGAGAAGAACACGAAACGTGACGTAGTCGTTATTTAGCCGAACGCTCGCGAAACATCGCAAATTGGATTTTTTAAGCTTCGTCTGTTATTTTACTGAGTAACAAACGATCGGGAAACTACATGGCGTTAATTTGCGTTTCGAATTCAATTGGCTCGAGAATTTCGAGATCTTAATCGAGCACGAAACGTGAATGTAAATGATTGGTGAGTATTTACAAAAGAATAAAAGTAGATGATGCTTTTATCATTACAGTATTATTATGTTTATTTCAGAAGAAGGATATGATTTAAGTTATCGCCAATTTAATTGTTTTTGAGTTTCTTAAATAATAGGGTTTTTCCTCAAAATAGTAGATCTGTCACTAAAATGTAGTTGCCAACCAATATAAAACAATTCCGTAATAAATCACATTATAATCATCGGGATATTATACTATCAAGTATCAAATAAATAGGATTTTTTTGGACGGGAAATCATAAAATGACTTTTCCGCACTGGGCGGAGCGGAAGGGAGTGTCAGACTCCTACCCATCTGTGTTTCTCCTGATGCCCTTTGCGTTCCAGGGCCACGGTGACTCTTTCGTACAAATTCTGCAACCCTGGCAGAAGTAAATAAATAGGTTTGAATTTATTATAATGGGTTTGTCCTGATAACTGTATAATCAAATTAATTGAAAACGATCATTTGGCGAAGCCCCGCTGCTTGGCTCCTATTTATGTCTGCAGGGTTTAAAGGAACCTAACATGAATGGTATGACGGGAGCTAGTCATACCATTCAAACCTATCCTATACGCGTCAGGGTACCCTAAGCTCCCTATGCCCTATGTTCCAATATTTGGTGACAGATATACCATTCTGAATACGAAACTACTATTTAAGGGATACACATGGCCACTGCTGTTGCATTCGCTATATTTTTTATTTTATTCTTAATTGTGTGAATTATTTATGGGTAATAATTGTGTGTGGGCCAATAAATAAAGTAAATAATTAAAATTTATAAATTATTGATGTGTCAAAATTCACCAACGTAAAACACTAAATGAATACTATTGAAATGTCAAGATACAAGAAAATGCGGTTGATTACATTTATTTGTGTATTCCCAATTAGGCTGCAACTTTGTCTAACTCAACGAGAAATAAAGTCGTGATATAGGTATTTTAAGGTTTTAAAATTCCTTATTAAAACAACAAAATTCTACAAGGTTTCGGTCAAAATATTAAAAGAATCTTTTCGTTCTCAGTTCCTAACGTAAACACGAATCCACATGACAGATTGGAAAGCTCAGCATTGTGTGATCTTACAAAGACGCTCTCCAATTATGCTGAAGTGCCAACTTTGTCCGCTTCATTATCATTTCATTGATCGACTTTTGAAAAACTCTTCCTGTGTTCAAACCTTCGTGATTTTAAGACTTTCTTTGAATTCTTCGATATTCTCGACATGCATTGGTGTAGGCACCAATGCATGTCAAGAATATCGAAGAATTTCGAAGAAGGCCCTTCTATTCGGGTAGAAGGTTGTTCTGAAATTGTGTAATGCGAGAAGCAATAAAAAGTTTTGTTTATTGTAGAAATAACAATTTCGTCCTATTATTTATCAATTTGATCTATGATGACAACTCAATTTCAAGTAAAATAATAATATATTGCTTACTTTGTTAAGAATTGTTTGAAAATTCAACTGACATATACATACTGTATCAGACTGGCACACGTTTAGAATTGGAAGCAAATCTCATTGAGAAAATACAATTCGTCCTTAAAAGGATAACACAATATCCTCGCGCCAACTCCCGGGATATCACGTCTGAACATTTGATCTCAGGTACAATTTAACTCAATATAAAAACATCACGCACATCCACTCCAATTACAGCTAGAGCATTGGACACTAACCTATATCCTATATTTGGTTTATGCTTGGCTGTCCCCCCGCCCTTGTACGTGCCGCCGCCAAGCGCTCGTTCTTCGCCGAAGCGCGGGTACTCGCTGTGCACGCCGACTAGTGCGACGCCGGCTTCTTCGCCTCCCGCGTCCCTCCCTCCCCCCGAGTACGCCTTCATCGCGCCCGGGATCGAGAGCGTCGACACCGGCTTCCGCAGCTGAAATACACCAAAATACACTGTCAACCAATTTGTCGAAACCACCAAAATTGAAATCTCAATCCGAAATGTACACTGTCGCATGTTACATTAAAATCGTACTGTTGAGTTCGGTGAGACTCAAATCAGTTTCGCGATATTAATGTTTTGATTCAGCTCTATATTTAACAAGTTTATTTCAATCCACGATGTCTCATCTCCCGCATTAATAAATGTGGACTTCATACAAATTCAGAAATAAATATTCCGCGCAGAAACTTTTCGTTTAAGACTAGGTTGTATTCAACAGTAAAGCTCCTCGTAAAAGTTAAGATACACGAGTTGTTGTATTTTTGAAGCCATAACCGTTTACCCATCTTAACATAACAATGTCCGTTATCCTCTGAAACGTAAGGTTGCCCTCGAGGAAATACCGTCATATCCTTGACCCAAGATTAATAAAATGAGGCTTTATGGAAATGTCGAAGAAACCCACAATGAAAATGGTTGTACTCCATAAAGAATTTCTTCATTCATACGTTACGAGTTTAGAAGATGCGTTTAGTTGACCAAGGTTAAATACATACTATATTTAAGCCGCGCAATTATTCCGTGACTAATGAGAAATACTTACTAAAGTCTTGAGGCTCCAATTAAATGGGCAACAGAAACATTTTTGAGATATTACGCAAATAAAATTGCGTGCCTAACTCAACTCTTAGTTGGTAAGACATGTTTGTGCGTAATTAAAATTTTCAGGATACTTGAGTGCCCCAAGGCAACGTTTGGGTGAAGCAAGGATGGAAATGAGACGTGCTACAATTTGCTAAATACCTCTTTCTCTTTTGACCAGCATGTTTCTGCCAGCAGCTAATTAGATTTATTATCTACGTGTATGCATTCTGGTTCCCGCTTTGGGTTAAATAATGTTTTCCTGGTTTCCATTAGCGTAATCTAATTGAGGCAATTTATCTCCAAATGCATATCTTTGAAAGCTTGTACTTTTTTGGTATTTGTTTTAGTTGTATTTTCTGCGAGTATGTTCGTTGGAACAGGATTTATTTCTGTAATAACATTAACAACCATGTGTTATGTAAATTTAACTTCATCAGTGTCATCTTGTATATCACTCGGCAGGTTTGTTTTCACCGGAGCGTCTATTTTCGTTATGATAGACTGGATGGTGGATGGAGGATCCATATGTGAGTGTGCTAGAATCTCCAAATTAGCCAATCCATGCGTCTGTCTAGACGTTTAAATCGACCAACCGCGACGTCGTGTGCAGCCTTAAACTAATCTCGTTGAAACACGATGAACCTGGATCATTGAGTGTAAACTGCTTAATTAAACTTTATGAATTTATATGATATATTCAAAATACGTCTAACAACGTCTGGTTTGAATATTTTAATTAAAATGGCGACCCGTGAACTGTAGCTTATAATGCATGCTACACCGGCCAGTTACCGACCTAAGTGAAAACCCTGTAAGCGAAATACATGATTAAAAGCTTTGAGCTCGAAGTTTTTTTATACTTTGTTTAAAAACGCCTACCTATACTTAAAAAAAAAACTGTTTTGCAGTGTTACCGAAGATGATTTTGTGAATAAGCTATGGATGACTCCTAACTACTAGATTTTGGTTTGGAATTTGCAGTTCAATTAAAATGCAGGACTTTACAACGAAAATAATTGAGGATCAACATTTTCATGTCCCATGCCCAACTACAGAGCGCAGACGTGATATGTGATTGCTTTATTTTTTATTTAACTATGATGACTGCCAATTCCAATTTTGATGTTTGCGATTCCAAAGAGAGATTTTGTTCAGAGATTTTTTTATTTCCAATTCCCAATCAAAACTTCAGTATTTTCCACATAACACTTCAGCACACGTTATTAACATCTGCAGCTTCGAGTAATTAATTCTATAAAATAAAGGGCAAGCAATTTCATACTTAATGACTTATTTGCATACGGTACTTAATTGTTTCAGGAAAATTATTCACTTCTCGAACTCAGCAGTAGTTGGGCTAGCCTAATAAGCAATTCTTGGAAACGCGTTCGTCGGGGCTCAACACTAATATCGAATAGATCTGCGGTATCACGTCGCCAATTCGGGTAAACTTCGGTGATCCGATCGTAATGGCACCATTCGTATAAACTGTCCTCGCTGAAACTACCCGTTTACTCTTTCCTCGATGAAATATCGGAGAAAACGAAGATGGGATAGGTAGAAATGGTGGCTCACTATTTTTACTATCACCATGATTAAGGAAAAGTTTCCTTATCATATCGCTGTGTGCTGAGAAAATTGTTCTCTCAGCACACAGCGTAAAACACTATATTTTTTTATCAAGATCGAATAAAAACATGAACATTTGTAGAGACCAACTGATTATTTTGCTGTAGTAAAATTACGAAATAACAAAACGATTCTATTCTTATTATCACTCATTTAGTACAACAACATTTTCACCAAAACAACTGCACTATACAACTTTCTTTAGATAGCTTTAAACAAATAAACAAAACGGAATTAGAAACGTAGGAGCACAAACAGAACGCGAATATATTTGTCTTTATTTTTAGAGTAAGCACATTCATTCATTCACTCATTCAACATTCATAACACGTAGGAGAACTTTTTCGTTTCCCGTCAAAACTTTTCAAACTTTGTTTGTTATTACACATACAAAAATTTTACATTTAGATACGCGCTCCGTATTTTTGGGGACATGTAACAAAAAAAAATGTCTGAAGAATATGGATATTGGCTAAAACTGAGTACCGAAAAATAGTGTCTGTTTTCCATTTATTCTAAATCATTTCCTCCGGTCACTACAATCAAATTGTTAACTATAGTTGGTTGAATTTTTTTGACGCCATATTTTAGGTTTAATTTATTTAGGAGTTTCTATTTTTATTTCTAGTGTATATAGTTAGTTAAGTATTTATAAACACAGCTGTAAAAATCTATGTAAATAAAAATTTCGTTTGTTATATTTATATTTCATGTAGGTAGTTTTTGCGCTTGTAGGTACAATATATTGCATATCTGTGGCTTAGGCTTAGTGCAAATTAGTGTCCTTGTAATGTTATTTTCTAGGTTTAATTCACTAATTTTGTTCAAATGTTTAAATAACTGTGCTTTTGTGTGTTGTGTTTTCTTTCTTGTTATACCAAATAAAGTAGCATTATCAATCACTTAATCGAGAGTTTTATTTTTGTTTTCATGGGCAATGATTCGAATGGAGTGGGGGAAGTTTTCTTCAAAGAGACTTAGAATATAGGCCATCTGTAATGATCAAAACACGTATCACCCTTTACGACCACCATAAAACAGTCTAAATGACGTAAATTGAAATTCAGTGTTTCTGAACTCAACGCAGATATATTTGGCGCAGAAATATATATTTTGCTGCGCCCAAATAGAGTTGAGTTGCTCGTCTAGTCAGGTGACGACATATTGGGAATCGAAGCAAGACTCGAATACAAATGGCCTAGATAGGAAATGCTGACGTTGCCTCTGAGTCTTGGCAAACACTGATGACTTTGATCCTCAAGTGAGATTATATCATGTGTGAATTGACTCAATAATTTAGCTTGTAATTTAACTTCATTCTCATAACTTCACTTACATACAAATGTAACGCCACTTTCGCGGTTTGTAACGACACTTTCCAGTAAAAAGTGTACTGGCAAGTGACACGAGGTTTCAACGCACTTTTTTGTTTACGTGACAAAAGAAAAAATACGTTTCCATTATTTTTTGGATATCTACCTGACGGACTAATTTGTTTTTTTTTTGTCCAATACCTACCTTATTCAGAAACCGAGTAGGTCGATCTATAATTACCCAAAAGTGCTTTTTTAAATTCAAACCCAGGTGTAACAAAGTTAATTAAGACCTAAATTGTAGTAAGTACTGCCAGAGAATTGTTCCTTTAATACACTTTTCTTCTTTTTCCTGTGCTAACAGTAGCTAACCCAAGTTATGAGCAAATGTTTTGGAAAATTATGACAGTTATAAAAAGACAATTGCGACGCTCACCGTCGGTTTTAAGCCAAGCGTTGAAAATTATTATTGTCAATGGTTTTTATCGTTCAAATTTTGGGGTGAGGCAGTATTTATTCAGCGAATTGAACTTGTAATTGTATGGTAAACAAGCCGTGATTAATTACTGCCATAATTTTTGGTTGTAATTAACGTTGTCATAATTTTAGCATGTACTTTCCATATTATGTAGAGAATATACATGTTTATTGTACAGAAATGTGTTATATCAAGCGTGTAGGTTCATTTTGCGATTTAGCTAGAATATAAATCTGGTTTTGAAAATGTGAAGTAGAGATGTGGTGCTGAGGTTATAATCATTGCAGACAGTGATGTTACCTCTTTAGTATAAGTTCTTTTTATATTTTAATCGACTATGAATTTTCGTCCTTATGTCTATAGTTAGGGACGTATGGGGGTCCTATGACCTCATATAACGTAGAGACCCAAGGAACCAAAATGAAAATACTACTTTGAAAAAGAAAAAAAAATTGAACACCATAAATCATTCATTGGTGGTAGAAAAATAATATTAATGAAAGGCTCACTATAAAGCCACTGGTATTAAGATAAATCATCTATTGATTTTGGCAGATTTATTAGGATTATTGGACTATTCGGAAAATCTTCTTATAAGCTAGAGGGAAAATAAAGAGTAATTGCGTATTTGTGAAGTAATATAAATCTCACAAGCAAAAGCTTTTTTGATTTATTTTATTTAAAAAAAAAACTTTGCCTCACACTACATATTTCTCCTGTATTTTGGTTACGTTAACAAATATATGGTTTTACCGTGTATGTGAGTGAGGTGTTTGTGTATGAGAGTACATACACAAACAACCCGATCCAGGACAACTATCTGTAAGCCATCATGTCATACTCACTAGGTCCATTGCAAAATATGTAACAAAGTCAAATTTACCAAACATTGTACTAACAAACTAGACTTAACAATTCCTGCAGATTAATTTATCAGACTACATCAAATATATTTGTAAAATTTATGAACATCAAAAGTAATATGTAGTTATTGACAGCTCGCGTCGTTCCCCGTATTACCAGCTTCATTATTTACAGATCAACCAGCAGACTTCCTGATTTGTTTTCGCTACTATTACCGCTAACTAGAATATTTAAGTTTCGCTTCGGGTTTGCACGCAAGTGTATGGTGCGCTGTGCTTACTTATACAACTCCGGGTATAAGTAAGCACAGCGCACCAGTACACCCTACTGATACATAGGTTCCCAAGGACCAGATTAGCATACTTCTCCCTTGTCTTCAAACGAACCAAAGCCGTTTGACATCGTTCCATCTTCAAAATTATCTTGGTTCAAAAGAGCGTCAAGCGTCCTTGCAATTTGTTGAAGAAAACCGGAAAGATACTGTTGGGGACAGGTCTGAGTTGTAGTGTTTAAACTGCTATAAAGTGTAGCAGTCGACAGGTAGTTGGCTCAACGCCCAGGAGCACTTTTAATTCTGATTTCAACAGCATTTAGTTGAGGTTAAATACTACTAGACAGGGACAATATATCTCTGAAATTGCTGACGGAGAGAATTGGTTTCCTTCAGGGTTCTGTACCCGAAGGCAGCCTTATTACTAAGCCTCCGCTGTCCATTCGTCCGTTTGTCAGACAGCGGGTTATATCTCATGGACTGTACCAGGTGGACAGTTTAAATATTCCCGGAGTGTGTATTTTTTTTGCTGATTATAACAACAATGAATAAAAATAAATTTAAAAAGAACACGTTTGATGGACCTTCGAGTGCGAGTCTGGCTCACACTTGTCTAGTTTTTATATGATTACTAGCTTCATACACATAAAAAATGACACTCAACATTATTGTGAAGCCAATATTTAAAGTAATAACCTACTTGAGATAAAAAACTGAGAGGAACTTGAGATTTTCCAAGATTTTTCTCTACAAAATATAACTCTTTCTTTTTCTTTAGAGTAGCCAAACAACTCTTCTCAGTTGATGGATATACAACCTCTCCAAATACATCATCTACCCGTGTACAAATGATTGATGAGCAACGACCCATGCCGAGTATATTTATTATTCTACCCAGTTTATATTTTCCTTTGCCCGATTTTCCATAAACCACAGCCTATTAATATCGTGGTACAGTGTAAATGCCTTGAAACCGTCAACAGTACTTGGTTACATATTCTCCACGCGAACCTCACACTGGATTAAACATGATAATCTAATTTTAGAATACTTAATGTGTATTTATTTTTATCGCACGCTGTAGAACCTAGGCCTTTGGATAAGGAGCATGTTGCTTTCAATAATTCAAATGTAAGTAATATTTTATACTGCATTGATAAGTTGGTCACAGTCTAAAAATACTTTGCACGTTATTACTTGGTAGACTGCCTTTTTATTTTCAAGCGTCATGCAATAAAAAAAATCCTATTGCCCTCTGTTGAACTCTTTCTTCACTTATTGGATAAGAACGTAAGTGAAAGCATTTTACAAAAGACATGTTCATAAAGAAAGTAGGGTCTCATTTTGCTTGTCTTGGTTGTCAGTACAGTTTAGTTTTAGGCTTAGCTGCAAAATATGTTGCTAGCAGAATTTCAGTGTATTTCAGCAAATTATAAAATTTGAACTTATTTTGTTATTAAACTTTACATAATATTTCGGACTTTATAACCACGAAGCCAATTTTGGAGCTGCATTGTTCGGTCATATCCAGCTTTTGTTCCATTAAAATTGCTTTTAAATTTTCAAAGTTATTGCGGCTAAACTAGAGGCCACTAAATGGGAATTTAAACGTAGATAACAACGTTCTTCTAAATTGTTTAGCGAGGCTGCTTTAGAATGTTTTACGACTAATAATTTCGTGAATGTCGCTTCCACGAAAGAATACTACCATATACTACCGTTGCCACTGCAACAATAATGATTTCCGTGTTAGTCTTCGCAGGTCGAGCAAAAAGTGGCAATGGGTTTTTTTATTACGAATTTCGCAGTAGCAGCCCGGAGATTGGAAGTTGATGTGGCACCACCGTGCCTCAGAAAGCATGTACTGCTGTTGGTCCTGCACCTGAAGTCTCCTTGGTCGCGTTTGAACGCCTTGCCATCGGATTAAGAAAAAGAGAGTGCACCTGTGAACGCCCACACACTTGTACACAATATATTATATCTTCTACGTACTTGGAAAATCTGTGTAGTTGAGATTGGCCTGGCCAGGTTGTAATGAAAAAGGTCAGTCTTATTTCTGGCCAGTGAATTAAAGAAAACCTGATTTAAACACAGCACTTATGTAAATAATCTACAAGACACTACCAGGTAACTAATTGAGCGGAAAGCTCTTCTGTGAGCTTGCGGAGAGCTTGCTTAAACCGTCTGAAGTCGAGGTTAGTGAGGAAAAAACGCTAGATTTTTGCATGTCTCAGTTCAAAAACTTAGTATCTTACTGTTCTGTTTGATGTCCCCTTATTCAGATAGGGTATATTATGTATAATAGTCTGAGACTGAACTATATGCAGACTTTTTTTAAGGATTCAACTTAACTTTAGCCACAAAACCTGGCGAACTTTACAATTTGACACGTTCTTCGTCGTTTGTCCTTACACAAATCTTTGTCTGGACTTTCTATACTTTGCGCAGATATGGCTCATAGTTTTATTACTCTTTCTTTTTGTATGACATATTAGGCACAAATAAAGTCCCCTTCTTTCTTTTTCTTTCTCGACCCACAGGTATGTGCATACAGCCTTAGAAAAAACTTTGACCCTATCCACCACGTAGGTAATGGATGAGGGCCCCAGTGATAGCAATGCAAGATACGTAGCTATTTCTAGAGTAATACATTACACTTCAGATTAGGATCACAAGTAGTGGGCTAAGCTATCTATGTAAATACGTGTTCTGTATATAAATGTTGCAATGATTTACAGTTTCAATTATCATTTAAATGCCCTTAAATGACAAATGGTTCCAAGTCTTGTCTCGTTGATGTCATTTTAATTGGTAAGGGCTTTTTATTGGGTGTGCAGTACTACTCACCTGTACACTTACGAAATCCCAGAATGATAGATTAATCAACGTAAAATATGGTAGTTGAGTGATTATAATGTGTGTAAGGTAATGGCTAATATTTAACTGAAAGTAAGGATATTTATCAAATTGTTATGCCTGATCAGTCCTCGTGAAAGGCACTTGGTTACGAAAAAACTCCAAGCAAGAAAGTGGGTAAGTAAACGTTACTTGGTTATACCGTTCTTTATTTAAACCTTGCTCTTTCTAAAAATTACTACTGTATCGTGAGTGCGTTTACGAACATATAAACTCACATATACAAACAGCCAGACCCGCTACAACTATCTTTAAAATAAAGGCTGACTGGTAGAGATTGCCTTGATGCATTGAGTCCGCCCATGTGCCGCTATTGTACATTAAGTTTAAATAAATGAGACTGGTTTCACAGCTGTCCGGGAGACCCCTATGGGCCGCCCGTACACGGGAGACCCGTACGGGTAGCGCCTGCAGTATTCTGAAACGCGGGTTCAGTACGAATTAGTAACATACCGGTTATACGAGCTCTACCCGGAGCGGGTCGCGTACGGACCAATCTGCGTCGCTGTGAAACAATGTTCTAGCGCCTCACGTGTGTCTACGTTCTGGGAGCCCGTACTGGCACCCTGTACGGGTCTCCCGGACAGCTTTGAAACCAGCCCAAAGTAGAACTTAATCGCTTAACCACTACGCCAACCGTGTCGAGATATCTGACTATTCAAATATCAGCTCTTGGAATTGAAGGGACTGATCACGTGAAATGTTTGTTACGCATATTTATCCCATACCTTTAAATTGTTTGTCAATAAAACCTCTACAAGACTGCAACTTTTTCTAAAATCTATACGCAAGCGTTTTTTAAATTAAATTGGAAACTATAACAGCAGAAAGCTCAAACAATATTGTTACGTCAACAAAGAAACAAAAGTAGGTCTCACAACAATTCACAAGGTAACTAAACGCCTAATTGATGGTACCTACCGTTACAATAAATAAATACGTTTATAACACAAATGCCAAAGGAAACCAGTAATTACGTATTACTTTTTTATGAAGCTTGCCTCGTGTTCGAGCTGATCGATAATGACGAAAATAGGCTAGCATTAAACTGGAAATTGAACTGCAAATGTCAGATGATTGCCATTTTGTTGATGAATGCACGTGGCTTGCCACACGTGAGGTGGGCAGACTTTTCGAAAGGTACATTTCTGTACGTAATTCGGGTCTATTTGAGTTATCGCAGGTACTGTCAATAGCAGCAGATGGTCGTGTCATGTGTTAACATAATTTTTCTGATGACTGAATATCTTTCTAACAGAAAAAATATTGCAACCGCATCGGCGATAATGATTGTGAAAAGACAAATAATTCGGTAGTGTGTATCAGTCATTTCAAACTCTATGATAATAATTGTTACTGCTGATAAAATTTCACGTTTTCTAAGCCCTATCTCACAATTTTTTCAATACACTTCACTAATTTTTGTTTGCTTCGAGATTATTGTCGAGCATAATGATAATGGTTAATTTGAATGTACTATGTGGACACTTGAATTGCTTAGCTACTTTCGAAACGACTGTACATAGGTAGGTAAGTACTTATGTATCTAGTAGTACGACATAGGTTAGATACGTGTGGGTGGGCTTCGAAATGATTAGTGTAGGGAATGTGGTCAGATTATACGGGACTGATTCGAATTTGAGACACTTGGATACAAACACGATACAGTTTGTGGATGGGCTTACATTAGCATTACCGATTCATGGATAGGCAGGCATTAATATTTATATCGGTAATCCTCGACTCAATTAGGATGTGTTAGTGAGTTAATAAAAAAATAGTCGTTAGAACTGACATTTTCGTGTTTTGTTGAAGAAATGTTATAACTAGGTTTGACAACTAGATTGATGAAATAAAAAAACACTGTCTGTTTTTCTATTCCATCAATCTAGTTGTACACGGGTACTTAGATAAAATGAGTTTAAGAGGAAAATGTAAATGAAAATGTGTTTAATTTCCTAAATGATTTTACTCGTGTCATGTACCTAACCATGTGATTTCTCTTTACCAACAGAATGCTCTGATTTTAATCATATTGGAAATTTACAAAACACGTGTTTTCATTTTGCAATTGGACGTAAGCCGGGAATTAACAAGGACATTCGTATTCGAAAATTTTCACTTCGGAATTTCGAACGCGGAATATGAATGGAGCGAGGCCCATAACCATAAGAGCTTGTGCGGCCAACATTCCCTGTTTCGGCGCTCTGTTTTGAAAATGGAACCCGAATGCTTATTGCTTATACGCAAATGTACTGAACGCGTATCTTGATTTCGAACTAGGTTCTGGATAAATAAAATATCATCAGAGTTCTAATGTACAGAAACATCACCCATAAAATGCCAAAGGCAAAACATACCATCACATCATCTAACTACGAAGACACATTAAAATATTCAAAGAACATGTTAAATATTTATAAGTTACAAGTCGTTACTTTGTGTGGCTTCTGAAAGTAGGTACGTTAAGAAATAAATTATGAAACCGCCTAGTACTTCAAATACTGTAACGACCAATTACTTATTGAAAGAATTATTACCGATACCCCCTTTCACTAATAATTGGTACAGGCCCACGGGGTAATTGACTACGTACACTTTCAAGAAGGTTCGATGTTGATACAAAAAGTTGTAAGGAAAAGTGGTTGTTTACTAAACCATAATTATGGTTTATGCCATCCATCCTTGTCTGGTTTTAGCCAACATTGATCATAGTACCCACTTGGAGACCCAAGTGGATGATGGATGAGTGAATTTGGTACTATCACATTATTCGGGAGTCTAGTACGCGAAAGGTCGGGAGCACTTCTGAAGTACTTCACAGAAACTTTTTTTTTGTACAGAATCTATTCATATTATGATTTTGTGAGAGGGTGAATAAACTAACGATTTCTATGAACTGTCACAAGGCAAAATAATTCAATGCCAAAAGAACATTATAGCCACCACTCGAACATTAAAAATTCAAACGGAAGAGTGTATTTAAGGATTGAATCAATATCATTAAAAATGTAGGTGGTAACGTTACCCCGCGTTTGTGGATTGTTTAAAAATAGTCTGAACATTTCAATCGATACGAAACCTAACACAAGTCAAGGTTAATTAACTCCCGGGAGAAATGCCAGATCGCAAAATATGGAGAATTTAAATATCTGATTTCAGTTAATGAAATGGTTTTGGAAACGAAACAAATAATGATTATAACTCGTGTGGAAGAAATGCGTTATGTAAATGCTGATGTATATCAGCATTTACATATTACGTTTCTAACTAATATTATTGATTTATTGTATTGTAAATAAATCAATTATATTAGATCACTTTTGAATGATAGAACTTTCATGGTTAATCACATATTGTCTAGTGATTTAGTTAAAGACATACCGGATTAAAATGTAGCCAAAATCATAGCTGAAGATTAGTCGTGGCCTTATTGGTATTGCCAAAACAAATGAATGGGAAACGACAAATAAGACTCTCGACAGTTTTATTGTTTTGTTTACAAGGGTATTGTTTTTTCTTGATAAGGTAATACGTAGAAATCTTAAATGGTATAAGTAGCCTTAATAACTTCACATGCGCAGAAAATCGAATTTATTGGGTTGATATGGTTGCTTAAAATTATTTTCTCTCAGTAAACGAGTAAAAAGTGCAATGGAGAGGGCAAAGTTCGAAGTTTCTTTGCGTGATGGAATCAGGAATGACGGTATCCGCAAGAGATCCAAGGTGACATAGAACAAAGGATTGCCAAACCGAAGTGGGCAGGGCACATTGCTCGCAATCAATGGTGTCGAAAAGTTCTGGAGTAGCGGCCGCGTTCCGGAAGACGCAGCGTTGGAAGACCTCCCACAAGGTGGACCGATGACCTGGTGAGGGTCATGGGTAGCCGATGGATGCGAGACGCACAGGACCGGTTTTTATGGCGACACTGAGGGGAGGTCTATATCCAGCAGTTGACGTTTTTCGGCTGATATGATGATGATGATGTTGAAACGAGTAAAATATTATTTTAATTTTGTCCACCAGTGTACAACTTTTGGACAAAAACATCAACGATGAAATAAAACTTCGACCATAATATAACGTGGGAATAAACTCATGTAGGCAGATACCGTGAAGCTTTGTACCCTTCCTAGTATTTCCGATTTTCCTATAAATCACTGGGCATTCAATGTACAGAATTTTAATTTGAAAATGTACACGTAATACCATTTGAGTGTGTTAACATTCACAATGCGTTTAACATTTATTAGATGCATATAGGTTTTCATTGAATTATTAAATAGAATGAAAATGTTTGTCTTTTCTATAAAACTGTAGTGGAACCATTCGCAATAGAAATTTAACCATGTATCAATTAGAAAACTACGTCATGAATTAGGGATATTATTGTAACAATAGATCAATATAATCAATGAATGATTTATGAAGTCAATCCCCGTCTTTGAGGACCATTCATCTGTCAATGTCACGCCTCCGATCGGACCTAAAGCTAAATGAATGGAAATGAGAAATTTATTCAAACTTATTATTAAAGCGAGCCAAACCCAGAGACTTCCTCCTTCGGTGCAGAATAATAAAAAGGGCAAATTGACAATTGGTATTAAATAATTCTATGACTAGTCATGAATTCTATATCCATTCTTCGTCCTACCCTTATCTCGGTTTATTTGAAATTGAAGAAGTGCTTTTGGCCTTTACCCCAGTGTTTGCTTCCGTACGGAAGATCTCTCAGTTCTCGTACCAGCGACGTATTATCGCTTTTCATAAAACCAATACATCTTTTCGTTGGTTCACTTGTTTACAAAGACGTTCAAACTTAACACCTTTTCTTCGCATTAAGTATCTATACTATTATCACGACAAACAGTTAGCTATGACTTGACGATATAAAAATCATCTCGTGAATCCCAAAATTTCAGCTTGTAAATCCCAATATTAAACATATTCCCATTTTCATTAACACAAATGAACACATACATAATATAAGTAATGCTTCATTAATCTCACGGATTAGAGATTCGCGCAAAAGTCACGTATCACGTATTAATGGCAGATCTTTGACGATAATACAATTTGGTGTGACATTATCTAACTCAATATCTATTGATAATGAATCAAGCTTATTATACCCACCCACGTACAGAGCTTATCTAAAAGTATAATTTAAAGTAGGTACCTTAATATAGTAAAGTGTTACGAAGCGTAAAATTGTTTGTTTGGATCGTAATTTATAATGGCCAATACAAGAACCCTTTTCTCTTGGACATGGGTCGGTCTGCGACAGAAATATTATTAAACATTCAAAGTAACATAGTCTGTCTATTAATCGTTGAGCTCCTTAAAGTTCTAAGTTGAGCTACACGATAACTGACAATTGCTTGCACTATCTGGACAGGTCCACTCAAATCTGTGTGGTACTTTCCACTTCAGAGACCTATATAATCTCATATGATTTGACCACTATGATTGTATGGACTTTAAAAGAGACTTTGACGTCTTTTTTTTTTTTAAGGATGGGAAATCATCAAATGATTTCTTCCGCTCTAGGTGGAGTAGAAGGGCGTGTCAGACTCTTACTGACTAAAACCCATCCGTGTTCCTTCTAAAGCCCTTTGCGTTCCAGGACCGCGGTGACTCTTTCGAACAAATTCCGCAACCCTAGCAGGCTTTGGCCCTAGCGGGCCCGTCTTTTATGCTGACATCTCTTTGAGGCGCGCGTGAAACACAACGCGCCATCGGCCCGGGCCTGGTGGTGATCGGACAGCGAGCCACCCAATGCTCGCCGTCCGCAGGCCCGCGCCTACGGTGGAGACTTTGACGTCTGAGTTTGTTTCAGTGTTTCTTCTCAGGGTAGTCAGCTAGGAAACACCGGCCTCATCTAGTTTAATAATGACTTAAACAGATTGACGTGTAAAAGTGTTATGTTTAACTTACGTACAAAATAAATGTCATTTATCATTTAATATATCAGAATAATTGAATTGCTAGGGTTACTAACAGTTTCATAATTATTTTCAAGGATTTATAAACTGACTTGCTATATGGGGCCGAGTCTTATAAAGATTTTTTTTTAAAGAAATTCTTACCATCAGTAAGAGTAGGAGTACTACTACCGGTAGGCTAACGGTAGGAATTATACTAGTATTAACACCAGAATCTTGCCACTAACAATGTCAATATGGCAAGATCTTAATCATCGCTTTTTACAAAGTTGAAATCCAAAACAGTTCCCAAATAAATTAGAAAGCAAGTATTGTATTCACGTGGTGTCAAATTACAAGCATCAGCAATCCTGTTTCCTTCCATTACCAAATTGACACCGAAAACCATTTTGAATCTGCACATACGAAGCCCATAAAACACCTCGGTCCCAGCCCTATTATTTATCAACAAAGGTTCGTTGTATATTTAGGTGTATCAATACGGGCCACAGGAGCAAATATCATAAATCAGCCCACAAATAATGTCCGATAGCGTCCATCCAAACGCCCAGATAACTCGTAAACTGGGATACAGCAGAAAAATATGTCGGAATGGACCATTCACTTGGAGTTGTACCGTTTCTACCCTGAAATAAACAGGATAAGGAGGATATTACGACATAAATTTTATTTTTACACCACCTGGGAGACGTGTGTATCAAGTACAAGGATTGATAATATGGGGTATTAGGTCGGTATAGTTTGGGGTAAAAGGGTTTACAAAATTGATCCAAAATAATAAGATGAAGATAAGCCCGAACCTTGTTATAAACTAAAATATACAACGGTGGAAATACTTTGGAAAATCTCAATCTCAAATAAAACAGAATCATCAATATCCTTAAGTTTTCGAACCATTTGCAATGCTCAACAAATCCAGTCGTTTCTGTATCAAAAGTTAATATTTTGTAAGAAGTAAACACAGTTATAAATCACGCCTACGACGCCAAGGATCTGTGCAACATGGCAAAAAATGAGAAGCTAGTGAGGCGGTGGATTACCTCCTTTCTTGTTAGCTATGATTGTCGATGGAAGATAAATAGTGAAGACAATCGTTGGCAATGGGTTGGAAATGTATAGTGACGTAGTTGTTTGAAAAAAAAACCTCGTATACCGAATATGAGGATTGTTCTGTCCGACATACAAGGAAAGGATAATATAAACCAAAGACACTTTTATGAGTGACTGTTTTTTTTTTAAATGGACACATGTGTATAGCAAGTAGGTATAAGCACTATTTTTAACGGATTTTAAGACCAGTTTTGTCCATTGCCACTTTAGAATTTCCTACATTTTTTTACATATATAAATATTTTGGCTTGGCGCCAATTTGATATAACTGTATATTCTTAAGAAATTAAACATTTATCATTTTTAATTTGCTACTTCAGCTCCTACAATAAAACGGATATTTCACAATGGAATATATTTTGTGATTTATTGAAACTAAGAAATATAAACGGAATGAAAATTGAATGCTATAAATTATTTAAACTGAACATTTTGGGTGACTAATCTAGTCGATTTCGACTAGATTAGTCACCCAAAATGTTCAGAATAATTTAAACCAAGTCAAATAATATTGAGAATTTTCTCAATATTATTTGACTTGGTTTAAATTATTCTTATGATAGGTACATGTTTTTGCAACTACTTGGCAACTAGGTTTATATTTTGAACCTACAGTTTCACTGTTGTGTGCTCCAATTTGTGTAAAACTTTAATAGATTTATCCTTTCAAATTCATCTTTTATTTTGCATTTATTAATTAACACTTTTTGAAGCCTTTATTCCTTTTTAAGAGTCTTCTTCATCTTCTATGTTTCTTTTACAACAATAATTATTATCCAAAATTTATTTAAGTAGTTTAAGTAGGCAATTATGATCGTAACTTAGTAGGTACCACGAACCTGACTCATCTATTTGATGTGTATCTTCCCGAAATTTGATTTATGTGCTCTTCGGAAGTTCATCCACATACTTCTTATCAGATTGGTACCTACTACGTTTAATTTAAAGTTAGCAATATCACATTCTGCTTGAAATTTGAGAGGCAATCAAATTTCTCGACCATGAACAAGTTATTGGGAGATTTTTTTTATAAATACTGACAGTTCTTTTATGAAGGTGTCTCCCAAAAATAATAGTTTAAAAATAATTAAATTATCAGTTTAAGTTGACGCCCATTTTCCATTTTGAAGTTTCAACGTTTATAATGTTTTTAAATTCAAGACTAATTTATTTATAAGGAATTAGGATTTCTTTTGCGTAATTTCCGGGATGCCTAATTAAAGTAATTTAAAAAACTAGTTAAAGTAGCAAGAAGTAATGATTTAGAACTGATAATAATAGGCATTTATTACTTCAAGTGACACTATCGGCAAACACGAATTTCATAAATTACTCGGTAATAAAAAATGATTTATTTGACACCATAGAAGTTAAAGCTAGGTACTCGCAAGAAGGCCATATTTTTTTATGAATTATATCACTTTTTTCATGTTATTTTTAACTACATGTCTCTGGATAAGAAATCACAAATTTTGTGCTTCTCATTGTATCAACGTTTAATCAAGTACAAATAAGCCAGTTAATAAAAACTGGCGTAAACTTTTTAATATTAACATAAAGTTAAACAATGCAATCCGTTTTGGCTTCTCTCGTATTTCAAAGCAAAGTAAATTTGTAATAAAATTAGCAGACGAGATGGGAATTCTTCAAAACAAACAAAATCTTCTCGGTTCAATTTTTCACAAAAGCTTTGGAATGTTAGCGTTTAATCAAACTGCATTAAAGCTTGAGCACTAAGTTTTACTGCCAACACTGTTTGTCTGGTTTAACGAAGCGTGTCTGCAGCCATATTATTATCAATGTGAGGTTTAACATGTCCTAGAACATTTTCTGGCTTTTTCATTTTAAATATTTTAACACTTTGAAGTTCACGCTATATTATCTTAGATACTTTTCATCATTTCGTTTCATTTACTACCATATTTCAGACTGAATTTCATACTCCATGTTTCTTAGTCACTGGTGTCCAAAGGCACCAAACTTTCGATAAGTCATTTGTCTGTTTAAGCCCAGGTGTTTTTTATGCTTCGTTCCATTTGAGTTGCTCCAAAACTTGGAATGCTGTCACTGGCATGACAAATAACTCCTATATTATATTATAACTGTTAGTCGATGGTACGAACTATTCCATTTTGAACATTAAACTGGAACGTTTTAATTGCAGGCAATATAAACTTTGGATGCAAACGATAGCTAGCTACTACTTGCATAGTTTGTGCATCGTATAACTCAAACACAACTTGAATGATTTTGTGTTTCGGTATTGTTCCATTAATGTTTTACTGTGAAACTGGAATTATTGAAAAAGATGTTACTGGTTTTGTAAATGTGAGATTCTACAATTTTCAAACTAATAGCAGATAAGCGACTAGGTTGTGGAATGCAGATGGGCAGTCACCATAAGTAAAATCGCTGGGAAAATGCTAGAAAATTAAACTAGAATGGCATCTCTAGAGAGGAAAACCAGTTTCCATTAGCCAAAATGTCTCGATTAACGAATCAACAGCTAGTTCTAAAATAATATTAGCCTCACAAATCCTGCCAAAAACAATACTTTTACGAAATCTAAACGTATGTGAAGACGTTTGTTACTCAGTCAAACATGATTCACTGATTAGCTAAATATTTTGACACAAAAGTGCCATTGTTCGGCCAACACTTATAATTGACGAAAGTATCGCCATTTTTTTTAAACAAACTTCTATATTGCGGTTGAGGAAAAGCTAACACTCAAATTGAATGTCAGTTCGCATCCTAAATCCAATACGTTACTAGATACTTCTGCATGTCATCGAGCGGTTTCTATTTTTGGTATCGCGCCAAGCCTGGTTTTTTTTGGCAAGTTTTAGTGGCAGTTTCCCGAGCTAGGGAAAATATTTCAAATATCCTATAGCTATTAGTTACCTTATGCCAAGTTCCTGTGCACGGAAGCAAAAAGTTTTACTCGACAATCGAGAATTATCTGCTGTAGATCGAACTTAAAGAAGTACCTACGCCTTAACTAAGACATACTATTTTCTCACTCAAGACTTATTTTTTGATGATGATGATGAAATTCGTCACAGAGATAGATTCAAGTATGAAGTAGTGAATAGTTTTTTATCCCGGCAGAATGATCCGTGGGATAATTTCGATATTCACGCGGGCGAAGCCGTTGGCAGTAGCTAGTTCATATTATTACCATAAAGTAGGATTATGCATCTTACTGTTAACTAATAATAATCCAGCTTAATATCTGATTCAGCTTCAACGTTGCTCATTAATACATATTCATTTGGATGTTACCAGCCTAATATTGTCCCGAACGTTTGACAGCAAATATGTTAATTAGGTCCTGCAAACGGACCGATTTGACCTAATTAGATTGATGTCATTTCGACCTGTTTGCATTGATTCGGAGTTTCGGAGCAGAAATCGAATCTTTGTATAGTAAAGTATTTAGGTCACTTTTAAGTTACTTGTAATGCCTACCTGTTGTACAAAAAAAACTTTTTAATTGTATGATAATTATCTACACCTATAGATCACACTAATATTATAAAGGCGAAAGTTTGAGAGTGTGAGTGTTAGTGTATGTTTGTTACTTCTTCACGCGCAAACGGCTGGACCGATTTAGATGAAATTTGGTATAGAGATTGTTTGAGTCTCGGGAAAGGACATAGAATTTTTATCCCGGGAGTATGTTCCCTTGGGATAATTTTCGACATTCACGCGGGCGGAGCCGCGGGCGGTAGCTAGTAGGTATATAAAAATGAACCCCTATTTCCCTTGGACACGGCATCACGCGTGAACGGCTGGGCAAATATCGCTAATTCTTTTATGTTGCGTTTGTTATTGTCAGGAGAAGGTTCTAATTAAAGAAAATTATACATCCGGGTGAAGCCGGGGCGGATCACAGTCATCAATTATAATTATAAAAAAGATAAATAAAACCTTGAAAATATTAAGTGAGTCTTGTGTTTTTTTTTATTTTATTCTTAATTGTATGCGTTGTTATAAAAATATAAAAATACTAATATCCAGAATGTATAATATATAATTTTAGGTAACAACTGTGATTTAGGTTCATTAAAGGGATAAATTATTCTCGGCGAGACATAGCAAGTTTTAATAAAGTTACGCCTGACATTCTGTGAGAATGAGATTAAAATCCAATTTAATGTTTCATTTCAAACGTTATCCTTGCTCATCTTTGTGGTAGACGTATTACTTTGTGCCTGCATTTCAATTATTAAAAAATATTCTCTTTCTATTTAAAATGAACGTTTTTAATTAAATTCTGTAGATTGTTTCTTCGGTTTAGTTGTTGAAGCGCTAAAGTTGCTAGGCGTGTGTTGGGTTCGGTTCCCAGGATGGGCAGGGGTATTTGATATTTATTGTTATATTAATTGGTATTGTATTTAGGTATTTTATATTATTATGTCTAATTAGTATTATTTAGAGCGTTAGTAAACTGACAGCCCTAAATATATCTCCATTCGTTCAGTCCATCCAAAGGTTGTCTGTAAGAGTGAGAGAATCTGTACACTTGTTTTTATAAATGTTTGTCCTGTTATTATTATGAGGTGTACAATAAAGTATATAATAAATAAAGTCTGCGTTTAGTTTGGTTATGTAAATTGTAATGCTTTCGATTAAAAAAAAAACTCGGGTAAGATCAGTTATTATTAGCTGAAACAAAGGTTGATTCAAACGTAACATACAGGCGTAATGAAACGAAATGACATAAAAAATTGGACCAGGAGTATTCAAAAATGCATATATTATAGAGGCATTGTAACCATATATTCATGTCCAGTTTGCCAGATGCTTATCTTTCCGTGAAATATGTTTCAGTAGATTTAGGAAAAGTAGGGCGACATTAAAATATACTGTTTAAACTCCAACTGCAGACAAGTACACTCCAATGCATCAGCGGTGAGGGGTTCCTTCTTTTTTGTTTAGTGTCTAAGTATGCATTATTTATTTATTTATTATAGACTTTATAGTACAACAAAAGTAAAACAAATAGGAAACTTAAAACTAGAATACATACAATAGGCGGCCTTATCGCATTCCGTGATCTCTTCCAGACAACCTGGGATGAACAGTTATTGTCTGGACATGAAATAGGGCTATCATTGGTGTGACAAAAATCAATTCAATTATACTATAACATAATAGCTACACAGAGACATACAAGCTCTATAATAGATACATAAAATGATGACTATCGATAATCACAGCGACAGGTAATGTTCTTTTACAAGTCTTTTAAAAGCAGGTAACGACTGAGCGCGTCTTACTGGGACTGGCAATGCATTCCACAGACGAGCAGCCTGTACGCATTACTCGGAAAGCAGACAATAATTATTTAGTTTAGTTACAGATAAGTCTCTCGTTTCTAGGGTTCCGTATGGTAAAATGAAACCTTTTTCCGTCTGTCATGGCCAATTTTCTCTAAATTTTCTGGGCCGAGTCACTTGACCCCAACACGCCCATGTTTGGGTCGCTACATAAATAAATACATTATGAATATGAAGTCACGTTTGGAAGACGTAACAGAAAAATAAGTTTTTATGATCTTCTTGCGAGAGTTTAAAATATTTTCGTGCTCATTGCTCACATTGACGAAGAACTGAATACTAGTAGGTACTTATCGACGAACAAGTAAAAACTAGTCTAGTTTGCGCTGTGTAACATCTGTTTTTTACTACATTTTAACGCACAATTGATTTTCTTTTCTACTGTGGCTACTTGCTACCAGATAATTTTGGTCACGCGACCATTTCGTGCTTTGGATCTGAAGTCGGGACAATGTTATACTTTACATTGAGTATTACCTAAATGTTTTATGAACTTTTTTCTACAGACTAAAAACATAAAACATACAGAATGTACCTGAAAACTTTAATGAGTTTTCTAAACATTGTCATTTACAGAAAAGGAAAAGTTTAACCGTTATTCAGAACAAATTATTTTTAATTCACCAAACTTTTACTTAAAGGGGGTCCAACATAGATACCTATTAATGAAATTACAGCTGTGTTAAATCACAATTTATTTGGCCTGTTATCTTTGTCAGTAATTACTGCAGCGAGGTCGTTGGCTTAGAAACACGTCTGTACAAAAATAGCTTTTATTTTGCAAGAGATATGGTTTAATTTTGTTTTTATGTTTTATGTTGTGCGTGACCAGAAAACGCCCATGTCATTTTTGTCATGGGTGCGGACCACTCTAACGATGAGACCTGAATACAATGGAGATTTTGAATTTTAACACTGAAAATGGACGTAAATGTTTTATCATAATTATAATTGAGGTAAACGTCATTACGATAATAAATCTTTTGATTAGGTTAAATTGTTTTAACGATTAAGAGCAAAAAACAATTAACAGATAGAAATAATTTCAAAATTAGCTCATTATTGCATTATTCAGTATCATTTAAAAAAACCCTTATTATCGCTTTAACTCTTGAAAATGTTTGTTTACAAAAAATAAATAATCACTAATGAAGTTCCTACACAGCTTAATCTAAACTCATTTACAAGTTTACACGGAGATCCTATACCTAATTGTTTTCCAGACTAGAAAATTGCTTCACCTACATGATACCCATTCCCGCGAGATATCTAACTCCTGATGAATGCAATTCCTTAGCCGCCCCATACTACTCTCTAGGGAAATTGTACGAACAACCGTACGAACAACCCATTCATACATAGCTAAGACTACGGGGTAACTGAGAAAACACGATGGTATTATAACCTAAGCAGCAACATATAAATAACACAATAATGGTAGGTAGCCATTCTCTTCTGCACTAGGTACTATTTGCCTATACAGAGCTACATTTTTAAGATTGCAAATTAACCTCATTCAATTCATGTTGTGACAAATCGGTCTATGGGGCCTTTTTTAAGGATGGGAAATCATCAAATGACTTCTTCCGCTCTGGGTGGAGCGGAAGGGTGTGTCAGACTCTTACTGACTAAAACCCATCCGCGTTCCTTCTAAAGCCCTTTGCGTTCCAGGGCCGCAGTGACTCTTTCGAACAAATTCCGTAACCCTGGCAGGCTCTGGCCCCAACGGGCCCCGTCTTCTATGCTGACATCTCTTTGAGGCGCGCGTGAAACACAACGCGCCATCGACCCGGGCCTGGTGGTGATCGGACAGGTCTAGAGGGCCTACAATAGATGTTTAGCAATTCGCGAAGTGCCAAAATATTTGGGAGTGACAATATGACATTTCAGTAACGCATCTAAATCTCTATGGATTTATTGACAATCGATATCGCTGATATAATGTCACATTAGATATTTAAGTCTAGAGTTGGCCTAGATGCGAAAATGTCAAAAATAATAACTTTGTCTGCTCAGAATAGTCATTGTCGTTCTATCGATCCCATTACTTGAAAAACATAAAATATTAACAATGATGACCTAGTGGATCAGCTAGGCTTAGAATTTAAACCTATTTCTAATCATTAATTCAAATACCCAAACAACTACAATAATAACATAGACAAAAATAATCATCCTTTAGCAGTCAATGTACAAAAACTACCAACAAAACACTTATATAACGTGACCCACATTAATCCGTCTAAAACACCACTCATTGGCAGCGCATACATATTTGATAACTAAGCGCCTTTTGAAATATGTATCTGTGCATGAAATAACTACGAGTGAATCAATACTTCCTTTAGATTGTCGCCTATTCAACGTCACGACATGTCACAAGTGTGACGTCATACTATTGACTTATTAATGGCCGAGATAATGACTAGTACCGAGTCTGGAGTTTGTGACAGTTATATGACAAGCAAATGCTTTGAGTCTTTGTAGGTTAAGTTTTAACATACACTCAAAGGCCAGGAGTCAGAGCTTTTGAAAGGACAATTTTTCGTTATCTTCTTGTAAACCTTGTACTCGCCCGTTTTTGTATATAATATCCATGAGGAATGCTATAGGCATTACGGGACCGGGAATAATTACGGGGGCGGGAAAAAACGGGATATGCGCGTACGAAGTCGCGGGCAACAGCTAGTCAGATATAAAGAAAGAATGATAATGGAAGAATGATTTACAAAAGTGTTTATAAAATATCTGCTTCTAAGTACCAACTCATATGTCAAAAGAAATTATAATAGGATCGTGTTTTAAACACATTTAGGTACTTTCTGTTTCCAGATTTTAAGCTTAACGTCAAACCACAAAAATTTGGTTAGCCTAAAGCTTGTGGAATTCTGACAACGTAAAAGGTAAATTCAAAATATGACATGTCTGAAAGAGCTGGTCTAAGCTTAGATGTGCCTTTGAGGTGGAGTTAGCGTTTGGTGGTTAATCTTAGGATTAAAATGTATGTGCAAAAATATTACTTTGGCAGTAACATGTTTTGAGAGATGAAATATTTTCTAATTTGGTATTACTCTCCGGATAAAGCGCGACTGTTTATTCGTAGAAAGGAGAATTTAGATACTAAAATGAATCCTTAGAACTCTTTTTTTTTTACTGCCGATATGAAGTCCAATCGTACTTAAAACGTTTTTAGGCTCAAGTCGCAATGAATTAGGGAAATTAGAGGAAAAGATAGTTTGCGACAGCTACGCAAATGCGCTTTTAGTGTCCCATCACTTCCCGTGGGTATCGTAAGAGGCGACTAAGGGACTCACCAGAGAATGGGCAGCAGCATTCTCTGTGCATTGCAACAGCTACACAGCGATCGCCAACCCGCCTGCCAAGCGTGGCGATTATGGCAAACTCCCCCTTTGGGGGAGGCCTTTGTCCAGCAGTGGACGTCTTTCGGCTGATATGATGATGATGATGAACAGAATGTGAATGCTGCATACAAATGCAAAAAATTGCCCTTCTGAATGCAATCTCAACAAAATCCAAAGGAGTAAATCATATAAGTCAGATGGACAACAGGCTTAGAGAAGTTCCGGTTTACCTTTAAAGTAAAGGAAGGAACCTTGTGTTTGCCAGCCTTTTGTCACTTTATTTTTGTTATTATATCTTATTCATTAATTTAGCACAGTTTTTAAATGGAAACAAAAAGGGGTACAAAGGATTCAGCTACAAAAACTGCACACTGTCCAGAATTAACTTAATCAAAAGGAAGTGGGTCAAACACTCTCAACTTATTATGCAAGGATTTTCATGGTACCTATTCTGGGTCACTGCTACAACATTCTAATTATCTTATCTACGAAGTTTTACTATTATTCTACAGTTATTACTTTCTATTAAATAATTAAATGTAATAATTAAAATTAAATGTAGCAAAATACAATTCATTAAAAAGGGGGGGGGGAAGAACTCATTAGGCATCAGAAAATTCGTCCGCATCGCTACCAACGGGTAAAGCGCCCAAAACACTGGCAACATTGCCACGTTGTATGGCAGTGCTGATTCTTTGGCAATTTCTTTGAATTTTTCCTAGTCAAAATATTGTTAATGTTGCTATTTCATACGTTGTGTAAGCCAGCGGCAGAGCAAAATGAAGCCTGTCAATTCCATCGCGTATTTAGAAGCTTTCAAGCTTCATAACTGAAATGATTTTAACCTATCAATTCACTGGAAAACGCACTAGCATGCGCATGCTACTGGTATACTAGCTTGGACCTAGGCGCAAGATGAAAATTATATCGTAGAAAAGTATGTAGGTGAAATTATCTTCAAACGATTGTATTTTTGAGGAAATGATGTTTTTTATTCCAAAAACACCACTCCGGTTTGACAATAAATGAATTCCAATTTTGTTGTTAAAACTTCATAAGAAACGACTTACGTTCTCCCAATAGACCTCAATTTATTTATTGCTTCCGCATTTCTTATAAAAAGTTCATTAAAACAAAACGAAGCATTCGTTTTGTAAGACAAACGACCTCATTTATAGTTCCCTAACTGTACAAACATTTTGCAGTTAGCATAAATCTGAACTAAGCCTTCTTCCCCGTTTTTGCAACCGAACTAAAATGGGACAAGCCCCTTTCGGTCACCCTAATTACTAACAAATTATGCCACTGAGTTGATGGTCACTAAATGTGGTTTGTGAAACTGAGAGAAACTCTGTAGGTCTACAATAATTTGAGATTCATGGACCTACTAAAAATAAGAAAGATTTTTATGCAGAATACATTTAATAAACTTCTTGATTGGTTACTGCCGGAAAAAAACTTATTTATGGAAATTTTAGTATTAAAAGCGTTTAAAAATATCAAACGCAATACTATAAAATAGATAGGGTACTGTTGCAGCTGTAAAACATCCAAGTCATTGGTATTTAATTTTTCTGCCAATAAATATGTTCATCGGAAAATATACCCACGCTCGGCAACCAATCACAACGAATGCGTAAATGACAAATTCCTGAACTCAATGCAATTAATATTTGTCGAAATCAAAACATTTTTCAACATTCAAAATTCTCGGAACATTTTTACAAACAGACACTTCAGAATTCCAACAACTTTATCTAGATGAGGGGTATTCCTAATCGATATTCATTTATCTGCAAGCTTAGTAACAAGATAGATATAAAATATTTCTGAAAGTATGCAACCATTAGTCATTGACAACTCTTCGAGACAAATATTAATTCTATGGTGTATTTAATTCACTGTGACGAGCTTAGGGCCTTAGCAGACGTGCCTCTTTCAACACTGGCGATTTGTAAATTTATGATTACATCAGTTTATTTGTTTTTCATCAGCAATCCCTGTTTTCGATTTCGAGCGCAAACTTGTGCGATTCAGGAATTGCTTGGACGCAGTATCGCATTTTAGTCAAACCGTGCATTTTTCGCAAGTTCTGCAAATGCCGATCTAACCAATATAGTGCCATAGGCATTTGAATGTTTGCGGATCTAACCTGTACAGCAACTAAGCTAGATGGTGTTTAGGATTCCAAATTTAAGACCTCAAATCGCAAATCGCCAATATTTTCTGTAATCAGTGTATCTGCTAAGGTCCTTATTCCGGTGTTGAAAAGTGACAGTCTGTCACCCTGAAATTATCTCCTATTAAATTGTTAAACAATTTAATATTTATATCAGCTGCGGATGGCAAGTTACGCCATGAATTGATTACTCTGTTTTCAATTTTCATCGGTGTTTTACCACGGGCTTTTTAAAGTCGTGCTGCGTTTAAATTGGTTGGTGGGCTTTTTGGTGTCTACAATTTTACCATCGATCAAATATTTTATATGTATTCCTTCAGTAACTTTATTTATTGTAGTGTATTAAAAAAGCTATGTGCTTTGAGCTAAAGCCGATTCCTGTTATTGAAAATGGAATCTCAATTTTAACAATGAAAAAGTTGGACTACATTATTTTTAATAAAAAATTGCTTGTTTGTAAGCCCGTGCTCTTCTCGAAATAAACCCATTTCAATACGACGCCTTGTTGGATTATTTTCTTCTGCACTGTGCTACCTTTTCATTTTCATTTTGCAACTCGCAGCTTTGAAATGTTTCGAGCTCAAAATTCATCGAATAAGAAAATGGATGAATTCAGTTTCCAATCAGTTTAAGTGAAAAATAGCATACTTTACTGAAGCAAAAATAGGAAATTTTAATTTGAAGTAGCCCCAATCCTTCGTTTAATTGAAGCTTGGAGCGTGGTTCAGTTAATGCCAAAGCGGGGACTGCAAACAGATTTTCGCTTTTTCACTTAAGATCGAGTTGATAACAGGCCGTTTAATAAAACCGCCTCAGTGGCTCTACACACTGAAAAGTTTGGACTAGACAATGGAGGCTGAACTGAAGTTCAGAGCTCTCCGAGAATGCTAAGTGGGAATTCACCCACTGGTCCTCACCCACTCTTTCATTTAGTAAATCACTGTTCTATTCTAGCAGAGACTAGAACTCTATGCTAGTAGTAGTTCTAGCATGTAAAAATGTTGCTTATCCCCAAAAGAGATTTGTCGTTCCTCTCAATTTTGTTAGCACCATTTTTAGAGATAAGATTCCGTTGACAAGCCATAATGGAATTAATTCTCTTGTCAGATTTAAAAAAGGTATTTGCATGGATTAAGCTTGGTTTAAGGTGACATTGAAAAAGGTTTCGTGGGATTGAGGTTAAGTCCTTGCTGTCACCGTAAGGGTATAATAATAAAATATGTTCTGTGCTGTAATCGTACTATTACACACGCTGCAGTAACGGTTATTACATAGCTAAACCTGAATACGATAACTGTAAAACTATTCAGTCGTTAATACTCTGGTTTGCGGAGCAGTTTGATGAAGTTATTCCACCATAAGTTACAGTTAATTGAACCGTCCATTGAGTACGAAGGTGAACATTGAACAATTTGTAGGTGTTCGGAAAAGTATATTAAATCGTCGGGTCCAGCTGTTCACGCTTAGAGTTATTGATCGCTTAAATAGAGGAAAAGGTCTACAGGTGGCGTTTTAACCCTAGTTCACATAAAACATTTAGGTTGGAAATTAGGGACTTTTGGAGCTCGAGAGTAATAGAGAAACTAAGTTACTCGCTTTTATTTTGAAAAGTATAATAATGGAAAGTATAAAGTTAGTTTCCATATAAGCTTTCTAGTTTTAACGTTCATCCCACTAAAGTAAGAGCTACTAAAAGTAAGCGTATACCCGCTTTGTTCTTTACTCCCTTCAGGTGTAAGTTATTCGAGACTTCATTATTCATGCTTATATTCTCACTTTATTAGAACAAAGGAGCACAGCTTTATCTTGTTGTACACGGTGAATTGCAAAATATTTGACTCGTGTTTAATATCGCCCAGTAGGTACCCAGTTGTGGCAAACACTGCAATGAAAGACAACAATTTCACTATCTAGAAATTCACTACAACGGACAAAGAAACCGTTTATTTGAAAAGAGGATTTATTTGAGAACCGGTTTTAACAATAGGATCAAATAACCCCGCAGCACAGAAAATCTTTGTAGTGTGCTGTAGCATATACGATTACCCGGTACAAGAAAAGCACTTACAGTAAATAAAAATATTTTCTGGTCATTGAACTACACCGCCAATATGACGTCAAGCGGTCAGCAAATAAAGAAAATGAACTATCGCCTAATAAATTAAGTGTTTTCTTAGTAGTTACAGAAAGCCATAACAATAAATAGGTTGTAACGTCCGTAGGCTTGTTTACAGAGAACGATTTATACGCAAACGTAAGAGAGACAAAAGTTACATTAGTTCGGGTTTATAAGAGTAGCTGGTACAGTCAACAGTAGAAATGTAGCACGAACTTTGTATTCAAATAAAACATACTCATAAGAAAAACGTAATATCCGCACAATAGAAGTATTCAAGTGATCGTTTGTGTCATGCGTCAATATCATAAGTTCCACCTCATAAACCAGACTCATAAGTTTAACCTACCGAGCCCTTTCGCAACTATATTGAGGTCGACTTCCAGTGTAACCAGATGCAGTTGAAGACCAGTATTTTACGTGCATCGACCCTAAAGATAAGGATACGGTATTTGACTACTACGAAAACTTTAAACAAATGAATACTTATTTGATCGATGATATTAAAACAATACAATTTGTAAAAAAAAATGAAGTTCTCTTCCATTCTTGTCCCACTTAAATGTCATTTGTACTGGATGACTTCAATTCAATATGGCGGGACTTGTGAGTGACGTCACACGCAATGGGAATACGCATGCATTTTTTTTTATTTGCAAAATGAAACACTTATTAGCTGTGGTAAACAATTATGAAATTGAATTTAAAATACCATCATAAAGATGAAGTTATAAAGCTTCAAAGATGACAATTAGAAAGAAAAGTCCGATACGAACACTGACGTCAAATACTATGTCGCCTATACAGCTGCCATAGAAAACGGCGTATTCGCGAGAGAGACAGATATATTTGTTTAAAATAGTGTTATCTCGTTTGTTTTTCGATCAATTTTGATTCTCATTTCACTGTTAGTATTGTATTTTTGTATATTTTAAGATAAACTGTATGGATAATAAATATTTTTTCATGCATATTCCCTATTAGTGATGTCTCTGTTTATTACAGATTTTAAAACGCTGACAACGCCGCCATTTTTTGAGATTTTAAGTAATATTTTTAAACTGCGTCTTGTCTGCTCTCTAGGTTTTGAGAAATGTAATAAAAAAAAAATCAGTCAAATACCCTACTATGATTAGTGTGTCTATTTTTACTTAGCCACGAGCTCTTTTACAGATGACTCCTCTGCCAGCGGCTACGTCCGCGTAGGTTTCGGAAGTATCCAAAGGGAAAAATTGTATCTATGTTTGAATCCAGGACATTGTCTACACGTATGCTAGCTGCTAGGTCAACTGTCAATATTATTAACTTCGATACCCTTTTTATTGACATTTGGGGTTTTTTTTTGTTTGGGCAGAGCGGAAGGGAGGAAGTGTCAGACTATTATTGATTAAAACCCATCCGTGTTCCTACAAATGCCTTTTGCGTTTCAGGACCGCGGTGACTCTTTCGAACAAAGTCCGCAACTTTTGGCGTTAGTTGGGAAAACTAACAATGAATCCTTTTTATTTATTTCGGCCAGTATTAGCAATAAGTTTCAAATGCATTGCGCCAAGGAATAAGATTCATCCATACCGACTTTAAATATTTTTTCAGGGGTTCTCGTGAAAAAGTAATAATGACAATCTTGATTATTTACTTTGGTCAGTATTTGTACAAAGTTTCAAGAATTTGTACAAAGTTTCTATGAAAAACCTTATTCCTTGGGTCAATAGACCCAAGGAATAAGGTTTTTCATAGAAACTTCCAACCCTTATTTTAGCCACTTAATTTTCAAAAATCCTTTTTCAAATTTCACAATCCTACGACTAGCGGTTTAGGCTGTATTCATCCATCAGTCAGGACAAAACATTTAATATTTATGTCACTGGAAAATTGCAGACTCCGTAAGATTGTAATAAATCTTTATTATATTATAATTTCTCGATTTATTATAAAAAAATCGTTTTGTATACAAAAAATCCCATACTCAAAATAGTTTCCAATACATCCGTGTCTTATTAAAAAGAAGCAGTTTACAATTTCACGCGATATTTTACAATCTTACGGCGTTTGCAATTTTCCGATGATATACATATATAGATTATATGGTCACTTTGAATGTGCACTATGATGTGGGCAACTGAATTACTTAGTCACTTTCGATGCTGATGGTATAACTCCGACACATTGCTTCACATATAGAACTAATCCGATTGATAAACATATAGATAACATCAAAGCAGTTTAATAAAGCAGGGGTCTTACTTTAGCGAAGTTTCAAACTGATGCTCAAGTTTGATGCCGCGGTTTCGATCAACGATGCATTGCTTAGCCAAAGAACGTAATAGTTTTGGAAACCTCATTATGCAGAGGTCTATAATCAAATTAAGTTTGGAGATGTGAGACAGCCTAATATAACTAAGTCTTAAGACTTCTACAGTCAGATGCAACATGACAATGAGTCAACGATGCGACGACGCGTTTTCATAGAAATTGCTCTACTCACATTCGTATGAAAATGTGTTCTCGTATCTTTGTCGCAAAGCAATTGTATGTCGTAACCTTTAACCGTTGGAAAGTCATTCTACAAGAAAATAAAGGTGAACAATACAATGTATTTTTGTATAATAAAGACATGAAGTTTATCCGTCAAGAATGTTTTCCGTAGTAACTTTTATACAGTGCCGTAACTTAAGAATTCAAAAGTTGATGGCAAATACAAACAATAATGTTTTCAGTGTATTATGTCTACAATGAAGTATAAGAGTTTTTTTGAGTTTTTTTTTTAAATATAATTTCAATAAAGATATTTTATTGAAATTATATCGCAGGTGAACTGTTACTCTTCCAAAAAACGATTATACTGCTTTATCATTCCCTTGATGCGATCCATATGCGATTCCGTAAGAACGAAGTGTTTTGTTTTTATTATCGCACAATGTGTAGTTGCCTATGTGTAACTTAAATAAAATACCCATTTTATCTTTTTCACAAGAAAATGAAAGGATACAATGAACATTGCACACGAGAATGCAGCTGGCAAGTTTTTTCTTGGCTCTGCATTCTTATCAGCATTATGCAACCAAGTAAATAGGGCAAAAACTTGGCGTATGATGGCGAAAATAATGCACAAAATTGTAGTTTACAGTTTGAAGTCATGCCAACATATTTTTGATGCCACCGCTTAAAAACAAATGACCATATAGATTGTGGTGCTAACAAAAAGTTACAAAGTTCATAAAGAAAGAACGTATGGCTGTTCCGTTTTTGCATTGCATTAGCGGTCATTGACCTATTCCAAATATCTCTTTTTGCACAACTATGCAAAAAACCATAGCCTGAATTATAAAAAACAAACGAAGATCATGATAGATGTCGATTTAGAAATACTTTAAATTGATGTTTTTGTTTCAGGTTAACTATGAAAAATGTAAGGCTTATAAAACTCCCAAATTTTATAGCAAAATAATGTAGAAAGAACTTAAGGAAGAGGGCAATTCTAAAACAAAATGCAGAGAGTTGAAAATCGCTTCTGCGTCCATTTCACGTTATAAAAGTGCAATTTAACTCGCTATCTGAGTCGCTATTTCTCTTGGTGTAGAATGACAGGAGACAAAGGATTTGATTTTATCTACTGCACCGCGCAAAAGTGGTTAAGATCTGCGGAATTAGAGCGTCAACCTGAATTCAACTTCAATATTGGATTCAAACTATAAGTGTGCTCTGACGTTTTCTCCTTAGAGATCGGTTTGGGTATCAATGTATTTTTTGTTCAACACAGAAATTTCAGTTGACTTTTACATTTTAGTGTTCAAATTTTACTTTTTTTTTAAATTTTATGTTGTAGCACCAATTAATTTCACATATGGCTTTAGTAACTACATTTTGTTAAATAAGTTTAAATGCACATATAGCTCTTTCAACAAATATTTAATCCTTTTATCTCAGTGTGACAATCACTTTACATTCACCGCCTCGTATATTAAACCAAAGGTATGTGTGTCTATGGCTCAGCTGATACAAGCGCTACAATTTCATAGTCGATTGACTAATCATTTGAAATCGATGTAATCATCCACGATTGGAACAAAGGCTACAGTAGCATATTATGAAGATATATCTGATTATATATTACATTTCGAAGAGAAGGGTCGAGCTATGAATGAATTAACATTTAGATTTAGGTGTTGGAAAACATTACAAAAAATTACTTATGGTGAGACTTAGTTGTTGAACAACATTCTAAACTCAAAACTAACATAGGTGTAAAAAAAATGTTTTATTATATGTGGTGTACAATAAAGAAAATAGAGTAGTTCTTTATTTGCTTAGAATGTAGGTACATAAAAATAAGTTGTTAAATTATATAATAGTAGTAGTACAGCATAGTAGAGAATAATAAAGACTACTACTACTATATTACAAAAGATTTTATCATTTAAGAAATCCTGCACAGAATAATAACATTTGTCTACCAGTAATTCTGTGAAACGTTTTTTAAATTTTTACAAGGGTAATTTTTAATTTGGTCAGCTATTTTATTAAAGATAACAGGAGCCATGCAAATATCATTTCTTTTTAATAAGCTTGTTTTGAATAATAGATTCTGGTATTGAGATCTCATAGCTGTACTTCGTTTTCTAGTTTCTATTAAAGATGCAAATAGGCATTGGTTTGTTATTACAAATATTGCTAATTCAAGGATGTATCTAAATGCTTCGGAAGGTTAATAATAATTTATGAGACTTAAATATAGGTAGACAACTGTCTGTATGTATGTATAGGTAATACATTATCCAAGTCTTCCGTATTAAGATAAATATTTCTGAAGGAGCATAAAAATAATATAAGTTTAGGCTTTAACATACCTTAATGAAAAAGTTGGACCTAATGAAAAGATATTTTAATTCCTTTGAAAAACACAATGTAGCGTTTTCATAATAGCTTGCACAAGTGCCAGATAGGAAAAAATGCGGGCCAAGCTTCTGTGAAACGAGCGAAATTTAATTTTATGTCAGTTGCAGCACTTGACAATAATTTTATAGCGGTTAAAAAGTACTAGGAAATTAACTATCAGATTTTCATTCCATTTGGTAATGGCCTGTTTTACTCCACAGTTCATAAATAATGTGGAACACCTGCCGTATTTTAACGGAACTGATTAAGAGGTGGTAAAACCACCATTAAATCTCTTCCATATAATGGAATATGGCCTTCAATATGGAATAATTTAAAGAAAATGACGAATTTATGACCTTTTTATTACACTTGTGGTGTGTGGTAGACACCTCCAAATGTGTTGACCTACTTCTGTCAGTTTAATCTTTCAGTTCACATGTGGAAGTAAGCGATTTGGTGCAATCTATTTTGACACCTAAGTATATTAGCATGAAAACATACAAGTTGTTAGCAAAGATACTTACACATCTTTCTAGGAAACCTTTACATACTTATAATTATGTTAAACGTAGGATTACTCGGGTCAAATGTCATAATCCAAATCATAACTTCCAATTTTGACATCGGTGGCAAAGTTGATGCAAAGTTCATGAAGCCGGACTTTGTTAGGGTCTGTATGTCACATGTCACTTTGCTCGTTGCTTCCACTTTTAGTTCGAACAAGGGTACCCTTCTTACTGTACCGACTGCTGACACAAGTTGTTTTAGTTTACCCTGAATCCGGCATAAAAAAAACGTTTGCTATTGTTCGCAGTAATATAAAGAGGGTTGAGCTTTTTTAAATCGATAGGCTCGCGTTTATTCACTATCTCACTTGATGGTGAGCGATGATGTGGTCGACGGTGGTGTACGCTTGCCGAGAAGTAATTCGTTCACTAACAGACGAACCCTAAACCTATTTAGATGAGTAAAGAAAGCATTTTGACATTCTATCTCTAGTAAGCAGATCTACTGTTTAGAAGCGGGTTCGGGTAGAACGGGTTGGTAAATGCAATGTGTTCATACGTGATTTTAAGTTCTGTAGACGTAATATTTTGTAAAGAAAGTTCCCTTTACAAGCTCCTATAGCAGCGCAAATAATTCACAACAAAACTTGGAACATTTTAGCCGGTCGGCTATTGAATCATAAAACATCTAAAGTTGTAACCAAGTACGTCCAGTTCATCTGATGCGGGTAAATGTTGAAGAAAGTCGGCTTTCATCCTTGAGGGACGTGCCTCGGGTAACAAACTGCATGTAGTATATGATTTTCTATTACTTTGGCCTGAAAGCCGCCGCCGTCCAACTTTGTCTTTTGAAACGGCCGACTTCCATTGTGACGGCAAACGAGCTTAATGACCTATTTTGATTCGTGTATTGTCAGTTAAATGACAGACTGTTGGTTGGTTTTGTTACAGTAAATGTGTATAGAAAACTTTTTGGGGCTATCAATTAAGGGATCGTAAAACATAAAACGTTCCTCAGAAAAATACCTGTGTTAAAATTTGTTGTGACCATTAATGAATATGGATAATTGAGGAATAGGAAAACACGCGTGACGTCACTTCGTTGGTAAAATTTGTACCATCATAATGACGTAACGCGTGTTTTCAATGCATTGTATCGTCTTCATTGTTTGTTTACGTAAAAAAAGAGAACATACGGGTCCAATATTTTTCGGAAATCTATCTGACGGACTAATTAGATTTTTTCAGTAAAATACCCTATTGTATAAAACAAAAACCATAAAACTGAAAAGAATATTCAATCAATTTTCTTGTCACTAAGTTCTCCGGAAATGTTTACTACTCCGCTCAAGTTATAAAAGTTACCCTGCAGTTTTAACTTGAGCTGTAACAACGATTCTACGAAGCTTTTCACTCCAGAAAATAAAAGAAAAAAATTCCTATCAACAGAACAAACAAGTTATCGCCCCCATCGTAGCTCAAGTAGACTTGAATGCCAAGAAAGGTAATGAAAGCCTCGTCAATTGTACACAATACCATCAAAGGTCACCATAGCATGTGGAAATATCACAAAGATTTCTTGATTAGAACTTAAGTGAACGCCAATTTTCTATAGAAACTATGCAACAAAGGCCGTAAGTTATCAATCGTAGAACTTAACAGCGATTATGGTAGGACACGCAAGTTTAATGACGATCAATCATATGGTCATTGGTCAGCCATTTTTGTGCATTGCCTATATACTCATTTATAAAGATTCGTAGAATTTGTCGTAGGTGATTGCAAGGTTCCGTAGAACTGACATGTTTTTTTTTTTCTTTAACTCGATTTATAACTGAATAACTTCGGTGCAATTTAAAGGGTTTTTGGTATGTAGGAGTAAAACAAATTGTAACAATTGTTAGTTTTACCTGAGCAAGATGTACGGTTTTTTCCACTGCAATGCAAATATTTATTTTTAATGTGTACATTATAACTTTTTACGCTTATGAAATACTAACGAATGTGGTGTACAATAATTATCTACTCATCACACTCACAACATTGTTTTAAAGTAGTTGCAAGTTTGCTGCCTGCATACCAAAAAGCTTTGTCGACTGTACGTAGGTAAACACTGGTTTCAGATTAAAATAAAATTACTTTATAAAAGTCATACTTTATCGTATTCTTCTTAGCAAACACGAGATAACTGTTTACAAAAAAATTAAGCAAACTAACTATAATAGTTTAGATAAATTATTGTTCAGCTCACTAAATCCGACCCAGTAACCTCATAACCGTCGCAATCATCAAATAAAGCCGAAGCATCACTCAGCATTATTTCCGTTCCCAACAAAACAAGTTGCCTACATTAAATATCACCTCATTTCCTTAATGATCAGATAAAGTCATAGCTCGATTAGGCTGAGTTCTACCTATGCAAATTAAATTAAACTACCGAGGCCAGGCCAAGCTTGTACGGCAAGCTTGTACAGAAACAAAGTTTTCAGCTCGTGCCTGAACACTATTCAGGCACGATGCCAGACTAGTTTTTAGACAAGTAAATGTCAGGGAAGATAGTGACTTCCTTCATTCCTTTATACACTTTCTTTTTAAAACTTAGTTAAGGCGTTCTTCGTGCAAGTGGAACTTAGAAGTTAATTTCGTCTCTCACTGAATATTTTTAGAAGTGTAAGAGCTTTATTAGTGTCGAAGTGTCTACTTCTGAGTTTGGTCGTGTTTTTAGGGTTCCGTCTGTCACAGTAAATTTGGTGCACATAATAATATGATTTTATGTGACCCAAACACGAACGCGTCATGTAAATAAATAAATTTTGAGTATGGGACAAACTAGAATATAATAAAAGTTTTTCAAACTGTACCGTGAGACATATCAAATAAAAGGGCTTATTGTGAGTTTCAAATATTTTTTTTTTATAATTTTAAGATAAATAGTTTTGAAGTTATTCAAGAAATTAAACGAAAAATGGCCATTCCCACTCTTATCTCCGAAACCACTGAGCTTAAAATTTAAAAAAAAAATAGATTTTCTTGTAATCTATATGTAAAGAACTATTGATATATATGTAGATTACAGGAAAACCTATAAGAAGTCTATGGTGTTAAATAACATGTTAAAAAATGAAAATTGTTCGGAACTCTTTGCATGCGAGTCCAACTCGCACTTGGCCAGTTTTTATCTCCGCATTCACTTGACTTTTTTTGAGAAATGAAGGCTGGGGGGAAATCGTGAAAGAACCTCTCGATGGCTGAATGATGTGGTAGCAAATATCAACTCAAACAGATCTTATTGCTAAAAATAGATGCAAAATGCTCAACGAAATGAATCGATAGAAAAAACAAAACCTTTTGTTAACAATTTTTATTGAAGGAGGTATGTTTCGTGGCTGACCTGATGCTTGATTTGGTGCCAACTCGAAATGGAAAACCAAAATCACATCGTAGTTATGATTAAAATTTATGGCCATGATAACTAACTAATCATGAAAAAAAGACAGTGGTTCTAATTCCGCTTAAAAGATTTGACCCTCTCAAGCTTTTGAACTTGCAATGTTTGTTACATTGAAAGTTCAACAAAAGCTTGTTAAAGAAAGAAGGCTAACTTCAGCCTTGAAGTCAGACTGTCAACTTCAAAAACTCAAACACATTCCAACTTCAAGATGAAAAAAAAATCGTCTAGAGCTTATTTCTTTGCGACACATGTTTGTACCTTACTCCCAATAAAACTGCTACACTTGAAGCTCTAATAACAAAAGTCGCAAGCCTTCTTTTATGTTGAACCCAAGCAATAGAAAATCAACGCTAGAATTTTCTTTACAGAAGTAAAATAAAGAAACCTTCAAAACTGTACATAAACAAGTTAATACGTCTCATGTGCACACGAATATGCAATTTTACTTATCCAAGTTTAATTTCATAAGTGTAACATAAAGTTAGTTTTGCAAGGACAATTATACAGTTTAAGTGCAAATGAAAATTACCCAGAGGAAGCCATTACAACCACTAATTACTGGGAAAACGCTCCAGACATTCGTGTTCAAGTCTTAAAACTTTTAGAAACATTCACAGATGAAAATCTGGAATAGTACTAAAAATATCTCAATTTTCAGAAAACAGGGCAGGTCATTATATAGTGTAGCTTCGTTAAACACAAACGTACGCTTTAAAGTTTACTCATAAATAAAATCGTAAGTGACTATGAGACTATTAACACATTAAGTGAGCTTAGTCTGAAGGTAAAGTATACTAAGTCCTTTATTCCTATTAACATGTTAGGGTTCACTCACACGAGAGCGGTTCGTGTCTTTTGACGAATTGTCTTTTTTCACGATATCTACGTTTTTTTTTGACGGCGGCAATGCCTTTTAAATGCCCGTGTTCACGCGCATCACGCATCGAATAAAAATTTACGGACACGTCTTAAAATCACGTATCGTCTTTAAAAATCACGTTCGCTAAAACATGAATCGTGAAGCCTTGGCCCGCACAGTTCAGTAGTTCAGTTCAGTAGTTTCATCCAAGACTGAAATCTGAACGAAAAAACACGAATCGTATCGTGTTGTTTAACGAATCGCCAATGAATGATACCGTGTGAATGCGGCCTTAGTGTTAGTTACCGACAGCCGTGTTGTTAGTTTTGACAACCCTGTCGATTGGTTGAGAACTGACAAAGAGAAATTCCATTCTGTATCGCAGTACGGACTGACATTGCAATCCGATTACTCAGTCACTTCCGTTTACTGGACGTGCAAACTTTGCAGACGTATTTCATTCGCGATATTACTGAGTAACGAATACTTTTCTTGTGCGATTTTTTTTTACTTGAAGATTATTCAATCCTCTTTGAAATGTTTCTTCAATGTATTATTCATGTTAGCGTTTTTTTAAACTAATACTACGAAGTGGTGGAACAGTACGTTTGTACATGTCTGTTACAGGCAATTATTAAAATACTGATCCGGTTACGATATTTTTAAGAACATAAAGATGTGCCGTTCGAGGATCTCATGGCTAAATAATAACACCCGCACCGGTCGATCTTGTTGCGGAATTTGTTCGAAAGAGTTACCGCGGCCCTGGAGCGCAAAGGGCATTTGGAGGGACACGGGAGGGTTTTTAGTCAGTGAGAGTCTGACACTCCTTTCCGTCCCACCCAGAGCAGAAAGAGTCATTTGATAACTCCCATCCAAAAAAAAAACGGGTCAATCTTCAAGGTTAAGTAAAGTTTGCCGCGATAAGTCCGTGGAGGGGGTACTGCCTTAATATGTCGAGATTTCTGCGTGCCTCAGAAGTCTGTCATTTGTAGATCTTTCAACAATCAATCGATCAACGTTATTAGTTCATATAAAGTAATAGGCGACTATCGAAAACCTGAACCTGTGGTCAATGGCTCCGCCATTGACCACAGTTGGATCGTTGGTATATGCTACCTATTTAGGTAGCATATACCAACGAATCGATAAAGTCTACACAAAACTTGTAGGTACAACATTGTTACGGCTTCTTCAATTTGTAATTCTAACTGGAACACTTACTCACAACGTTCCGTAAGGAATGCAGCTAATTAAAGGCTGCCAGTCCTCTTTCTTAGAGTTCTGAACCTCGTACTGTATGAAAGGGCCCATCGTAAGGGCTTCAAAAGTATTTTTTTTCATAATTTTTAATTTTTTCCATTTCAAAATTATTAGTACAAAAAATAGAAGAAAATTTACCCCCCCCCCCCGCTTGCCTAAGAAACTGCTGAGGTTAAAATTTTGTTCTAGGTCTTACCTACAGGTTACAAGAAAACCTATAAAAAGTCTATGGTTTTTAAAAAACATGTTAAAAAAAAATATTCGTTCGGAACCCTTTGCACGCCACTCGACTTGCACTTTGCCAGTTTTTTTAAAAGGGCCACCCTTTTAAAAAATACCAGCCGGTGGATTGTTTACTAATGCTTGTTGCAATTACGCCTACTTTGTTCGCTTATTAACTTTTTCGCCGCTTTGATTTCATTTTAAGCTTTGAGACTAAAGATTCGTTCTCACCAAGACGGGCCGTTTGTTTTCTCAGTCCATCAAAATAGACGGATATACCAGTGCCAGCACAGTTTACATGACACTGTTAACATGTAGACGGATCAGGGAAAAAGAACGGGTCAGGGTTTTTAGGCGGACATTTTGCCACTGCGAAGAGCCGTCCAAACGCACGGATCGGATATAGTGTGAATTAAACTGTCGACGAAACGGCACCAATGTGCCTCTGTCTGCAATGTTTTGTACTCTTATGTCCATTGAAATTCGTCTAAAAAGATCACCGAAAGAAGAAATAGACTTTCGGAAGCAGTTAAAATAACTTTGTTTCATCATTTCATTATTCACTCATTAAAGTTTCAAATGTTGCTGCTGAAAATCTTTCTCGTCAAGTAGGATACACTCAATGTATTTACGTTTTCTTCTTCTTCCTCCTAAATACAACCACAACTGGCATATCGTCGTCGTCCATCGTATACGAAGAATGAACGCAAACTGATCGAGGCCCGCCGGTGCAAATCAGTGAAAACGCACGTCCGGCCGCCGTCTTCCGCTGATCCATCTAAGTGAACGGGCCCTAATAATAAAATTGAAATCGCATATACTCGCATTAAAAAGTTTTCACATTTATAAAATATTAGCTTTTTCATACAATTTCGTTCTAGTGGGACGGAAATCGAGCACTTTTTTTCGGAATTAATGCACCCTTTGGTACTGAGTGAAATTGAAGAGCTTGAAGAGATATTCTGTTATAAAAAACCGATCAAACAAACCCAATCACTTCTTTGTAATATTAGTTTAGAAGATATTTTATGGATAAAAACATCCTACTACTATAAACTTTCAACTACGGTTTCCTCGCTCCGTTTCGCTTACTCGCTCCTCTTTAAATGAACAGGCAGCCTTGCACTTTACTACTCTCGCCTCGTTCCTCGAGACTGGGCATTTTGGTTGCCAGTGCTAAGTCCAGTAAGTATTGCAACTGACGTCGGCTATTATTCTGGTCTGTACTTTATAGTGCTGAACAAGTTCTCTTCAGTTTGGGCTCAAGTTAATTTATAGTTCCGTTGTTTGGAGTTAAAATGACATAAGAGTATAAAGAAACGATACATTTTGTGAAATGGTTTCCTAACCGAGGTGAAGACGCCGCTACCGGTACGATTTGGAGGGCTTCCTTGAGAATTAGCGAGAAGAAGCAAACTTCGAGAGAATTGGATGGAATGGGGGATGCTTTTGTCTAGTACTGACAATTTAAAAAAAAAACGAATCATTATTATGTAGCGGTAAGATTTTCAGTCTGTGAAATATGATTCACATCCATCAGAATAAAATAATAGTATTTTCCACTAGTGAAAAATTAAACGTTTTAAAGCCGTTGGGCGTATTTAAATATAATTCTATATTTGGTAGTACCATCGAATGCTTTTACAATAATTGGGATTTTAAATCGTTAAATCCTTTCAAAGAGCTATAGAGGTAAAATATGCTTTTTGCACGTATAATATACGTGTTGAAATCCAGTGCTTTATCGTGAATAATATATTTTACTTCTAAAATATTTATTTGGTGGGTATAAAAATATAATATAGAGAGAAATAAAAAAACACACACAAAAAAAAAACAAAATAGAGAATTTGCGCTTGAATAAGTAACAAACATACACACACACAAACTTTCGCCTTTATAATATTAGTGTGATTATAGCACGAAGGTGACGTAACAATTTTCCCACTTATCATTCTTCAGATAAAATGCGATTCATTGATTAATAGGATGAGAATGGCAGAAACTTAAATCAAAATAGTGATAGACGCATTTTTTTCTACTATTTGTCATGGTGACTAGCTAAATATTTATAGACCGACAAAGATATATTGAAGTGCTAAGAGAAATGAAAGTAGGAGTAAGATCTGTAGGTTTAGGATGGTCTTGCGTAATTAAGAAGGCCGTTGAAGGCAATATGTCATGGACTACAGAAGACTGGATAACTTGGAGATGCGTTTTAGGTGGTCTCGATTAGCGGGAAACAACTAAAAGAAGAAGAAGCAGTCTACAAGAGAAGCGAAGGAAGAGGCGGGCCGGGCGAGGGAAAGGCAAGGCCTTCGCCCCAACCGCCGCTACAGGAGAAAACGCCCCGGGCGTCGGGAGTCGCAGGGCAATCCCCGGCCACCGTAGGCGCGGGCCTGCGGACCTGTGTTTCACGCGCGCCTCAAAGCCTTCGCGCCTTCTGATGGGGCCCGCTAGGGCCAGAGCCTGCCAGGGTTGCGGAATTTGTTCGAAAGAGTCACCGCGGCCCTGGAACGCAAAGGGCTGTAGAAGGAACACGGATGGGTTTTAGTCAGTAAGAGTCTGACACGCCCTTCTGCTCCACCCAGAGCGGAAGAAGTCATTTGATGATTTTCCATCCTTAAAAAAAAAACGGGATAACATAAAATTTTGAATTGGATTCACGCATGTTCCTGATATAAGAATACTCAAGTTATATTAAAATAGAAGCTCAGACACAAACTTATCGCCTAAGAACATCATTGCCTCATCCTATTACAATTTGAATTCAAATTGAGCTTGAAGCCACACTGCATTAGCACTGATTGCATTCAATCAGCTCGAATAATTCCATACTAAGCTTTATTATTCCCTCAAGTCTGTTTATCCTACCTAGTGGTCTACAAAGTTCTACAAAGAGACCAATGTTTAGCAATAAGAAGTTTACTATCCAATATAAAACCTTTCACGCCTTCATAGATCTTTTAGGTATAATAAAAGTTTTATTCTAAAAAGGTTCTTCGTCCACAAACGTTTTGACACAATTTGACCCAAACGACGACTGATCCAACTTTAATTAGCAATTTAAACTAGGAGAAGAGAAACTAGCCGATTAAAAAACAATGGACGTATAATAAATTAATCTGTCTGTATGTGGATTTGTGAAATGAGAAAAAAAAACTAGAAACGGTCACGGCAGCATTGTCTTTGTTCCGCTGATGGAATGGAAACCTTTGAGTTGGGAACGATCGTTGGTACTTTAAATGAGAGTAACCGTACTGGCTGTCTTTGCTATTTGTCTATGTGAGATGAAATAACAAATTATGGCAGAATAATGCATTTGTGAAGCTTATCTACTTATTTAGCAAAAAATTAACGTGAGGTTTGTTGTTGAAAAGGAGTTTTTTGGTAAGTCTGAAAACATTTTTTGATGTGTTAATTTTTTTACATTTTTGATGTTAAATTAAGCAGAACTGACATGTTTTTTTTTAAACATAAAGAGCGTTGTGAACTAAAAGGAGGCCCATTTTATACTTTCCTTCCTCATCTAATCCAAGATTTATGCTTTTTACAATCAAATTTGATTGTAAATAAAATTCTCATAACCATCTAAAAGCAAGCCAAATCAATCTAGGTTATACTGATATTTTACTTAAACCTTATTGTGATTGCCCAAACAAAATTGGTAAGGAAAAACTGCCTGCGGCATAAAGGCAAATTAGCTTCATTTCGTGGACTCCAAATGCGTATTGGATATAACCAGTGAACTGGCCGACTCCCGAAATCTATTGATGCTAATTTCGAACATGAACGGTCGGAGTAAATGAGATGGAAAAGGTTCTATCGATTTTCTCGCTCTTGCCTAAAACGTTGCATTCGAAAATTAAAATTGACGTCTTAATACCGGGAGGGGTCGATTGTGACTCGAATAATTCATCGTTCAGCCTAGATTTGGGTCACGCTCTCAAGTATTGACGAGTTAGGGACGAGGACTTTTGACACCACGCCAACACGTTGTTTGCTTTTCAATTATTTATGTTTTGCAAAATATGTACATAATTGGAGAATTGCGAGGTAAAGTGTCTTTATATAGGTTGAGCCCATGACTTACATATTATTAAGATTTTCTGCTCAACTTTAAATACCAATGTATCTACCTATTTTTAGGCAACCAAAAGTTACTCTTAAAAACGGCATCACAAAATTCTGACTATTTCGGTCGCAAACAGAAATGACGGCAAACAAAAATAGACGAAACCACGAAAACGCTTTCAAAGCTAAAATGCACTGTCAACCATATAAAACCCTTTTTACGCTTTTCCGAACATCCCACATGTCATGTTTTGAAACAACAAAAACATTCCCTTAAGACCGGTCCCGGAACAGATGTGAAACACTGTACGATGTAAAGCACTATTTATTATGTCATAATAATGTGACTTATTATGAGTATATTATTTTGTTTGTCTGTATATACTCGTTGCGACAATATTCCCTAAGCGATAGTAGGAGTCTTCCAGTAGATCTTACAATTTGCAAATGCCTTGATAGTAAAATATCTTAAATACGACATAGCTATTCCATATTGTTTTTTTTTCATTTTTGTAGTCAACCGTGGCATTATTTTAGTTTTGGAGAATTGGTTTGTTTTTCTTTAAAAACAAACCAATTCTCCTTGCTTGCTGTCTGAAGTTGTTTCGGGTTGATTGCAATATGTTCGTTCTCTATTAAATGGAACTTGAAACATAAGCATCAAAATATGTTTACATCTACATAGGTATAGTCTGTATAACCCTAAAAGTATACATGCGTCATGTTGTGGTGCTACAGAAATGGCAACCTTTTATTGAAAACACAATACATGAACTTCAATACCTCACCCTGTGACACTCCGTAAAATATTGAAACTCACGCCGCAACGTGATTATGAACGGTGTAAATGCAATTATTGTTAGTATCGCTCGAAGTTACACTGTTTATAATTGAATACATGCAGCTGTAACCGATACTAATATTTCAAACTTAGTAGAGAAGATACACAATTCAAGTTAAGTAAGTTAGTTCATAAAGCATATTCGGTGTTAAGCTGATTTATAATTGAGAGAAATATGAAGGTTTCTGATGTCGACCTTTTATGGTAGGTGCCAGATAAATTTGCAAAAAAGTAAAGCCCTTTCTCGAATGTCTCTTTATTAGTACCCGAACAATAAATGATAGACCAGTTTTCATTACTAGAAAATGTAAAGGATCATGAAAGATGTCGATTTAGGACAGCTTTATGTCTTTATTTATTTTTTAGAAATTAAGAATGTCAATAAATATAGGTGGGACAATGACAGTTATTGCAAATTTATCTGGCGCCTACCATAGGTCGAAACCATCCACCACTATCCACAATCGGCCATCTTGTGTCGAGAAATACCATGTATTGCCCTGTCACCGATGTCAATGAATCTTTCTTACGACAACTGTGCTGACTACCTGAGGTACGTTAAGCGTTAAGATAATCATATATCTACTTGAAGATGCAGTTTAATGCACTCCGAAGCACGATAGGTTTTAATAAGGACATATTCCAATAGACTTCGAAGAAACTTATTCATGCAAAATGAAAGATATTTCCGTCGTTAATAAATTTATAAGTGCCTAGTTCTTGGAATCGCTTATTTATCGAACGTTTGATGTTTCGAAATAGCTTTAGATTTTAATGATATGTTTGGATATAACTTAACGTTCGTAAGACGATATTTAGAATTACTTTTGAAATTGCACAAACAAAAGAAAGCTGTTCGATTTTATTTTGTTTTCTGCAAGTTTTTAAATGGCTTCATTAATTAGAAACGCAGTGTCGTACTTAGTTAAAATATGTTCTTTCAAACAAATTATTGAAGCAAATACAGCCTTCAATATCATTTCTAATTTCTGATGAAAATACAATGTGATCAATACGAAACTCCTTCTCCAAACCATGTTTTGGCTCGTGGCCAGAATAATATGCTTTGATAAAAGAACCGATTTGTGAGCTCATTAGCAGCCAGAGTACCAGTTACTTCATTTTATTAAGGGGTGACTTTTGTTTTTGTGAAGATCTATCATTGGACCTTCGGAGTTCAAGATTTTACTTTATAATAATGTAATTAGTTCTTAAAAGTTATTGGAGCTTAGAGTCTATGGAAATCCAATGCTGGATCCTTGCCTTAAGAATTTATTAAACTGCTGTATCTATATCCTAAACCTCTTTCCTATGAAAGAAAACAAAACAACCAATAGACGCGTCCATAAGTTTCCAACCACCTTAAAATAGAAATATGAAATCTAATCAAACACATTCATCACGCTACCCATGTCAGAGAGTAAACGGTATCAATATCAACCACAACTCTTTTGGCCCATGAATATTTTACTCCATACTTTGTCGATTAGATATTCAGAGGCTAAACTTATTTGAAGGACAAAAAGATGTCAACAACTCTCCACCCACAAAAAGGGTGAATCAGAAATGAGATAAATCCCAGCGGACTTAACGACACAAAATATTTTGTCAGAGAAAAAAAAATACATGTAATTAGTGCGGTGACATTTTGAAAGCTTAACCTCCCGAGATTATATTTACAAATTAATCTTGCTATCGACCTTTCTGAAGGGCGGAAACTGAATAAAATTCTCAAAAGACAAAGGCTTCGTCATTCCTCCTCTCTCACCTTTCCCGGTTATTATTAAAGGTAAGAATTCTTCAGCGCGAATACTTTGAAGAGTCATAAAAATGTAGAGCGTCAAATAAAATGTTAAGAGCGGTTGACCTTTGTTCGACGCAACTCGAATTCTCGCAGTCGTCTAAATAGTTTTAGGCATGTAATACGAAATATTTAATTGTTAGTACACCGCTAACGTCTGCCCTATACTACCAAACTATTTTTGTTCAAAATAGAAGTAGGAAACACATCTATACTAATATAATAAAAGGTGAAGGGTTTGTTTGTTTGAACGCGCTAATTTTTGGAACTACAAGTCGGATTTGAAAAATTCGTTTTGTATGATAGCCACATTCATGAGGAATGCTATACGCTATATGGGGAGGGAATTTCCCACGGGAACGGGAAAAAAAAGGAATATGCGCGTACGAAGTCGCGAGGAAAAGCTGTTCTTTTTATAAAAGTGGCATAGATTTAAGTACACTATCACTAACTATCAATTGCAATCCGAATTTGTGAGTACTTGATTGACTCCTACCTTTTACTTTTTCTGGGATTCTAGTATTATGATCACCTTCACGAAATGTACGACCATTCCCATAGGAAAGGATCTATCCCTTAGGAAATTACAGTCATGTATGCTGATGTTGGTATTGAGACGTCTAGGGATATTTTTATCACACTCATAACTGTAGGGAGATTGTTGATGAATAGTCGCAACCTGATGTAAATGTAGATGTTGGTACTTAGATTACATTCGAACATACTGCCAAAGTGTAGCCGTATCATAGTTTGTTTAGTCCAATAAAATTGGAGCGTTCAAATTTACAAATTCCCTATTCCGTCAACAGCTTTTGAATCAGTACCTATCAAATTATGTTTATAATTTGCGAATGTGTTTTGATAGTATCAAATTGAAACAAAATCACACATCGGCACAGCTTGCCTTTGATCACTAAACATCATCATATCTCCGTCAAGCATGTTTGGTTGCACTGGTCATAAATTAGATGTTAATAATTACATAACCGTAACATAATCTGACGACAGATCTCAGTAACAGAGGGCATCAATCATTCCAGTGCATCTGTTACAAGACGTCGGTAGCACACATGTCATCAAATTCTATTAACTAGTAATGCAGACGTTGGATCTTGGCCATCAGTCATCATCGGTTCATCCAATGCAATGGATTTGATTGGTTTAGACGAATATGTGAACGCTGGTTTTAAAAGGCTGGCAGAGATGGAGATCCAATTTTACTAGTGGTCGCTCAGTGGTCGGATTCCCACCATAATGCTTAAAAAATATTAGCTTTCTGCACTCCTTCTCCATATAAATTTTAACTGTGCCAAATTTCATACTCCTCCGTCCGCGAAATTTTCGTAAAAAGGGAACAAAGTTTTTGATTCACGTATCAATACAATAATAGATACCAGGATGCTTAATGCTTCCGCGTTTAATCAAAATTGACTGAATTATAACGGTGGGAGAGATAAAGTAAATGCCTGGCAAAGGGCTAAAGGAATACATAAAAAATGAGATACACATGAGATGCAATTTCTTAGCAGAGTTACAAAATAAATAAAAATTAACCAAAAGTTGTATCAAAATCACAGTGCATTCTTTCGAGCAGTTGTGATTGAGAATAGATGGTGGTTGCTGGTAGAACTTTTAAATTAAGAGTCTGTGTACGATAAATTTAAAGTTATTAAACATTTTGGTAGTTATCGCAAGCTGTTGTACGTACAGGGTGTGAAATGTGTGAAGTATGTGATAAAGATACATCCAGTGCCAAGTTTCGCTCGACGCTATAAAATACAGCAGCTTATCCTTTTAGGAAGACGAGTGCAGTTCTACAGTGGATATTTTGGTTAACTTTCGGAAATAAGTCTAAGAATTTGTGCGGTTTAGAAGTTTTATGTCTCGGTGTGAATTCGAAACAAGTATTTTTGGTTTAACCGTCCTGAGGATATAGAAAGTGAAAAGTTTAAGGCCAAAGTCATATCTGAACAAAAAGTATCCTTAAATGAAGATAGATCATTTTAATGCCCATATATGAAGGTAACACACAAACAATTATAACCGCTGCTACTGACACAGCAGACTAAACAGTTAGCTTGTGAATTATATCTGGCACAGTCCGTTTTGAATAAGCCAACATAATTCAACATAAGTGGCAATAATGCACACACAATTTTACACAACAATGACACATTGAAATCAGGAATGGACACAAAAATCCCACTAGGCTTTACAACGGAATAAAATGAACAAAAGGAGTTATGTACTACATATATGGCACGGTATCATTGTTAGTGCTTTTATCTCATGTAAAAAGTTTGGATTAAAAATGTTACCATTGTGATTAATGTACTAAATGCCCGTTAGTCCCTGGTTGGTATGATTGATATAGTAGGTTTTGTTTTACCAATCTAGTTCTGCGTTTGAAAGAAAAAATCCTTAGAACCGGTACTGAAATCACACCTAATCACAAAACACGAAATTGAATTACAAAAACAAATCTAGAGGCAGTAAAACGAATAAACCTCTTGGCACTGAAAGTACGTTAAACGCTCAACACCTGTCACGGACCTTCTAAATCATCTGATTTTACTCGTCTTGTGTCGAGTAAACGGCGACTTTTGGATAGTTTAGAAAATAATTACAATTTATTTATATATTTAAACTGTATGTACAATAGTGGAACATCATCATCATCTTGCAGGACTTATCAGGACTTAATGGCATCAAGACATTCTCTCCCAGTCAACCTTTGGGTTAAACAATGTTGCCAGTAGTAGCTAATCAGCAAACAGTCGCCAAGATATCTCATACACAGCTTTCTGAATTTTATATTTAACCATCTGGTGTGACAAAAATATCAAATAATATGATAATGTTACGTAATCACCTAGAAACAGAACGCTTAGCCTACTTGTGTAACACATGGGTAAGCAATTTGGGAGTGCCAAGCCGGTGTTCCAGCCTGAAAATAATCGTGATTTGCAACGCCAGTCTCTTTGGACTGAGAATTTTGTGGTATGAAAAGAACATTTTAATACCACAAAATTCTCAGTCCAAAGAGAGTTATTTTTTGTCAATTGACTTGAAATTGAATAATTAGCAAAAAATGCTGGATCACAGTAAGATAAATGCCACCTAAACTAGTTTCGGATAGATTACTGAAGAAACTTAATAGTTTTCATTTATAAAACCGATTGGTCAAATTCGGAATAAATTCGTAAAATTAATATTTTTGCGCCGCAAATCTTGATAAATTTGACTCAATTTTTGTCATAAAATAACTTAATTGGGTTTTTTGATAAAAGTCATAATTTACTGCACAGACTTCAGACACCGAGAAGGAAGAATAATTTTCGGTGAGTCAAGTGAAACGACTTCAATTAGTGTAGGATATCAACATGAACAATTACTAAGACGGAGGTGCATTGCCATTCAACGTGGCAATCCCGCCAGTCTTTTGGGCACATTACCAGGAGACAGCAATGCGGAAGAATTTTTAGACGCTATATTTAAGGAAGCTTGTAGTTTTTATTACTTAAGAGTTGTTATTTATTTAAGGGTACAAAGTTAAAATTATTTTTGGATTTTTAAAACTGATTTATATAATAAACTAGTTGCCGCCCGCGGCTCCGCCCGCTTGAATGTCGAAAATTATCCCAAGGAAACATACTTTCGGGATAAAAACTCTATGTCCTTTCCCGGCACTCAAACTATATCTATCTATGCCAAATTTCATCTGAACCGGTTCAGCGTTTTAAGCGTGAAGAGGTGACAAGCATACACACACTCACAAACTTTCGCCTTTATAATATTAGTGTGAAGGATGTGAAGTGTGATTGGTTTCTTTATACTATCAAACATTCCACCAATACAAAAGCCGATACCAAGAATACTGTACCACTTTGCCTTTGCTCACAGATGACTAAGATAAATACGCCACATTGCCAACAGAGCCAATATTTGCCTACTTACGTTCCCTTCCGATTGTGGACAGTCATTTCCCGACGTAAGTGAACTCTTGGGAAGGACAGGCGTAAAAGGTGAAAGGTTCCCATGACTTAATGTAGTTACGATCTAGGGAGATGACAAAGAAACTAAATCTCTGTGTCCATTCCTGGTATTTAGGTCCATCCCTGATTGCCCTGGACTTCATGGCATTTCTTTAAAAAAAAAATACATTCAACGGTTTAAAAAAAAACCCCATCGAAAGTTTGACCTAAATTGGGGTGCTATTAGAGCTGCCGGTCGATTCTGGAAAAACTCACCTTGAAAAGTAAGGTGAAGTGAGCATGAAATGAGCTGCCATTCCAATTGATGCTAGTGATTAACATTGCGGTGCTCACTTTGAGTCACTTCACCTCAGTTATCAGGATGAGATTGTTACAGAATAGGTTTTTTTTCTCTAAGATGTTTCTCCATTTTATGAATTTAGAATAGACTAACATATATACGAAATATTAAAAGCACTCCAACCTCAAACTTTTTCGTAGTAATAGCATTACTAACATGTAATACCTCTAGACACAATAAATGTTAAAATAAAGGCATTCTAAAAGCTCGTCCTACGCACAGTTACCAACCTACTAACAATTATTACCTTTACCACACATGCCAGACAAACCTATACACGTGTCGCTTTAAAAGAAAAATTATACAGTTTTCTGTCGAATAGAAACTTTATATTCTATAGGTACTCGACAATTCATTCCTAAAAAAAAACATAAATAGTACATACAGCCTCGAAACATCGAGGCTTAAAAAATGAAGTATGAACATGATAGGATTTTTCTCTCGTATCTGAAAAATTCTAAACCAAATACCGGTGTTTTAATTCTGGAATAGGCATCGAGTTTTCATTTCTGACTATCATTTTCATTTTTTGCTATAAAAGTTCCACAGACAGCTTCGTTATTTCCACGAATGATACACACCCTTTGAAAACGACTGCAACCAATCCATTCGTTTGACAAACAAATAAGTCTATCTCAGTGAATGAACCGTAGACGGAATGAACCACATTTCGATCCCTATTAAAAATTCTTCTCATAGTTTTGAACTGGGAATCGGAACATAATATACCTGCAGCGTCCCCATTAAAAGTTTCTTTGGGTTCAAATATATCCGTCGCATTGATTTAACCACAAAGGTAACGTAAGCATGGTTGGTCTGTTATTCTGGCATCAGGTGGATTATATAATTATATGTTCGCACGGATTACGGAAAAGTGTCAAATTTTATCCTCATTCATTAGCCTTAAGGTGACTCTAAAAGTATTTGTGAGATTCGTACTTTGAATTTGGTTCATGTTTTAAAGGTTGGAAGTGGATGATGGTTAGTCCAAGGACTAACCGTCATCCACTTCCTTCTTCTTATGCCGATTACGAAATTTTTATTATGTTCTAGGTTTGTATTTTGTTGGTAGGATAGTTTTTGCTGTCGTTTTCAAAGAAATTTCCGTAGATTGTTTTATTTATGCGTCACTTAAGCTCTTCGAAGTGGCATTTAGAAATGCTGCTGATGTTAGGCATTAGAATAATGGTAGATACCTCTTGATGAAGAATTTTGCTACTAGGTAAATCAGTTTAGCCAGATTTCGTGCCAAAAGATAGCCTACGCCAACAAACTCGAGAATTACAACGAAAACGAGTTGTTTACCCACTTCTGTCTAGTTAATGCGACATTAATATCTCTCGAGACATGACCTACATAGATTTAAACATTCGATATCCATTAGTGCTGTCCCTAAAATAATCTGCTTAGACTTGTGAAGCTAGCTACAAACTTCAGTCTGTATTGAGCGGCTAAAATACTTTAGTATACGAACCATAACATTAATAGGTCGTGTACTCTGTAGTTTGAACTAATATGTATTCAAAACTAGCCAAACAACATATTCATTCAGGAATTATATAATTTTCGAATAAGTGGTTTACATTATTATTATAAGAATAATTTTCAAATAAACAATTGCGTAGCATTTCACGTGTGGTATGCTTAATGATAGAGTACCTGTACAAAAAATCTTAATACATAATTAATACATATTTCGAGTCAAATCTAACAAGTACAGAAATAGCAATGATTAAGAAGACCTTATTTGGATTTTCGACAAAATATCGTCCGCTTTTATCGTTCTGACAAATTCTCAAGTCTAGTAGCCAGCAAAGGAAAGGCTCCATTGTAAGGTACAAGTAATTTTACATGAAAAGTTCAAAATCTCGCCTGTACACCAGTGTGCCGAAATGATACTGAACAAAATTCGAGTTGGTAGCATTTGCATACAATTTTCATGCGAGCACTGATATAATCATAAAACTATATACGACGCTGAGAATTCAACCAGCGTCTTCGCAGTTATTTATTGTTTTATTTTTCGTCTTCCCTAGCTTTATGTTTTCTTGAACCAGTGTTCTGTGAGACTTATCTGCACGCTCGTTTTGGCTTATAGCTTATGCAATGCTCCAAGGAGTTTGTATACTTTATACGTTGATGCATCTAGAAACATGGAGGTTGAATGTGTTACGGTAAATACCACGTTGGGGAATTACCCGTTACGGGTTACTCTGCCTACTAAGTATGCTATTCGCCTGAACTTGTTACGTTGGGTTATAAGGGATGTTCAGGCTTTTTGAAGCTGATGAGGGAAAGAAATTCATTGAATTAGTACATAGGCTATTTTCATGTTAAAATAGCTTGCAATACTGATTAAATATTGGTCGCAATTTTTCATTCCAACTTCAATTTTCCACCGCAGTACATTTTCCAGCACATTTCTGTACCATATAAAAACCTTTCTAAACATAAAAGAATCATGCACGCACTCCCGCCATCTCCTGTCATACATTATTACTCTACAGTAGGCAAGGCGTGGTGAAGCACGCATAACGCCTTGATAGATGCACGGTATACTGTGACCTTTGCAAAAATGGCGAACATTATTCATCTTTTTCATTTCGTGGAAGGCATTACATACATTTGAATCGACACCGTTTCGATAACGATCAGGCAATACTGACGCATGTTTTGTCATGTCAATCGATAGAAATACCTTATGTGACTATGGTAATTTAGTTTAGGTATATTTTAATGCTTCAATTTTCAATCTGCATGGAAAATACTTTAATAAATGTTGGACTAACTGTGGACATCCTTTAATTGAATTGCATCTTCAGGTTTTCCTACCTGATCCCATTTATTTTCCAATTTCTCAGACTCGATTCCAGGAATTGGATGGAGTTGTTACTAGATCTCCAGCACTTAGATACTGGCGTCAATTTATACTATCTAGTACCGGCAACATTTAGCTGTAGGGGTTAAGCGGAATCGATAGTGTATTGTAAACAACTGAGTATCGTTTAAATCGAAATCAGAAAGTAGGTTTGTATTGATTTCGATGGTTTACGTGATTTTTTGAGCTAAAATTTAAATAACGTACTTTGCTAATAAAATATTGAATGATGTCTGCATGTCTTATCCTCCTCAGTGTATTGTATTCATATATTACATACAAGACAGACATAGTAAAACAATTGATACATTTTGTATAATGTGGTCTGCAAAACAAAAGCGTTTTGAAAAATGGCAACAAAATTCTCCGAAAGGATAATATTAAATACCATAAACAAAATCCTTGGCACGCGACATGGTTCTTACAGTACCCTATAAAAAATCGATATTTTAATAACCTCGCACACAGGAAAACCTCGAGATTGCTCCTAATGAAATTACGAAACTTCAGATGCAATTTTGATTTCGTAGGTATACTCCGCGTAAATGCTGAGTATGCACTAAAGTATGCATCGTTTCCTCATTTTGTTCAAGCAAAGCCACTTCAGGTTGCTTCAAGCCACGTGTGATAATGACGTGGTCAATTTTATGATTTAATATACTAAATTTTGTCCTCTGTCTATATGTTTTACGCTGTATTTCCTTTAGTTGGATTTACGATGCGCGTGGCGAGATAAACCACCTTCATTGCTGTATTTTACGAGGCACTCAGTCATTTCCGTAGTGGAGTCTCGGCGACTTTTAGGTGACAGTTATAGTAGAAAGGTATTGGGAAGTAGTACTCGTACCTAGACAGTTGTAGTAGTATATTTTCGATTTATAGCGCAAAGCACTCTTGTTATACGCCACCGAGTTCCAGTAGATACTTCTTAAAAACGAAAGTGGTGACTTTGAAAAGAGACTATTGTTATCAGACCGTGAATGTCAACAAGTTGATGCTATTAAATCAAGGTGACAGACAAAAGTTTATTGACACTGGAAATCATATTAGTTACAAACCAAGGGCAGAATGGTTGACTGTGTGTCATTACCACTTTTTCTGCCACCTACGTAAATGGCAAATGAGAATTGTAACTTGGCAATCTTAAATTGTGCCTTTCTCTTAATTCTTTATTGTACCAGACAGACAGATGTGTTGCTGGGGAGTGTGTTGCGCCACTTCTTCTTCCCAGCTACAACACTAGGAAGTGGTGACGGGCGGGCGTTTTGGGGGACTGTCTTTATGTAGAACTTTGACGTTCAAAAAGTGCTGGCACTCAGCCTAATTTGAATAAATGACTTTTGAATTTTGTACACCAAAACAACTGTTAAAGATCCAACATACTATATTGTATTTTATGTCTTAAATAACAATAATTGTTCGTTGGAGCTCTCTCATATTTAATATTCGCCATTTCCTTCCAAAAAACTATCAAGGCTTGTCTGACCGCGTCTTTATTATAAATGACGTTGGAACCTGCGAATCCACAGCTTACAAAAACAGGCACGCGATACAACAGGTTGTTTCCCAATGAATTACTAATATTTAGTACGGCTTCGTAAGTGTTAATGCTGTGCAATATAAATAAGGTAATCCTCTAGGCTCATCACTCTCAATTGGCGAGCTACATTATTTAGAAAGTAAAAGAAATCAATGTGTGTAACTGTGTAGTGTCGAAGAAGTGATTTCTATTAGTTTGCTTCCCTTCATTTCTGCCTGCTGCTTTTTTTTTAAGGTTGGGAAATCATCAATAGACTTCTTCCACTCTGGGTGGAGCGCAAGGGCGTGTCAGACTCTTACTGAATAAAACCCATCCGTATTCCTTCTAAAGCCCTCTGCGTTCCAGGGCCGCAGTGACTCTTTCGAATAAATTCCGCAACCCTGGCAGGCTCTGGCCCTAGCGGGCCCCATCTTCTATGCTGACATCTCTTTGAGGTGCGCGTGAAACACAACCCGTCATCGACCCGGGCCTGGTGGTGATCGGACAGCGAGCCACCCAACACTCGCCGTCCGCAGGCCCGCGCCTACGGTGGCCGGGGATCGTCCTGCGACTCCCGACGCCCGGGGTAGTCTACTCTGCTGCGTTCCCTATTTAGGTATGAAATGAATATGCGCACAAAACTTTATAAGAGTTACGGTGATCGTGCGGCTAGTATGGAGTTATCTTTCTCTTATCTTTAAAATTCTGATTGGACCACGTCACAGACTTGGATGAAAAAAAAAGAATATAGAATGAAAACTGTTCATTTTGTCAGAAAAGATGCACAAAATAATAGCTAGTATAGATGTTAACAAAAACTTAAAATGGCCAAGCTATGTCAGGGGCAGACATTACTCCCAGCTATTGTGTCTCCGTAGTCACATCATAGGGCATAACTCTTTCGATATTGTCTATGGCTTGAAGTCTGATATTGACTGAAAATGATAGCAACATTCATAAAAAACCGGACAAGTGCGAGTTATATGATAAAACTTTAAAGTCCCAGTTGTCAGACTTTTTTCTGTACTTGAACCTAAGATCTATCTTCTTGCCAAATTTCATGAATCTAGGTCAACGGGAAGTACCCTATAAATTTTGATTCCCTTGAGAGTGTTGAAATATACGTTTTTTGCGGCATAAACGACCGTATCTTTTTTTTACGTTAACTTAAAAGTTTAATTTGTTTACAGCTTCAAGAGACAGTAGACTAAGTATATGGTTTTAATTTCAACTCGATACCTCTCCGCGTTCTCGAGATAAAGGGTCTTGACAGACAGACGGACGGACGGACGGAGAGTCGGACGGACAACAAAGTGATCCCACAAGGCTTCCGTTTTTCCTTTTGAGGTACGGAATCCTAAAAACTGGCATCAATATTATAAATTAATCAAATATAATTGAGGACCAAACAGTTTTGTACATATAGATAAACGAGAAATAGAGAACGTGAAAAATGTGCTTTAAACTCTTTCTACAGACTAGACCTTAATTTTATGAGGCTTTTCTTTAAACCATTCCCTATATCTATATGGAAACCAGCCAGATGAATTGGCAACCAAAAGATAGCAGTTAAACAAGACTTCAATGTGAAAGAGGATTATCGCGTTGAAAACAATGACATAGAAATCACTGGCCATTGTGAAAATGTCTGTCCAAGGGCTGATAACTGTTGGTACTTCAAGAGTTAAGCGTATAAATGTGTACACAATTATAGCGTTAGCCAGATGGACTGACAACTCCAAGATAGCAACTAAACCAGATTGTAACTGTGAAGGGTTAATCGGATTACGAGGAAGCACCTTGGAAGACAATGGCTTAAAAGTGAATGGTCACGTCTATCGTCCTGTTCGTGAAGACAGAATCGGCTGGTATTATCTGGACTATACGGGGCATGTTTGCAGATGGGTTGACGACTATAAAGCCGTGATTTACTTCTAGAGACTTGTGTTTTAAGATTACAAACTTTTAATGAGATAAATCATTGGCTATACTATTCGTAATATAGTCAAAGCGTGTCTGTCTGCGTTTTTACGTATAAACAGACGAACGCTTTTTTAAATAGCTTGGCATACTTATAGACGAGTAGGACAATGATTGTTTATATCCCGGTAGTAAGTTCCCTTGGGATTACAAAGCACTTTTCACGCAAGCAAAACCGGTAGTATCGGGCTGGTATTTTAGACCGAGATCAATATTAATCGATCGTAAATTGTCCAAGCAATTAGAGAAAGATTTGTCGCGAAATTTAGGTTTTTTTATCTTTCTTGCGGTATCTTGCTTGTAATTTATTGGGGCAAAATCCAGCTCCCTCCAGAATAATGGTATTAGTTGGACAAATTATTTTTATACTTTTTCCATAAAGTGTGAGTCTTATCAGATTATTTGTTAGCAAAGAAATAAATAGCAAATCAGATTGAAGTGTAGGCCACTGATGACAATAGAAAATAGGTTTCATTTTGCAAAAAGTGTTTGTTTAGCGTTAATAAATGTTGAGTCGTTATTACTTCAGACTAAATAATAAAATAGTCCTAGGTAGGTAAACGTTATTCAGTTTCACAAAACATTCTATTATATAACCGGTACAAAATCGAAAAAAGCATAGAAACTTCCAAAAATTGTAGCTCGAACATTCAACACTCGCCTGGGATTCCGCTAACAAACAAAGCAAATAAAATTCGGGCAAAAAGTGATGCAATAATGTGGTCTCCACTGGGTACATTAAATATCTTGTGGAACGTAAAAAATAAAAGTTTTGCTATTTCACACACAATCTGAGCAAAGCCACGAACGTTTACAATAATCACAATATATTTATTTTTTTTATTCTTAGCTCTGTGTTTTTAGATTAGATATGTGTCTAAGGTAAATAGGCTCGTATAAACATGACGTGTCTCATTAAAAATGCTGACTATGAAGGCCTTTTTCAATGCCTTTAATTCAAAATGGATCAATTTGTTTGAACTGCAAGTATCGCCATAAAACAATAATGATAAATAATACTACGGGCAGGTTATAAAAAATAACGTACACCTAATTAAACTGCACTGATTAAAACAATACAATTCAGTTCAATAAAACAGACCACATGTTGCGACCCCAAAATGTTCATGCACAAATTAATAGCTGATAATCCAAAGTTTGTTACTGTTTGGTCATTTATTCCCTTGGCTATAACATTCTGATCCCGCAACGTTTCATTATTTAATTTATTCATTGTATCTCGCAAGCACTGAGTTAACAAATTAAATCGTTTTAATGGCCACACTTTAGTCATTCTATTATACGGTAAAAACGTTGTCTCGCTTACAAAGACTCGGTACGGCTGATTTATTAAGGAGTGCCCTAATAATTTGGCTTGCTTATTATAAAACGAAATATTGACGTGGGCGGTGGTTTAATATAGCAATTCTACCCAGGGGCAACGAACAAAATAGCGTGTTTAGCTGACCAAGGCAAAATTTGCTTTATAACTTTAGAAATAATGTTTACAAAAACTTGGAAGACAAAGACATCAGCAGTACCATGATAAGTTTTTTGTCTCAATTTCTCTGATCGTCTTCGCACGTGTGACAATTCCAAATTGCACGACGGAAGTTCGGAAAAAGTTTCTCGCTCGGTAACGGGGTTTCAGCCAAAAGCGGGTCCAAAGAATCAGTTGAACCTTAACAAATGGGCAGCCATAAAAATAAATAAAACTTCGGGCATAGGCCGATTTTTATCTAGCCCTTCTAAGGGAAGTACGGGAGGTCAATTCGCTCACAACCTCTTCTAGTTACATTTTCACCCGATAATAGATCTTGCGTGAAATAAGGATGGTGCCAAATTGGGATATTAAGTGCCTTCTTTTCGTTTAAAGACTAAGCTCGGACAGTGTCCGTTTTCGGACCAATGAACGTTGATAAGAACGTCATGTTATTTTTCGATTCACTGGCTGCTGTATATGGAGGCATAGAGTGATTAGTTTGGTCCATTCCTTATATCGTGTGTATCAATTACAAGTTTTGTTTGTATTTAAGGTACAATAAAAAGCTTGATAATAAAAAGTTTAAGCACCAGCTCTCGAGTTAAATGTATGAATTTGTTTAAAAGCGTTAGCTAAGCTAGCCCCTTTTTATTTTACTTCATATTGAAAGATAAAGATATATCATTAAATATTTTAATTGCAATTTTAGAAAAATATCATCTTGCTGTTTTCCAAATTATTCTAGTTTATTTTTGTTAAGTATCCCAATGTAAAATAAGAGTACATTTTTGTGGGCGAATATGATACCAAATAAACAGAACTAAGTTTAAGGAGTGTGCATTTGAATATTCAAAAGCGGGCCTTCAGCCATTTACGAGACGAATGAATTTGAATTCAACACTAAAGTCTCGCTGGAATTGCCTTCAATTAATGTGATCGGGTGTAGCTTTTAATTTTCTCACGAGTTAGAGGAATGGTTTTACATTGAATTTTCTTTTAAAAGTGGCGAATTATTAAATCTATTTATTTTGGACAAAATATCATTTATTCGCGTATTAGTAGAAAAATACGTGAGTTACGAGTTGTTTTTTATTCTAATTTAATAAAGTCTAAAAAAAGAAAGACCTAAACTCATTTTGAAGAATATTAAGTATTTTTCAAAATGAGTTTAAGTCTGCCTTTTTTAGAAAAAAGAAGTTTTTTAGGAAAATCTGTTAAAAATAAACACAATGACAAGAAAATCTTCCAATTGAAAACCAATACCAAGACTATATCTAAATAATTCGTCATCTCGAAAGATGGTTGATTACAATAAGAAAAGAAAGAAAGGGAGAAATAAAGTCACCCAATTTAGGCTTAACGATCACAAACAACGTGGTTGGGCGTAGTGGTTGAATCAATCAACGTTTGTAGGAAAACGGAGACGAAATTGATTAGCTCAGCCTTCAAAAAGGCTTAGTCTTTATTTACCGTTCCTATTTAGCTACTTCGTTTATTTATTTATAAAGGGACTTTTATAAAATTAATATTACAGAATTACTAAATTGTTAGACAACGTTATGGAACGGATAGTATCCATGCTCCTTTGTAATTCAATTCGTAGAACGAAAACCAGTATTCTGAGTGACTATCCTGAAACTTAACTGGAATATGGACTTATTAATACCTAAGTATCCGCATATTAACAATAATTGTTATGTACAAACACCGATAAAAAGAGGAGAGAGAGGAAGAACTCTTGAAATTGAATTTCCCTCCTCACTGGCCTCTACTTTTGGATGATAAAATAACTCTGCTTAACGGACCATTCAATATCAAACATGTTCCTCCCACACTAATTCTTTAAAAAAATACAAAACAACAACTAATTTAATCTCACGTAACAAACAAAACTTTGTAATTGAAAAACTTAGGTTCTAACCTCATACCCTACGAGGGCTCAATACTGGCCTCCGAAACTATTTGCTTATGCTTAAACAAACTATTTTAATTATGACGCTTTTGATCATGTTTGTACCTCTTGCATTAAAATTCAGTTAAATTTTTGTTCAAAGAGCTAATCTTAAAATGAAAGGAAATTGTCTAGGATTAAATATTTTTCAACGTCATAATTAAACCCGCTTAAAATGTTGCCCTAACCTGAAAGAATGATGACCAAAAAGTTTCTCCTCCAAAATTATTTATTGGAAGGATTAAACATCCTTTACAAAGATAAATGTTAGTCGAAAAGTTTTGTGTTTATGCGCGAATAAGTGTTGAAGTTTTCTCAAAAAGTGTCGTTAAGATTTACCTTGTAGGCTGTAAAAACAAGCGTTCAAAACAAGTTAGAACGCGGGCTACTCTTAGGTTAAGTACAGCCCCAAAAGATTTTGCGCTAGTTACAAATATTACAGAAAGTGAAATAACAAAATCAAATATTAACGCACACTGTCAGAATTAAAACCATAATTCTAAATACCACAAAAGCCAAAGTGAATACGTAATCACTTCCTCAAGATCTTAGAAATGCAATTTCGGATATCTTTCACTTACCGGATAGACACTTAAGCAAAACGATAGAGGCAGTTAATTTTGACAAAGGAAAGGGCACAATGACTGGCGGCATACAGACGAAAACAAAGCAATAATTTCATAGCGAAGACATATTTGGGGAGAAAGTCCTGTTATTTATCCAAAAAGATAGGGGTAGTGACGAAAATAAGGTCTGAGATATCCATCTAGAGGAAATTTGCTCGTGCCCTGATATGTAGATATGGTCTATCTTGCCTATATCGCCGTCAGTGTAGAAAGGGTAGAAATTGTTTACATGGACCCGTCTTGACAAAGATCTTCTGATATAGGTTAATGCTATTTAAACGTGTCACTAGAGTACTATCTTTGTTGGTTTTGTCTGCAAACATGTATACTCTCCTTAGATTATATAATTTTTCGGACGAAATCAACTAGGTTTATGGATCTACTTAGACTGGATGGATGGTATCAGATTGTTTAGTCACTGACCCCAAAACGTATATTATAGATACTAACTTCAATCTAATTTACCTGTTAGGCATAATTTAAATTTTGCGGAATTTGTTCGAAAGAGTCACCGCGTCCCTTGAACGCAAAGGGCTTTAGAAGGAACACGGATGAGTTTTAGTCAGTAAAAGTCTGATACGCCCTTCCACTCCACCCAGAGCGGATGAAGTCATTTGATGAATTCCCATCCTTAAAAAAAAACATAAATTATTTGAGTAACATTTGAAAGTCAAGTAGCGTTTTGTTTTGAAACCTTCTTTTCATTCAATAAGTGCTGCAAATGTATTACATTGTGCAAAGCTTCTAAAAGCTAGCCGTTGTCGCTATGCCTTAGTGTGCATATCCTTTGACAAGCGTGTTGTGTTCACTGTTGTTATCTTATTTCCTGCGAGTGAAAGTATTATTCTGTGTTTATTTTCCGTTCCCTTCAGCAGGTAGGAATATATTATCTCCCTTTGTTTCAAACTACGTTGCCAGCGATTCGGCTTTTGTTTTATTTTTATCTGCTGGTTTGTGTAAATGTGTAACAATCAAAGTCTATATAGCAGTTGGAAAAGTTTAATTCGTCTTTTTAACGACTAGATCTTTCACGGCCTACTAAAAATTCAAACTCGATTACGACTTTGACAATATTGACCAACCGAGGCGAAACGTTTGATGAGCTTGAAGTTTTACAACATTGTAAATTTCACTTTTCTCATTATCTGAAATGCTTTTAATTTCCTTTAAAATGAAGACGTTATTTGTAACATGCAGGAAATTAATTGCGAATAAGACTCTTCATCATTTTTATTGCGCATGAAACTTCAATTTAACGTCTTGAAGTAGGACGGCTCATTCTGAAAAATTGGGTCGGTAGATAAAAATTTTTGGTCGCGAAGTCGTTACGACGTGGGAAAGTGATTCGCTTAAAACTGGCGCCCTAGCTCAATGATGAGAAATGCTAGTAAATAACACTTTTCTACTTTTCTGATCAAATAAACAATGCGGGGAAAAATACGCTCTGTGACAACCGAAGATGAAAAACAACATGGTGTGAATAAATGTGCTTATTTTTCGTCGTTCGCTTTGGGTTTAATGTTTACTTGTGTGATTTTATTGTCCACGCATTAAAAATACCTCCGTGAGAGATGATAGCTAAACATACACCAATCTTAACATAAACCCCACTAAAATTTTGTTACTAAGAGAGAACACTAGAATGTAGACTTCTATCTTACCCCTGAACTAAATACGAATACATCACCTGTCATGTGTGCTCCCTCACTTAACTACAAAATGAACCAAACACACCGGATATCCCCTTTCACCCTTTCGCGTGGTTCTAGGTGGAAATATTTCAGTGTGTTTGCGCACATTTACATTATGCAGAGTCAAACGTGCATTCATTATGACAGCCATAATTATGTTATGGGAACAACCTTGCCGCTGTTACCTTCATGTAGACAAACAAGCATACTGTCAAGAATTTATGAGCCTCACGGAATAAAGATAACCCTTTTGAATGGGTTATGAAGAGAACTTGGATTTGCGTGCAAACATAACATTTTGCCAATGATAGCACTTTCGACTTTCAATATAATATTACCCTCTAAGCACTGTGTCGTATAAAAGAAGCTCTTATTTATCGGTTTCTTCTTCTGAAGTTTGATACCATTTACTAATAATATTGGAGTTGTCGAACCAATCTAAACTTGTCGCGGGAGTCTTGGAACTTTCTAAATTCTCAGAATCTTTCACGTAAATTCTGAAAGAAGCTTAGAAGGACACTCTTTCTACTTTGATTTATACAAGTCATGATGAAAATGCAGTTCTAGCATAGGAAGACGAAACAAAAACTAAATTAAGTGATACAGTTATAATGCCTGAAGTAGAATTGATACAAGCGACCCTATCAAAATAAATGGCAGTCTTGAGCCTGCTCGTAAACGACTTGTAATAAACTTCACAGCATGGTTGTCAGTTTACACAAATCGGTTAATGCCTTACTTGGAATCATTTTATGCAGATGACTGTTTTAAATACGCAAAGAAAGAGACAATTTATAGCCACTCTAAGTATGATTTCATTTGCAAACTAGACTACTTGACTTAATGATCTCATTTTATTCTGATGATATTACTACAAACAAAATATTAGCAATTTTATAGCTACGATACTAGACATTTCAGCATAATGAAACCCTGAAGAAAAATTGAAAACAAAGTGACGGATAAAGGAAAGAACATTGCGAATTGTTTTCCTTGTTCTAGTTGAGTCGCGGACGAAGAATTGAATTGCTTTCTTCTACTAACTGCGTTGGATATTATAATCAGGAATGAATCATCAGCGTTGAATGAGCAATATTAACTAACATCAAGCATTCTGTTTAACACGATACACGACAAACTCAAAAATTTCATGGTAAAAAGGGTTCAAATAAAAAATGTACAACAGCTACCAACGAAAACTAAGCCAGCTTAACTTTAATTAACTCTAACACTGAAAATAATTCCGAAAACGAATTACAGTGAAGACATTGAAAACTTAAACAATACACTTCAATTGTTTATTAATAAACAACGCGGAGTCACGAAAGGTACTCAACGCTCTTACATCTACCCTCCAAACGTCCCTGGGAAAGGCGGTTACCGCTTTTTCAAGAGCCATACTTGCTTTAATGAAGCAGGTAATGAGTCTCTGAGAGTCAACAGCAAACAAGGTGAGTGTTGAAGTCTTAAGGCGGTAGTGCTAGGCAAGCCTGCGGAATTCAAAATGTTGTGAGATTTTTTAGATGCAATGGTAATTTTAGCTAGAGACGGACTATGGCGCCTATTAAATATATATTTAATTTCAACGCGAGTAATTAAAAAAAAAAAATGTTTTTTTTTAACTAAAGGAAAAAAAAATCACATCATTTGAGTACATTTCTAGTGTTATAGAGATGATTAAACGATTACAATTCTATAAGGTCCCATTAAAACAGGTGGACAAATTTTAACACAGCATTCAGTACGTATAACCAAAGATATTCAAGCAAACAAAAACACTATTGAATTCATTTTATTTTGACCCAAAAATAATATTTTTTTCAGTACACTAGAATAAACACATCCATTATGGGTACTTGATGTCACGTGCGCCTGCACATTTGTAGTATCAGAATTATGAGAAAACAAAGAAATGGATGTGTTTATACATTAGGTACCAACATTCTAAGTGGAATTTCGCTAGCTGATTTTTTTTGCTTGTATTATTATTTTTACCATTGTCCTTATTTTGGTGGTCTGAATGATTTCTAAAAGTTTGTCCATCTATTTTAATTGTGCTTTTTAATTCATCGACAAATATTTCAGAGTCGGTTTGGTCACAAGTGAGTATTTTCACCTAAATCTGATATTTGATAGAATTTAAGAAACAGCCGATTACTCAATATCTCAAACGTGAATGTATGGAATATTTTGACTATTTGTTTGATGCACCGCATGGATTTGGCTACAATTGACATTGCTTTGAATTAAGGTATAGGAATACCCATTGGATACTCACATATCACGAACGAAGCCACTAATAAGAGCATGCATTGTAACTGAACTGCAAATTGCAAAAAGCTTAAGAACATTTGAATTTCACGGGCTTAGCCTCTTGATGGGAATGTCTCAAAGAGCTTCAAAGATATTTTTCATCACGAGTTGTTTGTACATGGTATGACAAAATGTTGTCGGAAGCGGATAAGGCATTACATCTATTATCGCTGTTTTTACGCCAAATTACTTTCGAGAATAAACAAACAGAGATTCTAATTTTCTTGCTACTGATTTGTCTTCGGATGAATTTTTCGAATATTTTTTTTTATCTGTGTTAAGAGAAAATTTTGATTGCTACCAGTAAGTAAAGTCACATTTTTTCCGTATTATTTTTATTTTTGACTGCAAATAACTTCGTTGAAGATATAGATTGTACTTTCAAAGCTATTTTAATAAAGGACAACTATCATATCTCCAATCTACTTTGTTAAAAACGTTACAATTAACGCCTTCCACTAGGCTCAATATAAATTGCTGCAGGGTACTTGGCAACAAATTAGAGCTGAAAATTCCTCTGAGTGGAAAATAACTCGCCTTGCACTCAATTTTAATAAATTAGTCTCAGCGAAATGAACTAGAAAAATGATGTCACCGTGGAGTGTTAGCACGCAATTTTAAGCTCTCCTCCTTCCGGCCGCGGTGGCAATTTATCATTTCTTAACAAAATGAATGACGTATTGCTTATGATGCCTTTCACTAAAGCATCTCTGGAATTTCGGATCCAAGCGAAACCTGAATGAAGACCGCATATTTCACTCCACAGTTAATAAAACCTTTGACTTTTGAATAAAGTCATTCAGTAAAAACATTTATTGAGCGTGAATTCTGTTTTCAGTAATGCCCGTGGAATTAATGACGTCATTACATGAATGTTTTAATTTTTTAAACCCTCTACATACACGCACGCAATACAGCTGTTTGTCATTGGCCTTTGCACGGGGTAGCACAGGGGATTCGTCGTCAAAAACAAACTGGGGAATGGGTGTCCTCGGAACTTCCTGCTTAATTAAATGGATGTTTATACAGGCGGATAGACGTTTTCCACGTTGAGTCTTATTAAGCAAAATTGGGCTAACTTTCCAAGGTTTTGTTTTCTTAGAGATTGAAAGAGACACACGAACCTGCTTGGCTGGTAGAAGAATTTAAAAGAGATGATATGCCACTGAAAAAGGGGAATTTAATTCTTAGGAGCACCTGCCGATGAACTGAATCCGATTTCGAATATTTTTGAGTGTTTTTTAGGCACGGAATTGCCTAAGTTTACTGAAGCTCTATAAAGAGTCGCTCGTAAAGTTTTTATGCAGTAATTTACTCAAATCCTTCTCAAGAAAAAAAAAAACTAAGTCCAGGACCGTTTAAGTGAGGGCAAGTAAAAGCAAAACCCAGATCGTTAGGTTGTTTCCGAGGAGTCGTGAATCCCTTTTCATGATTTTCTCGAGTTTTCCCTTTGAGGCGCTTTAAAAGCGATGAAGCGTAAAACCCAAACCAAGATGGAACAAAATATCTGGAAAATTTCGACGAACCTATGCCAAGCTTTATTCCAAACTGATGGAAATGAACGAAGGTTTTGAGTGGATCAAATGACTTTTTCGTTTTAAGGCAATTCTGTAAGATAAGCCTTTTTTCTCCGATTCATCCCCGGTACCCACACTGTGCCTAATCTGCTCTATTTAGTACGACTTGGAACACTGCTTATGTTGTCGCGTGAAATGAACGTGACTATTCAGCCATAACTATGTTAAAAACTTGTCATGGTCCTACTCTAAACATAGTGTTTGTCTTCAAATATTCAAGATGGGGCAGCTACACGCATGTCGACCAGTAATTTAGAAATGGGTTGGACATGAACAACACGCGATGATGCCCAAATAAAAATGTTCCTTATTTTTTACAACTGGCGTTGTTACCATCAAATATTTACTCTATATGCAGTGGGCAGCTGAAGGTCGAAAACATCGATGTTTGTTTTCTTTTGTTGTATTTTTGAATGTGAAATATTAAACATGAAAACACACAACGCCTGAAGGGTTCTGTTTTTTAAAGGAGTCGTTTCGAACACGTTTTGTTTTTACACCGAACATTGATACGTGTTTAATATTTTCCTTGCTATTTGAACATGCCGCTCGGTTTTAGAACTCTGTGATTGTATTGTTACAGCGAATAACGTTATAAACGATGGAAGGCGGAACAAAATCATTTTAAATCCATAATCTGTTCACATAAATTCATCCGGCAACGAGCGGAAAATATTTTAATAGAACAAATGACATTTTTAAAGAAAGTGTCACTTCGATAAATTAGAAAATTGATATAATATGAATACTGAAACATTGTTTTCGATAGCAATCTCATGACAGAATCATTTTAATATTATAGACAAAAGAATATTAATGTTGCTCTCCGGACGTTGAGATATTTCTTTTAGAAATGTTGGAGACTCTCTCTCTAGGTATGATCATAGATCTAATAAATTGTTCACCTTGAGCAAACATCCATTCATCACGTTGTCTCGACTGCGCGGGGATATATGCTTTGGTTGAGAAATGTTCTACAGAATCAAGTTTATTGCCGTAAGAAATCCATTCTAAATGATTAACCTTTTATCACTGTTTTTTTTTTGCCAATTCATCTGTCTTTCTATCCGTTTGTTTTACTGGAAGGAGGAAGCACTTCTGGTTAATCATTGTCATATGGATCTTATTAAGATTTATTTTATTTTATTTTATAAAGTATAGTTTGAGATTGACCACGTAAAATGTTGACAACGCATGACAATAATTTCATAATAGTTTTGGCCCTTTTATTGTCAGTCGTTACAACAGAGTCTTAAACCTATGCTCACAACCGGTGCGTGTTTCTGACCAGTATCTTGATGAAACATACACGTAGTGTATCTTATGAGTGAATACGACATAAGTTTGACATACAATATATGAACATATTTATTTCAAAATTTAATATCGAATATCAATATCAATCCTTCGTCGAATGGATCCTGAAAACATTTTATTCTCTCATCGTTAGACATCACTTGACCTTGAATTTCTGAGTGCGTATCGATGCGGGTCAAATGCGGGTCGTATGTACCAGGAAGCAGGCTCGTTTACGATGCCGATACCTGAATACTTGGGTAGCTATTGGCATAGCTAAAGGGAGGTATCGCCAGTACAATAGCCGCTGCCTAGGGTAAGGTTACGCACACTCACTATGTGGACATTTTTGTAGTTTGTTGACTGTCATTATGTTACAGAGATGTATGTACGAGTTTAATTTTTCAGAAAATTCAGGAAAATGACTTTTCATGAAATCATTCGTCAAATAAATTTATCAGACGAATAAATCTGTGTCCAGACTATATTTCACGCCTCCACACAGAAACCTAAATTTTTATGTCCATAAATTCAAACGGCAAGAAACTTTCCCCTTTCCGAAGTTGCGTAAGAAAGGGCATATAAATTACGACGCAAATACTTCGCCTCTCAGGGTTTCCCGTACTAATGAAAAACAACATCGTCACAATTCGGAAAGTACTAAAACGAAAAAGTTTTGACGGTCCAAGTCATAAACACATAGGTAATGAAAGGGCGTCGTCCTGAACGGATTTAATTTGACTTTATCAATTACGTAATTTTCACCCGAGTTTACCCGGTAGCCTTTGCCGAAAAAATAAATTCGGGTGTGCCCCTTTTGAGCCGGATTTTAGAGCGTTTATTTTTACAGGTTGTACAAACGGTGCTAAATCAGCGTTCTTTCAGTAACACCACAAACGCTTACCTCCCTTGACTGTTATCTTTTGAACAAAACTCAGACGCCAGAGGTGAAACGACCTGCCTATTATTTTGATGATGCGACAAAGCTTTGAATATGACTCGACTCTTTTATAAGACTTTTCGGTGTTATGCTGTATCATCGTTATGGCTATTGTTGCAATTGTTCCCGTTATATTTTCATTTGTCAGGTCGAAGTCGCTTTTGGCGTCGTTTTATCAAGACTTCCGTTTTTCCCTACCATTTATTATGATCAGGAATGTTTTTTTTTTTCTTTGTATATGTCTTTCACACGGAGATTGAAGAAAGTAATGTTTAGTTTCAGTCATCAATGGTTCTAGGAGATGTCGGATTCCAGAATGATATTGTAAGTACTGATGATATTGGACAAGTTAAACAGTGTATCGCCGATCTGTCAATACTCTTGAAGTCAAATCCTTACCACTGGGTGACTCCTGCTCATAGTTCGTTTCATTAAAGTAAAATTTTTATGAAATAAAAATTATAATTGACCGGCCATTACGTATGTGAGTCATGTGTCACCATATAGTAACGATAGATTAGATGTGTGTACTTGAAACTAATAATTTCTTCACTGTTAATATAATAATAAAACCGTGTAAAAACATACTCATGCATTACAACTACAAAAACTACAACGTACCTCAAACGACGAAAGTTCAGCGACAAAGCAGACTATCATCGACAGAGTTATATCGCTGCATCAGCTAGAGGTGTAAATAAGTCGGCCCTGGCGTCGACAGGGCATGTTCCGGGGCTGTCGAGTCTGTAGCATTGATCCTGCACCCCTTCACCTCGCTTCCTTCATCGTCGATTATCGATAAACTTATCGTCAGCATTCGATTGTACATAGTCTGTCACTTCACTATTTGAGCACTGGATTTTAGGACACTGTTTTTAGGCTATTGGGGTTTAGTTTTTAAATCATGGTTTCATAATTTTAACCTAAATATTTGACTATACTGTACGAAATATATAAACGATCTGTTTGAAAATGCAGCAAAAAAAAATGAATTAGGTTAGGGATATTTTTTATTTGTCAGCACACGCGCAAAATTAAGTTTAAAGAAATTACTCGAAAAAGGGAATAGGATCTTTTTTATTTTGCAGTAATAGCATCTACGTAGGATTAATTTGAAATATACCAGCACACAATGTTGCATTACAAAATACCTGTGCTTTCGTACCTTTATTAAAACATTTTTGTAAGCCAGATGTTTGCAATGAATGCCGAGTTTTTTATTATAATCCTCACATTGTACCGTCGTTTAGCAGAATATTCATTTAACTAACAGGCTCCATCGTCCAAGGCACTGTCGACAGCTGCTTACCAAAGAACATCGATCAAGTTGGTTGCTACGAATAGGCTACGCTGCTACGACAAGGCTACGATAGTGCTACGCCGTAGCAACTGACCGATTTCCGAAAGTATTTTACAACCACGTCCAAGTTCGAAACTAGGCTCAAAGTGTAGTAAATGAGTCATTATTTCCTTGATTGAACAACTTTTTGGCATCGCTTCTTAAGAACTCTCGACCCGTCATATAATTTCGTCCACAAAATGGGAAGTAAATAACAAAATATTTGTATCGAACGTGAAAGTGTACCAAATAAATTGCCCTCGACCTCGAAATATTTGCCATCATAACGAAACGGTTGTAGAAAGTGGTACTAGAATTAATAATGACGAATTCTCAGGAAAACTTTACGTATAATTGGATCCCTAGGCTTACACTCATTTGGGTCAAGGGCACTCCTATAAGTTCTCCTGGACTACTTAAGATAGGTATTGAAATAATACAAAATTATGTACGTTGTGGGTAGGCTTTCTACACATTATATTAAAGTTTGTTAGTAACAAACCAGAGATAGGCTGACTATGGTCATGCCGACTAGATGAGTCTAGTCGGCGCTCAAATGGCTGACGAGTGGGCCTACTAGCCACTGACTATATTTGTGGCCAACTAGTATATATTTTTTTATTTTTTACATTTTTTGATTTGATTTTTAAAACGTTGTATTTTATTGACCTAATTAGAAATTTTATACTTTGATGTGCGCACTGTTTTTGTGAGACTAATTTATTTATTTGAAATGTAAAACATTTAGTAAAAACTGGCAATTTGTTTTTTTTTTAAGTCAGTTTTCTTGTCGCACATCAACATCGACTAGGCGGATCCTCTTGTCGAGTAAACGTCGACTAGTTCGTCCATCTCTACAACAGACCAATTTAGATATGTGTTTTGACTGTCAGGTTGGTTTCGAGATGATATCCTAAGTGATATTGTCTGAAGATTGTTTGTGACTCTCACGTTGTTTCAGACCTCGGGTTTCAGCAATTGGAACTAACAGAACTTTTGTAGTTAATGACATGTTTGTCTATGACGCAGACGATATGACTCTAGAAAGTTATGTTGCCTAAATGGCTTTCTAGACAAAGGTTTTAAAATACTTTTTACCCAACGATAAATAGCTGCGTATAGTAAGTATTTCTGGCTACTTTTGATTTGTCGTGTTTTATAATATCTATTATTTAGTTGTCAGATTTTGACATGAAATCGTAAACCGTAGGTTCGTTACAAAAAATCTCATACAAGCGCTAATAAGCTTGCTATATGCTCAGATCTCTCACAAATAATATACACAGATACTCTATGTACTCTATGTATATTATTTCTTGATGTTGTTAAATTTATCGAGTGTACCAATTGTATTGTTCGGCTTATTTCTTTGTTAGATAAAACAATACTAAAAAGTTACTATGTCGAATTCTCAAGACCTCGCGCAACATTTTGTCAGTCTTAAACTCCAATTTGGATCAATCTATCGGTGCCTTAATTTCCATTACCATTAATTTAACCTACGTTCGAGTTTAGAGGAACCAATTTCTATTGGTAGAATTTGTCGTCTCACCAAGCTTTAATTTTGATCTTTGATCGTGGTCCTCTAATTACTTTCCTTCTGTAGGTAGGCAATTGAGTTTTAGAAAATATGACAAAATAATCAAACACTATTTGTAACCAATTTTGTTAAAAAAACTGTCATGTATTAATGATGTGATTGATTTTTAATCTGTGAATTAATATTTCTCAGTCTTAAATGACTGATAATATTATAGACAATAGAGAGTAAGAATTTATAAAATCATATAGTAATTAAGGTTTGATAGGCCTCGGTATCAGATTTTGTCAGAAGATTAACAAGAAATGACTCATAAATCTAAGTTTCATGAAATTGGTATTATATAGATATTAGAGCATGACATTTCGTATTAAACGGAAATTCATTCGCTTGATTTATTTGATAGTTCTGTTTATAATAATTAATCCATCTCAAATGAACTTGTTCCAATAAGCGTCCAAGTTAAAATATATCGTACACTGTCAATAATATTACTCAATCACTATTAAACTGATGGACCATTAATTTTATGTAATGAATCTTTTAATAGTCCACCATAGCAAAATTGTTAATGGATGCGTGGCATTTAAATACTCCAATTAAATAAGAGCTCCTACTTTTATAGTACATTTTATTATCCGCGCAGTCGATAAATGTTCGCGCGTACATTTAAAACACCCTGGTTTTTACCGTACCCTTTTAATTAAGGACGAATGAACAGCGAAATAAACCCGTTAATTTTGATTACTTACAAAACTCTGTTCATAAACTGAGCAAGTTTAATTTTGCCTTCAAAAGGCCTAGAATTTTGAATGTTGATTCTGGGCGAAGTTTAACTGGCGTGTTACTCGTTAGGTTTCGACAAAGGTATCGAACGATATATTTTAGCCGATTGTTTGAGCACTGTTGGACTTTAAACTTGAGTGTAATTGAAACTGCTGATTGAATCTGAAATTCGAAAACGAGATTTTAACTTGAAACCATAGAAGCTCGGAAAATTGAACTCGATGGCGAGGAATTGATACCTACATGACGATCAAAGGTGGAAATAAATTGACAGCTATTTTCCAATATGATTTTATCTGAGTTCGAAGAAATAAATGTAAATGGCATTGAAACGAAGTTGAAAAATACTTGGAAAAGATACATTCGTCATTTATCTTCAAAGTAAAATCGTTACCGATGGCAACGAAAACACAATTTATATGAATCTCTTTTAAGTAAATGATTTAAATTCGGAAACTGAAACATTTAAAGTTTAGTAGCCTTTAACAAGAAAGGAGAAGAAAAATCAATAGTGTAGACTACCCGAAAAAGACACAATATAAAACTTTTACAAGAAACTTTATTACAAGGAGGGAGGTGAAAACATCAAACAAAAAGTTCGGAAGATTTTTATTCATTAGTCTCGTTATTATGGTACCCGGGAACAAATCTTCGCAATATAATGTACCCAGGCCCTTAAGAGCAAAGTGTGATTTAATTTAAGTTCGGACCCAATTCGAATCTAGCGCTCAATCTGAACATCTTTAGCGCAAAGTTAGAAGAACTTCGGATTGTTTGGACGTAAACAGATAAGTCCACGGATTCAAACAATGCGGTTTTCGGAACGAAAACACATTTAAGAAAATATGTATATACTGAGAATCGGCGCCGAGGCAGATTTTCACGAGGAATGTTTTATAGCAGTAACTAACAAGTACTCTTATTTTGTTTTTGCGTCTAGAGTCCTTTAGTTAGATTACATAGATCTTTGTTTACTTGTAGACGAAATAAAACGAAATTGCTACAAGTACCATAAATTGTGACTCAAGAACACTCCTAAAAATATCGTATTTCTTGAAAACAAAAATACGTTCACGTGAGAGCGTGTGTAAGAAAATAACGTTTTGTGTATGCGTACTTCTGTGCCCTATAAAAATGCTGGAGAATTAAGTAACCAAAAGAGTAGACGCTACAAAAAGTAAGATTTATAATCGCATGAAAATGAAGTTGGGGCAAAAGTTAATACATTTCGGAGCCACGTCATTACTGTTGAAGAAGACATTTGCAGTAGGATATGAAGTGGAAATAAAATTGGGGCGACAATCGTATAAATCCCCAGCACTTTAGGCCTATGAACTTTTTACGTTGGTTGACGAAAAATACAAAAGTAAAAACGCGATACTGCTCTCATACCGGGCCAATTTAATGTCAGTACGGTACGTGTTAGCACGTAGCTGTTACCAAACAAATTGATCTGTGCCCTCACTCATTTTGCTTACTCGTACTTCGATGGCGCCAATCTTTTATTATCCTCATAGAATAAACACACGCAGACGGTTGTTCGAATCAAATTACACAAATAAATGTAACGGCAATTTCGAATGAACTTTTTTTCGATTTTACGTTTATTCACTGTAAAACATTGAGGTTTAAACAAGTTGAGCTTATGAATAAAATATTTACCTTTGCGTTCAATGATGATTTTGCAACAAATGTAATTATATTCAATAAACACAACGTAAAATCTTGTATTGTAGTTATATTCCAGAAAATGTATTTAAATCCACAGAATTTGCCATTTCATTAATCGTTCAAATTTTGGTCCACATGAGACCAGAAAAACAGTCACCACTTTTCTACTAAATTACCACAAAAAAAAAGAATTGCATATCTGCTAGCGTTTGTAATCTATGTATTTACTGTAGCTATCCAAGATTGCGGGAGACTCGTCGGCGTCGCTCGGGCGGTCGATGCACGCGTCACAATAAAACCTTTAGCAGCGCTCGCCACATTTCTCCGACCCCAATGCCTTCAAGATATTCTTCGGAATAATTACGGAACTGTGATATTTTTTTTTGCTCTACACTGTAATTAAGTTTGTCGCCCCTGTTTTATTATGTTATTGTAATATAATTGCTCGTTTTTCTGTTTTTTGTTTCACTTTTTTTGTATTTGTATTATAGATTTTCCGTTTCAAATAACAGTACTTAAATCTAAAATGAAACTAAGGCTGCTCTTAAAAATATTTTCGAATATGTCGCATTTTTCTTACTAAACATATTGTTAGGTTACTAGACATCGGTATCGACTGGTAAAAACAATTTATCATACCTCTGTTGTGGGGAATGATTGATTCTCTCCTTTCATAATCGAGATTGTATAATAAAATATGGGTCACTGTTTTCCATCTCAGAGCCAAGTTTTACAACTTATGTGAGCATTTTATACCATAAGATATATTTCTAAAGAATTTAACCTGTCTTCCTGCTCCCTTTTATCACTAAGGCAATAAGTCTCGTAAAGGTATTTTTATCTAAATTTTATAGGAGATGGTCATTCCTAGCCACGATAAATGGGCAATTTCCGATGTAGAAAAAGGGTCACAATTATTTTCAAGTTAAGTAGACCAACGTTTATAGTACTTATAGTACCATTTGTACGATATAAAGATTTACCTACAGATACAACTATTTGGCCGGATCGCCTTGTCTGACCTTTACAGTTAAACGTAGGTACCTAGGTATTGTGTCAACCTATTAATATTAAAGAAATATATTACAGTTAATTGTGTTTGATAACATCTCTATTTCTGTTTCAATTTTAAAATGATTTAACTTTTAGGTACCTTCACTTTTTTTAAATGATCTGTTTGACCCTAGAAAGTAAAGTTGTTATTTGACCTGAAATGACTTCAATTCATTTAATTATTAGGTATATGACATAAGGACAATGTGAAAAGTTAAACCTATGAGAGCGTCCACGTACTTTTTTGGCGTAATTTATGAGTAAGAGTTACCAACAACGTTATATAGTAAGTACACTATGTACATAATGTTCACAGTAATAACATTAATCTGAAAGTACCATAAAGTTGTTGTGAAATAGACAAAACACCTACCTACTTTGAGATATTCTGAGATGCTAATAAATTCATTTGTTACCACGTTCTCATTTGAATAAAACATGAACAGTGTATAAAAATAAGTCCTAAAAGTATTGTTTGCAGTAGAAAAACCAGACGTTTGAATTACCTATGTCTGGCCTACTTTGGAATATTTTATTAAGTGACTAATTTATTTAAAGGGTATCGACTCACGAAAACTTTGCCCAGATATTACCATGTTTTGCATAATACGTTTACATAACTCTCTTGAGATTCCCAAATAATATTATCATTAAGTGCCGTTATCTTTAAAGTACGCCATTTTTCGCACCTTTTGTTGTTTTTTTTATCAGGATAACTTTATGAGGAGCGACTGTAAAATTAGGTCACAGTGAAAAAATAATTTGAACATCCTGTAACTGTTCGTTTCAAAAAAATTTCTCGTCTCATAGTTTTGAAACAATTTTTTTCGTCCCTTTTGGAGCGTTTGCAAAAGTTGTTTTTTTTGCATTACGGACATCCTTCTGTGTTTATTTTATGCTTTTCCACTGTAGAACATTTTTATGGGATAAACTTTGGAAATTCCGGGCAGTGTTGTGCCCGAAAAAGATCATTCTCTAAACCTTTGACATTAATCACAGTTCATTTTGCTGTCCATTTTTGTAAGACTTACCTTTTATGCCGTATTACGATTGGTAATATTGGAAGGAAATTGGAAAATGAGATATGATCTTGGACGAATAAGATACCTTATTTCGCTGCGACCCGTACAAAGAAGAAAATTATTTAGGTTTACCTCCACTATTCTTGGAAAGTAGGTTCTCATCTAATTCATATAAATGACATTGCAAAGAAAGACCTGCTTCTAGTACCTACCTATCTACCTTTATTACGTAGAAAATAACATTGGAACAAGAGATTTATACTTCTTAATTCCTTATCCATGTAGGTTAGAGCTATAAAAATGTAGGACACGGCCCATAAGTGTGTGAATCCAGTTTTATGATCAGCAAAGTGAGCAGAACTAATTGGTGAGTGATGAACCTATAAAATGCGATGACGTTGGGTAGAATTATACCCTCTGGTGCCATGAGTAAAACGCAAAGGAAATGTCACTTAAACCTAAACGCGCACGTTTGCGTTCCGTATTCAATAATTTAATAATCATACTCCTGAACAAACAGTTACCTATTAAACGCTCCATTCACCGCAGGTGTACCTATATTCTACATAAAGTAAATTTAATTAACAGTTTAATTATATTAATGGAATTGTTTGCACTAACATTTGCATAAAATAGTGGCCTTATTTAGAATAAACCTACTATATAATGTACATGTGTGTTAGACTCAAAATGTTATAATAAATGGGTGTGAACTTGTATTGTACTCGAAGTAAAAAATTGCTTTTAGGTTATGTTGAATTAGGTGGATTCAAAATTGTGGTAATGAAAAGTTTAGATGAAAATGTATTTTAAAACATAATGTTGTATGAACAAACACAAAACAAAGAAATAAGCCGATTTTGCCAATAGTGACTACAGAAAGCCTTAAAGCATAACAACATATTTTTTTTCAGGAAAATAAGTTTTATACCCAGTGGCGAAAGTTTATATCACAGCCATTACAGATGCACTTCGGCATTAGGTATATCCATATATTGTTATTGTTGTCAACCGAGCACTTTAAAATTGGCTATTTTTTTAATTAAAATTTTAAGTTTCTATTTTAGAACCAATAACAAAACAAACACTCCAAAATGAAAACGGAAAAGAACACTATCAAATCAATCAGATATAATTTTACTTTTTAATTTGAACAACAACGTGTAGACGAACGAACGACACGTATTTGATTTCAATGATTCTGACAGCCGGCGTCCGAAACGTTAAACGATGAAAAATCTAATTTAAATGTTTTTTTAAATACAAATAACACTGACATTCTAAACAACTGTCTCCCTGGATGGATTGAGAGGTGTCATCTCGGAAGGTTTTGATCAGTGATTATGTATCGAGCGGGGAGCGAGCGCGATACTACCCCGTATACGGCGAGTTTCCAACTGAATCACCCCCGACTCGATGCCTCCGCCCAACATAGAGCGCTTGCTCGCCGTGCAGCCACACCAACATTCAACCTCCGACACCTCAAAATAAAGTCCAAATTAGCACGTCACACCGTTTGTGGTGAAGAAGATTCGTGCTTCGGTTCGTATAAGCGGCCAATACGCATGTCCACGACAATGTATATAAATTCATATAGAGGGCATAGTTTCCTTATACATTTGGATTTTCTCGAGTTCAAGGACTTTGCGTTATCTGTTTGAGTTTTTAGACGTCGAATCTCTATTATCAAATTACATTGGATATTGATATGATAATTCGCGATTTCAATTTTCCTTTTTAATTTTCAACGTAAACAGTCTTGTTGATATTTTTGTTTGAATAAAACTCTTGATGAACGTGAATAACCTTTAAAGAGGGATACAAAATACGTAATAGCTAATTTATTATTCTTTTGAACAATGTTATTTCTTCAGAATTACTAAGAATTTCTAGACGCTTTGCTTTTTGTTGATTCCCGGTATTTTCTTTGTTTTAAGTTTCTTCGATATCCAATTATTGACAAGGTAAGTGAATGAATTGCTTTTGAAGGAACGTTGTGATTATTATTTTCGTACAACCGTGGCATGCACCAACTTCAATGAAAATGTTAATTGCGTTAATTTAACAAAATACTCGTCGTCGTAAAACGTGGAAAATATTAATTAACATTTGCTTCCGCGCTCAAGAAAATAAAGGAAAACATAAAAAGGAAAAAATATATAAAGCAAGGTCAATTCCAAGGGTTTTTACATCTGCGAATATCGTTGTACAGGGCCACAGCGTGATTCAGTTGATCAATATTAATGCATAGCACCCCCCGAATAAGTATTATAATGGTGGGAACCTTTTACCGTAATGAATATTTCCCCGCTATGTGGGAAAATTACTTAGTTCTTTTATTTTTATTCGCTGGCTGTATTACTTTTGTATGTGTTGTATGAGTGAAATACGGCCTGGCTTTCTAAGCCTCTATCCGAGGTCTTAAGCAGAGGATATGTGCGTGTCACATTGATGGAAAAAGGAAACCATTGCGTAAGCTCCGGTTTTGAGGAATAATTTGTTATTTTTTGTTTAATGAATACGGGTACAGATTTGTTTTGGCAAATAATACTTGTAAATGTTTCACAAAAATCTGCTGTTTTTAAGGTTTTTGGAAGTACCTTTTTATTATTGACACAATCGATATAATACTCCAGTCAAATTACGCCGAATATTAGGCTGACTTTGCAATAATTCTTAACTCTGATTTTTTTGCCGCTAACGTGTAGAGTATAGGCAAAAAGGATGTGCATTTAAAAAAAAAAAAAAAATTAAACATCTCATTTCAACATTAACTCGATGGGACCAAATATTTGTTTGAGCATTTGTAGGATCTTATTTTGGAGAATTAAATGTTTTGATTTTGTAAGCTTTAAATTAACTTTATCTAAAAATTAACTACTTTCTTTTCATAAAATTACTGAATTAAATATTTTAATTCGCTTACCAACAAAATTGAACATTAACTGTTAGCGTTAGTTATTTATATCAGTTTTTTGTGAACGCGATTCAGGCAAAAATGTAACTGAAATAATTTGGGTTTTATTTAAATTGATAGATCTATCTAACTAAATAACAGAAATTGAACACATCTTATCATTTTTTTTTTAATTTGTATTAAAACGTATAAACGACATTCCTTAGGGCAAAAATGTTTAATTCTGATATAATTAATTAGTTGTATCTATTCTTTACATATTGCAAAAATAGTTAACTTGATTATCCTAGCTTTTATTGAAATATACGCGATTTTGTTTTTTTCAGAATTACCCAGTTATGGAAAATGTTAAATGTTTTCATAGTATTAGAAGAGCTAAGATCAAATACACGATTCAAGTAACAGAGTTAGGAATTTTTGAAAGGTTCAAAGCTAATTTGACCTATAAAGGGTAACGATTGAGTTAAACTAACATATCGCTGAGGTAGGCACCACTATTATTATAAAAAAATATTCAAAATATGAGTATATTTTAGGGCATCAACGAATTACTTTTTAAAATAACTAAAACTAAAAATAACATAAAAAAATATGTGATACAAAACCACATCAAAAGGTAATACTAGTTTATTTTTGTGTTTTAAAATTGTATGCTAACAAAATTTAATGGACCTAGAATGGATGGAATACTAGAGAGGCTTTTTAGTGTACACATAAACTACAAAAATAGTTTATAGTCACAAATAGCACTCAAATCCAGTTGGGTGGCTCGCTGTCCGATCACCACCAGGCCCGGGTCGATGGCGCGTTGTGTTTCACACGCGCCTCAAAGAGATGTCAGCATAGAAGACGGGAACCGCTAGGGCCTGAGCCTGCCAGGGTTGCGGAATTTGTTCGAAAGAGTCACCGCGGCCCTAGAACGTAAAGGGCTTTAGAAGAAACACGGATGGGTTTTAGTCAGTAAGAGTCTGACACGCCCTTCCGCTCCCTCCAGAGCGGAAGAAGTCATTTGATGATTTCCCATCCTTTAAGAAATAAAAAGAAACAAAAAAAAAAATCTCTGCTGTATTAAATTGAATCAAATTTTGTTTTCGCCGTAACTAATGAAGCGAAATTACCTTCGAACTATGTTAAAGTTAGGGAAAGGGGTCGCAGAGCATCAATTTTCCGGAAGACTGTTATTTCGAATCCTGTCTAATATGATGATTGGGGTAATGCGGTCCACACCCTTTACCCATTTTGTTGCCCCTTTGTTTCGCTTTCCAACTTGCATATTTAACAAAATAATAATGTTTTTCGTGTGATGTGGGTAAATGCTGGCTGTGAACAAATTGCAAAGTTGTAAAATAGGTTAGGTAACTTCAAGAAAATTGTTTACTACTTTTGTCAAGAATTTCCAGTAAATATAAATTTTAATAAGGTTGAAACTGTCTAAATATCACATAGACAAATCGACATTAGAGACAATGTGAAAATTGTCATAAAGTCCATAATGTTTCATTCATATCGGATTTTGACTATCGACTTTGCTGGTAGGTATAGTTTGTTACGTTTTATAACATGCAAACGACATCCAAAAGGTAAAAAAACATTGATTTCCCCAACAAATGACAAAGCTTAACAGGACTGAGCTAGACATGTCGGCCGCTTGCCAATCGAACGGTGGACTCGTAAAACACTATACTGCGGCAGACCACGAAGGAGATGTATGGATGAGGACTACTTGGATGATTTCCTTAGGAATCGGCAAAAAGTGGCTCAAAACTGGGAACAATAGAAGGATTGGAGGAACACTTTAGTACAGCAGTGGAACAGCTCAGGCTTGATATAATTATGTGATCATTCCCTGAAACTACATCATTTTATGTAGGTTTCAGAAATGGTGGATGGTGAAGATATTTAGCGAAAAAATTAAGCCATTTTAATCTCATCTAATTCCCCAAGCACTCCGTACCTCCCACTTCATCATTTTCTCAATCCATTTTCGGAAAAGAAACAATTAATTTCGAGGTATCTCTGGGGCCATGAAACCAATTTACGCTCTTTCTCCAAAACATGATCCATCAATATCTATTCAGTCGTGATTTTATTTTCTCCAATGAACACTTTATTATAAGCTACAACATTTATTTTCGTTATAAGTAATTGTGTTTTACAGCTTGTAACAAAAACCCTGTGGTACCTTAAAGGAGTGTACATGTATACTCATAGGTAAGCTTACCATAAACGCAGTGATAAAAAAATGCCCAAAAAAAAACCTTTCAAATTTGTTTTGCATGATCCAGCGCAGTAGTATGTATGCGGCGGCGACACGGACGGCGGTGCAGAGGCTAGCAATCAGTTTTAGTTGCCAATTAATTATTAAATTAATTCATTGATTTTATTACCTATTTGAAGAATTTTGAAAAATGACTTTCGTTTTTGCTATCGGATATCGATTCTGAAAATGCTCCTACAAGGAACAACAAGGTTTTTCTTATACATAGTATACCACACAGAAACAGGCTGAGATGTATCAACAACATACCCACGTTTAGTTTAGCCAGTTACGTAAATAATCCTCCCGATCAAATTTCGGTCATGGTGGAGATCTTAACGGAGGCAAGCCAAGTATGCAGGAGATCTTATAGTGCACATGTGTGTGAGCAAATACTCGTGCACTCTTAGTTCATTTACATTTACAAAGCGACACGATCGGGGATAGATCAGACGCAAGACAACGCTCCTGATCGTTACACGTGCAACTTCCAATCGCCGAGCTAATAGGTACAAAGAAATCCGTAATGAAAGGAACCAATAACACTTCTTGCTCCACCTAAAAATCGAGCAAATATGGGGAACTTATAAGCAATAATTGGGCACAGATCCAGTATTAGGGCTACAAGTACAATTTGTTTTATATGTAACTACTCATGCCGCAAGTTAAGAATCCTGAATGTACTGAAAAATCTCTAACAGGAAATCCATTAACACTTTGCCTGACCTAAGAACCAACCATAAGACCCTACGTTAAGGAAGCGACCATGCAACCACGAGATCAACGAGACGGACGTGTTGCATGAGAGTTGAATATAAATTGCTTTAAGATATGATATGTTTTAAGTGACAGCTTTAATTCCCCAAAGCGCACGTGACTGTTGGAGATACACAAGGTTTCATTATATGCAGCGGACATACGAGATGGGAACGTTCGCAGAGAGGCTTATACGGGTGTGCTAATGAATATTATGCGTGTAATTATGTATCACTCGCGTCTTGATACAAATTTTGGTGAGTAGCAAACTGAATTTTCTTTGAGGACGTGACTTGAATTAAATTGGACGGTATATGATTACCATGTATATAAATATTCATTTATGGAAGTCAAAGTCACGATTGCTTTGAAAATATATCCGATATCAGGTTATTCGAGAAAGTGGTACGATCAAAGAAATTCTTGCCACTAAATAAGAAGTAAAGTAAAATACAACAGCAGCAGTTTTCCTTATTTTCTCATCCACTGAATATAAATTTGAAAATCTTCATCGCGAAGTAAAAATGCAAAGAGCGGTTACACTCTATTATCCTTTATCTTTCAGAGACAAATGAAAATTAATACAAATAAACAAATGGAGCAACAAGGATATGTAAGAAATAAAACGGCAATCTAATCTCAGCCTCGCTGAAGTAATTTTCAGACGAGATGATGCAGAAAACACAATAGCTCTGACGTCACTGCATCTGATACTATTGAAGCCATCTCATTACTCTACAGCTTGCGAAACACTGCATGCATTATGTACCAAGCCTTTGTTATCAGCCTAGGTCCATTTCCAGTTTTATGACAAGCCGTTGTATGAAATTCTTTAACTAACAGGAACGATATAAGACTGTTATTTATTGTGTCATAAAATTATATCACAAACACTATTTTTTTAATAAAATGTTCATTCACTATGTGTTTGAGATTGACTGTCTCATTACGTCTATTCATCAGTAATTTAATTATACTTTACAAAAGTATGTCTAACTCTATTGATTGATTTGATTACTTTGGAAAGGTGCGCACCAAACTTCTTAGCATTTGAATCACTTGATTTGGTGCAACTTTTAAGTGTGTTTAGTTGTTTTTTTATTTCTTTGGTTACGTTTTCTACAATTTTATTAATTAAACTTATTTCAAGTTGCCGCAATTTGCATAATTAAATTAGGTACTCATTTCATTTAATTAGATTTCCTTATACAAAAACCATCAATTATCGTGTAATGGGCAATAACAGTGAACAGGTACTTCGAAATGGAGGTTGAAATTATCAGGTAAATAATGAATCATTTACATGGTACGCAAAGTTATGTTTTCAAAACAGCTTCTGTTAAGTTTTTCTCACTTCATGCATTCCATAAGTAGGTATTTAAAGCAAAAAAAAACAAAAATGAAGCCCAACCAAGCATTCGTTATGTATAAAAAGTTTCAATTGAGAACATCCTCAACATTTTTTGTTGTTCCATTTAATATTTTTAAAAGCTCCTAACCTCAATTTAAATTTTCCTCTAATACTGGCCATATAAAACGAAAAAGGTCGTTAATCTCACAAAGTGTATTTGCGTACTGGGAAAAAATTAAAACACGAAATTTGTCAGGGCTCGCTGTGGTGTGCCAACTGGCTTTGCCGCAAAAAACTCGCTTAAAGTCGGGAGCATCCTGATTCCGAGGCTTGTGGTGCTTTTGGCAGGACTCGGGCGGCCTGGATTTCAATCCGAGGAACTAATTTCCATTTTATCCCATCTCTTATTTGGTTATTTCGTGAAAAATGTTGGCCCTTGAAGTGGATCTACGAGAAGAGTAATGAGCAAATATACTTTAGAGATAACTCTATATTATTGATGTATTTCAGTTAAGTTCAAATCCTGATAATTATTTTTTTATCTGCGTGCCAATTTTTACAGCGTAAGACTTTGGCTAAATCTTCAATACGTTTCCTTTAACACACTCATGTATTAAAATATTTCTTCCCCTCACATCCGCAATCCCGTCAATGACATTTTATTTAACTCTTTCCCATCGGATGTGTCATGAGAAACATTCAAATATACAGCTTTTGTATCCCAGAACACCCATAAAAATATATTTCATAGTTTCCTCGTTGGGTTTGATTGTCCAATAGTTCCACCACAGACATATTCAGGTTTCTATGAATGACATGCGACGTAAAGTCAATAGCAAAATCCAATCGGCACTTTTTTCGTTTCTGTAGAAATGGAAGCGCGTTCGTTACTGTTTGTCATTTTTTCATTTGGGCGAAAAGGTTTTTGCTGTGGTTTTTTATATACATACTATCAAAATTCAAACACAATTATTTTTGTGTCAAATTGTTTATTTTAATTCTTTTTTGTTTATTTTTATTTTTGTGTTACATATGGAAATGGAATGTCAAACAGAGATAGGTACTCAATATATATATTGCCAGAACTGTTTATGGAATTGTTATTTGAATTCTTCTGGTATAAGTAACCCATTTTAAATCCAACCATATAACATTTGCAAGTATAAATCAATTCGTACCGTAGTGCACTCTTGATCACATTTGAAAGCTGAATAAAACAAACACAATTTCAAACATCGGTCTATCCGGAACAGTCGTAGACAGGTAAAACGGGCTTATCTGCTATTCCGGTAAAGCTTTTAGTCTGGAATATTTATAGAGTGTTCCCTCATGACCCAGAATAAATTCGAATTATGAATGTCGTTTTTTAATGCAATTTCATGACGTTTCATGTCACCTAGGTTTTTTCGTATTAATATTATGTAGTTTAACACTGCATTAAAGACTTTAAAAGTATATTTTGCTATAACAGAGGAAACAACTTGTTATAATTTGAGAATAACGTCTTTGACTAGAAAAATAACGACAGGCACTTTTTAAAGAAATCTCGATTCCCACATTTTTATCGTGTGGTAAAATCTGTACATAAATATTTTTTATCTATTGAATAATTCTCAAAAAGTGAACACAAAAAACACCAAATTAACCTTCGGACTACAGTATAGGTTATGCTGTATTCACAGCAGGTATATTAGCATAGGCTTAGTACGAAAATATGTACGAGCCACAAAAATTCTAAGCTAAATTCCTCTTGAGGTGCCACCACCGAAATTTCACAGCACGCATAGCTATCGACGTCCAGACAGGAAAGCATTCGTTTTATTACACAAAAGCCCCACCCAAGTGAAACATTCACCCACTATCCTAAATAACAAGAATAACGACAAAGTTAATTCACGAACAAAACACCATCTTAATACACCGAATTAAAGTTCTATTCAGTTTTAGGAAGAAGTGTAGTTATGTCATTTAGAAAAGTGATACAACTAGTCAGCAACAAAATGTAAATAAAATGGCATGCATTAATTGCTAGGTTTTCACAGTTCGTTTATCGGCAAGGAAATTTCTTTTTTTTGTGCTGGTAATGAATCCGTCGTCGTTATAATAGAATTAGTGGGGAATTAGATACTTCTCAGTGGGTTTTATTGAAATATGTAAGTGTGTTTATTCATTGCAAATGGTACACTTATTAGTATCTTTTTTAATGTAAAGTTAATGTTCTTTGTCTAATTTTGCTGTTTGATTATTGTCAGTAATTCAATCTGATGCGCTCAAAAATACCAATAAACAATAACAAAACATGGCGTTAACAATTTTCTTACAAGTAGATACCAACATGGCCATTACCAAGCCAAACTAAAAAACAACAGAATTTATTTCTCATTTTTTACGTGTACAATTTTTCAGTTACTTTCTACAGCAAAAATACACAGACATAATGGTAGGATATAATGTATAGCATTTTATCGCGTCTGTATTGTTCAAAGAAGATAATATAACCCAGGCTTTAATTTTAAAATCTTGCTGTCTGCGTTCCTTGGTTTCTAACAGACTGGAATTTATCGGATTTCTGATCTGATCTTTTTGTATCGTTTTAATGCCATATATCGGCATTAAAATTCCAAATGGCTAGCTAAAGCCAATGTTTATAAAGACATTGAACATTGTCTGCAACGTTGGTATTGTGGTTGCAAAGGTTACTGTTGAGTATGAGCTTTTGAGTTTGATTCACGAGGTGAGAGAAGTGTTATTGAGCTTTTTTCAGCTGGAATTTCTCAATAATAGTTCGGAGTCGAGACTCCGGCCCGGTTGATAGTTAAAAGTTCTACGTGGGGCACGTTTTGACCATGTCGGACGTATCGGGGCCAAACTAGCATCTCACCCTCCGGGTAGTAAACTGTTCTGGTCCCTTTCGAAAGCGGTTGAAATGAACTTTTGTCGGCCCACTTTACCACCAATGCTGAAACCTGATGGGTCGCTGGCCCACTCTGCAAGTGAGAAAGCAAATTTATTTGCATCTCTCTTTGCTAGCAATTCACGTCTGGACGCTGGCTCCAAGCAACCACTAACTGTACCTCGTTACTGTGACTCTTCGATGTCGGAGATCGCAGTTCACATGAAAGAGGTACGAAGAGTATTATGCAGTCTAGACGTGAACAAGGCCAGCGGGCCTGATGGCATTTCAGCGAGAGTGTTGAGGCAGTGTGCGCCTGAACTGTCTCCTGTGTTGGCACGCTTGTTCCGCCTCTCTCTTGAAAAAAAACGGTGCCAAAATCCTGGAAGCTTGCGAATGTACAGCCTGTGCCAAAAAAGGGCGACCGTGCAGACCCTGCTCATTATCGACCGATCGCCATTACCTCCATTCTGTGCAAGGTTATGGAAAGGGTACTGAACAGTAAGTTGCTGACCTACCTTGGAAACAATGATCTCCTCAGTGACCGTCAATATGGCTTTCGCCGGGGACGGTCAACTGGCGATCTTCTTGTGTATGTCACGCACTGCTGGTGCCAAGCCATCGAGAAACACGGCGAAGCACTTGCTGTATCGCTCGATATCTCGAAGGCCTTTGATAGGGTGTGGCACGCAAGTCTACTCAGCAAGCTTCCAGCTTATGGCATCCCAGCTGATTTTTGTAGCTGGATATCAGACTTCCTTAGTGAACGGTCGATCCGAGTAGTCGTTGACGGCTGCTTCTCTGACCTCATGGCTATTAATGCCGGAGTTCCTTAGGGGTCTGTTCTCTCTGCAACTCTTTTCCTGCTGCACATCAATGACCTGCTTCAGCCTGGTATTGTTGGGTATGCAGATGACAGTTCGGTTTCGGAGAGATACTTGTCTAGCGCAAAAACCAGCGGGGAAGAAGTTCGTTCCTTGAGAGAGGCCATGGTAGAGCGGACAAATTTGACCTTAAGTCTTATCTCCCAGTGGGGTGATGACAATCTGGTCTCTTTTAACGCCACCAAAACACAAGCATGTCTTTTTACCGCGAAAAGGAGTCGTTTCGACCTAACTCCGACTTTTCGGGGAACATCTGTTCCTGTAACCGATCGGCTCGAGCTCCTAGGCATGGAGTTGACAACCAGTCTCAACTTTGGTGCCACCATTGAGCACAAAGCCCAAACTGCGGCCAAAAAGCTGAGCATCCTAAATAGAGTGAAGCGATACTTCACGCCTGGACAGCTTTTAACCCTCTACAAAGCACAAGTCCGATCCTGCATGGAGTATTGCAGCCACCTTTGGGATGGCTCAGCTAAATACCAACTTGCCGCGCTTGACTCGGTGGAACACAGAGCTAAAAGGCTCATTGGCGACGTAAGACTGGTGGATGCCAAGCTTCACAGCTTGGCTCATCGCCGCAAGGTTGCCTGCTTGTCGGTCTTCTACAGATTGTACTTCGGGGAGAGTGTCCAGGAACTCCACGATCTCATCCCACCGGCCCCCTTCTACCATCGGACATCTAGACGCACTGCAAGTTACCATCCATACCTTGTTGCTATTCCACCAATTCGCACTAAACGTTTCCAAACGTCTTTTATAATGCGCACAGCAAAGGAGTGGAACTCTCTGCCTGCGTCTGTGTTTCCGAACGCATACAACCCTAATCTCTTCAAAATTAGAGTGAACAGGCTTCTTCTGGGTAGGCTCGCTCCATCGTCGACTTTGTCTCTGTCATCTAGGACCTAGACTACAGTCAAGAGCAAACCTATTCTTATTAATCTGAAAGTCGCTCACTGCTAGACATTGGCCTCCTCCAAATGTCACCACATGGACCGATCCAGTGCGTCTCGCATCCAGCATAGGCTCTAGGCTTTCACCAGATCGTGGGCAACCTTTTGAGAGGCCTTCCAACGCAGCGTCTTTCGGTACGTTGTCGCCACTCCAGAACCCTGCGACCCCCCCTTGAACTCTAATAAATGGTATTTCAACATAACTGGACAAATGTAACTTTGCTAAAAGTACAAAATATATATCACAATGTAGGTATGATGTTTTGTTATACTTTAAAGTAGAGATGTTGCGTATAAATTATAAATCAAACACAGGAGTGTTAAAACTGATACAAGCCAAACATTGATTTTCCGTGGGTATCTATTTATTACAATAAACAAACAAGCACTTAAAATACGAACATCTTTGCAGAAATGTCGCACAAAATAAAACAAAAGACGCAAAAAATAAACATAGGTATTTCTACTCTGCTAAGTAGAACCCGGAAATAATGATAACGTTACGCCGAGGAATTCCGATAAAATCATAAGCACAGCTAGTACAAAATGTTTCTGAGGCCCCAGACGTAAAAATAGGAAGCTTGAGACACATTTTTAGCAGTGAGTATATGTGACCCGACTAGAATTTAAATTCCGAGAATATAATATGAGATCCTGCCACGTATGCTGTAGGGAAACATTTTGTTTTATAATATTTTAAGGGGCCCCCAGAGGTTATGTAATTATAAGTATGATTGTCTTTGCGTTAAGTAAATATTTTAAAAATTTACTCAATATTCTAAAGATATGGATATGATAGGAAAGATCTAGGGTTAGTTTAAAGCTTGTAAATATTTTCGATTCGCAATGTTCTGTTGTTATTAGCCATTTTGTTTGTAGCCTAATAATAATAATATTCATCCCTTGGCTGTTTCCTTCAACTAGCTCAAAATATACACTATTTTTCCTTCCTTCCTACATTACCATAGAAATTGGAGTTATACATATAATATACATGTAAATTGCCCTTTCATTTCTAGTGCAAACCCTTCTTGAAGGGTGAGGTGTAAGCGTGCGGTGGAACAAGTTATTTCATAATACGTAGTTTTATACCCAACGTAACCCGCTTTATGGTCTTCACGTTACGTTTGTTTTATGATTCAATTATTAGCCACTAGAGTATTTTTAGTTTCGTCGCCACATTTCTCTTTGATAACACTTGTTACGATGGTAGATTAAATTTTAAATTGTGTCGTTAAATTCTAGGCTTTTGTTGATTTTTAAGCTTTTGTGGCGAAATCCTGATAACATTTTGGCCATTTGGCTAAAACACTAATTGTATTGCATGCAATGCTTTTAACTGACAAACAAAATATTTTTTAAACTATTCAGCAATAATTGAAAAACCAACTATCAAAGGAGAAGGTTAAATAAAAGCAGATCGTGGTGTTCAGACTCGGATCTCTATAAACGGCATGGTTTTCAACAGAATAGAAAATGGATAATATATTCAATGGTGTAATCCCCGAATACCATCAGACATTCAATTCATTTTGTTGAATGCGATTTTCTCATCGACTGTACGAGGATTCCAAGATTCTTGCTGAGTCTTTGTCTGAAACCAGTTCAGTTACATAACTTTAAATTCGGAATTAAATTTATCGTACTTTAATTGGATTGCTCTAATTTGTTCTTGTTCAGTGTTGTGAATAATTGTTTCGAGAGTTTAATTTATTATTGCCTAGTTCTTAGGTGTTCCTTTTATTTAGCGGGCGGACGGCGAGCATTGGGTGGCTCGCTGTCCGATCACCACCAGGCTTGGGTCGATGGCGCGTTGTGTTTCACGCGCGCCTCAAAGAGATGTCAGCATAAAAGACGGGGCCCGCTAGGGCCAAAGCCTGCCAGGGTTGCGGAATCTGTTCGAAAGAGTCACCGCGGCCCTGGAACGCAAAGGGCTTAAGAAGGAACACGGATGGGTTTTAGTCAGTAAGAGTCTGACACGCCCTTCCGCTCCACCCAGAGCGGAAGAAGTCATTTGATGATTTCCCATCCTTAAAAAAAAAAAAAAAAAGGTGTTCCTTTTATTTAGTTAACGTATTTCAGGAATTATCCTATAATTTTATCGAGAATAGAATAGAATACTCGTTACTATGCATACCATTTTTATACCTAAGTTACAGAAAATATAAATTAAAAAACAATTTCAGCCTTTTTGTTTTAAATTTTTCAAAATTGTAATATAAATCTAAATTTAACTTTAAAGTAATTTTGTGTTGTTTTGTAATTTTATTTTGTTGTTTAATTGGAAGTATCTGGCATTAGACCATTCGCATGTTTTATATAAATATCCCAGTTATACAGGGGAACCTATAATTGGCCAAAATAACTGTAACACGCATATTTTGTAAAATATTTTTATGCATCACTGTTGGTTACCTAAATAAAAAAAATAAAATTACAATGTTTTAAAGACAAACTTTGGATGCTCCTTTATTTGCTAATGGTTAACACGTTTGATGTGAGAGAGTATTACTATGTATGTGTGTTTCTCTTTCAAGTATATGTATTTCCAATCACTTGAAATAATTCAAGCTCTTATTGAACTTATGTTTACCAGTATCAAGACTTCAAGCACTTATGTAACATCACAAGCTTGAATACTTTAATTCAAACTCTTCATAGCCACACCAAGTATTACTTAAAAGCGATCCCCAATACATTGAACAAACCCACAAATTGCTTTAACGCAAACACTGAACCATAACCGCGTTATTCTCAATTTATAACATACAAAAATAAATGAGCTAATTATCCCAAAGTAACCCTCGACCATGCAATTTGCAAAGTAACTCCTTCCGTGACATAATCACGTATTAAGAAGGGATTTCTCGCACCGCTAACTGGTCAAAAAGGTAAAATGTGTTTGTACAAAACCTACGTAACGTTGTACTTATGAATAAATAAGCTTTAGCAATTATGAGAAGAAACGTGCAAATTGCAACAGTGGAAAATTTTAATAGGTTTAAACTGCAAATCTGACTTTATATTTGGACTAGCTGGTTCTATGAATCTACTTGTGTAGATAAACTTTTTATTGAATATCTAGCCAGTGGTATACAAATCTATGAATTAAAGTAGGGTTAAGTAAAGGTATAAACTGACTATAGCTAAACTAATAGAGAGACATAACTTGTTCAAAGATCTCTCAAGACGCTTAGTTGATACTTCACATGACCCAAGGACTGGTTTTTACCTTGGTCAAAGAACAAGCAATGCCGCCAGTTTTTTGGGTACACTTCCAGTCGACAGCGCTGCGGAAGAATTTTAACGCCATATTTTAGGGTTAATTAATTAGGAGTTTTTATTTTTATTTCTAGTGTATATAGTTAGTTAAGTATTTATGGAATAAAATCTTAGCTACATCACTTAACTTAGGTAGCATACAAGCTTTTTAATATCGTTATTTTTTTTTGACAGTTCAGTAAAGTTTCTATTTACAAAAATCATCAAGTAAAATTAACAAATGCGTACATAGAGACACGTTTTTTTTTTTCAAATAAATTATACGCATAGAAAGAGGTAAACCAGAAAACATGGTAAAATCAAAACCACCAATACAGTAAAATTTTCTTTAGTTACTATTCTATACAGGTAGTCAGAACCGGAAACCAGATGCTCCAGCCTAAGTTGATTGTAATACTATCTTCCACACAGACTGAACAAAAAATATATAAATGATAGATACCATATCTCTTTTAAAAGGTTCTTGGATATTGTATTACAACAAAAGGAAATAAGCTTTGCTGGACTTTTCTGCAATGTTCAGCTCAACTCAGAAGTTAACGTAGTAAGCGTTTTCTTCAGTGAAAAATATTATAAGAATCACTCGAGTTTCCAACAGCAGTTTGCAGGCTAATTGATAAACATTGTCTCATAAAAAACTGTTTATGAAAACATTAACTTGAAAATGATGCGAAAAGAAAACTTAGTTGAGATAAAATTAAGTTGTTTCATTCATCATCATCATACCAGCCCAAAGACGTCTACTGCTGGACATACACCTTCCCTAAAGCGGGGGTCATAATCGTCACTCTTGGCAGGCGGGTTGGCGATCGCAGTGTAGCTGTTGCAATGTACAGAGAATGCTGCTGCCGATTCTCTGGTGAGTCTCTTAGTCGTTCTTACGACACCCACGGGAAGCGACGGAATGGTACTATTCTTTTACGTCCGACAACATCCAGAATATGTTTCATTCAGCACTAACATTTTCAAAAAGGGAACTTGAAGGAAAAAAGGGAGGAGACAAAATATTTTTCTATATGTCACTCGGACACTTGATATAGACAGAGAACAAAAGGACCTTTACAAACGATTGATCACCGTTTGATATTATTAGACCGGACTTGACCTTAATCTTTTCCGGCCTTTAGGTGGCCTTACAAAGATAGAACCATTGTTGTTAAAGAACGTTTTAATTCAATTTGCAATTTCAAAAACTTGTCATAATTTGCAGATGTTTAAGACAATTTGCGACTGCAATGCGAATGCGAAATCTCCTTAAAAATACAAGAATTGCCCCTCAGTTTGGATATACCAGACCATTGCCGATGTGTTGCCATGTAAGACACAACACTAAAATGCAACATTTCACCGGCACCACCGGACGGCCTCTTTCACGAAAGGCTCTACTGGCTTTCAGCTAGTATTTCGAACTAGCATCAATTCAAGTCGTTAAAATGTAGATGGAGACAGATCTAAATCTAAACCATATGGTAGGTTGACACGACAGTCTCACGTATTTACAACGTTTTTGCACCACTTTGCAAATTTGGACGTCATCAAATTGCAAGAAATATTTTGCTTACGGCCTGTCTCAATAACCTATCAAACTTTGACCAACTGTCAAATTAGCTACCAATAGTAGCTAAAACAACATGCTTGTCTTTCAAAAATGACGTTTCAGCTACTGTTGGTATCTAATTTGACAGTTCAAAGTAGATACGTTATTGAAATCGGCCGTTATTGGTTTAACTCTCGTTGTATACAACAACTATACAATAACGACTACGTGCAATGCTTGGTTACTTATAATTTACACATTTTGGTAATACCAATGTTTACATTTTTATTTCAGTCACTAACCCTGAAACTACACGCGTTTCTAGTAGATACCTACAGTATGAGAGTCTTTACTATCGGCAATCGATGTCACCGACGTGCCTTCGTCTCACCGATAGTCGTAGCTTCGATGGCAAACGAATAATTAATCGGTCAACCGACGTCTCTTGCCCCATTTTCTGTTAAATTGGGCTACGTTTTATTTCCTTCGCATTGTTAGTCCGAAGATGAATTATTAGCAAGAAATACAGTGGCCAAATGCGGCAGTTTTCTTGGAAAAAGAGTAAATAATTTAAGAACTCCGACAACCGTAGTGTACGTTATTGATGAAAACACACTAGTTCGCGTTTGTACGTTTAAAAAAGTAAGCTTAGCTATTAGTGGTTCTGAACTGGTGAAGTTCGAATTTTTAAAACCGGCAAACAAAAATATACGAGGGAAGTATTGTGCAAGCAAAACAAATGCTGTTGCCAGCCCGTCGCCTATGAATACTGCACACATAACAACTCACGTTGCTCGGTTGACTCTTAAAACTTGCACGTGCTAGTAAGCAACTTTTGTTCCTTAAGATGTAGGAGGAAGCAAGAACATGAACTTTGTAAAGTTGGCTATATCTACACGATGCGTTCTTCTTCGCAAGATAAGTGATATTGGTTACAGATATTGCGTTGTATAATTTTCCAAAGAATTTACTAAATTAAAATTCTCGGCATGTTCTATGTAGAAAAACATACGATATTTAAAAATTCTTACACGAATATAACGTTGTGCAGGTTTCGTTTATGTTTTCAGGAAAGTAAAGAGTGTCAATTTCTTGTATTAGATAAAAAATTCAATACTTTTGCCATCACGTAAGTGTCGACTAACCTGTCTTGTTACCCAACAAAATTTTAACAGCAAAGCAACTTCGTTAAATAGTTGTTTGTTCGAAAATTCAACTCCAGTATTTCGTTATTGAGTGCATTGTCAATGCTGCCAGCAGCAATTGGGGCTGCTGAATCAGCGTTTCGGGTTTCTATTTGTATTGTTTCTGTTCAGTAAGGTTTTTTAGTAACAATATTGATAAAAAATGTTGGGTGAAAATTTCTGTGTTGGACATTTTGTTATGTCAGCTACATTCCATTTTTAATATGTGAACAGTGTGGATTTTATTTAGTACTTTTTCTAGGAAATTGTCAAACTATACTATTGGATATTCAGGCCAGGCCAGGGTTGATGGTATGTTATGTTTAAAACAAAACTGTGACTTATTTTTTGGTAATCCGCAATTGTGATTGCGTTTTGATGTCTACTTAAAGCAAAAACGCAAAATATTACAAGTATCAACAAAACTGTACCTGATAAATATGATGAACAACATCACCCTAAAGAACCTCTCAATTAAACTAAAACCTTAATTATCATCGACCGTTAAAACCTCAATAATAACTGTTATTGTGCCCTTCATTAGAAAACCTTTGTTTCCATCAACCGCCATTACCCGGCAATCCAAATCGTTCATAGACGATATTATAGCAATCATCTTGATTACCCTTATTTGCAGACCATATAATAGGTTTGTTTTCCCTTCAATTGACTGTTTGCATAGGCTAGCACTTACTAGAATTCAAGCTAGCACGAATTTAAAGCCTATTCCCGGAATGTCTGGTCCGTCCTGAAATAGCCCTTACTTTGGCCCGAGAGTATGTACAAAGCTACCTACCTATTTTGTAGCGTGAATCTAGGCTGTTTATATTGAGCCACTTTGAACTTTGCTACTGTTGGCGGTCTGAAATGAGAATTGTTTCGGAGACAGTAAAATGTTCACGTGTAACTTAGATACAGTGTTGAGGTTATTTGTATATCCAACCAGCTTTAGAGATTATATCTATTTTCTTTAGCTTGCCTATAGGCCGTTGAGTAAGTATCTATATTATAATCTTTAAAACTAGTATTTCAACATCCAAGGGATTTTTTATAACACAAACATTCGCAAATCCAAACATCAATTCAAATCACACAAATCTGAAAAGTAAATACCTATTAATAAAAATACGCATGCTTTCTATTTACAAAGTAATCCGCCATTTTTCCCGATTACACATATTTTTTAAGCTACACTAATCCGGTTACAGCCTTATTAGGAGCACTGCCACATGCGAAGCCCAACAAATATAAGAACAAGATATCGTTAACGTAATGCCTTCTATTCGTTTCCGTTCAATCGACCTACATTTGTAAACACGCTCCACTGCCTATCCTAGAAAAATAGCCTTGAAGACGTCCAATGGAATAATATTTGTCCATTGATCCCGGATTTTTCATGCTTGTTTCAACGGAACTGGTAGGTACACTTAGTGCGGTAGAAACATCAAAGTCACACGCAAATCAAACAGGGTTGTCTAAGATTAAAAATTGTGCAAGGGTCCTACAAGCAAATCCAGTTTATTTTAATTACCTAATTCAATTTATACAATTCAATTCAAAACATTCAATACGTCACATATTTGCCACTATTCAATTCAAAACATTCAAGGAAACATCAACATCTTTCACACATAATTCAAATTCTACTCACATTCCATCCAAAGCGATATCAAAAGCGATATTTAGCACTAAATAATTTTTCAAAAGCTCCAAAGACTAAAATAAATATAGATCTCATCTAGTTACCTGTGTCACCTGATCCCGAGGTCCTGAACAGGCCTAAAACAGAATTTAATGATACTTTGTATAATGTTATAGCGATCGATATTTAATTTTGTTTCCGCTTGAAGCAAAAAATTTAGTATCAGGATTAATATGGACCCTCATATTGAAAAAGGTAAAATACACTTCAAAGCCAATGTTGGTTTTCAAAATGTATTCACAAACAACTTTTTTCCCAGTAATCAAACATTTGAGAGTAAAATTAAAGCCAATGTGTGTTATAGTTAAACTAAAAGCGGAATTAAATTATTTCGTGGAACAATTCCAGCATTTACTAAATGCTAATTTTCGTGTTCATTGAGGAGGAAATTAAAATGTTTATTAAGTTCACTCAGCCAGGTTCAAACATTTATTGGCAAGTGATCTTATGATAACGTTAAACCGCCTTCTATAGTGCACACAATAATTTTGTATTTTTAATTGGCCTTGAATTGAATTGCAAGGGACATTTTGTTCAAGAGCCGAAACAGGACATCTCCGCGACAACGTATTTAGAAGAATCTAGAAGTCAAGATACTTACTGTTGTTATTACAACTTCAGAAAAGAGAAAAATCTAGGAAAAGCTAGAAGCAAGATGAACAAATGAAGTAAATACACATGAGATGAGACAAACAAAACACTAAGTATTAACAATCAACTAAAACCAAGAAGAAATAGAAAACAAAAGAGTTTGTAAAATAAGTTCTATATACAAAGCTTTCGAAGTCGCAATAGTTATTCTGAAAAACGAGTCACCGCAGTTTTGGTACAGTTAGATACTGCCGCTATAAAATTAAAAGTATAAAAACACCGAAGAACGTATAAACTACCCATATCCTAACTATAAAAAGTATATTTCCAGTGTTTATAAGTACGAATGGATAATGTAATAGACTAGTAGTCTATTACATACATTATCCATTCGTACTTATATTATTTAATTGCTTTAATAAATCGAGTAATTTCACAAAAACCTGTAGGAAAAGTATTAAAATTTAAAATTCATCTGCAAAGTCTTTATGTTAAGCCATATAGTTGTCATCCACTTCACTAGAAAATGGTTGAACTTTTGAATGAACTTCATTCCTAGTACGTTATGAGGCAAGTTCCATACTCTCATTTCAATGAAGATCATAAATAAGGCACAATTTTAAAGTAAGAGCTTTACTTCTAGAGTAAACTTTCAAAACTCCCTTTGTAGCTTTAAATACGAGACATAGTACAGGATAATTGGTTCTGAAAAGTTCATAGTCGCGAACAATCCAGACGCTATCTAGAACAATATGAAAAGTTGAAGTTTTAACGTTTGACGCTAAGTGTTTCTGCTCTAATGCACCTTTTGGCGGATCGCCAAGTCTGCACACAATGGGCACAGATTTCTGTTATGTCCTAACTTGTGTAGCTTGTACTGGATTTATTGCATATGTTGGCTGGACCAGCCTGTGTACATGGTCGATGTACCCGGTGACCGTCGATCACACTCTCAGCACCTGTGTTCAATAGTGTTTCCTACATGAATTGGCTACCATTGTTGCTCGGTTCGATTGTTGTTAAGGGTGAATTGATTGACAAATGGTCTACAAAGCCTTCTATGTTCGTCAGGTTTATTATATTTCCTATTTTGCTGGTGAAACATATTTCATGTTGGATTTTTTTTAAATAGTCTGTACATGTAAACTATTTCTTTTTTAGAATTGATGACATCTACTTTAGGTTTGATATCTACTGTATTCTGTTTTATTCAGTTACATCATCATTAAAAAAACAAGTTAGACTTGTCTTTCTTGTAAAATCTTCACAAAACTATTTGACTATTTTTATGTTTTAGGAAGTTTATCCCTATCAGCTCAAAAGGTCAACATAAAAGTAATATTCAAATCCCAGCTTTGCCATAACTTTGCTTTAGGTATCACAATATTTCTTCAAGTACCATAATCCTTCCTCTCCTGTTCAATTAACACTTTACGCTGACTTTGACAAATTCTAGTGTACCGACATATTTCCAGTACATTTTAAAATCATTAAAGGACAGTTTGAACCACGTACGAGATTATACGTTGTAAATTAACACATTTGCGACGGATACGTATACCATGAATTTAGTACATGATTCTGAACCCCCCAGGAATGGAATATTTCGTACGCATTTTCTTTATTAAAAAAAACATTTTTTAAACTGCATACATTCGTTATTCCTATCATGTACTGAATCCATAGTAACTGTACATGTCATAACTTCAACGGTGTGTTCTTGTAATAAAATATATTTATTGCCCTTTGTCTCAGTGACTACCTCTTTCAGTATTTATAGGTTCTATACTTTTTTATGTTCCACAAAAAACATTCGAATCACTTGAAAAGAGAGACATAAAACATAACCGTACTTTGAGTACATAACATAGTAATTTGAGTCAGAATTACATGATTATTTATGTAGCATATTAATGCAAGCAGCATTTCTATACGAAAGTAAGCTAAATCCATCTTTCGTGTCTTACTTATTTTAAATCGCCTGGCAAGTGACGAGTCTCGTACAATTGCATTAATTTACATTCAGTTTTGTGCAGAATAAATAAATTCATTTTCCAATGCATGTCAAAGGCAACTTGGAAAATAGGTAATTGTTATTCGCTGAACTAACAAGATTACATCATGTTTGTACATCGTAGGTATTTGTACGTTGAGGATTTAAGTATAATCTGACAGTTTCAAACTATACGTTTATCCATGTTGGCAACAAACAAACGTGGGTTGCTTTTGATTGAATCTACGTCGTTTCACATTTTGGATACGTTTGTTGCAAAAGCCATTCCTCTAAAACTGAAAACTTTCAGCGGTTTTCAAATTCACTAATGCAGAATACTTCGGAAACAGTGAGTATCTTTCTTCCATTCTACAGTACCGTTAATAGAAAAAATAATGAGGAAATTTTATGTTAGTTTTTTTAAGTAATGGCATTTTAAAAGGTCCCATTAAAATAGATGGACAATTTTTAACACAGCGTTCAATACGTCCAACCAAAGCAAAAAAAACACAGATTTTTTCTTCTAAGTATCAAATGCGTTTTTCTTATTATTATTGTTACCATTGTCCTTATTTTGGTGGTCTGAATGATTACTAAAATGCATTTGTTTTGATGAGACCATATATACTATGATTACTTAACTTTTGATTTTTTTGTTCGAATCTTGCTATGTATAAAATTTTCAGACTGTCTCCGAAGTAACTTTATATAAGACCTGCATCGCCCCACAAAACCAAAGAACCGTATCACAACAATTTAAAACAATTCGTCACAAAAACAAAGTTACATAACAACGGAAAATTGTTTAATTGTTTCACAATCACTGTCTGGTGTAAATGACAACCACAACAATCCAACACCTACAGGACAACTTAATGAAATTAATCATCACTTTGTTAAGCTTGACAAGAGGAAATGTAGCGATGTAAGCGCTAAGTGGTTCGCCGGAGAAAAGGTGAACGTTTGTGAAGAGTAAAACTGATCCACGGATTATTTTATGTTATCACAAAAACCACATGTTCTGGTGTAGATTTATGAACAGATAAAAATATTAATAACTATTTTATTCGGTTATCATTGAAATTAAATTCTTAACAAACATCAGTTAAAGGCGACAATTTTATTCATGACTACATCGTTAGTACAGATTTCTGTCAATTATGAAAAAAAAAACAAAATCGTTCACACATGTTTTTAAAACGTTGATGAGAAACTTTAAAGATTTTTCAGATAGATAAAATAAAGGTAAGTAGTTCACATTTAGCTTAGATCATTCGACGTAAAAGAACGCACAAATACAGTCAGTGAGAAAAAAACTTCGGCAAAGTTCAAACATAGTTTTAATTCCTCGGATTTGCAGCCGCGGTTAGAATGATAATACTATTTAACTTTTTAATTTCAAGCACTGTTTTGCTGAGGCTCTCAACAGCATGAAAACATTTGTGCAATGCTAAAGCATAATATGCAACTATTTTGTGCCTTGTAATGGCTTTGTGCAAGGATTTAGCTCTCATTTTATGCTCGGTGTTGCCGGTGCTTTTACTCATCCTTGAATATTTTGTTATTTTCGGAAATGACTGCTAAATTTTGATGATGATTTTGAAATGTAATGTTTTTTTGGTGTGCCACGTAGCCTGCTGGGGTACCATAGAAGTGATTTAGTAAAATATAGGTATAAAAATGTAGCATTTTTATTTTAAACATAAATTCTAAACTGATCTAACACTCTAAAATTTTACTTTAAAATCAATAATTTTTCCAGCAATATTCATCAATAGGTATATTGCTGGAAAAAATGATTCCATCGTTTTCTAAAAATCGTGAAAGCCACCTGCCGCTTTCAGTTTTAACGATAGAACGAGTATGATCAACCCGATGACTGACAGTCGATTAATCTAGCAGCGAATCGAGCTGAAGTACTTTTACATCGATTGGATGGGGTTCACCCTTTAATCTTTAAATTGATGGTTAAGTTTTTCCTTATCGGTAAACTTCAATTAAGATTCAATTTCATGTTTTATTTTTTGTAATTTTAACCAAATTTTGATATAGCTGATTTTGCTTCCGATAATATTGTTTCACTCATTGAAAAACTACACTTTCGCTGAATTCTATAAGGAATTATATAATACTAGCGGCAGCCCCGCGGTTTCACCCGCGTAACTCGCGATTCCGTGGGAATATGGGGATAACAAGTATTGTATGTGTTAATCCAAGCCATAAACTATATGTGTGCTAAATTTCATCCAAATCCGTTCAGTAGTTTTTGCGTGAAAGAGTAACAAACATCCATCCATACTTACAAACTTTCGCGTTTATAATATTAGTAGGATAGGATTTTCTGTTTCTTTATCCCGGAAAATGCACGGTTTTTGTGAAACTGGTTGCAGGAGCAAAGCCGCGGGAAATAGTAGCTATATTAATTAGAAGTCTTTCGAATGTTATAAACTATTTTTCATGTGTTTGATGCATACCAACCACATTTGGTCAATGGAAATATTAAAATAGAGCAAAACACTGTGCAACAGTAAGGCCACGTTCCTGCCTACAAGTACCTCGCATGCAAGTTAATATACATTGCGTAGCGCGATTGATTATATTAAACCTCGGTAGCCCGAATTAAAAAGTTGCAGTGAAAAAGAACGACCTACCACGAGCGGAAGAAGTCATTTGTTGATTTCCCATCCTTAAAAAAAAAAAAAAAATAGGTGGAGACGTGGTCTAAAAATATTGCATTTTAGAAGAAAATGTTATTTCGAAATCGATTCAGAATCTCAGTATGCAGTTAAGCTGTCACATCCAATTAAACACATTTTCACAACATAGTGTTATTACTACATACATAAACTGAAGTCTAGTCACCCATTCTGCCTTCTAAGTCAATATTAATATGAGCTCTACTTTCCTCACCGCCCCAGGCTTTAATATATTGAAGTTACTAGTACCTACTCACAAAATACTTTATGTAGCGTTCATTAGACGCTTGGCGAATCTGAACTGGACTTCACCCCGGTAAGTTGAAACCTTTATTAAATACACTTGTTGTTTTTCAAACTGTTTTTTTTTACGGCTACCTTCAGGCCACTCGGCAAAACGACTGCTTAGTTGTTTCCATTTAGTTTATTAACTTTGCATCAAAACAAATGTCCTCTCATTTTTATTTGGCGTAAAAACTAATTAGGAAAGGTATTTCAGAACAGTCCACTGCACAATTTATATCTATGCAAAATATTTTTGCCTGCTCGGAATTTTACGAAGGAAATTTATTTTTCGCTGACACCGTAAAAGAGACTAACTTTCTAAAAGTTTTAAGACTGAATCAAATACTTTAACACCTCCCTGAAGTTCAAAAGAACCGGTTACTTGCCCTCGTAAGTATAATACTCCTTTGATCATGAATGCTTAATTAGTTAGGAAACTCTTACGAATTGTGACTCTCATCGCCCGGGTTAGATAAGTTGCAGTAGTCGGACATAAATATGCAAATATTATTCAACACAAGTCTTCTATGCAAATATCTATATATCTATAATATGCAAAGTCTAGAATGATTTATAAAAAAGTTCTTGGCGTCTAGAAAAATGGCACACGATTATTTAGATAGCTCTAGTAATATTTTATACAAGGTGTATTTTAGACAGATCGTGTGTGGATTTCGAAAAGCCTGGATTTTACTAAATCACTAACATCTAAATACGCATTTGTCAAGCTACATGTGGCTTATGTTGAACCGATGCTTCACATAGTAAAGTGTAAATGATCGATCGGTTTTATACACAATTTTACGTGTTTTCCACACAATTTTCCAAAATTTTCATCACTTATTTAACATTTTGTAACCTTTGTATAATTCAAACAATTTCAGGTTCAATCTCAATCCTCTAATTAGCCTTGTTTGTTTCTTTGACTAGATTACAAGTTTAGATTTTTAGATATTCTTCACCCAATCTTCATAATAAGAAGTCTTGTCTAAATTAAAACTGGATGTTTTGCAAACTAACGAGAAACATGGGTTAATAACAGCAGAATTATTCTCTATTCAATTATTATGCCGTTTGGGAATGGACTTGGAATTCGCATGAAAGTTTTGTAAGCCCATAAGTTACTGTTTATAGCGTTGTTCTTGAGTATCGCCAATTGCTTTTGTAATAGTTATTATTGTGATAATTACAGGTTGTTTGAGGAAAGCACCAAACTTGTGTGGTGTTAAATGCTTCATTATTTCAGGGTTATTTAACTCTCCCGATGTTTCACATCCGCAGTATTACTCGGGACGGCAACCCAACACGACCGGAGAGAGATCTGGCGAAGGACCAACGGCTTAACGTGATTTCTGAGGCACGGGGGTGTCACACCACCAACTTCCAAACTCCGGGCTGTGTGGGCTGTGCTGTGAGAGGGAGTACCTGTGTTTGCGCAAACACTTGTGCACTATAATATGCCACGCGCCTATAGCACTATACCTAATGGTCTCGGTTGAGAGGGGCCGCCATGGCTGAAATCGGTCAGAAGGACTATATTACTCCTAATTTATTTTATTTCAGCACACAAATAAATTACATTTTTTTTTTGTGTAAAACATAAATAAAGATCGACCTAGGTTACGTATTATTTTATTTTAGAACATTTTCAGCCTTTTTTAAAACCTGTTCTCTTTCTGAAACCCTGGCATTCAAGACGTAAAAAGCTCAGCTTGTAACCTGTGAAATATCAAGCTAAGAAACCATGTTAGTAATCTTAACATTCTGACCTGATATTGTAAACGAAATCAATGCAAAACGATCAAATAACCCTCTCATACCAGACGAATCACAAAAAAATACAAAACAAAAAACTATCACTACAATCCACAAATATATCTAATCAATGAACCATGTCACCTAGTTCTCAAGCCTTATAAACTCACATTAAAACTGGGACGCCGTCATCTCTTGGAAACTTTTAATCATGTATAATATCGCCGACGTCAATAGCCTAAGTCTTCATTACGTAAGGCAATGCTTCCACTCAGTTACCGATTAATAGCAACCTCGTTAACGACAAGCGCTTTACAGCGATAGCGATGGAAGGCTCTCGAATTGAGAGATTTTGCGCTGTTTTTATTTTATGTTTTGGATGAACTTTTTTGATTGATGTTTTTATTTTGCGGATGTATAAATTCAGAATGAAAAAATAAAAAATATTTTTGTATTAAAAAGTGTTACCTGCATAGTTATTTGTAGTCATGAAAAAATGTTTTGGGAATTCGAAATTTTGTGTTGGAAGTATGAATAATTAAGAGTACGTTTCTAGTTAAAATGTTTTCCATTTATCCTAACTTCTAGTATATATTATAATTATGCGAAAGTAAGTTTGTTCTTTTTTGTCACGTCTAAATCATTTAACCGATTTTTAATAATTTTGGTACAGAGATACATGCGGTCCTGGAGACGGTTAGAGGCTACTTGTTTTATGACAATATATATTTAAACGCGAGCAAAGTCATGGGAAAAAAACTAGTTTTAGATAAAACCTTTATAACATAAACTGTGCCTCAGATTTATAGTGTAAGTGCAAAATTGCATGATTCATGAATACAACGAGCATATTGTGTCCGCTATCGCCGATTATTATCTCTCTATGCTCTCAATTAACGAGATTGCTTTGTTTAAACCCTAAAACAAAACCAAGTGACAAAACGAAACAATGCACTTTGATATTTAATTATTTTGCATTTTTTAAATGTGCTAGTACAGTGTGAGTGTATGTGAAGCCATCGTGTGATGTTAGTAGTACAGGGCAGAGAAGAAGTCACCGATGAGGTGGACCGATTAGAAAAAATCCGTGGTTGTAGGCCCTGATAATGAATGCATCAGACTATCTTCTATCAGAATCTTCTAACGACAGCGATTGGACAGAATTCAACGTGACCATAGCCACTCTGTCAAAAGCGACGTAAAGAAAAAATAGTGAACAGAATTATTTGTAGATCATAGTTTTATCTAGAGACTATCCATATTTAATTATTTTTTATGTCTGGCCAAATGAAAGTCCAATTTTCATGGGTGACTTTAACTGGCTTTTGTACAAAATCAGCTTACGGCGGAAAACATCGTTTTCAACTTTGGGTACTGCATCAATACAGTGCGCCGAAAATATGGAAAAACATATGCACTGACTGGTTAATTTTTTTAACATTTAAACGTAAATAAATTCATGAACATCGGATTGAAAATTTAATTTTCAATAGAGAATTTTGATTTAGGACCTGCTTATCAATATTAAGATCAATCATATGGTTATATTGTTTTATGAATACCTAATCTTGTATAATTTTAAATGCAATGACTGATGGCAATTTAACTTATTATTTGATAGAACTTTAAACAATACTAGAAGAACGTGTGTATCATAAGTACACCTTCTATACAATGTGGAATGAAAACACAATAGGTTCATAGGAAAATTTTGAAAGTAGTATAAATTCTGTGACCGAATTTTAAATAAACTTTCCAATTACATAAAACGTCAAAAAAAACTCAAACAAGTCAAGGATTGTGACTACTATTTTGACGAAATATTACGAGCAGTCTGTTGCAGTTAGTGACATTAAATCTGTGATGAAATACATAATATTCGTATGAGCTAGTATCGCCAGTATTTTGATTTATTGTCTTTTCGTCATCTCCACCCTGTATAATCATTACAGGCATGTTATTTTTAATATTCTGTTCTATTAAAAAGTATTTCGAACAAAACATTGCTCTCTATTCAAAATTTAAATTTTCAATAAGGAATTTTAATTTAGAACCTGCTTATCAATACTAAGACCAATTCATACGGTTATATTTTATATGAATACCTAATCCTGTTAAATTTTAAATACAATGACTGATGGCAATTTGATTTATGTTTTGATAGAACTTAAACAATACTGACGGAACGTGTGTGTGACATTGATACACCTTCTATGTATTCCTTACAGGCGTGTTCTTATATTTTAATGTTCTGTTCTATAACAATAACAATAATCTACAATAATATCTACCAACAGTAGCTGCTACCAATGGTAGCTACATTTGGTAGCTAATTTGATAGTTGGTCAAAGGTAGATACGTTATTAAGAACGGCCTTTAGACAGCAACAAATTAAGGGGGCAGTAGATCATCACAGCGGTATGTTGTTGTTAAATCAGCATCAAGTGTAAGTACAAAAATCTGGCCTTGAGTAAGACGTAAAAACAATAAGTAAAAAAAAATTGAACAAAACAATCCCTTTTTCACAATTTAATCACGTATCTCATCGCATTCTGTTGGCAGCTGCATCCAGTGTAAAACATCGTTATAATATAGAACATTAGTGTCCACTTAGCTTTAATCCGTCACAAGCTGTTAGCTCGACGTCCAACAAAATGCAGCTGTTAAAAGCGCCTTTTGGTACGAAGAGCTCGTTATTTCAGAATAGAATTAAGCTGGTTACATTATACCTTGATTATGAAATCGGTAAATAGCTTTTCGAGAAGACGTCTGCTATTTTTGTATACGTAATGTAAGGTGATAAAATAGATTTGAATTTTATTCCAAGGGCAGTATTGAAGGTTTCGTCGATTTATTGGAAACATATTTGGCATTCAAAGCGGTAAGCAGATGGGGAAAACAACTTGGGATAGTGGATTAAGTAATGAGAATCCCAGTGTTATTTTTAGAAAATTACGTACATCATCGGTGCTCGGATTTTTTTGTCGTTTAATTTGAATTTTGCTCGAGACTAAATAATAACAGTCGCACGGGTGAAGCTACGCTTGTCGGCTTCGGTCTAGGGATTGGTAACCGTCTAGTGTATGCTGAGTTTCCTCTGTGCCTCGGAAAGCACGTTAAGCCGTTGGTTCCGGCTCAATTTTGAAAAAAAAAATACAACCTTCCCAGGTAATAAAAAAAAAACCATCAGTATTGCCAAGGGGTACCGTATTACCCAGTTACTGGTTTGTGAAAAAAAAAACCTGTGTGCAGAACATTGAAGTTACTACGCCGTAGCAACAGCTACGCCTCGTAGCAGCGTAACTAAGAGCTACGCAAAAAAATGTTTATACTAACTTGCATTACAATATATGTACATACGACGACTTGGGTACTTTGCAGCTGTCTTGAATAAGATATGTTTTAAATTAGGTACAGAAGGTAACAAAACCAAGGGCCCAAGACAAGTAACATTCTATTAGCGCTAGCGTGGCGAAGACAATCGTCAAACGTCAAAAATATATGGGACGGAATGTCACGTGATCAATAAAAATATTTTAGCATTTCGACAGTCACTTTTGCCGATAGAATGGCACTTTAGTATAAGTTAGGTTTACCATATTAGACGCCTATTATCCGGTAGGTTTTTCTGTCAGTTTAACCAGTAAAGGCTGTGATCGACGGATAACCTATCGTCCAATGCAGTGACTGTGGGGTTGCGTAAAATTCATTGATGAAAATCTGGATGTTTGATTAGTCACAACTCTGTTTTTTATATGTTTATGGAATGGGTCCTTATCCTTTTCGAATCCCGTATATCAGCCAATAACATAATGTCGTCACAACTATTAAAAAACAACCTAGCCCTCGTCTATTGTCACTGCATTATCAATAAGCTGGCATATCTACATCATCTCTGTAAAATTACCATAAATATTCAGTGCGGCATACCGAATGCATTCCGAGCAGCAATCGAACGCTTCCGATGATAGTCGTCACGTGTTACATTAGCATTGCTAATACAAGTCCAGCGTGGAATTAATTACGATATTAGAAGCCCCTTATTTGCGAGTTGTAAAATGTAAAATAATTGTTGAAAATAATCGAGATTGTAACCGGATAGAATTTGAACTAGGAAAGTTGATATGTAATCACATTTAATGAATGATGGACAGTTTCTATACTAAGATTGGTTATTATTTCTGTTACTAACATTGGTGTTTTTGAAATTGAATTTTGTTTCAGTCAGTTTTCCTGCAAGAAACAAAAACTGAAATTGTTAGTACGTAATTAAGTTGACAAACAATTTACTTCAAGCATCAAACTGCAACTCATATTTTAAAATCAATTACATTACGCAATTTCATTATTTTAACAGGCTACCCTTCTAAATAGTTAGCAAGAACTTTCGGAAAAAAAAGTACGGAATTAACGTAATCTTATACATCTTAGAAAGTTGTTTACACCAATATTATCGTCAGACAAACCCATAAATCAAATCATAATTATGTTTCTCTTTCAGTAAAAAAACTCTTTTTACAAGGATATGACCTTAATCTATGATCTATTTGCAAAAAAATCCTAGCCAATAAAACATTTCGGATGAGAAGTTCCGAAGGCTCATGAAAGATCTTCCGTAAGATTGTAACGGTATCTAGCGAATATTTTTTAAGAAATAAATAATCGATACCCAAACACATGGGTAATACTAGATCATTTGTGTAAGCATTATAAATGCAACTTACATATACTTATATTATACGAGTACATTGAACTTCTCCGTTGGTCCCACGTAACCCAGTTGCAAACAGGACTGCTGAACGGCGGGTCCTGGTTACGATTTCCAAGTCGAGCAATGTGTAATTGGATTTTTCTTAAGTCTTTTTCTTTCTATCAGTTGCAGCCCGGAGTTTGGAAGTGGCGGACAGATACCGCCGTGCCGGAAAGCAGGTGAAGCTGATCGTATCTGATTGTAATATCTGATCGTATCCGTTGAGCTATTGCAGGTGAGGGCAAAGAGAATGGTCCAATGGTACAGTGCAGACATGGTGAAAGTTGCAGTAGTGACCGGCTCCAACAAGGGGATCGGCTTCGGGATAGTTAAAGGGCTGTTGAAGAGGGTCGATCGTGTTGTGTACCTGACTTCGAGAGACAACAGCAGAGGGTAGGCCGCAGTCGCCATGTTGAGCGAGCTGGGGCTAAAGCCGGAGTACCACCAGCTCGACGTCACCGACAGGGACAGTGTACTCCGGTTCAGAAACCACCTCAAGGACTAGCATGGAGGCATCGATATCCTCATCAACAATGCGGGCCTCGGTAACAGTGTAGAATTTGAGCCCAAGGATTATGCAGAGTGATGGCCGTTTTGCGCGGATGTGATGCATATCTTCCCAACTTCTATAGATTTTTTTTTATGGTATGCGTCATGCTTGGTGCAAATAGAATCCTTTTCTTTCTCTAACGTGCGCTTTCCTTTCGGTTAATGTACAAATCTGTGCACTATAAAACCTTCCGTACGAGCATCGCTACATGACATGTATTGTTTTAGTTTTAACCTGAACAAGCATTTGCTCATTCGCCGATTACTCGTGTACATTTGCGGACTAGGCTATCGCGCCCACCACAAGTTACGTTCTTTATGTATTACATAATTTAATGTTTTTACTAATAAACTGTCAATCATAAACGGTCACAAAACAGTGATTTCATTTCCTTTACACATCCCGTGTGATTAGTCCACCTACATACTACATCTCAGTGGAGGTCCACACATATACAACCCACCAACCATATAGTTACTATAGAGACAGTATCGTTGGCTTGGGGTTTCGGACTGGTGTGCCTAAGGTCATGAGCTTACAACCTACACGTTGCACTAATAAACTCCTTAGCAAATGGTGCATAGTTGGCGAGCTTCCCAACAGGACCCACCTACTAGTGAATTGACTAATAACAATCTCTTTTGAGTTAACTATACGTCGGCCTTAATCCGATTTTTTAAACGTTTACAATCGCATTAATATTATAAAACTGAGTAAGTGTCGTGTGATGATACTAATGGAAAATCTGTTTATTCATACAATTTGACATAAGCGAACGTTTATGTATACGCGATTGAGTGTATATGTCACCGGAAAATTGCAGACTCCGTAAGATTGTAATAAATCTTGATAAGATTATAATTTCTCGATATATTATGCAACAATCGTTTTGTATATAATAAATCCATCCAAATTCAATATTTTCCAATATATGTCAATGCCTTATTTAGAAAAAATTGTTTACAATAAAATTTCACGAGATTTTACAATCTTACGGCGTTTGTCATTTTCCGGTGACATATATAAAAACTCGCACTAGGCCCTGCTTCGCCTTTTCCCAACTAACTGTATGCACCAGTATTTAAAATTTCACCAGTTTTATGCATGAGTACCAGTATTTAACATGCCACGACTCCCTATCTGCCCTCCACAACCCAATAACTAGGTAACACGATACGTAACGACTGTCGAATAAGTTGCAATGGCAGCCGGGACCAGTAGCGTTACGTGCTTTCTGCGGTACCCAGGAGTCTTAGTATGTATTGAATGGTCACCCATCCTTGAACTGACCCTGACAAGCTTTGGTTAACCTTGAAGATCGACCACTGTGGCTGCTATTACTTAACCTTAAGCTCTGGTCAGAAGGAGAGTAGAAGAGACTTAATGCAATATAACTATTTTATACGAAGCCAGCATCAAAACTTCCACTATAATTAGAAGCTTTACCTAACTCGTATTCTCAAAGAACTCGAGTTAAAAAGAGAAATCTAGTTGATAGAAGTAATATCACTAATGTGTACTTAAAATCATTTACGTAAAACCGCACATCCTAAGGTGGGTACTCACCTAGCCGTGTAGCATGTAACATATCTGATACGGTATCAAGTGAGTACGTAGGCACGAGCCTGCTGCGAGCCGCTCGCACGTGGAGCGCTGTAAGCTCGCAGTGACCCGTCGAGTGGCGGTTTCATTGCGAACACAAAGGCGGCTCGCAATGTGCGTGTGGACGGATCCGGGAGCTCGTAGCTGGATACGCAGTGACCGTGGACGAGCCGTACCCACTTGCAGGTTAATAGCGTATCAGATACGTTACATGCTACACGGCTAGGTGAGTGAGTACCCACCTCTAGAACATCAAAAATTGCTGAACATTTTCCTTTACCAAGACTAAAAAATATATGTGAAGATAGAAAATGAGATGAATGCATACAAGGAAGGTACCTAGTTTGCTCGCAAATATTTAGGACGAAAAGGATTGGGATCCTTGTGCATCCAATCTCAAAGCTTTTAACTTTATTGAAATCTTTGTTACATCTTAAATGTGAGTAAGTATGAAATTGAACTTTTTTTTTTAACAACTTTATGTAATTACCCATATTAGCAAATAAATGATTATGATATGATATGATATGATATGATATGAACTTTTGATAAAGTCATACGTTTGAAAAGGTGCTATAACTATTTTATATCAAAACTATTTTTTAAACACAAGTGATTGGATGCAGTTTATATTTCACCGTCACTCACGCCATTTTTAAAAAGTTTCAAGTAGTTTGTAATTGGAAACATGGGTATCATTTTACGTAGGTCTAATAACGTATACGTTTTACCCAAGTTTAAGATCACAATATTAAAATAAAGATAAACTACATAAAAATTAAGATTTGCAAGAAACTGTTTGATTCTTTCTTTGAGATCTTAACACAATAGCAAATGCAGGAACGACAGGGGAGGAACCAATCCAACCGGAAAATAAGCGTTACTCTTAGACCCAATCGGGCACGAACAAATTAATTATTAAGACTTTAATATCAGGAACGAAACAATCGCAAATGTACCAATGGCACCATTTCTGTCGATTGAAAATTTTCTATTTACCCAAAAGGTACTTAAGGTACTCCTCGGTACATTTATTATGAAAGATTCAATTACAATTCCCTTGATGCTGTTTATTTTTCATCATGCGTAAGAATTTGATTTCTTGTCAGGTTTCATTGTCTTATTGGGCCTCATTTGTAATGCCAGTCTCTAGAATCTTCAAGTGCTCTTTATAGGTCGCGTACCAAAAATAGAGAGTTTGTGTCACCTTTTTGAAGGTGATTCCATATGTAAGTAATTTTCAGTGTAGGTAGTATGTGGGTAGTGTTGAAGCCTGGCAACTTTATTGTTAAAATGTATTTTATAGGAAACCTGACATTAAAAGCAACATGTACAATTTAAAACGATCATGGAAAAGATAAATTACATAAATATAGTGAAGTTAAAAAAAAGTTACATTGTTGATTTAATTAAGTACAAATATGTGCATGAAAAACTTTTTGTATTCGAAATGAATTATATGTATAAAATATTTCTAGCACAACAAATCGAACATGCATCAATTCCATATTGTAACGAGAAAATATGCATACAAACCGTTTTCAGTTGGAAAACTTTTTGTTTTCACATAATATTTTCGGTAACGGCCACAAACGCGTGGATGCGGAAAACCGCAACTGACATATTCCTTTTCATTAAAAACCACGGAACAACGTGTTCTGGTCATCAATGCATTTCCTAGTACTGTAACATAGCATCACGCCCGTATTCCCAGGTTATGCAAATATAGATGCATAGGTATGTCAAAGTCAAAACGTTTATTTCAATTAGGCCATTAAACGGCACTTTTGAACGTCATCGTTTACAGTTCAGTAAAAATAATAGAATTACATTAATAAAGTGACTCTACTGTCCATTCGGAAAGGTAGATTCTTATGGAGAAGAACGGACAAGAAACTCCATGGTTACTCTTTTCAAATAATGATTTTACAAAATTTGGTTTACAAAAAATAATTTAATATTATGTGAGGACGATGCACCCAGAGTATGCTACTTATAAGAACAAAGTATCACCAGCAGAGGTAAACTTATTAATTTCCTAAAGAAATTTAGGTTAATGGTACTCACATAATTATTTACAAACAATGGAACCATTAATTAAACAACAGTGTGTGAGTCAACAGAAAAATAAAAACACAAAAAAAGAAACAGTATATCTATAAAGTTAATACATAAATCAACCAGTTTGACCTTCACCCTTGACTGTCCTATGGAGCAGGACCAGCATGTTTCCAAGCATTCTTATCCTGAATGTAATCTTCTAATTTGTAATATGCTTGTTCACAAAGTGTACTTTTGACATGAGTTTTAAATTTTCTTTCATTTAGTTCTAATATGTCAGAAGGTATTTTGTTGTAACATTTAACACAATACCCCATGAAAGAAGTGTGGACTTTAGCTAATCTAAAAAATGTTTGATCTAATTTGTCTTTATTTCTAGTATTAAAATTATGTCTATCACTAATTTTACTAAAAAGATGTCGGTTTTTCCGCACATACATAATATTTTCATAAATGAATTGGCAAGGGACTGTCATAATATTAATCTTTTTTAAAAGTTCCCTAAGAGAATCACGGCGACGCAGATTATAAAGGGCTCTGACAGCTCTCTTTTGTAAAATAAATATGGATTCAATGTCAGCAGCCCGACCCCACAGCAAAATACCGTACGACATAATGCTGTGAAAGTAACTAAAGTAGACCAAACGTGCGGTTTCTACGTCTGTTAACTGTCTTATCTTTCTAACAGCATACACGGCTGAGCTTAGACGACCCGCAAGAGATGTTATATGAGGCCCCCATTGTAATTTCTCGTCCAATGTGATACCTAGGAAAACCGTCTGATTAATGAACTCCAGTTTTTCTCCATTCAATATGATGTCACATTCGCTACTTTAGAAAATCTAAAACATTTTTTTTATTTTGTATGTAGGTACACACACATCCAGATTTCAGCAGTTACAATATAGTATCTAAGAGGAGCTGACCTCCTAACTGCCGTTGCGTACACCGTACACTCAAGACAAAATTTATTTCTATTGCAGATAGAAAAACATTATAAAATTAAGCCCTACCTTGGAATCATACCTAAAACTCCATTCACAGAAAACCCACTTGCTACAACGAACCAACGAAGTAGTCGTGTGTTTAAACAGTGAGTTAGTACCTGCTTCAGCAAAATTTTATCTCTGCGACCAAGTTTAGTACATCTCAAGTTTAAATCTGCTTTATATTCTAAAGTAGGAACAGTCTTCATACATTCCGATCATGTACGTATTGCGGAGTTTGTAACTGAACTGCCAGGAAAATTTTGGCAAGCAATTCTAAAAGCAATGCTTTTGCCATAGCAAACAAAATTATAAACTCGACCTGGCTTGTCAATCGGGAGCGTGTATAAACGTAATTTATGTGGGTATAGAATATGATACGAAATCAATTGGAAGATTTTTAAAAGGTCATTTTTACACATTTTAAATCTTAGAAGCTCATAAAAAGGTTTGGAAAACATTAAGTTCATTGTTAGAGATGCATCTTTAGAAATTTATCCTTTAAGTGCAGTGGTAGTGAGTTCTTAATTTCATAGAACCTGAAAGGTAGACAAACAGATTCAGAGTGCTTTAAAGTCTATTAACTTTTAAGTTTTATGAAAACAGTTACGTCACGCCCTTCATTGCATACTAACAGGCCACCCCTCTACTAAGATAAGTCGATAAGCCATCATGAATCCGTAGTGACAAAGGGATAGTGTTTGTCCTGTATAGCTCTATCTCTCCTTCACAACAGACGAAATCGTGATGCCATTAGCACGTCATAGTAGGGCGTTGTTTGCCTTACAACGATTACTCACACAACCGGACTAAAAAAATCTAGCATTTTAATAGGTCAGCTTTACCCTCAGAACTACTCACTGCACTACGATCATCAAAGTTAATACTGGAAGTACAAATAAAGCCTTCCAATGTCCGTTTAATATTTGTTTTGAACGTCGAGAGCGCAGCAACTTTATATGTAATGTAGCTACCTTGTTCTATTTTATTCTTGGAATTTTAATGAGGGAAAATTACATATTAAATAAATTAGTTGTTAAGGTTTCCCGTGATAAATTCTCTCACATAATTATGTTGTTAAACAAATATGTACTCACATATTTACATTTTGTGAGAGTGAAATCATTGGCGTCAATGGTAAAATATTTTTCGTTGTAATTAATTTACTGGAATATCGTTTGTGTTAAAATTAAGTGAAACACGGTACTGGGGGAAAGGAGAATATTACAGCAAAAAAGATTTTAAGACTTTCACAAATCACAAAATTGGTATTACGGAAAAGAGTTGACAAAGGTACATATTACGGATGATCCCTTGAAGCATTGAAATCGCGGAAACAAGAATTTAATACATAAACTTTTTTTTACTTATTTTACGAAGATTTTACCGCATGTTTTTGTCTTGAAACAAATGATATACAAAAGATATTCTAGCTGTTAAGCAGAACAATGTTCGTAGGAACTTAAACCTTCAATGAATAAAATGATTTCATGCAGATGCACAAGTAGGATTTACCTACATTGATGGAAGTTTAAGTGTACTTTTACGGCTTTAATCTCGAGGGTTTTATCGGGGTTTCTGGGTGAGTTTTGGGTGCAAATGCGAAAATCTTGAGCCAGTATTTTTCGCTTTGACAGTTCGTTTTACGACTCTGCTTCGTCACATACTCTTTGCTAAATATTAATGTGAGGATCCTAAAATATGTGTGAGTTTCAGGTAAAATAACATATTCGTGAAACATTAATGCTGCTGGGATTAACGTGGTATTCCAGAATTATTTTAATCTTCAAGAAGCAGAAAATAGAACTAAGATTCCATCTAACGAGAAGTTTAATGGGATCTAACTGAAACTAATGTAGGCCATTAGAACCGAACGTGCTCAAGTCTACAGTTTGTGAAAGAAGATAAAATAAAAATATGTTCACTCAAGTGAATATTATTTCTAATGCATTCTCCTTTCGTTTTATCTTTTATGTAGCGGGTGAAGTGAGGGAATGCCGATCAAACCCCATCCTTCACACTATTGACGTGAACTCAATCCAAACCCAAGTATACCGATTAATCTTTTTTGAACCGACTTAAAAAGAAGAGGTTATGGAGGTTATGCATTAGGGAAGATTTTTTTATACAATAAGCCCACTTCTTACTTCGATCACGCGTTTTGAAAAGCGATAGATAAGGTCTACGTTCGATTGAACTTCCCGAAAATGCGTGTTCATTATTGCTTTGAAGGTTGATGGGTGGTGGATATTGACGCTGTGGTGTGGTGTGGTGGACGCCAGTGGTGAATATTGACGCTGGCAAAGAGTTCCACACTTTGGCTATGCGCATAATAAATTTGGATACCTATTCTACTTTATTTTCCACCAAGCCACGTGTCCGTGTGAGTGTGCTTTTCTTACTTAGGCCAACCAATCACAGTACCTAACAACATTACAAACACAACATATGTAATGTAACATTTGACAGCCAATTTATTGGTCAGAACCTTGATTAAAATTTCAGACGGTACGGGTCATAGGTTTATTTGCATATTTATCATGAACAATTTATTTCCATATATTTAGTCTCGGGTTTGATGAGTAAGTGAATTGTATTTAAAAAGGCATGTCATCCACATTGTAATCTTTTCCGGAGAAATAAAGTTTCCTGCAACGGTAATGTTGCAGAAAAAAATATTCTGTACATGTCTTACTGCCCTGTTTAAATTTTGCAGGTGATTGCAGCAACTCTGCAATGTCTATAACAAATCAAGCTTGAATAAGGCAACGCAAAAATTTCCACGCATTGCGCTGAAACGCCACGTGTAACATTAGACATGAATAACTGTCTAGAGCCGAATATATATGTAGGTTCGCTGGAAATGTTTGTACGTGAACCTTGGCAAGAAATTTTCTTGCTGACTGTACCAAAATATTAGTTTTTAGCGGACTTTCGAATTAATTTTGACCTTATTTTTTAAGAGAAATTTTTGTTTAGCTTATAATCAAATGAGAATTGAAAGTGATTTAATTATGTTGCTATTTATTATCAACTCAAACAAAATTATAGGTTTTAAAATGTAATGTTAAATGGACATTAGTTAAAATCTAAATGAAAGAGAATTATTGATTTTAAACTGAATAAATTATTATTACAGTACAATAACAGAACATAGACACGTTCTCAAAATCGATCATAATTAAACTTACCCAATATCGAATTTCAACCAATAATATGGCGTCGAAAATGAAATGACATCATTATAATGACTTATTGGGTATAATTAAAAGTTGGCCATTAACAATTTCAGTAGCACAGTTCTCGATTAACGACTCATTTGTTATAATAAACATCGGTTACTCAAGTTTTTTATTACTATTATTTTCTAGCTGAGCTTTAATTGAGTGCTGCTATTTATTGATTTCAACGGGCTAGATGTGGTTAGTATGTTTGTTTTACACACGGCCTTAAATGTTTCGTTAGAAGCAATTAAACACGAACTAAACGAAATGCAAGGCTTGTGTTCACATTTGTCACGGCCCTATGGATAATTTCCGGTTCTGAACTGTATGAATGAATTTATTTGGTAGTTGGTGGACAAGCCTGCGTTGTGCCATGAAACCTTGTTAATATTTTACTTACAAAAAACAAACAAAACTCAAAATATTAAAATAAACATCACCATAAATAATTGGAACGACATTCAACTTCATTTCATGTGAACTCCACCACGTGACGGAAAAAACCTACTTCCACATTCCACACCCAACGCCCATTGGAATCTATTCCTGAAGTATACTATCACCGTAAAATATTTTCAAAGGGCCACATAAATAACATCAAGCTGCAGGCACCAACGCTATCGAACGTCGGCATCCAAATAACGCCCTATCTCATTGACAAAATGGCCTGACAGCCTTGGTTTATATTACGCACAAACTTACGTCGTGTGGCCTTGGGCTTACAACTTTGACCTTGACTTACTTACCTACACTGTTTATTTGACTTTGTTGACTTTTCACACTGAATTAAGCTTTTAGAGTTTAAATATGGGCAGTGGGAGTGTTCATGCTCTTGGAGTTTGTCAGAGTAAACGGTGAGTGGTTTATGTTAAATTAAAAGTGAAAATCTAAACCATCTTATTTCTTTACCGCAGTCGGGTCAAAATTATATCATGGCATAGCATGTTTTAAAATATGTAAGGACCACTTCTATGGCTACATTTTTGTGCCTAAAGTATTGAATTAAACAATAAAAACAAAATTAACAATTGAAATCTCAATGAAAATTCAGAATTGACTCAAACAGGAAAAACTTAAACCGACCCTTAAAAAAGAACAAAGATCAAAAAGTATCATAACAAAAATGTCTCAATAGAAATGTGCTACTTTGACCACATGTCCCAAGCAATTACCCCAAATGTAACTCGTGCCAAATCAGTCCCATATAGAGACCCGCTGAACTAATTGAGGCAATAGCCTTGCAGTGATCTCGCTATAAATGTGATAACGAACGCCAATCACTTAGATCGTTAGTGACCGCAACGGCCCTACGATGCTGCCTTGTGACACTTCAACCCCAGCCACATGTGAACCTTAAAAACAAGAGGCATTGGGTTCAGTTCTGAACAGCAAATATACTAGTTATTGCCTCACTGTGGATTCATTTCAATTCTACCATTAGATTTGATAAATTGTTGCCACAGTTGAAATGTGTGAAAATAACTGTTTGAATATCAAACAGAATGTTTAATGAAAGAACAAAAAACGTTTGTTTTTCAAAAAAATACTAAACTATGAAAATTACTCTATGGTTTCAATATCGTCGTTATACCACTGGAAATGATTTTATTTTTTAATAATTAATAAACAGCATAATTTTAGAAAGATGGCACATGTAGAACCGAAACTTATTCCGGTTTCCAAACTTCTTGAAAAACAACAAACATAAATGATCACAGCAAACTAGTAACATACATATGTTTAATTTGCGTAAAGAGAGATTTAGCTCACAAATAGCTTAACAAGAAACAAGAAAAAATAACATTATGTAATGTAGGACGCTGATTCTCAGTAACGATGCTAGCAGTCCCGAAGCATAGGTAAGCATTTTGCACAATCCGCCAGTAAAGCGCCCGCGTATTATACTAAACCGGTTAAGCATTTTGCATACCAAATGTACAAAGACTTTTTCATGGGCACATTTTTGTATATTACATGTGAGATTGCGTTTACACTTTATGAGAAACAATAACCATAATGTGACGAAAATATTTCAGTTTCAAAGTTTTCTAGTAAGATCCAACCTTTTAAAAGGATTGGAGATCAACGCCAAAGAAAGGCTACGGCTGTAAAATTTTATGGTGTATTACGTTTAATCTAAATGGATGGACTCCATTATGTAGCTTTCTTAGAGTTATGGTCGGCCATGCGTTAAGGTGAGTGCTACACTCAGATAATTAAAATAAAAATGGAATAACTCTGCGGTCTCCAGAAAATAAATTAGCAGTTGACATAAAAAGTGGATCAATTTAGATGAGAAAAAAACATAAATTTGATGAAAGATAAGAGCAGGACGGAGTCCACGACACAAATAAGACATTAAGGGGCGAAATGATAACAGCAATAAATGCTTAAAAAGATTTATTTGATCACAACATCTCGATGAAGAAGACAATTACAGTACGGAACAGAATTGGGTAGCAACCAAATATAACTGTGGAATGGAACTTGATATAATAATCAATAAAGCCAGCACTTACGTAACCGGTTATTGTATCATAAATCAATAGCTTAGTTACACTGTAAACAAACACAAGGGTATCGCGTGTTAAGCTTCATCATCACTTCATAATACATCACTGTTATTATTTTTGAAGAGCGTTTTTAGTAATTGTATGTTCTTCGTAAACGCAGCCCCAATGCCCCTGCCTGAACCTTCAGGTACTAAATAGGTCGCCACTATGCACTTTTACTTTATCAATAACAGAGTAACTGCTTTGTTTAGAAACGAGTGTGAGTGAGTTGAGTGTGTCGATAGCGCGGAAATTAATAAAATATATTATGAATCAATCGATACAGTTCGTATCCGAATACTCATAAATCTACCATTTTTCCTAACCTAATTACATACATACATGCATAGAACCAATTAACGCAATAAATTCTCCATGTTAACATTACTAGAACGGAATCTCTAAACACAATCCCAAAGCAGTGTTTAACAATACAAACACACAACCGAACTGTTATGTTAACAGATTTGAATTGTTTATATGTTTGTTTGTTAAAACACTTCTCACCCGTTAAATCGATCATATCGTTTCCCGATCAGAGCACATTAGTTCAATGTAATGGAACGTATTGTGTGACCGCATCCAAAGCATAATTTATATGACAAGCCTCTATATGGGGGCCCATTGTGGCGATTTGGAACCATGCCATAGTCATCGCGGATGACCACCGATATTTGGATGCTGAAATAGCATCTGGTACAGATGGCATAGAATGCTAAATAAGCATTTAAAATGGACTGAAAATGGCAGAAAATCCTGCTTGATAGTCAAATAAGTCTGTGTACTACAGAAAAGGATTCAGTATAATAGTATTGAAGTCTGGATATTATTCGGTCTGATTGCACCCCGGGGTACAATATTTGGCGAGTGGTTCTCTCTGCCATTTTGGTACATTAATCTGAACGAGACATTACAGGGACCACTGTCTAAGACAGCGTCTTGCATAATGATCTCAGCAGTAATGATCTTTGGATAAGATTCAAGCCCAGTGCCAAGAACTGTGTTCGTGCTATTATCATAAAGATGTCTGTTCCTTCAGTATTCGCTCTGAAACAATTGCATCAATAAGATAAAATCTTTCCTTGGTAGGCTTAGCATCGTGAACAGGGATTTGGTAGGGAATGAATTTATTAGCACCCGGAAATGCTTGGGGACCTTTAGTTTTCGATAAAAACTACTCTGGCTCAAAATATTGGATCGTAACACATTTTCGCTAACATTGGAATTACAGATTTTTCTTTTTTTCCACGTGTTTCTTATATAATATGCTGTAACCCGAAGAGTCTCGAGGGAAGAAAAATACGAGGTCCCGGCTTATAGGAGCTATTCTTTTCATTTCTGCCAGCGTAATTAGATTCTTTACACAAACATGTTCGGTTCTTTTTTTATTCTTCCCTTCTCTAATTTATCAGAAGCTACGTTAAGAAATCGTATAAAAAAGTCAATTAATTTCCAAAGATAAACAAAAATATTTAGAATCCCCCGCTAGCTTCACTGTGTAAATATCTTAAACGAAGCGAGGATTGTTGTCCCAACTGAAAGACGATATCTCCATCAGTATTTGCTAATAAAATTACCTTAATACCTCGGAAACAAAATACCATGATCAGCCTAAAGCAACATAATTTTGGGAATCCTACACTGAATCCCTTATCTAATTACGAACCAGCCTAAATAAGCATATAAGGTGGAATTTCACATGTCAAATAAAACCACTTTAGCGTTCAGTGGAGTTTAATATGAACATCGCTACTCTGTGGCGTAGTGTAATTATCTTCATATTGACCACGACACCGCAGCGGATGGAGCCAAATTTAATCAGCATACAATCGGTTGCATGCAAAACACATTTGGACCAATAACTGACGGCCGAATGGTTTTAATACGATTATCCAGACTAACGCCATTTTGTGTAACTAAAATGCGACAAATTTGAGGGAATTGACAGAGGCTTAACTTCTATACATACGTAAATATAGTATAGCTATAGTGACACGGATTACCAATATCAATATCGAAGTTAGTATTATCTGAAGACAAGAGCAGTTAATAAAGATCCGATCAACTAAGACAAATTCAGAACAGAGACAATACTCTCCTTATATAATATTGTTAATATACATGATTGTAATCCAATATGTGTAGGGATTCTCTTAGTTAGATCGATTAATGTTGTGTATGTAATACGAAGTGATAAAGATGAATTGAATGGGATGAGAGATGAACGTTATTTGAATGAAGGTTAAGGTTTTTCTTTGGGTTGTGAAAAAGATTGAATACAGGATAAGTAAATACATAAATAAAAGTAAGTGTGAAAGTTATTGAACTTTACTTTTCCGAAATAATAAGATATCGCTATACATGACTTAAATTGCTTTCGCATTGGCATTTGTCTTGGCAGTAGCGCATTCATATAACGCCACTGATCTCTTACAGGTACTGCAAGAAATCAGTGGCCTTATATGAATAGTTTTACTAACACTGAATGTGTACATGGAGATGTGAAGACTTAACCTTAAATATGCAAGCAGAAAAACTAGTTTGTTAACCAGACACTGCATTAATTTTATACAGAAAACAAGCTCTTAAAAATGTATTCTCAAATTGTGGAACCAAAGCGGAAACATTTATTTCCGGATTTAAACTCCCCCTGGGAACAAACTCATAAAGAAAGTCCAAACAAATTCGAAATTCTATAAGGTCTGTTACCTCCACAAGTACATGAATTGTGCAAAACCGGAAAGTGGCATTAAGGCTCGGATAATGCAGGGCCAAAGAAAAATTGGTTTATAATTCAAAAGTAATGGTGGGCACAGATGGTTTTAGAATTTAAAGGTTATTATTTTTTATAGCCTATCTCAATTCGCGTGTCCGTGAATGAAAAATCAGATTGCTACGTTTATTTTTCTTGGGTCTCGAAAGGCTCATAGTAACTGAATTATAATAATGAAGTTGGGTGTTTGTGGTCTAGAAATTCAATATTTTGAACAAAGAATTTTCGTTGAATATTTCTGGTTTAATAATATATATGGTCTGATAAAATGTTTGTGCTGCTCCTAAAAATAAAGCTGTGATACATGACAGATAAAATCGTTTAAAAAGTTCGACTGAAAAATCCCCTAAAGCTAGATAAGAATAGTGCAGAATATATTGCTCTGCTGGGGATTACAGATAGAACACGGATCCCAGACGGCCATTTCGATGGAGACGGGCAGAATTCCAAGAGCTGATTAGGTATATAACTTATTTTTGGAAGGGTTCCCGGATGAAATACAACCAATCAAAAATTATTGACATCACAATACATGATCCATGGGCAGGTGTAAACTCTATTTATTTTATTTATGCATTTAACAACTTACTAACAAAAAATTGCCTTAAATTATTACTTTTTTTTATTTACTTTTATTGTGTTTGATCTGAGTGTGGGCAATTGTTTTTGCCGACATTACCGCACGTTTTTAACGTGTGTCACCAAACCTTGCGTTTAAAAATTTAAAATAAATATCGCGTTAAAAACTGAAAACTCAGTGGAATCCAATTGAGTGTAATAATTGAGTGCATAAATATGCTTCCATGTGAAATACCAACGCTCGCAGTCAGATATAACCTTACGTAATTTATTTCATTGCCAATGTAGATTGTAATCCAGTCTCAGCAACACATCGTAAAGTCATTGACCGAACCCGACCTCTCTATCAATTCAATAATCAGACAAAAGAACACCCTTTAGAAAAAACTTTTTGGAAACAATAAATCATTTCGCGATACCAATTTGGCAAGATTTCGAAGGATTGGTGCCAATTACTGGAACTTGGCTAGTATGAAGGGAGGTTTTAGCTTGGCTTTATGTACCAAAAACAGGCTTTGTGTACTTACACCAGCCACAAATTCAAGCATACAGTGGAAGCATTTAAATTAATTATACAGTGCTCCGACACTTAGAGAATGGAGCACCAACAATAGGCGTGTTTTCTTGGAGTGAAATAGTGAGATTCCGGCTTTAAATTTCGTAACGAGCACATATTTCGCGTTCTGTATATTTGCTATGTTTAAAGCTGCCTGGTTTATTTATTTCAACGAAATGTTTTCACTAAGAAATATAGTGACAAAAAAAAAACATTTTGGAAAATATTCTTTATTTAGGTTAAAAACGTGTGTTTCCGTACCACTAAATACTTTTACTGAAAATGTTCGTGGCTCAAAAGCGTATAAAAGGGCACCTAATGATTGCTAAAAAATAAAAAAGTCATAACCTTAGTTATCTTTTATATCGCTGCCAGTTATATGCCTACGCACAGTAGCAATTATAATTGAAGCTGGAACCAATCCACTTGTTATTTGGCATCCATTAGGGAAAATGTTCGTTTTCGTATTTCAATATAACATGCAGAAACTTGTTGAAAGCATTTTGGTAGTGGGCTAATCCATTGAAAGTTACATCGGATTTTGTTATGGTATTAATTCGTGTACTACTGATGGATCTTAAAACTTTCGTTTTTATACCTACTATTTGGCGAATCCGATTGTAGATTAAATGCTTCAATAAAAAACGAACACAATAGGATTTCGAACAATCTATTTTCCAATGACCCACCAACAAAATATAAAATGCAAATATCATTTCGGTGAAATTAGAACATAAACCAGCATCTATTATAACCGTAACAGAGAAGACGATCAGATTTTAGGAAATTATCCAATGAAACTTTCAGTTTCAGTGCAAATATACCATTTCAGACATTCAGACAACACATTTTCCGTCCAATTTACGTATTGTTATATCAAGTTTAACTAAATATCTGGTCGACTGCCAAATTGTATCGCAACTGTCCATTATTAAGCACATTATATCAAGCTAATCTAGGCATATTCAAGTTAATCCACTTAGTAAATCGTACCGAGTGTCATGAACCTTGAACTTTTGTAAATGATCTCATAAAAATTCTCAAAGTATTATGCATGAAATGGCCAAGAGGGTACGAAAACGAAGTCCCCGCAACCACCAGGTGGGAATATTTTATCGTCTGACAATAAAATTTATGGTGCCTTGATGCAGAATAATCTCCAATATCACGGAGTCTTGCCTTGCATGGAGAAACTCCTTTTATTATTCTGAAATCTGCAATTTTCACATACATGGCCAGTGCTTCTTTAATTTTCAAAATGCTTCCTTTATCAAAGGAAATTTTAACCCGCACTCACATATGAATATAATAATATCAACGAGATCTGCTGGTTTTTAATCTCTTTGTGAAACGTTACAAAGAAATGTCTGTAGTGGTTGAGAATTCCTAGAAAATATTAACTTAGCGTCTTGTTGATTAGGTAAATGTTTAAGATAAGAAGTAGTTTACATTTTGCTTTCCCTAGTATTTCATCATACCTATATTTTTTTTTAAATGAAACTATAAAACCGTACACCAAAACAATAGCGACATAATCTGTAACCTAACAAATAACATACTTTATAGCAACAAAAAAGAAAACTCCATCTATGGATCGAAAAGCGACATTTCTGTGCAATCTAATCATCGATCTAAAGTGCATAGCGCTACCTATATCCATCAAAACAATGCGAATGCATGGATAGCTAATGATTGTGTAGGTGCTGTGTATTTTGCTTGAGTAATGGGTTCCCAAAGCGATGACAAAACGTTTTCGTTTTAACTTTGGAATTCCAAAATGAATCCACACAAATTATGATCGAGGTGAAAAACATAATGATGTTACAAAGGTACCTTCTTTTATGTGCTCCAAAACACTCGACATTCAAAGCCAATTTCAAGTTGCGAATAAATGTGCTCGATGGTACGATGACATTTTTGCTTGAACAAAGTGATGAACAGAAAACGATTTGTTCGTGACAAGCAATTTTGGTGCCAGGGAAGATGTCAGGGGCGTGGGGGGAATGGCTAACGGTGGTCATTAGACGAAGCTATAGGGACGACACATTCGCCAACTAACAAATTACTTTGGTGATAAATCCACAGATACCTGCTTTTCGACTGTACAACGTGACGTGGGTCGTGACTTCTGGTGATGTGGGACAAGTCTAAAACTAATTTTATTTTCTGCTTAAGTGTTTTGCTTCTTTCGTGTCGTGGCTTATTCACTAACATGCTATACTTCTAATTTTGCGTTGCAATCTATTTTAAAAATCTAAATGCATTGTGTTGTGCTTTTTGCTTTTAAAGCTTTCTTTCTCAACTAAGTGTGGCACTTATTCGATCATCAAATTACTAGTAATATCTCCATTTAGGGCACTGGAAAATTGTGGCATGAGAAATTGTACAGTCGACAGCAGTATTCGACGGTGCATAATCCAATAGGTTGAAGCCCACCGTTTTGACGTAGTTAACAGTATCCCCCGTGGCTTCAGTGAATGCACGTCTCAGCCGGGCTCGGCGTGTCTGCGACAGGGTTTGTGGACAGAGGAGCAGCCCCGCCTGCAGGTTAAAAACAGAAATCAAATCAAAGGAGATTGATTTGATTTAGTTAGAAGGGAAAACCGGAAAACCCGTCTCAAGACCCTTACACAGCACTTACACGCCAACTGCACCCTATGAGCCAGGATAAGACTATCAAGGAATTTTTCGATCTATGAAAGTGATTGATATGATCCGTCAAAATACTCATATTCACACTAAATGATACGCCTACATACACACAAATACTTATCACTACAACACCGATGTACTGTGAACCACCAAAATGATTAGTATTCTTCTTGCGAGGCTTTTTGCTAATTCTAATCTCGAAATTGCCTTGAGAGCCTGAAAGAGTGTTACAACGCTTCTAAGTGTCGTAGCAGCGAGTTAAATGGCCGTGAGTTGCAAAGGCAGACATTAAGAAAAGGCTCATCTCGTTGAAACAGCTGGCTAAGGCGCCTTCACAACGGTGGAACATTCTGTCAATGTCTGATAGCTTGACAAAGTTACGACTACGCTTTCAACTTTACTTTTGTCTTTTTAAACTTTTGTTTTTGCGAAGAGCGTTACAGCTTTACACCAAATGCGAAACTAATTTTCCAAAAAGCATTTCTACTACGTTTTAGCTATTTACAAGATATGTTACAATGCTTTTTGCTTTTCAGTTTAGAATTTGTAAGACCAGAATATTTATGTTGGTTTGAAGTTATCTTTACCGAGTAATATGTAGGTCAAACCTCGCTGTGAGTTGTGAAAGCCATTTCGACAATAATTATGCAGCTGTTTCCTTTAACATTTAACTTAGCACTCTAATTAGGTGGCCTTTTCCTCAGTGCTTGTTGGTTGTTAAAACGTCCTTTTTGCAGAAACTCATTTGCCATAACAATATTTTCTGTTGCATCACTTTAGCAAATCATTACAGGAAATTGCTGTTTCAAGTAATAAGCGGACAAGGAAAACCCTTGTTTACCGCCTACGTAATTCCTAATCTTTTGAAATCGCATGTTTGCATGATTGGCATGATAATACTGTACGCTAACCGTTCGACAGACATCATTTAAAAGCACCTATCTATGAGTAATTGGAACGCACCTAACTGCCTTACAGCTAAAGAACGAAAAATTCTACAATGTATGATTGTTATAAAACAGTAGCGCCACCTACCGATCGTGGAACCTACCTGTTTGAAAGGGCGCATACCCCCGTTGATTCGCAGTGAATCCGCAGCTATGCCAGCGATGCCGTCGCCTGGTTCCCGCAACTGCCGCAGGGAGGCGCTAGGGTGATGATGGGCATGATGAGGGCAGTGTGCCGCGCATGCGCTAGATTCAGGCTGCGAACTCTGGCGGATAATCCTCGTACTAGTTGTAGGCAACAGTAGCGCCGGGGGCTGTATGACCGGACACGTACTGACGGCGTGGAGCGAACTGCAGCCGCAAGGGTAGTGTACGGCCGAGCGAACGCTCTCTCTCGACACAGAGCGCGCTAGTTGTAGTGCCGATATTGGTGCCGTGGATTGCCGCCGCTCGCAAACGCGACATCTCGAGTATGTTTGTGGAACTAACTGGCACGTTGTCACTGACCCTCTGTGCGAGCATGTCGCTACGGGAGACACGAGTGTCTGAGGTCGGTCTGCCGGCTCCCGACATTGTAACTCTATGTCAGGGACACTTCTTGCGGTGCCCTCTTCCATTCTGATAGATGTTGCACTTTCTTCGCTGCCGGGTCCGCCTGACAGTTGAGGTCGGAGGTGTGTGGTGCAGTCTTGTCTTTGCAGAACTGGTTTGACTGTTCTGTTTTCTGTGGGGACTATGACGGTGACTGAGGGACCAGTGACGAGTAGACTTGCGGTCTCATCGCTGCTGCCGTAGCCAGAGTTGGTGATAGCTTCAGTGCTGTCCGTTGTTGGTGCCGACATGTTTGTCTGTAACAATGAAAATATTAATTAACGACTGTCTGATAAAATAACGATAAATCTTATTAATATATCACGCTGGGCAAGTATCATTAATCGCCAAAAATAATACCTGACAGGCGTCTTTCAGAAGTATTATTTATGAACAATATCGGACGGGAATTAATATACGAGAGGATTGCGTCTTGACGGCTTACGAACCAATAACTCGCCAGTCGTAAACCATTTATCGTTTTGATATTAACCTAAATGGGGTTAATAAAATATTGTAACTATCAATGTATGATGTTACAATATTTGAATTGATTTACCCTTTGATCACTATTTTCGGTTAATGTTAGAAATTGTCAAACGGACATGTGATTTATTATTTACAATATAAGTTTACTATTTAATCTATACTTCTACACTAATAATAAAGAGGAAAGATTTGTATTTTTTTATGTAACGAATAAACTTAAAAACTACAGGAACTATTTGAAATTTCCTTCAGCAATGGATAGCTACATTATCAACAAGTAACATAGACTATATTTTATCCCCGTACTCCGACGGGAACGCAAACAACGCGGGTGAATTCGCGTGACGTCCGCTAGTGTTTTATAATGGCAATTGAAAGTGTCAATGTATGTATATATTTGCTTCTAAACATCGATAGGTACGAAAGTCACGAATGCTCAAAAGGTCAGGTAGACTAAGGTTCTCGTCTTCTTTAAAGGTTAGATACGCATCTATTTTTGTTTAAATAATAATAGGTATATTATGTCTTAACCGTTTCCTAGGTATAACCAGATTTAAAAGTCAACACTTTCATCTTCTTGTTTTAGTGTAAACTTATAATTTATTTTTCAAAAGTACCTACAATATTTTGTTAAAATACTTCCTTAACTATAAAAGGAGCTCGTGGCTAAATTATAACAGCCGCACGGGTCGATCTTCAAGGTTAAGCAACGCTTGCCGAGGTTGGTCTGTGGATGGGTGACCATCTTTACATACCGAGACTCCTCCGTGCCTCGGAAAGCACGTTAAGCCGTTGGTCCCGGCTGTAATTTGTAGATCTTTGGCAGTCGTTACGGATAGTCAGAAGTCAGATAATCTGACACCAGTCTTGCCATGGAGTACCGCGTTACCCAGTTAATGGGTTTTGGAGGTGTCTGGTAGGCAGCCGCTCCACGTAAAATACTGGTATTCAGCTAAATCAGGTTTGACTGAAAGCCGACCCCAATATAGTTGGGAAAAGGCTAGGCAGATGATGAACTATAATTAATATACAGTTAAAACAAATTATCCTAACTAAGTAAAGCTTAAGAAGTGGCGTAAAAAAAATCATCCGCAAAATTCTTCTTCTAATATACATACAATTTCCGCATATTAAAAGTCATGGGTTCGACTCAAAATAATCAGATTTACAAATGTCACTCATACGGAACCCTTGAACTGACATGTAACAAAGACATATCCCCGAAGGCGAGTTGTCACTATGCATTTTATCTAAGGCCCCTCGGAACCCAAAGTTTATTGTAACTCGGAAAGAGAAACTTTTCACTAAAGATACTTTAGTTGTTGGTATGTTATTTATAGCAGTGTATTTCACTTAAGTACTCGTAGGTAAATAAATCAGGCAGGTTTCGTATAAAAGGTACCTACTTCATTTAATTTTTTCGTTAAATAAAAATGGATCGCCATATAAAGCACGTATTTAAATGTAAACGATTAATACAGAGTGGCCTTTGTAGGTTTATTTTAATTTTATCAAGAAAAGTAGAACTGGACTTTGTAATAATATTTATGCACAACTAACTTTTGCCCCCGAAATAGTCTGCCTTGAATAGTTACTTTGGGCAGCCATTTTTATTTTTGATATGATAATTTTTCAAAAACGCTTAAACATAGTAGGTTTATTTATTTTTTATCAAGTGCCTACACGGAAAGGTTTATTATGGTTTTGTCTTCAATATTGACGGACTCCCATACAAACTATCATTCCTATTTCAAGCTCTTTTCTCGCTCCAAGATCTAAATGTACCTCTGTACCAAATTTCATCTAAAGCGGTTTAGGCGTGAAGAGGTAACAGACAGGTAGACTTTTTGCATTTATAATATTAGTATGGAAATATCAAAAGGGAGGCCGTTTGATATTTCCATACTTCTTTTCAACTATGTTGGGGTAGCTTTCAGTCCAACATCTCAGCAGAATACCAGCATTTTATATCGAGGGATGGCCAGCTGAATTCCACAACCCAACTCACTCACTGTGATAACACGGGAAAACTCAGTTTTCCTGGCTTCTGACTTCCCGTAACGATGATGACTGTTATGTTTTCTGAGATACATTAATAACTTTGAAGATTTCAATAGTAACAATATTATTTAGCCACGAGTTTATTCGAGTTACATACATAATTATAGCACAAAACATACAGCTGCTATAGTAGGCGCCAGATAATCGTGGAATATCGGTCATTGACCCACCTACAATTATTGACATTTTTAATTTGAAAAATGGAATTAATGACACAAAGCTGTCCCGAATCATCATCTCTCGTGATCCTTAACATTGTCTAATAATGAAAAACGATTCATATTTAATTGTTCAGGTACCTATGAACAGTTATGAGGGAAAGGTCAATATACTTTATTCCACATTTATCTGGCGCCTACTATAATGTAAAAGTACGATATTCACATAAAAGAGCCTTCAATTCCCGACAAGGTTGTACGATGCAACTAAGGTTCTTCGTGCACTTAAAGAACACGACGTGATTCAACGGAGACACGGCTCGTTTACTTGCCACTTACTTACGTGGGCGCCTTGCTAATGTAGTTCTTAGAAAACTTATTTTACTTGTAAAAGGTATGCTTCAAAAGACGATAAATTACAAACATGTTTACTTCAGCACACTAATCAGCATAAAGGGTTGGCAGAAATAAATTAACTCCTGCTACGATAACCAAGCGATAAAAAAATCGAAATAATAATAATAATATCATGGGACAACTCACACACGGTCCCCCGATCCCAAACTAGGCAGAGCCTGTGCTATGGCAACCAGACAACTGATAAACATACTTATATATTTCTAAATAGATACATATTATAGACAAATTACACCCAGACACAGAACAAATGATCATGCTCATCACACAAAGATTTGTCCGGGGTGGGAATCGAACCCACGACCTCCGGATTAGCAGTCTGGGTCACTAACCACTTGACCAACAGGCCAGTCGAATGAACAAAACATAGGTATAGGCAGCGTCAACCGAGTCAAAAACCAACAGTCGAATACCAATTTCATCATCATCAAGTGTTTGAAGGCCTCCCACAAGGTAGACCGATGACTTGGTACAGGTCGCAATTAATATAAGAAATTTAAATTTTGTTTTATGCATTTTATACTTTGTTTACCTACAAGGAGTACCGTGTTACCCAGTTAATGGGTTGTGGAGGTCTGGTAGGCAGCCGCTCCACGTAAAACACTGGTATTCAGCTGAATCCGGTTTGACTGGAAGCCGACCCCAATATAATTGGGAAAAGGCTAGGCAGATGATGATACTTTGTTTACCTACAGCTAAGGTACTACTAGAAACTCTACACTCACCTAAACGGCATTACATCGTATACCAAAATAACATATCGATTGAACGAAAGAATGTAACTTTGCATCTCTCCAATGTATTTACTCATTTCTCTTTTCTGCTTCATCATCAGATTCTGATCACAAGCATTTAGAACCCATTCATTGAGACCATTTAAATAAGCCCAAACATAAAACGTATGCTATATGTATGTGAGGAGTCGGGTATCATGCAGATTCCAGGTCATGCTGTAGCTTCAGGTCCAGGCTAATTCACCTCTGGTCTGTTTATTGACACCATTCGATTGAGGCCAAACACGATACCTCTGCTGTAACTAAGTGAAGAGTTGGGTATACTGTAGACTTCAGGTATTAATAATAATAATAATATATCATTTATGGTAACAAAGACCCATAACATAAATACCTTACAGACAATCATACATATTTATAAAAACCACAAAAATATGAATACACTATTTTACACGAATTGACGGCGTCGTGTTGCGCTGCGTGGTGTCACGTAGCCTTCCGCGTAATCTTCGATATACGACACCCTTCGGCGAAAACTCTTCCTTGAGGAAGACCTCAATATGATGAGTCGGAACTCGCACTACGAACGATTTGAAATTCGTGTTATGGCGTGACTCCAACTTCTCGACCCTTAAGGTCTAGTTGGTCTTCGCTCGAACATACTCCACGATCAGCAGCATCATGACTTAAAGGTAAGGTTACCATGTTCTTGCAATATCATTGCAGTAATAGAATGCCAAATTTCCTATCGCTCAAATTTATAGAAGTATCTCACTTCCCTTTTTCAACTAGGAAATAGCCGATGATCTTCAAACATCTGAACCAATTTTCTTGAATCGTAGCTAAAACACTTTCGCTTAAATTATCTTTCAAACAACAAAAAAACTAGTTCAAATTCGGTTCCTCTGTTAAAAGTAAACACTCCTTAAAAACCTCAGTTAGTCAATAACGTTTTATTGTGTTGGAAAAATAAGGGAATGAACTCAGTTTTTCCGAAAATCTGCAAAATGATGAACATGTAGTTTACACTACAGATGTGAAATGAATTCTTTGAGTATCAAGCATTCACGCTTGATTTAATGCAACGGCTGCTGTGAAAAGGAAAATAAAATATGGAGGGATATCTGTTTTATTTGTATTCGTCACGAGTCACGAGTTTGTAAAAACTAATTTCCGCACGTGTGTCATATAACGTTTTTCAACACATTTGCGAAAAAACAGGACACATAATTTTTTGTTTTTAGATATGAGTCTGAAAGCCCCAACACTCTGATGTTTCTTATTAAAAATAGCGCGAATTTGCAAATGACGCCACGAGCGCGTGGTGATAATTAGAACTACATTTTTCGTCTCATTTTCTCTTTAGTATTAAAGTGAGACAAACGTATTGAGCAAAAGCGCTTCCTAGGAAGTTAGATCATTCAGCTTATTTATTACAGTAATTTGAAACTCCTTGGTGGAATTCTTATATTTTTATCGAAATTTAAAAAAAAAACCGTAAAGGATACGCACGGCGCTATACAACGAGGAGTGCGGTAAAATAGGTACTAAGATAAGAGTACCAATTTTAACGCACGTTCCATTGTATGGTGCATAATTTTTTAACTTTTGAACAATGTATACAGGCTTTGTAAATGCATTTTTTGAGATAATGTGTTGAATAATCATCATACAGTGAATAATATAATGGAGTAGTGTAGGGTGTAATGGAAAGGGCTATGCTCGGAGTTTCCTTGCGTCTTCGAATTATGAATGAATACGAGTCGCATCGGACCTTATGTCCAGCACTGGGCGCCTTTCGACTGAAATGGTGATGATGACATGTACTCATATTACTACGATCAGTCTTGCCAAAGGGGTATCGTGATACTCAGTTACTGGGTTGAAAAGATCAGTTAGGCTGTCGCTCTATGTTGCAAACTGATTCAGTAGCATCCTACATGGTTATACTGGAAGCCGACCCCAACTTGGTAGGAAAAGCTAGAAATGACAGTGATAGTGACAGTACGAAATGCAAGTTAATTGGCAACCAGGAAAAATATGAGTGGGACCGTAATTCATTTTACATGAACGTGTAAAATAATAATAAGTCACACGAGACCTATTCCGACATCACAAAATATAACGTTGTAACCTTTCAGGGATCACAAGCGTGACGTTTGTGCCTAACGTATGTATGTAAATGTCACCGGTAAATGGCAGACGCCGTAAGATTGTAAAATATCGCGTGAAATTGTAAACTGTTTTTTTTTTTTAATAAGATACGGATATATTGGAAACTATTAAATTTGGATGGGATTTATTGTATGGAAAACAATTTTTTCGTAATATATCGAGAAATTATAATCTTATCAAGATGTATTACAATCTTACGGAGTCCGCAATTTGACATATATACGAGAAGAGAAGACGCATACACAGCTGCTGATAAATATTAAACGTTTGAGACAGGGACATAAAAGTTTTAAACTTATTGATTCTGTGCATGAATAAAAAAATAGACAAAAGTAGGTTGATGACTCAAAAAAAAAGGGCTAAGTGCGAGTCGGACTCGCGCACGATGTTTTCCGTACTATCTATCTATTAAATACTATTTATTACTACTACTTATTATTACTACTATTTATTACTATCTATTAAAACAGCAAAACAATCACGTTTGTTGTATGGGAGCCCCCTTAAATATTTGTTTTATTCTGTTTTTATGTATTTGTTGTTATAGCTTAAAAAAAATACATCATCTGTGAAAATTTCAACTGTCTAACTATCAAGGTTCATGAGATACAGTCTGGTGACAGACGGACAGCGGAGTCTTAGTAATAGGGTCCCGTTTTACCCTTTGGGTATGGAACCCTAAAAACTGTATCAACGAGATAATTGCCAACAAACTGCATTTGGCAAAAGATTTGTATATGATATTTTGTGTTTGTGTTTAAATAAACAGCTAACCTGCCTATTGGAATACATAACAATGGTTATGCAAGCACTAATAGATATATGTTCTTTAATATGTTATTTTATATGTTCTATAAGACCCCCGGGCATTAAATACGTAATATTAATTCATGATCTCATTTATGTTTATCGCGTTACGAATACATTTTTTTAAAGAAAAACTCTTTTGGGAGACACCACGAAGATTATCGTGACTGTACGTGAACCCCACAAGGATTTCCGAAGTTAGATGGGACCTGGGATCGAATTGATGTAAAAGTGAATTTATTGGACCCACACGAGTCCAGTGGGTTAAGAACGGAATAAAAGTAAAACAAGGTTTTAACAACATTATTTCGATGAGAATATTATGTGGGAAGGATATTCCGGTTCGGGTTGTGGTAAATGTGGGGTCTCGCATCGTTGTGATATATTATTCAGTATTTTGCACTTTTGTTCGTCCGGTATTGTTTGTAAAATTTATTTTATGAAGCGTGTGTTACGAATTCACGATAAAACATAATTTAGTTCTACAACAGAATTGCGTAAAAGGGGAGGACTTTGCCCAGATCAGATTAAAGTTCAAAAATAAAGCAAAACAATTGCTTCAAAAAATAACACAGAAACTTCAAAACAGTTCAATTTTAAACCAACAAACTAGCCACTATCCCGTTTCTATTTGATTCCAATAACGAAGTTATCACTCTAACCAAGAAAAAGACAATTTTATTTTCTACCTCCTGCAGAAAAATAAATTGGTAAGATAATCCCTGAAGGCACGCTCTTGAATACAGGCGGGCTGTCTTAAGGGATTATGTGCTAGACCTCATATTTCATTTAAGGGACTCGTGGCTAAGTAACAGCCGCGTGGGTCGATCGATCCAGGTTAAGAATTACACTTACTGTGCCCGGTTTCTGGATGGGTGAGCGTCTAATTATATTTTGAGGCCACTCAGTTTCTAGGAAAGAATTTTAAACTGTGCGTTGTTTATCCGAAAGCCGATAACTAGCTACTGAGTAGAAGAGGTTAGAGAGGAGTCACTCTATGTAAAATGCAGGTATTCACTGTCATCTCATTAGTTGCATCAAGATAGATTGAAAGCCGTCCAAAATATGCTTAGAAAAAGGCAACTTACTAATGTGTGTGTGTGTGTGAGTTTTTAAATTTTTTTCTTCTCTCTATTTTTAGTTTTTCTTTAAGTTGCACCTGCCATGTTGTCTCTGCACCACCCTCAGGCCTTTGTACAGTGTTTTTACTAGTGCATAAAGTTTTAGTAAATGAATAAATAATGCAGTTTTTCTGCATAATTAAGTGTCCCAAATAACTGAACATCAAAATCCGACTCTCCACCATCTGCTACCAACGAATCCTAAGTTACTTTGTTCATATCGCCTGGAGCCAACTAGATAATTGGAAAAAACTGCGCTGGCGATAACAGGACACCGTAAACTGGGAGCAGCTCGTCAGTGAATCCGTCAAAGCTTTCTAGAACATAATTTAATTTACTCACACCAAGTGAGATCACCTCCCAGCATTTACCTTTCAGTTTCCCATACAGGATTTAAAGTGCATTTTGTATTCTGAGCATGCGAAAGCTTGGAGTCTTGATGTTAACAAAATTACAGCAGAATAGTGGAAGATGGATTTTGTAGATCGGATTTAGAACTTACCGCAGCTACGTGTGAACAAATGCATTCTGGTAAGACTGAGGAGGTGAATTTGTAGAGAATATGGTTTAATTTGATTATTTTTTTAAATAATGATATTGTAATTGGAATTGTTTTGATTCATTTTCCTAAACTAACCTTTAAAGTGGATGGAGGGAGTGTTGTTGATAAATGCTCGCACTGAAAAGTACAAAACAAGTACTGACGAAGTAGTGGACGAAGAGTTAGTTTTTCAAATATTATAATTCTGAGTTATTTGAAATAATACAATTCGGTCCCGAGGCTTATGCACAGAAATCTGTTTTATTTTCGGAATAAAAAAATCGCACTCTGCGACAGTGTTTATTTCTGCCAGTGAAATTTTTAGAGTCATTACTTTCAGGAGTTACATCTTACAAAGAATCAATTTCACTTCTTACTAATATTAGTTGAGATTTGGATAGATAACGGTTTAGTCGAACTTCAAATGATGATAGTGATTGGCAACAAACTAACAAAATGGATGATATCTATATCATCATCTTCACCTGCCTTTTGGAGTTTCTTGTCCATTTTTCTCCATAAGAATCTTGGATAGTAGAGTCACTTTATTATTTTAATACTATTATTTTAACTATAAATTATGAAGTTCAAAAGTGCCTTTAAATGACCTAAAAATGAAATAAACGCTTTGACTTTACCTGTACTTTAGCCAACTACATTGGTAACAAGTTAGTACAAGGTCATCATCATCATCATCATATCAGCCGAAAGACGTCCACTGCTGGACATAGGCCTCCCCCGACGGGGGGAGGAGGCGTTGCCATAATCACCACGCTTAGCAGTCGGGTTGGCGATCGCATTGTAGCTGTTGCAATGCACAGAGAATGCTGCTGCCCATTCTCTGGTGAGTCCCTTAGTCACCTCTAACGACACCCACGGGAAGACATGGGATGGTGCTATTCTTTTACGTCCGACACCATACAAAACACAACTACATGGTATCTATATCAAACTAGTTTAATACTTAGTCAGGTATAATAAAACTTATTGAACAATAAAAACCAATAATATGATCATTGATTTTTCCACGACGAGGTTTGGTATCCCACCTCCACCGATGGGACCTCTTTTCTGTTTAGTTATAAACTAAGAAAAATATCTAGGCTTCTTTATATACACTCCAACAATATCCTTTTGGTCCATAGGGATGTTTGGATATCCAATATTTATTATCTTTTCTCTTTACTTTTCGTGTCAAGGATCTTTTATGTTATATCTTTTGTAAAAATAAATGTTTGATCTTATTTGAGCTGAAGAGATTTAATTACTAGCTCATCTGTCAAAATCAAAAACTAATTTAAGGATTGTTGAAACGAAATTGGTTTATTTAAGTAGAGTTTAATGATAAACGATGTTTCAATAGCCGATTAAAGATCTTCGAGTTTGGAATGAATGGAAAATTGCGGTGAAAACGTTTTAATTTGGCAACCCAAAAATGGTTTAACTTTAATTATGATCAACAAAAATGAAATAAGTATAACAGGTTTTGAATGATGATTATTATTATTTAGAAAACACAATTAAGTACCTACTATATTTTTGAAAACTAGAACAGTTAAGTTCCAAAAAGATTAATGGACTTATATGAGGTAAATATTGTTTTTATAATCTGATGTATATGAATATAATATTTTGCACATACTTTTCAAAAAACAGCTGATCGGTCATAGAGTACGTTCTGAATGTTCTAATACGGTTTACAAATAAGTCATCATCTGCCTAGCCTTTTCCCAATAATATTGGGGTCGGCTTCCAGTCAAACTGGATTCAGCTGAATACCAAGCAAAACATAAAAATATCATAGGAACTATTCATAAAAGCCTGTTGTGAGAAAATTGATGCAGCTTACGAGTTTATACCACGTACAAAGGTTGGCCATTAATATTTTACTGGCAAACCACTTATGAATAAAATAGTGCCGTAACATTTATATGGGCCTAATAATATTGTGAATAGTATGGAGAAGTTATGCTAGGTGACGTATTGTGTTTAGGAGACCTGCAAAGTCCTTTTTTCTCCATCTATCACGAATTTATTGCACCTTTTTTTAAACACATATAATAAATAGTTTTTTTATTTGTTTTCATTTTTAACATGGGTTTGCTCTTGACTCTAGTCTAGGTCATAGATGACGGAGACAAAGTCGACGATGGAGCGAGCTTACTCAGAAGAAGCCTGTTCACTCTAATTTTGAAGTGATTAGGGTTGTATGCGTTCGGAAATACAGACGCAGGCAGAGAGTTCCACTCCTTTGCTGTGCGCATTATAAAAGACGTTTGAAAACGTTAAGTGCGAATTGGTGGAATAGCAACAAGGCTAAGATTTGTTTGTAAAATTAATATCTGGAAGTACAGGGTACTATGACTTTTTAAAACCATAATCATTCCGGTGTGAGAGAGGGATGGAGCTATACATGACATTTAACATTTTCCAATTTTAATATTTTTTAAGCAATGTTCGCATTTTTATCTCTCAAAATATATGGAAAAAACTAATGTTTTTAACATTAAGATTGTGGCTTAATAGAATTGGCTCTAAAATGTTTTACGAAAGTTTTCTGTTAGATAAAAGCTATCACTAAGTGTGACTAAGCCATGAAAAATTCACAGTTTCTGTAGATTTACGGCTGGTCTTAATAACGTATCAACCTTTAACCAACTGTCAAATTAGCTGCCAGTTGTAGCTGAAACGTCATGTTTGAAAGGCAAACATGAAATCGGCCATTAGAGACCAAAACTCGGATGAAAATACAAACACACAGGCCGCAAAACTATTTGGATTCAAATTTCCAATACGAATTTTAACTATTTAACCAGTAACTTAGCGGGCTAAGTAACTAGTTAAGTTACTTACATGTGCTATAAAGGTTGGACTTCATATTACGTATTTTCTCTCCATGTTATTTTGTGGAAATGACTTCAATACAAAAACCAAATAACCGTCACTACTGAAAAGAAAATAACAATTAAGTAGCGCATCTCATAATATCAAATGAAAGTTTTGCTATGATATTCTCACCCTTAGAGCAATGTGATAAACTGACATTTATAGTATACAGCATAAATGAACAAATTAATAGGCTTTTAATGATTATTATTCTTTAAGCGCTTTCCTCATTTTATGGGCTTTCGAAAGCTATTTTGTTGTTAGTTTTATAAGTACTAAAACCTAAACCGGGTATTGAGAGCGCCTAAACCTTATATTTATAGGTTGCGTAATGGTCAATGGGTTTTCTTTTATTTGGATAAGAAATCATCAAATGACTCCTTCCGCTCTGGGTGGAGAGGAAGAGAGTGTCAAACTCTTACTGACTAAAACCCATCCGTGTTTCTCCAAATGCTCTTTGCGTTCCAGGGTGGCGGAAACTCTTTCAAACAAATTCTGCAACCCTGACAGGCATTGGCTCTAGCGGGCTCCGGCAATTATGCTGACATTTCTCTGAGGCGCGCGTGGGACACAACGCGCCATCGACCCGGGCCTGGTCCTATTCAGATGGCGATCCACCCATGCACGCCGTCTGAAGTGCCTACGGTAGCCGGGAATCGTCCTGCGGGTCTCGAAGCCAGGGCATCTTCTTCTGCTGCGGCGGCTGGGGCGTAAAGTTTGCCTTTCCCTAACGCGTACCGCCTCCTCCTTAAAACTACAAATACAAGACCTACTTACTCATTTATAATTTATCACTCTCCTGATTTAATTGTCGTCAGACTGACTTTAACCGGTCTACCTATTTGTATTTTTCTAGTCATCATTTCAATGATTACTTTCATCCAAGCAGCATCATTTGTGGGCTTACGCCAACGTTGGCAATACCAAAGCTGTATTGGTACAATCTCAATTTTGTGTAACGTTTGTTTGTAACGCTTATAAAATAAAGAACGTAATAATTTTGCTCGCTTGTGATTCAGGCTTAACAATCGTAATAAAATCTTTTTAAAGTTATCATAAAAGTTTATTGATAATTTGCTTCAACAAGACAAAAAAACGACTAAGTGAAGTCAGTCTCGCATACGAAGGGTTCCATACAATAAACCGAAAATTAACGTCTTTTTTTTATAGGGGCGAGCCCACTATGATTTTTAATTTTTTTGGTTACAGCTGCAATAAATTTAAACACTGCGAAAATTTCAAAGCTGAGTTGAAATTTGTATTATCAGGGTTCATGAGTAACAGCCCGCTGACAGACAGACCGATAACGGAAGCATATTTATACGTTGCAGGTTAAACCCCAATTATAAGGAACATATTTTGTCGTGATCCCCGTGATTAAATACTTAATTTAAGTGAAGACTTTAACTTAAAGTAGCTCTTAATCTTTATATCTTCGTAAGTCAAACACTGTGAGAGAGATGTTAGTTAATCTTCTAATTAAACTAGGGATTAATGTAATTACGCGAAGATACAGGCTTTGCAGGCGACAGATTTTAATTTGACGTGATTTCCTCCTGAATCACGATTTAATATCGTTAAGGAAAATAAAACAATTTAGGAGCGAATTAACTAAATAACTTGTTCAGCAAGCTATCAAAATCATTTCTCCGTGAAAAATAACATTAATCTGATTGAATTTTATTTTTGATTTAATTTATTTTTCCCATGAAAATAATAAAATAAAATCCTGCCAAAATATCCCAGATCAGGAATTAATCATTCTTCTCACCCCTCACCGCAAGTTAATCCATTTTGCCGTCTTCATTTTATTTTTCTCCGATAAACACTTTATTTTACAAGATTCCATTCTCTCTTAATTTTCTCGGAATAAGCAGAATCCCGAGGGGTGGATGAGTGCTCGATTAATATACAATGGGACATTATGCGAGGTTGGAGTCCCATCCCCCATGACATTATAATAAAGCCTTATCATGGTGGCTTATGATCTAAAGGTTGGACTAACAGGTCGTTTAGTTCTGGTATGTTCTTGCCTTATGATGCATTCAGAAATTAATTTATTTGGTAGAATTAAATGTGGAGCATGTCGCAAAATAATGCACAATAAGTTGCAATGGCCCTGGTTCTTTCCATGCTCAGGAGCGAAGGGGCATGGGAACAGTGACCTTCTTTTTTTCGAAGCAGTAATAGCAAAGCGCGAGTAGTGAAGAAGGAGGTGGTACGCGTTAGGGAAAGGCAAATTTTAAGCCCCAGCCGCCGCAACACAAGAAGATACCCTGGCGTCGAGAGTCACAGGGTGATTCCCGGCTACCGGAGGCACTTCGGACGGCGAGCGATGGGTGGATCGCCATCTGAATAGGACCAGGCCCGGATCGGGGAGCCTGCCAGGGCCTTGCAGAATTTGTTTGAAAGAGTTTCGCGCCCTGGAACGCAAAGAGCATTTGGAGAAACACGGATGGGTAGACAGTAAGAATTTGACTCTCTTCCTCTCCACCCAGAGCGGAAGGAGTCATTTCATGGTTTTCAATCCAAAACAAAAAAAGGGGCCGAAACACTTTAGTATAATAATAATAAACGATTTTATTTATCAAGCAGTATTTGTCATAATGACTATTAATAATTCCAATTGAAGAGGCTTTTAAACGATACTTTAAATCACACTAGTGACTATACAAATACACCTAAGGTACCATCGTTTATGAAGAAAAGGAAACATCAATTAACATTTAATAGGCGACCCAGATAGTGCCACAAACTTTCCACCAGGTATCTGGGTCAATCAGATTATTTACACTGTCCTTGGTCTGCGTTTATTTTGAGTTTGCACCGGTGAAAAATTTATAGAACAAAAATATTTTGAAACTTTAATGCCATCATAAATATATTTTACATAGCATAGTTATTAAAAACTAAAATATATTATTGAAAACGCTATTTGGTCTTCGGCATTATAAGAACATTACGCAAAGATTCGGCTACACGCTTAATCATACTTGCGCAAACACTTTGTGCAAACCATTGGCGCAAAAACTGCATGGTGTGCTAGCTATTTATTTTGCCATCTTAACGCACATGTTTGCTTGTACAAACAAGAATTGGTGCTAATAAAACTGAGCGTGTAGCCAGGCCATTAGGTTCTGTGATTGTCTGAACTTTAGCAACGTGACAAATTCAAGTCGTGATATGATCCTAGCAAAAACCTGTCTGCCTTGCCCCCACATTTTCAAGGTTATTGCGCATTCCTTCAAAATATCTTTCTAATCGGTTCATTTATTTCCAAGATTAAGTTCTTGCTGTCCCAGAAAGAGTAGTTTCGACGAGCCGGACTCCATCTCAAAGGACTGGCCAGAAAATTGTAAAAGACTGGGTAAAGTGGAAAGAGAGCAGGCACAATGGTTCCACATTAGGTTCACCCTTGTTTGATAGAACAACGTTTGATATAATATTACTAAATCGAACAACGTTTAAGAAGATCATCACTTTGTATAATATCGTTTGACAGAATTTTCAGTTCATCGAATATTTATTTGCTATAACAACATTGGCGCTAATGATGAAAAGGTATAATGTTCATTTGATGTAATGTTCAGATGGTATAACCATGTATTTAACACTTAACCAAACCTTAAAATATTCTATGCATGGTCGAGGGTGGGCTTGGTCGACGGAGCCCCGCTTCGCGGGGCTCCTACTTCTGGGTGGTTTATAAAAAAATAACCACGAAGGGGAAGGCGGGGTCTATTCGCTCGCTTCGCTCGCTCACACGACCCCGCCATCCCCTTCTAACCTAACCTATCCGAGTCGGGGTGTCCTAAAGTCCAGATTGCATTCAGTTTCTCCTGGTAACAATAGTTGAGGGTGGCAGGTGTATAGGGTATAAAGAATAAAATAAGTGCATTTGAAAATTCGGCGAAATGAAATTACTTCAAATAAATAATTACGCTAAATAAAAATTTACCAATGAATTATTCGGTCAAATGAATAATTCTTCGAAAAGACTTTATTGCAACTAAAATTCGATTTAGTAATATTATATCAAACGTTGTTCTATCAAACAAGGGTGAACCTCTACATTAGGACTAAGTGCGGAAACGTAACCCAAAAAAAGAGATAGAAAGAGTGGAAAGGTAGAAGGGAGGCCTTTGCCCTGCCGTGGGCCATCACAGGCCCACCAAGTATTATGGGCGTTTATTTCTCACCGTGAGAAATAAACGCCCGTAATACTTGGTTGCATTTTAATCGTTATCAAACAGACCCCAAAAGCTAGTCACAACAAAGCAATCTCTTAGTTTCAGCGTCAATATACTCAAGCACTATCCACGTTACTAACAACGTAGTTTTTACAAACAAAACAATACAGAGACTTGGTCTTTCCTGTTTATCGCACTGTCAACACTAATGCACTCCAAGACTACTGGCTATGGTTGCCAGACTACCCTGCCAGGGTTGCGGAATTTGTTCGAAAGAGTCACCGCGGCCCTGGAACACAAAGGGCTTTAGAAGGAACACGGATGGGTTTTAGTCAGTAAAAGTCTGACACGCCCTTCCGCTCAACCCAGAGCGGAAGAAGTCATTTGATGATTTCCCATCCTTAAAAAAAAAAAAAAGGGTTGCCAGACTAAAAGTGAATCTAGGTTTTTATGAAGAAGAGAGAATGGCAAAAAAAGAAACTGAAAAAAGGGTTAATACATTATCGATTGATTTATGACAGTCTTGATTAATATAACATTAAGAAATGCAGACAACAAGATCTTGTTCTAATTGTGTACAATCATAAATAATATTAATTCTTAGGCTAGCTTAACTTTACACATAACACTGAGTTTACAATACACAAGTATAGAGTATTTGATAAGATCATTAGAACGCAATATTATTTGAAAACACAAAATTGTTTTGATTTGAAACGCATAACACTACTGTTTAGTAATGCACAAAAATAATTCTTATGGTGGTTTTGGTTAGTGGCATCACGGCCGGTCCGGTGGCATATTTCGTTATTCACCCGAGAAGTAGTGGTATGGTAAGCCATATCAATTATTATGTTCTTGAATATGGTAAAATAGATCTGCTCTAAAAACTAAAATCCCCTTTAGTCTCATCCACAGTATTTATTTATTTATTTATTCAGTAAACATCTATAGCGGCATCTTTATTATAGAGGTATGCGGAATAGAGGGATATAAAGCCGCCATTGAAAAGGGAGGATCCTCTGACTAGACTGTTGTTGTGTCTGGTGGGCAACTACCCGATAGTTTATATTCGGTCTGTTGTATATGTTCACATCGCACAGAGAACTTTGCTTGCACAATGCAGGATTTTGTTGGTAGTTTGTCACTGACAGGATAGATGACGTTGCGGTTATTTTTGTTGTCTAGTCGGAGGATCCTCCCTTTTCAATTTAGTTTTGCGAGACTTTACACCCTGTTCTGCATTACACTATAGAAGTAGTAACACCTAACCAATCGGTTATAACAGTGTGTTTTATGTAGCCTATGACCCTCAAATAATGTAAGTCTGTGCTGTGACCCCTCTCTCTCCCGTAACCTAGAAAGGAACGCTCGTACGTGATCGGGACCCGTATCCAAAATGTATTATAAAAAAAATTACAACAAAAATTATGTTTGACTGCTTTGGACATAACATTAAATTTAATTTCTAAAATAAGTACTTTTACATTGCAAGAAAACAATATGAAAGCAACTTCTCAATTACCGGCCACTTTCATTTTCCCACCAACATCCAACAAAATATTAATTCTTGGGACATTATTATATTACAATAAAACTCAGCTATTTGATGACCCTACAGGGAGGGGTGCTAAAGGGGAGGTGTCGTGTTGCAAGGCTATTATCTCGTACACCTTACAACGTTGTTAAAGCGAAGACACATAATAGGAATTCCTGTTCCCTTTTAAACGAGTCATTTTTTGTTTCACACTTTCAAAACGAGCCTTATTATGAAAGTATGAAAAACGTTCTAGGAACTCATTAATAGTGAAATAGATTCTCGTCCTTTCAGGTTGTTTTATGCTTGTAAAAACAGTGGTAGGTTGACACAATGAGTACCGTGTTACCCAGTTAATGGGTTGTGGAGGGCTGGTAGGCAGCCGCTCCACGTAAAATACTGGTGTTGAGCTGAATCCAGTTTGACTGGAAGCCGAGCTTGATACCAATATTGGTAACCCAACTTAAAGATTAATTCACCTCTAGAAATTATTCTTAAAGAAATAGCATTTCTTTCCTTTCGACTGTCTCGAAGAATCGGGACAAGACAACAAAGCAATAATATAGAATTAAACAGAAATGTCGGTCCCCTTGTCCTTTTTTCCAACTCTAATGTTCCCCTTTTATTATTAAACAATCGATTTACCCGTTTTCTCGTAAATGCAGGTACGTAAGGACTCATTTAATAGTTAAGGAGTATAAAGAGAGCCATTCAGACTGAGTTCGACTGCCGGAAAGCTTTTCAATGGAAGAAATCCAATTTACCGAACTCAAGCACTTTATTGCCACTTATTATACAAATAATCTGAAGTACTTAGCGATTTGAATTAGGTTTCCTTTTACTCAAAGTTATGATTGGTTACAATTACCATGAGATGGGTTAATCCCATCTTTCTAATGGACGTCCGCATTCTCTAATTCGATACATCTTTAAAAGTTATTGACATTGCTAAAAGGCAGCTGAAATATGAACGTTTACTAAGTACAAAAATTGGGTTCCTAAAATAATATTTTAGTTTTATAGGAATATTAAAAAAATGTTGAAGTTGTAAGGGCAAAAATATAATTGAAAGTGATCTCGCTAAAGCAAACGATTTCAGAAAAGTTTAAGAAATTTTGTATCCATCATTTAACCATTACTGTTTTCGGAGTTGCCGGCTGCCGAAAATTGTTCTCTAAGTCCAAATAAATTATTACTAGGTTCGAACCAAAATTCTCGTAGCTCGTAACTCGCTTTTCGCGAGCACCAAGAATTTCACTCAAGGCGAGATTAATTGTCTGCTAGTGCCAACATACCCGGTTCACATTCAACTCACCACTTAACCGGGCCCGTCAAACTGACGAATGTGTCCAATAAAGCCTTCTAGCGGTAATTTTTCATGAAACAGTGCAGCTGGGTTCCGGTTCATTTGCCATATACCTATATCTCGGCGTTTACAGTTTAAAAAAAAAAATTGTCGTTTTTTTTAATTTTATTTATTACTAGTTTTTGCTAGCACATTTATCGACCTTAAAGTCGGCAATGAAGGAAACTGACCTAAAGTGGTGTATGAATAGTGAGTAGCGATAATGTTGTGGTATATTTCTACTGGAATACCGCAACTATAGGTACTCTTGTGCAAAGAGGCATTAAATCTGACCTGAGTTTTTAAAACCATATAATATTTCAAAATACATTTTTTGTGCTACATTTTGATTTTAAAAACGTTTTAACGGAAATATCTGACTTTATAATATTAATTATTGTTTCTCTGCTAGAAAAAGTCACTTGCCACCTCAACAGTACTGAAATTCAGTTTTTTTTTTCGATTTTAACCGACTTCAAAAAAAGAGGAGGTTCTCAGTTCGTCGGAATCTGATCTGATGCCCCTTTGCACAAGGATATAGTTGAGGTATCCCCACAAAAATATCACTACAATAGCGCTATTGGTTCATAAACCACTTTCCGTACTTTAAACAGGCTCCTTTCACGGGAAAATCCTAATCCTAAATCCCATAGGGTATTCTTTCCTGGTAGTAAATTCCCGTTCAAAAGGTATCATGACATAAAGATGACAAAGTACCCTCCTTGTGTCACAGTACCAAATGCCATAATCCAGACCACGGTATACTACCTTCCAAATTGTATTCAAATCCGTTAAAAGAGACATGATTGATTTACAAACATACTGAATTAAATTCATAATACTAGTTGGATTCTAAATCCTCTTGTTGAGTCTTACGCTGTCGATACTCCTACGTATAAAAGGCAACTACGTTGTAATATTGAAATGGGTTATCGAGCCTTACAAAGGAACCTCCTTTATTGATATTTCTCTCATAACATATTCCATTTTCTGGACAATGAGACTACGTTGCGAAGCCTCCATCGTTACAAGTAAATTAGAAAAAGTTAATCCCGTCTTATCTTCTTGTTGCCGCGAAAAATTAAGCCAGGCCATTTGACAAAGACATTTTGTTAACATTGTAAAAAATAAAGAATGTTTTCTTAAAGCTTGGAGCAGTGTTAGTAAAGGCACGCAATGCTTGGACAATAATCAGCTGAAGTTTTCCGCGGTTCAAACTTTTCAAAATTTCTAATAGTTTTTTGGATATCTACACAGGTAAAGTTTTATCTTCAAAATCTGCTGAAACTTTGATACTTTAAAATTGGAGAAGTTACGCCATGCCGGTTTGTGTTGATACCATACCCGGTAAAAAGTTTTAAACGATATAAAGCGGTGGAAAAAGAAACTTTGGTAGCGTTACGACTGTGCGTCAGGAAGCACTTTGTCGGAAATGTATTGTGAAATTGATCCGCATTTATTCAAAACAAATGAGGAAAGTTTTCGTGAGCAAATGGAATGACTTGCTGGTTTCGTTCCTTTATTTAATTCATTGTTCCCTTGGCGAATAGAAATTGGATAAAATTACCACGCCAAACGAAATGCCAATAGTAATGAAAATTTTTGACTTCCTCAAGGAATAAAAACGTTCGTGGGTTTTTTTAATATTTTTTATATAGTTCAACGGTAGTAATTTTCCCAAAACGATTATGTCCTTGATTGTAAAAATTCAAAACATAAACGAGTTATCTTTACTTTGTCTAGTTTTTTTTTATCCTGATATCGTTCATTTTTTTTTGCTGCCGCATAAATGTCGAAATCATAAAAATTACAAACACCTACTAAATACTCTTAATATTATTCAAGGTGCCTGTATTTTCCTACTTATCCACGAGATAAAAAGGCAACAATAGAAGAAAACAAATCAAGTTGTCGGAACCCTCTATTTACTTATTCGCCCACCTCTCAATAAAGCTTGATCCAATAAGCGGTGACTAAACATGACGAAAAAAGTAATTTTGTTGGCACACAACACGTGCCAAGCACAAAACCTTTTTTGTTAACCGACCTTACGTGTATGAAGAAAAGGGAATATTCACTTATCTCTCATTGTGTTTCCGGAAATATTTTTAAAAGCTTTTTTAAATTAATAATTCAGAAAAAAAAGAAAGATTAACATTTAGTATTAAGAAGTAGGCAACAGATAATGAGAGAAAAGGAAGAATTAAAATATATTTAGGACTAGCTCAGGACAATCAAGAAATTAAATAAATTGATAACTAACAATAATATATTAAACAATCTTTAAAAATCATTTCCCTGGGTGAGCATTACAATTTGCACCATAACTTATGTGGTTCTCGAAATTAAATAAATTGATAAAGAACAATAATACAAAAAAATAATTAAACAATCTTTAAAAAAACATTTCACTGGGTGAGCATTACAATTTGCACCATAACTTAAGTGGTTAATTTTATTCATTTTTATTTCAATAACATCACCTCTATAACACAAATTTATCAGGGATATAAAATACGTTTTAAAACCAAATATTTTGCATAGTAGGTCAGAGACCTGAAACACATTTACTGCTAAGTGCTACCTGGCTCGCTTAAGTCTTAGGTCAAGGTAACCATTAGTTAGGCAAGGTTCTAAAGATAAAGAAAATGCTTACACAAAACTTAAGCTTTCTATTAACTTGTATGAAACACGTTTTTAACGCCAAACAAATAATAAAATATCACGTTTCAGTAAAGGATTGAGTAATTTTACTTTTTCGTGTGTAATTCAGCTTGATTTCCTTATTATATTACTGTGTTCACCGGAGTGAGTCTCGTTTCCTGAAATGAAAACGCTTTCAACACGAAAAGTTTTCATTACTCTTGTGTTCTAAGAAAATAGTAAGTAAAAATTATCGTTATATAAATAAATGGAGTTCTGGATAATAAATATTTTCGGGATGCGCGATTTTAATTTTGCGTAATTATTGTTTTTGTTGATGCATCAATGGCAAGGTAACTTCTAAAATACGTGCTGTTTATGGGTTTATCATATTTACATCAAGACTTCCAAGACAAGCTGAAGCTAACCACGTGTATTTAGGTAAGATAAAGTAGGTATATTATGTTGTTGCGGAATTTGTTCGAAAGAGTCACCGCGGCCCTGGAACGCAAAGGGCTTTGGAAGGAACATGGATGGGTTTAAATCAGTAAGAGTCTGATACGCCCTTCCGCTCCACCACAGAGCGGAAGAAGTCATTTGATGATTTCCCATCCTTAAGAAAAAAAATAAAATTATAAGGGTATGTGTGTATGATCTTCCCTACTTTACCTCAACATTATGTTTGTAGCTATATGATCGCATCATAAAACTCCGACGTAGTAGTTTCGGTCCTGGCTCGGTATAAATTATAATATATCGACGATCAAACTTCGGAGTACGTTTTACATCCAATATCGACCCTAAAGATACTTTATCCACTGGCTGGTTGAATAGCATAAGTGTCATAAAAAACACTCGCAGAACAGTTATTTATTTATTACGGACTTTTACTTTTACTCGTTACAAGAAAAATATGGTTGGTTAGGTTAGCCACTACATTATAACAGCTCTGTTGGTCTCGCGGTCGCAAGTGCGACTGCCGAGTGTGGAGTCCTGGGTTTGATTCCCAGGTCGGGCAAAAAGTGTCATTGGGTTTTTCCAATAGGGATTTCTCTATGACAGTCCGGAGTTTGGAAGTTGGTGGTGTGACACCTCTGTGCCTCGGAAACCACGTTAAGCCGTTGGTCCTGCGCCAGATCTCTCTCCGGTCGTGTCGGGTTGCCGTCCCATTACACGGTTGCACGTCCACAATTTCTCGGAATGACTTCGAGATATTAACCCACTACCAAGTTTTCACTCACTTCTATCAAATTTTGATGCGTAAAAATGTTTTACAAATGACAGTTTACAATCTCTCAAGTTATTTTATAATCTTACGGGGTTTGCTATTTTCCGGTGACATGTATACAATGTGTACCAGAATAAACGCAATACAATAGGAATTGCGTTTATTTTTTTCGTTGTATAGATTGTACTCATAATTACGAACAACTTTCACTATGGGAATATAACTGAAATCGCGAAACAAGAATTGACTGCCCCATAAATGTATTTATGTGGACATAACTCGACAAAATGTACTGAACAACAGATTTTTTTTTCGGGATTTCGGGGTTTATTCCATAGTAAAAGTTGTTCATAATGATGAGTACAATGACCCTTTTTCAGGGCCTTACTCTGTTACAGGTTGTATTAGCAAAGTATTAACAAAAACTTCCATTTGCAAAATGGATGATAAATCGACGTATGATGTAACTAAATCATTTAGAATCCCTTCTTATGTCTTATAGTAAAATAGACAGTTTAGTAAAAGCCCGAAAATAACTACGTTTCTGTCCAACATTACCCGTCTATAAATCTTGAGGCTTGACAATAAATCTGAGGATTACCCAGCTTTTTCGGTAAAACCGTTATTATTATATCATTTTGTACATTAGGCTCTACCAACTAGGGGTATACTACTACTTAACGAAAGGTTAGCTATATTTTCTTAATAGCTTCTGCCTGCAGTTTTGTCCAATAGTAAGGAGAAAATTATCCCAAGGGATGCTGACCCCGGGATGTAAAGTATCCTATGTCCTATTCCAGGAAACGGTCTAGCTGAATGCCAAGTTTCATCCAAATCTGATCAGCAGTTAATACGTGAAGAGGTAATAATCAGACAGACAGATATACAGATAGAGTAACTTTTGCATTTATAATATTAATAGTTGCCGCCCGATGCTCCGCCCGCGTGTTTGTCGAAAATTATCCCAAGGGAACATACTCCCGGGATAAAAGCTATCATATGTCCTTTCCCGAGACTCAAACAATCTCTATACCAAATTTCATTTAAATCGGTCCAGCCGTTTGCGCGTGAAAAAGTAATAAACATACACACACACTCACAAACTTACTTTCGCCTTCATTATATTAGTGGGATGATTTCTTTTTGTCCGCGACTTCGTACGCGCATATTCCATTTTTTCCCGATCCTGTAGGGAATTCGGGAAATAAACTCTTAGAGCTCTACTACACTCCCCAAGGAACCTACATGTAAATGTTCAGCTCTCTACGACCAGTAGTGGCTGTTTGGCTGTGAGTTGCCTGTCAGTCACTCTATTGATATGGTATGGATGCTCGCAAAAGAATTACAATTTGGTACTTGGTTTGGCCCAACAAAACTAGCAGATATAAACTGTAGAATTATAGAAAAAACCTGTACGTTACACTTTTTAAAAAAAACCTGGCAATGCTTTTCCAACGAAAGCTTTATTTATTTTGATTAAAAGAATAGACAGTCGTAAAATTCATAACGATCCAACATTTAAAACAACTAAAAGCTGTTCTAAAAACATTTAATAAGTATGTTTTTAGAACAACACGCGTAATAGCATTCAATTCAACTCAAGTAGTGAAACATCGTTCACCTAACAATCGTTGTTACAAACAAACGAGACAGAAGCTATTCTCCATTAAATCGCTCGGGGACATTATGTTAACTACTCAAAGGAGTCTGCAATAGAATGTGAAACAATAGTCGACAAATACGTCACTTCCACATGGAAAGATAAACACATTGAGACAGAGTAATCTGATGTAGGATTGGAATACACTTAAGTAAATACGATGAATCGTCTGTATTTATTTAGTCATCATATCATACCAGCCGAAAGACGTCCATTGCTGGGCATATGCCGCCCCCAAGGAGGGATTTATCATAATCACCACGCTTGGCAGGCAGGTTCGTGATCGCAGTGGAGCTGTTGCAATGCACAGAAGCACAGAGAATGCTGCTGCCCATTCTCTGGTAAATCCCTTAGTCGCCTGTTACGCACCCACGGGAAGTGATGGGATGGTGCTATTCTCTTACGTCCGACAACTTCTTTTATTTGTTAATGATGAAAAATATAAAAAAAATCCTTACGCTAAAAGTCTGCCTCTTCTGTACTTTTTTTTTCATAAATCCTACTTCCTACTAATATTATAAACGCGAAAGTTTGTAAGTATGGATGGATGGATGGATGGATGTTTGTTACACTTTCACGAAACACTACTTAATGGATTTTGATGAAATTTGGCACAGTGGTAGATTATAGCCTGGAATAACACATAGGATACTTTTTATCCCGGGAATATGTTCCCTTGGGATAATTTTCGACAATCACGCGGGCGGAGCCGCGGGCGGCAACTAGTATTAAATAAATGATCTGGTTCCTATGGGTTCAGATTATATCTATTGTTTTGACGAAGTTACTTTGGTTTTTTTTTTTCGTTGCGCCACTCTAGGAATTTCTCCTGTATCGTGGGTGCGTTTAAAAACATAATATAAACTCAAATATACAAACAGCCAGACCCGGAACAACTTTCTGTGGGCCATACAAATATTTGTTCCGTGCGGGGAACGAACCCGCGACTCGCGGCGCAGCAGATGTGTGACATGATACTATTCAATATTCTAGTACAGGTGAACTGAACGGTGTTATGGAGCGTAATGTAATATGTTACAAAGCGAGCATTTGTGCAGTCAATAGTTGTTTTGTATTACACGGACTTTAGGACACGGCGTAACATAACATACTCGCTGCGAATGTTACATTATAGCCCGTAACACTGGTCAGTACCTAGCTTAATATAAATGCTCTTTATAGTGTTTCGACTGTTGTACAGTCAAATGAGTTCAAATGCATTTGGCTTAAAATATGGCCATGTGAACTCTGCTCAGTGACGCGTAATAGTATCAATATTACTGTAAAATACATGGATAAACTCCGCTTATGAATAGATTTTGTAAAAGCATATGCAATCAAGATTTAAACTACTGTAAAACTCAGAAAAACACTTATTCTATACCTACATGTCATGTTGCTAACTACAGTACCCTAGCTATTACGTGTTAATTCAAAGCGTGAGAAGAAACGAAGATGATCTTATTTTTCTTACTAAGGTGTGAGATCAAGGTGTTATATTATACTGTTGACTGACATAATTTAGGACTACTTAATAAGCTTTAATCAACATCAAGTCTTCACTAATCACTTTGGTTCGTAGGCATTCTATGAATGTTCTAAAAGTCGCCGATGTCTCTTGTCATCCGTGATTCGTTGCTATACAAACCCTGACGACGTTGACATGTTTTCCTAGTGGGAGAGTTACTTGTTCATTCGCTAATACTCTTGAAGATAATAATCTAGCCATTGTACACGAATTACGAAAAGAAAGGCGTTTTATTACGAGAAAGGACCAAAAACAATGTTGTGTTTTACCTGCTTATGGAATAAATGGAATGTTTATCTATATATTATTAAAAATATTTAACTAACTAAATACACTTCAAATAAACACTGCTAACAAAGTAAACCCTTAAAAGACTCGTCCGCGTCGCTGTCGACTGGAATTGTACCCAAAAGACTGGCGGCATTGGCATGTTGCATGGCTTATCCTTTGTTCAAGGTAAAAGCCCAGCCCTTAGGTCACTTGTAAATAAGTAAAAGTCGATTTTAAGGGTTCCTTACCCAAAAGGTAAAACGGGACCCTATTACTAAGACTTCGCTGTTCGTCTGTCTCTCACTAGGCTATATCTCATGAACCGTGATAGTTAGACAGTTGACATTTTCACAGATGATGTATTTCTGTTGTAAAAAACTGAATAAAGTAAATATTTAAGGGGGCTCCCATACAACAAACGTGATTTTATAGATAATGGTACGGAACACTTCGTGCGCGAGTCCAACTCGCACTTTTATGTATTTTGGTTTTCATTAGGTTACAAATTCACGATATTTATAAAGCCAGTAGTGCATTTATCAAAGCCAAACAGTTCATGTTTCATTTTTAAGAAACACTCTGAAAATAGTGCGACATTAATGAGATATACAATGTGGAGAATAAACGAAAATAAATGAAAACACGGGCAATACTGGTTCATACAATATTTTGAAACTATTACAAAGCCTTTCACCGAAGTTAAAAATAAACTTTCCAATTACATAAAACGTCAAAAACACTGAAACTAGTCAAAGATAGTGACTTCTATTCAGACAATATATTCCAAGCAGTATGTTGCAGTTAGTGACATCAAATCTGTGATAATAGACAACATATTCATACGAACTAGTATTGCTCGTGTTTTCATTTATTGTCGTATCGTCGTCTACTATGATAAAATAACTTTATAAAAATAACTAGTTGCCGCCCGCGTGATCGTGGAAAATTATCCCAAGGGAACATACTCTCGGGATTAAAACTATCCTATGTCCCGGGACTCAGACTATCTATACCAAATTTCATCTGAATCGGTTTAGAGGTTTAAGCGTGAAGAGGTAACAAACATACACACACACTCACAAACTTTTGCCTTTATAATATTATAGTGTGATATGCATTAGGAAACCACACAACAACTTAGCGGCAAAGTGATAACGCAAATGCTTTGCTTGCCAAAACTGAAACAGAAATTGAATAAGCAACTACAAGTTTGAACTTCATGTACCTAGTTTTAGTAAGGATGACTGTACGACGCAGTATTAACATATAAAGCGCTAAAGCGAACACTAGCACGCTTTATTTAGCGGTTTTAAACAAGATCGTTTGTATTCGCATAGTTTAGCTTTATATTATACCTACATTTTATTGTAAACTGCTGGAAATCATTTGTTTAACAATTGTTTGTGGAGTGTTATTGAACTATGTATTATTATTCATATATTTATATTCTGCTGGATTAGTCGTAATTGCGAGTTGCTAAGATATGAACTGCTTCCTTTCTAGTCTTATATAAGTATTAAATGTAAATTTAAAAAATAAAAACTTTCATGTTGCAAACTCCTTCAAGGATCATCATCGACTTCTTGCCTTTGACGCGACGCATTTGGGGTCAGCGCAAAAAGTCTCCTTCTTTCATATGCACGTATGTACACACTACCCGAAACTGTGAAATTTTCCCAATCAACCTTAAACCTAATGCTTTAGCGATAGAGTTAAAAATCTATTAAATACATTTTACAGATTGTTATAGCTTGATGTGCTGGCGTCTGTACTTTTGCTCTTATTTCAGTTATCTACTAACTAGCCATGTCACATTCTATAACTTAATTTGCTCATGGCTTACTCAAAGAACACATACTAGAGAAGTATGTGTTCTCTTAAGGATTTTTCTGAAAACCCATGATCAATATTGCGTTCTTGAGAAAAACTTAATTTCACCAAGCTAAAAAACGCACTCAAATCCAGCATCGTAGTACAAAATTAAATCATCCTATTCATATCTATCCCAGAGAACTATGGCTTCATCTAATTCCAGCTAAAAGTATGGAAATAGACTTTCTACAAAGTTCCACAATAGCTAGAGGGTCATCGAGCGGTTAATCCGCTTAGCCCGGAACAAAACCACTCCACCGCCGTGCCTTCGCCACAAAGTGGGATCCAATACACGGACGGAATGTAATCACATAATGTTCGTGCATCGAACTGCAGATGATATTGGAACAGATTAGTAGTCGTGAGAAGATTATTAAGTCTGGCTTTTATGAGTCTTAATAAAATATATAAGTATTTTCTATATTTGTATGGGTTTATGTTCTAATATTAATTAGATCTATTAGTAATAGTTAGGTATAGGCCCAATACTTACTTTCATCGCCAACGATATTAGCAATACCGGGCTTACGAGATTAGACCCTGATTTCTAGCAAGATATTATCGATGTGTAACAAATTATAATTAAAGTGAAAAAGTATAATAAATTCATGTGATGTGATTAGCGGTTGACAATTCATTCAAACAACCACAGTTTCCAACGCACGCTTGTAACATTCATTAGCTAAAATATTTGTAAGACAACTTTATGACAGTTATTTGAGCTGTCATAAAGTTGTCTATACCCCACATGAGTTCATCCACAAGATAATCGAGCGAAAGTGTGTTCGTTTGTTACGCCTCTGTACCGATTTTATGAATTTCGGTTCAAATATAGATCAACTTTGTGTTTGTCTTTAATTCCCCAGAGAAACGAATATACCTCCACATTTGCTCCCGCTAGACCTTCTACGAGTAAATCCGCTTAGTTTAACAAAACCGCTGCCACACTGCAGCTGAACCTTATAGTCGCTGTGGAATCACGTACGCTATACAATTAAACTGTGCATAGTAATAATTATTATGGAGTAGCTATTATCGCAACAGTTGCATTCTAGGAGAACTAGTTTATGCAACTAGATAAAAAGGCAAGTAAGTCTATTCTATTTTCTATTCGTGATTGTGTAAACTAACATTTTTTTAAATTGCGGCACCTTTTAAAATATACTTTCATCATCGTTATTTTTGCCTATTCCCAATGTATCGACGAAATCGAAATCGACGCAACATTTAATTTTCATAAAAAAAACTTTTATTGTATTTCAATAAAATTAGCTTCAAGTTCAACCGGACGCAGCTGAGTACCAGTGCTTATTTTACATCGAGCCACTACCTATCTGACTTCTGGCCCAGTAACTGGGTAACACGATACCCCTTGACAAGACTGGTGTCATATTTAATTGCTTCTGGCTACCGAAACCACTGTCAATGATCTTCAAATGACAGTCAGGACAACTTGCGTCCTGAGGCATGGTGGAGTTTCGTTGTTTAATGAATGGTCACCCATCCAAAGACTGATGCGGCTTTTATTACTGAGCCTCGTGACGACTGTCAGCACATTTTTGCAAAACTAACCCTTTTCTTTCCTGCCAGGGTTGCGGAATTCGTCTGAAACAGTCACCTCGGCCCTGGAACGAAAAGGACTTAAGGAGGATCACACCACAGGTTTTTGTCAGACATTAGATGAATTCCATCCTTAAAAACTTTTATTTGGATTAAATTGTTGCACAGTGCCGTTTGGGTGCATTACTACACTTTCAGCGGAATTACTGTTAAAATATTTTAAGAAAACTTTTAGATCTAAAGACTTAATGATGATTCGAGACATGACTGTGTCAGAACACTTAAATTCATTACCAAAACATTGTTTTCTCTAGAATTTTGCTATTTACCATCACTCCTATTCAGGAGTCAACTAGTAGATACAATAGCTAATAATTATACTAGTACAATGTTTGCTCTAGCAGTATACAAGAGAAGGTTAATGAATGGGCGTGTATGTAATATGGGCGCTATTATAATTTAGTCCTCACTAATTCCATTACAGTATTTGAGTAGAATCACTGTAGTAGCTGAACTGGAATCAAATTGTGTCATTATCACGTTTTGTTTTCAGTAAGTAACCTACGGTATTTTTAAAAAATATCGTTTTATATTTGGTAAAGTAATTTTATTTGAGTTTGATTCAGGTTGACCATATAAATTGAAAATTGAAATATAAAAGATCTGTAATTGCTACGTCAAATCTTTTATTCTTATTTTGAAATTTCTTAGTAACTTTTTTTTAATGCGTGAGTGACAACTCAAGACGTCTTAAAGCATAATATGTTTGCAACAAAAATATACGTATTCAAACGTCAGAAACAGATATTGCAGACGACATTTTAATATATTATTGTGTCTTTCAAACATTTTTGCCGATTCGAGAGTAAAACAGTTTTGTATTATTGAAAGAAACATTATTGTAAGAAGTAACTGTTATGTTATATTTTGTATTTTCGTATGTTACTAACCTTTTCTTTTGCTTTTGCTTCACAAAAAAAAAAGCTTGTAAGCGACTACAGTTTCATCAAAATGATCAGCGATTTATGTATGAAAAAGTCAACTATCGCATTTATAAAATTAGTTACGATTGAATAGGCTTATTAGTCAAATTAAATATTTATTGACAGTTAAGGTACAAGTTTTCCAATACGGTTAATTAATTAATTTGAAATGTACAAATAGGAAGCATAATTTCAAGTGGTTACATGTTATGAAATTAAAAGTATGACGTTTTACATGTGAGGAAAATTTGAGAAACCAAAAAAAAATTTTTTAAGCTATGGAACCCAAAACGATTTATGTTCCATTTTATTCAAATAAAGAAAGCTGTCAATTTCAAATGTGATCTATTCTATCTTATCAACTGTTAGTAACATAAAATATGTAGCAGTTGGTTAAATAGTGAATAGACTTAATACTTTAATCAATAAACCACTCCGTCATCATTGTATCAAAAATGTTAGTTTAGAAGCTCGAACGTTGGAAACTGTGCCGAGGACAGTCACGCAAAGCAACTATTAATTTGACATGAACTATCATAATGATAACTAAACTTTTCGATGTATTTGCGACTAAAGCCCTTAGCATATTAAACTTCTTAACCAACTCTTTTAAAATCCAGTTGTAATACAAAAAAAAAAACGAAAGTTACAATAAACTTTTCTGCTTTGAAGTTGAGTCTTCATGACGATGACGTCTTGTTTTTTCAATCATGTTAGTTTTCATGTGCCGAGTTACTTTTCTACTAAACGTTAATTCAGGTAGAAGTTTAATAAATTCATAAACTCATACTTATATAACTTAGTCTAAACTACCTACTACTAAGAGATGAAATTGTTTGTTTATTTTGTGTTTAGAATCACTGATCGGAAAACAAATCAGAGTAAGTAAATTCTATAGGCAATTAAATGGGCGAAGGCGTAAAGGCTAAAGCTAGTTATTTAAAGGCAACATGGAATCAGCCTTCGATAACAATAACTGTTTATATTATTATCTTGAATCAGTTCACAAGTTTCGCTTGTCGCAAGTCAATTAGAGTGTTACTACACCAATCGATCGATCGTTGATCGATACCATCGATCAATATCGATTGACTTTGATCGGTTGGTGTGGTAACTTTGGCTGATCGAAGGAAGAATTAGAAACTATCGATCTACGTCCCGTAATTCATTCTACCTACACCAATTGATCGATCGACGATCGATCAATTGGTGTAGTCAAAACTATCGATCGATGTCGACTAATCCATTCTACCATTGATCGACGACCGATCGATTGGTGTGGTAACACCCTAACTCTCTAATGCTATAAGGACTTCAAACGAGTGTCACACTATTAAGTTTATTATAATTATATTTTATACTGTTTTATGATACCTACAAGAGTTGCTAAAGAATTATAATTAACTGAAGTGGGATGAAAAACAATGTATTTATCAAACTTCCATTCATTTTATCTTTATCAAAGCAGAAAATAACAATATCATTCACATAGTTGTTTCGTTACTGCAAACCATTATTATTTCCCAGTTGGAGCTATACTTTACGTTTTGCAATTCTTGCGTGTTTATTATATATAATATAATTTATATTAATAATTTTAAAATGTTCAAGTAGTAATTTTACTATAGGACCAGTCCTGCTATTGCTGTTTATACGTATTCTATTTAAAACATTTATATTTTCATAGGCTATTCGATAACAATGTGAAAGTTGATCATAATACTTTGTTTTGGAAGCAATCAAAATTCAGTTTTTTTTTTAAATCAGTAGTTTATTGTGAGTCATCCATCACTCGCCATTCAGTCAATCAGTAAGTCATAGAAACATCTACCTAAATCATTATTTCAATCGACATTTCCGTGATTAACTGAAATTCAAACATGCAAACTCTACATCTACATTGTTAGTGTACCTACTTTTGAATAACTGCACTACTTTCCAAACACAAAATTAACATTGCTTCATATTTATCCATATTGCAAGCCAGCATTAGCCTCATTAAGGCTCTTCAGACATCAAAACTAATCTCGGCGGACTGGTTAGTTTCCTAATCAACAAAAGCTCTTTGTACTGAACCCAGTTCCGTCTCGCTTTTGACTGCAGACGAAACTCGTATATTAAGCAGATGTGAGTAGGAACTACGGTATGCAAACGTTTTGAACGAAGCTGGAAGCCATTGTTGCTAAAATTGTATTGCTGTGTTGAGTAATGCTTCTGAGTTTGGATGCTAGTCTAATGGATTCCTATAAACCCATTAAAAGAATGTCTTATGAAGATAATTGTTATGAGAGGAAAATAATAGCCTGCCCCACTTTTGTGAAAATGTTCATTTAGTAGCTAGAGTTCTATCGTTGCTACCCTTATGAATTAAAACCTACATTATTCTGGTTCGGCAGGCGAGGAGCTCCTGGCTAAAGAATATCAGCCGCACGGGTCGATCAAGGTTAAGCAACGCTTGCCAAGGTTGGTCTGTGGATGGGTGACCTTAACATACCGAATTTCCTCCGTGCCTCGGAAAACACGTTAAGCCGTTGGTTCCGGCTGCCATTTGTAGATCTTTGACAGTCGTTACGGATTGTCAGAAGCCAGTAAATCTGACTACAGTCTAGCCAAGAACCACCGTGTTACCCAGTTAATGGTTTGTGGAGGTCTGGTAGGCAGCTCCACGTAAAATACTGGTATTCAGCTGAATCCGGTTTGACTAGAAGCCAACCCCAATATAGTTGGGAAAAGGCGGATGATGATTCTGGTTCAGCAGGCAGATGATGATAAATACCAGCGCTGCGTTATTTATTTTTTAGATATCGCAGCTTAAGCTGAGATAGGGACCATTTTGGCCTCGCGCAGATAATTATTTTTTTTATACTGTTTAGTTTTTAATTTTATTTTACTAGTTTGTTAATCTTGTGCGAGTCCCAAATAAACATTTTTCTTTCTTTTTTTTTCTTTCAGAAGGATCCCTTTTTCGCAATAGAATCAAGATGGCATTGGCAGGTTGTAGTCGGAGGGTCTTCCAAAACGAGAACGGTTAGTTCATAACCTGAAATGTCCCACTACTGGGCAAGGTTTCCCTTATAGCATTCAACTCTCACTGGTGTGTTGCCTTCCCTAGAAAACGACCTAATATTAAATATCTATTACTAAAAATAACTCAAATCAATAGATGACTTATCTGAATAATGAATGAGCAAATTGCCAACTCAATCAGATTCGTACAATGATAATATAATTGTTAAACACTACTAACACTGTGTTAACATAAAATGGAACCGCAAAATTAACTTAGAACGACCTCAATGAACTGTTTGATTGTTAGAAAGTTGGTAACACTTACTTGTTTTTTATTCAGATGAACTCTCTAGTTATATCTAGTTATATAGTATAATCGTATAGCCAGAAGCCAATTCTACTTATTTTAAAGCATAGTTCGTATTCGTATCTGAATCGCAATCTGTCAAAAACACTGGCCAAGTGCGAGTCTGACATTCACACGAAGGGTTCCGTCGCATAAAACGAAACAAAACACGTTTCTTGTAAGAGAGGACCTTGTTATTTTTAAATTAATTGAGTTTTTGTTATTTGTTGTTTTAGCGGCGGGAAATACATACTTTGTGAAAATTTCAACTGTCTACCTATTACGGTTCTTGAGATACAGCCCGCTGACAGACAGACGGACAGTCAGCGGAGGCTTAGTAATAGGGTTCCGTTGGTTACCCTTCGGGTACGGAACCCTAAAAAACCTCAATTTGTAAACATTTCTGACAGATTGCAACTGAGATGCGAATGCAAACGATGCTTTAAAGTTGGAAGAATTGGCCCTCAGGTTGCCACGGTCTGCTATGAAATCATTCTGAAACGAAAATTACGGCAAAATTAAAATTGTCAAGAGTGTGTTAGCTGCTGTGACTGTAACTTTCAACCACTAATAGCAGTTGCTGTGTATTTGTGACACATCAAAAACTTTCGTCTAGAAACTGTATGTGTAATTTGTATTTCTATAAGTATTATATCTATGTAGGTATATATAAATACTTAAATAGTGAAATTGAATGGAAAGTTCCGTTCTGACACTAAGTAGACCGTTTCAAGAACAACATTTAGAATCGCAGAAAATAAAAATCACAACTCTGCAAACAATCTTTTTATAGCAAATCTCGCGGTACAAATAAATCTCTGGCACATAACTGTTATTGCAATAATAAAAACAGAGCAGATACTTAGTATCGCGTCTTAATACATTACCCGTTACACTGTGCTATAAAAACCAAGTGTACTGTCGGCAAAAACGTTGTCAGTTTATCTCCTAGCAAATAAATAAAAATATAACTATTTCAGTTCCTTCGTCGCGTCAATTTATTTTTTTAATTTATTTACTTATTAACTACAGTTCATCATATAGTAGTGTATAAGGTAGACTTTTTTTCTTTTTTTTTAAGGATGGGATATCATCAAATGACTTCTTCCGCTTTGGGTGGAGCGAAAGAGCGCGTCAAACTTACTGACTAAAACCCATCCATGTTCCTTCTGAAGCCCTTTGCGTCTTTCGAACAAATTCCGCAACCCTGGCGGGCTCTGGCCCTTGCGGGCTCCGTCTCCTATGCAGACATCTCTTATAGGCACGCGTGGAACACGACGCGCCATCGACCCGGGCTTGGTGGTGATCGGACAGCGAGCCACCCAACACTCACACGCCTATGGTGGCCAGGGATCGCTCTGCGACTCCCGACGCCCGGGGCGGTTTCTTCCATAGCGGCGGTTGGGGGCGAAGGCCTTGTCTCTCCCTCATATAAGTAGCCTAACTTTCAGTTACTGTAAGTTTAACAAACCAAAAATTTACACACAGTCAAATCTTATGTGACTGCTGTAATTGGTTCATTTGAATATCAACAGCCAAACAAATTAGTCTTGTAATTGAACCATAGATTAAAGTCAATACCTTCTTTATGAGTAACCGAAGGCTAGCTAATTTAACAGTTGGTTAATGGTAGATACGTTATTGAGACCAGCCGTAAATGAACTTAGTGGATATTTTTTTATGCCAATTTTTAAGGCTTACCTAGGAGTTTTGTTTTGAAGCGTAAACAGTTAGTTGTGTATTTATAAGAAAAAAAAATATTGTTCTTTTAAAATAAACTTACTCAGTTGTTAAGAAATATACTACTGCATTGTTTTGACGTTCAAACAAATTTCCATCTTAGCATAGTTTTATGCCAACTGTACAGTCATAAACTGCACTCAGTTTACGAGAACCCGACGAAATAATAGTATCAATCGTAAAACATGTCCAGATAGAAAATTGTTCCGTGAATTTTATGCCGCGGCTGTGCGGGACAGACTGTTTCCCTGAATCGTTTTCCATGTTATTAATCTTCATGTTTGCCATATAACAGGGTATAAGCAATTAATGGAAGATATATTTGTTGCCTTTTAGATCTTTGCCCTGCAGTGTTAACTAAAAATAAAAATTAATATCTGTTTGTTGCGTTATTTTGTGGGTTTAATTATGTTATCTCACTGTAGAAAAAGGTGTTTTATCGGTTACGTTTTCACTACAAACACGTCTTAAATATAAAAACATAAATAATTGTTAATGAAAATTTGTACGGAAAACCTATGAATAAGATCGCTAAGGCTGCCTGTCCATTGACGCGGAGCGAGGCAGCGGAGCGGAGCGTCGGAGTAATGCGGAGCGGAGTTGCGGACTGTATCTCTTCATTAATGCGGAACAAGGTAGTGCAGAGCGGAGTTGCGGATGCGGAGCTAGTCCGAGTTCATGCGATGAGTAATTTGAGCGGGCGGCCGGCCTTTTGTCGCTTCCTCGCTCCGCTTTTCCGGTCCGTCGCCTCGCTCCGCTTTCCAGTATTTTTAAACTTGTTCGCAAGTCCCTGTCCACTGAAGCGGAGCGGATATTTTATGCAATTCCATTGACACAGCTCCGCTCTGCTCCTCTCCTCTCCGTTTCATTGGACAGTCAGCCTAAAACTCTATTTATAGTAATATATAATAAAATAAGTTCTGATATTGGTTTCTGTCTGAGTGACAGGCATATTGGGGAAGCCTTTGCCCAGCAGTGGGTCACTAAAAATAATTGACCAATTTAAAAAAAACTGTTTAGCCTTTATTAATTGGTATCATTTCCTCTGAAAATTTCAACTCACGATTGTGTATGTATGTATATATATCTGTTTTATCTTCAAAATCGACCATACCATACAAAACCCCGTATCTTTATTCCCATTGACCCTCCATGTATTGTGTACGAATTCACTCGTTAATGTCTATATAATGGGTTCTGTAGCCGTGTATGGAATAAGTAAACAAACCTTTTTAGTATACTTGAAAAAATATGTAATATTCCGTATTGTTTATTTTGAGTTTACAAATAACAAAGGAAGACAATACCAGTATAGGATTGTTTGAACTAACTTTGTTTGGAGAACAAACATGACGAACTGTCACATAAGGCTTTGTGCAGACCTGAGTCAAGATTGTCTATAGGTAGACTTTCGGTTTATGAGAACTACAAACTATGTGCCCTATGGCATTTATCTATGAGAATTCTCGGGAGTGTTAGGGTATGACTTCTCAATAACCAACTATGCAACTAACTTAATGCAAGTAACTTTCACTTTCGTAATGTCAAAAATAACAATCTTTCATACAAACTTTTCTCGCCTATAAAGCTGGCGCTAGCAGAGCAATTTTCGAAAACCCTTCCTTAATAATTTCATTGTATCAGTAGATTTTGTGTATTCAATCAATTTAAGGCCTGTTCCACCACCAACGATTAAGTTCCCGTTAATTTACTTAGCATATAATTCCATAAAAATAATGTTCCATTTTAGAATTTATTCGGTGATTAGTGGTTATTCGGAGATTTTGAAACAAGCCCTAACTGTTTTAATACTACTACTACTGAAAACTGTTATGTCTATGGCATCAATCAATATTCGAACACACAACCGAACTGGTCTAAAATCTTCTGAAACAACGGTTGTTTTGACGCATGTCAAAACTGTTATGTCTAAGGCATAAATCGATCCGGATTTATGGTATGGATGCTACATAATTATATCCATAGTAATATACGTCTGCAAGTATATTATATCCATATTATAATTCTTGCATACGTAAATGCAAATGGAACTCTGTCTTTCTCTCTGCCTGTTTCTTTCCTCTTGATATCTTAACAACGGAGGTTCCGTTTGTATGAAACTTGGCTTGGTAATGTTCTGTATAAGGAAAATAAAATAAAATAACTACTATACTACATCGATAATTATATATGGACCTAACAATAAATATACATATATAGAATTATACACCCAATTAAACGTATCTTATAATTTAAAATAATATTGGTTTCCTCGAATTGCTACTTAGCTCTCTTCCTCTCTCCTTATTTTGCTGTTTCCAACAGGGTCCAATTTGATCTTTTACTTTGTTATACCTATACATGGAAAGTAATAAAGTATTGAGAATACTTTTTATTCCGGGTGTATTTTCCCGTGGGATTATATTCGCCTTTCAGAAGCTAGTCATAATACATTTATGCATCATTCCAATCGAGATCCGTGATAGAAATATATTGGTGGATCACGGTGATGGATGCCCAGTCAAATGACCATCATAGAAAAATTGTATTGTTTCTAAACCATGGTTATGAATTTAAACCATTAAGCGACATAGGAAAGTTATTAAGAAATGGAAAAGAAATTACAAGCCCATATAAAAAAGGACAAAAAAAGAATTCAATGGCTATCAAAAATTCGCCAACATCGCTGTAAATGGTTTTCTTTTTTTTTGTTATTCGGAAAACAATTAATACGGGGCTGTCTACGTCATCCCCGTAGTACGTTAGCACAAACAAAAGCGTTCAGGCCAGTTTTGGACAGACTGCAGTATTTCGGCATGCTGTTGGCAATAACGTACGTCGTGTTGGGAATTCTGGCTCATTTAATTAAGTCAAGTTGACAGCAAGACGTGCAAGCAGCATACATTATTGTTTTTTACAGTCTAGTTTGAGCATGAAAAGTTAATGCATAGACGTTGATGCATATAGACGAAGGTCGGAGATGAATAAGCAGAATTTTTGGTTTAACAATCGTTAGGTACGTTCTAAACGAATATTTTAAGTAGTTTTTTTCCAAGATTCTTTAGTTAAACTTAGTTCTAGTTTCTTAAAATATAACTAAAAACTAAATATAACTTTTTTTTGGTCCAAAAATAAATCAGCTTCAATGAATCATTTTTTGAAGCAGGTTTCTACGAATAGAAAATTTTCATTGACAATCACACAATGTGTCTTAAAAATAGAAAGGAGGCAAAAGATAAATTAAAAAGAAGACAAATAAACCTTTGAAGTCTGTTTTAGGCCAAGCTTCCTTCACAATATCGGATATATTAGATTGTGGACTCAAGTGGACTCGTGTGCTCTCCGCGAGGAATTCTCTCTAATCGTATCCAACATTAATGACAGTGCAGAAACTGGAGAACATTACACACGATAGGTAATTGCAATGTTGTTTGCCTGCGTATTTTGATCCTTTTGTAGCAAGGGTATATAACGTGTAAAAGAATGAACACAAAACCTGGAAAGGAGTGATTGTATTCATAATTTATGGGTAACTTTTACTATCAATCCCGTAAAGTACTAAAAGTGGTTCATTTTGATGAGACAAAGGTTTCAAAAGAAAAATAAAATTTTTCAAGTGCTAATAGTAAGTACAATGTATTTTATCACTTTATTAAGGTGTTTATTAGATTCAATTTGATCGATGGTCGGTAATGTATCGACCACCGATTGAAATTTAAAAAAACAATTATTTTTAAGGCAAAGTAGGAAAGTACAGATTGATTGCTTTTGATTGGCCGTTATCTAGTAGCTACGACCCAATTCTACTTGTTTGTTACCCTTTCCGCAAAAACTAACGTACGGATTTTGATGAAACTGTACAGTAATATAGCTTAAACATCGGAATAACACACAGGCTATCATTTATAAAGGGAGGAAGTACTAATTACACGCGGGTGGAGCCGCAAGCGCAAGCTGGTTTTCAACACTATCTCAGTATTACGTATCTACTTATCCATGGGACCAACGAAAATATTTCTCCACCAATTCTTTTTTGAACTAACACAGCTGAAACAGTTCAAATGTGCAGCCAACTTAACAAACTGAACCAGACAACCAGCACTACACTTGATTACTCTCACAGTATTAGATTTGCATTTGAAATGAACGCTTCAAAGCAATGAGCGCGTAATGTTGCTACGATGTCCACGCAATCACACAGGACCACAGCTAATGAAATTACTTGAGCCATTTATTCGGATTAAGCTATTGAGGCTAGAATTTTGAATTAAGAAGTTCGTTCTTTGTTAATTAGTGTGTGATGATGATGATATGGTGACAAGACTGAAAGAAAAGTTGTATGTATGTTCAAAGTCAACTTTCTTAGTATGGTTTCAAATGCTATGGAAAAGTAATTAATCGAATATTATGAAAAGTATTTGTATACTTGTATGTAGACACATAGCAGCGTGTCCAGCTAAGTTCATAGAAAAAAAACTGGCGACGTAGCAGCTGTGTGAACCATTTCGAGCTACTTTTGACCCCTTCACAACTCGAAACCTATTAAACCTACATACATGAAATATGACACAATTATTTAAGTCTCTTAGCTTGTCCAGAATCTAAAATTTCATAAATATAGCTCAAAAAGTTATTTATATATATTAACGTTTAAAAACCGGCATTTTATGACTGACTGACTCGCTCACTGACTTATAGAATAAAAACCTAACCCACTTCCATATGGCGTAGAAGTTCAAATATGCTGGATTACTTGGCTAGTTTTTGCAAAACTGTAACTTGCGTATGACATAAAGATTAGTTAAGCCAAAAATAAGATATCATGTATATGAAAAATAGCCAACTCGAATCTTGAGACTTCATTTATCTTATTTCAGGATTATCTACAGATCTTTGCACCCATTTAGATCTCAATTCTGTTGTCGCTGAAGTCGACAATCATGCATATTATTAACTACAAACTTGGCTCCCATTTTCACATTTATGTTTTTGATGGGTATTTTAGGTAGCATTCCCTTCGCAGTCGTAAACTATCAAAACCACCTGTAACTTTCCTACATTTTGTCAACATTTTGACATTATTGACGCCGAGATGGTTTTACAACTTGTATCGATTTATAAGTGTGAGAGTTGGCCTTAAGGTGGTCCAGATTGTTTGCCGATACATTTGTCTACTTGTTTCATAAAGTTAAATTACATTATTGATCAAACAAAGAACTTCGATGAAAGATTGAATCACGGTAAACATGACAAAAACACGAAATTAAGTTCCGTATGGAACCACCCATTTATTATATTTTTTCTTCCCAAATCCTTTCCATGGGGATTTCTGTGAATAGTTAATACATTTTTTTATGTTCATTTGTTGTTCACTGCTATAATAATAAATTGCACCTTTGTAATGTTGTCGCGAATCATTTCCCGGTATCCATTTTAATATCATTCCAATTTGGTACAGTAGGTAGTTGTGTCAGTTGTGTGAGCTTTCAATGGGATTGAATATCGAAAATGTATACAGTTACGAACAGATGTGCTTTTGACGAACCGGCTTAACGTTACAGGGAATCAAGATAATAATTACAAAACAAAAGTAACAAAGAATTTAAAATGACCGCGCACGCAGTACTGTACAAATTAAAACCGTAATTAATATAAATATATCTATCTATACTACTATATACTATATAAATAAAAATGAATCGCCGAAATATATGTTCGTTTATAAGTTGAGAACGACTTGAACAATTTAAATAATTCTTTTTTTGGTGAATTTTTAATTTTTAGGGCGAGGTTTGTATGAAAGAAAATTAAAAAAAAAAAAAACAACCGGGCGAAGCCAGAGCGGTCCACTTGTTTATTGTAATTGCCAAAGTGAGTTTGTTTGTAATGCTTTCACACCTAAATCGCTGAATCGATTTTAATAAATTTTGATACAGAAAGTAGCCTGTGATCTCCAGTCTTATTTATTTAATGAGACTGGAGATCACAGGCTACTTTTTTGCGAAAATCTATTTAAATCTAGAGGAACCGCGTGCAAAAGCTACGTGTACTCGTAGTTATCTTATATTTTTTGTCATATTCAACGTATGAATTTTTAATCCTACTATAAAGTAATAATAATAATAATTCTAAATACGAAAATCTGTTTGTATTGTAAATCAATCGCTTGTTAGTGGCTCAATGAATTTAAGTGAGGTGAGGTGACACGGGCTCACACAGTTCCTCTGAGCTATACAATAAGTTGGAGCCGCTGGCAAACACTTGCTTTATTATAATTTACATGTTTCAATTATTATCGTTTCACCTGAAAAAGCTGGATTACACAAATAGTTTTAAACGTAATTAAATTCAGAAGTGATGAAAGATCTGCTTCGTTTTAAATTGAAATATTTTTAGGTACAAGAGGTAACCGAAATCCAAATAAATTACTTTAAGCAAAGTCAAATCCATGCAAAATTCAAATAAACAAATACTTACAGCGTTGGTCTTTCCAATCTAAAATAGCTCCAACATTTTAATGTGGAATTGTGTATCCAATTTATACCGAAATAAACTTAGCAGACTTTGTCTTTTAAAAGTCCTTTATCAGTTGGAATCTACTGTAATTTATTTACAATAAAATTGATTAAAGTTAGATTTAGTTATAGTTACATGTGAGATTAAAATTACCATAGGTACTTATATTTATAAAGTATTAATAGTTGAAATGCCATACAGCCCTTTTTGGTGGAAATTGTGAAACTGGAATGCGTGTAGGAATAAACCAGTACAGATGTAGGTATAAACGTAAGCGAAGCAAAAGGAATTAGTACATAAAATAAGATTCAAGTGTGCACGGAAAAAGATGTGACAGTTTGTATGGAAGTTTAGAATGCTGTACATAAAGTACCCTCCCCAGGTGTCACTAGGTTAGACGGGGCCCGGTAGGGCCAGAGCCTGCCAGGGTTGCGGAATTTGTTCAAAAGAGTCACCGCGGCCCTGGAACGTAAAGGGCTTTAGATAGAACATGGATGGATTTTAGTCAGTAAGAGTCTGACACGCCCTCCCGCTCCACCCAGAGCGGAAGAAGTAATTTGAAAATTTCCCATCCTTAAAAAAAAAAATAGTTGGCACTAGGTTCGGACTGGTCTAAGTGGGCGATATATTTAGTTGGAAATTCCATCACTCGTTCCCCTAGCCTTTTCCCAAGTGCCCAAGTAACTGGATACAGCTGAACACCAGTTTGAAAAACTGGACCTACAGTTACTGTGTAAAAGATAACCCATGGTTGAACTGGTTGCCAATCGTTTGAAATTTCAACTACATACCGAATGACTGTCAAAGATCCATAAATGCTACTAGTCTAACGTGGTTTCCGATACACAGGTAGTGTCGGAATGTAATTGAATACCCAAATTACCTCCATCAGATTCACGAATAACCTTAGTAAGCGTTACTTGAAGGCATGGCGCTACTAATATTTAGCCATTAGCCCCTATCTATCCGTAAAGGTAGGTAGTAAAATACTCTTTCAACATTGAACAATCACTTCGAGGTTTGTGATTGACTTTTGCAATATTCTCTTGGAAATATTTCCAATGTCTATTATGATGGGTGCCTGATAAGATTTATAAATCATTTCTTCGCGAACCCCGGTAGAAAGACAATAATTGGGAGCCATTACTGTCACCACCTAATTCATAAATCAAAGATAATTATCATATCAATCATAAATCAAACTCTGTAATAAATGGAATTGAATGGCAACTTGCCAAATAAATAAATTGACTTAAGAAATAATAAAGTATTTCGAAGAGGCTCATCATACTTCAAATTACGAAGAGTTTATTTACCGCATTCAATTGGGTATGCTTTGATTAAATTATTGTTGTTTTGAAGTAGATAATAATGTGATTTTAATTTGAATAGTGAGTGGTTTGTTATTTAATTGATTCATATTGTAATTCAATCATAGCTTTACTGTATTATTATTTTATGGAACAAAGGAAGATTGTTTATGTAAATAAAACTAACTGCAAAGTTATTTAGGATTAAAATGTTATTTAGATTTGAATATTTTATTGTGAACTTTGTTTGTACTTATCTGAATCCGAATGAAAGAATAACAGACAGAAATTATTTAAATAAAAATCTATTAAAGCAAACATAAAAGTAATTTTTTGAAACCTCATTTAAAATCAGCCATCAACTACTAGGGACTGGAGATAAAATGTTTTATGTTTCAATTTGCATAAAATCCGAATCTGATTTATTTTCCAAGCTACAGTAATATCATGGAATAAAAGAGGACAGAAGATCGACTTGCACGCATTTGTGTATGAGTATGTTTGTTTGTTAATGTCACGAAACCAGTTAGTTTACACATTAGGTTATCAAACCAAAAATCATTTACCGAGAATAATCACTTTTTGAACGACAAAGTTTACATAATACAGCTTCAAAAACACGTAGATATTATGGTGTTCCACAGGTAGTAATGAAACAATATGAATATAAACAGTACTCAATAACACACTAATCACTTACATGGTTTTGCAGCGAGGTCGCGTGCAGGATACCGCAGTCAGATTTTTCAGTACACCATTCTCCATTGTACATAATTCACGCGAAAATCGTCCGTCTTGTGTGGAGTCAGAATTCTGTTTCGCTGTACTGTCGTGTCACAGTGTCAATCTTCAGTTTATTTCTGTCGGGCGACACTGTGGAACGGGAACCTATTTCCAATGCAAGTGCGATGCACTTTGAATAAAGGCACGAAACGTCTGACTGGCGAAGTTAAAAATATAAGTGTAATGAAACCGCGGAAGTTGTTTCTATTTCGGAATTAGATGACTTAATGGTATACTTGGCTGTTAAGGAATGTATTTCTCAGCTGTTTAGATTGTACTGGGGGATCATTTTGATCAACTTACTGGGAAAGACTGTTAATTTTTGTGACAGTTCCCTTAAATTTTGCAAAACAAACGGAAGAATATATGTTACCGAGTTATTGCAAATATTAATTTATAATCAATCGCGTATGATTATTATAGACTCTTTTTGTCGATATGATGCTTCCTTATTGTAAATACGCATTTAAAATTTCAAATAAAATTAATTAAATTTTTATTTATTTAAATTTGTATATACAAAATATTGGTGGAAATTTTCGATTCTAGATACAAAACTAACGGTGTTAAAGTAATTCGGTGACAAAAATAAATTATAAATGAGTCGTATATACATATTGTTTTTGGCGCGATCTTGGGGACACCAAAACTATTTGAAACATTACGTACATGACGAATAGGTAATACATCAAACGCTGGAGAGTTTCCAGAAAATAACATTGAAAACAATTATATTCATAACTGCATTTTCAGTTTCCTTCAGCATTTCATTCCGTATTGTAATAGATGATGATGAGATGTTTTGGAATGTAAAACGCGAAACAGATTTGTTGCGATAGCTGTCAACGTCTTGACTGACGTTAAAATTACTTTTGGCCGGAAACAATAAAACAAAATTATTTGAGAAATGGTGTGCTCGCAACTTGTAAATATATTTGAGTTATATTAGACTTTACCTTGTTTTTAGTAAATTCCTTGGAAATTTAAATCTACTTGGGCCAGTTAGTTCTTTTCGAAAACCAACCAGAGGAGGAGTTCGATCGGCGCATTGAAAACACAGAAATGATACATGGGTAGTTTTTTTTTTGTTGTAATGTAGCAATCTGAGGGGCAATTCTCGTATTTTCAGGAAGCATTTGCAGTTGAAATCTATCAAAAACACATATAAGTTCCCTGTATTTTGACATTCATTGTCGTAATGGATATTGTGACATGAATTTTAACACTTTTTGAAAACGAGTTTTGTATCTTATGCAAAAATAGCAGATACCGGGTTTACCTTCAAATATCAACATAATATTTAGATAGATATTGATAATATCGCATCTACCGCTAACCTCAACACATAATATGGGTACCTGCAGCATATTATGTATACATGATATTATGACCGCAAAACCACACGGACTGAAGTAATTACGCTGTATTCAATCTACTTAAAACATTTCTGACTAGGTAATGTTACTTACCAAAGTACTATGCAAACACTATGAAATAAATCATGAATATTAAACGTGAACTTCTGATTGAAAGGTCAAAAGTTGAAACGGTACCACAGTGAACTACAGTGCTGAAATTGTTCGGTGAATTGCCCGTGATTGTAATGTTAGCGTTATAGTTTCATATTATAATGGATACATTTGGTAAGTCCCGGTGAGATACTTATTTATCGAGATAGATATATAAGCTGAAATATTAATGGTTGTTTTCCCGCAGTGAAATGAGTTTGTCTTCGTAATACAATCGATTTATGAAAAATAATAAATTTTAAATCAAGAAATGGCAGAATAACAAATTGTGATAAACAAAACTCGATAGCGACTTCGAACCAATAGTTATACATCGCGATAGTTTCGCGAAAAGTGGCCGCGGTCATTGCCCTTCGCGTATCAACCAGCTCATAGGTACAACATAAAAGGATGTCGCGTGCGATGCGCGGGGCCTCACGCGCCTCGTGCTTGCAGGTAAGTTTATGCCGTCTTACTACACGCAAGAGCTTATTTTGCTCTGAACGTTTATGAATCGCTTTTCACTTTGTCGGCGCGTCGCTGCTCTGCTAGTAGTACCTACGTCACATAGAGTGAGTTATTATTGCTTCGCTCGCTTTCGAGTTTACGAATATATTTTTAATTATTTGAAAACAAAAACATTCTTATTTTTTAAGTTTAACTTTATGTTTCGATAGTATGGCTAATCGTTCTGCCGCGGAAAAACAACCATTAAAATTTCAGCGTGTATATAAGCGATTGAAAATAGGGACTTCGAGCTGAAAAATAAGAGGATCGCCCAATCTCGTATTTTTAAGAAGCGATCTTAGTCGCAAATTTTCAAAAACACCTCTTACTTCCCAACATTTTAATACATTTTTGACATTGATCATCGCTGAGATGTTATATCGACGTGAAATAGAAAGCTTTTGAAATAGTTTCTAGAACCATTGACTTTCTGATCCCACAACCCCAATCATTATCGAACTACCAGTACGCACCTCAATTTATTGATATCCCGACTAGTAGTACTCAGTGTATCACCTTCACATTTATTTTGCGCAAAGCTAAAGTGTAAACTCACTATCGACATCTGTGTTCGCTACTACCCTGTCAGCCTTCAAAGCAAAAGAGAACTGGCATTTTCGGGAGTTGATCGTTCCATTATTGACGTCTTCCGTCGCTTTCTGTTGAAAAACGATAAAAGAGGTCTCGTGGAATGTAAACGTTGATTTAAAATGAGTAGAATTGGCCCTCTGGAAGTTGAAAATTTGTCAAACACTAGTTAAATCCTAAAAATTGTCAAGAACTCATACTACAGTAGAATTTGACAAGCTTCCTAATTCAAGAACCAGTATTTGGTCTTGGGCTGCCAAATCTTAAAAATTTGAACACCCAAATAAAATCTCAGGTCTTGGGCTGAATTTCAACCTTTAAGAACATTAGAACTACATCCATAAATAGGTTACACGAACAAATGATTAATTAAAACATTTCTCCTTAGTTCTAGTATAATTAGAGGCATAATGAGCAGCTGCCACGCTTCGTGTTACCTCCAGTCCTATTCAGACGAATATAATACAGTTACAGGTAGAAATAAGTAACAGTTGCTAATTAGTATGTGCATTCATTACTAACCTACTCGCTTCTATGAAACCTGAAAGGTTCGGAAAAAAAGAAAGAGAGTGAATAGATTTTTTTGCTTTGAGGAACACAAAAGCGGATTAATGAGCCTCCAGATTTTTTGTCAGTTATTAATACAGACATGGGTCCACAGTAAGACACGCTATCTGTGAAATTTGTTTCCGACAGACCACTCAGATGAAATTCAATGAAAGAAAGAGTATTTCTAGTAAAAAAATCCATTTTCCAACCGTTGTTTCAGTAAACTGAACATTGGTGAAAGATTATCCGGAAAAATGTCGGTAGCCGGAGAAAGAATTCGGGAAACTACTCTGGACTCGTGGTCAAAGTAACAAAAACAGAATATGTACAGAAAATTCTTTGTAAAGCACTCTCTAAAATCCCCTAGACAATGGAATGTGTTGTGATATTTGGTTGGAATAGTATTAAATATATTATTAGTAAAATAAGAGTTAGAAAAAGATGCTGAATGACAAGAGTGTTTATTTCAAGTAACTAGGCAATACATTAATAATAATAATAATAATAATAATAATAAACATTTATTTCAGAATCAGTTCCATATTTGTTAGTAACAGTGCAAACTTATAAACTAGTGTTAGTAACATGACATTCCTACCTATTATACAAGCGTGAGGCTCGCCGATCCTGGGAATGTCTACTTGACTGCGTGTAGTCGTATCCACCGCCCCAGGATCGGAGAGTCCCACCTGTCGGCCAACGTTCTGAGAATGATGTTGGGGCTGGCGCGAACTCGGCGTAGCAGAGATGCACATCTCTTGCGCATGATGGCCGAAAAACTATCAACATCCGCGTCGGCAAACATGCCGGACGCGCTACAAAAACGCGGCAGCCCCATCAACACCCGGAACGTGTTGTTGTATTGGGTGCGCAGGCCACTATATGCTCTTTGCGTAAAGTTCACCCACAGGCTGCACGTGTAAAAGGATTGGCAGTAGGCTTTGAAAAGCGTCACCTTAACCTGAGCCGTACAACGTGCAAACCTGTGGGCCAACATCCCACATCGAACAGCCAGCGACCTGCGCTCCCGTTCTATATCAGTGTTATCTTTTAAGTCGTCCGAGACCCAATGACCCAAATATCTGAAATTAGCAACCCTTTTTAGAGGTCTGCCGCAGAGCATAACTGGTGGGATTATGCTATAGCCTTTACTACCGGATGATTTAAATACCATGAGTTCGCTCTTTGTTGCATTATATTTGAGCCCATGAGTCCCGGCGTAAGATTCACACACGTTGATCAGTTTCCTTAATGCCCTGATCGATGGGCTCAGCAGAACCATATCGTCGGCATAGCTAATATTATTAATGCATACACCATCAATGTGACAGCCGATTCCGGTTCTGCTAAGCTCGTCGATCAGATTATTCATGTACAGATTAAACAACGTGGGCGAGGACAGCCCGCCCTGCCTCACCCCACACTCAAGCTTGTACTCAGCTGAAAAGGAGTTTGCCCATCTAACTCGGTTCTGTTGATTCGCGTACCAAAATTTAAATAAATGTATTATTTCCTGGGGCAAATCCGTCTCATGCTGCAGTTTGCCCCATAGCACATTATATGAGACAAGGTCAAATGCTTTTGACAAATCTAGGTAACACGCAAATACTGGTGTTTTTCTAGCAGTGTAGTACTGAACAGTCTGCTTAAGGCTCAGGATGGCACTCTCTGTAGATAAACCGGGCCGAAACCCGAATTGAGCATCATTTATTTTTAGATGTTTATCAAGCTGGCCTACAAGCAGACTGTCCAGCACCTTGGCAATTATCGTCGCTAAAGAAATAGGTCTATAATTTGATAGCACAGACGAATCACCTGTTTTATTTTTAATGATTGGCACAACAGTTGTACGAATTAATTTTTCAGGCAAATAAGAATGACCTAGACATAAATTTAAAAACATACATAAAACTCGTGGCAAGTGAATCCCAGCATGCTGCAGGTGCTCGATGCTGAGACCGTCATGCCCGGGCGATTTTCCTCTAACCATGTTCTTAATGGTGGCAGCAATCTGTTTCGTAGTAAACGTGACGCTTCGCGCGGAGCAGACGGTCCCAGAATCGGGCACAGGCAACTGCGGCTCATTGTTTAAGGGTGATTGCACTCTAAAATGCTGCTGAAACAGATCAGCAATACTACCCTGGTCATGTACGCCTTCGACGCTCACGGGAAGGCTCGGCCTATGATTTAATTTGTTTGTCGACTTCCAGAATTTACCAAAATCTTTGTTGGAATGGTGTTTAGCAATTATATCCATTTTAATTTGGTTTTGATTAGCTTGACACCATTTTAATTTACATTTAAATTTTTTCCTGGATTCGCTCATATCATTAAACACCGGACCAGAACTAGGCTTACCAAACATCAACCAACGTTTATAATAAACTCGCGCCCTCCCGTGAGCGTCACGGACATACTTATTCCAGCCAGTTACATGCCTACGCTTCGTTGCATTTCGCTGATAATAAGTGTTTTGAGCAGCGTTCACAAGTATACGTTCAATTCTATTATACATTTCATCTAACACAGGTAAGTGGCAGGTATCATTACACATCCTGTCTGCACACTGACTAAATTCGCCAGGAAAATCAATTTGTTTTAATTCAGAATGACAATAATCGTGATAATTAGCTATTTGTTCAACATCACGCTCACCCCAAATCACTTTGTTTACATGTGCGTCCGGCTTTATCAAGATAGTGTGCTTGTTGATGTTATTAAACTTACATTCTAACATGACAGGTAAGTGGTCGGACCAGTATGAGTCATACAATACCGATACATTGAGAATAGCGGGCAGCGCGGCACCTGTCACTACGCAGTGATCGAGCCAGCGCACGCACCCGTGTGCATCACTTACATATGTATAGGTGTCCGATGGAAGTGTATTCATATCAACGCACGACCATAACTGCTCCGCACAGAACGAAAGTAACTCGTTAGCAAACAGTTCACCCGGGTGTGCGTTAAAGTCACCCAGAATAAAAACCGACTCGACACTATTATTCTCAATCACCGCGTTTATCTCACTTAAGCACTCTGTGAATTCTAAGAAATTGTCACTACAATCAGTAGGCATGTACACTGAGAACACCACGAATGACCGATCACTCAGCGTTACCCTAACAGCTGCAAGACGCACACTAGTGCAGTTGATTACTGTCACCTCAGGGAACGCACTTTTTCGCCAGAGAAGGGCAACTCCTCCGTATGGTCGCCCCCGCAGCACACCGACCGAGGTATCCACTGCCGAAGTGCCCGTGAAGGCAAAGTTGTCATCTATAGTACCCAGAAAAGACAGATCGTGTGGCAGCAGCCATGTTTCCTGCAGCGCTATCAAATCGACTTCTTGACAAAGTTGTCGTATACTGTCCACTGACCTGACAACGTTTTTACAATTAAATGTTATCATTTTGGTTGTCGTCATGTTGAATTGTTAGTATTAAATTCAACAAAACGTCGGTACGCTATTCCGACAGGCCAAAAGTTAGCATCCAAAAATAAATCAATATTTTCTTTGGGCACGAAAATTTTGAAAGAATTGTATTCTTTTTCCAATCTCATCTTCATCTTTTCAACAGTGACATTTAAGTTCGACTTACTCGTTACGTACTTAGTAATGTCACACACGGATACATCCTTCGCCACGTTATAAATATAAATCGGTACCTTTATTTCGGCAGCCTTGAAGTTCATATTTATTTCAGCCACAGCTTTCCCCCTGTTTCCCGCAAAACGGTTTCTATATCTTCGCCTTTGCACCGTAATCCAGTCATCATTCTGCTCCTCACGCTTCCATTCGCCATCCTTCACTAAGTCCGCCATAGTCTTTTGTACGTTCATCGTTGCAGGATCACCGCGCGCGTTGTCTGTATGTCTCGAGTTACCGGTTGTCGGGCGCGCGATCAGCTGAGTTGGGTGAGTCATCGTACCGCTCGTCGTGCGCGTTATCTCGGAGGCACCGCCATTCGAGTCAACAGGCTTATGACACCTATCGTGTTCAGAGTAAGGTTCAAATTCGCTCGTTGTTGGGTTGTCTACACCAGTTTGAATAGCCGGCGACCGTTGCGTGTTAGGTGGTATTGAATCAGAAATACCCTCAGATGGAAGTTTATTCTCCTCAATTTCGCAATATACTGTTTCTGGGGATGATAATGAATGACTCTGATTGTTCACTCTTACATCACCCAGGTAAGATCCCAGAGGGTCATCAGCACCTTCAAAACTCTCCATTCGACCCGCTCCACGTCGAGTATTTATATTGCATTCATACGTGTTGATTGGGGAAGTATGCTTCAACAAATCTAACTCACATTTTAAGATATCTAACTGTTCAGTAGTAACACACTGTTCCTTGATACGGCTGATGTCCTGCTGCACTACCAATAGATCCTTCAATATCTTTGTTACATCTACATGATCGAAGAGAATCGGAGGTAACTTTTGAAGCTCGCGAGCGACGAAAATGGGTATTTCCTCGGGATCTGTTTCCTTAAGAGCATTAATTATATCGTCTATATTTCTGAGCGTTTTCCCGTCTCTCTTCCTGGTTTTCTTCTGCTTTTTTATCGTTGGTATGGATTCAAAAAGCAGATTCTTGGCTGCCACAATATCATCTTCAGAGAAAGCAGAGATGCAGATTCGACTGATGCTTTCTTCGTCCATCACATCTAGTTTATTGTTCACAAACGCTAGCATTTCGTTGATCACGATATTACACTTTGTACATTTTACACGATTGGAAGCCATATTCGCTTACGTACGCGTTCTGTGCGCGCGACCGTATCTACGCCCGGCGCGTGCGAGACTGAATTAAGAAAACAATATATCTATAAAAAACAAGTCCGCACAACAGAGGTTATACTTTTCTACAACAGAATGTACAGGTATAAACATTTCATATGGCCTTTGACGTCTCCAAACCTAATTAAGGTCAAGATACCAAGTCAGTTTACAACTCAGAACAAACCTTTATTATGCATCAAATTTTCGTTTTACGATGTATCCGAACAAGAGACCGCCTTGACCTTCGAAGAATCTTTTGTACTTGGAAAATGACCAGCATTTTCCGTGAGGCAATATCCCTCCGAACTCAAGGGTCTGATTGGATGAGAAAGGGTCCAGTCCTAACATAAAATGATTTTGATTTTACGATGCCTTTAAAACGCCAAGATTTATTTCAATCGGAAAGACATATTAAAACTGAAAATATCTCAAAATTACCTATCCATTTTCAATACAGTTGGTATTTAACAAGACCTTATTATTTTCGTTGATTGCAAGTAATTATAAAACGACAAGTACATGAATGTGGCGGAGCTTGGTAGGGGCCTATATCCATCTATGGACAGTGGTGACGTCTTTTAGCTTAATGATGGTCTATTAAAACATTTCATTTTTATTCAGCCTATTCTGTTTATCTCCTGGGCAAAGGCTTTGTGAATGAAAATTAGGAAAATCAGTCTGAATTTAGGCATAGTTATTTTTTCCGGTTTGCATAATTCAAACAAAATACACAAGTAAATTGTATATTTTTCATTATTCAGTGAAAAATATTGCAGGGAAGCAACTCATCGATAACAGCTTCCATGAACTTATTAGCATTTCAAATGGGAGGAAAGCTTGGCTTATGAATGATTAATTTTGTTTAGTTTTGATACCCACAACCGAAGCACTTTCATGAAAACTTAATTAGCTTAATTGTTTTCAGGTAGGGAAACGTAATAGGTACCTACCTAACTTGCGTATAACTAATTGTACGCAATTGGACCACCTAAAGTGTTTTTGTGTTTTGTGGTCGTTAGCACTCTACACAGCTTATGTTCCTAGGTTCAATGTCTGACTTGGGCAAAGTGTTTAGGTGCTTTGTTTTTTTCTTTATATACTTAGCTTTTTTATAATTTAATTGTGTGATGTATTTTTTTGTGTTGTATTGAATCAATAAATATTTTATCTATCCATTTTAGCCTCATACAGGCTTGATTGCATTGTTCAAATATTAAACCCTAACTTAAATACCGGCAAGTGCAATTACAAGCAAAACCAGGAAAATGGAGAACCACTTTTAATATTTCTTGTTCTTAGTTCAAAAGGGTTGCCTCACCTTAACTTAACACTCAAACTTTTCGACTCACTGTCACACTGAGTGTGTCAACACCAAAACTTCTGAATACAAGAACTTACTTACATTGTTTGTTATTGTCACCGAGCCATTTTGGGATAACACTGTTTTATGGGCTTTGGCTCATTGAAAAGTTTGTTGAATCTTTTTTTATATTTCGAAAGAAACCTTTCATAAGATTTTCGGATGTGCGAGACCAATGCTTACTTGCCTTTTATCAACAAAAAAAAAACTAATACAAAGTGATCGCCCGTTTTCCTTGACCCGCCCATTTTAAACCTGCGACAAAGTTATTAAATAACTTTGTCGTGGGTATAATATGGGTAGCTCAATAATAAATCAGGACCGATGGGCTTAAACAGTTACGCAGCCGCTATAGGAGCAGGAAAATGGGTGCTGTTGCCGAGTAAGGCCTAGAAGACGCTGACATGATGGCTTAGAAGCATTTACGACGGATTGGCGAACCAAAGAAAGCAACACACAGGGAACAGTGGAATGTAAATAGGGGCGAAAATATAGGTTCATCATCTGCCTAGCCTTTTCCCAACTATATTGGGGTCGGCTTCCAGTCAAACCGGATTCATCTGAATACCAGTATTTTACGCAGAACGGCCGCCTACCAGACCTCCACAACCCATTAATTGGGTAACACGGTAGTTCTTGGCAAAACTGGTGCCAGATTATCTGGCTTCTGACAATCCGTAACGACTGCCAAAGATCTACAAATGACAGACGGGACAGGCACGGAGGAGTCTCGATATGTTAAGATGGTCAACCATCCACTGACCAACATCGGCAAGCATTGCTTAACCTTGAAGATCGACCCGTGCGGCTGTTGTTATAGGTTGATTAAGTTTTATTCGTTAGTGTTCCTTGTTAACATCATCAACCCTACATCATTTTCAGTTTAAATGTTTATATTTTCCAGGTATTTATTTTACCCGTACATGTTACCTACTGTTGTAACTGAAACTGATAGCAATTAGAATAATAATTTCGCTCTGATTGTAGAACCGGTATTCATCGTTCGGCTGGAAGTAACAAAGGAACAACAATATTCTGCAATTACAGTGGTTTCCACGGATGGCGGTGTTTTAATTGACATCCGAGAAGGGTGTTATCAAGCTGGATTTGTTAAAAATTTCCGCTTGTAAAACCCATTTAATTGTAACTTTTTTAGTGCTAACTCTTCAAAATATTCAGTCGTAAAGTTTTAGTAAAGTCTCAGTAAATATGTTCAAAACAATCTACGAATTATTCTTCAAGAAAAGACACAAAAAATACCGACGTCAAAAGTAGGCACAATGGAAAGTAACACTGTTTTTCATCTTCACCGTGTAGAATTTGAAATGCAATAATTAATTTACTCCAACCAAAACAACGCAAAAACAGAAGTCCTTAAATCGCCATGCACAAAAACAAAACAGAGGTAATAAAACCGAAATCACCCTTGTTTCCATCATTTGATATTCTCAGCACGAAGGCAAAGCAAACTGTTCGCTCCACCTACTACTTCAACCGATGGCATCCATTTAAATCCCGGATTTGTCCCGAATTCGGGCAAACCCACACTAAAAGGTAAACACAAAAGGTCAACTAATAAAGTAATACAACTAGCGAAAACGCACGCACACACCCACGAGCAGCGAGTGCAAGCGTACTCACCGGCTCTCATGTGTTTGAGATCTGTGTCGCACCGTACGTACTTGTCTATGTGAGCGTGCGGCTGTTTTTATTCGTTGTATGGAGTTGGTATTCTGTACTTACGTACATATTCTGTGACACCCGTTTCCACGTTTTCCCCCGTGTAACTTCGAAATTTAATTAACGAAGTTCCCATCCAAAAAGACTTATTATTCTTTTATTCGACCGAATATTTTGTTTTCATTGTTTTCGTGATGATGGGAAAGTTTTTTTTTTGTGTTTTTGTACAACTTTCACGTGCACTCTTGTAGCGAAGAATATTAGTGACAGCAGTAGGCCTGCTTAATGGTTCAGTTTATTTAAAGCAAGTAGGTAACTGTACCAGTTTTTTTTAACATTAGAAGAGGTCGTGTGGGACGCTACCTACTTATGTCGATACTCTTGCGCCATCCCATCTTCCTTGCTTTTCGTGCTATGCTTGCGCTGCCGCTGCGGCTGCAGAGAACTTCAGGCGGCGGAAATATAAAAACCTCGTTAGTAGTTATATTTTCAAGCCGTTTGGGTTTGAAACTGTCGGCGCGTGGGGACTGAGTGCTCATAAGTTGTTTAAAGATCTTGGTTCTCAGAAGACACTTCGCGTGACCCAAGGGCTGGCTTTTACCTTGGTCAAAGGATAAGCATTGACACACAACGTGGCAATGCCGCCAGTCTCTTGGGGACACTTCCTGTCGAAAGCGATATGGATGCATTTTTTGACGCCATATTTTAGGGTTACCTTAGGAGTTTTTATTTTCATTTCTTACTAGAAATACTTAAGTAAAAATATACTCTTATATTGTTACTTAAGTATTTATTAAAACAGTTGTAAATATCTATGTAAAAAATAAAAAATAAACACATTAAAAGATAGCTGCTGAACTACCTTCCTAAATTTATTATTGTGTATTCAGTAAGTTAGTAATTTTAAATTAAACTTTGTTAGTATTAACCACAAACAGGTAATATGAATCTAATCTACATTATTTACTTATGTAAATGAATCTACGTAGTTACGTTAGCCTCATTGTATAAGGGGATTTATTATTATTTCATAATTATTATAAATTCATTAATACAATTTTGACCTAAACTTAGCACTTTGCGAACGTCAAAAGTTATGATAGACAGCCTCCAAAACGCTTTCTCTGTATTTTTAATATAAACTGAAATCTGAAAAAGACAACCTAGGTTGATTGAGAGAGAGAAAGCCCGTCTGAAAATTATAATAAATCTAGCTGAAAAAGAGATGTAATGTCTATTTTTTATGTAATTGATTTATTTTAACAAAAAAAATATATCCTAACGAAACATACTCCCAGAATGAAATGTATGTATATTATATTTCAGAATATAGTCTACCCGTTTGACAAGTTTCACTCAAATCCGTTCAGCCGTTAAGACGTGAAGAGATAACGAATAGACAGACAGACACTTACTTTCGCATTTATAATACTAGCTGCCGCTCGCGCCTCCACCCGTGTGAATGTCGAAAATTATCCCAAGGGAAAATATTCCCGGGATAAAAGAATCCTATGTGTCTAAAGACCTAGTCTATACATGCCATCAAGATCCGTTCAGTCGTTCTGACGTGATTGTGTAACAAACGTCCATCCTTCCATTCATCCAAACAACCAAACTTTCACATTTATATTATTAGTATAGAAGTTTAAATAAGTATAGATCACAAGCTTCTGCCAGCGACTTCACCCGAGCGAAAGATAGAAATCTTGCCAAGGAAACATACTACCGGGATAGAAAAGTATCCTATGTCCTACTCTAGGACATATTCTACCTGTTTAATCTAAAACTGTTTAGCCGTTTCGGTGTGAAAGGGTTACAGACCGACAGAGTTACTTTTGTATTTTTAATATTACTAGTTTTTGCCCGCGACTTCCTACGCGCATATCCCGTTTTTTTTCCGTTCCCGTAAGAATTTCCCGGTCCCGTATAGCCTACAGCCTTCCTCATGAATGTGGCTATCATATAGGTACAAAAATAATTTTCTAAATAGCGTTCAAACAAACACACTTCAGCTTTATTATTATTAGTCATCAATGATTCGTTGTCGTTCGGCGGCCGCGTCTCGAGTACCATCACGCACCGACCGCGCCGCCCGTTCGATAAATAGTAATGCTGAATTATTTTAATTTAACATTATCTCATAAACGGTGAGTCCAAATTATACATTCTATAAAAGCCAAAGTTAATCTTCATTAAATTATCTTAATGATGAACTCGCTCGTAAGGATTAATATACCTGACTAATAATAATGCTCGAAAATCACCTTTTATTTTTACCCTAAATGCCTTAATGTGCTTTATTTATAAGAGATACATATATAGTGTCGAGGATTTTATTTTAGATCTAGTAAAAACCAATATTTTTATAGTACATGGTACCTACATTATAGTTAGCCATTACCCCAGCACACGCGGATAAAGCAGTTCGATATCGCTTTTTCTTCCGACTTACTTTACAAATATCAATATTTAGGTCTAACCAAGGACTTAGCGTAATGCTAGACAGTCGAAAGCCTTCCGAATGAATGTGGCTATCACGTACAATTTTATTTTTAAATCCGACGGGTAGTTCCGGTGATTAGCGCGTTCAAACAAACAAACTCTTCGGCTTTGTTACTAGTACAGGATAGGATAGATTTTGGATAGATAAGGCCATAAGAATAAGAATAAAATTTCTTGATTCATTGTTACAAAATGATAAACTTATATCATTATACTGTTTGTATATGCTGGCAATCACTCATAACGGTAAAAAATAAACACAAAAAAAATGTTGTTAACCATAGGTACATTTTCCTATTTCTCTCTTCTCGTTAAATTGTAAATATTCCTACGAGTACAATCTCGGAAGGTCTTGCAATTAAAGTATTATTTTTATTAACGAGTATACATCAGTATTTAAATACTTATACAGTATATAAATACTGTTGAAAGTAGAAGAAGCTTTTTTTGAACATATTCGATTAGTATATTCGTCTATAATAGTAAATTTCAAAATGTCTTAATTAGTGTGGTTTTTAATTAAATCAATTTGATTGAACTACGTTACCCCTAAATAGATAATTTAGTTCAAAAAGTTTTTTCAAACAAGCACATTAACGAACGAAATTAACCCTAAAAAGTAAGTTAATTGCAACAAATTGGCTTGCTCCCGACATTTACTTAGTAAATACGATGGCATTACCTCTACATTTTAAACTCTTTTACCTCAAAGTGGGCTCCTGCTAAGTCCACAAACGTGAGAGTGCACTACATTTTGTTAAGGTTGCACGCTTTTAAGGATAAAATGACATAGAGGCACAGTGGGGTTTAAGTTAGATCGAGTTTACAGCAAAAAAAACTCGTTACACACTTTTTGTGTAAATCAGATCTTAGGTCTCATTATATGCTTTTAAATAGGTATAGAATAAAATATCAATACTTTCAGACAAACTTCACCAGCGCCGCCACGAACCAGCCCGCAAGGTGCGCGTCCAAGTCATCCCGCCACCACTTCTGGGTCGGCGACGGCGACGCCGTCCATCCTCTCTGCCACCCATTGCGTCAAGATTTTTGTCCAGCGGTCATCATACATGCAGGCAACATGACGTTTAATAATATTTTAATACTATCACGATAGGCTTGTTTGCCAACACTACTATGAGTACCAGTAAATATCCAAGAAACAAAATTCGTTCTAACGATAACTGCCGCCATTTTAGAACACAAATGCGATTGTAACATGAACTGACATAATAATGAAATTAAACGATTCGTCTGGACCCAAGCCTGTAATATTCACTTAACTACGACAAATTAATGGAACTGGCATAGTAATTATGTAGTCCCTACCTAACGCGGGTATTATTTAATTATTTTAGTTCCAAGTTATTATTAAATACCTTCCTGAATATATTAAGACAACTTTAAGCCTACATTATCCCCTGTTACAATAGAAATGGAACGAACAATATTCTGCTTGAGTTAAACTAGACCTACCTGAATTCATTCATAAGAATCTATTCAATCAACTCCACTGCTAATACAAAACAAAAGACAGTTGCCGGTTTATCACAACAATCCTTTTTTAATAAAACGGCTTTAGGGATATTTTTTAGATGCTTTATTGATATATGTACTTGTGTAAACGTGAATTATATTTTAACATGTTAAATTACTTTAAAACCATAGTTTCCATTTTCTCATACAGAAGTTTGGAACACAAAAAATTGTCGTCGCATTGTTGTTTTATTTAATTACATTTCTGAAGTAAAGATTTGCATTTCTATGTTAGGTGCCATAAATGCGAGGCTTCCACTCAGGCGTCTTCAAAATTCTTTGACAAATCATTGTAGGGTGCCTAGTAACCAATCATTCCCTGTTTATACAGAAACGACTTCGCACATGGTTTAAAATTTTCCTTCGATTTCAATTTCCCTACCGACTGGAGATAAGAGATTTTCGGAAATACGCTATCACGGGAAATATACGCTTCGTTGAGAACTTGATGGGCAGGTAATTGAGCATTTCGGAGCTTTAAATTGGTTATTTTTATCTCAATGCTTCGTTAACGGAGATGATCTAGTTAGGGATCGTGTTTTGTTCGAGAGTTAGTGATCTGCAAGATCTTGTTACGATCATCTTTCTGTATTTAATTGGCTTTTTCGACTTGGTGACCGTTTTCGTTAATGTTATTTGGATAAATGATAAATTGATAAATATCATTTTGATTGTGCAGAATTATCATTTAATATAGTGTGTAGATTTTTTTTGCATGTTTTAAATGTTTTTAAAGGAGAAACAGAAGTTGTGATCCAATAACAATTATACTTAAACCGAATTAAAACCTGATATCCCGGGTAAAATAAAGTAGCGAAATCACGGGAACAAGCCATTTAATTACAAAGTTCCGAATAATTCATCCAAAACACTGTTCCCCATTATGATTCCTTGATGGCCCATTTTATTTACTATATAAATATGTACAGGGTAAGTGGCACAGTCAAAACAAAGGTACATATATTCGTGCCAAGAAGCATTTGCATGTTACAGGGGTGTTCCAAAATTGAGCATTTTATTTTTGTTTCAGCGCCACACTACCCAGTCTCGACGCCAGAGCCTCATCCATATTTAATAAGCAATGACATGCAAATAACGATGGTGCAATTTTATGTGTCATATGTCGTTAATTGCACATCATCACATCAGCCTTAAGATGTCGACGTAGTGTTTGCCATAATCACCACGCTTGGCAGGCGGGTTGGCGATCGCAGTGTAGCTGTTGAATGCACAGAGAATGCTGCTGCTCATTCTCTGGTGAGCCCCTTAGTCGCCTCTTACGACACCCACGGGAAGTGATGGGATGAAGCTATTCTTTTACGTCCGACATCATACAGAACGTAAATTGCTCAATTTATGTACAATTTCGTTTGGAAAAAATTCTGCTGGTATAATCTAATTGTCATTTTTCAACAAAGGAAAATTTCACCATGTGAATGTCATTTTTCGAAATGAATTCGGTTTTCAATTTATTTTCATGCACCCGACAATGTTGCAATAACATTGTCGGGTGCATGAAAATAAAGATACTGAATTGTTGGTAAATTTTGTGTGTTGATAACAGCCGTTCAGCATGCATGGTCAATTTTATTAAAGAAACAAAACCTGCATAAGGAAAAGGGTGCTGTATTTGCATAGCAAATATAGCAACATGTGGGGTATTATTATTTTTTCAAACATACATATTATTTTTAGTGCTGTGTTGCAATGTGTGTTTTAATTTGCTTTGTCCTATTTTTTCATTGACCTATCAGTCGTAACGTAAAGTCTACAGTATCATTGCCGAAAACCAAATGAAAATTTTAACTATGGGTACCTATTTAGGATCAAGTCTTACGATGCAAACCTAGATGATATTAATACTAAAAGATACAAGCAATAAAATAAAATGGATTCATTAAATCACAATAAGTTAAGTTCTCTTATCATATTAGTGAGCACGACTCACTGCACGGCGGGTGATCGATAGGGCTAATTGGATTACATAAAGAGTAACAAAACCAGCCAATAAAACTGAGTAAAAGCAAAGAGAATAAGTGTAATATAGACATACTAATCTGTCTAAGTACACTAAAAGTGGAATTTTATTATTCTCCGTCGAGATTCATAGCTCATACAATCATAGTAAGGAATTTTCACCTCATGTTTATTTTAAGCAAAGAGAACATTTATCGTGGCTAGAGTAGAGTTTTTGGGACAAATACCGATAGTATTTGTACCAAAAACTCTAAGAGAAAAATATAAGGAAAACAGAGAATATTTTTTGATAGCTTAGAACAGTTATGACAAAGTAGGTTATAGCAAAATACAGTGATTTGTGGGTTTTTTAAATATAAAACTAAGCTCATGCAGCATAACTTGCAAAATTAAATCCATTTGTAAAACAAACCGTTGCAGTACCAAACATTTAAATTCAATGAATATTTTCAGGAATATTCTTGCCGCCTGCCAGTTGATGCAACTTAGGTAACAGGTTCCGTACTGTCAAACTGTAACTTCGGGCTAAGAAATGACGTTGACGGCAATGTAACTAATATCGGAAAACATAAGTATTTTAATTGATACCCGAACCTAACGCCTCAGTACCACCCAGTGTACGAGATTTCAGAAAACCCTCATTGCCTTCTCCTACACTTTACTCAAAAGAATGAACTAATAAGGAATTCACCCACAATAAACGTCAATAGATTCCTTCATCAATATACCAACCACCTTTCAACTATCCCTTTCTTCTTTGATCGTCCCTGAATATGTAAATGAAACATTTCCCGCCTCCAATATTTTCAAGGTTCGATCCATAAAGTCCATTGTGGTCGTAAATGTATGTAAATGGGTGTCCGTCGGTTAAATCACTTGATGACATTCGATTGAAAGACAGCATCGTTGGACAGCTTGATAAAAGAATTAAATACCCCATGAATAATGTAAAATGGTAATGCATAAAGATGTTAGAGGAATATTTTTATGGCTTGACTTCGTTAGTCTTTGCTAAAGAACTGACTGACACTGCATAGTAGAGCATTTAAAGTAATATATTTATCGAAAGATGAATTATATAGATTTTCAGTTTAATGAATATCTTAAACTCTTAAACGAAATCTCATCATTTTTTTCTTTTATAATAAAATTCTTACATTATTTTAATAAGGAATTATTAAAAATAATCACTCACTCATAAAAGTGTGGAAAAGCGTAGTAGGTATATTTAATTAGAATATTGATGCTTTTAAATTATTTCGTTGAATGTTTTGTAATGTATAAAACATTCAACTAAATAATATACAAGCAACAATACCTATACCCATTTGTCGCAATTGATTCTAATACAAACAAATCTTCAAAGAAAAAAATACCCAAAAGAATTTCCTAAAAATATTTCAAGGCAATCTTTCAGCAAGCTAAGTGAGATAAGTCAATGCCTGAAGCCAACAAAGAAATTCTCAGCAATTGAAAAAGATCGTGCTCAATTGAATTACACAACGTTCTCAAGATAGATACTTTCGACTAGATTATCCCAATATTTTCACGACTCAGTGATCCATGTCTCCATGTATTTTCTGAAAAAAGATAGATCTAAGTAATCGTACCTATCTTAACTAATATATAACAAAAATAATATTATAAAGAGGAAAGAGTAATTTGTTTTTTTTTGTTACTATTTGGGTCGATAACTACTCAACTGATTTAAAAACTTCTTCCGCCATTCAATCAAAATCCGGGTGGAATGAAAAAGGCTTGATTTTGGTATCATGACATAAATCCTTATCCCTACATTTTAAACTATTCAAATCGGACTTTTCGTTTAAAAGTCTCACAAGTATAAAATGCTAGGTATAAGTAAGAAAAATTGCGGCTTAAGCGAATTGGGGAGAATCCTAATGCTTGGCTCGATAAAGTTGAAATACGGGATTAATGATTTTAAATAAAAGATGTTTTTATTTTTCGAAACGAAAAATAATGTCCTCCCCTAAAAACATCGTCACCCCGATGAAGTTTTTAGGGGAGGACATTATTGCAAGCTTCAATTTACGAGGAAATTGGTATGAACTAACTAAAAGTGGGAATAGTTGTGCTGATCCTGGGACCACAGAAGCAGTAGCAGAAATGGCTGGCTAGTTAATTTGAAAATCGTTGTGCTTAATTTTCCAAGACTAACCTATAGAAGGTAGTAAAGCTTACTAAATCCGCGCGGACGAAGTCGCGGGCAAAGTGCTAGTCTTTGATAAAGTAATTCTTGAGAGACTTGCAATTTGTGAAAGTTGAGACGACAATGTAACAGGCAGTGTTAAAGATATCCTAATTACTGAGTGAGAGGCTGACAGACAACGCACAGCCGAAACTACTGGTCGTAGAAAGCTGAAATTTGGCATGTAGATTCCTCGGACAGTGTAGAGGAGCAATAAGGAAAGGATTTCGCGAAATTCCTACGGTAACTGGAAAATACGGGATATGCGCCTACGAAGTCGCGGGCAAAAGCTAGTTAAGCAAAAATCTCGTTTTAAAATTCGTTCCTTTATATGTTTGAATGAAATAGATACTGATATACCAAAAGACTAAAAGCATATTTTTTGGGGTCAACTTTGTGTGTTGGGGTTGGCTTTCCGTCTAACCGGACTGGTTGCTTTATAAAGACACGTTTTCACAATGATTTAAAATATGAAAAACAAAATATAAAGATGCATACAGCATAAAAATATATTAACTTACTGAATTCATGAATGCTGCTCACAGTGAATTCAAAAAGTGTGAATTGAATACATAAAGAGTATCAGTGTAAAAAATATGAATTCAAAAAATCATATTTTAATTCCAAAAGTTTGCATTAAATTACGTATATTTTTTGTGTGTTAAAAATTGAAAAATTTTTGGCGTTAAACGTGAGTTGATAAATTTAATATTTAATAAATGTTGTTTATCCAAGACAAATAAAACAAAGACGTTGAAATCGTTCCACGCAGAGAGTGAAAATGACATTTCCCATTATTTTGAGAAAAGTTGAACAGTTGCAATCTGGGCTACCTTACAAATCTTATGATAGAATTCTCTGATAGTTTCAGCGTACCGAATGTTGCTTGGAATCATTTGTGATCATCAACTCCAAAGCCCATTAAAAAAATTGGTGCAAATGCAATTTCAGTCAAATTCAAATGTGTTTTTATAATGCCTCAAACAAATGGAAGCAATCCCTGTATGTCTTTACTAATATAATTTAAGAACTACTAACACTATCGTTTAGGGTTTAGTTTAAGAAAAGTAAAATTATGTATGTGGGTGGGTATGTCGTTTTGTGGCACTTAAATACTTTTTCCTTATTTCTTTCTTTTTTTTCCTATGATGATTAGCACACCCCAGTTCGATCTTGTCATGTAATCTTAATGGCAAATTTTTAATTTATACGAAATGAAAGATTTCCTTTCAATCATTTCTGGGTTAAAAAGAAAACAAACAGGCAAAACGGACATGCACAAAATCCAGCTTAGTATTTTATGAATAACAAAACAAAATCCAAATTACAGATGCAGTGATGATATTGCTCTCTCAAGCCGCATCGTTGTAATAAAATTTATTCAAATGTCCAATTAATAGCACCTGGGGAATTCAGAAGATTACATTGTGAGCAACGGTGCAGTTGGTAGCTTTTCTTTGCTTTCGTTGCATAAACAGTTTTGCTCATTCCGATTTGAGAAAATATATTCAAGCTATGCTGTTTGTTGGGTTAGTTTGGCGTGAAGCAAACAAATTCAAATCCTTGCCGTTATATTTTTTGCAAAAAATGTCGCTTACACTCCATCTTGATTTCGGTTTTCGTTCGGTCTGGAGTATGAATCTTCAGGTCATCCAGTTTCTCTGCTTCCACTTCCAGGGTTTAAGAGTCTGACAAAACAAAATTATCTTTCAATGACATACCTCTTGCTAAATTACAACTATAGAGCTATTTGCCATTGTTAACATGAAACTAACTAGGCATTCACAAATTTGTTGTTCAAGCATTGATAGTTCAGCAGAATTTCTGATGAATCAAGTTTATCTAATTAATACTCAAATGTATTTCTACACAAATCAGTCACTCGATATATTTTACACTAAAAGAAGTTTCACAGGGTTCAGAAATGAAATTAAAACAATTAAAATTATGAACCTTCTCTACAAGTGCTATTAGAATAATATTATTTTCTTGGATAATGTGTCTTAGGCCATTAAACTTCAGAATAGTTCATAACTTTAACCAGACAGTAACCTTAATTTTCAGTAGTAGGCAATTACGCACCGCACGCACGTCTTTTAATGACCACTATCCGCTTCTTGTTCCCTTAATCGTAACAACCATAATTGATTAAATGGTATGATGGTGGCCTACACTCGTAAATTTCCACATTTTCCGAAAATATTCTGAACTATTCTGTCACTCTACTGGCGTTGATAAAAATATTTGCAAGGATATCAAATTAACTCGTGACAATTGAGCAACAAAAACAATTTTTCATGTAACAACCGGCCCATTCATCTTCGAACATGACACACTACAGAATCAAATAATCTCCTAATCTGTTACTCAAACAATCTAGACCGCAATGGATGATTCAGAGATTCTTCAAACACCACACGTCCTTTGAATGAGATAAGTCTTGTCCTCTCCAATTTTCCGTCCCGTTGGACTGAAAACAGGGTTCCGTACGTACTCTTTCATTTTACGATGGTATCGACCACCCACAGCGGTTTCTACAGACTTCTTTATTGCCTTCTATTCGCTGGTGTCTTGCTGTGTTAAGCGATGATTACCACACTCACACATGACACTTACGCGATACCGAGAGACCGAGATAGTTTATTGCTTTGAATTTAGAACAATAAAACAATTGTCACAAGGTTTGAATAGTGAGTGGGACTCACCAAATAGTTAACCCGAGCTAACGAAATAGTGCTGTGCAAAACAAGTCTGTTAGTTAGTCTCGGCTAACTAGATAATTAGTTATATTTATGAGTGTCAAAATTAATGAGAGGTATTATTATTATTTATTTTTTTATTAGACAAAGATAAATTCTGTCGATGAAAATAATAAAATTTTCATTAGATTGATTTGCGCTACCGAAATGACACGTGGTCTCCAACTGGCTTTAGATAAACGTTCTCGCTGATAAAACATGTCTTAAGCGAAAGCGATAAAGCGGATTTCACGAACATTATTAATGTTACTAAAACTATTGTGTGATTCCCTATGCAGCGTAATCGCTTTAAATTGAGCGTGTAATTGCGCAACTTTCACATGTTTTCCTGCCAATTTACCTGATAACTTTAAACGACGTGTGAACCAAGTTGAACCAATTAAATACATCACTAACTTACTCGTGAACTGGGAAGTCTACGGTTCATCGCAGATCGCAGCCAATCGTTAAACTTTTCCAGAGCATTCCACGTATCGCATTACTTTTTGAGTATTGGCAAAAATATGGTCTCTGGCCATTAGTATCGCATACTCGCACTGTAATCGCGAATGTTGGAAAAGTTTTTGAACTTAGATAATATGGAGAATATAAGAAGAAAATTATTGCGAAGTGAGAATTCTGGGTTACGGGTAACCTTTTCAATAAGAAAACAAAGTCACTTCAATATTCTAGCCTCATTTGAGAGTTGGCAATTGATAAATCGTAACTTTTCTGTCATGTTATAATGTTTTTCTTCAGGAACCTATTATTTTAATCAAGGACCAAATATATTTTTTAAGCCTCATTTATTATAAAACTTATCATGTGATTAGTTTATTACACTGACTAGCTTTTGCCCGCAACTTCGTACGAGCATGTCACCGGAAAATGGCAAACTCCGTTAGATTATAAAATATCTTAAGATATTGTAAACTCTCGATAAATTGACAACAGAACATTTGGTATACTTTTTTACGCATCAAAATTTTATAGTATCAAATCTCTCGAAGTCATTCACTCTTTGTGCTCCCTACACCCCCATCATCCAGTTCTTTCTATGACCAGTAGTTTCCGCTGTGCGTTGTCTGTCAGTCACTCATTAATGGAAGAGTTTTAAATATATCGATTAGCTGATTCTAAATTCTTTCTAAAAAATGTATTAAGTATCTTTTAATCATTATTAAAAGAGTTAAAGGACACAAACGTATCGGTAAATTTTATTTGGAATACAGACAAACGAATAAAAGTACGTACGAGAAAGTATCTTAGCAAATATTTCCAGATTTATGTACTCAGCTATTTATACAACTGTGACGTCAAGCGATAATTACGATACCGCAGAAATAATTCAATCACGGATAATTCTTTTCTGAAACCACATCATAAGCTGTACAGAAATATATTGTACCTACGAATCAAAATAGTGGGTGATATTGAATGACAGATTAGGTATTATTTCAGATTTATTGTTTGTTAATACCGTTACATTTAGCGTGAGGCGTGTATTACCTGACATGTTTGGTACAGGTGTAGGTGATAATATTTGTAATATAATAAATTAATAAGATGATAAAAAAGGTGTCGGACGTAAAAGAATAGCACCATCCCATCACTTCCCGTGGGTGTCGTAAGAGGCGACTGAGGGACTCACCAGAGAATGGGCAGCAGCATTCTTTGTGCATTCAACAGCTACACTGCGATCGCAAAGCCTGCCTGCCAAGCGTGGCAATTATGGCATATCCTCCCCCCCTTCCATCTTTGGGGGAGGCCTATGTCCAGCAGTGGTCGTCTTTCGGCTGATATGATGAAGATGATAAGATGATTTGTACGAGAATCATGACGTCTAGATCGAGACGGACATATTCACTTTTGTCTTGAAGAAACCTGTCAGGCAACACAGACTCCGCCAGGGAATTCCACACTTTAGTTGTACATACAATTAAAGTATTCCCAAAATGTTTTTGCGTTTGCAGCCTTTTCCAGACCATTACTTTTGTTGTTATTAAACATTTGTGCAATATAAATAACAATGTCAATATTGACTTCTAGTGAAAGCCCATGTTACTAACAACTGGTATGCATTCCTCAAACCAGTGATTAATTAAATTAGCCAATCCATTTATTTGTTTTCTTGGGAATTATCTATATCCATATTAGTCTACTCGTGACCTGAAGATTAAAGATGTAGCAAATACATACACCCCAAGAAGAAGCTGAAAGAGATTTCTTTAGATATAAGCATCACCTTTGTTAAATGTAAATACATTAATTGTTAAATCAATATAAATGTAGAAATTCTGTACAGCATATTATATGACTTAAAACCTGGCTTTCAAAACGATGACCGAACTTCTAAAACCCAGATATTTACGGCACACAAAACTACACGAAACGGTGATATGCAGACCTTCTCGGCGTGAAATACATTTATTATTTAAAACAGGGACGCTCTACCCCTTTTTAGTCCGCTCACCATAAAGCTTAGTAAAGAGACCCAATATTTCTTTGAGCCAAGCGAGTTCTATCTCGTAATTTGGTACGCTTACGTTGAGAAGGAATGCAAATCAGTTACATTTTTCTACGTCCGTATGTAATTTAAAGTTAATTCTGAAAGAGAATGTCGTGTGTGAATCTTAAGGCTTTTCTTTTTCGATGAGATCTTTTTATTTGAATTAGACTGCTTTTTTAAGCTTTTCAATCTCAATAGTTATTTGTCGCGTTTTGATTTGAAGGGGATTGAAAACCTTAAACATTCTTAACAACATTTACAATTTACATACTTACATTCTTCTTTTGTGGACAACATTATGACCCTTCAAATTTCATTATACTACAATAAAACTATTGTCGCCTTGTATCATCAGGATCACACATAGTAAATGGACGTTTGACTGAAAAATATATGGTTACTGGATATAGTTTTGGCGTCAATTTAATTTATGTGAACTCAATAAAATTCTCAAAATAAGTCTGGATCTTCCATTCAAACATGCTATAGTAGGCGCCAGATAAATGTGGAATAAAGTACATTGACCTTTCCCTAATAACTGTTCATAGGTACCTGAACAATTAAATATGAATCGTTTTTCATTATTAGACAATGTTAAGGATCACGAGAGATGATGATTCGGGACAGCTTTGTGTCATTAATTCCGTTTTTCAAATTAAAAATGTCAATAATTGTAGGTGGGTCAATGACCGTTATTCCACGATTATCTGGCGCCTACTATAGTATTAATTTAGAAGGAAAAGGAAAAATAAATTTTAAGCTACTTATCGTATTTCAAGTTCCGCATGTAATAAAATCAATCACGATTTACGTCCTGAATCAAACGGAACAAATGGCACGTCTTAATACATTGTTTTGAGCCGAGATCTGGGCTACAATAAAGTTTTAATACTCCAACAAACTCCTTAGTATTATGTTTATAGCGAACAAAGACGTAAATTAGGAGAGAGTTAGTACTGGCATTGATCCTTACAGTGATTTAAGTGTTTCATTTCAATTTAGTTCGAATTTTTGTTGCGTTGCTTGTAATTTATTGCTGGTATGAGCATGTGTTGTGGAGGGAAGAGAAGCATGTCATGAGCTCTCCTCAAGATATGCTCCTCTTTTCTCTTTTCTTGAATATGATAAGCATGGTAACAATGGTGACACAGATAAACAGAGAAGACCTCGGTATCCTCGGATATAATGGATGAATGGTGTATAAGATGATATTGGTTAAAAAGGAGGAGACTACTGAGATAACAGCCATGTATGGTTCCATATAATATAAAGATATATTGCGCCAATCCGAATAAATTAGAATAAGGGCAAGACGATGATGTTGATTTTCAAAATTATAAAAGTGATGTTCCAACGACATTTATTCATTTACTACAATGATATGATGGGTACAAGAAAACCAATGAAATAATGGAATTATTGTGTGAAAAATGATATGGCTATATAGAAGATGAATTTCAAGAAAGCAAGTAATGTATGGAAATAAAAGACATTTTGCGCCAACTCCAAATGAATCGGGTTAGGGACAATGCTGATTTTTTCTTGACTATGTAATTGATGCTAAAGATCATACACAGCTAGATTTTATTTAGCGGCCATATTGAATTTAGTGTAATGTTAACTGTATTGTTTTCTAGTTTTCAAGACCTTTTATTTGATACCCATATTAAGGGGTTGAGAAAAAATGTACTCCGCCATCTTGGAGCGGCAGCCACATTGAAATTATTACAATATTGAGTATTTTAAAATTTCAGCTCAATCGGATACCAACAAATGGTCGAAAAATGGTTTGCAAATTTTGACGGACAACTCACAAACATACAAACAGTGTAAATGAAATAAAAGCTTGTAAAAAGTGCATGTCTATTAGTGAACCATCAGTGGAAGTATTTCAGCTAAAGAATAATGATAACAATTGAAAACATTTAAAAAAATGAAAATGACAGTTAATTAAATTATACATGATTAATTTATTTCTCTTTCATACTGAAACGTGAATAAATGTTGCGTCTACCCAGACTATATTAAGTCTCTATAATTTTAAAGCTTTAATCAAAATAATCTATCGTATCTTAATGTATTAGTTTCATGGAGTCTAATTAGTCTCCAAACATTATATCTTTTACTTAGATTGCTTTATTAATTAATTCAGTATTAGGTTAGAAACTGAATCCATTACTTATAATTGATGTTAGTACAAACATCTAAGCGCTATCATTAACTGAATATTGCAATTTAGCTTCGTTAAAATTCTTTAATTTCATTTCATTAACTCGTGCCAAGTAACCCTGAGGTATAAACTTTCAGTTTGGAGAACGTTCTTTGAATAATTTTGACCAGATTTAATTACAAATGTAGGTTCAGACTTATATAATCATTTTTACTTACATTGAAAAACAATTTATATCATAAGACAAACATTTGGTTTATGAAAAAACAAGAAAGTTCAAGTAAGCGCACTCAAGCAAAAGTTCACCCAAACTCCGAGGTTACATAAAATAATGATGTGAGAAAACTCTCTCACCTCCATAATTAGAACATTCCAGTTGAATCTATTTTCAAATTTTGTTCAAAACACTTATTGATCTTTTCAGACGAGTAACTTCGAGTTTTATAATAAGTGGACTTTGCAACGAACTGAATTAGTTAACGAACTCCCGATTCGTTGAACAATGAACATCCAAGTTGGTTTTGAAACGGATTTCATTGTATTTGGTCTTTTATTGTGTTCATTCATTCTATGATTGTGTATCCAGGTATTTCGAGTGAAACGACGCGTATATCTTTTCAAAAAGATAGATAGCAACCCAATATAGCCTGTTCACGATTTATGAAGTTCTAATAAACTAACATTAACAATTCCGAAATCATTCCATACAAATTCGTGGCACTCTCTTTTAACAAGAATTCCAATAATTCATCAAAGAACTAAACGAAAATAAATTTGGTACAAAACAAAGAATATAGAAGCACATATTTTAATGGCAGCGAAAACGTTAATATAAAATACTTGGCATGAAGTCAATTTCAAATTCTATTCTACTCTGAACTTCTAAGAATTAAGAGAGTCAAGTTCAAGTTTTAGTACAATTCGGATTTGCTTTGTTATTCAGTATTTACTTTATAAACCCGAAGCATAAATAAGTAGGTACATTAATTTCCTACTGCTATTATTTCAGAATTCAGAGAATATATGTATAGTGTTTCGAATTATCAACTGTCTAGAAGCACATAAAGAATCATTGAATCTACAAATTTGCTGTGTTAAAGATTATAAAGCCATTTAAAGTGTCTCAGATTCACATTTTGACCCCATTTGCGTTATTTTATTCATAGTCAGAGAATATTTGAAAATGTCTTTGACGTGATATAAAAGAGGCAATATATTTCCATTTGTGGTAGGATATTAGTATGTCGTTTCCCCTCTTGCGGTTCATCCGTTATATCTGAGATTATATCCAGGTGCTTAAGTATCTTGTTTATTCTTTTCATGATACTTGGTTTTTCACAAATATCAATAACTACTCCGAATGCCAGAGTCGGCTCATCATCATCATCATCATTAATACCCTTGTTCCACTCACAGCTTATGTGACATGTTTCCCTTGTATACGCTATTCCCAGTCATTTATTTGACGGTTAATATGCCGTTAGTAGCCGATGGATAAGAGACACTTGAGGAAGGCCTATGTGCAGCAGTGGACGTCTTTCGGCTGATATGATGATGATGATGCCTGTCCTCCTTCTACAAGTCAGCTAACTCGCTATAATATGAGCCTTTACGTTAAAAGAACAATACCACAAAAACAATAACACCAACTGCCAATGAAACTACAACAATATTTCACTGTCAAGAGCCTTGACCATCATCCGAAGAGGTTCTCGTTAGGAAGTTAGATCAAGGACTTGATGCAGAGAGTACTCTTGGACACGAATCGTATTGTTAGAAGTCTCTTGTCTATGAAGCCCTGACTTAACTTTGAAACTGTTCTGAATGCTTAAGCAGCTAAGTGTGAAGTGGGTTTTAAGAAGGTTAGTGGGCTAAGAAATTTATGAGGAATTTATATACATAAAATATTAAATTGTGCTTAGTAAATATCGTAAATTAATTCAATGATAAACAACGTACGTAGGTAACTACTGGGTCTAGGTTGCACAAGACTATTAAAGCGAGCAATATATACAAAAGATTTTTGAAAAATCAACTCTTTCATTGGCCAAAAGTTTATGGAAGTTCGTTATTATTGGTGGAAAACTCATCCGGGCAATCAAACACTTTTTACTAGATAAATATTATTTCCTTCAACATAAATCTACATCCATGTTAATTCAAAAAGAAGTAATCTTTCTAAGATCATTTAATACTTCAAAATTCAGAGGAAAATCAATGTTAATAATTAAATCGGAAACATCAATCACAGTCATCTTACAAACAGTTGTGGTTACCTAATTGTTCATTCAAAGTGTTTAAACGTCACTCAAATGTTCACGAGCAAATGATTTCGTATCTGCAATTATATAAAAGGATTCTTGAGTAAATTTTGAGTGTTTCTTCTTTTGAGTGACTTATGAAAACCAATATTTTTCATACAGTTTAGTAATTTAACCGTGAATAAATTGTCAAAATCGTCATTAAATTCTTAGAAAAGACCCGTTTGCTTTGTTCGGAACTTATTAATTAGGTAAGAACAAACAAATGTCATACATAGCCTAACAGTTACTTAGTAAAATATAATTACTATGATAAGTAATAAACTGCCTCTTTGTAACTAAAACACTGGCAAAACAATGACACTTTAACAAAAAAGTGAATACAGAAATGAAATCACGCCTCAAATAAAATTGTTTATGACGCAAATTTTCTCTATAGCACTCATAAAAACGTTCGAGTGTACGAGGAAAAAAATAATAATAAATCACGAAAATAAGCCTTACGTACTTCAGAAACAGTAAATAAAACAACAGATGTAATATTTCACCTGAGCAACGGTAGAAAGTGGGCCTTTCATACATATTTGACGATTGTTCCAAACATTTCTAGACGCAAAGTTGTTTTATGCGAAACGTAGTGTCTAAATAGATAATATTTTATTTTATGTTTTGTATTCTTAAATAAAAGAAACCACTTAAGTTGAGAAGCTCGATAAGTGCTCCGAGTCCCTTGATGCTATTAGCTCTAGGTTTTTTCTTTTACGTTGCAAATAAAAGAAAGCATTGGCTGTAAAACTTTAAAAATAATATAGTACAAATCTATAACAAAAGTTTCGATTTCATACATTTTTTTTTCATAGAGGGTGGGTATAATATGTGAGGTTTTTGACCTCCAAATGTTAGGGACGATACACCATTTCTTACTGCAATTACAGTTTGTTGACAAAATAGCATTTATCTTGTCTGCAATCAATCGGAAGGATTTATTATTAATTATTCTATAGCATACGGATCTACACTATTCGTAATGTTTTCTGAACCTTTCAGGCTCTCAGAAACATCTATAAATTCATCCCTTGTCATAGTCAGTTTAATTCTGACTTTAACTTAGAGAAATAACGTATACTATTTGTTAAAAACGAAGTGTATGCTGGTAGCATGCAGAAATAATGACGTTACGTGTTGTTATTAATGACGAAGAACACTTTAGTAAAAATATAAGGACATTTACTACATCTGATTTTGTTTTATAAATACATTTCATTTTGCAAATAACAATAAATGTACAAAGCTAACTTAAAACGATTTATATAACTATTTATTTATCTATTTAACCTAACTTTATACATTATGTAAAAAGAAAATACACTTAGGAGCCGAAGTATTCCTCCGCATTGCCGTCATCCGGAAACGTGCTGGCAGCTTTGCCACTTTGAATGGCAATGCTAATTCTTTTGGCAAAGAACGAGCCAGTCCTCTGATCATGCAACGTGGCGATCAGTCAGCGAGGTATGTCCTTGAAAAGGAGACGTGCACTCGGACTACATCTTTTAGAATTGATTTTACACTTTCCAAGAACAAACTTATTTTTTTTTAACATTAAATGACATGTGTATATTTAAAGACCAATTTAATTTTGTCATACACCTGTGCAACAACTTTCTTCAATTTAAATTCCATAATTTCTAAGTTACAGCAATGCTTACCACGTTTTCTAATAAACCACTTGTCAAAGTCAGAAGTGGCGTAGTACTAAATATAATTTATAAGTCATAACTTGAGCTACATTTCACACATGGTGCCTATAATTTACCGTTACCTGCTAATTAGTTCTCAGCACGGAGTAAATTACTCAGAACCATACTTTGTAAACTACCTTCCGATATACGAAGTAAATTTTAAATTAATTGTCACATACACACTTGTGCAGGTGCCGCGACTAACTTTGAACTACAATTTGCGAGTATTTCAGACTGAAAATTGCAAACAATGTTATATGACTGAGTCGTTAATTTAAATATGGCTGCCAGTTTAAATTCGAAGTAAACAGTGCAATGAGTTAACTTATTGCTTTAACTGTTTCCTTCGAACTGGAATGGGATAAATAAAATTGTTGAAAATCAATCAGCAGTTTGGCTTAAACATTGTCGCGCCATAATAAAGATTTTCAAATACTTACAGAAAAGCGAAAGTTATAGAAAATACGTATGTAATCAACTTTTTTAAATGTGTGTCCGCTATAAAAATACCTCTTATCCAGTAGATACTTAGTAAACTTAAATACCTAAGGTTAAATTAACTTTGCGGTAGAAGGACACTGTAAAACCGCTGGCTTACAAGGCTCAAACTAACCCACTTGAATGCAGAACTAGGCTTAAAACTTACTCCTCGATAGAAGCTCAATAACTTCACAAACAGGATAGGGCCATCCTATGTTACTGTGTTATATAATTAAGTAGAACCATATTAGTGTTACTATGCGCCTATGTTGACCCACTATACGGTAAATTTTTCCCTTCCCCCTTTCCGCTTTGTTCGGTCTAGTGCTATTGTAGGCCAACTCTTTAAATATGACCTGGCAATAGGATAAAAAAGTTAGAAAATACGTTACAGACGAAAACTTTAAAAGCGGTAATTTTACTCATCTCAATTTTTACTATCGGGCCAATCCTGAAATCGCGAAAAAAAATAAGCTGTTCAGTACATTTTGTCGAGTTCTGTACACTTAAATGTAAGGTCTCATTAAAATAGATGGACCAATTTTAATGCAGCGTTCAGTACGTCTAACTTAAGATATCCAAGCAAAACAACGCTGATTAAAGTAATTTTCAGGTGGTCTGAATCAGTTCTAAAAGTTAGTCTATCTATTTTGATATGACCTTACTATTGGATCTTTTATTTTTAATTGTGAGTCTTATTTATAATTGTAATGTAGGGCACTTCATTAAAAAATATATACATATATATATCACAATATCAATCACCTGATTAGAAAGAAGGAATAGAACGATTCATAAAACTTATAAAGCAACCTAATGTTAATACTTTTGTTTATTCTAAATGTACTTTTATTTATTAGTTGTCAGTCTTTCGAATAATAAAAAGTTATACTAAACAAGCTCACCTTATTTTACTCGGCAAAACTGCTCACGTGAGCTATTTACTCTCGAGTTACTGGAAAAAGGAAAAAAAGAGTATAAAATACAATGTATTATGTCTGCTTAAATAGATGTCTCTAGATACGATCCACAAAAGGCATCAGGCCATTCCGAATAAAACACACGCTTTTACGCGAAATAAAATGTCAACAACGATATGAATTCGAGGAAAAACACATTTACTTATTGAAAGTGATTGGTGTTTGTAGTATTTCTAAAAAAAGGTTTAATTCATTAGCAACATCCTTACTAGGATAAAGACTTGCTAAGCAATTATGATTGTACTTTAATATATTTAGTTTATATTTATTTTTTTAAATTTCATATCATGATGTACCTAACGAACTTTTCCAAAATGTTTTTTCCTACTTGAAATCTTTTGCTGTTTATTTTAATTTGCTATCGCTAAGAGAGAAAACAAACTTTCTGAAAAATAACATAAAGACATTGAAACGTATTTAAAATTTAATAACACAAAAATAAATCAAGGAAGATATTTCTAGAATTTAATAGGTCGCAAAAGCAAAATCGTTTAATAGCAGATACAATAAAAATAAAAATTGTTGGCTTGCAGACGGACGACGATCCTAAAATACATAGGTATACGTAAATTGGAGTTTATAGTCAGTGTTGATTGGGAACGACGCTTCAGGTTTCGTTTTTCCTTTTTTCAAACCTGATACAGACATTTTAAAGTGCTGTTCGTTAACGGAAATTCAATACATTCTAGCGAGTTTACCCCTTTATTACAAACAAGATAAAAATCCATTGTTCCAATTATTCATAATTTATTGTGTTTATTCCTCGGCAACCGCTGAAACAAAGTTAGAAAAGCGGCCGCAGCGCTTTCTATGCAATATAGAGTTACCCGAGTAATGAATCTCTTTCCGTGAACATTCCGGGTTCCACTTCAGCTGTTCATTAGACGCATCAAGCTGCTTTGTGCGTGTGGGTCAAGTGAGGAGAGGAGAGAGGGAAAATGGTATTTCTTTCATTCTTTGTAAGTTACCAGCGAGATTAACCGTGAAAAAATATTGTTCTGCCCATTGTGACCCACTTCCAAAAAATCTCTATTTAATAAAAAGTAACATTAGATACTAATTTCTAACTGCTATCCTGCTGCTGCAGCGTTGGAAGGCCTCCCACAAGGTGGGCCGATGACCTGGTGAGGGTCGCGGGTAGATGGATACAAGACGCACAGGACCGATTTTTGTGGCGACACTTGGGGGAGGCCTATGTCCAGCAGTGGACGTCTTTCGGCTGATACGATGATGATAATGATCACTCCTAACATTTATCTCGGAAAAAATGCATGATTCCCGATGAGCCAGGCCATGAGCACGAATTTGTGAGGAAAAAAAGTAAATATTATTCAGAAGTAGTTGCAATTATTGTGCCTCATTTACAACAGTGGTTCCCTTGCGCGAAAGTCGTCAAAAAAAATTATGTTTAAGTGAGGAATTAGATACTCTAAAACATATTTTATGATCACATAGACCACATATGCGGACAATCTGAAGAGAAAACGGATGTGCAAAGCACTATAAAAGGGGGCTCAAGTGTTTCCGGAACACATGGAAATGTGCGTGGCAGTGTGGTGTTGGGGCCAGGAGGAAAATTATTAGCAAAGGGTTGATCGGTTTTATCTTTTCCCGAATTTCCGTTATTGAAGGATACGCCAATATTGAGGAAGTTATTAAAAACAAATGCGATGTGGCGTAAGATAGTTCTATACGAATTGAACGATGAGCTATGATGAAAATAAAAAATTTAAGCATGTTGTCTTTAATGGAGAAAAAAATTTGATCACCGTGTCTTAATAATTTAATTTGGATTCGCTGGAAAACAGGTTGATTTTTCGACAATGTCCTTTTAAAGAACTAAAATAAAATTAAATCGCTTCACAAAATACAATGTCGGCTTAAATATATTTACCCTGGGTTCTTTAAATAAACGGAGTACATTTACAGGCCAGCGTAGTCTATCGTTGACCACATCATCACTTTCCATCAAGTGAAATAGTTGTCAAACGTCTACCAATAATAATAAAAACTTATGAAACAAGGTTTATTTCACTTTAAAGCAAAATAATTAAACTCCACACTCCCTTGAGTTTCAAATACATAGTTGAGCTGCAAGTAGTTAGTACTGTCCACATCGCTCAGATTTGCACCCAACAGGATTGAGGTAGGTCACAGCTAGAAAGGTCGATCGAGGTAAACGACACTAGGTTTGTCAACCGTCTAGCTTCATTATAAATATTGAATTGTAAAACTTTTACAGGTATAACGTAAAATAAAAATTGTGGCTCGCTTTATAATACTGTTAGAGTTACTAACATATCACTAGAATATTGATGAGGTGGACTTAAAACGGAGAATAATATGTTTTGGTAAAATAAAGATTTTTTTTACATAGATACGGTAATGTTTGTTGGTGGGTATCTCTCTATTATGCTTGAAACGACTCAACATAAATAAGGTCGTTTGATTTGGTCCAGGAAAACAAGGAGACCCGAAGCCAAATTACAGGATACTGACAGGAAGAAGAAGTACAGCATTGATTTCTATGGGTCAGTAAACATTATTACAACACTCTAAATGAAAATAAATTTATTTAAATATATTAAAGCCTGGGTTTTTTTTACCCGAACGGGGTCCATGCATTAAATAATTAGGTATTTGATAATTAGAGCAAATAATAATTAAACTAATTACAAAATAAAATTTATAATATAGACAATCAAATTCATCTAAGTGGAACAAATGTAATTTAATAGTATAGGCTAATAAGTTACCAATTGTTATCGTTTAATATGTACCATGCATGGAATTAACTTTTGCTTTATTATTATTGTATTAAAGCTTGTAAATTTAACAAAATATTTGATTTATAAATAAATAAGTTTATTATACCCACTTCAATTTTCTAGAAAATTGTGTTGCAACATCATTCTTTGAATGTGTCCCAAGTGGATAGTTGATGAGCCTCGGAAAAGTTAGTGATGGATATGGAGCTTAACACTTTATGATTAAAAAATATAAGTAATGGATGCCTTTCTAAATGCAAACCAATTCATCTCAATTTGACTGTAGTTACAGTTAAATACAAGTAAATTTATTAAGTTACTGCATTATTTAAAAATACATAAATACTTTTTCGATAGTATTTTTTTTATTTGAGATGAGTTTGCTCTTGACTCTAGTCTAGGTCATAGGTGACAGAGACATGGAGAGAGTACAAGCTAGTAGAAAATATGAATAAATGTACAAGCGGAGTAACAGGGGGTGGGGAGGAACTCATAGAGCATCCAAAAATTCTTCCACATTGCTGTCAACGGGAAAAGAGCCCAGAACACTGGCCGCATTGCCAGGTTGAATGGCAATTCTGATTCGTTGGCCAAAACAAAGGCCAGCCCTCTGGTCACGTGGAGAGCCGACTAACTGCGTGCTTATTTCACAATCACCTCGATGAGCACTCAGACCCCATGGCCCTAGTGGTTCAACCCCAAACGGCTTAAATACATAATTCCCAGTAAGGTTATTGAATTTGCACCTTTTGAGATTGTCGGCACCCGCATCAGCTGCCCCAGCATAACCCGCCGTGCTAAGAAGATGGGATAGCGCAAGGGTGTCGACACATGTTGCATCAAAATTAAATTAAATTAATTCTAATGAAAATTCCTACGGAATAAAATTAGAAAACAAAGCCATAAGTTTTACCCAGTATATTTTTGCCTCTTAATTCAATTTTCTTCGTAAATAAATTAGCAGGCAGATTCTCTCTCTAGTGGCCAAAAGCAGCGAAAAACAAATAAGGCTAAAGATACATTTACACGGGGTTATTTTCTCAACTACCGAGATGCGATAATCTTAGGCGACAACCATACTATCCTTATCCTAAACAATTTTCTTAATGCGAAAGTCTATCTATCTAAATAGCCACTTCTGTCCCTCAGCTGGGTAAAGGCCTTCCTCTCCCTTTTCCACACATCTCTGTCATTTGTTATGTCGGGCCAGTCCTTTCGAAAGGAGTCGAGTTTGTCCCGCCAGCTTCGTCGTGCTCTGCCGCGATTTCTTATGGCATTTAATGGGAGCCATTCGATGGTTCTTTTTGCACATTTCTCGTCTGACATGCGGCAGACATGTCCAGCCCAGTCTCACTTAAGCTTAGCAACTTTCATGATTTTGGTTTCGGAGCGCAGTGTAGTGTTTCTTACGCGCTCCGAGAGACGGACCCCCAGGATACTAAATGCGAAAATGAGGTTTATTTGTTATACTATTACAATTTTTATGAACTTTGGTATATAGTTCAATGGGACCTGGGAAAATGTAGCTTATACATGTATAAGCTACATTTTTACGTAAATCTACATTAACCAGAGCGAAGCTGCAAAAGCTAGTAATATTAATTAATTAATGCGAAAGTAACTCTATTTTTACTCAGCTGTGCGTATTAATATGAAATTTGGCACATGGGTAGACTATATCCTGGAAATGGACATAAAATACATTTCATTTCGGGCGTATGTTCCCTTGGTATATTTTTTTCACGCTAGGGATGCCGCTGGCAGAAGCTAATTCAACATTATTGTATGGCACAAAAACAAGCTGTAAGCAAAAAGTCGAAAATTATAATATCATACAAAATTTGGCAAGCGATCTTCCCACACGGTGATTTGGTAGCACGTTAACTGAAACACTTATTAAATTTCAGAGACTCAAATATTGTAAGGTCTCAATGTGAATGTCGTACCTACTTAAATTATCATACGAGTCAACGTTTCTCTCGATTATTAAACGAGTATCATTCCTCGTGTAAATACACTGCAACTCGCTCAATTCCTTTAATAGAATGATAATTTGCCCCTCGTAACAGAAACTTGGACGTAACATGGATCTCTGGCAAATTCCCTATGGGATTCAACTTGTGGCTCCATCCTACTAATTAGGCACTGAGCAATGACGTCGGTTAGAGATTATTAATACATTTCTAATTGTGTAGTAAACCTTGGGGGATTTTCGTGCAAGGGTTTAGAACGGCAGTGTATTCATAGGTACCTGAAAATTTAAAATGCTAAAAAGCAGTTATCATTTCCATGTGCCTATAAATAAATAATATTTTCTTCTTTCTAACCACCTGAGGCTCTACAAAAGTGATATTCTGTCAATGGTACCTAGCGTGGCAAACGCGATTGTCAAAAAGTCACAAATGTCACGTGATCATTCCCTTATGTTGGAGATTTCGACGGTCGCCATCAGAGCCTCTAAAATAAGTTGTATTCTATAGGTGATTTAACTTCGTTTAAATCGTAGAAGGTGTAAAAATGCAGGGCAATATATATAATACTAGCTTCTGCCCGCAACTTCGTACGCGCATATACCGTTTTTTCTCGTTCCCGTAGAAATTTCGGGAAATCTTCTCTTGTTCGTGCTTCCCTACACTCCCCTAGGAACCTACATGCATTTCAGCTTTCCACGACAAGTACTTTCGGCTGAGCGTTGCCTGACAGTCATTCAGTAACGGAAGAGTTTTATATATTGATTTGGTTAATATAAATTTATGTGACTTTACTAACGCGAATTGGTACAGTGCAATCAAATTTATTCATTTTAATTGAAAGGTAAAATAAAAATAAAAGCCGATTTCGATTTAATAACTTTTATGTTTACGACTTAATTTTGTTGCTTCATCCAAATGAAAACCAAAATTGAAGATTGGGAACAATACCCTTTTTACATAGTTCATTATCTGATTTTTTACTATATAATATACCTAAACTTGGAATAGAAGAAATGTTAACAACTACTGACCAGTAAGCTTAATGTCACATCTATACGAGGCATTTATGAAAGTCATCCATAAACGTATTGACGTGCATCTAGATTCCCACCAACCACCTGATCAAGTTTCTCCACTGCGGGTCATCTCCAAGCTTAAACCAAATCAAGGAAAAGAACATGGAATTTCGAAAACCGTTGTTCTTGGCCTCTTTTGACTACACAAAAGTATTTGACAGCTTCAAACACTCATATTTTCTTCACTTCAAAATCAACAATTAGAACAAACTTACATCAATCAATACTAGCACACCCAATATTAAACTTAATTTTCCCGGTCAAACTTTTAAAATATACAAAGGCGTGAAGCAGGGTGATCCACTCTCCCCCAAACTTTTCACTAGCACTCTTGAAGTGGTATTTAGGAACCTGGAAACCTCATGGTCCAGTAAGGGTAACAGTCGGGGTTACAAAAAACTCTCCAACCTCCCTTTCGCTGATGTTATAATTCTGTTTTGCCGAATAAAATATGCTCCAAGATCTGAGCACAGCATACCTAGAGGTTGGACTAGTGATGAATCGGTCAAAGACTTAAGTCATGACCAATAGCACAAAAAAATAGGGCTGAGGTAGATGGGCAAGAAATCTACTATCCTTCTAAACAGGCAACACAAAGAAGTCAACCGACGGCGATGTGTCGGGAACGCCTGCAAGAGCTACTGGTTCATGAAGTTGCTGATGAAGGGCGACCTACTTTTATCCTTGAAGCGCAAAATCATCAACATGTACATTCGGCCCATAGTAACTTACGGTGCGTAAAAACTTGGTCCCTGACCTAGTCTCAAAAGTCCAAACTCAAGGTTTGCCTAAGGGCAATGAAGCGTAACGTTCTAGGTACTAATTAGTCAAAGTCAAAGTCAAAACGTTTATTTCAATTAGGCCATTAAACGGCACTTTTGAACGTCAGTTCACAGTTCAGTAAAATAATAGTATTACATTAATAAAGTGACTCTACTGCCCATTCGGAAAGGTAGATTCTTATGGAGAAGAACGGACAAGAAACTCCATAGTTACTCTTTTCAAATAATGATTTTACAAAATTTGGTATACAAAAATTAATTAAATATTATGTGAGGACGATGCACCCAGAGTATGCTACTTATAAGAACAAAGTATTACCAGCAGAGGTAAACTTATTCATTTTCTAAATAAATGTAGGTAAATGGTACTCACATATTTACAAATCTTAATTAGGCTCAGCGATCGAATTTGTTATTGTTTTTGTGTTTTATTATTTACCACCTGTATGTTATTCTAATGGAGGGGCCTGGTGATCTGTCATACAGATTATACCTACAACAGACACCAGTCTTACAATGACTTTGTAAATATGAGAAAAAGAATATTATTACTATTATATTATTATTATATTCATAATACCGCGTTTCGCCCCAAAACAGGGATCGCCGATGTAGGCAACAAATCTGCCAGACTGAAGTGATTAGGCGGGTTATGTATGCAGGATGCATCAGGATAGACGGGCAGAGTCATTACGCAGTAGAAGCCATAAGACGGGCGACGCACAGTGGTCCGGATTTTAAAAAAGGTGGACATAGGATGAAAAATGCATGTTTGACTTAACAAAAAATTGAGTTGTATAGGAAATTTAACGCTGATTAATACTTATTACTACAACTTTTCAAAAAAATTGCTCCTTCACATAAAAAAAAAATATTGAAAAAAAAAATGTATGGGACAAAATCTTTTTTATTTTTTTTCTCCGTTCAGTATCAAAGTATAGCAAGCAAACCTTATATTCTGGTAAGTACCTGTTGCTTCTAATACGACGACATATAAATTGCTTGCGTATCCCTGCGGCCTTGGCGTCTACGATGCTTTAAAGTTTAAATTTTTAATGTTGAATTATCTTAATATTATTAACAAGTTTTCCAATTCAAATGAATCCAAAATATAATTTTTAATAAAATAAGTCTCCCCAACCATCTATTAGCCTCGCCACCTATTATATGGAACTTAAGGGGATTGCTCCGGTGCAGTGCGCGAAATTCAAATTTTCTGAAGTTTTTGCATATGACAACGCTGGTTTAAGTTGCATGTTCATAAAGTAAAAATTTGCGACTATATTGTTGATAAATTTAGTTAATGATAATCATAAAAGTGTCAAAATCTATTATTCTGCATATCATACTTTGGGGTAATATCATTATATTACCGCAAAGTATGATTACGTTCGAAAATATCACTATTTGGGGTAACTAGGTATCACATATGATACAAATTATACTACTAGCGTGACTCATCTTAAAAGAAACAATCAGAAATAGATGTAGCCCTGAAAAGGGCTATTTTTGGAAGTCCTGAAAAGGACTATTTGAAGTAGTACTGAACAAGACTATTTTAATTAGTCCTGAAAAGGACTGCAACTAAACAACTACTTACTACTAACAAACTCAATTATTACAATAACAACAACACTAAATCTGTCACGTTTGCATTACTGGATCATCTTCTGACTGCAACTCCTGTACATCCATATTTTCGGTTTCTTCTGTTACTACTTCAGGCAACAACAAAAGCTCTTTAACATCTGGAAAGAAATCGTATTGCTTTGATTGGCTGTATTTTGGTCGAATATGGGATAAATATGGGTCTGAACTAATTAAAAAATTATGGAGCAAGTCCTCTTTGGTCTTCGTCCTGTTAAATTTTCTTGTATGATGTTCACGAACTCTTCGAAATTCTTTATTTCTTGCTTCACCTGCTTCTTCGGAAAGAATGCCAATTGGTAGGAGGCCAAAGTGATGACAAATGTCTGCACCGTGTATAAGTAGCTTGTGCACACTTGCGGGCATATAAAACCACGGGTATAGATGAACAAACATCTCGGCAGTATTTCTGCAATAAATCCTGAATTTATCAATATCTATGGCACATCCTGATGAAATCGTTTGAAGAATAACAGCAAAATGCTTTAGTAGGTCTTTGTCAACTTTGGTTATTTCGGCAGATTTCTCATAATCTCTAAAAAAACCTTCTGGCTGTGTTTCCATCGTTTGTGGTTCCAAAGCCTTGCTTTACAGAATCTACAAGTATTCCCATTTGCTGTTTGAATTCTTCTTGTGTCAAGTGTTTCTTCGCAGCTTTTAGTTGCTTGTTTGCACCTCGTGCAGTCCATATCGCAAAGTCCATATTGTAAGATATGTGTAAAATACACTCCATACAACGGATCCACATATGAAGAGTAGAAAGTCCATATTTATAAACATCTTTTCGAACAGGTCTTGAAAATACTTCTGATAGCTTGTTCATCTCAGTGGGCTTAGCAAGGCAAATATTGCAGGCAGATGCAGACGAAGTATCAGTTATAATAGTAGCCACTTTTCCGTCGATCATTGTCATGTGAAGGTCGTGACTAATCTCCAGCCCGGCCCATTTTGTAGATTGGATGTTTTTTATTTCTTCTTTCAATGCAGCTTCTTCTTGCTTGATGTATTCTGCTGTCTCTTTACAAAACTTGAACTTAATGGGCCTGCAATAAAGTGTTGAAGAAGGTGTTGGGTTTTCCCATATGGTGCTATTATTAGAAACTAATTTAAGAGGGACAAGACTTGACATGAAAACCGATGAATCACTAAAGTCTACATATTCACTCCTTTGCTTGTAGGTGCTTTGTGAAGAAGCCCCATCGAAACCCCATTTACTGATTAACTTCAATCCTTCAGTTGACGAATCAATCTGGGTACCGGTAACTTGAAGAATCTTCTGGACTGTCAGATCCAATAGGGCTTGAAGCTTCACTTTGGCTCCTCTCTCAGAAATTTCTAAATCATGTGGATAGCATCTCTTTTTAGCTTCAAGGAGTTTGTGATACGATGGTAACACTGGAACTTCACAATCTAACATCACTTTCCTTAAACACAAGTATTTCCACTTTGACAGGTTCAGTGAAGTATAAAGACCAAGAGCATGATCTTCATCAAATGATTTTTTCTTATTTCGCTTAAACAATGTGGCTTGAACAATAGCAACACTATCAGGGTTTTTTGTTATATGGTCAATAATAGAAGCTAAGTCATTCTTTTTGTCTATCCTAAGTCTTTCAACTAATGCGAAAATGAGTTCTTCCGGTGAATAGTCCAAAAGAGACTCTGAACGTCTTTTCTTCTGTTTGTTACTGAGGTCAACAAAAGGCTTCCTAATCTGAACTTCGGTAGATGTGCCCACAGTTGTTGTACTTGATGTCGACGGAATTACAGCTGCTATAGTATCGATGTCGATTGAAGTATTGTCTGACGATATGTTCTCGATAACTTCATCTTGTGCTTGAAAAATCTCAGCTAAATTCACAGTTGAGCAATTTGGCCAACTAATATTTGATTGTAACCAGTCAGCATGTCTATTCATGAAAGTCTTCTGATTTCTGGAAGCACTTGCCCATCTGCGATTGATATTACTAATGTAATTCTTTAAAAAGGTCTTGATTATTTCTAAATCTTCCGAACATGTTTCAACTGGGATGCGTAGAATAATAGCTTCATAGAGTCGTGTCCAATTTTTCATGTCTCCTTCAACACGGAGGAACATAAAAATGTCCAAGTTCGTAACAAATGCAGCCATTACTAAACTTTCACACAGCACTTTCAGCACAGATAATTAGATATATGTTGCTTCCTCAAGGGTTGAGAAACAAGTGCCTTTAATTTTGTCATGCGCAGATATTAATAACAAACACCCACTCGCAAGTAGTGACTAACAAAGTTAGTACCATATCTTCAACAACCAATCAGCGTCGTCGATATCTCCGGTGGTGGGGGTAAATGATTCTTTTATCACAGGAGTAGTTTCAGTCGGTTGCAAATAGGCAACTAATCAGCACGTGTCTAATTACATAACTAAAGGTGAAGATTTTATTACTGCTTTTTATTATAATATAAAAATATATACTTGCCAAATGCCTGAGTGTGTATGTTTTAATACTTATATTATTAAAAAAATGATATTTCAAGTTCGGCTTATTCCAAAAACTCATTAATAATAATAAAAAAGCCCAACTTGATTTTTTCAACTTTGAAGCATCGTAGACGCCAAGGCCGCAGGGATACGCAAGCAATTTATATGTCGTCGTATTAGAGGCAACAGGTACTTACCAGAATATAAGGTTTGCTTGCTATACTTTGATACTGAACGGAGAAAAAAAATAAAAAAGATTTTGTCCCATACATTTTTTTTTTCAATATTTTTTTTTATGTGAAGGAGCAATTTTTTTGAAAAGTTGTAGTAATAAGTATTAATCAGCGTTAAATTTCCTATACAACTCAATTTTTTGTTAAGTCAAATATGCATTTTTCATCCTATGTCCACCTTTTTGAAAATCCGGACCACTGTGCGACGTCGCTGAGGAAGGCCTAAAAACGCTGGCGTGACGACTTGAAGGCATTGATAACGGATTGATCGGAGAGAGCACCACAGAGTGGAAGGCTATGGGTGAGACCTTTGTCCAGCACTATCACAACACAGGTTGATAAAAATAATCGGTGTACATAAATAAAACAAAAAAAGACCACCGAATTGAGACCAGCCTGCTTTTTTGGAAGTTTGTTAAAAAACTAAACTTGGTACTTGTATTTTCCGTTTATCATTAAAAAAGCGTCACTCTTGCAATTGAATCCCATCAATTACAAGGTGAACTAGCATCGTGTCGCATATTAAATATAATATAACAATATAATACAACCTGGGACAACTCACACACGGTCATCCGATCCCAAACTAGGCAGAGCCTGTGCTATGGCAACCAGACAACTGATAGTATGTTTATCAGTTGTCTGGTTGCCATAGCACAGGCTCTAATATGTATATATTTCTAAATACATACATATTATACACAAATTACACCCAGACACAGAACAAATGATCATGCTCATCACACAAAGATTTGTCCTGGGTGGGAATCGAACCCACGACCTCCGGCTTAGCAGTCAGGGTCACTAACCACTCGACCAACAGGCCAGTCAAATGCCCATACTACAATACACTTTTTGCAGTACGGGTCAACTAAGATAAAAAAGAAATGCAAAGCACAAAACGGTGTAGTACTAGGTAAATGTAAGTATGTGTATAATTTTCTATTTTCGTCCCCGTTCAGGAGTTGAAGTGTGCGCTAACGTTCGTATGTAAAACCAGTGAGCGGTAAAAAGCAGTTCTATTTATACCTCACTGTTAACGTTTTATTTTTCCTTTCGATGTGGGTTGTAATAAGATAAGCACTAAGCGAGGTCATGGTTCTATTTATATTCTTGCAACCATAGAAATGTTGAAAGCCTTCTCTTATAATGACGTCATTGATATAAAATGGTGTCAGCTGTCGGCGTTCTCTTTTTTTCTTTTCATTACTTATTTGGAAATGGTGTGGTTTTATTCAATAGCTACGTTATGGCTTCAATAATTAAGCGACTACGAAATGTAACAAGCATATTCTTTAATAATTTATATACAAGTTAGAAACAGTCCCAAGTTTTCATTGTTAGGCATATTTATCTGAGGGGAAAGAGAGGATGGAAAGGAATGAATGGATTGTGAGATGAATGTAATGAATGAAAAGGGAGTGAATGATAGCGTGGCGGTTACAGGAGAAAAAAAAAGAAGATAACTTGTTCTCCCGACCGATGATGATGAATGATTAAAATAACTGTTAGTCTTTGTAGGAGACTAATTTGTATTAATTTAGTTATATCTGATGGTTAAACGGTCGATTCGTTGAAATCGCTTTGATTACATTGTGATATCGCCTTACAGACAAGTGAAACGGAAATTAATCACTGTTTAGGCGGCTATTTATAACGTCAAAGTTTATGTTGATTTAAATCCTCTGGTCATGAGAATACAGATTTCAATTGATTTTTTGTTTACGCTACAATACAGCCGGCTGATGGTATTATGTACCAGAAACTGGATTTAGTGCACAATCAGATTTTAAGACATTGAAAATTTAAAAACAAATGAACGCCTTACATTTTTATTTCAATTTTGATAATGCAGCAGAATGTCAAAATTAACGAGTATTTCCCGTAAAAAGGAACTTATAAAGTCAAATTTATTAAGGTAATTATGTGGATATTTCTGTGAACTTATTAAAAACCGTCCCGAACAAACACTCAGTGCTCAGAGCAATGACATACTGGGCCAGGGGTCGCTGATTATTCTAATCCCACTCGCTTACACTTGTATTTTAAACTAGTGGCCCTCCACGGTTTCTCCCGGATACATATTTTTTTCATAAGAATTTTCTCCTGACAATAACAAACACAACAATAAAAGAATTAGCGAAATAGATCCAGCCGTTCACGCGTGATGCCGTGACCAAGGGAAATAGGGATTCATTTTTACATATATATAGAAGATTTCTATATCAAAGTATTTCCAGAACCCAGAATCTGCTTGTATTTGACTACAAAATCGCCAAATAACCATTCATTTAGAACACAAACAACCACACAATGATTGCGTTTCGATTGTAAAACAACATCGATTGCGAGGAAAACACTTCTATTCTAAATATACAATACCCGTGTTCGTTTAGTATTTCATACGAGTTTAATTTATGCGTCCTAAATATGGATCGTATTGAGACAGAAATAAGTCGGAGTATTGCCAATGAAATTTGTGGCTTTTTTTTTTTAGCCGCAGACCTCGGGGACGGTTGCTAAGGACGGTGTTGTCAACACTTTCTACACAGACTGAAACTGTCAGAAGATGTCACTGTTAACTCGCATGGTAACTGACGGTCCGTGATAGTTCTGCCAATGTTTATCCTAGTTGAAACTAGCGATGAGCGCTTATTTTGTGGGTACGAATATCATTGTAATTATTGGGAAAAGGCTGAAAATAAAAAACAACTTATTCTAGAAGCGCAGAGCGCAGCTCGGTGATTCTATGGTACGTGGTCTCTTCTCGACATCTTTTCAGAAGTACCTAGGTGAATGTTTTCTTATAGAATATTACTGCATTGACAATTTTGACAATGCCTGTGACAACTGAAACATAAGCTTAGCGTATAGCCTGAGCAAAAATGACAATATTAATACTAGTCGCTAGTCAACGGCTGCCTGATACCATAGTCTATTGTCAAAGCGTAGGTATGTGATCATACCATTCCTAAATGAGTTTTTTTTTTATTAAGGCGTGAGTAATTACGGTTTGATCAGGCGATTGTTCCCCACTCACACTGTATTATTATTTTCCTCATTCACTCTATTAATACTGGACTTCATTAACCCAAATAAAAGCGTTGTTTCTGCCGTGCAGCAGTCTTGAAGCAATACTTCCGAATATTATGATTACAATACATAATTAAATATATAGATTTTAAAACTCTGAATCTTGTCTTTCTAATAAAACAGATTTAGGGATACGAATAAAAGAAAACGATCCTAAAAATAAAAAAAATTAACTTGAAAAACATTCTTAACGAAACGTGAAAAAAATATTACAATAGGTATTTATTCAGTATTTAATAAAAACGTTGTAAACATCTGTTACAGTACAGCATACACAAATCATATTGTTCTTTTAGAATAGAATATTCTAGTTTGTTTTTATAAACGAAGTTTTCTTCATCTTTATACCAGATACATTTGTCTATTTTATTTGTTCAACTATTCAGAGATTTATTGAGAAAAGATTTTTTTGTTTTACTATATTCAGAGCTCATTTTCCGGCAATAAATTATTAGAAACAAAGCTGTGAGTGATTCGCAGAATTGCGACGTTTTCATATTTCGGATTCTATCGTGATCATTGCGACTTGTGTTTTCAGCATTTCCTTTAACACATTTATAAGTAATTACGTCAACTCATGGTGACATCATGGTCCTGTCTTTATCCAAATTTATTTGGCTTCAGCGCAACATGGTTTTTTTTTCTATACGCCTTGATCTCAATGGTACCTTTCTAGCCATTCATCATTTAATGGTCTTCACATGCACACATAAAGTTCTGATAAATGCCTCTGACGGCGCTATGAACAGTATAGCTGAGCCCAAATAGTATAGCTAAGTAAATGTGCTACCGATACGAAATCACAAAGACGATAGTTTTCCTCAACCTCCGTAATGTGTTTCTATACATAGCATTTCCTATAACTCATTTATAAGTCGCGGCGTCACTTACGGTGACAAAACAACATAATTTAGGCACCCATGTCTGCAAGGGCCGGAGCCATCGATACTAGTCGTTTGATCAATAATGTTTGCACAACGTTCAGTCACGTCACGATGCCCACCTCTTCAATTAGACCGTCTGGTTTTTGGGTTCTGTACACGGTGAAACTTGATTCCTAGTGAAGCAAAGAGCAATGGGATGGTCAAAGCTGTAGGTAATTTGGCAAGTGGAAAGAATGAACTGGCAAAGGTGCTACCCTGTATATTGAACGAAGAGTTTAATTTAAAAAAGAAAAAAATATATATAATAAACCTGAAGTGTTTGTTAGTTTGATTGTTTGTTTGAACGCGTTAATCTTTGGAACTGCCATTCGGATTTCGAAAATTCTTTTTGTACATGATTGCCACACTCATGAGAAGGCTAGTTTATAGGGAACGGGAAAAACGGGATATGCGCATACCATGTCGCGGGCAAAAGCTGCTCAATAAATGATAAACGCAACAAGTACCAACCTTAACCCAAAAAGCCTTAAGCCAGCCAAAAGTTTTTTCATTCTCCAATATTTCACATCAGGAGAATGAAAACCATAACTATGTTTACAAATTACATGGTACACATACATTTGTGTACAGACTCCAGCACATCAGGCTACCCGAAACTGTCAAATTTTCCCAATCAACCTTGAACCTAATGCTCTAGCGATAAAATTGAATATCTACTAAAGAAATTTGACAGATTGTTGTAGCTTGATGTGCTGGCGCCTGTACATTATGATCGTAATAAATGTTTAAATTTAACTAACTCAACAAACGAATAAATGAGATAAATATTATATTTTTATTGTTAGTGAAAACAATTCTATCAAAATGGAAATTAATCCGCTCTGTTATTCTCTTACCACATTTAATTCATTCTGTTATTAAATTTTGCAAAAGACAGGTACTGAAAATAAATCTTTTATCATTTTAGGTCAATAGTTGTTATACTCGTAATAAAATATGAAACGCCAACGACGAAATATACAAGTAAAGCTGACATTATTTGTATACTTTGTCGTTGACAATATCTGACACGTATCCGGTTTATTACGTGTTGAGTACAAAAGTGATCAAGGCTTTCGGGAGGTGATTGTACCTGTACAATATCGAACCAAGTAAAGCCAGGAAGACACTAAGTTACGAAGACAATATGAAGTAGCAACGGAACGAACCCTTTTCTATGTTTATGACCTGACAACGACCGTAACTGCGTGGGGTAAAATTAATTAGAGAAACGTCCAGTGTTAATGAATCCTTAAAATTTATTTTCATCCACTTATTTGGAGCTTTGTTTTAGTTGGCAAATATTTGGCATTGCTGCATTTTGTTATTTATTTGGTGTTTTTAGTCGTCATGATCTAGAAGACTAATCGATAATTTGATGACTGATTGAATGATTCGATAATAATGAATTTTAAAGCGAGAAAATTCGACTGAATATTTAGCAGGAAGAAGGATTAATGATTTTTGTTGTTTCTTTAAGTTGATGACTTGAAAATAGCCATGTTATGCTTCAATCATCGAAAAGTTGGAAATTTTTAACACGAGGATCCTTAACCTTCAAGCGGTCGCGCGGCGTCGAATCGACCGCACTGGATACATTTTAATTCATAATATCAAGATTTCTAGTCACAAGTATTTCTCGTTTCTAGTAGCCTGTCATTAGTTCAATACGCATAAAAACTACTGCACTCCCTCCTTCTCCGAGCCTGCAGAAGGGAACAGAATGCATATGTTTAAGTGGCGGCGTAGGCGTCGAAACGACTACACGCGCCTGATTGTAATTTTTACCTTGACGATACGACTTTTTCTGAAGTAATCTAGACTAGAGTTGATAATAAACAATGATACCAATTATTAGATCGTATTATAGCTAGTAAAAATTAAAAACATCTAAGTAAAACAACAAAACTCTCGAAGGAGAGACCTTTTTGGTTGGGCGTGCATAATATGTTAGTGTTGTCCTTTATTCTAAGAAAATGGTTTATTTTATTATTTTGTCTTAAAATTAAAACAATTTGGTTCCTAGCTCAAAAATAGATAAAATCAGAATAAAAATAAGAAATGAGTTTCAATTAATCGGTGTTCTAAATCCCGAAAATCTTCCGTAGGTCTTTTCGGTTACGCGCGACCGCTGCCGTTTCAAATAACCACGCGCCCGCTGGAGGGTTAAGCTAAGTTAAACAGGACAAATCTTTGTGTGATGAGCATGATCATTTGTTCTGTGTCTGGGTGTAATTTGTCTATAATATGTATGTATTTAGAAAATATATAAGTATGTTTATCAGTTTTCTGGTTGCCATAGCACAGGCTCTGCCTAGTTTGGGATCGGATGACCGTGTGTGAGTTGTCCCAAGATATTATTATTATTATTATTATTATAAACCGGAATATTGAAACTTCGTCTCAAGTAAAGCAATTCTAGGATTCGCACTTGTTGCTTAGCGTAGCAAAACGTAGCCTTGAAATCGGGCCAAATAATAATATCAAAGTTAAGAAAATAGCCTTCGAATTTGTTACAAGCTCATGGCCTTATGAACCCAAGGCCAAATATTATAATACCATTTAAGTGTTGAGAAATTCATACATAAAATTATGTTTATGATACAATCTTGTGCGTGGCGCGTGGTTTTGATTTCATGATCGTTCACCATGGATCACAGTCTAACTATGGGGGATTTTTAAGAAGCAAAAATAAAATATTCATAAAAAAATCATAAAACCAAAACAGGAAAAGTGTGAAAACAATTTAATACAGACAAAAATTGTTTTTTCTATGAATGTTAAATCATCAAATGAGAAGTATCACTCTTTTTTTTTGTTTTAAGGATGGGAAATCATCAAATTACTTACTTCTTCCGCTCTGGGTGGAGCGGGAGGGCGTGTCAGACTCTTACTGACTAAAACCCATCCGTGTTCCTCCTAATGCCCTTTGCGTTCCAGGGCCGCGGTGACTCTTTCGAACAAATTCCGTAAATACTTTTTACTCTGGATGTATATTTCAGGATAAGAAAAGTAAGTGTCTTATGTCATAACCGGAGATCGGAATAGGTAGACTATGTTCACCTAATGTTCGTGGAAGTAAGTAACATAGAGTTGATAATACTTCCTCTAAAATTCCGGAATCATAAACATGACGATTATATCCCGGAATTTAAGAAATTACTTATTGCGCTTTGAATATATTTGAACAAAATTATTAGTAAATATAGTCTACCTATTCCGATTTCTGGTCATAACTCAAGACATGACTTTCCGTGTACCAAGCTTGCTCTAAATCCCTTGGGATATTTTCCTGCATTTACGCGGGCGAAGCCGCTGCAGAAGCTAGTACCATCACAATAACGGCACATTATTACTGAACAATCGATAAGGATGACGTGCCTAAATGGCGTCATAACATAATATACCTTCACCCCTTGACCTCAAAAACACACCCTACAGTGTACCTTACCCTTATAACCGGGTTAAACTAAAATAAAGGGACCAGTTTTTGTAAAAGCCATGACAAGAATGTATTCTTTAATCAACTATTCTAGTGGACAACCAAATCTTCTAATATTCAAACTAGAAAATTAAACGAAAGAGGCCTTTATTTTTATGTACCGTGCGTGTTTCATGTAAGTGCTAAATAAATATTATTCTTTCTTTTCTTTCTGTAATTGAGAGCAGTTTTTATCCGACTACCACAGAAGGAGGGTAATGTTTTTGAGAGTATGTATGTGTGTATGTCTATTTCTTTGGCACGCTCAGTAGCCTTAGTGGCTAGATAGATTTTTAACAAAAGAGATATCATTAAGTTCGGTTTAAAGGACGATGTGTCAAGGGTAATATGAAAATTGAAAAAACAACATGTTTGCTTGGAGCAATGAGTATATAAAGATCGTAACATACAGGCAAAAAAGAGTGAGATTATGTACGTATAAAACGAATGAAATGTATATATTGCAATATGAGGATAAAACCAAATGGTACGTCATCAAATTATTATTCGGAAATGTAGGTACGCCATTTTGGATGCGTAATAATGCAACCAGATTTATTATCTAATAAATAGAGCATTATTATTCCGCCAATGCAAATAGATTTAATCAATAGAAGCCAGTGCAGATGGATTATTGCAACTATGCGCTCTAATAGTGATGTGGATAAATAAACTAGAGGAGTGAGCGATAAACAATGGATTCAACGATACGGTTACAAGTCGATTCGCCAGAAAAGTATCTATGTTTTTCTGTATTCTGTTCATGTTTCGATATTCTCTATACTTTTTGACAATTTGACATACTTTTCGGTACTTTTTTTCTGATAAGAAGAAAATAGTTTGCCGAAAAGTTGAAAAGTTTTTGAAAACCTTGGAATTACTTACAACTTGAAGATTTTCAAATTGACTTCTTCTTCTTAATTTGAAGATTTTCATTTCGACTTTTTTGTTTTTTAAGCGAGTTCGATTTTACAGTTCTTCTTTCACGTCATCCGTTTCTATCCAGCTACTATTTATTTTCATAATAATATACCTATTTCTGACAAATTACAAAGCCACTGAGCACTTATTAACAGTGTTGTGCATCGTTTGTTTACCTACTATGTAAACGAGGCCTTATTCTACAACGCGGTCAAGTGTCTGACCGACCCTTGTTATAATCCGGCAGACACTGAAATATCTCGAGTAGGCCGAGTTACGAGTGATCCTATGCTCCCGGGCGTTTTTATCTTTAGACATATTGTCGGATTACCTTGTAATTTTGGGTGTTACAATCTTGGAGTTGTGTTTACTATACCAAAAATTTGGTCAAAATACAATAAAGGTAGATATTATGTATCGCCTGAAAAATAAACGACTTATTTTTTTTCCCGGCTTCTGGAAACCCATTATCAACGCGTCTTATCGATGGTGCGCAAACTTGGTCCCTGTCCGAAAAGTGCAAACTCAAGGTTTGCCGAAGGGCGATGGAGCGTAGCGTTCTAGGTATTAAGCTTAGCGATCGAATACGTAATACCACGATTCGCTCCAAAACAGGGAGATCTGTGAAAGCAGAATCGGGCGGGCCACAAATGTAGGATGCACCAGGATAGCTGGGCAAAAGTCGTTACGCAGTGGGAGCCAGAGGACGGGCGTCGTCGCCGAGGAACGCCTAGGAAACGCTGGCGTGTCGACTTGGAGGTGTTCATGACGGATTGGTCGGAAAAAGCAACTCACTGGGATGAGTGGAAGGCTATGAGGGAGACCTTATCCCAGCAGGTGGGAAAATATAGGTTGATAAAAATACCTGGGTAAAGTTTAATTTTAAATTTTACTGTACCAAAGTAATTGGATTATAAAGTGATGGCCTGAATCGCAGGTTTAAATTAACCTAGATCGGGCGGGTCGCTACCAAATATTGCTATTCCGAACCACCATAACTTGCACCTATAATAATAATTAATATCTTAGTTTAGTTTATTTTTAGGCACTATATTAATTGTATGGTAAATCTTATTTCTGTCGGCTAGATGTACACTTGTTGTTAACGTTTTAATTTGAATAAATTATTATTATTACAGTGTTATAATGGTTTGTCGTGTGTCGGTGCTGTTTATTGTGAATTCATTTTCGTTCGAGAAACTGGACGATAGATCCTATTATTTATGTTATTATTATTTCGTTTATTCATTTTTTTTTCTTATTTATACATTTTTAAATATTTCTTAAAAATACAAAAATAAAAAACATTTAAAAATATAAAAATAGTAGCCCACCGGTATCGGGAACAGGGTCCAAGCTACCGGCGGTCAGGGCTCAAGAGAGAGGAACCTCCTAACAATACGAGCCGTGTCCAGAAGTACCGCTTTCTGAATCAGGCCCTTGATCCAGCTGCCCAACGAGAGCCTCCTGAGGTGCTGGTCGAGGCTCGTGGCTATTAAGCCATTGGCTGACACAACTATCGGTACAATGATTGCTGAGTCCACATCCCACATGTCGACAACCTCGCGAGCCAAGTCAATATATTTGATTTGTTTATCTTTCTCGGCTTTCACGAGATTCTCGTAATGCGGAACGGTTATGTCTACAATCATTGCACGCCTCTCGATTCGGTCCACCACCACTATATCAGGCTTATTGGCAACAATAGTCCTGTCAGTGATGATGGACCGATCCCAGTACAATGTGATATTGCCATTTTCGAGAACTGGGTCGGGCGCATACCTGTAGTACGGCACCTCCGATTCCAGTATGTCAGAGCAAGTTGCTGATGGATAATCCTGGCTACAAGGTTGTGCCTATGCAAGTATTCTCCGTTAGCTAGACGAGAACAACCAGAGACAATGTGGCGGATCGATTCTCCCGGACGGTGACATGCCCGACATATGTCAACCGTGCCGTCCTTCACAATAAATCTCCGGTAGTTATTCGTCATGATAACTTCGTTCATAATTGCACAGACAAAACCTTCGGTTTCTCCAAAGAGATCACCGAATCGCAACCAGGCTACGGACGCTAATTGATCTACGTCGGGCCCATGTAGGGCCCGGAAATAGCGTCCGTGAAGTTCCTTACTCTGCCATACAGCCCTGCGATCGTTAGTGTCTAGCACCGCAGGTTTGCGCCAGTTCTCATTTGCCAAAGAGAGTGGGGTGAGTCCCTTGTCCACCGCCACTACATCTCGATGCATACCCACGTCGACAGCTAGGAAATATTCCCTGAGACTGCATATCTCGCGATTGTGGAGAGTCTTAGCATTTAAGAAGCCTCGACCTCCACACTTTCGCGGGATATACAGTCTCATTACCGACGACCGTGGGTGATGCATTCGATATGCAGTAAGCAGTGTACGGACCCGCCTATCCAGGGCGTCAAGTTCCGTTTGAGTCCATTTGAGTACGCCGAAAGAGTGCATCAATACCGGCATGACCCAACCGTTGAAGGCGCGCACCTTGTTTCCGCCTGATAGAAGGCTATTGAATACCTTCTTCAGGCGGCCAAAGAAGCGCTCCTTCAACGATTGCTTCATGTCAGTAACATTGATACCTAACGCTTCCGACATACCCAAATACTTGTAAGTTTCTGTTGAAGAGAGGGATCTGAGGTTTATGGAATCCGAGAGTTGAGTTCCCACGGATTCCATAATCTCCCCACGCTTTACATGCATGACCGCACATTTGTCCACACCAAACTCCATCCTGATGGCACTACTGAAAGTTTCAGTTACCTTCAGTAGCTCCATCAGTTGCAGATTACTGGGGGCAAAGAGTTTCAAATCATCCATGTAAAGGAGGTGAGATATAACCTGACCTCCTCTCTTCAACCGATAGCCCAGCCCTGAATTCTCCAGCAGTGTGCTTAGAGGGTTCAAGGCTAGGCAAAACCAAAGCGGACTCAAACTATCGCCCTGGAATATACCCCGCTCGATCCTTACCGGTTCGCTGTTCCTCTGGATATTTCGACATCCTGGATAGCGAAGAACTGTCCTCCATTGCCCCATACACGACATCAGGAAGGTGCGTAGCATTGTATCAATTTTATACAATTCTAGCACCCTCATGAGCCATGTATGAGGCACCGAGTCATAGGCCTTCTTATAGTCTATCCAACATGTCGACAGATCCTTTCGGGAACGCCGAACCTGTTGGCTAATGGCCATATCAATGAAGAGTAGCTCCTTAGTACTGCGGGACCCATTCCTACATCCATTTTGAGAGACAGACATGATGTTGTTGCTGTTAATATGATTATTAATTTTAGCTCTCAAAATAGATGTAAGAACCTTATAGACCGTCGGTAGACACGTGATCGGTCTATAATTTTTGGGTTCCGCGGTACTACCCGATTTGTGGAGCAGGTGGGTAACTCCTGTCGTAAGAAATTCGGGTAGCGAGCCGGACTCTAAGGCAGTTTGGTACTGAGATGCCAAACGAGCGTGCGACCTTTGTAGCCACTTAATCCAAAAATTGTGCAGTCCGTCCGGCCCTGGAGATTTCCAATTAGGCAACGGACGGACTGCACGGGCTACATCTTGGGGGCTGATTGTGATTGCCCCCATTTCTGGCAATGGATCGCACGCTCGCTCGACCTCTCGAATCCAACCACCTTCGGTGTGACTGACAGGCACCGACCAGATGTTGCGCCAGAACGAACACATGGCGTCATCATCCGGCAGGCGCGTGTCAGTCACACCCTGGTCCGGTTGCTCCCAAACCCTATATACCCACCTTTCATTACTTCGGAATGTGCGATTCTGGGTGTATCGCTCCACTCGCCGCCTATAGCTACGAATACGGTTTGCCCATGCATACACTTTCTGCTTCAGGAAGTGGATGCGCTCTGTGACACGTGACATATAATCTCGGGGGCTGATATCAGTCCCCGAAAACGCCCGTCTCACAAAACGCATCACTCTAGGGCGAGTGTTGCCCTCCCTGAAGCAGATTAGTTTGCCAATTAGCGCTCTGGCCCCACCGATACGACGCTCGATCCTGCACTGCCAAGCCGGTACGGCTGGTTTTGGTCGTGTAACTCTGTCGTTAGTCATTTTGACATGAGCTACACGACATGCCGCTACAGCCGCGCAGTACATAATCGAGTGTGTATCAGTGAGGTCTTCGCAGTCATCAAAATAATTTGACAACTGCGAATCCAGAGCAGCTACCAGCGCCCTAATTTTGTTATGCATGGGCAACGAGGTAAGCGTGGTCTTAGTTCAGGCGGTACGTAGCGATATTCCCGAATAGCACACTCTAAAGCACTCCTCAATTCCTCATTGCACTGGGTACTTACGTTTGTAACCCTGTCATTACTCTCCTCGTCAGCGTGGCTGGATATTTGCGACTGCGGTGGTGCCACAGTCTGCGACGGAGGAGTAATGACATGGCCACACATTTCCATTCGGAGGCGATCAAGCACACTGTCATCCAACATACGGTTACGTTGGATGACGCGCACCTGATCCGACAGTCGTTGGGCCGAAACGTTGACAGCTGGTTCAAGTACCTGAAACAGAGAGAGCATCCGACCACGGTACGCAGTCAGGTTAGTTCCCCCCTCTGTAGCCCCAAAGTATGAGCGCATGACATTTTCATTGATGGATTGTGTCCATCGCATGCGCTGCACACTTCCGCCGGGAGCTGGGACCCTATCAGAGGCCGGTGGGCCTCGAGGTCCTAAGCCATCCGGCGGCCGGCGTCCTCTTCGCCGACGTGCAGGTGGTGGCGTCGTGGGCGGTGAGAAGTACTCGTCGCTCGAGCTCGACGCAACTGCCACGGCCGGTGTCACAGCACTCACAGTGGGGCTGGGTTCCAGCGGCGGCGAGGCGGAGCTGAGCGACGAGGCCGAAGGTGATGGGTGTGTGGCTAGGTGACGTGCCCGGCTTCTCGTCAGCATGTCATCAATATCACAGTTTCTGCGCCATATGTTAATTGTTTTTCAGTTCTATTGTTGTACTATTGATTTTTTTTTAGTGGTTTTCGGGTTCGAGTTCATTTTGATAGTTTTTGATTGTTTGGTTTACATAAATCACAATAAAAATCGGCGAGAAAAAATTTCTTGACTGTCTTCTTGACAGCCGGGCCACAGATTTTTATTATTATTATTTCCTTTATTCATTTGTATATACATATAAATTACATTTTTAAATATTAAAATACAGAGATATAAAAATATTTAAAAATATAAAAAATAGTAGCCCACCGGTATCGGGAACTGGGTCCAAGCTACCGGTGGTCAGGGCCCCTGAGAGAGGAACCTCCTAACTATGCGTGCCGTGTCCAGGAGTACTGCTTTCTGGATCAAGCCCTTGATCCAGCTGCCCAACGAGAGCCTCTTTAGATGTTGGTCGAGGCTCTTGGCAATTATGCCATTGGCCGTCACGACTATCGGCACAATGACTGCTGTGTTCACATCCCACATGTCGACAACCTCGCGAGCCAAGTCAAGATACTTCGTTTGTTTATCTTTCTCAGTCTTCACGAGGTTCACGTCATGAGGGACTGCTATATCAACAATCATTGCGCGACGCTCTAGTCGATCTATCACCACTATATCAGGCTTATTGGCAATAATAGTCCTGTCAGTGATGATCCCGATCCCAATACAACGTGCAATTGCCATTTTCGAGAACTGGGTCGGGCACATACCTATAGTACGGTACCTCCGATTCCACAAGATTGTATTTAAGAGCAAGTTGCTGGTGTATAATCCTGGCTACAAGGTTGTGCCTGTGCAAATAGTCTCCGTTAGCCAGACTAGAACAACCGGAAATAATGTGGCGGATGGATTCCCCGGGCCGGTGACATGCCCGACATATGTCAACCGTACCGTCCTTCACAATGTATTTCCGGTAGTTGTTCGTCATCATAACCTCGTCCATAATCGCACAGACAAAACCTTCGGTTTCCCCGAAGAGGTCACCAAAACGCAGCCAGGCTACGGACGCTAGAAAGTCTACATCGGGCCCATGTAGGACCCGGTAAAAGCGTCCGTGAAGCTCCTTGCTCTGCCATACCTCCCTGCGGTCATTAGTATCTAATACCACAGGTTTGCGCCAGTTCTCGTTAGCCAAGGAGAGCGCAGTAAGGCCTTTGTCCACTGCTACCACATCCCGATGCATACCCACGTCGGCCTCTAGGAAAAACTCCCTAAGGCTGCATATCTCACGGTTGTGCAGGGTCTTAGCATTTAAGAAGCCACGACCCCCGCACTTCCGCGGGATATACAGCCTCATCACCGATGACCGTGGGTGATGCATCCGATTTGCGGTAAGCAGTGAGCGGACCCTCCTATCCAGGGCGTCAAGTTCCGTCTGAGTCCATTTGAGTATGCCGAAAGAGTACATCAATACCGGCATGACCCAATCGTTAAAGGCGCGCACCTTGTTTCCGCCTGATAAAAGACTATTTAGTACTTTGTTCAGGCGGCCAAAGAAGCGCTCCTTCAACGATTGTTTCACGTCATTAGCATTGATGCCCAACGCTTCCGACATACCCAAATACTTGTAAGTTTCGGTTGAGCTGAGGGATCTAAGGTGTATGGAATCCGAGAGTTGGGTTCCCACGGATTCCATAATCTCCCCTCGCTTCACATGCATGACCGCACATTTGTCCACACCAAATTCCATACTGATGGCGCTACTGAAGGTTTCTGTTACCTTCAGTAGCTTCATCAGTTGCAAGTTGTTGGGGGCAAAGAGTTTCAGGTCATCCATGTAAAGGAGGTGAGATATGACCTGACCACCTCTTCTCAACCGATAGCCTTGGCCCGAACCTTCCAGCAGTGTACTGAGAGGGTTGAGGGCCAGACAAAACCACAGTGGACTCAGGCTGTCGCCCTGAAATATACCACGCTCGATCCTTATCGGGTCGCTGTTCGCCTGGATCTGTCGACATCCTGGATAGCGAAGGACCGTCCTCCACTGCCCCATACACGACATCAGGAAGGTGCGTAGAACTGCGTCAACTTTATACAGCTCCAGCACCCTCATGAGCCATGTATGTGGCACCGAGTCATAGGCCTTCTTGTAGTCTATCCAGCATGTCGACAGATCCCTTCGGGAACGACGAACCTGTTGGCTAATGGCAACATCGATGAGGAGCAGCTCCTTAGTACCGCGGGACCGGTTCCTACATCCATTCTGAGAGGCAGACATTATCGAATTAGTTTCAATGTGTTGGTTAATCTTTGCTCTCAAAATGGATGTAAGAACTTTATAGACCGTCGGTAAACACGTGATCGGTCTATAATTTTTAGGCTCCGCGGTACTTCCTGATTTATGGAGCAGGTGGGTTATTCCTGTAGTTAGGAACTGGGGCAGCGACCCTGACTCTAAGGCAGACTGGAATTGAGATGCCAAGCGAGCGTGCGATCTTTTGAACCATTTGATCCAAAAATTGTGCAGCCCGTCCGGCCCTGGAGATTTTCAGTTAGGCAACGGACGGACTGCACGAGCTACATCTTGGGGGCTGATGGTAATTGCCCCCATTTCTGGTATCGGATCGCACGCGCGCTCGACCTCCCGAGTCCAGTCACCCTCAGTGTGACTGACAGGCACCGACCAGATGTTGCGCCAGAATGAACACATGACGTCATCATCCGGTAGGCGCGTATCAGTCACACCTTGGTCCGGTCGCTCCCAAGCCCTATAAACCCACCTCTCATTGCTTTGGAATGTGCCATTCTGAGTGTATCGCTCCACTCGCCGCTTGTACCGACGTATACGGTTTGCCCATGCATAGATTTTCTGCTTCAGGAAGTCGATACGCTCTGTGACGCGGGTCAGATAATCCCGAGGACTAGTATCAGTCCCCGAGAATGCCCGACTCACAAAGCGCATCACTCTACGGCGGGTGTTGCCCTCCCTGAAGCAGATAAGTTTGCCGATGAGTGCTCTAGCCTCACCGATACGACGCTCGATCCTGCACTGCCAAGCTGGTACAGCTGGTCGTGTAGCTCTATCACTGTTAGGAAATTTGACATGAGCTACACGACATACCGCTGCAGCCGCACAGTATAAGATCGAGTGGGTATCGGCGAGGTCTTCGCTGCTATCAAAACAATTTGCTAGCTGCGAATCTAGAGCACACACCAGCGCCCTATTTTTGTTATGCATGGGCAAACGAGGTAGACGGGGCCTAAGCTCAGGCGGTGTGGAGCGATACTCTCGGAAAGCATCCTCCAAAGCGCTCCTCAATCGCTCATTGCATTGGGTACTCACGGATATAGCCCCATCATCATCATATACCCCGACGATGTTGGGTCGCGGTGAAACACTAAATTGTATTTGTACCGCGGCCGGTGGTGAAGCAGCTGAGACGCGGCCATTCCGTGATTCCAGACGCAGTCTATCAAGTACGGCGTCATCCAACATACGGTTACGCTGGATGACCCGCACCTGATCCGATAGTCGTTGGGCTGATACGTTGACAGCTGGCTCAAGCACCTGAAACAGAGAGAGCATCCGACCACGGTACGCAGTCAAGTTAGTTCCCCCCTCTGTAGCCCCATAGTATGAGCGCATGACGTTTTCATTAATGGTTTGCGTCCATCGCATGCGCTGCACACTTCCACCGGGAGCTGGGACCCTATCAGAGGCCGGTGGGCCTCGAGGTCCTAAGCCGTCCGGCGGCCGGCGTCCTCTTCGTCGACGTGCAGGTGGTGGCGACGTGGGCGGCGAGAAGTACTCATCACTTGAGCTCGACGCAACTGCTACGGCCGGTATCACAGCACTCACGGTGGGGCTGGGTTCCGGCGGCGGCGAGGCGGAGCTGAGCGATGAGGCCGGAGGTGGTAGGCGTGCTCGTTGAGCTGCGGCTCTTGTCAACATAATTTTTTCATATGAAATCAGTTTTCTTCATTTTATATCAGTTTTATTGCACTATTGCAGTCTTATTGCTTTTTTTTTCCATCTTATTGTCATTTTGTTATGATTTATTAACGGATTTATTGGTATTAAATTTATTAAAATTGGACGTGAAAAAATTTGTGTCACTTGGTTGACAGTCGAGCCACAGATTATTATTATTATTATTATTATTATATTTACAAGATGTATTTTTGAATAAGGATACAGAGTCCACATAATGAAATTCAAGTGAAGTGTGTCAAATCGAAACTATTTATTATTATTACACACTTGTCCACGTCATGTTAGGAAAACACAGTTATTTACAGATTATGACATCATTTTGACGTCAAACGTTATCAGTGGTTGACGTCACAAGTTTCTTTAATACCTTCTGATTCCGGAACATGATCAAACGATAACATTTATAAGGGAAATATTAGTAGAAAATATCTGTAATGCAGATAAAACTCTGATGGCGTATTTTGGAAAATCAATATAAAAGACTCTCAAAGATGCAACGTGAAAAAGCAATAGCCGTTTTGCAAGAAATTGCTTTACAGATATACCGTATCCGTAGAAAAATTACCATCCTCCCCTCAGTGTTACATAATTGCGTCGCACTTGTCTGTGGGATATACAAAGTGATTTTAATAAAAAAAGCTTTTGGATGTCGAATTTATTTTGCTATTGGCGGCTGTATAGATTGTGAGCAACCCAGTCACTACACTATAGGTAACATCATTTCAATATTCCGCTTTAAATTTTATTTAAAAAAAATATATGAATCAATGTAGGTGCCATGCACCGGTAACGAAACGTCAAACCAAGTTTTTACATTGAAAAAAGCCAGCGAAGTATGAAAAGAAAAATAATGAAATTGCATTCCCCATCCCTAGAGGACTGTCCAGTAGTGAATAAAAAGTCTATAGACTTTCCTTCACGTAAAGTTTTTCCAAGCAAAGTTCTTTCAACATCCGCTGTTGTTCCGTTGAGACGTGAATAACAAACAAGCCGACTTTACCACTTACAACGCTAGTTAGAGAAGATTTTTCTTGGCAAAGTTTCATATATAAATGATATTGCATCTTACAGGTGAAATAAAGGTTGGGGGTCAATGTGTAGCGGCATCAATGCCGCCACATGAAAAACTAAGAAGCAAAATGTGAACGGCAACATAAAGAACCGCAGCGCCATCTACGAAGAACCAACAACGAAATCCTGCATCGCGCAAGCAAAGTTCTCCGTGCGATTTGAACATATACAACAGTCCGAATATCAACTAATTCGGCAGTTGCCCACCAGACACACCAACCGTCTGGTAGGAGGATCCTCCTATTTCAGTGGAGGTACGCGGGGTACCGCATACCTCTATAAATGCTTGCTTACGTATATTTTATATTTTATTTAATAGCGTAACAGCGTACAGTCGTAAAATAAAACGGTAAGCCAATTTTCACTTGCACCGTGCTGATTTGTACTTTGGAACTGAATATTGCAAAGAGATATAATTGTTGCCTTTCCGTTTTAATCATGTTTGTAAAAGGTGAAGTCTCGTCTTGAAGAACTGATATGTTTTCTAAATAAATATTTGATGATAATTATACTACCTATCTGCTTTTCCCGAAAAAATGCCTGGCATAAAAGTTTGTTATTTATACAGTAAGTTGGTATAATATTAATGTAATTTTTCCAAAAATATTTTTTTGTGATATTGAAGTTCCATATACAATTTTCCTTTCATGATTTAGGTTCCTACGCATAAAGGTTAATCCCAAACACAATATTGTAAAAACCCTTATTGTAATATTCTTTGAAAAAGGCCAACAATTGTGTTATGGATGGACTAAAGAAATTTGCACGAAAATTGTAATAAAAGCTTACTCAATGTAAGCACGAAATCTTACTATTTTTCAAGAGTTTATTTAGCTTTTTATAAATGCGTACAGAGTATTTTATAGAAAAATATTGTAAACTGAATAATAAACAGGATTTCAGTGTTTTCATTATTATAATTTTTATTTTCAATATGTTTTGTTCAGACATTTTGTTAAATGTTTCAATTACAATAAAATTCTTTACATTTTGTCTTTGCGTAAACAGTTCACTAAAACGAAAATTTTGATAAGCGAGAATAAAGTAACCTAATCAAAACCGTAAGCTTCTTATTATAGTTATTATTATCATACAAGGTTGAGTATCATAAAAAGGAGGTAACAGCTGTACCTAAGCAAACTTCAGGAAATATAATTATTTCTATAATTATTTTCTTTGCCTCTTTATTTTTCACAAAATTACGTAAGAAAATGTTTCAATTTTCATTATTAAACTTTTGGGTTTTTAAAGGTAGTTTATAATATTATTCGATTAGTTTTATTACCTATGATATATTGAGGATGGTAACCATAGTCTTAACATATTTTTCATATTTGTGATCAATACGATTAGGTTTTGAAAAATAAATATGGATTTTCAGGGCAATATTGACTGTTTATCACGTTGCCAACAATTCCGAGTAAATTAAAATGTGTAAAGGTCGAAACCAACTGACTTCCTATAAACAAATATTTCAAAAAATATTTTCACGTAACACAAAAATTCATCCCTAGCAAAATTATACACATTTCTAACTTGTGCCATTTTGTTTCCAGGTTAACGTGAGGCCACAGCTGCAAGTCCTGGATTATAGGACTAACAATGCTACTTGCTGTTGAGAGTGGTTCCTTTATCGTTTCGTTATGGCATGCTCCACTTCAATAGTGACTTCCAACAAAATGCTATCTGAGAAACTGACCCACAATATCTTGATGTCCAGTAAAGTTGCCTAGCTTAACTTGAGCTCTCAAGTCTGTTATCTTGAATGCTTGACGTGGATCAATTTGATCGGTAAGCTTTGAAATAGCATACAAGTTGATATTGTCGGTCTATTATATTGGGCTGTAAATATCATTGTACTATTTCTATAACGTTTCCGAACTTTATAACTTCTGAAATCATTGAAGTCGTGTTATTGACTTTTCAGTTTAAGTGTTATTATTTTCCAATACGCCAAAGAATAATGGAGCTTTCCTAGAATCTATCTTTCTTGGAACCTTTTCAGTGATAATATTATTTTTGAAATGGGTTTCGTAACTCTTGAGAATACCTTTAATAAAAACTTAGTCTATCATTCAGAACTTTTACTGTTCTGAGGTTTTGCCTGTACTGATCAATAAACACAGAAGGTAGATTGTATCACTTTTTAGGCTTTATCAGTAAAAAACTTTATCAATTAGTAAAACTTCATGGTATATTATTACTTTTTACAGTGGTCCTAAGCGAAATGTTATAGGTTATTATATTTTTTTGTAAAATCAACCAAACTATACCCTTGTTCACGTAAGTATACAAGTTAGACCGATGACCTGGTGTAGGTCTAAGGAGTCCGCTCGAAGCTAATAGCACAGCACTGGTCAATATGACGACGCTAGGCGAAGGCCTAAGCCCAGCAGAGGACGTCTTTTGGCGGAAGTGTTGATGATGATAATACTCATTTCCTTAATTAATTATATTTTTAAGACAGATTCTTCAACAGTGGTTAACTACGAGTGAATACTTTCCCTAATATAAGATGGCTGTCGAGATGGAATGATTTTCCAGGAAGTTCTAATGAATTTCTAAAGTAATAATGTTAAAGCACTGTAAATAACTCTTGAAGATATTATAGGTACCCACACTTACTTTGTAATGAAAGAGAAATTTTCAGTAAGTGATATTTTGCTGAAACGAGCTTCGTTGCCTTTACAAGAGCTATCACGGCGCGACGTTCTTGTATTAATTTACTTGAAATTGATAGTCAAAGATTTTACCGACTCAAGGAGGGATGTAGATTTCAATGATTTTCATTTCCCTCATTATAATTTTGTCTTTGAAACAACTTAATCAGTCTAGTGAAGCGAAATTTCTTCAGTGCCTACAAACAAGTTATAATTTATCCAATCCTACTTTCTACTAATAATATAAAATTGAAAGTTTGGAAGTTTTGATCAGAACGCATTTTGATGAAACTTTACCAATACAAATATGATAAAGCTGTAGAGCTTTTTTTTATTTGAACGCGCTAATCTTTGGAACTATCAGTCTGATTTCAAATAAAATTATTGTTGTATAGGATAGCCACATTAATGAGGAAGGCTATGGGCTATAAGGGAACGGGAAAACACGGGATATGCGCGCACGGAGTCGCGGGCAAAAGATAGTAGACAATATTTTTAGAGATAAAGGGGGAAGTACTTATTCCACCCGGGCAGAACTGCGAATGGCAGTTATTTTATAGATAACTAATATTTGGCAGCGACTTCGTGCACGTGGGAGTCGAAAATTATCTCACGGGTACTTAGTACATAAATACCATAAATATTTGAAGGGCTATGTCCTGGATTAGGACAGACCCTCTGTCCTAATCCAGGACATAGCCTCCCATGTTTTACATCCAAATACGTACATTGCAATTTTCACGAAGTTATTTTAACACGTATTAACATCAATTTTACATTAAATGCTTCTTAGTGTCGTTCCTGCCATCGTGCACGATACAATATACGGTTTCTAAGTCCTGACCATTCAATGGTTTCCATTAATCGTAATTTCGGTTCAATTCGTTTGTATAAACGAACCGGATCCGATCATTAGGGGTGAGGAGCCAGCCACCTAATCATGTGGTACACCTCTAGTTAATCTGTTAAATCGAAGTCCTCTCTATATTGAACCTACGGACTTCCAGCTGTTTCCCTAATTGATTAATTATATATAAATTATACATAAGTTTTTCAGAAAAGCTTTCTAAGTACCTAAATAACTTGACAGGTGTAAGTTTGAAAGTAGTATTTCTATTTTAATCTATAATATTTTATTCTACCCAGAATTGATTTCTAAGTTTTGACAACGTACCTATTATAATACAACCTAACTACTGTCAATTAGATTTTGTTAATAGTTACGTATTGTTTTCGATTTTGACATAAATCATCTAAATTTTCACAGTCGGTACCTATGGATACCCAATGCTGTTTTTATTGTGATATTTTTTGCGACAGGAGAAATCATTATAAAAAATCGTTTATATTTCTAAAAAGGTTTTTTTTGAGATTGTGTGAGTGAACCGAGCAAAGAATTTATAGGTTACAACCTTTGCCATTTCTTCACGTCAAACGTTCGATTCACTGATCGTTTCTTTGATTCATTGTCTTTGAACTGTTAGTTAAGTTGAGCAAAGTTGAGCGGATTCCCTTTTAAAAGCTTTTAGTCACGCTATCAAACATTTGACTATTGACGAGTCGTCTTAACTTTGTTTTTAAGTGCTGAAATGGAAAGTTTCGATCACCTTGTAGACATGTGAAATACTTGTTAAGGGAAAGAACTTGTGTGTGAATGTTTTCAAGTTTGTTGCTAGAGCGGTTAAATATTAGTAGGAGTGAATGAAAGCATTAAGATTTTATTGCTGACCTTGGATGGTGTCCTTATGCTTGTGGATTTTTATTCTAGTAGGTATTATAAATCAGTTAACATTTTTCTTTCCATGTTTCTCTGAAAGTACTGATCCGACTACGAAAATATAAAGCTAACTGCCAAGTCATCAGCTAATCTTATAACGTTCGTAAATACTAGCGGCCCGTCCCGGCCTCGCATGCTTACAAGTAATATACGAAAATTTTCTCGTTCGTAATTCTATTTATCAATGAAAACCCTATCGAAATCCATTACATGGTTTAGCAGACATAAGAGAAGAAACAGACAGAGGGAGAAAGCGACTCTGTTTTATACTTTTTAGAGATTTATCAAAGACAGCTTACAATAATTGTAGTCTAGGAAACAGTAATATTTTAGCTTTGAAAAGTCTACGTGTCTTAAGATACTGAACCAAAAGCATTCTTCACAAAACTAGCACATAGCTCAAAGACGGAACAACACAAACAAGAGTATGAACGAGAAAAAAAAATAAGAATCGAACACTTTTACAATGCAGCATTTTATAGCCGTAGGTAAAAAAGAGCGCTAAAATGTTGCATTGTGATGTTTCGCAGACTTTTATTATAAACACCACATAATGTATGTGTTGACGTATTTACAAGTGTGACTGAAAATATAAGTTGTGACGTGTCGACACGTTTAGTGCAGATTTATACGGCTGGATCCGTACTGAGGAATGCTATGAAAAATGTGGAATGAAAAGCATGCGGGCATTCGAATTTATGATCATTATAATGTAATTTCTGAGCGTATTTTATTCTTAATTCTTTATTAAAACAAATTATAGTACAGCTATAATTAAAGTTTATAAGCACTTTCAGCTGTAATGATCACGATGACAAAGGCGACCTTAACTCAAAGTTGAGTTAAGCTTGAAGGACATTACGCTGGTACATGCTTTGGATCTAAATAATTATTGATATCTCGTCTCTCATCAGATGCCCAATGCAAAATTAAATAGTAAACATTCTTCCTCAAGGTCACACAAGCAATCTCAAAACATTTTCCAAACAAAATGATTAAAAATAAATTCTTATTCTAAACGCACTTAATCGCACGATTCAGAATTCCGTTCACGACGCACAAACACATCACAGCATTAATTAGGTATACGATATCAATCTCCCTTGTCACGATTAATCCTTGTAATGCGTCCCCATTTAAGGAATGCATTTCAGTTGCTAAGTGCGACCAAATACATTAATCGCCTTAGAAATTCATCAATTTTATGTACCCATTCGTTAAACAAAAAGCAATAAAAAATGTAAGAATGGGACACCATTCTTCCATGTTTTTATAACTTTTTGGTTTGTCAAGTACTGTCTTGCCAAGGGGTACCATGTTGTTGCGGAATTGGTTCGAAAGAGTCACCGCGGCCCTGGAACACAAAGGGCATTAGGAAGAACCCGGAGGGGTTTTAGTCAGTAAGAGTCTGACACTCCCTTCTACTCCGCCCAGAGTGGAAAGACCCATTTGATGATTTCCAATACTTAAAAAAAGGGTACCATGTTGCTCTACTTGATATGGATACATGTAAAATACTGGTACTCTGCTGCATGCAGTAATACTGGAAGTCGGCCCCAAAATAGTTGGTAAAAGGCAAAACAGACTAAGAAGAATTCAAACAATAAAACAAAACACGATGAGCACATTTTAACTACGTGGTGATCACTTCCGCCGTCGGACTGGTATGGCCAAAAGTGCAATGACCAACTTGGGAAAATTTTGGAAAAACCGTGGCATCCGGAGGAACAGAAAAATACGATTGGTCCATGCACTGGTGGTTCTCAATATTTTTGTACGGAGTAGAAAGAAGGTGCATTAAAAGTCGCAAAAGCAGAAATAGCAACGCTTTTGAAATGCGGATTTGGCCACCATGATAACGAATGAGTCCATACTAGAAGAACTCAACATGACCAAATGGCTTTCTGCAATATACCAGGAGCGTGCCCTCAGTCTTTTCGGACAAATTATGCGTTTATCCAGGCATAGTCTAAAAAGGCTCATGATATTGGGCCGGGTTGAAGGAAAACGCGGTCAAGGTAGAACACCGGCAAGTTGAACCACCGCAATAAAGAAAGCTGTTGGAGGCAGCATGCACAGAGCGGTTCACACTGCAGAAGACCGCATGACTTGGAGACGCGTCGTATGTGGTCGCGATCCTCAACAGTGAGGGAACGACTAAGAAGAGATGATCACTTTCATATTCATTAGTGAAATTAATACCAGCAAGTAAGAGATTATCGCACCTTCTTCTTTGAAATAAAAGGTGATAAATAGGGTGTTACAATATCTTTATTATAGCATCAGTTTTTCTCTCTCATCTATCTCACAGAAATAGTGCAGTTTTTTCATACAAATTCGATACACTGAGTGATGGCGTACCTCTCTATCAGTTAAAAAAATCGTGTTGGGAACAGTCCTTTCAAAAACGTTTCATTCATAGTGTAAAGTTATGGTAACGTAATCTAAATGCACTTTGAAATTTGTAGAACGAAGGCGTCGCTATGAAATGGCAGCATGTATTGGCTAATTTAGGTCCCATGAAATATTCAGATGTGTTTAGTTAAATATAGACGTGGATACAATAGATGGTGAACTGACGTCAAAGGCCTCGTAAATAGGGTATAGTTAGAGCCGTTACTATTTGGCTTGTTCTAAGTATAACTTGTTAGCTATGGAGGTGCTGGCCCGAATAATGTAGGTAATATGATGGACGTAAAATTGTATTCCGTTATACTTACTTCAAAAAGGTTTATTTAGCTAAAAAACTATTTTAATTAACATTTGAAACCTTGGAGTTTTTCAGTCAATAGTGAATAGATCAAGCAAATGTGCTCCTTAGTCGACCAATGCATTGCCTGATGGTAAAATGGTCAAACGCTGTTAAGGAAACAAATATTTGCCATGGTGTCATTTCATTGGTTGATCGCAATCCATCATCCTATTGCCTTTATGTGTACCAGTTCGTTGGAAATCGATAGAAAACGTCTTTTTCCTCCATACTTTCCTATAAGTCGTGATCACAGAGTTTATTTCCTTGTGAGTCATTATAAGGATTGTTTCGATAAAAAGTCAATTATATATTTATTTTTAGACCGCCAATAGATTTATTTATCAATAATTTTGAACAGATATTCTTTGCTATACAGTTAAAATTGATAAATATAAAACGCATCAAAGTCTGAAGCTTGGCTTGTGATGTCACTTCCAGGGAAAAGTGTACCTAGGCTTGATATCACGCGAAATTTCATCGCCCTGTATAGTCTTCATTTTTATGGTTCCGTACCTGGGTAACCAACGGTACCCTATTACTAAGCCTCTGCTGTCCATCCGTCTATCCGTCTGTCTGTCAGCGGGCTGTATCTCAAGAACCATAATAGGTAGACAGAAATTTTTACAGAGCCTCTTTTTTTGCCCCTTTTACAACAAATAATAAAAATTAAAATAATATAAACGTGTTTTTTCGGTTTATGGTACGGAACCCTCGTCCGACTAGCATTTGGCCGTTTTTTTTTTTTAATAATATAACAAAAATTTTGATTGATTAGGATCAATTCATCTATCTTTTTTTGTCAACAAAAGATCGTAGAGCATTTATATTTGATTTGTCTCTTCTTATATCTACAACCATCCACAGCTCGCCATTCATTCATCAATTTTACCACTTTTCATTTAAATTTTGAGTTTAGCTCATCGATTTTCCAAACACAATCAGTACAAATGACGTAGCACAATACGCCCAAGTGTTATTGCTTAAATGACAGATGAAGAAAATTAATAGATTACTAAGCTATTAACTTCCGCCAAAATCTCATTACATCTGAAACATACGATCGCCCTAATCACTCATTATAACTCTTGTAAACGAGAATATAATTTCTAGTAACAAAAGGATAGTCAGTCTCAGAAATAAATAGGGACAAAGTTACTTTAAATTTTATAACAAGAGATCGGAATAGGTAGACTATTTTTACCTAATGTACGAACATTAGGTAAAAATAGTCTACCTCTAACTCTAACATAGAGTTAATCCTCCTGTAAAATCCCGGTATCATAAATGGAATCATGACGATTAAAACCCGGGATTATAAAACATGAACTGGACTTTAAGTATAATTACAAATTATTGAGTTGAAGAATCAAAAGAAGAAAGAGTTGTGCAAAAACAAAGCTATTTCATTTAAAAGTTTTAGTAGGTACGGAACTCTAAAAACATGATAAGATTCTTCAATTTAATAATTTTTTTCAAATGTATTCAAAGCGCAATAAGTAAATTTTGCAATTTCTTAAATCTCGGGATAAAATCGTCATGCTTATGATTCCGGGATTTTAAAGACGGTATTATCAACTCTATAATAATTACTTCCACGAACATTAGGTAATTATAGTCTACCTATTATGTTGACTGTCTTCGACCGGCCAGAATGCATTTATCGTAATTAACTATTCTTAGTTCAACCATTTCCATTCCAGCTAAACTGTGTATTCTACGAATTTTAAACGTTCCTTCATTCCTATATTTATGACGCTGTCTGTACATATATACCACCCATATACGATTACAAATGATGTTATTAGCAGACAGGTGTGCCCACAGCCCTGTGTAATCGCTTAGTTGATCTTACGACGCCCTTGGGAAGGTACAGGGTGTGTGCCTCGCCGTAACGCGATGGTATCCGGAAAAGTGAAATAAGGACTCGCATTTATATTCCTTTCCCTGCCTAACAGAAGCTGTGAAGGTGGACATTTATGAAACAGGGTACCTACTTAATTTGGCTGAATTTTAATAATTTTGTTACGAAATAAGAAAAGTTAATTGTTCATTCGGCTTCTTCTAGTTTGAATTTGCTTGAATAATTACGTGTTAAGTTACTACAAAATTTTCATTTTTTCTCATTATATTTGTAAGATAGAAGAAGATGTTATATCTTACGTCTTCTTCAAATAATGATATCTCATTGCAGGACTTGTTATTCATGTTACGAGATGCAAAGAAAGAAAGAAAATACCTATATTTTCTACCTACTGAAACATACAGTAATACTTTTAAATAAATTTGGAAAGAAATACCAATGTTTCACTTTTTGCATTTAGGACAGTCAAAAATAAATCTTGTATCAAATACACAAAATATAACATCAACAAAATTCGATTTACTTTTCTTCTTCGAGTACCACCCGATAAAATCGTCTCTTATTTCGCACAATCTCTTACTCTGTTCGAACAACGTTATTTAGGGATGACCTCAAATATACAGCGATAAAAACACAATGGAATGTGTACGTATATATGTAGGTACGTACTGTACATCTTTTGTTCTCCAGAGTAGGCGGAAATCCTACGATTTTGTTGAAGTGAAACTTCCTATTGATTTTACCGTTTTGTTTTCGACTAAAAATAGACGTTAAACAACATTAAGACTTCAGTTTTTGCCAAAAAAAAAAGTCTATTTTGGTATTTCTCTTTGTTAACTTGAGAGTGTACAATCACAACATTTAAAACAGGCCTAAGGAATTACATATCCTACTAATATTATAAACGCGAAATTTTGTAAGTATAAATGGATGCATGGACGTTTGTTACTCTTTCACGCAAAAACTACTGAATTGATGAAATTTGACACAGAGGTAAATTATAGTCTGGAAAAACACATAGGATACTTTTATCCCGGGAATATGTTCCCTTAGGATAATTTTCGACACTCACGCGGGCGTAGCCGCGGGCGGCAACTAGTTAAACATAAAAGTTTATCTATTTATATAAAACACATACGTTTAGGTTGAACTGTTTTGTATTTCATTTAGACTTAGTTACTTGCTATATTTTATAAACTTAACTATAGTGCTCAGTTTCTTGGATGACTTGAACGACGTAATTTAAACTACAACCTTTTGTTAATTCAGTTCAGATTATCGTTAAGTGAACTGTATTTATGTACTTTGAGAAAATAAAAATGTCTTTAAACCGAACTTCAGCATTTTACTCAAACAGATGTATAGTGTTGGAAGTAACTTTGTTTCCCTATTGACTCTCCGAAAACTAACTTGGGACAGCTATCATAATCTTAAATCCTTATTCCATACCCATATCAACGTAAATTCAAACTTCTAAGTATAATAAAGTACGGTATTCAGTGATATATACGTACGTACTTATTTTGAGAGATTTTATATTTCTGTGAAGTGCGAAGCTTCGCTCCTTCTGCTGAACTCTCAGGAGACCTGGTGTGAAATATGAGTATTCCTTATCGATATACCTGTCTTTAATATCTTAGATGTAAAGACATGTGTGGCCTTTAAGTCTAAGATTTAAACGAAAATACTTTGAACATCTTTAATTCATCATCTTGAGACCTAACTTTGAAAATTGAAATAGTACTGTGACTATTCCTAACTTGTGTCTACAACATTTACGTCGTACTTTTATTTAAGAATTGGTTGTTTTCATTCCTTCACTGCAAATTGAAAATAGCAACATCCAACAAGACCTTGAATCGACAGCATGTGCCGTTAATAATGGCCATCTCAGTTTTATGTTTCCCACAGCGGATACCGGCAAATTCTAGGAAAACGATAGAAGTACCATAATAGCTTGTTTTCACAAACTTCAGACCGAAAATTTCAACGCCTTTTAGCAATTACTTCCAATTCTAATTCGTCTTATTCTAGCACTTGTAGTTAATAACCGTAGACATTTATTTGTGTTGTAGATGGACTAAGATTTATAGTTAACGTTTTGTTGGGCATTATTTGATGAAAACCAGCCTGTCTGTTTCAATATAAACGCCCACTCGTTACTTTTTACGACTATTTATATTGTATGTATACGCTACATATATCTGAGTGAGTAGGTATTGGATTAATTTGGAAAGTCTGCTCTTTCTATTTGGGTCAGTTTATCAGAGTATAAGTAGATGATGGTATGTAGATGCATAAGGATGCGGGTACGAGTTGATATGTGAATATATTATTATATACCCTACAGAAGTTGTCCTGCCCAAACGGCTTTTCATTTGGGTGGCACAAAAATAAAACGAGTCGAAAAGTGCGAGTCGGATTTGCGTGCAAAAGGTTCCGAACGAATAATATTTTTTTGACATGTTACTCTAAAATCATAGACTTCTTTCCTGTAATTTATAACTGACCTATTATCTGAATTTATTTCTAATTTTAAGGCTCAGTAGTTTCGGATATAAGGGGGATGCTCATTTTTTATACAGTTTCTTTAATTCCTTCGGAATGGAATAGTTTCAAACTAAAGAACAAAACAAAATTGAAACCCTACAGAAGCCTTTTCATTTGATATACCACACGGCGCAGTTATTTTTTTTTTTAATTTTCTAATTAGCCCCCAAAATCGACCCGAGTCATCCTGTAAGGGTTCCGCTTGTCCATATAGAGGTTCGAAACACTTAAAAAAAACAAAAACCCGATTGCAGCGCCACCATTGGACCTGGTAGGTGCAATTATGAATCTAAGCCAAGGAACCCACAAAAAAATTAGTTCAGCCGTGTTGGAGGATTTTAGTAACATACACAGGTACAGAATAATTAGAACTAAACAATCCTATCTCTTAAAACATTTATAACGAAATAAACAACTACCAAGCTTCCATACGCCCATCCCGTATAAATTATCAACATTGATGCTAAATATCCGCTACCAGTATATCCAAGCCGAGGGATAACAGTAACTTGTAACTACTGATGCAATATCCAAAACGCGAACTTGCATAAAGTTGAGCAGTTCTAACATTAATAGGGTGAGAATACCCGATAGCTATCCTACATTCCATCACGATGTAAAATTAGTTTTGAAGAGAATCGTGGTACGAACAAAATCGATTGTCGTGTAGTCCTTGCTTAATATAATTATAATTGCGAAAGTTTGAGTTTGTTCCTGCAACTCTCATAAATGTCTAAACGGATTTGTTTTAAATCAAGTACCTACACAGACAGACAATGTTTTCGATTGAAATGAAAAACATTTTTTTAATCGGATATAGTTATGTAGTAATTTTATTTAAGTAGCCAACAGCAATACATGCCTTCATACCTGAGGGCTAATAATTTTACTAAATTTACTCTATTACTACGCCTCCGCTGTCCGTCTGTCCATCCGTATGTCCGTACGTCTGTCCGTCCGTTTGTCCGTCCGTCTGTCCGTCCGTCTGTCCGTCCGTCTGTCCGTCCGTCTGTCCGTCCGTTTGTCCGTCCGTCTGTCCGTCCGTCTGTCCGTCCGTCTGTCCGTCCGTCTGTCCGTCCGTCTGTCCGTCCGTCTGTCCGTCCGTCTATCCGTCCGTCTGTCCTTCTTTCCGTCTGTCCGTCAGTGTGTCCGTCTGTCCGTACGTCTGTCTGTCTGCTAGCGGGTTGTATCTCATGAACCGTAATACAGTTCAAATTTTCACAGAGTGTGTATTTCTTTTGCCGCTATTACAACAAATATTAAATTAAAAATTAAAGGGGCCTTATTACAAACACGATTTGTTTGGCGTTTTTTGCTCGATCTTCATTATGGCAATAGTTGTAGATGCTTGAAATGCTCACAGAGTTTGTATGGAGAAATTCGCTAAAACAAAAACTAAAATAAAATATATGTTTAAAAATGAAATCTGAGTCCCCATACACGAGACGTGTTTTTGGATGTTTTTGGTCGATTTTAAACTGCAAAATAATGGATGAATGGATATAATTAAGGCCATGGTAGGGAACCCTTCATGCGTGAGTCCGACTTGCACTTTGCCGGTTTATTACGATTTTTGACAGATTGCGACAAACATGCGAATGCAAACGTTGCTTGAAAATTAGTAGGATTGGGACTCTATTATATGACTGGATCTTTAAGACAGGTCACAACTTATAATATCGTGCACTAATAAACTTACATTCTTACCTAAACCTCATAATAAAAAAAATGTGACTTTTCGGGCAAGGTCATTATTTTTTAACACTTCAGTTGCTACGCCAGCACCTCCTTAATTATGTCGGTCAACAACGTGCTCGTTACGACCTGTGATATAGTAATTTATTATAGTAAGTTTGTTGTGTGCCGTGTTCTGTATCATTAGCATCCTTGTTTCGCCTGCCGCTGAGTAGAGGCCTCCTGCCTTTTGTTTTATACTTCTCTTATCCGTGCGAGTTTCGTCCATGTCTGACCCACAAACCTTTGTCGGTAACCTGCCCTTCATTTTTTATGGATATCATATGACTTCTTCCGCTGTGTGTCAGACTTTTACAGACTAAAACCTATCCGTGTTCCTCCTAATGCCCTTTGCGTTCCACGTTGTCATGTTATTCAGTGTCGCTCATAACGAAAACGAATTCGAAATGATTTAATTTTCTGTCATGGTTTCGAAACAGATAACTACGGAACCTTACACTGTGCGTGGCCCGACACGAACTTGGACAAATTTTTTCTCTCATTAGTATTATATTGCTGCTTGTGTATGTGAGTTATATGTTTGTAAACGCACCCACGATGAAGGAGAAATTCCTAGTGCGGGGCAATGTTCAAAAAAAAAAACCTTAATTTTAATACACAAAGATATTCTACAGCCTTATTAGGCTGTAAAATATCTAATCTCTAATTCTAAAATTCTAAAAATCTAAAATTCACTATTTGAACTTTTGCAAATTTCGTTTTTTATTTCAATTCCACTGCACAGCTTTTTAAAAGGTAAACTTTTTATACATATTACTAGCTAAACATTTCATTTTAATTTTTAAATTTCAAACCCCCTGCCACTCCACTATAAGCATTGTGAAGCGTTTAATGGAAATCTGTGTCCAGGGATATTTTTATGCCATCTCTAAATGATATTTTTTTTGTCAACATTAACAAATACTTTGACACATTTTGAGGGGTAGATAATCGATCGCTCAGCTGTGACCTTTCAACGAATGCTACCGATTGTACTTACTGTCATTTATTTATCGTCAGCTATAAAGTTCAGTGGAACACCGGCTGGTTCAATACTCGTTGTATGTTAACGACTTCTTTGACCCAAGGTCAAACGTCTATCGATGTTAATAGAAAATACTTCAGCTTTAACCATGTGTTATAAAATAGAGAATTTTTCGGGTTTTTCAAAGAAATGTAAAAAAAAAATTAAGAATTTAAATGCTAATAAAATGATTTACTATGTACATACAGAATACTTGTTTTGTATTTTTAGATTTAAGTGCTTACGAAACAGCAAGTTTTCCCTCGGCCTTAAATACACCATTATTGATGTACTAAAATCCTTTATAAGCGAGTTGTTGCTGTCTGTACAAGGCATTATAAATAAGGTGTCTACACGATGTTTTATTTTCCCTTCGTTGCCCTTTGGACACAGAGTGGTTATATTCTCTATGCCTTTAGACTAGCACAGAAAGACAAGACATAGTAAAAAGGTTTGAAAAGGAAAATATGCGTCGAAGACAAGGGTATTTGAACAACAAGACTTTGTACTCATGCAATGGTAAGAGCTCGTGGCTAAAGAATAACAGCCGCACGGGTCGATCAAGGTTAAGCAACGCTTGCCAAGGTTGGTCTGTGGATGGGTGACCATCTTAACTTACCGAGTTTCCTCCAAGCCTCGGAAAGCACGTTAAGCCTTTGGTCCCGGCTGTCATTTGTAGACCTTTGGCAGTCGTTACGGAATGTCAGAAGCCAGTAAATCTGACACCAGTCTTGCCAAGGAGTACCGTCTTACCCAGTTAATGGGTTGTGGAGGTCTGGTAGGCAGCCGCTCCACATAAAACACTGGTATTCAGCTGAATTCGGTTTGTCTGGGAGCCGACCCCAATATAGTTGGGAAAAAGGCTAGGCAGATGACTTTGTACTAATGCACCACTGAATAATTTGCTAAAGGGATTATAAATCACTGTCAGACTGATAGGAGCCCAGATAAAAGATTCTTAATTATGTAGCTTAAAAGTAACAAAAAATAAGTTTTTAGCACCTAATAGAAACGTACCACCAGATAAACTTTTATGCGTGTTTTAATTACAGTCATTGCAAAAGGCTGTTAATTAACATTGTCTCCGGAGACCCAATAGCAATGTTTTTGTACGGACATTTACATTTTTGCCTAAACACGGCCTTTGACATAATATGTCAAAGAAATTATCATGCCACAGTCGAAAAATTACAGTACCTACCTGCATTTTTATGTACTGTATTTTTTTTATTAGTTAAGTAGTTGGTTAATTTTTTTGATTAGTTAAGTAGTAACCCGCCCACGCATCACACAGTTGTCTGTGCATCAGTGGTTTATCTAATATTACCTATTCAATTACTACATCATCTGGTTTGAAAAAATCAATACATATAAAACTCTTCCGTTACTGGTAACTGAGTGATTAAGGGATTGAGTGACTGACTGACTTAGTGACTGACAGACAACGCCCAGCCCAAACTACTGGCCGTAGAAAGCTGAAATTTGGCATGTAGGACGTAGATTCCTTGGAGAGTGTAGGGAAGGAGGGAGGAAGTCCCGAAATTCCTACGGGAACGGGGAAAAACGGGATATGCGCGTACGAAGGCGCAAAATCTAGTAATTATGTTATATAAATCATGGGGAAAACCGCAAAATCCGTTACGTCGTCCGGCTGACACAAAAAACTACTTTATTTTAAAATAAACATAAATACAGAATAATAACGCAATCCGTGGATGTATATAACGCAAACTGATTATTTATTATAACTATAAATAACATCCATATAACATTAGTAGCTGCTATTAGGAAACGTCGCAAGTTTAATGCTTGGCAGACTACCGTACCTAGTTGTCACGCTGACTGACGAGTCGGTGATCAAAGTATGATGTCAACGTCGCGACGTATTGCTTATTAACGGACGCTGGAACCGTCCTATCTTCAGCACACCGCAACCGGGCAGGCTAGGTGCCAAGTCTGGTAAATAACGGACTAAAAATTTTGTTATACTTATCAGGTTAATGATAGATTTTTAGTGTAAAAGTGGCTAGTTTAAAGTTATTCATTTATTGGCAATAATATGCATGCATTTTTTTTATTTGAATAATGAAATATTTATTAGTTCTAAAGATTTTTTAAATATTTTCATCAGCTACAAAGTTATAAAGCTTCAAAGAAGGCAATTAGAAAGAGAAGTCCGATACAACCTCTGACGTCAAATACTATGACATCCATACAGCTGTCATAGAAAACGGCGCCTTCGCGAAAGAGACAGATTTTTGATCAGTTTTAATTATATATTACTGTAATTATTATATTTTTAGATAAACTTTATAGATATGTAACAAATATTTTTTTATGCATATTCCCTATTATAAAACGATGCCTTAGTTAACCTAAGGCCGCGTTTTCGCCTGTAAGCAACTTGTATTCCAGTTTAACACTGCGGGTCATAATCAAATTACAACTTATCACATTACGCTTTGGAAGCCCGCAATGTTATGCAACTTATTGCAAGCATGCAAGCTGGTTGCAGGTGAAATCGTCGCCTAAAAGTAAATCAGAAATGTATTCACTGATTATTTCAAAATGGAAACAAAAACTGTTAAAAAAAAACCGCACAAGTGTCAAAAAAGCAAAAAGGCCTTTTAGAGATATAATTCATTTATTTAGGGACAACAAACAGCAATTTAATAATAAGTAAACATAGGTTAGAAGTTAACAATAGAGTTATCAAATACACTACTTTTAACGTTATCCGCATATTACTAAACAGATGTACTAGTGTTGTTAGAAAGCTAAGGCTAAAATAGATTATTATGGTGTACATTATAAAATTATTCTATTTTATTCTAAGAGAAACAATATTACCTACCCTAATAACAATAAAGCAACAATAAAGCTTAACCGTGTAGGTAGTATTAATTTCAAGTTTTTCTCTCATTTTCATTTCACTCGACTAACTTGTAGTGATTAAATGAATTACAACTCATTTGTGATCATTTCGTCGGTAGCGGTTTTTGCTGAACACTAATATTACACCGTTAGCGTAATGGCTATTATTATCATTTGCTTTTCGCGAGAAACACCATGTAATAGTAACCTTGACATAGTAAACCATGGATGAGTTAAGAACATTGAAGTTGATTGATTGTTGTACCCAAAGGCAGAAAATTGAAGGTACTCAAAGGCAGAAAATTTAAGATACCCAAAAGAAGAAATTTAAAGGCGCCCAAAGGCAGAAAATTTAAGGTACTCTAAGGCAGAAAATTTAAGGTAGCCAAAGAACAAAATTAAAGGTACTCATTAAGGCAGAAAATTATTGATGAGTTATCGGAAAATTACAAGACTTTTTATGGCTATCCTATGCATATAAATGACGAACTTATAATGGGTAAATTGAGTCGTAGAAAGATTGATGTCAAGATGGGTCGACGATAAAATTAAGCTTGCCTGGAAGACTTTATTAAGATTGTAGTAACGCAGTCAAAATTATAACAACGGGTTTGTTACTGCTGTGAGACTAAAATGCTGTAGATGATGAATATAAAAAATCTATAGTGCATAGGATTGAAATAGTAAAGATAGGGCCCTCCCAACGCCTGTTAATACTCGTTTACCATACAAGAAACACGACATTTTTAATATGTCGGGCTCATAATAGCTCCCGAAGATTACCGACTGCGTGGCGAGTTTGATTCAATTTAGACGGACCTATTACGGGCCACTGTCCACACTATATAAGCCAACTAGCTTTTGCCGGCGACTTCGTACGCGCATATCCTGTTTCGTTTTGGGAAATCCTCTTTAGTGCTCCCCTACACTTCCCAGAGCAGTAGTTAGTTACGGCTGTGCGTTATCTGTCAGTCACTCAGTAGCGGAAGAGTTTTTATATATTGATTGATGACAGTACAAGAGAAAGAGCTCAATCAAAGTCTCAATCTACAATAAAATGCCAAATAATAAACATAACATTTTTAAACGCCACGTGCGTCGTCAAACACGATTGTCAGGAGTAAAATACAAACTTGTTAAATGTAGGTAAAGAAATGTAAAATAAATTATTTGTAGTAACAATAAATGAATAACATGAAAAGTTGCCACATAATTAAATGAAATATGATTTCCTTTCCCCCAACACACACTTTGCGGTGTGTGTCATCTGCTAAGAATACCCGATCCACAGCGTACGTGTCATAAAACGCGATTGAGGGATTTATTCTGGTTTGTGTTCGTAGTATCGCTTTTACCTGTTCATCATATACCTGAAGTTTGTTTAGTAATCAGTGCGCTAGAGAGCTTATAAAGGAAGTAGATTTTTAAAATTTGAACTCTTTTCTCATATTAAGCTTTGATGAAATGTTACCTTTCTTTTTAGATAAGCGAATAAATTAATATTATATATTTAACGTTCAACAAGCAAGTACAAGTCTGACTCGTGCAACGAGGGATCCGTCAATGACGTATATTCATGTAGGTAGATATTTTTTTCATAACGGGAATTGTGTCTCGTTTTCGAATCGTTTCTGATCGTCTTACCAACTGCAGTCCATAAAAAATTAAAATACCGAACATTACTCTGACAAAAGGAAAGTCGAATTCATTCTCCCACACGTAAAATAATAAAAAAACATTGTTCGAGCCACGTCATTATTGCGTGATTACAAAAGATGATAGATTGGTATTTAGAGATATTAAAGTAGGTAAGTATTGATTTAGATATAAATATATACCATCTACCTTTGTTATATTAACTTTGCCCTCTGCCCCTGTCTAAAACAGAGATTTCATCGATATCGTTCGTAAGCTGTCAGTCTAAAGCCAATTTAATTTCTTCAAGAAAAATCGTGAACGATAAGCCGAGGCTACAACTTCAAAGTCAAAACATAATGATTTTATATTATGTATTTTAAACGTAGATAAATACAAACATTGCTGTTTTAAGACGCCTGTGGTGAAAATATGGGAAGACTTCTGTGTTCATGCAAGTTTGTGTAGTTAGGTAGGTTAAGGATGTGTGTTCTCATGTTTAGCCTCAAACACCAAGGCTGATGTGCAAATGTACATACCTACTAAGAGAACCATACAGCAATGCCACGATCTTTATAAACCAAAGGTTGACTGGTAGAGAATGCCTTGATGCATTAAGTCCGCCCATTAAAAAAAAAAAAAAAAAAAAAATCAGAGAACTATGTAGTTTGATAAGCAAATTTACTTTCAACTTAAATTTAAAGGTATTTCATTTTTTTCAATTTTGCGGAAAATGTCATTCTATGTCCGTCTACTTATTTGTTTTGTTCCTTGACCGAATCTACAACTAACCTATTATTTATTTATTAAAATTTTATGCAAAATCAAAATCAAAACTCATTAATTCAAATCAGACTGAGTACTTTTTGAACATCATCGTTTACATAAATAAATTGTTGCACAAGTAGAACCAACTCTACAAAGGCAGACTCATAAAAAGATAATATGTTTATGTTTGTAGAGGGTCTCCTCGAAAGTTTTGATCCAATTTCATTAATCATTTACTATTTGAAAATTACACTATTGCCCTCCAGGTGGATGAAGTCGTGCACAGAAACTATTTCATCATCTACAAGTCAGCAACAAACCATACATTCTTCCATAGTAGAATCAAACTTGTAAAACGTAGTCCAAAGAGCCGCCTTTCAATGTACTACACCTCCCAATCCGTCAAATACAATACAAGATGTACCAACATTAAATCACATCAAATCTGAATCCTAATGGTTTCACTCCGAACCTACATTTTAGTTCGGTATTGTAACAAATGGTGCGGAATAATTCACCAAAATCGTGCACCCACTACTTTCACAGTCAATTTATCTTCATCTTGTTAAAACGATTTGGCTGTAGAGCTATCAAACTATTAGTTGTTCTCTTAAATTTCCATTGTTTTATGCGCTTATGGTTGTAGAATATAATGATCTTTAGCCGGCTCACAAAAAGTGCTTTCTTCAAGCATTATCAACTTGAATGATCTATGTATCGTCTGCTGATTCGTTAAGTTTAAGGGCCATTCTTCAGAGGTTACCTATGATGACCCGGAGAAACTATTAGTAAACAGCTACAGAGAGATATAACACACATGCACTACACACACCCAATGTCTCACAAGCACTACTCATCACACCCACAAAACAACGACAGATGCAACACACACCCACCAACAAGTTGACAAATTCATCAAAACATTCTCTTTTTATTCTTCTTACTCATTTTTTAGCTATAGCGATCCCTGCTACTGTTTTTCCTGTCTTCACCTGATATCTGATAACGTTGTCTGAGATTAGGAGACCAGTAGTCCCATAGCACAGGTTTTACTTAGTATGGGCTCCTGTCTCTCATCTTCATTGCATAAACTACTCTGTTTTTTGTGTAATTGTATTTTTGGGAGAAAATATAATAAAAATAAATTGAAAAATACTTCAGAGGAACTAAGCTCATATCTGAGCTTAAGAAGATCTATGAAGAAGGTAATCTAGACCTTGCTACCTTAGGATAAACTCTAAGGGAGGACCCCTACTTATGATTTTATTAATTTTAAAATTAAATCAGCCCTCATACCTACTTCTTTTGTATTTTTTATCAATGTTTATGAGTGACTCTAGTATTTATTTTAAAAAAAGTCGTTCATATCGTAAGAGAAAACTTATACAATGAATTACTACTAAGAGTCACGACATTTTTACTACTAACAGCAGCTTCAATAGCAAACGTGCTCGCAGATACGACAAGTACAAAATTATTTATTACTATCAAAACCACAACCTTAACTTAAACTGAAAACAGCTAATTCAACGATAAACTACGTCATACTTGGTGTCAAGCGATAACAGTGTATCAAATTAATAATCGGACCTTTACACCCAAAGTAATGAAGAAAAAGTAATTCACGAAATAACTCACCTATCACGCGAACGTTGGCTGTGTGTTATAGGAATACGTCATCTATAAAACATTCATTTTCATACAAGTTTTCTTTTATTTAACAAAAGTTGTTTCAATTAGACGTATGGAGTTATTTTTGAAACAGTATTTTTGTTTTTATTGTACTCTGTATTTTTCCGGTTGAAGAAAATTTTAAAATTTATTGATATTATTCCATATTGTTTTGGTAACCAAATGGCATATAATAGAATGCAGTTAATTAATGATTATAATCAGAGGCATTTTTCATTAATAATTAATTGTAATTAAAAATGCCTCTGACGCCGCTATATAAAGGTGGCCGTGTGGTGGACCAAAGTTGTGAAGTCGTAAATATACAGATGCCAGTACATCAAGCTACACCAAACTGTCACATTTTCCCAGTCAACCTTGAACCTAATGCCTCAGTGATAAAGTTGAAAATCTTTTAAAGAAATTTGACAGATTGTTGTAGCTTAATGTGCTGTGCTTCGTCTGTACCATCGACAAGAAATTGAGAAGAACGAATTAATTATTATAAATATTTATTTTGAAACAGTTTCACCAAAAAAAACATTTGAGAGCTAAAGTAGTGAAAGTTGAAAAATAATATTAGAATTTAAAAAAAAAAACGTTAGGATTGACTTATATATTAATTATACATAAACTACAAACTCTACAAGAATCAATTCCTCCATCAATCCTCATTATGGAGCTTTTTGTACGTTCTTCTCTATAAGAATCTACCTTTCCAAATGGACAGCAGAGTCACTTTATTAATTGCATACTATTATTTTACTGAACTGTAAATGATGACGTTCAAAACTGCCGTTTAATGGCCTAATTGAAATAAACGTTTTGACTTTCACCAAAGTCAAAGTCAAAACCGTCGATCAAAATCGTTTTTATAAAGAGTTCATTAATATTCTACATAAATCCGCTTCATCCATGAATAAAAAGCTTTTCGTCCGCACATACCTATTTAGAAAGTACCTACTCACTTCTACCTAAATAACTGTACGTCAAGATATGTTAGGCGTGTTACTGACAAACTACCTAATAGATGAATCCAGAAACTTCAAGTCCCAAACGACTGTGAGCAACCGACCTAAAACTGTAGCAGAAAAGGTTAGGCAAATGCTAACTCCCTTTCAAGCTTTTCAAACATTGGCATTTCACCACAATATTGCCACAAGTAACCTTGGCGATATTTAGAAACGGTCCCACAGAATGGACACGAAATATGGCGTAATAATGGATATGGGAATTCAAGGCCATGGATTGTGTTGGATATTATCTGGAACATCAGAACATCAATTTTTGTAAAACAATATTAATGATTTTAGCGAAAATAGACCAACGTAATATGCGTCAGATGCCTAATGGCAACATCATTGCATTCCTCATTATTGTAATTTATTTATTTATTTGGAAAACAAGCAACTGTACATTTTATCTTAACCTAATTATATAAACTTATCAAATATATGAATGTACAGTCAAATGCGTTTTCACGTATTACAAAATGATGTATAGTGACACTTATTATGAGCGAACTAGTTACTGTTATTTGGCTTCTACATGTACTATAACTGTTAGTAGCTTGCACATAGGTATAGGAAAATAACGTCATCTAGGTGAAGATTTAGACAGTTGTAACTAAAAACCAAAACAATATGACAACTATTATATTTATGCAAGCAAAGTTTATTTCATACTAGCCCGCGTAAATATTTAAAATAAATATAAAAAAATAAAATATGATAAGGATAAATTGCGATTTATCCCAAGGGAACATACTCCCGGGATAAATGTCTTATCCTGTGTTATTCTACCTCTATGCCAAATTTCATCAAGATCCGTTCAGCTGTTCTGACGTGATTGAGTAATAAACATGTACCCATCCAAATATTCGTATTCATAATATTAGTATAGATTCAAACATTACGCTAGCTATTTCTCAATTAATAGGGGACAATCCTTTTGAGAATAACTCAGCACAAAGTTATTATCTATCTATCGATTTTGTATTAATATAGACTGCTTTTCAAAACCAATATTGAAATCCAAAATGTAGCTACAATAAGCTCAATGTAACGATTTGTTGTCATTTTTATCACTAAGTGGCATTTAAACACGGATTATACCGACTCACACCTCTAATATTATACATAGAACATATTCGTCAAAATATTATAATCCGTTGTAATCCGTGATAAGCAACTTTGCGCTCTATTACAGGAGCAATAACCGTGAATAACCTTAACTTAATTGAAGATCACAGAGATAAAATTGTAAATAACTGAACATTCGAATTCTTTTCTAGAACAAAAAGTTAACTAACAAATCAATTTAGAATTTAGAAGTTCAAGTTTACGAATGAAATAGATAATAGCTTCAATTTATCAACCTTCCTACTTTTTTTCAAATTCAACACCAACTGTTTATTCGTATAAACTATTTTCTGGCTGTACCAGCCATAATTCTAAAAATTTCCAAACTGTCAACTTATTTCTTAACCATATAATAAGCAAGTACATACATAGTCCCACTAAGTAATGTACCTGTCGAAAACTTCGATGACCTTTTAACTATCGCTTTGAATAATGTAATAACTTAGCACATACTGTCAATTTTCATTAGTTGTAACATGAAACTCGGCTCAAGGAACATTTTCGTGGGAGTAACGGTTGACAGAAAGCCCAACTAATTTTAATTCATTTTACACGGGAAGCAGTAGTATATTATGTAGTAAAAATATATATAAATAGTCTTACCTTCTGTTGGTATGTGAAAAATCAATTTCAATTAGTCTTCGTTGTAACTAACTTCAACAGGAGTACCACTCACTGCATGGATATGTTCGCATTACAAATGTATTATTTACACAAAGCACTACACTTAAGCCTTTAAGTACATCATCCAGAACTTTGGTCCTCAAACCAGATACACAATACTCTTACAAAATATATTTACAATAAGTTAGGATATGGAGGTTGATATCAGCAGTTGCTAATAAGTCACTTGTTTGGACCGAAGGGTATAGTCTAATGCAGCGAACTAAGCTTTTACTCTAATATTTGGCTATGTTTGGAATTATGAATACACATACACACGGTTAAGGTGACGAAAATAAACTTTGTACAACGAATAAATCACAAACACATTCACTAACGACCGAAAGATCGACGTATAAGTCTAATTTTATTAGAGTAACAAAAGTTGTGTGCCGTCACCGGCAGCTATGGGGTAATATTCAAATATACACTCGCAACTCCAATACAGCAAGCAAAATAAAACGTCCGTACGAAATGCGGTTCAAATATCGCGGCAAGTAGCTGGGCGGCGTGGCCTCACGTCCGCGCGCCCTGCCGCTCAAACGCGGACTGAAAGCTTTCCCGACGTTCCTGAAGCCGGTGCACGATTGAAAAAGCTCACCATATTTTCAATATTCCCATATGTGTGAAAGAGACGTAGTGATATTTCTTAGTTTGGTGTCAAACGCCATGCTCGAGTAGCGTTTATCAAAAGGAAATGTGAAGGTGTTCGTATCAAAATAAACATGCAACGGCTGTCTGGTTTTGGTAGGTCAGACGTGCAGGAAATGTTTTGGAAGACAATACTAACAAAGCTAATTCAGTATTGTGATGTAATATTCTCAAAGCAAAGTTATAAGAAGAGACAGTTATGCTTTCTTAGATTGCAAAAAACAAGGTTTGAATTTTGCACAATTTGTAACGTAACTAAAAATTATGCCATGTTTTTCGAAGTGAAAAAAATGAGAGCACTCTTTTTATTATTTTCTTTTAGAAAACAATTATATCAAGTAAGTATGTGTAACTAAAGGAACTTGCATTTAATACAATGCATAAGCTTAATAAAACGATGTAAAAGAATGAACTGTTCGTGAAGAATCTTTTGTTTCGAGTATAAACTCTAAACAAAAGATTTATTTAATTTCGACTTTACTACATACTATCGCACTACCTAAATATGTAGGTTCGCGACCCTACTATACAAAGCTATCAATCTACAAACCAGTAAACCGGCTGGTTTCAATAACGTATCTACCTTTAACCAACTGGCAAATTAGCTACCAACAGTAAGTGAAACGTCATGTTTATAAGGCGAACATGGCGTTTCAGCTACTGATGGTAGCTCATTTGACAGTTGGTCAAAAATCGAAATTTTATTGAGACCGGCCGCAAGCTTGTAAGCAACCACTAGTCAGGTGATAAAGTGCTTGTACAGTACACATGTTACTCATGAGTAATATTGAAATTATAACCAGCTTTTGCCAACGACTTCGCCCGCGCGATAGTTTATTTGTCATTCATTTTTTTATATTATTTTAACATGAAATCATCACACAAGACACCTAGTACACATTGCAAGTAAAAAAAGCTTCTATAACCAAGGCGTTTATCACCAAACAGTAGGCCTGTAATGGTAAGCAGGTGGCAGCTGCAACTGCTTGTACTATAAAGATTTTTAACAGAGCGTTTTGGTTCTATAAGATTAAAGAGCATTTCAGTTCTACAATTTAGCTCTAAGAACGCTTATAGGGCCATACAAAAGAATATGTAATTGATTGCCCTGTAATAGATATTAAAAAAACGATTATGTCACTATTTAGTACTACATACCACCTTTTTTTTTAGCGATGAGAAATCATCAAACGACTTCTTCCGCTCTGGTTAGAGCGGAAGGGCGTGTCAGACTCTTACTGACTAAAACCCATCCGTGTTCCTTCTAAAGCCCTTTGCGTTCCAGTGCGCGGTGACTCTTTCGAACAAATTCTGCAACCCTGACAGGCTCTGGCCCTAGCGGGCCCCGTCAATTATGCTGACAACTGCACTACAGAAGTATCTTTGACAACCATTACGTAACCTTTTAGCTTCTTAAAAGCTCCCTCAACATTGCTATGCGGCTAGTTCTGTAAAAGTCATGGTAACTGTTCATTAGTAAATAGTACCATAGGGACTCCTGGTGCAGTTGCTAAATAAATTAATTTTTAAATTGCTCTATAAATGAGTTTGTATTACTGCTACGAGATTAAAGCTGTTTTCGGTAAGAATGTGGCTGCTGTTTTTTGCCATGATATCACATTAGCATCACGGCTGGAGCCAATGTATACTATAGAAGCCCTAGTGGGGACAATCTTTATTTTATTATTTTAAATTTAATTAAAACTTAAATTTGAAATCAGCATTATGATTTTATCGATACAATTATTTTTGCAAGTGAAAGTTATGGCAGAGTTACGGTCCATGAATGTTTTGTAGCATGTTCTCTTTATTTCATGTCACGTTAAACATCCATCCATATTTTGTATTATTGAGAAGTGTGATAAAAAGATCACTGGCATCGTTAACGGTGCAAAATAGCACTATAAACATTTTTAGTTACTTTTATAGTGCAAATTTGTGACATAAACGTTGCAGACAGCACTATTTTAGTCCTAAAAAGCGTTTCTCGACTCTTTTACATTCCAACTATAGAGCAGATTTATCACCGTGAAAGCCTTTATGTAATGTTTATAGAATAAATCAGTGATAAAACTCAGGCCTATTTGGGGTTCTGAAAACGTTTATAACATATGATTAATCAATCATACATAGTACTAATCATGAACTATGCACGTTCCAAAACGTCCTCAGGACTTTAATAGTTATCAAATTTTGTTACTTGGGATTTATAGTCTTGGGACTTGGGATTTTGAGAACGGCGACCCCATGATATAAAAACCTAGTAAGTAATATGCTCGCCAGACCAACTTTTGTTTTAACTACCCGGTCACTGGCAGATTTAAATGTATAGCTAAAAAACGGTGTTGTTGGTTGCTTCTTCGTTTTTGACACCGACTGCTATTTTGAAGTCGGTTGTATTTTTTTGTAAAAAGTTTTTTTTTTCACTTTTTTGTGGTTCACATGTGCTTACCCCTTCACAGCGTACCGGCGTGATGCTATGTTATGAACTGGTGAGATTTCAGCAATCCCAGTCCATTTGCTATCATTTATTGAGGAGTTCGTTGCCTATCTCCGAAGTTCTTTATCAGATCTTCACCAAATTGAAATGGAACCACTCCGAGAAAGTACTTTTCCAAAAACTACCCAAATTGCTTCTAGTCTGGCTATAAAATTTGAAAAGATCCCTCTACTTCTCCAGGATCCCATCATCAGATCCTGACTTGATGATTATGGGACCACTTGGTAAGTGCACCATTTCAAACAAAAAAAAAATCCAAATCGGTCCAGCCGTCTTCGAGTAATCGGGGAACATATGTACATAAAAAAAAGGTTCCTACGAATTGAGAACCTCCTCCTTTTTTTGAAGTCGGTTAAAAAGAGGGCGAAGGTATCTCTTAACAAGGTTATATTCTTAGAACCCGTGGCCACGTACCTACTATCTGCACAAGGAGTAAACAATTTCCTTACCCAGGCCATGACGGACCAAAACATTCAACATATCTCTCTAGAGATATCTAAGTCAGGTACATAAACTCACGCTTTTTAACCCGATTACGCCAGGAGAGTAATGTGTTTCGAGAGTATGTATTTAAGTAGATCTGTATGTCTATTTTTCTAGTTTACAATACGGCAGTCGTCAACTACAGGCTTTCTCATTCATTAATATTAGTAAGATTATTATAAAACAAAATAAATTCGTCAAATAATGTCGCATTTTCCAACTCATTTATCACGGAAGTACAAAGATAAAGACAAGTAATAACTAATAGGATTAGTAAATTAATCTTAACAATCGCATTAAGTACACGCTAGCCTCAATTTCAAGCGAGTAAGCCAATTATATAAAGTAGGCCATTGCCCACATGTAAACGAACACTATAAATGGATTAAAATGCTTTTGAACATAAATTTGGAAGTGAAGGTCTTTTAATTTTCCGGAAAGTGGTAATTTTAATTTATGACATTAGAATAATTTGAATTACCATTAATTTATAACGCTCGAAAGAATATTAGGTTACTCCAGAGAATAGTAAAATAGAATTTTGACAGAACAATAAATATTGATGGAATTGTTAAATGTCTACCGCGGATGTCGCCATTGTAGATATCGAAAAAAATAATTTACTAACTTTCATCAAATCAAGCTTATGGCCTATGGAAGTTAGGAGAATAGCCATCATAATTGAAAGCTAAATTGACAATTTTATTGATGGTAAAAACTTAGCTTGACAACATAGGCTTGACTTCATGGCTTTTATAAATCATCGCCACAAAAAATAAACGTTATGAGGCCTTACGTGTCATTTGCTAACCGAATAACCTAGCAACTAATCCCTAATCTCTTCAAAATTAGAGTGAACAGGCTTCTTCTGGGTAAGCTCGCTCCATCGTCGACTTTGTCTCTGTCTTCTATGACCTAGACTAGAGTCAAGAGCAAACCCATATTAAATAAAAAATAAAATAAAAAAAAACTGTTACTTTCTCATAATTTTGTTTTATTATAAAACAAAAAAATCGTAACGGTGAGATTGATTTCTGGATTTTAAACTATTTTTGAATAGGCAATAGACTAGGGGCCCATGCTTTGGAACGAAAATGATCGCAGCTATAACCCAGTTAAAAAAAAAAAAATCTTATTTACAGTAAACACCAGGTTCCGCAACAGAATCACGTGCCATCTCCGCTGGGAGGTTCACTAATCAACCTAATGCAAATTAAGATTAAAAGCTTTTAGATTATTTCTATCTGGATCCAACATCAAGGTGATCTGATTGACCCTCAATAACAACCTCAATTTTATTTTTGTGCTTTAATATGTTGACATTTAAACATGTCTTTTTCAAGCACAATTTTTTAAATTTATAATTTGCCTTGAAACCGGAGGAATAGGAAGGTTCTGTGAAAATTGGTTTTCATGAAATTATTGGACATGTGATGCGGAGATATGTGGAAATTCGTGATGGTAGTAAACTAAAATAAAATATAAACATAATTTAAATAAATAAAATGAATAAGAGCCTTCTCCTTTTTGTTTTCGGAAGACTTAAAAACAATGGATGAACCGTGTCAAACATCATTAGTCAACATAATTAGCTGGAATTGTTTGCTTACTGAGATGACGACTAAAAGAAAAGTATGAAAGAAATATGTTGCGTTTTTGTAAAAACTTTGATTATAGAGTGGCTACCATTCGAACTGTGTATGTATTTTATTGTTACTCGAACAAAACAAATTGCGTTAATATTGTTTTCGACGATCTAAACTAGCATTGACAGGCGATATGATTGATGTATATTAGTTATCTACAGTTTATTGTGAGAACGTAAAACAGGTGCACCACAGCGCTCTCATCAATCAAGATTTTTTTTATTTTTAGTACAACGATTTTTTTATATTAAAGATTTTATAGAAGCATGTCTATAAAATTTTGTATTAGAATTCGTTACCGAAGATGTTATTGGATCGGTTTTCGAACAAACAACGTCAATAAATATTTTATGTTAGAACTGGTTACTTAAGTCGTGAAAGGCCTGTTAAAATTTGTAACTTTTCAAGATCACAGAGCAAAACGATAAAGTCCAAACCTCCCGTAATAAGCAAGAAATCTGCAAGTGGGATAAACTTTTTTCATCTCCGTAATCACAACCACTTAAAATGGGTTTTATGTCACTATGAATAAAGTTTAATTTTGTTGATTGAGGTACTTTTGCGCCAAACATTGTATAATATACAGTGTGTCCCAGAAGTGTATGGTCATATTTAATGGTGATGTTGGGCAGCTGATAGACATTAAGGGAAAACGAGCAAAACAACAAAAAATATCACTTTAAAAAAAAAGACTCAAAGTTCCAAACAAATGACTTTTCAAGCAGTCAGAGGGCCAATTCTACTAATTTTTATGCAACGTTCGCATTCCCATGTCAGTCGAATCTGTCAAAAATGTATAGAAATTGAGGCTTTATTGACAGATTGCGACTGACATGCGAACGTTGCATAATAATTAGTAGAATTGGCCCTCTGATCAGTGGTTGATAATTATTATATCTGTGATTGAACTAATTGATATCGTTTAGTCGTAAAACTAATAATTGAATTTTATACATTTTAGCTGTTTCCGAATATATTGATCGTATTTAGTACATTTTAGTGATGATATCCAAATACCATGATTGTATTTTGACATTTTTAACTGGATTTGATCATTTTAATTTTATTTAGTGTTTAATTTTAATTTGGCTTGCCCACTAAGGCAGAATGTATGGCTCAATTGTAACATTCCACCTTATTGTAATTTATACCCACATTCTTGCAAATAAAGAATTTGATTTGAACTAAAGTAGTTTTAAACGTTTTTTAAGTATTTCGTTTTTTGTTTTGCTGTTTTTTATTTTTTCTATTATTTCAATGTTTATTAGCAACCCAACAATCACCCTTCAATTTTACCACGCACTTCTGGAACATGCTGTAGATAACCCTGGGCAGTGGAGGGTTAACTTTGTTACGTTTTATTCCAGTGAGGACAGAACAGATTGACAAGACAAAATGGGCTCCATTTTTGGGACCTTTATAAATAATTAGGTAGTCGTTGGAAATTTTATAAACTCGGTCTGTTACGACCATATTAAAACATGAAAAAGTGATTTTACTGCCGACGAAATTTTCTGGTTTTTTCACTTTTCTGTTGGAAAACTTTAGCGTTATATTTTCAGAAGTTTTGAGTTTACTTTATGTTTCAGTTTTCTTGGGAACTCGGTGAAAGTCGTCGGCATTGAAATATTATTGACTTGAATTTGGTAGAAGTTACATTTGCATATATATATGGAGATAGGTGAAAAGTTTAGTTCGAAGTTTACTCACTTTATCCACTTCTGAATTCTAGCATCTGTTTGTGTTTACTTAATGTGATATGGAAATCACCTAGAAGAATGATATATTTACCTTTGTGCTTCGCAGCACGTCACCGCAAGTTGAATGCTGAAAATGCAAAATCATCGGGCTAGCGAAAGTCCACTCTGTACTATTTCGAGCATGAATTTCGAAAATCACAGTCAATTTATTCTTACAAAAATGCTGCAATAGCGCACTTTACATTCCTGCAAAGCTGAAGGAGTACAAAATACTTTAGCCACACGACCTCTCAAGCAACATTTCATTGTGATACGATCACCACTAGTTGCACAACCAAATGAAATACAGGCAATTTAAAACTGTTGGAACCACCTAACATCCTCTTGGCTGTGAAACGTTTTGGCTCCGTTGCCAACGTTGAAATGTCACCTGTATCACTCGTACTGGAAAGAGATTTACAAGTATGGTGCCGTAAATGGTACCTACGAGTAGCGGTTGATTTGGAAATGTCCTTGACTTTTATTGCGCTGATAAAGGCAACTTAAGTGTATTGGCAAGAATTTGGCTTTCGTATGACTCACCTACGAATACTTATGGGTCCTTAGTGTTAAATTTATTTAAATGTTAGCTGATATTTATCGAGGAAAACCAAATGATTATATTCTAATGCTATAAGAACACATTTTTCATAGCCTTTTATCGTAATGTCACTTCTACGTAAAAAGTGGTACACTTTTTTTCTCGCGAAAATTCGACGTACTGTTTCGTCTTAATTTTTTGTTTACGTGTCAAAATAAGTGACCAATATTTTTTGGTAATCTTACTGACTCGGTCGGACTAAATAAATTTTCTTCGGAATCTACCCCACTGACATCATATTCTCATGTGTAACAAAAATAAAATGATTAAATATTACGTCTGTAACCAAGAAGGCAATCTATATTCACGCAAAAAAGCGCAAATCATAAAATGTTATTACTGAAAAATTAAATTGTAAATATCATTCCGATTTATTAGTATTGGAAAAGCAAAGATCAAGGTGAAAATATTTGAATTGGAAATTGAGATCAATCAAAATTAATAAAGACACCTTTCGATAAATATCAAAATTGGAGTAGCTCATCTTTTATTCCAATTTTGAAGATATTAAAAAGTTATCGTTGGATATTGTTTTTTGATCCTCGGATTTTGGACGTTTGATTGGTTTGTTGAAACGAGCAACAGTATTTATTTTGATCAGAAATGTGTTTTTCCTTTTAATAAGAACTTGTACTTTATTTTATTAAGGTCCGACTTTTCAATAGTCCGATAAGTTTATCCTCAGGAATAGAAATGGCGGTTTGACAGCTTTGTATAAAGGACATGACAAAACAGCCGTATCTATCTATCTATCTATCTATTGGGGTTTGGTTTCCGCACTTAGTCCTGATGTTGGACCATTGTGCGTGGGCCATGGCGGCCGTCATTCCAACCAGCCGACCTCCCTCCAGAAGCAGATCAGTCCTCCTAAAGAGTTCAGGGTGTCTGTGAGTGAATTTGGTGTTCCTATCGTTTGTCTACGTATATCGGCGACGCCTGTGCACTCAAGGAGCACGTGCGACACCGTTTCCTCCTCCTCCATGCATGCTCTGCACAGAGGACTGTCTGTTATACCTAGTGTGTGGAAATGCTTATTCAGTGAGCAGTGTCCGGTGATGGTCCCTGCCACCATTCGCAGGCTGCCCCTATCCAGTCGCAGAAGGCGCTTGGTAAGTTTATTGTTTAGGAGTGGCATAGCCTCCTTGGACTGCCTGCAGCCTGGTGCCGAGGTCCACCAGCGTTCTGCTTGTGTGTGGGTATGTTCTTGTAGCCACGTGCGTAGCTGGGTGAAAGGGAGTGGCACTATGGGTTCGGGTCCAACAGCCATCGTACCAGACTGGCCAGTTCATCGGCCGCGTCATTTCCTAGTGATCCGCTGTGACCTTTTATCCACTGCAGCGTCACGGTGTTGCGGTTTGTCACCGTGACGCGTTCTAGTGCATCGTGGCATTCTTGTATTTGTTTCGAGGTGGTGTAGTTTCTATTTAGGGATTGGAGAACTGAGGCGCTGTCGGAGAGTATACGAATATGAGTGTCCGTGACTCCCCTGGCTTCTATGGCATGGATCGCTAGGATAATGCCCACGCATTCCGCCTGGTAAACGGTATTGAGCTTTCCTAGTGGTCTGGATATTCTAATGTTGAGGTCGCTGGAGTAAACTCCAACTCCGGTTCCGGTACTTGTTTTTGATCCATCAGTGTAGATTCTCAGCTCTTTGGGACCTGAGTGGTCATCCAATTCTTGTGTTAGCACTATATTATAGTGCTTTTGGAAATGGTGCATCTTTTGAGCTTTGTCATTGGGTGATGACATCATGGGTTGTCGTTTTACGGCATCTTCCATGATGCGTGTATGCTTGATTCTAGAGTCTTTACCTAAAGTGCCAGCTGTGCTGAGCCTGAAGGCCGCTAGGGCCGCTTCCTCCTGCACTATAAGGTGCAGTGGTGGCAGTCCCAGCATAGCCTGAAGGGCCGCAGTGGGTGCCGTTCTCATGCTGCCAGTGATTGCCACACAGGCGAGCCGTTGCAGCTTCTCAAGGTCTTTCTGTGCTGTGCTCAAGTCGGTCCTGGGCCACCAGACTAAGGAGCCATACGTGATTATCGGTCTGATAACTGTGGTGTATAACCAGTGGGTTGTATTGGGGCTAATACCCCAGTTCCTACCTAGCATGCGTTTGCATTGCCACATGCATATACTGGCTTTTGTGGTGGTGTATTGAGTGTGCTTCGCCCAATTCAACTGCTTATCCAGATATATGCCCAGGTATTTGGTTTCAGTTGAAAGGCTGAGGGTGGTTCCGAAGAACCGTGGTAATTCTAGTGTTGGTAACTTCCTCTTCTTGGTGAAGAGGACCAGTTCGGTTTTGGCAGGGTTCACTGCTAGCTGATATTCTTTGCACCAGTCCTCTACTATTTTCAAGGCTTGGCGCATGAGGTTGCATATCGTGTTTTCGTGTTTTCCGTTTATTATTATGGTTATGTCATCTGCGTAACCAACGGTAAAGTATCCTTTATCATTGAGTCTTTTAACGAGGTTATCTGCGACGAGGTTCCATAGTAATGGTGAAAGGACTCCCCCTTGGGGGCAACCCTTCGCCACAATGGCCCTTGTTGTGTTATTTATTGTGACTTGTACAGCTCTTTGCTTGAGCATGTTTGTGATCCAGCCGCTCAGGGTCGTGTCCACACCGTGCTTTCCGAGGGCTTTGCTTATACTCTGGAACATGGTTTTGTCAAAGGCGCCCTCGATATCAATGAAGACAGCCAGTGAGGAGCATTTATGGTTTATAGCGCTTTCGATCTTTGAGACCACGCTGTGCAGCGCAGAATCTGTTGATTTCCCCGCGGAGTAGGCGTGTTGTTGTCTGTGGAGTGGGTATTGGCGCAGGGGTCCATCCCGAATGTATCTGTCACAGAGCCTCTCGAGGGTTTTCAGTAAAAAGGATGTCAGGCTTATTGGTCTGTATGCTTTGGGTTGTGTGTAGTCTGTTTTTCCCGGTTTGGGGATAAAAATGACTTTCACTTCGCGCCATGCTAGGGGTACGTATCTGTGTGCTATACAGGCTTGGTAGATTGCTAGCAGCCATGGTGTTATGGTGCTCTCCCCCCATTGTAGCAGGGCTGGGAAGATGCCATCTAGTCCTGCGGATTTATATGGTTGAAAGGTCTTTATAGCCCATGCTATTCGATCTTCTGTTACTATATTCCGGGCTGTAGACCAGTCTTGGTCAGCAGGGGTTCGTCCCGATTCGCCTGCCCACACTCTGCCCTCAAGAAGATTACAGTCTGGGAAGTACGTTTCCAGAAGGACTCTGCTGGTTTCTTGGTCTGTTTGTGTGTATGAATTATCTAGTTTCTTTAGTGCGCCGAGAGTGCGGTCCTGTTCAGTTGATAGGATCTTCCTTACTCGGGCGGCTTCATTGTTTGATTCTATGGATTCACAGAATTTCCGCCAAGCAGTTTTCCTGGCGGTTCTGATTTGTTTCTTAAAGGTGTGTTGGGTTTTTTTGTACGTTTCCCAGTCTACAGGAAGTCTAGTGTTCTTTGCTCTATTGAATTGTTTGCGGAGTGTACTTCTGAGTTTTTTAAGTTCTGTGTTCCACCAGGGGTTACCCTTACCCTTGGTATGTGATGCTGTTAGTTTACAGCACGTGTGATATGCTTCGGTTATGTAATCGGTTAGTTTTGTTACCGTGTTTTCTAGTTCTGTGGGATCTGTAATTGGAGCTTGATGCAGCTGGTGCCCATTTAGCAGAGAAGCTAGGAGGCGTTTAAATTGAGGTATATTTGTTCGGCGCGGATTTCTAAAACAGCCGTATTTATTCTTTAGGTTACAATTTGCTAGCTATTGTAAAATCAGCTCGTAAGCATACGTGATATACCTATTATATAATACTTGCTTTTGCCCGCGACTTCGTATGTGCATATCCCGTTTTTTCCGTTCCCGTAAGAATTTCGTGAAATCCTCTCTTTGTGATCCCCTACAGAGTGTAGGGAAGCTACATGCCAATTTCAGCAATGTACGACCAGAAGTTTCGGCTGCGCGTTGCTGTCAGTCACTCACTCACTCAGTCAGTAACGGAAGAATTTTATAAATATTTATAATTGAATACTGAAAATTAATTAACATTATAATATATAATTAAAAATGTTTTGAAAGAAATTACACGCCTGTCCAAGGAAATGGACCCACTTGGTTCACAGTGGTTGACAATTGATATATTTTAAAGAACCATCGAGTTCAAATCTCAGTCATAATCTGTCAAAACCACATTTCACTGGTATAAGATCACGACGACTATTTTGAACATTTTTAATAACGGGAATTCAATTTAAGGGGCATAGGTTATTTTGTAGATAAAACATATTATATAGTAACAGATTTATGTCACAGTTTTTCATCTTTAAACGAGATTTCAAATAAAAAACTTAAAAATTAAAGCCGTGGTAAGGACGTAGGAGTGTTCATTAAAATAAATTATTTAAAGTTGAGATATTTTTAAAAGTTTGTTATATTGGTAACGGTATTAGAGTAGGTTATTTTTATATTACCACAGCGTGAGCGACGTCGAGTTTATTTTTAAAGTGTTCTATAAATACGATGTTATTAGGTTTTACCTGTTACAAGATAAAGGCAAGGAGCTTTTAAAAATACTTTTCAGCTATTATAATAATTTTAGATACCACTGGTTTTTCGAAGCGGTTTTGCCATCGAGAATATTTCGTTCGAACGTTATAGTAATAAAATATATAATATATCCTAATCCAGGTAATGGTCTATCCGAGTGCCAAGTTCTATCGAATTCCGTACAGACATTGAGACGTCAAACATCCAAACGAATTTTTATATTTCTGAAATTAATAAAATTGAAAAATGGAAAAATATAATATCAATACTTTATTTATCCTAATAACATTCCGATATTTAAACAGTGTAAATGTCTGATTCCGTGTCAAGGTGACCTACGTCTTTTCAGGTAGGTATCTTAGATCGTAGAATCATAATGATATGGTTATGTTACCTACAATAGCTTCTGAAACTGGCTGGCTGGTAAAAGTCGATAATCATCCCATGGAAATTTATTAGGGAGATATAAACGTCCCATCCAGGCCATGGCCCAACTGTGTTCCCAAAATTCAACTCAATCACTGGTTTTATTTACTTCATTGATTATTTAATAACGAACATTAATTTAATGTTAGATAGATCAATTTATTTTATGAGCCAAGCTTTAGTTTACCGAAGTACTTACTTTTCCAAGCCGTTGACGTGAAATTAGTCCACCAATTACCAAATTAATTATGTCACAACATGGCGTAATTAAAACTAAATAATTTCGAATACATCAGAGCATGGTCGTCACGCAATGTTTACGGCGCTCCAGTAGGTAAAGCCACAGTATCATGTTAATTGTTACAGTAGTCCAACTTCTACACTTTTGACTTAGAAATGACAATATTTATGTCATCCTAAGATGCTGGCACTTCACTTGGCGTATTTTCAAAATATCGGCGTCAGATCGTCAATACAAAATTACCGTCATTTCATCATTCACAAGTGACACGAATATTTTGAAAAATACGCCAGCTGAAGTGCCAGCAGTAGATGAAATCTTTGACGGGTAGTCACAAATATGAATACATACAATACTGGAGCAAGCAAGGAATTGCAGAACCAAATAGCCGTTATTTTTTATACATTAGAGTTCTGACCCTCAGAAAAAAGGTCATTAAATTAACAGTAACCATGAATTTATTTATTATTATCCTAAAGTGCAGTGTAGCAGTCTTAGTTTGGATTCCAATCTTTCCCCTGCTACCAATTGCTTTGCCAACAAACATGCGTTAACTTACTGTTAGAATTTATAAGTGGTAGAGCTTTAATAAAAATTAAAAATCCGAGGGAGACCATCCGTAAAATTGGGTTTGACGTAAGAATTAATAAAATTGTAAATATGTGAACAAATTTTCTGAAAAGATATGTACTCAAGGAAATTGGAATCTTTATAAGATAACATCCATCCGTCTGTCACAGAAGTAAAGCTTCTGTGACAGACGGATGGATGTTACTGTTTTAAATACTAGTTACTTCGGAATACAAAAAGTTCAGTTTTATTTTAAAATACAATCAAGGTTTTTTAAATGTTATTCCGACTGTACTATCAGAGGGCAATACATGCGGAATAATAAATAATTTATTATCTTCACAGTTTTAATCAAAGAAGAAAGAAAAAATATTTAATTGCCACAAAACGATATACATATTATTATGTATATGTATAAGTGGATTTTGCTTAAACTAAATCCTAAACGATAGTGTTGGTAGTTCTTAAATTAAGTTAGTAAAGACAAGTTAAAAACTAAATAAGAATAAAAATAACAAATATATAAGTATGAATAAATTAAATAATACAGAAAAAAACAAAAACCGATTCCAACCAGACTTAACCTTTCTAAATCCCACGTTCATTATCATTTGTACGTCCATAAATACTTCCGAGGGTGTAACGCAGACAAAATATTTATGCATTTGCCAGACACTTACGTATAAATATCAATATTTTGTTGAAAATAAAAGTTATTGCCTTCCCTCGGATCCCCTTATTTTATTTATTAAATACAGCTAGTTTGAAAGTACACCGGGCAAGATGTCGTAACTTATCGAACGTATAAACTGCAGTAAACTATACGGAGGCAAAGTTTCACGCCGCTCTTAGGCTACATTTGAAATATTATATTAGGAAGTTGTGTAGGTAATGGTATACGGTGTCTGGGTTCTATTCTGAATTTGTATTTCGGTAGTCTTAATACCCTGTAGGTAGGGGCTAAATAATAATAGCCGCATGGGCCGATCTACAAATTCTAACAGGTCGGTCTGTGGATAATTGGTGGCCATCTTAATATACCAAGATTTTTTTATGCTCGGAAAGCACGTTAACCCGTTGGTCCCGGCTGTCATTTGTAGATCTTAGTCAGACGTTACGGATAGCCATTATAGTAGGCGCCAGATAAATGTGGAATAAAGTACATTGACCTTTCCCTAATAACTGTTCATAGGTACCTGAACAATTAAATATGAATCGTTTTTCATTATTAGACAATGTTAAGGATCACGAGAGATGATGATTCGGGACAGCTTTGTGTCATTAATTCCGTTTTTCAAATTAAAAATGTCAATAATTGTAGGTGGGTCAATGACCGTTATTCCACGATTATCTGGCGCCTACTATAGGAAGAAAATCTGACACCAGTCTTGCCAAGAAGTACTGCGTTACCAGTTTCTAGGACAACCTTAATGCTTAAGACATTAAGTCCGCCTTTGTACAGTGATTTTACTAGTGCATAAAGCTTTAGTAATTAAATAACCCAGAAACTGGGTTACGCAGCACATGTGCACAAGGAGGTCAGATAGGCATGTACCTCCACGTAAAATACCGATATTCAGCTGAATCCGGTTTGACTGGAAGCCGATCCCAATAAAGTTGGGAAAAGGCTAGGCAGATGATGAATCTTCATACCCTGTTCTCCTAGTATGAGTTTTGTACGTTAACTGGGAACTAACTCGAAAAACAAATATTTCATTTACTGTTCCTACGGCTGAAACCGACAAAAACCTCTTCTATGGAGGCAAGAGAGCCGGGGCTATGTCAGTGTGCAGTGACAGTTAGTAAGTACCTACCAAACTTTAATAAATAAAACATTCGTTTTGTTTATTTCCCGTTTTGTAATTTGAATAATTGTTGTATGAAAAAATCAAACATACGAGTAGTTTAAAGTTGTATAAAACTTCAACAGATTCATGTATTTGAAACTCATTAAAATACAACCTCGTTGGAGGGTATGTTTTATTGCCATATAAATAACCAATAATCTTTTATAATTAGGACATTTAAAATTAAAAACAAGGACGCCGTACCTCACGCTTTTATTGTAATTAACTTTAACCTTGGAACAGGCAGTTAAAGGACTACAAGACGTAAACAGGTCGTAAGTAATGACGAGTTTTATGAATTTAGTAAGTAAGTTTCATTAAGATAAGACATTGCAATCACCTCTAGTGACGCTAGGTTTTTTTTCTTAGAAAATCCTCATGGATTCTCTCCATCTCGAAATAATGGAGTGTCATGTTGCACCACCAAGGAGGAGCTCGTGGCTAAAGAATAACAGCCGCACGGGTCGATCTTCAAGGTTGAACAACGCTTGCCGAGGTTGGTCTGTGGATGGGTGACCATCTTAACATACCGAGACTCCTCCGTACACGGAAAGCACGTTAAGCCGGCTGTCATTTGTAGATCTTTGGCAGTCGTTACGGATAGTCAGAAGCCAGATAATCTGACACCAGTCTTGCCAAGGAGTATCGTGTTACCCAGTTAATGGGATGTGGAGGTCTGGTAGGCAGCCGCTCCACGTAAAATACTAGTATCCAGCTGAATCCGGTTTGACTGGAAGCCGACCCCAATATAGTTGGGAAAAGGCTAGAGATGATGATGATGTCACACCACCAACTGATAATGAGACATCACTATATAGGTGATGGGGCCCGATAGCAAAGGCGGCCCAGTAATAATAGTGTTGGATTGGATTAACAAATCCAATGACCGCACAAAGATATTCCCATAAAGGCACGATAAGACTACAATGTGTACCCAAAATGGCATCAAATAGCCCAGGACAGAGAGAGATGGCAATCATTGTGAATATGTATAATATCTTCTTCAGTCGGTCCCTCATTACTGAGGATCGTGGTCACTGGATCCCTTTAAGCGGACAATCTGTCTCCATCGAATCCGGTCCAAAGTTGCCACCACCACCTGCTGGAATTTGCTTGAGGACATAGCTTCTTTAACTTAGTCCGACCATCGTGTTGGCGATCGGCCTCGTGCTCTCTTTTCTTCCGTATTGCCAACAATTACCAGCTTTTCAAGGCTGCTATCTCCCCTTCGCATTATGTGGCCAAAATACGCTGTAAGCAAACTGTAGACAATCGGGTCTTGATATTGAGTTGAGAAAGGACAGACACATTTGTGCGTTTAGCTGTCCATGGGATTCGGAGCATCCGCCTCCAGCACCACATTTCGAATGCGTCTATCCTCTGTCTTTCTCTTGCTCGGATTGTCCACGTCTCAACTCCATAGAGGAAAATCGGGAAAACCAGTGCTCTGACCAAATGGGCCAGACATATACCGCGGTTTTTCCAGATGTTCTGGAGACGCGTCATAGCATCTTTAGCCATGGCTATCCGTCGCTTTATTTCCGGGACGCAGCTGCCTTCATTATTGATAATAGAGCCTAGATAAATAAAACTGTCCACGGTATCGATACCCTGGATGCCATTGTCACCCGCTTTTCCCGCACGATCTATCACCATAAGCTTAGTTTTCTGCCTATTTATTGCAAGCCCTAAGTTGTCACTCTCCATCTCCAATTTATACAGTATCTCCCGCATGTAGTCAAAAGTAGTAGCTAGGAGAACGGTGTCATCTGTATATCGCAGATTGGAAATGCGCTTTCCACCAACAGCAAACCCCTTCTCCCAGCCCTGAAGAGTTTTCCGGATTATACTCTCCATATTTTTAAATTGAAGAGCAGAGGTGAGAGGATGCATCCCTGTCTAACGCCTTTCTTGATGGAGAACACATTTGAACAGTCGGTGTCTATTTTAACGAAAGAGCGGTTGTTGATGTTTAGGCATCGGACTAGATCAATAAGGTGTTGTGGCGTACAAATGTCCCCCAGAACCTCCTACAGCCTATCCCACTGCACACAATCAAAGGCCTTACTGTAGTCAATGAAACACAACAAGACAGTGCTGTTAAATTCCCGGCTTTTCTCAATAATTTGGAGAACATTCAGGATTTGTTCCCGCGTGCCTTTGCCTTTAACAAACCCTGCTTGTTCTTCTGGAATTTTTGGACCGAGAAAGTGTTTTAGCCTGTTATTTATGATGTACAGGAGTATCCTGCTCACATGTGGGATAAGTGCCAGGGTCTTGTAGTTGCTGCAGTCTTTGGTAGAGCCATTTTTATAAAGCGGAACAAACACTGACTCTGTCCACTCTTCGGGCCATCTCCTGGTCTTCCAGATGGAGTTGCAAATATTTTGAATCTGCTTCACACCTTTGGTGTTCAGGTTTTTGAGTAACTCGGCTGGTATTCCATCTTTACCTGGAGATTTTCTAACCTTGAGACATTCAATGGCACGTTCGATCTCTGACTGCAGAATTTCTGGTTCTTGTGGTGATACATCTGTCTGCACGCCGTTTCTCTCGTCTCGTCTCGTGTTTCGCAGAATTCTGTTCAAGATTAGCACAGATGTTGTTGATGTACTGGTCATAATCTTTGCGGCAACTTCTCTGGACCTCTGTGCTGAGTTGATCATATAACCTTCTGTTTTCTAGGAAGGTCAGACCCTTTCTCTTTAATTCACGTCTACGAAGAATTAGGTCAGCTGTTCTCGAAGATATAAAAGGCTTCATGGTAGGTTTAGGCATCATATTTCTCTTGGCAGTTTGCACAATAATTTTTTTCAAGGCCTTCCAAGTGACGTCTGGGTCAGTACCGTCACTTAGAGAACAATTAGGCACATTATGTTCAATCGCTTCTCTGAAGGCTTGTAGGTCAACATGGCGCATGTTCAGTGTGCGTTCTTGCTTGAGCAGTTTTCTCAACCGAAGTCGGACTGTGGTAACCAAAAGCTGGTGATCAGAGTCACAGTCCGCCCCTGGGTATGTCGTAGTGTTCATAACAGACGATTTCCATCGGCTCTGGATGAGGATGTAGTCTATGTGGTTTCTAAAACAGTCGCCAGAAGAAATCCAAGTATACAATCGTCGGATATGTTGCTTAAAACAGGTGTATAATATAAGTATAATTCAAATGTAAATGCTAAGTACAATTAACAAACGGAAAAATAAGGTTTTTTTTATTTTTATTTAATTTATTAAGACTACAATTATGTGAGATACTACGCACCCCAGACAAGCCCACCACAGTATTCTTAACCACTGCTAACACCAGAAAAATGCCATGTCAGCTGCCAACGTCAAAAATGAAAAATATATAGTCTTGTATAGCTCTGACTCTGTCTTACAAAGGAACCATAATGGCATTGGCCCGCCATGGCAGGGTCCTGGTTTCCTCAAGACATTTTCTTTTACTGAATTCATTACTTTTTGAGAAAGTCCAATCTTCTTGTAATAAAATACCATGGTCCTATAAGTACCCACTACAAGTTTTAACTCCACTCTTCTGAGTAAAAAACTTTTGAAGTGGTGACGTGTGCTCCTTTCGTTAGAAAGTTCCGAGTTTCGTTGCTGCACAACTTTCGCAGCCTGCATTTTAAGTAGAAAGGCTTAGTACCTTGATTGGCACGACAGACATTCCAGTTAAAAGTTTACGCTTTTAATTATAATTTGAAGGTTCTGTAATCTATTTTGTTTTACCTGCTTTTGTCGGCGGCTTCACGAACGTAAAACCGGCTAAGTGTGAGTCAGAATCACAGAGGAAGTGATTCGTACCATAAATCGAAAAAATCACGTTTCTTGAATGTTAGTAAATCTGCCTAGCCTTGTCTTTACTATATATCGGTTCAGTTTCCACTCTAACAAGATGCAGCTGAATACCAGTATTTCACATGGAGTTAGGTAATGCCTGTATTCTGACAAAAAAATTAAATTATCAAATTATAACGTGTTTTTTTTTTCTAGTAATACAAAATTTTATCAAAAACCACTCTCATTTTGAGTCTTAAATATTAAGTGTATAGTATAGATGATACCTTACCGATGACCTCAAACTAGCTGGTTTTGTAGAGGGAAACGCTGCTAAGTAATAATATTAGGCGCGGAAGCATTTAAGGTTGTAAACATCCTGATGAAATTGCCACAAACAACGTTAAGAAAAACAAAGTAGCTTTATTGGGATTAAAAATATCTTTCAGTCACGATGGGTCCGTCTTTTTATATATAACGGATTTCCGAGCGGCTGAGACACCACGTTTCGCTGTTTATCCGTCATCTGTTGGTCCACCATTATGGGCGTGTAGGTGCAGGTAGTTGAAGAATAATATTCACAAAATATCTCACTTAATTTAACTTGTAATATTTTAACAAAGCTTCACCAAAATAACTAATGATTACAATAATAATTACTGATCCAGAGCCAATGGGTTTGTGCATGTGCCTCGGCTGACGGTCGCGTCAAAAGTGGCCGTCACTGCCGCCATGACATTCACAACTCCATTCGGTGTTACCCGCTCTAAATTAAAATGACCAATAAAGAAATAATTCTTACACCACAGAGTAAAAATAATCGATTACAACTTATAAAAACTGTTAAAATAAATCAACTAAATTATCGCGCGCCGTTACGGCCGTCCTGCATCATCACACGTCCTCGTGTGTACTTTCTTCAACATCTGTGAGCAAATGAACAACCAGTTGGTCACATACTTCAAAACTCGGTCATTCTGACCACAACAACATTTTCAAGAATGTTTGTCAAACCTTGACATGTCTAATCGAAATAAATCCAAGCTTAATCGTCACTAAGACCGAAGACAACTAGATCTGAAAGGGTACTAAGATAGTGCTACGCAAATGCACGACATAGTATCACAGACTTTCACGTACCACACAGGCTAAAGCTAACAGGTGCCACACAGGCTCACGGGTGCCACACAGGCTCACGGGTGCCACACAGGCTCACGGGTGCCACACAGGCTCACAGATGCCACACAGGCTCGCGGGTGCCACACAGGCTCACAGATGCCACACAGGCTCACAAGTGCTACACAGGCATAAAGATGCCACAAAAGCTCAGAGTGCCACACAGGCTTACAGGAAATTAAATTACTCACCAGCAACAGCGCCGTTAACGGAACATTCTGACTCTACACTGTTAGTTGGCGTTTCCAGCCCAACATTCTACTCTAAAGGAACGTAACACTCAGGCATAGGTCGTATACGATCATGTGCATACTTATACGTAGAGTTTAATGCCTTAAGCAAATATCTGTCACCATCAAGCAGCTCAGCCACTTGATAAGGTCCTTTATATTTTGGCTCTAACTTTGTGTTATTGCGCTCATGATTTTCTAGTAGTACATAATCTCCTACTTTGAATTTATTTACTTTGGTTTTGTTTTTGTCAAACCTAGCTTTCTCTGTAGAGGCACTTGCCTCTATTGCCCGAGCTGCTTGCTGTCTGATCTCGTCTAATTCAACGTGTGTCTCGTCTGTATCCAGGGTCATTAACTGAAGAGGTCTAGCAACCTTTCCTATCAATAGTTCAAGGGGGCTTGCCTTAGTTGTACGGTTAAAGGTACAATTGATAGCAAGTTGGACATCAGGCAAGGCTGCCTGCTACGACTTAAGATTCCCGGTTTCGACTGTGGTTAACATGTTCCTTAAAGTGGACATAACTCGCTCTACTTGCCCGTTAGCACGACTAGAACCTGTGGCTATCAAATGTAAATTAATGTTGTGAGTTGTACAAAAGTCCCTAAACTCTTTCCCAGCAAAACATCTACCCTGGTCCGCTATTACACGCGTAGGTGCACCAAAGAGAGACACACACGATTGCAAAGCTTTAGTAGCATTCTTAGCGTCAATATTCATAGTATGATACAACAGTACAAATTTTGTAAAAGCATCGATAGAAACAAACATAAATACTCTTTGTTATCTCGCTTGCCACTTAGTTTTCCCGTGGCATCCATATGAATGGTGTGCCACGGGGTCGTAACTTTTGTTATTAGATGGAGCTCGGCTTGAACCTTGCCCGAATGAGACTTTGAGACCTTACATGTGATGTAATTATCAACAAATTTTATTACATACTTATTCATATTAGGGAACCAGTAATGACAAAAAGCCTTTTCTAGAGTTTTCTCCCAACCTAAGTGCATTACACTCTCGTGAACGTGATTAATAACAGCCCATTGAAAAGCCTTTGGCACCACTGGTAACCACGCACTCCGTTTATTACGTTCTATTTTTCGATGTAACACGCCTCTCCTCATTTCATAAGTCTTAACCGCCTCATCTGTAAAATCACTAGAATCGAGTTTCACAATAATGGAATTAACCCCCTCATCTTTTCGTTGCTCTGCTTGTAACCATTCATCTGATATTTCTGCTAAATAAACTCTTTTTTGCTCTATTTTTTTACTGACTAACTGGGAGATTGCTGGTAGAAGGTTTCGCGATAAGAAGTCTACATGTCCCATATTTTTGCCCTGACGATATTCAACGTCAAATTCAAAAGATTGAAGGAAACACCACCATCTGTGGACACGAGGGGTAAGGTCTACTTTAGACTTAGACGCCTTGACTGCATTGCAATCAGTCACTACTGTGAACTTTCGTCCTTGTAAGTAATGCCGAAAATGTTTTATGCTATTCACTATTGCTAGCGTCTCTAACCATATGAGTAATACCTTGACTCAGCGCTAGAGGTTCGGCGACTATAATATTCTATAACATGTAATTTCCGTTAATCTTTTGCATGAATATGGCACCATAACCTTCAGCGCAAGCGTCCGTATGCAACTCTATCGGCTGGTTTGGGTCGAAAATAGTTAGAACGGGTTTGCTGGTAAGTGTCGCAATAATTTCTTTTCTTATTGTTTCAAAAGCTGGTGTCCACTGTATTTTGCCTTAACCTGTAGTTAATCTATAAAGAGGGGCGGTCTGTTGAGAGAAACATTGACGTAGTTGAGTAACCGTTTGGGGAGGTGCTAGTTCTGTCAATGCTCTAATTTTTCGCGGATTTGGTCGTATTTCGCCAGAGGTCATAGATGACAGAGACAAAGTCGACGATGGAGCGAGCTTACCCAGAAGAAGCCTGTTCACTCTAATTTTGAAGAGATTAGGGTTGTATGCGTTCGGAAACACAGACGCAGGCAGAGAGTTCCACTCCTTTGCTGTGCCTAATAACGTAACCGTATTTTGCAGTCGTTTACCAGGGAATCTACTAGCTAAACTTTCCCGGATCAAAGAGCACTCAGCACCGGAATCAAAACAAAATGAAAACGACTCACCAGATTCGGTAGAGAGTAGATCTGTAGCTGGCTAAATGGTGCAGATATCCACTCGCCTCTCAACTCGGCTGTTCCCGGAGTCAGTCTCCTTCTTAGGACAGCGTGTGGCGATGTGACCAGGTTCGCCACAGAAGAAACAGGTCACTGACGTCGACGTTTTCTTTGAGACATTATCTTTGGCTGGTTGCGATCCACTATTTCCTGAAAACTTAGATTGAGGGTTAGCAAAAGGATCGCGAGAGCTTTTAGTCAAGCATTCATTTGCCATATGACCCGATTTTCCACAGCTGTAGCATCTTCTTGATTGGTCGAACTTTAGCTTCTTGGCGTCGGTAGGTGCATTTAATTTGTCCTGCATTGGAGGTCCTCTTTTCGGTACATAAAAGCCATCAGTTCTTGTTGTAGTTTAACTCGAGTATCAATCTCCGCAGTAAAAGCCAACCGTTGAAGCCGTGGCTCGATTTTAGCTGCATGCGCCATAGTTACAGCGATTGCTATCTTTTCAGTTGAATAGTTGTTCCATTGACTAAGTAAAGTGCTCAGAAATCGGTTTGCATAAGCTGACAAGCATTCTCCTTCCTTAGGAATTTCATTGAAAAGCCTGTATAACATTGCAGCAGGAGTTTCAACACTATCGTATCGAGCGAGAAATAGGTCCTTTAATTGAGGCCAAATTATTCCAGGAAAAGTATTTCGAGCTAGCCATGAAGCTGCCGACCCCTTGAGGGCTTTACTCATTGTAATAATCAGCCTACTGCTAGAAATTTGTTTTTCTGGCAAGCATAAATCGACGGTATTGCACCATGCTCGGGCATCACTATCTCGAGACTCGGGATTAAATTCAGGTAGTGCTAGCATAAAATCTTCTGAACTAGGTTCTTTAATCGCACGAATCAATTCTCTCATTTGACTTTGCTGCATTTCAAATAACAATTTCCAACGGTTATTTTTACTAGCACTTGAAAAAGAATCAATATTCTGACCTGTGGACTGTTCCTGCGACGTTCCATCGTATCCCACTTCTGATAACGGATTTCCGAGCGGCTGAGACACCACGTTTCGCTGTTTATCCGTCATCTGTTGGTCCACCATTATGGGCGTGTAGGTGCAGGTAGTTGAAGAATAATATTCACAAAATATCTCACTTAATTTAACTTGTAATATTTTAACAAAGCTTCACCAAAATAACTAATGATTACAATAATAATTACTGATCCAGAGCCAATGGGTTTGTGCATGTGCCTCGGCTGACGGTCGCGTCAAAAGTGGCCGTCACTGCCGCCATGACATTCACAACTCCATTCGGTGTTACCCGCTCTAAATTAAAATGACCAATAAAGAAATAATTCTTACACCACAGAGTAAAAATAATCGATTACAACTTATAAAAACTGTTAAAATAAATCAACTAAATTATCGCGCGCCGTTATATATATTATGATGTGCAAAAATACCATGGTCATTTAAGTACCCACTACAAGTTTTAACTCCACTTTTCTGAGTACAAAACTTCGGAAGTGGTGACGTGTGCTCCTTTCGTTAGAAAGTTTAAACAACAAATAAGTAGATTCAGCCGGTCTATTTTGTCAACATCTCACCGTGTAAACTTAAACGAGGAGTGTCCATGAAGTGAAATTGTCATTCCATCTTGTTTGTATGGATTGACAGCTCACTTTATGTTCACTTCGCCTGAGCTTACATGGTGAGAGGTTTACAGAATCGCACTACATATTCGGCCGTCACTGTACAATGTGTAACAGAATAAATGCAATATTTTTTTCGCGATTTCAGTGTTGGTACTATAGTAAATGACCCGTTCTCAGGTGCCTTTTACGTTTATTCTGTAACACTTTGTTGAAATAGTCTGCCATAGCGAACTTCATTCATGGTGGCCAATCCCAGCGGAAACTGGGCATCGACTAATAATAATAATAATATCGTAGATGCCGTGTAACCATAATGTAGGCTAGGCTACAATGCCGCCTCATGAAAGAATATTTAATTTATGTATTATTTTGTTCACCTACTTCCTACTGTGTCATATTTTATTCAATGATGATGCTAGAGATTGCCTTGTTGCATTCCGCCTACAAATCACTACTGAACAGTAAGGTATAAGTATATTTTCCTGAGTATTTATTTGCATTTTGGTTGATTAGTTCCCAACCTTTTTTATGAATTAAAAAGCGCGTGAGAGTTTTTGTTATCTGAACAACACAAAAGGAACTGCAAAAACTCTCACGCGCTTTTTAATTCATAAAAAAGGTTAACTTCCCTGAATCTAATCTAATCAAATCTAAATTAGCCCTTTATGTTCCACGGCTGGATTTTTCCAGCAGTGGAACATAATACATAGGGCTCCCTCTCCTTTTTTGCAAGGTAAAATCACCACACCGAAATGACCTCCACACCACACCACTACGACCTCCGCACCACACCATTACGACCTCCACACCACGCCATAACGGCCTCCACCAAGACCAAAAGTCTTATTTTTGTAAAACCAACACTCTGTTTGCAGGGGGATGATAATTTGTGTGACAGGAGTTCCTAGTGCAGAAACCAGTCTCCCACAAAGAAATATTTCTATCTATTTATATAATGTTAATTTGTAAGGTACCTTTATGGAAAAGAAAAAAGATGTTTATTATTATTATTTTTCCACACGTTTGTCTTTTGCTATTGCGAGCCAATCCTTCCGGTAAAAGCAATAAATAAATTTCGAATTGGAAAACCTTCCTACTAGGTACTTCTGTATTTTTTACGGTAGCCAGTCATTCTCTTTTATTATTATTCTAGCTCAGTATGATAGCATGAAATAATAAAGTGCATGAGAAATGGTATTGTTCAGGATCATCGCTCAGAAGATCCATTAATTTTGTTTCACTCACTTGACAGCCATTCACTGCGCTGGAAGAGAAGAGTATGGAATTGTGCATTCCGTATTCATCTTACAAATTTATTTCAGAACTTATAATTTTCCGAGTTAGCTTCGATTATCATAAAAAAGGCACTCACACGAAGGGTTCCATAGCATAAACCGAATAAAACACGTTTCTTGGTAGCCCTCTTTAATATTTAATTGTTATTATTTTTGTTACAGCGGCAATAGAAATACAGAAATACACACTGTGAAAATTTTATCTGTCTACCTATAACGGTTCTTGAGATACAGCATGTTGACAGACAGACGGATGGACGGATGGACATCGGAGGCTTCCACTGGTTACCCTTCGGGTACGGAACCCTTGAAAAGAAAGAAAAGAAAGAAAGAAAAATGTTTATTTGGGACTCGCACAATACAAACAAACCAGTAAAATAAAATGAATAACTAAACAGTATAATAAAATAATTATCTGTGCGAGGCCAAAATGGTCCCTATTTCAGCTTATGCTGCGATATCTAAAAAATAAATAACGCAGCGCTGGTATTCTGATAGGGCCAGTCAGTGGTGCCACGGATACATTCACGGAGCATATATAACAGAAATATACAAATAAAATAATAAGTATAAATATGGGTAAAAATGCAACAATTATTAATATATATATAAATAATAAAAAATAAATAAAAAATCGGTACATACAAACAATAAATAAGCTGACACCCAATAGCCCAGTGTCGTGTTGTCGATATCATAGACAAATGAATAGAGCGCGCAGGCGCAAGTGGGAGGTTATGGTCGGCTGTCACAATGAAAAGATGGTTTATTATTATTATTATTTATTATTTGGAAATATCACCCCAAGATTACGGGCTTCCTGCACCCTTTCAATGGAACACCCATCAATCTTCAAGTCCAAGCCCACATTACTCATTTTACTTAAAAAAATGTCTAGTCGCCATGACCATAAATGTTGATTTTACTGGGTTCAGAACCAGGGAGTTTCTAGTCGACCAGGCTGAGATCCTATCCAAATCCTCGTTCATTCTTCTTACAGTGTCAACAGTCTGCTGAGGATGAAATGGCAAATACATCTGCATATCATCAGCATAAAGGTGGAACTTGGCGTTGAGCAGGCAGTTAGTAATATCAGCACTGTACAAAATGAAAAGAAGCGGACCAAGGATTGATCCCTGCGGCACGCCCCTGATCACGCACTTAGGATCAGAAGACTTAACGGCTCCATCACTATCGCTTGAAACCCGAACTAACTGAGATCGGTGAGTCAAGTAACTCTGAAACCATTGCACCGTCTCAGGCTGACATCCATAGTAAGACAGCTTGGAGAGGAGAAGTGATGTATTGATAGAGTCAAAAGCACGTGAAAAATCTAGCAGGACAAGCATGGTGCCCATGCGCTTGCCTCTGGCTTCAAGGATATTTCGAACCACGTCCAGAAGGGCTGTGGCTGTGCTGTGTCCTTTGCGAAAACCTGATTGTAAAAGTGGCAAAATATTGTGTTTCTCAAGGTATGTCCAAAGCTGGTTGCAGACAACCTTCTCCAAGACCTTGGAGAGACATGGCAACAGACTAATGGGCCGAAGTTCTTTTACACAGGTAGGATTAAGTACCTTAGGTATGGGTCTAACTATAGCCAATTTCCACAGATCCGGGAAAGAGGAGGTGGTGATGGAGCAGTTGATGATGGCTGTTATAGCTGCAAGAGTTCGAGAAAGAGTCATCATCAGCATCTCAAGCGAGATGGAGTCAGACCCCTGAGCATTGGACTTTAGACCACGCAAAAGCCTCAGCACCTCATCCTCCCGGACAGGCTCAAGTTGGAAATGACAATTAGTAAATCTATGGTGCTCAAAATATGACAAGTCGGCAGTAGTAACCAAACCACTACCAGGTACATCCAAAAAGTAATCATTCATTTTTTCTGGGTCACTACAAAAGTGTGGTAAGGTAGGCTCCGATTTTTTGGAGATAGCTATGGAGGATTTTATGTGTTTCCATAACTTTTTAGGATGTTTAATGTTTTTATTGATATTAGTTTTGAAATATGCACACTTCTCACTGTCAATCGCAGCCCTAACAAGGTACTTAAGCTCCCTATAGGACTCAGCATGTTTTGACGCTTTAGTAGCTTTTGCCTTACTATGGCTGCTATCTCGCAGCTTCATCATTTCCCTAACAGTGTTGGAAGTAAGGCTGATAATGATATGAAGAGTTTTACATTATGAGGAGTATTCTATCTATATGATGATGTTAGCATCTAGAACATATTAAATAGGTTACCTAGTAGATACCAACTGTTACAGTTTTCTCACTCAACGTTTTCCGAGAAAGGTCCCTCTTTTCCAAGCGAAGCCTAAGTGACTGGCGGGTCATTAGTTACCAATATAAGATGCCAAATGAAGTAACAGAGTCGCGGTTTCAGAGTAATTTTCCTTTGAAAATTGCTAACGCAATTGTGAGGAAAAACCATACTGTCTGGTAGAGAAATTAGATTTCCTACAACACTGTTTTTGTAGGAATAAACGTACTATTGCATAGGAAAAGCAATAAAAGTGGCGAAACTCGTTATGCTCGCTTACACACGATAGTCGCTTTTTTCTTATTTTTTTCGTATTATTTCATACGTTTTGTTTTGTGATATTTTCTTTTCATTTATGCTTTGGATCCGTATTTTCGTTTCAAATAATAGAAACGAATATCTGGATCCAAAGTTTGAACGCTGACTAAACAAATATAATAATTAAATATTTAGGTGGGTATAGGCGAAGATGGCGGGACGAGCTTGACGCCTATCGGCAAGATTGGTCCTTGGATCTTCTATTGGATCCTTCCATTCCTTCTTCCGGGAGGAATGGAAGGAAGAAAGGGAGGCCTTTGCCCTGCAGTGGGACACAATTGACTAAAATATAAATATAAAATAGTTAGCTGTTGGGGCTATATCGGTTGCCTTGGTTCTCCTGCGAATCTATCAATTTTGTGATTCTAACAGGGGAGCTACGGCACCCCATAACAGGTTTGATGGCCTGCTGAGGACCGCAGATGTAAGCTGGATGAGACAAACAGCACTGTCCGATTTGGTTACGCTTGGAAGAGGCATATGACTCATAGTAGACCTCTTTGGGCCAAAATTGTGGCGGTCATGATGATGGTTAAATCGGTAGGAAACGAAGAAATAAATTGCATCAGTACCGTTTAAACTCTCACCATGACAATGTTATAATTGAATAAGATGCGTAGAATAGATTTACGCAAAGGCATTTGTACGACATCAACTGTTGTTGTTGCATTTAAAACCTCAATACAAAGCAACATGGTTTCATTTCCATTGGAGTGTAAGAAAAGGGTACGTAGCAAATTAAGAAATTTCGGGGAGTTTCAAACATTAATCAAAATAGGAATAATTATTGTTTCGAGACTCATTGAATTTTGAAGCTTTCATTTTTTAAAGACGTCATAATTTGATTTCTGGAATGGAAACTTCGTAAAATTTGAAATTAAATTGATTTATTGGTACCTACTGACGTAAGTTTTGAAGTAAAGGCTGAACTGTATTAATCATATTTCGAAAGTCGAGAGGTTCTAATTGTTATGGATTGACAGATTCGTGCCACAAGGTATTTTTGGAAGACTTGATTTCAGTTCAAAGACGGTCACAGATCTGTAACATCGACGGTTGGGTATTAAAGGCGGGCTAATATTGGAGCTGGAGAAGTACTGGATTTTCTAGTATATATTTTTTTTTAACTTAAAAGGTTACTTGTGATCTGTGCTCAAAAAATGTGGTAACATAAAACATTAATATTGAAATGGTATGAAATAAAACCGTTTTCGGTGTCTGCCAGTGTCGTGACCTCATCATTGAATGTTGAAACGGGGTTTTCCATAGGCATGAAATATATTGAACTTTGTTAAAAAATCTCGATGAATCTTTAATAAAACAGTGCAAAGCAGGAACAAGGTAGCTAATCCTAACCAATCTTGCTAAAGTGAGTTTGTTTGTTTGTTACCTGTTCACGTCGTAACGGTTAAACGAGATTGAATGAAACTTGGCACGTGGGTAAACAACATCCCAGAAAAGGACAGAATTTTCTTTTGAAGAAAGAAACATTTTATCTTGGGAGTAACTCCGCTTAAGATATTTTTCTGCTTTCCCCATGAATATTTATTTTATGTTTTTTAGTATTTGTTGTTATAGCGGCAACAGAAATACATCTAACTATCACGATTCATGAGATATAGCCTGGTGACAGACGGACAGACAGACAGACGGACGGACAGCGGAGTCTTAATAATAGGGTCCCGTTTTACCATTTGGGTACGAAACCCTAAAAAAGAAAGAAAAAAAGAAAGAAAAAACTGTATTTGACACGGTTGAGATAAAAAAATAAAAGAAATAGTACTAACTAAGACACAATATTTAGGTGTGTGCCTCCCGACTGTTTCAAACGGTTCTTTAAAAAAATTCTCTCTACTACAACTTTCTGGCTTCTACTGAATCGAAGCTACCAGAATTTTCATTTGAATCGAAGAACATTTACGAACGTTAACATTTTCGTTCCAAACAGCAAAATTAGCCGTTCAGCCGTAAAGACATATTATGCTACGGGTTCCGTGAAACCTCAAAGCCAAAGATAGCCATACAAATCTTCCGCTGCGGTTGTAAAGTTGGCTTTTAACCCTTCCTCATGAAAATATATTCTATAAGCCTTCGGATAAATTGCGGTTGGCATACAAGTTACTCTAAAGCTGAAGAACCTTCTTGTTTACAAACAATTCTTGCAAGTTGAGTAATGACAGAGTGCATTATTTAAAAAAAAAACAGTACCTTGGTAAACACAGCATCCATTCTTTTACTTTTTAAATGTAAAGTGTTGCCTATTTGATCTAAAACTAGATAAACGAGGTTTTATTATTTCTTTATTAAACTTTATGTACATTAATGCATTGGCGGACTTAATGCATCAACGCATTGTTTAAGATTGACTACCCACAAACCTACATATTTCTGGATGCATCAGCAGATTTACATCATTTAAGAATGTTTCTGCATTCCGTATAATCTGTATGTATAAAACATTAAAATTGTTTTTACCTATGTCCGTTATAAAATTTGAAACCATCCAACTGATGTGTCCAAACCGGATATTCATTAGAAAGGCAATAATGCGAAGATGGTTTTAGATCACTAACTAACGAACGTCCGCATACGAAGTCGCGACGAAAGCTAGTTCATATTATTCGTGGAGCTCAAAACTTTTGACAATTTAGTACCGCTTTCAAAAATTTCCTTGAGTTAATATTTTGAACATAATCGCCAACAAAACATGTATAGATCAAACCAAGGCCCGAATTAAGCCCAATTGTTCCCATTTCTTGCCACTTAAACAAAACGCTCTTCGAGAGCATAATTCGTAGGCACTCAGATGTTAAAATTTTCCTCATAATTTCATGCCATCTGGGGGCACGGTAGTGCTGTTTCGAGAGGTACCTGTTTCGGATTCAGCGGGAGGATACGCCCGAGTATCAGCACTGTGAGGATCGCCCGGAGGACACGGAGGAGCACCGCCGTGTCCTCGTCGAGGCGATCGGCGGCAGCGACCTCTCGCGACCGGCCCTGGTTAAATCCATGGTCCGGAGTGAGGAGGCTTGGGAAGCGGTCACCTCCTTCTGTGAAGCTGCCAAGCAGTAATGCTAGCGAAGGAGGAGGCGGGCCGCGTGAGGTAAAGACTAGGCTTTCGCCCCAATCGCCGCTACAGAAGAAGACGCCCCGGGCGTCGGGAGTTGCAAGGCGATCCCCGGCCACCGTAGGCGCGGGCCTGCGGACGGCGAGCTTTGGGTGGTTCGCTGTTCGATCACCACCAGGCCAGGGTCGATGGCGGGTTGTGTGTACCACACGCGCCTCAAAGAGATGTCAGTATAGAAGTCGTGGACCTGGAACGCAAAGGGCTTTAGAAGGAACACGGACGGGTTTTAGAAGTAAGACACGCCCTTCTGCTCCACCCAAAGCGGAAGAAATTACTTGATGATTTCCCATCTTTAAAAAAATAAAAAAGCTAGTACTTATTAGTTAGTACACAAACAACAAAAAAAAAAATTCTAACTTTTATCCCCCTTTGTTTTATATTTACAAAGAGAAAAGTAATGAACAGTGGATAAATTTTTCACCTTACGCCCATGTGAATGTAGCGAAATGGCCAAGCCGTGGATAACTTTTTGACAGTGCTTGTCAAATGGTCTCGTCTTGGCAACATTTTACATGAATTTTTGTTTAATAGGATTTAACTTACTTAAAATAATTACATATCCACAATACAATATTTTAGATCTCTACAATAAATACTAATGTAGACTGGTTAACAAATAAGAACAAAATCTCAAACAAAAAAGAGAGAAATAAGTAGGTATTTAGCTGTAAGCTAAGTGGATATTTACTTAGGATTATTGTGTCATATATTTTAGCAACTGTCTTATAATAGAAGTAAACCAGGCTTTCAAGAGAGCCCAAGTTTTATCCTGTATTGAGCTAAATAAAAAACAGCCAAGCGCGAGTGAGACTCTCACACGAAGGGTTCGGTACCATAAACTGAAAAAACACGTTTCTTATATGGGAGCCCCCTTTTATTTTTAATTAACTAAATTTATATTATTTGTTGTTATAACAGCAATAGAAATTAACATTCTGTGAAAATTACAACTGTCTACCTATTACAGTTCTTGAGATACAGCCCGCTGACAGACAGACGCACGGAAGGATGGACGGGTGGACAGCGAAGGCTTAGTAATAGGGTTCCGTTGGTTACCCTTCGGGTACGGGATCCTAAAGGGGTACTAGCTGGAACGTTTTTTTTTGTATAAATTATCTGTTCCTGATCTCCTAATTGTTGTCGACAACATTAACTCTGCACGGACTTGGCCGACTGCTGGGTAAATGCCTCCCCCTTTGCTTTACTTTCCGGTTCATCATCAAATAATGAAATTTAGACGGCCCTGGTTTATTTAACTATGACAAGAGCTTTTTTTTTGCTTTTGAGGCAATGATTAAAGCTCCTTCCTAGGAACAATATGCCTAGACATTAATTTATTTTTAACTTAGTTATTACAGTAACAGAGTCTACTTTTGTTCATATGCACATAATGTACGAGTACATTATGTGCAGATCGACACACATTTTTGCAGTCACGGACTATTTGCACAATCCATACTGATATTATAAATGCGAATGTAACTCTTTCTATCCGTCTGTTTACTGTCTGTTAAGCTTTCATGCCTAAAGACCTCTCCTTATAAGCTCGAGTAATTAGAAATGAGCGATGTGTTTTTTTTTTAATAAATAAAACTTGCCTTATAGCTTTTCATCGTAGCTGTACATTTTGAAGGCTCAACGGAATGCACGTAAGAAAATTCAATTTATATTGTTCGAAACTCTTCTATTGTTGACTCGTATTCGAAAGAAATAATTAACAAGAGAATTCAGTAGTGATTGGATCACGCCAAACCTTTTTTTAAGGATGGGAAATCATCAAATGACTTCTTCCGCTCTGGGTGGAGCAGAAGGGCGTGTCAGACTCTTACTGACTAAAACCCATCCGTGTTCGTCCTCAAGCTCTTTGCGTTCCAGGGCCGCGGTGACTCTTTCGAACAAATTCCGCAACTCTGGCAGGCTCTGGCCCTTACGGGCCCCGTCTTCTATGCTGACATCTCTTTGAGGCGCGCGTGGAACACAACGCGCCATCGTCCCAGGCCTGTTATCGGACAGCTCGCCGTCCGCAGGCCCGCGATGACGCCAAACCTTGGTGGAGCTTTTTGTTACTCAAACGTTGATTCTGAACATTGATTTTCATCGCTTTTTCGCATGTAAGTGGCATTAAATCGAAAATTAGTTTGGATTTTTGTTTGTTCAACAGAGGGCTACTAACTCGTAAACAACGTTCGCATTTACATCTTATTCGCAATTTGTCAAAAAAATATGGAAATTGAGGCTTTTTGATGAAGGCTATTTTAATCATATAGTTAAAAAAAAAACCCATTTCAATAATTGAAAAGACACTCGTGACGTATTAAAAAACGCATTGCTATGTATGGTTCTTTAGTTCTAAATATACACCTTCCATCATAATCCAAGTGCATCAATTTCATCATTAACTTTTATGAAATAGAAACCAATTTACATCACTGTTCATACACGATCATATGGCATAGAATTATCAAACAGCACACTGTGTCGCCACAAAAACTTTAGAAAAATGTTACCTAAGTTAAGACAATATTTAAATAAATTAACAAGATCATATTCAATAAACAGTATCGTCATAGCCCAAATTTTATCTGGAAACTACGTTGGCATTAGTGATTCTACAATCGTGTGTTTAGTTCTAAAAGTTTACTGTATATGTATGGTATTTTTTCTGTGTTTTTTTCATTTTTACAACTACGGTTACCACTGGATTCTGGTCTCTACTATTACAGAATACATCTTCAATGCTTTCTTCTTTTTCGTAACAGCTCATAATTACCTTTTTGAATATTACAACGCCATCAAAACATGTGATACAGTCATGGGCTTCAAAAATATCCCTTTGAGCAATGTTCCTACGCTCTTTGGATTGCTCATAGTCTTGTTAGTTTCATTTTTTAATTTAGTGATAGTTAACGGTTTTTCGATTGATTTACTACCCACGATTATGTTATTATTGAATTTGGATTTAAATCATTTTCTCGCAAATATTTATTACTCTTCAATATTGATACGGGTTAAGCTGCTGAGAAAATCTTTTGAGAATAACCTCGTTCCGATCAATATTGTTGGAAGAGAACAAGTAAATAGAAATGTTAGGATCATTAGAAAATGTCTGACTTATTACACTAATCTGATGGACACTGTGCGATATTTTGATAAGGAAATACAGTTCATGGTAAGTGGCTTATTTTAGGGTAACACAACAGACAATACCTCAATCATCATCTGCCTAGCCTTTTCCCAACTATATTGGGGTCGGCTTCCAGTCAAACCGGATTCAGCTGAATACCAGTATTTTACGTGGAGCGGCTGCCTACCAGAACTCCACAACCCATTAACTGGGTAGTACGGTACTCCTTGGCAAGACTGGTGTCAGATTACCTCAACACACAACACAGACAATACCTCAATGATAACTATAAAATTGTTGTTTTAGCTATTGATCACGTTTATTTTCAATATACCAAAATGGATAGCATCGCTCTATTTAAATGTAATACAATTTATAGAACAAGTAAGTGTGATTTTTTTATAACAAATCAGTATAAAAAAAGAACTTCAAATCAATTTTATGAATCGTTATTCTTTGAGGTTTGAGATTACTAATCTATATTTAATTGATTACTTCATTTTAAAGTAATCTTTTACATTTTTCAGGAAGAAGAAATAACACTGTTTTTGTTGACTATTTTCGGATTTCTTAATACTGTATTCTCGGTCTGTGCATTAACCATCTTAATAGAAATAATCAAGAACGAAGTGGATGAAATTAAGTCGATTCTAGCAATTCAACTGGCTAGATGCTCAGGTGGGTTCACTATTTTTTCACCAAAACACTATTGACAATTTTTTAGTTTATAACTAACGTTTGGTATACTATTTATTTCACTAACAATTTATTCCGCAAATGATTCATTTTAAAAAACACTCGCTGTATAAACATTTATTTGGCAAAAGCTTCGTATGATATTTAATCATTTATACATTTTTCATTTAATATTTAGATTTTTTTGGAAAAATCACGTTTATACTAAAAATCATTAGAATAATCGGTCGTTACTGCAAATATGTAAAACGTTTTTCAATGTCCAAACGTTGTTTTATGAGATAAAATGAAAAAAAAAATGTCATTTAATACGTTATTAAAAATAGTTTATCGGAAAATGTTGTTGTTAATGAAATGACATTACCTACAATGACTACCATCGGACATCTAGACGCACTGCAAGTTACCATCCCTACCTTGTTGCTATTCCACCAATTCGCACTAAACTTTTCCAAAGGTCTTTTATAATGCGCACAGCAAAGGAGTGGAACTCTCTGCCTGCGTCTGTGTTTCCGAACGCATACAACCCTAATCTCTTCAAAATTAGAGTGAACAGGCTTCTTCTGGGTAAGCTCGCTCCATCGTCGACATTGTCTCCGTCATCTATGACCTAGACTAGAGTCAAGAGCAAACCCATATTAAATAAAAAAAAATGACAATTCTTATTTTATTATTCGAAAAAGTTCGTAAGTTCTTTACAGAGCCACCATAATGACTTTAGTTTGTATGAAACACCGTGTGGAGGAAATACTCTTAGTAGGTATTGTCTTGTCTATTTGATGTCTTTGTTTTGTTGCAGATGCGTCCATCCGATTCGAGTTAGAAACGACTCTGCAGTACATTCACATGCATCCTTTCACCTTGTCATTCTTGAACATTTTTGACCTTGACATAAAACTTCCGTTCACTATCATTGGATCCTCTATCACCTACGTCATCGTTGCCTTACAGTTTACGCATTTTTTTCAAGTGCTTGAGTAACTATAGCTTTCTTTGTCAGTGGCTAATGTTTTTTTACTGGTTTTCATTTTGAAATAAATGAAATTCATCTTCATCATCTACAAGTATTTTTTTATTTGTGACAATAATTATTATATTATTTTTAATTGAACAATGCACACCGCGAAGGCTGGTTCGAGGTGGCACAAGAAAAGAATGTCTGGAAGGATATGGTAGAGGCCTTTGCCCAGCAGTGGGACACAATGGGGGCTAAGGAAAAAAAAAATGAACAATCTTATAAGAACTAGACATGGATGGAAAGGGGAATGAGTATTGGGGATTTGATGCGAAGTCCACAGATACAGTGGATGGATTATGTGAAAGATAATATGGCTGGAAATAGGAATTATGAGGAAGAGTATGGCTGGAAAAGAAATAATGAAAGACAGAATAACATTTATTTTTTAGCATTTACGTGAAACATGCACGGTACAAAGAAATAACAAAATGAAAACCAGTTAAAAAACATTTTTTTTTACTGGGTTTCTGTTTGTAATAAATGAAATTCATCTTCGTCATCTACAAGTATTTTTTATTTGTGACAATTATTATGTTATTTTTAATTGAACAATCTTATATGAATTAGAGATGGATGGATAGAGAAATGGGCATTGGGGATTTGATACGAAGAGGAAGTAGGAAAGTTTTAAGTATTAATGTATGTTATGTACAAGAGTAGAAGAAGTCCACAGATACGGTGGATGGATTATGTGTAAGATAATATGGCTAGAAATAGGAATTATGAGAAAGAATATGGCTAGAAAATAAAGAATGAAAGAATAATATGTATTTTTTAGCATTTACATGAAACACGCACGGTACAAAGAAATAACAAAAAAATATAGGAATGCTTAAAACTAAGTGTGTATTGAGATAACGAAGAAAACATACTGTGTCGAGACAATTAATTGGAATAATGGCAGAAACATGTCATGTATTAGAATGAAAAAATGAGTAAAAATCTATTTTACCAAATTAACACAAATAGTTGAAGAATAGAATTGGCACCCTAATTTTGACAAATCTACATCAATGTCAACTTTAACTACGAGTATACTCGTATGCCCACATCCTTACTTAGTTAGGCTTAGACTTAGAACTCGAACCTCACCACAAAACAGCTCGGCTTAATTTTGCGCGAAAATATCTTGATTTTGATTGGTGGAATGTTATATTTACTGATGAAAAAACTTTTAAATCGAGTCAAATCGGAAGATTAACTTTATGGCGTTAAAATCACACTCGGTATAATGAAGCTCATGTCGTGCCTCACAATGAATCTGAACGCATGGGGGTGGTGAGCACGACGACGTAGGAGAACTGACGTCGTTAGAAAGTGGGACTAATGCGAATTATTATGTGTCGCCTTTGGAAGAGGTGATGTTGCCTGTGCGCGTTATGTATCCTGCAGCAGAATTCCCAGAAATTGAATACGTCTAGGATAACGCACCCACACACGGCCCGGTTTACTATGGCATAGTTTAACGTGCACTTTGACAGTCGTCTCATTCAATGGCCTGCTAGGTCAGTTGATATTAATGTGATTGTAAATCTGATGGGCATAATGGTTCAACTTTGGGACTATCAGAATAATGACAAATAATGTCTTTAAAAAATGTTTTATTTAACTATCCTATCTAGGTTGTGATACCAATTCGTCTAAGTCACCTCTTTGAGCTAACGATCTTCATGTTAATAAAATCTATGCTCTATACCTAGTCAAACCACATTTCAACCTTGTAACATAGGTGTTGTGCAGGCAATTATAAACCTTAAAGTGGTAAACATATTCTGACTGCGACAGTACATAAGTAACTTCATTATTAAGTTACTCTACTCGTATATATTTATTTACACTGCTTAACCTAACTACCTAAACTACTCCTTAAAATTGATTGAACCTAGTTAGGTTCAATCAATTGAACCTAGCTAGGCAGTTACCTAGCCTGACCCCGCCATACTTGGAAGATTAGATGGTGTAGGGGTGTCGACATAAGTTGCGTCCCACGCCATAGGCCTAACCACCTTTCACGACACGAACGTCATACTTTCTAGCCTCTGCCCGTCATTACGTGCCAAGTGGCTATGTCCTAAAGCAGCAGGTACGCCGGCGGTGACAAGAGCCCGACAAATAATATAATTTATGCTAGCGTGCCGTATTAATTAACCTACAATCTTGTTGCAGGATATGCCATGGTAAGCCCGAGGCTATCGACAGCTATACCACAGTGGCACCGATATGTAGAACAACGTAAGGTGCGCCTTAGCGGAGACAGATAGCGAACCGAAACGATGTGCCATCCATCATAGTGCCTATGGTGCACTATGAGATGTGAAGAAGACCGGTAAACTTTTACTTGAAATTTAGAAATAATATTTCACATTTAGGCTCGATGCAAATGTTACTAATAATTTGGTTTTCTTTTCCAAAAATTCTGAATGCTTCCATAGGTTGGAGGAGCAAAAAATATATGTAAAGTTTGGTACAACGCAACTATATTGACTAAAGGTAAAGGCGGAATGTGTGTTAATTTAAAAAAGTTTTTCTCGAAACATCATTCAATTTTAGTATTTTCTGCTCAATTAATGTTGGAAATAATTCATCAAAACATAAGGAGGTGAAGAGAGCCTCTATTAATGATTATGATATTTTGTTTTTAGTGTTAAATTTTGTTAAGAAGGTAGGAATGTCTGGCAGTGGTTAGGGGGAGGTAAATATCGCAGTTAAAAAGTTATTTTCTGGCTCAATAGAACCAAAATCCATCAAACAACAAACAACTTTTTAAGACTGTGTCTACCTACATCATCGCCTATGGTTATGTTATCCAAATACCAACTATTGAATTTATAATCCAGATGCGAATTATGTTATTTATCGTCGATCGATGATTAAAGATTACTGGCCCAAGATGGTCGCCCTGTTGACAGTCAACTGCTGATTCTATGTATATATTTGTTGTAATTGTATGTATTTTTCATTTAATTTCCGCCAACAAAGTCTTTCATTTACGAAAATGAAGGTATTCTTAATGTCAACCTTAAGAATGACCTCACCTTCATAACTGTTGAGGTACGTAGATAAAGCATTCACCGCAGCTTCAGAGCCCTCTTTCGAGCCGATGCCCAGCTCCAGGGTCTGAAATTTTCTGGCCCATGTTTCGCTATGAACAGCGCATACAATTTTGGCTTCGGCGTAGGGTCTACACCCTACGACAGTGGAACGAAAGCCGCTATCTTTTTTGCACAGGGCAATTAGGTTTTCGCAAAATATTAATAATATGACTGCTACGTTTACATTGCCGGAGAGCATGAGGTTGATGTGGGCCGATAACTTCTTCAAAAGGGACACTGGCTACTCGGGCGCCTGCGCACTTTAAGTCCTTTAGGTGATGAGGTGTCAGTCACTCGGAAAGGAGCACACGGCCGCACGTTATTATTCCAATGCAATTTCGAGTGAGTTGGTTTCAAAGGCTATTCTAGTTCTATTTGAAAATAAATTTTAAAATTAATGAACAGATATTTCTAATACATGGCTACTCGTGTAAAAATAGTAATGCATTTCAATTATTTAAAATTAAATAGACTTCTTTCATTAATACACAAATGTTAAATTTAATCAAAATAAAAAGTGAAACAGATCACTATCGCCATCCACCAACAATCAGATGGCATAACATTAACAAACAACATACTGTGTCGCAATAAAAACTTTAAAACAATGTTACCAAAGCTAGGAAAATATTTCAGTAAATTAACAGTATCACCATTATTGAACAGTATCTTAATAGCCCACATTTTATGCGGGAACTACTGTGGAATAAGCGACTCTATACTAGTGTGTTTTTTTCTGAGAGGTTACTGCATTCTCGTGGTTTTTTCTCTGACGTTTTTTCTTTTTAACACTTTTGGTCACCACTGGACTCTCATTGCTGTTGTTGCCGAATACGTAATTAACGCTTTCTTCTTTTTTGTAACAGCTCAACAGTACGTTTTTAGATATTACAACGCTATCAAAACATGTGATACCGTCATGGGCTTTAAAAATATCCCTTTGATTCATATTTCTACGTTCTTTGGATTGCTCATTGTCTTGATCAATACATGTCTCAATTTTGTCATAAATAACGGTTTTTCAATTTATTTACTTCCGATGATATTACTATTAATGACTTTATATTTTGATCATTGCCTTGCTAATATTTATTACTCTTCAATATTGATACGGGTTAAGTTGCTGAGAAAATCTTTGGAGAACAACTTCGTTCCAGTCAATATTGTTGGGAGAGCAGATATAGATAGAAATTTAAGAATTATCAGAAAATGTTTGATTTATTACACTAATTTGATGGACACTGTGCGATATTTTAATAAGGAAATGCAGTTTTTGGTAAGTGGATAATTGTTTGGGTAGCAAAACAGTCAATACGTTAATGATAACTATCACATTTTTGTTTTAGCTAATCCTCACGTTAATTTTCAATGTACCGAAATGGATATATTCGCTCTATTTCAATGTTATAGAATTTATAGAAGAAGTAAGTGTATTTTGTAATATTATTTTACGATTAGTTTAAAATTTTAGTGTGTGAAATTGAAATCAATAGTATGAATCGATAGTCCTTGCAGTTTTCAAAACTTTTCTACTTAATTTATTAAATTGACATTTTTTTTCAGGATACAGGAGTAACGCTGTTGGTATTGGCTGTTATTGGATTTCTTCATACTATATTTTCGGTCTGTTCAATACCCATCTTAATAGAGATAATCAAGAACGAAGTGGATGAAATGAAGTCGATCCTAGCAGGCCAACTGGCCAGGTGCTCAGGTGATTTGTTATTTTAGTATTAAATTGCGCTCGCTTGCCCTAGCAAAGGCTATCTTATGAATCTGTCTCAGTAAAGTGTCAACCTGGCCATGTATAACATACTAGCTATCGCCCGCGGCTTCGCCGCGTGAATGCCGAAAATACACGGGAACATACTCCTGGGATAAAAAGTATCTTATGTGTCATTCCAGACCATAATATCACACCTCACACCTCTACATACCTGTGTTCCATTATGCATGAAATATACTAGAAATATTTACACGACTGATAAGTCGAATATAGTGAGACTAAAGTTATTTTACCATGTTATTGAAACTATCTATATTCTGGTAAATAAATAAATTTCACATCATTTCAAATTTCATCAAGATCCGTTCAGCCGTTCTGACGTGATTGAGTAATAAAAATCCATCCATCCAAAATTATGTATTTATAATATTACTATTACATTTTTAAATTTAACTTTAACTGGTTTTTGCAAGTGGGCCCTATTGACAAGAATGCCTAGTATCAAGAATGTCTTTGTTAATGAGTCACAAATGTACGGAGGCATCAGCTTTGTCAATCAAGGTTTGCCGAAAAATTAATTTATGAGCAAACCTGCTGTTATGCGAAATTATTATAGTTTTTTGGAATTTATGCCTTTATTTTTATTAACAAGTTCATTCGTTAACCAGCCACAACTTGACAAGTGTGGTGCCTTATTTCACAGGCTTTCTTACACAATTTTCAGATTTAAATGCCCACTCATTTTATTCTGAAAATGTTTTCACGTCTTAGCCAAGTAGATTAAATTTGAATAAGTGTAAAAATCGGTCCTAGCTTTAAAAACTAGAGAAGTTAGTTGTTAATATTATTATTTTTTTCTCTGTTTACTATTGTCTTGTTATATTTACAGATGTGTCCATTCGGCACGAGTTGGAAACGGCTTTGCGGTACATTCACATGCGTCCTTTCACTTTGTCAATCTTGAATGTTTTTGAACTTGACATCAAATTTCCGTTCATTATCATTGGATCATCTATCACTTACGTCATCGTTGCCTTGCAATTTACGCATTTTTCTCAATTGCCTGAGTAAGTTTACATTGGCTAATATTTTTTCTTCCTCTATTAACGCAATAAGAAATAAATGAAATTCATCTTCGTCATACGTAATTTTTTTTTTGTTTTATGATAATCACTATACAGATATAATAATATATGAGAAGCATCTTCAAATAACTACATGCCTATACCTTATTCCATCCATCGAAAATGATATGCTCTTCATTTCTCCGTATCACATGGTACAGAGAAATGAGGAACATGTTGTGAGGAAACAGTTAAGTATTTAAAACTCATTTAGAGTTAAAGAAGAACATAGAAACGATGAATGAATTGTGAATGAATGGAAAGTTGAGATGATGCAAATATAAATTTACAGAAATTTTATTAATTTTAAATTTATAAAGGAAGACGAACTGCGCCGAGTTTAAATTGATTGAGTTAGTGGCAAGAATTTGACGACATGAATTAGAATGAAAGGCGCAGGTTTGACGACTTCCAGCCGGATTCCGAAAAGGCTTCAGCACCGTAGACCACACATACGCTGCGGTAGGTTATACAGAAGACCGTAGAATATAATCTGCCTCTGCTGCTTAGCGTTTGTGGACTACTAGAAAGCCTTTGATTTGATCGAGACTTGGGCTGTACAACTGCAGTCTCTCTAACGGTGCCAGATCGACTATCGTCGAAGTGTTGGAGTATTTGTACGCGAAAACACCAAAACCGTAATTCCGACTTCAGGATCAGACCTCGAAACTTTTCTTCCTACAGCGGGGTGTGAGTCAGGGAGACGCCATTTCTCCGAAATTGTTTACGGCCACAATGGAAGATTCTCTCAAGGGTTTGGACTGGAGAAGGCTAGGTATAAATGTCAATGGCGAGTACATCACCTTCAATTTTCCGAAGATATAGTCATCATGGCTGAGACTATGGAGGACCTCAGTACAATACCCGATGACTTCAGTAGATCTTCCGAAAGAATAGTTCTTAAAATGAATATGGATAAAACCAAGGTCTTGGTACATACTCATGTAGCACCCATTCCTATCAAGATCGGAGATTCTACAATCGAAGTGGCAGACGAGTACGTCTACCTGGAACAAATGGTACAGTTAGGTAGAACTGACTTCGAGAAAGGGATCAACGGTCGAATCCGACTGGGCTAGGCGGTGTCCGGGAAGTTTCGTGGTATCTTCGTCTCACATACCACAGTGTCTCAAGACGAAAGATCAGTGCGTATTGCCAGTGATGACTTATGGAACCAAAACTTGATCGCTCACAATGGGCCTTATCAGAAGGCTTAGAGTCACCCAAAGGGCAATGAAGAGGGCAATGCTTGGAGTTTCCTTGCGTGATCGAATAAGGAATGACGAAATCCGCAAGAATCCGAGGATACAAGGTAACCGACATACCACGAAGGATCGCCAAAGTGAAGAGGCAGTGGGCAGGGAACATTGCTCGCAGAACAGATGGTCGATGGGGCCGAAAAGTTAGTAGCGACCTCGTATCAGAAGACGTAGCGTTGGGAGGTCTCCCACAAGGTGGATTGATGACCTGGTGAGGGTTGCGGGTAACCGATGGATGCGAGACGCACAGGACCGGTTGTTGTGGCGATACTTTTGGGAGGCCTATGTCCAGCAGTAGACGTTTTTCGGTTGATATGATGATGGTGAATTAGAATGGAGGCAAACCATCGCCTACATATGGGACAAACAAGCTGATATGATAAAAATCAATTTTTATAATACTCTTCCATTACTGGTTACTGAGTGATTGAGTGACTGACAGACAACACACAGCCGAAAGTATTGGTCTTGGATTTCCCGAAATTCTTACGGGAACGGGAAAAAACGGGATATGCACGTACGAAGTCGCGGGCGAAAGCTGGTTTAATATAATAATAATCACGTGCTTCCTTTTTTTTTCCTTGCCGTAATTCAATGCGAGACATTAGTAAACCCGTATTTTGATGGCTTTTAATGGAAAACATGATAATTTCAGTTTTAAGTTCACTGTTGTCTTGTCAATTTGTAAAGACTTAGTGTGGGAGTTTGTTGTGTGGGTGCTCTTAAAAGGCAATCAGGTAAACACTTATATTTCATGACATTTAATACAGTTTTAGTAGGTATAGCAACTAGATTGTGAAGGCATCTAAATTAATATTGTAAACAGGTGAATGGTTCGTTTGTGTTTTTGTAGGAGCTCGGCTCTGGAAGTTTAAGTATACTATTTTTTCCATTATATTTCATGACATTTAACACAGTTTTAGTATAGCAACGGCGCCGACGCTATGAAGATTTAAATAACTTTTTCTTTGTCAGCGCTGGAAGTTTTTATATGTCTTCAAATACATACTTAAGTATATTTTATACTTCTATGTCCACAATCAAACAAATACAGACACCTTGCATATAAATATCTGTTTTAAATAAGTTCAACAACCGACGTACCCATAGAAAAAGCAAATCTTGAATAGTCACGTAAGTCATGTTTTAATACTGTGTGGATCGCCGGAGAACACGGCGGTGCATGCGGTGGAGGTCTACCCTGCTTAGGCAGAGCACCGCCGTGTCCTCATAGAGGTGAACAGCAGCAGCGACCTCTCGCGGCACGTCCTGGTTTATTCCATAGTACGGAGCGAGAAAGCATAGGAAGCAGTCACCTCCTGCGAAGCAAATTTCAAGCGAAGGAGGAGGTGGGACGCGTAGGGAGAGGCAAATTTCACGCCCCACCGCCGCAGCAAAAGAGATGCCCCGGGTGTTGGGAGTCGCAGGGCGATTCTCGGCCATCGTAGGCGCGGGCCTGCATGGCGAGTGATGGGTGGCTCGCCGTCCGATAAGGATCAGGCCCTGGTCGACGGCGCGCTGTGTTGCAATAAGAAGTCATGTTATAATAATCTCTAAAGCAAGGAAAGATGAAGAAGGCGTGTGAGCACATTCGCAAGAAGTTGGTAGAATCAACGCAGCGTTAATTCGTTGGATTCGTTTTTTCTTTATAACTTTGTTTATGTGTATTTAATGTTTTTTTTTCTTCTCTCTATTTTTTTTTCTTTAAGTGGCACCTGCCATGTTGTCTCTGCACCACCCTAAGCTCGACTGGTAGAAAATGCCTAAGGCATTAAGTCCGCCTTTGTAAAGTGTTTTTACAAGTGCATGAAGTTTTAATAAATAAAATAAAATTTGTTCAATAAATGTTTTCGTTTTCTTGTAAGAACTTCCTAGGGACATCTCACAAGTGCTCGATCAAGTTTCTCCTTACTGAATATTTTCATACTCAAAGCTCCTTGCGAATGGCGACAAGTTTGCATCGAGTCTCTTCAGAGAATTCACGCCAATTTCTCATAATTTATTGCCCCTACAACGGGCTCCTTTAATTTATCACGTAATAACCGTGCGCGATATATTAGAAACGTTAGATTGTGTATTATTAATGGACTTGTATATGAAAATAAAAATGAAGAGAAATTTTAACAAGAACAGAATATTATAACGTTTATGAGTCATTCAACCTACTATACAAAGATATTTTAGCCCAGTCAACCTGCCAAGCCTTTTCCTAACTATGCATGTACATAACTGATGACTGCCCATCTATCCTCCACATCCCAGTAACAGGGTAACATTATATTGACTGGCCTGTTGGTCGAGTGGTTAGTGACCCTGACTGCTAAACCGGAGGTCGTGGGTACGATTCCCACCCAGGACAAATCTTTGTGTGATGAGCATGATCATTTGTTCTGTGTCTGGGTGTAATTTGTCTATAATATGTATGTATTTAGAAATATATAAGTATGTTTATCAGTTGTCTGGTTGCCATAGCACAGGCTCTGCCTAGTTTGGGATCAGATGACCGTGTGTGAGTTGTCCCAAGATATTTATATTATATTATATTATTTATATATATACTCTTTGGCAAGACTAGCGTCCAATTTTCTTGCTTCTACCCGTAACGACCGCCAAAGATTTTCTAGTGACAGTCAGGACCAATGGCTTAATGTGCTTTCCAAAGCACGAAAGAATCTCGGTATGTTAAGATGGTCACCCATCCACGAACCGACTGCGGCAAGCTTCGATTAACCTTGAAGACCTGTTTGTCGATCGATGCCGTCGGTCGACGTTGATCAATTGGTGTGGCAGAAGTAGCCATCGATCGACGTCGACTAATTCATTCTACCATCGATCGGCGATCGATCGATTGGTATGGTAGCACCCTTAGCCCCGAAAGTCGTAATTATGAAGTCATCAAGAAAACCATTTAAGATCATTCAAGATTATCAAATATATAAAACGATGAAGCGTCTCAAGAAATACGCTACCTACTGTAGGCGAGTAAACCTAACTCAAGATTAGAACCACAGATTACGGTAATGTGAAAATGTATATCTTCATCTTTCTTAACATTTGATGGCCTACCTAAATTAAAATGTATATACATAGATATGTATTCTGATGGACTCAGATAAGAAAAAGTAACACTAATATGTGCTTTAAGATTTTCAAAAAGTACTTAATGAATGGGATTAGTCACATGACATTTTAATTGCTCATTTCATTGTCATGCATTTAAATGTTTTGTTGAACCTTTGCTAGATCCTAAAACTATGTATAAGATAGACGTCTGCTTCATATACGCATGGGTTAAAAAAAACCTAACGATTTTCCTTTGAGAACCAAAATGTTTTAGGTACCAGTATACGCACCGTTGAAAAATTAAATATCAAAATCAGAACTTGACAAACTTATACGCTTAAACATTATGCGAAAGCGTATAAATATTAAGGAAGACAAGCTCTTTCATCACTCAGTGACTTTAAAACGACATCGTAATACGAACATTAAGAATTCAGAACCAGCTGGAGCAAAACTCTTAAATCTGTGACTTTGCGTTATGAACTGAGACAGATTGAGTGACATGAATTAACAATAAGAATTCACGTTACAGGGCTGTCAGTAGCCGACTTCTCAAAACATCACACGAAATACATGCTTCTTGTTGAATGTAGAAACTGGAACGTGAGACTGAAAAGCTGTCATTCTAGCGAAAAAATCATGTTTTTTAAATATGGAAGGTACAGATCCAAATTGACTGCTTTATCCCTATGCGAAAAGATCTGTGCATGTCTAAATCGGATCAATACTTTTTAAGGTTGCCCCCTTTTTTTTTTTTAAGGATGGGAAATCATCAAATGACTTCTTCCGCTCTGGGTGGAGCAGAAGGGCGTATCAGACTCTTACTGACTTAAACCCATCCGTGTTCCTTCTAAAGCCCTTTGCGTTCCAGGGCCGCGGTGACTCTTTCAAACAAATTCCACAACCCTGGCAGGCTCTGGCCCTAGCGGGCCCCGTCTTCTATGCTGACATCTCTTTGAGGCGCGCGTGAAACACAACGCGCCATCAACTCGGGCCTGATAGTGATCGGACAGCGAGTCACCCAACGCTCACCGTCCGCAGGCCCGCGCCTACGGTGGCCGGGGATCGCCCTGCGTCTCCCGACGCCCGGGGCGTCTTCTCCTGTTGCGGCGGTTGGGGCGAAGGCTTTGCCTTTCCCTCGCGCGGCCCGCCTCCTCCTTCGCTAGCATTACTGCTTCGCAGAAGGAGGTGACCGCTTCCCAAGCCTCCTCGCTCCGGACCATGGATTCAACCAGGGCCGGACGCGAGAGGTTGCCGCCTCCGATCGCCTCGACGAGAACACGGCGGTGCTTCGCCCAAGCAGGGCAGACCTCCACCGTATGCTCTACCGTGTCCTTCGGGCAATCCTCACAGTGCTGACATCCGGGCGTGTCCTCCCGCTTAATCTGAAACAGGTACCTCCCGAAACAGCCGTGTCCGGTTAGTACCTGCATCAGGCGGAAGGTGAGGACGCCGTTGCGCCTCTCCAGCCACTCCCCAAAGAGGGGCCTTACCGCCACAATTCTGGCGTGCCCAAGGTTGCCCCCTACTAACAAACAAACAAACCTTTTTATAAAATAATAACTTGGGTTCGATATCTAAGATCACTAATAAGTTACCCCAATTTCAATCAATTTAGTTTTCATTGAATGGATGGGTGGCAATTATTGATTAGACATTTGATAGACACTATTAATATTCTAGATTCAACTAACAGCTTAATTTTGATGCAAACAGATCCGAGCCATAATCTCTAGCACTTTCTAGAAGCCATAAAATGTAGATCTAATCAGAGCAATTACTGTATATTGTTTCACGTACAATATTTATGACGCAGGGTTTTTTTATATATTGGTACGTTTCTAATTAATTCTCGTCTGTTTATAATTTAACCTTGGAAAGACCTACTCGTAAACTCATTACTTTTAATATTAATACATTTTATTATATCCAATTAATCCATAGTTGAAGCTTTGTCTTCATTAGGTAATTATAAAAAAAGAAAACTAATAAGCGTCTCGTCTAGATAATGTAATTTATCTCTTGAAGTTTTTCTGTTGAACCTTAATAATCATAATTATTCATTAAAGCTTTTGCAATTTTTTTCTTTTAAAAACAGTCCAAAGGAAACTTCAGTTCAAAAATCGTGTCCTATAAAATTCAAAATTTAGGCCATTCGACCACAAGGCATCAGTATAATTATTCTTTTAGGTTTTATTAAGCTTTCTTATAGAAATAACCTTGAATAACTCAGTAAAAAAATCGTGTCCTACTAATTTCAAATTCTCAAACCATTCGAAGGCATCAATAACAAACGACTACGACGCACGTACAATTTACACGCAAAAGTGGGGCAATACCGTATATGTCATTACCCTAAATAATTATGTAGACCGCGATCCAGACCGGTCCTAGGGGAAATTACAGACAGACCAGGGGTTGCAGTCGTCACTCTTTACTGGCTCAAATTGATACTGTTATGGTGATGGTGAACATCAAGGATGTGGTCATAACAATGTGATAAATATTTGAGCAGTAGGTCCCTTGTCGTACATATAAATGCTAGTAGGAAAGCCTAATTAAGTTTCTGTCACTTGACTTAAGTTATCAGTTAATAGGAATCAGCATCTGTTATGTAAGCTAATGCAGATAGGAGCCCTGAGCCTTGAGTAAAATAGCTTTAGTAAACATCATCATATCAGCCGAAAGACCCAGGCCTCCCCCAAGTGTCGCCAGAACAACCGGCCCTTGTAAGTCTCGCATCCATCGGCTATCCGCGACCCTCACCAGGTCATCGGTCTATCTTGTGGGAGGCTTTCCAACGCTACATCTTCCGGCATGTAGTCGCCACTCCAGAACTATTCGCCCCATCCACCATCTGTTCTGCGAGCAATGTGCCCACCCACTGCCATTTCAGCTAGGCGATCCTTCGGGCTATGTCGGTAACCTTGGTTCTCTTACGGATATCATCATTCCTGATTCGATCACACAAGGAAACTCTGAGCAATGCCCTCTCCATGGCACTTTGGGTGACTTTAAGTCAAAATAAATAAATAGCTATAGTTTAATAAAATAAATAACTATAATAGATAACCTGAAAGCCAATTCTTGAACTTGAAAATTTCCTTTCAAATTCAAGTCGCAATACCATTTTAGCGGCAGTCAATGTGAAGAATCAAAATACAGGGAAATATTTTTGACAGCTTGTCACTGGGAATGCTCTCTATAAAAATACAAGCATGGCCCTTCTGGTGACAGAGTTCAATCTAAGAATTCAACAAAGAATTTAATTGATAAAATGCTAGGTTTTCATTATGATATTGATTAGATTAATTCACCTTATTATTAAAAAAAAATTTAAATAACTCATCGCTCTAAAAGTAAAAAAAAGACCGGTCAAGAGCGTGTCGGGCCACGTGTAGTGTAGGGTTCCGTAGTTCACAATTGACAAGTATATTTTAAAGGTTGGTCGACTATTATTCGTTAACTTGTAAAGCCTCCTTAGCTGTGATAGATTTTCTTATAAATTCGTTAAATATGCTACTAAATTTAGCTACCACTCCCACGCCCACCCTAAATTGTTTTTTTCCAACATTTTATTTTACCACTTTGTCGGCGTGATTAATATGTATACAAACCTATACTAAATTCCAACTTTCTAGTGCTAAGCATCTCTGAGCTAATCAGAGATGCTTAGCACTAGAAAGTTAGAATTTCGTAAACTAATAATTTAGTAAAAAAAAAATTTAGGAAACAGAAGCCTTGTTGACTACGGAACCCTAAAAATAAAAATATAATCACCGTCAAGAAATAATTGAAAGACACAGCAATAAAAATGTCATAGCAAAATGGATTCTTTGAAATCCAATAAATGTTATGACTTTTTCGTAATAAACTGAAGGTGTGTTTTCACGATGTAATAAAAAGCTAACTACACTAGTCCATTACCAAATGCTTAGCGACAAGTAACCGCTACGTTTCAGGCAGCCCTTGACATAGAATATGTATTCACACAATATTAGACTATAAAGCAATGAAGTTACAGTTGGAAATAGTTAAACCTATAGGATATAGTGTTCAAATTTCACGGTTTACGTGTACAGGCTATGCTCAGGCGGGAATTTGCAGTTGGCTTGGCACGGCATTTTTACCAAATTCTTTGAGCCAAACTATTTGTATTTTGTCGAGTAAAAATTCCAACCAGGTTTAAGTTTATAAGCTACCGTTTTAGTCGATAACGTCAAAGTTTACAAAAGGAACTAAATAGCTTTGGGTCAAATAAAACGAAGGCTTAAATGACCATTGGTTTGCTTCCTAATATACTAAAATCTTCTCACAGCTGATAATTTTAGCGTATTCAATGTTCAATAAATTATTATCAAAGTAATTGGTTATATGTACATATAAATTAAGTGAATATCGTTTGATATTTATACTAATTGAGGCATATTATTATTCTGATGAAATAGGTAATGCACCTTAAAACCCTGCTATCTGAAAACCCAAATTTCATTTTTTTCACTGCTGGACTTTGGCCTCTCCCAAAGGGGGTGTTTGCCATAATCGCCACGATTAGCAGGCAGGTTGGCGATCGCAGTGTAGCTGCTGCAATGTACAGAGAATGCTGCTGTCCATTCTTTGGTGAGTCCCGTTTTTTTATAATATGATTATGGACTATGCCTGAAATAAATTAATTTCATTTATTTATTTATTTACTTACTTATTGTTCTCAAATTTCACATCACTGATTCACCAAAGCGAATTCGAAGAATAAATTCGTTTGCATTTATTATTTTTGATGAATTTGATGTTGGATTCAAAAGAATCAGATAATGATATACATATATGTAATGAATTTTGATTTGATTTGATTTTATTTATCTATTATGTATAGGCGTTGTGTCGTAACTGGAAAAGGACCTTCTGTAGGCGCGGTGCCGAGTTTGAGTTTGCCAAAAAAATCAACGCAACCATCGAGTATTTGCGCGATGATCATTGTCTACTTGGACGAAGCTTTTTGACTCTCATAACTATTGAAAAAAATCGAGCGATAATCATTCTGCAAAATTGTTTTTGTTTCTTTATTTACTTTTTCCTAAGTGTATTCTACATATATCTTTATCTTCATACTATACAAGAATTGAGTACCACGTTCTTTTTAACCCAAAAAACCAATCAGATTCAGAATTTTCGAAGATTTTTCAAGCTTTAAATTTTACGTGGCACTATTACGAATCTAAAACTTTTCCATACAATAGGTTATTACCTAACTATTCAGAAGCTAAGCGATAGTTTAAAAAAATAATCACGTTGCTAAGCCGAGAAAAGTGAGAAATTTCAAACTTTATTGGATTTACGAAGCTTTCATCTTGACAGCAGTGACTTTGGAATGGAGACAACGGCGCGCGGATTAAGGGGCTTTACTGTTTAGTTTTCGTATAATTATATTAAAACTACGTGTCTGCATAGAAAGCAAATTAATAACGTACATATATTTAAGCAATTGCAGATCTTGACACTGCCGAAATAAATACTGTAGATAACAACGAGTTTTAGTTGGAATTAGGGAAAATACAATGATTTAGTTTTGACTGTATCGAGGCGAAATGTTTTTTTCCTTTTTGATAAACTTAAGTAACAAAAATTGAGAGAGCTGTGGGGCTCTATTAGTCAAGATGAGGTTTTACCATGGAGTTGTATATAATAAACCATACAGATTATGGCAAGCAGATTATGGCAAGAACGATACCTCGAAGCGCTCCCATAACAGATAAAAGTTTAGATCTTTATTTATTTGGGTGTGGTTGCCACGTCAGATGTTTATCTAGATGGAGTCCAAGATATTTTTCAGAACTGACTTCGGTTATGGGTCTATTATTTATTATAGAGTTGAGTGATTATGATTTTATTGTGACGGTATAACGCGCTTGACTGCTTTCGAAAAACAAATGAATATTCAAAACAATAAATATTTGTCACTGCCGTTACTATGGCAACACAATCAACAATATCACACTCGACTTGCGTCTCGCAATTAGTGATGGTTCACTGAACGTTAATTAAACGTAATGGCTTGATATTTAATCTGTGGAGGCTAAATTGCTCACTTTATCGAAGATAAACACTGTTTAGGCTGTCAAGGGCGATCGATTTGACAGCAATACGTAGGTACTGGAATGCTCATTGTACATTTTTTTATATCGATGTTTTATGAACTTGACTTGACATCACTTCGAAATTTGAATGGTGTCGCTATGAAATTCGAATAAGCAGTCTTTTAAAAAAAAATTGGTTGTTTGTAAAGTCGGTTTACGGACGATAGTTAAACGTGACAACGCGGCAACATTGATAAAATTATCGTAACGTTACAATGAGCGTATCGTTACAATGACTCATCCTTTTTCGTGCGTGCAGCCGGCGTTCATCGATTTTTTAGACGTTGTCACGTCAAAAAAACAATTGAGTGCGAAGTGTGACCGAAATGTGAGCAGATAATTATATCACATGGATTTGAAGTGGATTTCTTTTCATTTAAGTATAACTTTGTTTTGTACATAATAAGTGAGTTTATGTTATGTGTGTTAAATTATGCCGACATAGTTCTTAGTAAAATCTAATTCGCATTTCTGTGTTGTCTTCTCGTTTTTTTTTCTTTTATTTGGTATAGGTTTGCTCTTGACTCGAGTCTAGGTCATAGATGACAGAGACAAAGTCGACGATGGAGCGAGCTTACCCAGAAGAAGCCTGTTCACTTTCATTTTGAAGAGATTAGGGTTGTATGCGTTCGGTAACACAGATGCAGGCAGAGAGTTCCACTCCTTTTCTATGCGCATTATAAAAGACATTTGGAAACGTTTAGTGCGAATTGGTGGAATAGCAACAAGATAGGGATGGTAAATTGCAGTGCGTCTAGATGTCTGATGGTAGAAGGGGGCCGGTGGGATGAGGTCGTGGAGTTCCTGGACACTCTCCCTGAAGTACAGTCTGTAGAAGACCGACAAAGCTTGGCATCCACCAGTTTTTCGTCGCCAACGAGCCTCTTAGCTCTGCGTTCCACCGAGTCAAGCGCGGTAAGTTGGTATTTAACTGAGCCATCCCAAAGGTGGCTGCAATACTCCATGCATCTCTCTCTACTCGTGTCACCTTTTGACGCAGTGGATTGGCTAAAAAAAGCCTTGTACATACTACTGAATAGATTCGTCAGATTGGGTTATCCTACCCTGAAGCTTTAGAAATCAGCATTTATGAAAATGACCATTTCTTTGGTCCTCAAAGCTAAGTTCGTTTATTGAATTGTGTGGCCAAAACCGGCACACGTCGTCTATATTGACTCTGCGACTCTGACATATCCAAAACATAAACCTAGTCAGGCACTCACAGAGGTTTTATCGACTATCGAGAATGTTCTCGTTCCCGCCATCGCAGTTTCACTTTGCTGCCAAAGCACGATCGGCGTATGTTGACAAAGCCAAAGTAGACAGAAGCAACAAACATACATTCTGTCATGTTAGTGCAGTACCATTTGATTTGAGTTACTTTGTACTCTGATTGATTATAACAACAGACAGTTAGAATTTTAAAACTTGGCGAGGCGACTAAATTTGAAACTGAAACGAATAGCGTATAATATTTAGCGTGAATAGTATTTTTCGCTATTGATTTTTCAAAAACACAACGTGCTGTTTAAGTTTTCATCAAAATCAGGTCTGAGACTTCTTTTCAGTGTTCTAATTTCTAATTGTTGCTTAGTGGCTAAATAAATAATTACAACTGTTTCTTTAATATGTTTTCAAAAGATGGTTTTAGAATCAATAAACCGAACTAAATGACGACCAAATCCAAATCATGCCAAGTATTACGCACACTAGATTGTCAACTACTAAACAGTAAGGATATTCAAATGAATAATTATTTTGTGAAAGTCTAATACAGTCGTAGTTTACGAATTTCAACAGCAAACTGTACCCTGCATCCATTGTGAAACTATTGGTTTAGGAAACTTCGCATACAACGCCAGACTCTTAAATAATATTGCCTAAAATTATTTGACTTCGGATTCTAATGAAACCTAAATGAAACCTCTTCTCTCCCTGCATAGTTTTCTTTTTTTATTATTTGAGATGGGTTTGCCCTTGACTCTAGTCTAGGTCAGAGATGACAGAGACAAAGTCGACGATGAGCGAGCTCACCCAGAAGAAGCCCTTTCACTCGATCTTTGAAGAGATTATTTGCTTTTCAACCGCGCTACTATGTACAGTAGAGTCTCACTAATCCAACAATAATTAAAACCAAAGGGTGCAATTATTGGAATATTCGGATTACCTACTGGACTGTTAAGAAAAAAAAACAAGAAAATTAAATAAAACATTTCAGAATGTACTTATTAAATAAAAGTATAGTGTTGAAAATGGTAAAGTAGCTGCAGGCAGAGGGTGTCGGATTGCTGGATGTGCCGGAGTATTGAAGTGCCGGATTAGTCAGAATGAAAATGTAATAATACACTGGTCAGCAAATAAACCGAGCCACCCGCTACCTAGGAACTATGATTCGATTTTCTCAAAAAGTATAAAACTTACAACTATCAAAGTTATACCTACAAAAAGTGCGTTTCATGGTGATTAAAATGACTACAAATTAATTCGAAAGTACCGTCAACTCACATTGTAATCAAGCAACAAACACAATGCTAACGATTTGCTCTGTTTTCACCAGAGTTTGAAATTAGCGTTCTTTTTCTCTACAATGATCGAAAGTCGGATATTTCTTATCATTTCTTTAGTTTTTGTCCATCGTTTGCTCAGACGCGTGTGTTTTGCTACTTTTTTCGATTAATAATGGATACAACACCTCAGGAAGCAGCTCAAGCTGTAGCATTACTTCAAGCAGGCATTGCGCAACGTGAAGTCGCTCGAAGGCTTCGAATCAGCAGATCTTCGGTGCAACGAGTTTACAGACGATACCTAGAGACTGGAGCATTCGATCACCGTCCAGGTACGGGCAGACCTAGGGCTATATCAGCAACAGATGATCGTTATATCCACCTTACTGTTCTGCGAAATCGCCACCTCAACGCAGTTCAAGTCCAACAAAGTCTGCGTGACGAACGCCAAGTGGTCATAAGTTAAGATACCGTCAGAAGGAGACTTGCTGAACGGAACCTGACCCCAAAAAGAGCTGCAACAGGCCCAGCATTGCAACGGTAGCACACCGTCGAGCACGACTTGAATTTGCTCGAGAGCATAGGGATTGGACATTAGAGCAGTGGAGTAATGTACTCTTCACTGATGAGATCAGGGTGAGTCTACATGGAAGTGATCGACATCAGAGAGTATATCGTCGCCCTGGAGAACGTTATTCTCAGTGTTGCATCGAGGAAACTGTTGCTTATGGAGGAGGATCTGTAATGGTCTGGGGCGGCATCTCGTTAACAGCACATACAGCGTTAGTTTTCATCGAACCGACGGGCCGTACACGTGGACTGACTTCTCATCGCTACATTACTGAAATCCTCGCAGACCATGTGGTACCTTACGCAGGATATATCGGACAGGATATGCAATTGATGCATGATAATGCACGGCCTCATGTTGCTCATGTCGCTACGCGACGTCAGCATTCGTACGATGGACTGGCCAGCTCGAAGCCCAGACTTGAAATCGATAGAACACTTATGGGATGAGCTGAAACGTCGGGTTCGAGCCCGGGTACCTGCTCCAACAAGGCTTCCAGAGCTGCGAATCGCAATTGAAGAGGAGTGGAATACAATTCCTCAAGCTTTTATCGTCAGGCTCGTAAGGTCGATGAATACAAGGATGCTGGCAGTTATCCGAGCAAGGGGAGGGAATACGGAATATTGATCAATTTTTTTTTTTTGATTTTATCTTTGTTTTTGGCTTTAATTTTTTTTTCACTTTTTCATTACTAACGATTGTCACGACTGGAAAACGACTCTTCTTTGTAAAATCCTTAATAAACACTGAAATATTGATTAAACCCAATGAGTTTCCTTTCATTTTAATCACCATGAAACGCACTTTCTGTAGGTACAACTTTGATAATTGTAGGTTTTTTATTTTTTGAGAAAATCGAATTAGAGTGCCTAGGTAGCGGGTGGCTCGGTTTATTTGCTGTCCAGTGTATTTCAATCTGCCTGCCTTGCCAGCCATGTTCGGGTCAGCGTCCAGCCTTATCGGATGCTGCTGATTCTCAGTTTACATGGGGTGGCTATTTATCTAACCAAACTAGTAACTCAGTAACACTTGACAAAACTGGTTTCAGATTTTCTAGCTTCTGTCAACACGTAATGGTTCTAAATGATCCAGAAATGACAGAAGTCTACCTCAGCAAAGTTGCTTCACCTTGAAGATCGACCCATCATATGAGCCGCCATCTTAGTTGCCTCTTACGCCAACCACGGGAAGATCGACCCGTGCGACTGCTATTACCTGTCCACAAACTTCTCTAATCATTCTGACCTTCCGTTATCGTTATGTTTCAATCTACATCCTTCAATAATCAAACACGAAATCCAATGTCTGTAACACTGATTACAATGTTCCTAAATATCTTTGTAACTTAACTTATCTTATGTCTCAGTCCCCTATCCCTTTACCTAACTACTTTAACAATCATTATCATAGTTTAGTGGGTGATCTGATATGAAGTAAGATATTATAGTACATAGTGGGGTGCTTGAATAACTTAACCGCATGTTATAATGAAGTTATAAAGAGATTTGCTTTTGTAGAACATGACTTTGGTGTATCCAAAGTCATGTTCATGTTGCAATAAAATGATATTACTGATTCGCTGATCTCGCCATTCTTGCAGTTAGAGATAGCGCGCACGAGCAACGTTTGTCTCCGTAGCTAATTTGTAAGAGAGAGAAAAGATAAAAAAGCCAGAGAGAGAAAGAGACAAAAGTTGCTCGTTATTAATCTTATAGATAGACATGAGTAATAGATTAAATACCTGCTTGTGTAGGTCAAGATGACCGTTAACCTCTTGAAGGTCGCGGTAATCCGCTTCATGCAAAAAGCCTCGAAAGCGGCGGTATATGTAGCCTTGGGGAAAGCATGTGTTTAGCAGTGAAAGGACTTTGGCTATAAAAGATATTGCCGACGATGAGTAAGTATCATGTAGGTGACAAAGAATAGTTTTAGGACAAACATACAAAATTTAATTCAACTTTTTTGGTTCCAATACATTCCAAAACGAATTTGGAAAATTTAGTTCACAGCCAGCAAGCGCATGAAAAAGAAGTAAAGCGCAACATAGTGTTACAGTGTGAAATATTCCTAGCCCGAGGCTGCTTCATATAAACCAACCATTGGCACCGAAGAATGGGACCACAGGGACCCACTAATTCTGTCTCGCCGAGACCTCGTGTGACCACTGGACTACGTATCTCTAATAACGTAGGACGCTGACGAAAATAAAAATGGTAAATATTTAAGTAGAAAAACTACTGACAAAGGGTATAGAACCTTTGTGGCATAGCTACCCGCTCGCCATTTTTATATTTTTGAAAATCGCAGCGCGCGTTGAAACACGGTGAAAAATATTAGGAACATGGTACCCTAAAGTGTCACGATACCAAGATATTTAGAGGTTACATACGTGCTTAAATTCAAAGTATAGTTCCTAGCTTGATTCAAACATTTATTGGAAGAAAGTAAAAATAAAAACACGTGAAAAACACTTTATTAAGAACTTCGCAAAATAATAGTGTCCGAGCCAAAATCATTCCGAACACCCATTGTCCACCACACAACCACAAATAATAGTGCATGTGGTGTAAGCCTTAATTAATAGTTACACTTATAAATGAAGGTAAAATGAAATTGTAAACTTACTGTGTAAACATGTTTGCTCACCAAATAAATTAATAAAACTATCATTAGAATACAATCTACTGCATATTAGCACGTAATTTGTTAATTTTTAATAATTTTCATTGTTCTCACATGGTGACTTTGCCTTCAAATATCTCGACACTGTGACACTTTAGGGCACCATGTTGCGTTCATTTTTTGTTTGTCGAAGTGGCCTCTATACATAGGTACATATTATTATGTACATTATTCATAGTGCGCAGGGATTTAAAAAAAAAACAAAAACTGCTGTTGGATATGCCAACTCCCGTACAGAAGTTCGAAACCCTTTACCCTTTTTTATTAGGGTTCCGTAGTCAACAAGAAACCCTTATGGTTTCGCCATGTCCGCCTGTCTGTCGATCCGTCCGCAGTTTAGCTCAGAGACGCTTAGCGATAGAAAGTTGAAATTTGGTATGGGTAGTTTAATCACGCCGATAAAGTGATAAAATAAAATTTGAAATTTAGAGTGGCCCCTCTACATGTAAAGTGGCAAAGTTTATTTTTATCGTCTACCCCATAGTTTGTCGTTGGATAGTTAATTTAAAAATATTGAGAGTTTGCTAAGACCATTTTTCCATCCACGGATCCGTTTGCGAAATATTAAGCTTCAAAGTGCTAATTTTTGTTAGAGTCAAGCGTCCCCTCAGCCAGCTAAACGGTTATTTTTGGTGACGTAAAAAAAATCATAGTGGTATGCGAATTTAAAAGGACAACTATCCGCGCTACCAAGGCTTAACGAGTTAATGAGTCGACCAACTTATAAAATGGAACGGGTAAGTAAAAAAATCCTAATAACTCCATAAAAAATGACTTAAAACCAAGAGCATTTGTAACTTTGCAATGTAATTATAGCTAAGTACTTTTACTATTACTATTTTTCTGGCATGGTTACTTGAGACGGTTAACTACGGAACCCTACACTGTGCGTGGTCCGACACGCACTTAGCAGGTTTTTTTTTCCTAATTTGGCAAGACCATTACTCAATGCACAAAATCGTGTAATCGGTAAAATAAAAACCCTCGACAATTTCACATTAAATTAAAAATAAATATTTCGGCATAATTTTAAATACAGGACATCTTAACCGAGAAACACTGACAGAATGTTTTAAGGTTCATATGAAGGCAGTTTAGTTCTAAAGGTGAATAGTAAAATATAGTCTTTTCAATACTTTATCGATCCATCATGTTGTCTTTTCTGCACATTCAGACAAATAAATTGCAATAGGTAAACTATAACAAAACCATCCTTTGTACCCTATTTTATTCTCTATCCATTTGTATAGAATACGTTTTTCGGCTGACATGGATAGATGGATCACTGTAATGGTAAATAATGGAAAAACGAAATACCAATGCTTTTACGCGACATTTAAACACCCTGAAAAACAACTTTTGTGTTTTCAGAATAAGACTTTTATTCAGATTAGGCAACCAATTAGCACTTTTTAGGCGTCGAATACTAAGTAAAATAACCTTAAGCTGCTCGCAGACCTTAATCTGACCTACAAATATGTCTATAGTCAGACTACTGCACATTAGTGCACATGCTCCATGAAAATATTGGTAGAAAAAGCCATCTCGTAGTTTTAAAATCGACTGCAAAACATTTTGGTCGTATGTAGGTATAATCATAGACGTGGGCTGCTAGGCTCAAATGGGTTAACCGCATGCATGATGACTTCTGGGCAAATGTCTCCATGAAATGGGTGCCAGAGGATGGATGGCATAGCCGAGGACGGCCTAAAAACCGGTGGCGAGATGATTTAGACACGCACCGCGAAGGCCGGATCGAGGAGGCACAAGAAAAGAGTTCCTGGAATTATATGAGGGAGGCCTTTATCCAGCAGTGGCACACTTTAGGCTATAAAAAATAAAGGTGTGTGCTTTGTCCGAAATGCACGAGCGATATCAGTAAAAATAGTACATCTACATAAGTGCTCTTGTCGATGTCGATAAACCACTTTATTATATATTTCAGTACACGAATAGGTATATCTTAGCAAAGCAAAAATAAAAGCAAATTTACATTCAAAACTTAAATCGGACAAAGGCGATTACAACCAAAGCCGCTTTTAAGCATAAGCTGCATAAACATACACAACATTTCTGGAATCACATTTAAACTCAGCTTAAATTAATGCTCCGTAAAGTTGAAATGTTGGTTTCAACTATCAACCTTAGCGACATCACCTCGTAAACACTTGTTTTTACTCAACAATACTTAATTTAACGTCAGACGTAAACAGTAAGAACTGAAATTGCTGAGTACGCTTAAATTGAATTAAATATCAAAAGTTGTATACGAAAATAACGAAATAAAATTGCAAAAAAAAAAAAAAAAAAATTGTAAAAAATAAATAAAATAAATTTAAATAAATAAATTTAAATAAATAAATTTATTTTACGAAAAAAATGCTGTCAGCATTAAGCTACATGTTTTTATCGAGTATAGTAGTTTTAAAATGGTGTTTTAATATCTACTACACCCGATGGCACTTCTGAAAATATGCAAATATTAAATGCAATATTGGAACGTGGAATTAAAACAAGCGGTTGATTATAATTACACTCAATTAATTTTATTCATTTATTGAAAAAGCCTGCAGCAGTTGATGACCAAATTGTGTTTACTTTATTATCATTAAGTCACAATAAAAAATATTTGGAAAGATCCTATGGCCCATAAAGGCGCGAGGAGGGGATGCTCGAGAAAGACAAAGACAGTTTTCCAGAAATTGCTTAGTACTCGAAACCAGCGGCGGCGTCCGATTATGACCAGACCAGATAAATTTGCTCGCATGCGAAGCAAAAGTGGTATGTAAGATCGTCGATCGTAGCAGGTGATGTTCTGACAAAAAAGGCGTGTATTTATGTATCTACAGTTGCCCAAAAGGTAAAGAAGACACAAGTTTTCGAGTTCGATATTGTTTAGCTCCCCTACAATACTAATAAAACCTTATTTACCGGTCAATACTCTGTACTTGCCTCTACCTGTAAAGTAAAGCAAGCATAAATAAAGAGGTCACACGAGTTTCGTGACATATCATCCATATTACCGGTTTTTCGGTTTCCAATACTTACGCCGGTATCATGAATTATTCATGAACAGCTCGGGTGACGCTTATCGATGGTGTCGGGTCGAATGTAAAGTGATTTATGAGAGTGCAAGATTCGTCATCGGGTTTCGTGTTCAAAGAGGTTGATTGCTGTTGGTACAGGTTTATTTTGCCAGTTGCAATGTGAAGATGTATTTTGTGGAAATGATTTGTGTGGAAAACTTAAGTTGTAGCTTAAATATAAGTGTCCTGGGGTTAACCTGATTCCTTGTTACAAAAAAAACCTCAAGGAGGGGAAACTCTTTGGACCCACAAAACGAGTGTCTTGTTACATTGTTTATTTCGGAATTATGACATTTAATAATACCGGTAAATGTACATATGTATGGTACTTCACTTTATTTTTACCTGTTTTATGTGTAGCTGTAAAAATTATAAATTACATTTTGTTTAGTTTTGTTTCGTTCCGTTCTAATCCATTCTAGATATAAGGATCCAAAGACCTTGTTAATTGGATGTAACAAAAATAAATATCAATACTAATAAATTGTGTCTCAGTCTAAAGATTATTACGTGGAAAGTAACAACTACCATAACTCTATCCACATTTAAAATACAACCAACAATACTGCATCTAACACAAAATTACTGACGCGAATCCATCGCGTGCTTCCGTGGCAATGCGGTCCAGATTTGCGGGAAGTATTTCAGGAAATATCTCGTGATCTAGACTCGTCGGTTATGTTGGTTACTGGGTAGGCTTTACACGAAACTCGGGTGAAAATGAGAATCCATTTTCGTCGCGTGTAATATGAAACTTAATGGTAGGAACTGTAGATTTTCAGAGTAATAAGTTTGAATTTAACTAGGTTTTATGGTGCTTTGTTTGGATTTATTTATTTTTGGGTAAGAAGAACTGTTTGTGTGCTAAAACACCTGTTTTTTTTTTGTTATTCCTGGTGATATTTTAGTAAATAAAACACTGGTGTACAAAAAACTTATCAGGACCGGTTGATGAGACCTGTTGTTAATAAAAAACATAGAATGAAACATATAGGTACTTTATTGTACACCACAAATTGTTAAAAATAGCTTAAGTTTAGTAGACATATAGAAAAGGGAAACGAGAGTCTTTTAATAAATAAAGAGACAATTGATAAAATCGATTTGTCTATAACGAGATGGCACTTAGATGAAACTAGTGAAATAATCTTTGAAAACACTAGACTGTAATATAAAAGAAAGTCACCTCCGCTGAAAATGCTAACACCTACGTTAGAAAGTAATAACATATTTTGTAAAAGATTGGCGACATATTGCGTCAAGATTTAGCGCGGAAAATATCAGTAATTTTAAAGGAAAAATACGGTTCCCTGAGGATACAAAATATAAGTTTTACAGCTTACATAATCCTGTTCTAACGTTGTGAAACTTTAAAATTCATGCATAAAGAAATCGGGTTAGTTTAGAACTATTTTAAGTTTGCATTAAAACTGCATATTTTCTCCACTTCATTTTCCAAATTATCATAATTCTTAATCTTTACAAATTATACCGTAACTTAGTTGGTATACGTAGGTATTATGTAATGGTAATTAAGCCAGTGTCATTTAAAAAAGTAAATCAAATGGAATTTCTTCCTTGGCCTTAGTTCAGCAGTGTTAGTTTTTCGTCTGAAATAGTGATGATAATAAAGTCTATAACTGTACTAATATTTGTTAGTTATTGCTTTTATTAACACAAATTATTAATTTGTTTAGGAATTTACCTTGCTTAAATTATAAGTTACTCAAGCTTAATTCATCTTAACACACATAACACAGAACATTAAACCTTATAATTAGATTGTGTTTCAGTTACACTTTAGTGCTAAACATAATTATTTTTGTGACCAAAATTACCAAAACAAACAGCTTTTAAAGAACTATTTAAGTTTGTCAGTACTACTATTAAAGTTGAAAGCATTGCCACGCAATATCGTGGCAACGCTTCCAACCCTAAAACACTACTAAGTACTAAAAACAAATTAGGTACGACTTCTTTTCAAGACCTAAAACCATTCACCTACTTTACTAAAGAGCCTAATTAAAATTTGTCTCTTTTGCCTGATAATAATGAACGTAACTCTATTATAAAGGGAAGTATAATGTTTCTGAGTAAAGTTAACAAAATAAAATGGGAGTGCCAAAGAAAACACGAATCACTGTCACCATTAAACGAACAATTCGTTTAGTCACTTCGTTGTAATTAATTTGCAGGAATTTTTTAGGTTATTCAATATTTGTCGCCTAGTTTTTAGCAAGCATTCTAGTCTAGCTTTTATTCTTGGTCTTGTTGTGTTTTATTTTTATAACCAGCTAACTTGTGGTGACAGTTTAAAATATGCCACTTTACAAAAAAACCGTATTTTTACACTTTGTGGTTTTAATCGGTAATTATTATGTTTTTATTAAATTTTCCACTTTGAACTGTATGTATTACAGAAAATTCAAATTTTGAAAAAAGAATAACATGCCTTTTACAAAGTTATTTCAACGTAAAATTCAAAGCCAATCCGAAGTTATCACAGTTCAAAGTGACAAGTTTCATGAAACAACCATTTCATAGGTACCTAAATTGTAAGTTCAATTTTAGAAATTTCAACCTTACCTATATGATCCGTTTAGCATTTTCGTGAAGCATGAAAACCACCGGAACATTACAAATGAAAAACACGGCTCAACATAAACCTTTTAGCCGGAAAAACATTGCCTCGGCAAAATATTTTTATTAGACTTGTGAAATAATCCTACTACTATTATAAAGGCGAAAGTTTGTAAGTATGGATGTATGTATGGATGTTTGTTACTCTTTCACGTAAAAACTACTGAATGGATTTTGATGAAATTTGGCACAGAGGTAGATTATAGTCTGGAATAACACATAGGATACTTTTTATCCCGGGAATATGTTCCCTTAGGATAGTTTTCGACAATCACGCGGGCGGAGCCGCGGGCGGCAACTAGTATTAAATATGTACGTAGCCTTCATTAGGGAATCTGCGGGCTGCGAGATATACAAGACCGGTCAATGTGGCGACTCTTGGGGAGTTGCAGCAGTGGATTTATTATGGCTTAAACGGTGTTGATGAACGATGAGGTAGCTCTGTCGTGATAAATTGATTATCAGATGAATATGAAAAGTAATTAAACATAAGTTTCACAGTAATAGAACAATGTCCCACCGAAACCTCTACAAAAAAGAGCTCCAGTCAATAGAAAACACAATATTCGCTACACAAACGTCAAATAGGCCAAGGAGTGTAAACATTGGAGTGACATAGGTCAATCTAATCCAATCGATGCACGTCGCCAACAGTGCTAGGGGAATGCCAACATAAGTCCCGATCTACGTCGGTATGCATGTAATGAAGTGATGTCATACGTTGTTGTACACTGAACTGATTAATTTACACATAAACTGCTCTAGACTTATGACAGTATGGTACTAATTAGCTGAGGATGTTTGTGGCGTTAATAGTTAGAGTAGTAATTAGAGAATTCTGTCAAGCACAAACGGCCACTCAAAATTTTTGGAACTCCTTAAGAAACGATTTTCATATTTAGCCCGCGGTATGAAACTTTTATAAGGAGTAAAATCGAGCGTTAACTAAAAGTGAGGCGTTACGTTCCTTTGTGCAACGTACTTTGCGCACCTTTCACTTCGATATTATTTATGTGTGTATATAAAAATAATACTCAGCTTATTTAATATCCTTTCATTTACCCTCTTTTTACATAATCTACACAATAATATAGTTCTTAAGGAGTAAACTCAAGTCGTGTGTCGGAGTTGATGCACACACTTTTTGACGTGACAACAAAAGTCAAAAGTCAAAAACGTTTATTTCAATTAGGCCATTAAACGGCACTTTTGAACGTCAGCATTTACAGTTCAGTAAAATATATTAATAAAGTGACCCTACTGTCCATTCGGAAAGGTAGATTCTTATGGAGAAGAACGGACAAGAAACTCCATAGTTACTCTTTTCAAATAACGACTTTACAAAATTTGGTATACAAAAATCAATTTAATATTATGTGAGGACGATATACCCAGAGTATGCTACTTATAAGAATAAAGTATAACCAGCAGAGGTACTTATTCCTTTTCTAAAAAAAAAATAGGTAAATGGTACTCACATATTTACAGATAATCTTAATAACCACCAATTAAACAGAAAATAAAAACACAAAAAAGAAACAGTATACCCATCTATAAAGTTAATTCATAAATCAACCAGTTTGATTTTGTCTACACCCTTGATTGTCCTATAGAGCAGGACCAGCATGTTTCCAAGCCTTTTTATCCTGAATGTAATCTTCTAATTTGTAATATGCTTGTTTACAAAGTGTACTTTTAACATAAGTTTTAAATTTTCTTTCATTTAGTTCTAATATGTCAGAAGGTATTTTGTTGTAACATTTAACACAATACCCCATGAAAGAAGTGTGGACTTTAGCTAATCTAAAAAATGGTAGATCTAATTTGTCTCTATTTCTAGTATTAAAATTATGTCTATCACTAATTTTACTAAAAAGATGTCGATTTTTCCGCACATACATAATATTTTCATAAATGAATTGGCAAGGGACTGTCATAATATTAATCTTTTTAAAAAGTTCCCTAAGAGAATCACGGCGACGCAGATTAAAAAGGGCTCTGACAGCTCTCTTTTGTAAAATAAATATGGATTCAATGTCAGCAGCCCGACCCCACAGCAAAATACCGTACGACATAATGCTGTGAAAGTAACTAAAGTAGACCAAACGTGCGGTTTCTACGTCTGTTAACTGTCTTATCTTTCTAACAGCATACGCGGCTGAGCTTAAACGACCCGCAAGAGATGTTATATGAGGCCCCCATTGTAATTTCTCGTCCAACGTCTAATAAATCGATGAACGCCGGCTGCACGCACGAAAAAGGATTGTAACGTTACGATCATTTCATCAATGTTTTGTTATGACGTTGTCACGTTAAACTATCGTCCGTAAACCGACTTTACAGACAACCAATTTTTTTAAACTATAAGTTTATTCACACATACAGTTCAGTACATTCTTAAATTGAGGTTATGTATTCAATGCTTACACGTATGAAGGTATTCCACAAACATAATATTACACCTTACTTCTCCGAAGGGTTAGAGGTATATCTGATAGTACATCCACATTTTAGCAGTCATTTTATTATAGATATTAAGTCCCATGTTATAGTTCGTCCCCCTCTTCACCACCACCACCTGTGTTTGTGCACACACTTGTGCACTATATTATGTCCCGCGCCAATGGCCAGTCTTGGATGAAATTGGCCGCCATGACCGAAATCGGTCAGGAAGACTATATACAGGAGGTAAACCTTTAGTTGCCATCAACCAAGCACAAACCCGATTTACCTGTGACTAAGGTTCTGTACTAAAGTATATTTCAAAAATGGCAGTAATCAAACCCAGAATAATTGAAGACGAGCCTGTTGTTATAATCATAAAAGTATAATAACTTAATAAGTACTTTATCCAAAGAACACGTGTAATGACGCCTACATAAAGCAGTTAGGAATAATGAAAGCATTAAAGATATTCTCATATAACGTTTCATATTTATGATATCATGAAACGTTTTAATACCTATAATATCAGTTACGCTACCTACGCATAGTAAAATATGATCTCATTTTCTTTATTATACATATAACACTACCTCCTGACCAAATTTTCGCCATGGTGGCCAACCATGGCAAAAATTCGATCAGGAGGACTAATTGATCCTCCTAACCCAGTGCTACACTAAAAATGAGTGTTGAACATTATTTTTTGGTGATAAATAAAAAATAGCACAATGTTAGAAAAATCATTGACTTGTTTGTTTTTGGCGCGTCTCTGGGATCAACCAAGTTAATAGTTAAACCGGGTTGTAACAAATCCTGGCTTTCTAGTTAGTTGGCAGTTAGTTAGTTTATTTTTGCTCAAGACGTTAAGTCGTTTAACCTGTTTTAAAATAGTGATGTATTAACGATAAGATCGATTTACGTTAAACCGATTTTGGACAGCCCAGTACAAATTGACAGGCTATGAAAAATGGCTTGGTATTTTAGATTTTGATTTATTAAAATAGAAAATAATGAAAACTTAAGTAGGTAATTTAACTCTCCCTAACCGAATTCAGCTGTAAAAATGTGCCATTTTCCACGGCTACTTACACATCGCTGGGTGTAAAAGTAGACAAAAACGAGTGCAGTACATAAAACAGTGTAATAAGCGTTCAATTTATATGAAACGTGTCTCAACGTACCACGATCGCACGAAATAGTTTGGGAATGCAATTTTTCTTAAATTGCTTTTCAGTCTAACGACCAGACAGTTAAAGGATTTAGTATCAAATTAAATAGAATAGGGATAGATCTAACGCATCAATTTTATTTTTATTATTTTATTTTATTACATTGCGATATGAAAAATCTAAATCATAGGCACTTAAAATGAATTGACTTTTATTTTAAATCAACAAAACAATACCTAAATAAAAGGCAGAATGCCCACTTAACCAATATTTGTATAAATTTGCAATTCAAAAGACGGTCCAAATATTTTAACATTGACACCCAATCTTATTTATTTTAGAGTCAAAGAATGCAAATGCTCTATTATTTACGTAAAAAAAAACTCAACGCACAAAACAAAAATATTTACCAACTAAAAACAGAAAATATGAATATGAAAAATTCAAAGATACGCTTTGAATGCAGTTTCAGATTTCATAGTTAGAACTGAAAAATAAACCTTCAGTGAAAACCATTCGCTGAAAAATATGAAATGAACAATATTTACCTTCGTTATTTATTCATACGTGATTCATGCCAATATAAACATTAGCTTAGCTTCGTAGGAGCTTTCTGTACTGCTGAAATTAAAACGAAAAAATCCTACGGTATCGAAGCAAACTATTTAATTTTTCATGAAAATATTGGTGAAAACTTAGCCTCAATTTTGATGGCAGTTTTCCACACTGACTCTTTTTTAATAGCGATAGGTGTGTCGAACGATTTTGGGACATATATACATATATATCACATTATCACACTAATATTATAAAGGCGAAAGTTTGTGAGTGTGTGTGTATGTTTGTTACTTGATCACGCGCAAACGGCTGAACGGATCTTGATGAAATTTGGCACAGAGGTAGATTATGGTCTGGAATAACACATAGGATTTCATGACTTTTTATCCCGAGAGTATGTCTTTGGGATAATTTTCGAAGTTCACGCGGGCGGGGCCGCGAGTGGCAACTAGTAGAACATAATTTAAGAACCTTCTCCTTTTTTGAAGTCGGTTAAAAACTGATTTACATAAAGAAGCATAGCTAAAAGGTAAAAAAAAACAATTATAGAATGTTACAATTTTCAGGAATAGAATGTAGTCCAATGGCCAGACCTACTATATTTAGGTCTGACGATTGGACTACATAGAATAATAATATTACATATAGCAGAAACAACAGGACTATCATAAAAAATGTCTCAATTTTCATTATAATTGTGGTTTTGGATCACGCTGAAAACAAAATGACAAATACCCTGTTATTAATCATTGTTACCACATGTCCAACCATATTTTTATTTCCCATTTATTACCGTCTAGACCAGTGTAGTATGTTTGTCGTTTCAATTTATTCTGGGCCAAACATACCTAGTGAATATATCGAGCCCTTAGCACTGATTTATCGTAAGCGACATGTAGAAGAAAATGCCTCTTTTCATCTTTTATGATTTTGTTTAAGATACAAAACGAGTTTTTCAAACAAGTGCCGCTTACGATATGTTGTCAGTACACTATTTTTGTCCTTTAATAGGTAAGTTTTTACTTTTCGTAATAATATTTTGTTAACATCGTAAGTCCCGGAGAGGCTGAAAGATAAAATAATGTCTAAAGGTCACAAATCCACTCTTAGTCGGATTTGCGGTCCTGAGTTAGGATCCATAACTGGCTGTTTTCTGGCTATTCTATGGAAAACTATGTATGATCTGATAAAATAAAATCGATCTGAGAACCAATAATGGGTAAACAACATAATGCTAACTTTGTTGTAAGTATTTCAGTTTAAAGTAAGTACGTACGTGTCGATTTGCCGTGATTGCTCTCTGGAAGATGTTGGATAAAAACATTTTTATAAAGTAACCACACTTGGTGCCAATAATGGCATGATGATTCCATTGCGAGAAAAAGATATTGCTGATCTTGTATAACTCTGTCTCTCTCATACAATTAAATCATAATGGTTGTAAGACGTCATATAAATATCTCAACGGAAAATTGTAAAATTCGTAAGATTGTAGTAAATCTTTATTAGGTTATAATTTCTCTTATATTTTAAACTATTAATCTTATCCAAATTCAATAACGTCCAAAAATATTTATGTCTTATTAAGTAAAATGACTTTTTTTCTGTCCAAAATAACTCTTCTCCATGGTTATTTAAACCAATAAATTATTGATACATGTTTATTTATCACTGTCCTGAAATAATCTCGGATAACAAAAGCTATTTGTAGGCTTAGCGCGGCGGTCATTCACCGGCGGCTATAATTAATAAAATCGATTGTCTCTGCAGCTGCGGTCGAGTAGCATCCAGATTGCAAGCATTCCACAGATTTATCGGATTATTGGCCTAACAAATTGTTCGCATCGAGTTGCAAAGTAATAAAGAAAGCGTGGAGATGATAATCGTCTATCATTTGTTTTAAACACGATTTATCGGCTTTGAAGATTTAAAAAAATAATTTCAACTTGATCCTTATAAATGTGTTTTTCAATCAAGCCTTCAAGGCTGATTTGGATGAAATATGGTATGGAATACTTTTTTTTTTTCCAAGTAGCACATTCCCTTAGCAACTTACTAAATACTTTATATTTGTTGTTTGATATAAATATTTTTGAGCTAATAATGAAGTTCTAAACAAACAATTTTTGCTGCGTAATACCAAAAATAGTGTAATGTAGTGAATTGTCTATGGCCCATTTTTCACTTGACCTAAATTAAGAACCATATTGACGGATAATTAGCAAAACTATTAGAGTAACGACTAGTTAATGAAGTTCAAACGTACCTAAAATACTTAAAAGGTACAGTGATTACTTAAAAGCGAGCTGTCCTGAAGGGCAATTCTCGTATTTTAAAAGCAGTCACATTAAGTCGTAATATTATCTCAGTGAAAATCATTGTCAAAACGTAAGAGAATTAGAGGCGTTTTTGACAGTTTGCGAAGGCGAACTTACCTTCAAAATACGAGAATAGCCTTCTGTTCATATTATGCCACCATTTACACCTTCACAGGGCACTTATATTTACATAATCACTTGTTCGAGCGAGCTATAAATATTTGAATATCATGCAAATAGGAAAATTTCACTTCTTGGCCCAACAAAAAGAATTGTGTTGTGGAGATTGTCTACGACACTTGTCCCCGTTGTTGGACAAGCCACTCAGCTCTCAAGCACTAGCAGAACTCGATGTTAAAAATAAAAGAGAAAAAATATATTTTGGAGAAGATATTCTTTCCACTTTTTCATATTTTCTTAAGATCATTTTAATGATGACGACGTTAAGAATGACATCTTGTAATCGAATGCTAACAATGTCAAAAACCCTAAAGTAAACATTCTTCGCAATGAATACGTTACCAGAGTAATGTTTATTTTAGAAGTTATAAAGTACACTGTTAAAAGTGCTCCTCATTTTAACATTTCCCATTATTCAAAACGACACAACCTAATTTTTACTTTACACCCTTGGAATTAAAATTGACTTTTCCTCAACTTAAACTTTTTTAAATAATTGAAGACCGTGTTGGGTACATACGTGAAAACCATTACGTAGTGTGTTTCTCTTGTATTCCGTCCGTTTTAAATTTGTTTTATCCCATTAGAAGGAATAAATAAAAATGGAATGGGATCCTGCTAATGATCTGAAAGAAACCACACTCACCGTGTGACATTTTGTCCAATCTTATTGAACTCGGGCGTTCATTTGGGCACTTCTGGTTTTCGAAAGGGACTGTCACATGTACCTACGAATAAAAGAGGTGTCGCATATTTATGGTGGTGCCTGATTAAAGTAAATTGCTTTTTATGGGCACGGTTATCTAAAAGTAACTTTTGACTTGAAAACAAGCTATCAGGAAACACAAACTGACAGGGTTTTTTTTTCTTTCGTTTATTATTTCAATACTTGATCAAATTAATAAAAAATAAAAAAAATTCAAAGATTCAAAAGTCATTTATTCAAATTAGGCTGAGTGCCAGCACTTTTTGAACGTCAAAGTTCTACATAAAGACAGTCCCCCAAAACGCCCGCCCGTCACCACTTCCTAGTGTTTTAGCTGGGAAGAACTGGTATTAATTAATAATACCAGTGTAATACAATCAAAATCTGGGTCTGGCTGTTTGTGTATGTAACTTTGTACGCTCCCAAGATACAGGAGAAATACCTAGTGTGGGGCAACGTTTTCTAAAAAAAAAAAAACCCAAAACGTTTCAGTGGGATGTCCACCATGTTTGTACAAATGTGTGTTTCTGTATAAATGCAAAGGGGTAAAAATGACAGGTTCGTATATTCGGCTCCAATTTCGCCTCGTCAATTGAAATCTGACGTCATCTCGCAAAATCGTCGATAGTCGCACATCGAAATTATGATGTTTGCTAGGCATGTTTGTTTTGCGAGGGCTTTGTGTCAACAAAGATGATTCATTATGTACGCGCACGCTCATTACGAGGTGACGTTTCAAGCGATGCTAAAGCCCCGTTCACACGACTTTGATCTGTACGATATTTTAATGTATTCTTGTTGAAGCACATATCAGTTTTATACGTTTTCCTACAGGCTGGTTAGATCAGATCAAGGCAATAACGAGAATGACGGAGACGATTTTCCAAGAAACAGCCTGAGTGGCCTATAAGCAGGTCGTCAGTGACTCAGTCAAAGTCAAGACGGGCACGACCTTCAGCAATGAAGAATCAGAATATGAAAAGAGATCTGCATTTTTTGTAGCGTATGAACGGAACGGAAGTGGTATGGTGATGTTACCGGAAAATTGCAAATGCCCTAAGATTGTAAAATATCGCGTGAAATTGTAAACTATTTTTCTTAATGAGACACGGATATATTGGAATATTGTTTCGTAACATATCAAGATATAATAATCTAAAAAAAAAAAAATAATCTTACGGAGCCTGCAGTTTTCCGGTGATAGTGATCACCACCACCATGCCACCGTACGGTCCCTCCATATTGTTAAAGACAATATGGTCAAAATTTTCCACACAAACAAAAACGGCTCGTAACAATAATTCAGACTATGGCTTCGAATGCCGAAACTTAATGCTCAGTAAACATTTATTAGTGAAGTGGTTTCTAGTCACTGGAGACGCGGCCCGGTATTCTTTTTGCTAGGCGGTAAAATATCAATCAGGACAGAGCCGTATAAACGGCCACTAACATTCCATAGTCAGGCAAACGATAATGATGATTGATTTTATGCTAAATGAACAAAAACTCTGACAAATATTTACAATTGCGAAATAGTTTCAGCGGTAAATGCAGTTTATTTTGATCGATGAGTTTGTTAATTATTTCATTTTTGATGTGTTTGCTGTTTCATCAATAACTCATGTGAAGTGTAAAATTAATACATTTATTTTTGTCAGTGGGTAATTCATTATGAATTGTTGATTGGATATTATTTTGAACATATAAATAACAAATCATCATCATCTACCTAGCCTCTTCCCAATTATATTGGGGTCGGCTTCCAGTCAAACCGGATTCAGCTGAATGCCAGTATTTTACGTGGAGTAATAACAAATGTAGGTACCCAATTGGTAAGACGGGACCCGCTAGGGCCAAAGCCTGCCAGGGTTGCGGAATTTGTTCGAAAGAGTCAACGCGGCCCTGGAACGCAAAAGGCTTTAGAAGGAACACGGATGGGTTTTAGTCAGTAAGAGTCTGACACACCCTTTCGCTCCACCCAGAGCGAAAGAAGTCATTTGATGATTTACTATCTAGAAAAAAAGGTACCCAATTGGTAGCCAATAAATAATTATGTAATGGATTCGTTTTAACATGATGAGCAGAATCTTAATTCAATTTCTCTCGAATAAACTATTCTTAGCCCATTATAAACGCATACGATGATTGGTAGATAATGCCTAAGAAGTCCTAGGTATTTTGTGTAAATCAACGTATTAGGTTTTTTCTACTCAAATCCGAATTAACGATCGATCAGTATTTACACTTTTCTTCATGACATCTAATACTAATCACATCTAAATTCAATTTGTAAAGCATTTTCTAGAGAAGACAATTCAAATTCAAGAGCACTAAACGACCTTCAAAGGTTTATAGACAAGCACAGCATAGACAGAATTATTTGTCGTAAAACTTTTACGGGATCATCAAACTCTTATGCCAATAACTTAAGAGAGAACGATCAATAAAATGTTTGTGTTTCGCAAGATTGTGAGAATAAATTCAAATAGGAATGAGGGAAGTGCATTTTTTCTTTTATTCATAGTCGTTGAAGACAGAAAAGTTGATTTTCTTCAAACCTATCGGATTACGGGCGGGCGATGGCTTAGCAATAATTGGTTTTCAACTTTTCTATTGTAATGAGTTTGCAAACAGTGTCATCGTTGGGGTGCGATAGAAAGTAGTGAGTTCTGCTTAAAAAAGATAACATCAGTTGGAAACCCTTTTAAAAACTATCGTTTCGCATTGATTTTGAAAATTCTGACGCGTGGTTGGTGTTCGAAATCGAACCCAATGCCTTGCTGCGAGGCTGTTGCAAATACTTACACATTTAAAAACGTATTGCATTCCGTAGCGTTCAGATGGAGCGGAAGGGAGTGTCAGACTCTTACTGACTAAAACACACCCGTGTTCCTCCGAATGCTCTTTGCGTTCCCGGGCCGCGGTTACTCTTTCAAACAAATATCGCAACCTTCCAGGCAGGCAGCACTTCCAGGTTAAATATTTGCCAAAGTCAGTTCATCGATGGGTGACCATCCATTGTATACGGATAGTCTTTGGTGCGTTGCATATATGTTAGACCGGCTGTCTATATTCTGACCTAGACCCAGGTCTGGGTAGTGGAGGTCAGAAAATAGACAATCGCTCCGTGTAAAATTCTGGTATTCAGTTACATCCAGCTGGACTGGAAGACGGCCCCAATATAGTTGGGAAGCTTTAATTTGGTTTTTTTTTCTCTGTTTTGTGTTATATGTATAGTTTTTTTTTTTTTTTTGACAATTTTCTGTTTCAAGTGATACATGCGGAAACTTGTAATTGGCCATACTTACTATAATTTTTTAGTTAGGTACTGTATTTGTGTAGCTGTAGGTTTTCCTAAAATAAATTTAAAAATTAAAAAAAAATAGATTGACTTTTCTTCAAAATATTTAAACAAAAGAAGAACAGTGACGAACCGGCCAGTATTTTTTGATAACCTTGTGTACGATATAGCTGCTGCGACCAAGACCAAATCAAATATGGGCTCAGCGTACAACGACTTGAATAAATAATGCTTACTGTGAGTATATAGGTATGTAGATCCTGCCCAAGACATTATTAGTAACAGAAATAGAAAACAATATTGAAGAGCGACACGTGTTCTCGCCTTGTATCGTTGATTTAGTTTCTTATCATTTTTTCTTTAAAAAAACGTGTAATAGTTATAAATGGACCAAAAATATTATGTGTTATATTTGAGTCATATTTCTACCTATTGAATGACTGGTTATTGTTATTTTATCCAACTAATCACAAAATATCACATTGCCACATTATAACTAGCTATTTTACTGATCAGCAATCTGGTCAGTGTAAAGTTCTGGATATAGACCTCCCCCTAACGTCGCCTCATACACCGGTCATGTGCATCACTCGGTCCTCACCAGCTCATTGGTCCACCTTGTGATAGGTTCCTAACGCTATGTATTTCTGAATGGGTAGACGTTATTGCAATATTTGGCTTGCTGCTTATAGAAAGCAAACGTTTAGCCTTTTCACAAAAAGGCTTGATATTGAGCTAATAATAATTATGATGTGCTAATATATCGTATCTCGTTACAGTATGACAGAGTATTTTCATACGTGTATAAATTAAATCCATCACAATGAGAACTGAATACTGAGCGCCTAAAATTAATTAATTAAATTACTTCCACTTCTGAATACTTAATTATTAAAAGTGGTGTGTGTTTTAGCCCTTTCATTTAACTTAATTGAATTTTAGTAGGTGTGCTTTTTTGTTTGAAACATAGTATGTGTTTAGTTATTCACACGTATGCATTAATTAATTCATATGTACTACTGGTAAATAATTGGTTACGCAAAATAATTATGACAATTTATCTTTGCTCAGTGGACTGTCGTTCTATGAAATCACTTAGCTAAAATTAAAAATGTCAAGGAGCTTAGCATAATAACATTAGAGTTGTGTTAATATTAGCCATCTGTAATAAAGGCTTATTACTAAAAATATTCTGGTTTCACAATATATGATTTTTTCACTGTAATTAAATAAGAAGAAAAATATTTGAATACTTTTTCCTTAGAAATTTAAAATTAAACGCATTTCAAAAATCTACATTAAATATCTCAAGTCATCATACTACTTCTACAAGTACGTACAAAAATAAACTTTATCCCCCTTCCAAAAATCCAGAATAAATCTTCACCCGCCACAAAACGCCGCATTCATTCATATACCCATCTTCATTCATCCGTGTTCCCTCACAACGATGCCTGACGACCGTCAATTTTTAATTGGAGACATTTCCTTTCAGCCGCTTTCTAGGTCACGTGCTGTACGGAGGAGGAGGTCCCTAAAATATGTATCGGGGAACTTTCACACGACCTCCCATATTGAGACAGACGTTACTATTGGATATTGTTGGTTTTATTTTATTCATTTGGGACGACACACAATTGTACAGTTAGGATACTGATTAGAAAATGTATCAAGCATACGTTTTCAAATCAGTCTCTGAAGCCATGAATACGCCTCTGAAGTTTAGGTTTGTTAGGTAATTTTTTTTCTTTACTTTTCCTGAAAATTTGGATTTTTTCAGTCGGTCTGAATAATAAATCTTATTTTCAAACTTTATTTATTTTCAAGAAATGTTTATTTCCAAGATCCTAGCGTGCATTAAGCCAAGCTGGCCATTACATGACTGCAAGGCTACTTCAAAACTGGCCAAGTGCGAGTCGGACTCGCGTGCAAAGGAGTCCGAACGAATTGAATTTCATGTTTGTAACATATTACTTTAACACCATAGACATCTTTTAGTTTTTTATCTTTAATCTATAGCTAAATAACCATTAATTGTTTTTTTTTTTAATTTTAGCCTCATCAGTTTCTGAGATAATGGTTTGGTAATTTTTCAGCTAATTTCTTGAATAACTTCAGAACAATTTATTTTAAAATTAGTGAAAAATACAATTAAAACTCTCACTATAAGCCCTTTCGTTTGATATGTCACACGGTATGGTTAAAGAAACTTTTTTTATTTATTTAGTTTGCTTCCCAAATGTTACCTCCATGCTTAAAAATAATATTTATTTACGTAACGCGGCCGTATTTGTGTCTCAGACGTTCATAAGTGTGCCAAATGTCAACAGAATCTGTCAAATAGATTCGGAGAAAATTGGCTGTGACTGACGGACAGACAGACCACCGAGTGAACTTATGAGGGTTCCCTTTTTTACGGAGGTTCGGAACCTTAAAAAATGTTATCTAAAAATTGCATGGAGTTGAAATAATAAGTAACACACATTATGTAGGCAAACATTTTAACTATGATGCAGTTAGCATTTTAAGACAAACTTAAAAGACCTAACATGTTGAAAAACAAAAATAATACAACATGCACAATAAATTGCAAAAAAAAGCTATGTTCTTTGTTTGTTTGGCAACAATAAAATGGCAAGCCACAATCATTAAAGATACACAGCTCTTTTTTTTCTTTTATTGCAGCTAAAGTAAGGAATTAAATACGAATACCTCAGAAATAATTGGGTTAGCTGTACGTTGAAATGCAAATATATTTTATTTGTTGAATAATTTCATATTCTTAAGGCACGCTATGTATTTGAGGACATTTTACTACGACATTACAGAGTTAAAGAAGAAATGATTCTGTTACAACACGAATGTGCAAGGCTCTATAGGAAAAGAAAATGATTTTAAAGACCTAAAAAGCCAGGCTAGGTACCTTGTTGGGGAATTTTAGGTGACTCTTCAAAGAAACTCCAAAAATGCTGATATTTAGTCAATCTTGTATTGTTTTCGATGACGAACAAAAATGGAAGAAAAAAATGACAAACCGTACAAATAAAACCTTACATCTAATTACATTCTAATTACTACGCAGCGTTGATTTGCTCATTCTAAACGAGCAGGCGTTGGCTCGAACATACCTTCCAAGTATACTTTTTTAAATCTAAATAGAATAAAATAAAATTTTACTTTCGATTGTCCTTCTATACACTAATGAATTAGAATAGTATAGTATAGTTTAGAGCATTTATTCGAGGTGATTCATAAATTCGTTCATCTTCTTCTAATATATAAAATTCTCGTGTCACAGTGTTCGTAACAAAACTTCTCCGAAACGGCTTAACCGAGTCTTACGAAATTGTGTGTGTATTCAATAGGTCTGAGAATAGGACGTAAACTATATTTCATACCCTTAAGTGATAAGGATGGTCCACCCCAAAAAAATGTTTTTTTTTTATGTTTTGGACTAAATTCGGCATTAAAAATACATTTTCGCCTTTCTACCACCAACCCCTATTTTTGAATAGCGATATTAGTATTTTAATTATTTTCTACTCTCAGGGGTCGATAATTGATCATTTACCACTCGATCAGTTATTCTTAACTATTTATTTGGTAGAACTCGCTAATCCCAGGACAGGTTCGAATTAAAAAAATCTTTTAGTGTTGGGAAGTCTATTTATTGAGGAAGGCTAAAGGCTATATAACATCACGCTACGACCAATAGGAGCCGAGCATTTATGAAACATGTGACACAGACAAAGTTGCGTGGGTCAGCTAGTTTGATTATAGAAATCTATAAAATCGTAAGTCAATATTTATTGTCGGACAAGATATGTATAAAATATTTTTTTTTAGAATCCATGAAAGAAAAAATTGCGAAACTGGGACGGATCGCTCGTTTTATGTTATAAAATTCCACAGCATTCTTAGTTCAAAACAGGAGCGGATCGCTAATATATACATATGAGTGACTCATCATAAATTAACTCGACCCGATAAACTTAACAGTCCGTGAAAAGGGTTACCATGATGCTGAGGTTTAGATAACATTAAAGCTCTCTCTTACAATGATTAAAACAATTTTCACTAAAAGTAAATGAACTTGTAAGCCCTAATAAGAAATAATCAACATTTTTTTTAGGTTCCTGGCCTTGGAACCTTGATTTAAATCAATTTGGTAGGTGAATAAACGGATAATCTTTAAATTCCAAAGAAAAAAAATCCCTCTTTTTCGCCTTCTATGGACAAGTAAAAATGAGTAAATATTACCAACAAAAATAATAAAAACTTAGACGTCATGCATAAGCACAATACTGATCTCAATCCTACTTCATCAAAAAAAAAGCCATTGTTATCCCAAACCTCTTTAAAAGGGACGAAAATAAAAATCAACCTAAGGGTTTGTGATACGAGAGTTTACTTGTAAGGGTTCAGTTAAGCATTGTACGAAAATATTTATTCATTATACTATAAATAAATCCGATGAACTCTTCTAACATGCTTTATTAAGAGATCTAAAGAATTGCAAAGCTTTCACAAACACTCACATTTGAACAATAAATTGTTCCATATTATTCCACCACAGTTTAACTTTTCACAAAGATTCTTGTCGCATATCTCAACAATAATTGTCTGCCATAATGTTAGCTTTAAATGCCACTTTGTAGGTACTCGCATGCATTATACAATATAAAAGTAATGACTAGAGCTGCAGTGTAATACAATCAAATATGCAGAACCGGCTTGAGGGAATGTGGGTACAATTCATTATTGCAACCACTGGTCTTATATTTTATTCGAGGTTTGGAGCAGGAGACGTTTTACGTAAATTGGTTCAAGATTAAACCCCAGTTGCACTTAAAAACATGAAGGACTAGTTTCTAGAACAAATATAATTGTAAAACTAAGTTCTGCCAGCGGTTTCGCCCGCTTCGCAAATTATCACAAGGGAGCATCATCCCAGGTGTATCCGTGTGCCAGGTATCATCCAAATTCTTACTTATATTTAACGCGAAAGTTTGTATGTATGGATGTTTTTTACTTTTTCACGCAAAAACTATGAAACGGATCTTGATGAAATTTAGCACAGAATTAGATTATAGCCTGGAATAACACAAAGGATGCTTTTATCCCGGAAGTATGTTCCCTTTGGATAATTTTCGACATTCACGCGGACGGCAGCTAGTCCGTTATATATCCATAACAAATAGACAGACAGACAGAGTTACTTTCGCATTTATAATATTATTCAGTATTAACTGTGGATGATTGTCACAGACATTCATTTCACATATTTTCACACACACGTGCGTTCATTGTTGTCATCGGTTGATTGAATATATATACCGTTTATATATTTTTTTTTATTTGAGACAGACCCATAACTTCCTGCTAAAATAAGGGGATTAATGTGTGTAAGGCTAATCATGTAATTCAAAACTTCATTATGTTATCTTCAAACGATTGAGATAAACACAACGATTTAAATACGCTAAACTCATTTGTGGTGTAAGTGGACCTAAATATTAGTCTGATCTTGCTATATTGATACCCGCTACATAGGACTGTAAGCTTAGTTAACAACTTGGAAAACCAACTATTCATTTTATATTATGAAAAATAAAAGAACAAAACTAAAATAACAGTCCTTTAACGATAAAAAGCTGTCATCAATCTTGTACCATCATAAACGTTTACGTGAAGAATTTTAAACAAGCAAATAAATGTGTGGTGCGTGTCGTAGCACTATCGTAGCATCGTAGCGCTACGGCGTAGCACACGATAACATTCACGAACATAAATCGTAGCACTTATAAACACGCACTGAAATCACTTCATTTGAGTTATGGGGACACCTTGTGTCGGGGTTAATTCTTAAACGAGTAGGCAATCATAATTTAGTTGAATGTTGAAGATAGTTGAACGCTATAAGGTAAGGCAGAGGTGTGCTGTAATGTCTTTAAAAATTATAGTTACGTTTAAATGTAGCAATCTCGGTGAAATCGGTCCCGACATACCATATGTAGGTTCTAATCGAACTCAAGCAGGCTTCCCTTTGTTAAACTTATTTGATCACAAATGCCCTTCAAACGGCGAAGGAAGATACGAAGGAAACTGGCATGTCCTAGAACCAAAATCTCGAATACATGTGGTATTCACGAACATATAGTGGGCCCGCATTCATTTTTTAGCCCACTCCTTCCCGCAGAAAGGAGCTTCTGTCCCAGCAAAGGGTTAGGCGTTATTAGTTAAGAATTATGCTGCTTATGGCAATCTAATAGATACTATATTAGCATGACCTGTTAAATAAATGTGGTGTTTTAAAAACGTTTTCTTTCAACCAGTAAATAATGTATTGTCATTTAATCCGACCCTCCGGCCGCACGTGTACTACAACGATGCCACCGCACAATATTGGCACTTCAAAGCCCTCACTTTGTACAAAGTAATTACTAGCAGTATTTACTCGGCTCATGTTTTAATCGAACCAAGGGGTACTGAGAAACACAAACTATTTTAAACTATGTCCTACTTGACTAAGAATAGAAGCGTTCAGAGGAAAAGTATTTTTCCAAGTAACTAGTTGTTTGAATTAAAATGACTTTGTACAAGAGAAGGCATACTCATGTACAAAGCTTAGTATGCAAAGATCTGGTGAAGACTGTGGCCACGTCCGCATTGACAGGCGGCTTCCTTAGCGCCTAGAGCCTACCCAGTCACCTAGCGAGTAGCTAAAACGAACGTTCTTGAATATTCGCAACCGGCGGTAATGCGCGCTTGGCGCGTTCGCTTGCCGCTTAGCGTGTTTCGAAGTAAACAAACGTGATGGTTTTTTGGCACGGGGCGCGAGGCATTTTAGAAGAAAAAAGTGGATGAAATATTAATTGCAGTTAGTTCTTTCTCTTTCAGTTTTTAAAAGAAGTGGAATCCGAAATGAAGTTCATAAACTGCAGTAAACAATTACAAATAATTAAGTGAAGAATTGCTTTTTCCTTATATCTTAAATTACTGTTTTTCACTGTGCCAGTGAGGACGTAGCCTATGGGAATCCGCTAGATGCGGGCCTCGTAGCATTGGACATCTTCAGGCTAAGAATAAAGATAATGAACCAACCGCAGTACATAATGTCATAAACTACAGTCTAAAAAAAATCCTTCACAAAATATCCAAAACCTTGCAAAAATTTAAGGAATCTACAACTCCAGAATCATATTTAAAACTAATTTAAGCTCTGCTCAATCCAAAGTAATGTAAACAAAATCCTTGACAACATATTCTCTTGATTCGTATTTCGCTAATTTAAATTCTGTCAGCGCTACATTCGCATATTATTAAAACCAACCAACTCAAGCCTGTTCTCAAACATACACAGTTACACACATCTTAGAATGTCTCTTCACATTTATCAAAGGATTGCTCATTCCTTATCCATCTTTCTTCGCCTCGTAAATCGTAATAATATTATTTAATCCGAATCGTAAAAGGGCAAAATATAAAAACAAATGTTTATAATATAATGTTTATGTTATGAGTATTTTGGGCTATTTTTTTAGGTATAAGGGACGTGTCATACATACTAGGCAACTAAACACTGGTTCGAGCGAAAACTTTTGACCACCAAGTTCTACTGCATTTGACCATCGCAAACCGTATGTAGGTCACTACCATTTTTTTAAATGGCAGCCTTCCACACTGCAGTCTACTGAAGACATCTACCTATACAAGTGTGCTTGCGCGGGTAGATCTAAACCTGTTTTTAATAGACATGTGAAGTTTTATGATGGCGTGATTGTGGTCGACTTTTACAAGCAAATCTGTCATGAAGATCTCTTCGTTCCGTTGGGCTGAAGGATGTGTGGTTTACAAAAAAAACACGACCACAGAGGCAGCCATTACGGAGCGTAACTATAGCGAGTCTGCACGTTAAAGCAGTGATTAGATAAATATCACACTACTATTGTCTTAGCTTGTAATTTGGACACGAGAGTCGAGTGTAGGTACTGCAATGTCATAGAAAATTTAAGCAAAACTTCAATAACACTTAGTTCAAGCAACTAAGACACCGATCCGTAGTAGCCACTAGTTACTTAATGTGAGGCTGCACTTACTGTTACGGCTAGGTCCTTTCGTGCACGCTCAATTTCGTACACAATACTATTTTCGTCCATGAAAAGCTCGCTTGGACCCAAGTTTCTTTTTATCCAGTCACATCTAGTTTGATTAAGATCTTTTGTAGACCGTACTCTTATTTACGTTGTAGTTGAAGTTTGTTTTTAAAAACGAAGTTTAAGTCTCTAAAGAGTTTTCATTTGCAAAATCTTTTTACTTTAAAAAGAGTAGCTAACTTTTATCCGACCTTGCTGTTAATTAAATAATTAATGAAATTATTAGTTTGTTATAGATGGTGGCAGTTATTTTCTAGTTGATTTATAAATAGCCATGTTTTGCCAATTTTTCTAGGAATAAATATGTATGTTTATTCTTCCCCAGAGATTGTTGAAATCTTATGCTTGGAATTGGCTTCCCCAAATAGAGTAAGTGAAAGGTGAGCCTTAATATGATAAGCACGTGGGTTGATCTTTTCTCTTATAGCAACACTTGTGTTTTCATTGCAATATGAGAATGTTACAAAAATAAATAGATGTAGGCGTCATGTGTTTATGGCTGTGGATTGTATATTCTAGAAACAATTCTAATACACTAGAACAGGAAAAATACTTACATGTCTTGTTATCTCAACGTGAACAGAACATGAGTAGCAAAATTAAATAAAGCTCGAAGACAAAGGATACAAAGCCTACACCTTAAACTTACACCTTATGTTTTTTGTTACGTTAAAATTTTTATATTGTAGCTGCATTTTGTCTCTAAATACGAAAATAAAAACATGCGGGGCAGTCTTTGGGGACTGCCGATAGAAGTGAAATCTAAGCGAAAGCTAAAGCGTTCGGTGACGATGACGCGAGTTCCATGATTTATGTTCACCCAAAGCGTTCGGTGACGATGACGCGAGTTCCATAATTTTTGTTCACCAAAAAAGTGATCAACGCGGCTGTTTTCACTTCAAAAAAAAAATACCTCCTCATGTCAATCCGAAAAGCATAAAATAAATGGTCAATGTGTACTCTTGTATGTAATTTTCTATTTATCACTGACAAAACCAGCCACTGATATATTCCGTGTGTTCGTATTTGTTCCAATTTGGTTCATCAACTGGATCTACTGACCGATTATTTCCTATCATTTGATCTTCAATATTTGATTGTCATCCTTGCTATGGGCAAATCATCAGAAGTGAAAAGTGTTTTTTTACTTAAAACTTCTTATTTATTTTATTTATTTATTATTGGGTACACCAACAGCAGTATGTACATACACAACTACGAGCATAAAATAAAAACCAAAATATGAGTGCTGATATGTATGCCCATTATAGGTATACACGTCTTGCACCATATGTACAAAATTAATGCTTATACTCTTAAATTTGCGGAATTTGTTCGAAAGAGTCACCGCGGCCCTGGAACGCAAAGGGCTTTAGAAGGAACACGGATGGGTTTTAGTCAGTAAGAGTCTGACACGCCCTTCTTCTATGATAATGACTTCTTCCGCTCCACCCAGAGCGGAAGAAGACATTTGATGATTTCCCATCCTTAAAAAAAAAAAGAAAAAATAAATAAATTTTAAATAAAATAAAATAAAAGCACAATCTAAAGAAAAAAATGGACACAAAAATCAAAACAACAACATGCTAAAACAACAATTAAAAGAAATACATCAGCCTAGCCTTTTCCCAACTATATTGGGGTCGGCTTCCAGTCAAACCGGATTCAGTTGAATACCAGTATTTTACGTGGAGCAGCTGCTTACCAGACCTCCACAATCCACAACCAATTTTCGATTTTATAATTTAACATTTATTTAAATTTTACAATAATATCTGTTACTTCTTTTTGAGCACATAAATCTTTATTTATCTTTTTGTTTTAAAATTAAGAGTCACAACATTTTATTTTAGTTAGGTACTTTTTGTACAAAATATTTTAGTTTTGTATAATTTATGTGTGTCTATGTTTTCGAGCGTAGGTATGGCACTCGTGGGCTGCAGCTGAAAATCAGCGACAGGTGGTATACCTTGTGTTGCCATCTGGCATATGCTGAGCTGAGGCCCTTTGGCATTGTTGGTTTTCATTATTTATTTTATTTAATTTTATGGTGTTTCTATTTTTTATAATGCCAATAGACACAATTTTCTTTCTTTTCTCTCTTTCTTCTTCTTTCATTAACTGGGTTTAATTAAAAGAAATAAAATTTTATAAAAAAAAGATTATCTATAATATATACATATATATTTGACTTCTTTATAAAAATGTGTATTGCTTGTCCACAATTGAATATTATTCCTCAGCAAAGTGTACTCCATGTTTCTTTGGAAGTACAATCATAAATCAAATCGTCATCCACTTCAAGATGAAAAATGTCTTCTGAAATGGCATTTTGCTGATTTGCGTGACACGTCAAAGCTTCTAACAGGCTTTAGATGTCAAGAGTCACACTTGAGGCTTGGAGACTTAGGCACTTGTCATTGTCGCTGGTTCATCAATTTCTTTCGAATCAATCATTTCTCGAGTGTTTTTCCTGAAGTTAACAAAGTGCCTTAGCGTTTTAAAGTAAAATTTTTGTTAGAGGTTTATCATGGAGTTGTGATTTACAGGTTAGGATAAAATATTGAAATTTTATCATGATTGTACGCAGACAAATGACAATCGAATATGTAATAGATACTACATATTGTTGAGGCGATTATACAATGGAAGTGTGACCGATAGATGGAAAGATATCCGATCGTACCAAAGAATAGGTAAAAGGGAACAATATTATATGTTTTTAGTCCGCTAGAAATGTCACCAAGGCAGCTATAATCCCAGATTACGTCTCGAAACGGTGCTTCAATAACAGTGAGATAATCAAGGTAGGTTCCGTAGTTAATCTTGATTAAGAATTATTAAATCCCATTGAATAGAATCGCCGTATCATTCCCGACATCGTTCATTCATCCAAAACCATAAAGCAGTTCTGTGTTATTCCAAAAATGTTTAATTTTACTGGTTATAAATGAAGCTCCTTTAACGTTCAATTCAAAGGATCTTTAATCACGTTTTATGATTTCATTAAAGAAGATAGTACCTATCTTCATTAAAACCGCAATATTTTAATGAATTAGAACTGTGAATAGACTCCGTTCATTATTATGATACTAACGAAGAACTGTGAAATCTAAAACTAATAACTATATTACAATTACGTTTTAAATGAGGGTAAAATAAACATGTGCCTTTTCGAACGTTTGAATTTGTAAAATGAACGAATGGTAAAGAAATTTACTTTTCCATACAATAATAGTAACTTGTAGCGTGTTTAAAACTAATCATAACTGCATTAGCCATATTGCAGAGCATTTTATTTACACCTGCAACGTAAGTGTGGTTAGAGAAATATTAATAATAAAATATAAAAATATTAATAATATTATTATAAAAATGCATTGATAAATAAAAACATTTCAATTAAATTATTAACATTATTGTAAGTAATTTTTAAATTACTTGTGATTAAGAAAATGATTGCGCATAGTACATAAATTTTATTGCTAAAAAACTTTATCTGCGAAGACAACTTTTCTTTTTAATAAAACATAATAAAAGCTTTTCATATGCAGTTATTTCATTTCGTTGTAATAGATGCACATCTCGAGAGCCCGTTAATTGTTTTAACTAAAATCTTATTATCACAAACAAGAGAGTCACGATTTTCTCTTTACTATGAGCTGAGTTTTCAACAGTCACATACAAAAACTGTCAAACCGCCATTTTTATTCCTCGAATAAAAGTTATCTGACTATTGAAAAGTCGGCTCTAAATAGTGTTGTTAACCCCGGAACTCCAGCTTTCGTAAGGCTTTAAATGCACCATAGGCATTGTAAAGAACTAAAAGCATTTGTTGTAAGAAAACAACATGGTAGTGTCGAGACTGTAAATTAGTCGGCTAGACACCACTATCTTGCGGATATCCGTTGTCTATAAATTAAGGAACGCTTGTGTAAAGTTGTTGTGGATCTACGAATTTTGGTGTGCACTGTTTTTGTGAAGTTTTATTAGTCGGATTGTATTTATAGTTTTGAATACAAATCGAATGAATTATCCTAGAGATTATAAAATATATTATAATCATTTAAATAACTGGACTTTAAATATAATTACTACAAAGGTTTTCTATACTGTATTGCTGTATCATTCGACTTTAAATGAGTTATTTTATTTTTTTAATTATATGTATATTTTTAAAAACATAAATTATTAATTAGATATAACCATAATGACCTGATTTGATTATGATTACTGGACTGGTAAAAAAAAACATCCCATAAAACCATAAATTCATCGGCACACATTAACTGTTGCCAAAAATCTTACCAATAGTTTTTGCTTCAGCGGATTCATGAAAAGTTCAAAAGAAAGAAGATCTGGAGCATAAAATACCGAATTCTCTCTGTATTTGGTACAATAGAGGATCATTGAACAAATCTCGGCATGTATGTGACACACGTCGGTAGAGATGACGAAGGGTAAATTGGTATGACAACTATTCGGATGAATTAACATTATTGAGATAGTTTATAAAACGTTACATTCCGTTTAATTAAATAGATTGAAATGTTCTTCAGTCTCCAAAGAACATTTCAATATATTTAATGAAACGGAATGTTTTTTGCAATCAACAAAATTAAGGTAAGAGCAAAATTGTTTTTAAGCTGATCTTATTTTTCAGATACTACTCAATATAAAACTCTTCCTTTACTGAGTTACTGACAGACAACGCAAAGCCTAAAATACTGGTCGTAGAAAGCTGAAATTTGACATGTTCCTTGGGGAGTGAAGGGGACCACTAAGAAAGGATTTCACGAAATATCTACGGGAACGGGAAAGCACGGGATATGCGCGTACGAAGTCACAAGCAAAATCTAGTAGTTAATAAAGTTGTGCGTACACCTCACTTACGAAAACAAAGATCCGCGAACTAGCGGTTTAAGAATTCTGTTTGAGACTGTTCAAAATTTTTGACTAAACTAATCAAAACCGCACCGACAACGCCTGGAAGAGCTATTGGTCGATGAAGGCTCTCATGAAAGGAGGCCTTCCAATTTGTCATAAGCGCAAATTGATGGAAATGTGCATTCTCCCTATCCTTACATACGGTGCTCAAACCTGGTCTTTGACAGTTCAGCAGAGGTTCAAGCTTGAGGTTTGTCAGCGAGCAATGGAGCGCAGCATTCTGGGAGTCCGATTAATAGACCACGTTAGGAACACAGTGCTGCGTTCCAAAACAAAAATCGCCGACGTCACACAAAAAGCAGCCAAACTAAAGTGGGACTGGGCCGGCCACGTCTGCCGGATGTCGAACGGTTCATGGGCTAAAGCAACCACAATGTGGGTCCCAGAAAATGCCCGACGACATCGCGGGAGACCCAGGCGAAGATGGCGGGACGAACTTGACGCCTATCGGCCAGATTGGTCCAGACTTGCCCAAAGCCGGGAGGAATGGAAGGAAGAAAGGGAGGCCTTTGCCCTGCAGTGGGACACAATTGGCTAAAAATAAAATAATATTATAAATCAAAACATAAGAAATAAGAAACTTACTTGTTCAGCATACTGAACAAGTAAGTTTCTTATTTCTTATGTTTCTTTTTTTCTGGTGTTGCTCACTGAAAGTATCATATACTTTCAGTGAGCAACACCAGAAAAAAAGCTTATGTTACCAAAAAATAAATCCAGCGACATAAATAGAATATGGCAAATTTTATTTATTATTTTTTTTCAGATGCCACCTTAAGTTAGACCAACATAGTGTCCCCCTACTAAAATACCTTATTAGGTATTCAAGTCCCTTCGGCCAGCACTAAGTTAGTATTGTAGGTTTCACTTACTCTATTCTTGGCACGTACTACGAGGGATCGTAACTTGGGCCCACATAAGTTAGGACGCAACTAATCAATGTTGATTAGGCAGATGGTCGTTTACATTAATGGGACAGGACCGATTCATGGATTTTCTTTGATTGACTTTCAAGAGAAAGATTAAAGATACTACTTACTAATATAAACGTGAAAGTTTGTGATTATAGATGGATGTACTTTTGTTGCTCTTTCACGCAAAAACAACTGATGGGATTTTGATGAAACTTTACAATAATTTTGCTAATACATCAGACAAAATAACAACCAAAAGCTAGAATTTATAAAGAGGTGAAACACTAAAACCACGCGGGCCGCCGCAGGCAGCAGCTTCTTAAATTATTTCAGAAAATAGCAACGTTCCGTATAAATAGGAATTATATTAATCCCAAAGTTGCATTTTATCTTTGATACTGCTACTCATTGATACTACTTATTTAGGAGATTTTGCTGTTTAAGGCTTTATGATGTCAAATCACTCAATTTTATTATTTGCATTAATAACAGCTACGGATTTCAAATGCGCGGCTTTTTATAATATAATTTTAAGATTTTTTTTCTTTCCCATCTCCTTAGCTCATCGTGCTGTGCTGGTGCTCCCGCTGCGGCTGCTGAGAACCTCAAACAGTGGAAATATAATAACCTAGTTGGCAATTAAATTTTCGAGCCGTTTGGGGTCGAAATTCTTGGACCATACGTTATTTAAAAAACTTGCTAAAGGCTTAGTTGACACTTTACGTGACCTAACGGCTGGCTTTTATCTCGGATAGAGAATAAGCATTGCCATACAACGTGGCAATGCTGCCAGTCTTTTGGACTCACTCCCAGTCGGCAGCGATGCGAACGAATTTTTTGACGACATATTTTAGTTTGGAGTTTTTATTTTTATTTTAAGTGCATATTGTTTATGTTTTTTTAATGATGGATGTCACAGTATTACACGATGAACTTGAAAAATAGTTTTCTCACGCTTAAAAAGTAATGATATACTGCAAGCCAAAGGTTGAACTCGAGTCTGGCATAAAGTAACTTCATCGTACGCATGAATGAACGAAATCGACGACAACCTTTCATGTATAATATAACGCTTCGCTGGAACTATACCGTCTGGTTCACAAGGTGTGTGTCTGAACTCAAAGAAGCATTCATGAGGATAAGCGTCATCATGTAAACTGTGTAAACTATAACACTACATTGCGATCTCGCGCACTCACACACACACACAGACACATACCATGCAAGTTGGTTGATGGCAATCGTACCTATTTAATATTAAACTTATTTTTAATTTTAGTAACCTTTTCTTTATTTGTTTACTTTTCACTATAATTTTTTTACTTATTTTTTTTCTTTTGAGTTCACGCCGTCTTACACGGGTTATAAACCAAAGAACGTATACTTTTTAATATACTGCCTCCCAAGATACAGGTTTTTGCCTAGTTTGGGAGACAGCAGGCTATGTACTTCTGTGAAATTAACTGTTCCTTGTTCCTAGCTATTAAGACTCTGTAATTTATGGTTGTGTTCCAAATAAAAATTATTATTATCTACAAACCTGTGTAACTTTGTGATAACTTTGTGTGTGTCTAACTGCAAAATATTGGTCTAAAAGCTAAGCAGAAAGCTTGAAGAACGGGACAGTATGATTTAGATACGTAGCCAATTTCCATTGATTCAGGCCACATTTTTGGAGTTTTCTCTGCCCTGAGGGTATTCTGCCCGACTAAAATGAATTAGTGGGGTAGAGTAAACTTCCAAAATGCGGCTGTCTATTCTACTAAACTAATGGGGCTCCTAGTGTGGTAAGCGATAAACTAATTAATAGGTGGTAATGTGTAACAAACAAAGTGGTTTTACTGTGCCATGCAGTCAAGATAAAGAGGTGACGATAAACTAGTAGCTTTGTACCTTTAAACAGTTTAAGGGCCCCAAGTTTTTGCACCAAGGCCATTGGTAACCATGCCACGCCTCTGCAGAGAATACCTTAAATATTGTGAATCCATTTAGTTTTATTTTTATTTTGTGTTGTCAGCCACGTATTCAGATTTCTTCAACTTTAGCATCTAGTTACATCTGAACTTCTTTCTTGCTGTCTAAAAATGATGTAGCCAGGAGGTTTTTAAACTCTTAATACATTAGTAGTATTATTCTAGGTGCATCGTAACTTAAAGTTTCTTGTCCGTTTTGAACGTACCTTTGATTTGACTTTAACTTTGACTCTTTGCAGTTATCAGTTTGCGAATCAAGCTTTAAATATAATGCCTCATCCATTTTCCACACACTTCAAACATCCAAGACTATGCAGTCTGCGTCGCAATACAGCCGATCACGCAAGAGTTCCTTCACCTTTGACCCGACAAACAAATCCAATCCAAGTCGTTATACTGTAGCCCATTTAGTACGCTGTGGTTGAATGCACTTTACGCCATTATAGGCTTGCTTGCATGCCATTCAGTTACTTGTGTTTCTGAATACTTTTATTACAGTTAGCAAGAGGTTTTTTTAGTTTATGTGTTGGTGATTATAGGAATTTGTTTGGTGAAATGGTTTTGGTTCATTTTTTGTTAAACAGTGCAGTTTTATTTTTGAGCATAGTAGCAGTACATTTTTCTTTTATTTATTTTTGTTACTTTTACTAAAAGTAGGTTGTAGGTACCTGCCTAATAAAACTGCTATGATGAGGCACCAAAATTAAAAAAAAAAACTTTACCATTAAAATTATACTGAATGAGTAAAGGCCGGCCCACATAACACATTTGCTTCAAAGATTCTTAATCCTACTATATACTATTATAAAGGCGAAAGTTTGTAAGTATGGATGTATGTATGGATGTTTGTTACTCTTTCACGTAAAAACTACTGAACGGATTTTGATGAAATTTGGCACAGAGGTAGATTATAGTCTGGAATAACATATAGGGTACTTTTTATCCCGGGAATATGTTCCCTTGGGATAATTTTCGACAATCACGCGGGCGGAGCCGCGGGCGGCAACTAGTATACAATAAAAGAAATAGTTTCGTTTCCCTCATAGATATTAACTTAACATATTCACCCACTAAAAACCAACAAATACACGAGTGATCCTACAAGGGTTTGTTTTTTCCTTAGCGACGTTTGGAAACCTAATAACTAACCTTAAAAACCATAAAAACTTCTCACTGACCTCATACAATAGCTTTATAATAAAGAGCTTCATAAACCACCCAACGATTAGGTAACACGACACACTGGCTACATTTCTAATTAGAGGCGACGTCACCATAATGACGTCACAGTTATTAACATGATTAAATTTAACAAGGCGGGCTCTACCCACTAACGTGGCCTTTCCGAAGCAATTTACTTACGAAAATCTTAGGCGCTCACCAGACTAAGAAAAAGTTTGATAGGATATCTCGTCGAGTCACCATGCCACTATGATATATATATAGTAAGTACTTTGAACATTTTTAACACATTTTTAATTGAAGAAAAAGATTTCGAGTCAGGTGTTTAGATACGAAAACTAAGTAAATTAATTTTGAACATCACATCATTTCACACAAGTCATAAATAACACTGATACACATGAAAAGTTTTTATCAACAAGGGCTGTGATCTAAACAAGAACAAGGCGTTTCTGTACCTTTAATCCAAAATGACGTTACTCATTTTAATTTAAATTCAGTCAACCAGTGTGTTCACAGCCTTATATCGAAACGATCCATAGTTTCTGGACCAATTTTCTTGCGTTTGTGGCGTGAAGTTTCACCTTTGAAGTTTAGAACACTGTTATTAAGTCTCAAGGACATATTAAAAGTATAGACATTTACAATATTCCTGATAAAATACTAATCGATAAGGCGTGACAATAGATTTTCGAGTCGAAACTTTCGTTAGATTTTCGGTACATTGAACTTTGTAATCTTACATTTAACATTATTTTAAGTTAGTGCTCATTTTCAGCATCGTCATCGTCATTTCAGTCGGAAGACGCTTGCTTCTTCAGGTCCTATGTTCTTCACATCCAACGGACATCCACGTCCCTCACCACCTACTGGGAGGCCTTTCCAAGCTGTGTTTTCATCTACACAGCCACCACTCTATAGCCTTTCAGCACCATTGGATATCCGTACGTCAGGTCTCATTGCAAAAAAACAATAACGCATAACTCTTCTTTTCGTGTTCTTCATTGCTGAGGATCGTGCCCGTTATGGAAAGCTTTGACGGTTTCACTCACGAGCTGGTTCCAGGGCATTCTTTTTGTCTTCGGCTCGCCTTAATCTAATTAAACCATTGAGATATCTACTTTTCCCGCTATAATAAGTTTTTAATTAGAGTGAACAGGCTTATTCTGGGTAAGCTCGCTCCATCCAGGAATCACGAAGAGTCTGGTTTGGATGTTCAGCTGGTCAAGAATGGACTTATTAGTAAAAGACCATAACTTTTTTTTCTTACCACCAATTTAAATATAATATAATATAATAATATCATGGGACAACTCACACACGGTCATCCGATCCCAAACTTCGCAAAGCCTGTGCTATGGCAACCAGACAACTGATAAACATACTTATATATTTTCTAAATACATACATACTATAGACAAATTACACCCAGACACAGAACAAATGATCATGCTCATCACACAAAGATTTGTCCTAGGTGGGAATCGAACCCACAACCTCCGGTTTAGCAGTCAGGGTCACTAACCACTCGACCAACAGGCCAGTCGAATGAAACGAAGACTTAATGTTTTTCATAACTAACCCGCATGCAACTGTGAAAACTCCAAGTAAATCTGTGCAGTATCTTGGGAGATTAGCGTGAACAGACATACAGACAGAACGACAAAAAAAGACTTTGTTTGTGTTGTATGTTCCTTTTTCATCGCCCTTAATCCCTTTTTGGTAAATTTGTTTAATGTGCAGACACAACCGTTCCTACTGATTTATTATACGTATAAATATGTATAGAAATAAAAATATAATAAATACTGCTTCATTTGTTTCTATTCATCTGACGACTATATCCTAGCTAACCTTACTGATAGCCGACTGCGCCACAATAGCCTCTATGAAACTTATCAGCAGGCGTTCATTGTTTTGTTTAATAATCCTGCCCGGGACGCGTCTTTGAGAACTTGTTCAATTGCCTCGCTTAACTTTTGAGTACGCCTATTGTCTGAAACATTGAAACTTGTTTCAGCCTCGCCTTAATCTAAATGCAGGACAAGTTTAACTCGATAAAATCAATAGCTCGATTGTTTGGCGCCAACTAAATTAAACATCTTTTATTTGCAAACTAAATGAAGCATTAAACTTTCTTGAAACAGTAATGCAATTTGCAATTTTACTACACATCTCACTCAAGTGAATGCACACAATACGAAAGCAAATTCATTTGTTTCAAAAGTAAATAATCGAGGCTTCACACTTCAATAGCTTTCGAATATCAAATTGATGTTTACGAGAAAATACACACAGAGGGTCAAAGACTGTGAGGCACGTACAGATATCAAGAACAAATGCTTTTTTTGCGTTTACCAAAAAAAAATTGAATCGAAATCTTTATTAAAACTCAAATAAAAACAAAATGAAGTTTACTTCTGTGATTTATTAGACAATTTTTAGTATACTTTGTCCCTTTCTCTTGCAACATTTTTAATTAAGCTCAGTCGGTAACCAACAGAATTCGCTCTAATGTTTAAAACTAACAAAACTCGAGTAAAGTTCTCTTCAGAAGTTTGGATTATCTTCTCATTGCTAATTTATTAAAGTTTGAAGGGAATCCAATTATAATGTGGACTTTTATAATGTGGTTTTTGGGATTTACTTTCCTTAGGCTATATAACTTAGGTAATTATATTTTGGCACGAAATTACATGCCTTTTAATCTCTGTTACTCTTTTAATTTTATAATTGTTTGATCGACGCGTGTAAAAAAAGTACGGTAACTGTAAGTAGGTACACAGCGTTTTTGTTTAGCTACGTACAATTGCCGTACTTAGCTAAGCTAAGGTGAATCATCGATTATAATTTATCACTGAAAAATATCTCGCAAATTAAGCGTAGTTTAACAAATCTACTTATTAATAAATGCTTTTAAAGAACTGCGTGTACTTGAGGCATTCCTATTTAAATTTATGTACTTAATATAATTCATTTTTAATTTAATAATAATTTATGTTAATTTACTTTGACTGCTTGCATGAATTTTAACTTGAAATGATCCAATAACTGCTATGACTAATTTGCACGCCGAAATTTAAGGCATAATGAGAGATCCGTAATTATTATGCTTATGAACATTCTGTATCTTATTTCCGCAAAAATGATTTTGTTTGCTGTCTCGTGGGTCCTGGTTCGAGGTCGGGCAAAACGTGTTACTGGATTTTTCCATTAAGAATTTTGTAGTGGCAGCCCGGAGTTTGGAAGTTGGTGGGGTGATATCCTCGTACCTTTTTGGGCCTGATCTCTTCCCGGAAGTGACGAATTACCGTCCCATTGGACTATGAGAAGAAAGGAATAGATACTGAACCCGTGTTTGCGCACCCACTTGTGTACTATACAATTTCTTTCGTACTTGGCTAATCTATGTTGGGATTGGGCAAGGCAACCGAAATTCGGGGAGAAGGATTATTTGAAAGAACGTTTTTAGAAAAAAAAATTACTGTCTAGCAAAATTTTTCTGAACTTTGAAAATGAGGGGGAGCATTCACTTTATATCCATCAAGATAAATAGGAACGTAGGTGGTTGTGTAATAAAGTTAAAATAAATACCTACCCACACACCTTTACTCCTTTGGATATTAAATTCGTTTTTATTTAAGGTAAACATATGGAAAGGTCAAAGGTTTTAGTTGCATTCGTGTGCAATTCTATGATTAATTAATGAGAGTGCCAATTCTACAAATTTTTAAGCAACGGTCGTATTAGCATGTCAGACGCAAATTATTAAAAATGTATGATAATTGCTACTGAGATGCGGAAGTAAACGTTGCTTAAAAATGAGTAGAATTGGCCCTTTGGTATAATATCATGTATTTCAAAATTTTATAAAGGTAGAATTTTAGATATTTTTTCAATTGTTTTTAAATTTTCAATTTTTTTAGTGTTAACTGCGCTTTATTAAGTATCTTTAGACACCAGGCTAGCTCCCACCTACTCTAAAATCATAATATTGATATCATCCTTTTGTAAAATATCCCAAAATTACTCATAATGTGTGTACAAGTGATAAATATTACTGGTAACTAGAAACAAGAATGGTGTCGGTACAGATATATAATCAAGACTTGTAGGTTCATTAAGTTAGATTTGTAAGTTCACTTAGTAGGTCTCGCGTTTCATTAAAACCTCTTCAAACCCAGAATGAACAATCTCTTCATTTCCGCCACTGAATTAAGGGACACGCGATTAAATAATTCTAAATTAATACGTAGTGGAGTAAAAGCAGGGGAACGCTTACACAATTTACCTCCGTTTTATAAACCGACGGATTATGTCATTCCTTGGTATTAATTAAATTAATCTCGCATGGGTTGAGCGGTACAGGCTTTCGTATTACCTACATTTATTGCGTTTGCGATTATGTCTACCTTAACCCTTTATGGGATGGCGGTGCAATCATTTTCGTTGGGACTGAAATCTGCTTACCTGATTTCGAACCGTAGCTGATGCAAGAGATTTCCTACTACATATTAATAATAGTATAAATGTGAATTTTATAGTTTACATTTTAGTAATAGTTCGAATAATACGTATTGGCTCGCGAGGTTGACGACATGTGGGATGTGAATACAACAGTCATTGTGCCGATAATCGTAAAGGCCAATGGCATAATTGCCAAAAGCCTCGACCAACATCTCAGGAGCTTCTCGTTGGGCAGCTGGATCAAAGGCTTGATCCAGAAAGCAGTACTCCTGGAGACGACGCGTATTGTTAAGGAATTCATCTCTCAGGAGCCCTGACCACCGGAGGCTTGAATCCTGTTCCCGATGTCGATGGGCTGGGAAACACGATTTTTTTTTAAGGATGGGATAATATCATCAAATGACTTCTTCTGCTCTGGGTTGAGTGGAAGGGCGTGTCAGACTCTTACTGACTAAAACCTATCCGTGTTCCTTCTAAAGCCCTTTGCGTTCCAGGCCGCGGTGACTCTTTCGAACAAATTCCGCAACTGGGAAACACGGTACTTCTTTAATTTAGTAAAATGTTAGATCTTTTATTAAATGAAATGTTTATTATTAACTAAGTATAAAACGAAAAACCGGTCAAGTGCGTGTCGGACCACGCACAGTATAGGGTTCCGTAGTTACCCGTCTCTTAAACCATGCCAGAAAAACAGTACAATAGTAAATAGTACAATTACTTAACTATTATTACATTACAAAGTTACAGATGCATTTGATTTTATTGTCATTTTCTACGGAATAATTAGGAATGTTTAACTTACCCAGTTCCATTTTATAAGTTGGCGAGCTATTATTCATTAACTCGTTAAGCCTAGGTAGCGGTAATAGTTTTCCTTTCCGTTATATATGCTACTACAATGTTTTTTTTTCGTCTCCAAAAACTAACGTTAGCGGGCAGAGGGGAGACACTTGACTCTATTAAAAATTAGCTTAATTAATTGGTTTTGCAATATTTTTAAACGACCTATTCAACGATACCCCACATCATGAGTTATACTATAAAAAAAATCATTGCCACTTTAAAAGTATGGAGGCCACCCTAAAAAAAGTGTATTTCAAGATTTATTTTACCACTTTGTCGGCGTGATTAATATGTATACCCAAACCAAATTTCAACTTTCTGGTGGTAAGCATCTCTGAGTCAACGGACAGACAGACAGACAGACGGACATGGCGAAACTATAAGGGTTCCTTGTTGAATACGGAACCCTAAGAACTCGTTATGTCAGTAGGTCCCAGTTAGTGCCTAGTAATTAATGTCATTCCTCCTAGCATAATTAGGTTTTTACGGTCAGGCTAGAGTTTTTATGGTGCAAAGTTAACGACCATGCTAACGGTATTGCATTTTGTAATTAATAGTAATGTCCTTAGTAGGAGACTGTAAACTACAATTTTAAAATACTACCTAGAGGAATGATTTGTGACCTTTCAGGAGTGATGTTGATTTGATACTACAGTATATATATTTTGTTGTTTGTGTGTGTGTTGTTTACTCACACAGAATATACAAGAAAGCATTTATTCTTTGTTGTATGTTCTGTGTGAGTGAGTATCAAATCAACATTTTTTTCTTATTTTTGAAGTTATACTTCTTATGGCGCGATGGAGAAAACTGATGAGAGTGAATTTTTACGATGCGCGCGCACACTGACATCTGAATTCTACATCGTGAAGTTAGTTCTAGGTGGCATGAAAATCGATAACTATGTTCAAGTTGTATATTCTAGTATTTTTTGATTGTCTTTTGTTTCTTTTATGTTTGAATTTCGAAGAAGAATGTGGTTTTAATTTCGAAATAAAGCGCCAAAATATAAGATACAAATATTTTGATAAAAGTAATTGATTAGACACTAATTTTTCCCACGGCTCAGCTCCTTTTATTTTATCCTAGAAGATTTTATTGGAATATGATGATTTTTCGAAGACAAAAAACGGCCTCTTCATGAATGAGTTTTCTTAATCGGATTTGTATCTACAGTAGAACGGAACAAAGAATTATACCGTTTATAATAATTATTAGTATTGACTATTTTGAAAAATGGAGTCTCGTAACTTATATATCATTGTAAGTAGGTACCCATAAACTTCTCAGGTACACACCATCCAGAATAGAAAGTTGGTATTAATTTCAAATACTACTAACAAAACATTCGAATCAAAAAAAAAATGCATGATATCTGCCCTATTTTATGAACAAACAGTTTTAAAACTATGAAACGTATCAGTAATTTAGCGTAATAGACTTAATTGGCGATCGTTCGAACGCAAGAAATTGAAGCTGAAAACAATACCAATATTTTAAAAATTTCATATTTTTTTAGTTGTGAATGTTTTTTTTTAGTTATTTTTTTTCCATACGCCAAAGAAGTATAACTTCTAACGCGTGTACACACACACACTCTTTTTTTTTTAAGGTTCCATAGTAAAACAAGGAATCCTTATACTTACACCATATCCGTCCGTCTATCCGTGCTTTTGTTTTATTATTTAGCATGTTCATTCTGTGTGAGTATCAAATCAACATTTTTTATCTTTTTTTTTTAAGGTTATGGAACCTTAAAACAGAAAGAAAAAAATGTTGAGTAAAACAAGGAATTCTTATAGTTTCGCCATGTTCGTCCGCCAATCCGCGGTTTTGTGTTGTAATTTAGCATGGATATAGATATTAATCACGCCGACAAAGTTATATATATATTAACAACTTTATATATATTAACAGCTTTTAAAATAATTGAAAAAGCTTGGGCGAGGCCAAAAAGCTACTATTTCAGCAAGAAAAAATAAACTACAAATCACTCAAAATTACCTACATACATAATAAAAAGGATGTTGTAAAATAAACAATTGAAGTTCTAATCAATATCCTAGAGATACGGTTGTACATTAACAAAACTAAGTTTGAACAAGTTCCAATACCAACACAGACCTAAGTACACATAGCTTTTATTGCCGGTACCTTTGACGAGGCATTATTCAAAGCCTGATAGTTCAATGTGAGCGATCCCTGAAGCTTTTGAAAAGACACGCGCGGTCCTTTCCGATTTCGCAAATTTTTTGCAAGCTTGCAAGAATATATAATTTTCCTTTCCATACAAAAATGTAAGTGAATTATCTCGTTTGAGACAAGGCGAGATTATTTTTATGTATTTATGGCAGTTTAAGCTGCCATTTCAGATTCAAATTATGGAAACTTCTTGCAGGATTTTTTAGATGATAACACTCGTAATTGGACAGCTTTTGCGTTGGTGTATTCCATTTTGTATTTTCAGGGTGCCCAAAGTGCGTATGCAAAACGCGGTAGTCCAACTCACACGTTTTTATTTATGAAAACTTGTGTTCTTTTAATAATTCCCTAACTCTGTTTTAATGGCAATAGCAGCTGGTGAGCATTCTTATGACAAGAACTAAAATTTACCGGCGGTTAATATCTATAAGCAATTCACCTTGACAAATATTACTTTCGAAAAATCCCAGTCTAACATTTAACGCTGAATATTCGCCATGTTCCCATAAAACAATAATGTTTGTTATCACACTTGCGCCCGGGTCGGCAATAAATCCTTCCTCGCTGTGTTTCACGTCAAATATTCAAAACAATACGTTACTAATCCTCGGCTTTCCGGTAAAAAGCGGCCAGGTATATAATTCATGTTGGCGTCTTTGTTTATTTTATTGTGGAATTAAATGGATGTGTTTGAACGTGATAATAATGTTATCATTTATTGCACAGATTTTTCTAGTACAAAATCACACTTTATTATAAACTCACGCTTTCATCCCATGGGAGTGTCGAGAAGCTACAGGCTACCAAGGTGGACCGATGATCTGAAGGCCACGGGAATCTGCCGGATGCGAGGAGCACAGTATCGGTCGGTATGATATAACTTGGGGGAGGTCTATGATCAGCAATCATCTTCATCGGCTTCAACTTACTACTGACTGACTTATGACTGACTTATGACTGACTTATGACTGACTTACTACGGCTAATGTTATGATGATGACCTGCTACAATCTTCAGCAATATACTCCTTTTTGTTAGGTTCATACATCTGGTCATACGGGTAAAGAAAAATGGACCTGACGTCACACAAATGTTACGTCGTGCTATCAAAGTTCTCTATACGATTTTAACATACACAATTGCCGGAAAACGTCCATCAGGCAGTTTTCCACCAGCTTCATGTGGTCGGTCGATCCTCCGTTTCAGTGGTGGTAACGGGGCCTTCCACTATAAAATATCTACTTCGTAACATTACTTTAAAGAAAACAATAAGAAGTCTACGATAATTTATAAAAAACAATTTTTTTCCCGCGACTTCGATCGGGCTAAAATATGCATTTTCGTAAAAAGTAGCCTATTACCATCTCGGTTCAGTGATTTAGGCGTGAAAGTGTAACAAACAAACTCACATCCGCATTTGTAATATTAGTAAATATATCATTAGCCTGCTTTAAAATATCACTTACCAATAGTCAAGGATTCTCTACCTACAAGTGTCTTTTAATAAAAAACGTGATCATTTGAAAGATAAACTTAACTTCCCAGAGTCACTGGCAATCCCAAGCCATCTCATACACTCTAAAAATTCTTTCATTAAGAGGAATGCACTTAGCTGCACTCATACTGAAAGCATCTAGCTCTGAAAATACTAATATTTCAGGTTTATTTTTCTTCGTACTATTTCCTGATGGTTCAAGCACTTTTCGCTTACGGTAGCAAGCTTTTATCTAACGCACTTCAAATACTCACCCAGTTTTATTTAAATAACCTAAGTTAATTCTACCCTTTCTTAAAATTTGCTGTTTTTTCTTGAACCATTCTCAAGACGCAAGTATATTAATCCTCCAAGCCATCCCTAGAACTTAGGTGTACAAATATAATCTTAAGTAATCCTTGGTAATGAATGTTAATCCCTCTTTACTGTCACAAAATCAGCGCTTACTTCACAGTTACGAAATTATCAAATACTAAAGTTACCTAAATAATTTTACCTAGATTACAAGTACTTACATAGTAAAACAGAGCTTTCAGTCCTATGTTTTGTGCATAAACAAATATGTAGCATGGCGAACTGTTGCGGAATTTGTTAGAAAGAGTCACCGCGACCCTGGAAAGCAAAGGGCTTTAGAAGGAACACGGTTGGGTTTTAGTCAGTAAGAGTCTGACACGCCCTTCCGCTCCACCCAGAGCGGAGGAAGTCATTTGATGATTTCCCATCTTTAAAAAAAAAAGCGTGGCGAACTGGTGAAATGTTAATCGCTTACAGATACAAACTTTATCTTTGTTTTAGTGACAATGCACAATGGCGAAAGTGTTGACAGCTTTTGGAAATAAAACAAAAATAAGGCACCAACAATAAAAAATAAAAAGTTCAGAAAACGAACAAAAATATTTTATTTCCCATATGGATGAAAAAAAAATGATACTTATTTTGCAAGTAGGTCAAACATTTTTCACGTCAATCTGTTTTGGTAATTTTAAGCTAGATGAGGCCGGTGTTTCCTAGCTGACTACCCTGAGAAGAAACACCAAGAAAGTCAAAACAATCTGTACTGGTCAAATCATATGAGGACCATGTAGGTTAATATCTGAAGTGGCCTTTGGAGGAAAGTGCCACACAGGTTTGTGTGGACCTGTCCAGACAGTGCAAGCATTTGTCAGTTATTGTGTAGTTCAAACTTAGAACTTTATTTAATTTAAATTAACAAACACGTGAACAATTTCAAGAAACAACAAGTAGTAGAATAAACAAGTACCTACTTTAAAAAGACACAAATAACACGTCATCATTATAATACATTTAAAATTTTAAAACAAATAATAGCTTCACAATTCCAAGCTATGTGCAATATTTCACACTTACTTGCATGCAGTAAATATTTCCAACATTTAGTCCCCGTAAATCCGATCAGAAAATAGAGGTACATTTCTTGCTCCTATTTCCACGACTCGTCGCGTTTTTCAAGTACTCCGACCTGTCACAGAGATAATCTATGTACTACAACTGAAATTCCGCTTGTCAACAGCACGGAACACATGACGAAAATACGACTACGAGTGCTTTAACCACTGACTGTTTTAACTGTGTTTCTTGCTAACATTCTATTGTTTTAAAAGGATTGAACAATTAAACAACTGAGTAGACTGTTATCGGATTGTTTCGTTTTGACAAGTCAACTCGGATTATAAGAGTCATAAAACAGTCGGGAGAAGCCATTTCGTGCTAGATTAAAAATAATTACTAACACGTCGTACCGCGTTCCTAGAAAGAGATCGTTTGTTGTCATTATTGCAGAGGATGCACTCTTGGTGTAACTTCAAAACGTTGATACACCTTTTCAATTCATTTTTATTTTTTATTACTGCCTCGCTTATCTAGTGGCCTCGGTTTGAGGTCGTCTGTTCGATTTGCAAAGTGTTATTGGGTTTTTTATTTGGAATTTACTAATGGTGGATCGGAGTCTGGATTTGTGCTCAGTTGATACCAGCAGGCTGGTCCTCTATTGCTATTCTGATTCATGGGAGTTAAACTTAACTCGCGAAGAGTGTACTTTCTATAGATAGAGGTATGTGCATCTCTGCCTAACCCTTAGAAAATTACAGGCGTAATGTTATGACATAATAGCACTTTTTTACAAAAGCCCTCACGAAACCTGCCTTCATTTACATTTTAACAACCAAAAAATAAAATACAAACAAGCCTTATCACCTTATCTTTATTAAACTGTTTTATCCATCCGTTATATTTTCTAAGTACGTTGTAAAAATGAGACGTGTCGCTCAGTACTTCCTTCCCCCGTTGACACATTGAGTTTACCGGAGGAGAATCCGCTTTGTACATTTTATAGAAACATTGTGAAGTGCTATTGTTATTAAGAATTATGGTACGATGGTGATATCGTTGGAGCTTTTTGTTACGTTGGCATAAACTTTAACGTAAACGAAAACGTGTAGACTATATGTATGAGTTGAAATTTCGCAATTACATTACACTAGGACGTAGATGGAAACGTACAAGGCACAAAAAAACTGGCCAAGTGCGAGTCGAACTTGCATGCAAAAGGGTTCAGAACGAATTTAATTTCTGTAACATATTATTTTAACACTATAGACTTTTTATAGGTTTTCCTATAAGTTAAAGAACTACATATCTTATTTTTTTTCAACATTTTAGATTCAGTAGTTTCGGAGATGATCGTCTAATTTCTTGAATAATTTCAATTTTATTATTGTTTTAAAATTACGAAAAAAGATATAATTGAAACCCTCACAATAAGCCCTTTCATTTGATATGTCACACGATTCAGTATGAAAAAGTTTTTTAGATTTTCTAGTTTGTCCCCCAAAACTGACCCCCAAACTCTAAATGTATTTATATTTATTATGAGTTCCCAAATTTCAACAGAATCGGTCCAGTAGATTTGGAGAAAATTGACTGTAACAGGCGGACAGACAGACAGACAGAGACCTGATCCTGTAAGGGTACCATTTTTGTTACGGATGTTCGGAACCCTTAAAACTATACAAAACGCCGGCGAAATTTACAATTATTCTGTACCAAAACCCCAAAAGCCATTTCAGGCGTAGAAAAGGTCTTATTTTTACCGCAACAAAACCCCAGATCGCTTTATAATCCTTACGGCTCTCAATTAAACAAAGCTTCTTGTTTACACCGTGATTTAAGAGTACAAGTAACAAAGAGCTCGCATTCATCCTTGTTTAGACGAAAAACAAAAATAAATGTCGGAATAGGTCACTTAAACCGTGCAAAAGCGAAGAAACTTTAAGATAACGAACCTGACGGAGATCTAAAGGAACGCCTGAGGCTAACCGTGTCGCAGTTTGAAGGTTCACAAGCAATTCATGTGACTGGAAACATGGACTTATTTGGTGAATAAATAGTTCGCTATCTTTTTTCGGCAACTGTGATTTTGATCGGATTATTGAGCTGAAAATTCGGATGTTCGAAAGGTCGTCGGCGATATGTTTGTCAAAAAAGATATTAAAATACGGGAGCCTTGACCTCGTTTTTTTTGCCTCGAGGCAACGTATTATGTATAGTGATACGTTTTCAGTAGTGGATTTGCGAGTAGTTTGATCGCGAACATGTCAAATTAAGCAACATAAAAAAGGCCAATTCCTGTAATTTTGAAGTAACGTTCGCATTCACATTGCAGTTCTTTGCTTCATCTTCACCTATCAAAATGTTGGGAAATTAGATGTATTTTTGACAGATTGCGACTGAGATACGAATGTGAACTTTCTTTTTAGTAATAAATGTTTAGGAAATCTATTTATGACCTTAAGTTGCTGCTACAAAGTCAGTAGAAAATAAAATAATCATGATAATGCAATTCTTCACATTCAGCCAAATATTAAAAGAAAGTCGGCGGCATAGCTCGTATTTAATTTTCGCACACAATACTACATCCTAAATTCCGGGTAGTCATCAATAATTGCCGCATATTCGACCCAAACCGAATCATTGAGCTCCCTCTGTACAAAATAATATGTACTATGTATGTAGTAGGTACCTACCTCACTGCTGGAATTTTATTTACCGAAACCTTTAACACCCGTTCAGTAAGTTACCAAAACAAAATTGTAAGCTCTGTCCTAAAATATAGGAGTATTTTTTGACAGGCGGTGTTATTTTTATAAGCTTTTTTTGGTTAAAAATCGAAGAATATTTTGGTTTTGATAGCGATATATTTGTCATTCAGGTTTCCTCTGTATCATATCACAATATACATAACGTGTGACTAAAGTTAAATCTAATAAAAAGAGTTCATTGTACTCATGACATTGAATACCTTTTACTAAGGTATTCATTTAAGGGCTGGTCCCTTAAATTGCCAAAAACCAAACTGCCGCATACATTTCTGTTTGCTAACAAAATAGCTCGAGAAAATATCGTGTGTCTGATTTGAGATATTCAAATCTATAGTTTTATTTCACTATAAGTTATTGCGGCCCATCATAATAATAGTAGAAGTACTATGTGGCCCTGGAAGTAAGAGTGTTGAGCATAGTTAACCAGGATGGATGAGATTATTATTTATTAGATAACAAGGTTGCCTGCTTGTCGGTTTTCTACAGATTGTACTTCGGGGAGAGTGTCCAGGAACTCCACGACCTCATCCCACGGGCCCCTTTCTACCATCGGACATCTAGACGCACTGCAAGTTACCATCCCTACCTTGTTGCTATTCCACCAATTCGCACTAAACGTTTCCAAACGTCTTTTATAATGCGCACAGCAAAGAAGTGGAACTCTCTCTGCCTTCAAAATTAGAGTGAACAGGCTTCTTCTGGGTAAGCTCGCTCCATCGTCGACTTTGTCTCTGTCATCTATGACCTAGACTAGAGTCAAGAGCAAACCCATATTAAATAAAAATAAAACATTGAGAAAACAGCAGTCGTTCATTAAATATTGTCCGTCAAAACTTACAGCATCGTTCTAATCAATCGATTCTCCCACTGGTTTTTCCTCATATTAGACACACATACAAAATTAACCTGGGTTTTTATATCAGGCACCAACAAAGAGTGTGGAGCCAATAGGACATGAACAAAGGCCCACAGCCGGTATTGTTTGGGTATGAATGAGGTTCCCGAGATATGCACCACTTTAGCTCGATGTTTTTGATTGTTTAGTTACTTTTGAATTTGTGGATAATAAAGTAATTTAGATGACCTATTATGCTTCCCGTTAAGTCTTGGTTTGATTTTACATGTAAGTTTTACTTACATAAAATTATGAAATGATTGGAAGAATTGAATAAATGAAAGAAACGATGTCACTAGAAGCCGAAACTACCACAAAGAAACTACTCCCGAGATATAAATATTCTTATATTCTCTTTTTTAATAATTTTACACCAAAATAACTTATAGAACAGTGATAATAAAGTTCATGTACAAACGCGACCTAAATTCTCACTTGAGTTTTCTCCCAGCTAACCAAACCTTATCCATAATATGGTTTACGATAAACATGTCTCCGAATTTCATCCGAATCGTTCAGCGGTTTAGGCACGATTAATTTAAAATATCCAGACATCCAGGTTATGAATGTAAATTCTTCATTCAAACTTTTCTCTAAACTGCAAAATTTTAAAGTCAACCACATGGAAGCACCAAATACGTCATTATCATCATATTAGTCAAAAGACGTCGACTGCTGGACATAGGCCTACCCTAAACGGGGGGGCAAACACGTGCATGCAAGTTAATTAATTAATTAACTCGACATATGTACCTGATAAGCGTCCTGATTATCGCCGTAGCAAAGCCCTTTGCTGCGGTTATGGCCGCAGATTTATATCAGTACTAGCTTTTTCCCGCGACTTCGTACGCGCATATCCCGTTTCTGTAGGAATTTCTCGTTCCCGTATAGCCTATAATATTTCTCATGAATGTGTCTATCATATACAAAAAAAAATTAACGCGTTCAAACAAACAAACAAACTCAACGCTTTATTACATTAGTATAGTTTAGATTTAATTAAACCATAAACTATGTTTGCTTTCCAATTCTTTGATTTTTTCCAATGTTTTTTTTTCCTTTATATTTATTTTGATAGCAAAATGAAGTACTAACATTTTACTATGAAACAAATATGGGTTGTATTTTCAATTTTTTTTTCATGCAGTGCTATGTCATACCCAGGATTCTTCAAAAATACAATTATTATGCCAGAGTAAATCGTCGCTGCCCTGTAGGCACCACAAAAATAATTCTATACCTACAATCATCCCTTATTCCTGCACGCGACTAAAAAAAAACAAAAATATTAAACAATTTGCCCAGTAACTTTTTTCCCTAAGGAAATTTTAACAATTTCCCGGGCTAGTGCTAATTTCATTCTCCACTGAACTTAAGTTTTTATCGTTAACTCGCCGGGAGAATAGTAGAAACTTTTAATTGTCTCGCTTCAAAACTAGTTATGTTTTAATTATCTTGTGAAGCGAGTAAGAAGGGAATCAGAAGTTTGCAACGTTAAGTTAAGTGTGTATAATTACTTTGCATTAGAGCTCACTTCTTGGCTTCTTAACTGCACCGTTGGTCTTACGGTCGCAAGCGCGACTGCCGAGCGTGAAGTCCTGGGTTCGATTTCCATGTCGGGCAAAAAGTGTCATTGTTTATTTCCAAGAGGAATTTCTCTGTGACAGCCCGGAGTGTGGAAGTTGATGGTGTGACACCCCCGTGTCCTAGAAAGTACGTAAAGCCATTAGTCCTGCGCCAGATCTCTCTCTCCGATCGTGTCGGGTTGCCGTCCCATCGCAATATCAGAGTGATGAAAGTGCATGCATTATAATATGTCCCGCGCCGATGGCTAGTCTCTGTTGAAATTGGCAGCCATGAACGAAATCGGTCAGAAGGATACTTCTTGGCATCAACCTTTTTGAATTTTGTCACGTAGTGCTAGGCAACTTGCTAAGCCTAGCGAATCGCTTGACGAGTAACAAACCAAGATCAGCATTCTAAAATTTTCTAAACGAGATTTCCTAGCTTTGGAGACATACTAAACAAGAGTTGCAGAGGATAGAGCCCAATGGAGACCGAGGAGGCCCATGCCAAAAGGCACACCGCATAGCGGGTTATCCTGTAAAAAACATTTTGAGGGCTATTTATTTAGATTTGAACAAGTTGAAAATCTGAATTTGGAAATAAAGGCTATTAAATTGACTTGAACTTGCCAGACTCTAGTTAGCGCCTGAAGCAAGCTCCTGAGAAAGCAACTGTCTGGCAGTACGTTTCTGGCCTTAGTCAGCACCTAGGTTTATTAAAATTTTTGATATTTCTTCACTGTTACGAGTTGCAACAGATTTACCGCATAATAATATTAAAAAAATACTACGGGACCAAACATGAAATTGCGAAAAAAAACAACTGTTTAGTACATTATGTCCTATTTCAGGTTTTGGGTTTGATCTGTTACTGTTGTAGAATTTGGTAACCTAATGAGGAGAGATCAGGCATTCATTATTAAACGACATTGTCTTCATTTTCTACCCAGATTAGACACAAAGACGAAATTAAAAGTTCTCTTTATGGGTGCTATTCTTTGTTATGTTTGACCTTTAAAAGTGCTGAGTAAAAATGAGATTCAACTTTAACTAACTATGAGATATTTAATTCCGATTCTAGTAATTATGAATCTACTCTGTATTGATGAACTGTTAGTTGTTGTTACTGTTAATATCTTTTTAGGTAGGTATTCAAAAGTGCCTTTTACTGGCCTAATTGAAATATATTATTTAACTTTGACTTTGACCTACAAACAATAATTTACATAACACAAGATAAAACGGGTCTATCTGGCAGCGGATTAAGATAATCCCTTGCTAATCAGCCTGCAGTTTACCCGAGACCACAGCCGGGCGAGTCGATAATCAGCAACACAAACAAACTACTAAACAGTTCCTAATTAACCCCTAGCCGGATACAACTGAGCCAATAGATCGATTGAGGAAATTCCCAGAAGGATATATAGGCAACTACAAGGTTTGGTACTTAGTGGTGGGCAAAATTGATTAACACTCGGTTTAGAATTTAGAGTTGACAACCTGAATGTTTTACAGGTTGTTAATTCCAAAAAAGTTTAGCAAGTGTTCAAAGTAGAGTTTCGCAAATACTTAATTTCGAGCTCTTGATTCAGAATTCAATCAAATCATTGCATAATTATCACTTCAATCCTATTTATTCATTAACAATTCACATTGTGTTTGAAAGAATTCTATAAAGTAAACATTAAAAATACTCCTATATATACACGTACATTTACACTTTAAAAACTGACAACTTATTATTTTTACATCAACAACAATATTATTCAATGTCAACTCACTTAAATTATTTTTTGGCAGGTTGATAAAAACGACAAAAAGTTTTAATATATTAGCTAACTAATAGTAAGTCACTTATTATTTTTACCAACTTAGCTACTATTTGGCTTAGTTACTACTATAAAATTACAGAAATGGTAAACGGTTAAACTCACCTTTTTATTTTCCATTTTTTCTAAACTGACCAAAACAGGTTTGAAGTCTCAAAAGAGTTCCAGATAAACCCATTTTTATACAAATGGAACTTGATACGTGATTCGAATTTCAGACTTCATACCGGATACAGGTATTACCGAAAAACACATAAACTACGTCGACGTTTTCATACACGTTCTAATATAAAAGAAAAATTTCAACTACGTAACTCCTACGCAAATTGGAAAAGTCAGCTTTGCGAATCGGGCGACTGCTTGTAGCAATTGGATTAGTAATCCTTCACTTTTTGCACATACACGCTATAATAACAAATTGTTTTAACATTAAATCAAAATTTTTGCTAAACATTGTTTGTCTACCTTGCCTGTAGAGGGGAGTACCTGGTGTCCTAAAATACAAGTCACGGCTTAGTTTAGGCACCAGTCTCCCACAAATGAACATTGTCGTAATCATAATTGTAATTTGTTTCCTTATATGTTAGTTTATAAATGTTATTTGTGGAAGAAAATAAATATTTTTATTATTATTTATTATTATAATAGTGCAAAGTTCTGTTTCATAATATTTTGAAATACAAAGCGTAGTAGGTATGTGAAACATGGGACAGTGGCAGTAACATGATAATGATGACACTGACATAACAACGGTTATTAAACCATGTAAATGTCGTTTTGTAGAACCACTGCAGGCAAGGATTCCAAAAGTATCGAACGATTGTTTCGTTATCGCCACTTGGTGACGGACGATTTGAAAGACGACGCGGATATGGAGGGAGAGCGCAGAGCATTATCGGTCCGGGCTAATATGCTGGCCCGCTGGTTCTTCCGATGTACGGCGGCGGTCAAAATAACGCTGTTTAAAGCATATTGCATGTCGCTGTACTCGGGAAGCCTGTAGTTCACCTACACCCAAAAGGCCTAAAATGCTCTGCGAATCCAGTATAACAACGCATTTAGAGTGCTGTTGCTCCTGCCTCGGTTCTGTAGCGCATCATCTCAGGCACGGACCGATTGCTTCAATGCTGTACGGCGTAAGAAAGCGGCCTCGCTGCTAAACAGACTTCGTGGCAGCCCCAACAGCATTCTACGCGCTACAGCCGGGAGACGTGACAGCCTGTTGGTGAGGTCACTTGTCACCTGTACATTGTCGGTGTTATGTTATTAGTTAAGTACTAACATAGGTTAAGACTATTGTTACTAATCCAATGGATCTTTATTGTCTTTAAATAAATGTTTAATTATTATTAGTAATACCCATACATGCAGCTTCCTACACATTCATAATAAAAACTTTACGCTATGAGTATACCTAAATACAATAATGAAACCGGTTTATGCTTTCCGCAGTTTAAAGACGACCTTTTCAGTAAAGAAGATGGCAGATTGGCCATTCTTCTATGCGATAATACCAACACTCCTACTGTGCTTCCCAAACAATTTGCGAAACGTGCTACCAAGCCGTTTGCCTCATTTATTATGCTTATAGCAATTCCCATTTGCAGCTTTACTTGGTGTACTTAACGATGTAGATTGCTGAATTAAACACACGGGTAAGTGTGTAGGTGAACTCACTAATTCGCATGTATTTTAAATAAACCATTCACAGGCTGTTTGTTTGAATTATCAAGGTCGGTCCGGCCAATACATCAAGCTTGAACAGGTTCCTAAGCGTAGTAGATCTCTATGCTGAAGACTTGCAAGAAACTCCACGGACACTCTTTTAAATCAGTAAATTATATGTTTATCTCTAATTACTCAAGTCAGATGTCAAGAGAATAGATATGTAAATGTCATCTGTTTTTCATGCACCTAATATCCTACACTACTAAACCACTTTTTGAAACATGATATAATTCAGTTCGTGCTCACTAAGCTCATCCGCTTATAACAATATCCGTTGCGGTTTTGCATTGTCGGTGTCGCCATAGCTCTTCATTTATATTCAACATATTCGTAGCATAATAATATTTTCGGGCCATTACTTTAAAATCCCATTTACATAAAACAGTCTTCTGTTTGCCTGTTCATAAGTTACAGGCAGCTATCGAGTAAATCTTCAGCAGTTCTGTATGTAGAGGCTTAATTTCCGTACCGTCTAGACAGTCTGTTTCGGCCGAGCCTTCATTAAGGCCCCCAAGCGTCTCGGATTGCAGACCATTGTAGCAGTCTAGATTTAATATTTAGGTTAGACTGCCTTACTACCTGAGAAATTCAATTTGGTGGCGGTAGTTGTAGGTACGACTATCATAATTTAATTGTGACTTTGACATTTTTTAAAGGAGTGGTTGGGGTACCTATAAGTGAACAACGAATAAATTATTTCATGGCAAGCGTGCTACAACGTCTACCTCACCACCTTACCATCAGATGAGATAGTAGTCAAACACGAGTTTAAAAACAAATGTAAATCGCGTCTCAGGAGTAGCTACAACTCTAACAGTTTTGAATAAAAAAATATACCTGTATGATTTTTATTTCTGTTGAGATAAACTTTGACGTCACATAATAATTAAGAAACTCACATTATTATGGTGCAACTATAACTGTCCTTGATTTTTCTTGGTTCATAAGACGCCCAAGGCTTTTAACAGTACCTACTTAACCTTACATCACAAACCAAAAATCTAGACAAACATAACATTACTCCAATGAAACCCAAAACCCAGCATTTATACACCACAATCTACTTCATTCTCCCCGTGCATTCCCGGAGGCTCGCATTCACTGTTGTTGCACAAATTGGACTGTAATTAACGTAATTGAGATCTCGACAACGAGCTTCTAACCTCGACGCAGTACTTGAAACTGGCAGAACTGGAGTAACAAATGTAGGGAAATAGGTGAAGAATATAACTGTTTGTTTGCTTTAACTTTCTTTTGAGGTTATGGAATGGAGTTTTGCAAGGTATTTTACACTAATGAACTGTAGGGAAACTATGTAAAAATAAATAAAAATTTAAAAGCTTTTTCCTTTAAAATTGTCTTGGTTGAACTGGAAATGGGCCAAGAATTATAAAAAAGTTTGGCAGATGATGACTTAAAATTTTTCATGCCCAAAAAGTTTTGCACTTGAATAGAAAAGTTAACTGAAAGTTGTGTGTGTGGCTTTGATTAGTTATATGTATATATCTTATAGACGTTCCTTTTTTACTTTGTAAATATTTAAATGATATCAGTATAACATACTGTCATTAAAAATAGTAGATTACATTTTTAAACACTATCTACCTACTATGATTTGAAAGTCACAGAAACGTACAAAATTAAATGACGTCACTTGCCGTTTAACCATATTCATTCATGCTGAGCGAATTTGACAAGTGACGTTACAGTCATTATAGAATATTACAGACAAAGGCTGGAATCCCATTTGAATATCTAAGCAATAGTGTAATTTACGCTGCGCATAATTTACCTACGTCATATCACGTGAATAAGTTAGGTTTATTTATTACCTAGTTATTAGCTTATTGAGTAACTAGGTCCTCGTGACTAAATAATAACAGTCACACGGGTCGATCTCCAAGGTAAAGCAACGCTTGCCGAGGTCTTAGGAGGACTTATTGACTTTCCTCCGTGCCTCGGAAAACATGTTAAGCCGTTAGTCCCGGCTGTCATTTGAACATCTTTGACAGTCGTTACGAGAAGTCTGAAGGCAGAAAATCTGACATCAGTAATGTTAATGGTATCGGATTACCCAGTAGGGAGAGGCCACACGATGCGGTGCGGTGCGGTGCGCCGGCGCACCGTAACCATTTTGCCACATCAGCGTGCATATGTAGTACGCGGCGTCGCAACAATGTTACGGTACCGTTCGGCAACGGCTGTGGCGCATATACCCTTACCCTCGTCTTGATTCGGTGAGCGTGCGGCGTAATATGTCACAGCGGCACACAGATATATTGATTTATTACCTAGTTATTGGAGTAAATATTATTATTACACATGATACAAGAAAATAGTCTTTTACGCTTAGATACCTCATCTCATCACATTATTAATAGATTCTTTTGTGACCTATCCTATAGTAGGCGCCAGATAATCGTGGAATATCGGTCATTGACCCACCTACATTTATTGACATTGTTAATTTGAAAAACGGAATTAATGACAAAAAACTGTCCCGAATCATCATCTCTCGTGATCCTTAACATGGTCTAATAATGAAAAACGATTCATATTTAATTGTTCAGGTACCTATGAGCAGTTATTAGGGAAAGGTCAATATACTTTATTCCACATTTATCTGGCGCCTACTATAATCCTATCCTAACCTGTATCCATTATTTACGAATTTGTAACGTGTGTAAGATATTTTTCGTGCCTCCCTTTCTGATAAATGTTTCATATTCACTTGTTCAAATAAATCGAAAAATATGACACTTAATTCTTCGTAATACCAAGAACAATAGCTATATTTACCTATAATTGTTTGCCATGAGCTGAATCAAAATCCTGATCAAAAACATTAGAAAATTCAAGTAACCTTAAATGTCGTCATCTCAAGTTTGAAAACCCATTAGAAATTCTTAAACGTCGTCGTATAACATTAAATTCAGTGAATCACACCTTAAAGGTAAGAGGAAACTGAAATAGATATTATATAATAGAGAAATGTTTCTGATAAAGGCTTTGAACAAAGAGAAAACCACAGCCCACACGTCAGTCGTAAACGAATAAATTGAGATTATACCTCCGTTTGATATATTAGATTTTTTATAGACATGTGACTTACGACACTTCGAACTGCTATCCGATATTTAGGACCGATTTACGAGTGTAAAAGGGTTGAATAAGAACAAAAGAAACTTTTGCGACTTTTACTTTGTAGACTACATTTGTCGGACATAGGAGAAAAAAACTTTCTGCAACGGACAAAAGTACCTACGTATTTTTGAAAAGGGTTAGACCGTAAAGTTTTACGCCTATGATTATTAATGGTAAAGTGCTTATTCTAATACGGATTAACATCCAAAATAAAATATCCCCAAAAATTCGAATCAGTGATTCTTTGATCCGGATTTTTTTATCATTTTTCGTGCACATGTGAAACCAGAAAGTTAGTAATATTTCAAATAATTTAATATTTTTTCTTGCCTCGAGGGCACATGTCACCTTTTCAAACTATTATTTTAATTCATACTGGAGGAGCTCGTGGCTAAATAATAACAGCCACACCGGTCAATCTTCTAGGTTAAGCAACGCTTGCCAAGGTTGGTCTGCGGATGGGTGACCATCTTAATGTACCGAGACTCCTCCATGCCTCGGAAAGTACGTTAAGCCGTTGGTCACGGCTGTCATTTGTGGATCTTTGGCTGTCGTTACGGATTGTCAGAAGCCAGAGAATCTGACACCAGTCTTGCCAAGGAGTACCGTGTTACCCAGTTAATGGGTTGTGGAGGTCTGGTAGGCAGCCGCTCCACGTAAAATACTAGTATTCAGCTGAATCCGGTTGGACTGGAAGCCGACCCCAATATAGTTGGGAAAAGACTAGGCAGATGATGATGATTTTAATTCATACTGTAGTTGACAATGTGATTTAGTCGAAAAATTATGACATTCGTTTCATAGTCAAATGAGATATTTTTATTTGCTAAACTTATTTGTAAGAAAGGTAAGAAGAATCACACAATGAGTCTGGCCTAGAAAGAGGTAGCGAGACGACCTGGATGCGCACCGTAGAGGCTAGTACGAGGTGCGTGAGAAAAGAATTCCCGGGAGGACTTGGGGGAAGCCTTTGCCCAGCAGTGAGACAGTATGGTCAAACAAAAAACACCTATTCATTTCTCGAGAGTATATAGATGTATATTATATAAAGATCAGCCAATAACAAACTCTTGCTTGTTACATATCTCCTACCTAAAGATCAAACTGCACGGGTTTCACCCTTCCTCAAAACGACGAAGCTCCGATGACTGACTAATTGACGGGGAGACCATAAAGCCTGTCTGTGCCCACTAACGAGATGTCCACTGAAATCAATTGAGGTGAATCCTGTTTCTAGCAGTGTCTGCGTTATGTGCATGTGATCATACGAAATAGATAAAGCAGTTGTAACATACATACATCGCACCATGAGAATAAAAGTGACCTAACACGAAATTTGCATTTTGTGGGAAATCACAAAATTGACTTCGTATTTTAGGGAGAAAGAGACGCAATGTTTATGTTTGTCCATTTCTAGCACAAAATAGTCACTTTTTGATTCATTAGATGATGGACCATGTTATTAGGAGTAGTTACAAGTACTTAACTCAATTCGCCGAAATTTTGAGTTCGGTCACTTTCATTCTCACTGTGCGACATATATGGTCCTCCTGATCGATTTCGGCCATGGCGGCCAATCTCAACCGAGACTAGCCATCGGCGCGAGACATATTATAGTGCACAAGTGTGTGCGCAGACACATTTAAACAACGTGGCGCGGGGCCGTCACACCACCAACTTCCAAACTCCAGGCTGTCACTGAGAAATTCCTATTCGAAAAACCCAATGACACTTTTTTGTCCGACCTGGGAATCGAACACCAGACTCCACGCTCGGCAGCCGCGCTTGTGACCGCGACCCCAACAGAGCAGTTAAAACTAAAATCACGAAAAAAACGACTCCCAATACATTTCTGTGCGCATAGCTCCACAAAAGGTACTGAGCAGCAGGTTTTTTTTTTTCACGATTTCGTGGTTGATCTCATAGTAAAAGTTGTTCATAATGATGAGTATAATGACACCTTTTCAGATATTGCGTTTATTTTGTTACACGTTATATAAGTTCGTGGTAAACGAACTAAACATACTCAATGCACAAGATAGATCACATCCACATGTCCATTTAAGTCCCATATACAGGGGCGAGCCTATGGCCATTGGGCAAAATTCTAGGCTTTTGCCACACATGGTCCGACCTGAGAAGAAACCAGGACCTCAAGTTCACATCAATAGTGCTTGCAACCGTAACGCTTACAAATCGTATCAGTTAATCAATAGGTGCGACAAAATATTAAATAATTTGATAACGACAAAAATTTATTCACAAAAATAACAAATCTTTTCGTGCTTTCTTTCCGTAAAGTTATTAATTGACTTTATTACCGTTACAAAAGTTTCAGAAAATCAATTAGTAACAAGAAAACCTTGAATAATACCAAGGAAAGGTTTCTTTAGAAGAATGAATAACTGACTAACTAACCACTTTTTATTGAAATTGTTTTATAAGTAAAAGTAAAAGTGTTCCGTATGGTGTCGGACATATAAGAATAGCACCATCCCATCACTTCGGGAGGTGTCGTAAGAGGCGACTGAGGGACTCACCAGAGAATGGGCAGCAGAATTCTCTATATATTGCAACAGCTACACTGCGTCTTCTTTTTTAGGGTTCCGTACCCAAAGGGTAAAACGGGACCCTATTACTAAGACTCCGCTGTCCGTCCGTCTGTCTGTCTGTCCGTCTGTCACCAGGCTATATCTCATGAAACGTGATAGACAGTTTAAATTTTCACAGATGATGTATTTCTGCTGACGCTATAAGAACAAATACATACTAAAAAACAGAATAAAATAAATATTTAAGGGGGCTGCCATACCTGCGACAAACGTGATTATTTTTCTCGTTTTTGCTCGATATTTATAACGGCAACAGGTAGACGCTTCAAATATTCCTTAACCTATAACCCTTCGTGCGCGAGTCCGACTCGCACATGGCCGGTTTTTTAACCACCCATCCTCCATACATACTCAAAAGTACGAAGGTAGCTCTTTCTGTCTGTCCGTTAGTTACCTCTTCACGTTTTAACGACTAAACGGATTTGGTTGAAACTTCGAACACGTGTAGACCATGTCTGGAATAGGATATTTGGATAATTTTTGATGTTGTGATAATTGCCTCTGGCAGAAGCTGCATAAAATGATGAAAATTTTATCAATAATATAGTAACTATTATAAAACTAAATCAATAATTACAGGGATGTAACTACATAGCTGGTACCTACTAACATTATCATAATAATTAGTTGTCTGCAACACAACACAATGATTGACAAACCTGATAGGAAATTGTGGACTACATTCATTGTATTTTTGCTCTTTACAAAATATTATACTAGCCGACCCAAGCAACTTGATCTGCGTTACATTTCTCATGAATGCCCCGCTCCTGTTGGTTGTAGCATGATGTTATATTTAGCCTATAGCCTTCCTCGATAAAATGTTTTTTCAATTCAAACCAGTAGTTCCTAAGATTAGCGCGTTCAACCAAAAAAACAAACTTTTCAGCTTTATAATATTAGCATAACCAGAGGTATGCTATAAATACAAGTAACCTAAAGTAACTACTAAATCCTAGTAAACAATTTTATTAAATTAATAAAATCGCGAAATTATATACAAATGCGTATAAAAACAAAAGAAAAAGTATAAAATAAATTAAATACAAGTTGTAATAACTTGTATGTCACAAAAAAGATAAACACACAACTAAATAACATAATATTTGAATACAATAATTCTCGATATCATACCACGATTTGTATTCGCATGAAGACGTAATTGTATACACAGATGTAGGAAAACAATTGGTGATTCGAGAACACAATACGTTTTCGGCTAACAATAGAGCTAACACAATAGTAATTGGAAAACAGTTAACATTCCCAATGGACTGTAGTACAATCATTGTACAACAGTCCATACTAAATTCATGGTAAATTATTTACCATGAGTTTACCACTCTATCTATGTATTTTGGGAACCGGCTTATCTAGATACTGAGTTGTGGAGGTATAGAAAAGTTGTGTTCATACTTTTCTCCGACTGATGACGGTCAAGGGTAATTTAGAGCATTTTGTACATCTCTATACTCGTGCAGTCTGTGGGCTCACTACGCGAATATCGATTACAATGCCATCCAAGTCCAGTACAACATCGCGTTCAGGGCGGTGATGGGGCTTCCCCGGTACTGTAGTGTCTCGTATGTTTACACAAACCTTCACTGCCGGTCGATTCTGTAAACATGTCGAAGTGAAGGCTTGGGTGAAGTGATCACGAAGTGAGCTGTCATTCATCTTGACTATATGGATTGACAGCTCACTTCGTGATCACCTCACTCAAGCCTTCAACTTCGACATGTTGATAAAATCGCACTGCTGATTGCTTTCACGCGATTATGCGCAAGCGCTGCATCCATGGTAAGCAGAGTACGCGCTAGCCTCAACACCGTGGTAGCGATGATTGCGGAGGGACTGCCCTTTTCTTCAGCGTTGTTCGAACAGATATGTACAGGAGAGAAAATGTTGAAATTGTGTATTTTGTACTGTTATTTTAGTTTAAATTATTGATTTGAATTTAACTTTTGATTTTTGGTCCAATTGACTTTAACTATTTTATTGAATGTATGTCTGTCTTTATTTTTTTTTGATTTGGTATTATTTTAATTATTTATTTATGGATCTTATGAAATGGGTGTAATTTACCTGAATGAATGAATTTATTATTATAGTACCTAACTTTAAAACTGCATTTGTTACGAAATTTATATATTTTTAAGGACTTTGAATAATATTATTTAACAGGTAAAAACTACTTTTACAGGTAGAAACTTGGCTCATAATACAAATTGGAAGATGGCTCCAACTTCAATTTTTCGATAGGAATCTGTGGACTCCTTCGATATTGGCTCATTGGAATTCAAATCTCGCCTTCGATCGAATCGCGTGTCAGGTAATTTAGTAAGTTTCCTGAAATATGGAGTCTTGGGTTTTATCAAGTGTAAAGAGTTTTAATGTTTATGTGAAATTGTTTGTTTAATGTTATTAAATAAAATTAATCGCTTCTACATGAGACATGTCAAAATTGTCGGACGAACGAGTACTAGTATAAATTATAATTAGCCCGTAACGTCCCCATTTGGTGGGAAACAGGTCTTCTCTCTGTGAAAAGGGCGGTACGTGGGGATCGTGCGATCGATGGCCCTGTATGGGGCCTCGATATGGGCGGCTGACCTGACGGCCAGCACCATCACTGTTCTGCGGAAACCGCAGAGGGTGATGGCCGTCAGAGTCATCAGAGGTTATTGACGAAGCGGCTTGCGCACTGGCTGGATCTCCGCCCTGGGACCTGGAGGCGAAAGTGCTCGCGTCACTGCACCGGTGGCGCGAGGACGCGCGGGCGCGTGGCGAGCGACTGATGCAGCGCCACTTTGAACTGAGTCGCCACGCGGTGGTAGAAGAAGGCTGCGGCAAGGGAGAGGGAAATTTCAACCACTCTCCCGGCCCGCAGCAGGCGCATCGGGCGTTGGAGGAGGGCCCTCTTCCGGCCCCCCTACCTGGGTCCAGCGGCGGTCTTGGGGATATTCGTCGCCCCCCATTCATACGGACCCGAGGTGGCGGCGCGTGGAGTTCCCGTGCGCCCCTCTATGACGTAGCGGGGGGAGTCAAACAACTCACTCCCCCCGCTGACGCCCCAGGGCGGAGGACATCCATGAGAATTTCAACCCGACATTAAAAAAAAAAAAGGTGAGAATTGGTGCGGGGGCTGCGTTGAAGTTTGCTTAAGTGCTCCCGTAGCCCCCGGTGCAAGTGTCCAAGGGCGACACGAGATGGTTTTAGTCAGGAGAAGTCTGACAGACCCCTCCGTCCACCCCAGGATGGAGGACATCCATGAGGATTACCAACCCGTTACCAAAAAAAAAGGTGAGAATTGGTGGATCTATAAGTCTTATGACTTATGTTTTTTTGTCATGGTGGTTTCTTTCATCGTTTTGAGAGCAGTGACGTTGATATAAATGACACATAATGCCTACCTGTGGTAAATTTATCACCTTTTTTCCACTGGCATTTTCAGTTTATTTCCGAGATGCATCTATATTTTTCCAACTCCCTAAGTTAATGTGGCTTTAAAAAACTTTATTGTCTCCAAGCCCTTTTCCAAAACTGCAAATGAAACTAAAGGATCCTATTTCATGACGGAATTTCCCCATAAAAATAGTCCTGTAAGTGGCTAAGTTCCGGAAATTCTCAGCATACCGTCACGTTCTAATCAAAAATGTTTCCTTTGAATACTTTTCGTGTTTTATGTCGGCCTTAGAAACACGGAAATAACAGTTTTGTTCAATAATAATGACTGATTAGAATTTGAACAGGCCTGTAAAGGTCAATAATAATATCCTATTCTGGTCTTCAAATTATGTAAATTGAATTAATTTCCGGAGGTTACATTTTGTGAATGGAGTTTCACTGTTAATATTTCAAACTCCGAATAATTGAATCGCTTAATATTTGATTTAGTTTGTTTTGCAGCGATTTATTATCCTTAAGTTAATGTAAGTAATAACATGTATGATTATACGCAAACTTGTTTCTAATCTAAATAAGTACCTACCAACATTTTTCTTGGTTCGCAGATACTAGTCTCCTATGCGTCTTCGACCCGTCACAAATCAAACGCAAGTCAAATGATGTTATTGGCGGTTGTGAAAAACTATTTAACCAACCAAAAAGCCAGATAATGCGAGTTTGGACAGTTAGTACCAATAATTTTGTGATTCTTTTCGTTCGAGAAACTGGTGCAAAGTTATTATACTCGGAAGAAAGTGAACAGAAACATACTTCCGTATTCTTTTTCCATACTAGATACTAAGAAACACCCAAAACATTACCGTACAAGTGCTCGTCAAAAAAGGACGTGCCCAAAATAGAAGAATTTAACCTGACCTACTTACTGACTTGATCTGATCGATATTCAAGTATTTCGGCCAAACAATAACGTATTATTTATTAATCCAATCGGTTCTGTTTTCTTTGCCTTGTCCTAACCGGAAATGTACGTATGTCTAGTGTTTTGTGTGTGCCGATCAATCTGTTTTTATAGGCATTTTACTAGGTTTTAATTTATCTCTATAGATGCATAAATTAATCGGGTTTATACCTGATTATTAGGTTTTATCCCATCTCTAGGCCATGTTTACTTATTTAGCATCAAGAGTGAAAATTTCAAGATTCATCATTTCAGCCGAAAGATTTCACTGCGAGACACACTCCTACATCGTCCGGTCCTGTGACCGGACGATGTAGGAGTGTGTCTCACAGGCGTCTCGCATATAATGGACTCCCGCGGCCTTCCACAGGTCAGCTGTCTATCTTTACCTTTACCGGGGGCCTCCCTTGTTATTCATCTTGTATAGCTCCGTTTCTCTCTCACAACGCAATCATGATGTTATTGGCACGTCACAGTAGGTATGGTAGATATTGCTCTGGCAATTGTATTAGGGGTAAAGACTTATTTTCAAGATAACTTGAATCATTTAGGTTGAGTGTCCCTAAAATCTGAGACCAGAAAGGAAAACATAAAGTGAGACTGGTGACCTCATCAGAGGAAATGCATTTGCATACTCTCTCTGCAATGACAGTTGGGCTGGATAATATTACCACGGATAATAATATCACGTTTTATGCCATTTGTGAGAGCTAAGCTCATTGCTAATAATATAGATAACAGCTCAAACATGAACCTGAATATGAATGGATATGCGTTTTCAATAGAACAGGCGGCGACATATGGTGATTTAAGAGAGAGCCCCATTGTCATGCCCAAATGGGAAATTAATTTGTGAAAATGGTGTCGATGGGAACTCCTACTCAGTTTTTGTTCCGATATTCAATAGACTGGGATTTGAAATTAAATAATAGTATGGTAAAATTGAACGGTAAAATGTTAACTTTTTTTAAATCAAATTATAATTCACACCTAGACTCACGGTACACAAGTGTACGGAATGGGTGACATCATAATCTTTAGTCAGCCAACAATGCGGAAAGAAAATCCTTACAGGAAATTCGCACACTTGCATTTGCTTTTAAACTGAATGTAAGAAGAAATACTCCAGAAATAAAATATATTCCTGTCATTGATTCCAGTCACGTATTATCTAATCTTTGGAGCACGTTTTCTTTTGTAACCTTTGCCAGTAAATATGGTCTAATTTGTATAAAAAGGCTTTTAGTAAGCTGCTTAGCTTTTTATCGAGAACTCGGTAAATATTGTTGCCTTTATTCATACAATTATCTGTTGATTTTGTTCGGAAATGAGGTTAACAAATATTTTATGAGGAATAGCAGATACGAGATGTTTGTTTTTTTTTCTGATTGTATAACCAAGATTGACGATTTGGGTTTGATGTTATACTTACCATCAAAGCGTGAAGACCTGGAACAGGGCAGTTTGTCAAATCAATACTCTTGGTTTTAATGGCAAGATATACTTTATAAATCAACAATTTACTATCGGCGAATTATTTGAGTTCAATCACAGATTTGATGCATCAGATTTCTTGAAGTGTTTTTATTTTTCAAACAGTGTATCAGATACAAAACATCACCGTTAAATATGACCATACATTTCTGAAACTCCCTGTGTTTTATATTATCTTCGCAAAGACAGGAATATACTTTAACGCATCAGAGAATAACACTAATTTGTTCACCTTCGCTCTAGGTTGACTTCAACTGAATATTATAAAAGCTTTCAACATTTTCTTACTCCCTGATTCTTCTGACTTTTGAACAAAACTGAGCGTAACGAAACGGAAGTTTTGCGTTAAACTTATCGGAATAAACTCAGCCATTATTTTAGGTAATCTTAAATCTATGAGAATAAATTATTTGGAAAGGGTACTAACGTTATTAATGGCAAATTTTTCAGTCGTAGTCTGATAACTTTTGCTTCAGGAATAAATATGGCCGACTGACCGTTTGAATTAATTATTTAGTGTAGAAAATATGTCAATCATTTTATATTTTATTACATTCTTTCAATTAAAGGTCAATTGAATAATAAGCTCTAAATGTTTTTGTAAAGAAAATATCCCTTTAACTTGTATTGAACCCTAAAACTTATCCGGGATAAAAGCTCTTTCTATTCGACTCATATCGAAGTATAAACATACTCTATATACTTATATGAGGGGTATATATTCGACTGGATGGTTCCTTTCTGTTAAGGAAAGCTTAAATAAGGAATTATTAAGGAAGCTTCATCCATTTTCATTCCATGTTAGAACAAAACAGTTTTTACCCTGTTCAAAAGTAAAATAAAAAACACCATCATCAGTGCCAATCCTTTTTTTTAAGGTTTGGAAATCATCAAATTACTTCTTCCGCTCTGGGTGGAGCGGAAGGGCGTGTGAGATTTACTAACTAAAACCCATCCATGTTCCTTCTAAAGCGCTTTGCGTTCCGGGGCCGTGGTGACTCTTTCGAACACATTCCGCAACCCCGGCAGGCTCTGGCCCTAGTGGGCCCCGTCTCCTAAGCTGTCATCTCTTGGAGCGCGCGTGGACACAACGCGCCTTCGACCCGAGTCTGGTGATGATCGGACAGCAAGCCACCCAACGCTCGCTGTCCGTAAGCCCGCGCTTACGGTGGGATCGCCCTGCGACTTCCGACGCCCGGGGCGTCTTCTTTTGTAGCAGCGGTTGGGGCGAAGGCCTTGTCTCTCCCTCGCGCGGCCACCTCCTCCTTCGTTAGCATTACTGCTTCACAGAAGCAGGTGACCATTTCCCAAGCCTCCTCGCTCCGGACCATGAATTTAACCAGGGCCGGACGCGAGAGGTCATCAGTGCCACTCCCTACTAAGGCATTTTTGACAGATTGTGATTGTGACTGAGATGCGAATGAAAAAGTTGTTTAAAAATAAATAGTATGTATTAGCCAATTCTTGTACTGAAATGGAGTTCAAATTCAAGTCGCAATGTCATTTGAGTGACAATCAATGACAAAAGCTTGTACTGGTAAAATGCAGGGAAATTAGTGGTGTTTTTGACAGTATGCGAGTACGAATGAGAACTCTCCTTAACCTTTTGAACGCCTCGGCATGTCTCTGACGCCAAGCCACAATTTCACCGTACTTTTTTGTCACATATTTGTGACGTTTGACGTACAGGGCACGAGCTTGCTTGCCATGTATGCGTGACAATGGCCTTTTTAACGCCATTGTCACGCATAGATAAAACGTGAATTATAAAAAAAAAGAATAACGATGGTAGAGTCCAACCCAATTATAAATCAATAGGAACTGATTTATGAAAAAAGGTGCGGCCAACAGCGAATACTCCCATTTATAACGTAAAATATTTATTGGGCTCCCCATTACCAACGAAAATATCAAACTACGATAACTCTGCCACTGGGGAGTAATCCACCTACACTTACTTCATTTCTTAGAAAGATTTTTAAACTTCTGATACAAAGTTTGTCTAGATTTGTACCTACCAGTTTTTCGGTTTAGCACCCTAGAGATTCTAAAAACTTTTAAATAAAAATTTACAGAATAGTTTTTTTTTTCAATCAGTTGCAATAGATAACTGTTATTTATTCCATAAATACTTAACTAACTATATACACTAGAAATAAAAATAAAATCTCCTAACTAAATAAACCCTAAAATATGGCGTTCAGTTGCAATATTATAGTGTAATGATATTAAATGTGCCAAAAGAACTTTGAATGTGATTTGACACATTATGGTGCATTACACAAAACGGAAGTCGTAATTTTACGCGAATCGTAGGCAAAGGGACCGCAATGCTTTTTTCGAAACTAGATTAGGCCGCTGGTTGGACAACGTAACCGCAATATCTAAATAATGTCTCAAATTTATTTTATCTGACCGTGCCAAAATATTTAATGACGACTTTATTATTATAATTTATAATCAGCAAAAAAACCGCGACAACTAAGAGAACGAGAGAGTGAAACAAAGTTACATCAAAAAATAGAAATAAAACATCAAAAATCTTCACCCCAAACTGACCAGAGTTATTTTTCTAATGAAATTCGACGCTGTTTTACTGCCACGTGTTATGCCTGACCTCAATATCGCGTAGGATCTGGTCTAGACGCACAACTTTCGAACAACTTCACAGCCACATAACTGTGGTTAGTAGTCTATGAGTGGTTCTCATACAAAATGCTAGTCAGCTCTGTGATTAAGTTTGTTTATCATGTCATGTGAAGGTGATACGGCGAAAACGTAGAAAATCGCATGAGAAGCTTCCAGGAAAATGTATTTATAAAACGTTAGAAATCTTGAACTTAGATCAGCAAGACCCGACAGGAACTATAGATTTTATCAGGTCTTTTCTACCCAAAAGTGGCATACGTCATCATGGTTATGCTCGGTTTTGTCCAATTGTACTGAACTAAGGGAAACGATGGTCAATACAAAATGACATTCTGTCAGCGGTAACAAAGTGACATGCACCATTACATTAGATTTGAGTCTATAAAGTTTTACAATGCTGTCAGTTTACACTAAGCACGTTCCAATAGCTGCCAAGACGGGTAAATATGTCGTTTATGTTATTAACTTTAAAACGTGAAATATCGCGTCGATCAACTTTTGTGTAGCTGCTGTGTCGCTCGGAAGTAGTGCGTCTGAACACGCCTATAGGGCATACATTATTCAACAAAGCACCGCTTGCTACTACACACTTGTTAGTAAAATATTCCGTTATACTGATAACTTCGATAAAGACATGGACTATAATATTCTTTTGTTTTACCTACATAAGTATATCAAGTTTTGTAGATTAATATCTATTTACAAGTCAAATATTTATTTTATTTTTAGAAGAAAAAAAATGTACGACTGTTCGTAATTTTCTCTGATTGCTTAAAATATTACAGAAAATTAAATAGGTACCACAAAATAGTACTTTTAAATACTACCTATGCTAAAATATATTCATGAATTATTCTGGACTGTATTCAGATAAACAGGCGTTGTCATCCTAATAGCAATAAGCGCATTATATGGATCGTTTTGGAACATTTTCTTTCAATTGACCTTTGATACTTTTCTACCTGAAGATCATTAGCAACATTCTGCAGTAAATTTAAAGATCCCACTCAATTTTAAAACATGTTTCAGGCAGGTTGTCGATTCTTTTATCGGGGTAATTTTGAAAATGTACGAGTTTCGTTCGGAACATGGTTTTCGTTTCAGCGAATAAAATGTTTTGATAAATGGCCGAACTATACAGGATAGATTTCACCCGTGGGTGCAACTGTCGCCATAATTTTGCTGCAATGCTCTGTATGGATCGAAATGCAGGTCAGTAACTGAATAAACCATAAGGTGCTGTCTGGAAATAAATTTCTAACACGAAGGTATATTACTATATAGTGCAACATCAGAAAAAAGAAACAAAGCACACAGCATCACATCTATATATTCCCCAAAGGGTTAGGCAGAGCTGTATGTGTTCCTATCAATACTGCCGTCATAAAAAATAACACTTTGCCCAGCCCGGAAATTGTAGGACCTCATGCTCGGCAGTACCGCCCACTGCCCACTGTGAGACCAGCAGACAAACGAGGCAGTCAAAACATAACTTAATAAAGTAAACTACTTAATAAAGCCTGGGGAATCAACGAAGCTGATTCTGTCTGCTACACAGCGGACGCTAACCAGACAGGTGACACGCTAAGCTTATATCTCTGCCAAATTAGACCGGGACGAAATTGGGTTAGGAGGCGATTACTGTTCATTGTTGCTTTTGAACGGGAGTTTAGTAGGATAATTGCAATCTGGTTGTGGTTTTTGGCATAGGGACCTTCTGGAAAATTATTGGTGAACTTTGTGTTTACCTACTTTTATGAACGCTGTAAGATTGCTATGTTCCTGCCAGGGTTGCGGAATTTGTTCGAAAGAGTCACCGCGGCCCTGGAACGCAAACGTCTTTAGAAGGAAAATGGATAGGTTTTAGTCAGTAAGAGTCTGATACGCCCTTCCGCTCCACCCAGAGCGCAAGAAGTCATTTGATGATATCCCATCGTTAAAAAAAAAAAGATTGCTATGTTCCGGTTTGGATGGATACACCTTATTCTTAACCGACTTCAAAAAAAGAGGAGGTAATCAATTCGGATGTTTATTTACTTTTTAGGGTTCCGTACCCAAAGGGTAAAACGGGATCCTATTACTAAGACTCCGCTGTCCGTCCGTCTGTCTGTCTGTCCGTCTGTCACCAGGCTGTATCTCATGAACCGTGATAGTTGACAGTTTAAATTTTCACAGATGATGTATTTCTGTTGCCGCTATAACAACAAATACTAAAAAACAGAATAATATAAATATTTTAGGGGGCTCCCATACAACTAAAGTGATTTTTATAGATAATGGTATGGAACCCTTCGTGCGCAATTCCGACTCGCACTTATTTTTTTAAGTTCGGGCACAACTCCGTCATATATAAACGGATTTGCAAAATTATTTTAATTTGAAAGTGGTTTATTTCGAAATGGTCACACTTCATAGGAAACTAGAGAATTTTGAATATAAAAAAACACTGGAGATCAACAAGCACTAAAAAGTGAAAACAATAACTTTAAGTTTGGAAGTCGGTGTACCAAAAACGAAGATTCACACCAAAAGCACAGACTTTCAAAGTTCAAGTTATTTTGCACTTTGTAGCGGCTTTCATTTGGAAGTCGGTTGTATTTTTTTGTAAAAAGGTTTTTAACCAACCAATGCTCTGTCAGATTGGGAATTTTAAGTGCCTTTTGAGGTTTTACAGTGGAACCAGTAAATACTACGCACCAAGAACTGCAATGCACTTCTGCTGTGTTCGAGCAAGCATATTTCGTATTCCCCCTGTTTGCGTCGTTTGTCCTCAGTGCTGACGGTTGTAATAGCGACGAATGATTATCAATTGGACTATTTAAAATAGTTCTTGATTAGTGCTAGTTGACATGGCGTGACCCAAGGGGGGACTTTTACCTTGGTCAAAGAATTAGCATTGTCATACAACGTGGCATTGCCACCCCACAAATTCCGCAACCCTGGTATGCTTTGGCTCTAGCGGGCCCCGTCTTCTATGCTGACATCTCTTTGAGGCGCGCGTGAAACAGAACGCGCCATCGACCCGGGTCTGGTGGTGATCGGACACTAAGCCACCCAACGCTCGCCGTCTGTAAGCCCGCGCCTAAGGTGTCCGGTGATCGCTCTGCGACTCCCGACGTCCGGGGCATCTTCTCCTGTAGCGGCGGTTGGGGCGAAGGCCTTGTCTTACCGTCGCGCAACCCACCTCCTCCTTCGCTAGCATTACTGCTTCGCAGAAGGAGGTGACCGCATCCCAAGCCTCCTCGCTCCGGACCATGGATTAAACCAGGGCCGGATGCGAGAGGTTGCCGCCGCCGATCGCCTCGACGAGGACGCGGTGCTCAGCCCAAGCAGGGCAGACCTCCACCGTATGCTCCACCGGGTCAGCCGGGCGATCCTCACAGTGCTGACACCCGGGCGTGTCCTTCCGCTGAATCCGAAACAGGTACCTCCAGAAACAGCCGTGTCCGGTGAGTACCTGCGTCAGGCGGAAGGTGAGGACGCCGTGGCGCCTCTCCAGCCACTCCTCAAAGAGGGGCCTTACCGCGGCAATTGTGGCGTGCCCAAGTTGAAAGCAATGCGAATGAATTTTTGACGCCATATTTTAGGGTTAATTTAGTTAGGAGTTTTTATTTTTATTTCTAGTGTATATAGTTAGTAAAGTATTTATTATAACAGTAGTAAACAGATATGTAAATGCGCTATTTAATTTAGCTATCCGCTGACATAAAATGTTTTACTTTTCTATTCAATTTTTAAAAGCCAATAAAATGATAGGCTTGCAATTTGATAAAAGTACTGGATGAACCCACTCCACCTGTCTAGTCAAGTCGAGGACCTCTCAAGAAGATTGATAGCGTAAGTATCCATCTTATTTTATGTCCGTGGCGTTAACCTGCGACGTAAATGTCAAGTGTTGGCCATAGGCAAGCGCCACATTCGTCTTGTATCAATTTGTACGTCCGACATGATGGATTGAAAAATTGATGTTTTACAGTTATACGGAAAAGGCCTTCAGACTTGTTCTATGATTTCCTATAGTAATTCATCTATTATTTAAGTACAGCAGTGGGTTATCAGACGACAAAAATGTACCAAGGAATCTTTGCGTGAATGGACAACTAGAGTCATGTCGATATGTCGACTACATTTATATTAAAAACTATAGAAAGAAAAAACGAAAGAATAACTAAGAAAACGGTCATAGGTATTAAACCCGCGGTTTTATACGTAGGTAGTGTAACGTGAATAAAAAACATTCGCCACATTGAATACGTATAATTTTGATTATAAAAAAAACACACCGAATATATAACAGTAGATTTCCGTTTAAAAAAAACACATTTAAATATTATCTGGAACCAAGTGCGGATTTAAAAAACCTTACGAGTATTAGCGCGAAATTACTTAGGCACAAACATTAACCGTGTAGAAACTTAGGAGTAACCAAGCTTTACTTCAGAACCTAAATGTAGTTGCAACGACATAGCAGTCTAAAGAGCGTCTCCATTAAAAAAAAAACACTTAAAAGATGCGACACTAAGTGGTTTTCGCAGCTCTCTAGACACAAATATGTATAAAAATATCCTATCATAACATTTTAAAAAGAAACGCGTACAATTACGGATCAATTGCGTGTAAAATAATGTAATAAAATGCTCATAAATATCTGTAAATTTCTTGCGATGCTTTGCGACGGAGGGTCTGGCTCTGCCCCACCGTGGCTCTGCCTGATACAGCGCCGCCTATATAACAGAGGGCTAAAACGGACTGCGGACGACTAGTTCGATCCAGCCCGTCCCTAGTTGTCCTCCCCCCAGCGACGCCTTGAGCCGAGGCCCGTACCCCACAGGGGTTGCCCTTAGCGTGTAGTCGCTTAGTTTGTAAGTTTTTATAAGCCCTGGCTGAAGGCTTTAATATTATATTAAGGCCACCACAGGTAAGCCCGGTAAAGCAGTCGACAACCTTATAGGTTGAACAGCGAGATGCCACTCACAAAAAAAAGGACTGCGGACGAACGGTATTTGGACTGGCGGCACGGTTCAGCGGCTACCTCAGCTCTTGAAGTAAGGGGGAGAACCGGTTTTCCAACAATCTATGGTGATGAAAAATTGAGTAAGAACACCATAGCTCTCCAGCAGAATTTTTATATCAAGAAAGTAAAGATAATTACGCACCGGTTCTCCAAGAAGTCACCGGTTCGTGAGACAGCAGCTTGGACAGAAATAAGCTTGTTCCTAAGATTCTTGCAAGAAGGTTTTACTTTTCGCCAAAGTTACAAAGCAGAGTTTACAATGCTGCAGTAGTACCTACGAATGAAACAGTGGTTTCATATACTGTGACCGTTAAAGTACAACATTTTCAGAAACGAATCTACACGTGATATTAAATTGCTTATTTGCCAACATATTTCTCTGCACATGGTGTTAATTGGCAAACTTTTCATGAACATTTGAGCGAAACCTCAAAGAGGAAAGCAGAACTAATTACATTTAAACAGGCGTAATGATTACTCACTTCAAAACTATAGAGCTTTACTGCAACATCCTTGCACGCAGTTATGACCCTTTTGCCGTTTTCTTAAAGATTAATTTTGCATAATGTGAAGTGCAAAATCACAATTTATTTTGTAGGGCTTGAAAGTTATTTTTAAGTAGTTTTGGAAGCATATTTACAGTTGGATGATAATATTTCACAGTGTACGGTAATAAGTCCATAAAATGTGTAATGTGCTGCTTAAATTATTCAATAAATTGCTTGCTCATCATCGTATAATTCAACTTTGAAGAAATAAGTGTAGCTTTTAGTTCTATTAATATTTTTTTGAATTTAGGTCACGATCGATTTTTGATCAAATAACAATTTGTGATATGGGTTAAAGGGGTGGTTGAAGCGAATGCTCAAAATTTAAGGGACTTTGTTTTTGTTTATAAGTTAGTAAGGCTTTTCTGGGATAGTCAAATGAATCTTTGGTACAAAATTATCATAATGTTGATGACAACATTTTACAAATAGTTGGTTCAAAAATAATATTGGTAACCATTTAACTTCAAATCGTCACCGGAAAGGCAAAAGTACTAAACTCATTTTAGCCAAAATGGCGCTTTAGTACTTTTGCCTTTCCGATGACGAAATTTAGTTTTGTAGTTTATTGTTTGTATCAGGGCGGTAGGTGCCAGTTTACATAAACTAAACCTGCCAGCAGAAATTACAGTCATCCTAAAAACGCCTAATTAAAATTATTCATTCATTCAACACATACATACATATACAGGGTGTCCCAAAACTCAACGTCAAGCCGAAACGGGGTGACAGGATTGATCATAACCATCACGAGAAAAATCTGAAAAAAAATCTATCCCATGCAGTTTAAAAATTATGGGCATTTTAAGAAAAACCTAGAAATTTGATCAAACTGTACCATTTTTCGGTTATTGTGGTTATTCTTTTTTATTTTTGTTCATTTGAACTTTGGAAACGTAATCCTAAATAACATTTCTAGAATCCCAATAAAAAATAATGACACAATTGCCTCAAGTTTCCGAGAATTGAGACTATTTGTTAAACTACGAATTTAAAATTTTCAAGATTCGTCGACTTTGACAGGCCCTCCTATAAAAAAAATGTACTAGAGTGCCTTGGCAAGTGGCATTAAAAGTTGGCGCATTTAATCAGAATTCTAAAATGGTACAATACTTGTTAGTTCCATACAATAGAAAAGAGTAAAAAAATTAAAACCTCAAGTAACCCGATTTTTGCTATCTCATTTTACTCAGTTAAAATGTTTTTAATTCACACAAGCTCTAGGTAGGTTCTTAATTTTAAGACAAAATGATGAGAGAGATGGATAATGGGTATGTTCGCCATGAGTGAGCGAGACAGATAGTCACGATAAAGTCTAGCGGCAGCACTTGCGTTGCATCTGCATTCCCCATAAATGAGGTGCATGTTCGCATATTCTTGTGAAGTGTAGCGCGTAGGCATGGTAGATAAAAAGGATGCCAACACAAAAGTCCAGAGAGAAGCCAAAGTTGCCGGTATGTTATCAACAAGTCCAATTCACAAAGATTCAAGTCCAAAAAGAGAAGCCAAAGTTGTCAGTACTAAATCAACACAAGCGAATACGAACGTGCGCAGTAGACGAATGAGCGAAACGTACTAACTGGTTGGTGTCGGACTGGTAGCGTAGCCATTTGCTTGGCTGAAACTAGTGCGAATGAAACAGATAGATGCCATAGCATCTATCTGTTTCATTCGCACTCGTTTAAACGACGCATCTCCGTCTCAATGCGTGGCGTCACTATCTGTCTCGCTCACTCATGGCAAACATACCCATTATCCATCTCTCTCATCATTTTGCCTTAAAATTAAGAACCTACCTAGAGCTTGTGCGAATTAAAAACATTTTAACTGAGTAAAATCTGATAGCAAAAATCGGGTTACTTGAGGTTTTAATTTTTTTACTCTTTTCTATTGTATGGAACTAACAAGTATTGTACCATTTTAGAATTCTGATTAAATGCGCCAACTTTTAATGCTACTTGCCAAGGCACTCTAGTACATTTTTTTTATAGGAGGGCCTGTCAAAGTCGACGAATCTTGAAAATTTTAAATTCGTAGTTTAACAAATAGTCTCAATTCTCGGGAACTTGAGGCAATTGTGTCATTATTTTTTATTGGGATTCTAGAAATGTTATTTAGGATTACGTTTCTAAAGTTCAAATGAACAAAAATAAAAAATAATAACCACAATAACCGAAAAATGGTAGTTTGATCAAATTTCTAGGTTTTTCTTAAAATGCCCATAATTTTCAAACTGCATGGGATAGATTTTTTTTCAGATTTTTCTCGTGATGGTTATGATCAATCCTGTCACCCCGTTTCGGCTTGACGTTGAGTTTTGGGACACCCTGTATATTTCCCAAGTCATTTCCACCACAATGCATTGTAGAGCTTTTAAATAAAAACCGCTACGCACTGGCACAAATAGCCCGTACTCAAGTGAGCAGATATTCAAGCCCGAGGGTTGAAATATCACTAGAGTAACTCAGCACTTGAATGGGATCTGTTTGCCGAGGTGCTTGCAAACCTCTCATGGCCAGCGGTACTTATATAAGAAAATATGAACTTTTCATTTTCTATGGAAAGGTATTTTATTGAAGTGGTAAAGGTTGTGTGGCTGGGACTTTAAACATGTTGCCATTTTGGGTTGATAATACATAAATGTTACCGGAAAAGAGGATGGATGGCGTGAAATATGAATTGGTTCAGAAAGAATTGAACGGTAAGGTGTCAGTTGATTGGGATGTATCGAAGAAAATACTCCGGATAGGAAGATGATATATGTATATATAAATAACTAGCAATGAACACTTGAATGTATAATTCGACAAACCATTGCCACCAACTCAAGCATCGACTTTAGCATTGCGTATTTCGAAACAGACAAACGGACAGATAGACAGCAGAAGTTTAGTAATGGAAGAGGGAGTGCACCTGTGTTTGTGCACACACTTGTGCACTATAATATGCGCCGATGGCTAGTGTCGGTTGAGATTGGCCGCCATGTCCGAAATCGATCAGGAAGAATATATATATGCATATATATGTACATATATTGGTATGCATATCTACTTTTCGAAGTACTCAGATAGCGCCTTAGGTATTACACTTAGAACAATGACCATCCCCTAAGGACTATGCCTAGCGAATTATAATAATTAATAGTCTGAGAGAATAGACAGATCGGTAGCACATTGGCAACTGCAACATGATGCATTCTCTAGTGAATAATTAATTAAGTTCATAACTTAGTACTCTTGAGGTATTATCTAAGCCATTTCTATTAATGAGGCCATAGTAATTAAACCTAGAAGAGTGGACGTAAGCTGTTGGATCTGCGTTTACGGTCAAGCGTTGTATACCTGGTGTATCAAATATATGTATGGCTTCATAGTCTAATGACATTATTTATTCAAGGTTTGCATAAGAACGTGCTAAGCTAGATTGACATCATTGCGTCAGGGTGAGTCGCGGTAGGCCTGTAGTTGAAAACTAAAGTAGCGACATCTATACGCTAGCAACAAACTATGTCAAACAAATCCTGCATCGCGGTATCAGAGTTTTCCGAGGATTTGAACATATACAGCAGCCCACCACCGGGCAGCTGCCCACCAGACACAAAACCCGTCTAGTCGGAGGATCCTCTCGCTATGGAGGTTTTCAGGACTATACATCCTACTCCGCAGATCTCTTGTGCTGTGAGCATTAAGGGAGTCACCGACAGGCGCAACGCTATCGATCAATACATATAAAACTCTTCCGTCACTGGTGACTGAGTGATTGAGTGATTGACCGACTGTCTGACTGACTGACTGAGTTACTGACAGACAACGCACAGCCGAAACTACCGGTCGTAGAAAGCCAAAATAGACAAATTAAAATGTAGATTCCCTACACTCCGTATGGGAGCATTAAAAGAGGATTTCCCAAAATTCCTACGGGAACGGGAAAAGCAGGAAATTTGCGTACGAAATCGCAGACAAAAACTAGTACGGATATGATTGTTTTGACTGTAAATCAACTACTTTAAAACAGCATTGTTGCGTTTACGATTAGTCACTCCTATCCAACACCATAATAAACACTTAAAGAAAATTGCATGTGACACTTGTCCTCACAACATATTTGAAATATCTTTAAGCAGGAGCGTAAATCATAAACCACATTTTCGCATACCAACACGCAAAGCCGTAATTAAACGCAAGCCCATTTTAAATGAACACCACTAAAAGAACTGTCCAATATATTTCACTAACCTTCTTATTAAAAAACTCATTTTATTCTCGCCAGCCCGCTAATGAGATCCTATCCTTTCTAAATAATGATTGCCAGGGGTTTTTTTGGCTGGCACAAACTGATACCAAGACGTGATTGGCGCATGGCTCAGTAATTAAATACTCTTTTTGGTCATTACAAGTCGCACGCGATCATTTAAGTAACGATACTATTCTGGGTCCATTTTCTGATAAGGAACCTCATGGCTGCCACGAGTTTCGATCTTCGAGGTTAAGCAGCGCTTTCCAAGAAGTCAGAAAATCTAAGACGAGTCTTTCTAAAGGTATTGTATTACCTAGGTAACGACTGCTGGCTCCGAGTAAAATACTAGTACTCAGCTGCATCTGGTTAGATTTAATCCGACCCCAATATAGTTGGGAAAAGGATCATCATCATATCAGCCAAAAGACGTCCACTGTTGGATATAGGCCGGCCATAGGAGAGGGAGGGGGGAGTTTGCCATGATCTCCACGTTTGGCAGGCGGGTTGGCGATCGCAGTGTAGCTGTTGCATTGCACAGAGAATGCTGCTGTCCATACTGTAGTGAGTCCCTTAGTCCGCCTCTTACGACACCCACGAGAAGTGATGGGATGGTGCTATTCTTTTACGTCCAACACCATACAAAACATCCAAACCACCATACGAAAAGGATAGGCTTATTGATTGGTGATGATGAACCAAAAACCAATTACTACGAAAGTCAAAATCGTTCAGCTGCCAGCCACAGTCCCCGCTTTGTATTTTTCAAATCGAAAAGAATTTTTGACGCATCAACCTAAACCAAAAAGGTCCTTCCAAATGGGGGCGAAAGAGGTCAATGTCAATCAATTACCATACTACCGACGAGGTTCCCTAGCCAATACAAACAGCAAACACGAAGTTTTTGATACTCTGATCTTCGACGCTCTCTAAATAAACGATAATAAACAAAGTCAACTTAATATTATTTGGAAAGGGGTTATTCCTTCGGGTATTCGATAGTACGAAAGTGCTCATACCACGCATAAACTTCGACCTTCTGGTAACAGAAAGTTAGAATAGTTCGGAAAGCCAGGTGAACTTTGCTGAACTTTCGTTTTAAGAAGCCCGGGAAACCTGCTTAGGTAACTTTCCTAATCTCGACCGAGGATTAGTTACGAATTGGCATGGTTAGATTGGATAGAAAGATTAGAGGGAGATTAGCCTAAGTACTGAAGTTTTCGTCGATTGAAAGACAATGATGAGGTTGGCTGCAAAAGATACTTTTAATATTTGTTATTGTAATTAGCACATAATACGTTTTCCATTTATATGTAGGCGACTATATTACCCAGTAACCTAGTTACTGGGTGGCACCTGGTTACTTAGTTACCTACATAGGTTACTGAGGAGGTCAGATAAATAGACGCATCATGTAAAACACTGGTATCACACTTATAAGTGTGGAAAAAATTTTTGCTTATGACGTAGACATAAGGAATTAAGTAAGCTTTTGTGTTTTAAACAGATATATGCATAATCTATCTTAAGTTATTCAGGTCCATTTGGCTGCATTTGTTTACCGGCTATGGTTTCGTTATAAAATGGATGAAAAAAACAACAACATGAAAAAACGTAACGTAAAACATCGGCTTTCGATCCTTGACATGTAAAACGTTTGGAAAAGACCCTTTACACATACAAAAGCTTTGTCAACAGCCCGCAACGATGTGATATTTGTCTGTCCACACAAATTTCTACAGACCTGGCCTTGCCCGAAAAAATATTTTTATATCGTATGTACCTATTTTATATTATGTCGGAGAAGGATCATTCTCCTCAATATGTTCAGTGTACAAGGGTCTTGTGGGCGTCATCAGGGTGTAACGCGAGTACAAAAAAATCAAAGTACTTATAGAACGTCTCATACTATTTTGTTTAGGTCTCACAACAATGTTGACATTTTACTGAAATACTTATTCATCGGGCAATTGCTAGAAAATAAAAGGCTGACTTTGCTAACAACCTTATCCATTTTTTAATGATCCAACTCGATCCACCATAAAATCAATCACCATCCCAACATAAACGTCAAATAATTCCCGCTTTAGAAATCGCGCCACCGCGCATATAGGCAATCCACTACTCTGATTGGACGTAACACGGAAATACGATACCTACAGTAATTATTTATATAAATTATATATTATTTATTAAATCATTAAGACTTACTTAACACAAAAGCAAAAATAGAATAAAATTTTATTTTAAATTATTATCGAAGTGTTTTTATAAACAATCGATATCTTCTTCAAACAATACGATTCAAACCACTCCTCCGACGGTTTTTTTTTGTATTTTATATATTATTCATATATTATTCTCTCTATGTTCTTTATAATTTTTATTTTGTTTCATCACAAGCTCTATCAGAACACTAGCTCCGCGTTATTTATTTATTTTAAATTGCAGTGTATGCTGAGATAAAAGTAAAAGTTAGCTTTTATTAATTTATCTTACTTTTTGTTTGTCTTGTGCGAGTCTCAAATAAATATTTTTCTGTCGTGAATTGAGCAGCATAAGTGGAAAAAATTTGATTTTATTTTCAAAGCATCTGCACCGGATCCATGTTTGAACCCAAATGTTCGCATGAAAATCTCAAAAAAAGCGTGTTCAGTTTTTTCCCAATTTTTCAAAACACTCCTTACCTTAAAAGCTAAATGCTCGTGGCTTATTTATAACAGCAGCACGGGTCGGTCTTCAAAGTTAAGTAATGCTTGCCGAGGTCGGCCTATGGATGGGTGACCACCAATAACTTACCGCAGCTCCTGCGTGTCTCGAAAAGCAAATACTTCTTTTTTTATATTAGTCTTCCTATGCTACAATTTGTCATAAAGATAAAGTGAATATTATGACTCATTGAAGGTGTTATTTGTATAAATGTACAGGACCTTTATAGAATCACTTAGAGGGCTTAATGGCTTTTGGGTGAAAAAGTGACGGGAGCCACCCAAAAGGGGTCAAAAGGGATGTTTCATTAATTTCGTCTGCGAACACAATGTGGATGGACAATTCTTTTATTTTTGTACTTTATTTAGTTTAGTTTAATATACAAGGGTGCATTTTTGTGTGTTTTGTGAGTGCGAAAACAGCATCTACAATGAGTAATCTTTTATTCTGAGTATAGAAATACAAAACTGGTTCTTATGTGAAAGGCGGAATTATAGGACTGAATTAAAAGCAAAGACATTCTTAAACAAAAATATAACCCAGTCTTTGCTGTCACTTAGTCAGGTAAGAATGGAATGGTAAAATTGAAGTGTATAAAGGTGCTCGGATTTTTACAGCGCCATCTGTATGTTTTTATTAGAATTATTCGCAAATGCTCTCCTTTTCGTTTGTTACCCCTGCATCAAATAGTATTCGAACCAATGTGGAGATGGCGCTCATATGAAGGCCTATGTAGCTGGTAAAGTGACATCTAAATTCAAATATAAACATTTGATCTCTGAATATTCGTTTGTGTAGATAGATGACGCTGTGATAGACTGTAGGGTGAAAATGTAATTAATGCTACTGTGTGTAGGTTATAATGCAAAATGATCCTGATTCATGAATCCCGTCCCCGTCAAAGTATTTAATAGGATATAAATTTTCTTATACTATTACTTGGAGAAAACGGGGCTTCTCCTCTCCCAGGGCCGATGGAATCAGTTCATTATTTCGGATTAAAAAATTGCTTTTGGCTATCATCGGTAGTGTTGCTTTCTATCAGTAAATTTTTAATCATTTTACAGCTTCCAGAGATTACCTCTAGCAAACAATTTAACATAGTTTGTGCTCATTATTAATGGGCAGAAAGTCACAATAGAGTGAGGTCCCCTAGTGTATTTTTGTATATGACATAACAGTGTAGCTAGATAAAATGGCCGATGGCTGTCCCTTTCACATATCCCTCTCATTTCTTGTCGGTAGTCCTTAGTTCCAGATTAAAAATGTTACCCTGCCTGGTATCACATTAGCCAGACTGCAATGTATGTAGCAGAGTGAGTCTGATTGCCCGGAGAGCGGCGCCGCACGTACCATTGAGTATCGCAGTTGTGAAGGCTATTTTAAAATCATGAAATCAATCTTTTTGATTGTGTTGGCATTGTCTACCAAATAGTGTAGTGTCAAATTAGTTGTAAACCATGTTGAAGAATTTTCGTAGTGATTTTGCATAATTTTGGGTTAAAGGCATGTTAAGGGTAAAGGTAAAACAGGAATAAAAGATATATGTAATTTTTATGGAATTTATTTCTTCTTCAATTTCAAACTACACCTTCAAAATTACAGTTGATTATAACTACTATAAGCTATAATTTTTACCTAACTCCGTTTCGGGACCTACTACGCTCATGAAAAAAATTTTGACACGTTTTCAAAACTTCCAAATATAAGAATTTCATCCGATATCTTTAGCCTACCTTCCATTACGCGTTTACTACATAATCATACTTCGTACAAAGTACATGAGACGGATGATTAAGAAATTATGTTTTCTACAAAATGTAGATTTGTTAAAAATCGTCAGTGACGATGATTCTGGACCCAAATGATTCCCATTCTCATGTAATAAGTACCACTGCTTAATAATAAAACGGTATATTAAGTTCTATATTAAAATTAGTTGCACGCTTGCAAAAGCTGCTTTGCGGTGGTTAAGTAATTACATACAATAATAAATGTCACATACATTCGAAAAATTCGTTCATTCCCATACATATCTACGTTAATATTATTCTAATGATCACTAAATTAACTAACAAAATGAATCTGTTAAAACGTAATTTATTTTTAAGTCTCAAACAACGTTTCTTTCAAAAAATCAGGTACAAATCAATCAAAATTAACACTAGGGTAACTGAACCATCCAGAGGAAGTATTTCATGAGATCTTGTTGTAAATTATTACACAAATGTGAAACATAATTAAGCATGAATATGCGTTACACAATAAATACGATGAACTTAATTTATAATACACAACATTTTTTTGGCTTTTATTGTATTAAACACAAAATCACAGAAGAATCTATTAAATATAGCTGCTACACCTTTCACTGAGTACATCACTGGCCGTCAATAGATGTCGTTGTAAAAGTGCCAAGTGATATAAAACTATGAAGAGGAACTAAAACTATCCATTACTGAGGGCCCCATAATCCATCCCGTTACTCTACTTAAATTCTAATATAACAAAAAATATAAATAAGTCATCACGTGAAAGTTACATAACATGTGCAATCTTCATCTATGATCTTATATTATTCTGTTATGTGCCATTATTATCATGATTAGCTTAAGACTTCACTATAGTATGAAATCTATATCAAAATTTATTTCTATTTAATATCGTTTCATGTTGGCCAATGTTTTGTACCTCAAGTGTATTTGCTTCTTCTATTTCTAGAACATTTATAATTGCTTGACAACAATTATTCATGAAGTCAGTGTGCAAGCAAAAAATTCCGACAATCGTTCAAAGTATTTGAAATTAGCACAAACACTTGAGGTTTCGATATAAATAAGTAGTACTATATCTACTATGTTTGACATACAGTGTATAAAAGATCCAACTGACATCAAGTCTACTCCGTACAGTTTTGTACTAAATCGATATTATTTTCGTGTCTATACGACCCACGTGCTTATGACTCATGCTATTACAATCTCTACTAAACTCAACCTTGTATCTATAACATCAAGGTTCTATTTATATGTACTCATCAATGTGACAACTGTACCCACCTATTTCATGTTTGCTACATAAATATTCCACGGTTTGCAATCTGATTTGTTTTTAACCTTGCTGAATACATTTTATAGTTTGCGTAAGCAGTTTACGCGCTTTTAATATAAAGTTGAATGTTTTCATAGTGAGTCACTTATTGTTTAAACGAATTTATATTCAGACTTGATTCTTCACACCTGTATCTATGTGATTTGTGAATCATGGCAATATCGTTCTAAATAATGTCTGCAATAAATTGTTTTTCTATTACAGTTATAAAATTAAGTATCTTCGTAATGTGACAGTCATTGTGTTCGAAAATAAAGGAATTTTCCTCCACTTTCAAACTTACGTATTAGTTGGCGGTAGAATTCTTTAGTTTACAGCGCAAGACAACAACAATATTTAGTTCAAAGTCTACTTTAAGCTTGACGTCTTTATCCATGTCAAGACCATATAGCAGATAGGTGATTACATTACTAGTCTATTGCTTAGGCCATGTTATTGCAAATGAATACAGAGGTCATTATTATGTTTTGATGATTCATCGCAAATTGTTTGCAAAACGAATTATCATTATATTACAACCTAATATCATCGTTTGCGTCAATTTCAAACAAACGCACAATATACATACAGTTAACACTGATTAATAAAAGATATATGGTATCGATGCATAAGATAAACGATGAATGAGTAATACGAAGCAAGACAACATAAATACCTATTTCGTTACACACAGTATACATTTAAATGTGAAAATGATTATATGCGAATAAATAATATATTTTACATATGTATGTGGCTGCGATATTCTGGACTAGCATAAATTACACTGCTACCTGAGCATATACAAATAAATGTAAGCCAGTTAATTAGCAAAAATCATTGAATCCTAACTCTTTGGTATTATTCACTGGGTTCCTAAAGCTATACGAATACGATAAGTAACTCCTTCACTCTTGTGCTTTCTTCAGCAATCTTAACAAAAAATAATCACACCTTGGATTTCCGATCGCTGTCTATGTACACCTTTCCGAACTTCGAACCGGCCGATCGACTGATCGAGGTTCACCCAAAATTATAAAACCCATCTTTCCTGATGGGATGTTCATAGTAGGACGGCTGGCAAAGGTGTGGACAGAGCCATGTGTTCCGCACCTCGAACTGGAAGCCTCTGGGCAGTGACATAGTGCCGCATCAGAGCTGGCACAGTAGGGAATGCTGTCGCAGCACCGCCCAAAGTGTAACCGTCTGTAGCACGGCAAATACGCATGTGCATAAAACCACGTGTAGATCTGTAAAACAAGGAAAAAACAAAGATTAGCAAAGCTGTGTAAATAATATTCCAAAGACGTAGGTTACTGCAGTAGATAGTAAACAAAATGACTAATATGTTGCTCTAAGTGATAGTGAATACTCACTTCAGACTTAGCGAATAGTCGTGTTTGGCTGATTCGCTGTTTCGAACCAAAAAGGCGCCTTCATCCGCATCCCTTAGCAGACTTTCAGCTTCAACGCGCGATAAGGTTCCGTGGTACCACCTGTAAGCATAAAATAAAAAAATATTATCATCTGCAATTTATGATTAGTGCTTCACTGATAAATATTTATGTTCATTTAGGTTAGGTAATCTGGCTTTGAAAAGAAATCAACTCACCCTTGTCGGTCAAGTGGGAGGGAAGCGTCAACCAAATCTCGAGGCGGAGCAATAGGTCCCAAATTCAAACGCAGTCCTTTGGAACTGCCAGAACCGCCGCTGCCGCTGTCAAAATTCAACTTCAAATTCGGTTTGTGTTTGTTTCCTGAAAAGAAGAAATTAAATTAAATTAGCAAATCTGTCGAGTGACTAAACTTTTGTTTTTAGCATTGATTGAATCTAAGACGCCACCACTTATTACGTCAAACCACACGCAAGTCCCCGCGAAACGAACTCCTAACTCAAGTGAACGGTTACAAATTGCTCCCAACATGTACAGGAAAAAGTTCCCTCAAAAAGCACTCAAGCAAATTAAATATTGGATGGGCGTTTGGACCAGAGAAATTCGTGTAGAGCAATCCGGAGTCATACGTCTTAATCGGCATAATGCGGTGGCGGTCGCTTCGAGTTAGAAAGAACCAACAATTTGAGTAGACAGACCCTTCGAGTATACTTCTTTCTCACAAGATTGACATGTAAACCCTTCTGACATGAAAGAATTATTGAAGAACATTGGAAAATTCTTAAGTGACTCAATATTTTGATTTTAATAAATTATAGAAATACCAACCTTGATTTAAGTCTTCCACGCTTTGGCTGGATGAGGCGTTTGAGATAGCCCCTCCAAAGTCGTTATTCAGTTGTAATGACTGCCCGCGTAACTTTCGGCGCAATTTGGGCATGTCAAAAGGCAAGGTTCGCAAGTCGGCTTCGGCTTCAGCCCGTCGTCTCCTCAACTTGGGCATGTCGAAAGGAAGATCAGATAGATCAACGTCTTCATCTTTACGTTCCTCTTCAGTGTTACTGTTCTTGAAATTAATGAAAGCGTTTCGTGAGTCTACGCCTTCTCTCGAGTGAATGGAAATTCCACTGTCAGAGCCTTGAATTTCAGAATCACCAGTTGTTGAGTGTCTAAATGTAAGGTTCAAAAGATTCCTGTTTTGTAACGCACGTCGTTTAGGTTTGGCAACAATTTCCACAGTCGTTTGCATCGTAATACCAGTTTCACAGTCTTCAGGAGATACTTTCTGAGAGTTGTTGTTTTTGTTATTATCGGATGTTTCTGATGCTTGTTCTTGCGAAGATTTATCAGAAATGGGACTTAGAATGTGCAACTTAGCTGGATGGTGCCCAAACCCCGACAGCTGCATGTGATGATGCGACTTTGTGAAAGGGACATTTCCCGAATCAGAGCTGTGTGAACTTAGCGATGATGAATGACGACTTTCTGAACTACTACTACTCCTGTCTCCTTCACTATTACTACTGCGCAATGACTCCATGCTGCCTCCGCTGCTGCTCGTGGCCATACTTTCTGTGCTCGAGTACTTGCGACGCGGACGAATTACTCCAGGCCTTCCTTTAAACTCCATTATAGGGCCGACCCCCTTTGGCCCCGTGTACCGATTCATTTCAGGTGTGTCAGAATCGGAAGTGGGCCGACCCTTAATCTCTAAAAAAATACCGTCTTTTGATTGCCCTCCTTCATCATCACCATCGCGAGATTCGCGACTCGAATCTCTCAGTCGTTGTCCAAGATCCAGTTCAGTGGATGCTGAACCCTTCACATCAGCCATGCTAGCATCGCTACTTGTGGGTGTGTCCCGAGCGCGCAGTGACTTCACTGGCAATCTTAAGTCTTTGAGACGTGGGTGTGCAGGTTGTGACTGAGGCAAATTCGGAGCGCTTTTAATACTATTCATGGCAGAGCCGTCTTTCTGTTGAAATTTTGTTGGCAAAGGTGCTGTTGACGGCGGCGACGGGGTGTAACCGCGAAGTGGAAGTTGAGACGTCGACGCTGTCCGTCCGTCTTCCTCAATATGAACCTTTTCCAATTCCTCTGACAAGGCACAAGCGTTGCTCTCATTCTCCCTTTTTTGACGAATTGTGGGGATTTTGGAACGTCGAACACTATCTGTCTTCATAGTCACCTTGCGACGACCTTTGTAGTCTGGTTCGCTACGTTCAACGGCTTCAAAAGCAGATGATGCGGACGAAATAACTTTACGGTCCTCAGCTTGCAGAAGAGCTGGATGGTTGCTGACTCTGTCAAAGTCATCCAAGTCATCGTCCGATCGTGCAATTTTGCAGTCGAACGCTGTTTCGTAGATCTGTCTGGTGGTCATCTCTTGCGGCCAGCGGGGCAGTGGCGCCGGCACGTAAAAGACGCTGCGAGAAGGCTGACGCTCCTCTACATCTTCGGGCGCGGCGCACGCACAGCCGGCCGCGTCGCGCCCGCGACGCCTCGGCGGCATCCACGCGCTCTCACCAGACGAAGATGATGAGCGCTCTAGCTCACGAAAACCATCTTCAGCAACTGAGAATCTTTTGGGTAGATTCGGTCTGGGAGCAACGTGAGGTGCGTCTAGACTGGCTGACTTCCTGTATCGTGGGCCACGAGAAGAAGATGTTGTAGAGATAGTCGGGGCCGATGGGGCTTGTTGCTGTTGAGGTGTTTTGAACAAATCACCGTAGTAGTAAGGACTTGGGTTTCTGCGTGGCGCGTTGGCGTATCGCGGATCAGAGCGACCACTGTCTGGGGAATGTAGAGAAGGTGCTGTAGCGAATGGATCAAATTCGCCAAATTCGTCTTCCTCGCCTTCTGAAGATGTAGATCGATCCTCTGATGATGATTCTATAACAAAACAAACAGAGCATATGAAGATTTTACTTTATAATTTACATACTTGTAAAGACAATTTAAAAAGGATGAGTGCGCATTCAAGTGTCATTGGAGTGGCTGTGGAAGATAAACTATAGTCGGTAACGAGCCAGACGCGGATCTACAATTTTTCTCCTATTTCTAATGTGGCTCAGGTTGTCTCAAGTGATGTCGTTTAAACCCCAACGTCCGGATTGTGAATCCACATCCTCTCAAGAATGCAACCAATTGTTAAGAATTGAAAAGCATTTTTTCAAGAACGTGGAAAAGTTTATAAAATCTTTTTTGAAACCAAAAGCATGTTCATAATACATTGATGGTGGTATTTGGATTTCGTAAAGAATGCCATTGTAGAATTTTTGTGGTTATAAATTAGCCATCGTTGCCAGTAGTAATTATTATTTGCCCCCGAATCGGTGAAATGAAAGGACAATGGGTGCTTTTGATAAACGTTCCATTTAGGGGATGTTTAGAATATTCATTTAACTGTTTTGCCTGGTCGTTACTTAAAATAATTACAGCAAAATGCGATCATTTGTCTGCTTTGAAGATTCATATTTTGTCTCCTAATACATGTTATGAAAGCAATCTTGATAAGAAATTATTACTACAATACTTACTTATCATTATTTACATTCAGCAAGAACAATTTCATTATTAGCTATGTACACATTGAGATTTACGACGCATTTGAAACAGCGCTCATTGACAAGACTCCCTCGTTTTTGAACTTATTCATTACCATTTCAATCGGATCTGGAGGACTATTACCTTAGTTAATGAATACGTTAAACCCCTCATACACGTGCCTACACGCACAGCTAATGTTATTTCATAGGCACGTCGAAATACCCTAACGAGTGGAGCAAGTATTCCTTGCTTCGGGTAACAAAGGACTCCTTTTGAATGCATCATGAACATAAAAGTCTGGATTTTAAAAGCCACGACGATAGGAAAGAACTAACGAATCGTAGGCAGTCGTAGTATGCCATTTTATAATAAACTTTTTTTAATGCGCTCCCTAGAACAAGGTCTGCGCCTCTTTTGTTTTAATACCGTATTTTCCGTTGCCTCATTTAGATTATTCTGTAGAGCATTGTTCTTTGTAGTTTGTAAAACTTTTATTGTGATAGTGAGTTTTATATTTTATGTTTTTTTTTTTAACTCGCTGCCATCAAATTATCCTTTAAGGCCTTTACCGTTTTTCGAATGGGCCCTAAATAACACTTAATTCATATTATTTTCATATATCTAACTTGCTTTTTATTGAAACACATTGTCATAAACACAATTGCGAGCGAAAGTGCCGCCATCAAATATAAGAGAAGTCCCAATACGCTCAACACGTTGCGTCAATTGAACAAAACGGCGTCAAAAACTGTGCAAATTGTCTATTAGCGACGTGGAGAGTGCAGATGGGGGGGTAAGTGACGTCATTACGTGACGTAATTACTTTTCCGCGTGGATGACCAGGCCGCGCGACTCGAAATTTGTTAAATTGCTGCGATTAACGTGTTAAATGTCTTTCTGAAGCGCGTTGGCAGTGAAAGGTTAAAGGTAATCGACTCGTACGTAGCGCACTTAAAGATTTTCAATCGATTCTAGACTCTATTTACACCAAACCTTTTGAAACTCAAGAGAATATCCCTCGAATTTGGGTTATCAAACCAAAACCTTTCACAGTAAACAAGCGTCAATGGAAAAATACTTCAACTTACAATAAAAGCCTCTGTGATTATAAATCCCGGACATTTTTTCAGCCGTGTCTAGACGGACGGACAAACGACAAAAGGGCTGATTAAAACTTGCTATTGTTGCTTCAATACTAGCTGGTATTAGCGAATGAAAGTCCCTGGATGATAAAAAAAAACTGCAATCGTGTAATTAATGCTTGGTACTTGTATTTTCCGATAACGTAGACGTACTTTGATGCAAAGGCTTAGTCGCACGCAAAGGCATTGTATTACAAAAAGACAGAATGTTTGATTACGTCAGCAAAGAGAGAACAGAAGTAGGACTTTGAACGCTTTTTATGATACTGAAACACATCATATTGATGTAATTTATTATATTTTAACATTCACTTCAACGATGATAACCAAGTATTTTACCCACAAAAGCTGGAAAGTATCCAACCAGTCGGATATTTATTATACGTCAGTATCACATACCAGCACTTGTACCAGATTAAACTGACCTAATTACCAAGATCGTGGAACAAAGATGCCATCTTTTAAATCCGAGGAGACGGTTTTCTTTTTTTAATAAAGGCTGGAGTGTATATCTCTAACCACAGTGAAAACAATGGCTTAACTAGGCTCTGCCAAGATTGTTGCATGGGAAGAATGGACCTTTTGTCCCGAACGTCCTAGACGAGGATGTTCTTAAAAAAGTAAGAGCTTCCATGTAAAGAAAATGAAGCGCGAAATTTTGTTGTTTTTTAGGAAACCAACCAGCTATTTAACGTCAACTTTTCTTGTTTGAGTGGCTTCTTCTTGCTTACCAAGTTTATTTTTACTCTGAAAATCACATTCTTGAAGCTTTGCGAATAAGAATCTCGCCTTGAATTCTAAATATTGTAGTCTCAAATATGTGGAAATCGGTTTATTGGATTGCATAAAAATTGCTGTAAGCAAACATGCCGATTTGAATGTAATCCGAATTGTGTTGTATTATTTCAAGGATGTGTTGCCAATCAATTGGTAACATTGAAATGCCGATTTGTTTAATACTACTACTAAATTGTGAAGCGTTGCTGAAGTAAACGGAAGTAAAGCTTCATATTTCTTTTTTAAAAACCAGTAGTTTTTTATCGTTTATTTAACAATATTTTGTGTTTTTTTTTTTCATTTAAATTGACGTCTACATTATTTTTATCAAAATTCACTTCGAAGCATAGGTACTAGTAATACGTTACCGCTAATCTAATTAACTAGCCCCTTTTAGTTTTTGATACAAACACGAAAGTACCTATGAACTCAACAAACATGAATTGGCAATATCAAAAAAAAACTATTGTGTTATGCTTACGTGATTCATCTACGTTATCATTCGGCTTATCATTGTTTCACCTACTCTTTTGTTTTTGTCATTATTAAAAAAATTGTTATCAACTTACCAGATTCGTAGTATGGTTGAGATCTGTGTCTGGTCTGTCTCTCGTGCCTCAATGGCGCTGACGGTGCCGGTTCTGGCGGAGATTCCACTGAGCCTTCAGGGGCACTCTCAGGGCTTCGCCTCGACACACTAGGAGCCGACAAATCAAAGTCGGTCCTCCTTGCGGACTCGTAATCCGCTCGACGCCTTGCTGACCCCGCGTCAAACTCTGCTCGTCTCCCAGAATCCCCGTCGAACTCCCGTCCGTAGTGTCTACGACTCTCGTACTCGTATGGTCTCCGACACGAGTCAAAGTCGTAGTTTGTACGGCGGGACTCGTAACGCCATCTGGTGGCTTCGGGGGAGCGGCGCTGCTCTCGGGAGCGCCGGCTGCGTTGTGGGGAGCGGCGGGCTGTGTCGCGAGGTGTGCAGTATGCTTCTATGAATTCGACCTGGAACAATGAAAAATTGAACATGTATAAACGGATCCATGTCCCATGAATTTTGATATTAAGGGGCCATGTGGAAATTCTCCAAATTGCACCATTAATAAGTATTCGGGAATTTATCGAACAATTAACCCTACAATAGCCGGAACCGAACATGTAGGACAAGGGCCAACGCATACCAAGCGACTATTAGTCTGAAAGAAGCCCTTCATCATGAAGGTCGATTATGTGGCAGAGTAAAGTGGTAATAAAATGCAGCGGTCACATATTCAGCGACCGTAACGGCCGGTTAGACGTCCTCTCCCCTCAACGGGGCGTCATTACCACGACCCGTTTCTGTTTATGGGGACGGATATAAAGAATATTATGAGATATTGTGTGCATCGACGATACTATGAGGTGATAACATTTCGGGGGACGCTGCCAAATTTAGTTCGTGCGAAGACAAATTTTTATAGCGCATTGCTGGGATGTTTTTTGCTTTTATTTCATCCGGCCATGTCTGAAAGGGCAGCAAAAAATAGCATATTGCACGTAACTTATAAAATGAATAGGTACAACAAACAATAAAATTCAAATTGTAGATTCTATAACTTCCTACACACACCTTTGTTAAAGTACGTATAAGTCCTAAAGAATACCACCTCATAAAAAAAATCGCAATTAAAATTTTCACGTACCAAAAAAGAATGGGTGACAATTCAGACGGGATCGCATGTTTTTATTTTTCGAATCTGTTTATAAGATGATATCTGTTTAACCCGGGGGTGGTTTCAGGCCATTAGAGACAGTGATGAGTCCCGCTTCCGCGCCTCCGGACATGGAGGGTCTGTCGTACTTCTCATTAAGGGTTAAATTAGTAACAGCTCAGATAGATTCCGACTGAACCGAGAGTTGTTTACGTAAACAGTTCACCGTACGCACGTCGTACTTTACGTAATCGCTGTTTACGCAACACTTTTATGGCATTTGTAACGCTTTAACTCATGCAAATTTATAACGCAACACCAGTACTAGTAATACGTGTTTATTAAATGTCCAAAAGTTGGACGTTAGTGCGTCAAAAAGAACAAAAGGGTGATCCGTTATTGCCCGAGGGGCAGTTCTCTTTTAAACTTTGGCTATAGAAGGGTAGCCTCGGTTCATCTGGCGCATTGTTTAACGATTCCTTGCTATGCATGAAAATTTATTTACATAATTAAACGTCGGCCGTGCCACCCTCCAGTTTTGATTTGCGATGTCTACAAAGATTTCTACGCTCTTTATTTGCATATTTTGATGCTTAATTAAAATCCGCCATCAATTTGAAATAGGTACCTATTTGTACTTTATAATGATAACAGTTGAAATTATCTTCAGTTTATTGTGATCTCAATCTTGTGCCAAAATTGATCTTATCAAAGCATTTCTCTTATCTAATCTGCATAACAATCGCAAATATAATTTTAGAAACTCAAGATCAAAACTGCACTACTACCAAATATTTTTTGAATATAATAATTACACTCCAAATTTTAAACGTGTACAAAAACTAGCCCGTCCCCTCTGCATTTTATTTACAGATTCAAATCAATACCGCCATTCAAGCGTAAGGGTTAACTCTGAAAGGGATCAAATTGAATTCTGCTCAAGCACACATGCTCGCGTCTGGCCATTCATCAATTGTATCGTATAATGGGGGTAGAGTAGTCAACAGCTCACTTCCTGGCCAGTCGTAATACGTATATGTAGGTAGGTACAGCGGTAGCAGTGACTGTACTACTGTTACCAATGTTATTACCTTCCTGCTACATTGCGGCACAGATTCTGTAACAGTATTAACGGACCAAAGCTAAACAGAGTGTTACATTATTGAAGTGGCCAGTACGATTGCAGTCAAACAATGTCGGGAATTAAGGATATCGAAGGAAAAGAAAAACCTAATCAGACATTCGCAAAGCCGAAACAGCTAATAAACCTTCAGTTCCCTGATTCACCGCATAATAAATACAGATCGTACATTTCAATTAAAGAAACTGGCAACAGGTTTTGCCAATCCCAACTCAAAGAGAAAATGCAAATTAGGGAACGGCAACGTCTATTAGGTACTCAAAGCTAATAGTAATCTAAGGAAGGAAGTCGAAATAATATAAACAATACCGGCCTTGATTGAGATCAATTCGCGACTCGGACAAAGAACAAACAAGGAAATAGATGAATATTTTACATTTAACACCATCGATCACTGAGGAGACGAACATTAACATTTTATTACTATACTAGCTTTTGCCCGCAACTTCGTACGCGCATATTCCGTTTTTTCTCCTCCTTCCCGTATAGCCTATGGCCTTTCTGATGAATGTGGCTAGCATGTACAAAAAGTATTTTCCAAATCCGACGGGTTGTTCCAGAGATAAGCGCGTTCAAACAAACAAACAAACTCTTCAGCTTTACTTTATTAGTATAGATATAAAATGATTTCTTGGACCCATTGGGTAAGCCTTTTGGAATCCAGGATCTAAAATAAATGCGTATATATTTCCAAAGCACGTGGGAACTGACGTCCTTACTTGTGACTCATTGCGACCTTAAAAGTTCTTTTGCCAACCATGTGATAAAAATCTCCTACAGACTTTTTTATATCTGACCGAGATGTTTGGGAATGTGTTGGCAACGGCGGGGATTCCTTTTTGTTTGAATTTGCCTACGTAATTGTATAATTTGTCTTGGACAATCACGTTAATAATAAACAAGCTCTAGATACCGGCGAAGTCGTCCATATAAACGATTCCGGGTTCACCCAGTATGAGTAATACAAACAGTATGAAGGATGTGGGACAAGACGGGGCTTTCAGACGGCCAGATGAGTCACCGGCCCGGCCCGATGTATTAATATCGGAGACACGCCTCCTGGGATCCCGAACTAAAATAGCGCGGTGTCGCGTGACTTCAATATGGTAATGCGCGATCATAGCTATACATTTTTTCGTGATTTTTTTCCGCACCCAAAAATATTTTTAGATGGTGAATCAATCGATTAACAAATAAGGATTGTTTAAGCAAACAACTGCCTACATAGTAATAAAAACAATGCGTTCAGAAGGATTCTGCAGACGATTGATGTTGAAGAATAGGTCTAGGGGTTTCTAGAAGCATTATTTTTCAAAATGTATACAGTCCATATTTTAATGTAAAACCTTTGCATGACTTGTAAGAATAGTGGCAAATTTTCTTGAAGTTAATATATTGTTCAGACAAAAACAACTAGTCGTTTTTTTCACATCCTTGCAGGCAAGGATTACCGAAGTAGTGACTAATTAGGGAAGCTTTTAGCATCTGCGTCTGAAGACAAACGTGAGTCACCATCGCAATTGCCAGTTTTGTTTACAATAACAAATGATGACGACAAACGACTTACTATCGAACGTAAAAATCTCCACACATAACAATTTTAATAAATTATCTTCTTGTTGCGATGGAACGTGCTGATATGGAATTGAGGATTTATCTAAAAGTCCCTGGTATTTACCCTTTGCTTCGCGCAGATGTGCAAACAGAACAGATTGCAATGCAATATAAAACAGAACAACATAAGAATTCGTTTGGCGGAATTGCATTTGCCGGCCGGCTATTGGCACGGTCATACCTAGGCCGCCGCCAGCTACTGTCTGGTCACGTTCAGCAAACCAGAGACCGCAAACAGGTCCCATACAACTGAATTAAACAGATTGTCTTTTATTCTTTTCACTTTCATGGGCTTTGACGACGCATTTCAAATTGATATTGGCGCAAAGCCCTGCGTCTGTGACATGTCTAGTCAACGAGTCATAATATTAATGTTTACTTTGGCATCAATGAAAAATTGAGAAAGATATAAAATGAAGTCTCTAAATTGGATTTACTTTTCTATTTTCAAAAGTTCTATGTTGTGTCGAGTATTTCGGGTCCATGTTTGACTAGACTGAGCACACAATTGTCGGAAACGACAACACAAGCGGAGGAAATAAGCTTAATTACTAAGTTGCGAGTCCGAGTCACCCAAAGGGGCGGGGGTCTCTTTAAGTAGACCCTTACGAATATTTCAATGAAGGGAGCAATTATGGAAGAAATTTTCAACACCTCTTCTAACAGGTCATCGTACCCTAAGCATTCTTGAAAATCAGCTGTGCAAATAATGATAAAGAATTAAGGCTGATTATTATGAAAATCTGATTAGACTTTTGAATGAATGCTCTTGTATAATTATGAGTCTCATTCCTTCAATGTCTTTGCAGGAGTAAACACAATGAGCGTGACAAGTTTTAGTTGAACTAAAAAACTTTGTTGAATAGTCCTTTATGGTCGTCATTGTGGCTATAAAAAAGGGACACAAATCAGATTTGCTTCTTTTGTAAACGTTGTTCATCTGTCACAGCTTAAGCTTTTGTAAGGCGAGAAAATTTTGATATGGCCCATTACCAAGTTCCTGCAAACCGGATGGAGTGGCGATCTAGTGATAAATCTTTTGTAATTGACAATACTGCTCATTGAGAACAATAGAACTCGACTGAAACAGATTTGATAAATGAAGTTTGGGTACTATTCAGTTGAGTGCTAGATTTGTTACTCGTCAACAATGGAGAACAATTTATACTTTGTGTATTGTCTGTTCCTTTAATCTCGTTCTGACTCTATGTTTCCGAGTTGGCAAAAGTTTTATGGTATTTTATTAGGATTTTATTTTCGCATTTGAAAACAGAAAAGATTGTGCCTCTCGTATCGAGGAGCAAACTTTGCTCTCTGAACTTGTAACTGAGTTAAGTCAACCTCTCGGGATTGCCTGGAGGCTCCTAATCAATATTTACTTACTACTGCCTCGATTTTAGTTTATTCCTCCTTGAACACTTGAGCAAATTATGTGTTTGTATTGGAAACTTTCAGTATTATTGAGAGATGATAAAGATGTTGTACATCTACTAAACTTTATAATTTAATGGATTTAAGAAACCTCTTATGATGTTCATCATTATCATATTTTGCTTGGCTTCTCATATTTACTTCAAATATTCCTATATCAAACATGGAAACTTTAAAAGTATCTAGTTCATCTTACTCCAAACATTAGATAACACCCAGTACAAACTAAATGAATTTAATGAGCAACTTACAACATGCACCACCAAGATCCACTGCGCGATCTGGCGCATTTTTGAAATCAGCTTCTTATTCGACGGCATTGTCAAATCATAAATCCAACTTATCACTAACAAATCCAACAGTAAGTATGTAAGGAATCCACAAATAGCACAGAACGATCACCAACTTTATCGACCGTTTCACTACCGACACGCACACACACAGGTTACAAAACTAGACCTACACTTTCACACAAACTTGTTCTTGTTCAACGTACACGAAATGTTTGTTACACTAGTAGCTTATCTCGCCAATTATGTTTAAAGTCTAGGCGCTTGGCAGTAAACCCTGCAATATAACGCCTAGGACGGTTCGGTTACTTGACGAGTCCAACTGTAGACTGACAACACTACTCAAACGCTATACGCGAATGTGTAAAACGGTGACTCATCGCCCCGCATACTGTTTACCGAGGCTTGAGTCATCGCGGTCCGAAAGGCAACGGCAGCGATGAAGCGCTGTAGTAAAAGAACGATAGCGAACACGCTAGTAAACCGGCCGGAATTGTAAAGCGCTGGAATGCTTTGTTGTAGATAACCGACTCCATTAATACCTCCATTCCGCACGTGTCCCTGATTATAGAAGACAATTATGGACTTTAACATCTACTACATAGAGTACAAAATATTTTGAAGGCGGTTGAGTAACGAAACGTAAACTTTCGCGTTTAGATTTCGATCCGACTTGAGTTATGTTAGATTACGCTCGACTAGGTCGAATGCCGTTTTGAGGTCGTTTACGCGATAGACATGTTGAGCTACCTAAGTAACAATGACAATAGAGAACTGTATAGTGATCAATGTTGTCTTTGGAATGCCAGGGCTCTGGTACCCAGCACGTAATTAAAATAGATACGAACTAGATTAGAAATAGTTGCAAGCGCTTTCGAAACTAGTGTACGTACTGTGGTACCGCTAATACAAATAGCGATGCCAACAATAAATCTTGTTTAGTGACCAATGGTTCTTTACGCCTGACCGTTAAGCGACAGTGTGGTAGTTAGCGAGCAAGTGATAATAAAACTGGTGGAAAAATAGAAACAGTTTGAGACCTCTCTGGCTAAGTTTGGCCATTTGGCATTTATGTGGCGACCTTTTATGGACATCGTGTTTTTGCGTAACTTAATGTGAAACGCTAATTATAAACAAATAATATGTAGAGTTTACACATGCTTTAAAAGTTTGAATACTTATAAGACGATGACATGGTTGTTTCTGACCAAGTAGTTTCATCTAATTAAGCTTGGCTATACCGAATAGTTAAACAATGGACTGCCATTTGTTGATTCTCACTTTGTAACTTAAGCCAAGGATATACCATTGTTTCTGGTTCGCACCTTTCACAAAAATTCTTTATCTCAGCTATCCGACCTTAGCGCCTTTGTGTTGCCAACAATAATATGGGCTATAGTGTTTCCTTTATGATTCCAAACCAGAATTTCCTGTTAATATGAGTGGGCAACACACAAAGAGGACATAACATAAAATGAACTAAATATAGCGTTTTGTATCTTGGTTTTTCTTCTAGAACGTTTAATATTTATACATATAGATATAATAGATCTAGCTACCTAGAGGATATTGCATTTCATAGAAAAACAAGAATATGCTGATAACATTGACGTATTATACATATAAATTCTCAAGGTTCCCAAATGCGTATTTAGTTATTGTCTTCTTCTGGAAGTTAATCGATTTGATACTTTATATAAATCAAATAAGTATTATTCGGCTCGCTTCGACTTTTAATCCCAGTTGCCGTTTCATCAAAGACATTGAAGTTACACAACTGAACAAGACAATAATGGAAGAAAAATTCGCCTTGACAATTGACAATCGAGACTAGAGGCGCTAAATTGAAATGATCATTTGTAGCGGGAAAATAGAATCTGTTCAAATATAGAATTTAAATTGATGTTCATTTGTTTAAACAAGTCTTAATTGACGTTCAGTCAACAAAGATATTTGATACCCAGGCTTGTTGTACTTTTAAACAATGTTGTGAGTATGCTGAGTAGACAATTATGTATTGTACACCACACTCGTAAGTATTTCATAAGCTTAAAAAGTTATAATGCACACATTAGAAATAAAATATTGGCAGTGCAGTGGAAAAAATATTTTTTTTGCCTGCACACCAAATAGCTTTGTGGACTGTAACTTAAAGTTATGTAACAAAATACATAGTTTAACAAATTTGTGTAATACATGGGCGTACCATTTATTATCGTCGGACAGTATTATCTTCCACTTAATTTTGATGATGTTTACATATTACAATTTCATTAACAAACCGCAAATTATTATGTAGGTTTAACGTAATTATAAAGGTTCAATTGTATTGCTGAACAATGAAATAGCTACTTTATTAATAATTTCAATCACAGCGTGTTTTATGAGATAGGTATTAAGTTTGTGTACCAATTAATAAATATTTCTGATAAAATTCTGTCTTTCAAATTCCGGCTCTTGATACTTTCCTTTGAATTTGGCTAACACTGAACTCAGCATCTTATAGTCCATTTTCTTCAAAAACTTTCTTATGATAGACCAAGATAAATAATATAATGTTGATATTAGGAACAAATCAGCTTTTCAACTGCGTCGAAATCAACATCAATTCAAAATATTAAAATAGAACCTCATTCTCAATGAACACAATTTGATTAAGATTGTACGTCACCACCATCATAAAAACTCACAAGTATGGGATTACCATTGACATCAAGTTTGTTTGTGTATTTGCCCCCATACAAGAATGCTAAATACTCTGTGATAATGATAATATCCAATAGAACCGTCATCTTGATGTCATGCTCAATAAAATTTATCGAACCGTTAGGGATGAGTGTAAAATGTGTCGGCGTCGGAAATAAATGGTGAAGCAATTTATATCAAAGTCTCTATTATAATGTTATGTGGGAACATAACTAACATAGTTGTTAACGTTATTAATATTGTATGCCTGTCTAAATTCACGTCATGATTCATCGTCATTGTCGACATATAGTCTAGTCATACGCGACTGAATGTCTGTTTTCTTGCCATCATAGTATCCTACTATCATATATGTGTTATTACGGTTTAACTCCCTTAGTGTTATACAACGTAAGAGGTATTGCGTTTATTCTGTTACAAGTTGTATTAAATTTTTGTTTTTGAAGTTATACTTCTTATGGCGCGATGGAGAAAACTGATGAGAGTGAATTTTTACGATGCGCGCGCACACCGACATCTGAATTCTACATCGTGAAGTTAGTTCTAGGTGGCATGAAAATCGATAACTATGTTCAAGTTGTATATTCTAGTATTTTTTGTATTCTAGTCTTTTGTTTCTTTTATGTTTGAATTTCGAAAAAGAATGTGGTTTTAATTTCGAAATAAAGCGCCAAAATATAAGATACAAATATTTTGATAAAAGTAATTGATTAGACACTAATTTTTCACGCGGCTCAGCTCCTTTTATTCTATCCTAGAAGATTTTATTGGAATATGATGATTTTTCGAAGACAAAAAATAGCCTCTTCATGAATGAGTTTTCTTAATCGGATTTGTATCTACAGTTGAACGGAACAAAGAGTTTTACCGTTTATAATAATTATTAGTATTGACTATTTTGAAAAAAGGAGTCTCGTAACTTATATGTCATTGTAAGTAGGTACCCATAAACTTCTCAGGTACACACCATCCAGAATAGAAAGTTGGTATTAATTTCAAATACTACTAACAAAACATTCGAATCAAACAAAAAAAAAATGCATGATATCTGCCCTATTTTATGAACAAACAGTTTTAAAACTATGAAACGTATCAGTTATTTAGCGTAATAGACTTAATTGGCGATCGTTCGAACGCAACAAATTGAAGCTGAAAACAATACAAATATTTTAAAACTTTTATATTTTTTTAGTTGTGAATGTTTTTTTTTAGTTTTTTTTTTCCATACGCCAAAGAAGTATAACTTCTAACGCGTGTACATAAGTACACACACTCTTTTTTTTTTTGAAAATCTTTATATTTTTCATATTTTCACCAATCACTTAAAATCCACAAAAGCCAAAAATTTTTAGCTGGTGATACTACAGATTTCATTTAGCTAAAGTTAAGGGCCTCAACAATATGTTTTTTTCAGTACCTATGCGTGACGAAATTGTTAAAGGCTAGACTAAGTTTCCTTTATCTACTTTCATCAATATAATTTGATTAAAATAGTAGACAGCCCTGATTCCTAAAGACTGAGAATCCACCCACTCGCAATTCGGTAAGTGTGAACAAAAATAAAAATAGCAAATCACACTATGTGACTAATGCTGATATATGAAAGAACAGACCTTTGTCTTCCCGTCCATTTCAAGATATTTTTAATTCAAATATTAAGGCCTATCATCTGGGTTGCGTTTCGAAGATAATCTAACAATTTAATAAGACTGGTTTGTAAGACCAAGTATCGCATTAAATATAATTACGGAAACACATACCTTATCACTTTATGATGTAATTCAACATCATCATTTGACTTGCTTTACCCCAGCTATGCTTGGGTGGGTCGGTTTCAAGTGTAACCAGATGCAGCTAAATACAGTACCAATCTTACTTGAAGCGTCTGCCTGTCTCACTCCTACAATTTAATGACTTGGCGTAAAAACGATACAGTTTGGTGAGACTTGTCGCAGACTTTTGGGCTGACTACCCATGACGAATGTCAGTTACCTAAAAATGACAGCAGGGATGTTACAATTTAATAAGAAGTAAACCATTTCACTTATTAGTATAGAAATCTCATCATCAACAGCTGAATGACGATTTGCCATAATCGCCACGCTTGGCAGGCGGGTTGGCGATCGCAGTGTAGCTGTTGCAATGCACAGAGAACAATGCTGCCCATTCTCTGGTGAGTCCCTTAGTCGCCTCTTACGACACCCACGGGAAGTGATGGGATGGTGCTATTCTTTTACATCCGACACCATACAGAACACCGTTTAGAAACCTACAACATATATTCCTTGAACAAAGCGGAAGCAGTTTCGAAGTCCTTCAAGTCGAAGTGTTCCACAAGACACTTGTCTTGTCTTACCGCAACGTTAGTAACAATTAACCGAAGAAATAGGTTTCTACTACAATGTTACGTAACTATTTAGTGTTTCTTTTTTACCAACTGTTGCTTAGCTGCTTAAGCTGCGTAAATCTAATTTTTGACGGACAACGTCTAATAAATCGATAAACGCCGGCTGCACGCACGAAAAAGGATGACTCATTGTAACGTTACGCTCATTGTAACGTTAAGATCATTTCATCAATGTTTTGTTACGAGTATGACGTTGTTACGTTAAACTATCGTCCGTTAACCGAATTTACAGACAACCAATTTTTATATCCAAAGTAAGATTGAAAACTTATAGGAAATCATAATTAAATTGTCTTAATTTGTTAAAATTGGACGTCACCTGAGCCAATTAATGCTTTTTTTAAATATTCTCAGCCCAATGTTAAAAACCCAAAATACATCAAAGAATACCCAGACAAGAAGCGAAACCGCATAATGTAACATGCAACAAATTGGCAATCGGAGCCAGACAACAGTACAAGCGAGCGGTGATGATCTAAGCCGAATAAGGTGAATGCACTCGTTATTCGATGTCGAGCGACCTCTTGGCTCTTATCGATGACTTCACCACTCGCAGCTGAATGACAGTTGTTAAGTAACAAAACGTAGTTTATTCTTTGGTTAAGAACGTAGTTTATACTGTTTTCGTGGTAATCTGAGCTTATATACGGTTTAACGGCCATTTGTCATGCATGTTCGAATCTTTAGTTTAGACGTAAATAGGTTTGTATGTTGAAGGGTTTTTGACGGGTTATGCAAATTCAAAATCCATGGTGTTTCATGGTGGATTTTGAGTTATGACTGTAATATTTGAAGGTCACAAACAGACAGTCGCTGTGCGCCAGTATTCTATTGTGATCTCAAATGCTCTGGCCAAGGACTTCGTTTTGTAAGCTCTGGCGAACGACTTTGTAGCAACCTACATATAAAAAAAAAAGAAAAAAAAAAAGGAGGGCAGAGAAGATATGGTAGATCTTGATAAAATTACGATTGGGACTAATATCTTGAGACCATACAAAAGTTTTTAGAAAAACTTTAAGAGCTTGAAAAACTTTCAGAGCTACGTCGTCAATGTGTCATTTAGGTCATCAGAGCATATAAGATAATATTTTTATCTCTATGATAATTCGATAAATCTAAGCCAATAAATCTGACAGTCATGAAAATGTTTCATGTAATGAGTTAAACCGCTCAGTACATATTCGTCACAATGCCATTTTAAAATCAAAAGAAATTAATACGAGTAGTTACATACAAAATGCACAGACATTCAAACTCGGAAATGCAAATGCTTTTTCCAATGCGGAAATCTGACGCACAACTCGAATGACGCCGGTACGCATCGTAATCACGACTGCTAAGGTCATTACTAAAAACATTAATTCCTTATTCAAAATAACATGAACAAATGAGCATCTTGTTTTTCTCCTCTAGCTGTCTAGCTTTGTACAAAGACAACAAAAGACTTGAAACGTCAAAAGTAGGGAAAGACGTGTCTTGATAAGGCAGGTCCACATATTTAGGTTCTACATACCAACATTAGTCATGCATTACATTTGACTGCATTTAGTGTTGTTATCAATGAGTCACTCCGGTGGTTCCCAACCTTTCGCCGGGTCACATATGGCACAGAAACACAGCAACCACTCACGTGGACTAATGAGTCATTTCGTCGCAGGTGTTGTATTTGACGATGTCAGTGTCACATACGATGAGTGACAAGCGAATTTGGATTCCAATTTTGAACGTTGAAATTGTATGTTTCTTTTTTCCGTCATTTTTTTTTCTGTTGAAACACTCAATATTTCTTGACTACCAAAGGTTTGACCAGGTGATGCGTTTCATTTTTATGTTGGTTTGTTGGCATGTTTTAAATATTTTTGTTAAAGTAAAAAAAAAAGCAGTGACTTTTAAATGAATCATGAGTATTTATTAGCTTGTGTTAATTTTATCTTGAACTGGTTGTTTTAACAATTAAGTACAAAAAAATATATAATCTATGTTAGTATTTTCACGTCAAAATTATTCATTTATCTTGGGACACAGTTAAAATAGTCAGTGATGCAGAACTGTAACGAACATTAAGGGTAATGTGCCATATTGTGCTGCCAAATGTAAATTAAATTGTGATAATTATTTTAGTAATTTGTTTCGACTTCCTGTGTTAGGTACCTTTGTAGTCAGCTAATGCATAGGTATTTTGTTTTCCTACATACACTGTTGAATTGAATACCGGCTCCATTTTTCGAGAAAGTTCGACGACAGAATAAAACTAACGACAGCAAAAGGACGGCATCTATCTATCTATCTATCTATTGGGGTATGGTTTCCGCACTTAGTCCTGATGTTGGACCATTGTGCGTGGGCCATGGCGGCCGTCAAGGACGGCATTATAATGGTCCTTTATTTAAATCTAAGCGTTTATATAAGATTTAAGAACATCAAAATTTCATCAGACTTTGATTCACTATTTTATAAATTGTAAATCATTATGATCTTTAAACCGCCCTTAACTTAAAGATTAGGACACAAAGGATGCAGGGCCCGACCATGCCTTATGCGCCATACGTTAGGGGCAGGCGTGACTCTGCCCTTAAATTTCCAGAACACAGCTTTCTGTGAAATTATTACGTCAATCGGAACAGATGGATCGGTATGTCAATGAGTAAGCAGATCATTACAAAGTATAGTAGGATGACTCAAATTATGAGTTATGGTCATCACATTCATTTATTAATCAACTTCATTAGCAATACTGCCTAAAGCTTGCTTGTTTTTATTTGCGAAGTACAAATTACATTAGTAATTGACCCTGTCAAGAGCAAAGTACTCTTCTTCTTTCTTTTAACAGGCAACAATCAGTTTTCTGCTAGCTGTGTCTTGACGTGTATGTGACAACAACACTCGGTTTCGAAGAAAGAGGATTTAAAAATTGCTTAAAATTTTTGCTTTGCAAATTCAGGTTTACACAGTACACGATTGAAATTCTTTATTTTATTTCAAAATAAAATAAAGAATTTCATTCGTGTACTGTGAGAACATTGGCTAGGTCAGTATGTCAGTCGGTATAAATCAAAGGAAATGTTTTATCACATCGATATCCAAACAGTAGTCACTGAGATAAGAATATTTACTTTAAGCAGTCAAACAGACTGTAATCCGTGAATGATTCATGGATTTAATCGATATCTACATAATTTTGTTTCAAAAAGTATTTTGTCAACACGATCTTGATGTTTCTGGAAACATCACGAAAAATAAGTGACATTAACTAAAGTTCAATCATGTCGTTTTTTGATTTACAATCATCTCATGGGCGTATTAAGACACAGTCTTAAACCAGAACATTGGAAAATAAATCATCATCATCATCATCCATAGCTCGACTTCACTCACTACAAAAGATATGCCTCTCTCTTCTGGTGCCAATCTCCACGCTCCTGACCCAAAGTGACTAAACAAGTAAATAGCCATATAAAGATAACACAAACACCATTTACCAGAAAAAAAAAACATTCATAGAGTCAACGCACCTACTAGTAATTCCCGTTTTCCTTATAAAACAGTACTAACTAATACAACTCAATTATGACAACCCAATTACTAAATCATTAGTCATAAATGAATAGCAGAACTTTACAAGTACAGAAAAACATACTTTATCATGTAAAAACATTCTTTATTGAAAACCCTGTTACTCATAGAACATCTGACGTCAAAAGTGGAGCCGAGTTCAGTTTAAATCACGTCGAGGTACCTCTGACGTTGAACCATGTCACTATGAGGTCAGTCGCAACGGGGAAGCTTGCGAGATAGATATATCCGCATTATATGGTATATACCTCTAGTTATGGTATATGAACTATTTATGGATACTTTATTCATATGAGGAAATACTGAGTTGTTTTGATTATATCTGGATGGACCTGAGTTTACAAGGAAACTGCAATAATTATTTAAATAACACATACCTATATGTTTTTAAATTAAACTTTCAGTACAGTAGTAGTACCCATTCAGCTGCCACGGTTGCGAAATTTGTTCGAAAGAGTCACCGCGGCCCTGGAGCGCTAAGGGCTTTAGAAGGAACACGGATGGGTTTGAGTCAGAAAGAGTCTGACACGCCCTTCCGCTCCACCCAGAGTGGAAGAAGTCATTTGATGATTTCCCATCCTTCAAAAAAACCCATTCAGATGTAAAAAAAACAGACAGTAATTAGTATCACACCATTCATCATCAACAAGCATTTAGGAACTATCAAGTCAGCCAAAATAAACTAGTTGCCAATCAAGAGTGTTGTTGAACGTTGTGCAGAACACGGACCCGAAACGACGTGAGTATTGGAGAATGGATGATATTTTTTTTAAATATTAAATATCATCTGCCTAGCCTTTTCCCAATTATATTGGGGTCGGCTTCCAGAGATTCAGCTGAATACCAGTATTTTACGTGGAGCGGCTGCCTACCAGACTTCCACACCCTATTAACTGGGTAACACGGTACTCCTTGATAAGACTGGTGTCAGATTTTCTGGCTTCTGACTATCCGTAACGTCTGCCAAAGATCTACAAATGACAGCCGGGACCAACGGCTTAACGTGCTTGCCGAGGCACGGAGGAGTCTCGGTATGTTAAGATGGTCACCCATTCACAGACCAACCTCGGCAAGCGTTGCTTAACCTTAAAGATCGACCCGTGCGGCTGTTATTATTAAGCCATGCGCTCATTCTTTAAAATATTTAATATGTATGATAAAAATAATCATGCGAGGTTCAGGCAAAGACATAGAAAAGATGTCTTGTAAAGAGTTTAAAATCCACATAACCATATCTGGTTCCTTACATAATGAAGCAACAATTTACCCGACTGAATGAGGAAAACCAGCCGTCAATGAAACCCAATGAAACATACGTTATTTCAAAGCTTCCATAACAGGCCGCAATGGTGATATTCAGTTCAAAATAACTAATCTGTAAAATATTCCTGGAACTCGATAGCAACTCGGTATTCCTTGCAACAATATTGATAGTGGTATTTCTACGTAACAGAATGGAATATTCCCCTTTGATAAATCTGCGTAAGTCTGTAAAACCCCCTTATAGAGTATTTTCACGGATTATTCTGTTTGATAGAGCACAATTAGCTTATTGATTCATTAAACTTACAAGAACATACGGAATCGTTTGTAGTCTATATCTACATATGTGGTTCTAAGCAAAGCTGACACTTATATTATTAAGCAAATTATGCATTGTGAAATCACCACTATTTCATATTTAGAAGATTAAAACGGCTTGAGCTTTATTATAAAAAAAACCTATTCGTATTTCCTTTCATGGAGGCCACGTTGCAACAGGAAAGTTAGGATCCTATTTCATACCAGACGAATCATCTACGCTGGGAATGCCTTTCCTCTTTCCGCCATTCCTGAGTCATGACTTTTCTCTCATGGTGGACAATCCCGAAGCGATTACAATGACAATGATTCATCAAGCTGAGATTATCGACACACATATCAAGCATCCAAGTTTGTCCTGTCACTCTTTATTTATAAAACAATAGCTTAGTCAAGATTGATGGCGCTCACTTTAATTATTTGAGAGGAGACAATTGAGTTAATGTCATTTATTTTAAATAAACAATGATTGAGAGATCAAAACTTAAGTGCTTCAGATCGCTATGGAGTAATTAATCATAACATCTTCATTAGCTTAAAGTAATACTCAAGTATCGTCACGAATATGAAAGATTAGATTAATATAGCTTAGAATAGTATATACAAACTTAATTTAATCAAAACCATTTTCTCATACCAGTCATTTGAAAAAATATCACAGTCCTAGATATATCCTCATACTAGCTTTTGTCCGCGACTTCGTACGCGCATATCCCTTTTTTCTCCCATTTCCGTAAGAATTTCCCGTTCCCGTATAACTTATAGCATTCCTCATGAATGTGGCTATCATATACAAAAATCATTTTCCAAATTCAATTGGTAGTTCCAGGGATTAACGCGTTCAAACAAACTCTTCAGCTTTATGTAAAGAATATATAAAGCGAAACCTATTCTAAATCCACGAAGTTGCATGACCTGTAAGTCATCTTCTTCAAATTCGAATACACAGATTCTCATTGGCCTACGTTATCACGTTAATAAAAAAGAATATTGGCCAAGCAACAGCATTAATCACCTTTTCCGCAATTAAAAAGATGATGCACAATTCTCAAAATACCCACGTCAAATGCCAATAACACAAAAAAAAAGAAGACGTGTCACGTCATGGGTTTCGAATTAAAGTAATGAAAGAGGATGATCTCATGGTTAGCTTGAATTAAGATGACCTTACTTCGGGCTATGGGAATAACCATAGCTACCTGCCTGATCATTTTGACTTTGCCAATGATATAGTGTCGAGAAAGGAGAGAAATGCGAAAATTAGGTCACACGGAACTGGGAGAAACAGTACAACATAAAAAAAATGTTTATTGATTCAATAACTTCAAATAACACACAATAGCTAAACAATCTAGAATTATAGGTACGTAGTTAATCTGTGATCAAAATCTTGTGTACAAAATTGTTATGTATTTTAAAGTATGGGTTTTAGTTGAAACCTCAAAACCCCAAACTAGGCAAGGATTTTGGGAGTCTATTGATTCCTCCTAAATAGCAATGCTTTACTTACACTAATTAAGTACACGTTGGATCTTAAACTTCGTACTAATGCTATTCGTATTTTATTGCAAGCAAGCAATTTCAGGCTGGAATTATCATGTTGATGATGGAAGATATAGTCCAAGCTTTGTATGGTCGACTAGTCAATTCGATTATCAGATTCGCTAGTTAAACTTTACGAAAACGCAAATCTTCAATCAAATTAAAAAGTCGTTCCATTGATTCTAATAAAATAAATTGCTTGGAGTTAAAAATAGTTTGGAGCAGTACCGGTTATTGCTAAAGAATTTTTGGTATGTGGAGTGCTAAAATGAAAGTTCAGCAGCGAAAGTCAATGAAACTGCGATTACCAAACCAGACGGAATGGCAGACGCTGTGAATATGTGCAATTTCCCTTCTGGCTATTTTTGTGGACAAGAAAGGCATCCTCTTTAGTGATTCCTCTGACAAAGTATAAAGCACGACGAGATCTACATTTTTTGACAGGATCGAGTTCCAATGAGAAGACAAATGCCAATCACGTTTTTACCAGCAGCTTCGCTCAAGTGAATATCGGAATTATCCCAAGACAAAGTACTACCGGAATAAAAAAGATTCTTTGTGCTAATTATAGCCTGCCCAAAATTCGTGATTTACTAACAAACATCCGAAGACAAACAAATTTATAAAATTAAAAGGATGATGTTCTATTACCGAACATTGTCACTTCTAGGGCATCATTAATTAAAACTAGAGCAAAATAGATAAGGCCAATGATATCGAAAGGAAGGAAACGCCTCACGGGGACACGACTCTATATGGAAGAATACCACGAATCGAGACTACGTACGGTCGTACGTGACGCCGAGTGTACAAATGTACACACATAGAATGTATAGCTTGTCTCTCACTGCGCCGTAATAACTGCAGGCCAAAGACACTGAGTCATCCACGAACCAGACGTGTTTAGAAATCAATGCTTGTTATGAAATATAAGTATTAATAATTAGTGTTAGTACTCTGATATAACAATAGGTAGTAGTCAAAACAATGACACACCCCCGGTGAGAATGGTTACACATAGCACTGACGTGTAGGGATGGGAAGATTGACTCATTACATCGTTGGCTATTGTAAAGGATAAACGACGAAGTTCTAATTGATGAATAACATCGGCATTGTAATATATGTATAGGGAAATCGCTTGGTGATTAACCTTGATTTCAGTTTGTTTTATAGTTTTCCAAAATTAACTAGTCTGAGTTTGCCAAATCATTCACTCACAATTTCCCAATAATCCTGATAACAATTCTAAACTAATTGTAAAATTATTAGTTTAAATAAAAATATTATTATAGTAGTAGAATTTTTGTAGTTTTAGTTTTTAGTTCGTGGTGCGACTCATCATATTGAGACCTTCCTCATGGAAGAGTTTTGGCCGAAGGGTGTCGATCGGCGATTCCGCGGAGGGCTACGCAACACCACGCAGCGCTACACGACGCCGTCACTTCGTGTACAATAGTTTTTTTTTGTGGTTTTTATAAATATGTGTCTGTAAGTTATATATGTTGTGTGTATTTTTTACCCGAAATAAACGATATATTATTATTGTATTATTAAATCCCTCACCCAGTACAGAGGTACTGGACTTGTTTTGTATTTTAATTACACATAACCTTGATCGGTACAAAGTATTTTAATGCGTATTAATAAGTAGTTCACCCATTGACCTCTAGTAAATTAGAATTTAATTAGATGATCTAGTACGGAAAGTAATCAAGTTCGAGTTAGTTCCTCATACCAATCTATATGATTGAAATTGAAATTATTACGATATTTTGAAGGCAGAAGTTAGTTTTTTAAACTGTTTTACTGCAGTGTCTCGAATTAATGAGCACTTACAATTAGACAAATGAAACGATTTAAGCATCAATAACAATCAATCCATTTTGGGAACCGATCTGCGAGCTGCGGTGGTGAGCCTTAAAACCATCTGCGACGATAAGCTCGCGTAAGGCAGCCCAAACCCCGCAGCGCCGGAGCCGTTACAGAAACAATGTTTGCTGCATATTGCATGCCTGCTAGCATGTTGCATTCTTAAAGCGAGCATCCTTGTTTACATGCTTCTTACTGGGACCACTTAAAACCACTTTTGTTCATAATCAACTGTTTTCTAATTCCTGTTGCCTTCATTTATAACGTCAGTGCAATAATTAAATTAGTTTTGAAAGCTTTTTCAAATATTTAATTTCACACTGTAATTAAAAGAGTGGTTTAATGAATGTTCGGAAACATAATATTTCGAACAAATGTTATTTTGGCTAATTGTAACTTCGGTAAAAAGTTTTTCGACCAAATGAAACGTCGGAGCAACGAAAAAAAAACGAATTGAGTGGCAGACGTGACTTCGATGAAGTAAAAAAAAACGAAACGATAATAGTTGAAAAGTCTTAGGTGAAATGAAATTCGGTCAAATATTTTTCGAACTTATGATAGGTTCAATCAATTTGAATGTTAATTAAAATGGATGGTTATCTATTTTAACATTTATTAACATTCAAATTGATTGAAATAAAATATGTAAAAAGCATACAAATTAGACAGGCAAATAAATTTTACAGAAGAACGACACTACGAAAACGAGTAGTCGGTAGCAACTTTTCTTTATTTATTTTTTTTATTTAATATGGGTTTGCTCTTGACTCTAGTCTAGGTCATAGATGAGAGAGACAAAGTTGACGATGGAGCGAGCTTACCCAGAAGAAGCCTGTTCACTCTAATTTTGAAGAGATTAGGGTTGTATGCGTTCGGAAACACAGACGCAGGCAGAGAGTTCCACTCCTTTGCTGTGCGCATTATAAAAGACTTTTGGAAACGTTTAGTGCGAATTGGTGGAATTGCAGCACGGTAGGGATGGTAACTTGCAGTGCGTCTAGATGTCCGATGGTAGAAGGGGACCGGTGGGGTGAGATCGTGGAGTTCCTGGACACTCTCCCCGAAGTACAATCTGTAGAAGACCGACAAGCAGGCAACCTTGCGGCGATGAGCCAAGCTGTGAAGCTTGGCATCCTCCAGTTTTACGACGCCAATGAGCCTTTTAGCTCTGCGTTCCACCGAATCAAGCGCGGCAAGTTGGTATTTAGCTGAGCCATCCCAACTATACGAGAATCGAGACAAATGCCCACATTTGGTCGCCATTCATCTCGATTCTCAGTGAATGTAAAGAAATGACGATCAAAATTGATGATTTGAGGAAGGGTAAGGGAAACAAGCCATGAAAACGTCGGGAGGGAACACCCTAGAAGGATATTCATAGATCTTGCTGGTGATGTTCTTCAAAAAGGCCAGCTGCGAAGAAGTACATATAGTTTATTTTCATCTCTGTTTTCTTTTAGCGGTTCCATAACTTAACTACTGTCTTACCCGTCTCAGTGGCAGTCTCAGGGATGTTAATGATTGACTCACAAGGCGCAAGTACGACTCCTGACTCATCAAGGAATCGACAGCCGGCAAATCAATTACATGTTTTATTAATTGGCTATCTGAATCACTTTGCCATACCGTTCGTAACTTGCATGTTAATTTTATCAATGAGTGAGTGCGTGATTGGAATTCTATAAAGAATAATTAGCGTATTGTAACTTGTGACTCTCGCAAAGGAAACCTAACATACTAATGATATAAGAATGCTTAGAATATTGCATAGGGAATGGACATTAATATATGTAATTAATTGATATGTGGCCTTGATTACTCATATGATTATTATTTACTGTCTGTGATCTAACTAAGGGATTATTGAGGTGATCAATTGAATGTTTAAAGATTTTTGTCTAGCTAAGGCTCGCTCGGCCAGGTCATGTCTGCCGCAGGCCGAACGAGCTTTGGGCCCGTAAAACTTGGGATTAGTGCCCTGAAATAGTAACACGAGGCCTCGGCAGACTACGGAGGAGATGATGGGACGACCTGAAGTCTTCGGCGAGAATACTAGGGAGTAATAATAATATTATCTAGCTTCAAACTAAATTGGTTTCTATTCTGGCAAAATGATAGCGCGACTCTAGTCTCTTGCCGACCGCAACAATTACGGTTAAATTGTAAGACAGTGTCGTGCAAACCATGTAGGTAGTTCTAAATTCCACAGAGGATATAGATAGGTAGTATCTAACGTATAATAAACTTAAGTTAAAAACTTAGTTTTCAATCCATTACGCTTAAATACTGCGCCTTAAATCAGCATTATTTCTTATAACCAAATTTTATACCTAAACCAGTTAATCAAACATGTCTGACTAATATAAGGTAATTTATTCAAATTTTTAAAATACAAATTACTGCCACTTGTCACACATACCTCCCTCATTACTTAAATAAACATTCTTCGTTCTCAACTTAAATTGTTGACTCATCAACTTAAAAAGGATAACTACGTTCGAGTCGAGTGAGCAAGTAGACTGACCGACTAACACTTCAAGCCACTACCCCGAAATCTTGAGAAGGAAAGTTTCAGTTACATCGGTCTCATTCCATTGCTGGCTCGCTTTCGCATTTTTGGCGATGTCAATAAAAAATGGTGAAGAAAAAAAGCAGTGGATTTAAAAAAAAGAATTCCACTCGCTTTATACGGTCGTAGTAGAATTACAACGGGGAGTTGAATGACTGAATGAGTCACTCTTTCACAACGCTACGTTCTTGAAAAGGTCATCGCGAAGTTTGTTCATTGATTTTTATTTCTTACGATTGTGTGGGTGTCCGTGTCAGTGTGCACTTGTGGGTGAAATTTATTTAAAGCTCATGACTAAGACGTTACACTTTCGTTTGATATAAAGTTACGTTTAAGCTTGGGCTTTTTGCGACTGCAGTGTAATGGTAAAGCCCCGGAATGTTAAACTTGAGGAAAATTTTCACTGTCACACCATTTTGCAAAGTGAATAAAATAAAATATGTAATTGTGGACAAGGTTGTATCCCAAAAAATTCATCGAACTCTGGATTTCTACTGGGCTCTGGATGTTTACTGTATAGCATTTGAATATTTACTGACTCAATCATTTTCATCTCTCTTTTCTGCACATGATCTATCCTACCTCTTCTTCAGATCTTCGTTTTTCGTGAAGTTGGTTTCGTACTTGAAATGCATTAAAGTCGCGATACTTTGGTGGATGTCCTGTCCTACTCTGAGCAGCTACGGGTACCAACCTCAGGTTTTTAAACTACCGCTAAACGCCAAATAGGTTTTTAAACTAGGTACCTAATACCACATTAATAGCGAATGATTTATACTTCAATAGGTATGTACAAACGCTTAATTGTTTCAGGAAAAAAAAATCTTATCAGCATGTTTTTACCGTCCGGAAGTGTACCCGTAAGAAAGTAGGTGCAGAAATTAGTAAAAAATACTAGAGCTTTAATTTAATAAATAAGTATCTGACACGTAATTTCCTTATAGCTAAATTGTTAGAAAACGTTAGATTTTCTGATTCTTTGACTCAACTTTTGACATGTTATCAAAATATGCGGTTAAGCTAGTTAGTATAAATATTGAATGTGTGATTATTTTTTACCTTTTCATTCATTCAGGGCAATGACCCAAATGATGACATAAATGCACTGTAATGACCACCTACGGACACTTAAAAAGATGACAAGTGCCCACCACCTACCGGTGCCTTATTTGTAAGCAGTATTATAATTTTGAATGCACGCTTATTCATAAATTACATTTTATGAGACTCTTGTAGGTAACTGGATGTCCCCCAGCTAAGAAAACGACTGGGATATTAAATTGTGTGCGAAAAACAGAGAATCCGCCAGCCAGTCTATTCTGTAAAAATTTAATCGTGAAAACTTAGGTTAAGTGAGCGTGAAGTGAAGTTTCATTTCTGCTATGGATTGACTTCTCACTTCAAGTTCACATTAGTGTTCACGGTGAGATAATCACAGAATAGCACTACAGATCTTGTAGTGTCACTAAGAAGAGTCCTATTTTAACTGGGGGACTTCGAGCTTCGAAAGACGAGAAAAAAGTTTTCTTAGAAGTTAAAAACAGCACTGGGTATCGTCGAATGGAAGAAATGGAAGATACCCAGCATAGTGGAATACTACAGCCTGATATAAAGATAAAAAGTAATAATATTGTTATCATACATCTGATACGTTTATCGGGACATGCAGGTGTCTCCTTAGGTAGGTATTATTATTAGCCACAGTACTGTCTATATAGATTATTTCAGTTTATGCAACGTAACATGAACTTTGAGATTTTGTGTAAGGTTACCGCATGACTAATTAAATATGACAGCGACCAATCGGATTAAAGCATATCTTTGTTTACTTCATAGCGATTATATTGTAGATACATTAGGTATATACAGTACTTACATTTCATTCTGACGAAGCAAAATTAAATTGATGCACAAAATTTTCGTTTCGATAAACTTATTATGTATTAATTCATTAAAACACATCTGATTGGTCCACATTTCTACAATAACTGTAAGAAGCGTTTAACAAATATGTCAGTGCTATTTTTTTGTTGTTTTATCATTTTAACTTGATTTACAGCGTATTTCCTATGGATACAATGTTTTAGATATTATTGTATAGTAGGCGCCAGATAAATGTGGAATAAAGTATATTGATCTTTCCCTAATAACTGTTCATAGGTACCTGAACAATTAAATATGAATCGTTTTTCATTATTAGAAAATGTTAAGGATCACGAGAGATGATGATTCGGGACAGCTTTGTGTCATTAATTCCGTTTTTCAAATTAAAAATGTCAATAATTGTAGGTGGGCCAATGACCGTTATTCCACGATTATCTGGCGCCTACTATAGTACACCCATTCATTTTCTCTTCAAATCTCAATTTCTAGCTACCTACAACTTTTGTTGAACAAGTAAGTCAAGTAAAGATACACTTCAAATATATAAATATGGTTAACCTTTTCACCTTATGACGTCAGCACGCAACTTTATAGCGTAGAATTTTTGACTCATCAGAGTAAACTTAGTGCGCCCCCATTCAAGGCCAAACCTATTCTTACTTCAATCGCAAAGCAATCAATCTTTATGAATTTATAACACCTAAAATAAAAGGTGACCTAACGAGTTCAATGTCAAACTAAAACAACAGAAGCACTTTATTTTTGTCTGAAAATAAAAAAAACAGAGAAAGTATGAGTTTTAATAAGATTTTATGGCGCCATTAACATTTTATTGGCACGCCCCACTCGATGAGATCACTTCAACAAGTGGGGTTGGATTTGGTTTATACGTTTGTACCTTTACTGCGTTATAAATTGAAGTAAGTACAGGATTATGCAATACTGTAACTGGGTACACGTTTTATGATAGTGTTAAATAAAGCTCGACGTTTTAATTAGTAATTGGGTAATCTTACAGAATCATATCAAAATCATAAAATGGTTGTGCAAAAGTTGTAAAAATTTACTGTTTAGGCTTTGTTAAACGTTTGCGGAATTTGTTCGAAAGAGTCACTGCGGCCCTGGAACTCAGAGGGCTTTAGAAGGAACACGGATGGGTTTTAGTCAATAAGAATCTGACACGCCCTTCCGCTCCACCCAGAGCGGAAGAAGTCATTTGATGATTTCCCATCCTTAAAAAAAAAAGCTTTGTTTAACAGTGAAAATCTGACAAGTGTGTATTTTCATCGAATTCAATTTAATGAGTTTTATTTGATACGTATGTAGTTTTTTTCTATACTTGTGTTCCTCCAGCTTTTTTTTGCGTGAGTTATTTGTTTCCTCATAATTTTAAGTTAAAACATGAATCTTTCTGACAGTGGTCAGAAAGATTCATGTATTAACTTTAGTACTGGTTTTTTTTTTGGTAAACGTTTTCCAAAAATGAAAAATCGATTTATCGCCCCCGAAACACCCTGCATACTAAATTGCATGAAAATCGTTGAAGCCGTTTCCGAGATTCAGATTACATAAGTATTTATATACATATATAAAGAATTACTCGTTCAAAGGTATTAGATAATTAAATAAAGCGATACAAAATGTCTGCGTGAGTAATTACTTACGCTACGCTTTTCTATCGCTTTCTAACAGATTCCCTGGCTGGCGGCATTCTTATTTTCAGAATAAATATTCGTGATAAGATGAGAAAAAACAATGTATTTTTACTAATACTGACATAAACAGTGGGTAGCACAGAAACGGCCGATACCTACAACTACTTATCTGGTTTGGTTACTCAGCCGGGCGATATAAAAGTTATCACAAAACAATATCGCACAGCCTCGAACCACCCAGGGAGTTTTAGCAATCACGTGATTTTTGCGTCAAAATAATAATTATACACGATAATAGTATCTTAGTAGAATGCTGTTGAAATTTTAAAGTCGGTACAATCACCAGCGTTAATACCTAACACTTACGAAAATATCAGTAGCCTTGTCTCTTGAAATAACTTTGTGGAATGGCCTATTAGGTTTCTTAAATACATCAATAATGAAGGAGACAATAATTGCCTTAATAGTTTGCGAAATTGACACATATTTATGTAGGTGACTGTACTTTATCATTTTGATAAGGCAACAGCAATGATTCAAGAATATTGATAAGGGCCCGCATTCGGATGCGTCACGGGACGATGCGACATTTACTATCAATATTATTTAGATGGGTACCTACATTTTCCTGATCACTGATTGGTCGATATCTACGACTCTTTCTCTAGATAAGATACAATGTTTTGAACAAGGGTTCGGTGCATGTGAACCGAGGTACTTATGATATTGTGATAGCGAAAGGCGAACACATTACCTAATAAGGTAATGTTTGGAATAATGAGTGTAAAGTACCTACTATTATTGGATTTTCTTTGTCTATAAAGTGCTAAGTAATAGGTGTCAATTGTGTTTGTGTTTATCGGTAATTGTGTCAATAGAAGTGATTATAATTGCATTGCTAAGCTTCTTTTCCCATTCAAAAATTGAAATATACATACCTAATTTATACCTAGACAGTTGCATGACAACGTCTAAGGGACTTGATACACAAAGCGCAACGGGCGGACAGTGCACTGTGACGCAAATGTATGACGTCTGTTTTTTGTGAGTGGCCTCTCGCAGTTCAACCTAGGAGGTTGTCGACTGCTTAACCGGACTTGCCTGTGGCGGCCTTAATATAAATATTAAAGCCCCTCAGCCAGGGCTTATAAAAAACTTACAAACTAAGCGACTACATGCTAAGTGCACTCCCTGTGAGGTACGGGCCTCGGCTTAAGGCGTCGCTGGGGGGAGGACAGCTAGGGATGGGCTGGATCGAACTAGGATTATTATTTAAGGATGAATTTAAAACTACAGGCTCAGCGGCACGAGCTGGCTCGAGCAAGGGTCGAGGCGGAATATGAAGTCTGCCCGCGACGCTGAGTATATTTCGTTCATTTGACGCAATACATTTTATCCTGTCAGCGCCCTGTCCACTTTGTATATCAAGTCCCTAAAGATACGGTATAACTTTCAGGGATGATTTTTACAGTATGCAGTGCTTTCGCCTAGTCCATTATGTACTTATACTTTTATTAATTATGATGTTTCAATATTATGCCAATTTTTTTCACAAAAAATAATAATATAATCTTAACATACTGTGATTCCTCCAAGCCTCGGAAAAAAAATTAGTTATTGTTCTCGGCTGTAATTTAAATATGTTTGATAGTCCTTACGGATAGTCAGAAGATAGAAAATCGAACTTACTGAAAATACCTACTGGTACAATTGAGTAATATTGGTATATTCAAAATAAGCTATGCAGGTTTCTTGATGTTTCCAAAATATGCGAAATTGTCCTCAGAGAGTAATATAACTGAGGTAACTCTGAACGAATAGCATTTATTTTACAAGATTTTTTTACGAAATCAGAAGTGTTTCCCCAACCGTACCTAACTGTTATCTGTATAATATCTCGCAATCATAGATATAAGAAATCGATCACCTATTTACTCAAAGAGGTCCTTATCTAACTTTTGTTTGTATTTTTGGGGATTACGTTATACCTATGCAGTTATCAAGTATAAATTTGATAACTGCATACAAATATCTACCAGCTATCAATCTGAAAGATATCAATCTTTCAGTCTAGATAGCTGTAGGATATTTTTTTGAAAGTCGTGAGAATTTCCAAGATTTAGATAATTTATAAAGTGACTAGCCATCGATGTTGGAAGAGAACGCCACACGGCATAAACGTTCGGCATTAGATGTGTCAGACTACACATCTAATACCGAAAGATGTAGAGCCGTGTAGTGGAGTATCATTATTATATTTTTTTTTTTAAAACGACCATATAATAAATTAATTACTTTTTCACTTTTAAATAATAACGTTGAATTTTTTTTTTCGGAAAATATGTAAATGTTAAGTTTATTAATAAAGATAAGTTTGATTTTGTTTTAAGTAATTGTACTCCTTGAAAAACATAAATAGGTAGCCGTCCAACCTACCTGATTTACTCTTCCTTTTGAAAAAGTGAACACTTTTTTAATAAGTAACGTCATAGATCTATACCAAATACATATCCACCCGCATGATTGAGTTTTTATGTAAGATGCTGCTATTAGATTTTTTTTCAACCTGGCACCATTTAAGTTTCCTTAGATTAAATAAAATAAAAAGGCATACTAAGACATAAGCCTATTTTTAAGTATCGGTTTGCCAGATAATACCTTTTAAGAGCTGAATAGTGATAAGCACCACTTGTACTACTATTCACCTGTAGAGTGATAAAGTTAAGTAATATTTATCGAAAAATGTTTACTTAAAAACGCTGTGATTTAATCGAATGTGACTCATCACTGCTAACTTGCTTCTCTTTATTCCTTAAACACTCTCTTGTATTCTAAAAAATCGGTGAGTCCTCATTTTCTGTAAATATTGTATTCATCACAATCATCATAATTTGCCCAGCTTTTTCCCAACTATATTGGGGTCGGCTCCCAGTCAAACCGGATTCAGCTCTATACCAGTGTTTCACGTAGACCGGCTGCCTACCAGACCTCCACCGTACCCATGGGGTAACCATTAATTGGGTAACACGGTAGGTTCTGGCAAGACTGGTGTTAGAATTTCTGGCTTCTGACAATCCATAACGACTGCCAAATATCTAGACATGGCAGCCGGGACCAACGGCTTAACGTGCTTTCCGAGGCACGGAGGAATCTCAGTATGTTAAGATGGCCACCCACCCACAGACCAACCTCGGCAAGCGTTGCTTAACTGCCGACTGCACAGCAGACATGCCTAAATTTGGAGATTATAGCATGTTTGTTCAAAGCATCTTCCGGCTAAAAAATAAGTACTGTTTAAAGCTCCTACAGTACTCGCAGTTACAGGCCCCGCATCATCATCATTATCATCATCATCATCAGCCGAATGACGTCCACTGCTGGACATAGGCCTGCCCCCAAAGGGGGGGTTTGCCATAATCGCCATGCTTGGCAGGCGGATTAGCGATCACAGTGTAGCTGTTGCAATGCACAGAGAATGCTGCTGCCCATTCTCTGGTGAGTCCCTTAGTCGCCTCTTACGACACCCACGGAAAGTGATGGGATGGTACTATTATTTTACGTCCGACACCATACAGAAAATCCCGCATCGTTCATCGAGTTTCATGTATGACAGTACGACCAACGTAGACCACAAACACGCTAAATGTCAAAGGCTCTATGAAGGCACGTTCTAGGATAGTTTTGATGGAAATTTAATACGCGTTTTTATTTTTATTACTTACTTTGGGTGCAGAGATCTCGTGGAAGGAACTGGGACGAGGAGCTGGCCCTGCTGCTACGCAATCCACTGGCACACTGTAGTCAGCGCAGAGAGCAGCCTGAAACAAATGAAATTAGATTTTAACTTATTGCATTACAGTCTACTTTTATTTGTAGAATATTTAGAAGTAGTCCTGAGACAAACTAACGTAAAACTGTAATGGTGTTCAGCTGTTTCCAGTTTAGTTAAGATAAGGCTATATGCAGATGAAAACCCTGAAAACAAACCACTGCTAGAAATATTTTTGTTGATATGTTTTTTTTTGTGCTTGTTTAGTTGGTACAAAGTGCTAACAGGACCTTATCATCATAACGTCAATAGTGGCAAACGTAACTCGTAAAAATATAGGATTATTATAATCTGATATGGTCCCATAGCAACTGATTAGCATTGTAGCTCTAGTTTTACCCTTTTTTCTTTTTCCAATGTAACATTGAACCAAACCATCCAAATACATAAATAGATTGCAGACGAAAGTACATACAAATATTATTAGTTTGTATTGTATTAAACTTGGTTTGTAAATTAAAAAAAAAACATGTCATACACGACCAATTCTAAATATCATTGCATTAATACACAAGATTGTTTCACTCAAAAACAATTTTAAAATACACCACGCCAAAGTCGATGCTTGAACGAGTAGCAATAGATTTAAATTATCTCGCATTGTAAATTCAAGGATAGAACACAATGTATGAAAAACCCAACTTCGTGGTTTTTCGTACATTTCGCTGTGACTACTCCCTACTCTAATGCGTTTTTTTTTTAAACTTATCTAAGCTCATGGAGAATATAATTTTTATGGACTCTTAAAAAATGTGCGTTTTTTGTTATCGGTATTTTCCGTTAATCAATACCCATCTCTATGCACACTTTGACCATTTGGTGCGTTTCGAGGAATAAAAATTATAATAGTTTTATTGATTTCCTTAGCGCACCTGATAAAACGCACCATGCGTTTCGAAGAATACTTTGGTGCGCTTCATTTGGTGCGGACAAAGTTGGTGCGCTTCGAGGAATTTGCGTGTTTCAATTTAAAGGTTTTTTGCATGAGTCGATGTGACCTGATTTTTATCAAGGACATACTTATCAGTAGATAAATCTATATATGCCATAATCGTTGCTATTTCAATAGAGGACTTTGTAATTGGATACGTGAAAGAGAATGAATCGGATACTTGATAGCAGGTATCAATTATGATACCTTATTCTCGAACTTTCTGTTTTTAAAATAATACAACAGCATCGTAGATAACGAACTTTATTATAGAATGAAAATATCAAAATTAGTCTGTGTCGTGGTATTTCGCACCTTTAAAATAAAACCGTTACTAAACGAAATTATGAAATTTTATAGGGGAGCCAATATTAGAAAATAGTCACTGTTTTAGAAAAATGGCATTGATACCTCAATTCATGAAAATTTTCGTTTAGTAACGGTTTTACTTAAAAGGTGCGATTTGATTGGCTCATGGCGATCAGGCCATTGTGTACGATTAGGAATCGCAGCAGTCGCGGACGGGAGTTTTATTTCCTGCTTTTTCTAATCGTATAATTTATTTAGTTGTATTCCCGAAGCTTTTCACACTCTCAATAAACCATTAAACAAACAAATAACCTTACCCTTAACCTGTCTAGTATCCATTTTATTAATATCTACAATATATAGGTACATAATTTTATTTTTAATAAGTATGAATAATGTGTTATTGTTACAATAATTAACAATTTTATCTTAAAACAGTTTAGTCATCGTGGCGTCAAAGATATTATTTTCATTAAAAAAAACATACGATATTTAACATTTATTATTGTTAGACTCATCAGAGAAAAAAAAACAACTTTATCAAATAATGTGTTTTTAGATAGCCCATTGACACGAGACATGTTTCCCATACAATTTACGGCCTTTGGCCACTGAAATTAATAAATTGTGCAATAGATAAGAGTTATCAGCACAAAGTGACACGTTATCTTTATTAGTTTGTCCATGATAGATGAAAATATTTATCCGCGGAAAATATAATCACCTTAATACAAAGTTATCTCACTAGATTATATATATTTGCGGAATGTTTCTGATTTATTATCTAGATTTATGAGTTCACGTGCACTCAGATGATGTATCATTTATGATACATAAAAGGTTAAACTAGCAAGGGGGAAGCCCATTACAGTACTTCAACATTGATCAGTGTCGTGATCAAATCGAGATAACTTGATAACCTTTTCATCACGTAAGTATAAAAGTTGAATATCAGGAGATTAGCACGAAGTCAACCGGCATTAATCGCAATTTTATTTGTGAGTCATCTTTAACTAAATGACTTTGAATCAGTGTCTCAAAAAATGAATAAATAAATGCCTCAAGTAGTCAAACCATTATCAGAGAGAACCAATTTGCAACATTCCTCCCTTTTTGAAAAAATACCTACACTGCCCAAAGGTAGGCAAAGCTAAGGCTTCCAAAAATTATTCAGATTATTCTATTGAACCCATACTAACATTAATTGGTTCCTAAATGCAATACCACTGAACAAAGAATTCCACATATTCGAATAATAAGATCCTAAAATTTGTTAAAACGTCCATTAAGATTAATGCCCATTGTAACGAGCGGCCAGAGACCGCCCGCTAAAGAAAATTCATTACCGAGTGAAAACGTAAAACAAACAAATCGGCCAAACTAAATATCGCTTGGAACCAATAAAAGCGTAGAGGGGACATAAAAGGACCTCTCACCCTCATTTGCAAGGAGTCGAAATTAATTGGGCGCAATTATCTTTTTGTTTTGCCCCGAAATGAAACCGTCTGTGCCAATTAATTATAACGTTGCAAAACGCTGCCAAGTTTAGCTGTAAAGTATTTCTTCATAATACAATACATTCGTAAAGCCTTCGCGTTCGAAGTTTCATTAAATACCTTGGACCAAATTAATGCATTGTAGAATTTCTTCCAATAGTTTTCAATATGGAAGTTGGTGAAATTGAATTTGAATAAAGAATAATGGAACTGACTTTTTGCTAATTTACTTTACGAAAAACGAACTTATAATTCTTCGCTCTTCTTCAGATCTCAAGTAAATATTGGTTAAGCACTTAATGGAATCGAAAACTTTTAGATTCTACTTACATTTCTCAAGTTTTTTAATCTGAAAATTGCTCTAAAAATATGTTATAAAGGTGTGTTCACAACTGAGACCAATCCAACACAGATATTTTTCAAAGTCGCATGATTCGAGATATGCTCAGTTCTCCCTCTGAAAATGTCGTTAGTCGTTGAGGTGAGTTTGCAAGGGGTGCGTTCGTAAATGTGTACACACCCTAAGGCAGTCGACGACATTATGGTGAAGCGCATAGTTATGTTATTGAGTTATGCAGACTGGATGACGGAGATATTGAACGTCTGGCTATTCCGCCTGATATGCCGATACTTTAGAAATACATACTCAAACTTCGGAAAATTTTAATAATGATGGCCGAGAATTTGAATGAAATTACTAACGTAAATTAGTCTTTTTATCCTCGAAGCGTAAATAACTAGACGAGTCATCGTGTAAACAAAACAATTCCGTTATTTTCCTATAAAGTTAAACTGTGAGTAATCCCCAACTTTCCTCGTATTTTCCTTGAAACTTGAAGGGTAAGAGTAAAAGTTAAAGTTGAAGCAAAAATCAGTGAGAGGTCCCCCTCAAATCAGATTATTATGAGTCACGACTCAGTAGAGCGGATAGATAAAATTATCAACGACAAAGGGAGGAACATTGCCCCAGCTAATAGCTAATTATTTTATCAACTGTCCACAGTGCCGTGACGCGTTCAATTGAAAGGGAAGTTACTTTTAAGTAGAGAGGAAATTTAAATGAACTGCTGGTAGGTACTTTAGTAAAGAAAGAGTGTGAATCATGCTTACTAAATATACAAGCATGCTTTTGACCAGAATTTCATGAAAAGGTTGAGTGTATGATGAATCTCTTCGTTTAATTAAAATATTAGCAGAATTATGAATTCGGAGATGATTTATTTTTCTTTTTTATACCGACGTCTATGAATCAATCTCGAAAATACCTCGTTATAAAAGGAATTTGGATTTTATCTACTTCGGTAACTCTACTTTTTAATATAGTAAATTCCCACCAGCAACGGTAGGCAGAATATACATCCCGTATCGTCGCGTAGGCTTATAATTGGCTATTACAGGATTATATCAGGCGAATGGGCACCGCTATCGGTCTATACTAATGCACGTATGCACTAATTCGATCTAACTGCGTGAGCAGACGGTCAATCAGTCGGTTTAAAGGAAGTGACTGGTCGTGCCAGTAGTACCAGTCCACAAAGATATTTTTTGGCTGTGTGCCGTGAAACTACGTAGAATTAAACAAGACGTACTGTTCCTATTTTGGTTTTCTTCAATACTTAGTAAATGTTACTCTCAAGCGCCTTTAATCTATTACTATCATCATATTGTTTTACCGGTACAAAATGAGAGTCTAAACGGGATGTGGGTACATTATATTTCCCTATATCCAATCCCATATATAAGGGACAACTGGTCGATGTTAGCGGTTTCAAACCTGTGGTTAGGGGTGTCTGCGCGAAACGAGATTTCTAACCCCGATCTGTTTTTGAAACATGCGTGGCTATACTTACAAATTCAGAATTTCGTATCAAACAAGGATATGGAGAAACGAGATTTCTTACTGGATGTGTAATGTCCTAAGAATGCCAGCTTGTACGGGAATTTCTTATGACAATAAATATTGTCCAACATGAAGGCTGCAATGTTTAACTTGTCGGTGAAAGTCCTCGGAACCTGTTCTGTACACCAATCATTAATAATGGAAAGGTATTCAAAAAACAGGACAGAATATCTGTTGGAACGGTAGTTGAAAATGGAAACGTGTTTATTTGTACAAGACATACAGGTACATCATTATCTCATTAAGTGAACACAAAGAAAAAATAAAAATAAACAGAAACAAAAGATGGGAAAGGCGAAAAAAAGGCGAAAAGTCCTTTGCTGGTTTACAGACATTTAACTTTTATTAAAATATCATTCTATTACCAACACAGAGTCGACTCCACGTCAGTATCTAAAACTCACTTACTTTAATCAACACAAACATATCTACTTTCAATCACAGGACACGCCTACAAGCTTCCATCCCTATTACCATAATGTAACGAACAATAGACCTTCAAGCTACTCAATCGCCAAGCCATACCATCACAATCATAAGCACCCTGATTTATTAACCTCCAAATTCGTAGGTTTAATGGCGCGAAATGAACGATAAAGATTAGCCCTCATGAATATTAACAGCGTCAAGTTTCTGATCCGAACCGAATCTACATTGATAATGGAGGGTCATCGTATAAACTTGAAACAGTTGGACTCGAATTCAGGATGAATTTCAATGATAAAAGCTGGGCAGCATAAGCGAACAAAGCGAAGTAGATAATGTTACTTCTGTGAACTATAGGGATATGATTTGCTGTGGTCTGGCTTTAGTGAAAGTTATAGGTTCCCCAGTTCCTATACACATTCAATGATAATATAATTTTCGGAATCATAAATAAAATACTGAAAGCACTTAAAAAATAATGTGGAGCAAAACAAAATGTGGAGACCCGTACTAATACAACGGATAAAATTTTTGAAATGGATGAAAAAATGAGTCTTTAACATACATTATTTCAGCAGATTCACCATCTGCAGATACGCCAAGACCTACTACATATTCAGCAGCTCAAACATACGATTCTGCTTCAATAATTTGGCATAGGACACCAGGTGCGTAATGCACGCAAGTGCTTATATCATGCAGAAGCCCAGCCACCGTAATCCGAGATACGCCGTAAGTCATGCTCAGGGCATCCGTAACAAAGGATTTGTCGCCGTTACCAACACGCCACCTGTGCTAGATATTGATCTCTGCTGAGGCCATAGCATATAGATGGGATCTATCACCCCGACATATCCTATTGTATCTATCAATAAACGCTCAATCTGATTGAGACAGGTGATTCAATTATATCATTGAGTTGAGCGATGCTGTGTATGGTATGGTATGGTTATTTGTAAAATCAATATTGAGTACTTAGATAGAATTAACTGCATCGTTACCTACAAAATGTTCAAGTCTTCGCAGCTGCTACATCTTTGAAAGTAGTTAAACATTACTGGATCAAATTTAACCAACCATTGTCATATAACATAACGTAAAGAAACAAAAATGTCAATCAATCTGATTCATATGATATCAATATAGGTAACAGAAAAACGGAAATTCCCGATATTGGATATGGAACACCTGCTGATAACAACAAAAAGTATAGGTACGTAAATAAAATAATAAACAATACTATCATTTGTTTGCTAACAGCAGTTAGGTAGCCACAAAACACTAATAATATGATTCATCTGACTCCATAACTAAGGGTAAACCAAAGCTTGATAACTGAATAGGTGACATAAAAAAAATACACCCATTGGATTCCAGTGTGTGTTCTTGTACCTGTAACACCTGTAGATAAAACAAGAGTCATAGAAAAATTACCATCGAAATTGCTTGATAACAATATACATAAATATGGCCTTGTTAGCGTTAAGGTGGAAAGAAAATACCGACCACGTATTAAATCTGACAAATTTACCATCCCGTGGAATACAGCACATACTTGCACGCTAAAATAGGAGACAGTCAGACGTACACTCCACAATATGCTAAAACCAATTTATTAGATGACATAATCTGATGACCAAACAGATGTAAGAATGAAGGGTAACCATATTCAAACTACTGATAGTGAAAAGGGTATAGAAAAATTAGATAATGACAAAATATGTTTACCAGTTAGGCAATAAGAAAATACTAATAACATAGAATAACATGTTTTACTAAACGTTAAAACCAATCTATTAGATGACACATCTGATAACTAAATAAGCGACATAAAAAAGGAAAGTACCAATACTCAAACTACAGATAATAATAAAGCTATAGAAAAATCAACTGATAACAAAAATGATAATCTGACAACGGTTAGGTATAAATAAAATACTAACACCATATCTCATCGTCTAAATTAACACTCAGGACACTGTAAACCACAAACTAGTAAGTATGACACCTGTTCGGACTTAACTGAAACAATAGACGGTCACAGAAAATCCACAAAATATGAAAACCAAAACACCGCGTTACATGAGATAGTCTGAAGCAAAACAATTAGTAATAAAAAATGTGGCATCTGATACAACTATATATATGGTAACTAACTAAATATATGACATAAAAAAGGAAAATACTCGTAACGAAATTGTTGATAAAATAGCTAAAGTAAAATCAGCAGTTATAAAACTATTGAAAGAAAAATACAAACAAATGTTTCATCTAACACGTAAACTAACACACAGGACACTGTAACCACACACTGCAAAGGTATACCTAGAGGCTCATACCTGCTCGGACATAGCTGAAACACTAGACGGTCTGAAATTTAATTAACTACCCCAAGCGGTGAAACCCTCCTGGTTGACTGTGATGGTTTAGATAACAACAGAGATGGGTTTTGAGCACATGAGGATGATCGCAATTTCATTGATCGACACTTTGATGTTGACTGTTGTAGACATCCGGAATTTGCCGTGTAAACAGGGAGAGATGAATTTTGTGGTATAGGTACTGTAGATGTGTAGGTTACAAATAAAACTATAGATACTATATTAACGTTGTCACGTAAGTTCGTATGTCCACCGGGCTTAGTGTGAGTTTTTATGCTTAATCTTAATGAAACTTAAATAAGCACTGTCTGGTGACAATAATGTGAATCACATTTTTTCCATAAGATTTGACATAATATATAAACGTTTACGCTAACGCGATTGTATCGCACTAGGCCCTCCAAATATGGTGTGTTAATAAACATAACATAGCATAATACTAACAACGTTAACATAATTTACCGTGTAGCGAAAAAGTTATGGTTTTATCTCGTAAATCCCAGTCAATGAAAGCAACTTCACTTAATAAATATAATATAAACTAACGTCGGACGGAAGCTTAATATGAAAGTTTAACTAGGGAGACAGGCCGTCGATGTCTATCCATGTGATACTATGTATATTGGTAACTGTGAATCGATTAATAGCACATGTTACGAGTAGTCTGTAGGTAGTTAGTAGGAACTACGAAAGGGAGGTCCCGTGAGAAGTTATATTAGCTACCAGCCTCTAGACTTTAGCTTCGTGTATCCTATTGTAGAAGTGTTCCTTCATATTGTGGGTTGAATTTGCTGCTACTATAGTTTCGTTTCGTAGGCTTTGGTATTGTTAGTTAATCTTTATTTTTGGTTAAAATAGAAGCAATTTGTAAAAGTATACCTTGAAACTATCTCAAAGAAAATCTCATAAATTTACCGATTTACAGTCTTCATTTCAGCTCTACACAGTTCTTTATAAAATGAAATACGTATCGAAAAGGAGATTGTATTTCAATCGAGTCATACCAAATATACCGATATAACATTTTATGTCCGATATTAAACGTAATAAAGACCGCTATCATTTTTTTAAGTAAATTGTTTGGGACACACAAATCAAGGTTTTAATTATGGTACTTGCAGAATAAGAATATTTTGATCAAATAGTTACTTTCAGCTACAATGAATAAGGTGAGACCAACGTCTGCCAATTTATTTCTAAGTATTAAGTTTTCTAAGTATTAGATACAACTTCAATTATCAGTTACAGGTAGGTTTATTTAAGGGTTAATAACTATGCGTGACCTTTCGATTCCTGCTTATTAAATGAACCATTCATAGCAGGTGCATATAAAATAGCACCTCAGTATTCTTACTATCTTAATTTATTATCTTCTTACAATAATGAATTGCATCCTCTAGATATTACAGCTGCTAAGAACATGTTAAACGTCAACAAAGGGAAACAAGTCATTAAACTAAATTTAATGATAAGATCAACCATCCATCTCAGCCATATCAGCCAGCCATCTTTACACATTGCGACAAGTTCAAATATCTCATTATTAATTCAACAATACAATTTTTTTTAAGCTACATCTCATTGATAAAGGTCACCATCTCCCCTTTGCCAGTCTGCATCAATTGAATCATAGTACGACAATATGTATAATGTATATGAATAATCCCATATGCAACGACCCTTCAAATTGCATGTACCTACGTAACTACTAACTACATTTAGGTTAGTACATAATACACAGTCCAAACTAAATCACGTAACAATACAGGTTGCAACCATTGTGAATTACTGAAGCGATAAGATAACGGCTGACACATCACTATCAAGCTGGGGTCGCATCAGTGGATTATGGATGAGTGAACCATCTCCATTCTGATTAATTACATGAATAAATTAACGTAAGTTCAAAAAACTGTTTATTGTGCGAATTCGATTTCGGTATTTTCAATAACTTAAGATGAGTCACATTTTGGGTGTATCGACATTTTATTAGCCGGCAAATCACAAATTATATGCGGAATTCCATTCATTTAACTTTTATTCGTACTAAATATGAATCACTGCCGAATTCGCGGATGTAAGATGAGTTTTTCGCAAAAAAAAACCTTTAAAATTCAAATGGATTAAGCTGAATCACATGGATTTCTTAAATTAAATCATGCTGTTAATGAAATTCATCGAAACTATATGTACAACATCTGTTTTGACCAGACAATCGCTTTTCCCGAAAACCATTAGCCCTTCAGCGGTACACCAGCGAATTCCCCTACTAGAATTAATTCCCACAGAACTGGACCTGAATTATCTACGGATGCACTATCTGAAACCGCAAACCCCGAAACAAGGATACCTCATTTAATGACATGTTTTGTGCAATCAATACCTTCACAATCATGATTTAATATTAGCACAAATGGATTAAGCTTGTATACGGTAGCACAAACGTGTAGATAGGTGTTAATAATGAAATTGTTCTATCGATCTGTGCATTGTTTGGTCTGTAAATAATCATGTCGTGTGTGTGTCGTGAAATTAACATAGCTGTAATGGTAGTTGATACTGATTTGTTTAATGTCATAATACTCGTAGGATTGCGCGATGTATACTCGCGAGTCTGATTTCGTGTTTGGACTGAAATGTCTAATTTTATGTTTGGTCGGAGTGGACCGTTTTGTGAACACAGTTTGAATGAAAATGGTTTAGAAATTTGCTTTGTCTCATTTGTCTGTCACTGTTTAGTCTAGGAGCGGAATGAAGAATGTTAGGTACTTATCTATTTCAAAATTGGGTTGTAAAAACTGTACAGAAAACTAAATTCAAAGCTAAATTTTGAATCAAAAATCAAAATCATGTCAATCAGAAAGCATAAAAATTTGAAAGGAAAAGTACAGCCACATCAGTCAAGGCACAAATTTCAGACCACAATGGGCGATAGGTATAAGTACTTAAGATAATTTATTAATGGATTAACGAAAAAATTGTTATTGCACTAAAACTCGTGATCAATTTCGATATCGTAATTTTGATAGTAAGTAATGACGTTAAAGAAAATCGTACCATTTGATAATGGTTCAAGATAATCTAAATTATTTTAGTCATTCTTATGTTATGTGAGATAAAGAATAGAATAGAAAGAAAAACAACAAGGACACAACACGACAGCAACAATCTAACAGTTAATGAAAAGAATCGAAGAGGCCATGATGCATCAAAAAGCGCTAAGCAAGCATAATGTACTGAAAAGTCAGCCTTTGCTGAGCGTTGAACCCTACCCGGGCATCGAAGTATGTAGGTTCACAAAGTATAATGGCACGAATAGGAATGTTCATATCCCTGACGGAATAAAAGTTAGATGAATGCCCTGAACGTACATATGTTCTATTCGTTGTTTTTCTTTACTCTCTCACGTGGAAGCAATCATGGTTGCAGCTTTAGCATACAATTCTAAAATCAAATTTGCATCTGAATTTGTCATTTCAGTACAGATCTTATTTCTCCTTTTTTTCATCGAACGCCACACCGTTTTATTCCTTTTTCTTATACTTCAACGGAACAAACATACATTTTGTCGTTGCTGTTAAAAAGAGTCAGATAAAAAACATGACAAATATCACTTTTCCACTTATTTATTCAACGTTTAACGATACTAAACTCAATGACATCAGCAAATCCTAAAGAATGACATCCGGAAAAATAGCACAAAAATCTATGAGAAAAAAAGGCCCATGTTTTATTCATGACCATACTCACACAAATATAGGAAAAGAGTCATGTCCAAAGGGTAACAAGTTGAAACAACTTTAATTTCCGGTAAATTAACATTTCGACAATGTTCGGAGACAGGAAGCGAGACGTGCCCTTTGAATTAATGCGAGCCCTTTAGCGATGGAATGTTCAAACCTTTTTTAGTTGTTGCTGATTTTGTATGGTGTGTGATATCTACTGTTTCTTTGGTAGTAACTTTCTAACAGTCAAGTTGTAAGCATTTATATAAAACTTAAATCTATTCTATTTTAAGTTCGTCCAATACACTGTTGTCTTACACTTCAGTTTTCTTAACTACTATCGTCTTATACTACCGTTGACTGCTACTGTCTTACAGCCGGTTTCAACAACGTATCTACCTTTAAACAACTGTCAAATTAGCTACTAAGAGTAGATGAAACGTCATGTTTGCCTTTGTAACATGACGTTTCAGCTACTTGCCGTGTCGTGTACGTGTGTACGTGTCTTGAAGTACTATTTCTATTATATTTATATTCTTATTATTTTTTTTATAATAAGTCGTTTTTTTTCTCATACTAATCAATCGTAAATGAAAGAGGGAACCTACGTCAATACCAACTTGTTACATCCTCTTGAGTTATTTCCGTCTAGCACGTGCTAAAACGAGATAAGTGTTATCAATGAAAAGAACAAAATCCTTTAGATATTCTCGATAAATTCGTCAATAAAATATTTATATTTACTGTATTTTTATTAATTGGCTGCTCAAGGTAACGCTACATAATGTCTTTAATATTATTGGCTAAGACAGATAGTGTGATATTCCACGTATCAGCCGGAATCTTGTACATACATATCTACGAGTACCCGGTAACAGCGGCTGATAAATTCGATATTCAGTGTTGTTTCCATGGAAATTGGCCTTGAGATAAAGTTGTATTACATCATCCAATACTAAAACAGGATCCAAACGTTAATCAAAGCCGAAAGTATTACTTCCAACCCTTTGACTATTCCGAATCACTCCATTTTGTGGTTCTAAAACAAAAGAAGGATGACTACAAACTATCAATCCACGTCAGTCTTTCATTTACAGGATATCTAAACACATTCTCAGTTAATCGCACCGCAGTGAAGCATTCTCCACCAACTATGTCCAGCCCCCTTCGCCACATTGACCACATTCAATCGCCAGCACCCTTCACCCCCAACCTCAGACATCGAGAACCCTTCGGGAATTCCGAACATCCAAGGATGGTTTTTTAATTCCGCTTCTTTATTGCAGATGCACAATGTAGTGAGGAGATAAGAATGAACTCTTTTGTTGCATTCCCTGGCTAGTTGATGGGTTTGTACTTATGTAGTGCTTTTTCATTGTTAGGAGGGAGCGATCTGTCCATACGTGATAGTGTTTTGTAAGTTCTGAAAATGAGGAGTCACGTGGGCTTAGTCCACTGAGTCCTAACTGTCCATGGAACCGGCCCAAAATCTAATATACTTTTCAGAGCCATATTACAGATCGCAACAAAAATTTAAAGGCCCTGTAAACACAGTTCAAGCTGAAATAAACTCTATTAAATGGCGCCGATATTAGTTTCTTCGAAATATGATTGGATTGATCCCTAAATCCAATCATATTTCGAAGTAACAAATATTCAACGAATAATTCCCAAATAAAATAATCTGCGATCATTGTTCAGAAGTCTGGACCAAACATTTGGGAGGAAGACTCGGCGAATCCGAAGTTAATTCCGGATGGAAATCTTGGACCTTGCTGGACTTCGAATACTTTAGATTCCCTAAAGATTTGCTCCGGAATTGAGCAGAATATTGGAATGAATACTGAATATTTTCGATTAGGTTTGTGTATCGACGATAAATAGACTTGAAGTTTATAAAAAGCTTTTGACTCTTATAAGAAAATTCGTTTATTATGAAAGGAAATAAATAGGATATTGACCCAATTTATTTGAGGGAACGGAATCTCTGCCTGTAGCTCTTTTTATCGGATTAAATGTGATATAAGAAGAAAAATCAGCAAAAGCAATTAAACAAGATTATCTAAATCGTCCGATTGATAACCAGGGTTCGTTATCTGCAGCTGCATGCTTAACTCATTTAATAAAGTAGGTACCTAATATCGTAGGCAATTACATCTTTTATGAGTTAATTACTATCAGACCTTACAAGAAGGTAGTCTTTCGGACTTGATATGAGTCACTTTTGTAAATGAGGTCTAACACACACATTTCCATTTTTTTTTTCAATACAGTTTGCGGGATTTGACGCGATTACGGGCCATCATCTGCCTAGCCTTTTCCCAACTATATTGGGGTCGGCTTCCAGTCAAACCGGATTCAGCTGAATACCAGTGTTTTACGTGGAGCGGCTGCCTACCAGACCTCCACAACCCATTAACTGGGTAACACGTTACTCCTTGGCAAGACTGGTGTCAGATTATCTGGCTTCTGACTATCCGTAACGACTGCCAAAGATCTACAAATGACAGCCGGGACCAACGGCTTAACGTGCTTTCCGAGGCACGGAGGAGTCTCGGTATGTAAAGATGGTCACCCATCCACAGACCAACCTCGGCAAGCGTTGCTTAACCTTGAAGATCGACCCGTGTGGCTGTTATTATTTAGCCACGAGCTCCGAGACGCGATTACGGGCCGATAAATTCAAAAATATTTTACGATCTTCTTATTAGTGACTAGCGGACATCATGCGGTTTCACCCGCGGAGTTCCCGTTCCCGTGGGACTACGGAGCTAAAATATAGCCTATGTTACTCGCTCATAATGTAGCTATCCATTGTTGAACGAATTTTTCAAATAGGTCCAGTAGTTTTTAAGTTTATTCGTTACATACTATAAAAAACAAATCATTCCTCTTTATATAGAAAAAAAGAAAATATCAGTGTTCAAAAACACGCTTCTGGACAATTCGAACAATTACGGCCAAGTCCCAATACGCCGTTTATTATTCATATTATAAATAATATATTACATTTAAAATCCGACTCCATGGACGAAATGCGACTTCTACAATACAGCTTTCTCATTATCATTTAAAAGTAGCAATTTAATGTAAATAATATATATAATAAATAAATACCTAATAAGTGCGAATTCAATCGTCTTGTTGTTTTTATTTTCATCATGTTCTTTCAATTTCGGGACTCAGACATACAGGCTAAAGTATTTAACTTTTATTAGAATAGTTTGCATTGGTCTGACCATGGTTTAAGACCAGTTTCTGGAACAAAAATGATCGCAAAATCACTGTGACAAATTTTCAAACACGCATTACCTGCTGCTATTGGCAGAATTAGTTTTCACTTGACATCCGTTTATGTTGTGAAGCGTCTATGATTTCTTTGCAGAAACAATGGGTCTATCTTTTCATACTCCTTACGATGAGTATTTTCTTTATTTACCTTGTTACCCAGTTATTGAGTTGTGGAGGTCAATCGGCAGCCGCTCCACGTAAAATACTTTTAATCAGATGAATTCGGTTTGACTGGAAGCCAACCCCAATATAGTTGGGAAAAAGGCAAGGGAGGTGATGATGAGTATGTGGCTCACTTAATATTTTTACTGCAATTTAAAGGTAAGGTACCCATATATACCTACCATAAATATAAAGAATAACAAAAAGAACTTTAAGTGGCATCAACGTATAATATATTACCAGCACTTTCTCCCGTTTACCCCAACACTTAGTCGAAGGAAAAAATCGCGAGATAAAACTGTGATAAATTATCTCTATGATAGCTTCGACTTAAAGCATAGTGGCTTTATATTTCCCATAAACATCTTTTGCGAGGGTTGCTGAAGTATGTATGAATAGTGTTTTCTGAAGGTAGTGAAGAAGATTCTATGAATAGCTTTAAAACGATGAAATTTTGGAGTTCTAAGACCTTTCCTACCATTCAGTATCTCTTTTTTGATGATCCACGCAGTACGGAAAACTTACACCTGAAAAAATCCTAAAGAGAGAAAATAAAATGCAGAGAACGAACATTGAAGAAAGTTCTAGATAAACACAAAAAGAGAAAAGTATAGCAGGACATTGCTTTGTATGGGACTTAATACTTGAAGTAAACTATGATTCTTAATGACACCGATGACGTTATATAAGAAAGAAAAATGGCGACCGAGATGAAAGTTTCGAGGCCATAAGTAGCCAACACAAAACATTACCAAGCATAATAAATATGATTATGTTACGGAACTTTATACCTACGTTAACCTGATTTTCTACGAGAAAAATAAAGAATTTCCTTGACCAATCATCTCTAACTTGGTCTCAGTATTTTGTTATAAGCATAATAAATATGAAAACGTAGTAGAACTTTATACAATAAACCTGATTTTCTACGAGAAAAATAAAGTATTTCCTTGACCAATAACCTCTAAGTTGGTCCTAGTATTTTATTGGCTTTTCGCCAGAGTCACTTTGCATAATGGAACTGGTGGCGCGTTAATTAGTAAGTGCAGCATCAGCTTTTTCATCCATAATATTGTGGGTTTATTTTTACAACTTGTTTTATATCAAAATTATCGTGAGTATTATCAGTAATATCAGTTAAGACATAAGAGCCAGAATGGCTCTTCTAAGAGCAAAGACCAAAACGTACCCCATGAATTTTTTTGGTAGATAGAAAATAAAAATGCTGCCTACATTGCCAACATTTCTACCGTCGAATCCTTTAAAATTAAACCGATCCCATTCACAGCATCATACAAAGCGTTCCTCTATAAGCAATACTTTGACCAAAAATCTCTAAATTAAACTTTTCCCTCCCTGTATCTACGAGTACCCCTCACACCCCACACCATACAACTACTCATGTTGCATGCATTCACCGACTGGTAGGGCTATTGGCGCAAGCACTGATTTATAAAACGTCAGAAGAACCTCATCGCCCATTTGTATAGAGTTATAAATGGAGGTAAATAATGCCTGTTATGATATACCCGGTCATCCGCGTGGGGTAGATAATGTATAGATACAAATGTTGTGATTCTAGAATGTATAGATACGATTATGAGGTTGTGGTTATTGTGATATGTCGATTGATAAAGCGTGATCACATGGTTGCTAATATCGTAATTTTTATTTTTGATGCAATTCTTAGAATGTTAGCTACGTCAATGTTTTTAAAGATAGCTGAAAATTAAGTCTATCGATTTATTTTTGTATATATAATCGCATTTTTATCATTATAACAAACGAAATAACAGCTTAGTTATTATACCTACATTTCATGCCGGAAATTAGTAATTTACAACCAAAATTGTACGAGCTACTGGACTTAAATTGTCACGGGCACTAAAACCATCTCTTGGCAAGCGGAACTTTGAAATGTAGAATTGTAGAGTAATTGCATGAGACTATTAAGCATTTCTAGTCTTCTCATAAAACAAAATTAAACAATGAACAAGGCTTGCCTATTTGGTTTACTTGGTTCAATTTTTTACCGGTTAGTAGAATAGTGGTGTTATTTGCAGTCTCTATAATTAATTGATGGATACCAAATTTATAAAAAAAATATTTGAATAGAGTAGCTATGGTGTGTCTAGGTCGTTCTTCTCCTAAAGAATCCTTAAAAACTTTTGTGAATGGAAAATTTAAAGCGTTTTTTTACTTTTTTTTGACGTTCAAAAGTGCCTTTTAATGGTCTAATTGAAATAAATGAAGCGACTTTGGCTTTGATTCGAAATTTTCATTTAAGAAAACTCAGATTCGATTTAAAAAATAAAATTCCATTGACGAACCAAAGAAATACATTCAATAAAAACTTCACACGCCTGCTTTTATTCAATACGTCGTATTAAGGGAGCGAGTAACAAAAATAAAAAATACAACTTCCCTTTTCGCTTTAGAAAACATCACCTGCGTTCGCTTACTTTTTTTTATTAACCCTGCGTATGATGTACCTTTTGCGAACACCCTCTGTTACGCAGCAGACTGTTAACCCTTCAGTGTTTGTCAGCATACGTGTGTAGCTTCGGTACTTCGGTGCTTAAAATTAGGGACGTTCAAGGGTTTTATTGTAAACACGAGCTAAACATGTTTTCATTGAAGAGCTTCGCTGAGTTCCTAAATATAACGCAGATAGGCTATTTGTTTGTATACCGATTTTGGAAGGCGAAATATTTACGGTAATGAGCTCCATTTCGGTAGGGAATGCTTGCGTGAATATTTCGGGTGCCAAATGTATACCTCAATTGATTTTCGTTTAGTCAAATCTGATTTTAAGGAACCAATTTATAGTAAGATATTTAAGCACATAGGCTCCCAGAGATAAATGCGACGTCTGTCCAATAAATCTAAATAGAAAAATATTTGTTAGAAAGCATTGTTGGTATCGCATAGTAACTATTTTTTTATTTTTTCTTACATAAACCTCAAGCATACCTATATTAGTTACTTGGCCCAAAGCTTTCTAATTCTCATAATCTTTAAGCAAATTAATCCCTGTCAAGTAAGGCAGCGTCTACCTAAATGTTCAATGCCCCGAGGCCATTATTCAGGTACAATTAATTTGCATGATTTACGATCTACGTGGCCGAATTTGCTTCATTTGTTTTCTATTACGTAAACCTATTCTAAGTTTTCCTTATAAATTAGTTACACTTAACAACTTTTTAGAAGTCCAAGTGTAGCTGTAGCATCTAAACGATTTACAATCAAAGAGCAAACAAAGAATTTATGACAAACAGTAAGTCAACATCGCAATCAAGAACTAAGTATATTGTGCCAAGTTTGTAGAGCCGTAGATTATGGCGCGAAAACAACGGGTCTACCAACAAAGAAGCGGGGTGTTTGAGCACACTCTCACAAACGCTGCGTCATCACCAACAGTCCCATCTGCGGTGCTTACGTACTCTTTGACAACGTTTTTTGATGAATGTGACTCGAGTGTTTTGTGTCAGATTCCGTTCGCCGAAATTCTCATTTCGAAAAGTTTCTGAACGTTAAGTAGCTCGAACTTTTGAATTGTTTGAATCTCGAATCGAGTGTTCCGAATTGGGTTTTCTATGCGAACAATGCGTTGATGTTTGAAGTTATTCCTTTCATAATCATTGGAGTAGGTACCCATTCAAACGTTTAGCTTCGTAAAATTTATTATTTCTTCAGCCAATTGCTCTAGGTATCTATGTTGGTTAGTAACGATTGTTTGAAATTATTATGAAATATAAATTGCAGAACACCTCTAAGCTTTTTTGATATTTGCTGAAACAGAATTGAATCTTGACAGTTATTGAAACAGTAGTTTGCTTTGAAAAGAAAACATCTTAAATTGTCACAGCTGTTTTTTACATATTTTGTTACTAAATAACAAAAATACAGAATGATTACTATATTATTTTGACAAAAGATATTGATAAAGAGATATTTTTTTACATAACTTATAAATACTTAACTGAATAACCACTTACGATGAAAATCGATAAAACTCTCAAAAAGAAAACTAACCAAAAATAAACACATTTAAAATAAATTATATTTTTCAAGTTCATTTACCAACTCCATTCGAAATATGCTTGACAACAAAACAATTGATCCCAAAATAACAGTTCCTAAATACTTACCTACATAAATACCAGTTCCGTTAAAGTTCCCCAAAATAACAGTTCCGCTTGATCTGATGTGTACCTGAACGAAGTTTCCGTGTTCCAGTCATTCCCTGTGAACTCCTGGCTGAGTTACATAATATCCTAGTAACTAACTGAGTCAGTCTAGACGCTACTCAACAGATAATCACATTACATCTGCCTGTCAGTGCTAGTGCTGTACTGATTAATGCAATTATTTTTGTGAGTTTGCATTGTTGATCTTGGATTAAGGACTTTATACTTTAAAAGTGCTTGTCGAAACGCAGTACAATAAGTAAGTTAATCCAAAAACTTTTTACAAAAAAATACTAACCGACTTCCAAATAAAAAAAGCACTACAGAGTATAAAATAAGTTTAATTTCGAAAGTCGGTGTTTTTGATTGTTTCTTCGTATTTTAACACCGATACTGACCAATAAATTAAAGTTTTTTTTTTTTATTTTTCACTTTTTAGTGGCACCATCTCCTAACAACACACCTGGAAAGTAAAACACGCAATTTCGTTTACTTGGATGATATATTTTCTATTTTCTCCAGCTATTTTGATTTAAAAACAAAGTACTAAACCGATCCTGATTAAATTTCTATGGGACCAATCGGAACGTAGGTATATCCTTTCACGTGAAAAAATAATTTTTCAAACCGGTTCATAAATGACGGATTTATGAGGTTACAAACATAAAAAATGCAATTAGTTGGACACTTGTTGTGGTCCTTGGTTTTGCCTGCCTCCTATTCTAAAGGAACCATGCATTTTTGTTTATTTATCAGAAAAAAAAACATGCTACTCAGTATAGCTTTCTAAAACTGTAATAATTATCATAATTACATCAATAATTTCACAGAAACCCGTTTCCAAATAAACATTCGAACGACTTCACCTGTTTCTTTATTATAGTAGTGTAGATACATTTATGTATCAGTACACCTGAAATCAATACCCTCATCTTATTAAATCTCGCACAAACATGAAGTGAATTATAATATCCTCTTACATGCAGGGTCAATGATGGCCCAACAATGTCCATTACGAACTCGAGCCTCCCTAATATCAGACAAGAGGGCTGTTGCAGTGTACACACTTACCTACGTAAAGGATTAATTTTGATCATGTACTGTTATAGAAATCGGAAGTTCTAGTTGGAATTGATAAACTGTTTAATGGCTTGTTTGAGCCTTAATCAGGAATCCTGCAATTACAAACGTTGGTGCAGTTTGTTCCAACAATTGATCAATGATTTGTTTTGATTAAAGTTAAGACAGAATATTTCTTTATATTTTTATATTTTCTGAGAAATATTTTATACCTAAGTTTATAAAAACGAATCTAAAATAAAAGAACTTAAAAAATGTTCCCATTCTGTAATAAGAGGTTCAGATGACTTAGTCAGAACGACTTGACCATAAAATGGCTATAACATTTATGTGCAGTTAAAATATATGTAGCTTTCAGTCATCACTCATGATTTTGGAATCTGCAAGGGACTGACGTACTGTGACGCACAAAAATTGCTAGTTAACGATTTTACTATTTCTCTTTCTATACTAATATGGCTGAGAACTGTTAATATGACAGTTAATAATAATTATGTGAATGCCAATTGTTCTATTATTATAAAATAGCATTTCAAATATCTTATTGCATAAGAAGTAATTGAATTTCCTCCCAGGAGAGAGCACTGGCTCCTTTGATAAATGTCAATCACCCAGCATAGGAGTCAGGAGACTGACTTTGTAACCATGTGTAAAAAACGGTCGTACTAATGACCGTATGTTTCAAACCTTTTCTCAAAAAGCGACTGTGATATTTAGACCTCAGTAGAAGTCCATTTTTCCCAATAGTTTTTTCTAACAAGTTCACAATATCAAAATATTAATCATGTCTGAAACCGCCTAGCCCTTGTAAAATCTGCACCTACTTAATAATTTACATATGTATTATGAAAGTTGCTTAAACTCCTGTTAAAGCCCGCGCGAGTACGGTTAACTCATCTCCGAATTATCCGAATGGATGATTTTATTAGTGCCAATAAAACAGGCGGACTCGAGTACTGTTGGGATTTCAAGTATGGGGAGGATGCCACAAACGTATACAGTTTTCTATTTTTCCCGTTATGGGTCTAATTTTGAACGATCCACAGACTTGCATCTCGATTTGAAACTAATTCAGTGTAAACTCTGTCGATTTAAGATATTGGAGGAATGGAGGAGCAATGGAGGAGCTCCTGGCTCAATAATAACAGCCGCTCGGGTCGATCTTCAAGGTTAAGCAACGCCTGCAGAGGTTGGTCTGTGGATTGGCGACCAACTTAACATATCGAGACTCTTCCGTGCCTCGGAAAGCACGTTAAGTCGTTGGTCCCGGCTGTCATTTGGAGATCTTTGGCAGTTACGGAGAGTCAGAAGCCAGAAAATCTAACATCAGTCTTACCAAGGAGTACCGTGTTACCCAGTTAATGGGTTGTGGAGGTTTGGTAGGCAGCCGCTCCACGAAATTAATATATAAATATAATTGGGAAAAGGCTAGGCAGATGATCTATCGATTTAAGATGAGTATTTGAGTTAAGAAAGCTCAAGGTTTTCCTTAGCTGTACGCACAATGAAAGTATTCCCAATACGTTTTGTGCGTGTGGGTGGGATGCCCACCATGTACCGGTGGCGTATCGCCGTACGTCTTGTTTAATGTTTAAATCCAAAGATTGACAGGTTTTCAGGCTAAAGCAGCGTTTGAGAAATAGTCAACTTCGATATCCTAATACGGAAATCGGGAGTTGAAGACGAGCATAGTTCTTTAAAACTAAGTCTTAAGAAACTATTTTATTTCCAGGGATTCGTTTTTCGAAACTGTGTTCATTGATTGGTCTTTAGTTTACACCTATTTTTTTATTCAATAAGTATTGAAACATAAATAAAACTATCTAGAATAATCTTAGTATCTTTCTTTATTGATGATCCCTACCGCTCAGGGTGGAGCGGAAGGGAGTGTCAGACAATATTGACTAAAACCCATCCGTGTTCCTCCTAATGTCCTTTGCGTTCCAGGGCCGCGGTGAATCTTTCGACCAAATCTTAGTATCTACTAGACAGAGCAGTTATCAAAATGCAGTTCCGAGAAAATTCTCTTATTCAAACACCGGCAAAAATATCAAAACACTGGCAGTCAATATTATTGGATGCATTCCGATTGGTTTCACATTGCCGATATTATGACAGTTGATTGAACACAACAGTACAGTATGCAAAACAAAACTTTTTATTTGAAAACAACGATTATTTGTTTCATGATAAAAATAACTGTTTTCAAATGTTTATTCGACTGAAGTCTAAATTGGAAATGCTATTTGTGAACAAACAATTTCATGAAATTCCATCCACTTATGTCGATACATATTTGAAAGCAGAACCAGTGAACCTATAAATAATTTAATTCCCGGAAACAATAATTGAATTGGGCTTCCAACTAAAATCCTCTCGGCGAGACCAGTAAATAAATACAATTGAACACCAAACGGCAAAATAATCAATCGAATTCAATTACTACACACCTCGCACTATGTATTAAGATCTACCAATTGATCAGCCAGAGTCGGATTAGGTGGGAAAAATTCCATTTTCAATTAACGTTCGCTTGTTACCAAGGTCTAACATAGAAGGGAATTGGTGAAATTGCCCAGCACGGCTGCGACACGACTGCTAAATTGCTCGAAACTGTTTGCTCGAAAATATATTTTATTTTCGAGTTGTAATCCAGCCCCGTCGTGTTAACTAGTGCAGACACTGCCTTTTTGGTACACGGCGTCGGGTTGCCTTAATTCCAGGCTTTTTGCACAGCAATTGATTGTTTGGCTTTTGAGGGGTTAAGGGAAAAAATAAACAGGAAGGTTTTTGGGCATGTGCCTGCAGTGTTTGTTGAGTTTTCTCTGTTTTGATTCCCACTTTACTCGTTATAAAACTCGAGATAAAGTTAGACATTAAACATCACATTACTTTCAAGTATACACACAACAATTTTGTAGATTTCAAAGTTTCGCTTAGGTACACGCAAGAAAACTCTCAAGTTTACAAACTCATAATTACTTTTCATTGCTGTTACGCAAACTTTTTTACCACATAACAGCGAAGGAGAAATTAAAATGCCTCTTCGTAACTTTCAGGGCTATGAAAAACTAAACAAATAGAAATGGAAAAACCACTTCGATTCCAAAAATAATCAGTCAACATCACAGTGTTAAAAAGGACATAGAAAGAGCATTATCTCCATAGTAGAGTAGCAAAGTAAAAAGCTCGTATCGAAATCGTCCGGGAATCGTCACGTGGAGAATTGGCACTATGAGTATGTTTCCCTCGCTTCGCTGTTAGGGTTGTGAAAAAAAAAAGTTAAAATGTCAATTTCATTCAACACTAGATGTTTTTGTACGGCAAAGGACGCTTTACAATTTTGTTTAGGAAACTCATTGTTTTTGGATTAAGTCTGTTAAATACCCATGTTAGCTTTACCCACTAATATTTTTTGGTATAGGTACTACAGTTACAAATAAAATAAGAATTTGTTTCTGAATAATGTGCGAACCTGGTGCCTATTTAAACGACGGGAAGTTTACTTTTGACCTAACCACATGACACAAAACACCAATTTGGTAATTTCAATGACATCATATTTTAGTTATTTAGTGCCTGTCATCAAATTCTTCGAACTTGCATGGTGCTTGCTAAATGGCTGACTAAATTATGCCGGATATGTGTTAAGTGAGTTCTAGAAACTAAAAGCAGCATATTATTAAAGCTTGACGTCTAATTTTATACGTCATCCATCAGACTGCTAGTGTAGAATTTTAAGGCGGAAGTATTTTAGTAAAGGATTAGTAATCAGGCATTTTTAATACTTAATAGGGAATATGCATGAAAAAAAATATTAAGAATCTATACAGTTTATCTAAAAATATACAAATGTAGTACTAACAGTGAAAATAGAATCAAAGTTGATCGAAAAACAAACGAGATATAACTATTTTAAGCAAATATATCTGTCCCTCTCGCGAAAACGCTGTTTTCTATGGCAGCTGCATAGGTGACATGGTATTTGACGTCCGAGTTCGTATCGGACTTCTCTTTCTAATGGACATCTTTGAAGCTTTATAACTTTATCGCTGTTGAAAGTAACTAAACTTCCTTAAACTTTTTCCTCTGATTTGTACCCTTGTACTATACAGGAACTGCGCGTTTTGCCGTGACAAAATAAAGTAGCTAACGGCATTCAGCAATAGTGTAGCTTGCATTAACATTGACACAAACTAGGAATACTTGCTACAAAAAAAAAGAATGTTACCTCTTTACAAGATTTATTTTGATATAGCTTTCCCGGAGAAATTTTCCGTTTCCGTATAGCCTATTATAGCCTTCCTCATGAATGTGGGTTTCATATACAAAAATATTAGCGCGTTCAAATAAACTCTTCAACTGTATTATATTAAGAATGTAGTAAATAGATTTAGAAAATCTCAATTTAGACTTAGGGCGTATCTTACGCCGAATGCAGCTACTGACAAACTTTTACTATTTTTTCCGTGACATAATCGTCGTCTCAAATATTTTAAACCGGAAACCGAAAAACATCTGCGAACATCCCACAACCCTAAAGGAAGGGTAGCAGTATAATCGTTTTCCTGCATACCTCTTTTGTACACGGTACTCTTAAATATGGCTGCACCAGACGCAAAAAGTTTCAATTGCTTTAACGGCCACTTGCATATAATTGTCCCTGGAACGACACTACACAATAGTGAAGCACGAATCTATTGTTAAAATATGGAGCTTTTACAGCCTCCTTTAATGGCTATTTATGATAGCATTATGTTAAGTATAAAGTAATTTTTTTTTGGCTTCTTGACATTAATCAAGCATGATGACAAGTAATACATTAGCGAGCCCAGAAGATGCTTGCACTCTTCATATCTTTATATTTGTGTTTTAGACTTAATATCAAAAACGATTCTACTAAAATATTGGGATCTCACTGCATAAATTGTATGGCTAATTGGCCAACATGGATATGTGTCGCTTTACATCGTCCACTGTTCAATTCGTATCAATAATGTCGATCAATTTTCAATCAACAATAAACAACCTATCGGCCATAGTATAAATTGCTCACTCTTGTCAAAACACAGCTGTCTAAGACAAGATTAAATCAAGTTTTATACTTTTGTTATTGCATAATTTTCGGATTAATTCGCGAAGTGCAATGACTGCGACTATCCTTAAAATTCTCAAATACTTTTGGGATGTTTATAACATCTCTAGACATTACAGTTAACCTATCTCGTAGATAGTTTCAAACAGATTCTGTTGTATTTGTATTTTATCTGATAGATACTGGTGTTCTAGATATTTAGTTTGAAAAAGTCCTTATAGTAGTGTTTTTAAATTATAACTTCACAGTATCTGTTGTAGTATTCGACCATGCAGTACAACTAAATATGAATAAAATTTAATTGGGGTTTTAACATTCACTATTCTCTACAGAACCCTAAAAGTTAATGATAATTTAGGTGCGCCGCAGCGTTGATAGTAGAAAATTAAAAGTAAATGACGAGCATTTAAAGGATTTAGCAAAGTTTTATGGCTTTTCTTACAGGTACTGATGACATACATTAGAGACGATAAAATGCAGTTGGAAAATATCTTGTCGACTTTTATAGGGTTAATTTTGTGAGACAAACATTTTTATTTCTTTTTTTTTTAGTTGTGGCTGGCTTATGAAGCCATAAACTCCGCCTTTTGAATAGTATTTTTAATCGTGCATTAAGTTTTAATAAATTAACAGAACAAGTATTGAAGCTAAAGGAAGTTGCTGTAGTTTAATCTATTACTAACTAATATTATTGAAAGGTAACATTGGCTGTTTATTTGTTGTATAAAAAACATTTCAATGATAGACAGCTACACGAACCTTGCCGCGAGAAATAACTTATCTTAATATCTTAAAGTGTCTCCAGTAAATGTAAATGTAATGTGGAATTGAAATATTAATGATAATAATTCATATTTTATTGAACAATTTATTTAATGACTACTTTGACATTGAATTGCATCTAAGGAATATGTTTATTGAATTGCAATGATAAATAATGATGAAATGTAATTTTGATGAATAGTATCACGGTTTATGCACCATTCTCTTCCTACTAATTTGTACGCCACGATGTGCGGCTGAACATGTTAGAACTTTTCCTTACCACATTTTTATCTTGCATGCAATGTATCATGTACATCATGTTTAAACAAATAAAATTTACTTACTTACTTAAGTTATTTAAAAAAAACTACTTATTGAAGAAGTGTAAATTCACACTACTATTTTCAATTCAGAAGTGAATGTCCTCCTGTCTGTCTGGTGCATTTTAAGGTACCTACAGAAAAACCATTTAATGCAAATAAGCACGTCTTACCTAAAAAGTTAGGTCATTACATCAAGACAGTTCATGCACACAGGAAGCGCGTGCATTCATATTTAAATCAAGGAATTGATTTGTGTGTTACATTTAAATTCAAGTCATTTCCATGTGACCCACAGCTTACCTACCTATATATCTATCTCTAAATAGTATAAAACGGAGTCGCTGTCTACCTCTCTCCGCTCAGCGGATATTAACGAACTGACAATTCGTTACTTTTTTACTTAATTACTTTTTTCTTTTTTTTATACTTATCATACTTCAAAAAAGAAAGACTTGATTTGCATTAACTTTTTGCGATATTATTTTATTTTCTATCTAGCTTGATCTGTAAACTTTACGGTTTTCTGTGTATAATTCTAGGAGGATAAATTCTGCACAGTTAGAAGTTGAGCACCGCCGTGTCCTCGTCGAGGCGATCGGCGGCGGCAACCTCTCGCGTCCGGCCCTGGTTGAATCCATGGTCCGGAGCGAGGAGGCTTGGGAAGCGGTCACCTCCTTCTGCGAAGCAGTAATGCTAGCGAAGGAGGAGGCGGGCCGCGCGAGGGAAAGGCAAGGCCTTCGCCCCAACCGCCGCAACAGGAAAAGACGCCCCAGGCGTTGGGAGTCGCAGGGCGATCCCCGGCCACCGTAGGCGCGGGCCTGCGGTCGGCGAGCATTGGGTGGCTCGCTGTCCGATCACCACCAGCCCCGGGTCGATGGCGCGTTGTGTTTCACGCGCGCCTCAAAGAGATGTCAGCATAAAAGAAGGGGGGGGGGGGAAGCTAGGGCAAGAGCCTGCCAGGGTTGCGGAATTTGTTCGAAAGAGTCACCGCGGCCCTGGAACGCAAAGGGCTTTAGAAAGAACACGGATGGGTTTTAGTCAGTAAGAGTCTGACACGCCCTTCCGCTCCACCCAGAGCGGTAGAAGTCATTTGATGATTTCCCATCCTCAAAAAAAAAAATAAAAAAAAGGTAGTCAATGATTTCCTATATATACATTACTAGCTATCGCCTGCGGCTTCGTGTGCATAAAAATGTATAAAAAGTAGCCTATGTGTTATTACAGGATATGCACTATATTTGTGCCAACTTTATCAATATACATTCAGCCGTTTTTGCCTGATTATTGTTGCACAAACATACAAACTTTCACATTAATAATTTAATTAATACTACTTAGTAGGATTAATACTCTTTGAAATTGACCAAATCCTTCAAAGTTAAGAAAATTATGAAAACAAGACAAAAACTTTTCTGTATTAAATACCTATACATAAAAGATAGACACTAAACCATCCACTTATTATGTTCCAATAATAATAATGGTTCCATAAGTCTTCGTTTAAATGCGGCCTCACGAATTGGTAGCAAAACGCTTATACTTGTTGACAAAACAAACATGAAAAAAATCCACCAAGGATTTTCATCCAAACTCGGTCCTTCCCCAATCAAGGACAACTTGTTTGTCAGACAAACAAAATATCCTTTTGGACGAAAATAGTACCTTCGTTGCTATGGTAGGTGTTTACAGGATGTTCTGTACGTGTAATTCCATTAAAAATCGAGGTTAACCCTAAACAGCGAGGTCAAATTTTTGGGCCGGCTGAGTATGTGTTAATTGGTAGATAATATATACCTATAGAACAAAGCTGCATGAAGATTTATTGCTAAATTACACCTAGTACATTTTGGATGGTAGGTCAATAAGTAAAATATAATGCTCTGACCGAATGGTTGCCGACGCTGGACCTAAAAAATGGTCATCCTAAAGCGTATTGGGTTGTCACTATAGTTAATGTAGCAGCAGAGAGACGTCAAGTCCAGGCACCTGTCATACCTTTTATGTTTTGTGACATAAATAAACGTCAATGTCATGATCAGGTCGAGTCACGTTTTTAACGTGGCAGGCCAGTAGCCCTAGTGCCACCAACTTTCCAGAAAAGCCTCATTATGTAACATCCTCTATGAACTAGAGGTATGACGTCACATAAGAGTACTGTCGTAAAATTCGGCAGCATATTGTATTCTGCCACGCTGATACCTACTTACTTACTTTTACGCTTTTGTTTACCTTGGGTATGCAAAGAACTCGATATTATAATTTATGTATTATGCAAATAAGATGTAAAAGAGAAGATATTTTGTGTTTACAGCTGCAAATATTTTTCATAAAATATGTACTTCATTTTAAAAAGTTTTAGAACATCACAGCTTTCATCAGATCTTTTGAAGGTTATATTATCAGTAAGTCGGGGGTTAGCCATCAACAAGTACACATTCACTAAAAATATCGTTATAGCATAATCATTCATAAGCACAGTCTTTTCTATAAGTTATCCCTTAAATAAACAAAAGACCGCTCTCTCTGCTAATACAATAAGCCTATGTTTACAAGACGCTTGCCAAAACTGTTTACTTAGCAAATTGGTTTATGTACCACCTACACCAAAACCAATCAATGTGAACACAGTCGTAACCGAATATTATATAACTGTATACCTAACTATCTACGTTGCTATTGTAATAAGAATGTCGTAAAATATATAATACTTGGCTTTGTAAGTAGTATCTTTGCAAGTAGTAAAGAAAACACGACGAACAAACATAGCCACTCGTACAAACAATTCATTAAAATGACTCATTTGACGTTGTTTATTTAAAGTAGGTAAAACATATCATATAAGGGTTTTATCTCCACGTTCAATCTCACTTTTATGTCATGTTTTAAACTCGCAAGCAAACGTATTTGCGAATAAGTTTCTATTCATAAAACCTTATTCAGACCGTTGATTTATCTGCAAAGCTTTAATAAAACGTCCATAAAACAGAAACCTCAGACGAAAATAAAAATATTTTTCACTTTACCATCTCTGCGTGGACCTCGTATTTTTTTAATTTACCTTCTCAAAGTGTACTGGAAGGAATAAAACAGTTTTATTCTTAAAGAACATAAAGGCTCACATCCACGGTTAAGTGTTTTCCACCATCCAGACGCACTCGGTAGAAAATTGATATAAACTTGTTGTGGGGCCCCGCTACGTTTGCTCAGGTGACGACGGTGACTTATTTGTTTTATCGCGAACAAACGAATATCATCTCAAAATGTTTTAACACAAAGTCTATATTCTATTGTGTGGTGAATAATAGAAGCCAGAAAAATGCACCCTGCATACGGATGGCATAAGTCTTGAGTATAAATGTTGTTCGCGAGAAAACAAGTAGTGTGAAATAGCCCGCTCGCGATGGAGACGGCGTACATGTTTTAAATATTTGAGTACGTTATGCTTTAGGAATATTTATTTAGTATGACGCCACTATAACTGCACCCACTTGGCGCATAAAAGGGATTTTTATGAGAGCTAAACTGACCAAAACTGAATATAGATTTAACTGGGAATAAAATGGGAATATAAAATTCATATGTTTTATGCGACGATGTTGGATTGAATCACTATTTTTAACCGACTTTATCCAGTAGAAAAAAATATTTATGCAAGATATTTGTCGTGTGACGTGTGTGTGTTTTATTGCTTCAGATTCACTTGTTGCAAGTGTAGAAAGTGACAATTTCCTCGTCCATTTTCTCGGAGCGAATCTAAATACCCTATTTCCCTCCGAAGACAACGAGTGAGAAAACTAGTGTCCCTAATTTACTCGATATTTCCTCTCGACCTCATTCGAGGATATAAAAGCCCTAATGACAAAAGCCTGCGACAAATTGTTCCCATTCAATTACCTAATAAAACCGCAGTGTGTCCGATAAATTGAATACTGAGATCAAAATTCTGTACGCGCCAAGAGATATGTCGACATAACGAAGACAAATCAAAGTTTCGCTGACCTGACTCGGCTCGGATGGACACCCTTCTAAGACATAAGACAGAAAGCCATTAAGTCGAGATAGTGGTATTTATCTTTGCTGTCCCCCGTCTACCTTCCGAAGTGACGTAGACACTTCGATTAAATGCAAGGCAAAGTACAGTAAATAAATTTTGTCGCGAAAATTTAAAGGAAAAATGCTGAATAGAGCGGTTTACAATGAGTGAAATTGAAAGTGGTTGGCAGTACAAAAAGAAAGGTAATGTTGCATTGTGGAGGCGCGGACGTCAAAAGGATTGTGTTAACAACAGTTGAATAAATACAGTCTGCGTTGATTTTTATAAAATTCTATGAGCATTAAATGTTTTGTTAGGAAGAATTCGTGCAAGCTCAAAACGTCCTATTTTGTTGGATGTTTGAAAAAATCCTATACATTGATTAATGTGGGAGATTAAAATACGTGTGGGAAGTGGGAACCCGATAATAGCCGAAATGGTCGATTTATTTTGATTTACCATCGAGCCTGCTTTTAACAGATATACTTTTTCTGCTCCTGTCCTTCCAACACTAAGGTAAGTACAATTCTGATAGATTTTTAAGGAAACTAAAGAGGCTTTTGCCTAGATTTACTGTACCTACAATTTGCAATAAAACACGAAATAGGTACAGTTTATGTACTTTAAACTTTAAAGTCGCGTTTTGCATGCTCGAGTGACGCATGGGGTCACTCGAGCATGCAAAACGCGACTTGCAGAATTCTTTTATTTTAAATCATGGCGAATTTTATACACATAGCTCTAGGTACCTCATTAACATGTAGATTATTCCGAGCATGAGCACGCAAAGTATATACCTTTCCTGTTTCAAAGGTAGAGTTCAGTACAAAGAAAGGTTTTTTATTTCTGTTATTTTTTTTTCCATTCTCTGTCCAAAAATCTTATTTTTTGTACGGCTTTACGTCGGTTAATCAGATTTCAAAAATATGTTATAATTTTCTCTCTAGGTCAGAAAAGCTTTACAGATTTGAAGCGGAAGACGGAGGGCTTGGCCTATGTATATTATTGTATATGCCAGCAAGAAAGTAAAATAAATACTTTATCAACATATATAAAATTCCTCCGTAACTGGTGACTGACAGACAACGCAAAGTTAAAACTACTGGTCGTAGAAAGCTGAATTTGGCATGTAGGTTCTTTGGGGAGTGTACGGGAGCACTAAGAGAGGATTTCCCGAAATTCTTATGGGAACGGGAAAAAACGGGATATGCGCGTACGAAGTCGCGGGCAAAAACTAGTCTACCACTATTTGTTTCACTAGCTTTATGTTGTTCCACTTGCTAGTCATAGGCTAGAGTTAGGCTGGTTAACTTAATGCCCTGCGTAACTTGATCCATCAAGAACGAGTTCAAACCGTCACGTTTGCCCATCGCTTTTTAGGCCTTCTTTTAGGAATTACTTTATACTTTATTAAGAAACAGAGATTATACAGGTTGAATTTTTAAAGTGTGCGTGGATGGCCAAATCCGAAACTATGAGGATTAGCGAAAAATACTGAAAGGAGCCTCCAGTCCGATTTTGATGGAAACTAAAACTGTGCACAAACAAAACATTAACTTTCTCAGTAAGTCAGCGTCCAACACCAGTGACTCGCTGTCCGATCACCACCAGGCCCGGGTCGATGACGCGTTGTGTTCCTCGCGCGCCTCAAAGAGATGTCAGCATAGAAGACGGGGTCCGCTAGGGTAGAACCTGCCAGGGTTGCGGAATTTGTTCGAAAGAGTCACCGCGGCCCTGGAACGCAAAGGCCTTTAGAAGGAACACGAATGGGTTTTAGTCACAAGTACACGCCCTTACGCTCCACCCAGAATGGAAGAAGTCATTTGATGATTTCCCGTACTTAAAAAAAAGGGTCCAACACCAAAATACTGTGTTAAACCACTTTTTCACACACCAAAGTTAAAATGAGAAATCAAGAGTATTGCGCCATCAAATCGCTTTACTGAAGAACACTTCAGGCTATATTGCTAAACATCATTTATTTCATGCCTGCGTGTTTCAGTTGCGTGCCTGAAGTAGCGAGCTTCCTAATTAATATATGTAAATAGCCTGGGCTATTTATTGAAGTATACGTTTATATACATCAGTTTTATACAGGGTTACTTCGGAGACAGTGCGCAAATTTTATTTGTAGCAAGATCATTAAAAATAATTATATAGATATTTTTTTGTTTTACCATGATTCGAACAATAGGTTTTAGAACTGTATAAATCAACCGATTTGAATTATGCTGCTTTTGTACTTGACAAATCCGTTTCAAGTTGGCGGCACTATCTAGGTATGCCACCTTTGTAACTGTTACTTTCGTCGTCTTATACCTTCTTTTCATCGCCGTTCGTTAGACAGAGATCTAATTAAATCTATTATTATAAATTCAATCCTGTGTTATTTTATCCATCAGGATTTAGACATTTAAAGTGAAGTAGTTATATTCACTCTTTTCGATGCTTGAAAACGAGGTTTTTTTTTATAATTATAATTAAAATTGAAATCGTGAATCTGTAACTTGCGGTGCGTTTGTGCTTATCTTAAAACGGCTAAACGGATTTGGATGAAATTGACACTCAGATGGTTTATAACCTGGAGTTTATACCTATAAATGACATGGCTTAGCGACGGCTGAGTAGGAAGTGGAAATTCAGAGCCGCTGCTGGCTGAGTGGCACAGACTCACAAGTACCAGGAGATCAGAAACATTGAAGTATTTCCGGGAATTCAATCATGAGTATATGATAAATGCTCGAAAACCAAGGGCACAGGGCTAACTACTATTACAATATACAATTTAGTTACATTTAAAATATAAGATGGGGATAAAATATTTTTCTTTCTGTCTGGATCCTATTTTGAAGTCTACGCAAACAGAGTCGTGGACAGGAGCTAGTATCAAATATGATCTAAGATAATGTGTGTGCCTGTTGCATGGAAGAAAAATTTGCACTGTCTCCGAAGTAACCCTGTACATTTATGCAAACGGCGGAATTGCAGTAGGTAAGTTAAATTTATGAATAAGTAATTTTCAGTCGGCTGTTTGCTTAATTATTGTTGTTTAATTAATTTTGCATGTCTAGATTAGATCTGGGTTACCTTTGTTCATTTACGGTATGGGCGTTATTACTGAACGACGTACCTACGTAAAATGGTTTGGCGATTAATCAAATTATTTCTGAATGTGCTTGTGCTTTTTCAATGTGTGTGTTTTCCTACAGGAAATAAATACTTATTAAATAGACAGGACGGTATGTCTTTGTTTCCATGGAAGATGAGTAGGCTTTCAGTGTCGGACGCAATCTGTGTCGATACTCTTGCACCATCCCATCTTCCTAGTTCATCGAGTTGTGCTGGCGCTGCCGCTGCAGAAAATCTTAAGCGGCGGAAATATAGTAAAGATATTGGTAACTATATTTTCGAGTCGTTTGGGGTTGAACCTCTCGGGCCATGGGGCCCTTTTGCTCACAGCCTTATCAACGAAATTTCGAAAAGGCTGGTTGACACTTCTCGGCCAAGGTCTGGCTTTTACGTCGCCAGTCTCTGCTGACAGCGAAAGGACGAATTTTTGATGCTATATTTTAGTTTGTAGTTAGTTTACTTTATTTTATTTGTTAATTACCTATAGTTTTTATAAAATTGTTGTAATGTGAAAATACAGATCTAGGTTTTTTATAGGTTCGATAAATAGATAGATACCTACATAGAAAGCCAAATAATACTAATACTATGGTAAGAGAACACAACGCATACACCAGCTACTTTATTTTCAACTTAATTATTTTACTTCACATTCATAGCTCGTAAATAAAATTATTTTCAAAGCAAAAACCTGATGGAAGTTTCTATAAACTGGAACCATTGAAAAACTACAACAACCAGTCTTGCTAAGCCGGGTTACCCCGTAACTGGGTTTTAGTGATCTAATAGGCAGTCGTTCCATAATTTACTTTTACTGAGACGCTTAAACTTGTACTGGAAAACGACTCCAAAACAGTTGAAGAGGATTGACAGATGATAATGATAAATTGTTGAAAAACACCTCCACGTATTTTAGTAGAGGGAAAACAAATATTTAAAAAAGTGTTTAAGGATATTACAAAAGTGTTTTATAAATCCTACAGTAAACCAAACATTTTGCGCTATTTTTATTTAAACCAAAGGCCGTATAAATCATATGAAGAGCTATAAACTCGAGCCATATAATTTTTATATCCACGATGCGGAAATAGCGCTATATACGTTCAATCATACATATATGGATACAGCGATATTCCACATACACACATGTATTTATTTTGAATCATATCGATTACCTGTATGAGGTCAGAACGGAATATGACCTATATTTCGATGGTTTTAAATATTAAATTCGGGTAGAATCCTTTGTTCTCATGGTTTATATAAATGTAGATCGTGTTTTAAAAGTTTGACTACTTATAGGATCACTCCGTTGTCTGTCTGTCCGTCTGTCACAGCCGATTTCCTCCGAATCTACTGAACTGATTCTGTTGAATTTTGGTAGGTTCACATAATATGAACTATTGTGACCCAAACACGAACGCGTTTCGTATATAAATAAATGTTGAGTATGGGGGTCACTTTTGGGGGACAAACAAAAAAATAAAAAAAAGTTTTTCAAACTGAACCGTGCGTAATTATATTTGATTATAATTTTTGCTTTTAAAGTTGGACATAAACATATCTGGCGTAAAATGGATGTAGTTATACCTCAATCTATCCCGTGGAATACAGGCCCGATGTTAAACTTTTTAAAACCTTCCATTTTACGGTACCTACCTCCTGATCAACAGAAATTGCCGCAGCCACGTCATCTTGCTGTCATACATGTGATCCGATGAATCTGTGTCGATTAATCAATCAAGGCTATAAAACTCCAGATACAGTTGACAGTAATAAATATCTTTAGTCACAATGAAGTGACTATAAAAGAAGCTATTTCCTGACGTGACTAATCTTCAAGTCCTACCCCAAGCATCATCATCACGCAAATCAGGCAAAATAAAAATACTTCTGTACCGACAGTAGCTAACTGTAACAATCTAAAACTTCTATCTGTGAGTCATGCTAAAAGTTCAAGGTTTTACATAACAAAACATGCTAAAGTTACTGTTAAATTAGCACTTTTTATACCATTCATCATTTTAGTATCAGCCTTTGAATCTCAACTGACATGGAACTTCTCATACTCAACTTTTTACGGTTTGCTATGGTACCTCGTTGCTTGATTTATTCTTGACATGACAAATCAATCAAGGTTTTAGCGGTCTAGACTTTTAATTATACCTATACGAGTTATCTTTCAATGTCTTTAGAAATACCTAACCATTTTCTGACTAATAGCCACGACAATTAACCGATTACTCTTTAATACTAGCCTAAATTTCATTAATCTTTTAACCTACCCCAACTGACTCATTCTGATAAAAATAATCTTAACAAAATAACAGTAGCAATCCGACACGTATCTATGATTCACACAAAAGTTCAAGGTTCACACAAAAACTACTACAATAGCTGTAAAATTAGTACATTTTCTAATATTAGTCATGTTAGTCACGAGCAATTACCCCGCCTAGGTGGGTAGGTATACCACTACATCAACCATAGAACGAAATGCCCCAATTCCAGTATGAGTCACCCACGAACGGCCTTCGCTGCTATAAACGATGCCTTGTATTTTGCATAATATCGATCGTTCCAGGAAAACGTTATTAATAGGCGTTATTTTTAAACTAATGTTTGATTTTTTTTTCCTTATCACGGTGATGAAATGTCTAAGTAATTGGAGACATAACAATTTGGAGGTGAAAGGGCAGGAAAAACACGTCCGAGTTAGTGCCAGTATTGTTAGTCATTGTCGCATTACCTATGATGGTGTCATCGTATATTCTAAATAGGTTCTATACATGTCATGCGTAATACCAGTACCTAAGTGCCTTCATTGTGTTGCCTTGCGCAGCGTAACACAGTAGTGACGCTTGAGTGAAGGTTCGCACGTGGTTGCCTTTCCACCACATTTTGCAGTAATATTGCAAAGCTGCCATCTGAAGCTTTGCAATATTTCATATTTTTTAAAAACGTTTTTTTTTTTTTTTACTGAACTGTATATTTTTTTCTGTCCCATAGACAAGTGCGACGCAACAAAGCGACTGCGAATTTTCATAGGGTCTCTCTAAAATTAATCTTGATCGAAAAAAAAAGATGAAAAGAGTTGTCTAATGGCCACTTCATCGCGCCTATCTGCGGTACCCTTTTTTAGTTTGGGAAATCATCAAATGACTCCTTCCGCTCTAGACGGAGCGGAAGGGAGTGTCAGACTCTTACTGACTTAAACCCATCCGTGTTCCTACCACAAAAACATACAAACAGGACAGGACAGCTTATGTACAAAGTCGAGCTTTACTTAACCCGGGATTTATCACCCTTTAATCATATCTTAAACGCCAACAGTGAGAAAAGTCACATATATCCCTAACCAATTCTCATTTTATGTAATCTAGATAAACTAACGCTTATTGTGGCTTCACACAAAAGTTTTTAAGAAGAAGTTTCTACCAACTTAATAACCGTCCACCTGACTGTCTTGAACCCAGTCAAAGTTTTAATAAAGGAGCAAAAATAGGCAACGATTCATATTTCTTTTAGGAACCACAAGTGCTCTTTGCCTTACCGGTAAACTTATAAATAGTCAAACTCAGCTCTTTATAACTAATTTTACTCATCAAGTTTTCTTAGCAAAAGTTTTCGCAGAAGCTCTTTGATTTTGCGAGACTACAAAGTGTATGGTTGGCAACAACAACTTAACTACTTAATTTTACCTGCGTACATTCGCTGTACCTAATTTCCATACATTTACATTTTTAATTGGACGACTCAGGTAGAGTACACGTGATATTTGAATTTAAAACTAGTTTTTGTAAGTAAAGGTCGACTTCGTTGACTTTTGTTGTCATTTGCTTTAATGATTAGAACTTTTTGAAATTGGTAGGATTTCACAAGTCAACGCTAAAATATTAGTTAACACTTACATGTTAGTAATGTGGATAACTTACTGTCTAAATATTTTGTAGAATCTTCTTAAAACCATTATGATTCCAATGTGGGAGGGAGTTGGAGCTATACAACGCATATCACTGTCCCTTTTAAATAGGAATCATGATGAAATTTGGCACGTCAAAGTGCCTTCGAGGTGCTGGTACCCTTTTAATCCAAAACATTCTTAATTATGGCCGTATAAGTGTTATTACCAGACTTATACTAAGCCTGCTTTCCTAGTTATAAAATTTTGACTCTTTTGTTCAAAATGGAATAAAATGTACCTACTTATATTCGATGATTACTAGATATAATCGTAAAAAAAAAATAATAATTTTATAACTGTTTTTTTTTCCAACCGTACAGACATACACCACACCATACGGCCCATACATAATTCCCACGATAATGGGTTATGATTCAAAAATTTACTTCTAAAGAGAATCATTGCAGAAAAATCTGCGTTCGTCCGCTTTCTGTGCGTCATTACTGTTCCTGGTACTAATGTTACTTTGAAATGGTCTTAGAACACGTGACTATAGGTACCTATGTTATAAGTTAAGATGAATAATGTTTAAACAAGATTTTTTTTTAAGTTTGCATTGTCATGTCCGTCCGTCTCTTAAGTTCCTTGCTTTATTCAGAGGTCCTCGGACTGTCAATGTCAAACGGATCAAGAGTGCAAGTACGCATTAGTCACTCAACGTCATCTTTTGTGGACTTGCATCATATTTTTGTGACGAAACATCGGACTTGTCAATCATTAGAAATCGATATTTTGACTAATCTAATCATGGTTATTTGCTCTGAGAGACAATTCATGTAACATGACGTCAATATATTGTACTATTTCAGTATTTAGGCACTATTACGACATAATTATGCAATTCATATGTATTCTTCTCTTAGTTGGTTTAGGTGCTTCTTGTCAGTACTGTAATGAGTACTCAGATGATGCTGGTATTTCCTAGCTGACGGTAGTCATCTAGTTTACTTTGAAAAAAATCACATGTAAAATTATTGTTAATTTACAAATGATTTTAACTACCTTTGTTAATCAATCAAGCAATTTGAATGAAGAACACAGGTGTAGGACCTTGGAAGACCTAGTGAGGATAAGGACAAAAATTTTTTTTCAGATACTAAGTTCCCATTGGATAACTTTCGTCTTTCTTAGCAAGTGGGTCATAATTTTGAAACGTTTGTAAGTGCTATTCATATTTTGTGTGCCTGCTTCCCTATAGATATTTCTTATAAATAACTTGGTACAATCTAAAAGGAAAACAATTCGTAAAGATTACCGCAAAACGAAAAATAAAAACAGACAATATTCTCCATTACAATACGCATATTCTCGACACTGCGTATTCTCTAGAGCAGAAATAAATTTGGTAAAAAATACACATTCATCATCCGTGTTGTACCGGGTTGATCTCTTGCAGGGATCAGCGAGATTTATGACGTAAAATGACGTTCCTGATCGTTGTAGGAACGCATATTTACGGGCCCTTTTGGCTTGGTTATTTTTTTTTGTCTATTAGAGAGGCTCTATTCAAAGATGAGAAGATTGGTTTGTTTTACTCCAATGGCAGTTGCTTTAAGAAAATATTGTTTAAGGTTCATCATCATCATTCAGCCAAAAAACGTGTGGACGTCTTCTGGCTGGAAAGAGGATGATTGGGGAGGCATATGTCCAGCAGTGGTGCTGAATGTAGGCCTCCGTCAAGTATCGCCACATCGACCGGTTCTATTCGTATCGAATCTAGAATATTCCCGCGGTCGTCACCATCAGTCCACCTTCCAACGTGGTCGCCACTCCAAGAGCTTTGGAACTCATGAACTATCTGTTCTACGAGCAATATGCCCAATGCAGTTTCGATTCTTCGGGCCATGTCGGTAACCTCTTCTGCGGATATCGTATGCATTTTTTGAGGTTATTGTGTAAGTGTCATTATTGCACAATATGAATTGTTAGTCCACAAGGATTAGGTACAGTCATTCCAGAAGTTTTATTGAAATAGGATCTGACTAAACCAGTAGGCACTTTATTATTTTACTTAGGTAGGTACTTATTCTCGTGGTTGCTTGCATGCATTGTCTACTCGGTTTAACCTCGTGCCATCTTTTTTGCCAATATTTAGATTCTAGGGATCCAGTGGTTCATAATATTTTACCTATTAGCTAAGATTTTAAATTGATGGCTGAAACGATATTAAATTACTAATCCATAGCTTTTGTTTTTTTTTTATTTAAAATAATATAGTCAGAAAAATAAAAAGGGCAAGTAAAAAAATGGCAAAAGGTTAACAGTTAAGCAACTGACTTGACACAACAACTGCACATAACAATTTCAAATTAACAGCGCCCTTATGTCTGAGCAGTGAGGGTGCTAACGGTTTAAGTGCGGTTGACGGTATATGACCTTTACAACAATAATCTGTTCTTCCTCTTGACAACAACGTTTACAAGATTAAAAATACACGGTGTTTGCCACGAAGTAAACTGTGACCCTCGCTCACAATCTTGTTCGACACCGGTAAGGCTTCGAATGCATGTACATCCAATGTTTTACCGAGTGACGGTAAGAGCTTCTTATACAGTGATTATCATTTGTAGAGATATAAGCGACTTTTTTTTTAAGGATGGGAAATCATTAAATGACTTCTTCCGCTCTAGGTGGAGCGGGAGGGCGTGTCAGACTCTTACTGACTAAAACTCATCCGTGTTCCTTCTAAAGCCCTTTACGTTCTAGTGCCGCGGTGACTCTTTCGAACAAATTCCGCAACCCTGGCAGGCTCTGGCCTTAGCGGGCACAGTGCTGACCCCCGAGCGTGTCCTCCGGCTTAATCCGAAACAGGTACCTCCCGAAACAGCCGTGTCCGGTAAGTACCTGCGTCAGGCGGAAGGTGAGGACGCCGTGGCGCCTCTCCCGCCACTCCTCAAAGAGGGGCCTTACCGCCGCAATTGTGGCGTGCGCAATGATAAAAGCGACTATAAAGCCTTTTGAGATCGATTTGTTGCAGTTTGACGATATGATAAGTAGAGTCACGAGCAAACACCAAAGGAGTAGGTATCTTTGTTAAATAATGATTCCAGCTTTAAAAAGACCGATATATTTGATGAAGGTATGAGCATTTTCTACTCTATTGAATTTTGCGTCAAATTAACGTATTTACCTATCCCTGTAACTACAATATCGTATGCTATTTTCGGAAATCAATATAACGTAGATATTGAGGTCAATTGCTTTTGGAAGCAAAATTCTACGGTTCCAAAAGAGTTTCTACGCTTAAGCTCTCTCAAAGGAAACCAATCAGCGCTGGGTTTCGAACATTCACATAATCCTGGATTGACCTTTTAACTTTTAAATCAAGTCTATGAATAGAGAATTCGGCTTTTTTGAGCACGAAGGTAAGCAGGAACTACAGGACGCCAACAGCTGGCATCTGCTGGCATTCAGTTTGAAATATATTATGATGCCCGAGTTAAATCATTTTCAGTTTCATCTCCCTTATACAGGTTATTCTTTAACCTAGCTGGGAATGCAGCACCTCACCACCATTTCAGTTGTAGTTTTAGTACACATAACAATTTGTCAACCCTGTAAACTACTATGTACTACAATGCTGTTATTATGAATAAACAATTTATTATTATTAGATTCCATAATATAAAATTATTCTGATTCACGTTTCCCTAGAGCTTTGATTATCTTTTTCATCATGTCTCTTGACTTTCCTACAATTTTAATTATTTCGTACAACATCAAAACAACTTTACGACTGTTCTGGCGTCCAAAAAACTTCGCACAAGTACTGACTGGGCATTCAGATTGCTAAAAATATGCAAATCACGAACGTAAAGTTAGCCAAGTGTTCCTTCTAGGTCATAGAGCCCAGGGGAATAGGAAACTTTATCTTCTGAGATGTAAAGATAAGTGTCAAGGTTCACTGGACATCTAGGTGGGCCATTACTTCAGTCTGTCTGGGCAGCCTTATGCATAATGCCCACTGAACCAGTAAAAAGCATCTGCTAGAATTTCAACGATAACGGTCGGAACACTTTGCATACCTAACTATAGGTTTTTTGGGTTTGTGGGAAATCGATTGGGTTTTCATGGAATGCCGTTATCAATAGATATGGGTTATTCCCTTGATCAGATTATTTTAACAATGACCAAGTGGATAGGTACCTATGTATCTAGATACCTACCTGTCAGAATCTGAGATTAGATTATTAGCAGACCATACTTTTTTTAACCATTTCTACCATGACGCAAATTGCAAGTGACCTCCCACTGAATCCATTTGAATATTATTATAAATATTTGAAAAGTTTTTTTGACCACTGATTAAACTTTTAACAAACAGTTTTTACACTAAAACTTTACTTAAAAAACGACGAAGACGCTGTTAAGTACTTTAAAACTATAATCTTCTTACAGGTGTTCCTGTCCTTACTTAATATTATAAATGCGAAAGTAAGTTTGTTTCTTTGTAACTCTTTCACGCCTAAATTGCTGAAGCGATTTTGATGAATTTTGGTACAGATATAAATGGGGACCCCTTTTTTGCGAAAATCTATAGTTGCTAACGCGACCAAAGCTACGAGCAAAAGCTAGTATTATTTTGTTGGTACATAAAAAACTTGTAGGTTTCTTACCAACCCACACCCACTTTAAAAATACAACCCATTACACAGACCTAACTACTTATTTTTCACGTTGCAGGTTACCCCATGCTACTCCCTCAGGGAGCCTTTCACCTTAATGACCGCCGGATCAATCTGCTCCCATCTGTAGCACGAGAGCTTGCGTGCCTCGACACACAACTTATCCAAGAAGCCAGGCCATCTGAGTAATGGGCTCGGAGACACGCGACGCAAAGTGGATGTGGTTAAGTGAAACTGATTTTGATTAAGGTCGCTAAGAACTTGATGAGACAGTAATGAAAAAAAATGGAATTGCGATAACGCAGGAGTAAAGTGGAATTCAGATAAAAATCTTATTTTCAGGAGTGTGATTTTAGGGTTCCATCAACATCCGTAACAAACCGAATCCTTATAGAATCACTCGGGTGTCTATCTGTCTGTTTTTTTGCAATTTTCTCCGAATCTACTGGACCAATTCTATTTCGTACACATATGAACTACTATGACTCAAACACGGGCGCCTTATGTAAATAAATATATTTTGAGTCACTTTTGGAGGGCAAACTAATAAATTAAAAAAACAAAAAATAATTTTAAGTTATTCAAGAAATTAGACGAAATATTACCACAGACCAAACAACTGGGCCTAAAATTTTGAAAAAAAACATGCAAATAATCGTTCTTTACCTATAGATTACAGGAAAACCTATAAGAAGTCTATAGTGTTAAAATAACTTGTTCAATAAAAGTATATTCGTTCGGAACCCTTTGCACGCGAGTCCGACTCGCTCTTGGACAGTTTTTAAAAAGTAACAACTGTATAAAAATATCGACGCTTCACAAATTTTCTAACGCGCGTTCTACAATTTATCATATTAGTTATGAGCAGTTTATTTTATTTTGTTTCGGGAACTGGGCTAACGAGCGGCAAAAAAGTTGTTGGTACATCTAATGGAAAGAGGTCACCGCTTGAAAAACTAAAAAAAAAAACAATACCATAAAATATACTACTGATTAGACTACTACTGACTGACTGACAGACAACGCACAGCCGAATAACTACTACTGGTCGTAAAAAGCTGAAATTTGGCATGTAGGTTACTTGGGGAGTGTAGAGGAGCTTTAAGCGAGGATTTCCCGAAATTCCAACGCGAACGGGAAATACGGGATAAGTCGCGGGCAAAAGCTATTACTATGTAAGTTTCTAAATACTCTGTTCTGTTTTTAGCTCATTGATAATTGTTTTGAGTAATTTGTCCTCAATGAACTCCCATAACATGTGGACGATAATACAACGAATGCTCACGGTATTTTTTCCTATAATTTCAGAAATAAACTGTGATACAACAAGTGGAATTGTTGTATCACAGTTTATTTCTACCTATTAATTAATTACCTACTTAATTAATAACAATAGGTGCAGTAGGGTTTCCCGAATTTCCTTAATATTGTTTGTTTGTATTTATTTACCGTCAGAATATAACCATTTCAGTAAATACTGAAACAGGACTCTGACATTCAAGAGTATCGGTATGGAATAATAGAAACTGGTTTTGTCTAGCAACAGCAAATTCAAATTCAAATTCAAAATTCAAAAGTCATTTATTCAAATTAGGCTGAGTGCCACCACTTCCTAGTGTTTTAGCTGGGAAGAAGAAGTGGCGCAACAAACTCCCCAGCAAAGATTCCAAAAACATAACTCTATCGAAAACAAAAGGCTGTTAATAAATTTTCAACTATCATGACACTACAACCAAAAAAAACATCACAAACATTTTAAAATTCGAATATTCCAGTTTCGAATTTTTATGTAGCCAGCCAGTCATTTGTTACCCGTTGTGCAGAACTTTTTTCCATTTCATTTTTTAAAATGCGTTCCAGGTTCGAATATTGCATACAAATAGCGCATCGGCCCAGTAATCACAATTAAAATGGCGGCCAAGATGAGAATGCTACGTGGAACATTACCATCAGGAACGTTTAAGTACCGGCTGAATTGAAACCGTTTATGGGTGGAAAAATTAAAACGAGATTTGAATTTCGTATTCCGTGTACGCTTGCCTGGGTCATAAATGGTAATGCTAAAGCTGGATTGTGGAATTGTTAATAAATGAAGACAGAAGAAGAACTGTGAAGTATATTATACTAGTGTATATACTGTATATACTTCGCTATATATATAATATTATAAATGCGAAAGTTTCGATGTTTGGATGGCTGGACGGGCAGCAGCTAGTAAAATATAAATTATTATTTCAGCACCGAGTTTTTTCTAAATAAATATTGCTTGTATTTTGACTTTCAAGCTTTAATTAATAAACTTAAATTTTCCACATGAAAACTGTTTTTCTTTTGAACGTTCCAGAAATAAAACTACACTGGAAATACGATCTGAAAACCGAAAAACGTTCACAAGTCCTCCAGTCATAACGGACGTTTTCAATTAAATCCTGACCCCCTCTACCATACTCTATAGCACATACAAAAAAAGAAGTAATTTCAATACACGCAGCCTAGAAAAAACGTCAAGAGGTTTTTTGCGCTCCATTACAGCCGGTTCGGATTACGACCGACGACGTGGAAAATCTCTATATCGTTAATTGAAAACGAACCGTTCCGTGGACAGCCGGAAGAAAAAATGCATAAGCCTTATTATAAGCCTGCTGTAAACGGGTATTATTTAGTCTTGTCGACGTATTGGTGCACTGGAATGCAATCAAAAGTTTTTTAACACTGTGGTATGCTAGATATATTGAAAGATCTATTTTTAAGCGTTAATGGACATTCCGTAAACGATTTGACCACTGAAATTATGTGTTAGACAAGCGATTATTCATGATGTATGGATTTAAAAAAAGTGCAAATTCACAACATGGAAAGAGGAATCAGACTCAATAAATAAGCAGAAAATACTCTCGAAAACCGCAGACAAAGAATGTGTAAACAGTTTTTTTAGCATCAAATAATTGAGTCATCGCAAATATTTGGATTGTCTGAATTCCAATATTTATTTTGAACAGAGCGTCCGAATTAGCGCGGCAAAATACTCACACCCACTCATTTTACGAAACGTGTGCTACTACTATTTTTAAATTAAATATCAACACATTCTTATCACTGGAAAAAGTTGAACTACCTACAAAGATAAATTTTAACATAAGTTATGAGCACCTACCTCATTAAATTAGGTAGTAATTATTTCAATGACGTCAATGTCATACAAGACGCGCAGTTGTTTTGTATTTTGTAACTAGTCGAGTTTATTGTACCTAACCATGGAAATTATTTATCATATACCTACTAAGAGTACCTAACAGTGGAATTGTTCATAGAACTTTTCTTTTCAGACAGTTCAAATCACTTTTTTGCAACTTATCTAAAAAAGTGACAGACTATTTTTACTAGCTCCATTCTATTGAACTGGACGCAGACGAATCTTAAATAAACAACTATTTCCTAATTTTTTGGATATGGCCGGCTTGCTTTGCTTGTCATCATCAATTTTCCCCAAGCGTCGCCATATCAACTGATCCGTGTCTTTTACAACCAGCGGATTTCCGCGGGCTACGGCTTACTGTAGTTTAGAAATTACACATATGTTATTCTAAATTACTGCATTTCTCAATCCTAGGCACAGATTTTTGTAGATATTAAGCCCACGTAAAACTACACCCTAAATACAGCATCACCACGAAACCTACAAGAAATCTATCACCAAACCGCTAACCACTTAATTCTTCTTCTAAAATACGATCGCGTGTGAAACCGACATTCGTTCCGAACAATATCCTTGCACTTGCACCGTAAGGGGCCGGCCAGAAACTGCAAGTTAATCGCCATATATTACAGCGATACATCATTAGGACGACCCTTAAGTAAGTTGTAAGAGGAAATAAATAAAGTAGTCTCTCGGTAAATTAGACGCCATATTGCTGGGAATCCTGTCGACGTTAATCATTTTTGGCAGAAACAAAATGTATGGGTTGCATTATTTTTGGGTGCCAACCGGCGAAAATAATACTGTAGGTAACTACTTTCAACAAGCAAAGGTTAGCATGGAATTTCAAACCAAAAATAGCTTTAATATAACCCAATGACGTACGCCTACGCGAGTCTTGTACTTTTCCCAAGAAAAAAAAAACAATTGAACACCACAACGAAATGTCATCGCTATTTTCTTCGAAAGACCGTAAATTATTTTTACTGTTTCGTCATTTAATTCCATCTACATACAATGATGTCCAGTGGCGTCGGCAACAGCGTTTGCATAATGAATACTGCGCATAATCACGTTCTATGTCAATAGTGTTCGCACGCTGCGCGCATGCTGACGTCATGGGCTGTCACGTGATCGCCTGAAGAGTTTTCCAGGCGGCTGGTGAGTCATACTAGCCATGGGTTGTGGTACAAGTTAGAAGTGATCTAACAAAATTTTTTGCACCCGAAATGTGCAGTGTGCAACAACAAGGCAACGAAACCCTGAGCAAGCTCATTAAAACCTTTTTATTTTAATCGAATTTTCACATTGATAGGTTAGTTACGTCATTTACTCTTAATTATCTTTCCGATTGTTGACAAATCTGATGTTGATATTTGGTATTTTCATCAACCATCAAATGTCAATGATAGCAGTATTTTAAGCACCCAAATGGAATCATGAAATTAAAAACAAATCATAATCTCCAAAACAATTTCTTTCAATGTAGTTTTCTCATTGGTACATAGAACCCGCTACCGCTTATAAATTAGGCTCATTTCAGCCTTGAACTCGGTGTATGGAAATTTTATACGTCGTTCGTACTCCGTCGCACCCAAAGGCATTGTAGTCTGAAATAGACACGATACAACACTAGTCATTTGACAAAAATATGTGCTAGAATGGTATTGCTCTTGTTATCTCCTATTTTATACTCCAGCTTAAGGGTTTATGTGCAATGTAGTTTGTAGGTAATGTGTTTGACTGCTGTCTTTCAGGTTTCGAACGTTGAAAGTGGATCATTTACCAGGTACATTTATTGCAGTGAAATCCCCATGTTTTACTAAAAAGGTCCTTTTGCAATTATTGAGTAAATAAGCTTTGGCTCTAGAATATTTTCTTAGAAGATCGTAAGAAAGCTTCATCTATCGTTCTTCGTGTCGAACAAAGATCTGTAAAATAAAGATCGAATGTGTTTCTAACTTGTTTTAAGAGCTTTCTCGACGATTCTACGTAGAAGTTATTTACTAAGCTAACTACAAAAAAATGTGAACCCGATATCAAGATCAAGAAATGACTCATTAACGAGCTGGCAACAGTAGATATAATTACATTTATATTCTAATCAGCAAGAAATTATTACCCTCACATACCAAGTAATAAAGATACGAAAAATATAGCGCATGTTACCCATAAAACGTAATAACACAGACATGTCACACAAATGTAATAACGATAATATAATTAACAGCAATGTCATTAATATTCGAATGACGTCATTTTCACACCGCATTGTTCTACTGAGGTAAAGGACATAATTCATCGCCGCGACAAGGACACGACACCACAAAAGGATCCACGATCCGACGAACATTTTAATCTATCCGTAGCTCGTAATGTCTATATGTACTTAACTAAATTACTTGCATAAATCATATTTAAACGTGACGAACGCCGGCGCCTACAAACCCCGCATAACATAACACACGCAATTACTAACTCTAACACGGTGGGATTAGTTTGAAAATCGGTTGGGAGTAAGAAAATCTGCCGGAAAATTCGTAGCGATATTAAAAATGTTATTTATGACTCGCGATATAGAGATCAATTTCGTATTTTCGGTTTAGGTGCTGTAGGAAAGCGTTATCTAACCGAGGATTTTTTGCGAGAGTTATTTCGTTCTCGTGACCGCGTCGGGTCCGTAGAGTGAAAGCGGTTTTTTGTAGCTGTTTTCAACTGCAGGATTAAAAGTAATAAGTAGTATGTCATATACATAGATATAGTAATTAACATGTAACATTTGAAAGCCGTTTAAAATGTTTGCGCTATCTGCTGCGATTTACTCAACAAATATTTACATTTTCGTAGACTTTGCTCTAGAGTCGGATGGTAAGTTTAAATTGTTTAGGATTACGAATTCGAAACATTTACCGTATTCTCCATTGATAATTTCCAGTTTATTTTTACTTGTTTCTAACAGCTACCCAGTTGATTAGTGAACGGAGAGAGTGGTCAATATCTCTTTCAATGCCAACATTCCCACACCTTTTTAATGTTTGCATTCTTCTTAATCCTACGCACATTTCGTAAATTACTCCCAAATCAATGTTGGTTTTAAGAGGTTAAGGAAAACTAATCTAAGAAAATTTTGCAGATGCATGGGACTTGATTTCTCCAAATAGATACTTTAGATAACCAATAACCTTCTCTTCCATTTTCCGGTCTCAGTTATACTTTACCAAACGAGACATTTCAAAATTCTTGTTGCAATATTACGAACCATTTTCTCAAAAATCGACCATTAATTCTAATTCCCCATTTTCAAACTGAAACATTTATGACATCTCAAACATTTAAGTCCCCATGAAATCGCGATAAAACAGTTTTATTCTTACGAGACTCTCTGGTACAATCTGTTCTTTCCCACCGGGAACTTGGTACACTCGTTCGATGATTTATTCCGTCCCTTATCTTCGGTACATGTACGTACTCCATTAAGATTAGGTATTCATGTTGCACACCTGATACTTTGAAAGCGTTTGACATTGTGGTAATGTTGGCTGTTTGTGTGCGTGGGTAGACAGAAGATGGAATTTCATCGTTTGGCTGTTTGTGCCTAGATGTTGGCAGAATTGTTAATGGAAGGTAGGACGATATGTTGTTGGGTTACTAAGTGACATCTTTTATTTTATGAAAAGGTAAAGTTGTTAGTTTGTACACAAATTATCTCAAGAAGTCTCACATGCAAGACTGATAGAAAAAAGAATAAACTAATAAGAAAAAGTCTAGTCTAGATATATACATATGTACGTGCATAAAGCGGCAATTAACCTGCCGTATCTAAATCAAACTCGTCGAGACACAAAACTCGTATGCAACACACGTCTCACTCGTTCTTGATACTATAGAATAATTAACACAGATTTGTGAGCAAGTTTGCTGCTCCATGCTAAGGGGGTTTGCAGGGGACATATCGATAGGTACTTGCTAAGTCATTCTGTCTGTATATAGAAGTTTTTTAGTACCTAAGTTATCTTGATAATTATTTTAGACTTGCTCTATCAAAAGGAAACATCTTTTTGAGGTACTAGCTTCTGACAGTCTTCCCCGTGCGATAATTGAAAACTGTTCCAAGGGAAAGTTTTCTTTATCCTAATCCAGAACATGGCCTATCCGAGCCTTAAGTTTCATCCATGTTAGTTCAGCCGTCAAGTAGTGAAGAGGTAATAGACAGACAAATAGACCGACAGACAGAGTTACTTTCGGATTCTTATCCGTTCTTCTCCATAAGAATCTACTTTTTACAAATGTCACAATAATATTTTAATTTCAAACTGTAAATTTGACGTTCAAAAGTGCCTTTACATGATCTAGTTGAAATAAATTAATTGAATTTGACTTCGATTTATAAATATTAGTAGGTATGGAATATTTTTTTATGGAAAGTGTGGAATTTCATTGCCCATAAGGCAAAAGTCATTTATTCAAATTAGGCTGAGTGCCAGCACAAAACGCCTGCCACTTCTTAGTGTTTTAGCTGGGAAGAAGAAGTGGCGCAACAAACACCCCAGCAACATATCTGTTTGTTGAGTTAGAAGAACTAGCATTTATATAATAGTTTGCAAAGTATTCAAAGTATACAAAGTAAGTCAGTACCGCATTTTTTTAGATATATAAATTGAGTAATTATGCATAAGTAAATTAATTAATTCTTTGTGTTTGTTCTAACATTATTATTATTACGAACGTAGTTTTAAGATATATTTTTTCTTTAAAAAATATGGGCGTTAGGTACTTAGAGTTCTGTTTTATTTAAGCTTCAGCTTATAGATGGTACCTATAATTTATTATAGCTTTATATTGTGAGTTTATAAAAATAATAATGTAAATGCATAATAATACTCTATAATATAATGTGGTTTATTTAATTTACTTTCATGTAGTCTATCAACATTATTTGCAGCTGCATGATTTTAATATCGGCTTTCACCCCAAATCCTTGGACTGTGTCCAAGAGCTTATTATTTTGTCTGCAGCCTCACAGTGTTAATTAATATTACTAACACCCATTTTGTCATAAGATGCGTTAGTCTCTTGTTTTAACTTATGTTAGCGTAAAATTAACCTAAGGTATAAAGTCAATAATTGAAAGAATGTTTCGAAGTACCTACAACATAGGTACTTTACAGAGCAACTCGTTTCTAAATTAAAAAGGTTGCCATATTTAACATTTACTGTAGGTAGTTATAGTAGGCGCCAGATAATCGTGGAATAACGGTCATTGACCCACCTACAATTATTGACATTTTTAATTTGAAAAAACGAATTAATGACACAAAGCTGTCCCAAATCATCATCTCTCGTGATCCTTAACATTGTCTAATAATGAAAAACGATTCATATTTAATTGTTCAGGTACCTATGAACAGTTATTAGGGAAAGGTCAATATACTTTATTCCAAATTTATCTGGCGCCTACTATAGTTGGATCGAAAGTAGATTATGTGGCCTTAATAGACATTATTATATTTTACATATTCATTCCACAACAACACATATACCCAACGAACAATCTGGAATCATTTTTCTTTCTTTATTTTTATTTTTTTCTGACATTCTCGATCGCGTGAACATTAAACGTCAATTTGTACTTAAGCGGACGCGCCGTCTGGTTGACAATACCTTCCATACGATTTGCGATCAGCAAACGTTTACGTTAACGCGATTGAGTACGTTAAAAAACTCGCACTAGGTTAGACTCTGAACATTTTTTAGTACAAAAACTATAATCTTTATATAGCCTTAAGAATTGTCGTATTTTTCCAGCGTTCACATTCGCATCGCAGTCGCAAACTGTCAAAAACACCCCTAATTTCCCCACATTTTGACATTTATTGTCACTGAGATGATATTGCTACTTGAATTTGAATGCTTTTTAAGAACGAGATTTGGCATTCAGGTCTTTGCCCATAGCTTTTCTTGCGAGGACAGGATGAAAGGACTGTTGATTTATTAAGCAAAAATTATATCTGTTATGGTTTAAAAATATAATAATATTAAACAATCGCTTTTCCGAAAATGTCAGCCTTAATTTAATATCTGTGGTCGATGGGAGCGGTCCCGCCGACCGACTGCGATCGCCAACACGCCTGCCAAGCGTGACGATTATGGCAATGATGATGGTACTGACCTTGTCTGTGTTACGTTGTTTGTGCTACTCGTTACGTTTGAAGTTACTAAATTAGACATATTTAGGCTCTGTGTTCAATTAAAAATAACAATATAAACACAGTTATTTGCATAAATAAATCGTTTCAATTTCCTAATAAGGACAATTCTGAACCTCCAAAATTCCTTTTAAAATCAAAGTAATCCTACCTAAGTAATATAAAATAGAAAGTCATGTCAATCGTAAGTACTTAGTTTCTTTCTCTCAATCCAATAGTGAACTTGGCAAAGTTTCGTAGAAACCTATCCGTTTCTAAGTTACTCCCTAAATAAGGGTCTATCCGGACCCCCTTCCACCCCTGACATCTGTAAAGGGTTTTCAATGTCGACAAAGTTGAACAGCCCTTAGAATAAATAACTAGCAGTAGGTAAGAGGTAGTGATGGAGAGATTTTATCTGTGTTTATGTAATTTGTTTTATTTTGTGATAATTTGATAATAGCGGTAGTGACACATGGTGTTGTGATAATTATTTTTAACATGTTATGGTTTTCTTTCGAGTTTTACATTTCTTTATTGCAATCCTTATATTTTTCAAAATTTATGTCTTATCGTATTTATAATATTAAATAGTATACCATTTAAACTTGTAACAAATAAATTATACATACCTACGAATCTTTTAGTGATTACTTAATACTATGATTTGTACTATGTGGTGGATTGAGTTCCTTTGTCAGTTTCCGAACAATGTAAACAAGAAGAGGGTTTTTTGTTAATATCAAACAAGAGTCAAAATTAAATGACAAGGAAAAACCGCTATCTTAAAAGTACTCATACATATTAGATCACCCAATTCTCTCGATCCTTCAACAATGTACAAAAATAAAAGACAATCAATTTAGAAGCAGTTAACATTCAATAACAAAATAATCTCGCTGAAACATTGTAATACTAGGGCTGCAAATTTATGAAGTACCTACGGCGTAGCGCTACGAGGCTACGAGGTACGTGCTACGACCGCTACGCCGGTCGACGTGCTCTGCGGTGTGACGTCACGCGCTGATTTACAGCCTACGATGCTACGAGTTTATCGACCTCGCGCTTTTCATAAGAAATATTTTATTGTAACAAAATAAAAGTTGTGTTTTTGTGGTTTAGGCTTTGTTGCAATACTGTTTAGTGTTTAGAATCCAAAACTTTTCAGATTGCGAGTAGCTGTTTTTAAATTCAATTAAAACTCATTCGAACGTAAATAAAAATGTACATTGAAGCAGTAGAGTGAGCTTAAAAACGAAATTTCGAGTGACTTGATACACTTGGTCTAGTGGCTACTAGCGCTGTTTTTGAAGATACGATGCTTTTTTTTTAAGGATGAGAAATCATTAAATGACTCCTTCCGCTCTGCACCGAGTGGAAGGGAGTGTCAGACTCTTTCTGACTAAAACCTACCTGTGTTCCTCCAAACGCCCTTTCGTTCCAGGGTCGTGGTGAATCTTTCGAACAAATTCAGCAACTAGATACGAACCTGGATTCGATTTCCGGATTAGGCTGACTGGTCTGGAATTTCACAGTAGTAGATCGGGGTCAGAATTTGTGCCCGGTTGATGCCAATAGACTCGCCCCTATTTGTATATAGGGTGTTCCCGAAGTGCGTGGTCATATTTAAGTGTTGATGTCACCAACTGTAACAAACTGCTTGAAAAGTCTTTTCTTCGGAACTTTTTAGACCATTTGTCTGGCCGGATTTTTAAAAAAATGCAATATTTTTTTATTTTGAAATTGTTTATTTTATAGCAGCTACAGAACACCACCACCCTATATATGAGTAAAGAGATAAAGACTTAAGAAGAGTTCTACAGACGCCAGCACATCAAGCTACCTGAAACTGACAAATTTTCCCAATCAACCTTGAACCTAATGCTTTAGCGATAAAATTGAAAATCTATTAAAGAAATTTGGCAGATTGTTGTAGCTTGATATGCTGACATCTGTACATTATAGTACCTAGTACAATGTACAAATCTTCCCAACTCTTTAGTAAATTAAATACAGGCGTCATTCGGTGTTCTCCAACTGATATCCAATATGTTTGACCCCTCTACACAAACTATATTTTAATTACACTCAAACGACCGAATGCACCTGTCAGCCACTCACCCCCAATTGTTTACGCACGTCGGTACATCACATACTACAGTTCTGCCTACACTACATATGTGTGAACATAGCGTGAAGCCTGTCATTAACAGGCCGTGACATGTGCTAACAAACGTGAACAGCTTACTGATAAGTTATTGTTTAACTACTTTTTAAGACCGGTCTGTGGTAATGTAAAGTAAACTGGGATTCAAAAACATTTAAATCTGTAGGATCTCAGTAGCTAAGAAATGCACTAATAGTAAAGTTAACAAAATCCACTGTTGCCCAGAAGTAAAATTAATGAAGACAAACAAAAGATGAAATAATAATAATCAATTTGTGAGTGTTGGTATTACAAATTACAGCGTCGTATTGGTTATAAAAAGAAGATGTTCCTAATACTATAAAATTTACGTTTTTAAGTAGGTATAAGGAATTGTTAGTTTAGCTTCTAAGTACACAAAAACCAGAAACTATCCTGTATTTTTATCACCACGAGGTGAGGTTGTTATAAACGTATACGAATACGCAAATTCTGTGACCAAAACATTTTTAATATCACTGATATACGGGCAGCGACAGAATTTTTATGAATGCACAAATTGGCCACTAAAAATATCCCAAAACGATAAAGCTTACGCAATTTAAAACGCTTCACAACATCGTTTAAAACTTTCCATTATGGACGATATAAATAATTTCATACACGTATGTGTATGAAATTATTTATATCGTCCATAACCGAGATGAGATTACCTCAACGGTACGTTATTAGTCTAATAAATTTTATTTATGGCCAAACAAAAGAATATTAGACCACGTATCCACTACGCACATTCTGGCCACATTATGTCCACACCATAGTCTGACCTCATATGTCCCGACCAATAAATATATCGTTATAGCGTTTGAACTCAGCCTAACAAAAAAATTACTCGACATTTTTTGTGTTGAACGAACCGTAAAAGTTTCGCAATCAAGGGTGGAAAAACAAGCGTCGTCGATGGATATTTTTGGGTTTTGTACGTTAAGGATGGTTAAGTTGGGAAACGTTTTATTTTTAGATTTCGGTACGTTATTGTACTGTACTTTGCACATAAAAGAACAAACGAAAAGCGTTTGGAATATATGCATTTGCACCAATCCAGTTAGTGCTGGAGATTCTGCAGACGATTATTTTATCTATATTAGAATAACAAGAGGTTTGTCTGATGTTCACTATATTATGACGCAACCTTCGTCAAAGTTTCATAATTCAGGGCCCACTCTTCAAGAAAACTAAATATTTGAAAATAACAATTAAAGTAATTACAAAATTCTAGACTCGCTCATTAAATGAATAAAGGTTCCCAAAACCATTTAGCTACCAAAACCCCTAATAAATAAAGAATTAAAAAAAAAAAATTTAGCTACCAACTTTTTCTACTTAAACTCATTTCAATCGATACCTAAAAAAACAACACCCCATTAACCAGCGAAAATAGACTAAAAAATACAGGTAGCTCACAAAGAAAAATCACAGCCTCATTGACAAAGACCGTCCATCTTAAGGCGACATTAAACAAAGAGTAGGGGAACCATAATGTGATTTAGGCCCGAGGACAGACTCGCAACGTTAATCTTTACGTTCTCTCCCTAGGGTGTCATTCTTGGTGCCTTGGACAGGACGTGACTTCTTCACGTCTTAAAATATTGGCGAATTGATTTCTTGATAGTTCTTGTGGACATCAAATTGAGTTTATCGTGTTTGGCGGAGTTTGTGTTTAGTTTTAAAGTTTTGACTCCTGTTTTAAGTGCGAATGTGCTGCTTGGCGTATACTTTTCGGCATGTTGTTAATAAATAAGGTAACTCCCACGTTCGTTAAACAAAAACAGGTCACTAAAAGTTATTTTTACGCTTGCGAACTTGCAATTAGCTTAATTTTTCTGATTCACCGAATCCTTGACAATTCAAAAGTGTATGTAAATAGTTTAACTGAAATAAATGCTTTGAGTTTGAGTTTTGGTCCTGAGTTTTTGTAGATAGAACAGATTTTTTTTAAAGATTACAAATATTTTGAATCTCCCGAAACGTACGAAGGACGTTTTATTTGAATTCTTGAAAACTTCACTAAAGGCAGTTAATCTTAGAGGATAGTTATCATTGAATACTAAAGAAAAAACCTTTTCTTACCAGGCCTCCAGCACTAAAATCTTCACAATAAACGAACCTAAAACCTTTTCTCCCCGATCCATTTCCATAAACCTTATGACCTCGCACTCATTATTTAAGAACCCTGAAAGAGAACCTGTGCCTAACGACGAAAGCCCAAATCTCTAATGTCTCATTTATAATTTAAACCCGTCCCTTTCTAAATTAATTACTGCGACAAGAGTTATTGATATCTATCCCTCTCTGTCACTCTCATCTTACAGATTAAAATGTATATTTAATCAAATATTCCCCGTAATAAGGTCGCAGCAGGTTAATAGGGTGAAGGCCTCGGAACCAAAATTGACGTATCATATAAGCAACACTGTGTAACACGGAGTCTATAAATTGGCTAAAATGTTCGGAAAATAATGTAGCAATGTCGTCACAGAGCCTCAGCTGGAAAACGTCGACAGTGTAGTAAATAATTTATGACCTCTTCTAAAGTTTCGCTTGCTTTGTTCAGTAAGTGAGGTTTATGATGAAGCTGTGGACATTGTAATGTTGTAAGTGGATATCTGTCATTTGTTTGCCAGTGGCGAGTGATGGCCAGTAGCCGCAGTGGCTATTTGATATCCCAATTAATTGAATCTGACCGTCCCTTCTTCATGTCCCAAAGTAACAATGACAGTCTGTCAACGAAGCTTCCTTTAGTATTCTGCGCGTTACCTAGTACCTAATTGCGTTGTGAAATTCAAATACTGGTCTCTCACTGGTTACATTCTGATTTATTATTTACTAGCAAATAGTCTTACATCATTAACTCTCTGAGTGACGAAAAACTGTCTTACTCATATTTAAACCATATATGTATTTCTAACCAATATTAATTCTTCGCACGTATCACTAACATCATAATCACATTTCAAAACCCAAACTAACTAAAATAGTCTGCTACAAAGAATACAAAATTCAATTAACAGTTGCAGTCGTTTTCAATGAAAACTAAACGAGCAGCAAGTTCGTAAGTCCTGCGGTAACTAAGTTTCACCTGGGTGATGCCGACGATGGAAAAAACGAATAATTACTCACCGCAGAGAGCCAATTGAATACACCCACCTGAAAAGAACAGACATCTTCATGAATATTCTGCAAAGCTTCTTAGTAGAAGTTTATTGAAAAGAATCGGAGGAATATTTTAAAGGTTGGGCTACATTTTCGGCACCTTGGTAAGTTTTGCGGGAAGTGAAATATTTAATTATGGTACTTAACGCATTCAATCATGTTTTTAGAGAAGTAAGAAACTAATATTTACATTTTAATATTTTTTAAATCCTAAATGTTAATTAAGACAAGTCTTTGAGAAAAAAAAAAACTTTTGTTATATTCGTATTTTTATATGAAGAGTATAATCAGACATTTTAACAAAATAACGTTAGTTGCCCGTACTGAAAATATCTTAGATAGAGAGAAAACTAATGGTAGAGATACAAAGTTATTTATTGTATCCAATATAAGAACTTTCTTAAAAATAAAAGCTGTCTTGCGTCTATTTTCTCTGATACGAACAATGTAACCCACCCCTAACTTAAATGAAAGTTTATGCAATCGGAACCGTCTGCCCGGAATAAAGAACGCTCCTATTAAATAAATATCGAGTTAAGTACATGCAAATGATGGGGAAGTCATTTGAAAGTATTTTAGATGAGTACCTGCATTGTTTCTATAGGTAAGTAAAGCCGATAGACTTTAGTTAATGTTTATTTCAACATTTTTAAAGTGCCTACTTTTTTTTCTTGCGCAGTATCTGTTAGAACTTACAAGTTTTAAACAAGTCTCTTGGGAGGGGAAGCCTAAGAATAGCTCTCAAATTCACTTAAGTTTTACTACCTGGCTAACTCAGACCAGACTTCCCGTTTTATCATTCTAGTGGCTATAATTATTTCGTTGGTCAGTCTCAACAATTCAATCTAAACTAATTTTCTAACCAGATAATGATTGGTAAAATGTGAGTGTACCATGAGTGCGCGCGTAGTGCGTACACAAGTGTAGTATTATGTGTAAAATTGTGATTGTTTGTTGGTTGAATTCTCTGAAAGTACCTACTGATCCGATTACGCATATGAAGGTACACTACAGCTGATTGTCATAAGCTTTCTTTCCCGCGGACAAATACAGGCTTCCTGTGAGATAATCTGCTACAAAAGCAAAGCCTAGCCACAAATGCAAAAACAGCCATGTCATCGCACACACATTTAATCATTAACTCTTCGTGAGATTATCCCATCTTTTATTAGTCACACTAACAAAATCAACCAGATTATGAAGCTATTCCTATATGCCTTTATCTTTCTGCTTCGTCGCCTATTTGTACTGCCTAACCAATATTTGGGGCTATAATGACGTCATAATGGAATTGAACGATTAATTATTTTTGTTATCACCCAAGACAGAATGACTTGCACGAACCAAACAGACCGACATTTCTTGCAAACCTTGAAAGATGAAATGCTTTGGTGAAACTGAATAGTTTAGTCCCGTAAAGGGTTCAAAGTAAGAATTTCATAAGTTTTTGGGACATGTTGTTGATGGTATGGTGGTCTTTGTTATGTCCTGCGACATAATCAAACGTTTTAAAGTAACGTTGTACTTGTGGGCTTGTTGTTTGAAACATTAAGGCCTAGTTTCTAGAACGAGAATAGAGTAATAAATTGTCAGATGAGCGTTGCCTGGCGTGATGATTAAAATGAACAACTTATTCTCATCAATTATTCGCATGACAACAGTTTTTCTTTAGCAAAAAGTTACGTACCAAACTAAATTACAACTTACTTATTTCTTCTAAAACAGCGATTTCCCAATATTGATAAAGGTTGACATCAATAATTCCGATACGTGTTTAACGTGCAAAGGCAATTCTGTGTCAACAACTTTTTTTGGGCCACTGGACATAACTTTATTTACCCTTTTTCCCAGAAAAGAGAAAATATCCTTTTAACAGCAAAAATCTTTGACCCAATGCGAACTTTATCACGGACATACAATTCCCATACACAAAATATCTGAAAGGAAAAACTTTTTTCGGCATAAAGGATCATTCACATCTGTTGCTAAGGGCTGCTCATACAAATGGCTGCTGAATCCCAAAGCATTTTCTGATGTACAGTCACGAGCATAAATATGTGACAATTTCACAAAATTCAAGCAATTTCTCCCGTAGTCTTGATAGACAATTTATGGTGTTACGAACATATAAAATTTTGAACAGATTGTTGTCGAAGTTCAAATCCTTGTTTTACGAAACAATTGCTTTAGAATTTTTCTTACATGTAAGGAAAATATGCTGGTGACTGTACCTATATAGTTATTGATACGTGTAAAGATTAAATTTTCTGACAGTCATGCTTATATGTATGGTAGTTCTGAAGTATGTGGGATGTGGGTAGTTTGTATTGTGAGATTCATTGCGTGTTCGATTATGTGTGGCGCTGTTATTTGCTGTTTAGAGGTTGGAGTAGAATACTAGGTGGGACGGCCTTACTGTAGAACTGTGTTAACTCGTCATTTTGACCTGATTACGGGAAAACCAAAAGGAAGGGTATAGATTTTAGCTGTCTCTGAATTTCAATGTATTGTGAACGTTGCTTAGATTTAAGTACAAAAACAAAACCTAAGTAATGGGAACTATAATATTTCTAATAAATGAAGCCAGACCATACTATTGTAGTCTTTGCTTTAGACTGAAGTAATTCTTTTGCAAATTATGTTGTGTGCCTTTAATTGTGCCAAATAAACTTTTATCCTTGAACCGTAACATTTTTACAAATCCGGTGTGGTGTTGGTGTGATCAAGATAATTTAGTTTACTTCTTCTCTCTCTTCACAAACATGTTTATTAAACCTGTCCATATGGAGGTGATCACCAATGAAAAAATACGGAATAAAAACACATCGTAAAATGTCGAATAGTTCCCCGCATGAATGACTAATATCATCCCGCCCTAACGAGCAGCGCCATCTGCCGGTAATTACGGCTATACGTGCTTTGAGAAAAAATATGGCGTTTAATTGTTTTTATAGCAATACGCCTAGGGGTCCCGCCTTCAAAACAGAGGTTATGGTGTTATATGCGAGTAATGATAATTTAATCGGCGTTATCACACCACATGGTATGTTTGAAAAACCCAAAACACAAACCTTTTTTCGTCATATGTAAATCACATTGTTTTTTGTGTAAAAAACTGAGCTTTAAATTAGGGTAGGGTTCAATTATAAATATAGCAAATCTCTTCATTATAATTCGTTGCGGAATCTAATAATACTTTTAATATATTTTTAGACATTAATTTTACTGGCTTATTATACCGTCATCGACGTAGTGCAATAAAACTTCTAAATGTATCTTATATTTTTAAGTACATATTCTTGTAAAAATTATAAATGTAAACATAATGTTTTATTTAATACCTTGTAAAAACCACTAAACCACTAAAAGTTTTATTCCAAATTAAACTCCACAACGAAGCGAAAAACACACCAGTCACACACTACATTAACATCAGAAAGAGCTTAATCCAGCTGTATCCAGGCTACAATTTTATATCCTTATGACGTCACACACAAAGGCTGATGTCATTGACGACAAAAGGCGAGATTTACCCAAAACTGTCCTTTTTCTCCGCCGTATAATATGCGCATTTTCATAAGCAGAGCTAGTGTTGTGCGGTCGGTGGGTAAAAGCATAAAGGTAGAGTGCCTTTTAGAGGTAGTAAAAGATAAATAAAAGTTATGATAAAATGGCGCAGTATGGAAATTACAACGTTAATACTCTTGTTACATGCACCGTTAGTTTCAAAGTGAAACTTTTAAATTAATGATCAATTAATTTATTATTGGCAACAAATATTAAAAAAAATACAATTATATAACGGAGATGATTCAGGTATATTTTCATGCGAAAATAAGTTTAGAAACTTTGCTAGGTGAAAAAAACGAGTTAGCAATCCGATAAGGCAATCACGATATTTATGCTGTATTTCTAATCTTTCTACACGGTAATCAGAGATACAATTATCTCCCAGAAGATTTTTTCAATGCGAGGCATTCAATCATATCAGTCTCAAGGATTATATACCTATAGTAGGCGCCAGATAAATGTGGAATAAAGTATATTGACCTTTCCCTAATAACTGTTCATAGGTACCTGAACAATTAAATATGAATCGTTTTTCATTATTAGACAATGTTAAGGATCACGAGAGATGATGATTCGGGACAGCTTTGTGTCATTAATTCCGTTTTTCAAATTAAAAATGTCAATAATTGTAGGTGGGTCAATGACCGTTATTCCACGATTATCTGGCGCCTACTATAGTAGGAACTCCACCAATATTCAGGCATTTTTAATATTGCCAGCTACTATAGCTACCCACTTACTTTTTCTAGACTATATGAGAAAGTAATATCAGAGTTTCGTGCCGATAAAAAGCAAAATCTTCATCTTTCATTCACTACCCTACTTCATCCATCGGCGGACGAAAACGGTTTTTTCTAAATCCGGATTATATTCTCATCTCGAGCAAAATGTATTCTATATTTATCGTTGCTGACCGGACGTTTTTAACAATGACCACTGCATACTTTATTCAAGAAGGGAGATTGTCCGGAATGCCTGAATATAATGAGCTTATTTCAGTATTTCTGAAATGTAATTTTTCAGGTGGATGACCGAGATAAGGTGAATTAAAATTTGCTTTATAAACCTCAAAGGAAGGTTGAGTAAGTAATTTATTTTGTTGAATATAAGGGTCACCTTAACTCTTGTTATGTAAGGACCTTGTCTGGAATGAAGGGTATTTTATCCTTCAGAAGTTTCCCGAGAGATTGATTTTTATGTTACGTTATTACTGTTGAGAAGTTGCTGCGATTAATTATGATTTTTTGTACAGAATAATAACCATATGCATAGGTAAATTAAAATGGGTGTTATTGATATGTCATAAGCAGAGATCGGAATAGGCAGACTATATTTACCTAATGTTCGTGGAAGTAAGTAACATAGAGTTGATAATACCTTCTGTAAAATCCCGGAATCACAAATGGAATCATGACAATTAAAACCCGGGATTATAAAAATATGAACTGGACTTTTAAGAGTTTTAGTAGGTACGGAACTGTAAAAACATAATAAGATTCTTCAATATAATCATTTTGTTTAAATGTATTCAAAGCGCAATAATTAATTTGCAATTTCTTAAATCCCGGGATGCAATCGTCATGTTTATAATTCCGGAATTTTAGAGGTGGTATTATGAACTCTATGTTACTTCCTTCCACGAACATTAGGTAAATATAGTCATATCATAAAATATAAGATCAAAAGTATGATGATGTGTATTGCATGTATGTGCGGTCTTTAAAACTTTCTAGTGGCCTGTTTAAAAAAACAATTGTATACTGGTTTTCATACCACGTACTTTCCACGAACACAGGCTATTCGCCCTTACGTAAACAATCACACAAAGTGGTCTACACTACCCACTACTTCATTCTTTACAAAAACATCAAACAAACCCTTCACAGGTAACGAAAGGCGAATCTAATATGGCCAAACAAAATAACGTTTGATTACAAATTAAATAAACAATGGGAGCAAACGAATCGTCCGCCGGAAACGCACAGCGCCGCCGGAAGCGGCCATCGCGCTATCAGGTGTCGTTCACGCGGCTTTATATTTCCGGTTGGACGCCGTACGACCTTCGGGAATGGGTAAATAAATCGATAGTTTCTACTAGATTAAGGAGAGGTTAAGTATTCTGAAGTTGTGTTTCGGAAAAATAAAAATAAAGTCCGTCAAATTTAGAATTCTTTCTTTCGGTTTAGAAGAAGTCAATAACCAGTAAAATCAAGAAGATGCGTCAAGGAAACACCTTACACAATCTTATATCATAACATATCACAACTAATGCCAACATAGTTTTCAAGTTCAGCAAGTAAATAACATCCCTATATGACAACAAAGACTATTCAGAAACATTATAAGACACAAGAGCTACCACCAAACAGCGGGGAATATAATAAATAAAAAATAATAAGAAAACTTTCCCCATCACAGCGCCAAGGACTCATGTTGAGAGAAGGCAATTCACCAATTTCATGCAAGATCTTCAATCACGTAGTAAAATCAACCTTGATTGTTGTAGCATAGAGTGCATTTTAAAGTGTATGGTTAAGGTAATTCTGACGCCCTTTAGGCAAATCATTGAATACATTAGTGATCTTGGTACACATGCCCGACCAGCTGAAGTACTATACTATAGTGCAGTATAATGTATGCGTGTACCAGTGTCTTTAAGTTGGTCTAATAATCCATTTTAGCACTCAAAATTCGGTGGTAAAAATAAAATCCACATTTTTGTTTTGATAACCTTTTTTCGGATTCGTTATATATAATTTTATTTGTTTGAGTCGTGTAAGTAATCAACAACGAATCACAACTACCAAACAATCCTTTTTATACAGATACAATAATTTCTTCTGGGAAAATCCTGCAGACACGCGCATAATTCGCCTATCATCATAAGCCCTCAGACACAACCGCGGGTGTCACCTCACCGAGGCACCTTTAACATTCACTTCCACAGAACATTGCCGCAAGAGTTTAGGCACAGCAATCACTCAATGCGTAATCTCTCAGGATTTCCTCCACACCCTTGCAATAGTGTGTCTGTGCCCTTTTTTGTTTTTTAAAAAGTCTGCATCTTAGAGATAAGGGTGCTCCCCTTTCTGACGTCATTCGCATTAAAATCTATCAATGGTGACGCGATATCTAAAACAAACAGTGGATTGCTTGCATTTTGAATGAAGTTGATGGATTTACACTTCTCATCAAAAAAATCGAAACACCTCGCAGTTTATGATTTGATAAGGATTATCAGAAAAATGTGTATATTTAGGAATAAATGTAAAATGTCATTTAATAGTGAGTAGTATGAGGTTTTTAAATCCTAATGTTAATGTTCTAAATTCAAATTAAGTCTTCATAGGTTTCGTATTTTGTATAATGAGTAATTTTTACCCTGTATGGAATATGAAGGAAATGGGTAAAACAACACGCGTAAATGAAAAAAAATGTAAGAAACGTTTATTTAATAACTTGTATTCCCTCCGCGAGCTCTTATTACTGCTTCCATACGGTTCTTCATCGATCGGATGAGAGTCACGATCACATGTTGTGGTATATTATCCCATTCCTCTTGGATTGCATTTTGCAGCTGGCTAAGTGTTTCTGGGGCTGGATCTCTTGCTCGAATTCGTCTCTTTAATTCATCCCATAGATGTTCAATGGGATTCATGTCCGGGCTTCTTGCTGGCCATACCATAATGGAGATACCGACTTCGGTAAGATAATCTCGTACGACGCCCGCGGTGTGAGCTCTAGCATTGTCGTGCATGAATATGAAGTCGTTGCCAATAAAATGTGCATAGGGCATCACATGAGGTTCAAGACACTGTTCGATGTACCGATGAGAGTTTAGTGCAGGCAGCCGTGGCCCAGATACAAAGGCAAGTTCTGTCTTACCGTCGGCGCTGATTCCTCCCCAAACCGTCCACGAACCGCCACCATAGCTGACCTTTTCTTCAATGCAGCATTGTGCAAAGCGTTCTCCATCTCTTCTGTAGACCTTGTTCCTTCCGTCGTTACCATACAGCATAATTTTACACTCATCAGAAAACAGTACTTTGCTCCACTGAAGGTATGACCAAGTTAGGTGCTCGCGTGCAAAGTTAAGGCGCGCTCTTCGATGGTCTGCAGTTAATTTCGGCCCATTCGCTGGCTTATGCGGTGCCAATCCGCGTTCCTTCAACCTTCTTCTTATTGTAGAGTCACTTACAGCTACTCTTCGTACAACGCGAAGCTGCTGCTGCAGTTGAAAAGCGTTAAGGCGTCGATTTCATAAAGAGGTTGTTACAATAAATCGATCATCTCGCTCAGAAGTGACCCGATTCCTGCCAGATCCTGAACGGCGCGTGAACGAACCAGTCTCCCGATAGCGTTTGTAGACTCTATGAACAGATGATAAGCTTAGATGCAATCTTGCAGCCACAACACGCTGACTAAGTCCAGAATCCAGCAATGCCACCACTTGGGCGGCTTCTGCGGGCGAAGTATCCATATGTTTTAGAAAAAAAAGTTTTTTCAGACGTCCCAAAGTCACAGTAAATAAGTCATAAAAATAAGAAACAAAAAGTTTAAAGACAAGCGCTAATTTTAGTTTTTAAACGAGAAACGTACTCCAACCCTAAATACACATTTGTCTCAAAACAGTGATTAATTGCATTTATAGGATAAACAAATGAAATTCTAATTTCGAATTTTGATTTTTTTCTTCTTACTGTAATGACCAAACTGCCAGCTACACAATAATGTTTTTTTTTTCATGGAATTAATTCTCTTTTGTAAAAAATTAGGACAAAAACAATAAAAACGAAAGTGTTTCGATTTTTTTGATGAGAAGTGTATTTTGACATGAACCTCACCTGATATTGGAAGAAACGGAGAGCAGTTTTCTCAATTTAACTTTGAGGAAGACTAAAGTAACTGATGGATGATAGATGAATTGGCTGCAGAGAAAGACTATTGAGATGATGCCGAATACAAATGTTAGGAAGAAGATATCTATTCTGCTCTGCCCTAATGAATTGGGTTAATAGGGTAGATCAAAAAAATCTTATTAGTCCTCAGATAGATTTCCAAAAACGTATTTTTTTTTCACGTCGACAAAAAATGAAAACGATACAGTGCGAAAACATTTCGGTACACTTTTTACCGGAAAGTGACGTCACAAGCCCCCACTCCTGATCTTTGATACGTTTTATCTTCGTCAATTTTTATTGATGTGATAATTATCCAATACAAAAATTTCCAATATTTTTCTATAATAAAAAATATGATTCCATCATATTTTATTTACTCAGGAATCATTTCTATTGATGAGAATGACGTTTACACATAGATTTTCACAATATGCCTAGTCTTGTCCTACCTATGTCGGAGTCGGCTTCCAGTTTAACCAGATGCAGCTGAATACTAGTATTTTACGTGGATTGTAAGCCTTTCTGACCTCCACAACCCAGATACAGAACGTTTTCTCCCACTTAAACTTAAAAACCGGCGAGTCGGTCTCTCACACGAAGGGTTTCGTACCAAAAACCGAAAAAAATACGTTTCTTGTATGGGAGCCTCCTTTTATTTTGTCTGTCTACCTATTACGGTTCTTGAGATACAGCCTGCTGACAGACAAACGGACGGACGGACGGACAGCGGAGGCTTGTAATAGTTCCGTTGGTTTCCCTTTGGGTACGAAACCCTCAAAAACCATAATTGATACCAATAGCATGTTGTATAGACTGCTATAGTAAATACCCTCTAACAAGCATATTTGGCTTAATTGGAGGGTTAACACTAACGTTACTAATATGCATCAAATTGGCCTTGAATCAGGTGTCTAAAGCATTCACCATTACAATTGCTCAAGCGAATCAATATCCTATTACTAAACAAGGGTGGTGATTCTAGCATACCAGTGACCATGCATAAATAAATTACATTATTGACAGATAATAGCAAACAAAAAATGCACGAGAAATAAATGATCAAAAAGCGAACAATTCAAATAACGTACAAAAACCAAAGCAATTACCGTGAACATTAAAAACCGCGGTTCAAAAGGAAGAAAAAAAGAAAGCATCATAGAGCAACGTCAACAAACAATCATCCCGCTTAAATAAAGTCCAATTACTATAGAGAGAGGGAAACTAAAATGGATGCAAAACAAACACAAAGAAAATTATAGTCTTCAGCGTTTACTATCGACACCCCGTCAAAGCCATAATATTTCCCACTTTTGAGGAGTAAAAATGTCCTTCACAACCCCCGCAGTCGCGCTTGCATTTTGTTTTTGACACTTCACTTTAATCACTGTGTGAAAACATAAACAGCGGTTTTCATTTCGAAAAGAGCAGAGTTCCCTACGCAACCGAAGTGCGTACAATATGAAAATATGCAACCCTTTGTGTGTATGAACGGGCAAAATTGCTTTTCTTCCTTTTGAACGTCTTATCGCGTTGCAGAAAAACAATACGGTCTCCTATGTTGAAGATTACAATGTTTTATGTAACTGTTGTTAGAAATAAACATACTTTGTTTAAGTATTTTCGTCCCTAATGCAGTCCAATCGTAGCGACTAAAATATTCAGAAGATGCACTTTCGGCAACGCTTTTCATTTGGAAAACAAATAAAAGTCTGTCCGAAAGTTCTATAAATGTTTCTATCAGACCTCTGAGCAAGCTTTCAGTCTGAAGATTCATTAAAGATAGCTAATGTTTACTTTTGTGAACAAATTCGATTTAAACGATAGTCTTTGAATATGAAACGATTCGTATATTTGGTATCAATAATATTTTTTTACCAACCAAAAACACTTTCTTTAGTCGCACAGCGTTCAATTATGTGCTTTTATTTTGCACCCCACTCCCCTGTCGCGTGCACACTGGTGGAAGGCTCGCAACCAACTCAGATGTGTCAATAAATAAACGGACTTCAACTGACCGGACAGCATATTTTATACAGTTGACAGAAACAAATGGGTCTGTTACTCATCCCACGCGTCCTGTTGATACGAGACACCTATTCGATTACGTTTCACAAAACAATCGCGCCCATTCACATGCATAGACGAGATAAATCATCAAAAACGACAACACAGCAGCGATTTATTAGCGATTTCCGAATATCAAGAGCGAACATTAAAGCGGATGCATTCGATTATCAGTTTTCGAATCGAATAATCGATGTAGTGATTCAATAACGCAAATGAGCGAAATGAATACGTTCGGTGAGCCTTTGTTGTGCCCACGCACACTGTGATTGTGTTGTTTTACCATTTCCGTGCGCGTCAAGGGCGCTGATTGGCGCTTTAACGAGGCGCATATATTTAACGGTTAACTGCGTCAAATTTGCAACATTTGTAATGGGGGAGTTATTTGACGAGCCCCTTGACAACGCTAAACAAGAATCGCTTTATTAGTTCAACTGTTAAAATTGTTCCAGTCCCTCCAGACTAGATAAAAACGCTCTTCGCAGGTAACATTTCACATCAATCCATATTCTTACAACCCTCGTCAGGTTAAAGGAAGCGCGAACAAGAAGTTGACGGTAACAAATAACTGTAAAAAGTGCCGAGATGAAGCGCGGTTATCGATAAAATCGACTCACAGGCAATCTAACTTGTCTTAAGTCCTGAAGGAACTTCAGTATTTTCCTATTATACCAACATTGAAGTCTTCTTTCAAAGGCATATATCGATTAAGGGTGCGGGTGGTGGAAACACCAGAGATGTGCGAGGAAAATGAGTGGCGCGACGATGTGTAACGAAGCTGTGAAGCGATGTGAGCGTTTCTACCAAAGATGTGCCAGGTAGCTGAGCGGGCGCGAGGATGCGTAGCGGCGCTGTGAAACGGTGCGCAGATGACCAATGCGAGGATGTGTAGCGGACTCTTTTCAGATCTCGCTCGCGTCAATCCCTAGCGCACATCCCTCGCACCCATCTCTCGTACACATTCCTCGCACACATCCCTCGCACACATTTCTCGAAAATATTCCTCGCACATATCCCTCGCTGGGTGCGAGGCATCAACTCCTAACTAATATTATAAATGCTAAAGTGAGTTTGTTTGTAACGCTTTCACGCCTAAATCGCTGAACCGGCTTTGCTGAATTTTTGTACAAAGGTAGATAGACTCTGGAGACGTTTATATGCATTTTTTTCTGCAAAAATCTATAGTAACGCGAGTTAAGCCGCGAGTTGCAGGTCGTTTCATCATAAAGGCATCAAAGCTTGTCTTATGTGCCTGCAATCATATCTACAGCACCCTTGCCCTTCAAATCGAAACACAACTACGTCTTTGTCCTTACGCCTTTTACAAAGTGGTCTGCTACCTACGGAAATATTCACAAATACTTAAGAAGGCACAGGTTGCAATAACGTCCTCAGTCCACTAGCCCACACTTAAGGCCGGTCATAACCGACCGACTTACGCAAAGTGAAGTCATCTTAAAACGTTCAAATTAATAATTCCAACACATCCTTCAGGCCCTCTTGCAAGGGATCTTTACAAGATAAACAGCCATTAGTTAATCCGGGGGCGGTCCCGCAGTAACTCAGCCGGGCAATATTGCTTATAGACCAACCGCTTTAATGAAATAAAATTTGCATATTATCAAGATTTATGTTAGCCGTAGCAGGAGGCCATCGGAAAACAATGATGCTTCGGATAATTTTGAATGAGACTTGTTTGTTAGCATGTTAAATTTATTAGCTGCCAGATTCGCTTCTTTTTATACTTGCTCTTAACTTTTTTCATTATCTTGAGTGCCGCTTGAGCAGATAAGTGTGCGTGAATGCAGGCAGGTGCAAATGTAAGGGGGCTTCACAAAATGATATCATTAACGTTACTTATGATACTCGCTTTTATTCTCACTTCTCATTTAGTCTTGGTACAGTCTGTGATGCAAATCTTGTACTGTCTGGGTCGTAATTGCATTTATTTTTAAAACAGTTGCAGTTTCTGAGGATGAGGGAGTATCTACTGGACTGCACTTTAACAAAGCCGTTTTGGTGTAATCATTTCGGATAAACATAAAAGTGGGTAAGAAATGTCCGGCAGTGCCTTCCTGTTTAAGTAAATTTGATCTCACAATAAAACCAGATTCACTCGCAGATAATGAAAAGGATTAAGAATTTAAATCTTGGAAGCGGACTTTCTAAACAAATGGACGAAACAAGGGAAGTCTCGACAGTATTCATTGAGCGCAGAACTCATTAGTGATGGGTTCCACTAACTGGTTTATATATTAGCGGAATGGTGTTGGTCTAAAGAGGTTGGATGATGTTGTTTTATAGGTTTGCGTTTAACCTCTATCTCAAGTGATGGTAAGAAACTGATTACACCTAGAAGTAGCCTATTCACTACCGGCAGTTTAATTTTATAGGAAAAAAGAAACAAATTAAATGTGAACGCAAAAACTAACTTGCAGTAATCAAAATAAACTTTTCGTAAATTTTTCATCAGATTCAACAAGTCGAGATAAAATAAAGCGAATAAGTGATAGTGGCACAATCTAAAATGGCGAAGATTCATGAATAGATGAGAATTTAGCTCAACGATAGTGATCTATATGAAGTGGTGCAAACTTCCTTCATTTTTATGATCTTCATTTTAGCTCACCGGCTTCGGATTGTAAAAACGATTTGAATGAAACTTTCTTACGAGATTTCATTCGAGATTGAAACTGAAATTGCTTTTGAAAGGACAGTTTTATAGTACTCCATCGGCGTGGTTACCTACTGGGCCAGATTAATCTTGTATCATAGATTCGATTTGATAAATAACAGTAGAGGTGTTCAATCATTATGAACTAGTTCATAAACGCCCTCTACTACTAAAATTATTGCGTTATTTACGTTATTGAGTCAACAAACAGTTTCAAACATATGACGCAATGGATTTTTTCCATAATCTTTCGGTTTTTAACATAAAGTGCATTGCGTAATTGGCGTGAAAAGACGAGTGATTACCAGTTTTTACGAAATTATCTAAAGGTTTTTATCTATTTGATTTAGAGTTACGGCTTCACATCTTGCTATGACGTTTCTAAACACACGGGCATTACTGAGTACTGTACAGTTATTAGTTTTACTAATAATAATTGTACATGTCCTAGTGTTCAAGTTTAAAGTCATAGCATCGATAGCTCATGGACTAAAGAGAGCCAGATTCAAGAGAATCTGTCTGAACACAGCCTAACAATCGTCCACTATCCCATTCTGTGACGAACGAACGAAGATACATAGCCTAAATAATTGGCAGTTCCTCCAATTTCATGGACGGCGACTTCAAACAATGTGCTTGAAACTGGATCAATTTGCATTCTATGCAACTTGTAAGTCTATTACTGGAGATCGCATTTGCTCGGTCTAGTCTTCACGTTATGGGATTGAGCCAATCTTAATCTTAGGGTTAGCATTGGAGCACAGCGGGGAGTGGATCGGGCTTAAAATGTGAAGGGCGCTAATGTTATATAAAATCTTAGTGAGTTAGTCTTTAGTATTAAATGATATTAGTGGAAGATTTGACTTTATTGTTGGTAGAAATAATATGAATAGAATAACAATTAAGGGCTCTTGACAAAGTGACAATCTATCTGCAATGTTTTAACGATTTTATAATGTATTAGAACTTATTTAAAATCGTTCATTTTCGCTGAGAGAATGCCACTTGGTAAGATATTACTTTTTTAAGAACAGTTTTAAAAATATTATAAAGGGTCTCTTCTTCCAAGAAATTGTATTCAGTTTACCTAAATGATTTTAGGCACCAATTAAAATATAATTTTAATAAAAACCTCCAACCTTTCACCTTCAGGTTTTATCTCAAGAATATCTTTTTAAAGGTCAAATCCTGAATGCCAAACTTTTTAGACCATTACCTTTCCTCAATACATTTTTCCTAAAACGCTACCTTTTAAAAGCTTTATTTTCTATTACGTTTTATACTGAAAAGAGGAATATTAATTTCTTCGAGGTTAAGGGCCTTCATAACTCATTAAGCTAAATGGTTCTAACCTGGGTAAGTGGGTTTAAAGCCTAATTCAAATATATTGAGACAGGATAAGTTTGTACAATTTATTACTTTAAACTTGCCCTTTGTTTATTATTGTTTAGTCTACTTGTAGGCTTTGGATTAACTGCTTTTGTTTAGTGAATTCTTTGGAAATTTTACTTGGCTTTGTTTACGTGGTTTAGATTTCTTAATAATTAAATTACATATGCAGAGACTGATTCTAGAAGGACTTTTTATTTACTATTGATAGGCACGCGTTTGACCACTATCTCAAAAAAGTAACTTATAAATCGCATTGTTCGTTACTTGACAACATGACTCAAGGTCACAAAATCAAGTTATTAGATGTTTGAACCTACCCACCAAAAATCTTTCCATTGAGACATTGAGTCTATTTTTCTCCGAAAAATTAACCTATGACAGTAGCACCCGCAGACGACAGCAACATTCAACACAGTCTACAATTATAAACCCTTAAAGCAACGGTGCCAATGCCTCTAAAAGGTGCCGATCTAGTTCAATTGTGCGGAAAATCGAAAATTATGAGCGATTCAGACCAGGGAGCGTCCGAAACAGAGCTCCAACGGATTTACCGCTGCAGGCTTCGAAATATGAATATGAATGACAGTTAGACGATTAATTCATCGAACCGTTTGCAATTTGAAATCATTTGTATGTTATAAAGTAAAAAGTATTTACTCAAATTACGTATTAAACGCTATTCATGTTTACTTTTCTGTGGAGAGTAAAACGTGACGTAATGAGTGACGAAAGTACATTTAATAACCCGTGAAATTTATGATATTGACTTAGAGTTATTATACGACCTTGTCAATTAAATGGACAGATGTCAAAAATGTACCTAGAGCGTAACGCAAAAAGTTTCCATTCAAGACATCTTACGTGTGTATTACGACATGTGGGTATGTATTTCTCATTCAATCAACATAACACCTACTTTAAATACTACTGCAGCCTTAATTACACACGTTAAGGGAAACCCTTACAACCACGAACACGTAAAGACAACACATTTGAGCGCGCCGAAAATTTCTAAGCTCCACATTTGCAGCTTAGCTTTGAACTCATACAAACACTTAATTGGACGATTACACTATTGTTCTTACCCCCTCGTCTTCAAGGGGATATAATTCATAGAAGATCCCCCTTTATCTCACGGCAAGATCGGCTTTCATTGAGAATTTAATTTCATTTTCACCCTCTCCCGGTCTTTAAGAAAAGAATGACCGACTGACGTAAGTCTTGAAGGGGATGATGTGAAATTCAAGAGGGTTGGTAACGTCTTTTTTTGGATTTTTTTGTTGTCAGATTTTCTGCGGATCTCGATAATGTAGAATAAAGGACCCTTTTTGTGGTGGTTATGAATTTAGAAATGAAGTCGGCTCCAATTAAAATAACCTGAATGAGTTCTCTGACATACGAATCCTCTAATTTAGAACAAATTTCAGTTCGAATTATTGTAATTACACATTATATCATGCAGGCCATATTTTTCTTTTGTAAAAAAAATGCATAAATACCTACCTGTATTTCACACTACGTACATACACATATATTTAATAACAATTTCCTCATTAATATTATCAAAGTTTATTCAGCTGATTATTGTTGTATTTTAAACACCTACCTACACAAATACTGCATGCATAATACATTAATTACATTTATTTTATCATCTTTAAGATCGCAAAAACGAACACGGACTTTTGTGTAAGAAATATTCACGCATCATATTATATTATTAGATGAAAGCCTGTAGGAAAATGCCTGTATTTTATTTGCCTTATACAAGCAACTCCTAGAGCACTTTAGCCACTATTCCTGGTCATGTTTTTTCTCAAAATATCTCGAGTTTTAGTGTGCGCCTGACAGCACATCGCTTAACGATTTTATACCTTTTGCCAACTTCGTCTGTTCGGAATAGCTAAGAAAGAAACTTAAATGTTATAATGGTTGATATTGTTTGGCTTAGTTTCCGATCTTACATTTTAAAAATGGATAAGTTTCCAGTTTCCATATCGGCATTATCATCATGGCACAGGGAATCCAATTAAAAAAAGTTGCTAGCTGATGTTTTTACACATCACGTAACTTAAAATGTATCCCGTTAGTAATCTGGCATCGGTACTAGCATAACCGCTTTATTACTATGTAGGTAAGGCTTTATTTATGCTCACTGAAAAAGATAATACTTTTTTCTTGTCCTATCCTTGTCAGAAAAATGCTGAAATTTTCAACACCAGAAAGACAAAAATGAGATAAGCAACCACAAAGTGAATAATAAAATTAGCCACCAAAAGCTTACGTAAACCAACGTAATTATGACTTAGGTGAGTAATTAAAATTGTTTCCTAAACGCGTCTATCCTCAGTTTAAGTACGCCAGAATATTAAATTTAAAGAGGCAGAGTCAGTCTGACTTTCATGGTCTCTCATACTTTATGTATGAAAACGTCGGTGGGTTTAAATTGAACTCGCTTCATGCTAAATTCATCTGGAATTCATACCTTTCGGGAGCATAATACCATTACTGCAGAGGAGCGTTTTATTCTGAATGACATTGCAGCATTGTTTTGGCTCTTTAGCTTTTTGGGTGGGCAGCGGGGTTTGTAGTTTCTCTTTATGCCTTTAGGTTATTGTGCTAGCATGAAATACACCTTATAACCGTCTCGTGGCCCGTATCTATCTCATTATCACAATTTATCAAAATCAGAAAAATTGACATTTCAAATTTATTTTAATACGTAAATGCTGTCATGAATAACTAACGTGTAAAGTTTTATTATGGCTAAATAAAATTGCAACAAAATACCAGAAATAACCAAGCCATTCATGAATAAAACAACTCCTACACTATTTGTACAATATGAAAATAAAACACTTGTTGATACTAAAATAGAAAATCTAAAGCTACTTACTTCGTCTAGTCTGAACGAGATTGTTAACTTCATTCACAGAGTGCTAACTTTCATGAATTCTTTATCAAAATCTACGGAGCGCGTCAAAAATAAAAATGAATCAGTGTAAAACCATAACTTCAAGGAAACAGAACACATACATTCAACCACAAGAATTCTTCATGTTTAAAATATTCCGCAACTCCAGCTGAATCACCACAGATTTCAACTCTAAAAGAAGAAAATGACCTTTATTTAAATTTTATCGTCGAATCTTCCATTTTTGCGGTTAAAATGAAAAGGAAAGACAATAGTAATGGTCTTATTCAACGAGTGTGGTCCCTTTATTAAACGTCTCGTGCTTATTTCAGGAAATATCCGAACGTAAAAAGATAATGAGCCTATTTTATTTCTTTAATTTTCATAACAATTGGCTTCCTTTATGAAGTGGTAAAAAGAAAAGAGTGTTTAGCTTCAGACCTTTTTTCGAGATGGAAGAAACTTTTTGGCGTTTTATTCATGACAAGGGTCAGCACTTCAACTGTTTCGTCTATTTTAAGCTTATTGCTGTATTTGCATTCATGTTGGTTTCGGTTTTATTTAGCAGGCTTTACGGTAGGAGAAATCTAGAACTCTTTACCGATCGACCTTTTTCGACGAAACCTTTTCTGATGTAACTTTTATCTGAACCCTATTTATACAAAATGTTGATTGATATAACGTGAAGAGAGCTGAATATTTTGGGAATGGCCAGCCCATTTTATCATGATGTGGAGCAATCTTTTTTCGTTTCCACTGAAAGCTGTGGAAACGAAAAAAGATTCTCCACTATGTATTATGCCAAACGGAACACAACATTTTATCGTTTCTGTCTATTCTTTAAAGTCCCCTAAATTTTTTTCAAAGTCTGAGCACCCCAACAATGTAAGGGCAAGTTGCTCGAACCTTATCCGCGGAATCAACCCTGAAAGTCAATTACTTAGTCGCAGTCCTAGGCAAATTCAGTCAGTGCGTGACTTGCATCCCTGTGTTTATCCTTATTAGGTTTGGGATCACCCTTGCAAATGGCCACCGGGATACGAATACGTAGTTTAAAATTCGAATGCTGCAGTTTTTTTTCTTAAGTTGGGTTTCTTTATTCGATTTTAAAGTGCAAAGTTTGCCATGAACCTTTTTGGTCCCTACGGAAATATACACAGCACATTTTGCAAAGGCTGCTAGCTGAATTAATTTACTAACAACATTTTTATGTCTGGCTGACTTAAATTGTTGTTAATAAATTAATTCAGCTCTAAATAGTTGAGACATGGAATATAACTATCTGAAACATAATTGTATCGCTTTTTTCTATCAAATGAATGTAGAAAGCCAGACCATGTCCATAATTAACAGGCTTTTGTTTTTATAATATTTTTTCAATTTAAAATAACGCTTCTACATCACACAATATTTCAAAGGCGGCCCCTGTAGGTGACAAACAACGTTATGCAAAAAAGTAACAGCTGACTGGGCGCCATTTTTCAAAGCCTAAAAGCCCACAAAGAGTGCACGTTGCTCTCGAAAATAAAAGAACGTCCCTTTAATCGTCAAACGCTATAAGTCGTAAAACCAGAGCGTAAAATATTAAGGTATTTTTTAAATGAATTCGTCAGTTTTAGATCATATTTAGACCAAATAAAGGTAGATTCCAAATAAAGTTTAACAATTGATTTTAAATCGCTAAAACTCAATAAAATGAATTGAAACATCAAATCGCATATCGGAGAAAAAACCGCTAGATACAAGCAAAACATTTTCAACGTTTCATTTACTGGTAGAGAATGTCTTTGTAGCTATGTGCATGAAGTAAAAAAATAAATAAAATAATTAATTTAGGGATGCTATTTAAAACAAAAAATAATAACGTTTTACTTTTTTTTCGTCGTCAATTTTAACCACCGATTCTGTGTGTTGTCACAAGAACAACTTCAACCTAGCACCTAGATTGATACAAACACGTTATTGGAGGCAATATATCCTGAACATAGATCAACAAGGACAGTCCCGCTGTATCGTTGATTACATCGAGTCCCAACAACGACTGCGCTTCACCAATCTTCGCGATACTAATCCGATCGAACGAACAATGAGATCGTATTGCTCCAAGCGAACATCGCACGTTATTGCCTCTAAATCTTTCAGTCACTGGGATACATTGGGAGGACCTCTTAGTGTTGGGAAAAGTTGGTTTCGGACTTTCGGCAGATACTAAGGTCAAGGACGAAGGCTGATGGAAGTTTTGAAGAGAGATGTGGTGCTAAAAATAGTTTCAATGGTGTCTGGTGAAAACGTAATGATTGATACGATGTAATATATTGTCGTAACTTTTTGCGCTTTAATGGCCAGAACACTAAATTTATTTTCGGCGACCACTCGGTGATTAAGTTTTCAACAGAAACTTTATGACAATTATTAGTAGTGAATTAATTTACTAATTCACCCCGTAATTCCCGAATCGTATTTTTACAGCACAAATCAAATCAAAAACCCATTGAAATCGGTTTCGGCCTCTATTTCGTCTACCAAAACGTTCGCCGAAACCAACCCTCTTTATCGGTCTCCATTCAAGGTGTTTGCGCACCCCCCTATAGCCCGCGGCTATTGCACTAGGCCTTTAGTGTTACTTTAGCAATCGATGGGGTTACCTTTTCTGGTTGTTCGCTTCGCTTGGTTCTGTAAATATTGACCGGATCCGAGCTTTAGCGGATACTTTTATTGCGTGTTAACAAATAGAGGATTGTTTGTTTTATATCTACGTGCTTTAATGTATCGGTTCGAGGCTTTCGGATAAAGGTTTTTTTTTTTTTCGTTATGCAGGACTAGCCGCCGCCCGCGGCTCCGGCCGTAGTACTTTCGCCTTTTGTAAATTATCATAGACTATGTGTTATTTAGATGTATTGCTATTTTACTGTAAAGATTCATCATAATCCTTTCAGTAACGTTTGGCTTAAGAGTAACAAAACGTCCATTCATATCCACTAAGTTTCGCGGGATACATGAAAAAATATTGTATTTCTTTTGATTTCGAAACCCGTGCATGTAAACTAATTTTAATATTCAGAATTTAACTCTAAAATTTGTTTTGGTGAAAATAATTCAGCAGATATATCAAAAACTAGTTAACTCGCGCACTCCGAGCACACACAATTAAAATTATAATATTTATATTTAATAAACTTATATACTTACACCAAAATAAATTGCATCCCTTCACGTTAGTCCTAAATTCTTAATGGCCTATATCAAATAATGAAAAAAACAAAAGAAAGCACATTTTCTAAAAAATAATGTAGAAATTGCAAGTCACTCCACACTTTCATAGGGGCACATACATTCGCATTCATATTGACGATATACGCGGTTAAGGCTAATACAAAAATATAGATTGTGTATATGAACACATAATCTATATTTTTGTATTCGTACAATTGGCTACCCGTGTTCGGTTTTTAAACTGAGGATTCGTTTTTTTTTTGTTTTAAGCTTTTTGTTTGATGAAAAATGCGTCCTGCATGAGTTATGTACAGGATTTGTATTTTTTTTAGTGGTAGTTGTGAATATTTGGGTTTTGTAGCTTCTAAAAACAATGTTGTTGCTCAACTGTAATGTTTTATGCCCATTGATGTATCTGAATGCTAATTCCTACATTAAAATAGAATCGTGAAGACATCTCAGCGACAATCAATGTTAAAAAGTTGTATAAATGAAGGGAATTGAGACTAAGATTGGAATGCAAATATTACTTTAAAATATGGAAATTGATAGACATAACCTACGACATATGAAAAAAACAAGGTACAAAAGTTACCTACACGTACTTAACCGTAAAGGAAAACTAAGTTTTTACAAGTCCCTAAGTGCTATAAATTTTCGGTAGTTTGTATTGCTTTCACGTGCTTCTGATATTCACGTACTCAGTACATTCTGGTACTTTATCGCCTGTAGAACTGAAAAAGAAAAGTTTTTCAGTAATAAAGTAGGTCACACGAAGAGCAGCAAACATCCTCGAGGATGTTTCCATTGCCTGCTCTTTATGTTTGTGGGGTGTTACTATTAATTTTGTACTTTTATTTAAAACAAATGGTCGACGACTAAGTTACCTTCACACAGAATTCAGACTACGTAATCATTAAGACTGCGGTAATTTTCAATATGACTTATTAAATTCTTGTAAGCTCCTGGAAAATTTAAGTGTCCTCCATTATGCCTATCAATAATAATATAATGTAATATATTAGTAAGTAAGTCACATCTCTACGGTAACCCTTCGGATATAAGTCACCGGAAAATTGCAAACGCCGTAAGATTGTAAAATATCGCGTGAAATTTTAAACTAATTTTTCTTAATAAGACACGGATATATTGGAAACTATTGAATTTAGATGCGATTTATTATACATATAAACGATTTTTTTGTAATATATCGAGATATTATAATCTAATAAAGATTTATTAGAATCACAATCCCAAAGAACACGTTAACATAAACCTTTACAAGAACGAACCGAGTAGAGATATTAAAACTTTCACAAAAACACAACGAAACCGCAACTTAAGTTATTCCATAATTATTTACAGAAACTTACAGTACATTTAGCAGCCTAAATACTTACATAATAATACCAAACACAAAATTAGTTCGTATTCAGCTGAAAATTTTATGAGCCGGTAGCATAGACAAACCTCTACCTTTGACCTAGTTAACTCTATGACCTCTTCCAGTAGGCCAGATGTAACATTATTGAATTATTTCTGTTAATCAAGTTGCTTTGAAACTGAATTGAGTGAGAGAGATAATTATCTGTCTTTTTACTCAATTAAAGATGAATAATTAAGGAATATGAGTCCGACATTTGAGAGATGTTTTTTTTTTTTTTGGTAAGGGTATACTGAAATCTACCACTACATAAAAAAAAACGGTACCAATGCTTACTACGTGTATATAAACTTCATTGCAAGGGGACTCCAAGTAATTTTTTACATCTAACCGTAATTATTATAAGGCTCCAAATTGTTTGCCTAAAGTATAGTAAATCACTATTAACAAGGCAAATATGACGCATAAGAAATTCATACGACATCTCAATTACACCAAATCATACAATATTTCATCCAGCCATCGATCGAGGACTCCCCTTGATTTCTTCATAATATATTCCCAATCTTTATAATTCTCATCAGAAAGTCATCGGTTCGCCCAACCGTAGCGACGACCCAGGTGTCCCGGAATCCGTCAGTTCGGGACCAAAAATAAAATTCTCTACCCGCACTCATTCCAATCACGTACTTCCGAATTTGTCATATTGGATTTTGGAAGCGGACTCCCGTCATACGTCTCCCCTTAGCTGTCACGACGCGAAAATGAAAACATGTATCATTTCTGTAACGTCCTAACAAAATCCAACCTTAATAACATGAAGAAAGAGATTAAATTAGCGCTACCACACAAATGGAAATACAGGATTGTCAAAATTTTCTTTTAAAAAAATGTCTTGTAATGAAATTTGTTTTTCGTAATACGTGGCACAAACTTTGTAGACATTTTTTTTTGGTTTTGTATCGAATAAACTTTATCATTTCGGTTTGGGAACGAATGAAGCTTGAGTTGTGTTTCGTTTCGGCAAATAAAATGGAATGCTGACTTTGCTATTACATTTCCCTACAGATTCAATCTTTGGCGAAGGGCGACATACATTTTTATTTGACTCAACGAAAAAGAAAGAAATTAGCTAACATTTCTGCTGTTACAATATTTCAGCAAACACGTCGTTTAATGAATGTAAGTAAACATATCCACAATCTTGTTGTAACCAGCTTACAATGTAACATTAAATCCAAGCAGAAACTCACAGGTTCAAAAAGGATTTATTTACACACCCGGCCTATCAATCGCCTTAACCCTGCCTATTGATAGTCGCAAGAAGCGTCGATGTCAAATTAGGAACGTGGCACAACCCTAAAGCTGACGTAAGCAACATGCCACAAAGCCTTCGGTGACGATGACACCAAGAAATCCACCCTAAATAAAACACCGGGTTTTTTTTTCTTTTTAATACAAATTCGACCTTCAGAGTATTGAAAGAGGGTAAGTTTTAGTGAGGCTTTGAAAGCATGGAAAAAAAAATGTTACGAGTAGTTTTCATTACCATCAATAAAGCACCTTCTTGAAACACATTTACAGCGTATTCATAAAATCAATAAGCGTATGTTTACGTTAAACGCTGATTAGCACGTTCCAATTTAAATTTCTCAATATTTTGAGTTAAAAATCTCTAAATATTATGTAAACCTATCATATGGGAAGAATATGTATTCTATAAAAAATACCTATTCAAAAAATATCAAGACAACGAAGATTCATAAATAGAGATTAATTAGTCAAGATTCTATTCAGAGTCTACAGAAAAAAAAAACTGTTTATTACCTCTCTTTACAATACTTATTCGAAATGTAACGAAGCCTGTTTTCAGTAAAGATATCTTTAATATAACATTAACAAGGACCAAACCCAACTCATAAACATGCTCACAAAAAAATACACACAATTATTTCATCTCCATCTATATTTAGCCTAAATCCCCTCAAAGGGCCCTTTCTAAAGGTATCCTCACACCCACATGAGCTTAGTTAAATCACGGTCGATTTGTTATTCCTACTCCGTCATCAACAAAAGTCGCTGGAATGCTGAAATGTTGGAACAGCCTCACTAAACTGCGATGGCCTGTAAAAATAAAACACGGATTTTATACGTTTTTTTCCCTAACCGCGAGTTTATGCGATACTTTGTATTAAGCCTTTTGTATCACGTGTAATGTGAAAGGTATCGCTGCGGCATTATTATGAAAAAATTGTCAAAAACATCTGAAATACGATACGCTTGTAACTGAGGTATCAGCTTGATGCGGCTTACAGGAAATCAGATAGACTTGTGATCTAATCTCTGAATGGAAAGCTCGCTGATAGATATTTTTATTAGTGAATAGTGACCGCCCCGGCTTCGCCCGGATGTCTATATTTTTTTTCATAAAATCCGAATTAGGTCCAGTCGTTCACGCGTGATGCCCGTGACCAAGGGAAATAGGGATTCCTTTTTATGTATATAGACAGGCTCGCGTCTGATGTCAATCTCACCTGATGAAAAGCGATGATGTGGTCAGCAATGGGGGACGTTTACCTAGAAGTGACCTATTTACTCTTGACTTGACTTGACCCCCAAAGACCCTTAAAGACCTTAAAGAAGGTTGTGGCTATCAGAAAACATAGTATCCACAAGAATTCCACTCCCTAACTTGAAACACAGTGAAAGAATTTCCAAAACGTTCGAACTTACTCCGATATTGGATACTAAACAGTTAGAAGTAGACATTATATTGTAAGTGTGTTTTTATGCAACTTGCGTTGCATAAAAACAACATCCTTACCTATCCCTTTTTCTCTCTTTCAAAATAATATCTGCATTCTTATTATATTATAAAACAAGGTAAAAGCTAGCGTAATAATGCAGTGACAAGCCGCCTGCACATGTCTTTAAATAATTAATTTTCTCCCAGAATATTACTTTGCAACCCACGAGATAAGATTATGTAACCAAGTAAGTTTCCAAGGAAAATAGGTCACAAGGAAATGAAATTCCTGGAAGTGAATAAAAATTCAAATGTTATAAAAATATTGCTTTGAGTCTTTAGTTATTGCTGTCTAGTTTCGAGACACAGTGAGTTAAGAACAACTACAAATTGATTAAAAATACATAGAACATATTTATTTTATTTATTTAACAGTTTATGTACACACATTTTACAAAAAAACATACATAGTATTTATTATAGCCAGTAAATAATAGGAATTGCAAATACCATGGAATGGGCGTTCAATATCAAATCGCAATATCATCTCAACGAAAATCAATGCCGGAAATTTGACATAATATAGGGAAATTAGAGGCGAATTTGACAGTCTGCGACAGCGACAGCGATGCAGATGCAAACGAACGCAATTAAACAAAATTGGCCCTCATAAAGTGAATATACCTACGCAATACATTCAGAAACTCCATCCCTTGTCTCACAATAATATTTGTTTAACCAGAACAGTAGCTAACAATAACAATAGATCAAATATTAGACCGCTATCCCTAATAAACGTAACAAAATTGATAGTAACCGTTATGAATATAGTTTCACGCATTGGAAGGGTCCGAATGATCCAGCATTTTGTTGTAGGCTTTATCAAAATAGCGGGAGGGCATTTTAAACCCAATCAACGGAAAATCAAAACGCGGAAAATGGGAGGGGACTCTAACGGAGGGTTAAATTCGTGTTATCGATTTGTTTTTATGACTTTTGCTGACATTCCGATTCTATAATCGAGAAACCGAGAATCCGATTGAACCAGTTTGGAATCGATTTGCTTCGAAATAGGTGAAAACAGGAATAAGGAGCTTATCTGTACCCGATGGTGTTGTGAAAAAAATTGGAGGCGTTCACAATTATTCTTTACTGTTATTTTTAACAAAAAAGAATAACAAGACTCTTACATAAGAAAAGCAAAAATGTCGCACATTTCTCTGATTATAAGAAAATATTGTATTTTCACTTACAAAAGAAGAAAGCTTTATTTTCTTTGGCTCGTACTTTCAAGCTTATTAACGTTTTAACATGAAAAATATACCGTAATAATTGTGCTATATGAGACAGCATTGTAATAAAAATACTTGGCTCTTAAAACTTTGACAATTAAACGCAGGTTCCGGTTAGTCTCCACTCATAGGATTCCTTATAAAGCGTCCCACGCACAATACTCATAAGCGTGTAAGTAAGTGGCGTTGCCAGTCGTCAAAACAACTTAAGAAACACTGTCCTCAATTCTCATTATTACGGTATTTTTTCGCATGCTCACCCCAGATAAATTCCTGTCGTGAGGGGAGATATAGGAGATAACAGGAGCATTATCGAAATACCAATGTCCTCGTATTAAAGCGGGAAAACTGAGAGTTAAATAGCGATTTATTATCCTAAGGGTAAGAGTAAAGAAGAATGTTTGGAAAATTTTCAATACACATTGTAGGCTCCTAAAATATTTGTTAAGATTAGATTTACAATAAAATATTTTGATTGAAAATCTGAGGAACAAATTAAAGTTCTACAAAGTGAAACAAAACTAAATCTAATAAAAACTTGATTCTTTAAAAATGGTCAATCGTGCATCCAGTGCCTTAGGGTGCATTTTCAACAGGGATGTGCGAGGATGCGTAGCAGGGGATGTGTTTGTTAGAACCAATAGAATCGCTTCATTTACCTAGCCAGTAGCAAAGCTAGGTAAATGAAGCGGATGCGTTTCCATCTCTGGTGGAAACGCACCCTTAAACTGTTCAAAAACAAAAACTTGAAAAAAGTGTTAAGAAAAGAAAAACAATAATTTCTTTAAACTCTTTACAAAATGGTACGGGTTAAGATCGTTAGGAAGAACCTCCACCACATGGCACACCACACAGTATCTTTGTACGTAGGTAAGTTTGCGTGTCAGTTACTTTTTACTTAGAACCTCAAACTAGGACACACTAATGATATTTGAAGCATCGTACAAAACACATCTTCACAGTAAGATATTACTTACTAAGATGATATCTGCGTCTCGACCCAATTTGAAAAGGTTTTTTGTGCTCTAGTTACAAGTCAAACATGGTGGAAGAAACGTAGATATCATCTCTTTTATAATCCCAGGAAGACGTATCTAGTTGACGGGACCCGGTAAGACACATGCCTACCAAGGTTGTGAAATTGTTCGCAAGAGTTACCGCAGCCCTGGAGCGCAAAGGGCATTTGAAGGAACACGGATGGGTTTTACTCAGTGAGAGTTTCCAATTTCCCCCCGATCCTCACAGAGCGGGAGAAGTCATTTGATGAATTCCCATTCACAACAAAAAAGGAAAACGTGCGGCACTTTAATAATCCTGCAAATTACGCCAAAACTTGGCCAACAACCTCGTGACAATTACAGCGGCTCATTACATTCTTACACTTCATTCTGCAATAACAACTTCTTAATATCTTCATTACGAACTATTTAATCACACGAGTGGGTCGTTACTCCAAAATCACGTTCTGAAAGTTATGACCACCTCAAATAAACATTTTGCGAATTCCTCGTAAAAATTGTGGTACCATTATTGGTGTTTAGTCTCGTACGTTTGGCCATTACAGGAGTAGGTACAGTCAGCATCAAAAGTAGCTGAGCAATCCCGTAGGCCTGGACAAAATGAAATTCTTTCAGCGCTAATAACATCACTTTATCTAGATCCTCTGGTGTCCACATAGCGCTGACCATTATATCATCAATGCAACAAAAGTTATCAAAGTGTTGTGATAATTCAATATTTCTATATTATTTTTTTTATAGTGTTGTTGTAAATAACTGAGCACATACATTGTTACATATGTCGTAGCTGAACTGCAGAAATTCGGTACAATAACTATCAATGGTTGTTCAGATATATTAAATTTGATAAATGAATTCTTAAATAATATCTAAAGAACAATTTTAATTCTTTATTGGTTTTCTTATTGGCGTGCTCTTAAACCACGTGATTTTTTTATCAATCAAAGACGTGTTTTAATGCAAAAACCCACTAATCAAAAAGTTGATTAGTTCATTTTGCTCACATAACTCGACAGATAGAAGGAACAGCTAATTGTTTTTAAGAGATGAATTTTGCATTGTTAATCATGACTTTGATCGATACCTAAATCATGCCAGCAAAAATTGGATGGTAGTATAAAAATCACATTGTACATCTGCTGTTGACTGTACCATTCGCCCTTACTGCGATATTTCTTCCAGTTTCTTTATTGAAATTCTGCACGGTCGCGAAGTTTCCGATCAAACAAGAGCAGAAGTTGCAAGAATACTGTTTGCAGCCTCCTTAAACTTTATTTTTACGGCAAAAGGTTGATTTTGCTTTGGCTGGTGGGGAATGAAAGTTTCTCAACATTTTGTTACAGTACGGTTCTTTTGTTTTATCTAAAGGGAGATCTTTGATAGCAATCCTATTAGTCATAGGCAAATTGTACCGTGTATTTTAGTTAAATATCAATTTATTTGTGTTTAATATTTACACGAAATAGTGATCTAGTCTGATGAAAATATGAGAGAGACCTGAGGGGTAATTAATTATATGGAGCGTATTTTAAGAAGCGTTTACATTTGCACCGCAGTCGTAAACTGTTAAAAACACCTCTAATTTCCCGAATATTTGTCAAGTTTTTGACATGACCATGGTCGACACCAGATAAATGTACAATAACAGTCATTAACCCACATAAAATTATTGACATAGTTAATTTCAAATGACACAACGTTGTCCTGAACCGACATCTATCTTACTTTACTTTTTTCTAGTAAAGAAAAACGATTCAAGATGTATTGTCCGGCTACCCACGCAAAAGTACCTAGAGAAATTAAAGAAAGGGCAATGAACTTTATTGCAAATTTATTTAGCGAAAAACGAAAATTGGCCTTCAGTATTCGAGTAGGAATTCATCGCATAACTTCTAATCTGTCTTGGTGTTTGAATCTTAACTTCTCCCCTTTTCAAAAGCTAGCGTTGCAACTAATCGGCACTACATAAATCTATTTACAAACTTTTCTCAAGGTAGTCCAATTCCTCACACATCCAACAAAGGTTGACAAATAACATAGTACGACAATTTCAAGGTACTCCCGAGAGGTCACATGAAACGCCCCTCCCTTTATGGACCGATATTGAAATTCTGTGGCAAGATGTGACTTACATAGTCACTAAAGCGAGGAGCAAAAGGGGACGCCCCACTAATACTGAAAATGTTAAAGTATAGTGAAGGTAAAAAAAGGGATTCAGGGAAGAGTCTGCTTTAGATGAGCTAGTGTTCCTGGGATAAGGATTTACTCGGAAATACTTTGGCCTGCCAGTTGTATTATGTATTTTCCGTACCCGTAAAGCCTATAGCCTTCCTCATGAATGTGGCTATCATATAGGCACAAAAATAATTTTCCAAATCCGACTGGTAGTTCCGGGTTTAGCGCGTTCAAACAAACTCTTCAGCTTTATTAAATTAGTATAGATTAACGCCGATTTAGTACAAACTAATTCACCAGAGAATGAGCAGAAGCATTCTCTGTACATTGAAACAGCTGCACTGCGAACCCGCCTGCCTAGCGTGGCGACTATGGTAAACCTCCCCTTGGGGGAGGCCTATGATGATGATCTTTCGGCTGATATGATGATGATGATGAAATGATGACCCCATTATGTATGACATTCAGTTGAAAACAGGTGTCAGGCACCTTCTAGTTGTCTGGCATTTTTCTGATTTAAACCTATTCGGCGCAGCCGTGAGGCACACGATGTGATTGTTTTAAATTAAGCTTCATTTTATTAGTTCTTAATTTGTGTTTGCCAAATAAACATGTTTTCTTTTTTTTCGTTTCTTTCATATTAACAACTAACTCCGAGCCAAGTTTTTAGCAAAAGAGGTATAATAAATTATTTTACCACAACTTTAAAATTGCAATAGGTTCCTCGCTCTGTTTGTAATAACGGTCAATCGTTATCAGAAAGATGCAATGTTTCTATAAAATGCGGCCAACTTTGTGTGTCAATTTGACTTTACGGATCATAAGTTCCTATACTTAAACTTAGCTGCAATCGTCCTCACAGAAAATCTTTTGCTGAATATTGACAGTCAATCCTACTACTATTATAAAGGCGAAAGTTTGTAAGTATGGATGTATGTATGGATGTTTGTTACTCTTTCACGTAAAAACTACTGAATGGATTTTGATGAAATTTGGCACAGAGGTAGATTATAGTCTGGAATAACACATAGGATACTTTTTATCCCGGGAATATGTTCCCTTAGGATAGTTTTCGACAATCACGCGGGCGGAGCCGCGGGCGGCAACTAGTACGTCATAAAGTAGGTTGGCAGGAGATGGAAGGATAAAGAAGAATTTCATTGGAAAACTTCGAGGAAATGTGAATTGCGAACCGAACTCATTTGTGAGGTCAAAGTTTAGTCAAGCGAAAAGTTACCTTATGCTCTGAAGATTTGTCAATTTCTATCCTTATAGTAATAAGTCTTTGGCCTAGTTTTCCTCTTAGGCAATATACATTAAAAACCGGCCAAGTGTGAGTCGGACTCCCACATGAGCGGTACCGTACCAGCGTAACGTAACCAAAAAAAACTGTAAATTCCCAATTTTCAGACTTTTTCCTGTATTTGTACTAGATCTATCTTTTTGCCAAATTTAATGAATCTAGGTCACCGGGAAGTACCTATACATTTTGATTCCCTTGAGAATGTCGAAATAAATGTTTTTAGCGCCATGAACTTTTTTTCGGCCGTATCTTTTTTTTACGTTAACTTAGAAGTTTGATTTTTTTACAGCTCCAAGGGACTGTAGACTTGAGTATATGGTTTTAATTTCAACTCAATACATCTACGCGTTCCCGAGATAAACGGTCTTGACAAACACAGACGGACAACAAAGTGATCCTATAAGGGTTCCACTTTTTCCTTTTGAGGTACGGAACCCAAAAAAACGTTAAACTTAATGGCTACCTGCATGTAGCAGCGGTAGAAATGATTCAAAGGTCCCACCTGTCTGTTGAATATCTGGTAGGAAAAGTTCTGTTAGAATTTAACGTTTTGTGTATGATTTTCTTTTTGCGACGATTTAATACTCTTCAAATTTTTCATAAAGAGAAATTGTTTATCCAAAATAAATCATAGTCTTACTTAAAGTAGGTTGGCTTCATTAATTTTTACCGCGACATAGTTCTATTTTCTTGAAATTTATTTTAAGGACTTTAGGCAAGAAAATGGAAACAGAAAATTCTGGGACTTTCCTTTCGGTCCAGACTTTAAACAATTCATGTTTAGGGATTTAAGAAGAAATATTTCCCTGGAGCAATTATGCTAACGATTGCTGTCAGATAAAATTAATACCTCCCGAAATATTTCGCATATAGTAGGCGCCAGATAATCGTGGAATATCGGTCATTGACCCACCTACATTTATTGACATTGTTAATTTGAAAAACGGAATTAATGACACAAAACTGTCCCGAATCATCATCTCTCGTGATCCTTAACATTGTCTAATAATGAAAAACGATTCATATTTAATTGTTCAGGTACCTATGAGCAGTTATTAGGGAAAGGTCAATATACTTTATTCCACATTTATCTGGCGCCTACTATAGTAAAGTAGCACTTAAATCTGTTTAATTGGGATTTCGGGGAAATAGTTAGAAGTAGTATTTGTTAAAAGGACCATTTTGTAAAGAGATAGGTAGTTCACTGGAAACCAATATTGTATAAGATTGAGACAGTTAGGATTGTGGAAATATTTGAAGCACTCACTCATAGGTGTACGTGCGTAGGTAACTAATGACCGTGTTTAAGTTTAGTTTGCAGAGGATATTACTAAACTTAAATCAAATTGGACTGATACTGCCATCAGAGTGACTGTTATAATGTACTCTTAACTAATTAATTAATGTTAATCGTGTTAAAATAATCATTACATTTGAATTTAGAATTCAAGATAATGTTCAAGTTTTGGAACAACAAATTTTTGCCATACCTACTGCATACATAACAAAGTTTGAATTCAACAACCACGCTTTTTTCCCTTTTAACAAATGCTCACTCAAAAATCAACTTAAAATACAAAATGCTAAAGGTGACACTTCAGTTGGCGGCGGCGGGTTAAATCTATCTCTAATGATGAATTAAAGCGTTAACAACAAACTTACCATATTCAACTGACAATTTAGCTTAAAGCGCTCGAAAATTCTAGGAACCGATAAAGTTCATTGACCTATCGACAAAAGCTTTGAGGTGCAAAGGTGCGGTGGCTAGGCTTTGTGAAGGACCTACCTAGACGCAGAGGTGAGGTGGTCGTAAGTGTACTAGAGTCTGGCCCTGTCAGGAAGGTTCAAACGATTGACTGCGTCGTTATTATGTTAATGGTTAATGGTTGGACGAATAGTGTTGTTCGTAGTTTAAACTTTTTTCTTCTGCCTAGCCTTTTCCCAACTATATTGGGGTCGACTTTCAGTCAAACCGGATTCAGCTGAATATCAGTATTTTACGTGGAGCGGCTGCCTTCTAGAACCCATTGACTGGGTAACACGATACTCCTTGGCAAGACTATTGTCAGATTTTATTAGACTATTGTTAGACTAACTAACCGAAATTATCGCCAAAGATCTACAAATGACAGCCGGGAGAGGCACGAAAGAGTCTCGCTATGTTAAGATGATCACCCATCCACAGACCAACCTCGGCAAGCGTTGCTTAACCTTGAAGATCGACCCGTCCCGTTGTTATTTATTTTCTAAAATACTGGTAGTCAGCTTTGATTTATGTTCCATTTTTAACCAGTACCTACCTTATTTTTTTTTTCGGAGAGAAACCTTCAAAAGGCGCCTGCACTTTTGGGGAAAAAGACCAGGGAGTGTGAGATATTTACCTCACTAAATCCACCCCGGTGATCACCATCAGCATGACTACTCCGGAACCCCCTCTGTGCAACGCCTGTTACGGTACATCCCTGAGAAGACTGTAAAGGGGTCTCCCCTGAGCCTCGCTGTACCAACTAGCTGTTTGTTTGTTGGCTGTTTTAACCAGTACCTAAGTAGTTAGTCGTGTTACCAAGTAACCAGACTTTTACAGATATATTTTCTATTGCAGGCCACATTCTGGAAGCCAGGAATAGTCAGTCATTCCATGTATATAAAATAATGGTTTCAGCTGTATCTGGTTTGTTTCTAACACAACGCGAGAAAAGTCGGGAAAAGTCTAGGCAAATGATAAAGATTTGTGTAGTGAATTTTTTATCGATTGTGATGACACAATCGATAAAAAATTCACTACACAAACCTCCACTCCATATATGGGGTCATCCCTATATATGGAGAACTGCCCTAATGTTTACAGTTGGTATTTCTGGAGCGAAAATCCTTACCTTGCCGTAACACAGTCTTTGACTAGTGCGGAAGGTAAAGAAGTTTTAACTGTATACCGCCAATATTAGTCTTTTTCTTATTTAGTTGGAAGTACAAACAAAAACGCATCATTTTGGCGTACGAAATGATTAATTATTTTTTAAGAATGTTTGTTTTCTAAACTTATTGTAAGTAGGTGCTTATTTTGATTATTACTTAGTCTTGTTATATAAAATGTAACACTTACGTTGGAAATAAATTCTATTCTATAACATAGGTATACGCACGCAATCATTGAAAAAGATGTAGCTAAGGTAAACAGTAGTTACATAATGGTAATCTTACGTCGTAGCCTCCGAAGGGAAAAGAAAAGCACATTATACACACACCCGTTTCCAAACTAAACATTATTTCCCCATAGGAAGTGGCAATCTTAGATTTGTCACCCTTTATTTTTACTTTGCATGTTTGTCATACACTTTTCATAGCTTACCTATTTGTAAACGGAAGGGAAGATAAAATGTATCCGTTGTGCTTAATATGACTATTTTCGACAATATTATTTTCCTACAATAGTTTCCTTTTCCTCAATTGAACGACATCTTGGACTAGAAAAACAAAAGGTTTTAATAATAATAATAAACATATAATTTTGTCTTCATACAATTTATTACAATAACTTTGACGTCAATCACTGTTAATTCTCTTGAATGGCTTATTAAAATACTTCTGAGTAATGGATGTGCAAAAGCTTTTACCTACCCATTATCACAGAATATGATAAATTGCGAGGACACGAAATATTAAAGTGGGTAGTTTTATTAAAACTCTGTAGTGGCGCCCAGCTTGGGGCACGAATATATGAAATTTTCCAAGCTGATTAATCAGAGAAGCTTAAATTTATTGATAAAACCCTTTAACAAAATATTGCAAAACTCCATGTTAAATCAAAAATAATATTCGTACACATTAAGGTTTCGGGAATACTCGGTTATCTTCGTGTTATGACGTATTTTCTACGCACATCTCCGTACATTAATTTTATTAACTACAAGCCTGGTTTCATGAAAGTCTAACAAAGGCTTTCATATTCCGAACTTTGGTGATAAATATAACTTTTATGAGTAATAACGTTAAGTAGTAAGTTGACGAATATTTTAAAGGTATTTTATGTATTATGTATGTAAATAAAGACGCAGCCAAAATTAATTTATAAGACGTTGTCGGAAAAAAATAAACTTGTCCTCAAAATAAAACTATTACTTATTTCCTATCTCCAAATGAAGTACTACATCAAACGTCACTATCGACAAAGGCACCAAAAACAGAAAATGGTCCTTCTTTACAGAACAATGAAACCTTTCCATTTTACGAGAATCTCGTAAAAGCTGTCCTTTGCGTTGACATATTCGAAAAAAAAGTTACTGAGCTGTGATTGGCGGGAACGTGTGAGAGTTACGTCAGAGAGGAAAATTCTGTTTTCAAATTGGACACATTCGTGTACAATAAAGCATGTATTACATTTGTTTGAGTAGTAAAATAAGGGTGAGTACTCACCATTGTTGTAAGTGTAAAGATTATGGGATAATAAAAGCAGAGTACCTACGACGGTAGCAGACAGTAAGTTTAAGGTAGATAGGACGACATAAAAAGTACTCAACGACTCACGTTTTATCTTGTTAGGAAGTACCTCACTCTATCAAACCCCGATAATATTCTTGTTTAACTGGATTATATATTTATAGCTTATTTAGCTAAAACACTTTAAAAACGTTGCGTAATCATTTATCTAGCTACCCTTTCCGTAAAAAACATCATGGGAAATAATTAAACAAAAAACAAGGACCGCAACCAAAAAAAATCACAGCAAAACCCAGTCTTAACAACTTTATTACTGGCGAGCTAGATTTTCCAATTTCAAACTTATTTAATTTGCGAGCCGTCCCAATTCCATCGTAAAATTCAAAATTAAAACTAACTGTTCCGAAAACGTGCCCGACGGGAATAGGATGTCACGAATAGAACATGCTTTTAATTTTGATTATCGACTTCATTTGGGAGCTTATTTGCAACGAAAATCCGTAGGTAAAAATAGATTTCAGTCCATGATCTCCAAGTTGACTGCACGTAGAATCATCGAATTGACAGTTATAACTTGTTATTTCGAGTCGAGTGGAGGACTTTCAAACTGACTTGGAATCTCTATCTCTCTTTGTCTAACCTTATCCTATTATTAGTCAGCTCTCCTCATCATTTTTCGGCAGACGTGTCTGGTCTATTTTGACTTGAAAACTGACTTGGAATAGACCTTAAAACTGAGAATCAGGCCATTTCTCTGTGAGAGAGGCTTAGTGCTTCCTATTCTTGGAAGACCATTTTTTTAACTAGGACGAAACCGTTTTACGTATACCCACAATATTTTGCCGCAGTACACATTTTAAATTGGTTTCAAGACTACCAGATCCGTTTCGCTTAGAACCTCGAAATCGTGGCACAGTTTAATTAAAGCGCTAAATGCAGGTCCAATTTAAATGTGTCTACATGAATAATTTAGACGATTCTGCCAAATGTTAGCGCGATACTCTGCTATTCCTGCAAAACTGAAATTGCATTTTCACATAAATATCTCCAACATGTTTTACTGAATGTGAAATATTCTCGTGTTACACGTGTTTGCTTAATTAGTGAAATTTGACCTACTCGTATTCGTATACCTACATTCACATACAGAACATATATTAAAATAGTTATAAACTCGACGCTTGTATCAGTTGTCAAAACTACAATGTCAGACATTAGTTTCAGTTACACTGTTCCACTAAATACTTTTCAACATCATCGTTATTTCCGCTACAAATCGTCTTCACATCGGATATATTTCACCCTTTTTAGTCTATTTCAATGAGCATACCAAATAATTTAAAAAGTTCGGCGGATCTAGTGACCGCATACTAATAGTTATACAGGTGTACACTATGCAACTCCATTTAGTTGGTCTACCGTACAAACTTCCATACATCTGGCAATAATTTAAAACTTTAATAACAGTTGGCTTTGTTCATTCATAAACAGGACGAAATTAGCCGTCTAATCTAATATTAAAGGGTTTCATAAGTTCGTTGTACAGTAAATTAACCGCAAAGTGAAGCTAAAGTTTTACGAGGTGCAAGAGCTCAGTTTCATTGCATGACGATCTTAGCTTTATGAGAATATTGACTACTAACAGTACTGTATGCAATCTTCGTGGGATGCTGGTATGTAATATCCAGACTCTATCGATATCCAGTCCAACTTTACAGAGGTCACGCAAAAATAGGATAAGTTTTGCATTTGATCGGGAAATGAATGTATATTTTATATATATATAATTTATATATTTATACGTTCTCTGTGTGTACATAAATTGTACACACAGAGAAAGTATCAGATATAACATTATAATTATTAGTACAAAGGCACTGCTTATTTCTAAAGAAATTTGTTCCAGCGGACCTGCGAAAGGAGAAATGAAAAAGAAATGTAGACAATAGTGTGTAAGAAAGAACAAGAAACGTTTGTACACTGACAGCCCTAAATCTGTCTCCCTTCGTTCAATCCATCCAAAGGTTGTCTGGAAGAGATTGCTTTGTGCGTTAAGACCGCCCATTGTACACTTATTTTATGTTTGATTGTCCTGTTCTTATTATGAGGTGTACAATAAAGTGTATAGTAAATAAATAAATAAGAAAAGGGGTATGTGAAGCCTTAAATTAAAGTATCAAATAAACCTAAATAAATATTGTTATTATTAATTTATGATTACATAATTATATAAAAACATTCCTAATACTATAATAGATATTTAAAAACATAAATATATATATGTATTAATATATACAATACATAAAAAAAATCACAGTTGAGAGGAAATATAGTGCTCTTTAAGACGAGTTTTGAAAAGAGAAATAGATTTCAAATCTCGAATGCTAGGCGGAAGTGAGGTCCACAGTCTTACTGTGCGACTTTTCGTTTCCGATTGCTAGGTGTCCAGGGTGAGCCGGACGTTGTGGGATTATTAGTGTTCAAAAAAATGATATTAATTTTAATTTTGGTGCCGATGGGAATAGGGAATACGCATGCATTTTTTTATTTGCAAAATAAAATACTTATTATTTATTTATTTATTAAAACTTTATGCACTAGTAAAAACACTGTACAAAAGGCGGACTTAATGCCTTAGGCATTTTCTACCAGTCGACCTTAGGGTGGTGCAGAGACAACATCAACAACAACAACAACAACAACTTATTGGCTCAATAAATAATTATGAAAGAATTTTAAAAAATCTTCATCAACGATAAAGTTATAAAGCTTCAAAGTTGACAATTAGAAAGAGAAGTCCGATACCAACTCTGACGTCAAATACTATGACGCCTATACAGCTGCCATAGAAAACAGCGTTTTCGCGAGAGGGACAGATATATTTGTGAAAAATAGTTATATCTCGTTTGTTTTTCGGTAAATTTCGATTCTATTTTCACTGTTAGTTAGTATAATATTTTTGTATATTTCTAGATAAACTGTTTAGATAATAAATATTTTCATATTCCCTATTGAGTAATGCAACTTTGTGTTACCGCTGCTAAAAACAACTATATCCTCGAAATCGATCAACATGTGAATAGGATGATATTTAAAACTAACTTTATAAAAAAAATACGAATCTCAATCCCAAATAAACCCCTTCTTTCATCAATAACCCTCTTTTCATTACAAAACAAATCTCAAAGTGGACTGACAGCTCCAACTTTTTGATTCCGAAAAACTGCCTCAAAATTCATTAGGTATCGTTGTCAAGTTAAGTAATTAAAGAGCATTGGAATTCTTAATCCCCCTGTTACCTTATCCAAGTATTCTCCAAGTCGGATTTGATTATAAGAGAAAAGTTATTAGTCCGAGTTTTAAATCGCTGACGATGATATAAACGGGTCAATGAATTTTGCAGTTCAGCGAGCTAAGCTGGGCAAATTAGTTTGTAGGCATAAATAATATGGTGGTGTTGTTCCTGGTAGAGTATTCTGTATTAACCAGAGGGTGTCAAATGTATTGAAATCCTTAACATTTTCAACTTTTGACAATCATTGTAGCTCCATCGAGAGCCCGATTTCTTTTTTTATTATAGATACTGTAAACGAGGACTAAAAAACCGGCTGTAGGTAGCTTCCTGTTAAGGATAAACTCGGTAAACTATCTACCACGCTTTGTGAATATAGCGAATATTTTATTTATTTTCAGTGAGAGAAATCACATGTTCCGCAATGAACAGTCAAGGAATCAAAAGGACAAGTAGTAAGCAACCTTAGGGTCAATATCACACACACACACACATGGCTTTCGTGACGTATACTTCGTTACGTAGCGGAAGTGATTTAACACAGTAAGATACATATTTCAAATTGAAACCGATAGTCAATAGGTATCATCCCTTTTCGATAACATCAAAGACAGTAAGCCGTACATGAAGCATGTCATGAAACTCAATATCCTGTGTTTACTAACAGGCCGACCCGTATTGATTTGCCTACATTTATTTATTTTATTTATTTATTTATTTATTCATTCTGTAGTATCTGTGATCTTCAAAGACATTTTAGTCTACCTTTCCGTAATTTGGGTTACACGTGTACTATATTTAGAACATCGCAACGGACATGATATATCCTGACAGACATGGCTAGTTTACACTGTGCGAGCTAGCGTGCGAGTCAGTCTGCCGAGTAGCTACAGTGCAGTAACTCACATCGTATGGACGTATCTTATAAGTTTCTGCCACGTGCGAGTTGGATAGTAGCTCGCATCCGAGTTACCTTAACATTTTTTGTTGTCATTTGCCTGCTCGCCTGACAGTGCTCGCACATGACAGCATTTCGGACATCACTCGCATCGTTCGGACGCGTTCGGCAGTAGCTCGCTCGTGTCAGTCAGGCAGTTGCGAGTGAAGCCTATAATTTTTTTTATGCTTCGCCTCGCAAGAGGCTAGGCAGCTACTATCATCGTGAAGACAACTAAGGCGAGCCTAGCTACTGGCATACGAGTAGGAAATCCGAGTATATGTCTAATGTCTAGTCAACAACTCGCACTGTGTAAACTAGCCATCACTCTGTTCAATTTGTCCATGTTTGCCAACATAGACAAATTGAACAGAATGATGGCTAGTTTTATTTAATATCTCTTCTTATCTCTCAGGCTGCTTCATACCATCAGGACAACTGTTGAATGTCATCAGGATAAATGTAATTTTACCTTTTTTCATAAAATTACTCTGTATCAAGGACCATGACAAACTTTTTCTTTATAATAAGCGAATCATACATACCCTTGCTGAAAACATGGCCTACGACTTCATAAACTTGCTTAACAAAACTCCCAACTTCGCTAGCCTAAGACACAATCGCTAGCAACCGTTTTACAGCCGCCACAACAAGAAGCGACTATTCGCTAACTAGTCCCGGTCATGCTCGTGACTCCAGCAAAGTTGGATCTTCTAAAATTTCCATCGAGACCCGACAAACTTTCTCGTTCGAAGCATAACGAACCTTCACGGACCGACGTGTAAGGAACAACAGAGTAGAATCGAGTTATTGTTTATGGTCTCGATAATAGAGGGGGTTTTGGGCTGATTGGGGGTGTTAGACTTAATCATAGACAATGTCTAACTCAGAACGATTAGAGGATTTCGCAAAACACGACCTTTCATGTTTAGGTAAATAGTTTTGATACAATCTACAGTCTTAAGCTGCCTACTGGCTTTCTAATATGTTAAACCCTATTTAATTTGGTCTGGGTGTAACCAAAGAACAAACCTACAACATTCAGTGATTTGATGGGCTTCTGTTGCTTCGTTTATTCAATCACACGAATAACTACACGTTACGTAAAAGAATTTGGTTCTGCCTTTCAGAAACTCTACGAAAAATAAATAAGTGGACCTTTTTATATGGCTAGGCTCCATAAATCTATACATAAATTTTCCAGGCATCAGGCTTATAGAAAATCCAAGATAGCTCCCTGCAACGTATTACAAAGACCAATTCAATACAACTAACAGTTATGAATTGGAATAGCCTTCAATATTATTTACACCTTATTGAGCCATTAAGTAGTAGCGTGCACTTTATTAATTTATACCATGGTCATAAAATGTTCAATAGGGAACCAACACGTGCTATTAATAACGATCAATTAAACTCGCATGCAAAGTCCACTTACAGTAATCATACGTTAGTCACTGGCAAAAGGGACAGTGTCCCTAACCACTTAATAGTACTAGAATTCAAAGTATTTTCACCCACCTATTCATTTGCTGAACTATCAAAGGGCTAATTTTCAAACTACCTAAATAATAGATATATCTAATGACTTCGCCGTCTTTGTCCTGAACTAAAGCCATAATTATTTCCCCAACTGCTTAAGTTTGTTTGTGTATGCTAAATCGGGAAATGGCTGCTGAAAACATAGTTGGTGAGTGAAGAAAGCTTTATGTTGAACAAAGTATGATTCGAGACCGTAACACGTATTTATTTAAAGAATTATAATCATTTAAATCATCAATACAACCCTCCAACTTCATTTAACTCGAATGAATGGTTATTTCATAAAAAGTCCTTCAATTGGGTTACACGAATGGTACAAACTGTATTGATGATTTTAATTATTAGAACTCAGTAAAACCATATTTGTTACGGTCGCCAACCGTTTTTTTATCAACATAAAACCTGACACTGACCTACAAAATGCAAAAAACGTATGAAAATTTGAATTTCACGCTTTCACCTTAAACTACTTGGAAGAAAGATATAGAATAAAGCTGTTGTTTGTCAACAGTTTTCTTTTGGTTGTTTTGATAACGTTGATTAGTATTTTTTATGTAGAGTCCAATGTACAGTTGAGAAAATGTAATGTTAAGCTCTTGCAATTTTAACCTGTTAAAAAGCAACTAAAATTGATTACACTTTAAACTGACGGATACACGTTGTATTGACTGTGTGCATCAGTTTTGTTTTTCGTTCATTTTATGACGTTAGAGACAGTGTCAAATTTTCTCTTGGCGTCTCAATCAAGTCCAAAACAATTCTTAATTCAAATCCTACACACAAATATCAAACACGTCTCACAATCACAATACCTTTGTACCCTGACTAAAACCGACATAATAAAACCGTATTCTGCTGTTTTCACTAAGGAATGAAAACATTCGGTAAACTTTTGTATGCAAACTGCGCAAACGAACCGAGAGTCCTCACTCTATTGAAGTTTATTTCCAACAGGGTTACACAGTTGGAAGAAATAAAATGTAAAACCACATGTTTTTAGCTTGGCTTACCAAAAATTTTGTGGAGTTGTTTTATGTGTTACCTGAAACAGAGAAAAGAATTTTAGGTCACAAAATGTTGTAAACGTAATATTAATATGATGGCAGGAATTTCAGTAGAGCACTTTTTGAATTACCTTCTCGTATGTAGGTAACAGGTAGGCAAACGATTCAAGTTTCTTCCAAATCGTTATAAAAGTTGAAAACATTACCGAGTAGGTTTCACAAGCAAAGAATTGATGAATAAAATACAGTACATGCAACACTCGAAACTTCTTAAGAAAAATGGCAAACACTTAACATAAAAGCCGCAATTCATTGCCTTTCTAAGATTTCACGGTCAAAACAATCTAAAACAATAGCTTCAAACAAATGGGAAGACGGCCGTCAGTGGAAATTAGAACTGCCATTCATGGAAACCCTTAAAACGCGATCCGGGATTGTTCCCTGGGGAAATTATGGACTTAGCACCTGACAAGGCTCAAATTTTAATGTAGATCCCGTAGCCCCTTGTAGCCACGAATAAATTAACGAGTTTTTGTTGATTTGCTCCGCGTTTTTGGACAGGCGTTTTCTGTAAACAGACCTGTGATGTAGATTTTGACATATTATACAATGTTTTCGGTATAAAGCTTGTTCTCTCAACAAGCAAAAATTATTTGACTGCTTCAACTTTCTTTTTTTTGGAACTTGGGCTCAGAGTCTCCCGGGGCTTTTCTTACCAGAGTGTTGAAGTTTTATAACACACAAACTCAAATCAAAGTCCATGTATTAATTGCTTACAGACGCCTTAGAATAATAACTATGTATAGTACCTAATTAGATTCCTACTTAATACCAAAAAACTTCTCACTTAGCCCTGCTAGCTTTTTTTTTTTTTTTTTTTTTTGATCTCGGGGTGAAATCCTCATGAAAATCCTCCACCCTGGGGCGGGTGGAGGGGTCTGTCAGACTCTTACTGACTAAAACCACCCCGGTGTTCCATCTCCCACCTACGCCGGGGATCACGGGAACGTATGCGACATCCGCAATCCCCGGCTGGTGCCGGCCCGCCTCTGCGGGCCACCTCGCGTCGGCGAGGGGAGTGAGGTGTTTAACTCCCCTCGCTACGTCAAAGAGGGGCGCACGGGAACACCACGCGCCGCCACCTCGGGTCCGGATGAGTGGGGGGCGACGGACGTCCCCAAGTCCGCCGCCCCTGGACCCAGTTAGGGGGGCCGGAAGAGGGCAGCGTATGCCCTCCTCCGACACCCGATCTCCCTCTCCCTTTCCGCAGCCTCCTTCTGCGCGATAACTGTCTCGCAGAAGGAGACCACCGCGTCCCAGGACTCCTCACCGCCGACCATAGCATGGACTACGGCCGGCAGCGAGAGGTCACCGCCTACAACAGAGATGAGGGCACGGCGCGGCTCCTCCCAAGCTGCACACTCTGCAAGCGTATGCCGCGCCGTGTCCTCCCGACAGTCGACGCAGTGGTGGCATCGAGCGTCCGGCTCCCTGCCTATGCGACACAAGAACCTCCCGAAGCAGCCATGCCCCGAGAGGACCTGCGTCACACGAAACGTCAGAGAGCCGTGCCTTCTCCCGAGCCACAGGTCGAGCACTGGCCGGATGGCCTCGATGGTGATGAGGCCGGCGGTAGGGCTCGAAAGCCTGTCCCGCCATTCCGCCACCAGGACCTCGCGCAGTTGCGACCGACGCAGCTCCAAGTGTTGCTGCGTCAGTCTTTCACCGCGCGCCCGCGCGTCCTCGCGCCACCTATGCAGTGACGCGAGCACTTTCACCTCCAGGTCCCACGGCGGAGATCCGGCCAGTGCGCAAGCCGCCTCGTAGGAGATCGTGCGATATCCCCTGATGACTCTGACGGCCATCACCCTCTGCGGCCTCCGCAGAACAGTGATGGTGCTGGCCGTCAGGTCAGCCGCCCAGATCGGGGCCCCATAAAGGGCCATCGATCGCACGATCCCCACGTACAACCGCCTACAGGCGGTGCTCGGGTCCCCCAGATTGGGAAGCAGCGTTGACAGCGCCCCCGCCGCGCTCAACAACTTGGGCGCCAGCCGCCGGAAGTGGGGGCCGAAATCCCACCGGCTGTCGAGCACCAATCCCAGGTACTTCATGGTGGACTCGACAGCGATACGGGCCCCCCCGACCACGATGTGCGATCCCGGCGGCGGCGCTCGCCGGGGGCCATGAAAAACAATGGCCTCCGACTTGTTGAGGGCCACCTCCAGGCCGGCCCTGCTAGCTAGGCTAGCTTTAAATGGAACTTATAACTGATTATTACTTAAGCAGGTACAGTCCCAAAGTGAAATGGTTTAATTTAGCCTAACTTGCTCCAAATGATGCTTAGAATTCCAATCCCAAGAAACCCTAACGATATACCTCTCTCCATATGCATGCAAAGTGGGTACATAAGAGGGTATATTTAGGCCTGAAGTCTGCTATATACACTTCTCATCAAAAAAATCGAAACACTTTCGTTTTTATTGTTTTTGTCCTAATTTTTTACAAAAGAGAATTAATTCCATGAAAAAAAAAAACATTATTGTGTAGCTGGCAGTTTGGTCATTACAGTAAGAAGAAAAAAATCAAAATTCGAAATTAGAATTTCATTTGTTTATCCTATAAATGAAATTAATCACTGTTTTGAGACAAATGTGTATTTAGGGTTGGAGTACGTTTCTCGTTTAAAAACTAAAATTAGCGCTTGTCTTTAAACTTTTTGTTTCTTATTTCATTTACTGTGACTTTGGGACGTCTGAAAAAACTTTTTTTTCTAAAACATATGGATACTTCGCCCGCAGAAGCCGCCCAAGTGGTGGCATTGCTGGATTCTGGACTTAGTCAGCGTGTTGTGGCTGCAAGATTGCATCTAAGCTTATCATCTGTTCATAGAGTCTACAAACGCTATCGGGAGACTGGTTCGTTCACGCGCCGTTCAGGATCTGGCAGGAATCGGGTCACTTCTGAGCGAGATGATCGATTTATTGTAACAACCTCTTTACGAAATCGACGCCTTAACGCTTTTCAACTGCAGCAGCAGCTTCGCGTTGTACGAAGAGTAGCTGTAAGTGACTCTACAATAAGAAGAAGGTTGAAGGAACGCGGATTGGCACCGCATAAGCCAGCGAATGGGCCGAAATTAACTGCAGACCATCGAAGAGCGCGCCTTAACTTTGCACGCGAGCACCTAACTTGGTCATACCTTCAGTGGAGCAAAGTACTGTTTTCTGATGAGTGTAAAATTATGCTGTATGGTAACGACGGAAGGAACAAGGTCTACAGAAGAGATGGAGAATGCTTTGCACAATGCTGCATTGAAGAAAAGGTCAGCTATGGTGGCGGTTCGTGGACGGTTTGGGGAGGAATCAGCGCCGACGGTAAGACAGAACTTGCCTTTGTATCTGGGCCACGGCTGCCTGCACTAAACTCTCATCGGTACATCGAACAGTGTCTTGAACCTCATGTGATGCCCTATGCACATTTTATTGGCAACGACTTCATATTCATGCACGACAATGCTAGAGCTCACACCGCGGGCGTCGTACGAGATTATCTTACCGAAGTCGGTATCTCCATTATGGTATGGCCAGCAAGAAGCCCGGACATGAATCCCATTGAACATCTATGGGATGAATTAAAGAGACGAATTCGAGCAAGAGATCCAGCCCCAGAAATACTTAGCCAGCTGCAAAATGCAATCCAAGAGGAATGGGATAATATACCACAACATGTGATCGTGACTCTCATCCGATCGATGAAGAACCGTATGGAAGCAGTAATAAGAGCTCGCGGAGGGAATACAAGTTATTAAATAAACGTTTCTTACATTTTTTTTCATTTACGCGTGTTGTTTTACCCATTTCCTTCATATTCCATACAGGGTAAAAATTACTCATTATACAAAATACGAAACCTATGAAGACTTAATTTGAATTTAGAACATTAACATTAGGATTTAAAAACCTCATACTACTCACTATTAAATGACATTTTACATTTATTCCTAAATATACACATTTTTCTGATAATCCTTATCAAATCATAAACTGCGAGGTGTTTCGATTTTTTTGATGAGAAGTGTATAAACAGACTTACAAGATTTTGTAATGAAAGGCATACACGTCCCGACTTAACCTCAGTGGTTTCTTAAGGAGTGAATGTGGCAATATTAAAGTTTCACCGCAAACAGACCCTTATCTCGTCCGCCGGCGCCTAACGTTGTTACAAATTACGTTTGGACGTGTTGCCAAGACTATCTGGATAAGTGGTTGTTAAGCAAGTTAATGTATCGTTTATACTATCTTTATTATTTGAATGAGATTGAACATTAGATAACATTGCAGTTTTAAGTTTTTTTTAATGCGTAGACGATGTCGTGTCGTAATCGTTAACACGATGGAATCTCACGTCTCTAAAAACAAACCGTGTAACCGTGTATTCCAGACCAGTAAACACAAAAAAATCCAAACGCCAATGTAAACAAGACGTTAGTAAAACAATAATTGTTTTATTACACAGTCTTGCTTACAAAGAACGTAAAACGTTCGCTCAAAAGCGCCTGCACACTTATGTGCGGCAATAAAAGCGCATATCTGTAACGGCTCACATTTTTTCAACAGGCGCTTTGTAGCTCTGATGCGTTCTGTCTGTTAGATGTTTGGCATACTAATGTCGTGTTTACAGAATATGTTGTTGCTTAGACTGTGAAACTAATAAGTTCTTCGATAGTAGGTATTTTTATGCTTTGGACAATTTGTCACAAAACTTCATTATGGCGCCTGATAAATTATTTAGACTAGTGTAGCTTTTATTAAAATCTCTATTTGCAGAGATGGGGAATTTTATTTTATCATACGTTTTATCTTAATAGATAGATACATTGAATGTACTTTATTCTACACTAAAAATAGTTACACAACTATACCAAAAACCGGTTCCAGTCATTTCGTGGAATGTCGTTTATTCAATAAACAATATGAAAATCCTGAAAATAGAAACTAAAAACCATTATAATCTGTTCCACAGCCTCCGTCTACATCATTAACCCAGCTAACCTCCGAACTCTTATCTCGTGGACGTTAACGTTACAAATGACGTCACGTCCTCGGATACAAGTAGACACAACTATCTGCATATTTACTAGAAGGGTACAGGATGTAGGTACAGTCGTAAAAAAAATTAAAAGTAAATCAAAATTTTTTCTCTACCTGACATTATTGCAAGCAAATAAATGAAAATGACAGTTCGAAAAGGTCCATGTGAAACTTTAAATGCTTTTTAGAAATTGCTGAACCTTTTCGTATCGCGACTGAACATATTACATGCTCGTTAGTCGAGCTTGTTGCATGGAAACAGTAAGTAACTTCGTTAATGCTGTCTCTTCAACTTTTTCGTTACATTTTCTGATGCGTGGCGCTTTGCAAAGTTTCGGTAACGGGTGCAGGGTTCAGTTTGATACGGCTCATTTATTAGTGGTGAGTGTGGTACTCAAGTTTTTCGAGTCTTGTTCCGTGCACATACTGCATCGTATCTTCTTTACCTAATAGATATGGCACAGAATACCTATTTTATTTATTTATTTAAACTTTATGTACAATAGTGGTACATGGGCGGACTTAATGCAGCAATGCATTCTCTACCAGTCAACCTTTGGGTTATAAAGACTATACTGTGGTACACCTACCACAGTATAGTCTTTATAACAATAAATAAAAATAAGATTTAAAATTGAATTTTAATATTTAGGAAAGAATATACAGATAATATACAACAATACTAATAGAATACATATATAATTATGCTAAAATAATAAACTAATAAATATTATATATAATAATCATACCGATTAAGAGAATTCATAATAATCATGACGAAGATCATCTAAGAATGACAAGCTTATAAGTAGTGGTAGTAGTTGTAAGTGTGTGTTTTCCGTCGTTTTTCTACCCTCCTAATTGAAGCCAAAATATTTTTAGGAATTGGAAAAAATAAGTTTGTTTGATGGCAATGAGTGTGGGGACTTAGGAAGAAGCGTTCACGACGTACTGGCCGGAGAAGACAACAAGGGTATTCACAAAAATTAATGAACTTTCCTATTTTGTTTTTTTTTTTTCATTTACTCATTCATATTTAACATTTTGACTAATTTTACTATCTGCTAAAGGCAGTGTAAGCAACCACAAAACATTATTTTGTAAGTTCCGAAACAGAAACAACTGTAAATTATTTAAATCTTTGTTTATACAAGTCCTTTTAATTGAATTGTCTTGGAAGATACATGGCTAACCAATATTTCAACTGTTTGACTATTTATCAAGAAACGTTTGAAAGCTTTCGTATGTAAATTGGTTTATTACCAGACTTTATAACAGAATATTTTTTTATGAACATGTATTCTCAAAAATCATGTGACTATATGCTACAGGTCTATACAAAAAAGGTTCCGCAGGTACCAAAAAAGTATTGAAGTCGTATTAAGATTTGATATGGCTTTACAATTACTTTCAAATAACGTATTAATCAAAGTTTTTCAAACTTTAGAATGCTTAAAACCATTTTAGTTTGAGGTTGGTTAGAACCTAACAAGTTTTCAATAGATGCAAAATTATGTGAAAGAAGGGACTACTTGTTTCACCACGGAACCCCAAAAACGGTGTCTATCCATATTTATTGATTAAAGGAAGTCGTAGGTGGCCAATATATTACTATTAGTAGGTATTTCGCCACAATTTGCATAAGTAGTCACCATTACGGTCTAGCTACAGTATACAGTCATTTATCAAGGAAACGGCATCTTGGAAGTTAGAGGAGGATGGTTGGAATTCCAATCTCTTGAATAATGTTGGTGTTATCATACCTAGCGAGGGAGGACCAAAGGGCTTGGTTGAAAGTATCATACTTGCTAACTTGGACATGACTTTAAGCTCCCGTAGATAGGCGCGACGTTGCAAGGCGACAACGCCCTTTTTATAGAGTTTTTGCATAGTTTTCGTTATGTGTGTGATTTCGGACTGCCTAAGTATATAATATATTCCAACTATTTAATGTTAGTTATTTGCAAAATTATTTTTTTGCGATTACATAGCCAACCAATTACCTTTTGTTTATATAATTAAGCATTTGAAATTGTTTTTTGTCAAACTCCAATTTAGCCTAAAAAGTTGTCAATCTAAGGCATCCAAGTCTGTTCTGACACTTTCTTAAAACCAAATACTCAGTTGAGAAACCCGCCCTTACTCGAAATCATCTGCAGAGGTCATATTTTTTTGTTTTTATTGTTATTAGGGTAATCTTCACGGACAAAGCTACAATGGCAATAGGTTCTAATCAATCAACACCAACGCAGCTTATAGCCTGCCTTTTTTTTTTTTTTTTTGATCTCGGGGGGAAATCCTCATGGAAATCCTCCACCCTGGGGCGGGTGGAGGGGTCTGTCAGATTCTTACTGACTAAAACCACCCCGGTGTTCTATCTGCCACCTACGCCGGGGATCGCGGGAACGTATGCGACTTCCGCAATCCCCGGCTGGTGCCGGCCCGCCTCTGCGGGCCACCTCGCGTCGGCGAGGGGAGTGAGGTGTTTAGCTTATAGCCTGCCTCTGCCAAGTTGCGGAATTTGTTCGAAAGAGTCTCCGCGGCCCTGAAACGCAAAGGGCATATGGAGGAACACAGGTGGGTTTTACAGGTGGACTCTTACTGACTAAAGTCAGTAAGAGTCCGACACTCCCTTCTGCACCGCCTAGAACGCAAGGAGTAGTTTGACGATTTCCCTTCCACAAAAAAAAACGCCACTTATAGCCGCGTAGTCAGCGGCTACGAACTCCGTAGTATATATTATGCTACTCGTATAGAATTTGTAGAAGCCACCTACGGCGTAGTAGCTCTGAGGCCCGCGTGGACCCCACGTGAATCGAATTAGTAGAATGAATTAAAGTAGTGTAGAAGGTGAGATGTATAAACGCAAGATTATGTAGTTTGGAGAAGAGTTACTATGTTTTACGAGTAACTGCCTCGTCCGTTTAGTAGTCGCAAACCGCGACTCCTGGGTCCTTGTCATGGGTTCGAATACCAGGCAAAATGTTATTGAGATTTTTTAGCTAATGGAGCATATTTATAAGCCATTTTTTGAGTTAGTGGTGTTCTTTATGTTTAGCTGCAGTATATCAAGTATTTATCCGACTTCCAAAAAAGGAGGAGGTTCTCAATTCCGTTGGTATTTATATATATATATATTTGAGTGTATACCGATTACTCTGACTCATTATGGGTGTCTACTAAAAAGTGAAAAAAAGGTACAACCGACTTCCAACTAAAACCACAAAGTACAAAATCACTTTTATTTCGGAAGTCGGTGTCAAAAAACGTATAAGCAATTAAAAAACACTTACTTCCGAAATTAAATTTATTTCATACTTTGCAGTGTTATTAGTTGGAAGTCAGTTGTATTTTTTTGTAAAAAAGTTTTTATTTGTATTAAACGTTAGAAGCCGGGAGTTTTAAAGTCGATAGTGGAATACCCCGCGCCTGATCTCGGTCGTAGCGGATTGCCGTCCCATCGAACTATGGGATTAAAAGTATTATAGTGCACACACTTTTGCACTATAAAATCTCCTGCGTACTTGGTTAATCTCCGTTAAGGTTAGCCATCGTAACCGAAATTCGGTCTGGAGGATAATTTATTTTTGTAGTAAAGACTGCCGCAGGCTCCTGTATTTTCTTTTGCAAAAAACGTGTTTATGTGTGTCATGGTTCCAAAAATGTCGATGCATCAAGATTTGATCTCAAGAGAAACTAATTTATTGCATTCAAAATACATTAGTCGGGTATGCAGAGTGGTTATAACGGATCACTATGTTTCTTAGAAAGAAACACGCAATTTCTAACCGTATGCCATCTTAATCGGCTTCCTAATGATTAATAACACTTAATTTAAACAATTTTGTAGACTATTGGATCTGTAGGCATGAATGTATTCAATATTTGACATTAACCTCATTCGGCTAAATATTAAAAATATCCATATCATCAAGGAAAGTGAAAATTTAAATTCTAAAAGAAAGAAAAAAAATGTTTATTCGGGACTCACACAGGATAAACAACAACAACAAAGATAACTTACAATGAAAGCTAACACCATAAAAAATTGCAAGGCCAAAAAGACAGGAATGTTTTTTTTTTTTAATATCTTAACTGAGATTCCTATCTATTTATATTTAAAATAAAAAAACAAAAATGCAACGTTAATACAATAAATATTCTTTAAAAGCCTGTGATGCCCAGGGATACTCGCGAAACACAGACTAAAAAAAAAACAAAATAAAAACGGATTTATTTTGTGAGATTATGGTATAACCTTGACGTAAAAATATAAACATGGGTAATCTTGTCAGCATTTGGATAAATAACACTAGTCAACAAGATTTTGTCACAAGGAATTTGCTTACTAATTGCGAATTACCTACCTACCCTTATTCCAAAATCATATTTATTTGGTTTTGATCAGGTCTAGTTTTTGTGTTACAGCTACTACCTGTAACATAATTTTCCCTTAAGCTTGGAAATTCCGATTTTTTTTATTTTTCAATAAAGTAGCTGTTATTTCAGTTTACTGAGTTATTTTATGCTTATATAATGTAGAAAAAGTGTTTAAATTATTCTGTCAAGTTTCTTTACATTAATGGTGAAATTATATTTAAAACTAAAAAAAGAAATTCTGCACCATCACATTTAAAAAAAATGTGAGCTTTATTTTGGCATTTTTTAATATAAAAGGATAGTTGAGTATACTGACGTGCCATCTGCTACACAACTAATCCTTTAATATGATAACGTGCCTGTATTAGAATCACCTGAAAACTTCAGTTTTCGTCTCAAAGCACCACTTCAAAATCAGATGACAGGAAAACTGTTCGTGTCTCAATAATTCTAATTTCAGTTCTATGATACTTAAGCATGTTCTTAACATAATTAGTTAAAAAAAATCTTGTGACACACAAAAAGTGTTTTTTGTTGACCAGTGTAATAAAATTGGGCTCTACCCTTTACCCGCCAAATAACAAAAGAATGGCGAATAGCAACAAAGAAAAACAAATAAACATTTTTTATTTATTTAATTAAAAACATTTGGAAGTCCCAACCTTCTTATAACCATGACTGTGATTGCGACTAAGCTTACCCGAGGTCGAACACATAATAAAACCATTTACCCAGTGCGTAAGTGCGTTGATTACTCAATCTCTCTCTAAGACCTCCTCCTATGAAAATATAGATAAAAGGCTCATTCTTATATACGATACTACTATTTCGAACTATGAAACAATGAGTAGGTTTTCAATATATCTTTACTAATAAAATCTAACTTCAATCTACAAATACGTATTTTTAATCTGTTTTATTCACAATAATTAAGTTGTTTTTTTTTCAAACGTTTCTGTAACCAATAAAACAATTTTTCATCTTCATTCTTGTGTAGGTATTCCGTAAATCTTCCAACCAACTACATACATAACATCTGATTCAGACATTGCTCCCTAACCTAAAAATAAATTAACCCACCTACAAATTCCAGCCAGAAAATTGCATTTAACAAAACTACAGCCGTCCTAGTTAACCTAAAAAGAGCTACCACAGCCGGAGCAAAACATTTCCCAAGAGAATTAAGTACTTTTAAAACTAGGAGTACACTTTAATTTTGAGCCATTTCAGTAGCTTTAAGCTAACTAAGTTAGTACTATATCCTTGCACATTGTCCTGCCATTCACTTGTTTATGTGACGTCATAAAACTGGAGTTTAAGGTTGTGCACAGACTAATTGGACATAATATTACCATAGCAACGCATTATACATGTGAGTGTTGTGTACATGCTGGCCTGATCGAGGCTATGACAGGACTCACTTCAAGAACTGCCCTGAAAAGAACCGAAGACAAACGAGTCTGGAAGCAGCTCGTTGATGAATCCGTCAAAGCTTTTCAGTACAGGCACGACCTGCAGTAATGAAGAACACGGAAAAAGAAGAAAGCTCTATATTCTTTATGATAAATGAAAATTATTTTATAAGTAGCTTCAACATAACACTTTTACACGTCAATCTTTTTTAGTCATTTTTAAACTAGATGAGGCCGGTGTGTCCTAGCTGACTACCCTGAGAAGAAACATTGAAACAAACTCAGAGGTCAAAGTCTCTTTTAAAGTCCATACATCAATCGTCCTGGTCAAATCATATGAGAACCATGTAGGTTGATGTCTGAGGTGGTCTTTTGAGGAAAGTACCACACAGATTTGATTGGACCTGTCCAGACAGTGCAAGCGTTTGTCAATTATCGTGTAGCTCAAACTTAGATATTTAAGGAGCTCAACGATTTGACAAACAATACCAAAGTAAGGACGCGTAAAGAACTCAAACCGCCAGACTAATATGAAATGAACCCCTAATATTGAGATGATCCTACGATCTTTGACAGAATTCTGAATACCAGTCTTAATAAAATTATGTAACTCAGTAAATTGGTTGTGGAGGTCAGATAAGCTGTCGCTTCATGTAATGCTATTGAGCTACATTCGGTTGGCTAGACTAACTGGATCTCAACATTATTGGAAAGAAACTCGGCAGGTTATGATGTTACTTTATGAAAACTACTATAGTGCAACAAAATAGTTTCAGTACTCTCTAATCAGTTTTCAAAATGAACCGATAAAGTCGAAATTCGGTCTAACAAAGACAGAACAGTAGTTCAGTTTCTAGTGTGAGCTGTGTCTAAAAGTCGTTACGTTTTGCTTTAATTATACGGCGACACATAAACCTCTCTAGGAGTAGTCATAGACAAGGGCAAGGTCTATCTCTGAGTAGGCACTAAAACTAAAATGGCTGACATTAACGTTTACTTAGACGCCACATGTGACGTAATAGGCTTAAAAGCATCTTCATATTTGAAACGCTTTGTTTGAAGTAGCATTTACGCTGTTATAATTTTGTAGTAAATGTGTTAGTCTGGGATACCCAAGCCTCTTCGCATTTTTACTGAGTAATGTACCAGTCTGTCACTTTTTTACACCCCTTTGTCCTGTCAGTCCATTACATCTACCAAAACGTGAGAACAGCCCACCGCCCCAGCCCAACTGAAAACAATAGCCACATTATAATCCAAACATTAACCAACCCACTTCAATCACACTTTACACACACAGCCACCCTTTGTGTTAACACACAAACTAACGTTGCACAAAACGCAATCTGCAGTGTCCCTGTATGCATGAATAAAATATATTGACACGTGTTCTGCCACCAGATTTGTATTACAAGCTGCAGGCGCCTTGCCAACGAACAGAATGAATTTTCATAACACGGTGTTACTGAAAGGAGTGAGGAATGAGCAGGGAATACGATGAAGATGGAAATTTTGATTTGTGCAAACAGAGTTTTTTAAGTAGAATTTGAATTTGGATGGATATTTTGAAGGCATCATAATCTCACCATAAAATAAGTGTTGAACATAATAAAGTAGAAGCTTAACTTAATGATCTTGACTTGACTGACATATCAACAGTGCCTGCTGGCGGTTTAATTGAAATGACTGCTGTGTTTTATTCCTAACCAGATTTTAAACAATTGACGTCTAACTCTTGTCACGAATCTTCCCTAAACCTTGCTAAAGCTGTTAAGAGAAAAAAAAACAGTCTCGAACATCTATTGTAAGTGACTACATTGCAACGAGCTAATCAAACTGCCAACCACAGTGCAAACACTAATACCGAATCTCACAACCGTTCATAGACTAACTGGCCCTGATTGCAACCAAAATGTATTAAACACAGCTATAACCAACACTATTGCATGATGATTGAGCCAGGAGCGAATGAAATCAGCGGGGAGATTACAGAAGTAAGCCTCTGCTGGTGCAGCCGATATTAATCTACGGACTCCATTTCGGAATCCAAGATTAATTTGCAGAACGGTATAAGAATATTGGTTAAGGAATTCAGGAATGACAACATTTTTATTATAGTTAAGAAATAACTTTTTTATTCTGACCGATGAAACGAATTGTAAAAATAACTGTCCTTATCCAGAGTATTTCAAAGTCAATAGTCAGTTGAATCAAAGCGACACGTCAGCAAGGAGATAAAAAACCGGTGAATAAATGCCGAAATTCCAAAACAGATTCTGATCTAACACATTCAAAGTCAAACAATAGTCGTAAATTACTCCCTCAGGCCATAACAGAAAAGTACTAACGACCCATCCATCCCTCACCCGTTTCACAGCTTAAACGGTCATAAAAACTAAAGCATTGTCCAATGCCGAGTGTAATCCACTTAAACCGACTACCTATTGTATATACAATGCTATGTATGATGTACAGTGCAACGACACTCCAAACAAACAATGTACGGTGGCTGGATGGAGGATCCGACGGAAAATGCGGACAAGGACCGTTTCATACTGAATAATGATGAGATGACATCGTGTAGATGTGGCAGCACTCGCGAATTGTGCTTTGAAGTATTCATTTAGCTAACAGATGCTAATGACACTAATGAGTCTTGTAGTGATCCTACAATCACTATCCTACATAATGGTGAGTGGCTTGTCAAGGGGCACTCAGACAAGCAGGAGTTGATTAGAAGATTAGGTTCCATTACAGCTTTCACAGTCAGTCAAAAAGACGACATTTTCGAGTGATGAGATGAGAGTGTGACAAAGTGTAGAGGTTTGATTTTCGCAGTCTGTGACCACGTAGGTACATAGTTACGTTTGCGGCAGCGGTAGTAACACAGGATGTGTCATCGACGCAAATAGATAACTGGACCAGTTTCAGGTAACAAGGTGAGTGTCGAAAGCTTTTAGTAACGCGTGTAAAATTTTAGGGCAGAACTGTGACACGTTGATGGAAGCACTAGGTAGATAAACCAATTCTGTTCGTAGTACGAAGGTAGGAAAGCTTGAACACTTTCCCGAAATTGCCAAGAACCTTCCAACTGAATTTCCGAAACCTAATTGAATTCCCGAATCAACCGAAACTCGGTTAGCTTTAAACTACATAATATTATCAAATCTGTTACACAACAAAACTTTACGAAATTAGGGATTTATTTACCTTTACTAAATCCTTCGAAGTGTCATTCAATAAATTTAATTAATCTCAGGAACTCAACTGAATAGATTTCCCGCTAATACTGGTGATGTATTTAGCGCGGCGGATCCCCAGCTCCCTGCCGTAGGGGTGCGACTGCATTCCTATTAATATTGCATGCGGATACGTGTACTGTTTAAACTAGAGAACCAACATGGGGTCCGCAACACAGGCTGGGATCTGGGATAAGTCGGGAATGTAAAATTATTTTGCTTTGAGAGTGAAATATCTGAGTTTAGCTTAACTTATAGACGTTATATGTTTCGAATATTTACTTGACTGGGAGTTGGACAGTGGCTTGCAATTAATGTTTGTTTTATGTTTATTTAGCAAACTATACACGCAGGTATGTGACCTGCGTACAAGCGAAATGACATGATTTTAATATTCATTTCGAGGAGAAAACATCGGAGCAATGTACTGATGCTTATATTGTTTGAAGAACTTTTTCTTACATTTGCATAAAGCATATGCAAAACAAATTCTAAATAAAAAGATTATTTTTTTCAGAAAACTTAATATTGACAATTCGAATACGAATAGGTTACTCCTAGGCAAACCTACTCCATCATTGATATCATCGCTTCCATCCGCGTAGTAGTAGTGTAACATTAAAAATATCTACCTATCATTTTATGTTTTCAAATCACCCACCCAAACGAATCCTTTATCCAAATGCCTCTCGTTGCCACTTGACTTACAAAAAGACAATACACAAGAACCAGTTCTCTACCCTGTAAATATACATTGTCTGAAGTTCTTAGCACAAATGCGACCTCCTCATTAGAATGTCTGAGAGGTTGCCGTCCGAACTCCCAAAACGTTTCTTTGGCTACCCTCTTTGAGTTGTGTTAATGTATAAATATATAAAATGTGTGCTTTGCCTGCGAGTGTGACTACCTCTGGGGAGTGAGTGTCTTAGTACGAGTATACAGATAATGTTTGTGGTTCATTCTTTTAGAAGATTTGTTGGAACTAAATTATAGTTTACTTGCACACAAACCTTCTTGTTATCTACTTTAAAAGTTTTATAAAGAAAATATAACCAACATTTACAAGTTTAAGTTAACCTGTAAAAACAACAACTTGACAACATCTTTTCACTTTATTCATAAACGTCGTAAAAAGCAACTTTTACCTACTTATTTATTAACCCTTTTAGACGATTTAAAAATTGAAACCTACACTAGATTCATAAACTCGTGAAAACTTAGTTACAACTGTTTGAAATCTTAAAACTATCAAGGTGTTAAAAATACTTAATTCAAAACCTCAAGACAAATATCCCAAAACAAATTACACGATGTTGAAACACCAGCAAATCCACAGACCTGGAAATAATTCCCGAAACTTAATTATGCAAAGTGGCAGATATTTTTAGGCCGCCTCTCCAAACACCCGACCACTGCAGGTGAAAAGGGTGGTGCTACGTACAATAAAAGCAAATCTGTCATGGTAACACCACAGAGTAACTAGGTACAGAAGTTGGGCTCCATACAACATGTGAAAATTTAAGCAAACATGTTTACGAGTGAGAATATTTGTATTCCCGCGCGTCTTAAATTGCTGTCGGACAGTCCAAAGCACGCGCTGCAAATGTATACTTTCAAACCATGTTTTCAATATGACATCCTACGACACCAAATCACCCGTTCCTTATTTAAGTATTTGTTAATCCTCCTTATAATATTGTATGTTCGCATTTCTCGGCTTAATGTAGCTACTTATTAGCAGATTCTGTGTTGTTGTCATCGTAAACGTTGTTCTTAATGATAATACAGTGACACCTCAAAAGGTTTTCAGTTTTAACAATTACACCTAAACAAGGTCGCACATCCTTGCACTGTTTTACAGGACCTTGGCATTTGACAGATCACCGGAATTCTGTACGCGTCTATGTGTGCGTGCTTTTGTTTTTGACATTTCGCCAGTTGTACGAAGCTTGCTTTCTGCACCCATCTACTCTGTGGCGTCACAAACAATAAAAGCAAGTCCGTCACCGTATCGGCGGACACCGTGCAGCCCAACTCAGCCCCACCGCGCACAGTTAATCGGATTCTATTCCCCTATATTAGTACCAAACGCGATGAATCAGAGTGCCTGAGTACGTTTGAAGTCATTATTTTGACACTGCACGAGTATGAAGAGGTTGATATTGGCTCTCAAATTGGTAATGAGCGTAGTTTTATGTTCCATCAATATTTTATTGTGAACCTAGATGTGAACTTTAGTGTATCTCGATTTCAGCATATCGACAACTAGTCGGTTTGGCGATACTTGAAAAATGCATTAATGCTTAAACATGCAATGAGCGTCTATAAGCTAAGAATGTTTAAGATTATGAAGCATTCAATTGCATTACATCCGTATCAACTTATACTCTCCTTTCATTGAATACTGTATCTTAACACAATAATTCCACTACATACCTTGTGAATTTTCCTTAAATACAATACAGTGACATACATATCTTCGTAGAATATATCTTACATAAGTCCATATTTGTACCTTGAAAACTTCATTTAATTTCCCTAAATACAGCAGGATCGTGCATCACCTGTTACCGTGTTATGCAAGCTGCAGTGAACTCAGGAAGACGAATACAGAGACACTAACGCGTTTTATACATTTTATACACTTCTTACCTTACATCCTTATTTATATTTAACGTTTGTTTAGGCAACAACCTTAATTGCAAACTTAAATGCTTTGAGTGAAATACGACACTGTTTTATTTTTATTGATTTCTTATCTGAAGAACAGACAATAATAATTGGGAAAGACAGATTCGCGTAAGCAATGTAAATAGAAAAACCTACAGGTTAGACGGATGATATCCTTTGAGGATTTCTCCACAAATAAAAGGTTATTTCTATACCAATCTTAATGTGCATTTATGTGATTCCTACAGTATTTAATTTAGTTACCCTAAATACAGCAGGAACTGTGGCAGGAACGGTACATCTCCTGTCTTATGCAAGCTGTACTGAACTTAGGAAGACAAATAGTAGCACTAACGCGTCTAATACACTACTTACCTTACACTCTAGTTTTAATTCAACGTGTGTTTAGATAAGACTACGGCCTTAATTGTAAACTAGAGTTAAATACGACACTCTTTTGTTTACATTGTTTTATTAGCTGATGCTCGCGACTTCGTCCGCGTAGATGTCGGTTATCCCGGTACAAGGTTCCCCCTATCATTTTCCTCCCTAAAGTTAAAATTTCCAAAAACCCCTTCGTAGCGGATGCTTATCATTAAAAAATTAAACGTTTATTCAATTTTCTACTTTTTAGACTTAGACCTTTTAGCTGTTTTGAGTCAGTTGTAACGATTTTAAAAGTATAGATTTCATCTAAAGAACAGACAAAAATAATTGTGAATGACAGATTTGTGTAACTAATGTTCTTGGTAGAAAAACAGTCAGGTTATTTATGTAGCACATTGACAAGCGGAATTTTAGAGCACGTCTACCTCGCAACAAAAAATGAAGTTACCCTAAGAAGGTTCTCTCAAAATACAGTGCTATGTGGTGAATCCTGGGTGCCTTTTTATGTCCAGGCAATTACTGTCCATTCCAGGTTGCCTGGAAGAGATCGCGGAATGCGATAAGGCCGCCCATTGTACATGTGTTTTAGTTTGTAGTTTACTTGATATGTTCTCGGTGTACAATTAAGTATATAATAAATAAATAAAGCTTGTATGATGTTTTGTACTAAATATATCTCACAATGATAACATGTGCCAACATCGTATATCAGTAGTGTGAGTACAAAATGAAAAGCTCTTACAGAATTCTATAGACAAGAGTAGCAATAATCATTATTGTCTCTACATCGTCACCTACACATTATACTTGTCTTAATTACTCAGAAATAGTGTTGTTACAACACTTAATCCCTACTCCGTCACCACCCACGAACGATAATCGAAAATAATTTCCACTAACATCAGCCATGAGTGTCAATCCCGCATTACTCCACCCTACAGCCCCGGAGGATCCCGTAGTACCCCGGGGCGGGACTCCCCCCGTATCAAGCATCACAGTCACTAGCAAATTACGTAAGCTTCCATCGCTACAATTTTTCAATCGCCTATCGCTCCGAGCGAAACCGTTTCGCTCACTAAATTGAGGATGTTTAGCCATAATTTAGGCGATCGATCAGGTACCTTGTTTATGTTTATGAATAATCGGATGAGTGGATATGTGAGTGTCGGGTTATGGGTGGATTCGTTCGGGAAAATAGACTCCTAAAGCTTCTGATCAAATGAATTGTGGTTTCGAAATCTACTAATCTAGGTATTGAAAAAATAAGACACTGGTATTGCTTCGAGCAATGAAGCAAAATACTAAAGGAAATAAATAAATACAGACGACAGAAGGTCAAGCTTCCCGAAACTGTCAAATTTTTTCATTCAACCTTGAACCTTAATGCTTTAACGATAAAGTTAAAAATATATTAAAGATTTGACAGATTGTAGTAGCTTGATGTGCTGGCGTCTGTACATTAAAGTTATTATATTAACAAGTGAAGCTAAATTAAATCTTATAAAAATACCACAGTACTCCGACTAAAACCATAACATATAGGTACGCGACAATTTACAAATAACCTCGCCCCAAGTGTAAAGCCAAACAAATGACTATTGCTTAACAACTTAATGAGAGTTATTATCTTTTTTTTAATTCCGCAAAGTGAACGTATTTCCTACCTAAATTCATTATTAAAATGCACCGTTTTACTTATAAACAAATAATAATTTACATAATGGGCGGCCATTTTTCTTAGTCTTAATTTTCCCGCCCTAACGTCACGTCTTGAGACAAAAGATTGATATATTCTCTCGTTTCATTAAGTTAAAAATGATTTATTTTATAACACCCCTACTCTTTCTTACGTAAACGTTTGCGTTTAAGTTATGTTTGGGAAAACTTTTGCTTTCGGAGTTCATTAAGTGCCGCCCTCAGATTTTCGTTCAGAACGTCAATACTTTGAAGAGGAATTAACTTGATTTGATTTGAATGAAAAGGAAAGTTGGCTTTATTATTTTAGGAAACCATTCCACTTACTGATCAAACCAAAGACGTGTTAATTAGGTAGAAGTTAATTAATAACAAACGTTTGCTGTGTCAACAACGCTTTGAGTATACTGTTTGTGTAAATAGCAAGATTATGGTAAATAATGACTATCTGAAATAATCACTATTACCTTTCATAATTATGGCAAATACTAAGTATTCATATTTTTTGTAATATTCGAACACTACTCTCAACCAATGCAACTTTTGAGAGCCATAATCAATAGTGGCGACCACCAGAAAAACGCCGAGTCAATGAAGCTTGCCGAGAAACGATTCAACGGTCTTGGATCATCATCATAATCCCAGCCAAAAGACGTCCACTGCTGGACATATGTAGGTTTCCCTAAGGGGGGGGGGAGGCTTGCCATAATCGCAACGCTTGGCAGGCGGGTTGGCGATCGCAGTGTAGCTTTTGCAATGCATAGAGAATGCTGCTGCCCATTCTCTGATGAGTCCTATAGTCGCCTCTTACGACACGCACGGGAAGTGATGGGATGGTGCTATTCTGTTATGTCCGACACCATACAGACCAGTCTAGCATGTCTTGGATCCCGCAAATGAATTAAACGTTTTTAACATATGACTTAACGTTTTAAGACACACGACATAAAACTCAATAATTTCCCCGCTTACTTTTGGGTAAACCCCAAGAACTCTACCTACTCCTAATCAAAACCATACTAAGTACCTACATCGATAAGTACAAACTGATTACATACCACTTATAACTGGCACAATCACTGGCATGACAGGTAACATTCACTGAGGGACATCTGTCCCCTGTCCCCTATGTAAATCAGAAATTATCGTTTGTATAGGGGTAGGGGCCATCTGATATTAACTTTATTGTGTAGACATAGTTTACCTTTGTATCTAATGGGATAATCGACGATGTGAGACGGGTAGTGTTTGGTAAGATCTTTGAAGAGCAAAAGGGTTATGATGGAGAGCATTCCTTGACCGTTGGAAAGTTGAATAGAGTTTGCTTGATGTAGTTTCGCCTTTTAGTTTGTCGAGGCAGCTATTTATCAATGGACGTCAAATAATTACTCAAGGTACCATGGTAATGGATTCAAGGCAATTGTTTAACTATTGTGTCTGCTTCGTGGATAGTTAGTCCAGCTGGTTACCCTGAAGTAATGAGACACCAGCTTTGTAAGTACTCCTTATAAGTACATTGTGCGACCGGAGGAGTACCTAATAGATTTGGTTGGTTAAAGTTTACATGGAGAAGAAGTACAGAAAGCTAAAAAATATGACTATCGATCTGTCGCCAGTTTTATTTAATATGCGAAATTGACGATATGAAAGAGGAATTTTCATGACTTATTATTCTGCTAATTTGAAAAGACTCAGGAATGTCCAAAACACGTTCTGGACACGCAAAAGCTAAGCAGACTAGACTCTAAACAGCTACCCATCACACCAAATACTAATTAAGCAATATTATTAACACTGCGCTAAAAGCATGACGCATCACATGCGAAAATACACGCGATTTTGACATTTATATAATAATAAACATAGATAATACATTTGCGTGTAAATTAGTACCGCAGTGAGCTGTTTACCTAATATAATATAACAGTATATTAGCCTAAGCATAGTTGAATACATCAAATCGATTTACAAAGTCAACACTTGAACACCTATTTGAGTAAAGTAGAATGTCAATATTTATTTACATCTCATAATTACGAGAGAAATTAAACTATTGGTTTTACGCTAATTAACTTAGAATATTCAACGTTTTATTCAGAAGTATTTACAGTAGTTAGTGAATATTCTAACGGATAACATGAATATTCATCATACTAAACTAAATAAACCGATATTTTGAAAATATAACGTTCTTGGAAAAAAACATTTTGTGCATTGTTTTTTTAAAGTTGTCCGATTTCCAACCACACAGCGTGATAATCCCAGAAATAGAGCGAAATTATTTTGTAAATCTCATAACGGAAAATCGTTATAATTACGATAACTTTTGCTTAACTCAGTTTCTATCTAGAAATGTTTATTTTGATCTTTAGTAGCGGTTACTTTTAATCGGTTAGCCTGTTATAATAAAATTGTACACAGCTAAGAAATGTTAGAAGAATACCAATAGGTAACTACCAATCAATTAATCAAATGGCTAAAGAGGAAACAATTCTGTCTCCCCTTTTAGTTAACACGAAAAACCACTTCCGATGTTGGCATAGTGATGTTCCAACGCTTAATTAGATATTTAGTTAACTCGACTATTCTCGCCGAAACTAAAGAGTCGACTGAGAATGGAAAACTGGTTTTCTGTGACTTTATTTTAGCCTTGTGGGTCATCTTTTTGTGGGTTTATTTATAGATTTTTAAGGTGCTATTTTTAGGCCTTTAAAAGATCTAAGGACGTTAAGAACTTCTCTCTTATTAAGGAATTTATAATGTTTTGAAATAGGAAGGCGACCTCAACATGGTTAGCAAACGGTAAGGCAATGTGCTCTGAAATTTCATCTACTCGATTGGTGACCATTACAATTTAACTAACTAAATATGCAAATACATACATGCAAACACTATGAATAAAGATGATTAAAAACATTTGTCTTAAGAATCCTCAAAACCTTAATATAAAATACTGATTACCCTTTTTACATTGATTTATTTCTACAAGAAAGGGCAAACCTGTTTTCCATTTGTCATCTACATTTTAAAGAGTGTTTTTAACTCATACATAACTCTTACTTTTTTGAAGACGGCTAAAATAGATTTAATTAGGTAATGTAAATCAAAATTAATCATAACGGTATATTGACAAATGACTAAATTTAGGGACTACACACTCTACCGATATCCGTAAGCAAATATTAATTATAATGTCTGCGATTAACGGTAAACCCTTTATGGTTTAAATGTTTTGGTTAAAATAATTAATGTGACGAATGTTAAAACATTTATCATTTCCGTTCGGACAAAATATTTCCACTATGAGGCGAAATATTTGCGCTACAATCCTTTACAAATATCTGTTAACGTTACAAATGGATGATTCAGAAAATTCCTTCGTGCTTTCGATATTTTATAATATGTAGGCCTTTATGGTACAATGAAAACAAAAGTTCCAGCAGTTCTTCAATTCAATAAAAATATTTAATTACATACGCAGCCGGATTTGCGGTAAACAGTTAATCTAAAGTCAATACACAAAACGTGTTATGACGTAACACCTATTCATCCCTTCAACCCGATATACCTTTCAATCCCCCAGAGGTAATCGTAATAAGTCTTCCACGTTTCAGCAGCAAAACAATTCCAAGAATCCGTCTTAACATCGCAACTACCGAGAACAGGTAGGAGAGACTACCACAACAACTTGACTAAATCGTAAATAGGCCAATCAATATACTAAATTCCCTTTGATGGTCCGTAAAACCCTACAAAGTTGGCGAGTAATAGAGTTTTCACGTCGTTGGCAGCTGCCCGAGTGCCAATCAAATTAGGAGCGATTATCGAACGATGCCGATCAGGACTCGCTTTGAACGATCGCAACTGAAGCTAATCTACGGATTAAATTCTTTTACTCAATCGCTACAGGGATTTCGAGTAATCTCTTTTCATAATTTGAGGATAAAAAATGCCATTGAATATTATCAGGAAATTGATTTTGCAACAGAGCTTTGTCGTGTTTTGAGTGGAAAAATTGGGTCGCTCGGTGGTGCGGAATATTCTTATTTTCCATAATCACTTAGTATCGCTTCACTTAATCCGTTTCTTTGTGAATCCTTACCTCAGAGTTCTCATTTGCATAATGTCTTTTCTGTACGAGTAACTTTTCCATCCTCGTCTAATTGAAAATCGTATACATACCTAGATATTGTAATTTTTAACAAATTAACTGTATTAAAATATACCAAGGTTATTTGATTTTTTTTAACTACACTATACTAATCTATCTCCTAATATATTGTTAGTGGTCCCACGGTTATCAAAACAGTTAAAAACCTCTCCATTACCTCATGAAATAGCAAATGCAAATTCTTAACGAGACCCTCTTCATAAACAAAGAACATTTTACTTAGGTCGACAGCATCCATAGCTATTTTTTCACCATAATCTAATAGCTTTTCCGAGTTCGTATCGGTGATTAGTTCCAATTATTGGCATTCAACGCACATGCGGCTCGCCATTTCAGTAATTGCCTTTATTTCTTCAGTCGATCCTCCTCTTACCACGCGGCCGGCTGTACTGTTTTCTTTTTTCGAAGGATTACATGGGAAATTGGATTTAGGTGCACAAATTAAATTTTAAATTAGGAAAGGTTTTTATCTATCTGTCTGATTGAGAGACCAAACTGGACAGGTCTTTCGAAAAACAGTTTTATAAAAAGCAAAACCTCAAATAAATCTAAAACTTAGAAAAAAAGTCGAACTACTCAAACTTCCAGAGCTCCAATCCTAACTAGAATCCAAGTCTCAATAAAAGAAAAATAAATCTAGTTTCACAAAAAACCAACTCTTGTAAGTAATAAAACGAAAACTTCTGACGATTCCATTTCACCTTCTCGTTTTGGAAAACGCTGGTGACTTGTAAAATGTTCAAACTAACATATTACTAAGATGAGTCGTAACATCTTCGACATCGTAAAGCGTACTCGACAACGACCTACCAGATCATTTCCAAGTTTATATTTAGTCTCTTCTAAGTTTTGGTTTTCATATAAAACGTGTTGCTGAAAGTGCTAGATTGTGAAGTTTGTTTGATCACTGTATCTAACAAAAACTTGGTAAATCCAAAATTGCTCTCGTGGTAGATTTTTTTAAATCGAATCATAAAATATTGGACTGTTGAAAACTTGAATTAGAGAAGTTAATTTTAATTGAAATGTTGGTTCTGAACTATTTTAGCATGACGATAAGGAATATCTTAATATCTTTGACAGGCTTAACGAATGAGCTGGAGGTGAAATAGATACAGCTCAAAAATTGGAAGTAACATTGTTATAAAGCAGACATTACTCAATTTGGCAAAGAAACATGACTTTTCACGCAAATTGAAATCTCGATAGCGACTTTAAATAAAATGGCCGCAGATATTTACTTTTCAGCCCTTCATACTAAAGCTATTCATACAGTAAATCAAGATGAGGTATTACCGATTCACACAAACAAGCAAATAAAATTATATAAATTACCGCGACGTGGTGGCAGTGCCAAATAGTGAGGAACTTAAAGCAATAGGTCATGGTCGGGGCTTCGGGGTCCTTCGGTAATCAGGTCAAGAAAATTTTATCGTTCAGATTCATTAGTAGATTAAGGTTGAGAGAGATTTTTAAAAGGATCATTAACATTTGGGGCAACCTAGGGAAAGTTTAAAAAAAACACATTCACACTTATCTTCAGAAGATCACACCTGACTTTAGTGGAAAACCATTCGAGATAAATAAATACACATTTTCAAGCAAAAATATAACGAATAGTCTGGAAACCTTTGCTTCTGTAGTTTAGACTGAATTCAGAATACATTTTGTGTCATGGCTATGAAAAACGTACCCAATCGCTCAAAATTCAGAATTTTAATAATAAAATTCCAAATGTGAAGTGTAGCACCACATAACAAATTAACTTAGGCGGGTATTATCCCTCCGGACTCAGGGGTTATTTAAATGACTTCCCCATTGCAACCGAACTCCATGTCGATGGCAAAAAAAAACAATTTCGCGACGAAAACTTTACACCGCCCGTTTTGTTCCTTCTAAATATTCAAATGGGATATGAAAGCCCGTAATGGTTGGTTAGATCGGAGATGTATCCGCTCTTGGGAACATTAATTTATGTAAAGTATTAGATTACTTGGTACCACAGCCTACTCAATATCTAAAACGTGATCCCACTGTTGATTCAAATTGGCAACGACACTGTCTATGTAACTTGAGTAAATAAACGGCTTGGAGCTCGTTATTGAAAAATAAACATTTTTCTTTTCAACTAAAATAGAACTCTAGCAAAAACTAAGTTTTTAAATCCAGATATTTTACATTTTGATTCTACAAATTTGATTCAACAAAAGCTTAACGAAAGTTGCCTAATAGCATCCCAAACTCTAAATAAGGCATCTTAAATTCCCCTGATACCCTGCTAAAATCTGCCTAACTTCTTCAGGTAGTGTCAGACGATTACGTCCAAATGATTATAATAGTAGAGAATATCAGATAAGCATAGATGTGATTACCTTCTGACCTACGCAACCTACCGGAAACAACATTATCAATGCTATCCCAGTACGTATTGACATTGTCTATTCGACTGATATTATCTGAAGAGCAGAGATTTAGCTCATTGATAACCAAGGACAAGAAGAAATAGATTATACAATACTGAATGAGTCATCTGTAACTTTGAACGAAAACGTTTCTATCAACAAAATTCAGTTAGATGATAAGATTGCAGCCAAAAACAAAGGTAACACAAAATGTACATTAACTTTTGTTGTTTTGCGGGGAAACTGCGGTTTTCATAAAACCGAACAAGATAACAATACAGAACATCCTAACACAGTAACATACACTTAAGAAGAAAACTTTGTACCAAACGATCTTTTATCTTGTCCCAAATAGTTTCCTGTCTGTTCTTATTACTATCCCACTTGAAACTTTAAGAACAAGCTCATTTATTTGCAAAGGGTAGACAAATGTTTTGTGGGATAAACAAATAACCGGCGGCATGTGATTTATGGTCCACAAAACATCAAAATCTCATCAGCGTAAAAATCTGGCGAGTGAACGTTTTTCTACAACGTTGCTTTCACTCAACAGCTCTCACATATCCACAAAATATGATAAAACACGTCTCACAGACTCATGCATGAGCTAGCATCATTGAGAACACTGACACGGCCTGAAACTGTAAACAACATGAGATAACGTTACCTTTTTAACGAAGAATCAGCTTCGGCAGCCGGCCAGCGCTCAGGTGTCAGCTAACACTTGTACCAATAACACTTGCAACACAATTTATTGTACGATATCACTGTCTCTTACAAATTGTTAATTCAACGATTGTTTTTGTATCACCACTGGGGACACGAGGTGCCCCTACGATCGCTCGGGGGTGACTGTTAGTGTCACTCAGACCCACGGGTTCACCCCGATGACGTCATCCTAGACCAATAGGGTGAGATTTCGCACGCATGCGCGTCGTACCAGTCGCCGCGGCGCCTCTACCGCTTTCGAAAACGACGCCGTCGCGCAGTCGGTGCACATTGTATACATTGCTGCTTCAATTGTTTGCGCTTGGGCGGTTTAGGAACGTGAGCGTCAGTGGATGTTCAGACGCGCGTTTTTGCCGATTTCGATGTTTACGATCGTAGTGAAGTGTGCTTCTGGGGGTGACAGCTTTGAGAGCACCCCCCGATGGGCTTTTCAAAGGACCAGCGCCACCATTCTTTTTGTAACTGCCTGTGGCATATACAGCGCGTTTGGAATAATTGAGACGCTCGGTGTATGATTTAATTTGCCCTTTCGCGGGGCCAAATGTTTCACCGTAAGGGGAGAAATATTTATATTTGTGTCTAAAAAATGTTTACCAGCTGAAAAGGGGTAGGTCCCTTTGCGGACCAAGAGATAAATATTAATCATTATATTTTATTTTGCGTCATTAACTTGGTCTTCTTTAATTAGAGGTCATAAGTACAAAATATGTTACTGTTGCCATCTCTCATGTGTGCTTTTACAAATGCCTGGAAAGCGATTCCTACTAGTAGGTAAACTAAAACAAGACGTAATAAGCAAAAGTAACTTTTTAAACTTACTTATCGAAACAAATTGTGGTCGGTCTTTCTTGTTCTAAGGTCTTAAACAATACATACTTAAACTGAGAGAAGCTGAACATATCAATGAACAAATTACCTATAATTTAATCTTTCTTATAAGTAACTTATAACAATAGATAATGCGAAAATTAATAAGTTTAACTTCGAAATAACGCTTAACAACATCCCCAAACTTTCACTCGGAAAAACGATTTCTCCAATCGAAATAACAAGTAACACCTAATTTCACAATCTAAATTGTATCGCGTCATACGTTGATCGATAGGTGGCAATCGAATAGCCATCTGTAGCGATTTTTCATACTCGATCACGAGTACAGGGTGGTGTTTAATTCGCCATCCGTCTTGTTACTTGTAGCAACAGATTTCCCTTCAAGCCTAGCTGATTGTAATCTCATTGTGATTGGCTGGAGTGATAGCAATTTGTACTTTGTGTTGTTAATATTTTTTGTGTAAGGTGTGGAAGAAGCTTTTACAGATTAAGATTTTTACTTCAGTATTTGCAAAGAAGGTAAAGAGAAAAATGTCTCAAAAAATATTTGATGTTTAATTTGACGTGTTGAATGAAAATGGGCATTTCAAATATTTCCGAGAACAGGGAAAGTGAACATTCTTTACACGTTTTATTGAATTCTATTTTTAATACACTTTCTCAAAAACTGGCTGGATTGCTCGTGCCAAAAAGTGCTTCGAGTGAAAAACTTTAACTTTAATGTTTAAAAAAAAAACATTAACAATACGATCAAGTGTATCAAACATTCAGTTTGATACACGTGGCCATTTTGTCGTTGCAGCTGAGGTGGAATTGAAACCCGAGCAAAGCTGAAGGCGTTTTCAAGCCATGAGAACAATGACAAAGTTTGCCCAATTGCATCAAAATGTATTATTTTGATGCAATTGGCCTAATCATGTAAAAAATACAAAATTTTCATTGAAGTTATCGTTCACTCAGGGTTCCCACATATAAAAAAGTTTAGTTTAAGTTTATTTGGAACAACTTAAGTTTTACATATTACACATGAAAACGAAGATGGCTACAATGAAACAAGCCATATCATGTTCATAAAAAGCTAGACCTACTAGAATTACTTAGTAGACGAATATTAAAAAATTGTTTGTCTGTAAAGTCGGTTTACGGACGATAGTTTGACGTGACAGCGTCATAACAAAACATTGATGAAATGATCGTAACGTTACAATGAGCGTAGCGTTACAATGAGCGTAGCGTTACAATGAGCTTAACGTTACAATAAGCGTAACGTTACAATGAGTCATCCTTTTTCGTGCGTGCAGCCGGCTTTCTTCGATTTAGTAGATGTTGTCACGTCAAAATCGCAATGAACTCCATGAATTACTTTTATTCATTCAAACAAAATTTACATCTTTAGTGCAGTGAAGAGACAGAGAGAAGAGCAAAGTAGTTATAAATAATATTCATTCTAAAAAGTACGATCTCCTTTTAATAAGTTCTAACAATTTACATAATTTAGGAACTGAACATCTACAAAAATACATACATCCTCTAACACTACAATACAACAAACACAAGGCAGAATGGCAACAAACGAACCAAAATTTACGTAGAAAACTTTTAAAAACTAACTTTGGCTCGTTGGAAAAGCAAATCCTAGTACGAGAACTAACTTTTGTACTAAAACTAGATTACATGTACAGTCGAACACGAATTAGAACTTAGGTAGTACCTACCTACGTCAAATTATGAGAAAATAGGTACGTGAAATAATGTTTTCCCTGCTGATCTCTACATGAAAACACATTTTTAACATATATTTATTTAAGTTTCACTATAAGGCTACTTCATGGTCGTCTTTCTATGACATATTTCATCAGAACTTGTAAAATACCACTCAGTGAACCACTCTTCACAGTAGATGCTGCTCCCTACAGCCCTTTTAATCACGTCTGACCATCTTAACACTGCTGCCTTATATTGCGTCCACACGACACCGACTTATGTCTGCGCAGACTTAGAAAACTTAATAAAAAATTCTAATCACAATAAATTCTATCACACCGTCATATGTCTTCGCAAACTTTGTTGAAAGTCTGCGCAAACAAAAATCGTTGTCGTGTGGCCGCACTATTAACCGTGGGTTCCTTACACCCAACCCAGCATCATGAGTTCTCTTGACAGTTTGTTACATCCCAATTTGTGTCTCTTAACTGAAGTGATCATAACAATAATAATTGTATTAGGCAATATCTCTAATAAATAACAAAGGAATCAGTCCTCTTTTTCTCCTTGTAAAGTAAGCTCTCTCAAGGAACCTTATTGTCCATCCTACCGTTTTTGGGCCAAGGTAACAACAAGAAAGGACGCACGCTTGAACTGAGTTCAGTCCCTTTGTCTGGAATGTGGCAAACATCGAGATGTCTGGAATCAAATACTTCAGCTTCAGTTCACCAAATATCAATTGTGTTTGCAAAAGTTTTAGTACTTAGGTATTTTTGTCCCTAACTTATTCAATATCGACTCAATACATCATGATTCATGACTCACTGAGTCTCAGACAGATACTTCTGCCAAGTTTCGTTACAACAGGTGCCTTTCATGAACAGTCTATTCAAGCTGCCTTTTGCAGATCAGATTAATCTGTAGAGCGTCCGAAGCCACGGCAATTGCATTTGCCGACATGACTGGCTCGACAACCCTAGATGTAGTTGTTTCGTTTTAGTATAGCAACTAGCTTTTGCCTGCGACTTCGTATGCGCATGTCCCGCTTTTCTCCGTTCCCGTAGGAATTTCGGGAAATCTTCTCTTAGTGCTCCCCTACGGAGTGTTGGGAAGCTATATTAAATTTCAAATTTCAGCTTTCTACGACCAGTAGAAACGTTCGGTTGTGCGTTATCTGTCAGTTACTAAATTATCAGTAGCAATACCAGTACCAGTCAACAGTAATTTTATAAGAATTTGATAACTGTATTGCCCTTTCCTGTCTCTTCGTATCAATTCGAAAAATTAACTCTCATAAATTACATCGATTTGTAAATTGGTTAAAATTATCTTTGACATGTATTTTTTTGAGTCAATTTAAAGTATAAAATGAGATCGATGTTTCTAAGCTACTCTGAAAAGTAACACCGAAACGAACTCAAAGATCAAAGTCTGTTTTATTTCGGGGATCTTATGAGGAAAGCACCACACAGTTTTGAGTGAGCCTGGCCCCACAGTGCAAGTATGTGTCAATTATCGCTTAGCTCAACTAAGTATTTGTGTCTATAGATTTTGAAAAAAGACGAGGGTTCCGTTGAGTATCAATTCAGGACATTAAAGTACTTTATTTCTGTTTTCTTAATGACGAAAGCTAGAAAACACAGACATAGAACTTTGCAGGCTACAAAATTCATCTGGTTATCAGTTTTCGTCTTTGCCAGCCCGGTTTAGTTTACGCACATTTTTCTTTCATTATCAAATCGAATTCCTGTTTTATTGGCGTTAATTTATTGGCACATTCCAATAAGTGGCACGCAACAGTAATTACATTGACGTTTTGATGTCTTAGTATCGTCCAAGTAAACATGAGGTGTCTTCACAAGTATCTGTCTTAACAACTTGTGATTTCTCTCATAAGTAGGTATAGCTGTGTCTATGTGGAATGCTAAGTTATTCCAACATAAACTACATCGATCACATGGATGTTAAAGTTAACAGCGCTACTTCATACCACTGCATCACTTAGTCCAATTTTGAATAGATGCTTTGATACTGCCATGCCTTGAAAATTCAAAGTGATTTCCCAATTCACGTTCAAGTATGGAAACATATTCTTACAAAAAAATCTTTAAAGAAATTATCGTAGCCGTATTCTAAGAATATTACAGAAAATTACGACAAGCAGAACGTGCCAAGCTGAACAAGAAATACAGCATAGAAAACATAATAAACAGCCTCTTTGCACAATGAAACATCGCAGGAACATTCTCGATTAAGAAAATCCGTTTACCAAACAAAAGGCTTCTTAATCCACGTTAGGACTCGCATACGTTTTTCTAGAGCTTACATCCCAGTCTTCAAACATAAGAAGCTCGTTACCGGTAATGTTGGAAGCTCGAGCTTTTCCGAGGATGCCCAAAGATGCTCGAAGATGCCCGAGGAAGTACGAAGATGCCCGAGCTTGATTTATTGCCAAGATAGCTGACGTCGCCGTCATAACTCACACGAGTCGAGCACTTGGCAAAAACTCGACGAGACGCTCCGATAAGTGAGACGTAATTGTTGTGACTTTAATATTATCGTGTTACTTCGTGTTAGCGTTCAAGAAATTAGATTTTTGTTTTTAGAGAAAAATATTTTGCCTTCGAAAAAATTGTACCGGTTGACTTGTTTAATCACATTTGATGGCTTTTCCCATTTTCCACTGTCTTGTTATGAGATTATGACTTTAAAGAGTTTTCAGAAAATCTTGACAGGAACGAAGTACCTATATGGAATTATGGATATGGAAAGAATTCTGTAGCAAATGCGATCATTAAAATTTTCTGTCAAACCAAATAACAAATAACGTAATTCCGGCAACTTCTAGGTTATGATTACACCTTTATCAAAAACAATGAAATGCTATTCAATGGAATTCATTAATCTATTTCAATGGAAAAATACAAAGCAGATCACTAAACATGATGTCACCTAAAACAAGAGATGAAACATATGCAGTTGATATATTTCGAAATGAAAAACCAAACCCATGTTACTATAAATAACCCAACACGTTACAATACTGTCATTAATCCAGCAACATAGCCTTCTATCACGTCAGTACAATGATCGATTAAGCCATTACCGACCACAATACAATATCCACCTGTAGAACATACAGTACGTGCTATTGTTACAATACAAATTAATCAACAATCAAATGCAAATAAAAACGGTACAAACGACATCGCAGGGGTGTCGATTGAGTCCGCTCGAGGGTGCTAATCCCAGCCCGACAGGTAAGCTACGCTAATTTATCATCCCTAAACAATAGGGCTGAGTACATGCCCTCTATGTAACGAAATAGAGGGTCCAATAAACAAAGAGTGAGTTATTACTCTATTACGTAAACGAGACGGTGTAACCCTATAGTGTTGGGTAAAAATATAGAGGTGTAGTTGAAAATCTTTGGCAATGCATATCCGGTTTGTGATTGACTTACGGCCAGTCTTAATAACGTATCTACCTTTAACCAAATGTCAAATTAGCTACCAACAGTTGCTGAAACGTCATGTTACAAAGGCAAAAATGACGTTTCAGCTACTGTTGGTAGGTAATTTGACAGTTGGTTAAAGGTAGATACGTTATTGAAACAGGCCGTTACTGGTTGAGTGAAAGTCAAAGCACAGCTGCAAACTGTCAAAGATTGGGATGATGGACCAATATCCTTGGGAAGATCTAGAGGTGCATTATGATAATAATAATAAAATCTTTACATCTTACAGCATCAACAACAAATAACCCCTTTGAAAATGAGAATTTTGAGTACGGAAATTGTTTACAAAAATGAAACAAAGATATATTCTCAAAAAAAAAAAACGTTTTTTCTGAGAAAATCCGTACGTTCGGGATTGAAACCGCAACGGCATCATTTTCCTAGGAATCAGGATATTGCGTTCGTAGCTACTAGCAAAAGCTTTTAACTCATACAGGGATCGCTTTTTTTCAATTAAACTGCTATCTCTTGTTCTATGTTTCTTTGGTTTGAAGAAACAACGGATACGTGACACAAAAGATCTACTCTCTTAGAAACTTCTACGAATTCAGAATATTTAGTTGATAAAATCAGTGCGCTACTTACGGGCTAGAACTTCTCATTTGAACTTTATTTTCCAATGGAACGTGGAACAGTCCCAAAGATTTTGACCTAAAACTTAAGGTATTCGGTAGAAACAATAAACTGAAAATTAAGAAAAAGCTGGATTTCATTACAAATAAATTGATAAACAATAAATACCTCATAAATTGTCTATACATTTTCTTATACCAAATACCGAACCATAGTGTAGCTACCTACTTGGATTTTAACATGTTCTTTTATTTTTCATTTTATTTTCAAACGTACGTACACGAATAGAGGTACATGTGAAAATATCGAGTTCTCGTTTCAATTAGGAGCCGCGTATGACGAGTAATCTCCCTTTTCATCGCGGATTTCAGCTTATGCGAGCACCCAACAACAAAGAGAGCTTTTCATCGTTTTCCAATATGTCTATATTGACGATACATTGATTATGTCATAATTATTAAACGGGATACATCAGTTTTAATTATTTTTTATTTTAGTCTGGTAAAATTGAGCACACATGGGCTTTTATTCTTAACTCTGTATTTTCAACATGTAGCAAGCAAGGAAGTGCCCAAATTAAGACAACCTTTCCGTTACATTAAAATTTAAAATTCATAACACAGACCGCATCTTATCTCAATTTTAATTTGACTAAATAACACGTAACTCAACACTGCTTCACAAAATCATTAGTGCGTTACGTCTTTAAGTATTTTTCTGCAAACCTGACGTTACCTACCATCTTTATTTCATTCCTTTTCATGCTCCCTGTATCGTGCAGATACCACGGACAAAATTTTTAAAAAATACTGTTTTTCATTACCCCACTCCAATACAAAAAAGTCCATCAAAGAACAAGCCATGCAGCAATGGACATCGCCTCTTTTGAATCTGTCGACCAATACGAAAATGGGATAGAGGCAACCCTCTCCTAAATATTTCAAAACCGGTTCCAACATCCGGGAACAAGAATTCGTGAGCATTTTGCGGTTTTATTAAAAGGAATAAAAGACGTGCAATAAAGTTGAAAATAATATGTAATGCGTCGTTTGGACGTGCTGAATGCATTTTGGGTTGTAACGCTGCTTGACTTTCATAAGAGGCTTCTTAACAAAATTATTAGCTAAAAACTAAGTATTTTTTAATTGAAACTAAATGTAGAACTCTATAAATAAATCTACGACGTTGCACGGACGTATGTTATGAGTACTATGCTTACCTGATACTGCAGAAGTTTTCAACTTAAAATCTATACTTAAACCTTCTAAAATTGCGAATAAAAAACTTATAAACCGTTTCTGCACACATAACAAAAATTGTTAAAAGGGTTCCTAAAATCCTACACTTCATTAACACTGAACAAATAAAGTAATCGAATATGAATCCATCTCGATACCTTTGGTTAATCGATGGTCAGACTAAACATGCGTTTGCCGCATCACTATTCAGGTGAATCGAGTCATGATCAAATCGCCCGGGATTCACTCACGTCACAATAACAAAGGAACCAATCGAATACCAAAAGAAAATAATAAATGAGGCCTGAAAGCATTACTTATTGCGGCAAGGTCACTGATCAATAATAATATTAGTAGCAGTTAGCTTGTGAAATCTGGCCTTCTGAATAGTTCCTAGTTTTGCATATACACTACTTTAGGTAAATTATTAACTTTCGTTGTAATTAACAAGTATTTATTTATTAATGTTTTGAATATTTACTTGACTCGATTAGCCCTTTTTCTAACAATCTTAAAGATTTACCAGCCAGTTCAGATATATATTTTTTTACTTTGTTTTCATTTACAGATGATTCACGTATTTTGCAGTACAGCTAAGAAATAATTCAACGCTTTTCTGCTTTTAAATAAACATGATACTCTCAAGGAAACATTCAAGCCATTTGTCTTAGTTAGCTTTTCTGCTTATGCAATAAGAATACACGGCACCTAATTTATTTTCTTTTTCCTAGAAAATTCCATGACTTTTTATTACTTCTTTTTCACCATAATAGCAACAATTTGAAGTCATTGAAAAGTATTTTATTTACATGCACAAATTTTCCAAAAGGTGTTTTAAAAACAATATCCTCTAAAATAAACACGGCCATTAAGCAAACTGGATTTTATTCTACTTTATCGATTTCCTACCACATTGCCTTCAGTATTCATATCTGTTACTCCACCATACTCATGATATCTCATTAACTATGTTCCGTCGTCAGGAAGGTTTCCGTTTCAAACGGAAATAATTAGGAACAAGAAATGTGAAAAGATTTACGGTACAAAGTCAGACTGTCATTGTATTATGTTATACAACTCCGCGATGCACTATACATTCTTTAAGAAATTGAAATTATTCAGTGCACAATTAAATTTTCCACGTGATAAAGGCGTCTTCTCATAAAGAAAAGTATCATGTAGAATGTATGTATGACTTCAGATAAACCTGATACCAAGAGGTTCTGGATACTGTGAATATGTACCTAGAACAAACAAAAAACGTGGTTATTACATTAATTTACATTAATTATTTTTAGAACTCTATAAATTATATAAATTGAAGGTCACCGTGTCTCGTTTAAGACTTCAATTAGTAATGTGTAGTCATTGATGACTAAGGAGATCGAACATTTTTCTATGAGAGCTGGCATAACCTCTAGTAGCCATTTGATTTTTTTTTTTTGCAAAAAACCGACGCACTGTGAAATATTTATATATGGGTAGAAGAGAAGAGATTTGAACAAACAAAAAATGTTAGTAACACGGTGTTCCAATGTGACACGTTGCTGAGATATTTAGAGGTAAAGTCACTGTGTGAGAACAATACACACGCAGGAACATTTTTTGTTTGTTTAAGAGTCCTCTAACCATACATATTTGTTTCATGGTGCGTTGCAACTTTGACAAAAATTAAAATGGCGGCGGGGGGATATGCCACAAAGATCATATCCCCTTTGTCAAAAAATAACTGGTAAAAAACTGATCAACATGTTTGAAATAATTTTAATATTTTCGCTAAGTGCCGGATTTCCGACAGCCACTACTACAACATACATAAAAACCGGTCGATCATACTATACCTAACGAATACACACTTGTCGACTATAATACAAAAATATACAGGCAATAGGCATTTATTTTGCCAATAACAGTCTCTCGGTCTACTTAAGCCTAGAGCTGTCATTGTTATAAATTTTCATCTAAAGTAATTGTTTATGTTATGTGTGTTTTTTAAACGTATTGCACCGACTCCAAGTAGCATGGGATAAGGGCAGGAAGATGATGATGATGTGTTTGTCAAAGATTTCTGGAAAAAATGCACGGTGTCTGCACGGTTGCAGGTGAAGCCATCGGAAAAGCTAGTATTTGATAACAAGAAAGTCAAGCTGTACACGTGATTCCAGAATTCATGAGACTTCTTTTATTCTTAGCGGAAGGAAAAATCATCTCCAAATATGGGTCTTTTAATGGACATAACTTAAGATAACGGGATTTTTGCCATATTTGCCAAGTTTGGCAATCGAATTGATGGTTGTAGTATCAGAGGGGCCATTTGTTTATGACAACCACGAGCAAAAAGTTAATATTCACGAATAGATAAAAATAGTCTAATAATGTTCAAGAGGTAAGAAATAGCACACTACCTGCACTTGAAGTTAATCGCATGGCAATGAAGAAATAAGAAAAAAATATTTATGTCATTACCATTCTTATTAAAGAGTTGAGTAAAAGCATTGCAATGTATCAACTGCTTGTTATTCCGCGCAAGTTATGAATGTCAAACAGGGAAATAAATCCGAGCACATGCCGGAGCTATGATTCTCGTAGGCGACTTGACTGTAAGCGGACAAAAATATCCAGCTACACAATCATAAACATCTTCTACTGTTTAATTTATAGAAGTTTCGTGACAGAATGACTGCTGGTTGGATATTTATTTATTTACATATGAAAAACAAAGCACAAAGTTTTTTTCTTAAAGAAGTAACATCACGTCACGCATGCTCGCAGATGAACCAACAACATGAAACGTCTTATGGTTACTCGGAAAATAGCGACAAAATACCTAGAGGCCGTTGCCCCAACCGGTAGTTGGACCAGATTTTGGGGCTACTGGATCAACGCCTTACTCCACCAGGTAAGTAACAGATAAAGGAAAACCGTTCACAAGTTGATATGGAGACACGATTCTCAGCAGTGGGAAAATGATGAAGAGCAGCCATAGGTTTAATAAAAAAAGTATTTTAGTTTTTTTTTTTGCGTTTTTTAAAACTTTGCCCCTCAGTAGGAATTTATCCTGTATTGTGGAGGCGTTTACAAACATCAAATTCACATACACAAACAGCCAGACCCGGAACAACCATCTGTAGGGCATACCAATATTTGTTCCGTGCGGGAATCGAACCCGCAACACGCAGCGCAGCAGTCAATCGCTCAACCAATGCGCCAACCGTGTCGTCATTAAAATCTACTCTTCTCTTGAACGGGTACAATCAGGAGTTAAATTTGTTTGTTTGTATCCGTCTCTAGATATCACGGGCAACAGCAATCTTCAAATAAGGACCATTGTGATACGGAATCAACAAGGCTCCGGATAATTCCATGAGTATGGAGCAATCAATTTAGTAGCAGTTTTGGGTTACGCAGACATTTGGTACAGGTGTGTTTTTGATATGTCGTAGGTGGCACAATAAATTGCAAGAAACATACAATATTAACAATATAAAATTTATTTGGCAATTTTTCACCGTTGCCCCTTAATTTAAGACCCGTGTTGATTGCTCATATAGTTGAGGCAGTATATCATACACTCAGCAAGTGAAATACAATACTTTTTAGGTTAAAGAGTAGATCGTATCACTCAAACCGTTTTAACACTTGAGTGATATATTGGGTATCATATTACCTCTACAATACCTACCTCCAAAAGCACAGTTTCTGTTTATGCATGTCACAGTAGATGTCGTTAATATTTTTTTATTGCCAATAGATCTAAAATGCTAGAATGGTGTATCATCTTACAAAAGAATGATTTTATTGACTTCTCTTGCGGTTTATAGAATCGCCATTTTTGACAACTTTATGGTTACTGTGGTTCAGAGTAATATACTTCCTTTTCAACATAATTTATTAACGATTTTTATTTTTTTTATTTCGGTTTTAACGATTACGTTCAAACCGAAAACTCAACCAAGAACCCTATACAAGTCATATCAACTGCCGTAACCACACTATAGCTTCGAAAAACAAGTAAATCAAGAAATATACCCGTCTATTTAGTCATTCAGAACCTAAGATACGAATCCAATCTTGACGGGAGAATTGAAGAAATAAAACGTAAGCTCGAACAAGTGAGTGATAACGATCGATAAAATCTACAACGTCATGCGAATGTGAATAAAAAAACATTCTGCGGAATATACAGACTTGAAAAAGTACCATAAGTGACAGGACGCTGACTAAACATAACATTATCTTAGGAACTGACAATAAGTCATATTCGCCACAAATAAAAGAACAAACGAACGCAAAAGATAACAATATAGACTGCCATAATAAACTGTCTAGTCGAATATTGTAATAAATAAATCTTAAAAGTTGTATCACAAGGTCACATGGTCAATGGAAAAACACGTCCCACAAAAACGGTATTGCCATACCGATAATGGGAATTTATTTTGAAATGAATAGAAACATTTATGAAAAGATGCTGGTAAGGAATCAGTAAAATGAAAGGTAAAGGCCCATATTTACGTAAGAACCTTTCTCCCCCATAAAAATCTCATTGATACCAAACAAGTTTTTAATAGTCACAACATTATTGGTAAGTTCTCACCATAGAATATGATGAAGTAAAACTTATGTAAGTAAAAGAGGTTTTATAGGACTGCTACTTCATCCTACAAAACATTAAATACGCGGGTGGGACTTTGCGAGAAAATGAACCCAGATTTAATCATTAATAAATTGGTTCCATCACTCACAATTTTTTATTCTTCCAATTAAGTGACATGTGGAGGTACTTCTTAGCTCTAGGGCAATAATAATGCAGATATCGGTGATCTGAGTACGGTTCGTTGACAATGGTACCACCATCATTACGCGGCATTGTGTTCCTACAAGGTCAAGCTTCTCAGAACTTCTGAACTTGAGCCTTATGGGAATTTATGAAAACGAACTTAGAAAAGTCAGTGATGGTCATTGATTTAAAGTATGTATTAATAAATTACATATAGTTTCCGGTTTTCATGAAAGTAACATTGAACTCAAACTTTTGGTTGAAGGACTTTATGCAACAACGGATATTTGGAAGGTAAAGATTTTCTGCATAATCACTTTTCACTTGAAACCAGAATAACCTGAGTATAACAGTACATCAATGATGAAGCAGGTACCTACAACAAAACATCTCAATACAAATGCTAACACAAAGGACCTTGAACACGCTTCAAATATGCATGAACGTTCAAAATTTAATTCAGCGATAAAATTTGGTGCAGATGTTTCATACCGTCATATCTCGTATGAGCTTATAAAAACTGTATAGCATGCAGACAAGTGTCAAGAGAGGCATAACGTGGCATAACGCTGTGCCAACGCCCATGCTAACGTTTAACCTACCTTGAAGTTTTGCCAATTCGGGAATTTTCAAATTGTTGGTTTTGGAACAGACATATTTGCTAGCAGCATTTTGTGTCTGTAAGTTATTTAGTAACCTTTTTCCTTTTCTTGACTCACTATGTTTACAAGCCTGAATATAATTTTTATTTCCTATAATTTTGTATACCAAAAGGATCTTGTCATCGACTTTCACACTGTAGCTTGCTATGCAATTCTTTCATGCCATTCACTTTATTCGAACTAATCGGTCTACAAAATCTAGTACCAGTATAATCAAGACAGTTTCCAACAAAGGCAATGCAAAGAAGGCATTATAAGGCAGATAAGATAATTTAACAGATAATAACAAACCTTCTTTGTCAAAAGCACATTTTTTAAGAAATCATACATTCCCTTCATGTGCATACAGTAAAGACATACCAGACTATAGGAGTGTCTCGAATCCTCAAGGGCATCTATTATCCTGAAGCCCACGCAAAGGTTTTTGTCGTACAAGCACATAACGCCGATGACAATCTAGAATTCTTACGTGTCTAGAAATATCAAGAAAGTGAGATAGTTACGACGGTACTCTTGTCACGTCAGCATGGAGCGTTTTAATCCGGTATTTTGATCCTGGCCCGAAGTAAATTGCTTTTGGGTCAATAATTATGACGGAGATTACACTCGTGTCATCGTCGAAGTTATTTACATAATCGATACACAAGCGGAATTTTAAGGGTATACAATAATCGTTCGCTTCCTTCTATGGGTATTTTGCCATTGACTTCTCCTTCAGGTTCAAGACCGTGTCTGATGTTGAAATCAACAAATTGTTGGCATCAATTAAAAAGGTGACTAATACAATAATCTTAGAACATGAACTTTAATACTTTGAGATTGAACTGATATTGAAACTCACCAATTATGCCAAGTACTTGACTACCCGCATGTGATAATAGTCTCACTTACTGTGTAACTTAAGACACGCAAAAGGTTAAGAAAACCTAAAACAAATTGACAGGTCCGGTCCGGTCAAGTTAGTCGTTAGTCTTTAGGCCCTATACTTATAAATATATTATGAGATTTTCAAAATTGAAGATTATAAATAGTGCTCTGCAACTAAATATAATTTTTCCAGCAGAAAAACTTTTCATTATTCCACCGTTCAGAGTTGTCAGTCTAACTTTGCGTCTACCTTTCTTTTCCAAAAGTTGAATGAAACCTCTTTCATTTTCTCGTATTACATTCGCGGTTGTCTATTGTGTGGAAGTACGGATTCATTCAGTTCTCTCTCTTCTGAATTCGTATGGTTTTCAATTCTTATACTTTACTTTTTAATATGTCTCGGTCGATTGAGTAGTTTGTCCAGACATCTTTCTCAAGGTTTTTGCATTTCAATTTGTCTAGGATAAAATGTAGTTGTTATAAGAAGTTTCGTGTGTACGCCCCTGAGTAGGGTCCTCTGTGATTAGGATACGTGTTCAAAAGTTGTCAAAACTTAAAGCAAGTTTAACAAGGAATCCTACGATCAGGAAGTAAAATATGCCAGGCAGGCGGACAAGACTTCTAGCCCCCCTTTATTTATGTTCGCTAGGACTTAATGCTTCACTATGATAACAAAGATCAGTTCCGGCAGACACTGCACCATCCCTAGTAAGGTTTTTGCTACATTAAGCGTAGTTGTTCCACATGTTTTAAATATTATGTTAATTTCGGATATGAAGTAACCTACTTGTACCAATACCAGCAGATTCATGGTTGAAGGCATACGTAACGCTGGCCTACATTTTGTCTATGCAAATGTACAGGAAACCGTCAGGGCTGGAAGCGGTAAAGTAAACCGTTACAAAGTAAACCATGTTTTTTACAGAACTAACAATACAGTGGACAAGAGACGATAAGTTGAAGGTCCAAGTGACATTATCGTATGACAAAAAGATAAAACTTGAATACAAAATATGTATGTGTCTGCGAATTATGCTGTATCTATTTTGAAATAAGTTTACTTCAAAGCAGGAAGATAAAACAGTCAAATTGAGTTCACATTGTCTAGACTAATATCAAACAACAAAAACCGAAAAAGCCTTGAAAACTAAATCATCACCAGCGCAAAAAAATATTTGCATATTCCCCATTATTATCAATCGAGATGAAATAAAAATTGATTGATTCCAAGCCATATTAGTATCGGTCGTTAAATCATCACTCCATTTAAAAATCGATTCGAAGCGTTTGGCTCAGCCTGGGCCAGAATTTATTGATAGAAAAACGACCTACGACAGACCCAATCAAGGATATAAACTGCTTAATTAAATGACTTAGATGTAGAGTATACAGGGTGTCCCAAAACTCAACGTCAAGCCGAAACGGGGTGACAGGATTGATCATAACCATCACGAGAAAAATCTGAAAAAAAATCTATCCCATGCAGTTTGAAAATTATGGGCATTTTAAGAAAAACCTAGAAATTTGATCAAACTGTACCATTTTTCGGTTATTGTGGTTATTATTTTTTATTTTTGTTCATTTGAACTTTAGAAACGTAATCCTAAATAACATTTCTAGAATCCCAATAAAAAATAATGACACAATTGCCTCAAGTTCCCGAGAATTGAGACTATTTGTTAAACTACGAATTTAAAATTTTCAAGATTCGTCGACTTTGACAGGCCCTCCTATAAAAAAAATGTACTAGAGTGCCTTGGCAAGTAGCATTAAAAGTTGGCGCATTTAATCAGAATTCTAAAATGGTACAATACTTGTTAGTTCCATACAATAGAAAAGAGTAAAAAAATTAAAACCTCAAGTAACCCGATTTTTGCTATCAGATTTTACTCAGTTAAAATGTTTTTAATTCGCACAAGCTCTAGGTAGGTTCTTAATTTTAAGGCAAAATGATGAGAGAGATGGATAATGGGTATGTTTGCCATGAGTGAGCGAGACAGATAGTGACGCCACGCATTGAGACGGAGATGCGTCGTTTAAACGAGTGCGAATGAAACAGATAGATGCTATGGTATCTATCTGTTTCATTCGCACTAGTTTCAGCCAAGCAAATGGCTACGCTACCAGTCCGACACCAACCAGTTAGTACGTTTCGCTCATTCGTCTACTGCGCACGTTCGTATTCGTATTAATTATTTTACTAATTTTACTAACTTTTTTTCACTTTGGTAAAAGTGGCGTCACTATCTGTCTCGCTCACTCATGGCGAACATACCCATTATCCATCTCTCTCATCAATTTGTCTTAAAATTAAGAACCTACCTAGAGCTTGTGTGAATTAAAAACATTTTAACTGAGTAAAATAAGATAGCAAAAATCGGGTTACTTGAGGTTTTAATTTTTTTACTCTTTTCTATTGTATGGAACTAACAAGTATTGTACCATTTTAGAATTCTGATTAAATGCGCCAACTTTTAATGCCACTTGCCAAGGCACTCTAGTACATTTTTTTTATAGGAGGGCCTGTCAAAGTCGACGAATCTTGAAAATTTTAAATTCGTAGTTTAACAAATAGTCTCAATTCTCGGAAACTTGAGGCAATTCTGTCATTATTTTTTATTGGGATTCTAGAAATGTTATTTAGGATTACGTTTCCAAAGTTCAAATGAACAAAAATAAAAAAGAATAACCACAATAACCGAAAAATGGTACAGTTTGATCAAATTTCTAGGTTTTTCTTAAAATGCCCATAATTTTTAAACTGCATGGGATAGATTTTTTTTCAGATTTTTCTCGTGATGGTTATGATCAATCCTGTCACCCCGTTTCGGCTTGACGTTGAGTTTTGGGACACCCTGTATAACAATTATTTATTAATTCAGTTTTCTCTAATAAATCGTGTAGTGCCAAAAGATTTGGGTTTATTAATAACGCCGTTATTTCTATTTTAATCACGACAAAACATTAAATCTGGGTTAAAAGAGTTAATTAATCACGACAAAACGAATTTTAATCAACATTTACCAATACTTATAGCCACAACAATTTGGTAGCTCTCTCGTCGTACCCGTCAAACGTAGCAGCAACATCTTGCCTTTCTGGAAAGCAAACCAGAAACAATTTTGGAACCGCATTTTCAAAAAAAATCATTCTCATTAGCATATGTCAAATGCAATAAAGTATGAACTTTTAGCATAATCGACACGAGTTCATTGACTCCATATGACCTTGGTTTGCGGAATCTTTCGAAAGGCCCATTTATTCGACAATTTGCTTTCCTTTTTTGTATCATTTTGATAATTTTTCTTTTACTAATTTTTTTTATTCTTTGAGATCATTCCGTTTGATTTTGAGACCTTTTTCGTGAAACATATCGCCCACATAATTAATTGCTTTATCTTTCCTTGCTTTTAGCGCGGATAATACTTTACAATTTTCCTGCTTTTATCTACACTGTTCCTTAAAGTCTATTATGTTTTACATTTTGTATTGGTACCTACCTACCTACTAGAATGAACACTGGTGTCGAACGTCACTTCCCGTGTCGTAAGAAGCGACTAAGGGACCAGAGAATGGGCAGTAGCATTCTCTGTGCATTGCAACAGCTACACTGCGATCGCCAACCCGCCTGCCAAGCGTGGTACCAAGCCCCCCCCCCCCCTCTTGGAGGAGACCTATGTTCAGAAGTGGACGTCTTTCGGCGGATGATGATGATGTTAATAATGTTTGTGATACCATATTATCATGTCAGATCTTCAAAAAAAAATTTTGTGCCTTAAGTCTAATCACAAACAATTTTGCAAACTAGATACTTATCTAAATTTCAAACTGCATTCCATTTCATAATCTGATAGGGGTAGAAACATCAACTTAAACGGATCTCTGTGCATATGAATCTAATATAAGAAAGCAGTTACTTCCGCTTGATGGCATTGCCCTTAGGGAAGGTCCAGATCTTTATACATCCAACGGAGATAGATAAAAAATTCAAGAATGACGTCAGTATGACCGGTCTTAACAGGCTAAAGTTCTTTTACGAAACGGACCACTTTAACTTGGGACACTAGAAAGGCCTTGTTTGTGAAACATTTACATTTTAGACCCAAGTTTAACGAACTCGCTCAACAGTAAATATACCCAATTAACAGTGATATGTCATAACAAATAAAATAGGTGTTATCTTAAAGAAATTAATCACATGTAATCGCATCTTAACCCTGAATTTGCCGAGCTTAGGTAAACAGTCACTGCTGTGAATCACCACCAGGGGTCACTAACACAAGAAACCAGTTACAAAAATGCCATAATTTTAAAACGTGTGGATGTTTTTCGGTTGTTAGTTAAAATATGGCACTATTCCTGGAAGTCCTGCGGGCAGGTTTTAAAATTACATGTTGAAGCAAAAAATAGGTCATCGACTCAATGTTTCAAAAGAGATATCACTCATGCTGTCAACCCTATGTAATATCAGCGGAAATATAGCATTGGAACTCAAACGGGATTGTGGAATATTATCCCAAGCTTAAGGTCGACCGTTGAGTATATAATATGTGAATATTAAGCGATCCAATTTGTATTATTCAAGAAGGGTGATTATGTGCGTTGTGACATCTGTTAGCCTTAAGAAATTTTATCGTCAGTATTACTAAGTTTAGGCAGGGATAAAACTTTTAATTACAATAATATCTCTCTTAAATAAGCATATATGTCAGACCAAAGCTAACACAACGCTGAAAGGATATTCAACATTTCAGTTCAGGATTACCCAGTATCTAAACTCAATTATAAGGGATAAATCAATACAGCCACCTAAGGCTCGCCGCAAACCGCAGACCGCACCTAACAAGCCACAATTAAAAGAAATTATCACCGACGGCCAATATAAATCACGATGCGGTGATTCGGTCCCCATATTTTTGTTATCGTCGTAGGTTTGAACGTATTGCAGCTTGTTCGTTTCGGAAACTTAATTACGAAATGATCTTCGGGGATTTACGAGGTGCCAGTTCCTGGTACGCCTTAATAATGTAACGTGGAATTGTGGATATTGGATTAATTGGTCGAGTTCGGCACTAGAAATGTTCGAGCACTTTTGCTATTGATATACTTAGCCACCGCCATCTTAGAAACCGGCACTATTGTAAACAAGGTAGTTCGACATCTATCGGGACATAAACTAGATTCAGAACCAATAACTACTAAGAGGACTGACGAACAAAATACGAACAGGACAACAACAGGAAAAGCGAACTATATAGCTGTAGCTATGTTCGAAACATCACTATTCAATTCGAAAGCCTACACAATAGACTCCAAGGACACAAACTAGTAAACACACGTGCAAACGTAGATTTACATAGCAACAGCCAAGCCCAGACAAACTTAAACACGCTTGAAGTTGTCTTGATACCACAGCCTATTTGAATAATATACACATCGACATGGAAACTGACTTTTTCTTTGCAAAAAATATTGATAACGTTACGCTATGACTAGGTCAAGATGTAACGGTGAATGGATTTCAAGAGGTTTTTACGCTAGAAATAGGGTAATCGCAGTATGAGGTTAATGTTCATATTCAACAAATTTATTTTTAGACAAACACGGATATAAACAAACGTGTATGCTACTGGGGTCGTTGTTTGTGAACCTACCGGCTCTAGATCACAATGATAAGGCATGCTTCAGTCAACTCACAGGTGTTGATGAGTCAGCTTTTGTAGCTTATGGGGTTTCATTTGTTTTTGGAGCAGGTATATGTGTAGCTTTTTTACCCGAACTAAAATTATGTGTTACACCCTACATTTGTACCAATTAAAATCGATGTAAAGGACAAGATACATATTAAAGCCAGTATAGTACATTAAAATCAAATAAAAAAAATTAGATACAAAAGTGTATTTAGGACAAACACGTCAAACGGTGGGAACGATAAGCGATAAATTTAAAGAAAACATTCTTCACGAAGATATTCTTAATTGAATTTTGATTGGGTCGGCGACAGGCTCGCGAGATGCAAAATTTACGAACTGTTACTCATTTATCTAAGTGTATTCATCATTCACTTTTAGCGATATGCCTAATGAATGTTTTTTTTTTATAAATTATTCTAAATAATGTAAAAAAATACCTGTCGACAAAATGATAGAATGTTTACTTGATATTATATTGTTTTAAACTTACTTGTCTCAAGGTAGAATTAATCAGACTATTAATTTCAAAAGGCTGTCACATTTTTTTTTCTTTTCCTTACTTTACGTCGGTTTATCATATTTCTTATTCGTAGTAAGTTAATTCAAAATAACTTCAACATTATGTTAATACTCATGTAAAAATATTCAATTTATAGCTTGTTTTGTGGGTTAATTGCACCTACAAAACCCATTACCTACTGCAAAACTTTCTTGAAAGACATTCTCGATTCTTAAAACAAGAGTTTAGATTTATATGTTTTCGAACAGCTCCGAAAGAACTGTTCTACAATATATCAAAACGTTTGCTGACACTTTTGTTAAAGTTATCTTCGCCCAAACGCAGACGTGGGCGCACTTTATTACGTATCTCTAAAGGAAAGGGATTGATTATTTATTATTTTGACGAAAAATTTACACTTTGCATTCCCAGCAGGGACCTGACGTCATTGCTAAAGAATTGAAATTAGTGAGAGAGCCCTGGGAGTTTGGGACAAACTTTTATTTTTATTAGCAAGAAAGGTTGGAGAAATATCAAAAGCTTTTCAATATTGTAATGGAAGGAAAGGATGAGAGGTAATTATAGGTATGATGAAGTTGGAATACAAATTGGTTGCCCTAAACCGTATGTTAAATTGAGAAAGTAACATAATTCAAGAAACTGATTAATAATAAAACAACAATTTACGATTAAGCACGACTTCGATCATTTAAATGACCTTGATTTTGGAACAATGCAATTCAACGTAGACCCTAATGACCAACTAGCCTAATAGCTTCATTCTTGCGATCTGACTCAAACAGAATTCCTTTAAACCGCTACATCATTGCAACCTGGTACTCACAATAGAAACAGTAATCATAAAACACAAGTAGCTAAGCAGTTAAAAACATCAACGGCCTGACCTTTGTCAAGATTACGGTACCGTATTGTAAAAACAAAGAAAATGTAATACCCAGAAAGGATTTATTTGCTAAAAACGGGAGCCCTCTCGGGCGAAGTATTACGTATTTGCGGCAAACACACTTGGATTTCATGCTCTTGTGTAAACACCTCGTTGTGCACAAAAGTATGATCGCCCCTTACCGTTATTTGATCGTAATAACTTCAAATAATTTTTGTATGTGAGACTGCTTTATTATGAAACGCTAAATCTTCTTTTGCTTTGAAGTGTGAATTGATTTTTACAAGCTTTTATTTAACTTGCACTGTTCGTATGTATGTAAGTTGTCCGTCGAAATTTTCATATAATTTTTCGGAAAAATTTTGCACACACCTTTAGTTCTGGTGACAGTACCTACAATGTGCAGTGTAATGTGTTTTAATCATTTCAATTGATTTTTTTAACCCCTTTAATATGGGTATCAAACGAAATGACTTCAAGAGTAGAAAACAATTAAAGCTTATTTAAAACCAAAATTGTTTGCTCTTTGCAAAGTTTTAATTTATCTTATTCTCATTAGCAAGTTCAACACAAGTATCGTAAATATTGGGAATAGTAAGTAGGTTTGTAATGATGTAGAGCATTTGTATCGTAATTTTTTAACATTCCTGTACTATTGACACTGACACGCTAAACGCTTTCTCATGAACCGCAAAATGAAAATTAGTATTCAACCCAATGTTTCTAGAAGAGAATGCTGAAAATCCTCATACCCCTGCAGTCCATATGTATATTATAATAAAAAATACAAAACAAAAAAAAGCAATAAGACAAAGATTACAAAGCCAAAGCTTTATCGAGGCAGAGATTTATTAAATTCAATCACATTTTGTTCGGGACCCCACAAGCACTTCCTAATAACCCACATGCTTTATCATATTTTGTATTTGATAAATATACAATTGCGGTTAAACTCATATTATTGAAAGCCTTACCGATGTCGGTAAGACTTTTAATAATACGAGTATGTTTTTATGTATAACAATTGAGAGTTTCCATGACACATTGGTCGTCATTTGCTAAAAACTAGATTTTGCCAACGGATTTGCCTACGTGAAATTTGAGAATTACCTTATGGGAACGCACTACAGGGAGAAAAATTATCCTGTGCTCCAATCTAATGGCTAGTTTACACAGTGCGAGCTACTAACTAGACAGTAAACCGATACTCGGATCGTGTACCAGTATGCCAGTAGCTCGGCTTAGCTGTCCACACGGTGATAGTAACTGCCCAGTCTCTTGCGAGTCACAGCACACAAACAATACAGGCCCCGCTCGCAACTGCCTGGCTGACACTGGCGAGCTACTGCCGAACGCGTCCGAACGATGCGAGTGATGTCCGAGCTGCTGCAATGTGTTACTGTCGGCGAGCAGGCGAGTGAAAACAAAAAATGTTGAAGTAACTCGGATCCGAGCTACTATCCAACTCGCACGTGCCAATAACTCGTAAGATACATACAAAACGACGCGAGTTACTACACTGCATCTGCTCGGCTGGCTGACTCGCACGTTAGCTCGCACTGTATAAGTTAAACTAGCCATAAGTCAAATCTGTATAGCTCCTGAGGCGTAATTGACTAAAAAATATCCAAACTTACATACAGACATTTACGACCATTTATTACATCAGTAGGATAGTAGGATATTATGCTTAATATGCATAATTAAATGTACATTGATATGGAATATAATGTCCCTTGTCAGAAGAATATTGACAATATCCCCATCCAAAAAGCAAACAAATAGATCCTGAGCTCCTGAGATTCTCCTTTTAAATCCAGTTTATATTAGCAAATTAAGAATCAGAAGCGTCGTTCCTTAATATTGGGAAGCTAAAAGACTGCATCGGCAAAACTTGTAAAGGCATTAATTCGTCAGTGTCCACCTCGTCAGTGAATTCAGTACTGTTGTTGTTGTCAAGGACAAATATCGCCATTCGCCATGTAGGGCATCCATGACGCACAGTACCTACTTCAAAACAAAATAAGGTCAATTAAAAAAGGGTCATAATGAAATCATTTTACTGTCCAAAGAAACCTGTACAAACCGTGTGTCATTGATACCTTGAAGGTTGACTCAGGGCATCCGGAGCTGCATTTCATAAGAACTAAGAGCTCATTCAAAATTCCCAAGTTTACAATCGTCTACTTAACTACTAGTAAAAAGTGCGACATTAAAATTATTGTTTTCCTCAATTTTATTAATCATATGCCTATCATGTTGAATCTTTTCGATTGGGCCACTTTTTTGAGTAAATTATAACATTAAATTTGCACGAAACTATTTATAATTTTTTTTACCAAATTACAGATTTCTAAATCCCAGTCATCAAACCTGAACTCGAAATGAAACCGGAAAACGAGACAAATTGCGCAAACAAGGAACAATTATAATAATTGATCGGTAGATGATTGAAATCTTTGTGATTCAAACCAATTGCGGTGTGGATGACATTAAACCACCGACAATTTAAACAAAAAACTTGAAAATTTAAACTCAAAGCAGGAAACGGACACTCAATATGGCTGGTGCACTTAGTGAAGATTGATTGAAAAGGATCAATTAATATGAAATAAGTACGGATGCCTTTATTAATAATGAAATCCATGCTTATAAGCAATAAAGAACTAAACCTGGGGAGGAAGCAGACATTGAAAGAGAAAAAAGAATACCAAAAACACAAATCCAACACGCAGTTGGTGTGACTCATACCACAGATGACAAAAAAGCTATCCTAAACATTACAGTGGAAGTTCAATAATCTACTAAATCACAATTTATTAGATCTGGTGGCAATTCGCATATTAATGTATCAAACTAAGGCGTTACTGTCTTGAATATGGGGATATAATTAATAGAACACTTAATAAAAACCATAGTTAAGGATGGGATTAAAGATTTTGCAATGCCGAAGTTGCGTTAGTTTATTGATAACGACGGTGATAAACGTTTAGAGCTTCCCTCGAAAATAACTTATTGTTCGAAAGGCGTGCCCGAGTATGCTTCCACACTACGAATGTACAAGACGAGCTACAGTAAGGGAGGAATGGCGATGGATTGTAAAGCTTGCCACCATCCCTGAAGTCACGACCACGAACACTCTGCCAAGAGGGTGACGCGTTTGCTTTCACGATCAAAGTTTTAAAAACTTAAATTTCTTAAATCTTTTATATTAAAGATAAATAATAAAAGTCCCATGCAATAAGCGGCGAGCCTATTACGATTAATCAGGCACAAATGAAGACTTTTTTCTTTTAGGGTGGGTAATCATCAAATAACTTCTTCCGTTCTGGGCGGAGCGAAAGGGAGTGTCAGACTCTTACTGACTAAAACCCATCCGTGTTTCCCCAAATGCCCGTTGCGTTCCAGGGCCGACTCTTTCGAACAAATTCCACAACCCTGGCAAGAAATAAGACTTTAGGCTAAAACTTAAAAATTGAATATAGAAAGTTCTATAATACTTTGCCCGACACGGGAATCGAATCATAGACATCATACTCAACAGAAGCGTAGCATACTTTACAATTATGATTTATCTAATGGTCATATAGCAAACTAAGTTTTACTAAAGCCATCCAGAATCTACTATATAACTAAAGCAATCAGATAGCGGTACAAAGAAATGATAAAAAAACCGCATATACTTACATACCAATATTTTACGAACTACCAATATTACTCGCATGATTTATTTAAGATACGAGTACATATGTCTTATCAAGACATTGTAATTACAACGGAACATAAATTATATTTCGTACTCCCAATTCACAATTTGTAATACCAGCTTGTAATTGGCTTGAGGCAGATCAAAGGCATCTTCTCATACAGGAAAGGAACGATTTATCACCATGCAGGCTTACCATAACATGGTAAGCCACCCATCTGCAGGGGCCTTAACATAATATTATGTTAAGGTCCCCGCAGATGGATGCAACGCGACAATTGGACAACGATGCGTCGACGGGTTTCCATATAAATGGCACTACAGTTGCTCCGCTATCAGAATAATTACAAAAAGCGTAGTCGCATGTTCGCGTCGCACCTGTCTGCGGGCACCCTCGGAATCCCTCATGATCCTGACAATAATTTAATCTCTCACTTTAAATTAAAATCCATGCCATGGTCGTTTTGGGCCAAACAAATCTAAATTACTGTCGTGCAAGCGACACAAAAAAGCAGAAGATTTAAAAGCCACTATGAATCAACTTGAAAAGTAGGTAACATTGCTAAGTTGGCCGGTTTAAAGATCTTTAAAACTATAATAATACAATAATAACCTCTTTATTTCAGGTTACTTTAGGCCTTAGACATACAGACTTCCATATTTATTATTAAAATACAGTTAGTATACATAAACTTAAGCCTATGTTATAAAACTTCACTAAGCACTATTTTATAGTGCGTTCCAGCGGCACTTGTCCGCGGAAGCGACGGAACACCACGTCCTCCGGCCAAAATTCCTCCTCATAATATGAAACCCAAATCATGGCACCACAATCAAATTAACTCTTTTCTCTTACAACAAAACATATTATTAACAACAACAAAACCCATCAAAATTGATATATTCATTTGAGATATGAACCCTTATTGACGATATAAATCCACTTAGAGTAAAGATAAAAACAAAATCGAATTATATGTTTCATTACGAAGCATTAGTTGGACACCTTTGTCACTTTGAGCCGTGACTTAAGATTAATAACAAGTTTTTGGTTAAAATTTCATCGTAAATGGTTGTTATTTAGATTTGGCAAACATTATAGCTGGTAAGATTAATGTGTAAAGTCACCCATAGGGCAATAGACAGGACTATGCAGGGAGTTGCAGAAATTAAGATATAAGTAGGAGAACGACATAGCCCTAAAAATGCTAAATTATGAGGTGTGTAGAGCACATTGCAGTGTGCAGAGCACCTGCCAGGGTTGCGGAATTTGTTCGAAAGAGTCACCGTGGCCCTGGAATGCAAAGGGCTTTAGAAGGAACACGGATGGGTTTAAGTCAGTAAGAGTCTGACACGCCCTTTCGCTCCACCCAGAGCGGAAGAAGTCATTTGATGATTTCCTTAAAAATAAAAGTGTGCAGAGCACATTGCTCGTAGAACGTTTGGGAAATGGAACCAAAAGTTTCGTGAATGGTGACCGCGTACCTGAAGGCAAAGCGTCTAAGACCACGGATGAATTCGCTGGATGCAACAACCACAGGATGAAGTGATCATGAAGTGAGCTATCATTCCATCTTGATAACATGATTTGACAGCTCACCTCGTGATCACTTCATCCAAGCCTTCACTTCGACATGTTTACAGAATCGACCGGCAGGACTGGTTGATGTGGTGACCGTAGGGAAGATATGTCCATCTCGATATGGCTCCAATGTGTGAAGGACCTAATGTATGAACAGAATTAAATCCATTACAGCCAAAAAGAAGAATACCCTGCCGGAGTCTGTTTCCTGATAGTTATTATAACGAGTCATTAAATTTAAAGAAAATAGTTTACTTGCGGACAAGCGTGCGGATCAAGCATAATCCTTACGGAAAATGGTTCCAATGTAATGATTTTTTCTTCTAATTTGTTCGCTTGTTAATTGAAAATCCAACTTTTGCTACGCATAATTATCATGATTTGATGATTTATTTGAAAATTAAGCTATTTTATTTTCATGAACACGGAAATACAGAATTAACAATTAATTGTCATGTAAATTATGGTAAGCAGGTACTATAAAATTAATCGGTCAGTAGATTGAATTTCATTTAGTATTGATTTGGTTTAATACTGGACACCACAAAAAATGCATTTAATTGTTGGGAAGCTTATTTTGTGGTATAAAAATTAAAAGTTTTCCAAAGGTCAAACGTTTTTGGTCAGCCCACGCGACGCATCTGAATACCTAAATAGCTAGGTTAAATGTTTTGGTATTTCCATAATGGTGTTCATTAACTCAGTAATCTAAACAAATATTACAAAGAGATGCAATTGTATGTTTGTTTAAATGAATATAAGTAACAAGCAATCGCTGGGGAGTAAGGTCCAGGACCGATTGTGAAGTTTAGTTTAGTGTTAGAAAGCGGGTTAACCATCGCCGAGTGTCCAAATACCGGTTTTTGAGTTATGCTAAGCTAAGCTTAGAGTTGAGCTCTCGTCAAACTCTACTTTAGCTTGAAAATCTTTCAAACTTTGGCATTAAAGTGAGGTTGACACGGCATTAACTCCAAAAGCTCAATCCAGGAACCGTCCGGCTAAAGCTGGGTAATGTAACATTTGTAGCAATTGTGAATTTTAGGACACAGCGTAACATAACAATATGTTACGCTGTGTCCTAAAATTCATGTAAAACAAAACACATACGCATCATATTCGTGCTCGTGTTCACGTACTGACTGCACGAATGCTCGCTTTATTACATGTAACATTACGCCCCGTAACATTGGCCAGTACCCACCTTAATTTGTATCCCCTGTTGGATAGACCGCTTAAATTCCTGCTGGATAGACCGCATGAGTAAGGCAGCATGAAACGCTAGTATAAAATATAATTGATCGAGCCATTATATGCCTATTTTATGAAGATGCCGAAAAAAGGCTTAGGACCTTGGGTCGACAAAGAAATACTCTAAAATAAGCAATCTTGTTTTTCTTACAAAGCTTTTAAGTTCGAACCCACTATGCGCTCCACTGAATTTTCTTAATAAAATATTTTTCCTTACGACACAAGATTCTGGAACCATACATTTTTTGATTTACGTTTTAATGTGACGTCATAATCTTTTTTTGCTGCCCTGTGCCAAAATAATATATGTAATTCTGATTTTATGTGATCTATGTATAACATGTAAATGGAGTTATTATTTAAATTAAATTTTCTTTTTCGTTTTAGCTGACTGAAAAAGGAAAATTTTTCCAGCCATTTTGTTGCAATATTTTACGTCAAAATAAAAGTCAAAACGTTTATTCCAATTAGGCCATTTGGCAAAAACGTTACACGTCAATATAACAGTTAAAAGAATATGTATAAAAATAAAGTAACTCTACTGTCCATTCACAAAGGTCTTATGGAGAAGAACGGACAAGACACTCCATAGTTACTCTTTTCAAATAAAATTTTAACAATAAATGGTACTCACATATTTACAAATATTGCAAACAATCGATTTTATAGTGTGTGGGTTATTCAATAGAAAAATAAAATAAAAAATACACAAATAAGTACATCTATATAGTTAAATACATTATGCCAACCAGTTTGATTTGCTCTACACTCTTGATTGTCCTATGGAGCAGGAATGTTAACTGGACTCACCACATAATGAGGAAGTGTTGTGGACAAGACAAATGTTCTTAACAAAGCTGATGACAGTTTATCTTCCATTTCAGATTTAAAAGAACCATTATGTTTGCCCAAATCTCCCATTTGGGTTTTTAATTGCAGCTGCGACACGGTATCCTAATCTGAGTAAAGTTTATTACATGCCTTTTATCCTTTATTGCCAAAAAGCTCATTTTAAAAGCTCTGACACTGACAAGACCTGATTTACCTGAATAAATATTTGATAAGTTCTGCACTTCTAATTGTTTTGTTTTCATGAGGGCTTATTTGGTTGATAAGTCATCTTCATTCAACCACCAGTAAAACTTCCTGGTTTTAATGCATTTTGTGAGCTAGCAAATCTCGTGGCTCTACCCACATAAACATTTAAATTTTTCAGTTCAAATATTAGTCTTTATTCTTCTCCGGATAAAAACTGGTAAAATACTGGTATTCAGCTGAATTCAGTATGACTGAAAGCCGACCCCAATATAGTTGGGAAAAGGCTAGGCAGATGATATTCTTCTCCGGATAGCAATTTCCCGAAAATCATCTAAATTAGTTCAGCAGTTTAAGCGAACATTTTACAAACAAACGGACAGGTTTTTATGCGGTCTACAGATATTTATTACACCGTTATAAAAGGTATTTAATGAATCATATTTTTGTGTATATCAGGGACCCTTGTAAGGTGCGGCAAGTTTTTTGAAATACCCAAAATCCGGCCTACATTGAGCGCGGTTTGATCATTTACGCGATTGAACTTGCCTCATTGACTCTGCTTTTTTCTGTGGGTTGTGGGAGTACCTACCTGACGAATGCAACGCTGCTTTACTGAACAAAAGATAAGGGATCCCATGTTATTTCAAAGACGGCGGCTATTGGATCCTTGGTTTCATCGTTCTTACATTATTTAGCATCTACGACTGAAATCAGCTCACCGCATCTAAGTTAGTAGTACAAAGTGATATTCTTCAGAATTGCACCACTGTTTGAAGTTGAATAACGTGTCTAGTCAGCAAAGTTTTTAAGTATCACTCTTGGAAATTTGTAAAATACTAACGTTTAACAAAAAAATGGACGTACTCATAACGAAGATAATACCCACCATTACCATTTTTTTTAATATGTTACGACAGAATTTTCCTTATACACATAACTAACATTTCTTTATTTATAAAATTGTATTTTTGGGAATTCCGCATATCGTTGCGCACTCTTGCTTGTGTGTTCTTGTAGGTCGGTACACGACAACTAAATAAATTAGGATGTAGATATCAAGATAAACGGCAAAGCTCTGGTTTTCGTAAAATGATTGTATACTAAGCAGAAATAATAAATATAATAATAAAATGCCTGTTTTCCTTAAAGGCTCTCGCATACAGGCTGTAAAACTGAAGTTGCTGGCTGAGGTGAAGACGCGTTTTCATATAATTATTTAGATAGAGCTTTCACACAAATTGTATTTGAACAGAGTATGTGATGCGAAATATAGGAGAGATACTTCTAATAGCATGCCACCTATCGGATAACCAGAATCTATATTATATCTACACTAATATAATACAGCTGAAGAGCTTGTTTGTTTTTTTGGAACGCGCTAATCTCTGGAACTGCCAGTCGGATTTGGAAAATTGTATTTTTATATGATAGCCACATTCATGAGACAGGGAAATTATACAGGAACGTACAGGCTATACGGGAACGGGAAATTCCTATGGGAACGGGAAGAAACGGGATATGCGCGTACGAAGTCGCGGACAAAAGCTAGTAATAGAAATTAGGTATTCAATATGAGCACCTCGAACCCCTTCGAGCACAGAAAAAGGAGATAACAATCTCCTAATCATCATCAGCCCGTGCATAGGCCTCTCTGAATCTAGGAGCCTCATCTATGTAGGTTCTACCCGTGATGACAACAATGTCTGGCATATCGATTATCAAGTAATCTCCATCTACCTAGCCGTTTCCCAACTATATTGGGTTTGGCTTCCAGTCTAAGCGGATGCAGTTAAGTACTAGTATTTCCCATGGAGCGACTGCCTGTCTACTCCTCAACCCAGTAACTGAGTAACACGATTCCCCTTGGCAAGACTGGTGTCAGTTTCCTGGCTTCTGACAACCCGTCACGACTGTCAAAGATCTACAAATGATAGCCGGGACCAACACCTTAACACTTTTCGAGGTATGGTGGAATCACGGTGTGTTTTCAACTGCCACCCATCCACGGACCGGCCTTGGCAAGGATTACTAAACATTCAAGATCGACCCATGTGGCTTCATAGCCAGCTCCTCATCTCTGGTCATCTAGTAATTCTTTATCAAATCAAAATCGTTCTTCAAACCAACCAACACACACACACCTTTTCAGATTTGGCCTAACAAAAAGCTCGTAAGTATGATTCAATGAAATATCGCTAATTCTAAAGCTTGCATCCGACAAAGAATCTTCGACATTCATATCTCATAAGAATCAACATTGACTCACTATTACGTATGCTAATGTCGGCTTTGCAAACAGAATCCCTATAACACAGGGAATTAAAAGGATACAAAATGTACCTTTTGGGTTTTTCGAAGGATTCTGACATTTTCAAATTTCTTATATTTCGAGTCATATAAACATACGATTATGTATGACATATGTCTGGGATGAGATTCTTTATATTCTGTACACGTATATTTTGCTCTGTATTAAGTCAAAAATGCATAAATACGATGTAGATAAAGTACAGTCAGTCACAGAAGTCGGTAGCTTTTGAGAATCCAATTATTTACCTAAATAAATGGTTTTTGTGTGCACGTTTTAAGTTTTAAAACAAAACAATTAGGGTGCGCCTACACAGTTCTTTATTCAACATTATTAGGCTTGTTAAACAAAATAATTGTATTGATGTACTTTTTAAGACAGCGGAACAACTACGATCAATCTTCGGATAAGGCAAAATACCTTACAGTTTTCAGTTTGAAAGATTTCAATAAACTGTGATTGGGTCAACCAATTCTAAGAAACTCCAATACAGTTTTCACATTAGCAAACTAAACGTGTTGTATTACTACATGAGTTTACTGTTTACTATTCCCTTAAGGAAAAGCACAAAAGACATGACATGTATTTATTTATGACTTTAGTAAAATGTTACTGTATTCCCATTTAGAGAAAAAGACTTTGAAACATTTAAAAATCTTTTTTTACTAAAAATTCCTTTTCTACTTACGAATCATTAACCTTTTGCGTGTCTACCACAGATTTTTATCGTCCAATCCTGACCAAGCCCTTAAGTGTAACTGTCCGACTTAAGACATTTGGAGCATTTTTTCTTATGTCGAACTGTGTAACTTAAGACACGCAAAAGGTTAAAGCGTGGATTACAACATTGTCTAGTTTAATAGATTGTCACAAAGTTGAAAACGAAGGTAAGAAACAATTTAACAAACAACAAAATCTGTAAAACCTTGAGTCCTACACAAAACCCAAGCAAAAGTTATTGACATAACTAAACACCAATGAATCATACAAGTGCAAGCCTTAAGAACCAATTAGAACTATTCACATCGCCCTGTTTCGGTCAACTGCTAAGTAAATAGGTAAATAAACGTAACTTACGCCCACAACTTGTTATGAATGAAGCACTTGCAACAAGCCCATTCAATTCTTTTGTTCATTAATAGATTTGAAATACTATATTGTGTTTTCTTTAAAAGTGTCTAGTGCTTCAAACATGTCACCATTGGTTATTTGGAGTCTGTGGTCTAAGCTACAAAATTGTTATGACCTTGAACTTCTCATAAAATTCTGTTATGACTAGATAACTCAAAAACTTAACAAATGCTATTAAAAAATCCATCCATCCAACGAAAATGGAAATTAATCGAGAATTTCCCTATTCATTCTATTGGAATGTGAAAAAAAAAACAATAAATCTCATTTTAACCTAAAATTACATTCTATTAATCGTATATGTGTGATCTAAGAGCGAGGTCATTGTGCGCAAACGCAGAGATGTACGAACGCATGAGGACGCAGGATATTTGCTATATAAAATGATGGGCGACCCCTTGTGACCACAGTATCGAACGAGGATCAGAAGGACACAGACATGAAGCTGGTGAGTCCTTGGATATTTAAGTTTCGTGCCAGTGCGTGTGAAAATAAATAAAATATTAATACAAATTTAAAATCAGTGGAAAAAAATGTCGAAAATATTTTTTCGGGTTGGTATTATGCCTGTACAATGTACATACGGTCGGTACTTGTGTTGAATTTTATTAAATAATTTATATAAATCCAATTCTTCATTCCGTGCGTAAAATAATTGTTCTTTAGGTATACATATTTTTTCAATTTCATTTATTTAATCATTCAAATAAAACGTGTATTTTGTGGAACCAAAACATAAATAACATGTACCATTTTAGTTAAATATTTTATTTTAATGAAAGCGCCGTCTCTCATTAATCGCTCTTTCAAAGTTAATTTGGCCTAAAATCTAAATCTTGTTACGATTTATCTTCATTTAGCTTCCAATTAAGAGTGTGTATTAATATAATATTAAGACTTAAATTAATCAAAAACGAAATATAGCTTAAATTAATCGAGCGTAACTGTAAATCTCTCATTTTAAACAAAATAGCGATAAATCTTACTTTTTAATTGGACTGTCAATAGTTAAACTCCCATGCAAATGCATAATACGAATACAAATTCATTAATTAAAACTCACAGCAACGAAAATTACCTCATTATCACGGTGTAAAATCTAATTACAAAGTCAATGAATCCAACCTATACAAAAACCCCAAAAGGTTTTACAACCTCTGAATGCAAGCTAATTTACATTACTCTAAAACAATTGAAAAGCAAAACATAAATTCATAATTAAATAAAAAGTACCTACCGAGTTACTAAGCATTATAATTCACATCTCGCAGAATCTTTATATAGACTTAAACACATCATTTTCATCACTTCAGAATCCTTGTTCCTAATGATTGAAACTAACCAAAAATATTTCTACCACAGCTACTAATTTTCGCCGCCATCTTGGCGTTCTCATTCGCCGAAGAGGAGAAGAAGCCAGAAGCCCTAGACGATTCTCTAGCCGAAGCTTCAGCAAACGTCGAGCTTATGAAGGAAGGGGCAGATCTAAACGCTGCCGCGAGTACATACAACTCATACGTGCCTCCGAGCCAAAGACCTCCTCACTGGAACGCGCCGAACTACGTCCCCCCTCAGAACTCTTGGCAACCTCCTAAGCCTATCCAGACAGTACAAACTGGGGCGCCCGCTAACGTACAGAGCGACTACTATGATCACCATCATCACCACCAATGGAGCACCCCTGTGTACCACCCTCCCACTACCCCCACTCCAGTGGCGGTGATCAAGAATGAGCAGATCTTTGGCGACAATGGATACTACAAATACGAGTAAGTGGAATATGCATAGTATCTAAGGTCCCCGACTATAGTTCGAATCATCAAATTTTCAGTTTTGATTGCGAGGGTCTTTTTCGTTTACATTTTTCAAAATTACCTGGAATTTGGTCCTTGTAGACTGGTTAAGGGTTTTTTCTGCGTGAGGGGTGCATCAATCTGTGTTTATATTAAATCTTTCACATAATTAGTATAAAACCTCATCAGTCATACTATTATTAATATAAAATGTCAAAACTAAGAAGATCACCAATGCCAGACAAACGGGGAAAAAGTAGTTAACTGCAAAATATTTCAATGGTTAAAAAGAAAAGCAGTTTAATAACCCACAAAATAGTCTCATACGTATTAAGTAGCAACAGAACTCTGAAAAAACTCTTGCAATAATCAGTTTTGTAAAGCATCTATGTACTTGTACTTTGTGGGTAAACCAAGCCAAAGATGCTTAAGAAGTTTCAGAATGTAATTCACGCCTTTACGTAACTAAGGGTACAATTTGCAAATGAATGGCTGTAATCTTGACAAAACACGAGTAAAGTAGCGGTTGTATTAAAGCTTAACAAACTTTCGTCTTCACAGGCTCTATACATTCACTTTACTGCCCATTTATTTACACAAGTATGCTTAACATTTAATAAATAATGGAATCCATTTAAATCACACACGTAATTTTTTCAAGACATTACAAGTTTTCTTCAGTCATTTCATTAATTCTAACGACCTCTTAAACTCCTTAGTACTGTATCAGTTATTTATTTTATAAACATGCAAAAAGACGTAAAACGAGTCCATTATCCTTGACAATCAGAACTCGGGTCAAAATGTAAATGTTATGTGAAAATTCTCTGTTTTGATGACACAGTCCCTAACGGTCAACCAACGGATCATACAGGTTTCTCATAAAATCCCAGGTCATCTTTACCCATAACTGTTCGATCTTCAGACCTCCAAAAAGGTCTAATTGTGTGTAAAAACTTGGGATCTCATATAACTGTTTAGTCATCGTCATCAGCAGGTAAAAGTTCCGAATATATTTACAACTTTACCGTTTTCCCATTGAACTGAATTTATTGCTCCATAATTTTTATGATATCTCTGTCATATTGGAATTTAATTTAAATCGCGTTTCCGTAAACAGAATGTCTTTCTAATACAAGAAATGTTGAATTAATGACGAATATATTAACAGTGTAACCCAGTGATCTACTGTTGTCGATATGGTTCGTCTATTGTTGTGTAGGCCGTAGGTAAACTCCTTTTATGGCAATTTAGGTACTGGCTTAAACGGATGGTATAAGTAGGGTTGATAAAAAACTGCTATGCACATCCCGCGGTGATGACAATCTTTATAGTGTGGAAGGCCTTGAAAAAAACTAGCACACGGAACATAAAGGCACATTATCACACATGAACTTCGCACATATACCACTTTTTACGTACCTCTTGTATTCTCTGTCGGAAATCACCAAAGTTCTGATCATTATAATCGTATTGTCAGAGAATTTGTGGTGTTTCGTGCAGACATTTTCCAACTGAGAACGTACTCACAAGATAATATTTGAAGGCGAATGATTGGGAGGATAATTATGAATAATTGAATTCGGGATTCAAAACACAGCTAAAGGACAAATTACACTAAATATAATATAAAATCCTCTAACGGGGATTAAACTCACTCGCTTTAAATTCACACTCCCCTAGTACCCAAAAAATCTAAAACATGAATGTTCTTTCCCTAGATACAAGCTAGGTGACGGCACATGGGTCGGTGAAGAAGGTTATTACACAGACCCCAAGCAGACTGAAGAGAGCCTGGTGAAGAGAGGCTGGTACTCATACGTTGGTGCTGATAAGAAGACTTACACCGTCAAATACTATGCCGACAAGACTGGATACCATGCGTATGGTGACCATCTGCCTACGCCTCCCCCGGCTACCCAAGCGTAAGTATTATGTACATTTTGGCCATTTCTTGCGGAATTTGGACATGTACTTTCCAACAAAACCGCCATTGATAGGGTCAAGGGAATAATGAAAACTGATCATCGAAATATTGATTTTCATAATTATTGTCAGTGCTTGTGATAATATACATTTTCATATAGCTTATAGCACAAATATATAAGTCAAACATAATTTTTCTTCAATATTACAATGAAAATAGTCACTGCGCTACCGCAGATGACTAAAATCTATTGACTTATTATTACTTAAATTGTATGGATTGAATTAAGATTAATAAAAAAACATTCTCAATTATTATTTTAGCTAATAGTGTACAATCGACAAATTCATTAAGGAACCAACAAAGACCAATTGAAAATCAACGTTATTAAACGTCATTGTTTTTCTACGAATCGAAACCTTAGAATTACTATGAAAGCCGGCCTCGTGGTTTGTTGTTCCCCTATTTTCCTGAACTGGGAGGCGTGTTGTTGAGTGAATTATAGCCTCAAGTTGTTTGTCATAGCCCGTAACAAATGGCGACAAATAACAACAACATAAAACAAACATAAGTTTTGGAAAATTCCTCATAAAAATGAAAGTCTTTCCTGACATTTGGATGACCGTTATTATTTTTAGTTCCTTCTATAAAAACAAGTAGTTTGTGAGTCATTCAATTGTGTTAATTTTATGTGTATACCGGTTTGCTACTGGAACCAGTTTAATATAAAAATTTATTCAGTAATCTAGTCCAAGGAAATAAATTTAAAAAATCTATGCCATGGAGCTAGTTTCCGTACCGTTACAAACCTAACTTGTGGTATTTAGTATTTACAAACAAATTAGGAACTCGATCCTGATACACAAAACTGCACTAAAGAAACTTTTCTTGAAACATAAACATAATTTTGTTAAAACGAAATGATAGAATCTGTGTTACTTACAAAACATTAAAACATTTATACTTCTAGCCAAGACAAGGTGTAAACAAACAATGTAAGAAAAAAGAACGCACATTTAATTTCAAATAAAGTCTAAAAACATTATGCAACGCTAAACAATCCTAATGAAATAACTTATCTCAATAACAAGGCAATGTACAACACGATATTAAGACAGCAGCCATTTCAAACAACGAAATAAAAATGGCGAATATACAGTTAGAAGACCAAATAACAAATGACAAGACACCAAACAGAGTTAGTTAAGAGCTTCAACTGTCCGCCCGCTTGTCACATCAAATCTAGGATTAGCATATAACATAATAGATGGTAGTCAGAGATGTTAAATAGCTGTTTTAAATGTAGCATTAATCAACTTGGAAGAATTAATATACAATGCTATTTTGGTTAAATCTTTAAGAGTAAAGATAATAATAAAGCACTTGCTTCAACATACTTAGAAGATTTCGATCAAATCTCAAAAATTGAAGTAACAAAGAAGTATAAGGATGACAGAATAGCAACTTCATCTAATCAATAATTTCCTGACACATTTAAACACAACAAGGCAACATAAGTAGGTGATACCTACAATAAGTCATTGACGGCATGAATCCAATGTTCTAGAATAGGAAAAAAAAAATTAACGACTCCTTCAGCGCTTCTCTTTTGTTTATTTCCAATATAGATCGATTTCTGCTCTAATTGGCACGTCAATACAAACTAATATACTGCATAGAAGTTGAGCAGACAGAACAGAGGTAGGGTTGGCAAGACTTGAAACTATTGCGTAAAATACTTTGACTGTACATAAAACTTTTTAAACAGGCCCTTGACGTTTTTGAAGCTAAAGAAAACTTGCAGAAGGTAATAGCTTAATAAGCACGACTTTTTTTTTTGCCAATGTGCAATAACTTACGGTTTAGAAGCGATACAATTTGGAAAATAGTTTATTATAACTGACATAACGGTAAAAAAAAAACACATTGGCACTTTGGCAGACAGATTTTTATGGGACATTTATGTTATCTTGGGTATAAAAACGACGGTTTCGTCTCTTTACATATTAGGAACTGTTGGATGACATAATCGTTCAACCTCAAGATGTCCGATTTGGTATTTTCTGCGTAAAACTTTAGTTAGTTGTTAGAGAACCACTTTAGGATAATTTTAAGATAATTTGTTTTGTGTCAATGTATTTTGGCTTGAAAATCTAAAAGATGTATGTATACTTATTAAGAAGTAAATATTATTGTTACAGTGCCCTCGACGCTGACAAGTACAGGCCTCAACACGACGAGTACCCGACCCAGACTCCTGCGCCGGTGCACTACCCAAAACCGACTCTACCCCCAGTCTACCAACCGACTTATACTCCTGAACCAGTCTACTACCCAACTAAGGCACCCGTTTTACCGCCGGTTTACGTGCCTCCCCAGCTGCCTTCCTACCCTCCTCAACAACAGGTCTACCCCCCTCAACAGCAGTACTACCCTCCTCAGCCGAACTTCTACCCCCAGCAACCGACCAACCATGTTTAAACTCATAAATATATAGTCCTAAAGCCTGTGGTATATTTATAATGCAGACAACGACCATAGAGATTATTTATGTATTAAATGTGACGATTGCTGTCTTCTGTACATTAAAACGTCTCGACTTAAATATTTGAGCATCATTGGTTGAAAGTACTGTGAAAACAACTTTCTTGGGCTCATAATCGTATTAAAATAATGCCATCACGAGACCAAATCTGTTGCGCAGTGAACGTAAAAAATAATGTCCAAAAGTATTTTCTCACTGTGTTTTTGTGTGGTTATATCGCATTTCTCTAATTATATCGATGAATTTTAATGTACAGAGACGCCTTATCTCTATAGGTATACGAATAATATTACCTCTGAATGATTTTAGTGATGTAAATCGATTCGATCGATAGGAGTCAGTGATCTTGGTCACGATTATGAATTGTGAATTCGATCACTGATCGAGGTATGTCAGGTTTTGTGATAGTATTGTATGTTCAAAGCCCGTGATATGTGATGTATTGGTAATCAATAAATAAGTTTTGTATATAATTTGTTGTTTCATTCTGAATTTGATCCTGATGCTTATTGGAACTTCGTGTAGGCACAATGTAATGTGTACCAAAATGATAGAGAATTAGTATTTTTTAAAGTTTTGAATGACACCAGTGCATCTCTGCTGAATTCATTAGTTCCCATGAGTACACTTACATTAACGATTTTTTTTTTTTGCATTTTTCTTTTTCAAAGTAATAACACGTATAATAATCTAAAATATAATAATATATAATATCTTCCGTTTGAAAAGAAACAAATAGGTACATTCACAAGATATTCTCTCATGAAAAAGGCAACAATTAATTGGACAGCTTGTAAGTCCCTAATTAGGCACTTTATATCTACAAATAAAAAGCAAGGCAAAGAGCGATTAAATTCCAAAAACGCGAATAAAAACAAAAGAAAACAGATAAGCACTTCCGATACCATGAAGCGATTCTTAAAACAAGAGTCACATGACAATATTAACGAGATATAAAAAATAAGTAACCCATTTTAAACGAACAGAGCTGGTAACCGCGGTAGGTTTAAACCAAAATTCTTCAGGACCGGTTTTTTCGGCCATTGACTCGACTTTGACCATTACAGAACTTGCATCACTTTACGACACGCGAATTTGGGATGACCACATAAAAACCTCCAATTTATCGTGCAATATATCGAACGCTGCCTCTCCCGGCCTCGGGGGTTTTTGATCCCTTTAATTAATTAAACTCCATGATTCATTCGTTATTTTTTTTCTTTCTTTTAGAAACACTTCGTGTCCCCAATAAATCGTTTTTAATTCGCCGACGAATGGGTTCAATACACAATGCATTCGTTCATCCATTGTTGAATCTGATGAAATGCACTCTATGTGTATGAGGTAATATTTGATTGTAGCTTCACAATTGAAAACATAGCATTCATGAATAATCAAAAAAACATTTCAGTTGCAAAGAAAATCTCATTCTTCATTCACGTTTTTATAGCGCGACACACGATTTCTGAGGTAATTGACTCGAGCAAGTACAGTTATAAAAACGTCCAAGGCACGGGGGTATCTGAACGTACACCTCAATACTGCTTATGTAAATTATCCTTTGCAAGACTACTAATCATACGTCGTTCAATGGCGCTTTTACTTTGAAGCCTTAATTGCAAGGCGACTCGATGCAGTATCGGATACCTGATAAAAACAACAACGAAGCAAAAAGCGTGAATCGAAGAAGAGAAACGTTGTCCAAACGATCTCTTTCACGAATGCCTGGACACATCTCGCGTGCGTATAAATATATGCGGAATTCATTTTCATTACCAGTCTATTTTCCACAAGTGCTATAGTGTGACGTGAAAATTGTTATCAAAAACATTTACAGCTTCAAGAAAAATGAAGCTGGTAAGTGGAAAGTGTTTGTGTTGTTCAGTGAACATGGATTTTTTATTTGGATGGTTAAAACCGTAAGTTGTGATCAAATTAACGTATAATATTATTTTTCAGATACCACTAATAATTTTGACGATAAGTTTAGCAGTGGATAATAAAGCTCATGAACACTTTACTTTTCCACCACAATTTCAATCTGGAATGTTTACATCAGAGAAAAATCCTTACTTGCCCCCCGAGGCTCATACACCTATCCCATATTTCCAAATGAATATGAATAATATGAACAAATTACCATATCCATATCTCCCACCAACCGCTACTAAAGCGCCGTTTGGGTACCCATCACCCTTTCCTTTGATAATATCATCAACACTAAGCCCGCATAAAATTGAAGATGATGATGACGATGACGAAGATGACAAGCCAACTACATCAGTTTCGCAATACTTACGTAAGAACATATTTAATCAATTTAATCACACTAATAGAATGACGAATCAAATGGCAGAAAGAAGAGAAATGAGACCAATTCCAAAGAGTTTTCAAAACGCTATAGATAGAATAGATACGAAAATGCCGTTTCAATTCAACACTAGCCCTGATCCTACATCACAAAGTGCAAATATGCAAACAGTGACGCCTCGTAGTATAAGCATATTGGACATTCAACGAGAACACAATATGGATCAAATGAAAGCAGCAAGTTTTCCAGGTCCTCAATATGTACCACAACCTGGTATTTACATATCTTCTACAACAGAAACCGCAATACCCATTCTGCGTTTATCAAACGAAATGGATTTAGATGGAAGCTTTAGTTACGAGTAAGTAGGATAATTCTATTAGTTCCACTACACATACATTAGAAGTAAATATTCTACAGTACTAATTAAATCCTAATTTAGGGCTTTAGGAGCTGATCAGACACATTACGTACAACATAGTCGCATGGAGAATGCGGGTACTGGTAAAGATGAACAAGTCGTCGAAGGATCATACTCATATGTTGGAGATAATGGAAAGACATACACGGTCCACTATATTGCAGATGCCAATGGGTTTAGAGCAAGCGGCGATCACTTACCCGTCGCGCCACCTGTTCCAGAAATTATTCAGAGGTTTGTACAATTAGCACAATATTTTTAGAATAGATCAAAAGTTTGTCTTCAAATGATCGCTTTTAGCGATAAGGCCGCTCATTGGGTGTATGTAATGTTTTCTTCGTCGATCTTTTCTGTAACTTATATGGTGGACACCATAAAGAGTATTCTATTTTTCTACCTTATTTAATGTAAAACAGTGCTCCTTATACTAAGAAACAATAGTTTAACAAATTAATTAGGAAATCTTTTGTTTCCAGAGCAATTCAGTACAACTTAGCCGAAGAATCCAAAAAACCACCGCACTTAAAATCTTGGAATGGGGAACAACAGGAAAACGAATTAAGCGAAAGTGAAAAACGTCATCAGTTTGCTATCGCACCGCCGCGGCTCAGTAGTTTATTTACAGGGAAAACTCCTGAATCATTCTCGCATAGTTTTTCACAGCCACCAAACAATCAAAATAATTTAGTAGCCGCAGCTAGTTCACAAAGTTCGGTCCAGGCGGCCATAGACTTTGCAGATCAAATGCAAACAAAACAAAACAGTGGAACAATTTCCCCACAAATAACTTTTCTGGCTTCACAGGGCGCTCACGTTCCGTCTGTGAGCACACCTCAACAACAACCAATAAATAGAATTTTCACAACTGAGAAATCTTCGATGCCACAGTTAGTCAATTACGAAGCAAACATAAAAGAGTCCGATCAAGAAAGTAACAAAGCACTGTGGAGGTGGCAGTATGGCATTAATGCAAATACTAATCTCAATAATAATATGGAGAAAAATTCAATCTCAAGATCATTCGGTGCAGATGACATAGTAATAAACTTTAATGACATGAATTCAGAACAGTATACCAAAATGATAAATGAACAATTAGAACCCACTGAGAAACAAAATCTTCACCAAGACATAACCCCTTCCTTCGAAAAGAAAGAAACTGATTATTATGTTGATTACAAATCAAATCCAGATCAGTTTGGTAACGATAAATTAAAGCCAGAAATTAATATAAACAGTAATAATAACCAGTACTCGACCGAAAGGATTTTACCTAAAACTTATGCAACTACCACCAGCCAGCTTTATACCGATAAAAACCAATATTATTCAAATAAAAACTATCTTCAAAATAACAATGATTACACTAGACAATTACAACATGAAGGTAGCCAAACTTCTCGACCAAAACTTATAACCCAGCAACAATTTATTCCTCAAAGTCAAACCGTAACCCAAACTTACAATTATGATGATGACAATTTCGAATCGAGAAGGACTAAAATTCTAAATTCGGACTTATCTAATTATAATTATAACGAAAACTTGAACGTTTTACCTTTAAGTTACGAAAAGTATCTTGAGTATAATGCCAAACCAGAAAAGATAGAATCTAAATACGAAACAAAAATAACTGTTACACCAGAAACCCCCACCTTGGATATTACAACTAAACTGTCTGATTTTTCTACCGTGAGCACGGAAAGCAGTAGTAAGTTTAAATTCTCTGATTTTATTGTGCCTGAAAACAAAGAGGATTTCAAACCACTCTTTAAATTTACTGAGCCTGAACCAACGACTACAACAACGGTAGCAAGCATAGAAAATGCAATTGAAGAAAATATTTTCTTAAAAAATCTATTTAGGAACAATAAAAATGAACATGAAGTCAATAATAATATAAAAGAAGAAAATAATAATAAAATTCAGATAAGGCAAATTAATGCCAAAAACGAAAAACATCCAAAATTCATCCAACAACAGACCAAACCTCACAATGAGAACAAAGCTACAAGAAAGAAGCCAGTGGACATCGCTGACATACTCAATTATATATCCAGAAATCAGTTCGAGTCCAGTAGACTAAAATCGACACCCAAACAGGCACCACATAACTTTAAACAAAATAACGAATTACGTTATTATACACCTGAACAAGTAGAAGATAATCGTATGATAGAAAACAACCAAAACAGAAATCAGCGTACACTACAACAACAAGAAGAACTGCGTGGAGTTATCAAAAATTATAAAGTTTTACATCGAAACAATAACTTTGCAAACGTAGAACAAGATGAATTTGATGGATTGAAAAGAAATTTAAGTCCGCCACACTTAAAATCGTTGCCTCCATTAGGGCGAGCAGGCCCATCAATGAAAAGTTACCTGCCGCCAATTTACGTGTAAAAAACAAAATTCTGTGATTAATTTTAGGGGCTTTCGTAATTTAACAGTTTTGTAAATAACCATTTCGTGCATTTATTAGGGATAATATTTGAAATAAACGTTACATAAAAGTTGAATACTACTATTTGTTTATTTTTCACTCTATCGTTAGGAAAATATTTATTTGGAGACACGATCACTTTAAATTTTTCGGAGATGAGATTCACATTTTACAGGTTGAACATCCGATTTACGCACGAAATTCTAGAACACTGTACCACTAATTAGAAATTATCAGAAGAGCATATGGCTTTGAAAGCATAAGTAAAGATCGCGTGCACATCTCAGATGCATCATCTCACCATCCGTACTGAAAGCGTAACGAGAGAAAACTTTCCAAGAATTATTCGATCAATTATCTCCTAATCGACGTTAAGAATGAGGATAAATCTTTTGAGCGAAACAATTAAAACCGACATTTACGTTGACATTATGTTAATCATTGATAAGAATGACATTCTTTTCCACAATTTCCCTAACTGAATTATTTTAAGACAGCTAATGTTTTTAGATGGAATTACTGTTTAATATGGACGAAACCACTCGTGGAGTATACGCGGTTTTTGTGTGTGTGTTTGCAGAACCTTTTTTGTGTCGAACCATTCTTTCAAAGCATTTTTAAATTTTTGATTGTGAGTCAGTGATTGAGAATTCTCTTGGCAGTTCTCCCCTACTGGCAAGAAAACTTTCATTATTACTTTCAGAGCAATATTATGTCAAATAGTCAGTCTTGACTAACGGCCGATCTAAAACAAGTAAAGGTTCGGCACTAAAAGTGACGCCAGCTGTGACCAATATTTGGACAATTAGTAGTTATGACTTCATGAGCAAACATGAAGATAACGACAAACGAAAACTTCATGACTAAGCGATTCTATAACTTAAGGTATTTCCCATCTTGAAACCTTATAAAGGCTCTAAAAATGTAGACGAAATATTTTAAATTGCCAGCTTTGAGCCTAACATTTGACCTCTTGTAGTCAATACGTCAAATTATACTGTTAAGATCTTTCCTTTCAATATATTTGACATACATTTCTATGGATATGTTACTTAAATTTTCTATTTTTATAGATAACTCAACAAAATTACTTGGGAATATAGCAAAATAGACGCCTTTTTGGCTCGTCTAGAATAGAATAAAATTCCAATAACGTTACTTTTCGGGTATGTGGATTCCCATTAGGAAATGCGAGGAAAAACGATGATGCATAAAGATACGGTTACGATATTGCAGATACTTTTCATCAAATCGCGGAAAATAAGGAAAACTGATTCGTCATAAAATGTCATAAACATAATAATTATGTAAATCTCTTGAAGTCATTCAATTATTTCTTAGGAATGCTTTTTAAATTGAAAGCTACGAGATTGAGGTTTAATGAGAACAGCCGTACTGGCCGAACTTCAAGGTTAAGCAACGTTTGAAGAGGTCGGTGTGTGGATGGGTGACATTAAATACCGAATCAACACCATGCTTTTTTAGGGTTCTGTACCCGAAGAGAAATCAAGTTAAAAAAAACAGATGTAAACGCCTAGCATATGACAGTTTCCTAATGTAATATTACAACAAAAAGGTGAGTAAACTTTATTTCAGGGAAACATTTTTTTTTGGATTTGAAGAGTTTGTTTGTTACTCTGTCACACCTAAATCGCTGAAACGATTTTAATGAATTAAGGTACAAAGATAGATGGGACCCTGGAGACGATTATATCTTTTTGCAAAAATCTATATTAACGCGAGCAAAGCCGCGGGCTAAATCTAGTGTTTCTAAAAGCAAAATTTACATTATTTGCATTGAGTTTACACTAAAGTAAAAAAATAACTTTAATTTCGGTGTTTTTGGTTGTTTCTTCGTTTTTTGACACATTTTTTATTACTACTATTATATTTTGTATTGTTTTTTATTTGGAAGTCTGTTGTATTTTTTTGTAAAAACCTTTTTTTATTTTTTCTCTTTTTACTGGTCCCACCACACTCCACAACTAAATTGACATTATTCCCATGATGAGTGGTCGCGCTATTTATCGATAAGGAATTACTTTGTGTGCCTTCGTAGTCCAAGTCCAGATCAGCTCATAGTTACCTAAACATCTACTTTGCTTTAGAATTCACATAAACCTAACAATATCTCACTTTACTAGATTTTATAGATTTTAAGTTGAGGGGGTCACTTGTTTATCTTTGAAGTTCAAGTCCAATGCAAATTCAATAAATGTAGCTAAACTCAATACAAAAAGAATTATCAAGACCGCTTCATAAACAATAAAGTTATGCCCGAATAGAAAACCTCAAAAACATGGTTGACTTGTACACATCTGCGTACCCCTTCACAGCGTACCGGCATGATGTTATGTTATAAACTGGTATAAACAATAAACAAACAGACATGCGATTGCAGCAGTCCCGGAAGATTTGCTATCATTTATTGAAGAGTTCCGTTGCCTATCTCCGAAGTTCTTCATCAGATCTTCACCAAATTGAAATGGCGCCAATATGGAAAAATAGTCTTCCAAACAAAAAAAGAATCATCCAAAGCTGTTGTCAATTGGCGAAAATATCGCTGAACAACCATACAAAAATAAAATTTAAAAAACAGTCGAATTGAGAACCTCCTCTTTTTTTGAAGTCGGTTAAAAAACTTGCTTCATGTAACAAATGAAAGTCCCTGGACAACGGTAGTCTATGTTGTGTGGCAGAAACCTATTAAAACCCCTATTAAGTTGTCTTTCAAACCCATTCTGTTTCATTGTTGTTAAAAGCTTTGAGGGAGCAAAATATATATTTATACCAAAGCAATCCAATTCGTGTGTCTAGCTTAGTTTGTGGAGCTTTATTAATATATCGAGGGAACTTTGAAATGTAGGTATGAAACACAATTCAATTTTTTAAATGGATAGTAATTGATTGTGGTTATTTGTTAAGTTCTATTTTCTATTTAATTGCCTCAGTGAAAATTTTACCTGACATTGCATTGACAGTTTACTTCACTTAAGTTTTCTAATGACATTTTTACAGAATATCACAACAGCAAGCGGTGCGATTCTGTAAACATCTCACCGTGTAAGCTTACGTGGAGTAAACATGAAGTGAGCTGCCAATCCATACAAACAAGATGGAATAACAATTCACTTTACTTTACGCATATTACTTTACGCTCACTCCACCTAAATTTACACGGTGAGAAGTTGACAGAATAGACCGGCTGATGTACGACAGTTCACCCCACGCTCACTTTTCTTAAGTTTTGCACTTTGATTTTACCAATAATAATATTATTCTCCAATATCAAATCATAGCACTGATTTACAAGATAGAAAATAAGCTATTTTCAAAAAACCAATCAATCAAATAACAAATCATTATGTCACAATTCTCCGTGCAAAGACAATTGAATCTTAATTAATCATAACAATTGCTTACATAAAACAGGTGCGCAAGGTTGAATACTGCAAAAGAAACAAAAGACGGTCCCTAATTCACCAAGCCGAAGACTTCAATCCGCAAACGAGCGAAACTTCTTATTGTGATTCAAATTACGTGGGTTTGCTTTTATTTCAAACTTAATTAAACAAAAATCTGCCTCCTCATTAAACATTCGACTTGGTGTAAAACCCTGGAATTTCACGTCATTTTATTTTCATAAGTTAATTTTGTTCAAAAGCGTATTCTATTTTCTTTCGCATAACGTTGTTTTTCAAATTGCACGTCGTTTTTTTGGTAATATGTTTTTTTGTTTTCGTTCGATGCAGCAGTTAAGTTTGGAACAGTATATCCTTTCATTTACTTTACATTATTATCTCATGAAGTCTTAGTCTGAGTTTTAACGAACATGTTTTTTTATGAAAATTGCTTGTATCTGATCAAGATATAACACAAACAAGCCGAAATTAATTACAGTGCAACATAAAAGCAAAAGAAACGAGTTCTTTTTTCAGTTACAATTTTCTGTAAATATCTCCTTCGAATGACCCCAATAAAGTGCCCATTCTGACCAAATTAACGACTTTGTTTCAATGAAAATATACAAAAACAAAACCCTCCTTTTTAGGTAGTCGTGTAATAAACCAGAATAATCACATACTAAATGTAGTTAATTGAAAATAAAACTAAGGAACTCTGTAACGTTACAAAGCAGCCAAGACATACAGACAGATTTTAAGCCCTCTTCAGCATATACCTAGAACCTATATCAACAGTGGTAACCCCTTTAATAATATCATTGGCATCAACTGCATCTGCACAAATGCAAAAGTCAGGTGGCGTTATTTTAAGCCCTTTGCCTCCCTTTCAATTAGCAGAACGAAAACCTTTTAGGATTATTAAGCCATCATTGCGAATATGTGCTAAATGACTTATCTTTTCAATTTATACGGTACTCAATCGGATCAGAGCACGAAGGAATAACTGACAGGTGTAATTTGGATTTACGAGTCAGATTTTTTACCTATAGTGAGCTTATAACTTGATACCCATCAAGGCCTTAAATATACTGCGAATGCGAACGTTGACTGAAAATCAGCAGAATTGGCACTCAGATAGTACTTTAATCCACCAGCTGCCAAGGCCACTGCTAAGGTATTATGATTCCCAGCGAGTGACGGTGCTGTTGTCCTTAAATCAAATTCAGTCAATCCAGTGTATACCAAAGCTACAATTCTCATATAAATAAGGGCTGCAGACTCTACAGTATATGGCCACACAGAAACTTGTATAAATAAAGGCTGGAAAACAGTGCAGACACACAACCGGCACACAATACGCGCGCCTGATTGCGTCGCGCCAGACTACGCAAATTACATCGTATATTGTAGCAAACCTCGTTTGTATGATACCGCCTTCTCCTAATCATAGACGGTAAGATTTTGTAGACGGAAGAATATAGGAATTTAGTTTCAGGACTAAGGTTTTGGGATCCATCCAAGATATAAATGTTTTTGGTTTGTTGTTCACAAGGTCTACCTTCTGAGCGTGCATGGATCGTGATACAGTTGGCGTTCTGTAGTTTCTGTACACGCCCAAGGGAATAAGACGTGAGTTTATGCTAGCTATCAGGTAGCTATAGACTTGTAGATAATTGACGTTTGGGAAGATTGTGATCTTCATGCTATAATTCTATATATCCTTCTACCAAAGAAAAATTTTGCAAGAGAAAATATATTTGAAAATATTTTCAGGGGAGTAAACCAAAATCAGTTTAGAGCCGATATTTCTAGCAATACACTATGATAGGCTGGAAAAGTACTATCTACTACTACTAAATCGATCTAAACTAAAACAAATAATTTACAGACATTACATAATTTCTGCCATGTTACAATATCCTCACATGTATATCCAACGACATAGGACCAAAAGCCGAACACCAAAAAACAAAATAAAACCACTATAAACCAACTTGCATACCATAAACAAAATTTTATCAAAACCCACATCGATACACACAGAATTCGAACCGCATTGAAAAGGACATCAAAGTGCTTACACAAATAGATACAAGAACATACGGAAAATATGTAAATTTTAATGCTGACGTACGTGAGATCAAAGTGGAAGGTACAGAAGCCGACTGATTTTCGCTCAACATCGGTACCTATTGGCTTGTGTTTTCCCTTTTTCTTTGGACTGTAAAAGCCCTCTTCATTTCCACCGCTTTTAAAGTTGCTTCGCAATGTGGTGGGTACATTTCCGCATTTTAGTGTTTATTTTTGTATCATAGAGTCAGCTTTGAAGTTTAAGAACAAATGCGTCAAACTTTCCTTCAAATCCTAAGTTTGACAGGTTTCTTGCTAAAATAAAGTTTGAAAATTTCTCATTTCCGGGATTCGTAGTAGTTTACTTTATCCTTGTAAAAGTAGGAAATCGTACTTTTACAAGGAAAGAGATCATAAAACAAGTTTCTCCTGATTCAAGAGATCTGTAGTTTTGTGAGTTAAACAGTGTTGTCATATTAGTATTTCCTATTTACGCATTGCTTTTTATTTTCATCGGAAGGGGGGGTTACTTTTCTATAACATGCACAATTTTTACCATTTGCTTACTCAAGTCTCACTCAGCAAACATTTACACCCACTATTTAATAATGAGTGTACGCACCACCCAAACAGTCAACAAACCGACATATTAAAACGTATCGTAATAACACTTATCCCAACTTTAAGTTCTCATAAAACCGTATCTACGTATATAAACGGAAGGCACATAATAGTTTCGGGGATCATAATCTGTTGTAACAAGAATCTATTCCCGTTTATTGACTGTTAATCATTAAACCCATTAGGGGTTCCGTAGGAGCGCAACGAACAAACTTTGCCTATAACGGTTATGTTGAACGTGGCCAACAAAGGTTATGTAATGTGGTTTTGTCGTGTCGAGGGATATTTTGAGAACTTATCGCTATAATTTTGCCCTTTTCAACACTTTCGGCAAAGTTTCGGTAAACAAGCCTGGGAAATGTTCAAGAATTTTCACCGTTTTCAGTAATTATAAAAGTGAAACTTCTACAAGCTCTAGACTTGAGATTAATAAATGTAAGCACTTCAACAAGTACTTCATCTACCGTAATTAATCTTGTCAAGAAGACAAAGTTTGAACAAAACAATGTGCTTTCGTAGTCATTCTCAGCTAAAATAATGAAAATTTTAGAACTGTAGAAGGTAGGTATTAGATATAAAATATTACGTTCAAACAATAATATGATACAATTGAAGTTACAGTTTATAAGTTAGTAAGATAAAACTGTACATACAAAAGAAAAACAGAGACAAGGTAAATATGCCATATACAATATACCACATGATTATAAACCCGAAACAAAACACTCGTAATTGACGTTTTCATATCTAAAGACTCGGTATACAAAGAGATAACTGTCATAAAAACCAATTCCAGCAAGATGACAAATCATTAACATTCAATTGCATTTGATTGGCGTACAAACGATACAATACAGATAATATGGCCGATCATGCTCGAGCTTTAGAAATTATTGACAGCTCCTTTATAAGACCATCATTAATTCACATTATCATGCCATCTTACCCCTTAAAGAATTTGCAGTGGTCCTTTTTATTATTGTTATGCAACACAATGCCGATCGATTTTCTTAAGTCCGCCATTTGATTCCTGACATGTACTTCAAATGTGGCAGATTTTATCCAGTGGTTATTAGAAATTGCAACTCACACTGCACAAATCTTTTACAAATTGAAAAAAAGAAAACGTTTCACACGATTTACCTTTTAATCTACTGAGCATTATTGCCGCAAGAAGAACAGTATAATCTTTGAAAAATGAACTTGAAATCCTGCTATCCTACTAATGTCATAAATGTGAAATGTATTGTTTCAATCATTCAAAAACAGACAAACATCTGAATAGTATGAAACTTGGCACTGAGATACTTTAGTGTAATTATATATTAACTTATTTTGTATTCCAATAAATGGCAAGGTTTAGCCAAGACCGAGGAGGAAGAGGAATTTCGGAAACACGCTGGCTGAGCAGTAAAGACTCATCATGAAGAAGTTACAAATTCCGGGACCAACTGCTTTACACTATACAAATTATTTACATTTATAAAATAAGTAGCGAAGAAAATATTTCTCTCCGGATCCTATACTGAAGTCCATGTAGACGAAGTCGAGGGCAGAAGCTAGTATGTGTATGAATATATATTCCCATTTTTAAACGATATTTCATTTAAACCCTGTCAAAAGTTTCCAACACATCGCCCCCCATTATTTGTGACAAACAGTCGAACAACATTGACAAATACCCGAGACATGTCCGCCATGTCGTGACTTTTCCCCTTCAGCCAGATTTGGGCCTTCCCGGGATTTACTGTAACAAACTTTACCAATATCGCTGGAATCAATTTACACGCGTTGTTTAAACAAATACGAGTCGATTGTGTTGATGCTACGAAAATCCTTTGGGCTTTCTTTCTTCTTGGATGAGTTAAATTGAATTCCAGTTAAACATTTTCTTTTGTAAACAACTTTGTGTTAGTGATTTCCCTTATGAGAGCTAAGTAATTGGCCTTTGTGTATGACACTTGCTGTTTTGTTGAACAATCTCAGATTTATATAGCGTGTCAAATAATAGCGGCCAATCTAAATCTAAAATAGCCCTTGAGTACCTGTTGTAAACACACTAAGATCACGTTCAAATGAAGCGATAAATTACGCAATAAGCACACAACACAGCATGTCAATTGTCAACCAGTTGTTCATAGAAGTAGTTATGAATATTTTATTGGATAAACTATTAATACAGATAAACATGTTTTTAAAATTCATGTCTGAAAACCTATTATTCCACGATGGGATCATGCATAATACAATATCGGCAATAAGCCAGTCAACGCTCTCAATACCCCGCACTAGTGCGATCCGTTTCAAATCGCGTCGTCTGAACGCACTCTTAAACTGTCAAACCTCATTGCCATAATGAGATAACACGAATCGTGACAAATATTATGAGGCGTTGTGATAACTACGACAAAAAAATTATCTCAAAAATGAATTTAATGTGCGATATTAGTTCCTGATTGACCATTGTTCAAAATATCTGATGGACAGTCACACCAGTTTTTAATGTATTGTTCTATAATCGCAGACGTCTATTAATCATATGGACAATATATCTCATAATCCTATACACGGCCACAATGTCTGGACTTTAAAAGAGACTATGACCTCAAAGTTCGCGTCAGAGATCACCCACCAAAACAGGCGAGTTGAAGTGACTTTAAAAGAAGTCCTTACTTAAACAAAGATCGACCACTTTATCTACTCAAAAGAGAGGAATTCCTATTTCTTCAAAAAATTTACGTTTCCAACAATTACAAATACAGTAAATGGAGATGAAATCATAATTAATACTTCATGCAAAACAAGCATCAGCTGAGAATCTTTTGTTTTATTCCCCAGACAGGTAAAACCTTTTGCCAGCTTTATGACTCAGGCGAAACCTAAGCCTAACCATATAGCTATCTCCTAAGTATACATTAATGCCGAAAAAACTGGTTGGGCCGCAAAAACACGGAGCAAGATAATATCACTGTAGTCAACACCGACAGAGACAATGTAAATCAGAATAACCTATAGTTTGTACGAACTTGAACCTCAAACGTACAGATCGTGTGAAACCTCGTGTATTTGCACGGTTAAGTGGTTTGTTACATGACCATATATTTATGTCGTAGCTTAATCATTGAATTGGAAATAATTATCACAAAGTGGCTGGTCTTATCAACGAGTGTTCAATGTACCTATAACGATTGGCCAAACACTGTATGATCATGAACCGTAAAATAGTCACATAGTACGCTAGCAGCACGAATGGTCTGCTAATGACATGTTGTTTATTGCTTTGAAAACTGAATACTTCATTAAAACTTACTTACTTAAAGAATTTATAATAAGGTAAAAAAATTAAGTGAAATGAAGTTAGAAAACTGCCCAGCTTTACACAATGTATTGTATAATCTACATTTGTATGGGAAGCCAAGATAAATGATATGGCTAACCGTCAAAATACAAATCGACAAACGTTTAACATTCAATGTCTGGTGACATCATGAAACGGCCGATTCTACGACTTGTCTACGACAATGAAGAGTATCTAAAACTCGCAGAAACAAGTAAATTAAAGCTGAATATATACCTACAGAAGCTGATTCGCTTGAGAGCCCCGAAGGGTAAGAAAAAGGTAAGCGTACCCAAAGTTTTCTAAGGACGATGTTTGGTCCCATGTGACAGGACGAGAATATTGCTATGTGATTGCTATTTATCGGGTCCGAATCCAATACTTACTACAATATAAGTAACTAGAAACTGTCAAGTTAAAATACAGGTATGTATTATCAACTAACTAAAGATTTCAGAAGTTCAACAGCTGCAGTAGTAGCTTTTAGTATTAGATAGACTAATCATTATAAAGCGGGTAAATATTTGTAGAATAAACATGCTAAGTATAAAAACGTATGATCTATAAGACTACACGTAGTATCTAAATATTAATCGCTGGCTGTAAGCAATACGTTCATAGATATAGAATTCCTATAAGTTATAGGCACCCAATATGCCACCGGCGTAAACTGCCTAAAATTGCCCATCCGCCGAAGCGTGAGAAGCATATAGGCAACAATGCGTACCTAGGGACAGGGGATGGATGCAATGTCATCACAGCGATTAATTAGTGGAAAATGAACATCGCACGACTCGACATTTTCAATTACGACCCGTATCCGAAACTGAAGTTGATTACAGTAGCCGAAGGGAATAGTCGAGCGGTTTTAATACGCATTTGTAATCGAGTTAAAAACTACCCAGTCGGATGATTAACGGATTTTAAAGAGGTGCTCAAACAGGATTTTTGACGGTTGAGGACCGACGAGTAATTGTCGTGTGTTTATTAAATTCTGTATTTAATTTAAATTCCACGATTTGAAGTGAGAGATTTTAATTTAAGGGAATGATGGGGCAACAATTTTGCCAAGTGGATAAAGATAATAAAGATTATTATTTTATTATTATTATAATGTAAAGGTACTACTTATCGCAATTTTATGAAAACCAGTGATGTGCAAAGTAAGCTTCTTGTGAATAGGAAAATATAAAGCGGTAGAGTACCTAAAAATATAAACAGGCTATTACTGAAAAATAAATACATTAAAACAAAGAAATGGCGGAAATAAAACGTTTCCTAAAACAGTTCAAAATAAATCCAATTCACAAGTTTCTTCAGCACCTACACCAAAGGATTCACACATATAATCTCAAAATCTGAATAACGAAACTTCCACCTGAAACTAACAGTACAAACGGGTCTACCTGTAAGTATGTATGTTAAAACGACTCGCGGTACAGAATGTTGCAAGTTTTCTCATAACGAAAGTGGAGAGCGAGCTTTAAGCTCTCACTGAGTAGTGTTGCTACAGTTTTTGTAGACTTTTCCTTTCTATGTACGGTACTAACGTATGTAAATAGGCTAGCTGTTTTTTCTTGGGAAGCTTAAGTACTTTTTCGCTTAGAAATATAGACCTGTAAAGTAACTGGGTATTGTTTAACAACTCATACTGTAGCGATTTAAAATAAAAATATCATGGAAGAGTTTGTTAGCTACGAAGAAAGAAGAAAAATAACAAAGAATAAAAAATAAAAAATAATACTAATCTACATATTGCAAGTACAAGATAAGAGAAGAATAGAAAAGACGCAGAAGAACAGGAAGAACTCCTCTTCTGGACTTTAAAACCCCAAGTTCAGAAGACCGCACCTACTTTAAATAAAAATCTTAATCTACGAACGAATGAACAAATGGCTCACTAAAATCGTATTAAGTTAGCGGTGCTATAAAAACACTTAAGCGACACAGGACTATAGCACGTTATTCAGTAGTTATAAAGAAAGAGGAGATGACAAAGGATAACTAACGGCTTTTCATGAAAATATTGTATATAGAGTAAAACTGAAAATTGCATCGTCTAGTCTGGACTCGGTATAGCAAGGCGATGCTATTGTTGCCTAGACACAGGGAAACTTTATTTGAGAACTTGACACATTGATATATGATTTACCACACAGTACACATTCATTCCGTAAAACATCTCACTGGGTAAACTTAGGTGAAGTGAAAATTAAGTCGATCCATACGTCCGAGATGGAATGACAATTCACTTCAAGCTCACTACACCTGAGTTTTCACGGTGAGATGTTTGCAGAATAGCTGATAGTAAGTAATAGTCACAGCACTCTTTAACATAGTAAGCACCTACAGAATGTGCATCAGCACCGCATGCATCCCTGAACTATCTCTGGAGCACACCTAATAAATATTAGGAATATTTTCACAAACTAAAAATTTTTCTATTGTCAAAGTGAACATGAAGTGGACTGTCAATCCATACATTGTTTATATGTATTGACAGTTCACTTCAAGCTTCCTCCATCTAAGTTTTCACGGTAAAATATTAACAGAATAGACCGCCTGATAATAACCACAGCATTTAGTCATACACCTTACCATAATAAGCAACTACAGAAGCTGTGAAACCGCATACACCTCTGAGCTATCTCTAGAACACATCTAAAGGTGAATATTTTCATAAACTACAAACTTTCCTATTGAAACCATATAAAGCGTAAACCACAAACGGGAGGGGGAACACAAGGAAATCTATTTTCCAACATTTTCAAAGTCTAGCAGACTTTTATAAGTCTGGGGGCACATCTGGCGTCCGCATTAGTATGTTGATGAGGCAATCGCGATCACGGCGGGGATAACGTGATTTATATCGTGGATAGGGTTGCTGCCGAACGTACGAAAAATATGATTGGCAATGGCAATCGACTTTGTTTGACGTTTTGAGAATTTTTAAGTAAACATAGGAAGTGTTAGACTGCATGATCGTATGAGTTCACTCATACCTATGAAGTGGTGGCAGTAGACCACATTCATTTACTTATTATAATAAGACTTAATAAATATCATGCTTCGTCTCTTCGTATTTGATCGTAGGCAATACTGAACTTAAATTTTAATGGATTATACTTATTAAAGTTGGTATTATCATAAGAAAGTGACACTCCAGAAAGATATAATGAAGACTAAAAAACATCCCTAATCCCAATGTCATCATGAATCTCTTTACAAATAATTTAAATTAAATACGATATATCAAAAGAAATGCATAGACACAGCCCTAAAAGCATATTCTAAGGATAAATTAGGGTCGTGTGTCAAATTTTTCACGTATTTTCCTTCGATAGGCTGTCGGTGCGTCGGTGACCGCGCCAGTGTAATTGATAGGACAGATGATATTAATGTCCCTCCCCTTCACAACGTGTGCACACAATTTATGTTGCAATACCGCACAAACTACAACGCACCCCTTGCACACGAATATTCACGCAACTGTTTTGACGCGAAAACGAAGTTACGCAACAGGATTTGTGTTTCCTGAGTGCCTTGTTACAGCCAATTTTCAAATTCGTTTTAGTTGAATATTAGGTACACTTTGGTTTTGCGCAGTTAGTCTGTTAAAGAGATAAATTTATAAAACATTCAGGTATAATAATTAATTGGTAAAAATATTGGTACAAAAAAACACATATTGGGTATATACCTAATCTAAGAAACGGGAGCTCTCTTTAATTAGGTTCTCCTCCAATTAAACGACCCAGTAAGTAGTTCAGTTCAGTGTTAAAAGCATGTTCTTCGGATAGCAAAACTGGATACAAATAAAATAGAAGAATAAACAGTTTTAAAATCCAACACCCAAGGTCTTAGAATATGACCCTTTATGATACCAATACTAAAGCCACCTAAAATAGTCTGCTAAATATTTCTTTTTATTATCTTACATACCTTACGTTTTAAAAACGAAACGTTAATTAAATGAATATAGAAAAAGGGCCTAGATCTTTCGTTAAGGATTTCAGTAGCAAACATCACCATGTAAAAGGCTTGCCGTAAATCCAAATGGCTGCTGAGTACTCTGATTTGTTTCGAGCTACTTATATATAGTAAGCTCGTGAGTCTCATTATTAAGTAGAATATCTTTTGATTACGTCCTTGGAATCAACGTTATCTCCACAGAAACAAGCAGCCGTTTAGCCCTGATAAAGCGACCTCTACATCTTTACCTGGAAATTACCACAAAACACTCGCACAGCGCCATCTACCGACAACGGCCCGAAACGTCCAAAATGAAACTAGCCTACTTGTTCAAGTTTTCCCTAAATTGGTAGCGCACCACCAGATGGCGCTAGCTGTATCAAACTGATGTTGTTATCAGCAGTGTGTTGTTCTGTTTTCAAAACAACATTAGTCATAATTGAAGTTTCATCATCACCGTTTTTAACTACAGTCTGTACAATTACAAAAGGTGTCAATAGCTTATCACTATTTAATTAGTTTGATTATTCATTACGAAAAATGCATTATTTTATTATACATATTGGTAGGTAGTAGGTGCTTAAACAATAATTTATATACCTAAGCAAATATGTCGATCAACCAATTAATCGTTATTTGTTTACTTACTCGCATCGTAACACTTGTAATTTATGCTAATAGGAAGATTTTAGGGAAGTTTACTAACAATTTTCTGGTTGAAAGGTGCTGTTTTGGAATTTTATGAACACGTGTATTTTAGAGATTAGGATCTTCTGGTATCTTTTTATTACAGAATCTTGTTTGGTTGGATCGATTAAGTTATAACTACATAAGTATCTATATTTTTTCTCAGAAATCATAGTTAATTGTTCATTATCTTTAATGTTGTTCCTCATAATACAAGGATTATACAGTAAACTACACTTTACATTTTCAAGGCGTATAAGGAAAATATTTCATAAAACTTTTACAATTTTCAACTGAGATAAAACCCAATACGGTCGCTAACACAATTTCTGCGAAACGTTGTATTGATGGTGCTGAAGTTCAATAGAGTTCTTTTACGGAAATCCTTTTTCGCAGACTTCGTAAAGTGGGCCCTTTGTGAAGAAGATGGTTCATCTAGATAAGTGGGTACGCTTTCATGGTGAGAACGGCGGCGGTATCATGCAAGCCTTGACTTGCTTTGACACTCCAGACAGCTTTTCTAAGGAACTCGATTTTACAACGATAGAAAAACGTTTCGTACCAAAATTAATTTTTCACACCGCTCCTGTGAATTTTAGAAACTACGTCCCTACGTGGAGCTCCAATACGTTTTCGATTTGGAGTCTCTTCCGTTTTAAATAAAATAAATTTGCATTTTATAACAATGGATAGCTTACACACACAGAGGATCGGCGACAGTTATTTATTAAAAAGTATTTTGTAACTAACAGGTTTTTCAGCGTAGGTAATCTACTTCAAAGTTCATTACCCTTGCTAACTACAGTATAGGTATATCTTCGTTCATAGAACCCCTATAACTATTTAATGTCTAGATTGAAATTGCATTAGCATAAATAAACAAGTGCGACGTACCGAACATAATTCAATGGAAGTCTTCATCTTTCATGAACGACGGAATGGCAAATACTCCTACGCTAGATCTCTGACGTCCGATGACGTAAAGGTCTATTGTTTGGTCCATAGAAATATGGTTTGGTCCGAGAAAAGAAATTATTATCCGTTCATTAAAAATGTATCTTTCTTTCTCTTGGGCTGACTCTGTGTGGCTGCTACTTACTTAATTATATTTTCATAAAAGACTGCGTAGTTTGACATCTAAACAAGTAGGTAGGTACCTACTGTTGTAAATTTTACGAGACCTCTCATGACCGGGTCGAGAAGTCTTCAATAGAACCAATAGAAACTCCCGCCGGACTTTATGCTCATAATTTACCTAATAAAATGACTTCTTTACATTGACACGCTTAAAACAAATGCCAAAAAGCCCCTAATATTAATACAGGGTAATTTTCATTAGTTGATAATTCGATCGATATAGTTCGTCGTCGTCGGAAATCCCCGCATACTGCGGAGATTTCCCGCAGACGGTATAACGACTAACGACAGTTGATAGGCACTTGGTACAACTTGCGGGGGGGATTCCTCGTACAGGCCCGAAGCGTAGCCATTATTTAATTATAAAAATTGTGGCTAAATTCCTTTGGAAAAACTTAAAACATAGATCGATTGTTAGAGACTACGAAGCGTGCGGAGACTCACACATACCTAAACCCTCATGGGAGTGATAGGTTTCAGATTGAAGTCTCCCGCACCCGCATGCGAGCACTGTCGACCAATGAAAATTAACCGTAAATAAGCGTGCCTGATGAAAGTTTTTTTCAGCAAGCAACCTTCACAGTACGATACCTACAACTGCGTCGCAAATAGAAATGTGCTCCGTTTAAGAATGCAACCAGAAATACAGACATAATAACTTCTAATACCATTTAAGAAGTTATTATGTCACATGAATGCAATGATATAAGTCCGAAAATAATATTATTTTTACACATTTCCGAATTCAGACTGTAGGTGAACCTACCTGAGAGCCTGAAGCGAACTCATCAGCCGGCGGTTCCCTGGTAAACCTCTCGAACTTGAAGCTGTTGGAGCGGTAGAGCTCGTTGTCCTCTCGGGACCGTCTTCCGCGGCAGAAGCGACGAGTTATCGACGTGTGCCTGGAAACGTTACGACAGATTTTAGTATGTGACTAAAAGCCTAAAAATTTACAATAGTTCGTGATAGCTACAACCTGGGGGTCTTTAAGTCAAAAGCAAATAGGTTACTTCTAGCCCAGCGTGAGCCGTTCGTCGTCCACACCGTCGCTTTCCATGCCACAAGGTATCGTCTTAACCAGGAATTGGTTAGTGGAAGTCAGATAGTCAGATAAGGAATTATTTAAATAAATAACACTGAGATTCAGCTTCAGCTCTTTGCAAAGGTCAAAAGTTATATCAGCCCTCACAGCGCCCACCTTTCACCGGTTCCTAGTATTATGTGAGCTTTTTACGTGAGCTACGATGCAAAGAGGTGGCGTAACAAACTCTCCAGCGACAGGGGAGGTGAAATCCTGTAACTCCACACACATTTCTGGTTGTTATAATCGAGATGTATGAGTTTAGTTATGGGATATCACCAGTAAAAATCCACTCCAAATAAAATATCATTCACTAAAGGTTATATTTAGTACCAGACTGAAAGCATTTCTCTTCGTAAATAAACGCCTATTATTTGAACTTTTCTATTTTGGATGAAACCATTATAAAACCGCTTACAGTAGCCATGACTTGCTTATAGCAGATTGGTCATCATAACATAGCTATCGAAGGTTCTGTCGGTGTCTGTCTGAGGCACCACCAAAGCAATTAAGTAAGAAACGTCAGAGACCGTAGCTTCTTTCTGCCTTTGGAGTAATAAATTTCACCTTTTACAGGTTTGTCTAGCTTACATGCGACGACCCACCTAGATAATAAATCCTTCACAAGAAGCTACGACTCTTACTTATCCCCAAGTATAAAACATATTCGCTGTCTACGTCTGACTTTTTCTCCATTTCTTCTTCTCAACCACGCAACGGTTTTTGATACAGTTTTATAACCGGATAACCTCTTTCCGATCATGTTGGATTTCCGTCTCATCGTGCCCTGAGAGACGAGAGTCGAGGAAGAGAGAGAAGTGCAAATGAAGTCTATGGCAGCAATGGTCAGAAGTCAGAACCTAAATAGACCCAATTGTTGAATTGTAGAGATCAAAGGGTAATTAAATACTTGTAATCAAATTGTGACAAATTAATTATTATAAAACATGGATATTCCATCGCATCTGTTCATTCTGACGTCACAAAGATAGTTGGGAAAAGACTAGGCTGATAATGACTGATAAAGAACAATCTTGTCGTTCTGCGACTGATAACATTTAGCTGGACAGCTAGACACAACAATACGAGACTAAACAATGGACAACAGTGGAATATTATCAAATCGAGGTACGCTCCCGTTACATGATGGACTTCCTACACATACGACCAAAACGTATTGACTAAGGGACTTGATATACAAAGCGGACAAGGCGCGCGGCGGCCGCGCGGACGGAAATGTATGACGTCTGTCCGCGCGGCCGCGACGCTAAGATATTTCGTTCCTTTGACGCCATATATTTTATCTTGTCAGCGCCCTGTCCGCTTTGTATATCAATTCCCTAAAGGGAATTTTCAGCCAGACTGTATTTCGTGACAGCTATAAGTGCTATAACGGTATCTTGTATCTGTCGCAGCCAACGTCGTCAAGGTTAGTATGTTGAAATTGATTGCTGTTTGAATTTAAAATTCCAAATTTTTTTTTTACTGTTCCTCTTTTATTTCGACTAGATCATAACAACTAATATTAATAAATAAACTAAACTTACAACAAACCTAAATATAGAATTACTAAGTATTGGCTACAATTTAAATGCGTACCAGGTAAAATAAAAATAACTTCAAACTTCAAATAAAATAAACCCACTCTATACGAGGTGCGCTGAGATAGCCACCATTTTGGCCTCGCACAGATAATTATTTTATTATACTGTTTATTTATTAATTTTATTTTACTGGTTTGCTTGTCTTGTGCGAGTCCCAAATCAACATTTTTCTTTCTTTCTTTAGATGCTTAAAGAACAATGTTTTAAGTTCCAAAATAATTATACACTCATCAGAACAATTGAAGGTGTTGAATTTATATTCTTTTTGCCTACCAAAATGGATAAATGCTCACCAAATCTTGTTTTCCTGAAATACAACGTTACTTCTGTTACTAGGAGAAGAGTGAGAGAGAGTTTTTTTTTTAAATGACTACACCTTTTGGTGAGCATTTATCCATTCTGGCAGGTATTTCGAATTTTTTGGTAGTAAAATGTACTTTTCTTGTAGGCGTTTAAACACAAGCTTTAGAGTATTGCCATTGAACGTGGCAATGCCGCCAGTCTCTTGGGCACATTACCAGCTGACAGCGTTGAGCACAAATTTTTAAATACGAAAGTTAAATATATTCCATATATTTTCGTAACACGGTTACCCTATGCTATGAACGGCCTAAGCATCCCGCAGCCCATTCATTAAATGTTGCGTTAGACGCAATTACTGGATATCATTTAGGCCGTTGATTAACCGGCGCCGTTCAATGAAAAGACTAAGCAGCTAATTAAACGAGCCGATTAAGCGAGTTGGCTGCGACATTTCCACAACAATAAAAAATATTCAATCCAGCAAAAATGCTAAGATGAAGATGTTACAAAATGCTACAATACAAGCCTGCCTGCAAATAAGCAAATGCATCGGCCATCCTTTCAGCGTTTTTGGCCTATAGTGGTCAGAAGGTGTACCTACGTTAATTTACTATCTTCATCAATACTTAATACTATAAATGCGGAATTAACTGTCTATCTGTATGTTTGATACCTTCTCACGTCTTAACGGCTGAAGGGATTTGGTTAAAACTTGGCTCATATTCGGACAGAATACGTTTCATCCCGGGAGATATTCTCCTTGGGATATTTTCCGGCTTTCACGCGGGTAAAGCCGCTTGCAGAAGCTAGTCAAAAGTAAGCCGTCTGGTGAATCCGGCTTGCCTGATATCATAAAGCCGTTATGATAATGAAAGTCATAATTTTTGCCTTGTCATCACAACACGTGATTAACCGTTGATAGAAATCAACACATTAATCGAAAATTCCAATATTTTGCTGTGTTATTTGTTACAAGTCAAAAAATGTTCGTAGTCTAAAATATTAACTTTATCAGAAAGATGAGCAGCAAGAAAAGTAGATTAAAACCAATACACTACGATGACCAACACTTTTGGCAAGTCTAACGTGATTTGAACATTTTGTCTTCAACATTAATAAAGATATCACAAGATCTCAAGGATGGACTAGTAATGACTAAATGAATAGCAAGATCTAGGCACCAAGATCAGCAACTGCAACAGGTCATTAGATTAGAGAGAGATCATCACTAATAGATAGAGAAACTGAAACTCAAAGCATTTGCTTCAACTAAACCTTTAATTCTGTTCTACTTTTGATTATGGGTTCGATCAGTTAGACAATAAGTTGGAGAAGACATAGAAGATCTCTACGAAGAAAAATATGAAAGAAGACGGTCAAAAACAGCAGTTAGCAACCAACTGGAAGAGAGAAATTACAAACATTATGGACTCCTACAAGTATGGTGAATTGGTGATCAATGCTCGATCTTGATGTGAACGTGAAGCCTTTTGTTTCATTTACCAAAAGAGGTTGTCATTTCTGACACACTTGTACATTTGCACGTGTTCACACACAGCTTCATCCCAAAGGCGTAGACAATCAATTTCAACTTCCGTTGCGAGTTCAGCGCAGCCCTTATGATCAATAGCGTACTAAAACCGGCACGCGTGCTTCACGTGCGCCCTATCTATTTCATTACAACATTATCATTTCTGTTTACTTTAGCTCGGGAACCACTTAATTACGGTTTTGTATTAATGTAATAGGGAATGTTCCAGTAAATTTGCTTCTATATAAAAATACCCTGGCCAGAAAAGAAAGTAGTGACAAAGACGAAGATTTTTATTAAGTGTATTTATTCAGATATGCTCACAGACTCATCCCCTATTGTGTATCAGCATAGGGCTCCCAACGACCGTTAAAATTAACGGTCGCAAAAGAATTGACATGTTTAACGGATTTGTGATCTGTTTGTGATAAAAGGAAGATGCCCTTCCTCTCGAGAAAGCTTAGTCACACGCCTCTCAGAGTGAGCTATGCAATGACTAATGTCTATCCTTGTAGTATTAGGTCAGTCCATCCAGTCTATGGACGCAAAATGAGTATATTTTGTATTCACATTATTATCTACGATAGATTATTCTACAGCTTGCATGCAAACCAATCTCAACATACGTAAGAAACAAAGTTGCGCATCAATGGAGAATTTAATTTATATTTAATCATTCATCATTATCCATCGTTAATTTTTTATGCGTAAACAACAAATTTGCCTCGAACGCTTGTTGCATTGTTGCGTCCGTAGCTAACTGCAAGTTTACATAAGACAGCCTGTAATCATGTCGTGCAATCTACCGTATTGCAGTATAATGAACCTGGCTGATAAAGTAACCAACATATTTCTGATGTAAATAATTAACAGTTACCTAGAATCGCTGGAATGCAACGGCCATTGTATGCCGAATATCTTCAACCTGGCTGGTGGACGCCTCTTCTGCTCCGTGCGAGTGTTCTCCTCGACGGGTGGAGTATGATGTCTGCTCCCGGAAGAAGCCCTGGTACCACTCCTACGACGCCTGCGACGTCTCCTTTCGACCAAAATAAAATTATCCCCGTTTCTGATAATATAGGACGAGCGTAGAGTCGACTTCTCGCCCTCGCCCTGCCTTTGTCTTATCAAGTCAGCTGTTCTCAGTGTGTGTATGTTCTGATACTCAGCTTCCTGTGGCGGTGGTGCGGCAGCTGGCGTCGCTTCCTTGCTCGTGCTAGTGCCGCTTCCATCCCTCTTCTTCCGGGAGGAATGGAGACCAACCCGACGCCAAACCTTTTCCATCTGTCTTTAATGTCATCCCATTATTATGCTCACTAATCGTCGCAATTTTAACGCGAAAAGTCACTTGTCACTGAACGCACAATCACAATGTTTACTAAAACAAGTAATCCTCGGGGATCATTAAATCGTTCACAGGTTTTTACCGAAAGATGTCCGAGGTTCCCACATAAATATTAACACAAATGAATCACTGTCCAATCAGCCGTTCCCTGTCATTGTTCGGGCTGATAAATATTTCAAGAGTCCTCACCAAATCGTCGGTTCCCGATCGGAGATTACGTGTCAACGATCAAATCATAGAAATCAGGGCGTATATCATTAATTTATCTTATTAAGACGTACTAGGTTAGTAGAATTAGGGGAGAGAATAACGTGTTTTTTGACATCACACTTGCAGAAGTCCCGGCCCTAACAGGGTGCGGGTGCAAGCTTTGCGCATGCGCGATCCCCCTTCACCCGTAGCCCCGTCTGACCGAAGCTCCAAAATGGCGGACCTCCGACCCCTTCCCGTTATTGAATATCTAATTTTATCGCTATGCATTTATTGTATTCAGCTGCGATTCATTCACGGCCTACTTTTATTATTATCCAGTTACCTGCCCCGTCTCATAAGTTATGTATGAAATGCGGCAGTATGGCCAACTTTAGCACAATGAGATTCGGAGCTTTATAAAATAGGGACCAGAATATTCCAAGCTATAAGTAGCTACTAAATAATTACTGCAAATTTGATGATTATTTATTAGAATTTTGGCAAATCGACCCGACCTAGCTGAATCAACAAGTATTTCTGTTCTCCTATACCCTTATGAGTAGGTTCCACTTAGAATTTATAGGTAGGTATGCTATGATTTCTGAACTGTTTACTGTTCTGAACGTTTCTGTTCCACTTTTCAAGACTAAGCATTTACATTCGAAATCAGCTCCACGTGCTACAGATCTGTAGAATTGACATTCTAACAAGTGTTTATAATTCTATTGCTGTTTTAACCCCCACCCAACAAGAGGGGTGTTATATGTTTGACCGCTATGTGTGTCTGTCTGTTTATGGCACCATAGCTCTAAAACGGGTGAACTGACTTGGATGCGATTTTTTTTTTATCTTAACGCAGGCTTTCTAGCGGAAGGACATGTTTAAATCAAAATCGGTTTAGCCGTTTCAAGAGCATCAGCTCTTTTCTAGTTGATGAAGGGATGTCAGCAATTTGTAAAGGTCTGATCGACGCGAAATTTGGTATAATGTTACTTCAATAGTATTGCAAGAACATGATTACCTTGACCTGATGCTGCAGCATGGCCTGAGGTCTGCAGAATACCCAACTCCTCGCTTAGTAACAGCAGAGGTTTCATGCTTGGGCTCACTGGAATGGTTTCAACGAACAGCAGTGATAAGTAACCTTGACCTGATGCTGCAGCATGACCTGGAATCTGCAGGATACCCTACTTCTTACTTATGGACAGCAGACCATTCGTGTTTGAGCTCATTTAAATGGTCCCTATGAATCTAACCTAATAATACAAAGAGGTAAGATTTATTTATTTGTTTGGTTGTTTCTTACGATATGGTTCAGAAACTATCAAACTGATTTTAAAAGTTCTTTCGCCATTAGAAAGATACATTATCAACTTAAAACATAGGCTATATTTCATTCCTACGAAAATTGCAATAATGTAACCCAAAGTAGCGAAATTTTGCCTCATAAATTAATTATTTGGCGTGCACTGAGAAATGATGATACATAAAAATAATGTACTACATGATTAAAACCTCACTATTAGATACCTATAAAAAGTCCGCGAGGGTATATGTCTAACTATTATTGTTAAGTCGCAATGACCTCTTTTTGTTCAAATGATTCAATCAAAATACCGGTGCAATGGAATAGTGGTTATTTTGGTATCATAATATTATTTCCTTATCCATTTAAATGATTTAATAATTATGTTTGATTATGTACATGTAAATTACTTACACTTTAAATTATTCAAATCGGACCTTTCGTTTAAAAGTTACGACGGGTATAAAAATGCTCTAAGTAAGAAAAATGGTGCGGTTTGAGCGAACTGCCGCTATAGTTAGTTACCATTTTCGTTTTTGCAAAGTAAAAAAAAATCAATGAAGAATAATAATGGAGGTATGTAATCAATATACACGCTGAAATTTTAATGGTTGTTTTCCCGCGGCAGAACAATTAGCCATCAGTAGTACTATCGAAACATAAAGTTTAACTTAAAAAATAAAATGTTTTTGTTTTCAAATAATTAAAAAAATATATATTTATAAACTCAAAAGCGTGCGAAGCAATAGTAACTCACTAGACGCTCTGCCGACAAAAGAGTATTATAGTACTTACTACTATAATACTCTTTTGTCTTTAGAGCGGCGGCGCGCCGACAAAGTGAAAAGCGATTCATAAATTTTCAGAGCAAAATAAGCTCTCGCGCGTAGTTATACGGCATTAACTTGCCTGTAGAAGTACGCGGCGAGTGAAGCCCCGCGCAACGCGGGCGGCATCCTCTTATGTTGTTGTTGTTTTGTGTTTTTATTGTGTTTCATTAAATCAGGAGTAGGTAGGTTGCCTATCAGCTGGTTGATACGCGAAGGGCAACAACCACGGCCGCTTTGCGCGATACTATCGCGATTATTCGCGATGTATAACTATTGGTTCGAAGTCGCTTTCCGGTTATGTTTTCCAGATATCCAGATCCCAATAACACTCTCCCGACCCAGGAATCGAATTCAGAACCTCATGCTGAGCAGCAGCGCATGCGTCCGCTAAACAAACGGGACATTCTTTGTGTTCCTAGTTTTACCAAAACGACACGGTTCGGTCAGTTTTAAGTCAATCCAAACTTAAAATTACATATAAATAAGGAAGTAGGTACCTAGATCTGTCTGTCTGTTTATAATCTTTTCGTCGTCTTAACAACTGAACAGATTTGGATGAAACTTGACTCAAACTATGTCCTGGATTAGGATACTTTTTATCCCGGGAGTATGTTACCTTGGGATGATGTGGGATGACCTTCACGCGAGCGAAGCTGCTGGCGGAAGCTATAAGTGAGCTTAGGGTGGCCATACATGCTAGGGTATGCATGAAAGACGAATATGTCCAATTCTGATTAATTAATATGGATTAGGTCATTCCTACTCTATTTTAACGGAAGAGGTTATAAAACACTCTCCTCTACACTATTATAGTGCTCGTGGTGTTGTGTTGGGCCACATTATGTTTATTTACTAGGTAGGTATACATCTACGATTGTGGAGCATTCGAAAGAGGTACGATAAGATACTGTAAATTTATTGAACACAACAGATGGCGTTGCCTGTCTCGAAATAATGTACCTACCTAGTCTGTTATTGTAGTAGTCACCCGATTAGAGCGATAAGTTTTATAACTGTTAAACATACACATGATATGAAATCCATTGATATGGGATTTAGTAGGAGGATATAAACCAATGCTTGCCATGAGCGAGCCACTAATTCACTTTGCCTAGTTCATTGTGCCTAGTTCTTCTTGACTGAGTTGCACTTATCGAAAGTCAATCAGATTCTGTTCATCGCGACTCGCGATTAATGGTATCTAATATCCAACTATGATTTGAGTTTTCACTTCATTAGAAACAAGATGAAAATAGTGCATTCTAGAAACTGCCGACTTACTTCCGGGTTACTTCGAAAACAAAGATATAACGTAGGTATCAAGGTAGGCTTCTATTGGCTGGGCACGCCACGATTGCTGCGATAAGTCCCCTCTTTGAGGAGTGGCTGGAGAGGCGCCACGGCGTCCTCACCTTCCGCCTATACGCAGGTACCCACCGGACTCGGGAGATACCTGTCGTACCTGTTGTAACGTCCGTATTTTATATAATTAAGTACCTACTTAAATTACCTATATCTACAATTATTTTTATAAATATACACTATAGTAGGCGCCAGATAATCGTGGAATAACGGTCATTGACCCACCTACAATTATTGACATTTTTAATTTGAAAAACGGAATTAATGACACAAAGCTGTCCCGAATCATCATCTCTCGTGATCCTTAACATTGTCTAATAATGAAAAACGATTCATATTTAATTGTTCAGGTACCTATGAACAGTTATTAGGGAAAGGTCAATATACTTTATTCCACATTTATCTGGCGCCTACTATAGCGCGGTTATGGTCGTTTGATTCTAGGCTGTATTCTCTCGTTGCAGAATTAAGTATGACTTGAAACAAATTCTTTAAATCATAATAATCTAGTCGAGAATGTCGAAATACATCAATATATAATTGTTGTATCTCGACTTGCTTTTTGGATTTAAAATATGTACCTACCCAGGTACCGTCCAAAACGAAACATTACCTGCGGTAAAAATTTGTAATAAATGTTATCTTTATGAGTTTTTACCATTGGTTATACAACAACAAAAGGATCGTCGGCTCTCAATAAACAAGTTCCTAAATTATGACGAGACATGTAATTTACGACTTAATCCTTGCTTTCTTTTGTACGTAGGTTCAAAGAACCTACCAAAGAAAGTAAGGATTAAGTCATAAAACGTGTTGCTGTCGGTAGTATTTGTTGTTTTTAACTTTTTTGGGTCCTATTTAGTCACATTAGAAAGCTGCATCTTCACCGATAACATATGTAGGCTATATTGAATTCTAGAAATAATTAGGGATCCCTACTAAAACTTGAATTATGTAACCCAACGTTTAAAAAAAAATGGCGCCAGATAATCGTGGAATAACGGTCATTGACCCAATGACCGTTATTCCACGATTATCTGGCGCCTACTATAGTGAATATTAAAACAGTTTGAATCAGCCGACGAAACACAGTCAAGAAAATGGCTTTTAGAGAATATCATTGTTGCCTGGATTTTAACCAAAAACTCTGACAATGCTGTTGATCGAATAAATTAAATATTTACCACAACTAGCGTTGCCAGCCGTCCGGATAAAGCCGGACACAGTCAGGCTTTTTGGTTGTGTCCGGCCAAATTAGACGGTATCCGGCCTGTCCGGCTTTTTGAATTTGAGCATTTTTTTTTTAATTATTCGTGTGTTGATTTACGCTCCGCCTATCCTTGTATCGCTAGCTAATTTCCATTTAATTTAAGGTAAATTTTATGATAAATGATAAAAAACCCTGTTTTTCTTTTATAAAAATTGGCGTGTTATTCTAAGACTAAAAATTAAGGCTGTTCGGCCTTCTTATCCAAATGTCCGGCTAAACTGGCTGGTCTGTCCGGCTTTTCGTTCTGAAGACCTGGCAACCCTAACCACAACCATATTTAGGACAACTAAAAATTGCAGACAGAATAGTGACGCAAACTAAATGCTTAATGATCGTTTTGCCTACCAATATTTATAATTGCTTTCTCTATTGTTTCCTTGCTACAAACTCAGATGATTTTAAAATTATGATTCCAGTCGGCGCTCGCGACACTGCCACTGCACTCAGTGAATGTATTCAAATATGAGGCAAATGACAGCGACCAATAGGAGCTCGCTATGGCAGTTGCGTCACCGCGACAACGACGCAACACGAATAGCGCTATGTCGCGTAGCTGACATGACGCCACCGCCAGTCCAACTCGAGCACGAGCACTAACAAGGCGGCAACATTTTCACAATCATGTGCGACAAAAACATGCAATTAGTGAAAGCAATTGAAAAGTTTCCTTGTCTGTATAATTATAATTTACCTGAGTACCTGAAAAAAGATATAAGTGACAAAGCGTGGCACGATGTAGCCAGCCAAACTCTTATGTCAGGTAAGACGATTTTATTTGGCAAGCTACTCACGATAGTTTGTTCGCATTTGTGCTCATAATAATAAATAAAGTTACTCCGCCCGACTTAACTGAGCATTGAATAGGAAAACTTTACTCTAAAGTGACTTTTTCCGAGAGTAATGAACTAGGTACCTGTTACTGTAGAGGTAAACAATCAAGTTTTAAATTTTGTTTCAGTTGCAGAATGTAAAGAGAAGTGGAAAAATCTGCGTTACGGTCTGTTGCGGAGTTTGAGATTAAACCCAGATGGAACAGGGAAGAGGAAGTATTATTTACATGATGAAATGGAATTTGTGTTGCCATACATCAGATCATCAAAACTACACGAGACGGTTTTACAACAAATGAAGGAGGATGTAGAAACAGATGAAGAAGTAAATGGTTTTCACGATCAAGATCAAGACACCTCTCCCCTACAACTTCAGTATCAAGAAATTGAAATTCCAGAGCCCTCAAGAAAGAAATCTCGGTCTAGCGACAACTTCATTAAATATTTGCAACAAAGACCAAATAATAACAACGAGGTGGTCGACGACTCAAGAAAAATGTTTCTCTTAAGTTTATTGCCGGAAGTTAATGCCTTATCCGAATGTCAAATGCGAATTTTTAGAAGAAAAATGTTATTACTCTTGGACGAAATTGTAGATAGTCCAAGCCAATATGAAATGTGTTTACTTCAGTGGCAAAAGGAATCTATAAGTCAAGAAGCTCAAAGAAGTTCCCATACTGATACAATTAAAAAAGAACCAGTATTATAGAAATATTAAAATAAGGCTTTTAGATTATTTTAATTAATCTGTTGTTCATTACATAAAATTGTTGTTGTTAAACACAGAGCGCCATCTAATGTCTGTTGTAGAAACTAAAATGCATCCAAAAGATGGCGCCTAAAGTAACTTCACGGATGTAAACCCAGAAGTTAGTGATTGATTTTCAAATAAAACAATACCAATATAAAAATATAAATAATATTTTATTTATGCTCAAAATTTAAAATCATAAATGACACTGTTCTGCTGGAAGAATATTGATTGTTGTGTAGCAAATGCTAAGAAAATGCTTTAGTTTTAGCGAATATTAGTAAAGTAAATAAACAAAGCATCTATTTTATAGGTGCATTCTTCATAGATTTAGTTGTTACAGGATTACCATTAACTTTGCTAATCAGTTTATTATCCTGCCAAACTGCCACAAGGCTATCATTAGTTTTTAGGTCAACTTGCAGTTTCTCCCAAACTTTCTTCTTAGGATTCAAAACATCATCAGGTTCTCCTGTTTCATATCCTTCTATTACCACTCTATCTCCAGGTTTGCTACCCTCTGGGGCGAAAAGTGGCTCAACCTGTTTAGGTTCATCGACAGAAGCACAGAGCACCATGCCTTTAGATTCGACACCACGCATTTTAGCAGGTTTCAAGTTGCAGAGAACCACTACATCTCGGTTCTGCATCTCTTCTATTGGCACAAAGTTTACTAACCCAGAAACAACAGTTCTTGGTTCTTCCTCACCTAAGTCAATCTTTTCAACATAGAGAGCATCAGCATCTGGATGTCTAGAAACTTCTACTATACGTCCAACTCTAATATCGAGTTTTGCAGGTGTTATTTCATCAGCTACAGGTGTGTTACCTTTGACTTTAGCCGGAGGTGGGTAAGCCTTTTTAGCCAACTCTTGAAGCTTAGGTTGTTTGAATATTTCTTGAATAGGACCTAAAAGCCTGTTTATGGCTAACTCAACACTAGCTTTCAAATCTCCAGGATGAATTTCCTGCTTAGCATATGCACTTTCCAGATCTTCAAACTTTGTATATTCAAGATTACCACCATGCTCAGGTGCTCTAGTAATTTTGAAGGTTTCATCACCCTTCATAAGAGGAAATACTACATACTTTGTAAATGACAAAACTCCATTGTCAGTAATATTTCCAGGTTCACAAAAAGCTTTTTTTAGCTTCTTCTTTACATTGGTAGGGTTATCTAAAAGATCGATTTTACTGTCTTCTTCTGATGCTGACATTTTTCCACCTGTAAGACCAGGTACCATAGGGTTCATTAAATGTACTCTCTTAGCATACCCTAGTTGTGGCAAATATTTCTCAGCCATTGTAAATATTTTTCTTTGATCAACTCCTCCAAACTGAGCATCAACTTTCAAATATTCTTCATCTAAAGCTTGCAGTCCAGGATATAAAAGCCCACTTAGTAACGGATGATCAACCTGTTTAACCACCTCCGCTCCTGCTTTCTTAGCATCATGTTCTGTAATGACAGATGACATCCGGTACACATCAAGTGTGTACTCTTTGCTAAGCTGATACTCAGTACCCTTAACAAACTTAAGTTTCTCTAGTGGTACACCAATTGATTGAAGCATTGCTTTGATGGCAGCTTCATAGTATTGAGTACGTAGGTTTAACAGTTCCCAAGGTGCTTTCATATTGTCTAAATAAGCATGTAAGTCAGCAAACAGTATAGTCACCTCACATCCAGCCATTAGAAAGTCGGCTATCTTCGACATAGGGACGAAATAAGCTACATGAGGCCGGCCAGTTGTTGCTGTACCCCAATAAATTTTAAGATCTCTTTGCTTCAAGATTTCATTAAGCTTTTCCTCACCCAAGAACTCTTGCAAATTGCGAGTTATTAGTTGTTTCTTCTCTTCCCAAGTAGCCATGGCTAATAAGTTAACCAATTCTGAAAAATGAGAAATAAAACTAGGTTAAGCTTTTGGCAAATCTAGAGCAGATTTACAGATTATTTACACATTTACAAGTACCACAAAAAAGCATCGGTACTGAATTGATACTCACCGTTTCTGATGGAATTTCAAATGTAATATCAATGAATAGGTTTATAACCATAAATACTTTTTTAAACTATATGTACAGGACAGATACGAGAAGCAATAACACGTAAGTGAGGTGAGGTGTCTTACGAAACTAGATGAAACATAACCTCCAAGATTAAGTACAGGAAAAAAGTCTTCAAAACTAACGCATCGTCACTTAATTGAAGTTAAAAAGAGGAAGTAAACACAATTCATGAGTTTTTGATAGTAAAATCATAGATTTTCATTTGTTATTGAGCGAAAATTAAAAAAATATTGTAAATTTTGACAAGTCTGAAGTTAGTCACAGTTAGAAATACCTGTTACCAACTGCTAATTGGCGCTAGTATCGCAGTGAATGCTCGCGTTTCCTGTCAAAAGCGCCATTGCGCATGACAGTCAGTGCGGCCTTGCAGACTGAGAGCGCTGCCAACAAAGGCCGAGTCGATGGGGTTACAAAAAGATTGTTAATTTGGACTTCTAAAACCCTTTTGTTGTTGTAATTATAATTTTATATAGGTTGTGAATTTGTGATTACGGTTAAGAAAATGTGTGAATGATATGAATCGTGACGACTAGCAAAGGAGTCAGCTGGTCCACAGTGCGAATAGTGAATAAGAAATGGCGGCCTTGCCAGCAGGTGTTCAGTATGGGTTATCATCGGAGTCTAGTTATAAAGAAAACAAGGAACTAGTGTTTGTGAAATTAACGGATTCAGCGCTGAAAGCTATTGAAGACTTCCTTAGGAATAATAGGGTAAGTCCATTCGCCATATTGTTAGACCAAAATAAAGATAAGCCAACAATGTCAGGCGCCATACTTACATTACAGTAATTGAAATGAAACTGCAAATTTAGAAGTTTTATTCCAACAAATCAGTTTTCTAAGTATGATAATTGGCTTCAAAACAAGTTTAGGCAGGTAGCATTGCGATAAATATTGCTCTCCAATGTCACGCCACGTCAACATGTAGAAAATTTGCTCTGTTATTTTCACAGATTTATATTTCATACGGCTATAATTAGAGAATTCGGACTTATTGTTGCGGAATTCGACGTTTACCGTGGAGTTATGTTACAAATCGTGCTTTTTTCCACGCTACCGTTTCACGTAACGAGAGATTGTGCCCCTGCGAGAGATATCAATTGAATTCAGAATAAAAACATTCAAGACGAACAAGTCACACTAAGACTTATCTGGTTAACCTACTGGAAAAACACCACGAAATGTGGCAAACATTTCGTGATGTAGCTGATTCTAATAGTATTTGGTATGAAAATTAGTGTAGTACAATTTATAGCAATCAGTTTTGCATTATCATTACACTAGCACATTAAACAACAACTTGTGACCAAAGGAATATTTCTGTTCAATTTTAAGCTGTAGGAACTGTGATTTATTTTCTAAAAGAACTAAATATTCCTCAATGATGGATTTATGGACTGAAAAATAAGTGGAACATCATATCATATCATATTTCATGCCAAGAAACAGTTTATAACTAACCTAATCTAAATTAATATTGTCAACATTTGTCTGACTTGCAAGGTTGCACTAATAATGTTGACTACATTTTCATAATGAATGATTACTTAAATACTTATATATAATTTCTAATGTCACAGGCAATGCATCATTTATCACATATAAACCATATGTTATGATGAAATGAAAATGGGAAACATATTTTCAATGTCAAGAATCATGCAATAATTTAAGAGTATTGCCTGTGCCTCACGATTGCATCAAGCAATGGAAATCAAACCTCAACTTAGTTTCATCATTGTAGAACCAAGGTAGTTTCTTGTTTTTCTATCATTTAAGGATTTGAGAAAGGTTTCTTTCAGTACCATAAAAATCAAAAAACAAGTTCTGTTTGGTAAAGATTATTTCTCAAGGCAGTATTTTTTTCTTAGTGCTAATCAACAATTCTTGTCTTAGTACTACATTATGACAAAAGATGGCGCTGTATGTTTGCTAATGATAATGTTATAGTCAAGTAATTATCTAATTAATTTATGAACTGAAGTTCCAAGTTGCTAATAAACAATATTGGCATTTAGTATCTCACATTATTTATGTTATAAAATTGGTTATTGAAACTGAAATTGTTATTCAATTCATTAATATCCTGTTCGCCAAAGATCTAAAGTAACATCATTATTTGTTTTAAAAACATGAGGATGCTAGCCTTATTCTAATAAAAAAAAAAAACTAATTCTTGATAGATATATGTTCATGTATTTTAGCCTATTGGGAATTAGTTTTCTTTTCCTTAAATTAACCTAAGTCATAATAATCAAATATTCCTGATCAAATACTTTAGTAATGGACGAAAAACAATTTTAAATAAACAAACCTAATTAGTAATTACCAAGGATTAAATGGTTTCTTGGAAGTTGGGGAAATACTTTAAAGCAAGGCCAGCAAAGCAATCATGGGTCCTGCTTCTTAGAGTAACAAGCATAAATTAATAAGTCTGCCTATTTAGTCTATTGAATTCCAGTCTTATCAATCCTTAGAAAGTAAAGATTACATCTACACTGAAAACTTCCTCTGTGAATTTTAAAGACAGCTAACCTACTTGCATATTATAAAAGTATCTAATCTAGGTCATCAACTTGCAAGTTGATTGCTACCTTCTTGGTTGTCTAGTCAACTTGAAGTATTGATTGGAACAGGTGAATGACTATGCTATCCTGCTCTAGAGCATTCAATTATTAACAGAACCAGGTTGTGCATTTGAATGTTGCACAATTTGAATGTGTCCAAAATTAGTTTCAGAACTTGCTAAGTTATAGCTGCAGAGATGTATGTTCAAGGTTAAGCATTGCTCGCTGAGGTCTATCCATTACATATTGGAGACCCCTTTGTGGCTCATAAATCATGTAAACCTGTTGGTCCCAGCTGTCATTTGTCGATCTTTGTCAGTCATTCTCATTACAGTTAGACAACCCAAAAGTTTGACAACAAGGTAAGACTTGTTCGGGGGAATCATGTCACTCCATTAAAATAACCTTCTTTTTTAAGTTGGTTAAAAAACTGGTGTTCAGCTTCACCTAGGTGGACTGAAAAACGTACCCCAATATGGTTGGGAAACAATTGGGTAGATTGATTAGTTTCAGAAGTTATAACAGCCACTCAAATACACTGTCTCAATACATAGACAAGGTAATGTTGCATAGTTTAATGAATGAGTTGCGAGCCGTTGCAACAACCGTGTTGAGAAACTTCTGATAACTTCACAACATTATAAACCATACTGTTAATTGATTCATTCATTTGAGCATTCAATATATTGAAAATCTTAACAATTATCTTGTAATTGTGTGTAATTTTGTGCAGTGTAACAATGAATTTTCTTTGATAAGAATTTGTTGTTGTCTTCTTCGAATTAGTAATGTTAGTCATTAATAGACAATTAGCATAACATGTCATTATTTTGACATAAAAAATACCTACCTACCTATCTAATTCTAAGTAGGCATTACCTACTATTTATGGAATTGACAGTTTTGTAGGATATTCCATGTATTTGACAATGCTCAGTACACAATGATGTATTACTAAGAAGTGTGGGAAAGAAAACAAGGTCCATTTAACTAAAACCATACACACTAGGAAGTAGAAAAATAAGAAAAAATAATATCTACAGCCCACTTAACTGCTGGTGAAAGTTATTTGCTCAAAACCCAAAAGAACAAGTTGAACTCTTCTAATAAATTGTATTTCTAATTATTCTTTTATGTCTGCAAACTGGTTGTTTTCCAAGCATTGTACATGTTTTATGTAATACTTGCATCACTTATGAATTGCAAATTTGAAAATCCTAATTGCAGACATTTTAGAGAGCAAGGTTGTTGCACTTTTTGCATTAAAATTTCCAAATTCAACACTCAAATAGCCTTGCCTTAACATACTACGAATTTTCTAAAAAATCCAGGTGTAAATTGAAAATACACTACAATAAATAAAGTAAACTACTAAAATGTATGGTAGTTGTAAATCATGAATGCTTGGTTATTTGAATTTAATGCATATGACAATAAAGTTTAAATCACAATTCTTGATGCAAGCTCATGAAGTGCAACGACTATGTATTCCTTTTCTAACAATTCCAGTACATTTTGAAGAAAAAGGATTGACAACCTAGGAACTAAAGATTCTTGAAGTAATTTCTGTAACACTTTTAATTTATTAAGCAGCAATATTTACTGTGCTAGTTACCTAATATCTAAAGTAATAAACCGCCTATCTATTGTTATGAAGCCATTATTCTATTCATTATATAAGCTGCAAGCTTAATTGTTTGCAGTAATTAAACATGATGTTAGTACTACACTGGTCAAGCTAGGTATGATTTAAAATAACATTCAAAGCAAAACAAAAAAAGCAAACCTGTTTTCAGCCTGAAACCAACCAGAGACAATAGTTTTCTCTATCAAGTCAATGTCCATCCTAAAACAACATCGCCTTACAAAACATAAAAACCTGTTTAGTGTGAGTTTTATTCAAGCAGTGTTTCCTGCTGTTACAAGGCAGAAAAAAATATTATCCTGCACCCTTGCATAAACAAAACACTTCATACCCATCGTTTTTTCTTTTTTGTGTTCATGGCCCAATTTTATTGTCGCTGTCAGATTCAACAATAAAAAAAAGTTTTATTTAATTTGGCACATTTTCTACATACAATTTCGTTTCCTGGTAGGTTATTAAAAATAAATTTAATGCTTATTATTAGTTAACTAGCTTCTCTGCCAGTGGTTTAACCGGAAACAGGAAATTATCCCAAGGAAAACTACCGGATGAAAGAGTCTTCCTTTCCAAGGTCCAATTTGCCTCTATACCAAAATGTATCAAAACTGCTTAAGTGGTTTAGTAGAGAAAACGTAACAAACAGACGGGCAGAATTGCTTTCCCATTTATAATTTAGTTTGGATTTAACCATTTCCAATGCTACCTCAGATTGCTCCTATTTCTAAATCGTAGGCATTCGGCGCGTGTCTAGCCGTTTGGGCCCAGTTTCGCAAACTTCGTATATTAGGTAAGCGAATCGGGCGCATAGCCGCAATGACAATGTTCGGGCGGCGCCGGCGCAGGTGAAAGTACCAACAGCTGCCGGATTACTTATACAGCGCAAAAAATCTTTCCTCTAACTAAATTCTAAACCATATGCCACTTGTTCACCACATTAATTGTGAAATTAAAACCAGTGTTATAATCAAGCTTTAATTAAACTTACATAAATACCTTACTTAAAACAATTACAGAATATTTGCATAAAACAATTTTCGACATCATAATGTTTCTCAACTATTAGAATGATGTCTTGTTGACAGTCGTAAAGATAATCTAGTTTTCCCTACATGTATTGTGACCTCGTTTTAAGTGATTTACAACACCTCATTAACGTGCATCTGTTTCATTACCATTGATAGGACGTCATTATCAAAATCACTGCGATTAGTAGAATTGGGACAATGCTGTTGAGTTTTTTTTTTTTTTAATATTTTAAGGTCGCACTTACTGTCATACCTTTTATTAGTGAACTAGCTTTTGCCCGCAACTTCGTAGGCGCATATTCCGTTTTTCCCGCTCCCGAGACTCAAGAGTTTTTCAAATCCGACTGGTAATTCCAGAGATTAGCGCGTTCAAACAAACAAACTCTTCAGTTTTATTATATTAGTATCTAGATTAGTATAGATGACGTAGATCTAATAGGTTAGAGTTTATGGCCTACAAATTTGCGGTTAACACCCAATTTATCGTCCATATCATTCACTAATTTCTTACCTAGTTAGTTGTTGACGAGCTATTAATATAAATAATGACATAGGTAAATTAACCAATAAACAAAATACTTAAAGAAATCAATTACTTAATTGATCCACCATTTCTGTTGAATTTGCAAAACGTTATAGGTAGGTACGTAATTAGTGTGTTATGCTTTCCATTACCATAGATAATATAATTACCGGCCTATGCTCTTAACTTCCACAGTTCCAAATCATTAAGAATTATGACTAATGATGGCAATAACTTCACATTGTATGAATGTATCGCTCGAAGTTATTAGATAATCAATCAATTAATTAATTACTTATTTACCTTCTGGTACCTACTTAATAAATGTTTTTTTGACGAGCTAAAAATGGCGTGGTAAACATGTTTATAAGTTAGTAGCTACTGTTTACACACTGGCTAGTATTGGCCCTTCGACAAGATATGTCCGAGGAATAAACAGTATAGATCATCTTTCCTCTCCCATTCTGCTGATGCTGCTATCAGTACACCTAGCCATCAGTCAGCTGCAGCCGTAGTACATGGATCTTCGTATTAAAATTACAGTAAAAAGGGCGGACAGGACAGGAGGAGGAAGGAAGGAAAGGACATACGATTAAGTGTATAATTATGCAGTACCACTGATTAATTATTTACGTCATATTGGTTGTGACGTTGAAAAGTAGAAAAAATTGACTATTTCTCATTAGGCTAGGCATTACCAGACCAGGCAATCATTAACAATCTACAATAAATCGTCGTTACCTTATATTTAAATGAAATTACTATAATAAATGTATGTAACGACATCATAATAACTATTTAATAACGGTTACTACTCTATAAGTCTGTTTAATAACCGCACATCACCGATATCAATCTACCGCTGATAGTTATTTATAATAACGTTATAAATACATGAGTTGGGTGAGAGGACTGTACGTTAATACGTAATATATAGACAATCAGGCGACATACAAAAGTATTGACTCGCATCGGCTGCCTATTCCGGAACCCAAACAATTTCTTTGAGTGGACTTATACATAATATGTGATGTACTTCGTATATAGCTTATAGAAGGTGAATTAGAGTAAAATCATAGTGGAAGAAAATGCTTTAAATCGGTATGTTCCTGTTCAAAATAAAATCGCAAATGTAGATCTTAACTGCGATTCTAACAAACTCATTATTATTGTATGTGACACAAAATTTATTATTATTTAATGAGTAGTACCTGGATGACTTGGTAAATGTATTCTAAAAATGAAACCTAGCTAGATCAATTTATCGCCCCCGAAACCCCATGCATAATAAATTTCAGGAAAATCGTTGGAGCCGTTTCCAAGATTCAGATTATACATATATACAAGAATAGCTCGTTTAAAGGTTTTAGATTCAATTTTAACCAAGGCAGAACAACTAGATAATTTTGCCTTTTTAACCAGAAATAACGGGCAATATCATTAATATTATTAATACAATTAATAGCTAATCATCAGACGCCATCGCAATTTCCTTATTTGGTTATGGCTACTCGATAAAACGCAGTGACATTGTTAGCGTCATACAAACAAATTACATAAAGGTTATCGAAGGAGCAGTTTTCAAAGCAATCGAGATACCAAAAAGTTTCGTGTGTTGCCAATATAAACAATTCTGTAGCGTCATTCAAAGCGCCCACCTGATTATGATTCCCCAATCCATGCACGTGTTTAACAACGATACATTTATTTTGTGTCGGCCTAAGATCACGGGCACCTAACTATTATTCGACCTTGCTAAACGATTATCAACACTGTCTATATACTGCCAAAATCCAAATTCCTGTACACTCTCCAGTGATTTGAGGCAGGTTTGGTGGCCGTTTTTTTTGTTGCTGCTTTGTAAGCGTGCCACCTGGCCTTTTTTCCTGGGCATAGAATCCATTGAAAGCCATGAATCACTTTTGTAACGCTGCCGAATGAGTGTCCAGCGTATCGCTTTATAAGACCCTTAGCTTGATTGAATGAATCATAGCAGTTTTAAAAGAAATACAGTTTAGTGCTTCCTTAGTAGTCCATGCTGCAATGCTCAGATCGAATTTCAGTTTTATTAGAAGTCATTGCAGTGAATGACGCTTAATGAAGTACAAGTACTTGGTCACGTGCGTTTAAAAGTAGGTATCTATACCGGATATCCACATTGTTCAAAGTATGTCATATTTGCACAAGCGATACCGGAATTAAATATAAAAATTATCAGTTTTATTGATGATACAAATTTCCCGATACTCGCCTTAAATCGACCTAAACTAAGATATAATTTTTTGTTGAAGTCAATTTCTTGAGGAATTCTTGAAGAATCTAGTTTAAATTTACAAGAAATTGTAATAAAAATGCAAGTAATAAAATCTAATCTAATTACAAAATTATAATCTAGAGTATAAAAACGCACAGTATTTGCAGCGTACCTATTGGCAACACACACACAATGTAGATAATTTTATCATCTCACTTTGACATCGGGGTCATTTGAGTAGTAAAATAAAAATGTCGGCGGGTACTATGATGAAAGTAACCGCTTGGGAACATCTAGATATCAAATTAATACAAATCTTTAATATTAAGACTTTAAATATCGCACTATTAAATGAGGGATAATTGAAGATTTTCTCGCAAATGTTGGGAGTCTGTAAGAAGTTCCAAATTGATCTTTAAATTGTTTGAAGGAGAGTCAATATTTGTGTGTGATAGATGTTGTGACGTCTGCGTGACGATGAACACGAGCGATAGGGCCCGAGGTCGTCGCACCCTCGGTCCCCCCGAGCCTTGGCACCTGGTTGTCCCTTGCTAAGCAGTTACTTGCGAACAGATGTTAGACTCGAGAAATCCCTCCGCCCGCCCCTTCATTCTATTTTTGTACTAAGATTTTTAAGTATTGTTCGTTAACGTTTTTTTTGTAAGCCTTCAGGTACCTCGTAACGTTTACTAAAGAGGTTGCTGTCCTTTTGTAGACAACTAGACATTTTATAACAGGAATGATAATACAATACATGGTATTGTTTCGTTATTAACCTGATTTCTAACTTAAACTTAGCCATAAAATGAATGGAATCCGTAACCATTATTGGTTTAATAGATGCCTTCGTAAATCATAACCATAACATGGAATGTTTTAAAACGCCTGATGTAAAAAATAAACCATGATAAAAAGGCCATTCTCTGATTACAAAGTGAACATTCTAACTGCACAGTTATCCTTGTTGTTTTAATTGAATATTGTTTACTTCAATAACTCGACATCATTGTAATATGGTTTTAACATTTTGTTTACTAGCGTGTAGAGTTAGAACAAACCAGTTTGCAAAATGTCAGCCAATCCGTTCAGCAAGTGCCGCAAACTTACATGATGCAACCAGATATAATAGGATATATTTAATTGTTTGAGCAGGCATAAAGCGTTGATAGACCGCGGTCCCCATAAAGACGGAAAACGGTAGTAAAACGGAGAAATGGATCTTCGAATCATGTGATGTTTTTATGAAGGTGGCCATCATTTACGACGGGGTACAACCGCCCCATGAAAGGCGACGTGCTTTAGAAAAGGACGGACGATTAGAAATAGGGCGGTTGGGGACGCCAACCTTATGGCAGAGTCAACTTACAATAGACGTGTGTGTAGTTCGTTAATATTGAAATAGAGTGGCTTGCTTGTGAGGTCAGAATGACTGACTACACTTTAATCATCCGTCAAACTTAATGTTACACACACACGTTGCGGCAACGACTTTAGCCTGTAATTGCTGTTTTCATAATACCTCTTTATTCCTTGGGCAGCGTTGTTTTGTTATTAACATTTATTATACCTAAATTTAGCTAATACTTTTCCTCGAGGGATACGACGGAAGTTCCACAACCTCACAGTTCAATAACTGATAGGGATTAAATAACCGCCAACAAACATACTATTTTAGTAAAGGACCATTTATAATTTCATAGCACATTTAAAATAGCAAATATTGAAGAGAACTTCAGGACTGGGCTAGGATATTATGTAGAAAGGTTAAGGTACAACAGAAAAAAATGTCCAGACCAGAAAGGGAGTTAACAAAAAGCAACTAAAGAGCAAACAGAATATAACTAAACACAAAGATGATGGAATAGAAGTGATGATGATCAATTGAACATATTTACCTTATAACTGATCAGAAAAGGGAAAATAGGAACTTGTGGAAAATGACGCAGACTGGAAAGCAAGGTCACAAAGTTCAAGTGAAGGAAATTACATAAGTTAAAATATAAGGAAGACTAGGGAAGACATATAAATAATGAAAATTATCATTACAGGTGATGTTTATATTATGTTGGCCGTAACTAGCATAATAATATGCATTGCATTACTTGAGTGTAAACAGATTCCCCTAAAATTTAGTTGGTATTTACTGAACACAACCTTCTCCTATTACGTTACCGATAACCAATCATGATTCAATAATTAGTACGTTGCAGAGAGACAAAGATAATTCCGTAATCATTTGACAGACGCATTTCGTTATGCAAATGCTTTTCAGAAACAGTGATTCCTCCTATCAACATGACATAATGTTTTATGGGTGTGTTCGAAAGGCCAAAATAAAAGGATGACAATGAAATGGGCATGAAAAGGAATCAGAATATTCGGTCAAATTAACCTTATTATCTAATCTTATTTCCTAGCTCCAAAACCCACATTAAGTAATACAGATTGATCTATAAAACATGAACACTGATGGCACTGAACAAGGCCTTCATCTTCGCCTCTTACCCAATGTAGCCTATTTAATATTATTCAAGAAAACTTATTACGATGATTGAAATCGATGTAGTTGCAATCTGAAAAATCTTGCACTTTCATTAGAACAAACATGTCGTCATAATGTTACGTTACTAACACAAACAGTGCATCCAATTATCTCAACGAACTCCTACGTGCTTCTAATTTTAGCTTCATTAACTTGCACTAATTAAAATGTAAACTAGCCTTCGGTTAAGTTCATTCCCGAGGAGACCTCGCAAGTGCGAACACTATTGGACCACCTGTGGAACTTACAAATTGCATAACTTCCAATGCATTAACACAGATATTTGTGCATGATGAACTGAAAATTGTATCAAAATGGTGTCACAGAGATGGGTGGGTTTCCAAAGAAACGTAAGCTTTAATTTAATATCGTGAGCACAAACAGCAAACGCGGTGAATAAGTTTCTTCAAAGAAATATTCAAACGATGAAAAAGGAAATCGGTAATTACAAGGTCTTGCAATCAACATTTAATAAAAGAAAGCCTTGGTGTCTTACAAAAGAACCGGATTAGTATTAAAAGATTTGAATGTTATTTTTGTAACAACTGTAATGTCTAATCTTTCAAATGTGGCTTTTCTGTATTTCACACACAAATTCTTCTCCAAAGGTTAAGCTTAAGCCACTTTTATCAACTGAACTTGTGGCAATATTAAGCGCTTATTTTTTTTCTGGTGAAATTTTCATGTGTTATTTTCGCTCGAAAGCAAAACGAGATAATTATTAAGTAAGTACGTGATTCAGGAAAAAACTTCATAGTAGTAGTAGGCAACGTAAAACAGAACTAGACGTGAACAACTTTCATTTTATAAATCTCGGATTCCGTGGCCCAGGCAGACACTTTTGATATCATACATTCTTTAACGGAAGATCCTTTGACCGTGTATTTAAAGATGGCTTTTAAGTTTTAATTGCACTTATTTTCCTGTTTGCCTGCCATTTTGTTTTCTTTTTTCATATCTGCAGTACTTCATAATTTTTTTTTTAAATCTTTAAGATTTGTTTGAAATATTAAGTACTAATACAAACCCAAAGAAATAGAGCCCCAAAAGGCCTCTATGAAGCAGTATTGGAAACGGTGTTGTTATTCAAATGTGTGTCGCTAAGTGGAGTCTTGATCAGAACATTTCGTACAACGGTTCTGAGCGCCACGGTTCACATTTGACGAATTCTTATCTTATGCAAACATACGAGTATCATGGATTGACCCCTCTATTATAGTAAATGGAAACCAGATTTATTTTAAATTGTCAAACCATTACATCCCAGAATTACCAGTTACGAGATAAGTTTTTGTCTTTTTCCTAAATAGACTTTTATAGGGAGAATATTTCTTTGTAACCGCGAACTTCCAATAAAAATGATGAACAATTATTATTTTGATATGTTGTTTGAAATTCAAAATAAGATATGACTATTGTTTCTATACGAATGTTCTCAATAATCAAGTATTTTCGATTTTCATTAATCTAAAAATATAAAGCTTGTAAAAGTTTTTTACTTAGCTAAAGGTCACCAGCATATTCTGCTAAGGTCACTTTGTGCAGGTATTTTATTGCCTCACTCCGTACAACGCAGCAATTCAACGCAAGGCCAAAATTGCTTTTGTATTTTTTACTCGACAAAATTATACTTATTTACTACATGTAGTTTAGGTATACTTATCTCTTTATCTACTACAAATCTTCTATTCAGACGAATTTTCTGAACGTAACGCTAGATGTAACTGTTTTATTCTGCGCAGTCTGGTGTTGATAAATATTGTTATTTGCTTATCACTTCTAGATATTTCCCAACTCTAATCACTCAGATTCTAATGTTAACGATAGTCATTATCTTTAAATGGCTCCAAAGGTACACATATTAATACAATAAATAATGTGATGACGTAATTTATAACTAAAAGACTAATGCAAACATCTTCACCCCGATCAATAACTACGTATGTAATGTAGTACTTTTTAGTATTTTAGTTGTATTGGCGTGTTTTAAGTTTGAATAGGAAAATTAAAACAGCGTACGACCTTGCCAGTAAAAAAACTGGTTTGACATTCGCGACTGATTTCAATCTTAATCAAAGTAGACGATTATCTTATCGAACATTCGTAGCATTCACATGTGTAAATTTTTCAATTACAATTTTTGTGATATAAAATGTACAGAGCAAAATTGTTCTCGTATTGGCATGGTAATTGGTTGACCCTCGAGAGATCGAGAGTCACGGCCATGGATGCAAACCACTGCAAGTTCCGGGTCATCCCTTCCCGCTCTGAGTCTAGACGGCAATGCAACTAGTTGAATTTCACATTGAATCTTGCGGTTAAGTAAGTAAGTAAAGCAATTTTTAAGTTTACATCATCAGCACTGCCGCCCAGCCTAGTTATGTTTCTCGCGTTCGACCATCGCCGGTTGTGCAACGCCACGACTTGCCGACACTTGCTTATTGTGGCCAACCCGACTCGTTGCCCAACTAGTTTGGCTTCTTGTCGTCTAATTACGACGTTTCATTAGATTATGCCTTTTAATGTAGAAATATTTGACCCTCTCAGTGTTCATTTAAGATAAATGTTATCATTTCACAGATTACACTGAGCTAATTGAAACATTTCCACTTCCCAGAACCCCCGCCTGATAGAATGTAACAAGCTCCATGAACATATTCCATGAAACTGTAAACAAATAGTAACAGATGTGCGATAACAGCTACCATACAATGTTAACGATTAAATTAAAACCTTTGAATGACCTGCTAAGAACAGTTAAAATTTTTACAATAGCTAGTAGAATAATAGAACACAATCTAAGGGTTATTATGAGTCATAGTTTGTCGTTCTTAAATACACGATGAATTGCATTAGTTGCTTTGATTTTTACTGTGCATTACAGTACTACAGCTTTACCTAGTAAACCCAACAATAATGCGTCATCATGTGTTTTCCTGTCTGCGTAAATTGGTTTTTGAAATATTTCGCACGTCAATCCATTAAACATCTGTCTAATATTTTGCAGAAAACAAACAATTCAAATAACTACCACATATGTCTCTATTTCAAAACTCGTCAAGTCAAGAATTTACTTAGCTATTTTATTTGCAACTCTCACACCTGTAGCATTGTATGGCATTTGAGCATTGTTCAGGTCATACATTAAAATGGAAACTTCAATTATCATTATCTAACCAAATGACTCGCCTCATAATATTACGCAGACTTGTGGGAGACAGACAACACTACATAAACAACAGCATTATTAATAAAATTGAGCAAATCCGAATGATTCCTATTTCTGATTCAAAAAACGTGGGCAGATTTTTGTTCTGTTCAATAGCTTTGTAGTTGACCTGACATTCTTGAACAACAAAATCGTTAGTCGTACTTAAACAAAATGTGTTTTCTTTACAAAATACGAAGAAACTAACCACTGTTTTTTTCTTTTTTCAGGACAGATTGGCAAAACCTAAAATACAGTTCCTACCCGGAAATGAAGGGGTGAGTTTCAGAATTACTTTTTAAACTGCTGTTTCTAAATGTAGGAATAAAAACTCAATGAGTACCTACGTGCAGATAAAACGTTTAACACACAAGAATTTCCGATATTAAAACAAGACTTCATGGTATGCGTATAGGGCATAGGGGACTACTTCCAAAAGCGTCTTAGTTATCTACAAAGACACTTTATTCACAAAAAAAAAATATTTTCGTCGCTGTGTAAATCAGAAGAAAAATTGGAAACAGTGCATTTTACAACCTTTCACAGGCTTTTGACAGGGGTAGTAAAAAACTATATAAAGATAAATTATTGAATTTAAATAAATATAACCTTCCAATTGACCTTAATTAAATTTAAAATTTTATCTTAATACTTCTTAGTATGGCGAAGCTACTGCTGAACTATTTTGATTTTGAACTGTTGGGGTTCTGCAAGGCAGTATGCAAAGACCAAATTTGATTAAATGTTTGTAGTTTTCAGACAAAGTATTAGGTCACAACTGAGGCATTTACGTAAATTATTTTTATAATTTGTCCAGGCGACATCCTTTTTGAATAACTTAAAAGTAGATGTTTCTCAAAAATAAATATATTTTGATAGGAACCGCTAAATATCGAAGTAGGCTGTTACATTCATTAGCAAATGTATGTACCGGCAGTTAAGAAACCATTATTAACAATAAAACTGTGTCCATTAATTAGCACACCCTAGTATCCGTATTTGTTATTAATTGTTTAAACAAGCACCGATATCGTAAGTAGGTATGTAAATAACGTTTCAACGCACATTTTGTCAAATGTGTGTTGATTCATTTCAATTCGACATTGCAGATGCAATGCCGAATTTGCGCTACTCGAATAGACGTAATTCAAAATGATGTTCCTTTGTTTACTGAACATATTTTCTTCTTTATCAAGTCGCTTTGTAGAGAGCCAAGTTAAGTAGTATAGGGTTTCAAATTGTCCTCTTTTCAATATAACTAATTATTTTTTGCAAGAAACGGTACCTGAAGTTTATCACATTGATGCAATAAATTAATATTTACTACATATTTCATTACATCTTTGGTATAATACACATCGGAATCTTTTTACCTTTAGATTTCCTAATACATATGTGTGATATAATAATTGTCTGCTTTGCACGTACTTCTCTGTACATTTTACATAATTCGATGACCTTATCTCTAATGACGTTCCGAATGAACATTAAGAAACATTTTATTAATAACAACGTGCGTATATCTCGTTATGGTTGTCGCGAGTAAACATACAATTGACGTGTTTCGAAAACAGCTTAGATTTTGCTAAACACAAATGCAACACCAAAACATTTATAATTTCCAACTTACATCCAAACTTATTATGCAAGAGCTGGCTATAAAAGAAAACGTGCTGCTCTAGTTTAAACATGGGGTTATATTAGTAAGTCGATCACTTGTCGATGTCGAATAAGGATAATGAAGATGCATAAAAACGTAATGAAGGAGTACATCTTCGTCAGGATCTGGGCCTCATCGTCGTATGGGCCTTGACTCGCCTCGGGCGTACCAGTTAATGCTTGCGGCACTCGATACGCTTGCGAAATTATATGATGACCCACTTAGCCGATTTCGATTTGCTGCTTGACGCTGCGGTCGGTGGTCTATTAAACTTTTTACCCTAAATTATTTCGAAAAACAAATCGTTTGCGGATCACACGCAGTCACGTACTTAAAACGGCTTCGTCATTTAGCCTGGTCGAGCACGAACTCTGAGACTTTGAATAATATCTGACAGTCAATGACATTGTATCATTGCGTCTATGGTTTACACTATTTAATATGCCTTCTAGCCTTTTCCTCTGAAGAGACGGCAGCCTCTTGTTTACTTATAAACTTTCCGCGTGGGGCTCGTCGATAAATTACGTCACGTATAAGCCGTAGAACCATGAAGAGGAGATGGCGAATTTGTTCAAAGCTGTGTGAAATTGAAACCAAACCAAATATAATTTACCAACGCTCTACGTTGGTAAATTATATTTGGTTTGGTTAGATGCAACAAGTATTACAGCTACCGTCATATTTGCTGTTCACTCATTGCAAAAAACGTGGCTAATGCAATTTTGTTTACAAGGTGTTAATCCCCGGTCGATCCCCGCGCCCGACGCCCGGCGCCTTCGACCGGTTTGCTTGTTGCCACCGCTCGCCTCGCCTGCCGGTTTGACGTGATCTCTTCTCTTGTTGCTCGTCGAGAGTCACTTGTTCGTATCGTATGTAAACGACCCCGACCACCTCATTCGAAATCTAAAACGGCACGCTTCAATATTTTCCTGTTTAACTAAACTAAACTTATACCAATTAAACGATTGGACATGTTCTACTTTGCAAATATCATAGCCATTTTATGCAAAATAACATAAGACATTATGTAGAATGTAGTACTCTTAAACCTAATAGCAGGTCAACCTTGGCTTTGTGTTATTTTTTTAAGAATATAATTATGTTCGGGATAAGCACAGTTCTCTGAAAATGCTTCGCCATCATTCCTCGAATATCTCTGTATCGGTGTGTTAGGTCCGAGACTCGCTGGCACATATCCAACTTGCACATAATAACCACAATTCAATGAGTCTCAGACCAGAATAGTAAATAAGATAGAGTGGAGTGTGTAAAAATAGCAACAGTTCCAGTCGCTAGTGGGCACATGTGGATTGCACCTCACAGGTGCGACGGCCGTTGTCCCCTTTCGCGATAATGTTTCTCTCCTCTCTCCGGAATCGTGTTATCTTGATCAATTTTTTGCACAAAATAATTAAAAAGGATTAGAAAAATGCAAAATGTTATAAGGGTCAGCCAGTCAGATAATCGTATCTGACCCTTATTTTCCGAAAGCAACAAATCGCCAAGTCTAGTATCGATGTTATCTCTGCATCTAATGAATCATCCTCCTATGTACATTGAACCCAATGTTCTGCATTGTAAAATTGAATGTTCCTCACAATGTAAGTTGGAATACGTCTTGACTCAGTCAGGTCGTTGTCCTCCCAACACTTTATTACCTTCACCAACGGTTTACGGAACACTATCGCAGTCCTTGAAAACAGGATTCGATTTTGTATTAAACGAAAATGTATGTTTTGATATAAAGATAATTCTCACGTGTCGAATATAAATTCCTTTCAATATGTACACAATAATCTTTAAATTGAACTTGTCAGGGATTGAAAAAATATACCGTTGTTTAACAGTCGTATGTTGTATCAGACCAGACTCAGGCCACTTACCTCTTGTTGTTATAATGGTATTCAGTATTCATGTATACGTATAGTACGACCAATTCATGGTTGACCGGGACCATAGCAACACGACAACAACTTGCTAGTAGTAATATTCTAGGCAACCTTCATCTCAGCTCTGCTTCCCGGCTACATTTTACTCATCATGTAATGCCTGACTGATTGTGACTATTGAAGGTTAGCAGCCGATTGGCGATTTCTCTGTATTGCTCACTATAGATTTTGTTCATATAACCTTCCCTAGAACCTTGTTTGACTTGAAACGTGACACTGACTTGATTTATTAACATATTCTCAATATAAAATCAGAACCTTTAAATGATAAGGTTTAAAAAATAAACGTAACCCAGTAATCAATATTAGTTTAAATGGGCCTCATTGGGAATAATGCAAATTCAGTGGAATAGGCGTTTCTATGACAGACATTGTTACGAATGTAGCTATAGAACAAAGGTGTGTTGGCGTGAACCCCTTTATCAGATCATAATGGGTGCAGCCACGTGATCAAACAATAGTGTTTACACTCGCTACAAGGACGACCTGTACCTACGTCCAGTTCATAAAGATCTCGAATACAGTCAGGCCTATTGTTTTTAACGTCTTTATGTTTCGCGTTAAACTTGGCCCACTCTGCGGAAGCCTTGTTCGAAAAAAAGTTGCTACATCAAAAAGTTATAATTTTACTTGCAAAACAAGCAATTTAGATTTCATTTTGTACCATACAGCAGAAAAGTCACCTGTGCAAACAAATTCCGATGATTTTAATTCTTTTGTTGATTGATATTTCCTAAATTTTCCTGAATTGCTTTTCTGGAAATAAACTTCTAGAAAATTTCTTGATTATAAAAGGAAATTCTCATTGTAGAACTGAGGTACTGTAACTTCAAGTTTACTTAAGGTTTCAATCAATGTTAGCCAATCACCGTCTATTATTGATTGTTTATGTTAATTAAGCAATGCTTTTTATTTAAAACAACAACTCTTGATTCAGTTTACATTTTGCGCGCTGTTTGACGTGCTTACATTAATTTAACTTGCGGATTGACATTGACGTCATTTGACTGTTAGTTACTCATTCATCGCTCGATTGTTTTTTACGTGATTATTTAACTATTGGAAACTACTCGCATAAATTTAATCTTGTGTTACTTTCCATTTTCTTTGAGACATTCACACGCAACACTTTAATACAAATACATAATAAAAGTTACCATCGAATAGACAGTAGTCAATGTTTTAACGTTACTAATCGTTACGTAACGCAAATCCACGATCTATTGCGGACCGGAACCAAATAAATGTAGAAGAGCCTTAGAATCAATAGCTGCTGAGGCCGGTTGGTTGCATGTGCTCGATTCAACCTTGGGGTCAGGGTTGGAAGCACATTCATTTTATATCCCGTGAAGATAAAATGGAATATTGTTTTAGTCGATTTGTATAAGCGTAACAAAATCGACTTATAATGAACCTTACAAAATTTTGGGAAAATGAATGATCGTTTAGAAATGCAAGTAATTTTTTACCTATTACATTGATTGGTGCCATAGATCACTCATTCATATTTGTATTGGTGTGCAATTAGGGTAATTATTGTTGCTTTTGCTGCAAGACTGGTGATACATTGGATAATTGGGATGCACGTACTTCAGCACGATTCAGCGGCGTCTTTAGTCAGGGTTCTGGGAGCGACTTGGCGGAACGGTGCTGATTTCCTCGTGGTAATTGCTGAAGTATGCGGACGACGGTGTCGTCTTATTGGGGCTGCGGGCCGGCCGTACGTGCGCGCTATTCACTTTCACTTCGCAGCGCGTGCTTTTGCTATTGGACCTGAGCGCACACCGATGTGGATTTGGGCGTATCTTGTACTGTAATTGGGGCCGCCACGACTTAGATCCATAAAAGTCACTACCTGCTAACTACGCAAAAACTGTATAATTGATTCATTTTCCTTCCCCTGGAAAATCCTGCACGTTCGTCATGCTAACAATGAAACATACCATAACGTCAACATATTATATAAATATCTATATCATAGATTCACGCAACGATGACGGCTGCAGACAACTGTTATAAAGTAAAATCCGTCACTGTAAAGTTATCTGATACGTTATCTACTACTTGGAATAAATTTGGGGATTAATTCCTGTGATTATAAAAAAAAATCCGTGATTCCACTCCTCCCTCGCTTATGCATACAATTTATTTGACTGTATCATCGAAATTTATGAATCAATGGGCCCTATAATATTGTTCCGACAGTTGCCCGATGATTTTCACGGTGGTCAACTACACAACCATTGATAAAAAATTTAGCATCGATAATTATATTGGGCTTCATTCTCAAGCTTTCACTTTTTGGCTTTAATGGTGTTCCATCGTCTTCACAGTTGTTAACGACAGTCATTACTACCTACTTGGCCTATTTTGACACACCCAAATAAAATTAATTGAGGCAATTTTGATCAACGATCTTTGCGCCAACACCATAACATCTCTCGGACATGAAGGACGCAGCAGCATTTATGTTAAACAGGAATGCGCTTAGTTCGCTGTCCATCTTTTTCAAGATCTTTTCGGAGATCGATTTCCGACGTGCTGTGTTTCGTTATCTGAAGCGCTTCATCTCTGCTACAAGCAGTCGATTCGTGGAAACGATTGTCAGGTAATCCATAGCGTGATCCGCGCCATAGCAATTATGTTAATAAATACGAAAAATGGAGTTTGATTGGAATTATTCCGATCTGTCACCCTGCTTTGTCAGATACACAGATAGACAGATATGACAGACACAGATTTAACTATTTTTATTTTAAAACTAGACAAAAAAAAACTAAACTAAACAAATTAAAACTTTAAAAATTTATAAATACTTAATAAACCTAAAGTTGTAAATATCTGTCCCCGTAACGGCACAAAGCAGGGTGACAGATCGGAAAAAAAAAACATAGATTGTTTCACTTTGATAAGGTCTCTATTAAATAATGTATACATTAAAAACGAAGACCATCGTTTTGATTGAAACAAAAAGCCTCTGGTGGATGACATGAATGAATGTGTTGAATCTTTTAAAGATTTCTTAGAAAACAGAGCAGTCCTTGCACACTGGCTGAGAATAGAATTATATTAAACATTGTCAACACCTTGACTAAGTAGAGCTTGTGGTCAAGCCGGTATCCCACGCGTAACGCTTGTGCCTTTCGAGTTTTATCCTTAAGGCTCTGGTTTTAATGCTGTTTTTCCATTAAAGAAGGGAAAGTTGTCGTGTGCGCCGACGCCGCGTGTCCATCATACATAGCTAATACCGCTTTCGATGCCCAACGAGGAAGTGGACGCAAAATGTGGCTTATGTGCCTTGTATGCTCAAGTCAATAAATGCGTAAAATCACACACGATTTTATTTATTGCATACTTTTTAACCAAACATTGAAATTTATTTACTTGTGTGACTGTGAGCACTTACTGGCGTTTCGGTTTTATGCTGCGGTATAAAGACGATCGTTCCCTCATAAAGTGTCCAGTTTATTTTTGATACTAGTGTCGTTATAGCCGCACATCTTTGTGCTAAATATCGCCACCGAAGTTACTAATACATATAACAGTCACAAGCATTTGAAACTGAGAACTTCCACATGTCGCCGTATTTATCACCAGTGATGGGTGGCGCCACTGTCGCTATACATCCATCCACCTCTTATAATACACGCTGTGAATTTCTCCTCAGAAATGCCGGTTTCCTCGAGATGTTTTCCGTCAACCGCTTGTGATGAATGCGTGCTTTCAAGAATTCTGGAAAAATCTATGGAGAAGTAATGTGGTAGCGAATATATAAAATGGGTGCTACTAAGTTCATATTTAACTATCTGTAAAGAAAACATAGGGTCTTTTATTTGCATCCTGAAAACTAAACTAAGTATGGAATTGTCGCTCCGAAACACATGTTGATAACATAAATTTTACGGTGACAAATACTATAAAGAACGATTAAATATTCCATTATGTTTTTGAAAGGCTCGACTAAAAGTGATAAATTCATGGACACGCCCTTTTGGCACACGACGCGACGCGACCTATACATTTTTTAAAAATTAATTACATCAATAAATTTACTTAATAGAAACCCGAAAATTGTGAAAACGCATTTTATTATCAAAAATACTTTACGGCATTTACTCAATTTGGCAGCGAATGAGATCACTGTATGCAATGATGCGTGCAATGTGACATTGCAACTAGCTTACCGTCAGTTCCAAGTGTTTTTCCGTTCTCGACCATATTGCTACGTAATAAGATCCGAAGGCAGAACAAATCAGTTTACGGGCCATTTGTACTTATAACCCACTGATAATGGCTTCAGTGTTATTGTTGAATAACAAATAGGTAATTACGCACATGTATGATCTTTGTCTTTCCGAGAACAATACTGATTTACGGTCGGTATTTCAATTAGCAGTAACTCCTTTAAATTATCTGTTTCTATGGCTTATCTGTTAAGTAGTCCTAATAACACACTACGTGAAATATTTTTAAAAGTAATGTTTTAATATGAATGCAGGTGTTTCCGTGTGTTACCTTGATATCTTCTAGTTTTTATCATGTGTTTTGTTCGTAGAATCTATTTAACGTTCATTATGTATTTACTTTCCAATTGTTGAGCTGAAAGGTCAAGAGATCAGGCATACGCTTGTAAGTCTTCGGCCTGCGCCCCTCACATTTTACTAACTTCACTATACATTAGCATTCATTTATTTCATTCTATTGACAGTCCTATTGAAATATGTATCAGCTGGGTCCCTCGTGAGCGAGTTGCCTTTTAAATAACAAAATAAACAACAAAAATAAATCTAAAAGATCAAATCGTTTCAACAGTAATTGCAAAGTGCAAAAAAAAACATTACCCAATGTTCGATAAAATAACTAATAGCTGTCATTCAATATATATTATTATCTATTTCGGGTACGTATCTAACGCAACAGTTGGCGTAGAAAAACAAACAAGAACACCTGTACACTTCTAATTTGCAGCTTTCACTTGACTCCATTCAAGAAGACTTGATCTTAAAGTTATGATCTTTTTCCACTCAGTTGAACTCGCAGACTCGCGGCTTATCTAGATAAATATACTCGATTCCAAATGAACAATCGACTCAACAAGAATTGAACCAGCAAACGTCTTCTTAAGATTATTTATTTACGAGGATTTACTCGCAGCCGTTGTAAACGCGTGTCGGCTAGTCCAACCAAGGCCCAAAACATCCGGGTGTCTATGAAAAGAGGACAAGTAGACATAAAGTGCATAAGCAGTGCTGGCTTATATTACGAAAGCTCGCAATGGAGCCGATAATAAATTGTACCTGGCAGACTTACGTAACCTGGTAAAAGTTACCGCTCGTTTGCAGCACTATTCTGAACTTCACCTGAGTAGGAGGCAATCGCTGGACAATTGATTTTTTATATGCTACCGTCACGCTCATTATTCCTCAAAGGCAAACCGATATGTTACTGTTACCATGATGCACTATCGTTTTCGCCGATGACGTTATCAAGCCCCAATGTGCTAAGAATCGCTTTCACCTTTTTTATCCGGTACGCATGGTATCCTGGTCTGAAAATCTCTCCAAATTTTCGAGAAGACGACAAAGAACATTTTTTTTTATTTGAAAAATGTGTTCGGAGTTTGATTTCAGAACCGATTGTTAACTCGTTCAGAGTTTTACTAGAAACGTTAATTGATATTATTAAATAGGTACAAAGCAATGTAAAAACCAATTAATATCCTGTTATAAACTGTTTTGTGTTCAAAAAAAGCAATGTTAGCAAGAGCTGCATGGCCTTCACCTCAAAACCTATTTTTGATGAATGGCCACGCCGTAACAAATGTGACTAAACCTCGTTGCTCAAGTCTTCATTAATGATAGCACCTATATTCGGAATCAAGTAATTTGACATTAAATACACGTGCTATATCTGTGTTAATAAATCACTGTACAATTGTACACGTATTTTTATTGAAATTCACTTTTAGGTGTTTTCAATCGACATTTTGAATACAAACAGACGCTCTTGTAAATATATTCGAGTTCAAAGTTCTTTGTCAAACAATAAAATAGAAGAACAAAAAGGTGTTCAGTATGATTTCCTTTACAGTCACTGAAAATGTTATCCCAATAAACTATAGACAAGCTTCAATCGTCATTCGTTCATACAATCGATTTGAATGTAAAATATGGGGTATTGAACCGATATCCATTTACAATTCGCTATGACGTGGGAAACAAACAGCTGCTGGGACAATTCTAGTAGCGGACCGTTTTCAGAATCGATTAACATTAGAAAATGTTCCTTTATTATAGGGTCTTGTCTGGTAGAAGATGACGTTTAAATTACATTTGTCTTGTTTCGTATTATGTTAATTTCATTCTGATTTACCTACAATATACATTTCGACTTTTTCTATGTATAATGTATTTTATCTGTCGAGGCGTTTCCTGTAGTTGTTTTCTTGATTTGTCTCTTTTCTTCAGTCAAAAATTTTCTGAGTTTGTTCCTAAGCATGAGTTGTTTTCTGTAGCTTATGATGATTCTTCTTTTCTTCCAAGCTAACATGGCAGGAGGTTTCTTATTTCAATGTATTAAAAATGCTCACATATTACTCGCCTTTGCATAAGTCAAGAGTATATCTAAAATCTGACACAAACACCATACGGCATTGGTGAGGAAACCGGTCTGGTCCACAATTGTTTTCGCCCTGTTGGCCGCTCGAGCCGTAATGCCCGTTATACAACAAATCTTATTAGCTAAACTAGAGGCCAACAGTTAGTCGTATGTCGTGTATAATGTTCTATTGATCATGTATGACACGGTTGGAAGTTTATTCTTCCACAGAAGCAAATCTTGGCTATTTCAATCCACTTCCAACCATTTCAGTCGAAAGGATTCAAGTTTCATCTCTTGAAATCAAAACTCATTGACACGAGCAAGTAAACTTTTTCCGACGTCTTATTCCATTCAAGAATTTTCCATCCGCTATCGTGAATTTATCACTAGCAAAGTAACGGTTGTGTTTGCCGAGAGTGAAAATTTTACAACTGGTCGCAAATTAGGCACACGGGCAACATTTGCGTTTTGTCACAATCTGTAGGTGCCAAAAATACTGAATTAGCAAACGAATTTTCTGTGTACTATATTTCTCTGATCATGATCATTGTGATTACTGTAAAGCATTTCATTCACAACAAATCTTAGTTAAAATAAACGATAATTTGGTCGGGAGCATATCCGCCTGGAAACAATAAAGCCGCACCTACACTATATTGAATCCAGCCACTGCGCGTGGTTTCGCAGTCAATTTGTCTGCTTTATTGTGTGTGTTGTGCGCCGTTCGCCTTTCAGTCTCAAACTATCATTGACATATGACTAATTTATTTCTAACCTTGTTGGCATGATGTATAAATGGTTATTGTTCCAGAATGCTTTGAAACTTCACATTTTCTCATTACGAGCAATTTCTACTTTAACTAAATTGTTAATTTGTCAACAAAATTGTCAAACACGAAAAGTTTTAAAAAATCCACACCTGATACAGCTGAACAATCAAAGTACCCTAAAAATGAACACAATTATGCTGATGTCTGTAAATCCTTACTCGATTTATTCAAACTTCAACCATTCTTCAAAGATTATTAAATACTCATTACACCTTTGTGTAAGTTCTACTTCGCCAATTCTCATAATAAACTTACTGGGCTATTACCATTTAGCTCAACCTATTGTTAGTTTCGACACTAGCCATAATTTTAGAGAACGTAATATGTACATTTATCCGTCATAGGGCTACAAATTCCTTATGATCTCAAACGTAACGATAATGTCAGTGGGGTTTGTATAGATTTTGTGTTCCTTCTACATGAATAATTGCGTCGGTAGCAGACGTAATATAAACCCGTAGCGTCGGAGGCGTGGCCGGCGTCACGTCGCGTCGGCGCCGCGACTGTGCCACTGGATTGTTCTGGATCCGACGTTCACACACAACTCAGTCTCATCTACGGCGGGTTGCACTTTAAAAAAGTCTTATATCCGAGTTCCAATGCTGATATCGGAAACCACTTGGCTGCACAGTTGACTGACTCTTAGTCATTATATCAGACTTCTCAAAATCATGAGCACTTTCCCTGATAAATGTATGAACCATATGTTATTGTTTATTACTATCAGCCTTACATTGTCTTATCTCTTACACACCACACTGAGTTTTGATAAGATGCCGTTTAAAGTATAAATTTGTCCCCTTCGTGACCCCAAATCTAAATTCACATATTTAGCTCAATGCGAATATCCCTTTTGATTGTATTTGAAACTGTTTTCCGTTTTAATATTCAATTGAATCGTGTGTAGATTTCTTGTTTTATACATTAATTTCTACTGTTGTATATTCCGCTTTGGTTTCATTATGAATTTATGCGCTTCAACATGAGCGCGAGCGTGATCTTCAACAAAAATTCCTCGGATCCGATCTCGACTCTCGAACGCGTGTTTCGCACCTTGATCTAAATACTTGCGACATTATCTGGTCTCGTCGTTATATTGTGCGTCAGATACTGCATCGACACTAATCGACAGTTTCGACTGCCTTGAAGTACTGTTAACTATAACTACATTAAAATTAAATTAAAAGTAAAAATATCTTATTGGTGTCATGTTGAACAATGTCTGACCTCTAAATTAATGAAAATAAATTACCGGGGTAAACTTTATTCGTAAAGAAAATCGTGATTTATCTGACTTTTATTAGACGAGCTTATTTTTCCGGATAACCTCCTTCTTAGCGTCGAGTCCTGGGGGAAATAACCTCGGTCAATCCCCTTTCGCATCAGTATGCTACATTTTGAAGCGTTGAATCTCATAAATTCGTTGTTTTGCCTCTTATTTGTTTTTGATACATCCTTGAATCTGTGTTGTTCCTTTCATGTATGTTTTTATACGTGAGGTAACATCCAAGATGGTTTAGTTTATTTTATTCCATTTCATTATAGTATTATCTGATATGAATAATCTTTAGCAGGTTGAGTACCGTCCATGTAAAATATACGAGAGAGAGGTGTATTGAATACTAACTCATGAAGCACATAGCACGTCATTTTCTCAGAATCTACTACACAACGATCTACAAGTGTTCCTTCTGCCCTAACACTGACGTCCTCGTCCGGCGATGTATAATGTCACCGAATAATTGCAAACGCCGTAAGATAGTAAAATGTCGCGTGAAATTCTAAACTATTTTCTCTTAATAAAACACGGATATATTGGAAACTATTGAATTTTTCTGGGATTTACAAAACGATTTTTTCTTCGAGAAATTTTAATTTAATTATGATTTATTACAATCTTACGAAGTCTGCAATTTTCCGGTGAGATGTCTACCAATCGTGTCAACACTATTTTCGACCATCTATTTCTGTTGTTCTTTTTTTGTCAGTATTATTAATTACACATTGCTTGTTAATCACTTATGAGATTTCGATTAGTTCCTCTCAATAATTGACCTAGAACTGACGAAATTTGCGCTGTTCGGTTCGTTCTTGAATTTGAACATTTTGTGTCCGTTTTAGATCTACATTTCTATGGCTAGCTATTGTAATAACACCATCTATAGTGGTTTTGGCCTATTGCGTTATCAATATACTTACCACACGTCCTAAATGCGTGGGTGAATGTTGGTTAATGTGTTTGTGGAAAATGAAACAATAAGTTGTTATTCTGATGATCGTTAGTAAAAGTAACTCTATTCAGTACAATGGCTCGGTCTTACTTGCAGTGGGAACATCCATTCGCCTTTTACTTACTTACCATTGTTTTTGATGGAGCGATCTCTAGAATCATGTTTTCATATGTGTACTACTTAACCATCGTCGTCGTAATAATTATCGACTGTCTTGAAACTGTTCGCAATCAGGCTTTTTGGATGTTTTTGTTCTCGTTCATGATAAGTAGATATTAGGAACTTCGTCTGAAATTATTCTGTTTTCGCAACTGAAGTAATAGTTTCAACATAGTGTGTCTCAATAATTAAAGATTTCTATGTATTTCACGTTGTATCAAAAGGTGTGCCGGCAATAATTCGTTACGCAAGGTAATCACGTGATCTGCTGGTGGTTTATACGGCGAAGCAAGTATGTAGGTATGTATCGACGGAACTATCGGGCGTTGAGTAACCGCGGCTGGAAAGAGCTTCGTTACGTAGAGGTTTCGATACAGCCTCGCGACGTAAGGCCGTGGTTGCAGTCACGTCGCCGGTGAGAGGTGCCCCTCCTCTGGCGGAAGGTCGCGAGCGGCCGCCGCGAAGGAGAACGGCACCAGAATGAATCCTTGCAAAGACCCACCCGTCAACCGCAGCGCTCGTGATATTTACAATGCAACGGTATTATAGGTACTTCAATGTTTTTATCCAACGTAACAATGAGCTAAACTGTATTATATTTTGTCACGCCCAAAGAATAATCTCAAGTTTGACGTAATCAACGGTATCTATAATATAGGAAGCTACGATAACAAAATACACGCTCAAGTGGCCTGGGTGTACTAATCTAATCATTTACCACGCGCAAATAATTAACATAGTTCATTCACCGCAATAGAAGATTTACGTAAAATAGAATTTGCCTATTTGTCGACAAGACAAAGTTTGATAGGTATTGTGACCGCAAAATTTTGCAACCGTATCAGGGTGTTTTCCCAAGAAACAGAATTGCTAAGTTTGAAATTATTCGATACGCCGGTGTCGGTAGATTCGTGGCACGATTGCTTGGCTTATATCTTAATCGATCGAATATACGTAAAGACAAGGTATTCTGGTTTTCGAACGCGACTTTTTAATAAGTGCGCTGCTGCGGCCAATGAGCGTTCGCCGAGCGAGCGAAAAAACCCAAGCTAGACTGGCTACACAACAGTGTTCAATGGCAACAATGCGCGAGACTCGAATACTGTTTTTTCAACATAAGTATATAATTAAATGAATCAGTGTTACCTCACCGCTGCCGACGATTGCGACAAGAGCGGCGGCATCGTCCATTAGAAAGTCGGCGAATATGCAAATAGTATCGTAGAAACCTCACGAATAACTGGCCACTCACTTCGCCTTTAAATGTGTCTGCTGCGATGAAAGTGACTATTACCGTTAGTAAATTGTGTTAGAACAATTTCTTCCGCGAACGCATTAACAAATTCTCTACTCTCCATGAAGTTGATTTAAAAATTTCCTTTCTTAAAAGACACTGTTCTTTCGTACCGTATCGTTGTAAACGGAAAACATCTTGTTCAAACAGAATATTGTTTATCAACACGTCAACTACTTGAACGTTTACATTCGCATGTTTATTTATAAATAGCCCTAGTACTTATTTCTTATGATTCCTTATTTTGTAGACAGTCTCCAAGATTGACAGTACTATTTCAGGTTTATAACACTTTGTATTGCTCTTCAAAGGGCACGCGGTCATTTAATATTGAAAAGAAGTCGTTGCTTGTTGTTCAACTGATCAATCGGTTATGTTTTTTTAACTTCGTGATAATTTAGCCGGTCGATACATTAAAAATTTGATAAGTCTGATATTGAAGTCGATAACAAAAGGAATTAATTGCCATTATATTACTTGAATTAATTAAGAAGCTCTTATCTAAAAAGTAGAATTTACTTTAGTTATTCAAAATGTTTTACTTCCTGCCTCTGCGTTGTATTTAAAATTGAAGGTTCAATTATACAAAATGGAAGATTGTAATTTGGCTTGTCAGATTTCTTTGTTGTTTTCAAGTTTGTTGTTTGCTTTTAATTCCATTCCAGTTCAGCATTTTCTGGGTTGAAGGTTGAACTGTAAACAACTTAGAGATAATTATTGCCAATACACATTATCATATATCATAAAGTAAAGAAAATAACAAGTCGGCAAGCAATTAACATGGTGGCGATCACAAGCCAGTCGCGTGGATTTCCCGCTACGATTCGTGTTGAAGTGAACCATTTATTATCGTACACTTCTGACGTATGCCAACATCGGTAGAACGAATATTGTACCAACAGCAGGCTATATTTAAAGTTCAATTTGCATCGCACGCACGGTGCCACCTCCGCGATGTTACGTCAATAAGATACAACACGTTAACTCGAGGCTGGGGCACACGACCGCTGGTTTGCGTCCGGGTTTGTCCCGTGGAATTGTAAAATACATTATGTGTTTTATATCTTACAATGCTTTCCGAACGATTAGCTTGCAACAAAGTGGCTTAATATTTCTTTATATATGTGTGATCATATAAGCCAATCCACAAGCGAGAACACTATCTGCGACGTAGTCGTAGGTATATCTCTCGGTCGAGCGAGCCGAACGGACCGGTTGTGACGGCCTCTCACTTCGCAAGCCTGTGTACCCGCTCGCCGCTTGCTGTGAAATTAGGTAACCAACAAAAGCCAGAGTCGTTGCGCACGACGGGCAATACACAATAAAGAAATCCTCTACCACAACCGAAAAAATCAAAAGAATCCAGCTGAAAACAGCTGTTTACGCATTCAGACTGACGTAACCGAAAGATTTACTGGCACAGCTGGCATGTGAAGTCTGATAAGACAACTGCAGATTAATCGGCTAGGGGGCATTTCAATAATGCCTTGAAAAACGGACGTCGGATTTCCTAGTGTACACCTATTTTCCGGTCCAAACGAGGCACACTGGCCGACCTTCGTCAGAAGACACAATGAAACTAACGACCTTGACATGATACTATTTGCAGATGGTTAGACTATTTACCTATAAATAACTAGGTATCTATTCGTGTATGTTATTGTATTAGTGACAATCATAAAAATCGGTCAATAAAAGCAGCAAGCCAAAACAATACAGGGAACCATGGAATGAGCAGCGGGCGATGCGGGCGAGACGGCTGTTCACCGAATGCCGAAGTGTTCCATCGCGAGGCGCTCTTTATATCGGTCGGCTGTACCGCAGAGAAAGCCGCGCCCCGCACTCCACCGCAGTGTCTGCTGCCCGCACCGCTCGTAGCGGGTTTTTTCCTCATTAGCTCCATAATTCCATATTATGCTCTATGCCTTTACCTTGTGTTTATCAGACTTGAATCGCGTGATGGACGCCGACGCTTTGTGCATTATTGACTTAGTTTTTATGGGATAATTGCTAAGATTCTACATTGCGAAGAAAACGATAACTGGCTAAAATATAACACTACAAATACTTATCTAGGCAAATGTAAAGATACTGTTACATTTTTACAGTAGTTTACGAATTAGTAACCAGGCTTTAGTCACGTCTGTCGAGCAGGAAAATACGCTGTTACCTAATTAAGTCATGGCCACATTTTATAAGCTAGTTCAGGGAATAAACCTTAGAAAAAAACGAGGAAGGGTGTAATGAGCAATCTGAGTATCGGTTAACACGTTAGCGGCTGGACTTGTCGGGTTATTGCTCCATCGGTGTCCGCTTTGCGGCGCACTCTTTAATAGGTTAATTGCCTGGCATTGTGGTGCTGGCACACATCGCCAGCCGCGACCTTACAGCGGCTCGCGGCCACGCATGTAGGTGTGCGCGTCACCAAATGAGGCACGCCTGGACACTAGTCTTGCTGTTGTACACTATTTTATAATAGAACTTACCGCTGGCAAACACGCCGCCTTTGCGTCAAAAAGGGTCATCTTGTAGTCATGTTTCATCAGCCACTCTAAAAAGAAACTCATTTCTGTAGTGTCTGTGAAAGGGAAGTGGAAAATCTGGACCAAATAAATCGAGTTCATTTGTTTTTCTGGCACTGCGTAGCGAACCATGAAGAACTCGTAGCGACCTCAATAAACAGATTCCGAAAGTTGAGGAGTGTTGTTTTAAAGATATTCGTAAAAACCGATACAGGTATTAATATTCTGACAAATACATTGGACAAAATATTGATTTGTAAAGTTTGATTTATTTACAAACAAGATGTATTTAATGATGAAACGGTATGATACGCTCATCGGCTCTGTAGTCGCGGCGTTGCCATACCAGACGATGAAAGTCATTACTCACTTGTTGAGTTGTGTACGTCTATGGACGCATACGTATGTACGCGGTTGCAATTGCGTTAAGCCTACTGGCCCAGGTCAGCCTTATTTGGAAATGTAACAAGAAACGTCGTAGATTTCTCATGGGATTACTTCGCTCTTTTATCAATTACGCGCAATCGCATAGCAGGTGGATAAGTGTATGTAATACAATAAAACACTGGTATTTCATTATGCATGATACTTGATTTCGTCAAACAGTCATTTGGCGTTTTATTTGTGTGATTCACACCGTGATCTCGTGCCAGATTTCCCACGTTGAAACTCTTAACATCTTATACACGCGATTATACAGATTCTTTTCAAATTATTCACGTGCTGCATAGAGTTTCAGACTCTTTCCTTCGATTAGAACAAAGTTATCTGTACCGTTCAGTCTCGCCGAAATACTTTTGTTTATCATTTGCTTACGTCAGTCCTCATCTTGTTACGACTTAACTATTATTCACACGTTCCGCGCACATCCTATTTTTGTTCAATAAAAACGAAAACATTAAATATAATAATATTTATTACTACGGCGTTCCTGAGATAGTGCTCAAGGGCACAGTACAAAATTACTTGATTATACAGGTATCTGGTATAGTGAGATGGTCTTGTTCTAAATAATTACATGTGTAACAAATCCAAGGACCGTTTGTTTGAACCAGTTGTTTATATCTACTATGAGCAGAATTCAGATGTGTGATAACCGATATTTTAATGTCTTCATAAAGATATCACGTGCGTTAACTGAATGACACTGTTTATATTTTAGTTCTGTTGATAAGGGCATAAAACACTTGTGAGATGATATTATTCATAAAGAATATTATAATTTTCTATGTAATGTCAGGACCTTGGCTTTAAACTCTTGCCGTGTCCAATGATCCAATTGAAGCAAGCCTAAGAGCCTAATCTAAGAACGCTGATGTGTAGTAATTGCTAACTTGCTTGGCATGTAAACCAATGAATTTGGGGCTCTATCTCAACATTCTCGACTTTGTATTTATTGTGATTAAACTCTTTCGGTAATTAACATGGTGTTTCTCCCTATTTCAGAAAATCTCCATTCCGGCGCCAGCCAGTGGCAATGGCCAATCAGGCGAGGCTACATTTCACTTCAGCTTTAATAGTAATGCAGAGATGGAGGGTCCACAGGTAACTAATCAGTTCCCTTCATTTAACCTAGTCTTAAGCAATTCAAAATAGACCATTTGGATCAGTAACAGGTAATTTAAGATTATTATCAGGCGTATTGGCAACAACTACTTCAGTCTGATAATATCTGCGATCTCTAAGCACGTGTCAAGCATGATAACTATTTGACATGGTTCCCCCAAGAACATTTGTTCTTGTGTATGCGGGAGGCCTATGTTCAGTATTTGACTTGACATCTACGGGCAGTTATGTGTGTCATTTAGAACGCAAACTTTTTGACACTCCTATGTGAGTGACCAACATTCCAAACGAAAGTGATTCTCAGATTTTTACGCGCATTTTTGTGAACAAAACCTTGGATAGCTTGGATCAGATTCTAATGCTATTCAAGAAGTAGCAACTCCTTCAAACATTAAATGTATATTGGTAGTTGAGATAGCCAATAATGTTTAGCCAAAAATATCTAGTCTCCTAGGAAAACCACCAAAAATAATTTGTAATTATAAAATATTGTAATGAGTCCAACCTATTTGAACACATCCCAGATAGATCACCTTGATAAAAACGAGTTTGTGCGACATGCGGGTATTATCATTATCAAACAAGCATAGCCAATAGTCATTTTACTTGGATTTTATCTTTTCCACATGAACTAGTTTAACCATTTGTTAGTTATGTTTCTTTTGTAATAGGATAAAGAGTTGATGACGAAGCTGTTTACCCAACCCTGACATCCCCAATCTTCATTGTGATGGAAATATTGAAAATCATACTGACCCTTTTCCAGAAGTGAATAAGTATTTTACCTTCATGTATAAACGAGTTTTTCTCTACTATAAACAAAGTTTATATAGGTACTTCAATCATCTTAACAAATATCAAGGTTAAACAACAGACGACCAATTTATTGAAAACCTGATCATAATATATTGCAGTGGACATTTTTATAAGGCCTTTATTTATGGTATAATATATGTACCTATATAGAATTTTCCAGAAGTATTTAGTTAAAAAAAAAACACTTTATTAGCACTTGTTACATGGTTATAAAGCAAATATTTTTTCCGTTATTATTAGAATGTTCATATCAGCAACTAGACTTCTATAGTATCTTGTTATCATGTAAGTTGTACGTTGTTTATAGATGACTGGTCTCCTACCCTTGCCAAGAGAAGAGATAACCTGTTTTTAGTTAAAGTTACGTCTTGCAAGTTGATTAAACTTCATTACATTTTACATTTTTGTATATTGTATAATCATACAATTGTATAATCTTACGCCTTCCATTCGATGTTAACTTTAATCAATATTATATACAATCTCTCAAGATATTTTATAATCTTACGGAGTTTGCAATTATCCGGTGACATAAACTCTTGCGTTCCTGATGCTGAGTGACTAACTGACAGACAACGCACAGCCGAAACTACTGATCGTAGAAAGCTGAAATTTGGCATGTAAGAGAGGATTTTCTGAAATTCCTACGGGAACGGGAAAAACGGGGTATGGCGCGCATGAAGTCGCGGGCAAAAACTAGTTATAAAAAAAATATTGCGCTGTTTTATCAGACTCTTGACATACATAAATTGTATGTTGGGTTAACAACACAGAGCCCTTGGCAACCGAGAAGTATGTTTGTGTTATATACAATCACGCTTTCGTCTTTCACACATCTCGGTCAATTTTTACGACCGAACCGAGATAAGAAGCTCGACGAATGCCTACATTCAAGGCAGATCAGAGTATTGAAGCATATAATTTAGCAACGTGTTAATCAGCTGATTCAAGATGGTGGTCGATTATTATTCTCCATGCTTCTCCCATGCTGTGACGCGTTCGTGGGTTTCTGGGTCGCGGAACAGTTGCAGCCGATAAATAAATTGCGTGACCGACAAATTCGTAAGAGTAAACTTACGTGTGGCGCCTTTACTATGCCCTGAATATTTTCGTGGGACCACGTCAAAATATTTTATTTTTGGTATGTACAGGAATGACAGGTATAAATTCTGTACATATTGGATAATTTATGTCGGCTTCAATTATAAATAGATCTGTGACTCAGTAAGAAACAAAAATATTGGCTATTCACTGTATGATATAGAATATATATTATGTATTTTTTAGACAAAACTTATCTTGAAACTAAAATTAGTCGTGATGACTCTTCAGACAAGAACTCTGGCTCGTTGCACATGATGACGCGGCATCTTTTACAAACTAACGCAAACTTCCGCACTAATACAGACTTCAGACAGGGGCCTAGCACGAATGTTTTGACGTATAGTAACGTTACAGTAACGTAAGTGAATTTTGAATATAAAAAACTACAATTTGTATCATACAAAAATATGAATTATATGAATAGTATCCAATTCAAATAAATATGATGTGCGAAACGAGTATTATAGTTGTTGTAAAATTTTACGTTTCGTTACTAAATGTCAAAAACATTCGTGCTAAATAGGCCCTCTGGATTATCAAGAAGTCTGTCTGATAATATTCTTCAGTCATGATTCGCAAAACATGTAAATTTCACGTGGACTCGGAATGCGGTGGTACGGGCCGTACTAAGAACGTTACCCAATAGCTGTTAGAAAGCGCGAATTCAGTCGCAGAACGCACACTACGTTGCATCATGAAGTAGCTTCATTTTAATTTTTAATCAAAATGTATTTACTCCTCTCTTACTTTACTTTTCAACCGGTGGATCATCAGATATTTCAAAGGATCTTGAACACGACTAAAGTAAGAGTAGAAGAGCTTACTTGCTAGCTGTTTATAGAGAAAATTTTAACCCAAAAAAGCAACGGGACATTTGATATTAACCAAAAGGTGTTAGATATACTATCACAAATAGCCGAAACGATTCATCGCCTCTACATATAAACGTTTTCTGCGTGGGTGTAGTAATTTCACCCTCCCACGAACTGCGTTCAATAAAGCTTCTGTAAAAGCTTTTATAGTAAGGCAATTCGCCTTTATTTTTTCGGTATACGATAAAATTCCAGTAAATACTTAATGATATTTTGGGAAATGGAATGGAAATAATAGTTTCCAGTAATAGACTTACAGCAGAGTTTCTTGGTATTTATATTTGCAAGGTTTCTTTTAAACAAAGAGGCTTTGGATTTTAATGAGATTAGGAAGAAACTCAATTTCCGCGGCCAGCAAATCTTTTAATTGAACGGCCTTGTCCGTAGAGCCGAGTAATATTTTTAAAAGAAAATTTTCTTTTAGTCTATCAGTCTTTGGCCATTTATCGTTTTCTTTAAGGAGACTTCTGGTTGCTTTTCTTGGAAAATTAAGATGACTGTTCTTTCACCTAACTGTAGTTTTAAAGCCAGCCCCTTGTGTTCCAGGGTTCGTTCGAGTGCGTCCGGAGTGGCGGCGCTCGGCGTTTGGAGTCGTGCGGGCCGCTACCACGCAGAATGCGTGTCCAGGCCAATGACGACTCGTACGAGGCCACTAAGGACCGTATGGCGAGAACTGTCGCCGCGGAGCAGAGTAAATGGTCAGTACACGCACTACTTGCACCCACCACAGTTTTGCACATGTAGTATAAATGTATAAATTAGCCCAGAAACTTTGCGCTTTTTTTGGGAATAGAACAAGACGGGTTTTATAGCAAGAGCTTCATATAACTTGATAAGTTTGGATTCTCACTAAATGAGCCTTGCTTGGGAAAGATATTAAAAGAATATTCGACACTTCGTTAAAGGCTCTTTATCTTTTTATCTTTTTCGGAGTCATTTAGCCAGTTATTTTCCCAAAAATTCTGGAATTTCCGCCATATTATTTCTTTGTACATTGATAGTGGATTGAGAATATAAATAGGAAACTTGATTAATCTAAAGCTTATCAAATAAAATCATATCACCGGGAATAAGTTTTGTAAAATGTAGGAATACACTTAGATCTCATAGTCACTGTTAATTACCCTCACTTTTAGGTTTACTTAAATGTTATGAGCAATAAATTCCGCTTGAGCTCACTCAAATGGTCCTATTCCAGCACCCGCGTGATCAAACCTAACCAGACGGACATCGGACGTCGCGTCAAAGTGCGCACAGCGCATCCTTACTCGGTTGCGGGAGCGACCCAGTTAGCCGAACGGGCGGAGAGGCCTGACCGGCCCGAGCGGCCTGAGCGGCCTGAACGGCCCGAGCGGCCCGAGCGACCTGAACGGCCTGAACGGGCAGAGCGGCCTGAGAGGCCCGAAAGACCCGAGCGGCAAGAAAGGCCCGAGCGGCAAGAAAGGCCCGAGCGGCAAGAAAGGCCTGAGCGGGTGGAAAGGCCCGAGCGAGCGGAGCGGCCCGTCCCGCCCGCGTCGCGCCCGCAACCTCCGCCGGCCGCCCCGCCGCATCAGCAACACCCCCAGCATCAACAGCACCCGCAACACCCGCCCAACCCGCACCAGCCGCAGCGGCTACCCCCTAATCCGGATCTCACTAGGCGGTCCCTGAAGTAAGTAATGCATGACTGTTGTTAAACTAAGTAAGATAGCACAGTAGCATGTCAAGTCAGGAGAAATGATTGCTTAGCAAATTGTCCGTAAATTTAAATCACCACTATCTAAATCACACTAATAAATTGCAAATTGAGACATGTCAAACTGCTACCCAATCACTTTTGCTGACTTTATAGTATTGGCAGAAAACCTGCCTATTTTAGCAAAGAAGGGAAAGTATATTCTAAACTAAAAATCAAGACTCCCCCTCCACCACTCGTGCGCAAAAGGTCAATGGAGGGGCGCCTACGTGCGACTAACATGATCTCTCTTTTGCGCACTACCTACCATCATAATTTGAACTGCAGCCATGCAAATGGATGTTTAATATACGTTAGTCACTTACGTAACATTACGTATGAAACATATCTGGAATTTGAGTGGGTATTACCGATGATGATGACGTCATACCAAAGCTTATTCATTGCAATTTTCACAACCTTTCACAAATATTGTTCAATATTATCAATATTTCAGTCTATTACATTATTTGATACAATAATTTGTAATATTATGAATTTTCTTCGAATTATTTAAATTCATAAATTCTGGACTTCTACGTTATAAAACAAAGTAATTACGTAAGGGTCATATTCTATTTCATATTTAATGATACGCGAAATTGTGACGCTTCATGGGACGGTCTTATGATAATTTTGTCATATCGTTATCATAATAAAACCGAAGTGATAATTTGCGGCTGATACACAAAGGAACAGCGGTTTGCGTTACATTATTATGTACAAAATATTTACAAAAAAAAAACATTTAAAATTTACCTACGGCATGAAAAAGTAGTTGTCTATGAAACGGTACGATTACGACCTTGTTTTAATCATGATGTTACTTTTAATTATCTATCGCATTAGTGAAAAATCTGACTTTACTTGTTTTGTAACGTACAAACCACGAAAAACATGTAACTTTTTTAGCCAATTTGGACGATAGTGTCATAATAGTGCTGAAACGACTGTAGCATTTTTTGTGTTCAAACAAATGATGGACATATTGACGTATGCCTTCATATTATTTCCTTGTAGTATTCAATATAATTACATGACTCAGAGTCAAGGACAACATAAATTATTTCTATTGTACTATGGAAATGGTTTGCAAGGTGATTTCCACTACTCAATAAATCTCTGAAAGTGAATTATTGGTTCACTTTTTCATGATTATCTTATGCTGGCACTTCACTTGGCGTATTTGGTCAAATGTTTGCGTCACATTTACAATACAAAATATACCTTATGCAATTCAATATAAGGTTAGTTTTGGGTTGCACAAATGACGCGAATGTTTGGCCAAATACGCCAAGTAAAGATTTATTATGTGACATTGTTGCCATATCAGACTACTGAGGTTGCCTTGAACTTTTCCACGATGCGAAACAGATAAGACACTTGAAACATGACTAACGATAGAATGAGATAATCTTACAACCAAGTACTGAAAAGAAAGCAACATCCGCCCGAAAGAACAACAGTCTGTACTGTTTAGGAAAATACCCATAAATATTATTGGGAATTACAAACGTCAATTAGGAAATCCCCGAACCTAATCCATCGGAAAGCGAAATTAATTATCAATGAGATAACCAATCGTGGCACAACAAAAAAATCTTTTCTATTAATAGGTTTGGTAGTTATTCTCCTTCCCATATCTCGATTCAATTGGACTTGCTGTAACCTGTAACATGTTTTCTTCTTTCATACATCTCTTAACAGCCGCCATCAGCCAGCCACTTTTTGAATTCGAATTTCAAAAAATAGTAGAGAAGCTGATTTAAAGGCAGATGTATTTGCGGCCAGTCATACATCACTCGTAAAAGAAGTCTTTCACTATACATAAGTTGTTACTTTCAAAATAAGTAACAAAAACTAACATAAACGTTTTCTTCTATTACAGAGAAAGACTTATACAGTTATTAGCATTGAAACCCTTCAAGAAGCCCGAATTGTACGCGAGGCTTTATAGTGGTAAGTCGAGATTTCGAGCACGCTGTGCATTCGCACAAACTCCACTTGATTAACGCTCGCCATACAATTACAGAGGGTATCAAGGACAAGGAGCGCAGTTTGGTGAACAAGATTTTGCCATCAATCAGTACGCTCAAGGATAACTGTTACCACTTAAAAAGAAACATTTGGAATGACGTCAACGAGGACTGGCCTTTTTATACTGAGGAGGAGAAACGTATGCTCAAGAGGTATGGTATTGTATACTCTCTGATTCTTACTAAATTTAGCAAAAGATTGGCTGTGATGTTGGGTACACACTGGGCCATTGAAGGTTGACAATCATTCGGCCAATGCCTTCATATTATGCTTTCCAAGCCTCTGATGCTCTTCAGTTTTAATCTGACCGAAGATCGCAGTGTCGCCTAATTTTTGATGTTCCATGGCCTGGTCTGAACCCACCCACATAAGCCAATTTTGACGAAAAACTTAGTAAAGAAGTAAAAATATAGATTGTATCCTAGATAACGTAAAGGTAAGTTTCATCAAAGAATTCAGGAAGTAAATACTGCAAAAACCAGTAAGTAAAACTTATTTTAACAATCCAATGCCAAAGCAATGCGAGTTCTCGAATGTTCTTTATTAAATATCAAAGTATTCGCAGCTGTCCGAAATTAAATTAAATATTGTATGAAATTGATTCGCTTGTAATGTTGTCATGTTGACGAACATTTAAATAAATATAAAGATGTTATTTAAGTGTTGTTTTCAGTCCCAGTCTAGTATACAAAACAAATTAAATTGAATTATGTTATTGCCAAGCTTGAATACTCAGATAACGAAATCTTCCATACATAAACCATATCTATATAAAAATGTCACACTATCTTTCAACAATGTCTTCGAAAACAAGCTAACATAATTAGCTGTATTACTCTCCAGTTTCAGACGAGATTACTTACACCGGCAAATAAATAGAAGTGCGAAAAGAAACGTAGAAACTTCCGGAACAATAAATGCTGTTCCAAGTATTCCACTGATACTATGGCAACCTTAATGCTGTGATCATCAAACTTTTGCCCCAGTTTTAATTGCGAACGTCTCCATCATACTTTTGAAGACTATGCGGATGCTGACATGAAATCTCACCACCATCCTTTCTAACCCACAGGCGGAAACCTCAAAACCTAACGCCACCGCTAAGCAGCGACTCGGCGAACTCTCTGTCCCCGCGGGCGTCGCCCAGCGCCGGCAAGCGGCCCAGCAGCGCGGCCGGGCTGGCCTCCCTGGCCGCCGGGCCGGGCGCGGCGCCCAGCTCGGCGCCCAGCGCGGCGCCCAGCTCGGCGCCCGGGGCGGCGGCGGCGGCCGGCGTGGCGGTGCTGCCGGCGCTGCTACCGGACGAGCCGCCGGCGGCCAAGAAGCAGCGCATCTCGCACTACCGCCGCCCCTCGCCGCCCTCCTCGGGGTACGCCACCACGTCCTCCGGCGAGCGGCAGGCCTCCGATAACGAGGATGAGCGGACCAATGGTGAGTCTGCTGTTACTGTCTTAGCGGCCTAATATAACTAAGTACGCCAATACGTCTATCTTGGGCAAATAAATGACAGCAAAAAAACAAAATTATAATAAAATGGTAAAAATCGACCACGATGACGACCATAAAGGTCGCGGGAATCCGCTCGATACGAGAAGCACAGCACCAGTCCACGTGGCGACACTTGGGGAGGTCTTAGTCCAGCAGTGAACGTCTTTCGAGTGAAATTTTGATAGCTAAGTTGAAAAGTAGCCTGCTGTATGGTCACGAGTGATATAAATGAACAGAGTCTGAAGTCAGTGTCAAAAAGAGAATCAACCTATTCGCACTCATTGATAACTAGATATTGTAATCGTCCTTTAATTGGGGGGTAATGCCCCCTTGTTACTCGGTTCAGCAAGGTTGTTGACCTTTATATTGAAGCCCAACCTGCTGTAGTAGAGGTCTCTTTAAATATCATGAAACTCAAATAAGTAGTGTCACTGACCCTTCGAGTCGGTGAGTGTCGTGGTACAAGTAACCAAGGTTCAATCATAAGTTCATGCCTTTGAGAGCAAGGTCTCCGAAAGGTGAGGTAAGGTGACTGGAGAAAATACGACTCACGGAAACTTGTCAGAATAACGTACTTGGGCGAAAGATACTATGAGTACACAAGTCAAAGTATGAATCATAATAACACGTAAACAAATGTTCTTATTACTGAATAATTGAATTGCGAAAACATTTGCAACGGTTTATAAACGTTAATAGAATCCGTTGCAATTATACTGTAACTTTATTAAAATACTTTACAAATACATACTAATGATTTACTCCCGTAGTTATGGAGGATGGGAAGTGACGCTAGTAACACCTAAATTAAAATAAAGGAAATGGAATAGCCGTAATAACCGGCTTTCGTGGCGGTAGTATGCGAAACTTTTTGATAGCAAGAAAATTTATTGTTTACCTAGCAACAATGACTCATTAAAAAACGATTCATTCTAATTTGGAGCAACTACGAAATACTGATTACAATAAAGTCAGTGCCTTTCACTTTTTTAATGAGATGTTTAAATGTGTTCTTTTTAATATTTTCAGTTAAAAAGGACAATGGCTATACCCTCAATTATAATACTGTAAAGGATCTCTGTCCCAGTCCTGTGAAAGCGAACGGTTTTAGAAGTAGTCCCCCAGTAGAGCAAACTAATATCACAGGTATGTACCACAGATAAAAAACGTATAATAAGTGATCATTAGTGAAATTAGGTGAACAGTTAGCCTGACCAAGTTTAGAACGAGCGTACGGTAGCAACATTAATCGTAGCCTTATAAATCTTTAGAGCATACAAGCGAAGGCTACCGCAACTCACTCACTCGTCCATTCGGACAGTCTCAAGTCTGAACCGACCTTAAAAACTTGGGTCATAGTAACTGTTCAATAATTACTTATAATGATCTTATTTGTAACATTCTATTCTTGTTTATAAACAGTTACAAGGATCGCATATAAATAACGCGATAATTTTCTCTCCAAGTTTACAAATATTTCAATTTTTAATATAAGAATTTATGCAAACATGGCCATCGCAGGTGACTGACACCTGATTAAATATCTCTGTTTTTCGCAAAATATGCAAAACTTAACGATAGTCAATTTATTTTTTTCGTAGTAAGTAAAATTTGTTAAGGATTTGAAGAATAATTTTGTTGTTGTTTTTTTTTACAGAAAAAGACATCACAAATAATGAAACATTAGAAAATACTACAGAATTACCGCCTGTCCCTGATGAGAATATGACTGATTTGGAAGAGATTGAAAGGTAATTTGAATTACATACTTACGTAAAATCAGTAAAATAATTATTTTAACGTACACTTAAGGTTTTCCGTGGTGTATTTACAGAGAGTATTTTATTTAATTTTGGCGTAGGTCTAGAGTTACTAAAATCACACTTAGTTTGCAAACCCATCGCCATCTATTAAAGTAGCATAAATCATTCCCTAAATTGGTCTTAAAAGTAAAATTGTAATGGATAGTACGCATTTGATACATACTATGTTTTTCTTTATCCCCAGATCATCAAGGATTTCAAGGTAAACAAACATTTTGAACTAAATTTAAACGGTATCTTTCACACGAAAGAACGCGTATCGAGAATTTAAATCAGTTCCGTGATTGATTCTAAACGAGATCGCTACTTTAGAGCGTCGTTTAAACGCAGCATGAAAATTAAGATGGCGTCAATAAATTTGCGTGGGAAATGCAAACGTGTGATGTACCAATAACAGTATAGTCGTGCATACATGTGGCCGTTTTCTTTGAGATTAGCATTTTGTCAACACCTGGGCAGGTGTAGTCTCTCAAGAAATCGCTATGCAGTTGACATTTAGATCTTCTGAATGTGAATGTCAGAGTTTATTTCAGTACGATGACTCGGTAGCAGCTAGTTCACCTGTAATTTGTATGTAGCGTACTTGGACTAGTTATCATGAGAATTGTTGTTGGTAATCATCTTGATTTTATCGTTGTTCCAAAGTTCAAACTCCAGGATGTCTAAAGAAAGTCGTAAAGTATCAGGTACAATATTTCAAAGTTTAAACTTCATTATAATTTAGCTGGTAGGTACTGTGTATGTTATAATGTAACAAAACACAAATGGAAGTTCATTTGGAAAATCTCAAAATACCAGGATATCGATTTATATAAAATTCTTCCGTGACTGGTGACTGACAGAAAACGCACAGCCAAAACTGCTGATCGTAGAAAGCTGAAATTTGGCATGGAAGTTTCTTGGGGAGTGTACGGGGGAGTACTAAGAGAGGATTTCCCGAAATTCCTACGGAAACGGGATATGCGCGTACGAAGTCGCGGGCAGAAGCTAGTGATTGATAAAGGCATAACTAGGCTCGTTTATATTAGGCCTTCTTCAGCCAGGGTAAGATACGTAGGCTAGGAAACACTTCAATAACCATAACTTTTCTTTCTTTCCAGGCAATATCCGCCTATCACTAGTTCTAATATTCGGCGGGCGTATAAGAACGAGTTTGCGGAGTTGTATACGGAATACCGGTCGCTGTACGGTCGTGTGGCGCAAGTGGCTGCCCTGTTTACTCGCTTAGAAGCCGAGCTTAAACGCGCGCAACCGCTGTCGCCGCATCATCAGGTATGTTAACATTCATAATTCAATAGAAGCGAACAGCCCCGGATTTATACTCGGGTACGATATAAACTGTGATCATGGGATTGTATGGGGAGGCCTTCATCTAGTTATGAACGTCATACAACCGAAACAATGATGATACATAACATTCGTCAAGACCTGTAAATGATGGTGAATACAGCATTAAAATCTATTCAATAGTTTAGGACAGTGAAAGCAAACAATTTTGTTTCGTTCTGATTGGTGTGAAGGGTGAAGTAGATATTTCATCATTTTTCATCATGTCAAATCATGCCACTAGAAATGGTGCGTAGATCAGCGTTTCCCATTTGGTGGGTCGCAGCATTCCCGCCTTGTTTTTTAAAATATCACTAAATAGGCGATACCGAAATATTAGTACTAGAAACATTTTTAATAGTAATATAATCATACTTCTAATAACAATAATTGTGTATTATTTTACTTGATATAACCAGTATTGAGTGAGTGGGTCACGAAGGGGCAGTGTGTAAATTACCGGGCCATGGCAGAACAATGTTTGGGAAACACTGGCGTAGATTGATCAAGAGTTTACTGAACAGACTCGACCGCATAAGTCAAAGAATCATAATATTGATTATTGAATAAAAAAAACTAACAAAGAGTATTAATTACTGCCTACTTAAAGATAATGCACAACGTGTGGTCTTATCGCTCGCGTCTTCCAGACAATCTAGAAAACGATAACTGTATGTGACAAACAACACAGTCGACTTGATTGTGAAGTTTTCCTCAAAGGATCTCTTTGCAGAATGTTCAGCGGACATTCCTATAGTTAATTTCTGCACGGGATGATTCCCATTACCATACGATTTTTTTTTCTTAGATAAACATCTACAAGTATAAAATGAACATTAGTATGATGGAAATTCTGCAATGCATGCATCAACTCTAAACGATATATAAATCAGAATTACGTGATCCATTGAGAGTTCGATATGTAAACAATTATCTACAAGATTTCTATGAATTGTGATAATAGACTGTCGTATCTTTTCCTAGATAAACATTTACAGATAAGCATGATTCAGATTTATTTTAATTTAATTACGTAATGTAAATTTTACAATAATTATTGTACGCCTAAAATCGAGTATCAAATCACGTGATAAAATATTGATAAATATTGTAATGAAGAACATAGATAACTCAAAATTACGTTACTATTGCAATCATTTTCATGAATCATCAAGGCTTATTCTAAATCTCGAAGGTTCTAGAACGTTTGGAAGAGAAAATCTGCTGACGCAAGATTTAGCGGTCATTGTCATGATCACTATCAATCAAAAGTTATATTGTTGTGACGTTTATTATGTAATCTTTAACGGTTTTCACACACATTTAAAAAAACATTCCTTTTACGTATGACCAAATTGAACTCAAACAGTTCGCGGTAATCACCCGAACCGGTCGTTGTGGTTTATTACTTAGAGGAAGTCTATGGTTGGTCTTGTGGCTGATATAATGATAAACAGAAAACTTATCACAGAGGCGCGTACTCTACTATAAACAGAATAAACTGTTACAGGACCGGGCATAAATATGACGCACTGATTTAAGTACAAACGCCAGCAAATCAAGCTACCCGAAAATGACAAATTTTCCCAATCAACCTTGAACCTAATACTTTAGCGATAAAGTTGAAAATCTATTAAAGAAATTTTACAGATTGTTGTAGTTTGATGTGCTGGCGTCTGTACATGACGATAGCCATTCGCACTGCTATTGCTGATTATAATCAGGGCTCTACTTTATGGTCTAAACAGACATCTGATTGCATGGCCGCGGCGTGCTATTGGCATGCAATTGCCGTGCAGGGACAATGACAGTCAGTTAACATTTTCAATACAGTGTTATGCACAAAAACTGGCTGCAAACAGCACTTTGTAGATAGTGTGCAATTCCAGTACAATCCGTCTATTGAGACCCTAACTTCATATTGATCTGCCAGGATGTTCTTAATAACTTCTAATACTACTTCCATTTCTCTAATAGTATTTTTATCGTTACACAGAGTATAGAACAACGCATCGTCGACGAATACCGGCGCGTGAACAACGACCCGGGCTACAAGCAGGAGAGGCGGCGCGTTAACTACCTGCATCGTAAACTCACTCACATCAAGCGTATGGTCTATCAGTATGATCAGCTGGTGAGTTACTACCCCTTATAACAGGATATTTATAGTGATTTAACTCCTCGTATACTTACACTAATACGGAAAACATTGGTAAAGATGGTGGTGTAAGAAACAGCAGTTAAAAAACAAGTAAACATACACCAACAGGGTGGCGTGGTGAATTATGGCACATATGTTTCTCATCATGAAGAGGCCTGAGTTCCAGTAGTGCCTAGACGGTAAAATCGTCAGTAAAAACAGACGATATTGTCGTACTGTGATTGGCTAAACATGTTTTATTTTGGTAGTAACATACTATATTATTATAAGAAATAAGCTTTACGAGAGCCTTGGGCAAACTCTGTGTGGCAGAACTTTTGTTTTTGTTAAAACACTACAAACAAGAATATTATTCTTAGAGCCGCTGCAAAGAGAAGGTCTACTTTTTATTATCTTGAATGCAATGGATGTGTTGCGACCCGCGACATTCGTGTTTTTTTGGTTCTATCTTAAAGGAGCAGCATATTAAAGTAGGATTTTGTTGTTATTATCAAATGTTGATAATATTTGATGAAGCTATCCTACCGACCGAGTAAACAACTAGAGTAATATTGACATGAATAAAAATATATTGCAGATAGATTTCGATGATATAAAGGAAGAATTTTCCAACAAACCCAAAGTTGTTCTGTAAATCTTTAGAGCGGCCCTTCAATTTTATTTATTTATTTCAAGTCTGTATCGCATTTAAAGGACTACGGAAACATACCAGTAAGTGATTGTAATGTCACCGTAGATCGATACGTTGTGCGTTTAGGAAAATTTGTTGTTCAGTAGATAATATTATTATTTGTAGATCGATATCTGTGTCTCGTCTTTTGACTGATATTTCGATACCAATAACAATGTTTAATCGTCTAAATCTTCAAAGCTTGCATTGTTTCTAGAACAGTTAAAAAATTGATTAATGCACCAGATTATATAGTAAAAACTGGCTTCCATTTTGAATAAAGCCAACAAGCTTATCACGACAATCAATTGTTATCGGCATCGGTTTCACAGAACGTACGATGTTTAGTATAGTGAATTAGTGATAAGACGTGTGAAATGATATGCAAATATTTTTCCATTCGACTGTTTGAATGCATGTTTTACTATTTTATTACTTTTAGTCTCGAATTGAGTGGTATTTTGATCTAGTTCAATGTTTTAGTGTGCCATGGCGAAAATCTGGTAGAAACCTCTTCGTATGAGCCATTTTTAACCCCTACTTTTAGATAATATGAACGTTATAATAATTTATTGTTTTTGTTTACAGCGAAACTTAAAACCAGATCGTGTTTCGACCGCGAGTACAACGCAAGCGTACTGACACTCGAGTTTCTCGCCGCCCGCCGCTCGCTGCCTTTAGTACTGATACATAACTAACACGCCTACACAGAGCATCTCAACAGGTCATAGACATTTGTATTATAAGATCTATAGTTTTTATACGAGTCAGTGTCTCCCGTTTAGTGACAGAGTTAAGCTTTTTATATATATAACGATAGGCCTTCGATTTACTCTTAACGGTCCTGGTAAAGCCGCTCTGACTGCAAAATGTTTTATCACAAGGATTTTGAATAGCGATCCAGCCTTATAACGTTCGTAAGGGACGGTAATCTGTGATCGATGTCTGGGACCATATATTTCTGTGAAACGCAGTTGTTGTAAATATCATCAAATAGTAAGTAGTGGGACTGCCAGTTCAAGCTGCATTGGTACCATACTTTGATCATAATCTATTCCTGTTGTTAGGGATTCGATTATCGTCTCTGAATAACGTTGTATATAGGACAATCGCAGATTTGTATGTAGTTCTTGTCTTGTGGCAGGTTTGCAAATTTAAGTTTTTTATTCAATTGGATTAATATTTATTTATATAATTGCGGGAATACACGAAGATGCATTCTGAAGTCCATTTTCCTTTGGGGAAATATGGATTCCTAAAATGTGGTTTGTGATGTCCATTCTTCGTGTAATTCCCCTTAGTGGCGTTTTTTCAATGAGTTATAATGCGAATCGTGCACAACATTTTCGCTCGAGTCTTCAAGGAAAAAACCTTAATAAATATGCATGAATCATGCCAATCAACAACTTATTGTCATTGGAATACTATACGTACTAACGAATGACCTCTACTCGGACAAAAATGAAAGTTCGCTATTCGTTCTATTGAATATGCGCTGCTATCGAACTTGAATTTTGCGTTATTTTTAAAATATGCATCAATGATGCACTAACGGTAGCCTGCCAACTGGCAAGACGAACACTATATAGTTGTGACAACACATGGTTAAGGTAATTATTGTTCTGTTTTTAGTCATTCTCATTGTAGTTAATAAATACAAAATATTAAGTTACATAATAGTATATTAAGTTTCATTGTTCTTCCATTAATTTTAACAGAGCGATACCTTGACCATCTGATAAAACAGAGCGATATTCGCTGAAACTGATGTGAGTTCCCATACTGAATAAATCATTCAATACTTTGTAATACAACTGTATTGTCTTCTTTTCGGACCAAATGTTTCTTGCTTTTGTAACAAAGTGCAAATTTTATCAGATTTTTACTTAGTTTTAAACAGAGTAGAAACAGGTCCTGCTATATGTAACTGCCCTTATTTGCCATTGTCATTGAGACTTCGTGACAATCGCAATTTACTCCGTCGTCAGTCGTATGGCGTGAATCTATTCCCCGTATCGAAGACATGAACTGGTTGATTTTATATTGTAAATAGCATATATGTATATTAAAAATTTAAATTATCAAGTATAAAATAGTCCAATTAGATATATGTTCGTCCACATTTAATTCCAGTTGAAAATTATTGCCGTCTGATGTTATTGTTGTCCAAATGAATTTTGCTTATACTGTATGCTGAATTATTTTACTATTTCTCTTGTAACCAGGTCAAAGTGTAAATAATTTAATGTCGCAGACGTATGACTAAGTACTGTAAACTTTGACAATTGTGAGAGTCAATTCTGATCGACTATTGGCCTTCAATAACAATTAATATGCCCTTTTTATCTATACTAATTAGCCCAATGTCGTCCCTTTCGCTTCTAAACAATCCATCCATATTTTAATGTTGGACGTTCATTTTATTTTATTTGTCTTGCCCGGCTTGCATGTTGTAAATAGTAGTATCTTATAAAAGAAATTTATTCACGTTCTTGTTAAATTTTGTTATGACTAGTGTAATAATTCAGGATTATTTTCAATATAAAATAGCATATTTATTAAAATTTGGCTGTGTCGTGTTATTGCCGTGTGAAGATCTTGTAAATAGTGAATGGCTTTAAACTAACTCATCGTATGTCACAAAGTAAACTCTTTATAGAGTGATGGCTACTGTTGTAGTGTTAGAACGGGTTCGGGGATCACACGACAGAGTTCCAAATGCATAATGAGGTTATAGTGTTTGCCAAAATCGCGGAGTAAATGTTTATTTTCTATTGCCAAATGTAACGTCTCGAAAGATAGCAACAACCGGCCAGTGTTGGACATCCACTAGAAATAAGGGGTCTTATTTATAAAAGAAATCTAACCATAGGATTCGTTCAAATATTGATTATCAGACTGTGAGGGTAGACCCGTACGGACTCCCACAACGGTGACGCACGTGAGGCGCTAGAACGTTCACAGCGACGCGGATTGGTCCGCGACCCGCTCCTGGTAGAGCCCGTATAACCGGTATATTGCCGTATCGTACTGAACCCTCGTTTCAGAGCTATGCGGGCGCTACCTATACGGGTCTCCCGGACAGCTGTGAAACCTATAGAAAATTTTAAGTAAGAATCTGCTAATCAGTATTTAACCAATCATAATTAAGGAGTTTTTTTATAAATAAAGCTGTTAACATTTATCTGGTCCTTTTCGGAAATACCCTCCAGATCATAATAAAATTCTTAGTAATTTTAGTATACATTTGGGCCAGTCGACAGACTTCGCCCAAGCTTGAGTACTTACACGATCTATCGAATACTTACGATCGCCGCGTTCAGTCCCTGGTCCAATGTGTGGGAAGCCGTCTTGCATATTTTGTCCTGAAAGTAACGTCCATATTTGAAATGATTTAGCGTTAAGTGATTCTGATTTTTATCTTTGAAAGCAAAGTCAGTTGTGCAAGTCCATTACATATTCCAAATGCAATTTGTAAAAGTCAACTTAAAACGGCATAAGCGTCCTTAAATTTTGATGATGTCATTGTAAAGTTAATTTTCACCTAATGTATACTTCTTTGTTGTTATATGCGTATTATATAGTATAACGCGAACATTTTGCGTAGGTTTACGAAACCTTGTTAAAGGATTAAAGTTACTTCTGTTAGTTTTTTGTCAATTAAAGTGTCAGAACGGCATTAGGATTTCATTTTCATTATAATCGTCAATTGTTTTATGTATATACAGGAACAGTAGATTTTTCATTAGTGATGTGAAGTTATTTGGTCAATTCAAACGTAAGTGCCCTTTTGTTGCTCACGATAATAGTTTGTGGTTTTATTATCGCTTTTTTTTACTCATTATAATGCTCAATATTGTGGTCATGATATTAGATGATTAAATTTCGCTTTGGGTTTTAATTTATTTCTGTTATTTATTTATTCAAAAAATCACTCATTCTTTTCGCCGTAACAGTCACCATAGTAGTTTGTTGGTTACGAAATGTTATTACAATAAAATTCCCTTTAACGTAGTGATTATTTGTATTTACAATTCAAGTCAATGAAGATCGTATAGTTATGAAATTAAACAGTTATTACGTGTCAAATCGTTAATAGGAATCAGCAACACAATCATTTTTACAAAGGAGTTTACGTTTTCTTCTAGCGTACCTAGTGTTTATTGTTGTAATAATAGTTTCCAACAAAAGCTGTTAGTGACTGTTGGAGATTTTCGGCAAGATATTATTTGTGCGGGAATTGACTTATCTCTTGTTTATAAACAGTGACCTTTACAGTACAGCTTACTGACAACCTGTACCTGATAAGTGACAACACCTACTTTTCAGACGTCAATTGATTATGCTCCATAATTCATAAGATTATTCCCGCATTAGTAAATCCCTTATCTTTAACGTTTTGCTTGCCCTTACTTGGTTGCATCGCATGATGTTAAATGTCATTTATTACAAGTATAATAATAAATAAAAAACTCAATTGAAATCGATAGGAACAAACAGTTAAAAATGTTATTGTTACCACTAGTTTAAGCACTATCGATTGTTTTATTATAATAATTCGTAATAACTATTGAATATAACATGCATTATATTAATTGAATCATTCGTTTATTGATTGTAGATTTCTTCTGTTAATATTTTTCGGGGAGGTTGTTGGAAGTTATTGGAAAAATGCATTCCATTTGTCAAAACCGTTGATTTAGCACTGTTCATCGGCGCACCTAGTACATGCATAGCGATAAAAGAATGTGAATACTATATTTTTACAGGCAATAAAAATGCATAGGAGATACGCGGTCGTAATTCCGTTTTGGATTCAATATGACACTAGTGACTAGATCCCCTACTACTAATACGCGTCGTGTCATATTGACGTCTGCATAACGTAGATTAGACCAATATTTACAAATCCCAGACCACTTAAAATAAGATATCCCTTTCTAACGTATTACAATATAAATATCTAATTATACTGTCACAAAGGGAGTAATTAAATGTCAAATGTTGCTCGATTGTTACCGGTTAAGTTATTATAAAGTTGGACAGAAATATTTGTATTTTGTCATGTTTATACAAAGGAAAAAAATATCTCAATAAAATATCATAGTCCATTGTACAGAGTAGAAGATATTTAGTATCTAGTGACGTCATCTTCTTAAATCCTAGTTAGTGATATATTAGGAGTACTAATTCCCAAATATATATCATTTGTTGTCGCATGACAAATCAGCCACAATATTTGTCAACTACGTTACTTTCGTTGTCATCTGATCGCATCTACCTATGAAACTTCAATTCAGGTTGTGTTAACCCCATATTTGAACCATTACAATGAATGTGGCCTATTTTATTTAATTCAATAATGTTATGTATGTTATCGAGTGGCATTTTTGTCATGTGCAAACTTAATATGTTTTATTACTTAACATAGCTGATATTATAGCGGCTTAAGGCGGGCGTTACATACATGATGATCCTTACCTTACTTTAATTTTTAGATGTAGATCTTTGAGTTTGCGTATTCTGATCAAATGTTATTGTAAATTTGCTGTACAGTAATCAGAGGCGGCCGCCGCCGCGAGCCCGGGCTCGACGGCTCGACATCGATCTCGCAAGACTGTCGATTCACCGAACAATTGAATATTATGTATTATGTCAAATGTAAATAGAGTACGAATTAGACATTTAGACATGTTAAGGGATGTAATCTTAGTGTTTTATTTTTATTAATTGCTATGAAATGTATATGACGGGGAAATTATATGAATATAGAATGATGGTTATGGTTGGTGCGAACCGACCGCGCGGCGGCGGCCTTAGCGCTCAGCGCGCAATGAAACAATGCTGCGATATTCCTTGTGCCCCTCGAAATATCAGTGCATTATATATGAGTCAAGATGTATAGACGATGCGGTAGTGTTAATAATGTATAGATACGTTTATACAAGCTCGAGTCGGGCGGACGAGAGAGACAGACTTGCCAGCCGGTTCGAGCGAACGACGACTAGCTATGAATCCTGACATCGGCTCACGTTAATTAGCTTATAAATATTTCATCAAAATATAAAATACACAAAAAAAATGGATATAAATTTCTCGACCAAGTACTGGTTGTTTTTAAATTATTAAAATGTAAAAAAAAATTAGAATATAAACAAAGTATAGGTACAATTTATGAATTATACTTTTCTTTTCGGCATTTCATGTAACAGTGGAAGAGACCTAGCTTTTTGCTACACCGAAATATTTGTGTAAGTTCGCAACCCATGTTCACATAGAACATCCAAGCACACTTGTTGAAGCAACCTTACACAATGTCGAATGTTTCTATATATTTTGTGATTTCTTTTGCTCATTGTCCTCTTCCATTGCTTTTTTTTGTTTGTCAACTGTCTAAGTGTATAATATGATTTTGTTAAGGCAGGGTAATGCAGAAATGTGAAGAGGTACTTTTTTAATTTGAATTGATTGAGGATTTGTTTGAATGTTTTAAATTGAGTTACTTTTATCCATTCAATGGAATTTGTATTGTTATGAAAGGAGCCAGAGTTTGTTGTTTTTTTTTTAATTAAGTCAATTTGAATTTCGATTTAATGAGGCAGCAGATTAGTTTATTATAACTGTCAAGTTACCACAGAAACAATAGTCAGATGTAGGCTCTCTTTGGCGTTGCCCTTTATAGTTTTGAAAACTTTGGCAGTGCGCGGACGCTAGCCGTCTGCAGTGCTTATATGAAGGTATAATAGGTAGTCAGTATTAGATCATGCAATACATGAGCTGAAGAGAGGTTGTGAAGAGTATCGTTATAAAAGGTACCTATTCAAAATCTGGACAAACAGACTAACTTATACGACAGATAGTGTTGCTGCAATGTGCATTTATGCCATCTTCACTTTAATTTGAATAATGGGATCAGTGCCAAACTTTCTCCTTCTTATTTAGCTCAAAACGATGCAATTGTTAGCATGCTTGATGAAACAGCTAAGTAATTGTTTAGTTAGTCTGCCATTTTGTGAATATTTTGTTTTGATAGTAATATGTAAATCTTTTATAATATATTTGTTTACAATAAATAAATGACAACATTATAAATAAATGAAATTGTATTTTCCATTTAAACTGATGAAAAAAAAATATAAAAAGAATAATATGCAATGATATCTGATGTTTCATTTTAGGCCTTGGCCTAGTAAAAAGTGACTTCCTGTGCACATTCGCACTTTCGTTGTACATTTCATATCTTTTTTCCCTGAGTAAGTTAGTATACTAAAACTAAACACGATAACGTACGAAATTAGAAACCGGAGGCCAATAAGGTTTATTGATAACTCAATGAGAAAATTAATATTACTTTTGAAGAAGTTTTTGCCTATTGTCAATAGCCAAGGACAAATTCACAAAATAAATCTTGTATTAGCACCGGAAGCTCGTTCAAGTTCCGGGCTAAGAGAATAGGACGTGTTTTACTCTATAATGTTGTCAAAATAGAAAAACCGGCCAAGTGCGAGTCTGACTCGCACAGGAAGGGTTCCGAACAATCACACTAATATTATAGAGGAAAAATTTATATTTTTGTGTGTGTGTATGTTTGTAATGAATAAACTCAAAAACTACTGGGCCGATTGCAAAAATTCTTTCACCATTGGAAAGCTACATTATCAGCGAGTAACATGTGCTATATTTTATCCCCATATTTCCACGGGAACGGGAACAACGCGGGTAAACCGCGCTACGCTAGTTATCTATAAAAACACGTTTATCATATGGGCTCATATATAAAAAACAGGTTTTTTTTGCCGTTAATTTAATTTATTTTATTTATTCTTCATAATTTATATTTACTTTATTCTGTTTTTTTTTTTAATATTTGTGTTATAGCGGCAACAGTAATTCATCATCTGTGCAAAATTTCAACTGTCTAACTATCACGGTTCATGATATACAGCCTGGTGACAGACGGACAGCGGAGTCATAGTAATAGGGACCCGTTTTACCCTTTGGGTACGCAACCCTACAAACGCACAAATTCTGCCGGTCCATTCTGTAAACTTGTCGAAGTGAAGGCTTGGGTGAAGTGATCACGAGGTGAGCTGTCAACCCGTACAATCAAGATGGAATGACAGCTCACTTCGTGATTACTTCACTCAAGCCTTCACTTCGAGATGTTTACAGAATCGACCGGCATTGACAACTTAATTTGGTCGGGTTATACGTGGATGGAAAAGTAATGAAAGCTAATATCTCCTAAAATGCAACACCTAAGAACATGAATTTTAAAAAGGGAGAAATCATAGAGTTTCTAATAGGGAAATCTTGAAATGAAAATTTTAACATCTTAACTACCGCCACCCCACCAATGGCATGATATATCTCGTAAACTACCTACTGGAGTACATATTTTGAAATTTGGGTAGGTACTAAATTTTATCCTGCATTTTCTATGAAGATTTGAGGAAAGCGATAAGCTCCTCAAACTTGGAATCAACATTCAAAGTCGTGGTCCTGCTGAACGAGCGCGCGAAAGTTATCATCATTGATTTCTCGGTGAATACAAATGTTTCAGTTCTGCGTGTTTTGTAAGAAATAAATCATTTAAAAGGGTAGGTACGATTTCTTTGTATAGCTACTTAGAATAGCTGTAGCATGCCCCCTTTTTCGACGCTCATGGTGGTCCTGCTCAAGGGAGAGACCTTCAAAGTCGATTTTCTCGAAAACTACTAATGAGCCAATTTTGTTGTTTGGGTACTAAACTGATTAGTAGTACTAATAACTGACTAGTAGCGATTGGCGTTGGTGGTAATGGACCGTCCGTGGTATTAGGACTTGAACATTGGTCAGAAACCCAAAATTTAAGATGTCTTACTAAAGAGTATCGTACCTACTGTACAGGCACTGAGTTGTGGAATTCATAAAAGCAGTCGCTTCATCTCTATGTAAAATACTGGTATTTAGCTGCATCCAGCGGACAAACTGGAAGCCGACTTCAAAATAGTTGGTAAAAAGAAAAGGCTAGGCAGATGTTGAATAGGCATTCAGAAATCTATTTTTTATTCATATGAATGGATTTTGATGATTTTTTTTATTCGAAAGCCTATACTCCTGTGGTGGTCTCATTGACACCAAGTCAGACTGATGATGGGATCCTAGGGAAATTGAGGACAATCCTCAAATTTTAAAGGCACACACATTGTTTTTCATTTACTTTCTAACGCAATTCAGATAATTTTATTGTGCCTTTTAATCAACATCTCATCTTGCTGAGCTGATGATGGAAGGTATAAGTCAGAATCTGAAGCTGGGATCCCAGGAAAAATGTTTGTTCTACGATATTTTCGCCAATTGTCAATTTGTTTGGATGATTCTTTTTTTCGTGTGGAAGAGTATTTTTCCAAACAGGTATCATTTCAATTTGATGACGATCTGATGAAGAACTTCGGATGTCCGAAGTTCTTCATCAGATCGTCGTCATTTTCTATTTTCTACTAATGAGTGGTTGAAGTATTTTTTTATCAAATTGCGTTACAAATTTTACTTAAAATAACATCTGCCTAACTGTAAAACAGTTTGTCGGCAGTAGTTTCACGTGGATTTCGCATGAGGTCTAACTAACAATATAAATATTCAAGCAAAATCTAATTATAATCTAAATTGGCTATATGAAACTAAGGCTAAATTAGTTTTGCTTACTTAGCTTCGCTCGAAATTAGTTTTTTTTACGTATTGATTATTACATATTACAAAATAAATCTCTGTTTGTTCAGTTCTATTTGCATCCACAGAATTAGTCGATTTGTGTGGTTGGTAAAACAATGAGGATATTTTTTTGTTATCTGTGAGGAGTCGGACGCAGTCGGACGTCACTAACAGAAGTGAAGTTCGTGCAAGACAGCAAGTTGATTATCGCGAGAAAGAAAACTGAGGATATTTTATTTTCATTTCGTTTTTCCAATATAGATTCATTGTAGCATGAACAAACAATGATACATTTCAAAGATAATAAGACGAAATCGGCACTCAGTACAAGATGGGCTCAAATGTCGAAACAAGAACAAATAATCGAAAGAAAGAAAATGGAGATACAGGCCAAGTTGGAGTCTCAAAAGCAGGCTGCAGCGCTTGCCGCTCAAGCAAAACTATCTAAGTAAGCCTTATTTATGAAATCCAATTATGTATCATTACTTTTTCACGTTCTCATGAAGTTGTAACCATTCGTTCTGGTGTAACGCTCGTGGAAAGTGTTCAAATCAATACGATTTACGGAAATGGTTTATGGCATCACTCCCTAACCAATTTTTTATTCACATGTAACTTGTTAGCACCATCGACATATTATCAAGGAAGCAGAAACAAAAACACCTGCTGCTTGCATGGTGTGGAATATTCATACCATGCCTTATTTAAGTTAATTAACATCTATGTCATGTTCAATGTGAAGGTATTGGTTTTGCTCTTTTCAACTAGTCAAGTTCGCCTTTTGTTTCGAGTAATCCTCATTAGGATTACTCAAAACAAATAAAACTATCCTCTAGTTGTTACAGGCTATTCTAAATGTGTGTTTATGACAGAACTTTCACATGGATCCTATACATTAAGTATGCGAAAAGCAAGATATAAGCACCACACATTCAGTGCCCATCCTCCTCTAGGGTCAGGCCTACAATTCGCCACCCAGGTTGTGTCTATGCATAGCTTTGCATGTATATTGCCCTGTTGGTCTCTATATAATTGGACTGCTGAGTGAGGGGTCCTGGGTTTCATTACCAGGTTGGGTAAAATAAAAGTGTTCTTGGGCAGTAAAGACAGAAACTTAACATGCACCTGTCTGTGCACACACCTGTGGACTACAATATCTCAAACATGCTTGGCTAATTTCTGTTGATGTTGAACACCATAACTGAAATTCTATCAGGAGGATTATATTTCATGGCATGCAGCATGAAATTTTTCATAAAAATAGCAGCATACATTTTACATGTAAAACAAGCTTAGCTCTTGCTCTCCAACCCACTTAAATCAGAAAGTATTTTGTATAACACAGTTTTGATGACTTGAATCATATATGACAAAATACATTGTATCTAATCATTCAAACATTGTTATTTTGTAGCACTGTATTTGTTCAGTTAGCCATTATATCACCAGTACAATTGACTGCTACAAAGTAAGCACACAAATGTATTGTATGTTGGAAGTCATTGAACTGCATGACCAGTACAAAATCTTATTGAACATGATGAAAGTAAAATAATTATGTACCTATGGTCTACTTGCCACGATACAACAAGTGTGTGCTTTGAAACACAGTTTAAGCTTACAGTACAGAAATTATAAGAAATTCAAGTAAATATTTACTCAAGCATATTGTTTGAAATACATGTTGGGAATGAAATTGCTGTAAAAGTCTAGTAAATAATATCTCTTTCATGTTTATTTCCAGTCCCATCTCAAAAGATGAGAAAGGCAAAGTCAACATATTCTCCAATGATGGCAGCTTCATGAACCAGTTCAAAGCTCTGCTCGAAAAACAGAAGCAAACTGACAAGCAAGACAACGATCAGGAAAAGCAAGCTCAGAGTGATGAAGAAGCAAAACCAGTCAAGCATGAGATCAAAGAACCCCATAATGATGATGATTTTGAAAATCACTACGGTCAGGGCAGTGATGAGAGGAGGAAGTCGGGAGATAGAGGCCAACAAAGGTATATTGAAACATTAGCTACTGACAGCGGCTTTGTGAATGTCGAAAATGATCCCAAGGGTAAAAAGTAGCCTATGCACTTAGGCTACTTTTAATCCAGGCCAAACCATATTCTAGATCTGTGCCAAATTTAATCTAACTAAAACTTTATGTGCAATAGTGGTACATGGGCGGAATTACTAAAAAAATAATAAGTAATTGAATTTTAACATTTTGGAAAGAATATACAGATAATATAAATACTAATAAAATACATATACATGCTGAAATAATAAACTAATAAATATGATATATAATAATCATACTGATTAAGATCTGTTTAGCCAATCCGGTGATTGAGTAACAAACATCCATCCATCTAAAATTTCGCATTTATAGCAGTAGTAAGATGAATTAACATTTGTTTTGACTGCCACAACCACATTTGGTGGCTATTTTTATTTTACAGTATTTTATATTTGTTTTTATTTATAATAGGAGAAAAATAACACAAGTATGCAAAAATATTATAACTCAGCTGTACAATATAAGCTTAAACTAACTTAAGCTAGATACAGACCAAAAGTTATTACCTAGTAACACTAAACCATGTTAGCATAAACCGGTAGTAGTCTAAAAACATTGATCACAAATTATGATATTCTGGCCTGGCTAGTCTGGCCCTATCAGAATACCAGCGCTGCGTGTCTGGCCCTATCAGAATGCCAACGCTGCATTATTTATTTTTTAGATATTGCAGCATAAGCTGAGATAGGGACCATTTTGGCCTCGCACAGATAATTATTTTATTATACTGTTTAGTTATTAATTTTATTTTACTGGTTTGTTTGTCTTGTGCGAGTCCCAAATAAACATTTTCCTTTTTTCTTTCTTTCTTTCTTTCTATATTATGTTCCCTTTACATTGAGTGGTTAGGGTAATCTATCTTTTATTCCCTCTACATCGAGCATATGATTTCATCCTCACTTCTTTCTTTCGCTTCTTCCTTCTTTCTTTAATTCCCTTTACATCGAGTGTTGCAAGTACAGTCATAAATAAAAGTGTAATACTGTTAATGATTTATTCAAAGTACGAAATGTTACTAGTAGTGGCGGCTATAAGACACTAATAGCATAATTAATTTTGTCAGTATGACTTTAATGTATTTTGTTCTATGAATACTCAGGTATTTTGTTCAATGAAGAGTTAGGTAAATTCAAGATACAATCTCTCTTATGCAGCTAATTAAAACATGCTCTGTAAAATAAATGTACTTTTCATATTTGTTTTGCCTGTACCTTTCCAAACTCGATGTAAAGGTAATAGAAAGCGTAAACAGCAGTATCCTTGCAGAACAATAGCCTTTTAGACGCGACATAGAGGGACTCGACGTAAAGGGAACATATCCAATTTACTAAGACTGCTTCTTCTTTTAATGTTGCCCACATAATCACATTCTAATCTTATTTTATTACTACTTTGATCCCAATTTTGGTGTAACAGTGCTTGTTTTTAAACTAATAATAAAAATCATAGAACCAATGGTCACTAAATAGAAAACTGGTTTAGAAAATGTCACACTAAATCACATGACTTAGTTATGGTAGGTTGTTTCTTGTATTTGCATTTGAACAAGATATTAGCCTTGAAATCGCAAAGTGCTATTGAAACCTGCCATGTTGTCCTCTATGTATATGATTCTATTTAGTCTGTCAGTTAGATTATCGAAAAATATTGGATACGATATTTTTTAATTTATCAAATCAATAAAAAAATACGAAGATAAAACGCATCAAAGGAGTGGGGGCGTGGAACTAGTGACCGACCGAAAGTTCGGTTTAGGCCAAAAAATGGCCGAAACTTTCGGCCGTGCCGAAACTCGAGTATTCATGAACTATCGTGGTCGTTCGGCCAACTTTGCAGCTAACACGAGCTCGCCCGCCGCGCCGCGCGCCTCCTCCGGCTCAGTTCGCCGCCGTTAATCGTAATATGTGACATACATGACATAAAAAAAAAAAAACAAAAAAATATGTTACGCACTTTAATGATTGTCTTTTCATTTTAATTAACACTCCTTAACTCTCTGTTCGTATATGCAAATAAATGTGTAAAGAATACACTAGATTTCAGTATAAATAGAAATTTTAATATGTGTAAGTATGTATGTAAGTTTCGGTTTTCTTTTCATTTTTTATTTGAGATGGGTTTGCTCTTGAGTCTAGTCTAGGTCATAGATGACAGAGACAAAGTCGACGAAACTGAGAGCCTGACCGAAAGTTCTGTTTCGGCTGAAAAACCTGTTTCGGTCGGACACTACTTGTAATGTCACTTTCCAGTAAAAAGTGTAGTGGTAAGTGAAGTCACACGAATTTTCAACGCACTGTATCGTGTCGTAAGATTCCGGTCGATTCTTTCAACATGTCGAAGTGAAGTGATCACGGGGTGAGCTGTCAATTCATACTATCAAGATGGAATGACAGCTCACTTCGTGATCGCGTGACATCTTGGTTGTGATTCTTGTGTGTGGATTGATTGCTCACTTCGACATGTTTACAGAATAGACCGACTCCCCCGCTCCACCCAAAGCGGAAGAAGTCATTTGATGATTTCCCATCCTTAATCGTCTTAATTTTTTGTGTACGTCACAAAAGAAAAAACCCGTGCCCTTTTTTCTCTCTATCTGAAGGACAAATTAGGTTTTGTTAGTCAAATACCCTATTTCAAAATATCAAAAAATGAAACACAAAAATTGAGTGCATTGAAGAAAATGTTGTGATTTAAAATCGCATTTTTTATTATAATTTTCAGGGAGAAACATCGACGCTGGAATGACAGAGGTCGACCCCGGCCCCACAGCCCTACAACACCTGTTCTGGAAGAAAGAAAGAAACTTATAGTTGATCACAAAAACCCCCATAACATCCCAGCCCTTATGCAAATCCCTGTCATGCCTCCAAACACACAATCCATTGATTCAGATCATAACCAATGGCATCTAGGCTCAAAGTCAGATGAAGATGCTGATTCCAATGGAGACCATGGCCCAAATATGGGATCCTTGCCTCCTGGACCATTACCTCCTGGTATTATGGGCCCCAGTCTAATGGGACCTGGTCCTGGCATGGGTCCAGGACCTAATATGCCTGGTTCTAATTTAGGGCCTGGACCAATGGTTCCTGTCTCCAATATGGGCCCTGGACCTAATATGGGGCCTGGTCCTAATATGGGGCCTGGACCTAATATGGGGCCTGGAGCTAATATGGGACCTGGACCTAATATGGGGCCTGGATCTAATATGGGACCAGGACCAAATATGGGACATGGTCCTAATATGGGACCTGGCCCCAATATGGGTCCAGGGCAAAACATGGGCCCAGGGCCGAATATGGGTCCGGGTCCCAATATGGGTCCTCGACCAGGTATGGGACCAGGCCCTATGATGGGTCCAAGAGGACCAATGCCACATATGCCTCCTGGTGGTCCAATGCCTCCATTCATGGGTGGGCCACCTAATTTCCCTATGCCACCAAATTTTATGGGTCCAAATGGCCCTGGTCCGTGTGGTCCAATGCCACCTAACATGTGTGGCCCTAATATGGGCCCCGGTGGTCCAGGACCGAATGGTCCTATGCCTCCATTTTTTGGTCCACCTTTCCCGAATCCCATGATGGGGCCTAATGGTCCCCCTAATTCGATGATGCCGCCAAATTCTATGAATAACTCCAACATGCCGCCTTTTATGGGTGGTCGCCCACCATTCGGGCCTAATGGACCTCCTAACTTTGGTAATGGTAATGGCCCCCCTATGCCGCCTTTCATGCCTCCTAATTCAATGCCACCAAACTCCATGCCACCAATGCATCATCCTGACTCAAAATCTTTAGACAATCCTCCAAAGAAACCGGATGGAATGACGCTACCCCCACCTCTGCCTCTAGGCCTATTGGGAAACCCTAAGGACATGGATAAAGCTGGAGGACCCTTCAAACCGTCGCAAGGTAAAAATCGTCCATGAACATCTACCTTCCGTGCCTTTATATTATTATTTTCGTGGTCTATAATAATGCAAAGGCCGTACAATAATTATTCTGATTTGATTTCTATATAGTTTTCTGAAATTTAATATACTTGAAGTTATATTTTATTCAAAGAAATTATAGCTAGTGTTGCAAATCAAACTTATCGGATTTCTATTAAACTATAGCACGTTTTCTTTCTTTATGAGTAATTAAACTGCTATTCTGCTATTATTTTCTCTTACTGAAACATTAGTTGCTGCAATAAAAAATAAATAGCAACTTGGCTTCAATGGAACGTAAATTATAAATAATTCGTCTAACTTTCAGAGAATTTGCATCCAAACTCACGCAAACTCTGAAGGAACGAAGCGTAGCTTATCTATAACTATCGGTAGAAGACTATTTGGTTTTACGCTCGAAGATGCGTAGAGTAATGATTGGTAAGCGCTCACAATGCCTAAATGAACACGAATATACTGGCAAGACTATATTGTAATAATTAAATGAAGTCTTACGAAAATAAAATATACACACTCCTACTTGCATAATTTGCTAATAAATTCAACAGCGTAAGATAACTTCCGCTGCCAACTTGCATCGTGAAAACACAAGGGTACCACTAGACTGGTATTTGTACCTCAAAAAGTAGCCGTTAAAATTGTCACGAATTCACGATATCCGGATCGAACGCAGTCTGGTTGCACCCTTCTACATTTTTCAGTTAATTTGATGATGTTTGTTTTTACGATGAAGTGATTGTGGACGTAATCTTGTTCAATTAAACGTTCTACAGCACTAAAAAGGTGATCATTCAGGTATCGTGACGTACAATCTTTACCTTAAAGGTAGTAAGATTAATGTCGGCCCGGTTCCTCGTCGACGTGATCGCCAGACAATATGTTGACTCGTGGTGTGCAGTTCTCTCTGCAGATTTGTTGCCGCCGACAGTCCTGCGCGCCGCCAGCGAAGTCGCCTGCAACGGCGACCCCTGGGAAAATGTCCTGAAAGCAATTCACTCACAAGATCAAAATTTGTGGTAATGCCACTGTAGCCACTTTGATCCCCAACAGGAGGATACGTGCTGTATTCTTTTTATATTTACATAATTTTTTTTTTGTCGCAATCACTATGATGGAACAAGTTCGGGAGAGAATCTTTGATTTTGTATTGACAAAAAACCAAACTTTTTATTCAATCGAACTTTTTTTCACTCTGTTCCATCATAGTATTTTCAGGTTAAGTAAAACCTAACACAAAAGCATCCTTTGTTATTCTTTACCCTTTACATAAGATCACTGTATTGAGCGAATCCTTCCAGGTTCCTTCACAACACAAATTCGAAGGAGTATAAGGCGTTTAGAGATGTAGTTTCTAAGATCAGGGGAGAAAAAGGCAACAAGAAACCTGAAGTTAAACCTGAGGACAAATATGAACCGGAGTTCAGTTTGGAAGATGATGACAGTAATGATGATTATAGATTTAATAACAAGGATCATGATAGGGATGGGTATGTCACAAAACTATTTTTTTTATTTATACACATCTTAATACATTTTTTTTTTGTTCTTAGTCAAAATATGTAAGTAATCTTAACTTTAACCTTAATTAATTTTCAAGTATTAACCTGCAAATGTGTATTAATTAAAGTAATCCTTCAATAGCAGAGACAACTTTGGTTACGGTCGGCCGTACAAGCGGGAGCAGGCAAGCTCTCAAAGTGATGAAGAATCAGACAGTAAGCGCGAAAGACGCAAGAAAAAGAAGTCGCGGTGGAGCGATGACCCGCCCGCCGCTGACATTAAACCTCCCGGAGTAGTGGCACCCTTGCCGACTTTGTTACCAGGTAGAGTAGAATCTTGATGGCTTACATGGAAAATGAATTTTAAGGACTATTAGTAATAACTAAGTTTGATATTTCTTGTGCTGCCAGATTTCATCTGATAGGCTGATTAATAAAGCTGAAGAGTTTGTTTGATCGCACTAATCTCTGGAACTGCCAGTCGGATTTGGAAAATTCTTTTTGTAAATGATAGATAGATTTAGTACAAAGTCACGAGCAAAAGCTAGTATAGTTATATTTTATGGTGACTCTTCACTTGGCGTATTTGCGCAAATATTGCCCTTACTTGTTGGTTAAAAAGTGACCTTTATCTTGATGACTAGGCTATATTATCTCGCATCCAAGTAACTCGAATATTTTGACAAATACGCCTATTGAAGTGCCACCTTAACAATAAGGTATATGTGTATCTGCTTGGTAAAGCATAATGATTTGTGCAGCTTGGGTTAAAATGTTTGACTGGCCAAGTTTTATTTTGCACATTTAAAAAGTATATTATTAATAAAAAAATCCGGTTGGACTAGAAGCCGACCCCAATATAGTTGGCAAAAGGCTAGGCAGATGATCATTATTAATAAAAAATGAAGTCCGAAAACAAGCGCTCCAAATTCAGTCCACACATTTGTCTACTAACTTAGATTCTCTTATTTTAGAGTTGAACATTCTTGATTTTGTGCATATTGCTCCGTATTTTTAATTAACAAAACTTTATCCTTCAAGCCAGTTTTAGCTTCAAAGGAAAATATTTTGCATTAATAGGGAAACTCACTGGTATGCATCAAGTATGTATGTATATTTTTCAATTTACAACTTAGTAAAAAAGGTTTATTATAAAAGCAATGTAACTAATTCCTTCACATTCCATCCACTGATTCCTAGGCGCTAAATTGGCTAAGATAGACGAGGAAGGTATAAAGCTGTGTACAGTCAACCGCAACAATCAGGCCCTGATGCAGTACGCTATGACCAACTACGGAACCACCAACCTAAGTGCTGAAGATTGGAAAAAGTGCGAGGACAACTTCAAACTTAATCTTTTATATCAGGTTGGTATATTTTGTCTTTACTGAGCTATCCAATTAAAAACGCGTAAGGCAGGAGCAGCCGCCAAATAATAATAATGCATGTTGTACTCCAAAGATAATATGAGAAAAAACCTTCTAAAATCCTGATAAAAGTGTTGGTTGAATGTACAATTGCTATGAAAATTCGTCCAGGGGCAGAAATATGTAATGAAGGAATTTTAAGGATGGCGTACGAAAGTAGGCCATCTTTTTTATACTATTTCTTTTTGAGAAAATTCTCATTGCTGAAGGATGTGGGGTTAGTTTTGACCCTTCTTTCATCTTCTAGCCAACCACTAAACATAATAATAATATGGGATTTGAAAATAGGTTTGAAAAAAAAGAAAGTTGATCTTGTAAGCTAAGTTTGAATGTGCTTCTACAGGATATGTTGAAGAAACGACAGGAAGTGGAACGCTTGGCGGCTGCGGGCAAGTATAAGTATGAATACGACAGCGATGAAGATACCGCAGAAGGCACCTGGGAACACAAGTATGTTTTATTTATGTCTACAGAATCCATCAATCAATTTGTTCAAACAATAAATTAATAGACCAAGTAAATCGCTAGACTCGATTAAATAATTGTTGAATGGAATCTCATCTCATCTTTTGACGAAATAGTCGTTGACCAATAACCCGTATTTATAAAAATCTCGACGATATTCATTCATATTTTACTTTGAGAATATGAACTTAGAATTTGCAAATCAGGCAGCTCGATACAGGCATAAGGGCGTCAGTTACAATTTAATGACGCGCGCTCGTGAAATGCAACAGCTGTACTGTGTTCATTTTATACTATATGATGAGTATACAAAGATAAAAATCTTCCAAATATATAAAAGCGTTTTACTTAAAGAAAGATATTTCAGTAATCTCTTATAAAAGCCAGAAACACCAAAAAACCACCATGAAATAAACGACACTTCACTTGTTCAGCCAAATAACTGATTATGAAGTGCATTTTTGGCACACATTCATTAGTCTGTCCCAATTACAAGTGAAAGCAACAGGTGGCGCCACGTGTCCCATGTTTAGGACGTCGCCGTCTTTTAATAACTGTCTCGACGATGTTATCTTTATGTTTTCAAACCGATATAAGTAAAAATGACATGTTTTTATTAATATTTTGTTTATGTCTTGGTTGAGACACGATATCGTGTTGACATAAAAACGAACTATCGTAGATTTTTATTGCGTCTAATAAATTTAAATTACGCAGGAAGCTATTTTTTTTAACACTTGATGCTAGCTTCTTTTTAGCGTGTCGATGGCGAATAATGGTATGCAATTTTATGTATGGTCCATTACTCAGCAACGGTAACACTTTTCGCTAAGGCTGACTGTCCACTGGAGCGGAGAGGAGAGGAGCGGAGAAATATTAACCAGTGGAATTGCATAAAATATCCGCTTCGCGTCAGTCACTGAGATTTTATACGATTATTATTTATTTATTTATTTATTTACACTTTACGCACACAAATGTACAGATGTACGATTCCGTTGGTTAATATTTCTCCGCTCCTCTTCTTTCCGCTCCAGTGGACAGTCAGCCTAACGCAGCTATAAGCTTTACATGTACAGGTGATAGGGCCATGCGGAAGTGCTAGCTGGTCCACTTGACCTCGCCTCATAGAAAGGGATAAAGACGTGGTCTTTTGTGGGACGAGCGAACCTAAGTTGGTATGAAGCTAGCGAGGCTAAAACAATGTTTTCAGTAAAAATGATTTGTTTATATAAAACAATCACACAAACATCAATACCACCTAGTGGGTTATTTATCGTAAATATTTACACCTGGTTTACGGAAAAACACGATCAGTGCCATACAAACCAAACTCCTTTGTTTTTATTTTAAGACAGATCGCTGATTTACTCAGTATTTTTGTTTATCTAACACATTTCTTATTCTTTGTTCGTTTTCGTTAATAGGTTAAGAGCCAAAGAAATGAATGCTACTGAAAAGTGGGCGGATGAGTTAACAAAGCAGGCGGCTGGCAAACATCACATCGGAGATTTCTTACCGCCAGAAGAGCTTAGAAAGTAAGTTTACGTTTAAAAACACATTTAATTCGCTTGTTTTCTTCACAGTCAACATTTAAACGGCGATTAATTTCTTTTTACTGTGTAGTCTGTTTATTTTCAGTTTCAAACAATGTTCGTTTTGCACGTGAATGTTCTAAAATTGCTCGGGAAACTGTGCCACTGTCCTTGATATTCATTGTTTTATGGTGAAACCGGTGCGAAAAATGCATATCCGATTGTCACTATCAGATCCTGTTGATAAGAAACTGAATAACTTTATTTTGAATTATTACAAATATTTTTTTTTAATTTGGCCCTTTTGGGCGCCATTAGTATTTGTAGATCCGGCTCGAAGAACCAGTTTTTTTACGGAATAAGGCAGTTTTATATTCAAAGAATAACCGGGTCTTTCGTATTACTACACAAGACGGGATATTGAATTGGTATAATGTGATAAATTCCATATGCGAACGTCTAAATTAATATAAATGAACATTGCAGATTCATGGAGAAATATTCGGCATTCAAAAGTGGCAAAGAGCCAGACTTGAGCGACTACAAAGAATTCAAGTTGAAGGAAGACAATGTTGGTGAGTGCGCCTAAATATTTCAGTACATCCTCACATTACAGAAATAGCGACAGAAGGTCAAGACACAGTCACTATGTTTACGAATTACGCATACAAGTCAAACATACGGGACTGTCTCTTAACTAAGTACCCACACATAATATTTATTGGATTCCGCATTTATTTTGACATTTATTTCTTATCCGTATGACGTATATGATACAAATGCTCAAAAACATGCCTCGTACTGCTGCCGTGTCGACTCTGACTGTCGCGCATTTGCTTAAATGAATCGCCTTCGTACCGACTCCCGGCAAGGCTATTTTGTCCCTTCATGATATTTGCTAGTTCTGTTTTGCAATTTTTTCATAATGGACCTTTTACTTCTTCTCTTTGTCGTATATTCTTTCTACTACATATTTCGTGTGTGTAACATGTCGAATATTTGGCATCTGTCGTTATCTCTTGTACTATTTATATTGCAATGTCAAGTTATGTCGCACTAGCTATTTATTGGCCGCCATACTGTAGTTTTTTTTTGTCGTCTGATAGTTGACGTATTTAATATCGTATGGTAATCAACGTCTCTAGGTGCGCACAGTCGCATAATAAATTAGCAGTCTTATGTACTATGTATATGTACCTTACTATGCGTCGATAAAAATGACTGCAAGATTCGATAAAGTCTATTGTTTACTGTTTTAAGATTTAACAAGCAGATTTGTTGTTATTGAGTTGGTTCTGTCATTTCTGCTTAGCTAAAACAAGGAACTGGTGGTTTTTTTTGCCGATGGGAAATCATCAAATGACTCTTTCCGCTCTGGGCAGAGCGGAATTCCGCAACCCTGGCAGGCACTGGTCCTAGCCTGTCAATTATGTTGAAACTCCGCAACAAGGAACTGGTGATACGTGTCATTCAATGGGAACTGGCGTTTTGGGGGGCTGTCGTTAAAAAATGGCTGATTCGCAATTCAATTTAAGTAAATGACTTTGTTTCGATTCTTAATACGTGTGGCTGATTTCCTCAGTACTCGCATCTTTAAAACATTTTTAACCTCTTATTTGTCCAATATGCGAGGTCATTTCCTCTCCCACTTGCATCTTCAGCATTGAATGTATCACGATTCTACGAATTTGTTCCGATGTTTGGATACAGTCCAGGCGCTTCAATGAGTTGTAAATACTGATGACACACTTATTTGAAGAATTACCTTTTAGTATCGGGCAATTTACGAGAATCTTCAAACAAATTTATCACATTTATAGCCAGATAATTTTCCAATAGCGGTTATTGACCCTTCCATTCTCATTGAATGACAATAAATGTATAGGTACATTTGTTGACATTCTTATCTAAAAACTGAGTTTTATACATAAAACAGTCCTGAATCATCGTGATCATTGTTTAGCAATGATAAACGTTATTTATTCTTCGGGTTACTATGACGATATATTAGGAATAGGCCAATGTGTCTCTATTCGGTCTGTTCATTCAATATTTTTCTTTCTCCCTTTTTGACATAACACTGTTTATATTTACGAAAGTATTTTAAGTGAAAACTATATTTGTGTATAGGTTTCAAAATGCTACAAAAGCTGGGCTGGACCGAAGGTCAAGGTCTTGGCGCTGAAGGTTCTGGCATCGTGGAACCAATAAACAAGTAAGTAATTTACTTTCCGCAATATTACAACTTAGAACTAAAACTACCATAGTAATTGTGAAAATATTATCCAATAAACCATGTCGACGCAATGAAGCTTATTTATTTATTTATAATAAGCACACCAACAGCACTGTCACTTACAATTAAAATCAAATAACATCTATAATCGGCATTTCAGTAACCATACAAATAACAGGTATGACGTAGTGAATATTAGAGACGAGAAAAAATAAAAAGTGTGTCCAGTAGACCCAAATCCAGAACACTAGGTACAAAAACAAGACAATTTGAGCTATATGTACGTATATTGTTCGCACTGTTTATAGAGGGAACGTCTGTATGAAGCGAAACTCATAGAGAAAACTTCGATAGGGTAATCCGTCAAGTTGGACCTTTCATTATATAGCGTTGTCATGCATGTAAGGGGGCTTTTAAAGGTGGTATTTAAGGTGGATATAGGCAATTGAAAAATACGATGATGTCGCTTACTACGTTAAAATAGTTAATCAACGCGGCTACGTACACGTCATCTCGATTCTATAATTATTGTCAAGTAGTATCGTTGCATGTATTTTCTTTAGTAACGTTTGGTCCATCTTTATTACGTTACGGTATGGTAAACAAGTTATCGACATATTTGAACCAATAAATAACAAATTCATGGCGCCGCGCCGTCATGCATAATATTAGGCATTTTTCTAAGAAATATTGCCTAGAAGCCATTTTGTACTATCTGAACCAGTGGAACTGGTTTCTAAAATTAGCCTCCGTACAAACGGTATTCCAAGAATTTACAATTATGATTGACGTAGGAATATCTGATTATCACAAAACAAAAAATATCAAATTGCGGTTTTTATGGTCCTTAGCTTCTTATGTCATTTTGATTCGTAGTAAATTAGATAGTCGTTAGTAATAAGTTTGTTTTTTACCGGGTTGATCATCATTTACATTAAGAGTTTGTTGAATGCATTTTGGCAATAAACGTGAAAAACAAAAAAAAACAGGTTGATTTATAAAAGGCACAAATATAATATTAGAAATTACTTTACAGTTTAACGCTGATTTTCATACGATAGTATATTTACAAGACATTAGAAATGCCTTCTTATATTCAAAACTCGTTCGCCCATGGAGCGAGTCTTAGTACAAATTACACCTTATTGGAATATAATTTTCATTTCAACAAAGCTTATTATTTCAATTTCTATCGCAGAGCAAATCAGCCTGTAGCCAACTTGGGTCTGGGAGCGTCCACATCCGACAATGTATCGGCAGAAGATGACGAATTCGACGCGTATAGGAAACGGATGATGCTCGCCTACCGCTTTAGACCAAACCCCTTGGTAGGTACCGAATAAAATATAATCCATATTAATATAATAATTCCAAAATAACTCTGTCTGCCTGTCTGTTGGTTACCTCTCCACGTCTTAATTTGCTTTTCGTTCCGGGAGTATGTTCCCTCGAGATAATTTTCGATTTTCACACGGGCGAAGTCGCTGACAGAAGCTAGTATAATAAACATTTATTGGACAAAGACACAACACAACTGTAGCTTTAATGATGGTTCTAGTACTAACAAAATTTTGAATATAACCGTAAAATTATTCACTGCTATTAATTTCTGATTAATTTCGTCTCGTTGATTGAAGACAGTTGAATCGTTCCTTTGGGACTCGTTGAGCTTCATTGTCTTGGCGCATGTTCTGGTTTTCAGGAATTGCCCTGACTCCTTAAAAAAAAGGCGTAGAATAAGATGGAAATATTACTTTTTCTATACGGTACAGTTCTAAGCAATAAAGAACATCGAACTCTGTTTCCTAGCTTTAATAACATCTATAGTTTATTAACATAATAATGGAATATTCCCAATGTTTATTTCTTTAAGAGACACGTAAATTATGTAAAACATCAGAATCTCATTTGATTAGATAAATATCGAACTCGATTGAATTGTTATGGAAAGTATTCGTCTATTTTTAACTAGATTGCAAAATGAAAATAACTTGGAGGTCTACATATGTACCTATGTATGCTTGCAAACAAATGTATTGTTATGGAGATTTCACGTGCATTTCATTCCGATACGTATTCCTACCTCCCACGCCAAAACGTGAATGTAACTCGAAAACAAACTGTCATAATGTATTAAGGATGTTTGCCAAAATGACTATAACTATCCTACAGACGCACATTAAGCTACAACAATCTGTCAAATATCTTTAATAGATTTTTAATAAAGCAGTAGGTTCAAACTTGATTGGAAAATTTGACAGTTTCGAGTAGCTTGACGTCTGTACTTTGCACCTTTTTGCTAATTAGTCAGTCCAGGTTGAAATTAAAAAAAAAACCTAATCGGAAAACGAAAGTGACATTCTAGGATTTCTTCCTTTTTTCTTCCTAAAAAACGAGTTTGAACACAAGTGTTTTAAGCAGTTACTTTTCATTTTTTTCTTTTTCAGAATAACCCACGAAGACCTTACTATTAAGAAGAATTTAAGAAGACTAAAATATTCCCATAGTTAGACAAAGGTTCTGTTCTAATGGTGTCAAATTGGGTTTCGCGGAGTTTATTAAAGATATTCTATTCCTTTTATAAAATGGTTGCTATAAATGTTGTTGATTGTGCTGCCAAAATGATTTCTGTATGTTATGTCGACCGACTTAGTACTTAAGTTCCTTACTTACGGTACAGTACAAAGATTAAACCCTTTATTCGTATAACTGACCCTATTGTTTGTCTTACAACTAAAGGTTTACAGTACACTTATCAACTCGGAAACGGAAAACCTTGCCGTCAACCTATATTAACCTTTTGAACGCCATTGTCACGTATACATGACAAGCAAGCGCGTGCCCTCGCCAAACGTCACAAATATAAGACAAAAAGTACGGCGAATTTGTGGCTTGGCGTCGGGGCACGCCGAGGCGTTTATGCTCTGGCGTTCAAAAGCTTAAGCACGTACCCGGAGCTGCCGGTCTATTCTATGAACACATCAACTTGAAAACTTAGATGGTGTGAGTGTGAAGTGAACTGTCATTCCATCTTGATAGGGTGGATTGAAAGCTTACTTCCTGTTCACAGTCTGTTGTCCTCACACCCGCGTTTGAGGTTCGCGAGCTAGTACCGATGCGTGGCGATGCCGTTATGATGTTGATAAAATTGTGCGTTGCAGTAGAGAAATGTATGAGTACAAATAATAATGACCGACTCCGATGGAGGCGGAGATGATCCGTTTCCGAGTTATGTGTGTTGTTACACCTTTAAATGTTATTTAATTATTCCAATATTTTAAGGTTTTTGTATGTTGCTTCAGATGTGACTGAAATGAATATGAAAATGTTTAATATAGGATTTATTTATAAACGTTTATAATGTCAAAATTTTTATGCAAATGGGTCAATGTTATGTAACTACTTTAGGTACCTACATTATGGATAGTATTTTGCATTATACCCTTTTTTCTAGTAAATTGAGGTTTTCAGTTCAGCAAGGTGCATGAGCATATTTGTATTTAACTTAGACAAAAATACAGTTTTATAGGTGTCAAACAAATTGAATTTATAAATTAATTCAGGATCTTAGGTTTTGAACTCAAACATTGTTCATAAAGGTTCAAATTCCATTGCTACATTGATTTCAATATAGACATTCAAAAATCAACTTAGACTGTATTGCGCTAAAGTAGATAGTTGAGTAACTGCATGCGTTTAATGTAAATATCTAAGATCCTGAAAATCTTGACGAACCCACTAAGCAATAAAAATCCTGTCCTAAAAAGATACAGCGATTTTATAAGACTAAAGTACCTACGTAAAAGGATATGTTCTGAAATACAAAATTATGTGTGTTCTTAACTTGTGTTATAAGTTGGTTATAGCTAGTTGTCAATAAAATTTTAATGATTAAGGTATTTGAATTGTTTTTATGTCACCATACCCTGTGTACTGTTACTTCGGAGTAAGAATCAATCAAACTTTTTGCGGTGCAGAAATAGAAACAAGACTGCAAAGGGCTAAGATGGCCTGCAGCCCTAATATGACGTGCTAATGCCATCCAATTCCGATGATGTAAACGGGATAGTGCTATTCGCTATGTATAGCTCCGTCTCCCTCTTAGAGCGGAAACATGATCGTTTTAATACTTCATAGTAGGGCCTCTGAGTTGGTTAGAACACAATCAAGAAAACAAACTGACAATAATTAAATTTAAACCTTTCCCATTCTATTTTATTGTACTTGATTAGGTATGAGAAAGCAAACCTAAAAATAATAATAAAAAAGCAGGATATTTTTTGACTATCGTTTTTCGTGCTATTATGACATACGCATCACCCAAAACATACAAAAGTAGTTCGACACATGTGCTAGCCGAACAAATTGAATAAGCTGCACAAATATTTGTCTTGAACCGAACCTATATCCGCGACCATGAGCAGATGGCGGACACTGCACCACTAGTGAGTCACGGAGCAAGATCACAAGATAACAGAAAAACGCGAATTGATAAGAGCGCGTTCATCGATACTACATAGATAGTGACGATCAATACTGTCAGATGACGGTAGTTCAGTGTAAATATGGCGCTTGGACCATTTATAGTGTTTGATTCATTGCAGAGGAGTTCTGACTATATTCTCCAGGTCTTACGTACACTGTTTATGAATCCGAGTAATGTGCGGTAGTAAAGATGAATTGGGCGTTTTTCGACTGATCTAATTGTATGATGAATCAAGTCGGTCCGCAATCCCGAACGCCGCGAGCGAGCCGGTCTCTACATCTCCGTTTAAATTTAGAAGCGAGTGACAAAATTTTCATGTGCGAGCGTTATCCATTCAGATAGTCAACAAATTCTTAGTTTTGAAACTGACTTCAAAGTGTACGCATTGTGAATTTTGTGTTAGAAGACGTTTATTACAAAACAGTTTGTATTACGTAGTGTTAAGGTGTAGAGTACAATGCCTGGGTCTAAGAAGCCGTTGCCTATGCGCAAGAGTGCGAGTTGTCAGGTGTATTCGTTTGTTAGCCACGTAAACTCGAGTAGCAGTGAAACATCGGCTTCGTCGAGCTTGTCATCAGACAACTATGATACGCCACTCAGAAGGTAAGGACTTTAATTCAATAATTGATTGACACTTTCGATTTTGTACAAGATTTGATTACAGTTAGTCACCTTGAAGTATGCGCGGTATTCATCTATCTCATAATGTTCATTTTCACTAACGCTAGGCGACACCTGAACTAATCTATCTAGAACAGCCCGTTAAGTCTCACTGCTGGGAAAATGCCGCCTTCTTCCCTTTCCACACACGTCTGTCCTCTGCCATTGCGGGCCAGTCCTTCCGGTAAGAGACATGTTAAGAATGCGTAATTATGATCGCACTGTTTGATTTGAAACTCTCCTATGAATCTATCGTACCTGGATATAAAATCAAACGGCGCATTTAGGCGCAGCCAAGTCTTTGATCGTAACCAACTAGCTTAATCAGCCGTTTAATTGGCGGCCTAGCTGTTTTATTAAACGGCACCGTTTAATCAGCGGCCTAAGTGACATCCCGACATTTAATTGAACAGCTAGGGAAAAGACTTGGTTCAATATCGTTTAAGGACTTGCCTAGCCAAGTAGGGAACCCTGATACGGATAGGTTAGGTCATTAGGTCTGAATGGTATGAGCGAACTGAGCTCCCGACATGCCATTCATGTTAGGTTCCTTTAAAACCTGCAGACAGAAATAGTAGTTTTATTTTATTTGAATGTTGAAATTGATTGTTGTTTGATTTAAGAATTCCCAAAATTAAATATTTTCGTCACATGGTTACCCTATTCTATGAACAGCCTCAGCAGTTGCCAGCCCGTTAATTAATAAATGATGTATTGATACATTGGCTGGATGTCATTTAGGCCGCTGATTAAACGGCACCGTTCAATAAAAACGCTAGGCAGCCAATTAAACGGCTGATAAAGCCAGTTGGCTGCGGCATGATTGTATACAAAGGAAGATCACGTGTGTTTACACGTGGTAAGTAGGTACTTACCTACCTACGTATAGGTACTAACACTAAAGATTTGTAATCTTTAGCTCAGTTAGAATGTCATTTTGAGAGATAACCCTGCTTCCCACATCTGCGGTGTTTTTTTATAGATTTCAAGTAGGCACCTACCTTCAAACCAGCTTATCATAAGAAGGTAACTACGTATTCAATGTTTCAAGAGTAACGGTTATTGTTACTGAATGTTTTAAGAAGCTAACTGTTCTGGCATAAATACCATGATCATAAATACTGAACGATTACCTACTCCGTTCAAAGTAAGTACCTATGTAAGTACCGAGAACTTTATAACCCAAATTACGACTATTATTTATTACATTATTGCAAACGTTTTTGTTATTTTATTTCAAAGCCCAAGGTTTGCTTGTTTATATTTACTTTTCGACGCTCACACGAACCTTAACACTAAATGTAGGTAGATTTTTTTTGGAAATCGATAGTTTTATTTATTAGTCTAGTCTCTATCTACAATAGGTAAGTTAGATCATAACTAGATGCTACAGATTATGATCTGTAGCATTAAAACACTAGGCAGGTAATGGTATGCCATTAGGTAACCTAGTATTTTGTAGTAGATAGATGTTAGATAATTAATCTGTAGGAAAAGTAGACATTTCACCCACGATAGTATCTATCTAGAGTGGTTGAGCTATCAGCTGTAAGATAAATCATCAAAAACATACGATGATAACATGTAGGTACTTAAGTGACAAATTGTTATCAGAAGCGATAACTGTATATTTCAATCTAAGTACTTACCTAAGGATCTCCGTATCCAGGGTGTTACTCTGGCAAGGCTAGGGCCATAGATATCTACAGCTACTATGACGTGCCATGACGATTCCGTTGTAAAAGACAAACAGCGCTATACAGGACATATAGTAGGTAGGTATACTATATCTTTTCAAAACCGAATCATGCTGGCAATGACACGTTAAAGTAGGGGTTGGTTAAGTCAAGCTATAAAGCACCAATTAAGGTTAAGGTAAGACTTTTACTAATTGGGTTAGTTAAACAGAGCGACCTTTCCTCGAAGGATGGGATGACCCGCTCTGACCCACAGGCCGCAACCCTGTACTGTGTGCGAAGGTCGGGCAGGAGTTAGATCGATAGCCAGACGGGAGCTCTGATGTTTAAAAAACTAGTTGAGGTCCTCAACTAGTTTTTTAAACATCAGAGCTCCCGTCTTGCTTTCTAAGCAAGCGTGTATCCTCAACTTGAGGATACACGCTTGCTTAGAAAGCGCATTTCAATCGAAATTATGAATTTGGTTGGGGCTTGGTGAATGAAGTATGTTCAGAACCGTTAGAATACCTAAGTATTCGATTCGCAACTTTTATAGATAGTATAGGTAACTGTATAGGGTCGCAGCGATGGCAGCGAATGAAAGCTGGTGAGATGAGAGAATATCCAACATGGTCAAATACTATATGAGCATGGTACGGTTGTCTTTTAAGAGACTGTTGGCTGGCCAGCCGACAGCGTAGCCGACTTTGTCGTGTGTCAAATCAAATCTAACCATTTTATTATTCCATCGTCATCCCCTCCTGGAATTCTAGTGAAGCTGTTGTGGACCTTTTATATTAAGATCACATGTTATCCACATTGGTAACCTACTTATTGGATAACACACGTTACATGCGAGGATGTAGTAATAGTGTTAACGACTGAATGCTGACGTCATGGGCGTAGACGGTGCGAATGTGATTCATATAGATTATAGACTAAGGTCGTGGTCGTCCTGGCACTGGTGAAGGCGAAGCGACAAGACGAGAGTGAAACGATTTCGCAAATTTGTAATCAGAAAAGAAAAACAGCCAAGTGCGAGTCGGACTCGCACATGAAGGGTTCCGTACCATCGTATTTTTATTATTATTTTGTTGTTATAACAGAAATACACATTGTGCAAATTTCTACTGTCTATCTGCTATTACGGTTCATGAGATACAGCCCGCTGATAGATAGACGGACGGGCAGCCGTACTGATGGACGGACAGTGGGGTCTCGTTGGCCTTTGAGTACGAAACCCTTAAATGCGAAAAGAAAAACCCGGACAAATCTAAAATTTTTGACAGTTTTGCGAAGGTACCTATAGTACCTATAGGAGTATTCAGAAGTTATCTTTGATCAGAGGCCTCTTATGTCCAGTGGTGGACAACTTTTCGGCCAATATAGAAAGGTAAGAAACCTATGGTTTGGAACTCAGACGATTCGTAAATAGCCTATCTATTTAATTAAGTAATACCTATACCTACACGATGGTTAGGTTAAGAAAAATAACCAATTCCCTGATGATGTCATCTGGACATCATGTAGGAATATAACAAGTTGGAAGGTAAAAAATATACCTATTATAAGTACATAGGTAGGTAGGTATTGTAGGGTTCGCAGTTAGTAGGTAATAGAATACCTAAGCGTTCCTACCTATTGGCTCGAATATATTTATTTCTTTAAATAATTAGGTAGGTACCTTAACATTACTAACAATGAGGTGGTGTTGATTTACAGATAAATTAATTAGGTAGTAAATTCGCGTGTGAAGACGAATCATTTTTCTTATAAATAGACGGCTTTAAATAATTATTTATTATTATTAGATATATTCAGGGATGGCGCGGCAAGGCAAAAAATATAAATACGTAGGTATAATAGACAGCGCAACTATATGAATAGATAAATTAGAAAAATATATATGTATAAATAGTAGGATAAATAATTAGGTTAGGTGAATAAACATTTACTAAAATAGCACGGCTAACTTAAAACTGAAAACTGCTGGACCTTCATTCAAAATCCAAAAGGGTGTTAAACAGGGCGATCTGCTCGCTCCCAAATTGTTTACGAGCACACTTGATGAGATACCTAGCCTAATGGAAGACCGAAGGCATTGACGTCGGCAAAAGGAGGCTGACAAACCTTCGATTTGCTGATGACATGGTCCTTTTCAACCTTACAGCTCTATAACTCCACACCATGCTTCAAGAGTTGAGCACAGCTAGCTTCAAGGTGGGACTTGCGATGAATCGGTCTATAACCCAGCGAATGACCAACGGCACGAAGCCTAGAATCGAGGTAAGAAATACATTATGTCGATATCGATGAGTACATCTACTTGAACCAGTTAGTTTCTTTCGAAAACAGGCAAGAAAAGGAAATCGATCGCCGCATCGAAAATGCCGTGTGTTCTGCCCATCCTAACCAACGGTTTTCAGACCTGGTCGCTCATGGAGTCGCAAAAGTTCCGCCTTGAAGTTTGCCGAAAGATGTAATTAAACGCAGCATTCTGGGCGTAAAAAAGACAGGACAGAAGTCGAAACACCACGCTGCGTTTCAAAACGGCAACAACGGACGTGGTTAAGAAGGCTGCCAAACTCAAATGGGATGGGCGGGTCACGTAAGCCGAATGCACTGTGACCGTTGGGCAAAAGTCTCCACGCAATGGGTGCCCGAAGACGGCCGCCGCCATCGAGGTCGGCCCAAAAAGTGGTGGCGAGACGACCTGGATGCATACCGTGAGGGCTGGTACGAGATGGCGCGAGAAAAAAAATCCTGGAAGAACTTGGGGGATGCCTTTGTCAAAAAGGTTAATACAAAAAAATACTAAGTACATACTTGTATAGGTACTGAACTATAGACTGTTTCATTTAAAATTTGAAGAAGTAGCTTTGTACCTAATTGGTAGATCGCACAGGGACCCTGAGACCCAAGATCTACTGACTGATTTTACTGACGAGAGTCAGTCAGTAAAATCAGTCAGTAGATGTTGGGTCTAATCAAGTGGGCCACCCTAGACCTAGGTATATGAAGGCTAGAGCTTTATCGTGGCTTAAAGTGAAGTGAATGTTTATTTATTTACGTACACAATTGTGTGTACGTAAATAAATAAACATTCACTTCACTTAAAAAAAAAATTGTACAGAGAAAAGAGCACAAACGTAGGTACCTACTGCTTATTTCAATAGAAATTACTTCCAACAGACCTGCGACAGAAGAGTGGGATAAGAAACGTAGACACAGAGTGCTAAAACATATTATTTTCTATTAATAAATATAAATCAAACAATAATAAACATACAAACAAATAGGTATATAGTATCGATAGTTTATCTGTAATGGTAGGTACCTACCTAATGAGTGACTAAGGGAATGTTTGAACACCTGGCTCCCTTAGGTATAGATAAGCTTTTTATTTTCGTAGTAAATCGACATCGCTATCGCAGAATAAGTGACGAAGAGATTGTAGGAATATACGCCGTAGTAAGTTTGCAAATTACCTATCTAATCATCGCTTAGTCATAGTTCTTACTTCCTCATGTTTATTCACTGGGGGTAGGTACAAGAGGGTGGGGTTGGGAGAGATGAGGCCTTCGCACCAAGCGCCGCTACAGAAGTAGACGCCCCGGGCGTCGGGTCCCCGGCCACCTACTGCGCGTGCCTGCGGACGGCGAGCGTTGGGTGGCTCGCTGTCCGATCACCTACAGGATCTATTATGACTTCTTAAAACCATCATGATCTCAGTGTGAGAGAGAGACGGAGCAATGCAGACGAATAGCACTATCCCTTTCTCACGGCGGGATCATGATGGCATTGGTAGCTCGTAGTAGGGCCCCAGGCTCTGGTCGATGGCACATTGTGTTCCACGCGCGCTTCAAAGAGATGTCAGCGTAGGACCAGACCAGGAGCCCGCTAGGGCCAGAGCCTGCCAGGGTTGCGGAATTTGTTCGAAAGAGTCACCGCTGCCCTGAAACGCAAATGCTTTAGAAGGAACACGGATGGTTTATAGTCAGTAAGAGTCTGACACGCCCTTCCGCTCGAGCGGTAGAAGTCATTTGATGATATCCCATGCAAACATGATTCGCGGTGTCTGAGTTTGCATTTGTCATGTTATTGCAACTTATTTTATTATTGACTTATATTTGTGTATGCTATTTGAATGTTAATCTGGCAATAAATAATTTCATTTCATTTTTCATTTTTTCATTTCAAAGTACATAATATCATAAATTCAAAGTAAATTAAAAGCCCTAAGGCCGAATGCGCGCTCAAAAGCGCAGCGTCGGTTAGCTAGCTATGGCTATGGGCCTGAATACTGATGAAGGAAGCGTCGTTCGGGGCGCCTATGCCCACTGCCCAGCATTGGACGCATTGTTTAAATGCATAATGACGATCGTGAATTGGGAAGCAGGTAGACTAAGTTAATACAAAAACACCTTACGTTTGATCTATTATTTACCTATCAAATCCAAGTCAATTGTACACTCGATACCTACTCACTAACTATTTTACCTCACCTACAGGTTCAATCGCATCCTACGTACTTCTGTGGCCAGACACTGGCCCCACTTCAAGAGGAACAACGCTACGGCACTGAGCAGGTCGAGAGGACGCTCCGTGTCGGACACAGGACTTTGTGAAATCGTTGAGCAGGGTAAGATAGAACATAATGATTGCTAAACGGATAGGAGACATTAGCCCAGTGGTTGAGGCACGGTTTGGCAAGCAAGAGTTGTTTAGTTAAATCCTACAGGTCTATTGTATTCAGGATCTAGATACTTAACCTTTTGCGTGTCTACCACAGATTTTTATCGTCCAATCCTGACCAAGCCCTTAAGTGTAACTGTCCGACTTAAGACATTTGGAGCATTTTTTCTTATGTCGAACTGTGTAACTTAAGACACGCAAAAGGTTAATTTGGAACCTGGTGAGTAGAAGAGTCCAAAATAATCAGGGAACCTTTTCAAATATAAATAAATATAATACCTATACTATAAGGTCTGCATGATTAGGTGTCTACCTCCATCTTGATAGTCTATTAGCAATTTAGCTTTTTTAACGTTTTCCCTAAAGAAAGAAGATGTTCCTTAAAAAAAATGTTACTAGTTCTAGTCACTTACTATCGATGTTATAACTTCGACCCCATAATTTGCCATAACTGAGTAACTGAGTGCGTCGGCATAACATTTCCATAATTTCCTCGTTTGGCAATCGCAGAGCGATGCTTGTAGTCAATCATCGATCCCATTCAACTTAATTCCACTACTGCCTACTACACCACTACCAAAGACCAATATCCCTTGCAATATGTGCATCTCACGCTACCAGAAAGAGTTACCAATATGACCCTGTCCTTTGCGCTTTGGGACTTTTGGTCAATTTTGAGTAGAAAATATTGATTTGAAATTAGAGGGATACATCACTCCACATCACTCGCAGGACATGATTCAAGCACTAGAGGTTAATCAGTATATTATTATATACAATTCTTCCGTTAACTGACTGAGTGACTGACTGACAGACAACGCACAGCCGAAACCACTGGTCGTAGAAAGCTGAAATGTAAGTTCCTTGGGGAGTACAAGAAGCACAAGACAGGATTTCACGAAATTCCTACGGGAAAGGGAAAAAACGGGATATGCGCGTACGAAGTCGCGGGAAAAAGCTAGTATCTAATATTTAAAGACATGGCTTTTGGGCATCACAGGTAGAGGCTTAATCCAGTCAGTGGTGGGCCTTGACCTGCACGCTTTGGCATAACAATAGCCGTGTCAAACGCAATCCAAGTCAAAGTAACAATAGTTATAAAACATTATGATTCGATTCGATAACAAACAAAGACATATTCAAATCACGAATAACTTAAATAAAAGAGAAAGTAAAATCAAAAGAAAAATAATGCAAAATCACGCCACGCTTGTTAATTCTCGTGACTAAAGTAAAAATTGATCGCTTGGAAACTATTTTTAGAATAAAATCGCGATAAATGGAGAAGGCCAGGCAAAAAGCAATACGCTTAGAAATGTGTGTAAAAGTATTTTTTATAACAATTAATCATAGTTCCAAGTGCCCTTGACTTTAAATCATTCTTGTAAATATAGTTTCATAAGTCCAGACATGTTGTTTACGTTTCGATCTACCGTTTTAATTTTATACATTCGCTTCTACACGTGTTTTCCCCACTGAAACTGAAAGTGTTAGGGGAAATCCAATGTGCCTACCTATTTAAAAAGTGTAGATTTGCCGTCAGGGAAGTAATTGATTAACTTCTTGAAAATTATGCCCCCGACCTTATAATTGCTTAGCGTAGGTAACAGGCACTTCCAGGGTTGCGGAATTTGTACGAAAGAGTCACCGCGGCCCTGGAACGCAAAGGGCTTTACACGCATGAGTTTTACTCAGTAAAAGTCTGACACGCCCTTCCGCTCCACCCAGAGCGGAAGAAGTTATTTGATGATTTCCCATCCCTAAAAAAAAAAAAGGTAACAGGCACTTTGTCTGACTTTTGGTTGACATTTACGTATATAGAATCGTATTGAATAAGATGATAAAACTTTTCCGTAAAATTCCCAAAGAATGCCAAAGTTTGTACAAGGGTGTACAATCTTTGTCAGTAAACACAGCACAGCATTGATCAACGTCGATTGATGCCATCAATGGACGTTGCTCGATTGGTGTGGTAGCTTTGGCTGATCGAAGAAAGAAGTAGAAACTATCGATCGACCTCAACTTATCCATTCTACCATCGATCGACGATCGATCGATTGGCGTGTCTACACCCTAAGTAACATTTGAAAAAAAAATCACTACAAAGTATAAAATAACTTTAATTTCGGAAGTCGGTGTCAAAACTCGAAAAAATAACCAAAAACACCGACTTTTTATTTGGAAGTCGGTTGTTTCATTTATTTATTGAATTTATTGAACAGTTGCGTTGCCTACCTCCGAAGTTCTTCATCAGATCTTCACCAAATTGAAACGGGACCAGTTTGGAAAATATTCTTTCAAACAACAAAAGAATCATCCAAATCGATTGACAATGGGCGAAAATATCGTTGAACAAGCATTTTTCCTGGGATCCCAGCATCAGATCCAAACTTATACCTTCCATCATCAGCTCAGCAAGATGAGATGTTGATTACCAGGCACAATTATCTGAAAAGCGACAGAAAGTAGGTATATGAAAAACATTGTATGTGCCTTCAAAATTTGAGGGTTGCCCTCGATTTCCCTGGGATCCCATCATAAGATTCTGACTTGGAGCCAATTGGACCACATCAAGAGTAGGCTTTCTAATAAAAAAACAATCATCAAAATCCATTCATAATTGGCGGAATGATCGCATAACAAACATACAAAAAAATATACAGTCGAATTGAGATACTCTTCCTTTTTGAAGTCGGTTAAAAAAGACTACTTGACTCAACTCTACCTAGTCCGTCAGTCAATTTTGCTTGTGAAGTACTTCACTAGTTCAAAACAATATTCTAGGCCGTATTTCCACTAATTTCCAGAAAGACAAATTGAAATTGAAAAGAAAAGTGAAATATACCCTAGTAGATTATAATAGTTACTTGGAGATCCAAATAAGACTTAGTACAGAGTTTAGGATGATTAGGTTTATAATAATAAATTATTAGTATTGAACTAATAATGTATTATTATAAACGGTAAAATTCTTTGTTCCGTTCTACTGTAGATACAAATCCGATTAAGAAAACTCATTCATGAAGAGGCTGTTTTTTGTCTTCGAAAAATTATCATTATCCAATAAAATCTTCTAGGATAGAATAAAAGGAGCTGAGCCGCGGGAAAAATTAGTGTCTAATCAATTACTTTTATCAAAATATTTGTATCTTATATTTTGGCGCTTTATTTCGAAATTAAAACCACATTCTTCTTCGAAATTCAAACATAAAAGAAACAAAAGACAATAAAAAAATACTAGAATATACAACTTGAACATAGTTATCGATTTTCATGCCACCTAGAACTAACTTCACGATGTATTCTAGGCCGTATTTCCACTAATTTCCAGAAAGACAAATTGAAATTGAAAAGAAAAGTGAAATATACCCTAGTAGATTATAATAGTTACTTGGAGATCCAAATAAGACTTAGTACAGAGTTTAGGATGATTAGGTTTCTACAAGTTGTTATTATTACCCATTTGTATAGGCACTAAGAAAATTCTAGTAAGTACAAGGCTTAACATGTAGAAAAGCAGCTCTTTTATACAAAATAGATTAGTTAGATTTTGTTTAGTACCTAGTACGTCAAAACAAAATTGCCGTAGATATGAACTCATATGACGGAGAAGGAGCGGTAGAAAGGCTTTAAAAAACGGCCAAGTGCGAGTCGGACTCCCACACGAAAGGTTCCGTACCATAAACCGAAAAAAAACACGTTTCTTGTGTCTTACCTGTTGTTATAGCGGCAATAGAACACACTCTGTCAAAATATCAACGGTCTACCTCGGTTTTGAGATGCAGCCTGCTGACAGATATACGGTCGAACGGACGGACGGATAGACTAACGGATGGACGGACGGACGGACGGACGGACGGACTGACGGACGGACGGACGGTCGGACAGCGGAGGCTTAGTAATAGGTTCCGTTGGTTACCCCTCGGGTACGAAACCCTTAAAAGCCCTATCAATTATATTATCAATAGGTACAGTTATATATAATTGAATGAACTTTTATCACAGATCCCACCTACTCTTTCTTCACATTTTCGGCGCCTCCACCACATTTCCATTATCAATGACGCGAGCCAACATTTCCACAATAACCTCTTACATAACTCTTCCTCCCGCCAGGTCCAGACGTCGCGTACCTGGACATACAAACGGTGACTCCTCGCCGCTCCCTGCAGACGATTGGCAAGGAGTCAAACGATGTGCCCACGCTTTTTATCACGTGAGTTTCTTTCACTGTTACTGGTTTAGGGCTTTTACACACAGAACGATCGAAATGTGCAAATAACTTAAACTTGCTGACTAACTGACCGAATCCGTGGCATACAAAGTGCCTGTTAATGGATTACTTGAAATAAATAAGCTTTGTTTTTTTTTTTTAAGTAATTTCTTCCGATATTGGTCGTGATTCCACTAATAGGGTATTTGACAATAAAAATCTAATTAGTCTGTCAGTTAGATTATCGGAAAATATTGGATACGTATTTTTTATTTTTTCAAATCGATAAAGTATTACGAAGCTAAAACGCATCAAAGATAAGGAGTAGCGGGCTTGTAACGTCACTTTCCAGAAAAAAGTGTACTGGTAAGTGACGTCACACGAATTTTCATCGCACTGTATCGTCGTCATTTTTTGTTTACGTGACAAAAGACATACGTGTCTAAAGTTTTTTGGAAATCTGTCTGACGGATTAATTCGATTTTTTAGTCAAATACCCTATTCACAAAAGTTTTAGTTTTCCGTGATCTTTCGATTGTGAGTTTTTGAAATATTTGTCATATGTGCAAACTGAAAACTGAAACGTTACAAATTAATAGAATAATTAGGTATCTATCTAATTATGGGCCTCGATCACTAAAACAATTTGTTTTGAACAAGTTGTTTTGAATTGGAAGATTTCATCAAATCATCTATGTCATTAAGTTGCATAGATAAATTCATAGAGTCAAGTCATTGAGAACTTACGTATTTACTTCTAAAATCCGTCCAGAATTATACATATATTTGTGTCTTGATGATGATCGAATCGCATTGTGTGTAGAAGTTCTTGTAGCAGAAATAAATTACTATCTCTGTTGTGACTGTGCTTTTAAACTATTCTAATTTTATATGGGAGACTGTTGTGATTGCTAAGTGTGGAGATTCGGCACGTTTCATCTGATGCCAAACATTGCAGGGTTTTAGGTACTTATGTGTTATTGCAGCATCACATGGCATCACCGGAAACAATTTAGAACTTTTTAAGTTTCAAATTATTATCAAAAGCTGCACCAGAGACCAGAATCCTCAGAATTGCTCTCAAAGTGTAAGGAATAAAATATAGGTCCTACTAAGAATGTTAGGTTACCTGTTCTTTTGAAAGGACCTCCTCTTTTAGCGCGCGCTTTCAATCAAATGAGCGTCTCTCTACTACCTATCTTGAATTAATATGCTTTTAATAAACTTTTAATTAGAAGATGTAGTCTAGGTAAACATCAATCATTCAATTCCTATAATTGTTTTACTCTTATTTCATATAATACGATATTTTAGTATTGAATAACATAACGCCAGCAGCTGGTAAACACTCCAGAATGGCGACCTCCCACGCAGTCGCACAGATGACGTAGACCGTCAAAACAATCAGGCTTGGGAGTATGGGTTATCGCGTTGATTGCTAAATCTGTTCCTACCTACTTAGTTTAAGATTGACAGATGGTATTTTTAAACGCATGTGACACAAACAAAAAAGTTATGATTATACATGCGGATGTAGGTACCGACCTTCTTAGTAAGGAGCTCGTGGTAAAATAAAAACAGCCGCACGCTTCGGTCTTCGAGGTTCAGCAACACTGATCGAGTTCAGTCTCTGGATGGCTGACCATCCATTACATACCAAGACTCGTCCGTGCCTCGGAATTTACTCCTCATCGAGTTTGAACATTTCATGTCCTTAATCTTGGAAATTAATGAAGCGATTTTAATGAAATTTTATACGCATACGAAATGTATCTTTTTTTTTGTGGATGGGAAATCACATAGATTATACCACTATAGAAATCATCAAGCAATCCCCCTCACTCTGGGAGGAGCGGGAGGGAGTGTCAGACTCTTACTGACTAAAACTCACTCGTGTTCCTTGAAGTGCCCTTTGCGTTCCAGGCTCCTGTGACTATGAAGGTAAAAATGGTCTTGAAATTTAGTTGAGAACTTTTTTGAGAAAGACTTGAAAAGACAGACGGATAATTTCTTACTTTCTACATCACTATGTTAACGTAAAATTGCTGTCTTTCTCTCCAGTTCAAACAAACACTTTGGTTAGGTGTACATAGGGATTGCAATCCGGATTCTTTGAAATTCGAAAATAACTTAAAAATCCGGATTTTCTTGACTGTTTTAAATCCGGATTTTAGGACTCAAATTCAGTTTTTACGGATTTCAGTCAAAACTGATTTTCACGGATATTATTTGTATCTATCCAAAAATTTTCATTGTATGTCAAAAGTCAAAAAGTCAAAAAAGTCAAAACGTTTATTTCAATTCGGCCATTAAACGGCACTTTTGAACGTCAGCATTTACAGTTCAGTAAAATAATAATATTACATTAATAAAGTGACTCTACTGTCCATTCGGAAAGGTAGATTCTTATGGAGAAGAACGGACAAGAAACTCCATAGTTACTCTTTTCAAATAATGATTTTACAAAATTTGGTATACAAAAATTAATTTAATATTATGTGAGGACGATACACCCAGAGTATGCTACTGAGTAAGTAATCGGTAGATCGATATTACCTACCGTAATGCGCAAATCCGAACAACATTTCAATTAGTAAGAATAGGTGTAGCATTATTTGCGCGAATTTGACGCGAAATCCGCGATTAAGTTTATGCCTATGTCACCGGAAAATGGCAAACGCCGTAAGATTGTACTCTTTTTTCTAAATAAGACACGGATATATTGGAAACTATTGAAATGGGATGGGATTTATTGTATACAAAACAATTTATTAATATACGATACAAATTATCACCAAAAAAAAATAACAATAAAAAAAAATCTAAAGAAAGATTTATTACTTACAATCTTACGGAATCTGCAATTTTCCGGTGACACCTATAAACCAAAAAGCGCGGCACTACGCCGATACGCGCGCGTACCCCCTACCCCACGCGCCTCTCGTTTCGCGTGCGGGAAAAATTATTGATGCCCAAAGTTTTATTGTTTATTCTAGTTGATTTTATTCTGTCGTGCTGTGAATTTTTATCAAATCAACTCAAAACACGCAAAAGTTCGAAAAATCCGGATAATCCGGACTTAATCGGACGAGAATACAGAAATCCGGATTTCAACAAAATCCGGATTTTGCAATCCCTAGGTGTACACCTAGCACTCTTGAATGAGTTATTCTTTCCTTTAGTTCACTCTCCTTAAAAGCTAGATCATTCATACAGCTAGTTATATTAAAAACCAGATTATTCCTCCAGCTAGGTATGTATCACTTCTAAACAATGATATCGGAATGTGCAATTACGCAAGACACTGCCTTTGCCGACATTCTCGCATATTTAGTGGACACGAAAAATCGTTTCAAGATATTAATTCAAGCAGCAACTTTGTTTGCCGTCTTGTTTTTTTTTCTTTTCCGAAACATTGAAGCTTTTGTTATGTCAGTCGAATCGTAGCTATATTTGAACCAGACTTGTTTCTCTTACTTTATCTAAAGTATGCAACGGATTTTGATTCGGTTTTCACTAATAGAAAGAACGATAACTGAAGAAGGTTTCTGAACGATATATATGATGTTCAATCCATATACAGCCGGTATGGGTCGTATCTGGGTATACCTAATATTATAATCAGAAAAAAAATTTTGATTGTTAAAAACCATTATTATGTTTGTACAAGGTAATTTCTGGGGAGGGGCTTGTGGCTAAATAATAATAGTCGCACGGGTCGATCTTCAAGGTTAAGCAACGCTTGCCGAGGTTGGTCTGCGGATGGGTGACCATCTTAACATACCGAGACTCCTCCGTGCCTCGGAAAGCACGTTAAGCTGTTGGTCCCGGCTGTCATTTGTAGATCTTTGGCAGTCGTGACGGATAGTCAGAAGCCAGATAATCTGACACCAGTCTTGCCAAGGAGTACCGTGTTACCCAGTTAATGGGTTGTGGAGGTCTGGTAGGCAGCCGCTCCACGTAAAATACTGGTATTCAGCTGAATCCGGTTTGACTGGCAGCCGACCCCAATGTAGTTGGGAAAAGGCTAGGCAGATGATGACAAGGTAATTTCTGGGAACACTGACTCGAAACTACACTATGGCTGAGTCAACTTTTCATGCCTTGCATTGTCTGTGATCCTGCATCATTTCCGTAGGGTGAACGGAAGCTGGAATGTTAGGCGATATCATCAAAGTTTAAAACACGCCCATGTGGTACCACGATACAAAGAAAATCTTCCATTCGTTGCGTAGATTGAGACAGCATCGTCCTTCTAATTAAAGTAGGTTACCTACAGGCTACCTACAGAGAAACCTAAAACTCTTCCTAAGTACTTTGGGATACAAGCTTTATTGTGCAGGCAATAAAGCTTAGGTTACTACGTATTTAAATAATTGTAACACGTAAGAGTTTGCCTTGACCTTTCCCATAATTGTGGCGAGATCAAGTTGATTCCATTTATGTACCATGCATGCATGTTAGGTTGGCTACCTACACATTACACTACTTACCTACTGTATCGACATTTGCGTGGGTGTAGCATCGATTGACTATGTTACACTCTACTATACAGGGTGTATCAGAAGTGTGTGGTCATATTTAAGGATGATGTTCTGTATCTGATATACTTACAGTAAAGAAACTTTAGCTAAGAAAAAATGCTGATATGTGATTGTTTTGAAACTTTTTATTCAGATTTTGCAGTTGGGTTTATGAAAAAAAAAAATATATATTTGCTATAGGTACCAATGTATCTGACTACTACCCCTTTGCAGGTTTTACGTTACTTCTGGTACGTCTATAGGAACTATACCTAGGTGATCGTTTCTTGGCTCACACTGGTCAGTCAGAAAGACCTGCTGTCGACGAACTGCCTAATCCTACCTAAATAATAATAATAAAGCCCGTTTATATCCAATCTACAAATAATTATTACATGCATTTTAATTAGATATTTTATATATGTTTATGATTAATTAATTATTTGATATATATAATATCCGCTGTCGTTACTACGTTCATCACCATCACCATTGACTGGAACCCCTTCTTGGGTATAGGCCTCCTCCAGCTTCTCCCAGGCCTCTCAGTCCACTGCTTTTTTCTTTATTCGCTTCCTGCTATGGCCTAAGGGTTCCTGCCGTTTTGCCGAAAAGATTTTGACAAAATTTCATTAGCCAAACAAATTTTAGCAACCTTTTTTATACCATTGCAATATTTCGAATGATTTTAGTACGCATATTTTTATTTGGTCAAATTTTTACTTGGGAAAATATTACCAAGTATAATATCATTATAGCATTTGGTCTTTAATCAAATGATTTATTACAGCAAACAATCTTCAGACAATAAACGTTTGGTGAAATGATTTGTTAAGACAAAAATATTTTTTTTGGGGAATTATATAATTAAAAAATGCAATTATTAAAAAAATGTTTAGGTTAGGTTAAAACTGTGACCTCCTACGCACGAGCCGAGCGAGCGAAGCGAGCGGTGCCGCGGTAGCGGCCGGCGAGTGGCAGAAACGACTTGCATTAATAGAAAAAAGAGATTGTATTTAGTAGGTTACCCGGAACTCAACTATTTAGATTAGGATAATTTCTTCTTTAAACAAAATGGGTAGGTTAGGTTAGGTTATAACTGTGACTTCTACGCACGAGCCGAGCGAGCGAAGCGAGCGAAGCGAGCGGTGTCGCGGCAGCGGCCGGCGAGTGCCAGAAACGACTTGCATTAATAGAAAAAAGAGATTGTTTTCAGTAGGTTACCTGGAACTTTGGTTTATTTGATTTTGCGTAAAAACTGTTATTCCAACTGAAATATTCGACTACATGAAAAATGTTAAAAGTACTAATTGGTAAACAAGTTATAGTTTAAACGTTCATTTCCCAAACATTAGGTTTGCGTTACAATTTTTTTGTGAATAGTTTTTTTGCTAAGTAATAATTTGGCAAATGAAACTATGCGACAAATTTTTTGGGAAGTGAAAATTTGTCAAATTCCTTTCGGTCAAACAAGGGAGACCCATCGCCTAAATATGCATGAAATTATTTTTAAATAAGTATTTTTGTGAAAAACTTACCACTTTACAAAGGCCTTCCTAAAAGTCTAGAAAAATTTTGTATTTTTTTTCCGTATTTCTTAGTCACGAGAAGTATGTTTAAGTACCTATAAAATATCATTATACATACTTAATGTTGAATCGTCACGAGTCACGATACACGTAGGTGAATTAAAAAAAAACTGTTAAGGGTTACACGTGCAGATAAATACGAAAGCAATACCTAGTAATAAAATTGATAAAATTAATTACTCACATAATTGCACCTATTAGTTAATCATTGCGTCGGTAAACTTGTAAGAAGGCACTTCAAAATTATTTACTTATTGTGTTTTGTTTGATTACTATTCTTCAGGCAATTTGTTTTCATTATATGGTATCGAACCAAATTATTTAGTGGATTTTTTTAAACCATTATAAGAGGTCGCTGATACCCTAGTATTTAGAATGATCATTTCACTTATGTGAAACCTGCATTCAATGATCTTGAAGAGTGCAGAAACATCTAATTAGTTTCCTTTTGGCAAGACACCAGACCCATCGAAACTATGCAGAACCCTGCTCCGACTCCTATGCGTTAAGGTTGCTTTTTTAGGGTTCCGCAAAGGGTAACCAACGGAACCCTATTACCAAGCCTTCACTTTCCGTCCGTCCGTCTGTCTGTCAGCGGTTTGTATCTCAAGAACCGTAATAGATAAACGAATAGGATTCATTTCTAAAGGCCAAACGCCCACGGCCTACTATTAAATTTTAATCGTGATTTACGCTTTCAAATACACGAGAAAATCGTAAACGATTTCTTTTCGAGACTTGAACTCGAGTAGATATGTATGTCACCGGAAAATTGCAGACTCCGTAAGATTGTAATAAATCTTTATTAGATTACAATTTCTCGATTTATTATAAAAAAATCGTCTTGTATATGTCACCGGATAATTGCAAACTCCGTAAGATTACAAAATATCTTGAGAGATTGTAAACTCTCGATAAATTTTCAACTGTTTCAAATGTTCAGTTGAAAATGTATCTCCTATCTCTTGAAGTCATTCTGAGAGGTTGTGAACCGACATAAACGGACGACATGTTGGCGACCAATCAATGTACGGTTCTACAATAAATGGAATTTTCTTAATTTTCTTGCCTAGCCGAGTAGCGGAACATAGGCACAGGGAGCTTAGGACTCCCCGACACGGATAGGTTAGGTAAATCCCATCCAAATTCAACATGTTTACAATTTCACGCGATATTTTACAACCATCCAGCGTTTGTAATTTTCCGGTGACATGTAGGTAGGTATATTGGTATTGTCACAAATTGGAGATCAAAATTAAAACCGCAACGATTAAAATTTGTAGGTTGTGCGCACTTACGGCCGGTTTCAATAAGGTATCTACCTCCAACCAAATGTCAAATTAGCTACCTACAAACAAGAGACCGGCCGTTAGCCTAACTGCTGTTTTGTTATGGCAGCAAGCACTAATAAGAATGTAGCGGTAGCAATACCGCCACAAGAAAAACTAAGAAGCGAAATTTGTGCGGCAACAAAAAGAACCGCAGCGCCATCTACGACGAACTAACAACGAAATCCTGCATCTCGTAAGCAAAGTTCTCCGTGCGATTTGAACATATACAACAGTCCGAATATCAACTGTTTTTTCTGGTGTTACACAGCAACCGTCTGGCAGGAGGATCCTCCCATTTTCAGTGGAAGTGTGTGGGACTTTACTTTCTGTACCGCATAACTCTATAAGGAGAGCTAGAGAGAGATCAAGTTCTGAGAAAATAACAAAACACACAACGTACCATAATTACGAATAAACGTTTAAGTAAAGCCTTCTTACAAATCTAACGTGGGATTAGATTAATATTCGTCTCATTTAACACGGTAAATCCGCCTTCAGGAAAAACAGTTTCATAATATTCTTTCCACGAATTACGATATTATTTATGTTAGAGACGTTAAAAGGAAGCTGAACATAGGTATTTAATAACATAATAATATGCTTCTGTATTTAAAGATGATGTTTGACATGTTTATAAAATTATAACGCTTCAATTTATTTACTTTACAAGAATACCATCCACCTATCTAACAGCTTTATGATAGGTATTTATTATGTGAAACACGCTTCCATAGAAGAATCGTTAAAACTAAAAACTAGGTAACTTTATTGTTTTCGGACCCTCTCTATAAACATCCATAACCCTCAAGTAATATCCGTGTAAAATGTCAATAAAACCAAAAAGAAATCAAATTTTCCGCCATATTTTCTATCATACATATGATTGCAATCAATATTGTGCGCAATGCACCACTGCGCATGTTTCCCTAGGACGGGGGTATGAACAAGCAAGTTTAAACTTTAGAAGGAGAGCGGTAAAGGTTGGGTTTGCTTGAGTTGGGGGCAACCCCAGATGACAGGCCGTGGTTTGGAGTGGATGGACAGTTTGCACTGCCTGTTTTGTGTAGTCTATACAAAATACGTAATATTAACATAATATCAGTGTTATCCTCGCCGTGTTATCACAGAAAACTGTGCTTCTATATACAAAATAACGTGTGTTTTAGTGATTCCGTGTGGTGACATTGTAAATAGTAAAATTTCCTTTAAAATCAGTAGTTGAATGCGTCTGTTAAAGTGCGTTAATTTGTCGGTTTAGGCGTTTAATATTTCCTTATTGTTACGAGGTACAAAGCTTAGAAGGTATGGTTTCAGGGTTAAATTTAGGTTTCTAATAATATGCATTTTTATGATGAAAATTGAAGTGAGAAACAGAGCTTTTTTCTATAGGCACCTGATTAACCGGTCATCCTTGACTAATTTACTGAGAGGGCCGTCTTAAAATAAAATAGAGTTTCCCTGAGTTTTCAACTCACGTGCTACGTTTTTCTGATTATTACCTACTTAAAAAAATATGTGTATTAAATAAATAAAAAATTGGTAGGTATTAGTACGGTAAACGGCATTGTTATTTATTTGTGCAATAAATAATTCCACAATTACGCGTAAGTAAATAAATAATAACACTAGACAGAAATGCGACATCACATTATTTATTTCTGATTTCCTCATAGCGACTAATGTTTCTAGTAATAATGCATCAAGAATGTTAGAGATTCTTTACATATTTTGTTTTATTTTTTACCGTTACAAATTCTCAAGTGAAATCTAATCAATGTTATTGAGATACAACATTGTTTAGATATAAAAATATGTTTGTCAATTACTTCCGTATTCTGCTCATTACACAATAGTAGTTGGACGGAGTTTTATTTTTCATCGAAATTTCGTAATAATTTCGTAGAGTTAAAATAAAAATTGTATAAAACTTTTGTTTGTCGTACGAAATTATAAGTTCTGTTATAGTTAATTCTTAAATTAGCTTGACCCGACAAAGGTTAATTTGGATGAATTTGTTAATTTAAACATTAATTTAATCTTCATATTTTTTATTTTAAGCAATTAGGTTCTAAATTGAAAATAAAATATAATAAAAAATAAAGTCATGAAAATGGGACGAAAATAGAACTTATCGAATAACCTTTGAATACAAAAATAAAATGTAAAAATTGAATGCATCATGTCATTGTTTGTAATCCAATGAAATTGTAAGTCATCTTCGACTCCTAACAGTAACTTTATATAGTCGTCTTCCGATATCTAGTTCACAAAATGGATGCTTTACCTTTATCACGTTGCATTTATATGGAACTACAAATTGTTCACATTCATAGGAATTACGGAAAATACTTCCCAGACAATTTCCGAAAAGTTGCAATTGTTGTTATTATTTTTAATTGTTCCTATTAAGTCATAGGTTTCGTGTTACTGTGTAAGCTGTAATTGGATACAGTTACAATAATTTATCTAATCACAAATAAGATAAACATAACACCGCACAGTTATTTTTAAACCTATAGAAACAAACTGCAAAAACAAAACTCAAAAGGGAATTACGTCAACAAGCTCACAAAAAATTGGCAAGTTTTTCCTCGTTGAGTGATATTTAATTACCGATAGGTTATTTTTGCTTGCCAAAAATAACAACGTTTCATCAGACTATAGCTTTAAACTATTTCTGATAGCAGACAATTCAATCAATTATATGTATTATCTGAAAATAGACGTGGCACGCTCATATTTCCCGAAATAAAATCTAGGTTAGACAATATCAATTAATAATGATTAATAAACATCTGGACTAAAGACTCATAGACGTCAACCGTCAAACGCTTTGCTTTTACAAAAACATAAGTGTATGTAGGTACTCTGGTGAGATTTTAATAAAAGCTATGAACTTCCCAAAATTTAATTAATTTTAATTAACAAGCCACAGGTATCTCGTACGGTAAAATTAATCAGCATAATGGCATCAGCCTACTCGAAGCGAAAGTGATTCAAACTATGTACAAACGTACCCAAGTGTGCCCATAGCATAGCATTTTGTGAGAAACGTGTATATAAAATACCGAGTCATTAGTCGGCTGAAGAGAATATTTCGGTAAGTTATTTTTAGTGATTAAATTTTATTTAAAAAAATATTTTTGGACCCTGCTCGAACACTTCCTTACCTGGAAGTTTTTGAGGACAAGAACGTTTAACAATATTTTTTTATATGTATGTAGGTAACTTGTTGCAAAATATCTATAAACCTTATTAAAAAGAATACTTAATTTAATTAATGATTTGAAAGAAAATTAGTTTTTTTAAGTAGCCAGGAAAGCGATTTCCCTCAAGTTTTTCCCTTACAAAACATATACGACGTAGGTAGTAAGACGTTAGGTTGAGGTCTTGTAAAATCTTAACATAATTCGCCTCTTTGCTTCAATAACGTGATAAGTCCGACGGGTATTTTTTTTTATTTGATAATTGATACCGCCGTGACCGATTAAATTTTTCCAAAAAACGTAAATAAATATTAATTCTCGCACTAATCACGTTATTGAAGCAAAAAAAAACAAATGAATTGTCGGACTTATCACGTTATTGAAGCAAAGAAGCGAATTTTACTATATTTATTAGTTTAGAACCACTATATAGCCAAAGGTACTAAATCTAGGACTATTTTTATGCAAACAACTTGAGGAAAATCGCTTACTTGGGTAAATAAATAAAAAAACAGTATTTAATTAAGATTGGCATCTTGTAATTCAGTATGTTATCTAATTAACACCGTAGTAGGAAAATTGATTTAATTTATATAAGTATGTAACATGTATTTAATAGAAAGCTTTGGGCTGGCTGCAGATAAAACTGATCTGCAAAAATGAATTCACTAATATGTATGTATTTAGAAATATATAAGTATGTTTACCAGTTGTCTGGTTGCCATATCACAGGCTCTGCCTAGTTTGGGATCGGATGACCGTGCGTGAGTTGTCCCAAGATATTATATTATATTATATAAATAAATTAAATAATAATATTATATGCTCACTATCTCTGAGGATCATATATACATCTATATAGGCTATTTATTATCCCGGAAAAACCCATGGGATAGGATTTGAAAAACCTTAGTAACAAATATCTAACCAATATAGGTAGGTTCCGTTTCTAAAAATCGTTTTCATAAAACCGCTTGGCCTTCCAATCGCGAGTAAGTATTCTACTATATGGAAGGAACATCGATAGCTCGTAAACACGCGGGCAATCAATCACTGGCGTCTTCCTTCCTATAGATAGGCCACTATCATGAACTACAGCTGAGTAGGCATCGAGGATTCAGGGGATAATATTTTATTAAACTCTGTCATTGTAAAGGTGGATAACGATAGCTTAATATCTTAGAATATCTGAATACATGAAGAGTACACCATTAAGGTTACAGAAAAAAACAAATTATTAAGGAACCATTTCATACATAGATATAATAAACAAGATTTCATAGGGTGACACAAGGGAATATAGGTATTCCTTTGTGTTCTTAGAAGTAACACAACGGAACATATTCTAATGAGTTCTTACTGGTTTAACTCTACGGTCAATCATACGCCATAATTATCTACAAAATAAAGCTTATTTATATCCATCATTAAACAGACAGTGTTAAAAAGGTTAAAGGGACTGAAAATACATTTTCCATCAGATTTTAATGGAATAAACAACTTCCTTTGCCTTTTAAGACCCCTCTGACCCGGGGCTCTGAACAAAGTGACTTTCTATATAGGATTGTCGAAATCCAAAATGTTTAGGATTGAACACGTGACATTTCAATGCGCATGTCAAAACCATTCATTTTTTACTTTACGACTATCGTTATAGCTGATGGTGAGTCACTTTGTCTACACTCCTAGAGGCTCCGGTCAGAACTATCATGTCTGCGGCCAGCCTACCGCCATTCATGCCCTTATTATTTCTAGGTATCGGCATGGCGTGTGACAAGTATATCCCTTACCATATAACCGAGACTTAGTGCCTGCTTGCGGCTTTTTGAGAGCTTATAATGCGAAGGTAATGAGTAAATGCATGTGCATGCCTTTGTGTGATACATAGAGAGTAAGGTGTGCTCCTATAGTAGGCGCGAGATAAATGTGGAATAAAGTATATTGACCTTTCCCTAATAACTGCTCATAGGTACCTGAACAATTAAATATGAATCGTTTTTCATTATTAGACAATGTTAAGGATCACGAGAGATGATGATTCGGGACAGTTTTGTGTCATTAATTCCGTTTTTCAAATTAACAATGTCAATAAATGTAGGTGGGTCAATGACCGATATTCCACAATTATCTGGCGCCTACTATAGTTACTTGTCAAATTTGGTAAACAAATATGGTGGACTGAAGTTTGGAAATCAGGAAAATGTATGTTTTAAGGTCAATTCTCTTATTTTAAAAGAGCTTTTGCATCACAGTCGTTAACTGTAAAAAAACACCTCGAATTTCCTCACATTTTGGCAAGCTTATGACAACGATAGCCACTGAGAAGATAGAGCGACTTCAATTTGAACGCTTTTTAGTACGAAAATTGGACTTCTGAAGGTACGTTTTTCACAACCTACCTAAGTACCTATGCGATTGGTGCGGAAACTTGTATTTTTTGTGTTTGTTTACCAATTTGGACAAGAATACACTGTATCTGCTCTGTTTTCCTTTGTGTTTAGCTGCACCAACTTAGTCACTTAAGAACTAGTTTTACTGTTATGTAACACGCTTTATATGGCCTTTTCATGAGCTGATAAACGCTGTGTTTTACTTTGAATCTGATTCTGTAAACTGTCATCAGTTTTCGTAGATGTTAGAATCTTAATTTCATAAAATAAATGTTATTTTTCATACAAGGTAAGTTTATAATTTTAAGCGAACCATATGCGCAGCAAGGAAACTTATCTGAAAATAAACTATATAATTATGTACACCTAATAAAAATATGGGATTATTATTTTACGGAAAAAGAATTTGCGTATTATTTTCATACTTGGAAATTATTATCCTTCAATATGCGTATTAGGTCTCGATAAGCGTTGATAAGCCATTGTTTTCCCGAACTAATTGGGGGTCAGCCTCGAAGCTAACCATTTCCTGAATTGCATTATTTTCCATGAAGCCAAAGTATTAACATGTTCGGCATCCGTTTAGTGTATTTGAGCTAATTGTATAGTAATACATCTCCATTTAGTATATTCGGTCTAATTTTATTGTGATCAGTTCTCAGTTAGAGTATTCGAGCTAATTTACAGTTGATAATCTCCATCAAGTGAAGCGGTTCGGGCTAATTGCTTAGTCAAAATCTCCGTTTATTGTATTCAAGCTAATTTCATAGTAAGAAATGCCAAGTATTGCCATTAAATTGGAAACGTAAGTCCTTTTCTCTTCTTAAGTATCTGATATATCGTTTATACGTCTGTTTGTATGTTTGTTGATGCTCACATCGTGCCTTTTGTGTTCCATCTCGCAAGTAGAGCGACCCACTTGTCCCCTTACAACTTGCGTCTTTTCCTACTTTGTTTGTGTGTTCCACTTGACAACCACTTTTTAGTCTGGCTTTAAGCCTAGATGGCTGATAAACCACGTTTTTTTTTCAATATCGGCATAGAATTGGTATATCAGTCTGCCTAGCCTTTTACCAACTATGTTATGGTGTTCTTCCAGTCCAACCGGATTCTTCTGAATATCATTATTTTACCCATCATCATCATCCTCAGCCCGACCTCGCCCACTGCTGAGCATAGGCCTCGCTTATCTTGTGCCAATCCCCACGTTCTTGTGCCAGTCTCATCCTGGTTCTACCCGCAATAGCAACAATGTCGTCTGCCCACCTCGCACGCAACCCAAAAACTGGATAATACGATAGGTAAGACTGGTCTCAGATTGCCGGGACCAAAGACTGAACTTGCTTTCGCTACAAACTCGAATAAAATAAACTCGGTATATGTTGGTTGGTCACCCATTTACGGACCTCGGCAAGCATAGCTTAACCTAGAAGTTTGACTTTTTTACTTTACAGCCACGAGGTTCTCTGGGCTTAGAATTAATAGTTGGTGTTCAAATCAAGTTTGATCAATTGAAATTATTAGTTTGCTTTTGTATTCAGATGCTATCACAGAAATAAAACGAATAATTATTGTATTAGCCATGAAATATTGTTTCTATTTGTTTGGGCAATCAAAGTGACATTTCCTTTGGGCAATTATTTTATGTTTGTGTGATCCAATCTGTTAGTAATTATATCTATTTCTGATGCTTCTTGTTTAGATACCTAAAGCTTTTGGCATTGACTGTCCTCTGTGTCGAATTAAAATAGATGTGTTTATTTTCCACAGACTATATACATACCCATCTTCTTATGTATGTTTATTGCCTATATTGGTTAGGCCTATATAGGTTTTCTCTTCTATCACATTAGATACAAAATTGATACTAAAAACTCAATAAAATACAACAATATCTAGAAAATCCAATAACTCGGAACGCAAGCTTTCAATCCCCCAATACTCTCTTCGTAAATAATCCCACTTTATGGATTCTCCTAACATACGAGTAGATTTAACGAATACATTGACCTACATCTCCCGGTAGCCCTCTATAAAAATCATTGTTAAATTGGATGTAGGTGGTCATCGCTCATACATAGATTTGTAAATAAACACTTGACCGAAAATTTTCATTCTGCCATTTTTATTACCCGCCTTCGGCAAATTCCAAAAGGAGGGTTATGTTATTACAACTCAAGTACAACAGCTTAGGAGTTTCTATCAGGACGAAGTTAAGTCAGGCTTTCCTCATGAGTCTCCACGAGTGGCCAATGTCGCACCCTGAGCAGTCAGCGTATACCATCTTGCTGACATGCCTATTATTTTTTACCACGGCATGAACTACATTGCCGGTCGAGTTTTAAATAAAACTCAGCATTGTAGAGCGTTATCTTTTTCGTTTGTGTGTCAACTGCCAGTCTTTACCTAAAAGTTGAAGTCGACTGGATATTGCAGTTCGTGCCGTAACGAGATAATATGAATTCAAAGCGCCCTAAACAAGTGTCATTCTATCAGCATCATTGCTTGTCAAAAATGTATAAGATTGACATCCTAGTCCGGAATGACACGTGGTCAATCCCTTTCATTTGACTTTGGATAGTCGATAATTAATGATAGCCTCTTGGTCAGTTCTTGTGTGAAGGTGTGAAGAAGCAAAACAACGAAAGAAATGGAAGGAATAAGAGAAGGTCTTTGCCCAGAAAGTCCAGGCAGATAAAAAAAAAAGATTCATTTTGAAAATCTTCATCGCTGGTAGAATGCCACATTTTTATATGTATAGACTATAGAACCAAAGGTTTTGACTTCGCATGATCTTGCGCCGAAGCGAGCCGTGAATACTTATGACAGTTTCTGCATTTTCGGCGCGAGATAATGCGTCTTCAAGACTCGCTCCCACTACACATTTAAGCCATGCTGAGCTGTTCGCCTGCGCAGGTCGGCGGGCGGGTCGAGCAGCGTCGGTGCAGAGGAGGCCAGTGACGGCAGCGACGCTGAGCGACCCCGCAGAGGACACCATCTCCGTGTCCCCACACCGGCCCCACCGCAGTGAGTACCTTAATTACTTAAGAATACTGTTTGAATATGATATTGATCATCTCCCTCAACAACCAACCCCTCTGTTGTACTGTTTGTTTCATGTACCTCAGAGGGGCAATTCTCATATTTCTGAGAAACGTTCGCAATCTCATCGCAGTCACACCCTGTCAATAACACCTATAATTTCACTACATTTTGACAAGATTGAGTGTCATTGATTTAAACGCTTTTTAAGTTCGAGAATTGACCTTCAGATCCCGTTGGATCTTCATAGAGAAGTTATTGAAACCACTAGACTTACAATAGTGTTTTCTTTCGTAGTTAGGACAGGTTTGATGCGATTGCGATAATTAGATAGTCTATGGCTCTGATCTCTGCGTCTGCGCACAGCCATAATGCAGATTTCTGTAGACAGCACCGAATAAGAATGTTTGTGTGATACGTTCGTGCGCACGTTTGGTATAAAACGTAAAGCAAGGAAAACGTCAAACAAAGACACCCGCTTAAACCCAAGAGACTTGGAAAACGTAGAAAATGTAAAAGATAGCAAAAGGTGGATCAGAAATCCCGATAAATTCCAATTAACGGAAGGAATTTCATCATTAAAGAGCTCTATAATTATGATAGACATTTTGCAACTGGGAGGAAGGTCGATTTTATTGGCCTTTTAAAATCGTCGAATCGAAAATACAGACATTTCTTGCGTAGGTGTAACGTCTCTTTGACCAGTCACGCAAGCTCAAAACGGTTGAGCAAAACAGTTACCGGTAATAGGCATATGGTCATCTAAGATGCGATAACCTGATGTCATGTGACGCCACATCTCCGAGTGGGTACGAACGGGACTTCAAGTGTTTCAAATGCATTTCATGATCTCAACACGCAAATGCCTTTCGTGGCTATTTCCCTCGTGGCTAATCGTATGGAAAATCAATTTGTTCAACATACAAAACGCAATGCCAAGTTTCTATCACCAACCTTGACTGCCACTTCATCATGAATACTAGTACTTTCGAGTGGGTGGGATCGTTTATTATTGTTATTAATTCCAGACACAGAAGGGTTTTCACGTGGCTATTTTCCGCCCGTTTCACGAATTTGTATGGCCATGTTTCAAAAGCGAGTTGATTTATGTAGGTCGGTACTTCTATTTTCTTTTAACGCTTGAGCAAATTGGATTGGAACTCTATTAAAAAGTTTTAGAGCAGATAATTCAGTCGTTCAATTTGAATGTTATTCTTATGAAAGTATCAACAACTTTGCAAATCAATAACGTTTACAGACAAAACCATGCTATTATAGGTTAGTTCAAGGTTTTAAATAGTGAATAAATGAATATTCTGTAGAGTCACTGGAGTTGAAGGTCTTGAAACAAATTAAAAACGTAATAAACAAAACTTGTCCAAGCCGAATGACGATTGTAGCAACTTCGCGCAATTCGCGCTTGCCGATAAAAACATTTGAAGTGTAAAAAACTTTAAGCCGACGCACATCAGTCATAATATAATTTAAACAAATACAGTACGTATTTACACATTTTCCACCATTATCTTAAAACGTAAATATGAAATAGAAACCGTGAAGATAAGGGCCGCAGCATTCATTTAGTTTCCAACCTGTTGTTATCGTTTTTAGATCGTGTAATGCAATTGTACGTGTAATTGTTACAAAAATTAAGAAAAAATGGCCGTTTTTTCATGTTGAATCGGGAACTGTTTAAGTTTTTGTGTAATGTGGTAGTGCAAATGGAAAAAAATGCAGAGAAAAGTGTTCGTACTGTTCGATGGTCGTTGCGCCGGGAGAGCTTGCCTCTTGCTCAGTTCAGGCAGGCTTTTCTGAAAGGCAAACGGAGTATCTCCCCAGAAAATTTACTTTGGCGACGTCAGTAAGTTTTATAAAAATATCTCAGTTATTCTTCGTTAGTTATTTAAGTATTCAAAACTAAAACAATTGAACGTGGCATGAGCAGTGGGCGTTTTCAACCTCATTTGTTTTTATTCGATTTTCGAATTCAATGTTGTCTTTCGTTCATGCCAGGAACGCATTTTAAAAGGAGTTCTTATTATAGTTTGTCACAATTTTTCAATGTTTCGTGGTTAAACGCTATGTTCGTGGCTACCAGCAATCGACTTGTCTTCATTAATTTCAATTGGCTGAAAGTAATGTAACATCCATTGTTATGTAATTTACAATGACTATCATTTAGCGTCAATACCTCCAATAACAATGAAAGTTATCTATTATTAACATCGAGAATACCTAACCATATTTTCTAGTAAAACGACTGCCAAATGAACCAAAACGAAAACTGAATAACAAGACAAAACATCCCAATTAATTTAAATGTTTAAACTCTGGCAAGACTGTCCAATATTTCAGTATTACCAATAAATTGGGTTTCATTTTTACTTATTGATCATTCCGCCCGAATTTCCTCTGAACCTTGTAATCTTCATTATTATCACGAAAAGACAGTGTGAACAAAACAATGTTAACTACAATGTAAATTGACATTCCTGTTATCAGTAAAGAGGGTATCAAAGTAAGATTATCTAAGTATCAACATCTATTTGTTATATTTGACCCGTTCAGTTATGCAATGTTCACAGTTGGGTGCGTTCAACTGATAGGTTGACCTAGTGGGTTCATCGATGTAGAATGCGATATTGTCTGTTATCTATTTTTGAGGACATGATGGGAGCACGATGCACTTAAATGCTTTCTCTCCATCAGGAATGTGTGGATTTGTGATTGTTAGAGTCTATCAGTGTGGCATGCTGGAATTTCGTGTGATCGTCATGCCATACTGATTAATATTTATGTCCTAATAGCAATGTGATCATTATTTCAGTAGAAAGATGTTGTTGCTTATTTATTACTGTAATGCAGTCATATCGTAGCACAATGTGGAATTTTGCTTCAATTGCGGTCACCTATATTTTATCCCTTCATCGTATAGATCTAGCTAAGAACTACAACTTCTGTCAAGGAACCATGATTTTATTATGTTTGGTTTTAAAGTTATTTAAACTTATGCTGACGTCAGCAAAAAACTGTTTTAATTTGTGGATTTCAAAATAATAATATGATTTACATAATTCATTGTTTTATTACAGTACCAATACAAAATCTAACTCTATACAAAGTTTAGGTATTGCATCTCCAATGTACAAAGATAAATCGATTTTTTTTTCTATTTTACTAAATTGCGGTTTTCTTCGTATTCCTATCGATTCCGTATCTGATTTTAATTCTGAGCATGCATAATATAGATATTAACAACACTAAATAAAAAACGAAGAAGTTTACAATGGGATTTCGGAAATATTACATTTCTAAAGTTTCCATAGAATTTCTATGGAAATAGGGTTGTCAAATTGCATATAGGTACCTATTTTATTCAAATGGAAAGATGTATTATGAAATATAATTGCTGTTTCATTTTATTTATTCTTCGACATCCGAAGATAGTAAAACTTCTTCTACAATGACAATGTGCAACGTAGGTATAATTAAAAAGAATATGTAGAAAACCCATTAATATATTTTTTCCTATTCTACTTTTCAACTCTTACGTGACAAGAGTCTAACTCAAAATAGATACTTTATTTTACACCAAAGAAAACCAGAAGTATTTCATTTTACATCAAGTAATATAGTAAATTTGCAGTCAAAGTTATCCGAGAATAGTAAAGTAGGTGACAGCCCTAACCTCAAAAATAAAAATTCAATAACTCAGGAGTCCCGCATTATACACACTTGATTTTTTTTTATAATATAGCATATTATAATATAAAACTATTAATGTTAAAAAGAAATGCGGATACAATGAGACTAACCAAATAAAAAATATTTGTAATTTTTGTTTAAAACTTGATTTTTCCTTCTACTTACGATTTTTTTTATTTTTTTTCCACTGAACTAGTGGAAACTATAACAGTCGTTTTAAGACCTCTATGTAACTTGCAAAATCATATATTTGAGACGAAATAATGCATTTCTATAGTTTCTATGGAGTTTTCTCGAGTTTTCAAATAACTTCAAAACTAAACATGAAAAAAACATGGTTTCTTCCCAGAAGTTTTAGTTCTTCCCTAGATCTGTGCGATGAGGGAATAAAATGTAGGTGACCGCAATTGAAGCAAAATTCCACACTGTGCGCAAAATTCCACATTGTGCGTAGCGCAGTCGTATCGTAGAGCGTAGTTTCGTAGCACAGTCATGTCAAAGCGTGAGTAAGGTAGTGTCTGTATATCTTTTAATTTGCCACTTTAAGGTGGAAGCGCCAGAGTAGCCCGCGAAATTCAAATTTTCTTATGTTTTTTGCAATTTATAAGTCAGTGTCAGGCTGTATGTTGAACAAAATATGATTCGCGACCGTAACGTATTTATTTACAGAATTATAATCATTAAAATCATCAATACAACCCTCTAAGTTCATATAACTCGAATGAATGGTTATTTCATAAAAAAGTCATTAAATCGAGTTACATGAAAGATACAACCTGTATTGATGATTGTAATTATTAGAACTCAGTAAAACCATATTTGTTACGGTCGTCAATCGTATTTTTATTAACATACAACCTGACACTGACCTGCAAAATGCAAAAACGTATGAAAATTTGTATTTCGCGGGCTACCCTGGCGCTTTCACCTTAAAGAATGTTATCTCCAAGCATCGCTACATCAAATAATTGTGTTCTGCACAGTCCGCAACCACCGAAGAAACTTAAGTAATCAAGTACCTACCTTAAAAAGTTCAATAAACGGCCTAAGTTTGGAAGAAATCTAAACTTATAGCGTGAAGAAGTAAAACTGTGCGTATGTTACAAAAAAAATAGTAAAAAAATGTTTTAAGTTAAACGATTTTATTGAAAATAAAGATTAAAATGATGTAGACAATGTACACACTCCACTCTCCTCATCAATCTAGGGCATTGATTAGACAAAAAAATAAAATCGTTGAGCGTGTGAAATTGGCATCACAGAGCAAGCTAAATAAAAACGTTTAATTATTATTTTTTTACTCATAGGAAACTCTACAAGCACTGAGTGCATGGCTACTTTATTCCCGGAAAATAAATCACAGTAGGCAGTAGCACCGCAAAGACTTCGCGGGCAAAACCTATTAGTTCTGAAGAATTTTGAACCTCGTTATTAATTTCCGGAGGTCAGATAGCAACTACGCGTAAAAACATTGATACGGGTACACTAAGTAGATATCTATATACTTAATAATAATGTTTGTTATTATTTATTATGTTAGTTACTACGCTGAGAACAGTGTACGTGCCTGAAGCTCAGTTTACGTTCCAGTGTTGAATAATTAAAATAAATATTTTCATTTCATATCAGCTTTGTTATCTTGTTATTCTGAGAAAAACATGCGAATTTTATTGTATGTATGTACTAAGATGAGATTATAAATAAACATAGTAAAGACATGCTATAAGTGCATGTGCACTATCAACTTATCTAAATACTATTTTGCTAAGCCAGTTAGCCTTTTATATTTACTAAGTATTCATTTCAGTTCTACTTCATCTTTTCTCTTCTCAATCATAACTTGCTGCACAAAGCTGGCAGTGTATCATATCAAGTTTGAAGCAGTCCGCTTAAATAATGTCCATTCTGTTTTTGGCACCTTCCAAGTTTTCAATATACCTATACCTATACATATGTCACCGGAATATTGCAGACTCCGTAAGATTGTAATAAATCTTTATTAGAATATAATTTCTCGATATGTTATGAAAAAATTGTTTTGTGTACAGTAAATCCCATCCAAATTTAATAGTTTCCAATATATTATGTCAGTGTCTTATTATGAAAAAAAACTTTACAATTTCACGCGATATTTAAAATGTTACGGCATTTTCAATTTACCGGTGACATAATATAGTCGCAGTTACGCCTTTATGTCTTGGATCACTATATTTACTTGATCCTTGATCAATGCCAGGTTCTTCAGTGATTTTCATCAACTTTACTGATTGCTATAAGAAGTATTCATAATAATTTCGTTATGAAATTTTTTTAGCTTTCATTTAATCAAGCTCTCATAAAATTGGTTTCTTCCGACCAAATATTAGACAAAACAAATTTCATTTAATCTGATCCATTATAAAGCAGTAGGTAGGTACTAGTACATCACACTGTATCTAAAATTACTCGTAGACAGAATTCATTTGCAAGATGAAATATTTAATTCATGACTAATCATAAATCTGTATATACACATTTATTTGTTTATATATAAATTCATAAACCAATCAATTTAACTCGGCACCAATGGGATTGCCCGTCTAAATTTAGATACATTCCACAAATGTTGATGCAATTCGCTTATTCCAGTTTATCGGACAAGCCTCGAAATTCCTCGTGAAAAAAATCGAGTCGTTCAGTAGCATACAATTGTCCGTATTGAATTAGCTTTAGTAGCAAAATAAAGCAAAAGCGGCATCAGCTACATTAATTGCAGCTTCGATGTCATTAATTAAGCTCCCAATGTGCAGGTGTATGAGCACTTAGGGCACTCCAACGTGTGGCTCATGTTCTGAACACCGCAGTCACATTCACATTGGAAATCCTATAGCTTTTGTCCGTCAACGGCTTCTGATGAATTTATTTGACATGTAATTTTACCAATATTTACCTATGTGCAGTTCAACCTACAGCACAGATAAAGGAGGTGCAACCAATGCTAATATTGCTAATTGAAAATGTCGTTGAAAGTAGATTAAAAAATAGGTCCACTTATATCATCGTCATAATTGGAAAAACAGCCGCTCCTTTAACTCACAATGCAGTCATTGTGCCACGTTCATTGCACCATAAATGTCCATTCCAAGTTTTATTGGATAACCCCGTCCCATTTCCAATAGGCACTCGCATTAAGGCGGGAACACGCCTTCACGATAACGCGACCTGGAAACCAGGTTAAATTTCCTGTATTAGAAAAGTATTGCGTACCTTGAAGCGAGTTTTGTAAAGAATTCTTGAAGGAAGATTGCGTCATTGAAAACTCTTTCAATATTTGATTGAGAAAGCTATTAAGGAGCGGGAATCCTGGGGTTCTCCTTGAAGGCCGACGAGAACCTAGCTTCGTTCGCGATGGTATTAGTATTACATATGTATGAGGATTTTTCCTCTTATGTAAGGTTTCCACTCCGCTTCTTCCATGAAGACTAGATTAGTTTATAATTGTGTAAGAATTTAAACTACCTATTCCCAGGATATATAGAGAAATGATCGGATCGGACAGTAAAGTTCATTATTTATTTATTGTCAGGTTATTGTAACCTTTAGCGTTCGCTCACATAGATTCTTTATATAACATAGTAATTTATTAAACGAGTATGTCAACACGTCAGGAAGGGCCACAATTTTCCATGAATGTGCTGACGGAAAATAACTAATAACTAACTAACTTGACCTAAAATGTCGCCAATAAGTGATTGAACTTTGCAGTGCATTAAGTGTGGAACTTTTAATGAGCACCCCTTTTTTATTTTTGCTGTAAATTGTGCTGATCCGTTAACGGTATGCGAAAATTGATTATGTAGGTCATAGAAAAATCATCATCACAGTGCTGCGTTAACTGACTATATTCCTTCAAGGATCTTTTCATGACTATTGGAAATACAAGTTTTCTAAGAAACGATCTGAATTCAAGAGTAGGAACACTACGAACTGTCAACAATTGGATTTCCTAGATCTTAATTTAATAAAAGTTGTAAAGATGATAGGAGGTGGCGTTCCATAGTTTTAGCCTATCCCCATGAAAAATGGCGGAGTATTTTACATCAATAACAACGTAGTTAATTAGCATTAAAATAGAGGAAAACCTGTGACCTCGTACCAAGCTTATCTTGGGTGGTGTAAGTACAGACGGCACATCAAGCTACAACTGAACAATCTGTCAATTTTTAAAAGATTTTCAACTTCATCGCTGAAGCATTAGGTTCAAGGTTGATTGGGATAATTTTACAGTTTCGGGTAGCTTGATGTGCTGACGCTGTATCTCTATAATCACACCTAACCCACGTGAAAGGTTGATGTATGCTAATATAGACTACAATTTGCGCAAGAGCCGGCAGTGAGTGCCGATGACCAATTGACACTGCAGTCTGAGTATCTGACCTCCTCGTTCCATAAATCCAAGCCAATTTAGTGAAATACCACCTTTTGTATGCAATATATTCAAGTACTTGGCTTTGATTCGAATGAATTTATATAGGGTAGGTGACCTGTCGAGAAACGTGTGATTTAATTGAAGCTTTACCTCCTTATTGACTTTTGGACCATTAAGGTTAGCTGTTGGTAAATAGCTTGTCATTGCAATGAAAAGCTTAGTGCACGAAGGAATTTCACATTAGCTGAAATGACGAACTTATTTAAACCCTTTCGGGTTTGAGCTTCAAAATTTTCAAAAATCCTTCCTTAGGGTTTAGGTACTTTCTCTGAGTTTTCTTTCGCGATTTCGGAGTTGGTCTCGTAAAAGTTGTCCATAATGATGAGTCCAATGACCCCTTAAGTGGTATTGCGTTTAACTACTAACACTACTTATCGTTTAGGGTTTAGTTTAAGAAAAGTAAAATTATGTATGTGGGTAGGTATGTCGTTTTGTGGCACTTAAATACTTTTCCTTTCTTTGCTTTTTTTTCTATTCTGTTACACGTTGTATAGACCAGTTGAATAGGTTGTGCGTTGTTTATCACTGAATGAATGAATGAAGTAACATTGCCTAACAACAATACGCACAGATTGCTATGCAAGCCAATGCCATAATGATTTCGTTTCTGAAAAAAAAAAAACTTTTTTCAACCAAAAACACCGACTTCCGAAATTAAAGTTATTTTTTACTTTGCAATGTTTTTTTATTTCGAAGTTGGTTGTATTGTTTTGTAAAAAAGTTTTTTTTTAACTTTTTTTTACTAAACTACTGAACCGATTTTGATGAAATTTCTATTGGACCAACCAGAAGTATATCCTTCCACTTAAAAAAAGATTTTTTTCAAATCGGTTCATAAATGACTGAGCTATGAGGTAACAAACACAAAAAAACACAACCTAATTGAGATGGCTATGCGTCTTGAAAGAAGGAAAGGAAAATGTTTATTTGGGACACAAGACAAACAAATTAAAATAAATTAATAACATTAATTTTACCCGTGCGAGGCAAAAAAGCTCATACCTCCCCCCACGCCAGAATCATAATGGTTTTATGGCGGCATAATAGGGCCCAAAGACTCAAATAAAAGTGTAAACTTTAAAAACAGTCTGCAAGTGTCTTACTTAATTAAGGGGACATGATAGGTTTCTCGGCCTCATACACTAATCGACTGTGGATGGAAAGCTGAGTATCGATTGATGTGACTATTAATAGCATCTTCTTCAGGTCAGACCTAATCACGCTGTTCCATAGAGTTTAATATTGATTGTATCATCTAAATATATCAAAGAAGCATTTTCGTTTCCCCATCTTTCTCTTCTTACCGACTAACTTCTATACAAACTTATCCATTATTTGAAATTGTAACATATTCTTCTCCGCTTTTACCTTCTTCTTCTTTCTTTTATTTCTAAGTCAAGCAAATGAAGCATGTTTAGCCCTAGTTAGTTACTATATTAAATTTTTACACATTTCCACCAATGTTTTACTAAGTTGGGTCAAATTTCCGAATTGAATTTGTCCTATTTTCATTCATCTATTGTCTGCTACCTTCTTAATAAATCTACCATTCTTGCAAAACTGGATTTTAAGAGCACGATAAGCAGTTGATATTATTTGAAACAAACTAGTAGTGTTACTATCTGGAACGTTAAAATACAAATTGCTATGCTTGCACTAACACAAATGTTTCTTCACCACGAAACCGCCATATACCTCGCCAAGCGGAACTGATGCACTCAGCTCATTTCCATTTAAGTGTTGCTCGGTTAACTTGCCCTCTAGAAGAGATTGTACCATACAAACAATGATTAAATTCATTAGCTAAGTATATTACTTACAATGAATTGCACTACCTGAATTCAAGGTGAGCAGCGTGTTTACGTTTTGTGTTTATCCGGTATGAAGGAAACAGCGTGTTTTGAAAGTGCCCAACCTCTGGTGACGTAAGCAGACTGTCGCCAATGTGTTTGTGCCTTGTTTGTGCCAACAGTGACGTAGCGACACTCCCTCGCATGCGTGCCAAATATATTAAACGTCACATTAATACACCTGCTGCGTATTGGTTTCATTCCAGCCGGTCGATTCTGTAAAACAACTCGCCGTGAAAACTTCGATGAAGTGAGCACGAAGAGAGTTGCCGATCTATTGTGTCAACATCTCACCATGTAAACATAGGTGGAGTGAGCATGAAGTGAACTGTCATTCCATCTTGTTTGTATCGATTTAAAGTTAGATCACTTTAAGTTCACTTTACTTAAGCTTAAACGGTGAGGTGTTTACAGAATCGCAATGCTATAATTCCAATTGATGCTAGGGATTGACAGCTGACTTCAAACTCACTTCACCAAGTTATCACGGTGAGATGGTTACAGAATAGCACTACTGAATGGTGCAAATATATCTTATCTTGTAACGATTAAGTGTGCCGTAGGATTTGCGTTACATCACTAGCCGCTGTTTTTCTCTAGACTGTAATTGCCCGTGTTCTATAATCCACTCGGCATCGTAACTCGTGCAATCGTAGATATTATTAGTAAAATGGTAGATTGGATAACAAAACCTGCAGTTCTCGAGCGTGGAATTTATAATAATCTTTTGTCTTAATTAATTAGGTATACTTCTTAACTAAGCTGCACGTGGATACGTGGAATTTAGAAAAAAAAATACATTTTTAGCGCGTAGGATAGGAGTTGGCTGTTTGCGCTGGGTTTTTTCACTAAGGCTGAGGAGAGTCTTGGCTAATTCATCATGGATCGCTGCAACATTATTCTTGACAGTCCAATCAGCATCCGAAGATATCATTTCAAATGCAAACGAAACATCAAACCCTTCATGAGCCTACATAGCGAGAGCAAACAGGCTCCGGGGGCGAATTCAGGATTGTCGTGTGGGGTGTGTTTGACCCCGCTGAGGGTGGATTTTAGCAAAGTAGACAATAAAAAGCACACAACATTTTCAATTTGCTTAACGCAAGCCTCCATGGATTACTTTTCTTAGGAAGTTGTTGCTTGAACCCATTCATTGGCTTGAACAGCTATTTAGCCTCACTCCAATCTAGCCTTAGTATCACTTAGCCTTATTTTCATTTATATTATACTTAGATTTTGCTTGAATATTTATATTGTAAGTTAGACCTCGTGCGACGTCCACGAGAGCCTACTGCCGACAAATGCTTTGCAGTTTGGCAGATGTTATTTTAAGTTTAAAAATTGTAACGCAATTATGCACCTATTGAAATTATCGCTTGTACCCAGGTGCTAGTAATACTTTTCATCGATCTAATTCCGCAAAATTATGTGCTCTACTCGTATAACGATTGTACCGAGAAGAATAATACATTACCGGAGAAGTATTTAGTTTAAAGAAATAATGATTCACTCAATTCATGTATTACGTAGTGTATTGAACAAGCCTGGTTTCTCTGATAATAGGTTAACGGCTGACCTAAATGCGTCAGAATTTGTTACCTAGTATTTAGTATGTTTTAGAATTTTAGAGGAGGAGGTAATGTTTCGTAGAATTTTAGGTTTTGTCTCGCAATAGAAGATCAGTTACGTTATTGATTAATTCAAGTTTGTGCACTACTTTCAACGAAAATGAAGACTTAGGTACCTACTCATAATCATTACTGAAGGCCTAATGTAACGTTTTTCATCCTTTTTTGTTTTTTTTTAAGACAAAATAGAAGCTTACACTATGGTCATAACAGCAAATAGAGTAGGTAAATCTCTATGGAATTGTGACCGAGAGAGTGGGCCACGACATTGCTTCTCGTTATGAGTAGGAAGACAAACCAATGGTCATATGGGTCAATTTCGAGATGTCGAAGATTTGTACAGGATTGTCGCAAAATTGGGAGGGTTCTTAGGTAAAAAGGTTCTTTTGCAACGGGTAGATAGAAAAATACCTACTTTTTCTAAGAGGCCAGCAGTCTATATTAATCACTGTTTCAGTGCTTCTTAAAACCTCTGATTCATTCTAACAACGTAGAATAAAAGTGACCCACATTAGAGACCTTTGTTTACTCAAATAAATCAGTTTATTGAACTTGCAGGCGTTTACAGTACTTTGAAGCGATCATCGATTGTTTTCAGCTCTCGGTGTCCCAAGTTCCGTAAACAAGTCGATTAAAATTATCGATGATCGCGAAATTCTCGGATCTTGTTTTTTGTTTATCGCTGTTATAATAACAAACCCACGTGTATGCGGAAGGCAAATATTCCCCATGGGAACTATATTTAGCCGTGACAGGAGACTAGTCTTCCTGGTAAGGTGCACTTTGATGTATGATCCTGTACCGAGTCGTCAGCAGTTCAGTACGTAAATATTTTGCGAGCCTCGCGGATCCACGCGTTGTTTACACATTCTTAATGGAAGAAATATTGATAGTATAACGTACACGTGGCAATAAAAAGAAATAAGTGTTCGTTTTCCTGGAAGATACTTCGACCAAGGAAAACAACTCTATGGAAATTATGTTAGCTCGTGGAATTAATACATACTTGAAGCAAAATATGGCTAATTGTCCTACGCCCTATTGATGTTGCAGCCATTTAAATAGCTGTCTAGCCTTTTCTCGGAAAGGCGGTCAAATGACTTGGTTCAATATTGCTTAATGACCTGCCTAGTCTAGTAGCTAGTAGGAATATAGGGCACAGGGAGCTTAGGACACCCCGACAGGGATAGGTTAGGTTCGAATGGTACGAACTTAGCTCCCGTCATGCTATTCATGTTAGGTTTCTTAACCTAAACCTTGCAGACAGAAATAAGAAAGGGGCTCCGCCGTCGAAGTTAGAATGTTGAAATTTACTGTTTTTTGAATTTAGAATTCCCAAAATTAAAAATTTCATATGTATTCATCACACGGTAATCTATTCTATGAACGGCCTGAGCAACCAGCAATCCCGTTCATTAAAATGTTGTATTAGACGCGTTGGCTGAATTTCACTAGGACACTGATTAAACGGTGCCGTTCAAAGAAAAGGCTTAGTAGTTAATTAAACGGCTGATTAAGCCAGTTGGCTGCGACATTGACATTTGTAATAAGTACCAGAGCTGTTGAAATTGCACCTACCACTTTTGATAGTTTATCTTTGCATCACTTGGTAGAAAATGCTTGGATACGTTAACTGATAGATGATGCCATTGGGATTAAGTTCGCCTCGGTACTTAAAGCTGAAATATCTCATGGGCAAGGTCGAGAGCGGGCAAATGAGGTATTTAAAAAAAAAATGGTGTAGATACCGGCTAAGATGATAAGACCTGAATCGGCACCCTAATTGCGGTAACTCTTTTTTAAACGTTGCCCCACACTTCTCCTGTTTCGTGGGTGCGTTCCCAGACATATAAACTCACATACACAAACAGCCAGACCCGGAACAACTATCTGTAGGCCATACAAGTATTTGTTCCGTGCGGGAATCGAACCCACGACACACAGCGCAACAGCCAAATTCTAGATCCATAGCTTCATAAGTTCAAAGATTCGTCTGCTCGACAACGTGAATCACGCAAAGCAATGAATAATATGGTTGCAATGTGAAATAAAAGAATTTGCGGCTGATTTTTGCGGTCAAAGTTTTAATTATGGGATTGGATGACCTCATGAGCAAGGTATTGGCACTAAAACAATGACTTCACAGACTCACACTCATTTCAAAATATTCACAACATTGCGGTTGCGCAAGTTGGATAATCTCACAGCGAGGTAGGCCAGCGTACTCGCAGTTATCAGTGCAAGAAAAATATGCCGCGGTTTAGCGCTACGCTAGCTGTGCATAATGTGACTTTAATCTCGTGCCGAGTTAGTTCCTACTTCATATCATAAAATATGTAGGAACGTTATTTATTTTCCATTAGCTTTTGCCCGCGACTTCGTACGCGCATACCCCGTTTTTTCCCGTTCCCGTATAGCCTTGCCCATGATTCATGAATGTGGCTATCATATACAAAAATATTTTTTCCAATCCGACTGGTAGTTCCAGAGACTTTCAAACAAACAAACAAACTCTTCAGCTTTATTATATCACGCGAAAGTTTGTGAGTGTCTGTGTGTATGTTTGTTACTTTTTCACGCGCAAACGACGGGAACAATTTTGATAAAATTTGGTATGAGGAAGCTGACACCCTCGATTAACACACAGGCTACTTTTTATATATATATTAGCAGCGCGGGTAACACCGCGGGCGCAGCTAGCTAGTATAAAATAGATAAATTGCCTGAGTTTAATGGCTTTGTTGAGAATTTTGAGAAGACCAGAAAGAAAATCAACTCACAATGATACCTAAATTGAAAAAGTCTAGGAGCGAAAGAAACCACAATCTGAATGTTGCAATTCATCCCCTAGATAAAATAACTTAGTTAATCGAGGTATTCTTTGATACGGTTATCTATGTCTTTTCGTTACAGATCGATTATGGGGTTATTTCATAACACGTCAGCCGGTCGATTCTGTCGAAATCTCACCCTTTTAGATGGAGTGAACGACCAGTGAGCCGTCATTCCATATTGTTTTGTTCGTATGGTTTGATACATAGATATAATAAACAACTGTTTTTTTATATTTCTATGGTTTGACAGCTCACTTGTCGTTCGCTTCGCTTAAGTTTTCACTTTGACATGTTTCGAGCGGCAGCTCCAGTCGTAATATCTTGGGTTCGGTTCTCGAGTCGGGCAGTGTTATTTGCCATCTGAAATTTCTCAGTGGTAGCCCGGGTTGTACTCGTCGATGGCAATGGAGTTGCTTCGGGAGATACAGGAGACGTGATGAAAGATTCTTTGATTTCACAACGGCGCAATCTTTCCTCCTTCTCCTCAATTACCTAGAAGTATTGCTTGGGTACAGTCAGCGACAATATTCGATTAATAGAAAGGGGTACAGAACAATTTTATTTCGAAAACAAATACGAACTTTTCGAGTGCAGAAGTTTATTTAAAAAAAAAAAGAAAAATGACAATTGAATTTTGTAACATTGATTTGTTTACCGCATTTTGTGGCCAAAGCTATTCAGTGACTTTTGTTGTTTTAGGTTTTTTACCAACTTTTGGAAGTTTTAGATGCTCATGGCATTTTATTGCTGACTGTACCTAAATATAACCGCTCAGTCATTAGAAGACCGGTCGCCAGTGCCCGTAGATTAGCATCTAGTTACTACTAATGGTCTAACTTTGCGGATAAGTAATAAGGGTTTGCTAATCTACTGCCTATTACCGTTAAGTAGTTACTTATTGGGTAATCTGTGCCTATAAATGGAGACCTTTCTGGCATAGAAACAACTTCCGCCTCTTTTATAGAATTAAGAAAGAATATTTTAAGCTTCCGAGTACCTTATATTTCTGAAATATACAATACCCAAGCTTTTCCGTGAGCTTCAGTGAAAACTATTAATGACCGAGGGGAGGGGATAGGTGACCACCATAGTGACCACTTTGATACTATACATATCGATGGCTAAGAAAGAAACCTAATATTTTAACCCCAAAAACCACTACTTAGGTCATGTAGAAAAGAAACAAAGAGAAAAAACATGGTTTGATAGAAATTTAAATGTATGTGTGTATCAACAGTGTTTTTGAAATTCATTTATGAATTAAATTTACGGCTAGTAAATGTGAAATTGCAATGAGTTCCATCGCACGTAGGATTGGGAGGTAATGAGGAGGCTGACAGGTTAGCTAAATTGGCAATTACAGAAGGCACAGAAATCACCATAGAACCTGATTACACAGAAATTCTCCCAATATTTAAAAATATTTGTTTTGAAAAATGGGTTCAGTACTTTCAAAGCGTTAGTAAAGTCAAGGGGATTTGGTACAGGGTCATACAAAATCAGCCTCCTCGCGTTCCGTGGTTTATAGAGTCTAAAATGAATAGAACGCACATGGTAGCAGCTTTTAGACTACGTTCTGGACACTATCCCACCAAGAGATTTGGCCATCTGATGAAAAAAATTGATTCCCCAAATTGTGAAGTGTGTGGAGTTATCGATGATGTTCAGCATCTTTTGGTCATTGAGTCATTGACAGAATTATGCAAAATCAATAAATACGATATGGGTACTTTCCTTGAAATTCTCGCAAGTCCAGAAAGTGACGCCGCTAAAATTATTTATGATATGGCAATTTGTCGATGACTCCACTTTTTGTAGTATGCTAAATCTTGCATGTAATTAGTTTGTAATGTTGATTAAACCTAGGTTAGGTTATGATGGGGCTGACATGCCTTATAAGGATAAAAGTCCCTAAAAATAAAGAGAGAAAAAAAAAAAAAAAAACAGTGTTTTTGAACACACTTAGGTACTCTAAAAAACAAAAGTAGTTTTGCTCCAAAATTAAAAAGCAAAAGATAACAGAACAAAATAAAATGTAGCACAAACAGGGTAAATATGCGTCACCACTCGCGCAAAACGGCCATCGCTCAGCATAATGCATTAATTTATGAATTAATTATTTCATATATTTACTCCTGTTTTTATAAATACTTAACTAACTATATACACTAGAAATAAAAATAAAAACTCCTAACAAAATTAACCCTAAAATGTGGCGTCAAAAAATTCATCCGCATCGCTGTCGACTGGAAGTGTACCCAAAAGACAGGCGGCATTGCCACGTTTCATGTATTAATTTATCAGCGAAATCGTACAATCTAACCGATCCCCGTTGTTTCTTTATTAATTCCTATCCGTTTACCGTCACAAACACAAAGTTTGGTTTGCCCGTTACCTAGGCAATTCCTGTAGGTACCGGGATTATATCGATCGTTTACTCACGACCCTGTTTTTGTTCGTGTCGCACTTACGTCTTACGGAATAGGCGTCCTGTTAATAAACCCGTCGTGTTATGACGAGCTACATAACACAAACGACAAAGATTTAAACGGACAAATGAAATAGTTACCTACTTACTTACACAAATTTTCTTATGACGTCATATAGTAGTAGACCTATCCATTAGGCTTTCGGAGGCATTAGGAAGATGGGAAGTACCTACTGAGAAACGTTGGATAGACTATGTAAAAGATGATTAAGTACCTACTTAAAAAAAAACATCAAAAAGTTTTTTTTTCTTATCTGTTTTTTCTACAGATACATACAATCATATGAGTAGGTATCCAGAATTTCTAGCTGGAGTCAGGCTTTTTCTTGATATACTTACTTAATGTACCTACTTAAAAAAAACATGACTGCTAAGATTAAGGGTACAAGAGTATCCGCCAGTAACTGATCAATTATATTTTTTGGTTATTTTACCCCAGGGACTTCCATAAATGATTTAAGACTTCAAGTTAAAGACGAAATATCATGTTTTTTATTACTGAAACTTTTTTTATTAAAATGTCCTGATTTCCTGAAATCAACAACAGTATAACGTTTTATTACCAACCGATGAAGAACGCCCTAAAACTAGCTAATTTATGTTTTTCGCGAGTTGTTTTCTTGATACGAAAGATATTTTATTACAACAGACCATCAATGTTATTCGTATTCATAATATCTTTATTTGCATTCCATAATGTGTGAAGATCTTACAAGGTAGGTACAATGTACAATTACGGACCCTATACGGCACAGAAAAAAGTATAAACTTAATGTTTGAAAGAAAATGAATAGGTACCTACATAATTAATTAACAAAACATGTCCTTAATATTAATCATAATTATAACATTTATTTAGAGATTAAATTATTTGACATCAGTTATGTATGATATTACATAAGATTATTTGGTAGGATAAAAATATTACCATTTTTTAAAATAATAATAGGTATAGTAGGTAGATATTTATCTATGAGTGTGAATTCTAAACAACTAACAATGTATGGTGTTTGTGTGAAATACATTTGTATGCTTTTTTAATCAATATTTTTTTGAGCTTATTTGTAAAAGTTGTAACGTTTAATTTTTTATTGCTTCTGGTAATTTATTAAATATTTTGATTGACATTACGTGGGAATATTTTTATTGACATTACGTAGGGGCTATTTGAATGTTATTTTATACACGAAGAGGGTAGCATTAACATATTTTTATATCTGACAGATCGATCGATATGTTTATCACCGCAGGTTGTAAAAAAGTTCGTGTAGGTACATATTTCTATCACACATTAAACTTGATCAGTGTAACAACTTTTGTTTGAAAAAGCTAACCAGGAAAACAAGGGTTCATAAGCGAACTGACGTTTTCCATTCTCGTAAAAGTGTCCGGAATGAGCCAGAGAGAAAAGATTTGCTGATGGCGAGTCTGTACGAGAATGGGGTAAGTATTCGTACCTATTAATTGCTACGGGAACGGGGAAAAACGGGATATGCGCGTACGAAGTCGCGGGCAAAAACTAATAAAGAAAAAGGGGTCATTAACTGGATTATATTCTCAAAGTGGAGCGTTCTATCTCTAGCTGTCAAGGCACAAGCAGGAGGCCAGCTCCTCCTCCTCAGCTCCTTATAAGTGTCATGAAAGTATAGCATTGGATAAACATTAGGGTTTTTAGACTTATGCACCGTTGCATGTAAGCACTAAATTTTAGACCATTTCATTTCTTTTCATGTAAATTGACTCAAATTAAATATAGTCCGACCGGTATTGTGCAACCTGCGTGTACAGCACTATCATTGTCTTCGTTTAAATCTTGAAAGGTGCAGGTGATTGTGCACGACAAGCAACTTAGGAGCCGGAGCTGGCTCCTGGCTCCGCACCCAGGGCAGATCCAGGATTGTCGTTTGGGGGAGGCTTGACCCTGCTAAGGGTGGGTTTTAACAAAGTAAACACTAAAAGAGCATGTAACATTTTATTTGCTTAACGCATAACAAGCCTCCTTGGATTACTTTTCGTAAATTCCTCAATGACTTCGTTAGGTTGTAGACTACCAGGAAAACCTGGGTCTTGAGCACCTTAGCCACCCTCGAATCCGCCAATGACCGCACCGGCACTGCGTCTGGAATGGGATGATTTTTTAGACCATTAGTTAAAAGTAACACGAAAGCAGAAAATAAGAGTTGAAAAACTCAATATTAGAATGCAATGGTATTATCGAATACTGATGTGATGTCCATTTACCTCATAGATTGCAACGTTCAATTTTAATATTTACCTTAGAAACCTAACTACAATACCTACCACTCGCAATATCACTGTTAGTCACCGTGTTCTTCGTTTACCTACCTACAAACTGTACCTAAACTCAAGCGCATAAAGCCACTGCGTAATAAATGCATGTTCTTTGAGTGTTGCCCTGACGCATTCAGAGTTGAGTCGTTGATAGTTTGAGCTAAAGAGGTTTGGAGGATTGCCCATCACACAGGCCCGGATCTAGGAGGGGGGGGGGGGGCAAAACCCCGGGCTGCCAGTTTAAGGGGCACCAAATTCAAGTGTTTAAAGAAAAACTTATTCGATGTGGGGTTCTAAAATTTTATACTATTCTTACTTTGATCTTCAATATCTCCAGAACCAATGGTTTCCTATGTATGGTCTGAAAAAAAATGATGCCAGTGATGGATACAATATGGGTCTTCGTTATCGTTCAGGTCTATTACTCCTAATCACTACATAGTATAAAACAAAGCCACTTCCCGCTGTCTGTCTGTCCCTATGTATGCTTAGATCTTTAAAAGTCCGCAACGGATTTTGATGCGGTTTTTTTTAATAGATAGAGTGATTCAAGAGGAAGGTTTATATGTATATACATGCATAATATAGTAGAGAAACACTGATAATTTTAAAGATTTCTAATGTGATGTCGTAAATAATCACTTTTTTTGCGCTTACATTGCAAACGCTGGCTGAACCCTACGATATAGATCAAAATAATGTACTACAGTATTGTACACCTTAAAAAGGTCTACGAAAAAGTCCGCGATGGTATATGTCTATCTCTTAGGGATAACCCACAATAACCATTTTTATCCTTTACTTTTTACGAGAAATAATGGCTTATTTACGAAGCGATTTTAAGCAATACATCATTAATCCTTATCCAATAAAGTACCTTAAATACATTGCGCATTTTATGTAGATCATTATTTAGCTCTTTACAGCATGTAATTTAAATGAATAATTTCGAAGATATTACAGTTTTAAAATGCAGGGACATAGCGGTTGCGGCGGTACCGGCCAGGGGCCTTATAATAGCGTTCAAGTTATATTCTCTAGATTATTTCGCGAAAACACTGACATATGACACAGTTTCAAGTTACTATACATTAAACCAGAGTTCCAAAACCGTGGTATATTTAAATAGTATCTTCATTGCACCCGTGCGAAGCCGGGGCGGGTCGCTAGTACATAATAAAGGAAAAAACCCGGGGCAGCCATCACATGGCTAGAAGCGTGGAGATCAATAACAAAGACCTAAGTTTCCCCCTTGGCTATAGACAAATGCCCTTGAACCTCGAATTAAATACAAACGCGAGAATTGAACCCTAACGTACAAACTTCACCTCAAAATGTCTGGGACGCTGAAATATGGAAATATTTTGGCGACAGTTTAATAGCTTAAATTCAAATTGGCAAACTTTTTGAAATGGCTACCAGTGCACTTTGGTGACGGTAAAAATAGTCAAAAGCGAAATCGTACCTACTGTACCTACATAATTAAAAAAAAAAACATGCGGTTTCTACTATATGCCAATTCCAATTTGCCATTTTCTCATTAACTGTAGGTAATCGTTACGTGGTTAAACTTTCCCACAAGCAAGTCTTGTATGATTTCACAGAGAAATGTAATATCTCGTGATCATCGCTGTTTTTCAAGGCCTCCATCCATCATGTGTGACAGATTGAATTGTACCTAAATCAAAGATTTATATCGCAACTTTAGATGACATGACTTTGTTTTTGCCCTCTGAAAAAAATTGTTTTGTTGTAAAGATTACCTAGTTAGTTTTTAAGAAAATAACTTTTTTACAAAAAATACATCCGACTTCCAAATGACTAAAAAAACTTCCGAAATTAAAGCTATTTAATACTTTGCAAATTGCAGTGTTTTTTATTTCGGTTGTATTTTTTTGTAAAAAAGTTTTTTATTTATCACATTTTAGTGGTGATACACCACAACTAAATTGACATTATTCCCATGATTAGTGGTTGTAGCGCAACCACTTAATTTTATCTAACTTTGCGCCCGATAAGGAGTTACTTCGTCCAAGTCTAGACTCAGCTTATAGTAACCTAAACATCTACTTTGCTTTGAAATTCACACAATCATCTCACTTTACTACATTTTATAGATTTTAAGTTGAGGGGGTCACTTGTTTATCTTTTAAGTTCAACGTCCAATGCAAATTCAATATATTATTTAACTAAACTCAAAGCAAAAAGAATAATCTAAACAATAAAGTTATGCCTGAATAGACAATCCCAAAAACATGGTTGACTTGTGCGCGTGATGTTATGTTATAAACTGGTGTAAACAATAAACAGACATGCGATTTCAGCAGTCCCGGAAGATTTGCTATCATTTATTGAAGAGTTCCGTAGCCTATCTCCGAAGTTCTTCATCAGATCTTCACCAAATTAAATGGGACCAGTATAAAAATATTGTCCTCCAAACAAGAAAAGAATCATCCAAACCGGTTGACAATTATTATTGGCGAAAATAATACAGGCCTTGGTGCCTAGCATCAACTTCTTTTTAATTCCTTTAAAAAAAATTATAACTGTCTCTAAACCTCAGCTTGTTACAACCAAAAATACTGGCTATTTACGACACTTTCTGTATTTAAGTGAGTTTGCTTCCCGGTAACCCTGACGATCCCTCACTTCGCTTTGTTCTCCCAGTATCGATCCAAACGGACCGTCACGCAATGGGATATCATTTAATTTTCCTATGTACGGTACCTACCTTAAGAAGTATTTTACAAATGGTTATTATAGATTGCTGCTTTTTGGTACAGACGCCAGCACATTAAGCTACAACAATCTGTCAAATTTATTTAATAGATTTAGAACTTTATTGCTAAAAAATTACGTTCAAGGTTGATTGTAAAAATTGACTGTTTCGGGTAGGTAGTGCTGGCGTCTGTACCTAGATAGTTACTTACCTAGAATTTATGAAATAAATAGATAAACCGATCGATATCAGCATTCAAGTGCGATAAATTCCAATATACTGTGTATCAGTGCCTAAGAGGGTACCTACCTACAGGGTGATTCAGAAGTGCGTGGTCATATTTCAGGGTTACGTTCTGTATCTGATATAACTAAAGTAAAGAAAAAATAGAAAAATATCGACATTGAAAAAAAATGTGACCGCAAAAAATACTAATACGTTAAAAAAAATATGACCACTCACTTCTGAAACACCCCGTAAATGTAATATCAAAGAAGAAAAGTTGGAACCATGGCTATATAATATTATGGCATTTGGGATGCCATAAAATACAAATTTATCTATTCAGTGTTCATCATGATGGGAGAGGTTGTCCTTATAGGGCAATAGAATGATGAACAGCATCCTCTTTGCGTGTTAGTAACATTTTACCGCTATTACCCACTAAGTAAGCAGTAGGTACGCCAGGCGAGGTAATTGAGCATGGGAATTTTCCCTCACGTGTGTCAAACTGAAGCGGTCTGAGAGGTCCACAGGGCCATGCATGGCTACGGTTCGAACATAATAATGGATGTCGAATCGACTCGAAATGAAAATTATGATGATTCTGATAAAAAAACAAGGTAGGTAGGCAATGAGCCATGAACCTGTATCACCTATAAAAATCCGAGACTTAAATAATGAATTGTGAATTACATAAAGTTACTTACCTACATATTGTATTTAGGTCTGGGCTAAATCTATTTGGATGACGACGAAATAGTAGGTAACGGAATGATCATCATGTGCGGACTGTGGGGTGTAATTCCGATTTAATAATTCGACCTAATATTCGCCCTGAAAAAATTGGCACTTGTCAGGTACCATAGAAAACGACGTCACATTCTTCATTCATTGCGACGCGACGCGGCGCACATTTTGTGAGTCGCCGCGTGGACGCTAGGCCGAGTGGGGGCGACCAAACCGGTGTCAGTTCGCAAACAGCCGAGGCCGTGTAATATTGTGTTTCCGAACGCAACCCGACTTACGGGCGGTTACCGAACGTGAAAGAAATGTCAATTGTCAGTTTACCCCGATAATTTTCGGCGGTCTACATAAATCCTTCGATTTTTCGAACAATAGTGATTTCGTGATAATAAACGGACAGTGAAACTGTGAATTTTAATTGATTATTACCGAATTCCGTTGTGTGGACCTTGCGATTTACTATTTTATTACAAAGATATCGATGTTGAAGGTGTTAGTAACCCAGTTGCGTACACCATAACAAAATAAGTTTTAATCGAAATGCAGAGAAGTCTGTACAGTTTTCGTATTTGAAAATGTCCGGTGACTCGCTTTTTTAGCAAATTAAATTTGGTGTAACGAATCGTTGACCTTATTCGAGTGGATTACGTTAATCGAATATTAATAATGACCTTCTAAATGAAGGAGTCGTATCCTGATGAAATTATGCTCTGTTTTGTCCAAGGATTTGGTGAGAGTGAACGTGGGTTTAATAAGAACCGTGAATTTGATGGCCATGTGTCTTCAGAGGCAGCTTTGAAGTATAAGAAACGTGGTAAGAGAGTTTCACTGCAGTTGGACGGTGGAGAAGTTGAGGAGCCTGTGGAATATCGTGCTAAGAAGTCACAGGGTTTAGTGACTGGGAAGTCACTGAGGCTGTCTTCAGGAGGCCGCTTTCCAGAGGTCAAAAGAAGTTTGAGTGACCGTTTCTCAGTCATCACTGATGTGGGAGGGAAGAGGCCAGCGAAAGGGCTCTTGACCATAAGGAAGACTTGGTAAATATACCATTTAATAGTAAAATTTTCTCAAAAATTAGTTGTATGAAAGTCAATTCTTAAATAATAGCAATTTACATTCAGAATAAATTCAAATGTATGTATTTTAAAGTTAATCAGTAGATTTGAATATTTTATTAACATAACTGCAGTATAAAATATCAGTGGAAGGCCATCCTTATTAATTGACTGCATCCTTTTATATTATTTGGTAATCTAGTTAGTTCTTGCGATTGTTGTGGTTTTAAAAATACCTAATAAGCAGGAAAAAAGAATAATAGTTTTCATTAATAGCATTAAAGTACATTATTAGGTTGTAAACTGTATTACCTACCAGTGAGGTTCACTGCAATAAGTTTTTTCTGTAGCAAGCTTCAAGGCTGTCTGTGCCTGCTACATGCAGAAAAGTACTAACATTATGCACAATGACTGGCAATAATTTATTCCTACAAAATGTTATGACATGAGTGAGTAGCCTAGTGTTAAACCTCAAACTTTTCCTTTGCCTATTTAGGGACTAACCACACATTTATTCAGTTCTGTTCAACTTTTGTCCATAGAAAACAATGATTTTGTATGAAATGTGTCTGTTGAGCTTCATGGATGTGAACGCATTTCATACAAAATGGTTGTTTTCTATGGACAAAAGTTGAACTGAGCTGAATAAGTGTGGTTAGTCCCTAAATAGTAAACCGACAGATTTGATATAACTTATCTTCTGTATCTTATCTTCTTCTCAACTATATACTTTGAAATCTAAACATGATAGAGCTTAGGTATACAACTGCATCCGGTTAGACTGAAACCAGTCCTAACTCAATTGGGAGGAAGGCTAGGCAGATGATTTAACCTGAAAGTATCTGGGGCTTGCAATAGGATATGCCTGCTCCTTCCTGAAATATAGGTGTGATACCATATTTGTTACAATAGGTATCTGAAAAAGCCTTACTTTTGCACAAATATTATCTCACAGGAACACTACTGGGATAAAAGAATCCCAATGTCCTAATCTCAACCATGGTCTACCTGTGTTTCAAACATAACAATCAGTTAAAGTGTGATTAATTAATATAATCATATAAACAGACTCTCACACTAATGAGTAGGTAGTATAGTAGGATTTAATTTCAAATTTTTTTTTTAAATCATAAAAAAAAAATCTTTAAATACCAATACATTTCACAGGCATTTTTCTTAATCAAAGCTATTAAATCCACTATTTCGTGAATCAGCTAAGCATTCTGTAATTAAAAATACAGTAGCCAAAAATACTCACCTGTACCAATTTACAATACTTATTATAATATTTACCCAGTTATTTTGTACAAATTCTTTTGATTCAAGTTCCATGCACAGAATTTTCAAGTAATTATTTTTTTCATTTGTTTGGTTTTGCAATCAGAAGTTTTTGTTCCCATATAATTCCTGAGGTGTAGTAAATTGTTTACTAATTGGTCTTTAAGCATTGCTGAAGTAATTCTGAATTAAAGTGAGGAATATGTCATTATCACCCACTCCTGAGAATAGGCTTCTCTTTACTTGTGGCAATTTACATGTTCATGTGCCAAAATCATTCATGTTCTTCCCAAGGTGACAATCATTTGTCTGCCTATATTCCAATTTGGCTGAAATTTCTTAAGTTGAAAGTCAAATTCAAATTAATCAAAAAGCCAAATACCTACGATACTTGCAATACTGTAAAATAGGAGGTACTTTAATCACTTATTCCGTTTGTGTACCCTTTTGTGATAGATAAGATTGTATCAAGTTAAAATAAATTGAATGAAGTAGGTATGATAAAATATAATACTTTTGCGATTTAGTTAATTAATTACGTACTAGATACCTACATTATTGTTTACATCCTTGTGATAACGGTATCTAAATGATAGTGGCATTTAACAAACCCTAACAATATGGTATTGACGTAACCGGTAACATTAGTTGAACCCTTGTTTCCTGACATCCCCTGTTAGAGTCAGGGTTAATGCGGCCTTAATAAAACGTTCATGACTTTCACTTTACCGTCTGACAATGTCACTCATTACTAAGGTAGGAGGTATACAAGTCTAACTAGGTAGGTTTCAATGTTTATAATATGGTTTTGTTTATCCTTGTAAATGATTTATTCTATATATAAAATGCTTAATCAGGTATTATGTATGAGTAGTTATGTTGTGTAATGGTCTTTGTTTTGAATAATGTTTTATTATCAAATGTAACTAAATTCCTCAATTGGGTAATTAGTGCACATTGTTGACTATCAATTTATTCAAGGTATGATTTTTTCTTTCAATCAATTTGTAATTTTTTGTCCATTGAAAGTTCGTAGGCACTATAATAATATAATCGAGTAAGTACCTGCCCTACCAAACTCAGCAAAATTAAACCAATGTTCCTATGATATCATAATTCATACATAACATATGATTATGAAAGTATATTGCAACAAATATCAAGATTATTTTATCTATTTATTTTCTGTCTTGAAAATATATTTTATGATACGAGATAAAAAGGCAGATAATATAAGAATAACTACAGTTTCCTCATGAACACCTGCAAGATATGATGAGATAATATTTTTACACAAACACCTAAATAAACCACTCTACTTTAACTCAATTTCAGGTAATATCAAAATGAGTACCTAAATAGTTTTTACATCCCATACCTACTGTAGGAAGTAAATCGTGTATGTTACGTAATAAACGGAAAATAATTTGTTTTTACTATGAGCTAATGAGACAGAACTTGAGCCCAACATAGGTATTCCCAAACTAATTTAGATTTACGCTATTAAAACTTAAAAAAGTAGGTACATCAGAAATGAGTTCAATTTCAGTAAAAACCATACGAACATTTTTTCTGAACAACACGGGTCGCAAGCCCATAAAAGGTGTATTTTGGTACGCATCTAATTACGTGCAAACACCGGTGCAGTGTCGCAACTTTATGATAGATTCTTACCATGTGCTGTCGACCTACTTTGAACGGCGATACCAAAATAACCGGTACGTTAAGGCCAAGACAAATTGTTTCATAAACGCCCGCTTAATGACACAAGCGACGACGCTTATTCTGGATAACTTGACACATCATGTCATCAAAGTAAACTAGAATATATTGAGATTTGCCAATATCCTTGCCCTAAATTCATGCTCGATTATTTCTGTTAAACACAAGTTTTAACTAAAATAGTTTGAGGTTGACGTAAATAATGATTACGCAGAGTTAAACCATCAATTATTTTTAGTTTCACCCAGTTTCGTGAAAATGTAAGGATCTCCTCTTCTTTCGTAATGATTGAAAATATTCGCTTGACATTTTCAGTGGCTCATGGTATTGCGTAAAGGCAAGTGGAAGACTTCTACAGTCAGCGTTGGGTAGAAACTTTCTCTACTTGCGCGTAAATTGCGTTGAATCCTAAGCTGTGACTCAATTTCATCCGACAATAGAAAATCTTGTTTTGACGTATCGTGCTCGTTTCATTTTGAACGATTGAAATCTGCGTACGTTACTCGACTTTTATTGGAGCATTAATTAATTTTTCGGACAGCAATGACGAGAAAATACGGTCTCAGTTAATGTGGATACCGTCCAAATTATTTGGTTTTAGAATCAAAACATTCCAACAGTAAATCTTCCACATTTTAGGCGATTTTCATCGTTAACCCAAAATATTAGCTTTCTAACCACGTCCATATTATTTTTGGACTCAAAAAATAATCAATAATGAAGTTCCGTGCCAGTCAAGCAGTAGTAGGTGTCCGATGTAAATTCATGACCCATAAGGATGATGTCACCGCACTCGTTGCAGCATAAAAGGAAGCACCTAATTTGTCGTGCGTGGCCTCTTCGACTAGTAATAATGCCATCTCGATGATTTTATTAGGTTATTAAACGATATTTTGTGACGGTATGACGGCAAATGCGCCATTTTGGCAAATTAAATGGTCTGCGACTGTAATTTATCAGGTCTAAAGGACATTTTCGACTTTGTTTTTGGTCGATGACTACAGATCTGCTTAGATATCTTTACTAATTATAACTCTTTCCTGACTCGCTTTTTTCGACTTCATTCGTCTTTTTTGACTTCATTCGTCTTTTTTGACTTCATTCGTCTTTTTTTCATTCATGTCAGTTTGAAACACTTGCTAGACTTGACTTTAAGTGGTGTTAACGCGCTAAGTGTGTTGTTACAGCTTGCAGTTCCGACCACCACACATGGAGTTTGACCATGTGTTCATATTAATATGCTTAAAATTATCATTTGAAATGAATGAGCAATATTTCTGTAAGCTGTGATACATTAATTTTTAATGACAATGATTCCGGATCCATATTCCACATACCACGTCTTAAGGTTCTCAGGTATGCACGGCTCTAGTTACGGTGACGATCCCTTTCCGAGTTGAAATGTGTGCTATGACCTTTATGCATTAAGAGCATCCGTTTCTTGAAAGCAATGTTTCGCTGAAACTCTTCTTGGTACCTACTGAACAGGAAAACAAATCACACTTCTTGCTCGACGCAGGAGCTTTAGGTCCGGTTGGTTTTACATAATATTTCATTACTCCACGAATTTACAAGTTTCGGTTTATCCGCAAATCAATAATGTAGTAGGAAAAATAAATCGCATTTTAGGCGTGAATCACAATGCGAAGTTCTATTTTTATAAAACAATAAGTTTTTAATGAGAGACTTAATGTGGAAAATGCTAATCGTTAAAAACAATAGCATTTGTTCTAAAAGCGACTGTTTCCAAGTTCGTCATTCTTAATTCTGAATCCTTAAAAATGTTGGTTTAATGTTCGAGTGGCAGTTTCGGGTAGGGAAAGTGTATGAAAATACTGAAAATAGCATTTTCACAACATAATTATAATATTAGAAAAACAATGACGGTTTCTTTGGGATGCCTTCAGAATTTAGTGACGTAAACCTATTAACTGGAAATCTAAATAAAAACGTAACTAAATTCCTAAAATGAAATTAGAGGGAATAGGATTAGAATTGAAAGGTTTCACTTTAACCTTGTTTAGTAAAGGTTCTCGAATATTTTAAAGCGCTTCTTAAATTGGATTGTTTAGAAAACCTTTTATCATATTTGGTGTAGCAAGTTTTTTTGCCAGAGTGCCAGTTTTTGTTAATTTAAGTTTTACGTCATGGCCTCGTGATGAATATTTGGAAGATTAGAGTTGTATAATAATCTTTTTTGGTAGAATTTAAAATGGCTGTCCGTACCGCTCCGACTGTAAGGCTGTGTTTTGTTTTTGTGATATTAATTTTGTATGCCTATCTTGTCGTGGTCCGAATTCGTACTTTCAGTGACAGGCTTTATTAGCTCTGTTTTTTTGACGAACTTGTTATTTAACGTCAGCTTTTCATATGGCATAGCCGTCTGTGATTGTTCGCAGTCTTCATTTTAATACAATTGATAAATGGAGTCAAGCATGACATCCATCGTGCGACGATCGCGCTGTTAGTCATCGGTCGTCGCTATATCATGACGTATCCTCACCAAATTTCATCATACGTGACCATTTTCTTAGAGAATATGAAGCCAGTGCCAAGGCCATCGTACAAATACGTGACTGAACAACCAACTGAATAAAACATGAGTTTGTCGCGCCGAAGCTCTTTGATGTGACTGCGCCACTGAAATTGGTCGGTTGTGACAATTTTCATTGTATATTATTTCCTCTTATAGAGTTTTATCTACGTCGAGTATGGAAGTTGGCACGTTTCCAACGGTTGCTCTCTCGATTCTTGATATAAGTATCGCACGGGCTAAGGAACTCGCCTATTTGCTCGTCTTGTTTCTTTTCTATAATTCAGGAGGCTTTAAACGCACCTGAGACTGTTTAACGATCTACGTTTTTTTTTGGAAAATCTAACATTGTGAACTTTTTATATTCTTAAAACCTTAAAGTATTCTACAAATCTGTTTAGTGTATAAGAATTCGTGTTGATCGTTGTCTGGACGTTAACTATGTAATTTTATGAGCTCGGCTGTAGCTAAATTACCGGACGCTAACCACGAGTGCGTAAAATAAGAATTACGGTCTCTCGTGGCAAACATTTGAAAATCCTTTTGTTTTTAGAACTTCGTTTGCGAAAGGATCATTCACTTATTGATTTACTGATTATCCAGGCCGAGAATGAATTGAATTTGGCATGGAAAATGCTGAATTGGAAACCATGGCAACCTCGGGGCCAGTGGGAATGGCCTCCTGTGAAGGGCGTTTAGTTTTCAATTACTTTTTTGTTGTAACGTTTTTAATTAATATTAAATACTGCTTATACTTACTGCTGGATTATATTATTTGATCGACCACTCTGATGTCTCGTTTACCAAATGGACCGTTCTCGGTTGGATCTCTCTAATGCCCATTTCGTCCCTCGCCATTCTGGGGACACCATTTTGAAGGGTGACGGTGCGAAAGTATTACTTTTCTCTTATTTTATTACTCGGTATTTTAGAAAGTTTGTGAAACCTGTTGTTATTTTGAAGATGAAAATGACAAAGGTTGGGCGTGTGATTTTGATTTCAAATAATCCTTTTGTTTCTATTGTTTGTGAGATTTTTGGAGCGTGTTTATGATGCTTATTAGATCTAGACAGGCATTGTACTGGCTAACCATTACCAAAGATCTTTATAATCTTAGAGTCTACCCTTCCTTCAAAAGAAGTTCTGTAAAAGGAGGCATGAAATAAAGAAATACCTTAAAACTAATTGTAGCTAGTTTTTCTAAGGCATACGATCAAATCTTGATCTTAGGAACTATAAATAGGTACAGACAGATTTTGAATGAAATACATTATCTTGCTGCTGCGTTATCATTGTGGATAAAGGAAAAAAACAAAGATTTCCGAATGAGTCGTCTCTAAAACACAGGATGTAAAAGATTAGATTTCACAGGCACATGTTCTGCTCACACGTTCTAGACTGGTAAAATCCAAACAAATTTTTTTTCCTGTTAAGATAATAAATAGCTATTTGGCTGGAACCAGTATTGGTTAGGTAAAACCTCTGTGTTAGGATACCTGAATTTTGGTCTGGTAACAGAATAAACTGACTGCGCTTGATAGTAAGAAGAAAGAAAGAAAAAGAGTTTATTTTCATATAAATATTTAAATAAGTATGACACTTACTTACCGAAAAAAAAAAAACAAAATTGCAAAAGTTATGTAAGTCACATTCGCACAAAACGACCATCGCTCAGCACAATGCTGGGACTCGTGTGCGGCACATACGAGTATTCAGCGGTTTGAGCGCTGTCCACCATACGACCCTTTTCGATCTGGAAACTTGTGACTTTAAGTGACAAATCCCTATAATACAGTCCCTGGAAAAGGAAAGATGGGTAAAGTTGGACTCATTTCTTTTCAAGAGGTATTTAAACTAAGCTAAAAAATGTAAACAGACGATGCAAGCGAAAACAGTTGTATACAGTTACCAAGTGATACTATTGACTGTAAGTACAATAATTGTTCATATTATCCTCGGAGTAAATACAATATTGCAGAGTCGATGCGGGAGCCGGGTATTTGAAACTAACTGTAATAAAGTATTAGCAATAGAAATTGAAGATGAGTCTATCTTTTATGGCCACCATTACTAGGCCATTGCCTTCGATTGTATATTGCCACTTGTAATGATGATAGTCAACAAATTGTGGCTAAGTCTTCATCTTAGGTTAGTCTTAACCCATTGTGGCTACTGGAAAATAAGAAAAAACTTTTTTGCAATTGAATTGCGTTAGAAAGTATATGAAAAACATTGTATGCGCCTTTAAAATTTGCGGGTTGCCCTCGATTTCCCTAGGATCCCCAGGATCATCAGATTCTGACTTGGTGCCAATGGGACCACCTCAGGAGTATCGGCTTTTGAATAAAAAAAAATATATCATCAAAATCCATTCATAATTGACGGAATGATCGCATAACAAACATACAAAAAAAAGATAAAAAACCTACAGTCGAATTGATAACCTCTTTCTTTTGGAAGTCGGTTGAAAATGGAAAATTAACTTGACGACGGTGGCTTACGCATAAATCTGTTAATAACGTGTATTTTTTTTTATTTTTTATTTAATATGGGTTTGCTCTTGACTCTAGTCTAGGTCATGTATGCTGTTATTCATCAGTCTACTGGTGAAAAACTTCTGCTTTACCCTCGATATCTTTTTAAATAGACATAATGGTAATTTCTAAGCTAAGGACCACACAGGATTGATGGATCGATATTATAATTCTTTTATCTATCTGCCATATCTTTTTAATGTGCTTTCCGAAACTCATTCCAATCAATATTACAAATACTATTGAAACTAGTTTTATCTGGTTTCGATGGATCCGGTTTATGCGCTTGAGTCGATCCAATGCGCGATTACCAATTTAATGGCGGTACATACGTCATTGTAAACTGATAGTGCTGAATTGTAAGTAAATTGCACAGAATTTATGATACTAGTTCGATATACTTGAAATTGAGTTGTGATAAAGCCAAACGTTGTATTTTGAAACATGACTACTAAGCTTAATTTTGGTCTTGAATTGATCTCTAACATATTTGTCTTATAAAGGACTTGAAACAACGATAAATCTGATGGACGCATCCACCTGTGTGCCAATAACACCATACTGAGACACCAATATGCCTGCCAAATTCCAAGCGTAATTCCTGCAAGAACGCATTAGTATTGGCGAAGTATAATATACTTTTCATTCGAAATGAATTTCTGATTGTAGATGACTACTCTTATAGTTTATTTTGCCAATACAGCAGTTAATAACCTGATGACTTTATATACACTTACAACAGATTTCATCAGATGCTGGTGATGATAAGCGGATATTGATAGATGCTGGTGAATGATAAGCGGATATTGATACGTCCAATGTCATTGCTCCTCTTAATCCAGTAAGGGTCAAGAAAGTACGTACGTCGTATTAAAGGATCTGTGAAATATTTTATGAAGATCAACGATGTTCAACCTTGCTGGTTTTGATCTCATCTTTTTTGCCTTTGTGAAGAAATTAACAACAATAAAAAATAAAAATAAATATTCAGCCATTGTTAGAATTATTACCTAACCTTAAAATTAGCTTAATTCAATGTCGGTTCTTAAGTATTAGCGATTTACATAAAGTCTTGCAGTGGTTCCCAAACTAGGCGGCGCCTGTATCTTGGGGACCATGCTGATACAATTTTCATCTAATAAATTAACTTTGAAGACTATAGATTAATGTCCAACGTTATGTTCTATACAACCCAGCATAGGTATTTCATGTTCCACTTTCTATTTTTCGTATATCCGTTTTTAGATTTGGCCTTCCCCAAAAGACGTCACCGCTAGGAAAACCACAATCAGCCACATATTTGCCTCCTTTATCATAATGCCTACCTTACTTATCCTTGCCCCTTGCCGCACCCTTCGTATGGTGTATAGATATTCTCGTAGCGATTTGCGATCTATGCGTAGACGTGGGCGTCTCAAGGCGTCAGTCCTACGGGCGTCATGGTTCCTACGCCGATAGCTATCAAGAATGTACTTATAGAATGTTTTTGTTCTTCATAGCCTTGAACTTTTGCTTAGTGCTCAGTGAAGCAGAAAAGTTTTTGTCTACTGTATAAGGGTAACTCATCGTATCACCCTTTATAACTTTGGTTAACATTGTTAGTCCTTCGATACATGGCTAAATGTGTGAAAACCAGAAAGAAAATACGTTTATTCTGCCAGAAATATCGCTCAAAAACACTAAAAGAAAAATAATTTATCAACTATTTAATTAAAACTAAAAAAAAAAAACTTGCATCACTATCAGCCCATGTCATGACCGGACATTAATTACAAACGAGTCTCTGGTCATACCACAGACAAAACAGAACACAGTGAGGAGTTGCGGACCCCATGACTGTGAAATGAGAAAGCCAAAAATGATCCTAGCAAGTATACCCTGCATTTGAACGTTCAAGTTCGCATTAACGTAATAAATCGAAGACTGTGGAAAACTCCTAAAGTTGGTTTAGAGTTTATAACTTTTTTAAATTGTTTAAGTAATCTTATATTAGGTGCTTCTGATTTGAGATCACGCTGTGGATAATTGAGTTAACAAAATAGTAAACAATTTTCCGATTAACTATCCAGATTTATTGGAAAGTAAGCCTGTAACAGGAGAAACTCCATAATATTATATTTCAGATATTGATTTGATGTCAAATCCGATCCAATTCATTGGTTTCGAACGGTACAAATATTTCGAGTGATCTCGTTTGGATCAAACTGTATTAAAAATCGATTACGAGGCGTTAATTGACACTCAAAGAGAGGAGAGCAGTTTAAAAGACGTCAAATAAAACAAACGTTTTGGTTGACGTCATCCATGCTTCTCAAATACCACTTGTTCCCAATCAATGCCTATAGGTTGTTGAAGAGGTGGCCTAATTCAATCAAGTTATTGGATCGTCCCCATATGTGCCGCATTGGCGATTCTTACCAAGAAATCTGTAACATCTTCATCGTCTCGAGTCTTGCGGTTACAATGTTTTTATGATGAATTCCATCAAGGTCGAACAATTTCTACACTAGTTCAGTTCCCACTAAACTTGTTGTTTGCATTGTTCGTTGACGTTGGCAGATGAGAAACAACATATATTATGGTGCACATGTACGATGACTTGGAACTTGAACAGGAAATGTTTAAGGAAGTTCTATTGGACGATTTCGCATTTGTTTATAGCCTGAACAATATCTTGTTATAAAAGGATCAATAAAAAAATTAAGCACATTGCATTTAAAGTTATTTATTAGGTTAAAAATAATCGATTAACATTTCTGAAATATTTCAATTAATAAATTACCAGGATTGAGGAATTGGAGGAACTTCTTTGTAGTACCTGTAATTATAACAATTTTTAAACGCCAGGTCTTTAATGTTTCTTAATGAAAGGCAAAATGTCAGTCATAAAGCCGGAAAAGGGAAGTAACGAAGTGATGATTTACGTCAGGTTAAAACGGATTAACATACCTTACGAATCCGCCTAAAGGTGAAAAGGCCTTGTCATTCAAAGGCACAAGGACAGGCGTCGACTGAATACCTTGGGGCATCTTAATGAAGTATTTCACACTGCTCGGAATCAGTATACCTGTAAATAAAGGGAAATTAGCGGAAACCAAACAAACACAATAAAACTAAGACACGCACATTAATTTATAAAAAAATATGCAAATTGCTCTAACCATTTGCGTCATATCGGTATTTGCGTAACAAAGACTGCATGTTCGGGTTTTGCATATTAGACAACACTACGACGGCACACGGCTGGAAATAAGTTGAGAATACCAATGATCAATTAATCGATAAATCAGGAACACTTTCTTGTTCACAAATTCTCTATTCCTACCTTGTTGGGCTTTTCAGCAGCAGGTTTTCTGTCATAATCGGGATACTCGTCAGTGTCTCGTTCATCGTATGGTGATCGCAACCCAATGACTTTGTCATTTACGGTATCGACGCTTTCGTGTGATTGGGATACATCGCTGACCGATGACGATGGACGTAGGGTCATGAATTCAATCGGCAGCATTCTCTAAAATCACAGAAACACTTAACAGTCTTAGTTTAAATCACAAAACACATAATTATTCTTTTGTTAACTTACACTTTGTGTACAAAGAATTTTTAAAAATACCACTACAACAATTCCAAAAAACTTCATGTTGGATTCAGTTGCTTGCAGGCAATGAAGATATCGCGATGGTCGGGCTAGCATAGTCATAGTTTATAAAACAGAAACTCAAATTTCTAAGAATATGAGAAGTTTTCATCAACAAGTTTGTTATGAGACGATGTTTAAAATAAGCTAGAAATGTTAACATGCGGAACACGTTCTGTTTTAGTAGATATTTGGATTTTGAAAGACAGTCAAGTCGAGTTAGTCAAATGAAGACTTAATATATGGAAGACATCGGCTTAGTAAGTTGTTGTAGTAAATACAGTATTCGCTTTTTGTTCATGAGGCATAAATGTAGGTATTTTCGTTATGACGTAGAAGCATAGCAAGTGTGTCTTTTCACATGAGAAGTTAACATACAACTGCATGACAACTTTTGAAGGCCATGAAGTCGACACATATTGGAAAATTTTATTGAGTTCAAATAATTTCATTAGTTTTTGTATCTTTCTGCTTCTTTTGTCCTTTTATTTAATTTTCTTCATTTGATACAATGTATCACAAAAAGAGACCATTAAGGGTCTTTGTTTACTTAGACAGGCTTTTATTTGTCCTTCTAGATTCGTTGAAAGCCAAGGGACTTCTGGCTTTCTTTTGTTTATCACTTTAGGCTTATCCACTGTAATGGCACCTAACGCCACATTAATACTTGAGGGTATTTTTGTTCGTCATCCCCCAATTGTTGTAGTCGGTCCTTGGCTTTGGTTACGAACACACTGTTTCATTATCAAACGTTAAATCAAATTGCCTCCACAAGGTTTCAGCATTCATGAAGATGCCACGATTATTAGGACACCATTGGCACTTTGCCCTACGCCTAGCAATTTAATCTAATTTCTTATTCAGTTTCTATGAAACATTGGTTATTATTCATAGCGTGCTTCTTTTTATTAACTGGGCATGAAAAATAAGCAGTTGCTGGAATCGTTTTCTAAATTGTTTTGGTTTTCCAAGACTGATTTATGTTATTATTATTAAGTGGCATGAGATTTTTGGATGGATAGTTATGGTAGATGCTAGTGCTAGGTTTAATTTTATGTACCTACATATGAGCAGCATCTACTTGTGTGTCTAATAGAGCACGTGGTATGATATCGGTAGACTGTCGGGCGCCTTTTGCTCCCAGTTTATTTTCGTTCGGCTTGCTCGCTAGTTTCTTTATTGGTTTTTCTTTAGCTAGTTGAATCCTTATCCTCCAGAAATCCTTTTCTACGTTGCTAATTCACTTTCGACTTTAAGTATGTAGATGTTATATGGGAAAACATATAGGAAATAATGTTGATTTCAACTTAAATTTTTTCCTAATGTTAGGTGAGAAAAAGAAACATATGCTAATGAGAACGTGTAAATATAAACAAAAATGTCATCCATCGCAATCGCAATGATCTGCCTGTTCTTCTCCTTGATGCATTTCCTCCTTGTTTTTTTTACTTTCAAGAATTGAGTACCTAAGCTTTTTATTTTATGATGGAAAAACCCAATGCAAAAAATTACCAGTCCCGCCGAATGCGAGAAGAAAGGTTTTGACACATAAATATGTATTTAGCAAATTACAAGTCAGTGGGGATTTCCAGAATCCGAAGACGCGTCATCAAAAGAACTACAATGGCTTAGCAAAATTTATTGGACAAGTTTATGTAGACATACCGCTTATTTCCTGACTGTCCTTGAATGGGTACGACGCAATAACGAATGTAGTCCTTGGGTACAAGAGAACATCTTGTTTGTGCGTCTAGTCCCTTCAATCAACTTAATGGGGTCAAGGCAAACATTAACAATGGAGATTTGTGCTTGTTAAATGTTTCTAGAGACATCGTCTTTATTTTTATTTCTATGTACATGTTCTTTGAACTTATTTTTTACTGAGTTCTCGATTTAGCTAATGGCTTCATTTATGTCCTTTTCTTAGTTGTTGGTGCTATGTTTCACAATAATAGTTATGATTGTAACTCGTGTAGCGGAAGTATCTATTTTCATAATTGCGATGTTTTTCATGTCCTTGAATTTTGCGTCATTGGTGTTGGTAACAATAAATTAGCCCGCATGTATCATCTAAAGTGCTGATTGTTTCATTTGTAAATGTTGTTTTTACTATCATTTGCTGTAATTGTAGACCGCTCGTTCTGCTCATTATATAACAAAAATACCCACGTATAATATGTGATAAAATAAGCGGATACGCGTTTTTTGCTTTAAGAAATTTTATTGTCCACAAAATAAACTAGGTAAGTACTTACGTTCCGTCATTTATTTGTACAAATGTACAATGTTCATGTATTCGTAGTGCCATTGTACTTTATTGTACAGTCGGTCGTGTGACTTGTGTGTAGGCTAGAGCCTTGGTTTTACGATACGTTAAACGAGAATGGCTTTATACTTAGTTGTTTTTAAAGAGAAAAGTATTTGCCAATAGTATACATAGCCGCGCGCATTGTAGTTCCTTATGTTGATAAGTGATTGTTCTGATGATAATAATATAATGTTTGGACTTGCTTTCATTGTTCTCAAATGGCAATAGGTTCATAAGGTGTAGTGCTTTTGAGGTTTCATCAGTAGTATTTGTATTGTCAATAGTTGCTGTGGTGTCTTGTTTAATTTAAGATGGTCAGAAAGAAAGTTACCAGAAAGATAAGGCCTCATCCTTCTTATATAGTGGCTACTCAGACGACTACATTAAGACGTAGAAGTTATAAGTATAAAAGGTATGAGGGTTGTTTATTGCAATTTATCTCTGATATTGTTACTGTTTACACAAAGGAGGCTTTCAAATATGTATTTATGTTTTGTTTCAGTTTTTTTTCCTTCCTAAATAAATTCAAAGGTAAAACGTTACTTTGGGATCAAAGTTCTATTTCGTGTTCATTGTTTATTAAGCAATCATTTCATGTTGAGTTCGACATTGTTTTATTTCAATAACTGCTGCTTTTAATGTTTACGTGTGCTGTTGTTGTTTTATAGTGTAGGTAAAATCTGTATTATTGATTACATTTTTCACTTTTTCAGATTTTTGTTTTCTATCGAATTTGTCATGAAAGAAACGTCTTTCATTTCGGTCACAAGGGGTTTTTTTTGTAAAAAAACCATATGTTACATTTGTAAAAAAACCATATGTTACGAACTGTGTTATAGTAGGATATCTTATTATTTTGAAAATAAGATCTCTTACCGGCATTATTTTATTACCATCGTCGACGTCGGTAGACAGTGCATTTGTCAGTGGCGTAAATGACTAATTGCGCACTGTGTCTATTTAGTGATAACTCAGCTGTACAGTTGTTGGATGTGTGGTCACATGACATTTCATGTATTACACTCGGGCTGCGTCCCTGATACAGCCTACCCGATTTTTTTCTTTTTCATATCGGACGTTACCCACAGCCCAACTTTCTCGTTTCTTGACTAGACTCGGTATATTCGGTTAATATCCGAACGTTTCGGTTCACTTCTACATTGCTTCTTTTGGGTGCGACCGTATATCGTTATCAGACGTCCCAATTCCTGGAGGCTGTAATTTCGCAAGCTGATTGCGCGAGATGTATTTCCGAATGACTTACTTTTATATTTTAACCTAAATGTTGATTGTAATCTTGGGAGCTAACAATACATTTTAATTCTTATTCTTTTTCCATACGATCTTATTCCCAGAGTTTATTTAACAAGACCTAGATGTACATACACTATATACCTTAAAATATACCTTAAAATTGTATGTGTATACCTCTGGGGGCTATCTGAGGGGGCTAGGCATTACCTGCTTATGTGCAGCAACACTTGCTTATTCCATAATAGTCCTAGTTGTCCTCTATCTGTCATATCCTTAGTCTGGCTGACTGCCTTCCAGAGAGCAGGACCACTTGTTACTAGAAAATTATCATCCCTTCTCTATGCTCTTACGACAACAATACTATTTGTATGTAAACGTCATACTCACAAAATGTTACAGAATTACAGATTACTCATGGACATGGCAGCACTAATCATAGGTCTGACGGCACCACACACGGTGTTCCTAGGAATTAAATAAATGGACTACGTCAACGAACAATGAGAGCAGATTACTATGCTGAATATGATAGCTAGGCGATCTGTTATTACGTTTGCACTATTCTTATCTGCATTATGTTAGTTTGATTGTACTATGGCTACTACATGATTTTTATTAACGATGTAGTAAAAGAGATTAGATACTCTACACTACCAGCTAAAGTATCTAAAGATTAGTATTGTCTAATACCCGAATATTCCAGAGAAAGGGCATAATATTTCAGGAGCATTAGAGAGCTTAAAAAGTGTTTTTTTGCAGTCAGTTAATTTGATACAAGTCTAGTAAGTGATAGTAGTAGTTCTACTATAACTTCCTGCATGTCAAACGTACGGACAAATCAGTTGCGTTGGGAAACTCGTTTTCAGAAAATATTGCAGAAATAACTAATGGCTCCTGTTCCAAATACCACGTGCAACGTGTCCATTCTTCAAGCTTGACTGACTGTATGTTTGCTTGTTTCAGGTCAACCGGCAATTTCGCGGCCGGCGCGGCGGGTGGCGGGTGCGGGGCCCCTCGCTCCGCCCCCGCCACCCCGCTGCAGCTCGAACCTCACCCCCCTCGGTCTACGAAGCATGAGAAGTGAGTACCCTGATTTTTTCATTGGGCACAGATCATGGAGGAGCAAAAAGGTTGCGTTGCCAACAATTTGACAGCACTGTAGTGGTTAGGTTCTTCTTGCGTCTGCCTTTTCGTTCTCGCCATACATTTTGTTGGTAACGCAAACGGACTGTGCCGCCATTGCCTTTACACTTAAGAATCTTCAATCGTCACCACCGTTTACTAGGCGTCATGCTCCAAAAGTATGGTTTATTTGATATTCGCGTAGTTAATCTAAAAGTCAATCACATTCACGCTTGACTTGATAACACCACCAAAAAAAGTCGACTAGGTTTTGAAGACCGTCAAAGTGCTATCACAAATCTGGCATAGACTTAATACTCGTGCAATTGGCAACACTTCCAAAGTGCTTACCAGCTGACCCGTCGGTCACTAACCCTCTTACCAGGCCTAAACACCTATTTAGAACAATACGACAAAATGTTATACCGGTAGGTAATGAATTCGATTGCCTTGAAATTTTCTTGATAAGAGGTTCTCATGAAACTAACTAAAATAGGTAAAACATAGGCTACAGCATATACCAAAGTAACTTTTACCGTAGCAAACTGGAGCACCTGTTCCTAGAAACGATTAAAAATGTTAAGCTTTTATCCACGACTGCTCTTGCGGAGAGGCAGCGCGGTACAAGTATAACTGTCTTTGAAATCGCGGAAGTGGTTGTAAAACACCACTGATTGCAACACTTAAATGTAGGGCTACCAAGTTTTTTTCAGAAGAAATAGAGTATTTTAGAGAAAATACATGAAGAGTGCAGACATTTAAAAGAGAGTGCATTTTTTCGTTACTTTAAAAAAGAAACGTTTTTTTTTTATCAATTTCAATGAAGCTCTGTTTTTGCGCTTTGCAAAAATACAAAAACTCTCTCAGAGTAATGACAGGAATAAATTAAATTAACTTAAAATCAGAGTCAAATAAATAGAGTATAGCTTAGATACTCTATTGATTTTGTAGATTGTAAAGTACTCCCTAGCGAAATAGACTTCTATATCAGACTACGATTGACAACCCTACTTACATGTGCGGCTACAACTTGCGGTCATTTGGTAACATTTGTGATAAGCAGAATGTTGTACAACGGAGGATTTCCTTCTAAAGATATCCACCACACATTTTTATCTTTTTTTTTTTTTTTTTTTTTTTAAGCAACCATCGACCATCTTAACATACTGAAATTTCTTCGTGCCACGGAAAGCACGTTAAGCCGTTGGTCTCGGCTGTCATTTGTAGATCTTTGGCAGTCGTAACGGATTGTCAGAAGCCAGGGAATTTGGCTTCACTCTTGCCAAAAAGTACCGCGTTCAAAATTAATGGGTTGTGGAAGACTGGTAGGTAGCCGCTCCACGTAAAATACTGTATTCAGCTGAACACGGTTTGACTGGAAGCCGACCACAATACAGTTGGGAAAAGGCTGGGCAGATGACGTGCAGTAAAATCATAATTTTGGCGATAGAAATATTTGGTCCTCTGATGCGTCGCCGTAGGATCGTTTTTTTTTCCACCATCTCACTGATGGTAAGCTGTTGTTGACGATAGAGCATGCTTGCCTAGAAGTAACCTATTCACTCTTGATTTAAATACCCTCAGGTTATACACATCAGGAAATATAGAATCTGATGTTGAACCCCATGAATAACCTTTCCAAAATCAATAAAAGCCTGCTCGAGCCATTGTAGGTAACGATTTTGTCATTTATCAATCGCGCATTATCTGCGATTATAGAATGATTACTATCGTCCTACAGGTCGCTTATCAGTCTTATTTACGTCGTCAAATCTACTGAGCGTGTAGGTATTTGTAATACGCATTTTCGAAATTCTTTTGTTTGGTATAGTACTAACGCAGTGGTCCTTTGATCTCAAGTTATAATGGGTTAAGAAATTCTTGTGTGCGAATTCTTTGTGCCTTCATCATGATTGTGGAGATTGAGCCTGTGAAGGATGATTATGACCAGTCCTCCTGGAAGGTTATTAGAGCAGCTTCGTATGTTACAGGTGGATTTAGGTAACTAAACCTTCGTTTTTATATGGGAAGAAAAACTTTATACTTTCTATGGCATAAATAATGATATTGTGACCTAGATATTGACATAAAATGCAGTAAAAATGAAATCCAACGGTTGTACCTTGTTCTGTTTCATTGAAACTTATTCAGTAAATATATGTTGGTAAAAAGAATTGAAAATTGTCGAAAGATGACTGTAGTACCTAGTATGCAGACATGAATATTTGATGATTGACACAAAAAATAAAATACATTGCCGCAGCATGACTTCGGTGGATATGCCACTGATAAGCGATTTGTGTGGGTGTCGTGAAGGACAGCTAAATATTGGCACTCATTAAACATTGGGTTCACATGCAATGAATAACAATATGCATGTAAATGTCACCGGGTTATTGCAAACACCGTTAGTTTTTTTAATAAATCGCGTGTCAGCGAGATTAAACTCTTTCTTTTTTATTATTATTTATAGGCTCGTTCTCATCAATACGACACGTATGTCGTAAACTATTTCATTTGGAAGGGATAACAAGCATTTAAAATGATCTGTGGGCTAATTTATTCTACTATTTCTAAGCAATGTTCGCAATCGCATCCCAGTCGGAATCTGCCAAAAACCCGTTTAAATACCCTTTTTTTTAAGGATGGGAAATCATCAAATGACTTCTTCCGCTCTGGGTAGAGCAGAAGGGCGTGTCAGACTTACTAAAACCCATCCGCGTTCCTTCTAAAGCCCTTTACGTTCCAGGGCCGCGTTGACTTCTTCGAACAAATTCCGCAACCCTGGCAGGCTCTGGCCCTAGCGGGCCCCGTCTCCTATGCTGAAATCTCTTTGAGGCGCGCGTGGAACACAATGCGCCATCGACCCGGGCCGGGACAGCGAGCCACCCAACGCTCGCCGTCCGCAAGCCCCGTTTAATTGATGAAACCCTACATGTCGACTGATATGCGATTGCGAAAGTTGCTTGATAATAGTAAAATTGACCTTCTGTTCACAATAGCTATATCGGAGTACGTAAGGGTTGTCGCAAAAATGAATGGCTAATAGAAGACTATAATAAAACCCTGACTTCTAAACTAGGTTTATGTACCTGTCTCTTAGAAACCGGTGCACCTTCGAAATTTGAGTGCAGTATAAGCGTTACATTATACCTAGATAGGACATGAGTACGTACAATAATCCATCATCTCTAGTTCAATGGATGCAATTTAAAAAAAAAAAAAAAAACAAAATATTAATAATAAACATAACCAAACAAGCAAAAATTTAATTAAATTACCATTTAAAATTAAATTGAAATTAAATTAAACAAAAAAATAAGTAAATTTAACAACAACATTCCTTGGATAACATGTTTAGATGTCTGCAATATGTATGTATGTTGTGTAAGCGCGATTGGACTTAATGTTTATGTATCCATAATTTCCTAATAAAAGATCTTCAGTATTGCGATAAGTTAGCTAAAGCAGATATTCCTGTAACTTTGCTTTGCACTGATATTTGGTATTACTAAATATTTTTAGTACTTTATTAAGTTGCTTATAAAGTTTTGTGCTGGTGACACAATAGTCTCGCTTAGCAAAAGAAGTTATATGCGACTGTTGAGGAAAAACTGTGTGTTTAATACTGCCTCTTGGCTCTGAGGAAGGAAGAGTCGAGTGCTTACAAAGCATCGATTGAAGGACATACAGCTGTCACACCGTTAAAAGCGTCAGTTTCCGCGTAAAGTTGTATTGTGGGAAATATAAAGGGCCGAAAGAGTAGAACCTTCAAGACAGCTCTCTGTACTCGTTCCAGTCTAATAAAATGGCTCAGTAGTACCACCAAATTATATGAACAAACAAAAAAACCGGACAAGTGCAAGCACCGAGGGTTCCGATCGAGTCTTGATTTTTTCCGAGTATACATAACCTACGGAAGTTTATAAACTATGAAACAAAATATAGCAGGTAAGATTGAAGGACAAACTTAACTTTGTTGTTGAAAAAATGTTCTCCCATACATCAATATTCGTCACGGTCAATTCTTCAACCGAAAATGTAAGTTTGAAATCGTAAAAAATGTTTTTTATATGATAAAACTATTAATTCCCAAGATTCAGACTTTTTCCTGTACTTGTACTCTAAAATCTATCTTGTCAAATTTCATGGTATTGAGGGTACTTCTAGGTCAACGGGAAGTACCCTATAAATTTTGATTCCCTTGAGAGTGTCGAAATATACTTTTTTTGCGGCATAAACGGCCGTATCTTTTTTCTACGACAACTTAGAAGTTTGATTTTTTCACAACTTCAAGGGACTATAAACTTGAGTATATGGTTTTTTTTATTTAATTTCAACTGGATACCTCTACGCGGTCCCGAGATAAAGGGTCTTGACAGACAGATAGATGGACAACAAAGTGATCCTATAAGGGTTCCTTTTTTTCCTTTTGAGGTACGGAACCCTAAAAACAACGCAAAATGAGTATGTAAGGATTGTAGTAGGTGGCGATCTAGTCTTCAATAGGTTAGCAAAACTATAGAAAATAATCGTGGGTTTATATATTTCATGTCTATTTAACCAAGACATCATGCTCCTGCTCTGACTCCAATTGGTTTTGGGGCCTTCTGTACAACTTCATCCTCCGTCAGCTCAGTACTCTGGGTCCTTTCTGGCCATGTACTTACCATCTTTCATCTCAATAAGTGTATGCGCAAAGCCTCAATTTCAGATTTAGTTCTTTATTACGTATTGTTTACCAGCTCACGTTTGAGTACTTACTATTTCACCTGATAGTAATTTTAACCTTTTATCTCTAGGATTAGTAATTATTCACTAATTATTATCAACGATTATGATTCATGTGCTTATTTTAGGTTTTTAAACTTAAATGGTACTCTTAGTCATCACGATATCACGCCTGAATTTCCCAAAGTACAACCTTATTTCGCCAGTTAAGTTTAAGTCCTATGTATAGGGGGCGGGCCATTGGCGAAACCAGGGGGTGGGCTCAAGCCAAAGACACAGATTTCTTTGATAGTCTACAACCTAACGAAGTCAATGAGGAATTTACGAAAAATAATCCAAGGAGGCTTGTTATGCGTAAAGCAAAATAAAATGTTATGTGCTTTTTTAGTGTTTACTTTACTAACCTACCCTCAGCGGGGTCAAGCCGACCCCAAACGACTAATTGAATCCGCCCCTTGGGCGGGCCTATTGCCATCAGACGGGCACATGACCATATTCCGGGTTGTTACTGACAAATTCTAAATGGAAAATTCTAATAACGCTTTGCACAACCGGAGAATTGAACCCAGGACCTGATCCTTAACTTTACCTATGAACAGAATAGAATAGAATACTCTTTATTATGTACACCATATAAGTTACAGAAAATATAGATGAGGAAAACATTAACAACTCAAATTCTCATCAGTCGCACTTGCGACCACTAGACCCATTTTTTTGAATGATGGAACATCATCAAATGACTTCTTGCGCTCTGGGCGGAGCGGAAGGGCGTGTCAGACTCTTACTGACTAAAAGCCATCCGTGGTCCTCCTAATGCCCTTTGCGTTCCAGGGCCGCGGTGACTCTTTCGAACAAATTCCGCAACCCTGGCAGGCACTGGTCCTAGCGGGCCCGTCTATTTTGCTGACATCTCACATGTAATCCAATATTATCTGGTTTTATTTGCACCTCACCAAAAATCCACTTAATCATCACAAAAATCGACAAAATGTAAGAAACAGCTAATTTTTTAGGCTATATCTGGATTGGTCCTATTTTAAAAATCCTTAAAATTATTAGACTTCTATGCTGGTTTAGGCTTAAAAAAACTGCACAGTGCACAGCCGATGAGTATGAGCCGACGTGTGTCGGCTGTGCAGCCGACGGGCTACGGGCAACATGCTATTCCAGACGTTTCGGACTCGACGCTTAGGGCCGACCCACAGTAAAGCGAGTCTATCGTAATGAAAGCTGAGTCGGTATAAAGGAGACATTTCATCTTTGCTTCTCATATTGGCAATCTCTTAGAACTCACAGTTTATATTTCCATTACCTCTTTTAAGGTTTCGACACAGATGGGCGAAAAGACACAAATTGTGGGTTTGGTCTCAAAACATCTCCAGATAAGAACAAGTCTTGTATTCTGATTAGCAAGTTCATTGATTCGTCAGTCATGGTTCGTTGTACCGGTCAACGTGGTCCATTTTAAACAATGGATATCAAGCTGTTATCATACGTCAGGCACACAGTCATTCGTGATTTGCTGATACTACCTATCAATGGCACTTTATCTTTACGTGTCTTGGCTTAGTTTATTAATTGTAAAGATTACTTCAAACAAAATTGTTAGAAGCGTCAATAAAATCTATATTTAGTACTGAATGAAGATTAGGGTAATGAGGCGATATTGTATAGCTTTACGCCAAATTTTCCAGCCTTGCATGTAGGTACTATAGATTAATGTTTTAAAAAATAGATAAGGGTGGCGTTTTACATGAATGATGAAAAAGCTGGCACAAAATGGAAAACTTTTATAAAGCTCGGGCTTACCCTGGCTGCGTAAGGCTTTATTTTAGTTGCTTGGGATACAAAGTACCCGTTGTACTCAATGTCAGCAGGTATGGAGTTTAATTAAACATTGAGAAAAACATTAATTGCAAACTTTGTCAAATACATTAATTAACCTTAGCCTTCATTCTTCGTTGTACACCAAAACGACTACTAGCTACTACTACTACTACTAACGACTAGTGCTTAATAAAGTTAATGTACAAAAGGCGGTTCTTGGGTCTCTTCAGTCTTAAAAGTCACACGGCATAACGAGTCATACGTTTTAACCATTCCATAAATGTGTTCATATTTTTCTTTTCAACGTGCGTTTCCTTCTAAATAATCGTACATCTCTGTACTAGACTGCGCTGACGTCAAACTATTATTCCATATCGAGGATATCAGCAGATAATAACCACCAATATCAGCTGTCCATAAATAGCTGTCAAGAGACACTGCCCATATCTAATTGGTATTCTGACAAAAGGCCTTTTCATAAAATGACCATGAAGAACGACTAAGGCGTTGCAAAATATAAATGAAAGCCAAGCAAACTATACAACGAAAATGTTTAATACGCAAATAAATTTTTTTGTCCGTATTCTGCTGTAGAAACTGCCTGCTTTCACGGAATTTTCCGGAACAAAACAAATTTCCCATTATCGTCATTATTATCATAATCATAGGCACGCTTGTTCTAGTCACTGCTGAATATACAAATGTAAGTATTCTTCATTTGAGGATCGCCCGGAGGACACGGTGGAGCATACGCTGGAGGTCTACCCTGCTTGGGCGGAGCACCGCCGTGTCCTCATCGAGGCGATCGGCGGCGGCGACCTCTAGCGTCCGGCCCTGGTTGAATCCATGGTCCGGAACGAGGAGGCTTGGAAAGCGGTCACCCCCTTCTGCGAAGCAGTAATGCTAGCGAAGGAGGAGGCGGACCGCGCGAGGGAAAGGCAAGGCCTTCGCCCCAATCGCCGCTACAGGAGAAGACGCCTCGGGCGTCGGGAGTACGGCCTACGGTGGCCGGGAGTCGCAGGGCGATCCCCGGCCACTGTAGGCGCGGGCCTGCGGACGGCGAGCGTTGGGTGGCTCGCTGTCCGATCACCACCAGGCCCGGGTCGATGGCGCGTTGTGCTTCACGCGCGCCTCAAAGAGATGTCAGCATAGAAGACGGGGCCCGCTAGGGCCAGAGCCTGCCAGGGTTGCGGATTTGTTCGAAAGAGTCACCGCGGCCCTGGAACGCAAAGGGCTTTAGAAGGAACACGGATGGGTTTATTTTTCAGTAAGAGTCTGACACGCCCTTCCGTTCCACCCAGAGCGGAAGAGGTAATTTGATGATAACCCATCCTTAAAAAAAAAGAGTATTCTTCATATCCCATCATGTTTCCTTAGTCTTTGCCAGTTTCGTCCAGGTCTTACCCGCAATCCGATCTTTGTAGGTCGTCCACTTATTTGGTTGTTGGTCTGCCAACGCTCCTCATACCGTCACTCATTGATATAGAATGATAATCCTTATCCCCATTAGCTGGCTGGTGTACATAAACCTCCACTAGCGTCAGGCTAATGGAGGTTTATGTTTAAAGTATATATCTTCAGTTGAAAGATCACTTCTTACGTTCCGGCTACACGACATTTACTTCATGAAACGGTTTAATTATAACAGGATATGAGTGTTTAACACGTCCTTGACTACATTAATATTTTTTTTAACGATATGATACGTTGTATTAAACTTCCTTGACTTTTAAAGTATGGCAGGTTTAATGGACAAATGAGTTCATAACATCGGTTTTCAACAAAATAGAAATTACAACCTTGACAAGTTCTAAGCGCACAATAATGGAAGACAGGATATGCAGTCTGACTTTGACCGACAAATTTGGCGAATCAAATACCGACCGGATCTACAATTTCGAAACAAAGCTTTTTCTGAGGCTAGTTCCTCTGTGTAAGCCAATACCAATATTACCACATCAATGATGAACTATTTCAAATAAGATGACACAGTTCCTGATACTCTGATAGAGATTGATGTCTTGCTGAAATGTACTTTGTTGATTTTGGCATAATATCTCACAATTCCATTAGTTCCATATCTTTTGATAGTGGCTCATGGCTGTTTATACGGGGATTGGTCATGGATGGTAAAGTAAATGTAAACAACATTCTTAACTTGATGGATTCGCTTTGGCTCAAGTTTTCCAAACCTTTTCATATTTCTGCTAGAGATCGGTTCGATGAAATTTTTAAAACTATTTATTTTTTATGTGTTTTTTTCTCTGACATTGTCACTATTTAATCATATTTTACATTGTATTTTTATTCATAATGATAATTCGAATCCCAATTAATCTCTCGTTTACGCCTTTTCTTTCAAAGTTTTTTGTATGATAATATTGTGGTTGCCTGTGAGTTATGGATAATCTTACAGTGTATGCAATGTTGACGATCCTAATCAATAAATAAATAAATAAAAAAAACCTTGGTAATTCGTAGAGCAGTGTTAATCTTTTGCTGTAAGAGCTGAAGTTCAAGAAAACATTTAAAGCTTTGTTAAATTACTGTACCCTCAGGCCTCAATCAATGAAAATTAACCTTGCTGGATTAGGATTAAATATAGTATTGTTTGTACAAAGTACGTGTCGTTGTCACGTGTGAACAGCAATACAGTTGTTGAGCCCATTTGTCCAATCAACGCAGATAATATTGATGTTCCCGGCTTGCCCCCGTTTCGCGCGAACTACTGTAGCGATAGCACAACAGTTATTTGATTGTACTTTACTATCTTGCGGATTTATCCTCATATCTAACCTATATTTACAAATCTTGCAATATTTTCGAATCGTGCGTTATTCTCGGTTCAACAAAGACTTTAAGGGAGCTGGGGGATTTGAGCCACTCTCATTTACTTCAAACAGTTAGCCATGGTGGGAATTTTTTTAAAACCCCCACTACTAAGTTTCCAATATTTTCAAAGGGTGTCGTGTACTTTACTATAGTAGCGATATTTTCAGCACGGCGTCCATAACTACAGAAAGTGCCCATTAATTTACCTATTACATGCTGTGTTTATGTACAGTATTATCGAGTAATTTATTGTTGGGTTCTCAACAAGCGGAGTTGACCATCAGTGAGCGCTAGGGAAAAAATCTAGGTTTAACATCAATCGGAATAGACTCCCAAGAGCAAGAACCTACTTTAAAAATAAAACATTGCAAGTTGTTAATAGAGTCATACTATCGACATCACAGCATTTTTATAGAAATTCTTAGGTTTTATAATCCATTGTCTTCTGTCCGTACCTTGCCTGTTTATAAACATTGTCGCTTTACTTGCTTGCAAACATTATATTGCCAGGCAGTGTGTTCTCGCGTAGCATTCGAACTGTACCGCCGTGGACCGAGTGAATGGGGGCCTCAGGTGATTCGAGTCTTCCGATCGTACGATTCTAGTGTTACCTTTCTCTCGGCTATTCTCGATGTCAATAATACTCGATCTCACAGCAAGTGGGCACGTCGGCAGAGTTATTTCTTATTATATGTATTTGTATGTCCCGATTCGCAAGGTCGTTGGACTCAAACGCATAATTGACTTGAACTTCCTTCACGATACGATGCACGGTCCGGTATATTCACATCTTAAACTTTTTCATAAAACTCTTGTTTCTACTTCGGAAAAATACACTAGGGGTGTGATATAGATATAAATGTTTTGGTTTCCTCGTAACTCTCTCTATCTTATAGTCGCGATAAATTAGTCCGTACTCGATACACAATCGATATTATAACTAGATACGTTTATGTATAACTGTTTTCAACAGTTATTCTCGCGAGCGCGGACAGGCCGCTACATCGGTGTCTTGTACGCGGTTTTTAATTCTTAATTATTTATTCCACGTCCGTAAAATAGTGTGTTAACTATTCTAGTGTGTCCGTAACCAAGAGGAACATAAAGTGTGTGTTTAATGTGTTAAGATTTGAGCCGGTTGGTTTTGTGTATCAGTGATGTGTGTAGAAATATGTTAGGAATATCACGAGCTGGCGAAATCGTGATCTCACATGTCATTCGCTCATGTTTTGTTACTTTTGTTTATGTTTTGTTTAAACCGGATAGTATTCAGGTTGAATGTAGTAAATCTGTCGCGTTACTTGTAATGTTTTCTCAACCGGTTTCAACCGTCCTCTTTTGCTCAACTGAACAATTTTCACTGACCCCGCAATGCATGGCATCGTGATCATTTATGTCATCGTTCTATGTTACAACTTTATTTTTATCGCGCTGAGTAGAGAGTTAAGAACATCCTTTTTTTGATGAAACTGTGTGGTTATGTTCAATTTTGCCATTAAAGACATTAATTAATATCTTGTTATGTGTTCAACATCCCTTTTCTTATCTTATCTTCAAAGTGATTACAAAAATGTTAAGAGATTGTCAGTTTCTTTTGCCTCTTAAATACATCTCAAATTATCTTGTTGACGATGTTGATATCTTACGAAATCCGAATTATACAATGTTAGTAGTAATCTACGAATTTACAGCGTCCCAAGTGTTAAATACCTAGTTTGCAAAAATATCGCTAATTCTTTGTTTTTATCAGTGGCATGTAGTGTTATCACTAGAATAATCTGTTTATCTACCACCTTTATACCGCACACCTGTTTATTTACTCATGACCAATCGTGTGGTAGATTAGAGATATATATTTTCGTGTTTGACTTGCTCCAATTGCAGTTTACGTAGCGTGCTCGTTACTTGAAGTAACTATGGTAAACAGTTTAATATAATTGGCTAGAAAACTGTGTCTAGAATTCAGAACAAAATAAACTAGATCTTGTTCTAAAATAAGTTGGCTTACTGTTGATGGAAAGGAATTTACAATTGATTTACGATTCACCAAAATCGTGTATACTGTTCGGTCTAAAGTAGACAATATCCAAATATTTTCATAGATATCGAACATTTTCATATTACTTTATTTTCTGTTTGCGTTAGCTAACCTCGCTTTGCGTCATAGTATCGTGATTATACATAGCCACGTTTTAATCATTAATTAATAATGGCGAGATTATGTGGTCATCAGTAATCTTTACTATACGACAATCGTGATTTTTCTATCATATATGTTTTATTAAACGTGTTCGCTATCAGTACAACTAAAAGTATAAATTCAAGTCATACCTATTTTCATTTTCAATACTTTTCGTAATGCTATTTTATTAATGTTCCATTCTTTGATTGGTTGGTGTTAGAACTGGAGTTTACAGTGAAAGATGTGAAGTTAATGAGTGTGTGAACTGAAAATAGTGAAGAATGGTGGATAACGCTTCGTTTGAGTACTCTGATGAGTCGAGCGGGGAAAGCACGCACGATTTCAATGGCCGGTAAGATCTTGATCAATCTAGCGTACTTCATCATCATCTTCCTGCCCTTATCCCATGTTACTTGGGGTCGGCGCAACCACGTTTTTTTCTTCCATTCTGTCCTGTCAACCGTCACGCTATCACTAACTCCCTTTTCTAGCGTACCAACTCTTTCATTACACTGGCCAACAAAAAACACTTTTTGTGTGTCACAAGATTTTTTTTAACTAATTATGTTAAGAACATGCTTAAGTATCATAGAACTGAAATTAGAATTATTTAGACACGAAACATTTTCCTGTCATCTGATTTTGAAGTGGAGCTTTGAGACGTAAACTGAAGTTTTCAGGTGATTCTAATACAGGCACGTTATCATATTAAAGGATAAGTTGTGTAGCAGATGGCACGTCAGTATACTCAACTATTCTTTTATTTTAAAAAATGCCAAAATAAAGCTCACATTTTTTTTAAATGTGATGGAGCAGAATTTCTTTTTTGAGTTTTAAAAATAGTTTCACCATAAATGTAAAGAAACTTGACAGAATCATTTGAACACTTTTTCTACATTTTTCTACATTATATTGTATAAGCATAAAATAACTCAGTCAACTGAAATAACAGCTACTTTATTGAAAAATAAAAACAATCGGAATTTACAATCTTAAGGGAAAATTATGTTACTGGTAGTAGCTGTAACACAAAAACTAGACCTGATCAAAACCAAATAAATATGATTCTGGAATAAGGCTAGGTAGGTAAAGGCAAGGAATTCGCAATTAGTAAGCAAATTCCTTGTGACAAAATCTTGTTGACTAGTGTTATTATTTAGATTTTATATAAAATTACCACGGTCTATCATACTGCTTCCTGGTTTCTAATATTCGGTAGAAAGTGATTATATCGATGACATAATACGAGTATAATTGTAATTTTAATTAACATCTTAAAATTCGATTCGTTATTCTAAAAAACTGCGATTAATTCGCAGTTTTTTAGAATAACGAATCGGATTTTGGAAAAGGCCCTCATTATTTCTGGTTTTCTATGATTGCTATATATCAGCTTCAGAATGTTATTGCGAAATTGGACATCATTAATTTTAATAAGAATATTAATTGCGGAGGAATTTCTATAGACTCTTGTAATTCGTCGTTTCGCCCCACTTTCATCTGAAATGTTTTCCTATTCGCAGTTTTTTATGTTCTCATTGTTTTGGTGCTTCATATCAAAATCTATGAATAAGATTCATAATATTAAATTCCCGTTGTTTACGATTGTTTTCGCCGTAAAGAATATTTTGTAGAATATTATGGGATACGTTATATTTATTTCTTTCCTTCAATACTTGTGCAAAAATAGCGTGTACAATATTTCTCAGAAGAGTTGTTTAAATTATCTCGATATCAATGAAAAGGAAAAATGTAGTGAATAACCTGAATATGTATCATTTACATTTCACATTGAAACTTGGAATAACAAACTGCATCGAACTGTTCTCCATATGCCCTGAATGATAAACGATATCATACGGTTCCCTGTTATCCGTGGCATATTAAAATTCAATAACTTGCGTAGACTCATGCGTCATACCATGTTTTATGTATTTAGTCCATGACCGATCACTTCTTATCTCTTAGAGAATAAGGTACATTTTATCTCGATCATAGGGACATGTTTTTGCTCCTGGAGCCTAAATTTTGTATGAATGCATATAACCTGGGGCAAATACGATTGTTGGTCAGTTGTAAGTGTCGTCGTTTTGAAGTCGGTGTCCTCCTGTGCTTATTGAGAAAATGGGTGTGTTTTTCTTAAAGAGGTGAGATTTTATATCTTTCTGATCTTTGTCTTTCAAAAAGGCAGCATTGACCTAAGTAGATAGTACACAGATAAGATTTTATTATGATCTGTTTATTTCTAAGATCTTCTACTTTTTTAGCAGTCGCATATCATTTCAGGATTAGCTACAGGCTTCTATACTGCTTCTTTTGTTTACTATTTCGTCCTTTCTACGTCTCATATATATGTCACCGGAAAATGATAAATTACGTAAGATTATAAAATAAATTGAGAGATCGTAAACTCTCGATAAATTGTCAACTGAACATTTGGAATACGTTTTTACGCATCAAAATTTGATAGTCTATAATATCTCCGTGTCGGTTCGAGAAATTGTAGACTCACATAAACGGGCGACCAATCAGCACTCTGGTCTACAATTTATCTGTTTTTGTGTGATAGTTAAATTGGAAACATGGACCCTGATTGGTTTTTGTTGGTGGTCACACCAACAAAAATACAATCACAAACATATCTGAACAGACCAATGAGAGCCTTGTTTCCAGGTTTATATCACGGGAAAACAGATAACTTGTAGACTAGTGCTCTGATTGGTCGCCATTTTATGTCAGTCCACAATTTCTCGGAATACTTCGAGATATTATAGACTATCAAATTTTGATGCATAAAAAAGTATTCCAAATGTTCAGTTGACAATTTATCGAGAGTTTACAATCTCTCAAGTTATTTTATAATCGACGAGTTGAACTTGACACGTCGTTACAAAACTTCGCGGCCAAAACTATTTTTCTGAAACGTTTTTTGGGACATCTAACGGTTTCGTTCGAAAAAGGAAACCCTTGCGGGATCTATCGTTTCTCAATTGCGTTTTTTTCATGCGGTTAAAGTTATTGAAGCGAAAGCTGATGTAAGCTTTGTGTACTTTACCGTATATTGTTTAGTATTTCACTGCGAAACATACCTACCATACCTTTTTCTGACCCGTTGGATCCTCACATCACGTTTAATGTCTATTAAGCCCAGTGTTCGGGACGGAAATTAAACGCATGCCGCAGTCGTTACTGTTTCCACCCATGTTTTAGGATCTGCGGATGAAAGGAACATTTATTAATATACATGGAAAACGTTTACAAAAGCGTAAGTAGGTAGTGTTAATTCTAAATGTTGGAATGTTGGGTCGGAGTCTGCATTCGCTGATAGTTATAACCTGGGCGTCTTTAAGTCAAAGGTGAATAGGTTCCTTCTAGGTGAGCTCCATTGTCGATCAATCTAAGCCTATTCAATTTTTAATGTAATATAATTTTTATTATTTGTGTTATAGCGGCAATAGAATAGATACTCTGAATATTTTAACTGTCTACCTATTACGGTTCTTGAGATAAAGCCCGCTGACAGACAGACGGACGGACGGACGGACAGCGGAGGCTTAGTAATAGGGTTCCGTTGGTTACCCTTCGAGTAGGGAACCCTAAAAAGAAGCGTTAGTAAACAGACCGGATGTTAATTATATTTTTGTTTAACAGTAGACCGGATGATGACTGCATGATCTTGCAACCTTCTCAAAAATCTTAGTCACAGTGTCCATTAAAATCAAAATAATTTAATTATTGACCGCCATTTGCAAACTTGACTCTAGGTTCACGATAACGGTTTCCGTCGGTCCTTTCAAAACAATGTTTAAAGTCAATTGATCATTGTGTCTGTTAGTCACTAAGCAAGCGTGGTGAACTATAAACTGTGGGCTTTGTTTCCTTCACAATCGTAAATAATGTTTCCGTTAAACTAACAGACATTGTCATTTATGCTGATAAATTGGTGCTTACATAAATGTGTAGGACACCAAGAAAATGATTAATGTTCTCATGGAATTCACTATCATATTTTTTCTTAGAATCGCTTTCTCCAATTTTCCGTCCGCGGAATCAATCCAAAAATAAGACCCGGATAGATAAGATCTTATGATTCAAGTTTACAAGTAAAATTGCTTTATCTTGTTGACTAAAAATAACTTTTCCTTTCATCTTTGAAGAGTTTCGTTTTAGACATTTTAATCAAATTGATATTACTTAGCTATCGAATTTATCGGGCTATGGTCTCAAAATTCTATTTTAGCCCCTTTCAATCTATTCATATTATTAGGTATAGAAAAGTTCGCAAACCGTTGTTGATAACAAAATGTAGATTAGTACCCGAAACTTGGGCTTGTGAATTTGCGTGAACATGAAACATCTCTGAACTGCCCACATCATGGCTTTTGTACTTCGTAAAGAAAAAATAATGAATAATATATATTTTTTTTTTTATTTGAGATGAGTTTGCTCTTCACTCTAGTCTAGGTCATAGATGACAGAGACAAATTCGACGATGGAGCGAGCTTACCCAGAAGAAGCCTGTTAAAATTCAAAGCCAATTTGGCTGCCTCGGTAAACTGCTATCATTTATCCAGGTCTTCCAGAATTTCGTAGCTAATATTCACGTGCATCCGCGACACGAGCCACAAAACCGAACTTTAACCACTCGGAGTAAACTTATAAAAGGATATTGCTGCCCATTCTCCAAATACACCACGTGAGTGTCGTAGTTATTCGCAGCGGGAAGTGTCGTTCTATTCTTAACCAAGACCTTGGAAGTTGAGAACTAATATAGCCATTGAGGTCTTTCAACTCGACACGTTTGTGCTCAATATGGCTTCTGATTGTTGCTTGATTTGTGCACATCTCACCTGACTGTAAACGTGATTCATCTCGTTTTGGTGGCGTAACCTCTATTACCGTCGCTAAGTCGTGGTGCACCAACTACGAGGTACAGCGCGGATGGCTTTCTAAGATTCGTATAACCACCACCGTCCTTAGCTTAGGAGCAGGATATGTACTTCGGTGGTCCTTGACTATTCAAAGGTTTTAACGAGTGAGGTTCTAACAAATTTCCTCAAAAATCAGTGAAAACATATTATGTACATCTGAAAAAAAAAGAGTCACCACCATAGACGTCATTGCGTCCTTAGGTATCCTTTCAATAAAACATCCTTGTTATTTTTTATGGAAATAAAACGTCCCATCCGGCTAAACATAAAGCCAACACCCAGCTTGAAGGATGAAACACCGTAACAACAGAACAAATCATGTATTTATTCGTCCAAGCCTTAGTCTGACGTATCCACTCGCTTATTAAGCGCGGTCACGTGGATCAGCAGTAATTTGTGAGCCGCGCCGCAGGTCATCACGTGCGTCGTAATCATGGCATTGTGAAAACACTGGATCCATGAAGTTTATAGAGGTATGATAGACGAGATGGGGGTTAGATAATTTGGATAACAGTTAACACCTGATAAGTAAGTGGTTTACGATTCGATCAGGAAAATTGGAAATGGTTTTGCGGATATAGAAAGTATAAACATAGGAATAAATGCAAATATAAGTTGTGGCGCAGTTAGTATGTACGGCTAAAATGCGTAGATCATTATTTGGGGTAACAGGGGAAAATACTACAATTTCGCGGATGCCACAAATTATGTGAATTTGGAAGAAAGTTTTATTAAAGGTAACAGATAAAAGAAATAACCAGGCTCTACAATCACAGTCAACTTTCTACCCAAATACAATGAATTTAACAGTAATTTCATGCGCAATTAAGTTCTTTAATTGCACAATTCTGCTTAAGTTATCTGTGTAATGGCAATAATAAAACCGAAGTACCAACCGTACGGTCCCAACAAAATGAAGTGAATTTGGATGGAGGAAGTCGACCCAAACTTGACCTTTAAAATGACCGGTAGGAAACAAAAAACGTGTTTGTTACATAATACATGGACTTATCGCTTACCCAGCAGCGCATACTTAGAAGGTATAGGTAGATGAGATGCTAACTCTAAGAGAACTTGATGCTGCGCCGGCCCCAAATAAATTGGGACAAGGGATGATGCAAACTGGGAACCCGATGAAAATATTTCGAAGGATGCTAAAAAATCCAATTCATAATCTTTTCTATTTTCTCTCTTCTTCGTTTTAACAGTAACTTTGATTTGAGTATAGCCCAAAAATATGCGCTGCGACCAAGCGCATAGGTCACTTTGGCTGTATGTTTCGGGGCACAGAAGAAAGGTTAGGACTGGAGGAGGGCGAAGGCCTGCACTATTGAAAGTACTTGTTACCTATCAGTTAAAGATTCTGCTTAGAAGCAAACGTTCAGCCTTAACTCAACTTCGCAAGAACAAATCCAATACAGACTTGATTCTACGCTACGTATTAAGGATAATGTGATCAAAACTGTAGATAGTTGTGTTAATTTGATACAAATGGAAGCTGCCGCCCTTGACCTTAAACAACTTTAAGTCCCTTCGGAGTTCTGATTTTGTACTTTACCATAACCGTATTTTTTTTTTCCGTGCTATGTAAAATGGCTTTTTTGATAAAATCATTCTCACGATAATATTCCATTATACTGTTTCATAAAACTCTCAAGTATGATTAGTAAAAAGGTCTCGACTAAAACATCGACCTTTTCGCGAACGGCTACTTTTCACTTAACTTTTTGTCCGAGGAAAGTATACTAAGATCTTCAAATATTCTGCCTTGAACCACTTTTCTTGTGCGAAATATTTAATAAAGTATCTTTCCAACAAAGTTTTACTTCGGTATCTGAATTTTGTTTGTTGGCACATCCTTCCTTTTTCTTTAGGGACCTTTCCGAAATATCTGGCAACAACGGAACTTTAGTGGTGGCAAAAGCTGTAATTTCCTTGAGTGTTCACCGACAATGGCACATTGAAAACATCCATCTGCCATCAAGCGCAGTTGTTTTCCAAGATCGTTAGTTGCAGGTTGTAGCACAGTTTTTAAATGTTTAAAAAACAGTATGTAGGTACTTATGATTTTATCGTTTTGGTTTTTACCATTTCGTTTTTCTTGTAAACGTGTAGTGTGCCTTAAGTTCGTGCTAAATGTATGCATTATCTTTCTTTATTTTCTTTCGAAACTATTCCGGGACCATATTCTGTAGCAAACATATTTACTAATAGTATTAGATTTATGCTCTACACTATTTTGATTACCCATACCCAGTGACTTCGTTCCACTGCCGGTAATTTATTATAATAGGTTTAAAGGATCGTTTCGTGTATCGTAAAACATCGTATGAACCGAATTACCCCAATGTTACGCTATTTAGTAGTCGTAAAGTTTAAAGCTTTCAGGAAATGGTACGGTGCCGTGTTTGTTCGAATCAGAAGAAATCCGCACTATTGCGGGCTAGTGGTCATTTCGTACTCTATATTTGTACAAATATGGACTGGTTTTATAGCCAAATAAAATAACTGTATTACCTTCTACTTTGATCAAGTTATTTTGTCTAGCAAATTAGCAATAAAAACTCCCACAGATAGAAACGACGCTACAATGCGAAATGTATCCGCCTAGAACAATTTCTATGAAAATGCTTATGTCTGTGGGAGCCTTAAACTGCAATGTATAGATGTCAGATGGGAATACGATAATTGTTTTCATTGAAATACTTACCTATATGACTTCTGTGGCATGTGGTATTGCCCATTTGCATATTATCGTGATGAATTAAACGTTTATATGTGGTCTCTTTGTGAGGTTTACCTTGCACGTTTCCTCATTTGAAGGAGACGTTATTTTAAAGACTAAGTCTTAATAACTATCTGTTCTAAACGATTCTGATACTGAGAGATTCACAGATTGGTCTGTACCGGTTTTTGTTGTGTCTGATTGTAGTGTAGCGTAGAAATGAGCCTGAGGCGTGCTGATTTATATCGTATCTCTAGATTTGTTATCGGAGCATTTCACAATAGCGTAAGCAATTGAGATATTTTTAGCAATACCCGTGACCTTTGTCTAGATAACATGTTTTTTGGGGAATCCGTTTGTATTCATTTTTGTATAATAACTTATCTGTTAATAGATATGTGTTATGATTAATTTACCTTGATGTAACAGGGTAAACTAAAATCATAATCCTTCATTTTGGCTTTGCCGTAGTCGGGTAAAAAAAATACTAGAAACTTTATCCGGAATTTCGAGAAAGTAACGTAATTGAGGAACCTTTTACGGAAAGCATCAACTCCCAAATCTTTTTTTGATAAAACCTCCAAATTAACATGTACATCTGTTCTCGTTCCAGACAGGCCATAAAGCCTTTATCAGGGTCGGCGCCGTCAGTGCGGGCCCCGCCTAGCGCGGCCGGCACGGGCGACACGACCGATGGCAAGCAGCCCAGCAAGTCGCGCCAGAAGAAGTTCCAGCGGCACTTCCCGCAGGTCGGGCCGGAGGAGAGGGTGCTCAATTGTAAGTAGACTACTGTATTTTTTTTTGTGGATCCTCCCGTTCTGGGCGGAGTGGCAGGGAGTGTCAGACTCTTGACTAAAACCCACCCGTGTTCTTGAATACCCTCAGCGTTCCGGGCCGCGGTAAATCTTTCTTAAAAATTCCGCTATTTTGGCAGGCAGACTGATGTACCTGAGTTTTTGGATCGGTAACAAGAAATATCTATCGAAGACAATTATGCTTCGCAAAGCTTGTAAGTAGTTCAAGTTTTGCGAAGCATATCGTGTTCTTTACTTCATTATCCTCCTGCTTAAGAGGATAAGGCCCAATGTCTTCTTCGTTCACACCTGTCTATTAAACGCTTTCTCAATAGTTACCCTCTTTATAGTCATATTGAAGTGTTATCGCAGTGACTAACAATTTATCTATCATTCCCTTTTGTGCCTCCTACGCTTAGAACCATTCACGCAATCTATGCAAACTAAAAACTTCTTTCCAGACTCGAAAAATTGCGCATTAAATTCTGATGTACTTGGTGTATAGAAGTAGAGTTAAATTAGCATGGCAATGACATCCAGGTCCACCATATCAATACTGACTGTGCTTCGGCTTGAAGGGTATTGGTAGCCATAAAATAATCACTTAAGATTGTCTCAAAAGCTGGCAATCTATCGGCAAACCCTCTGGTCATGCCAGCAGCCCTACTATGACGTGCTAATGCCATCCAATTCCGATGATGTAAACGGGATAGTGCTATTTGCTATGTATAGCTCCTTCTCCCTCTTCGAGTGGAATCATGATCGTTTTAAGACTTCATATTAGGGCCCCAGGTCTATAAGTTGCAGTAACCACTTTCCATCAGGTGTGTCGTTAGCTAGTTTGCCAACGTAACACATAAACATCAGGAAAAAGTCTGTTGCATGCCTACCTAAATCTCTTAATTGATGATGGCCATTAAACTATGTGTAACGCGTCATATACAGAAGGTATAAAAGATTACAGAGTAAGCTAGGAACTTTATTATTCTTTCATGTTATCTCTCTGCTTTAAAATTAGATACGGAAATGTCACGCGTTTCTTCATAATAGCTATAATAGTTTTTCGTAATAATCTGGCAGACGTGACTATCTGGCTGACGATATTTTTTATCATTTGTGACACATATTTTGATGTTTCCTTGACAGCTTCATATGAAAGCGTAGTCAAACTGACGAGGCATGGGATTCTGACAGTTTTATAGCCACTTGTCATATAGTGAAATTTGATATAAGGAAGTCTCCAATAAGAAAATTATTTGACAGACCTGATGGAAAAGGATTAGTAGCTTCTCTGTTCTACATCTTAAGAAGTAATCATAGTTGTCAAAGTTATTCAGCCAGTGGCATTGCTGGCAAATTATGTGCTAGCATCAAGATTTTTTTTGCACTAACAGATACTACCACTAAAAAAGGATTCGTGCGGATAATTTCGCTCTGTCATAATCGTACGATTTTCGAAACGTAGCATTCTGACCTGCTAGAGAACAATAGCCTGCTAATGTCTGTCTCTTGTCTTTCTGCGACCACATTGATTGCAGTGGGTTTGTAAAAAATAATGATATTATTGTATTGAAATTCGGCATAATAGAGAGTAGTTTCATCACGAACCGTCTGGCTTTAGTTTAGGTAACGATTTGTGCAACCATTGTCCAGACTTATTGTAACTCAGCAGCTATAATGTCGGCTGAGCTGCGAATTTTAAAGTATTTCTTTCTAAACTTTTTTTTCGAAATTATGTACATACACAAGTACGAAATATTCCGAAAACTATGACGTCAATTTGCTGAAATATTCCACGAGCAAAATGCAAATATACCCGTTTTATTTTTTCAGACTTGTCTTCATCCTGACACGATGAAAAACACCGTACTTTCCTCTTTCCCATATCGAGTTATCCTGTTAGGTTAAGAGTTGGTTACATAAAATCGATCGTCTCGTATTTCTGAATGCCATTTCAAAGTCAATGCCTCGTCCTAGATTTAGGAAATATGAAATTCCGAGTGTGGGTTTCATCATGATAATTTGTGATCCCAAAACCAAGAACAAGTCACTGAACTGTACCATCTAGTGATGCTTCTGAAGACGAATGACCCCAATACACGTGTTTGCTTAATGCTTTCTAGATTAGACTTTCAAAATCTAAATGTAATGATCAGAGATTTCGCTAGTCTTTTAGAAGCTGAACGTAATTTATTAAACTCCTCGACTAATTCATCGCTTTCCAGGTGAGTTGTGGTCAATCGGGAGCATATTTAAAAAATATTTAGCTTGCATTTAAACGTAATTACCATTTCAATTCCTCTCAAGAATTAGAAGTTTAAAGAATACACGTTTTTTCAGGAATATTCTGTTTAAGACATTTTAGTCCAAAGCCAAATGTCCTTTGACGACCATAGCAATCCGCCCAGTAACCGATTGCCAGTTTCCTTGTTTCGTAATCAAATTGTCCTAAATGCAAAACTTGATAATATTTGCTTCGATAAATATGCCTATAATTTATATGATAATATTGAAACAATTTGACCTAATATAGTTCCATGTAGTGCGTAGTAAAATGTTCTAGATTACATTTTAGTTAGCTCAATCAACTCTTATGCAACTTGAATCTACATTGGTCGAGGTCAAATGTCTTACAATCGTGAAATCTATGTTGGAATTACGTACCTACACGCATTTTAAATAATTATTCTCTTTCTTAAATCCGCTGCAAAGGCGCCTCTGAGTCTGGGGGGCTACTCTCTAAACCCGAAGTCCGTAGTTTCGGGCGAATTCTACTACGTATCACCTACGTCATTTATTCTTAGTAGTTAGGTGATGCGGACTAGAATAATGAAGATGTGCGTATGTGTTTTATATACTCGGATTTTAGGATACGGCGTAACAAAACATGCTCGCTGCGAATGTTACATTACGGCCCGTAATACCAGTCAGTACCCAGCTTATGTGCTGGGTACTGACTGGTGTTACGGTAATCACCTAATCACGTTACGGTCGTCTGTCAAATGATATTGAAAACCATAGTTTTCAACATCATTTGACAGACGTCCACTGCTGGACATAAGCCTCCCTCTAGCGTTGCCATATTGACCGGACCTATTCTTCTTCATCATCCAGCGGATCACGCGGACCTCACGAGGTCATCCGTCAACTGTCACCTTGTTTAGGAGGACCCACGCGACATTTCAGAGGTTAAGAAATTATCCTTTTGAAACCCCACCCACCCCTTTTCCTGTCTTCAAAAGTTGGCTCTTGTGATATACCGGACTTGCCATCAATAATAAAATATTCTAACTTAAGAAAATAGGCAAGTAGTAATGTTATTAATAGTTCTGCCATGGAGGTCACAGTTCGAAATGATGTAATCAAGCAAAGAGCACGTGGTAACACTATGGAAAATTCTATGTCAACTTTATGTAAATGTCAAATAGACGTAAATAGCCACTAATAGCATTAATGTAGAATATTCTAACAAAACATTATTTGACTGCTGGGGCTAGTATCAGAATATAAACAATCGTAATCAGGACGACATAACAAGGCCATTTCCAAACTGGATCCTGGTCAACTCAGCTCATGATAATATGTAAAATGTGGGTTACCCAAACATAACATTTTAGTAGTTCCTAGTGTCCTCTTTAAATGGCTCTCTGATCTTAACAATGATCTGAGAGAAGATACAAAAGAACTTTTCAAAAATATTGAAAATCCAACAATCAGGTAGGTTGGTTATCATCATCATCATCATCGTAACTTTTCCCCATGTCTCACAAGATAACTTATTCTTATGCAGGCTACACTAAAAGGAATGAGGGAGCAATAACAGAAAAAGTATTCAGGAGGCCTAAGACATTAGTCCTTGAAGAGTTAATGACCTATAAGAAACGATTGTGTTAATTGAGTAACAGTAGCCGTGAACTCATTACTATCTTATTAGGACATCTAAATTCAATTATTATAGACTGACTGAGAACTAAGACCAACTAGAATCTTCATTCGTTTCTGCACAGCGCATTTCGAAAGACGTGTTCTCTTTTGCCGAGTTATTTGATACCCACTACAAAAAGGAGGTACCTTTAAGTCTTTATGTTTTCTCTTTGTATATCATCATCCCAATTTATTGGGATCTGTCGCATCATGTATTTTGCTTTCGTACTTCTCTATTAGGATCATCTCTAAACTTACTCGCACTTCCTCCTATATCAACTTTTCACACACACATACACAATTCATCGATATTTTCTGTTTCTTTCATCTTATTTATGCTTATTTTTACTCTATGTTATGTAATATTTAATAATACGCAGACTATCCCCTTTTCATTTCTTTCAGTCCTTCCAAAGGTTGTCTGGCAGATATTGCTGTCAGCAATGATACCGGTTCCATTGTACCCATAGAATTAAGTTTGTGTTAAAGAGATTTCCACAACTCTTTGACGCAAACTTCTCATCTATTTTTGTGTAGCATTAAGTGTATTATATCTATTTGAAATAGTTTTCTTTTTTTTGAGATTTCCTCTCTCTTTAACATATGTGTCTCTTTCTATTCCAGATTACTCATGTGCGCTGGTGGGTGATCTTCTACTCCAAGGTCACCTGTACATCACTAAGAACTATTTCGCTTTCTACTCGAACGTGTTCGGCTATGTGACCAAGGTGAGCAACTTTGTGTTATGTATGTCGATCGGTTTGTGCTTTACGTTCATTAGTTTTAGATTTGTTAAGCTGTCGAGGGTTTGGGTTTAAATAGTTCGTAATTTTGTTGCTGCTGTCGTAATAAGTATTCTGCTTTATAGTATGGTGCCGTCACCGTTTCATTAAGTAGTTTATAGGAGTAAACGCGGTTAATTAAAAAACGAAGTTAGGTGTTTAACTAATACTTGCTTAATTATTTTGTAACTTTGAAGTTTTAGGATACAGAAAAATCTGAAAAGCGGTCAGTGTAGGTACTCATCATTATGAAAACGTTTACTATCAACGGATCAATCAAACCCTGAAATTAATCAAAAACAACAAAAATCATTTGCAAAGAGGTACTGAACAGCGGTTTTATTTTTCGCTTACCAACGTTGGTCGGTCCCATAATAAAAGTTAAAAGTTCATAATGATGAGTACAATGACCCCTTTTCGGGTTTGGCGTTATTTCTGTTACAACTTGTATAATAATGTATTTTCCTTGTAAGTTTTGTCTGCACCACACAATTCGAAAATCCGGCATAAATTCCGCTTACTGAGTATTGCACCTGATAAAAAATATCCTGTTTACCGTCACTTTGAATTTACAATGTTCAAGTAAAAATATTGTAATTTCGACAACTTGACAAAGATTAACACAGCGTTCATTCTTTTGTTTCCAGTTACTAATCCCTACAATATCAGTCCTCCGGATAACAAAGGAGAAGGTGGCGCGAATCATTCCGAACGCGGTGGGGGTGTTCACTGGCGATGAAAGGCACGTGTTCGGCTCCCTGCTGTCCAGGGACTCCACCTACAAGCTCATGATGCACGTGTGGAAGGCCGCCAGAGCGCCCGAGCAAGCCGCGCCGAAACCACAGGTAGGTGATGATGTATGTAAACTTGTTTTTTCTGTAATTTAGACTACGATAGAGGCAATTTAATTACTGCGGTCCAGCGGCGGATCCAGGATTGTTGTTTGGGGCTTGACCCCGCTGAGGGTAGTTTGGCAAAATAGCCACACTATAAAAATTATTTACCAACGATATCTCGGTCGTTTTGGGGGGGGGGGGGGGCTTGAGCCCCTTAGCCCTTCATAACATACAGAGACTCCTCCGTGCCTCGGAAAACACGTTAATCCTTTGCTCTCGGCTGTTATTTGAAGAAACACTTAAATAAATATAGGACTGTAGGTGGCGTACGTCGAGGTATTCCATCTACAAGCTGATGATGCATCTCTGAAACGCGGTGAGAACACCTGAGCTCACGGTACCTACTAAGAAATTATTTAATTTGTGCTGCAATTTACTGCAACTGATTAGAACTCTTTAGCCAAAGAACTACAGGTTGCAAAGTAATGACTCAATTATGCAAATCTCGTATTATCTCTACCCTAAAAATGTTGAATGTGTCTGAATTTTAAAAATGTCTGTACAAATTTAAACATATCTGGTAGATAGGTGTTAGGTCAAAAAGTTTGGCCCATTTGTTCTGGGTTCATTGGTTCCAGGCTTTTCAATAAGGGTTGATCCTCAGTATAAATATCAATATTCCCTTTTCTTATTCCAGGATCTCCGAGCATCAGAGGTGGAACTAGAAGTGTCGGAATACTCGCCGGAAGACGACAGCAGCTCAGCCGGCGGCGACCAGGCCGACGCGCCGTCACCGCCGGTGCGCCGAGAGTCCGAGGCCATCATAGCTACAGGTTTGTTACGTCATTACCTTAGCTTAGGCTACCTGCAAGTCAGCCGGGGATTACGGAAGTCGCATTTGTTCCTGCGATCCCCGGCGTAGGTGGGTGATGAAACACCGGGGTGGTTTTAGTCAGTAAGAGTCTGACAGACCCCTCCGTCCGCCCCAGGGCGGAAGACATCCATGAGGATTTCCCCCCGACATAAAAAAGGCCATTTGCAAGTAACTAGTATGCAAGATTCATTACATTGCGGGACACGATCGAACTTTTAATCACGTTCAACTCTGAAGCCCGCAACGTAATGCAGCTGGTTGCAAGTAGAAGCAAATAAACTATTTTGCATACATAGTTACTTATGGCTTGTGGCCTACACTGGCATATTGTTATCTTTACGAGAGTGTTCTCTTAAAGCAGGGATCGGAAATCATCAAATGACTTCTTCCGCTCTGGGTGGAGCGGAAGGGCGTGTCAGAATCTTACTGACTAAAACCCATCCGTGTTCCTTCTAAAGCCCTTTGCGTTCCAGGGCCGCGGTGACTCTTTGAGTAAACGCGGAAAGCAGTTTACTCTTAGTACCTTCATTTTGTAGTAGTGTAGTAATAATGATTTTCTTAAATTGCTACGACGAAAAAAATCTACGATCGAATCGTCTACGACAGATAGGTTTCTTAAAAAGTTTGAAACCAATGTCAAGATTGTATGTTATGTTGCTATTAATGTATTCCTTTAAGTTAAAAGGAATACATTAGTGGCCAATCTTCGTCTTGACGAATTGTCGAACAATAAATTAATAAAAGACAGGTAATTTTGAGAAAATTTCTTTATTATTATTGACGATCAGAAAGTTCTTCTTAGCTTTTAGCTATTATTTTTGCATACAAAGTTAGCTAAATCTAACAATAACTGTTTCCCGCAGCAGGAGGCGCCGCAGTAATCCAGCCGGCGCTGCTGACGGGCAGCACGGGCAGCGCGGGCAGCACGCGGGCCGCGCGGCGCTGGTGGCGCCCTCTGCTGGCGCTGCTGGCGGTGCTGCTCACCTTCTCCGCTCTTCTGCTGGCGTACAAGCTGTATTACGCTGCCTATCATGTGCAGGTATGTCACATAAATGTACTCGAATACACACTTAGCCTGTAGAGCGCTTCCAACGCTGCAATAAACGTAGACACCTAAAGTATAACTAGATGAACCGACACGAAAACAAGAAGCCTATATTGCCACACTGCTGGGCAAAGGCCTCCCCTCTACTTTTTCCATCAAATTGTCTATTGTTAATTGCTTGTCGGTCGGCGAACTCAAGTTACTATTGCTACTATTGCCGGACGATTCTGTAAACATGTAAAAGTGTAGGCTTGGGTGAAGTGATCACGAGGTGAGCTGTCAATATATGGATTGACAGCTCACCTCGTTGGAAAGACAGCTCCTTTTGTGATCCGTGACATCTTGCTGCTTGAAGCTACTACAGCTTGAGAAGTTGATTTCGCGTAAGCCGCGATGCCATCTAGCTTTATTATATTAATATGGATCAATAGTTGTGTAGCGTTTTCGCAACTATGTTGTATTCAGTTTCTTGTTTATCGCACATAAATATGGATTATCGTAAGAACCTGTAATAAAAATGTTGATAAGGGGAATCACAATAAAATTATAGCGACAAATGTTTTATGGTGTTGATAAAATGTTCGTTATGTTGTGTCATTTTGGTTTCTATTGTCAAATGTAATAAATAAATGTGAGATAAGAAGTTCGAACTCATACTTTTATCTTTCAAAAGTTTTTCGTTCTAATTTGTATTGGTTCGTCTCAAGCTCAGTTGTTGACGTTGCAGGAGGACCTGGTGAAGCTATCGGGAGAAGAGCTGTACTCTGAGCTGGTGCGCTGGCGAGCGCGCCTGCACGGCCGAGCCGCCAACGAGCTGCACGCCTTCCTTACTACCAACCTGCTGTTACTGACCAAGGTAATATACTCTGTACGTATTCCATATCCACTTGCATGCGGTATACTGTATACTGGTCGAACTCTCTAGCCAGTTTGTTGTTTAAACACGCAACAAAAACTGTTTAACCTTTTGAACGCCAGATCATAAACGCATCGGCGTGCCCCCGAGGCCAGGCCACAAATCCGCCGTACTTTTTGTAACATATTTGTGACATTTGGCGTACAGCACACGCGCTTGCTTGTCATGTATACGTGACAATGGCGTTCAAAAAGTTAAATTCAAAATTGATGAAGCGGCTAGTTGTTAGTGGACCCGTGTAAATGCCTCATTAACCTTTTGCGTGTCTTAAGTTACACAGTTCGACATAAGAAAAAATGCTCCAAATGTCTTAAGTCGGACAGTTACACTTAAGGGCTTGGTCAGGATTGGACGATAAAAATCTGTGGTAGACACGCAAAAGGTTAAATAGATACTTATTAGGCAATTTTTGTTAATAATAAATGGGATTATACAACCTGAAAAGGGGTCATTGCACTTATCATTATGAACAACTTTCATTATGAGATCGACCTTGAAATCATGAAAAAAATTGGCTTCCCAATTCAATGACCTCTTTTCAGGTCTTGCCTTTATTATGTTGTACAGAGGTTTAGCACGCCTGACCCACACTGTTCCGTCTCGGTTATGCAAGAGTTGCTTCAAGGGGAGGGATTCTTCCTTGATGAATTTCCCCATAGTATGAGGAAACGTCCTCGTAGTTGTACCGGTCCGAGGGTGTCAGGAGGGGACAGTGTTGCGTAGCAGCACGGTTCGGGGAACTTGTCGTAGTGAGGGAGGGTCTATTACTCCCCGAACCGCAACTCGCCGAGTTCGCCAACTCCCTTACGGAGTTGGGTGTCGTCGTTGTCGGGTATCATTTCCTCCCTGTGCACCTTCTCGAGGACTTCAATGCCAAGAATGTGGCTTGGGGTTCCCGTTATACGGACACACGGGGCAAGATGGTGGAGGGCGCTGGAGACTGGCCTGGTCGTCCTAAACCGGGCTTCTGTCTCAACTTGTGTGCGGATGCAGGGTGAATCGGTGTCGTACATTTCGTTCGCCAGCCCTGCTCAGTGAACGCGTGTCGTTCGTTGACTGGCGCGTCATAGAGGAGGTGGAGACCTATTCCGACCACCGTTTTATCTGGTTTGAAGTCTCCGCCCAGACCTCAACCGCGCGGGTCCGACAGGCCCCGAGTGGTACGCTGTGGGCGCGGAAGCAGAGCTCCTCTTGGAAGTCTCGATCGTGCAGGCCTGGGTGTCACCACCGGACAGGCCTGCTGACATCGACGAGGCGGAGTGGGTCCGAGATATGTAACGTGGTAATGCCCCGGGTCCGGCCAGCACGTGCCCGGCGCCAGATGTACTGGTGGGTACGTTCCCTGTGGCGACGTCCAGCTCGCCTCCTAAACGCGCCCCAGAAGGCCATGGTCATGGGTCTGAACCGGGGATACCGCCCAGTGTTCGTCAAGGCGGCTAGCCTCTTTGCCGGATTGCCACTATGGGATCTGGAGGTGAGACCCTCGTGCAGGCGCTACGCCGGGGCCAAACTCTGCTGCCGCGGGAAATCCCCACAACCCAGCGCCGGATATGCCAAAATCGTGGCGATATATTTTCTTCCTTCTTTGTGGCTAAGGACGCGCCACAGCGTCCTAACCTTCTGCCTGACGCAAGTACCTGTTTCGATTTCGGCGGTTGGACACACCAGGGTGGAGCATACGGTGGAGGTTTGCCCTGCTAGGGCGCAGCACCGCCGTGTCCTCGTAGCGGTGATAGGCGGCGGTGACCTCTCGCGTCCGGCCCTTGCCCAATCCGTGATCCGGAGCGAGGAGGCTTGGGGAGCAGTCACCGTCGAGGGAGAGGCTCTTCACGCCCGACCACGGCAAGCGATGGGTGGTGCCGACTAATAACGACTAGGCCCGGGTCGATGGCACATTGTTTTCCACACGCGCTGTTAATTGAGCTAGAAATTTGGAAGTATTCGGTTACCAATTTAGTAAAACTAGATAAAACCAGTTGTTATTTGTTATGGTGTACAATAAAGAGTATTTATATTCTTTCCTACTATAATACTTTTAGACTAACATAAAATCCTTCTTTTCCAGGTTCGACAGTCCCTAGAAGCATTGTCAGGCGTGATACTGACGGACATGGCACAAACGGGCACCATGCATCTTAACGTGGACGTGCCCAACGAGACGGTGTTCAGTTAGCGAGACTACATGTAAGGCAGCCACTGAGTACGAGAGCGGTACTACACTACCAGCGTCCGGTAACCCTGTCCATACTGTTGTTACGTCAAGGTGAAACTAGGGTTGCCGATGGCTTATCCATGTCGGATTTCGTGAAAGAGGATGTAAATGCGGCCAAATGCGGGCTATCAATGATACAAAAACAAATATAGAAACATATTGCTCACTTCTTAGCGATTCGAGTATAAAATCGAGTCGGCCCAGAATTCGGCGACGAGCCTGGCAGCTTGCCTATTCGCTATCAGCTCTTGAAAAAAAAAACAGGAAAACAGGACACGATAAATAAACACGACATCGTTTGCTCACTAATTACTAAGCAAACTAAATAAACTTCAGCTCAATATCCGAACAGTCGTCAACCCTGAGTTCACCCCATAGCACCTCAGAGCTTAGAGGTATTATTGTCACCGCGCTAGTTAGGGTTATCAACATGTGGATATCTCCGAGGAAAATATATTATTGTATTTAGTTGGCCAGCGACGCAGCCACAAATATCCGACAAGGAAACGCTTTTTCATGTCTCAGTGAGACGGAAGTGATACTAGTTATTATTTATTTATGCAATATTTCAGTTTATATCATTGCTTAAAGTCGGATGTATCCGCCAAGTTTGGTCTCAAACAATGATACCTCAGGCGAGTGAAGCGAGGAAGGAATCATTTTTATTACTTGAACTCGTTCTCAAATGAGAACAGAATGTGTAAAGTAGACGACCAAAAATTGAACTATTAATGTTGTATAAATACGACAGTTCTAAAAAATCTTGGATATTCAGGTACATTTCTAGTTCCACTAAATGTCAGAGTTCTTTGCACGTTCAACGATGATTTCAAATATTGGACCACAATTTTAAACCTCAAATGACGGATTCATTCTGTTCCTTGCATTTTTAATTAATTGATGACGTTTATGCATTAATCTTAAATATAGTTTTAAAAAATTACTTTCCGCTTCATTGAATAAATGTTGAAAGTGTTTTATTGTAAAATCATATAATCATGATGAATGTACCAAATAATAATCGCGTCTTCACAAGTATTAATGTCGATAATGAAACATGTTTTAGATATTTTTGTTAAAAGTCTTATATTTTATTGAATCAAGTTCTAGACAAAGTCATTTAAAATGGTTATTTTGCTAAAAGAAAGTTCACATTCTTGCTAATATGTTATGTTTTATGTTCTTAACTATGATTTAGGTTACATTTGTTCTATGTTGCCGATGACGCTCCATTTTATCGGGTTCAAAAGGTATCTATGCTTTTTACCCCACAAACGCAAGAATACCAATGTCGCTTTAGTACAACATTCAAATTCAGTTCCGATAAAGATATCGGTTTATTGATAGGAGCACATCCGGAGCGGTATCGGCACTATAGTCAAGTTAACATTAAACATTTCAATCGTATATCATTCATGTGATTTGTATATAAGCGGCAGTTAGCCGTTATGTCTATGAGGCATTGCTACGTCATATTAATTTGTGTCAAACACAAACCTTTAGGGTAAGATGCGTGTATGGTCGAGATGAATGAACGATCAACTTGCTAGACATACACGATTTATAAGTACACCGTGAAAATGTTTGAGATTCGTTTAGTTAACAGGGCAGAAGACCTGTTCTGTGTTGAAATGGCATTTAAAATATCTTATTTCACTTGACATATGAATTTTTATATTCCGCACAATTCACTTTTTGATATCTGTGCATCCTCCGCATTTTACTTCTAAGGCCACGTTTACGCGTGCAACCAGCTAGCATGCAAGTTGAATTACGTTGCGGGCTACCGAGGAAAACGTGATGAATCGCTCCATCGAACCCTGCAATGTAATTAAACTTGCATGCGAGTTGCTTGCAAGTGGAAAAGCCTATAATATCTTTTATCCGCGGTATGAAATCTCTTCGTTCAAAAAATTTAAACGGAAAATTTAATAGCGTTCCTTCGTCTCGGCTTATTGATAGATATTTTCATAATCACAATTCTATAACTTCGGCAATCTTTGATATATTCGTATAAAGCATTAAATTGTATTAAGCTTAGTCTTGATGGTGAAACGAATAATGTTAGTCAATGTTGCTGTTATATTCTTGTATTATTGCATATTATAATGTAGGAATTGGATTGGCGTCGTAGTATAATCGAGCGGTATTTTATTTTCTTCTTTGTATGTAACTTCAAGTAGATCAGTTAATATTAAATGTGTCCTTGAATGCAATCAGAATAATATTTGTAGAGTGGTTAAACTGGAGAGTATACAATTGTGAATGTGATAGTGTCAGAAGGCAGGTGCTAGTATTTAGATAAGAGTTATTATAAAACCAACATTCCTCGTTTGAGAAAGTATCCACATTATGTTTCGAGTGGAGTGCGTCCGGCCGGGCACAAAGCTTCAATAGATCGTTTGCCAAATAGTTTCCTAATATTTCTTGCCAGTATGTAATGACATTGATAATTTAGTAGCCGCAACATGTATGTGCACCTAATATTTCTGTATCGATCGCAAACCTATCAAGTAGATCACACTTCTTTACAAACCAATATGCAATTGTTAAAAATTTCGCAAGCTGCTATTTTGACAATAATAAATAAATTAGTGTAAAAAATCTTTTTGAAATATTCATACAGTTTTTTTACATTTTTATCGATGCAAGAAGTATTAGGTTTGAAGTTTAGTTTGATTTGTAATATGATCTAGTAAAGCTAAAGTTTTGAGACATAGACAAATAGTTCCGGATCATGCCGACGCAAGACAAGCAGGTTTGGACAGTTTTTAAAATAGTGTCGTTTATAGAAGTAACTGTGTACTTGTAAAGTTTATGTAATTAATAATTTATTATTCTAGTCTTTGGTCAAGCTCAAGGATTTGTTATTCGGTTCTATTGGGGTTAGTATGTACTTAGGATGATTTTAAAACTATTGTAAGTGTGGAATTATTTTACGGACACTCGTAAAGTTTGTGCAATCAAAAAATGTTATAAGTATATAGATATGTTTTAACACATTTTCTTATTTATTTTAGATCCAATTACAGTTTGTTATTTTACATTGGAGACCGAGAGGTTTTTTATTAGGTAATGATATAAGATATTTTTTAGCACATTACAACACAATACTTAGATGATGCTAGCTAATTATTTTCCTCGAACAATTCACTCGATGTATTATGTACAAATATGTTCGTTGTATCACGTAGGTTAATTGGCTGTTGTTAATATGTTATGTCATAAGGGCCTAATGTTGTTGTACTAGGTTACCACCTGTGCCAAAGTGCTCTATCACTGTTCGTATTACAAATGACAGATTAGGCCTTTATATTATATATCCTTAGAGACGTACCGTCTTAGGCTTATTGACTAACTGAGCAGTCGGCCATTGGAATTGTTGCAAAGTCCAATATTCGCTTCAAATAGTCGTATAGCGTATTGCTCAGTTATGTTGGGCGGAACAACACTAATCTTTGCTCCATGATTTATATTACATGTTATTTAAGGCTGTTTACGCTGTCCTATACAAGTCATTTATCGGAAATAATTAATATTGCCAAAGACAAAAACACTAGATTAAATGAAATATCAAAAGTAGAGATAGTGAGGTTTGTACAATAGTTAGTTTTAGGTAGGATCGTGCTGTTCATTTTTAATTATTATCAATGTAAATATTATTATTTTACGTAATTTTTAGTATTTAATTGCTTTTTCTGGTGCAATATGGGACAACCAGTGAGATGTGACACAATTTAAGTTAATCGAAATTAGGTTGACGAACAAGCATACTTATTATTTATCAGAAAGTTTAATAAGTAACAGCCCAGTAAAACAGCAAATTGCACATATGAAATATCTATGCTTCTGTGAAATGACCAATATAAGGGGACATCAACTTTTCACTAAGTGAAATGCCCAGAAAAATCGGTATGAAAAACCTGAACCGATGTTTATGAAAAGCTACATTTGTGTATAATTATGGAAAGTAAAATAGCGTAATTTTATCAATGGGTGATAGAACTGATTTATGATTATTAGTGATTTTAAGTTGTACCTCGTAGGAATTGTTATGGACGCGTATGTTGTATGATTTTAAATTTTGTTTTGTATATTTTTGTTTGAAGTTGTGATTCGTTTGTTGATTTTGTAAATAATAGATAGATGAGTTAATTGAACATGAAAAGTTGTTTTATTTTTTACCTTATGAACCTTTGCTACAACTTTGCCGCTGAAAGAAGAGACGCTGTACTAAAAAGTCAATGTCGATGGCTGCCTGTGGGCAGTGTCCTTTTGTTGTGAAGTTACACAAGAGATGTGCGAATAAGGGTCGTGGGCCCCAACAGTGAATTGAAAAACTATTCTTATCAAGCAGAGTGGTGCATAAAACAAAACCGCTAAGACCTTTTCCACAAATGCTGCGCTGCAGGAGGTCACAAAATAAAGTCATCCTATTAGTAGATATCGCACACATTCCTCGCTATGCGTAATCACCAGTGACTGGAGTAGGTAGAGCTATTTCGGGCCAAAGACCTCAAATGTATGAATATGAACATGACACCGAGAAAGGACAAATTCATTCTGGGCTTAATTACGAAAGTGCTGAACAAAAACAAATTCTATTTCGATAGAAGAATATTATGTAATTCACTTAATTTTATTTTACTTGACCAAATCGGTGGTATCATTTTCCGTCAATAATAATTCCAACAATTTCTCGCTGCGCTTGGGCGTCTAAATACCTCGTATGGGAAATGATTCCTTGCGATCCTTTTATAACAATCTACTATTTGTCATATTTCGATATTTGATTTTAAAACAAGCCTAAAAGTTCTGTTATGAAACTGATGATTATAATTCAAGCAAGCTAACGCATTTATTGTGCCAAAATATTACAAACCGGCGACTTAAGTTAGCCCAGAAGTGGACATAATTTTGGTAATGAAATGAAACCGCGAGCACTCAGTGAGAGTGCTGCGCGGTTTACGCAGTGCAATTTATTAGAGGCTCGTTTGACGCAACCTAGTAAGATTAAGGGCGTTTACTCGTGTCAATGAACTGATTTTAATGAAACTTTGTATGCAAACGCTTGATATCAAGGTCTAAAACTGTGGACTCAGCAGTATTCTTGGGAATAACTGTTGATTCCAAACTACAATGGGGCCCGCATGTATCAAGCCTGTCAGGAAGGCTCAGCTCGGCTGCCTACGCCGTCAGGAAAGTAAGACAATACACTGACGTTTACACAGCTCGGTTAGTCTATTTTAGTTATTTCCATAGCGTTATGTCTTACGGTATCCTATTATGGGGAAGAGCTGCAGACATACAAAATACATATATTTGTGTTACAAAAACGGGCTGTACGGCAAATTTATCAGCTGGGGTCAAGAGTTTCCTTAAGAGAACTTTTCAAAGATATTGGAATTCTCACGGTAGCATCTCAATTTATTTTTGCAAACATATTATATATTAGGCAAAATATACATTTATACACTAAAACCAGTGATATCAATAACTTTAACACTAGAAACAAGCACAAATAACATGCACCATCCCATCGTCTTCGAAGGGTCCAAAGCTCATTTGTGGGGCTCGGTATCCGTTTTTACAATAAGCTACCTCTTTCTTATCTTGAGCTGCCTTTTAACTCGTTTAAAGCTAAAGTTAAATCTAACCTTTGTTCGAAGGCATACTATTCAATCAATGATTATTTAGACGATGATAATAGTTGGTCGCAGTGTTGAACGCAAGACATACTTCGTTTTTAATGTTCTTTCATAGTTAGCTTATGACACATGAGTTCATATAATATTTGTTAATTTATATGTTCGTAGAGGTCAATTATTTGTTATTTTTTTTTGTATTGAGTGTATTGCAACATGTGATTAACTAGTGACTTCGACAGTTGTATGATTTTATTCTATCCTGAGCAACCGGCAGCAAGTTCGTCATGCTCCCTTAAATTTTACTGCTTGCGGTAGCGTCGGGGGTCGGGTTACCTCTTTCCCTCAAATATGGCGAGGGGGGTAATGGCTGATCTTTGCGTTATGCTCGTGAACGGGTGCTGCTTGTGGTGAAAGGTCGTCTTGTTAGCCATGGTTTTTACTATTGTTATAACGATTATATGCTTAATGTTTAATTTTGATGGCCCTGGTTTATCACTTGTGGCGTCGAGTCACAGATCTTTTTATTAAATTCGACCCTCTGCACGTGTAAGCGGGCACACCCTTCATGTCTGGAGGCTTATTTAGTTTGATTTGATATTGTTTTTATGCTTGAGTTTGTCTGTTTATGCTGGCATAATGGGGTGTGCTAGCTTACAAGTAGCGAATTATTAAGTTTTATGTTTTTACGTGTTACCTTTGATGTATTGTTTTCTTTGTAAAAATACTGACTACTTACATACCTTTGTATAAGTGATAGTTCTTATAACTCAACAGACAGATGTGTTGCTGGGGAGTTTGTTGCGCCACTTCTTCTTCCCAGCTAAAACACTAGGAAGTGGTGACGGGCGGGCGTTTTGCTGTCTTTATGTAGAACTTTGACGTTCAAAAAGTGCTGGCACTCAGCCTAATTTGAATAAATGACTTTTGAATTTTGAATTTTTTGAATTTTAAATCGTTAGTTGAGAACATTTTTTAAAAATAGTAGAGTGAGAAGATAGTGATTTTTCACTTTCTATGGGCGACTTTCACTCTCCCTCTAAACTCTTTTTCGAAAATGTTACCATACCAGCGCGAAAATGAAAATGAAAACGGAAGTATTAAGTAAAGACCAGTTAGCACAGTTTTTGAGAAACACACACACACACATAGGGCGAAAAGTTGATAGCTGAGCACTGAGCAGGTACCTCCGGCTTGTTGAGTGAATATCGAAAATACATCTGGAAAGTTTCAGATATATTTGTAGTCAGGGGGCGACTTTCGGAATTCCAAAAAGGGTATTCTTTAACAGTATCTTCAGAGCCGTTCATTTTAATTTGTGCAGGTGTGGCTTGACGAATCTGACGAAGAAATGGTGGACCCAAATCTGACGACTTAGAAATCACTGTGGCTTATTTTGTGATGTGTATCCTTTGTTAGAGATCCAAATAAATAAATAAATCTCGGAATTGGATATTTTTTAAAAGGATCTTCAGGGCGAATTAAATTTAATCTACGCAATAGTATTAGATGCCTTGAATTCTTGATAGTATATTTGTTCATATATCTGACGGGATGATGAAGCCTTTTGGAATAAGTGCATAAAAGTCGAAATTAGGTACTTACATTGTTTTAGAGTGTACCCAAAAAGACCATCATTTTGCAGTTATCTCAAAATTCACACACGCTGATTTGAATTTAAAGCTGACCCTTTGGTGAAGATTTGCTGCCATTCAGAAGTTTTAAAATAGATACCAAACACTTTTTTTTTATTTAATATGGGTTTACTCCTGACTATAGTCTAGGTCATAGATGACAGAGACAAAGTCGACGATGGAGCGAGCTTACCCAGAAGAAGCCTGTTCACTCTAATTTTGAAGAGATTAGGGTTAAAGTAATATTAAAACTTAAGTCATCATTATATCAGCCGAAAGACGTCCACTGCTTGACATAGGCCTCCCCCAAGGGCCCCCCCCTTGGGGGAGGCCTATGTCAAGCAGTGGACGTTGCCATAATCGCCACGCTTGGCAGGTGGGTTGGCGATCCACAGTGTAGCTGTTGCAATGCACAGGGAATGCTGCTGCCCATTACCTGGTGACTCCCTTAGTCGCCTCTTACGACACCCACGGGAAGTGATGGGATGGTGCTATTCTTTTTAATCCAATACCATACAGTAAACTTAAGTCGCTAAATAAGAATATCATCGAGAATCGATAAACACGGTACAATTAAAATAAATACTATGTCACTGACCTAATAATTTATTTCAAAAAGATCGCCATCTTATGAGCTATCCAACGAGCTATTAACATTTGAAAAATATTTAGGGGTGCCCGTCAAGTGTTAGACGAAATTGGCAAAAATGGAAATATCTAACTATAAATGTACGAACGACTTTATTGCATCGCTAACTTTTATATTTCAGATAGTATTGTAATCATTAATCATGACCATCGGCGCTAGATATTGTACTGGATGCAAAATAATGATAACTTTTGGGTAATTTTCTAAAACAACATTAAATTATAGCATCCTAATCGGAGTTTTCAAAGTCGTCATACTTGAGGAAAGCCCATTATTTAATGTCCGTGACTACCGCAGGACCGCAGGATTGAACTGTTTATTACTATTCCGACATCCATAAATGTATGTGATGCCATTGACAACTTAATTTGGTCGGGTTATACGAGGAGATTTAATATGGAAAAATAATGAAAGCTAATTTCGCTTAAAACACAACACTTAGGAATCTGAATTTTCTTTCACTATAACTTTATGAGTACCTACTAATTTTTGTATAAATTTAGGAAAAAATCATGGAGTTTTTAATAGTGAAATCTTGAAATGAAAATTTAACACCATGATTACCGCCACCGCACCAATGTCATGGTATACCTCATAAACTACTGGAGTACTAATTTTGAATTTTAGGTACTAATTTTATCTTACAGGGTACTAATTTTCTATGGAGCTAGGTTTGAGGAAAGCGACAAACTCATCAAACTTGGAATCAACATTGAAAGTCGTGGTCGTGCTGAACGAGCGCGCGTAATCATAGTTGATTTCTCGGTAAATACAAATGATTCAGTTCAGATTTTTTAACGAAATTATTTACATATAAAAATTGTCAAAGGGAGCGCGCGGGGTCAAAGCGGGTGGAGGGGCGAGTCCCGAACCATCATCTTGATTTGCGATAATGCAGTGCCATTTTTAACCTGACGGACATCGCGCGCTTCCTTTTCTCAAAATTTTGTTGTCCAACCCGACAGTTAAAAATATAAATCTTTTGCTCAACAAACTTTGTTTTACCATCGATCCACACCCTTAAAAAGGGTATTAATTATTTGTATACTTAGAATAGCTGTAGCATGCCCCTTTTTCGGAGCTCATGGTGGTCCTGCTGAACGGAGCATGACTACCACCTTCAAAGTTGATTTTTTCGAAAACTACTAAGGTATCAATTCTGTTGTTCGAGTACTAATTATTTAAGTACTAAATATGGAAGCGATTGGCGTTGGTGGTCCTGCGGTAGTCACGGACATAATTATTTCTCAGATTTGCCTGTTTAAATGATTTTACGCTAAGTCGCTCCCACTTAAATCAAAATGAAGGGCTTTGAAGAACACGTTAAAAAGTACGCTTTATGAAAATCTGAAAGTGGGCCCTAACCACTGAGCTCGTAGGTATATGAAGCTTTTTAGATATAAATATTTTCGGTGTTCTTTCAGCAAGCCGCGCCTGATGAGCTATCAACATATTGCCCTGAATATGGTCGGTTCTCAAAATCCGCGCCTGGGTTCGTAGGTTTCGCTTACGTTGTCTATATGGACCGGATCCAGGGTTGTTTATATTATAAACTAAATATAGTCTACCTATTCCGATCTCTGATAATAATACTCAATTTGAAACTTGGAAGTTTTACAGCTATACATATTATTTTCCATATCAATGGCAATACACACAACATACAATTATTGCCCAAACACCTGAGATCCAGTAGGCGCACTTATCTACATTGATTAGACATTCATTGCTGTTTTTTTTACTTGCGTTTCACAAGTTCAGGCGTAGACGCAGCTATGCACATCTTGAGGCAAGTTGAAAACGCACAGGGAGCCGGACGCTCGATGCCACCACTGCGTCGACTGTCGGGAGGACACGGCACGGCATACGCTTGCAGTGTGCAGCTTGGGAGGAGCCGCGCCGTGCCCTCATCTCTGTTGTAGGCGGTGACCTCTCGCTGCCGGCCGTAGTCCATGCTATGGTCGGCGGTGAAGAGTCCTGGGACGCGGTGGTCTCCTTCTGCGAGACAGTTATCGCGCAGAAGGAGGCTGCGGAAAGGGAGAGGGAGATCACAACCGCTCTCCCTGCTCGCAGCAGGCGCATCGGGCGTCGGAGGAGCGCATACGCTGCCCTCTTCCGGCCCCCCTAACTGGGTCCAGGGGCGGCGGACTTGGGGATGTCTGTCGCCCCCCACTCATCCGGACCCGAGGCGGCGGCGCGTGGTGTTCCCGTGCGCCCCTCTTTGACGTAGCGAGGGGAGTTAAACACCTCACTCCCCTCGCCGACGCGAGGTGGCCGGCAGAGGCGGGCCGGCACCAGCCGGGGATTGCGGAAGTCGCATACGTTCCCGCGATCCCCGGCGTAGGTGGGAGATGGAACACCGGGGTGGTTTTAGTCAGTAAGAGACTGACAGACCCCTCCACCCGCCCCAGGGTGGAGGATTTCCATGAGGATTTCCCCCCGAGATCAAAAAAAAAAAAAAAATAAGTAGTTGAAAACGCACGAGTGGGGATACACCCAACCATAGATATAATAAACATCTATTTCTATGCACCCAACCATACAATGCTCGTATGCATTAATTTAAGTCCACTCATCTTTCAGAGTTGGTACGTTTAATAACGTCGATATTTAATTTTGTGATCGACATTAATTTTATTAGTTCAACGAGTATAGGTATGTTCCTACATGGCCAGTAGTAGTATAAGTAGGTGCTAATCCTACAAAGTAGATAAGTACTTATTTCTATTATTTAATTAGGTAAATAGTTACTGGCAGCGGTTTCGCTCGCGAGAAAGTCGGAAATCGTACAAAGGCAACATACTCCCGGGAATAAGTCTCCATGTCTGACTCCAGGACATGGTCTACACGTGTAACCTCTTAATGTCTAAGTAGCTAGCTAGCAGCTAGCGAAAATACGGACAATAAAGTTTCAATATTATTAATCTTCCCTATAAACTTTAAGACCCAAAAAATTGGTTTTATGGGGTTGATGTGAGAAATTAATAATGACAACCTTTTTTATTTTGGTAGTCCGGCTAATAATCGTATTAAGTTTCAAGAACATTGGGCAAAGGAATAAGATTCATCGATACAAACTTTAACACCCCCTGAATCGTCTTTCGGGAGTAAACATGAAATACTAGTAATGACAAACGATATTATTTACTTCGGCCAGTATTTGTACAAAATTTCAAGTATTTTGGCGCAAAGAATAAGATCCTTCATACAAACTTCCACCCCCTATTTAACCCCGTAGGGGAGTGAATTCTCAATCCTTTCTTTTCAGATGCCTACATCATAATTATGAGGAATATGTCCTCCAAATTTTACGTTCCTACGACCAGCGGTTCTGGCTGTGTGTTGATCCGTCAGTCAGGCCGAAGCATTTTATATTTAGAGATGATAAAAAGCTACCTACATGTACTTAAAATATTTTTTTAACATTAAATTTAAATACTATGAACGACTACAAAAGAACTAACTTATGTATCTACTTCTCTGCCATTCAATATCAAACTAGACTTTTGTCTGAGTAATGGATATCTATTTCAAGCTGCTAACGACATTCATTTTGTCTATTCTTCAGGTACCCTACGTAATTGTCTCAAGTTTGAGATAAAAATTGCAACAAAGTATGTAGAAACTACATTGTTTGCTCACGTTATGCATGAAAGCGAACCATAGACCGTACGTACCATGTACGATAGAAATATAAAAAAACTTATTAAATTATATCTATGTGGCGTCTCGCAGTTCAACCTATGAGGTTGTCGACTGCTTAATCGGGCTTGCCTGGGGTGGGGCCTTAAATAAAAGCCTTCCAGGGCTTATTAAAAAACTTACAAACTAAGCGACTACACGCTAAGGGCACCCCCTGCGGGGTCCGGGCCTTGGCTTAGGGCTTCGCTAGGAGGAGGACAGCTAGGGACGGACGGGCTGGATCGAACTATAGTAGGCGCCAGATAATCGTGGAATAACGGTCATTGACCCACCTACAATTATTGACATTTTTAATTTGAAAAACGGAATTAATGACACAAAGCTGTCCCGAATCATCATCTCTCGTGATCCTTAACATTGTCTAATAATGAAAAACGATTCATATTTAATTGTTCAGGTACCTATGAACAGTTATTAGGGAAAGGTCAATATACTTTATTCCACATTTATCTGGCGCCTACTATAGTACCTATTTTCCGTGCGTATGATTATGGGTACGGTATTTTTCCGTTACATTACGAAGGTAGGTAAATCCTTACAATATTGCCTCGGATTAGTCAAAAAACAAATTTAGCTTTGACAAGTCATACATTTTTTACCCTTTTGGTAATGCAGAAAACATTGGAAAATTGATAAACGATCTTGATAACACCGTAATGATGAATTATTTTTCAGTTTCTTCCTTTCAAACAACATTTCGATCAATAAATTATCGAGATTGTTTACTTTATCGTTGAAAAATTTTACTGACCTTTTAACTCGTCGCCAGTTGTAAACTCCTGTTCACAAGAACCTGAGTTGGCTCGTTACCACACCAGTATGCGGATAGACGTCCGTTCTCGCTTGCCGCTCTCACGTGACTGACTATCTCAAGTATCACACTACCCGAGCGCTCGAGACAACATTAGATCTATTGGAAGCATAGACTATATAATATGAGAATTGGAAGGTATATGGATCACAAACACTACACCGGGTTTATTAATTTCTTTTTTTGTTTTAGATAATAAAAGAAAAAAATCTACAATACAGTAAAAATCCAGATGTTCACATTTATGACATTCCGAAGGGTAGGTAAGGATTTTTTAAGTTTTCTGTTACAGTGGTGTCTGGCGAGTCCCTGACGATGTCCCATCAATACTATAATTCTAATCGAATCAGCGCAACCACATACCTTGTTGAAACTAAGAAAAAACTTGCGCTCAATCGTTTTTGCAAATCTACCTATTATCGGAATAAGGTAAAAAACCTCATAATCTAGACCATAGATATAATAAACAACAACTGTTTTTTATATTTCTATGATCTAGACCAATTATAATATAGTGTTAGACTTGAGGTTTTAGGAGACGGGGCCCGCTAGGGTTGCGGAATTTGTTCGAAAGAGTCACCGCGGCAACGCAAAGGGCTTTAGAAGGAACACGGATGGGTTTAAGTCAGTAAGAGTGACACGCCCTTTCGCTCCACCCAGAGCGGAAGAAGTCATTTGATGATTTCCCATCCTTAAAAAAAAAAAGCTCTGTAGCCCACCGGTATCGGGAATAGGATCTGAAAGACTGGACTGGAATAGTAGTTCGAAACATAGAAAACAAACCTGATATTTTTTGTAACATTATATTTAAAAAAATAGGAGTATGAAAAATTACATCAAACACAATTGTTCAACAATCTATATTATCAATAAATACGTCGTATTTATAAACACTACGTACGTTTATTCGCTACATTATTTCGTACTCGTATGGTTAAATCACAAGCTTTTCCTATTTATCGTAGAAATTATTATAATCCATATGATGAAAAAATAATACCTAGGTACATACATTATTTTTTTACACAATTAAGCCAAAAACTTTATCATTGTGTCTACCTATACATATGCACCAATGAAATGCCGTTTTTTTCCGGCCTACTTTGAATTATAATAACTTCAGAATGGCGTGTCTATAAGTTTAAAAAAAATCAGTATAATTTATTTTGAAAAAAGAACATAATACTCTAAATTTAAGGTTTATTTGAATGCAAAATTCCAAGTCCAACCGAAGTTATCACTTCAACGTCAAAGTGACCCGTTTATAAAACAGCAATTTCAGAGGCAAAGACCTAATATTAGGAAGAAATACGCTGGCATTTTGATATCTTATGGTAGGTATACATTGATTTCGATAGTGCTCAAATGGCAATAAGTGTTGTTTTGGCACTTATTTTAATCTTAATAAATTGATAAGCGTGAAATTAAATTTAAGTACTAAGCTATTTGGTATGCAGGCAGCTAACTTGCAACTACTTTTAAACAATGTTGTGAGTGTGCTGAATAAACAATTATTGTACACCACACTCGTAAGTATGTCATAAGCTTAAAAAGTTATATTGCACATATTAGAAATAAATATTGGCAGTGCAGTGTAAAAATATTATTTTTGCCTGTATACCCAATAGCTTTGTTGACTGTACCCAAGAAGGTAGGTACGGGTTTACTAAATGTAGCTTACTTTCTAAGAGAGGTCCAAGTTTGAGCCCAAATTCGGCAATGGAAGGTATTGATAACAAGACTTACCAACTTATTTATTTATATTTTATTGTACACAGATTAATAAATTGAATAAATGATTCATAATATGAAGTCCACGTACAGTACCTACTGGTACCTGCCCAGCGGCATATTAGGCTTGACGCCAACCTCTACACAGTTGGTAAAGGCAAGTCAGAAGATTTGTGTCAGTATGTCATTCTAACTTGTGTTTATTCGGTTTGAAGAACTGAAGATTCAGTTTTGATATTTAGGAGAAATATCTAATAGAATTCCTTTTAGCTATCTATTTCTTCTGTTTTCAGATTCAATTGGAACAGTTACAAGCACACAGATTCCCTAATCCAGATCCCTAAATCTGTAACCTTAAACCATTCAATTCACATTCTTCCATCGATTGTAAAATAAACTAAAAGTAAACGAGCCTGCTGTTTAATTTTAGGTGGTTTTGTAAACACGCCGTTTTTACATAACGAAGGCTTTATAACTTACACAAACATTCCAAGTATTCCATTTAGCTATAAACAGATTGGTTTGACGTCATCGTTCATCGTCACAAGCTATTTTTAGGTCACGACATTCGCATGAGAAATGCTTTTACCTTTTCAAGTTATAATATCTTCTTGTCAAAAATGGAAATTGATTCCCTTGCGGAATGCTTATAGCAGCGTAGCAGCTTTAGGAATTGTTGCAGTATGTTTTATGTCAGGCGTTTGTACAATTTACATTTAGTTAATCGGTGCCGGTAAGTACCTGAATTGATAATAGTCAGGGTTTCAGGATTGTGAGTTAAGCAATGGTGCCTATTTCTTGTCCTACTTAGATATTTATCAAATTGATGAGGTACATTATATTTCTTAATTACATCATGTAGTCATATGGTTCTCACTCAGATTTTGTAACTAAGTACGTAGCTACGTAGTATTGACAATGAATGACTCGAATGGACTGAAGTACTAGCGGGCTATACTAAGAATACATGTTTTTTTTGGACATGTCGTATTCCGCCACAACGCGGTGATGCGGTCGACAGTGGAGCATGTTCGCCAAAAAAGTAGTTGGCATAACTATTTTACATTCAATGAAAGCGTCCTCTAGCATTGATACGGTAGTGATAATGAGCAGGTAATATCAAGAATCCTAGAGTTCAGCAATGAGTGTATGCGTCTATTAAAATAACGTTTAAATTCTATTTATTTTTGGACAGGGTTCTCTGCTTCTCAGCGTGTTGGACGAGCTGCTTGTCCGTGGCCAGGCCTTTCCTGGCTCGAACTGAGTCCATGTAGGCCTTCGCTCGGTTCACGCCGTCCCATTTCTCGCCCCAATGCAGATATTCTTCTTCAGTGCGAGGCCTCCAGAACGGATCGATGTCTATTACCTGGAAAAGAAGTTTAAGGTGATATTAGTTTTTTGGTTTTCTACATTGGATTAAGAGGTATGAGACTGAGATCCCAGCGCCGCCAGACCTCCCTTATTTTCTCACGAATAAAATATGTGGGATAGAGTGCTGTTAGTATGTACTTTTAACATACGCATACCTGCTAGCTTAGATTATCAGCGTAGGGAACAGGTAGAGGTACCTACCAATAGTAACTGTGTTCGTTATACAAGGTGTAGCAGAATAAACTCAGCTGTACGTACATTTTGTCGAGTTATGCGCACATACCTAAATGGGGCAGTCGATTTTTTTTCCGCGATTTCAGTGTTGGTCCCATAGTGAAAGTCGTTCATAATGATGAGTACGAGTACAATTACCCCTTAAGAGGTATTGCATTTATTCTGTTACAGGTTTTATAATTAATAGCAAAGTGAATACAAAAAACTAAACAGGTCCAATGCACAGGCCGCAAGTTAAGTAAATCTGGTGCTAATTGATATACTACATACTGCTGTATAAATTCAAGTTTTTATAACTTTACAGACAGATGTGTTGCTGGAGAGTTTGTTGCGCCACTTCTTCTTCCCAGCTAAAACACTAGGAAGTGGTGACGGGCGGGCGTTTTGGGGGACTGTCTTTATGTAGAACTATGACGTTCAAAAAGTGCTGGCACTCAGCCTAATTTGAATAAATAGATTTTGATTTTGATACAGCAGTGTTAGTAGTGATAGATTACTGGATTTTCGTCGCTGACCCAGTTTAGTGAGCGAGTACACTGGGAGGGCAGGAATATTTGTAAGTTTTCATTAGGAACAAATTTTTAGTAAGTTTCTGTGGACTATCAGTGACTGAACAACATCTGAGTCGCTGCGAGCTCAGACTCAGTTCAAACGCGGATTTAAAGTTCTCAGCAACGGACAGTTAAGCTTTTATTTTTTTAAGGATGGGAAATCATCAAATGACTTCTTCCGCTCTGGGTGGAGCGGAATGGCGTGTCAGACTCTTACTAACTAAAACCCATCCGTGTTCCTTCTAAAGCCCTTTGCGTTCCAGAGACGCGGTGACTCTTTCGAACAAATTCCGCAACTCGAACAAATTTGATATCTGCTGTGCGAGGCCTGACGTGTGCGTCCTCAGTTCAAGCGCCAACTTGAAGCTCTCAGCCACGGGCTGCAAGGTTTACACTCTGAACTAGCTAGCTAATAGTACTACACAATGTATACTGACCTCCCAATGACTGAACAACATCTGAGGCGCGGCGAGACCTGACGTGTGAGTCCGCAATTCAAGCGCGAACTTGAAGCTCTCAGCGACGGGCAGCAAGGCTTGCACTCTGAACTGCGCGGAGCCGCTCTGCAAGTCACTGCCGACCACACGTCCGCCTCGACGACCCAATGCTGCGTACAGTTTGCCTGTAAGATAAAAAAAAAATAAGTTGGGAAGCTTTGAGCAAAAGCAAATACAGATGAACTGTGTGTCTGTAAAATCATATTTGCACAGTAACTGTGAGCTTTGAGGATATTTAAAGCTATACCTATGTGTGGATAGAATTTTACATAGGTACTTCGAATGAATAATAATATTGTTACCAACTACTTGTCTACTACAACTCACACCATCGCCGATGACCATTGAGTGATCATTGTGATCAATGAAAAAGTATCCGCGAGTCGATGGGAAGCCTAAAAACTGTCACCAAAAAAAGTTAGTTAGATATCGCCGGAGTTGTTTGACAAATATTCAGTGGTCAGCAGCCTAGAAAAATTCCTTGCTTCTTACAGATTGGACACGGCCATTTTGAGATGAAAGGGGGACTTCCGGTCACGGGCGTGCATCCGGTTCAATTGGTCACGTCCGCAAGACATCTTGTGATCTTGCCCACTACGATCGTATTTGTCAAGTAAATAAGGGAGCTTTTTGTAGACACAGAAACCTGAGGCGGCCGTGCTAAGAATGTTAACGAAAAAAATAATATCATTCGGTAACGGGAAACACACATACTATAATTGCCAGCAGTACGGAATTTGGTAGAGGTTGTAGATAAAAACAAACGATTTTTGTTAGTGTACGCGTGATTGGAATGTAAGGCTGCTGCCACAGTGTGTATTTACTTTTTTGAGGTCGTTCGGTGAGTCAAATGTATCGTGTTGTTATTATAGTAAAGGTCAATCATGTTTTGGACTGAGGACGGAGGTGACTCACAGCATATGAATGACTGTAGCGCCATGGAAGAATGTGGGTAGGTATTCACAAGATTTACTACTTATGATCATCTGCTAAGCACGTGTAGTAAATTCGCGACACCTACAAACCTACGCAAATTGGAAGGTCACAATTCCTCCGCATTTCTGGTGACACAAATATATTGCAAAATATTTGTATCTCAATTTTCGCATTTCTACATACAGTGAGCTTTTTAAAGGCGCAGGTCAGGGCAGTCCGCCTTGCTATTTATATTGTCGTTGTTTTAGTAGGTATATTGGCTCGTGCGGAGACGAAGAAAAAGGACATGGTAAGATTGAACAGTGATGTTATTTAATGGTGAAGCTTCTAGATCAATTTGGCCAACTGCTGTCGCTATAATTATAATAATTACAGCACATCTGCTGCGCGAAGCTAGTTAACCTACAGGCCAGAAGTCTGGAACCCTGAAACAGCGAAGTGTTGATGAAGCTGACCCCGCGTTAAAAGTTAGGATCCTTTTTCAGCAGTAGAATGATATGATAACCCAAAGAAGTTAGTACCTAATTCGCTTTTAAACGCTAATAAAAGCTAAATAAATATTTGTGGATCTTGCTTTTATAAAGCACAGCGTAAACACATCTCAGCTACAATTCTCCAAAGACTCGCGTAATAGCGATATTGACGTAACCGAAGTCTTGCAATTGGTCGCGGCAAGAGGGAGACCATTTCCTGTGGTTTTCATTCAGTAAATAATAATTATACTTTATGAATGGTGCTCGGCACAGCCATTGCTATGAGAAAGTTACTTTTGTGAATACGACATGCGAGCGAATAGTTGAGATGGTTAAATTGTGCGGTGAGGATTTGAGAAATGATGTTGAGGTTACAACTCCTTGTAATTGCCAAAGTAAATTCCAGCACTTTGGTTTCGTAATTAAGGCATGGTTTGTGAGTAATATCTTTGGCTGTTAGAGAAAACAAATTTTATGATTTGATTTTTTTAATATACATTGCTGGTAGCTTCAGATCAGAGTACCTAAGTAAACCAAAACGTTATTGCAGTTTTGTAGTTGTTTAAATAATAGAATATGATCCACAAGTTGGAGTGCCTCGAGTGGCCATATACACTTGCACTGCAAAGGAGCTGAAGAGCGCCACTGATGGTAATGACGTGGCCACTTACTGGACCCAAATTAAATAAGGCGTTCAAAAATCATCTGCAAGAAATTTAAGGAGTTGTTTGAAATAACAAATAAAAGTTTTCACGAAAATACTTTATATATATTACAATCCGATTCAGAGATATGCAATATTTTCACTACGCACCAATTTATTGATTATGAGCACTGTAGTCCGCGTGGGCCGCCATTGCCGCCCGGGTTTGCTTATCACTACGACAGCGCAGTACATTCAAATATTTTGTAAAATTATTTTTAAGTGTGAAAAAATAATATCGCTCAGTTTTTTTTGGGATACGTTATCTAAGTGATACCACCGAGCATGTACGCGAAATTCTTGCAGTTGATTTTTTAACACCATATACTACGTGTAATAGAATAAACGCAATACCTACTCTTAAGGGGTCATTGTACGCATCATTATGAACAACTTTTACTACGGGACCAAACCCGAAATCGCGAAAAAAATCACCTGTTCAGTACATTTTGTCGACTTATGCGCACAGAAATGTATGGGGGAGTCGAATTTTTTTTCGCGATTTCAGTGTTGGTCCTATAGTGAAAGTTGTTCATAATGATGAGTATAGTGACCCCTTAAGAGGTAGGTATTGCGTTTATTCTGTTACACGTTGTATAGTAGAACAACCAGTTAATCTGCCCAGCCCTTTTCCAGGATACAGCTGAATACCAGTAATTTACCTTCATGGACCAACTGCCCATCTAACCACCATAACCCAATAAATGGTTTACACGATAATCTCAGTCAAGACTAAATTCCTCGGCTTCTGACTACCCGTAACGACTAGCGAAAATGACATACCTTGACAGTGAAACCGGTTTTATTTCATTTTTAGTTAGTTAATATGTTATTTTCTTTTAATTTTGTGTTTGTGTGCCTCATTTCTGGCGAAAAAAAAACGGGTTTTCTTTGTTTTAAAAGAGAACATCAGCTTAACGTGCTTTCCGAAACACTGAGGAGGACTCACGGTATGTAATATAATGTAATAATAGTCACTCATTCATTGACTGACCTCGGCAAGCGTCCCCTAATCTCAAAGAGAGTGACGAGCTCCTCTTAGTCTATAAGTGACAATCGAGTCAAAAATAAGCTATCTACAGAAACGAGATCAATAAATTCGTGAGCAGCATTGGAACGGTTATGTTATACCATATAATAAGAGCGCCGCGCGCGGACCGTTGTGGCCTATATCCCTGGCCGTTAGTAACGGGCTGTGGAGGACATCCGTCTGCGGGATGCGCTGCGCTCGTCCAAGGTTACGGAACTTTATAATAAGTTCAGTTAAAATAGGTTTAATTGGGCTTGTGGCTGGAGAGAGATAGATTTATCTCCCACTGATGAAACCTACAAGAATAGAATATACTTTATTGTAGGTACACCAAAAATAGATACACTAACTTAATTCTATGGGTAAAGGGGATGGTCTTATCGATGACAGCGATATCTACCTCACAAACTGATGATAAGGACGGGCTGAAATAACTTGAAATAGAAAAGGGGTAGTCGGAACGGTTTCTGGGAAATGAATAATTTCACTATTTGGCTCTGCCATTTCTCTCAGGATGAACTGTGTGAAAGATGATATTAATATCAATGTCTTCTAAATAAACGTATGTGAGCAAAACAGTTTTCCCACAACAAATTCTAAACGAGCAGGTAGTTGGAATTTCCAACGTATCGTTTACGTGGTGGTTTGTGCCAGTGATGGCAATTATTAAAGCAGCATCATCTGCCTATATTGAGGTCGGCTTCCATTCAAACCGGAGTTAGCTGAGTACTAGTATTTTACGTGGAGCGGCTGCCTACCAGACCTCCACAACCCATTAACTGGGTAACCCGGTACTCCTTGGCAAGACTTGTGTCAGGTTTTCTGGCTTCTGACTATCCGTAACGACTGCCAAAGATCTACAAATGACAGCCGGGACCAACGGCTTAACGTGCTTTATGAGGCACGGAGTAAACTCGGTATGTTAAGATGGTCACCCATCCAGAGACCAACCTTGGCAAGCGAAGCTTAACCTTGAAGATCGACCCGTTCGGCTGCTACTATTCAGCCACGAGCTCCTGCATATAAAATAAAAAGAAATCTCTACCAGACATTTCAATAGCCCAATTATTATCTATTTTCCAAGCCTGGCCTCTTCCCAACTTTATTGGGTTCGGCTTCCAGACTAGCCGGATGCAGCTGGAGCACTTCCTATCTGACCTTCACAACCCAGCAAGTCAGATTTTCTAGCTTCCACTACCCGTAACAACTGTCAAAGATCTACAACCTACAACTTACAGCCGGGAACAAACAGCTTTATTATTACTTTCCTACCCACTTAAATTTAATGAATTCATAGAGAATTGTCATTGAAGACCAGTAGCACTTCCCCACCCACTCGGCGATAGATATCACATCTCTCATTCAACAAAGTAAACGGGTAATGTTAATGACAAGCTTAGCATGCGAGCTGCATTGTGACCGTCTTGTATGTCTACATGTGGCAGGGAATGTGAGAAAATTGGTATGACTTGAAGTTGACTGGTGGAGAACAAAATTCTAAATGATGGGAAAACGGAACGCACTCAAACACACCGCACTTTAAACTTAAAGTTTAATAGTATGCTGTAAACCATCGATCATGAAAACGTCATCATTACATCATATTCTTGATTGAAGGTCAGTTAACGTCAGTTTGAATACACATTTTCTAAGTTTTCATAAAAGGTATTCAAAATCAACAAGATCTTTTCTTATAGATAAAACACATCCAAAAGTTGCTTCCAGTGAAATTTTGATAAATCGGGATTCAAATTTATTTACCAGTAATTCTCCAGATTTACGTCAGTTCTCAATTCCCCGGCCACACAAATACGCACTAACATCTCAGTCGTGTACCACGCGTCGTTTACTATTTTCCCACGCCACGCGGATGTACCGACAGCAAAACAATTACCATACCCAATTTACTTAACCATGTGTATCGGTATGTACGGCCTTTTAATTGGTTAGTTAACTTTAGCTGAAGATTTATTTCTTCCACATATTTGTTGAATGATTGGTTTTTTTTGTGAACGGTATTTGCCAAATTGTTCAGGCATTTCGCTAAGCTTTTAATTGGCGTAGGTCGAAGATCTCTGGTTTGAATTGGGTTATGATTTTCCCTATGACAGTTACTTTATTAAGCTACATTTGGATAACATTTAGCCATCTTATAAAAAGGATAACTTACTACGTTTAAACTTATTAAAATCAGGATTTTTTAACCAAATTCTTTTGTGCCATGTGAAGTGCTTTAAATTAAACTAAATTGTTTTTCGAGTACCTATACAATCCTGACAGCAATGGCCTACGGTGCTGACATGGCCGCTCCCAAAGGAGCGTGATCAGTAGATAGACACCCGTTTGTCTACTGAATACGAGTGGCACAAGAGTGCCGTGAAGCCATGATTTGCATAACCCTATCAGATGGACCCACCGAAATCCGTCCGTGGACGCGATTAAATTTTAATCGAATGGGCCAAGAAAAACAAAGCCGTTGTGTTGAGGATATCGTCAAAGTCCATCCCCATCCAAATGGAAGACGTATGTAATCGGGAAGTTAAGAAAAGGAAAAAAGGGGAGGCTTATACCCAGCAGTGAATATGATATGTCTGCCAGGGTTGCGGAATTTGTTCGAAAGAGTCACCGCGGTCCTGGAACGCAAAGGGCTTTAGAAGGCACACGGATGGGTTTTAGTCAGTAAGAGTCTGACACGCCCTTCCGCTCCACCCAGAGTGAAAGAAATCATTTGATGATTTCCCATCCTTAAGAAGAAAAAGAAGCCCGTGCGCCTCAAAATATGTCAAAACGAAAAAAACTAAACCCTCCTTGTTTTGCTATCGGTACATCGTCCCACGTTTCTCGCTAGTAACATCAGGCATAATGTGCATAATTATTATATGATTTTGTTAAACGTGACCACAGTACTGAACACGGGGTAATTATAACTCTACTCATGAATTTAATTTTACTTGTCACAATTTGTCTGTTGTAGGAAACTGTTTTAACATTGTGTACTTTTTGTTGGCCTCGTTTATTACCGGATGCAAAGCGAGGTTCATTAATGTTTGGATGTAAAACCTTTTTCAAATATAGTTTCTATGAAAAGTATACAAAAATAGTTTTCGAAATCGGCTACTAAGCAACGACACTGCCGGTCGATTCTGTAAACATTTCAAAGTCAATGCTTGGGTGAAGTGATCACTTCACCCAAGCCTTCACTACGACATGTTGACAGAATCGACCGGCAGGGCCGCGGTGACTCTTTCGAACAGTGTCCTAGACTAAAAAAATTCACGAACAAAACATCATAAAATCTTGAATGCTCGTTTGCGCTCATAATTATGTCGCATGTTACCGTCAAATAAAGCAGGCCATGTCGCGGCAACTTTACGATGTGACATGCACTTATTGAAAATAAACAAGTTGATGAACTTCCGCGGAATTTACGACATTCTTGAAGAAAACAACGCTATTATACCGTTTGTTCTTGTTCCGAACTTGACTTAATTTGACAGTTGGTAGGTAGGTTGGTAGGACAGGTAGTAAGGAGAAACCTTTGACCAACTGTCAAATTAGCTACACAACACACACAATTACACACAATGTCTGACAGAACATCGAGGAAGGGAATGGATGAATGAATGAAGAATGTTGAAACATGCTTGCATGAGTCGATTAAATATGAAGGCAAACGTTTCTATGGTCAGATAATTTATAAATGAAAAATAAATATGGCTGCTTGACATATTTTCCATGCAAAGCTGTCAATCTGCAAATTTTAATCCTCAGGTAAAAACTAAAAACTAGTTAAAATTATATTTAATTTTTTATTTTTATTTATTGTACACCTACCACAGTATAGTCTTTATAACCCAAAGGTTGGCTGGTAGAGAATGCCTTCATGCATTAAGTCCGCCCATGTACCACTATTGTACATAAAGTTTAAATAAATAAATAATAAACTAGTCAAAACGGCCCCAAATGGCTACTACGCTCGTTAAAATTAACACATTATTTGAATTAACTACACCAAGCAACCAACACCATCAACGACACAGCTCTGAAATAACTACTCGAAACACTAGACGACTAGTTCCTTCGAAGGTGATAATGATAACCGATACGGTTAGCCGTCCGTCCGGCTGTACCCGCCGCCTGCGCGCGCGCATACAAAAACCCAACGGGTGTAATCACCGGCCATGCTGCTAACGGAAGATTACTTCATTAGCGATTTAAAAGGGAATATTCTTAATCAAGCTGGTATAGAAAGAAATCGAGAGAATGTTTCTGACCCTAAAAAGGAACTGTCAATGGGATGAGCAGACTGGCAGAAAAAGCCTTGAGACATTAAGAAAGAATGAAAGTAAGAAAATTTAATATTTTGGGAAAGATGATAAATCAAATGACAGCTGATGTAATAAAGGCGAAGAAGCCTAAACAATCTCAATCTTGCGAGGAACTTTTATCCTGGATAATTTATAATCCTAATATTAATTTATAATTAATAGGTAGTTAAACGTTCTGTAAAATATCACGTCATAAGTTAAACTACAAGTTTAATAACTTGAATGTCAAGGTATTAAACTTGTAGTTTAACTCGTCTTCGATGGTCTCCTAGGATTTCTTGGCTGACTAGTACATCTACTAGTCAGCCAAGAAATCCGACGAGACGAGATTAAGAAGGAAATTATTGCCGTCTCTTAAATTCGACTCTCGTAGACTTTCTTCACAAACCTCAAAAACAAATTCCACAGAGGAACAGAAAACCTCAAAAGCCGTCAAGTATTTTCCGGCGGTAGTCATTTCTAAATTGTCGGTATTTTTTGTGAGATGTTACTCAACTCTTATTGTTTGGTCATGCAATTATTGTGGGACAAAAACTTAGCAACGCGACTCGCGTTAAAAACACCGTAGATTCCATCAAATCGGAAACTCAGATCGCTGAAGCGTAATTTGTCACCGCCACCCGAATAGGGTTTGCACCTGTGGCATTTTGAAAGCGGTGCTCATAGCAATGAACTCGGGAGGAATTTGAACATCAAACCTTGCACCAACCACTGTGAGAAAACATACGAAAACGTCTTTAAAAAAATCGTCAAGACGTATTGAAGGATAACATTAGTCAATTTCCAGTATTAAATAAAAATAACTCTGGAACAGTCTTCCAACATACATATTTTAGGTAGGTACAATATAACCCAAAACATTTCGTACCAAAAGACCACCGACGAATCCCTTACCATCGGAGATCTCAACACGAACCCAGCAACCCTACTCTCACGAAGTAAAAAGTCGATCCGTGTTGGCTTGCCATTACCCGGCCGACATAACATTTTTACTCGCTTCCTGCCGACAACTTCCCGTCACGATAACGCATAACATAAGAACAAATTAAATCCGATCGGACGTCGGAGGATATTCGATAATGACAAGAGTTGCTCTTTCCGTTGAAAAGTAAGAGTCGGCTAACTATACTAGTGATACCTAGGCGAGCTGTTGGTTATTGACTGCGAGAATATAGAAATGGTGTCAGTTGCTTGTTGAACAACAGCATCCGGATTTTCGAAACAGGCAATTTTTATTGTAATTTTTTTTCGTTCGAGTTTGACCACTATCTGCACTCTTGCTTAGAAGTAACCTCTGACTTAAAGAGCGAGGTGTTGGCTATTGACTGCTAGATGATACCTGTCATCTAGCAGTCAACTGTCACTGGTAATAGAGGAAAATCTAGAAATGATGTTAGTTGCTTGTTATTAACAACGGCATCCGGATTTTCGAAACAGGCAATTTTTATTGTAATTTTTTCTCGCTCGGGTTTGATCACTATCTCAACTGATGGTGAGCGATGGAACACGCTTGCTTAGAAGTAACCTATTCACTCATGACTTAAAGAGTAAGGTGTTGGCTATTGACTGCTGGATGACAGGTAATATGTAATTGTGAGGAAAATCTAGAAATGGTGTTAGTTGCTTGTTACAAACAACAACGCTCCAAAATTTAAAACATTTGAAACACGCAATTTCGATGGTATTTTTATTTTTTGATAAGCTCGCGTTTGACCACCGGATGATAAGCGATGATGTGTGTGGTTTATGGAGCACGGTAGCCTAGAAGTAACCTATTCAGAATATACCTATTCTCACTTGAGTTTAAGACTACTACGTGGTCAGTACTATCAGGAACCACAGAATCGGACAGGGGATTACATTATTTAGCTGTATGCACTATGAAAGTATTCCTAACATTTTTGTGAGTAATGCTACAAGAAAAGTTTTAATACTGCTAGATGCTCTGTTTGTTTCGACAGATCTCTATTTATCTTCAAACTATTTAGGTAGGTACTCATCCTGTTCAAATACATTTCCGTTGTACTACTACACATTAAACTCAAGCCTGCTACACATCCCTTCATACTCCAACTAAAAATAACCAAAACGCATTAAAACACTTAAAAGCCAAGTTCCGTTTATGGGTGCGATTGTTTTTTCTTCAGAGGGATACCAGTATGCTTCGCCATAAGCAAAAAGGGCGCATCTGAGCTAAACACGAAACTTAAAAAAGATCAGAAATTTTGAACACTTGTTCCGCGAAATTAGATTTTTCACTATTGCCACTCGTAAAAAAAATTCACGTAATGATCCAGATTCTCCTGATCCCATTTTTCCATCACCATTAATTTATCAATCTGTTATTCGGATTTTATTAAGTGATAGCTTATGTATGTCACCGGGAAATGGCAAACTTCGTAAGATTATTAAATAACTTGAGAGATTGTCTACTCTCGATAAATTGTCAAAAATAGAATGGAATATATGGAATACTTTTTTACGCATCAAAATTTGATAGTCTATTATTTCTCGAAGTTATTCTGAGAAATTGACTGACATAAAATGGCGGCCAATCAGAGCACAAGTCTATAATTTATCCGTTTTCGTGTTATAATAAAACCTGGAAACAAGGCTCTCATTGGTCCGTTCAGATGTGAGCTCACACCAACAAAGACCAATGAGGGGCCAGGTTTCCAAATTAACTAGCACACCAAAACAGATAAATTGTAGACCAGAGTGCTGATTGGTCGCCAGTTTATGTCAGTCCACAATTTCTCGGACCAGCACGGAGATATTATAGAATACAAGATTTTGATTCGTATAACTGTAGAACAAATGTTCATTTGACAATTTATCGAGAGTTTACAATCTCTCAAGATATTTTGTAATCTTACGTAGTTTGCAATTATCCGGTGACATATATAAGTGATAGCCGTATATTCAAGACAATTTTGCGGTAAGAGGCAGTTGTGCCCTTTTTTGCTGAGGACGGATACAAAAGTTTTTCCCAGGCGATGGGAAGCTGCTATATAGATGCCGCTAAGAACTTATTTCCTCTAAGCCACCTGCCGCCGCGTCCTCAAATCGTTAAGGCCGAGTGCTCAATGGGTTACAACATGTTTGACGCCTAGTCGCCTACTGGTCGTGGGTGACAGGTTATATTTAAGTTGTTTAGGAAATGTGCTGTGAATCTCGGAGATGGAGACTTTAGGTCTTCAAAATTGCTGGTCCTTTTACTAGTTGGACGAGATTTGTCTTTTATTTTTTGTTATTTCATAGCATTACACCGCAGACTCTTTTTAATTTAAATTTGTTCAGTCCATCAGTTTATTATACGCAACATTTCGAGAGATTTTACCCCCCTCATAACTTTGCTTATAATAATCACAACTTGATGAAACTTTATTACTATCACCTAGTTGAATGCCTATTACTGGAAAGTTTCAAAACATTAGGTTAAACCGTTGAGGAGATCCAGGGGACCAAAAAGTGAAGATATTCCTACTGACTCACTGACTCATCAAAATGATGGCAATTTTTTTATTCATTATAAATTGGTTTTTTAAATCAACATTGTAGAAAAAAATTGCCAATTGAACTTTTAGGAAAACGATTATTTGAGTGATACATAAGTTGCGCCGACCCAAATAAATTGAGATAAGGGCAGGTGGATGACAAGCATTTTGAAAATATTTTAAGTTAAACGTGAGATAATGGGTACTTAGTATTCGTGCAGGAACGTTCATATAATTATAACTACTTACGTCTATTTCAGATAAGCCTACGTCTGATCTTGTGCTACACCTACAGCGAAACATATCTTGTACTCTGTTATTAGCGTATAATATAATAATAATAATAATATGCCGATAGTCGTGACGGCCAATGGCATAATTGCCAAGAGCCTCGACCAACATCTAAAGAGGCTCTCGTTGGGCAGCTGGATCAAGGGCTTGATCCAGAAAGCAGTACTCCTGGACACGGCACGCATAGTTAGAAGGTTCCTCTCTCAGGGGCCCTGACCACCGGTAGCTTGGACCCTGTTCCCGATACCGATGGGCTACTATTTTTTATATTTTTAAATATTTTTATACCTCTGTATTTTAATATTTAAAAATGTAATTTATATGTATTTACAAATGAATAAAGGAAATAATAATATAATATATCCTGGGACACCCAGACTCAGAACAAATGATCATAATTTGTCCTGGGTGGGAATCGAACCCACAACCTCCAGTTTAGCAGTCAGGGTCACTAACCGCTCGACCAACAGGCCAGTCAAACCATACCCACCATAAACAACGGATCAGTTCTTAAATATTCACATTAAAGTACCTAACCTAACCTAACATTAATCAATTGGCTTAAGGGTATTAAGAAATTGAGTATTTTCCAAACTCTAATTTAGCCTGAAAACCTGAAAAACTTTGACATTAAAGTATAGTTTGGGACGTTCTTAACCCCTAATGGTTAATTCAGAAACCAACCCATAGTTATGTATTAAGTAAATAAATTTACCCCGTCACAACGTATAAGTACAGCTCTATTATACAATAACTCCATAAAGTTCATGGTTTATCGTATAAACCATAAACGAACCACGATGAGAAGTTTATACTAATTAGAAGTGAACGTTTGCCAATGAAACTAATCCGATAATCCGATTTAGCAAGACTCGTCTGTTTACCGAGACAAATGTATGAAAATGTGAGTCGTTAGTGAATATGCATTGAATCAATTACGATTTCTTGAATGGATTTCGGAAATCCTTAATTACTAGTGACATTTTGTTGCAGTAATAATGCGCCTACGCGAATTCCTATTGCATAGAAGCTTGAAGGATAAATAATGGAAAATATCTCACAAATTGAATATATTAATATGTACTTGCTAGCTTTTGCCTGCGGCTCCTCTCGCGGTAATTTCGATTTTCGCAAAAAAGTAGCCAATCATCGTCTCCAGGCCCGGGTCGCATCTACATATCTACACCAAAATTCATCAAAATATGTTCAGCGATTAAGCGTAACGAACAAACTCACTTTTGCATTTATAATATTAGGGAAAAACAACCCAAACGAAAATATTTCAGTTTACTTATAACAGATTATAAAAATTAATAGTTTCGTTAACCAAATATAAGTTTTCCGCTAGCCCCATATAAAAGTGCGTTCATTAAATTATTTCACAACAGTTTTCAACGTAGCTTTATTAATAAAGGCATGTACAGCATGTAACGGGAAAATGAACAAATATTGAGTTTTTCAAATTTTCCAAAACTTTAAGTCTTGTTCGAGCTTACCTGTAAAAAAAGGATTTGCAAACCTACTGGTATTTCTACGCTACAACTTTATCTGAGTGAAGTGATGTGAATTAAACTGAAGAAAAATGTCAGTGGATTTTTCACCAACGAACGTCTCTAGAGGCTTTGCCCATTCAGGCCAAAAACATATTTTCTTTTGAAAATAATTAATCTGTTTAATTCGAGCTCAGGAGCGAGCTAAGATCGAAAATCTCTGTTTCTCACTCCATTCTAGGAACACAAACACGAGGCTTGAATTTCAACAATACTTAACCACCATTATCGACAGGCGTATTGATTTCCTAATAACGCCACAAATCGTATAAGCAGTCGACTAGGTGGCAATTAAGTTATAATCGCCTGGGAGTTATCGCTGCCTGAGTCACCGTCGTCAACGACTACCGCGTATTAGGCAGAGAGGCAGAGATATGTCGCGATATGGCGATATGTTCTTATCGCTGGCCTTATGTGTAGGTTCTAAATATAGTGAACTAGAGCAGTGTCGCCGGTGGGTGGGTGATGCATGCGTGTACAGTCGGATACGTAATTTTTCAAGTAATATTTATGATGGAAATATTACATTTTCTATTAGTAGCACGACTAGTAGGGTACTTTCAAAGTTATTAAAAAAAAGTTTCTATATTCCTAATTATGAGCATTTTTCTTAATAGGTATTCGTTTTTTTTCTGGCGAAAAGTCGGTGTACCAAATTTTTTCCCGTACACTTCTGCCTGCCTGAGATCGCGTTTCGTAAATTATATAAATTTAAAAGTAGGTACAATTCGGCTGAAAACATGCAATAACGAAACTAAATTGGCAAAAATCTCGCACTTTGATAAAAAAAATTGGTAAGTGTAAATTACTCAAAACATTCCGTCAACAATTTGTGCAAACTTATACCGAGGTTCCACTTGGAGTATTTAAGTGTCCATATAAGTGTTCTAAAGGAAACTGTGGGCTTCTCGGAGTGGGCAGGATTGAGCCCACAGCCCACGCGTGGGCCGGTGTAAACAAATTACATAACGTTCTTACGAAAGGCACGCTATGTAGGTAACTAGGTACTGGATAAGGTAACTTTATTGATGTAGCGATTTTATACCTGTTATGTGATATTTTATCATCTTGATATGGTCATGTGAAGAGGAGGGATGAAATGCACGTAACTAAAAGAGTTATGAATATAAATGTAGATGGATGGACAGGGAGAGGGAGGCCAAAGAAAAGATGGATGAATTGTGTTAGAAGTGATATGAAAGAAAAGGGAGTTAGTGATAGCGTGACGGTTGACAGGACAGAATGGATGAAAAAAACGTGTTGCGCCGACCCCAACTAACATGGGATAAGGGCAGGAAGATGATGATGTGATATACCTACTATAACCCTACCATTATAAGTGTATTCAAAGAACCTGCGCCAGTAGTGATACCTTCTAGTCTAGTCAACAAGTTCTGTCAAATCCTTCGAAGACGTCATTTTGAAACGAATGAGCTATCGCTCATATTTTTAGGAGCTTTATCACTATTTAACTTGAAACGGAACTCAAGTTATCCGATCAGCAGTTGATAATTCTTTCATCGTTGATAGTTCCGTATGATGTCGAACGTAAAACAATAGCACTATCCTATCACTTCCCGTGGGTGTCGTAAGAGGCGACTAAGGGACTCACCAGAGAATGGGCAGCAGCATTCTCTGTGGTGTGCACAGATGCATTGCAACAGCTACATTGCGATCACTAAACCGCCTGCCAAGGGTGGTGATTATGGCAAACCAATCCCCCCCCCCCTTGAACAGCGGACGTCTTTCGGCTGGTATGATGATGAGAATGAATTCTTACATCCAATCACAGCAGCTACCGCGCATTCTACAGTTTTTGTTCTGTGAAAAATAAAGGTGTGGAGAACTTGATGTACATATTGTGTGATGTTCGCAAAAAATGTTTTCAATAGTTTTAATATTTGAGGCTTTAAATTAACATTTCCATTACTATAATGATTAGATCGCAATTAGTTTATCAGAGATCTCGTTTATTTCGTGTAACAAGGCACTTATAAGAGCTAGTCGAGTACTTAATTAATATGTATAATATATGTATGAGAATCTATGTACTTGAATGAATTTTATTAATAAAGCCTCACTTTAAAACCTCATTTTCATTACGGTACTATTCAGCTTGAATTGATTTGAGAATTCCATTCATTTGTCAAAATTAGCTTTTGAGCTAAAAATACACTGCCGTATAAGTTCCGGGAGTAATCAGCCCATTCTTCGTCTGATTCATCAAATAAATAATTATACATTGGTTGCTAAAATTATCCAACAAATATAAAATAAACAAAATATTGGTAACTGATCCCTAATTCCGGCTGTAATTCGACCGGTTTTACTAAACAAGCAAAAAAAAACATAACTGGATTCCCCACCAATCACATCTGTGACGTCACTAAAACGAACAACACTGCAATCAATGAAAACGGAGTCGAAACTTAGAACGTGTCTTCTGACGTCACAGACCATGCAATGGAAAAATATCAAAATAACTTCGTTAGTCCGATTGTGTTGTTATTAAGGGTGTATTTGTGTTACGTTTGGGCATCGAAGGGGTACAATTGCTACGAAGGAGTACGACGGTTAGGATGGAGGTCGCACGTGGGCGATAGTGCTCGTGTAAGGGATATAGGGTCATTATATCGAACGATACACGTTTCTCAAGGGTTATTATTGAAAACGAGTGGTCGGATTTGGGTAGTCTCGTTACCAACTCATTACCAACCCACTCGTGTCCGAGTTAACGCGTTGTTTGTGTTTTGTTGATGTTGGTACGTTAATTAGAACAAGACAGTGACATTAGGCAGTCTTAAGATACAATAAATAATATTAAAATATATTTTTATCAGTATCTAACTTGTAATGTCACATTGAAACAAAGTTTGTAACGTAAACAACTTCTGTGTCATTTTTTTTTTTGGACAAACCCTCCACACATTCCTAACCACTGCAACCACCAGAAAAAAACCGCCAAGTCAATGAAGCTCGACGCGTCCCGGAGAAACGATATAACTTCTGTGTCAATGAAAATGGTGCTTCTAGTAGGGCGGCCATTAAGTTCATAACTAAAAAGGTACTTCTACTGAAGGCTCGTGAACTGAACTCCGCACTGTCTTCAGCCGCGAGGGGGCTCCATCCAGTAGATGACGATGGATCGACCAAATGTTCCGATCTGTCAAGCATCTCACCACACGACAAAGAAGAAGAGAATAATCATGAGGTTGAAATGATACAAAACATGCTTTGAATAATTGATTGGAGTTTGTTCATAGTTTGACCTATTCTACACTGTCCTATTCTACCGGTATCAATGTTTTATTATAGTTCAAACTTAAGCATCGCGTGATTTCAACAGTTATAATTATTTAAAGTTTTAACGACCTATTTGAGAGTTGGTAACCAACCAGCCAGTAAATGAGCTAAGTTTTGCTACGTAATTAAGGCAAGCCACTATCATTTTCGTGTTCCTAATATCGTGCTCCCTTCATCAAGATACGTATGACAGCTCAAAGTTAATATTTTGTAGCACGAATCACGCTGGGTTCCGTGACTCAGCTAGAATAAAGAACAAAGTTATGGCCGACATTGTAGTTGAAAAGGAAATTTTCTGCAAGAGATATTCTTTTATTTATGAGGACCATTTGGCGGAAATGTTTTGGGTAAGAAAGGGTTTGTTGTCTTCCGGAAATGATGTAGGGGCTTTACTCAGCCAAAAATAGCCAAATGGCTGTAAAGCAATTTTTGTTGGGCTGCATGAAAACGACAAATAAAAATAATTAAAGAATCACAAATAACTAAACCCAGCCACGAGAACGATGTAAAAACATCCATTTTAATTAAAAAAGTACATCTTAAATTTACTAAAAGCACTTGAAGTTTCAAAACTCAAAAACCAGTAATCCAGCATTTGAACTAAACAGCACGTGGTGTCCATTGTTATCAGCTAAACTTGTTAAATACGGACGGTTATAAAAAAAACACTCGAAACTTAACCGGATCTCTCACTTTTAAGCAAAGAACAAAACTTATCTTAATAAAAGGGATATTCTGAGACAACAAAGAAGGTTGTAGTTTTAGGGCTGTCAGTTGCAGCGTTTGAAAAAAAGTGCTGTTTTATTTTTGATTAGAAAAGATAACAACGTGAAAATAAGTTCATGATTATCCTGTTTTAGGATTAAATTATTCCAATTTAAGCATTAAAATCGTGAATTTATTTTGTAGTGTCCGGGAGAATTCGGTGGTTGCACGACTAAAATAAAAACCCAGGTTATTTTATTGTTTCAAAAGAGCAGTTTCAAGTAAGTGCACTTGGCAAACCTGTTTTCTTAAAAATAAAAAGTGCATGTTCAAGTTCAAGTGGTTCATTTGAAATTTTGAAATGATACAGTAAGTATAAAAAATAATTTCTGAATTTATTATTCAAAACTCTCCAAAAAACATTGGCAGCCCTATCGCCTAGTGCGCGTGCCACTACTTCATACCTGTCCCTCTCCCACTTCAAGCGAAGCTCGAAGGTGCAAAAAACGCTGACCACTCAGAGTGAAGTGGGTGCTTAGACGTGCATTGTCTAGCACTAGTACAACAATGCACTCGAGAGCATGCCATGCCGTGCCAAACCCTTGTGACAACCCTACGTACGTGACTTTGAATGGTGGACACTTTGTTTAGTTTTATCGTGATTTCTTAGGTGGATGAGTATGAAGTATTTGATATATCGAATGTCATTGCATGCTAGGTTTTGAATTTTTAGTTCCTTTTTCTTGCTGGAAAAATGGCATTGAATAAATATTAAAATATTTTGAATCTATGATAAATAAATCAAAAATAAATCCTACTAATATTATAAACGCGAAAGTTTGTAAGGATGGATGTTACTCAATCACGTCAGATTGGCTGTATGGATCTTGATGAAATTTGGCACAGAGGTAGATAATAGTCTGGAATAACACGTAGGATAATTTTAATTCCGGAAGTATGTTCCCTTGGGATAGTTTTCGACACTCACGCGGCCGAAGCCGCGGGCGGCAGCAAGTCATAAATAAAAACATTAATCCTCTTAGATAATTGTTATTTTTTACAATAATAAAATAAGTCGGAACAAAGGCTCGATAAGCTTTGAGCTCATTAGGTGGCTAATAAAAATGAGTTCTTTTTATGTAGGTACACCTATTTATTTACGACCATTTTGAATAATGTTCGATCTATATCTAAGGTGTAAAAGCATTTAGTTCAGAACAAAATGGCCGCTAATATTTTTATTATTTTACTTCGTGTTGTATTGGAAATATTAATTAATCACTTGTGCTATAATGGTCCTACAATACTTAAAAGGTCAGAAGAAAAACATAAATAACAATTAGGTTTAGCTATTAAAATTGTGAGTAATTTAGAAGGTAATAATAATAAACAATTGTTATCTTTATGTTAAAACGGAAAAGGCACTTTGCTGAGTAAAAATTTAAGTAATCATTACTTTGAAGTAATTTATTTTATTTGAATTGTTGTAAAAAATCTAACTCATTTGTTATATTTTTTTACACGAGTTTTCATTAATATCATGTTTTTTAATACCAAACTAGATTGTAAAATAGTAAGAACTAGGTAGTTTTTGCCCGCGACTTCATACGCGCATATTCCGTTTTTTCCCGTTCCCGTTGGAAATCGGGAAATTCTCTCTTAGTGCTCCCACTCCCGAAGAAAACTACATGCCAAATTTAAGCTTTCTATGCCCCGTAGTTTCGTCTGTGCGTTGTCTGTCAGTCACTCAGTAACGGAAGAGTTTTATACTAGCGGTCCCGACAGACGTTGTCCTGTCCCCGAACGTTGGCTTTATATACGACGAAAAATTATATAAATCGATTGCAGCGCCACCTACCGGGTCCAATTCATCATTCTCGAATCCCCTTGAACACACACAAAAATTTCATCAACATCGGTCCAGCCGTTTAGTAGGTGTTCAGTGACATACACACGTACACAAGAAATATAATATAAAATATTAAGATAGTGACGATTAAATTAAGCCATATTATTATTACTAATTAAGTACCCATGACTTCAGTATCAGTCGTTAACTACAATAAGACCATTTTTCATGAATACATTTGAATACACAAAGGTTTGAAAACAGTTTGCGTTATACCTACCCATTTCTGAATATTCTAACAGTAGTACGTCAGAACATTCAGAAAGTATATTTTTTCCAGCTATCAAACAAATATCTCGCAAAATACTCCTTATGCGTGTCCTACAGTCGTAATTGAATCTTAAATCTAATAAATCATAGAAAAAGGTCTCTTATGACGTCAGCAAAAACTATTCACTGTTCATTTGTCAAATTCGTGGCTAGACTGTGACGTCATAGCCTAAGCTATGTCGGGGGGAGGTTTTACGAAATTATGACGTGTCCTTATACTGAAACGAGCTTGAAGAACTGGTTGGAACTGGAAAGGAATTCCTTTGTTTCCAAAAAGTTTCTAAAGTTGCTTGCGGACCAGGAGCTAAGTTAGTTTAAACTTAGCTTGCGCTTTGCAAGCTAAGGCTGAGGGTACTAGGGTGTAGAACTACCTACAGAAAATATGGTCGATGGGACTGAAAGTTTCTGGAGTGGCGACCGCGTACCGAAAGACGCAACATTGGCCTCCCAGAATGTGGACCGATAACCTGGTTAAGGGCACGGGAATCTGCCCCCGGATGGTCGATGCTGTGACTGACACTTAGGGCAGGCCTATATAGAAATGATGATGCGAGGTTAGCGAAACTAACTTAGCTTAGCTCTTGGTATTCTACTGGCTTAAAACATGGATATTCCAATGTTTTGGATGTTTCTTTTTTTGGGAGCCTATACGGAAATTGCTTAGAAAGCGATTTTGCGCGTCAATTTTTACAGCATTGTGTTTGAAACAGGAATATTTCTACAAAAAGCAATTATTAACATAATTATTCATTACACCCTGCTGATCATTTTGATTTTCTTTGTCACAAATTATCTTTTTGGACGTAAACAAATTACCACTTTCTGTTCTGGCTCATTGAACAATTACCTATTAAATTGAGAAAATCTAATTCAAACTAACTGTTATGCAGTTAGCGAGGTGATCAGTGAAAGTGAAACCAATAATATTGCTGTAGACTTAGGAAATACGTAATTTCGCTTAAGACTTACCTATCTCAAGCCATAGGCAGATTTAATAAAACTTATAGGTACATTAACGGGTAAAGGTGTTTCTTTAACTGACTTAAAAAAAGAGGTTCTCAATTCGGATGTTTTTTTTTGTGTTTGTTACTTCATCATTCCGTCATTTATGAACCGATTTGAAAAATTCTTCTTTCATGTGAAAGCATAGGTATACGTTCCGATTGGTCCCATAGAAATTAAATCAAAATTGGTTCAAAAGTTTGGTGTTTAAATCGAAATCGCTTGAGGAAATAGAAAATATAATCATCTAAGTAAACGAAATTGCGTATTTTGCTTTCCTGTGACTTTCCAGTGGTGCAAAAGCGAAAAATAAAAACTGTTTTACAAAAAAATACAACCGACTTCCAAATAAAAAAAAACCTTTAAAGTATAAAATAACTTTAATTTCGTAAGTCGGAAATAAAAACCAAAAATAGCGACTTTTGAAATTAAAGTTATGAAAGTCGGTTGTATTTTTTAGGGTAATAATTCAAGTCAATGATCAATTCGATGTATTAGCAAAGCCACTAGTTCGACGCAGACGCACCGTAGATCAAGAGCGTCATAGCACTACCATGATCCCACTACGGGCCCAGTACGGGTTGATGGAGCTCATACTACTTACTCGTAGTACTATATTACTTGAACCAGAACTGCAGAACTTCCGAATTGGATCCTTTGTTCTAGTCTGCAACAGAAATACCTATTCGAAATGTTGAGAAATTCTATTTGATATAGTCGAATTGTAAAATTAACCGTGTATTGCATGTCCTTTACGAATTAAGGTACACTAATCGTATCTATAAATAAATTCGGCGTAGCTCTATCGTAGGCATATACGGTGAATGCAACGTAGACACACCGTTGCTAGTAAGTAAGTTTCGAGAGTTTACGCAGTCGTAGTTAAATGCGGCATCCTGACTGCCTTGAGCGTTTACCGACATTTGTTATACCTATAAAGAAAATAAATACTAACTAACCTTTATGATTAAATAAAGCCTATAATACAAACCAAGAAGCCAATCGGAAAAATACTTTAAAAATGCGAATACCACAAATTCCTAATATTTACTAAAAATGCTGATGAAGTCATTTTGAGTTTCTCGTGATTTCTAATTTTCTATCGTCTGATATGGTATTAACGAGCTTACTCAGAACTAGATATTATTTCTAGCTAACATACCTTCCAAAGTTTCTAAAGTTGGAAATACAACAGTTCCTATTAAATTAATTATTCACATAAAAGTTCTCCACGAACAATAATCCCAGCAGAGCTTAATTCAAAGCTAACGTTCGCCCAGTAAGCCTTTATTACGTATATAGAATAAAAAGACGATTGACCACGTGCCATCATATACACATACATATAGTAGAGATTGCCCTGTGCGATAAGACCGCCCATTGTACACTTGTTTTTTTTTAAACGTTTTTTACTATGTTTGTAATGAGGTGTACAATAAAGTATATTATAATAATAATAATAGTATTTCCCGATACTCATATAACTTGATATAAACAACACATATATAGCGATCGGCAGGTAGGTACATATAGTACTATAGTATAGCGACTGTGTCCATTCATAAGAAGCGGTTCATTCATGCGGCCGCGTCGACGGTGAATGGGAGCAAGCGGGACGGAAGATATAAGGTCGCGTTACACTGACAATGGATTCTTTTTGAATTCACATGAATGAGTTGAAATCCTGTTCTACGAATACATGAATGACATTGTTTTGTTTTAAAACAATTGAATATGCACGATGGTAGCCACGGCTTTTGTTGATCGAGTGGGTATTACGGGAAGCGAGGTTTCCCCCTGTTACGGTAATCAGCCGAATTATCTGTTGTTCTTATTGTTTACTTCAAGAAGTTACATTGAAATGAGATTACTTAAAGGCCGCATTGTTTTCGAAATCGTAGTAATTGTAAAACCACTTGACTGTGGAAAAAATCTTTGTAAAGCTGATGATGAAGTGCTTTTACAAAAAGAAACATAATTTTATTTATATTTCATTTTTGAAAAAATAATTGTGTGGGGGGAAAACAAAAAAACTGGATACAATTATTTTAAAGATATTACATTGCTTGAAATTTTTTATCATCTTGAAGGACATTTCACATTAACGGAAAAATCTGAAAAACCTACTCGGATCTCGGTCACTCAGTTGTTTTACAGAAAAATCAGCACTATCCAAAGCGCTACAGAAATAAAAAATATTCATTTTTAAACCAGGCTGTATATGAACACACCCTTGCCATCAGAGCAACAAGACTGTGTAAAAAAACATCGTCGGTAGGAAGTCAACCCGTCCCAACCGAACACTCTTGATCCGCTGAGGTATTAAAAAAATATATTTTATTACGTCACTTCACCATAACGACTATTGGAAATTTGACACTTAGGACCGTTTTGATTTATTAAGTGCCTATTTAAAACTCGTATAGTTGAATGGGTCATTTATTTAATTGTTATTATGATATTGATACGTTTCTGATAAATTACTCCTTATTTGGTCGATTTTTTTTTTCTTGAGCACATTTTTGAATAGTTGATAGAAAATTTGGAGACTTAAAGATTCTTAACAATCTTTAAGGTGATAAGGGTTTGCATACCTACCTTTTTGTAAGTCACGTAAGAATTTAACAAAGTTTTTTAAACAAATTAGCAAAAACCAATGTAGTCACACTACGAACGTATTCTCAGCATTCTTCGAAACATATAAAAATAAACCATTTCCGAAAAACATGTTTGAAGAAATGTTCACGCGCCAAATTCGCAGGAAAGCTTCAACAATCAAGTCTTACTGGTCGTAGTCGGAGGTGGTTATACCGGGCGCGTAGGCTAAGTCGTACCTGCCCGGCGCGCTTGCCGCCAGTCCGAGCTTGCCCGACCACAACGCGACACAGCGCACGCGACCCGAACACGCACGAACACCGAATATCGAACACCGTTCAAAATTCGAACATTTTCAAACAATTGGAACGTTTACTACTGACAGTTACATTTGTGTGTATTTTTGTGCGAACATGCATGTGTTAACCCCGTTGCTGGTGGTGTGGGCACTCTGCGGAGTCCGAGGTGTGATAAGAACTCCTTTAGAAGCGTTCAGGCCTTCAGCAGAAATACACCTGAGGAGGCCAGACAAACTACCTTATCTACCACACAAGAGAATACCATTGCCATCGAAGAGCGACCTCAGGATATTATACCAAACTGGGGTAAGTTAAAAAGACTTGCTTTTCTTGATCCCTCTTGCTTTGCGAAAATAACGCTGTAAGTCTCGCCTAACCTATACCTCCTAACATGTACTTCTACAAGCTTTACTTCCAGAGGTTTCAAGGTTAAGGGCATAAGTAAATTGTTGAATATTTAACATGTAAGTTTCTGAAAGTTCATAAGTTACCGCTTTGTGACTACGCTGGCATTGAATATTTGGAAGCCAACCTTCAAAAAATCAAGATTGTCGTACGAATGAGTGTTTACACTGTAATTTAAAGTTAAGAAATAGCTTAATTAGCGGCTTGTTGTCGAAACATGGACTTTAAGAATTTGGCGCCAAAAATTTTGTCAATGAGGCAGGAAGACAAATTCTAATGCAAGCATAATAGGTGTTTATGATGCAAGATAAGTAGGTTTGAACAAAGTGAATGCCTTATTGGATCATTGTTGTATAGTTTAATATTTAAATTTCAAAGTCGTGACGATTGTCACGAACAGCGAATTTCAAAGGAAATCATTACTTGTTTTTGAAATTCCAAAGACAATATTAATGTTTGTCAATTTTTTAAATAGAACACGGACTGAAAAAGTTAAAATGTCACCAATTTTGTTACCAAAGAATATTTTGTAAAAGTTTGAATATTTCCTGGGGTTTACAATTTAAGCTTTCTAACTCTGCGATTGTTAAGTTAACAGTGAATAGTAAACAATTATTATAATAGGTATTATGTGAGTAGTATCACATAAATATCGCAATAGATGACGCACTGCGGCTATATGAGAAGATAATTATGAGATTCCACGAAGGGTTCCACCCAACAATTAGACCAATTAAAACCGACAAATAGCACAAGTATGTCGGCCATATTAATTTTTATAAACACGGAGTCTCCATGACTAAACCACTACCAAGAAATGGCAAATAAAACAAAAAGTAATGCGGAAAAAACACAATGTGTACGGTGTATCAACGGATACACCATCAAATATAAATCTCTTAACTTCTCCATGCGATGTTAACGTCAGAAACCAGTATGTATCACAATTAAATACGACCATAAGCCAATAAAAATAAAAGCAGTTCCGGATGTCAAGTCTTGTCAGTTATATTTTAAAAACAACGATAATCATTATTATTTCTAATTTTAAAGTCGATTCAAGAAAATAAACGATCTAACCTAGGTCCATAATTACATTTGCTCAATAATAGATCTAAAATATGAATCTGTTTACTGAAATATGAACTGTATGACCTGTGAGATAAAATTCAAATTGCAATTCGTCGAAAGTATATTAAAAATGGAATTATAAAATGGGAGCGTTGCGCGGGTGCGTAGGCGCACGCGTAACACCGGTGGCGGCAGGTGTTCATTCACTCATTCTTATCTTGACAGCTTCGATGACTTACGGGCCGAGGCTCGCTCCCGGCCCGTGTGTGCTATTTGGTAAAAAAATATGTTTTTTTATGTCATTGCCTTTAAGCCCATTCGTAACGGTAACCGTATTTTCGTCTCTTTAAGCAAAGGAATTTAAAGTTATCTCGTCGTTTATTCATATTTCGTTTTATGGGAGAGCTTAAATCTTGACAGATATACGAGTATTAAGCGGCGTGCCATTTTTTTCAAGCTTTCCTTAACAAAAAGTGCAGTCTTGCCATTGTGCAGGTTCGAGATGCAGCAGTGTTCGGAGTAATCAACCGTTTAGTCTCACAGCGGGTGTCAAAGTGCCGACTGGTAAATAATGGTTGAGTTTAGTGCTCCCAAGATTTGAATAACAAAACTATGAGAGGGTGTCTGTGATCTGCCGACGCGACACACCTCTTGAATCCCGCGCGGGCCACTTTGAACATCTCATTGATAACATCTGAATAGATTCATTACATTTAATGTGACATTAAGAAATGAAAACGCATTCAAAGCTTGAGCCTTTAGATTTCGGTCCTGTTTGTGACGACACGTGCTATGAAAAGATAGATGACAGCACTGACATTTTTGAAACTTGCAATTGTTTTCAAGGCGTGGCAAACCAAAACCAAGTACCAATAAGAACAACTCGCGGATATAAATCATCATCCTCACTTGCCAGATGACAGTGACAAGACTCTCGACGCAATTTGTAAGTGCTAAAGGATGCCGCTTAAAATATATAGGATAATTGAGTTTCAGTCCAATTCTGCTGCAATCCAGACTGATATACAGAATAGAATAATGGTCGTGCAATTTGTCGCACTGTACGAATCAATTGGCCCCTGTAGTGTTTGATACACCAATTTGCATTTTCCGTCAAGGCAGTTAGTCCATATTGAGAGTAGAGTGAACGATTGCAGTCATATATTACGCTTATGTAAATAAGTTTACTAAAGGAAGTGAATAATCGAGAAGTACTGAGTATCTTGCAACTACGACTTCAACTATGAATTATATTAAGGAAATTGCATCAGTTTTTGAGACAAACGGAGGTGTGATCATAAGCAATAAATCTACCTTTAAAGGTATTAAACACAAGAGTAAAGGAAATGATTTGAAATATTCACGAGAGTTAGAATCATCAATGCATTGTCTAATTCGTGTTTTCAACGGCGTTGTCTAATTAGAAAATCATATAAAATTGAAGCTAAGTGAAGCCACTGCAGTTTGCATGTAAACACCTAATCAGGCGACTTTAAAACTGGTCTCGTGTTTTATTGACCTGAATTGTTCTAGCACGGAAACATTATTCTAAACATAGATCAGACTACATGATTGAAGAAATATCAAATCATTTAAGCTGATTGCATTGCAAGTAAGCACATACAGCTATAGTCGATGAAAACTTCAAAGTAAGAGAAAACTATGGAAGCAAATTATACATGGCTAGTTCTGTTTTCATAGTATTGATTATGACGCATTGTACCCATTTCTCGAATAGGGTAGTAAATACTGTAGGGGAAAACAAATGACTCATATGCAACCCTAAAGCGAAACTGTAATCATATTATTCATAGAAAGCTCTTAAGTTTCTTACTTATCTTAGGATTTACAAGAAAATGCTCATATATCCTACTAATATTATAAATGCGAAACTTTGTAAGGATGGATGGATGGATGTCTGTTACCGTTCTCGATGAAATTTGGCACAGTGGTTGATTATAGTCTGGAATAACACATAGGATCCCGGGAATATGTTCCCTTGGGATAATTTTCGACATAAACGCGGGCGGAGCCGCGGGCGGTAGCTTGTTATTAATAGGTATTATCTTCACCGGTCATTCCAAGATCTGTTGTTATACCTACATAGATTACGTCAATTTCTGTATTAAAGCCGTTGCGATAGGTATCGTCGAAAATTCAGACGTCATCGATGTTGCTAAGGATATTACCAGCTTATTCGTATCATCAATCATTATTAAAACATTATTAGACGTCGACCTCGGGAACCGCCCCGTTTTTGTGCTCTATCACAATTTTCTATTGCACAATAGATGTTTCCGTGTAGGTGTGAAATAGGGTCGCACGGAAGGTATTGCGAAATATCATTAATTTCTTTGTGATTTACCGTTATGAGATTGAAGATACAAAATTCGTATTTGATAGTTGCACAATAATAACCAATAATCTGTTTGATATAAAGTATGAATAAATTAAACACTAATATTTTTTTTCTTCTTTTCCCAAACTGCACTTGATTATGGCAATAAAACCTAACAATTAAGTTAAAAATAATGGCAGAAATGGATTGCAGGCGCCGTGAAGCAATTAGCGATGAAGACAAGTCTATTATTAATAAAATACCTGACACATGTTTAAAAAGTCGTAAAAACTTCGCATTAAAACATCCAAATCAGCTAGCATTTTGTTTATGGGTAGTTTTTTCATTTTGCTTTGAATTCTCTGGCGCCATTTGATTAGCTAAATGGTTTTGTATATTTTGATAATGTCAACGTCATATCGGATGCTTGGATGTCTACCTAATTTGTCAATATTTGTTTTATTTGTGATTTTGCACAGACTTCTCCTTCATACCCAAGAAATTGTAAAAGGATAAATATTTATTCCTTAATTAAACCTATAACACCGAGTCGTAAACCGACCAACCAGAAATAAATATATTACGAAAACTATAAAGTTAAATGAAAACATTTATGTAAATGAAAACACATTGCTTTGGCATAATTAAACGATGAGTGTCAGTGTCAATGACGTCTCGCATATTGCTGGCGACACTGATGGTAATAACAAAATCCTTAATGATCTTGCTTAGAGTTGTCTGCAATGCTTTTAAGACAAGGAAAAACAGTATCGTACAAAATATTAAGATCCAGAAAACTGCAGGAATATATAAAAGAAGAAGAGGAACAGGACAGTACAGTAAACTCAGCTAAGATAGATTTTTTAAGTTATAGTTCTTGCCTCGCCACGCCTCTCCATTGCAAGGTCTCTATTTAATGCAAAGGACACAGGATAGCATGCGACGAAGCGGACGTAACGGGAACAAAGCTCAAGTTTACTGACAGTAAAACTTATGCACGTAACAATATTTAAATAAAATTACAATGCAAACTGCATCAGCATACGTTTAGAATTTATATCGAAGTATTTAAAGACAGTTTTTGCAAACGATGAAAATGTATTGGCTGAAGTGAGAATGACGCGTCTATTTTCTGATGCCGTGGAAAATGATAAACGTAAAGAAGTATAAAATAATAGATCAGTGTTTGAAGAAACTAAACTTCAAGCACAGGTTATCTTACAAGAAAAATCCTACTACTATTATAAAGGCGAAAGTTTGTAAGTATGGATGTATGTATGGATGTTTGTTACTCTTTCACGTAAAAACTACTGAATGGATTTTGATGAAATTTGGCACAGAGGTAGATTATAGTCTGGAATAACACATAGGATACTTTTTATCCCGGGAATATGTTCCCTTAGGATAGTTTTCGACAATCACGCGGGCGGAGCCGCGGGCGGCAACTAGTATAAAATAAAGTCATCCCACAAGCCGGATTTAAAGAAAAATAAAATCAATAGAAATAATGAGATAATTTACGCTTCGCCACGGCTGGAACGGACAAAAAGCGTGACAGTGGGACACGCGTCAACAAAGAAAAGCGATGGTAAAAAATGACCTCGTCGGGACGCGGGTAAAGCCGGGACACAATGTTGGGAAAGTTAAAGCTCAGAGTTTAATTCTTGAGACGCAGCCTCATCACATCATCTGTAGATCTAGCATTTTATTTTGTAAAATCACGAAAAAACTGCAATTTGGAGTGCTGTTTTTAAATGCTGAAACAATAGGTATTGTCTAGACCTTGCAGATACCTACATAATGAACGCTCATAATATTGAAAGGCAGACACGCGAGTACTAAACCATACCAATTAATTAGATGAAACTCGCAGAACATCTTAGACATGAAAAATCAAGACAATCCATGAAAAATCAAATCTCAAAATCAAGACTTGCCTTATACAGCCCTGTACACTCAGCACTAGGGGATATTAAAGAAAAAGACCAATAAACCTCAGAGGAGAATCCGAGACACCTGCGTTACGCCACAAAAACACTAAACACCCTTACCCCGGCCCAAAAAATAAACACGGTTCGAATCTTGTCAGTTTTTGTTTAGATCCAACTTTTTTGATGGGCTCTTGTTTTTATTCGGGAGTATTGAGATGAAGAAAGTTGATAAATTAATGTAATTAGGGATGTAGAGAGAGAGAAAATGCAGCAAAATACGTTACAGAATCAAAATAATCCTTGCAAGAAGAAAGAATAAAAAAATCATTTTGTCAATTTCTTTAAGACGTCACGAAAATCTGCTACAATCATAGGATTCAAAAATATATCGGTACATAGATAACTCCGTGCCCTAAAAACCGAAGATCTTCAGACAATCCCTACTCAAGTCAAACACAAAACTCAAGTAGGCGACACTCGAGCGGGATTACCGTGGAAGACGAACTGGGCCCGGCTTCCGTCTCAAGGGTCGACCACGTGTGTCGTCAATGGACCGCTCCGGATGCCCTGGCCCACAATGGGGACGCCTGTATGCTTAGACATTATACCAACACCTCCGGACCAGAACGACGCAACTACACTCCTCATGTAGGCGTTTAAGACTTTTCGAAATAATGCAACCATTGCGGATGTGTGTTGTAGTTGTAATTTGAGGAAGTTTGTTCGAGAGTTGCTTTTCAGTAGGTACTCTTTATACGATGCTTGAGCAAAATTGTCTGTGGATTTGGAGGGTTATAATATTCAGTTGAATCTGTTAATTATGTGAATGGAGGCGAATCCCATTGAAAATTAAGTCTGTGAAATGTCATACATTAGTCATAAAAAGCATTCGTAAGCTAACAAATAAAGCTGAATATATTATATTCAAACATGATTGGGTTTCGATTGTTCATCAACAACTTCGTATAAGATTTCGTGCGGGAAAAGGATTATTAAATTTAAAAAAAACACGCAGTAGTCATATTCTTTTTACCGCAAGTCGTTTAAATAAAACTGTTTACATTCGCGTAGGTATAATAGCGTATGAACATTATACAAGTTGTTTCATAACTGCCGGTGTCATTGGACACCTAAGAATGACAATGTATGTATCCGTACAACAACACTGACGATTAGAGGCGCGTGCTTTCATTCATTGCCACTAACATAACTGATATGTGAGCCGTTGATGTCTTTTAAACGAGAGTTTGGACATCGCCTTTAAACATATTTCTACGGCCGCAAAAACTCACGGCCTATGAATATTTTTACTTTTAATTACGCGTTCAACTAATTTATGGAGTGTAGTAAAATTAAAATGGTATAATATATAAATATTTTGATTATATGTGTCGGTTAAATATCTACGATTTATTGCTCAATAAAATGATTTTGGCAATTTAAATTAGTTTTATAGGCTCTTTATTTTTTATTGAAAGCTCATGTTTTAAACATTACTTGTTGTTTATTGACATTGTTTTTGTACTGATTTGAAATTGAAACAAATACAACTGAGTATTCTTCAGGAATTGGTTTGCGGTAGTCGGTGGGGGCCTTAGATTCATTTAAGGCCACCACAGGATAGTCCGGTTAAGCAGTTACCAGCCCTAGCGTACTGAACTGCGAATGGTCAAGTAAAAAAAAAAGTCGTCTCAAAACGAGGCAGAGCTTCGAAGAAAAATCAAATGTGAAGTTTCAATCTAAGAAAATAACATTAAAAACATATCTAACGCTCCTTACATTTTAGCCGACCGCTAAAATAGCCTGCAGGCAAAAGACTAATTACGAAGGCAATAAATAACATGTGACCGTCAGGTATGGGCTAATTACTCGGATTAGTAATTTCTCGGCTACCTGTGTTCCCGGAATGGTCCGCATCCGGACCGGTAGCCGGCGGCTAACAAATCGTTATTTATAATTTATTGAATATATTCTGCTGTTTCTGACGTGTAATTATTCGAGAAGATATTAATGTTGGGCTTACGGATTCGGGAGCGTTTTAACGGATATCTTAAATTATAGCTGGTGGAAGTTGGGCTTGATTAGGGTTTCTTGGTTTTAAAGGTACTTTTTTTGGTTAAGATTGTAATTTTTGGTGTAACATGAAATTTAACGGCATGAAACTTGACAGAAACATAATGTTACTAAGAAACATTTTTTTTTAAAGTAGCGGTTAATTAATGTGCACTTACTGGTCCTTTGAGCCCGAAACAAAAATACAAAAACGTTAAATAATATACTACATTAAATAACTGAAAAAAAACATGAGATGTTAAATTCAAATAACACAATGAATAATTTATCAACCCACCATTAACCTGTTTTATATAATTTTGTCCCTCTAGCCAAGATTATGCGACCGTCTCCCCTAATTTTGAATGAAAATGAATGCATTGACAAACATCACCTCGAAAATATTATGTATTCGATTCTATGGGGCTCTAATTCTGAATGAATGACCAAATTATATCATGGGGTTTTATTGTATAAATAAATGAATCGAGATTTTTAGAATTGACATGCAACGTTATGATGAGTTATAAACTTCACAGGTTCCTAATTAGACCATTCAGGTTTTTATTTAGTTGATTTGCTTAGAAATACATTGGTTCAATATGTGATGATGATAAAGATATATCAACATAACTGAACGAATACATTAATTTAATTGTGTTGGTTATTTACTTAAATAACCAACACAATTCAACAAAACTCGAAAATCAGTCTCAAAAAACAAGCTTTTCATCACCACAACACCTCAACTTTCGCAATATCCTTCAGCACCCAGCATCTCAAACTGAAACCGTGCGAGCAAGACAGCTACATACGCAACGCCTACGCAAGAAAGGGCCAGGTATACGGAGAAGGTTGTGGAAGGTCGGCGGTGGTTACAAATTATTTTATTAGTGTGGGCGCGGCGCGCGCGCCACCTGTTCGATGGACCGGATGCCGCGCCCCCCGGCCCCCGCACCGCACTCCGCCAAGGGACTTAGGCAGTGGTTAGGTTATCGGCGAGCTAGAGTATCGCATTGTTAGGGTTAAAACGTTGAGGTGTAGTGAGTTTTTATAACAACCCTCTTTTGCTAGAACGGTATGAGCAACTCTATATTTTTGTTAGAATGCAGGGTCTTTAGGTCTTTGAATTTATGAAATATCTGTTTAAAAAGAGCTACGTATTGAACAATCTCAGCTGGTTTTTTGGGAAATACGTAGGAAAGGGGCCGAGCATCTGCTAAACACTGACTTGATTTGACTGAAATATAGAAGCGTTGTGAGCTTCACAGCTGACCAACTGTAATTTAGGAACCTCAAGAATGGCTTTAAACTTAGCGCTTATCGCCTTTCGTTTATAGTATAACCTCATCATTTTGAGAATCAAACACACGAGTTAAAACTTTAAGAACACTGGATGAGAGTTTCAACTTGTATAAAAACCAAATCTTGCTAATTCTGACTCCAGAAAAGGCTGTCCTTTGGTTCTGTCGCCTTAAGCGCTGTCTGTGTCTCAGACAGCGTCACCAAAAACTGTAAATTATCCGACGATTCCCCAGGCATTACAAATGGCTGTTCTTTTGTATTATTCGTGATCGCTGATCGTGTATTTTCGAATGCATCAGCGACATGCGACCACTTAGCGATAATCACGTAACTGTCTTTCAAAACATCCTCATTTCTTGAAACTCACAACATTAATAATTCTGTTTGGTACAACGTAGCGTACTATTGTCAATTTTTTGTGTGCCTTATTAGGAATTCAATGAGGTGCGTCCGAATTGTGATTTTCTTACAACCGGCATTAGCATTCAGGCCGACACTGAGACTCCGTTAAATAAAGGCAAACTCTTGACGAAGTAAGTCAACAACCCATACATTGTGTCTATGCGTTTGTACTTTTTGTTCGATACACAAAAGGGCTGTATCCGGTGTTTAGGAGATCCAACTGAGGCCGTTTCCGCGAAATCTATCGCAATACACAAGAAACGGGAAGCATATCCGGAACAACGAAAAAAAATATACATACAACTTTTTTTTGACACCTATGCGTGAACAGGGCTGTCGAAGATGTAGCTAGAATTTAAATGAAAGAAATGGAGGTTGAATTTTGTTTGAATGGCTTCAAGTTTAAGTTTGATTTAAAACCAATTTTCTTCGTATTTAGAAAATAACATAAACATAAAAAAATCATATTATCACTTTTGCACAAATGCAGGATCAGAATACGCCTATTTTCTTCATTTGTAAGTTAAGCGGCTACAATGATTGTCTTACAATTAAAAAACATTCGCATAAAATTATCAATAACATCATCGTTAATTGCACTTTGGCACTACGTACTTAAACAAAAAGCAAAGGAAATTAAAGCCGTCCATCGGATGTCGACCGTTTCCAATTAAACATAGTAATTTATTACGGGCAATAATAGCTTAATTACAGCTGTGAGCAGTAGCCCTGCAAGTATTCGCAGAAAAAATGTTCCCACAGCTAACAGGTTGCCGAATGGCATGTCTTCCGGTCGGAAGTACGACCGATGGTCCTTTTGGGAGCAAAAAACTAAAAGGACCAGAGCACATGTTCTGTTGTGATTCCTTTGCGGAACGTTGTGATTAACATCGATTTGGCCTCGTTCATAATCTTTTTCATTATGTTCCTCAGCCAGGTGTCCTGAAACACCTTCCATTTTTCCCACGCCAACTTCTTTTGTGGCGATGATTGATTCTTTTAGAATTTTCGTACAGTTTGGTGTCGAATTGTACGAATGTACCGATTGATTTAGTATGCGACGCGAGTTGAATGGTAAACAATGCACGCCAATTTTGATGGTTTCCGTGCATACCGAACGTTGTACACACGCTGGTAAAATGATTGGGTTATGGTTGTATGTTATTGTGTTCGGCTATACTTGGTTTTGCGTTATTGACTACTTTGTTAAGGAAAATGGTTATTTAAAAAGGCTAAACCAGTTTTAAACTTAAACCTTTTGGAAATTCTTTTAATGTTTTTGTCCCAATCGTGGCTGCTGGTATTTCATAACTTCCTTTTATGGAAATACCTGTATTTAACAGCCAACTGAAACCCTCACTTAAGCTGAATCAATGTCTCTTCGATCACGTAAATCGTTCTACAATACTCATTTATTCTCTCCTTCTATTCCAGGGTTCAGAGGATGACCTTCCAGACTGCAGGCCAAGACAAGTTTGCAGTAAAGTGGACCTATACGATGCGACACAGCCCTGGATCGAGAGGAAGTGTCGCTGTTTGGGGCATAGGCCGTGCTCTAGGTCAGTATTTTTTAAACGAGAAATATTACCCACACATAAACTTTTTTACGTGTGGGTGTATACGTGGAGTTTAGCTTTATTGACTTACTTCTTTATACTGAGTCTATGTGCTTCGAGTTATTTTTCTTTTCTAACCACTTATGCCTCATCGCATTCTGTTTGGTTTTAAGTCCGTTTTTGCTAATTTAGCTCTATATCATCATATTCTACATGACCATAAAATATCTGATCAAGATCATCATTATCCGTTAAAACTGTACCAAAATGTGTTTTCATTTTATTCCATATTATATCTGAATTAAATGAGGGAAATGGGCCATTCTAAAATGATTATCTTCATATTGACCCTTTCAAAAAGCAGATTATATTCAAATGTTGCCTGATTATTATTCCAACCTTTGACAGGGTTTCCCTTTTAAAGATCAAATTATAGTGAATGGATGGCGCTCGAGGCCGTTATTTAAATGTCCTTTAGTTTTGAGCGTTAGGATGGCTATATTATATTATTAGCTTCTGTGCTTCGAGTTTCTTTTTTCTGGCTTAGTGACGTTGTTGAGTTAGGAGCCTCGCTTTTTGTCAATGAGCTAAGATTCAATAAAAAAACAAACTACAAAACAACTGTACGCTCCAACGGATTATCCAAACTAAATCCCCAGATTTTAAGTTGGAAGTCAACATTTAGCTCGATTTGATGAATGTGTTTATCTCGTCTACTTTCTAATCTTCGTCTGATATCTAATGTACGGGGTAACGACTCTGTAAAAGAATTCCAATTTGCTGAGAATTAAGTCCAGCATAAAACATAATTATCCCTGAGTCATTGGCGTCTGCAGTTTGGTTTCACGAATCCGCTTCTAACGGGTTCGTTGGTTGTAGTTCGTTGGATACTAGAGACAGGAGTCCCACAAATTTCTCATCTGAAAGGTGTTCTTTAGTTAAAAAATAAATGAGCTAACGTTTTTTTTTTCTTCTTATTACAGTGACCTCACGAGTGATGACAACCACACGTTGTCAGACAAGACGACACTCTACAAGACGTGTGAGCCTGTCAAACGCTTGCCCAAGTGCAAGTACTTCAAGGATGCTGCCTGGATCATCTATTCATTCCCTGACAGCAATGCGACGCAACAGATCGTCAACTGTCACTGTCCCAAGCTCTCAGTGACGTATCTATTGAAGAAACTGCCGTACACGACACCTAGCGGGGAACAGGGGAACCAGTACCAGTTCGCGTGTTCGCCACAAAGCGTAAGTTGTCTTACTTTGACTATAGCTTCCGTTTAAGTTAGTTTGAGTAAGCGCCGTAAGGTGGCGGCAATAGTTCTTTGGCAGAGTAGTAGTTGAAATTGAGCTTTTATAAAGCTGATAACTGTAATTTTGCGAATACCCAAAATTTTAATGAAATTATTGTTTACGAGAGAACCTGATGGACTTTGTCAAAATAAAATGTGTTTTTGAAAATGTTCAAAGTTAAACTTTTACTTAAATTTTTCTTTTCCGTTCTTCACAGAGGTTACGTTGTTCAAGAAAGGAGCCATGCAAACTGTTCAGTGCGAGGCGGCGTCATGAACAAATCGACGAAGTGAACGCGAACACTATCTGCCAATGTCCTCGAGGTCATACCTGCCCCAGGCATCACACGGAGACGGGGGTCCTGGCCGGCATCACGTACGCGGCTGAGGACATCCGCACATACCACGGGTACTGCATGCCCGAGCCTCCCCCCGACGCCTACAGATTCGTAGGAGATAAAGATTGAATCAACCACCACCATCTACCCTCAACTTGTGTGATTCAGCTGGAAATGTACTTAAAACTGTACATTGAACGCGCTCCACAGCTTCCAAGAGCACACAACGAAGTTTGCTTTGCTCATTACCTGTTTAGTACAAAAGTGTAAAGCATGTTTGGTTTTAAAAAGAATGACTAATTTGTTAAATAATTTAAATGATGGTGATGTCTGTTTACGGTCTCGGATACCGATACCGATTGTGATCGCCTGTTCGTACGCTAGTCCATGTGACACGATCAAATTAACGAACAAAAGGTTAAGCGTCTAATTATAATAATGTACAACGATATTTAAGTGATACAGATACTGTAAATATCTTGTTTAACTACTTTGTATTACGCACTGTTTCTGTTATAATCGTGTAAATAATTTTAGCGTAAGTCGAATCATTCCAAACGTTTAGTTTAAATTATTATTTTTCATATTTTAATTATTTACTTGCCATACTTACGTAGTTAGTTGCGTTTGTTCCGAGTCTTCCATTCCAGTCAAGAAGGCAACGTTATGTTCATTGTTTTGTTTATGTTAACAAATTGTATAATAATAATTTTTGTTACACAAAAACGAGTTATTTGATAGCCATATCTTAAGGTTGTAAGTTTTAAATTACATTTTAAATAACTTATAGAATTGTGTTTTAGTATCGACTGATACCAGTTTTAATATTTGCTAATACACATCACTAATAAGTGAGACTTTGTTTTTTTTTGCTAAATAAGATAAATGTATAGTTTTAATTAAGCATGTATGGATTTAATACCAGTGACAGAATGTTTTATAATATTATTATTGGCGATAGTTTTTTCTACCTAGAGTTTTGTATAGGAAACTTCTAGAAGTTTTAATAACGCTGTATTTATGTAAATATGATAGAATGTTGGTGTTTTGTAAAATGATACCTGCGATATGGTATGTCTTCCTTTTTTGTTTTATTATGTATAGGTATACAATAAGTTAAATTATTGAAAGAAAATGAATAAATGTTTCGATATCAATTTTATTTTTGTTTTGTTTTTGTAGAATGTCACCATTTGGGCATACCGTAGATGCAACTCTACATAATTATTCGGGTAACAGGCGAATTGTTTATTAAAGTTTGCTCACTTTTAAAATCTGTTAATTTTCAAAGGTAGGTACAACAACAAATGTTAACAATAATTAGTACCTGCTTTGTAGATGAACTTGCATATAATTTCACTTGTAGTATATAAATTTAGTCTGCGGAAGTTATTTTCTCATATAGCGTAGGTAATGATTATGATAGTAGGTACCTACCTATCTATCACTCCACGGTCTGCTGAAAAAAAAAACAACGGGTTGCACTCCGGGAGTGCCGGCAGAAGTGAAAACTTGAACATAAACGTTGTGCATTTTTGATACTTTGGAATGGTTAGGGAATTATTTCGCACGAATTGCATATTACTTCCTCTCCTAAGCCGCGCCGGCGTAGAGTAGACCTCTCCCTCCGACTATGAATTTTCGATCAGGTCACGTGTTCTGACACGAGTTTTACATTTTTTACCCATCCCAAAAAGTGCACAACGCCGCTAAAGAAGTTTTCACTTAAAAATTCTGATGGCGATGCAGAATTATTCTATATCTTCATAGAAATATCCTTCAGTTTGTTAATTCATCCATTTCTATCACGTAAGTAACACCTATAATTCACCCATACGATGTTATTACTACACAAGCAGGGTGATTGGTAATTAAGTGCGTTCTTTGAAATGGGTTAGAGCTGATTTGCAACGATTTTGACCCCGAAGACATGGGTTCCATTATGGATGGTTTTAAGATTTTTTAGAAATTTCTGCTCACGACGCAAATGGTGAGAAATCTGTTCCACTCTGGATGGTCATCTGATACTTTTCGGATAGCTTCATATGTATCTGATATTAATGTATTAAAATCGCATCAATTTTTCAATACACTTCCTGCTAATTTTGTGAACCTCAGCAGGTTGCGGTAAAATAAATGTATCTTAGTACAATCAATAATCACAAATCTTAAATAATCATTTAAAAAATTAAGGTTGAAAGTATCAAAAGTATCGTCTGATGTTACCAAAAATCATGCCATTATTATTTCATTCCGGGATCACCCACAGCTTGCCCTTTCTTCCTTCCTTTTACCATAATTCCTGATTCCGTGTAAAAATGATACCAACATCCATCACTGACTGGCCCTAACAGAATACCAGCGCTGCGTTATTTATTTATTAGATATCGCAGCATAAGCTGAGATAGGGACCATTTTGGCCTCGCACAGATAATTATTTTATTATACTGTTTAGTTATTAATTTTATTTTACTGGTTTGTTTGTCTTGTGCGAGTCCCAAATAAACATTTTTCTTTCTTTCTTTCATCAAATACAATCGCTAATCAGTCATTCTCAGAAACCATATCACAGTTTTAAGAATAGCTCATGATTATGTCCGTATACAATTATTCAGATAGTCTATCGCATATATAGTACATACACAGTTGATCGTAGATATCGACGCGCGTTCAATCCTGGCGTGATAAAATATTCTGACGTGAGAAAACATGTGCTGAAATACACAATCACTACAACTAGGTACTAGTAACTAGAGATAGACCGACTAGTAGTGGACGACTTTTAGTCATCTGGCTTCATCTCAGGCGGCATCTTTTGCCGACTAATCGATACAGACGAGATGCCAGCACATCAAACTACAACAATCTATCCAATTTCTTCAATTGATTTTCAACTATATCGCGATAGCATTAGGTTCAAGATTTATTGGGAAAATTTGACAGTTTCGGGTAGCTTGATATGCTGGCGTCTGTACTTAAAAATGTTACACGAAACCAGTAAGTAAAATAAATAAATCGTCAGCACCTACAAACAAGAACACAAGGACAGTGAAACTGAAACAAGGGAACCTGTAATTTAGTCAACAAAAACTTTAAAACTAAAGCAAAAATATAAATGAGCCGACTAGTCGTCTAGTAGCTCCATCTCTACTACTAACTTTTTTGTTCCAAGATCGTTCGGATACGGGATCATTGACATGCAACATGCAAGTGCAACAGACGGACAGCGCAACGGCGAGATTTTCATCATTATTACGCACCAATTTGCGAACAATTACGTCCACGCGGGATGCGCGTACGCCGCGGATGCGTATGGCCACGCTATTGGATAGTGTTCCGTACTGGGTGTACTTATTCTGTGACAACTATGGATTTCGATATAAAAAAATTTAACATGTATTTATACCCAATTTGCAAATTAAATTAACAATTTTATAGTGGGCACTTGAAAAGTCATCCGGATTATTATTTGCCGCTCTTTTTAAAGCCTTTATAATTTTAACGAAAGCGTAATCTAACGTGAAAATACAAATAAGTAGGTTTATAAACGCAAGTTCCATAGTTTATTCCATAATCATGGCGGTTCCGTTTCATATATATATTTTTTTTATTAAAAACTAAAAAACTATAAAAATAACAGTAGCTATAGGAAAATGTGGCTCGACGACAGCTAAACAAATTCTTGAGATTGTGAAATGCGTCCGCGCCGCATGAACTACGTATAGCAATAAGTTAATGATCTGTGACATTATCGCGTGATCACAAGAGTTACGAGCGCTAATCCTCCATACAAATAAAAACATTACTCATACGCAGCCAATAAACCAATAGGCGATACTGGCTGTTTTTCTATTTTAATGAAGAAGAAACACATTCCTGAAAATTGAAAAATATTACTGCTCTGAAAGTCAATTCTTGCAATCTCATCTTGAAGACAATCACTGTCTAAAAACTAGTCAAAATGTAGGAAAAATAAAGGTTTCTGGCTCAGAAACTTTCCTTAAGACAGACGGGAGTTCGTCCTCTGTTAAGATTTAGAACAATATCTTCATTTTTTCTACAATACAACTAAGAAAAACGGTATTTTTTTTCTATTTATGACTAAAAACTGCGATAGTCTGTTATCATTTCGCAATCAGAAACGTGACTATGACAGATTAGTTACCTTTTTACAAAAACGGCACTTTGCACTCATATTTTCTTTGAATTACGTATTAATCGTCAACATAATCGACACACATTTTGCTAATAAAGATCCAATCATGCTTTTTACGGCGTCAAAGTATCTGGTCACGATTTAGTTTATCTCAAGCGAATAAATAGCTGGAGAAATGGTTTCCGTGTTAGCTAAAATTACGCGTCTATGGGTAAACTAATAAAATGGCTAGAGATTAACCTGACTTATAAAAGCAGAGAGGTAAAAACAAGAAATAAGTAAAGTGATGTGAGGTATCTATCTTAGGAATAAGAATTATTTCAAGTCGTGTTGTTCTTTCCCGGTTTATTGTACGAGTAAGCAGTCTAAATTAAATTAAACCCAAAATCATGATTTATAAATTGTGATGTACCGTAAAATAATTCGACTGGGTCACCAGTCAATTGTACGACAGCATCGTGTCAAAAGTTTTCCTCATCAAATTGTATTTCAAGTTATTTTATTCGCCCAACGGTGGGAAATAACCTAAAATCGCAACTATAATACCTGATGAGTACAGTTAATCGACTGGACTAGTAAAGACAAGATGTCTCACCGAATAGGCCTGCACCATAGAGTGTAACTAATCAGAAATTACGATATAATAACGTAACAAATGACTCGGGAAAAAGCTCGCCTTATTCCACTAATTCGCAATATAAATGAGTTTTTTTTAACGCGTAAAAACGCATTCAATGTTAGGCATTACGTTAAATTTATTGGAGTTATAATTTGTTGGTTACAATAATGAAGAGTGAAAAAGTAATGGTCTTGTCAAATGGCCAAGGGGCCGTGGCACACGGCAATTAGGGCCTTGTCATACAGTAGTGAAATAGAGTATTTCGATTTTTTTTCGAAAATGTGTCAAATTGGAGCCAGCAAAAGGAATCATAGCAACATAAATGCTTCAAGTAAGTCTAGCACTGATAACAATGTCTTCAACCAGTTCAGTAGCATTATTTAGATTGTTCAAAACAAATCTAGGCATCTACTTCGCATATCAGGCTAAACACATTTTCTACCAAAAGACTTTTAGTTTTACAAAAGGCCTAAACAAAACCTGATTCAAATTGCAAAGCCAATTTCGATGAAATGGGACCGACTCCAAGTATTCTCTTTCAATTAAAAAAAGAACTCTGCAAATCGGTCACGTCTACCTAGTGTAAATGGTTTACATACATAAAAAGCAGCACATAGGCATGCAACCAATTGAGAACCTTCTTTTTACAAGCCGACCAATCGACATGCAAATGACAAAGTGGCAATTTAATTCAATTAGTTTTCTTTTCCGAAGTTTCTATTCTGACATTTCATCGTTAGAGCGGTGACGAATTGGAGCCCTTTCTTCGACTTCCTTCATAACACTGACGAGAGATTTATTACCGTGCAGTACGGCTGCTTTTTAATTGGTTAAAGAAAAATCTTTTCTTCGTGTTTATGTAACTTGAAGAGCATGAAGAGAACAGTTTCTACCTACTTCTACATCTACACTAATATTAGAAAGAGGAAAAAAATGTATTTTTTTGTGTGTATATACATATGTAATGAATAAACTCAAAAACTACTGTGTTGATTTCAAAAATTCTTTTAGCAATGCATAGCAGCGAGTAACATAGGGTATATTTTATCCCCGTACACCCCCGGGAACGGGAACTACGCGGGTGAAACCGCGTGACGTCCGCTAGTCTGAGATAATTTTATACAGGCTGGCTTTGTATTCATTGGCAATATTCCAGGGTGTGAAAGTACTTACGAGCATGAACAACTTTTACTACGAGACGAACTTAGACTTATAAGTTCGGAACCCTATCCTACTAATATTAAAATGTAAACGTTTGTTATGATAGATGGAAGGATGTTTGTTACTCTTTCACGCAAAATCTAGTGAGTTTGGATGAAATTGGCGCTCTTACAGTAAAATATAGAATATTTATTTATCCCGGGAGTATGTTCCCTTAGGATGATTTCCGATTTTCTCGCAGACGAAACCTACTAATTCTGGCAGAAGCTAATCTGATAACTTAGTAAAAGTTAGTATATATGTAGCGCTGATTAGTTAGGCGTAGCAGTTGTTTAGTAGTACTATGTATATCGCTGTTATAGCAGTTTATGAGGTCTATGACTCTAGGTCTTATGTTTTACATCTAATATAATATTTTGTTACAAAGCTACATGATAACTTGTTCCTATAATGTAAAAAATACGTGCTTTCCTCACGTTTCGAAACACACACAACACAGCAGGTTCATTATAATTGGGCACAAGTAGCGGCCATTTGCAATTTTCTTCGCCTAGTTACAACATTATGGCAACGTGTACCTGTACACCATAGAAATTGAATTTATTTAATTGATTCTTACGCCTCGCACGGGTTGACAACGACATACTATTTTGGCTCACTTCTTAGATTTCATTTTACGATGACATTAAGTAGTGAACAAACTGGGCTGTATTGCTGGTAACATTTAGTACCGTTTCATGTTCTGGATGATGGTATTAAATGTAACGAGATTACACCTTGAGGTCAGTAGGCAGGCACTTTAGGCGTGCATTGTGCTATTTGCGGAGTATTGACAACTTTTTCTTAATCCTCACCCCACAGTGCGTGCATTCGCTGTAAAAGCATAATAATTTGGCAAATCTAGTTCTAAAAGACTAATCGAATTTCTCACTTACACAATCAATTTGATTCTGTTCATGTCACGACTGGACTTTTTGTCGAAAGTGAAATGCGTAGACCGCGGTCAGTTTCGTGTGTATTTTGTATGACTCCATCATTCCGCCATAAAAGTTAAGTTATAACATCCCTGATGTGCCGTGAAAGTTGCAACAATGTTGTGGTATCACTAAGTGCCTTCGTACAACATTAAATTAAGTACTTATGGCTAATCTCTTTTCTTTCTTCTTTTTCTACATTTATGATATAATTTTTCTAGATTGTTGCTTGTGGCTTTTGGAATACCCCTTTCGCACGAAGATTATGATATTTAGTGCGGATGCAAGCTATTTTGTGGTCCTTTGAAGCGGAGACTACTTAGAAAAGTCTGGCGTAAAAAGCCAACATTTATACCTATTGCTAAGTATTTATCCATCTGCCATATTACGAGCGCACCGAGATTTTATCACACTAGTACAATCGCCTAATCTAAATATTTTTTTTTGAAAAATTCCTCCTTGGTTTACCCTGTCTTTAACTCTATTCAAATAACAATAACAACAGTAAGAGGTTGGATTTCCTAGAATTGAACTGTTCAACAGTTGTATAATTCGGGATTTACTTTGAAAGATTGTTGGTCAGCCCTGCTAACATAAATCATATCTATTCACTAGTTTCTAAGGTTTAAAGTTGAATACACATAGCTCTGATTGAAGATGATGTATCTCCACAGGAGGTGGACGCAAAACTATGGTTCGGAATTCCACAATACAATCGCATTTCGGTTCTGTAATTAAGAAGTAATTTAACACCACAGTTCAGTAAATCCCAAAATGGACGATCATATCCGTGAAGACGTAACTTCAAGACGAATATTTTTGCTGATTGTAAACAATTACCTTTTGAAAAGCAAATTCCAATGAGATCTAATTATATTCAGATATGTTACTTGAACATTATTATCTTTGTAGCACACCCCCTTATTTCAGCCACAGCATATTCCTACCCATGTCTTATTGCACAGAGTAATTGAATAGCGAATAACCCCACTCGTGACCAAAGTAACGTCAGCCACACAAATAAGACGACAAACCGAAGTCGTGAAGCTTTAGTGCACATTTAGAGACGTAACATAAACAAACGAACACGATGAACATCGAATGCACACTCAAATAACTTTTCCGAAGATATCGTACCAGGTTTAACGGTCTTTGAGGTAATATCAGAAACGGTAAGGCGCAGTTGCCTTAAATGAACTTGCGGCAGTGAAGACGTTGGGTTCATAGGCCTTATAAATATAGGAATCAAGCCCCTTCAATATATGTAAAATACATGCACACTTCAAAGTAAGTTCAACTACTAAGGTACAAAGTATTTCTTACGTAATACTTTTGAACATTTACAGCTTGAAAACTTTTTGCAAAATTTGCATTGCTTTTTCAACAATTGCAACGTACGGAAAATTATCAGTAATGGCTGAGCCGGACGTAAATTATTTTCTGCCTAGGTAGATATTGAGATTCAGTACGGCTGTAACCGCAGACTAACATTTGTCTGCGTTTACCATCTTGCAGCCTCAAAGGCTACGACAGAATAACGGTCAACGATTTAGACCATGTATGGGGCAAACATTTTCACGAGTCTAACTGTTTTTAGACAAATCAGGACATCGTGGGTTCAAAGGTGACAGCCTCAAGTTAAAGCAAACGCCTTTAATTATTCAACAAAGCAACAAAGCTGTTACTTAGTTCCAAGCTCTACTTAGCTGGAAGGAGACAGCCATTTCAATTAGTCAAGTGTTCTTTATGAGACGATAGATTTATCAAAACGAGGTAATACGTAACATTTCGACCGATAAATCTTCGTAAATTGAATCGGATGCTTTCGAGTTTATGCCTGAAGATTTACAAGGAACCTTTGCGAAATTGGAGTCTGAACCCGACACTTATTGCCGGCGGCTCCGAATAGGCGTGCCTGCTGTGCACAGCCCTTAATCTGCGGAGCTGACTGTACGCATCCCAGTGGCCAGCAATCATTAAGGGCGACCACCCGTGAATCTATTTCGTTTCGTAGCGTCATCCAGAGCCAGGAACTGAAGTTTTTCATCTAAAGCGAATGGTTGGTTAGACGGCGCGTTTTAATGACGCCTCGCTGCAGCGATGATGCGAATGTGAATAGACTGGCTGGAATGTTGGACTGCTATTTCTTTAGAAAATCGTGTTAATTATGTAGGTTCGTAATGGAAATAATAACAGATTTTATTGAACATTTTATTACGAACATTTCATTAATGAATCGTTAAACGTGTTTCCAACTCTATTAAAATCAAACTGTTGAAACTTGAAGGGTGTCTCCAAACGTCGATTATCTACATACACAAACTCGGAAATCTACTATAGACTTGGTCTAAAATCTGTAAACCTATCATTAGTTGTTGATTCACCATCAGTCCGTTTAGAACATTGTTACTTGCACAATTCGTGTTATTGGGTCGAGAAGGTCCCACGGGCTGGCTGCCTGTCATACCGACCGCGATCCATAGCTTACTCGTAATTATACGGCGTACAATCAATTTTCACTCTTGCAACAGAGTCAGCATGCAAATTTTATCGTGTCAATCTAGAGTGGTGATATTTAGGATCGTAAGACAGGGAAAGTTGATTGCACTTTAAGGATTCTTACAGTCCTCGATTTGTTGGCATGACTTTTACGTACAGAAAAGAAAACATAATCAAAGTGCAAGTACAGCAAACATTAATAAAGGTTTACTAGTTTTTGTTTAACAAAACATTAACGATATGTGCAGTGATCGGACAATCGGGCGCTAATATGCCTAAACTTGACTTTTATTCCCACGAAAGGATAATACGGACTTGCTTTTCAGAATCCCGGATCCCGGAGTCGTTCGAATTTGCTGAGATTGCTAAAATGCCCGCATACAAAATATAGTTAGAACTTGTTGTGAACTCTCATTGTATTTTTTTTAATTAAAAAAGCCGATACTAATGGAACTTTTAATTTACAATGAAAGTTTTTATGATTTTCTATTTGTTTTGAATAAAATAAAGATACTAAATCAAAATAACCACTGTTATAATTTCATTAAGTTTATTATACTTGTTTTTACAAAATTGTTCAATCCCGGGACCCCGGGATTACTTATTTATTCAGAAAGGAATGTCCATATTATTCTTTCACGGGAAGAAGTTTAGACACATAAGCGCCCGATTATCTGATCACTGGATATGTTTGACGTCATCCATGAACATGTCATATATTTTTCATAACCACAAAAGCAAAACTTGCGAGTTTCCCTTTCCAGCTTCAATCCAAACCACAGATGACAATTGTTGGCGTATTTCAATTATTCGTCTGAAAAAGCCTTTCCCCAAAATCTCTAAGCTTTTATTAAGACGTCTTCTAACGTAACCGTATCCAATGGTTACTTCTTAAAGTTACGCAATTGGAAAGTTCTACGTTTGTTTATTTTCACATCACTGGATATGTTTTACGCAAACAATCTAACGTCAATCACGACTGATTCGCGGTAACTCGCAAGTACAAAAATAATCATTAAACAGCAATTACGGACAACTCCTTGATAATGACTTCAATAACCGACAGATATGGACTTAGGATCCAGAGCTGACAAGAATACCAGACGAAAAATAAAAGTTAAAAAAACATAAAACAGTTGAAGTAATACCAATTCTAAAAAATATATTGGGATAAAAACTTTCTGTACGACATATTTTTGCCAATATCAGTAAACTACCGGGAGATGCTACTGTTCACAAACTCGCAGTTAAAGTAGGTATGGAAAAGTTAATTTCAAAAAATAAAACCATTATTTGTGGTCCTTGATCGCACTAATCCTAACTAATATATTCTATAAGCGTAAAAAATGCATATTAATGAGTTTGTTTGTTTCGCTTTCATGCCAAAATCGCTAAACAGATTTTGATGAATTTTGGTTTAGAGATAAATTGGTCCGTAGTGACGGTTGTAGGCTTCGTTTTTTGCGAAAATTGATATAAACGCAAGCGAGTCCACGGACAAAAAGTTATTCTTTTACATTTTTAAATACGAAATCCAATAAGTTTGATCCTTCGAGAAGGACATCCTCGATCGTTGAACCCTAAGGAGTATGTAATACGTATTTTTTTCAATACACACTTCTAGCAACAATCAACACTGCAATTGCCACGAAACCGAATCCGCACCTGACCAGGAATAAAATAAAAGTGTTTTTTATGTTCGCACCATTACGCTTTGGCTCGCATCATTATGTTCAGTTAGTCCCCGTGGCCATTGATTATTGTGATGAGAATGGACCCGTGTGTGACTTGGTGCAACTAACTAATAGCAGGAAGTTCCCAGTTTCCACAGATGATCTGCGAATATTATATGGCAGTGTGAAATGTTGCCTTTTATATGGTAGAAGTTGCGTGTTTGCCTTGGCTTTAGGCCACATTGGTAGAAATAAACTACGAGTATTTACTCGAGAGACTCATCTTAATCAAAGTCACTCCTGACATGGGCTGATAGTAATGCAAGTTTTTTATTTAGTTTTGTTATAATATAGTTGATAAGTTATTTATCTTCAAGTGTTTCTATGCGTCATTTCTGGCAGAATAAACGGATTTTCTTTCTTTCTTTCTAAATGTAGTGGGAAATGTAGACATTTAAAGAGGAATTTTGAATTCAATTAAAATACTTAAAACTGCGGTGCATTTCACGCCTTGTACAACATTATAAGTATGTGTGACATAATTAATCGTTCAAATAAAGATCATATTAATTAAGGTCTTTCCGGCTGTCAGTTAAATAAAAAATATAAAAAGTAGGTGTGCTTTTTTTCGTGGTCAATTTGGTCAAGAAATAAAAGTACTCTCTTTAAACTCGCCCGCATAATCAACCAGGCAAGCAAGTACTTGTGTACTAAAATCTTAAATTCCATGGTAGGTAGGTAAGCGAGAGATATTTTCACAGGCGATTTGATAAGAGATAGCATGAATTGAGTGTAACGTGAGAGCTTACGGCTTATGTAAACCGGAGCAGTCAACGTGTGTTTTACTGCTTAATTGATTTTGACAACCGTGCGTAGCGGTTTGTGTAACTAACGGCTGTGCAATATTGACCTTTTCATACTTCCGGATAATTTTTTTTTTATTTAATGATCATGAATGTGTTTTATGTGTTACTAGCTGTGGTCTGCGGCTTCGCTCGCGTGTTAGTAAAAAAATATTCCAAGGGTACAAACTCCCAGAGTATTAAGATATCCTATGCCCTATTCCAGGGCATGGCCTAACCGCCTGGCAAGTTTCATTCAAATCCGTTCAGCTGTTAAGACGTGATGGGGTAACAAAAAAACAAACTCACTATTTATTATATTACTAAGGATTATGTTGGTGGCGAATAAGCGGTTCCAACAGAAACAGAAATTGAATGCCTATTTTAGACACAAAGCTGCAATAATACATGTTTTTTTAATTTCAAAGAGCGTCTCTTGCCGCGTGTGTCTATACCGTGCTTGGAGGAAAATTATGGTAGTAAATCCCCGGACAAGCGGAAAGCACGTATGTACGGCTACTTAAATTTGCTGAACGACCGTACTAAACTAGGGAACATAAAGGCAAGACAAAAAATTATAAGGCTAGAAAAGCTGTGACTATTCAGATAACGGTAGGTATATAGAGGGATGTATGGAAAAAGAAAACATACTGCAACCCCAAATTTGTTCAGATAAGGGCAGGAGGAAAAATACGAAAAGTAAAACAAACTAAAAAAAAAAATATGGGAAGTTTCTGAATGAATAAACACAACAATCACCTTAACTTTCATATCATCAACCCCGTTCACTGACTGCTACAATCTCCATCAATATTGAACACATGCCATGCCGTGACCGCTAAAAGACCTAAGTGAACGTGTAAGTCATTTAAACATCAGATAACAATAGCGCATATTTACTTAAAGGATGTTAGGTTAGCAACGTTACAATAACCTATTTTATAGGGTACCTTGTAGGGATGTTACGGAGCTTCGACTCTTGCTCCAATAAGTAGGAACTTCCGATTGATATTACACCTCCAGTTCCAACTTCGACGTTCTAAATGGAGGTCGAAGTATAGAGGCTTTCGTGCAGGAACAGCTTTATGCATGTGGCGTGGAGAACCCACCTCCCCACGTGCCCTTAACTCATCATTCTTTTGCCACCACCTTCGGTTCCGACTTCGACAAAACAAATTTAAAAATTCGACTCCAACTTTGAAAAAACACCTCACATCCCTAGTACCTAGTTACTAGTTACAATTAGCTTTAAACGTTTCTCTTACATTCGCGAATGCGCGAATCGGTGTGCAAATGTGAATGACATAGTGGGTTTGAACATAGCGGTCGTGCGCAAGATTTGACACGTTGGAAATGCATAGCTTGGGAGTTATTAGGGTCTGGGTTGACGATAAAATACATAGCTTGCAGTGACAACGGAAAAATATTAGTACAAAAAATATTCTTAAATTAAGATAGTAAAAAACATTAGCGTTCAGGACTTAAAGGTTCAGCCAAATATTATATTTTTGGACAACTGTATCTAATCACTATTAAATCATTTGATAGAACAAGGCTCTATAGTTGTAAGATTATTATTTACAACAATTATCATTTCTTACTTATTATATATTATCAGTTTATGGATATTATATTTTAGTTTTTTCTTTTACTGTTACATATTTCTACCAGTTTTTTTTTTTTAGGTTTGCCTTGGTTCTAAGGTTGGAGTAATGCCTGAAGGACTGGCCGGAAAAGCCAGCAGATAAACTTTGCTGGAAAAATATGAAGCAGGTCTTCTCCCAGCAGTGGGATCGGCTTAAAATAACATTATTGCGTTGCGGGACGTGAAAGTAGTGAATAAATAAGCCAATTAAATTATAGAACAACCAGCTCGTTTCATACCAATAAAGCTCCAAGGTGGATGACCCACACCTGTCCTTACCCCTTCAGGGTTTTCAAGCGTGTCCATTACATTATACGCATTTATCAAAACAACGCGCAACGGTAGTGCTTTACGTGTGGCGCATGCGCAACAATTAGTTATCTTTTTTCAGTGCAAGTACTATGAACTTTTTATCGTCTTCTCTTGTGTCGGCCCGAACAATAAAATAATACGTCGACGCTTTTGTAAAAATATTAGGTTTTCAGCTAGGTGGTGATCGTCCTGTATGTGTCGTATTCTTCTTTAATACGTATTATTTGTCATTTAGAGAGGCAACTTCTTTCTACCCATATCATAAATATATTACATATCTACTATTGTAATTTTCAATGCTCAGAGTTTCCTTGCGTGATCGAATCAGGAATGATGATATCCGCAAGAGAACCAAGGTTACCGAAATAGCCCGAAGGATCGCCAAACTGAAGTGGCAGTGGGCTGGGTACATTGCTCGCAGAACAGATGGTCGATGGAGCCGAAAAGTTCTGGAGTGGCGACCGCGTACTGGAAGACGCAGCGTAGGAAGGCCTCCCACAAGGTGGGCCGATGACCTGGTGAGGGTCGCGGGTAGCCGATGGATGCGAGACGCATAGGACCGGTTGTTGTGGCGACAGTTGGGGGAGGCCTATGTCCAGCAGTGAACGTCTTTTGGCTGATATGATGATGGATGATGATTGTATTTTTGTGACACTTGATTGTATTCTTGGTACTTATATTTTTAGTTTTATAATAATAGTTAAACTAGTTTGTTAATTTTCTTATTTCAATCTGCCTATTCTAATATAAGATAACCTACTTATGTTGGTATCATAATATTGGGTACAGATATTTTAAATTTACATTTTTAGTTTGTAAAAATCACTATACAGAATGTTGCGAAAAAAAGAAAAGCATTGTTAATTTGTATTTTCTGACAATCTCAACTGTTATTCATGTACGGGTTAATCAATAAAGATTCTTGATAATTGGGCAAAATATGATCGTGTGTCTGAGCCCTAAGCTGAGAGAAATCTGTTATTTAACGCCCCGTGTCCGCAATTTACGAAGGAGATAAGCTGTTTATATATTCTATTTTCTCTTTCGTTGCCTGAGTACGAGGACGGATGTAGATTCGAAGTATTTCGTGAACTTTAAAGGCTTACGTGCGTAATGCTAGTAAGTCTTCAGATCTAAGTCATGCAAAGTATAATCGGGTTTCTATTCGAAGATTCTGTGTTTGACCGTGTTTTTTTCTTGTGAGTGGCGTCTCACAGTTCAACCTATAAGGTTGTCGACTGCTTAACCGGGCTTGCCTGTGGTGGCCTTAATATAATATTAAAGCATCCAGCCAGGGCTTATAAAAAACTTATAAACTAAGCGACTACACGCTAAGGGCACCCCCTGTGGGGTACAGGCCTCGGCTTAGAGCGTCGCTGGGGGGAGGACAGCTAGGGACGGGCTGGATCGAACTAGAATTATTATTAAGGGGCGAATTTAAGACTACAGGCTCAGCGGCACGGGCTGGCTCGAGCAAGGGTCGGGGCGGAGTGTTTGACCGTGAACGTCTGTGCTGAATTTGAGTTTTTAATATTGTTTTTCGTACAATTTCGGTATAGGTAGCCTTAGGAAGGTACCTAAAGAGTTTATGCGCTATGCGGTTTTATCGCTTTGCTTAGTTAACGTGTGTACTTTCGCTAACTGTACGTGATTACTTGAGAGCTAAACCAACACACCATTTAAGTAATATTTGTTAAAATAAAAAACCCTGATTCATAAGAAAATAGTGCTTTTGCATATTAATTGCACAAATACTTAAGAACTTTGAAATATTTTATAGTGCTAGTCTGTGAAAAACCTTTCAAGTTTGTTTACATTTTGCTTCTTTCAATATTTTAATACCATGCGAAATGCCATCTGCATAAAAAGGAAAAGCATTTAGGTTTAGAATGTTATTTATATGCGTATGAGATACATTATAAAGACACTATAAATACTACTACATATACTGGAAGAGCTAGTGGCTAAATAATAGCAGCCGCACGGGTCGTTCTTCAAGGTTAAGCAACGCTTGCTGGGGTCGGTCTGTGAATGGGTGACCATCTTTACATACCGAGACTCTACCGTGCCTGGAAAACTACGTTCAGTCGTTGGTCTCAGCTGTCATTTGTAGATCGTTGGCAGTCGTTACGGATTGTCAGAAGCCAGAAAATCTGACACCAGTCTTGCCAAGAAGTACCGTATTACCCAGTTACTGGGTTGTGGAGGTCACTTAGGCAATTGCTCTACATTAAATACTGGTATTCAGCTGAATCCGGTTTGACTGGAAGCCGATTCCAGTAGAGTTGGAAAAAAGCAGGCAGAGTGATTTTATGAAGACTATAATGAGTAGGTAGGTATTATGGAAAACGGTGCATTGGTTACATCAAAGATAATGCAAAACCATTCGAAAAATGGACTTCACAACTACTTCCACGTTGTTAGTCTTATCTATTAATCGGTTGTCGGGAAAATGCTTTTCAAATACGGAAGGCGGAACGAAACGGTTTTTCTTATAACATTCAACTTTCTTTGTAACATGTCTGGCAGGATATAATAGCGGTGGTGTAAGGAACGGGAGTGGCCTACGTACCGCATCCGGATATCCGCACTGAGGTACAAAATCGGAGAAGTGATATAAACTTTCTTAGTGTTTCGGCTTTTTTCATAGTCCAGTAACACCGGTCTTGCTCTTTATTAAACTGTTAAGGCAAAACATAACCTGATATACAGCTGGCCGTTTTGGCTGCGACCACGATTATGGACCTCATATTTGTACCGTTTTGTTAAGGATACCACGAAAAATTGCACCACAACTTGTAGTTTACCGTATAACCTTACCAGACATACAGCTGCTTCTTGACCTTTTAACTGCGACCAAAGCTATGACCCGAAAACAGTTGAACTTATTGAGCCTAAAGTGCATCAACCGCGACGCTCCAGTACATGTAGGTCAGCATCTTGATCGACAAAAATCAGAATCCACAGTTTCAAACTTGTCTGACCAACCAGTATCGTAGTAGCACTCGTCTCGACACGACGTCTTTAAAATCTTCTAGCATTGACAACCGCTGATTATCATCACTCACTTATCATTATTACATCAAGCAAATTAACACACTAACACCTGAGAGACAATCCGAAGTAGTCCACTTTAAGACTGCTCAAAAGCCACTATTAGCGGTCGTAATTTGCGGGCCGGGTGAGAAACTCGTCCATAGTACAATCTATTGTATTACTCCGGCTTGTTAGCCATTACAGTTTTACCTACTGACACAAAAATGCATTTCTGAATAGCGATAATTGATTGAGCAAATCACGACTAATGGTGACTACTGACCCAGCTTTCAATACGATTGTCTACGAAATCACTTCCTCATTTTCCAATTTAAGCATTAACCATGAAAATATAAAACATTTCGCTAAGTATTTGTTTAAAACTTTCAATATTCGTAGAATATTATAAGGCACTTAGTTGGCGGAATGCTGGCGCCCCAGTATCTTAAGTACTTTCTTGCCACTGAAAGTGTACTACTATCTACCTCTAAAGGTGGTCTTTTTGCAAGCCGATCGGACGATACGATTTATATGACTGATATACCTACTAAAGTAATCTTTATTGAGTTATCTTTGTATGTTTTACTTTCTTTCAACTGAGTCATTGCTTTTGATAAGCCGAGGAGCGGCGAAAGATTTTCAGTTTGCATTGGTCTCTAATATTGTGTGTAGGTAATAGTGCAAATGTCTTCGTAATCATAGTAAAATAATGCAAAAGTACTTTCGTTAATTAAATTAAAAGATTCTAATTCATTGTCAGTCTTAATTCTAACACACAAACCTCATTCGTCGTACAGGTGAACAAGGAACTCTTTGATGCATCCGTTTAACATTCGAACGCTACGCACGTTTCCAATACTAATGTTAAAGCTTGATGCGAATTTTAAACTTCCGATCTGAAACGCTACGACTATCGAAAACGTGCACACAAATATAGTTTAAATTCTTTAAGAAGCAAAGGTTAAAGCGGCGTGAAGGAAAAGTGTGCTGCATGTGCGAAACGGTAAGTTTACAAACAAGGAAATAAAAAGGCGTCTGTTTATACAAGATTTTCACGCATATTTTGTTGCGTTTGTGTTCCGGATTCGGACGATAGTTATCGCCGGTGTCCGGTGAAAACGACAAATTCCGTTAACCGCGTTATCCGGCGCAAGTGGAGCACTTGCCGGGTAAATAAGTCACTACTTGCCACTGGCACGGTCGCCAGTGGCATTAATTGTGCAATCCGTCATCTTAGACACGCTGCATTATCTGCTTTTACGTAATTTTGATCACTAACTTTTGTTTTTGAGTTGCGACCTATAGAATTTCTTTTCGCTTGTTTGTTCTAGTGCTATACAGTATGCCATGCTTGGTTCTAACATCCGCGAGCCAAACAAACAAAAACAGTTAAAAGCACAAATTAATATCGAGCTAAACATGTCGCTGTATCGGGCTTTGTCTTAGGATCTAATGATTTATGGTGTAACCACGGTGTAGTGGAATATGTATACATTGAGTTAAAATATCATACCGTTCACCGATCCCGACACATAAGCCAGCGTGAAAGTTATTAAACAGTAAACAACGGTGATCTCAGACTATTAAGCCACAATCTCTAGAATTTCCTACAAAAAACTATAAAAAAAAAGAAAACCTTCGATTAATTGGATCATCACTAAAACGTGGAAAGAAAACAGCATCTTTTTGCATTTATCGTAAAACTACAGTAACAATAAAAGTAGGCTGAAGCAAGGTAAGGCGCTAATGAGACGATTTTACGACCCAAGATTATAAGATTGCTGAAGTAAAGAGAGATGTTTACAAAGCTAGGCCAGGAAAGAAAAAAAATAAAACAGTATTAAGGGTGGGTTTCTGAATTGAGTATTTTGAGTTCAGAACGTGTCAAACCCTACTTTAATGGCAAAGGACAATGCCATGCAATGTATAAAGGTTGGACCAAGTGCTGCACAGAACATAGTACATTTTGTTCCTCAAGCCAACACTAATCTTTAAACCGAAGAGCTTCAAACTCTGTCCTAGGAGTCAAGAGATAAAACATGTTTTGTTGTGAATTATTTAGTGGCGAAAAATGAACTTAATATTATTAAGTGACCACAACCACTACCTGCATCTAATATAAAATCTACCTGCATAAACCTTCACTAGGGTTCACTAGGGCGCATTTTTGAGCCCGGCGTGCTACGGGACGATGTAACAGGATCTGTTTCACGCGGATTTATTTATTTTGGAGAGGAATTAATCTCAGAATATGGTTTTACAAAAAAATATTTATTAATCACAAAACATGTTTTAATTTGTTTTTCCTGGGGCTAATTCTTCTGAGAACTATATATTTTTTAATGTATATTAATTTCTGCGATCTCAAAAGAGCTGCATTCACTCCTGGGCAGAGCTAGGTCCAGATCCTGTCAATGTCCTTTGACAGGTTTTTCAGGCTAAAGTAAAGCTTGATAAATACCCAACTGTGGATCAGTAATCAAGAACATGCACGACATTTTTAAGAATTTAAAATAATATCGTATCACGTTCATAAACTCTGAATTATTTACTGATGGTCCTTTCATCCGGACTCATTTGAAACTTGAAAATGTGCATAAAATGAAAGGAATCATTGAACATCCTGCCCTCGATGACATCACGTACTAGCGAGAGTCAATCAAGAAATGGCAGTAAATTCGAGAAAAGTAAATAAATTAGCAAAGAATTTACAATACTCTTGCTTTTTTTTTTCACCACAGTTAGATTAAGTTGTTAACTAGTTTTTACTTGACGTCAAGACTTACCGATTTTATCTTTTATCTTCGCCTTATTTATTAAAATAAGCTGTTATGGTGTGCAATAATGAATTAAGAATAAACATTAGATAGTTTGTTTACTTCACATTTTAGAATTGAAGGCATTTTTACAGAAAAAGTTTTAAGATTGTGGCCTGAGAAAAGGTGGATGGATAATATGGAAGGTGACTGCCATCTCAGCATTTACTTTCTTCCTTGTCGTAGCTAGGAAGAAAGTAAATGCTGAGATGGCGGTATACTCGGCGATATACTCAAGATAAAGTACACTTCACCGAGCCTCAGTTAAGGGCAGGAGGACAATATAAATATGGTCGGCTACAACCCAGTATCTGACTCTATGTAAAATATAGATAACCAGCTGCATCCAGTTCGACTGGAAGCCGACCGAAAAGACTGCAGATCGACTCCTGACGCCCAGGGCGTCTTCCTTTGTTGCGGCGGCTGGGGCGTGAGGTTTGCCTCTCCCTCACGCGTCTCGCCTCCTCCTTCGCTAGCATTAGTGCTTCGCAGAAGGAAGTGACCGCTCCCCTTGCCCAATCGCTCCGAACCATGGATTGAACCAGGGTCGGACGCAAGAGGTCGCCGCCGCCGATCGGCTCTACAAGGACACGGCGGTGCTGCGCCCAAGCAGGGTAGACCTCCACCGTGTCCTCCGGGCGATCCACACAGTGGTGACACCCGGGCGTGTCCTCCCCCCGAATCCGAAACAGGTAGGTAGCTCAATCACTCCTCAAAGAAGGGACTTATCGCCACAATAGTGCCCTACAATAGGTGTTGTGTTGTATAGTATGCATGACAATATAGCAAAGAAGGAAAAAACTGTGATAACGACTGATAAAGATGCGGAAAAAATGCAGTGCCGGCTGATTCCTATAAAATATAATTCAGAAGCAGACGATGATATTCACCACATTATTACATTGTCTTTATCATTCTGAAGAAGTCTTGCACAGTCAATTCGCTGTCATCAGTCATCACACTCATCACACACTCAATACAAGTACACGCCCGCACTTTTTACCGTTCGCGTTAATCAATCTGATCCGCATGTTAGATCAAGATGTGCTTCAATTATTGATCTTCTGAACTAATGAAAGGTAGATCTTTCTTCCACAAGAACATTTCCCATAGAAATATCGCAAATCCCATTAAAACAATAGGCTAAATAAACTGTTATAGTGGTTAGATCCTTTGTTTATTCTTTCAATTAACTAGATGATGCACGAAGTAAGTGAACTATTCTAGAATGTGTGACATGGCACTAAAATGAGTCTACGAAAGTGTGTGAAAAGCTTATTTAAATATCAAGTCGTCGATACCGGTGCGGAGAGCGTTAGCTGACGATTCATAGATAAAGATCGTTAGAAGGATCTTTATTGCTTGCCAAGTATTTACGAGGCATTTGTGTAAATTTTCCATAAAGCCTTCTCTAAGGCTTGGTATTATTATCTTTACAGCGGCATAGCGCAGACGGTATTGTATGAAGCTATTAAAGATTCCGCAGTGCATTCTATAATTGATTGATAAATGCTTGGGTTCGTGCGAATATACCTTGCTTCAGTTCGAGAAGATTTATGAAAACTAATAAGTTTTTACTGCCGCTGTTAATAATTTCGATTATTGCCTTTGTAGGTTGGTAAAAGAAGCTAAATGCGACTTTCAAGCTCTTACTTGGAAGTCTTTACTTCTAAATGTTTGTCTCGTCAAAAGTTTACTGCACTAGTTTTGATTTACACGAGGTCTACACCGCGGTAACCCAGACTCACTTAAGAATTGACCGCTGACCTTAAAAAGAAGATTGGCTGGCTAAGCTGGAAGACCAAACAATATTAGAAATTAAATGGAGCGTACAGAACGACCTCAGTCGAACATTACACGGTTTGCGGTGAAGCATTTTTGATACAAATTCCGGGGACAGACGTGCATCGCTATACCCAAAGTGAATTTCAACGCCTCTGATTGGATAACGGTACTGGGTGCCATATTGATAAACCACAGGGAAAATATACACGAAAATTAGATTCTAAATCTAAATTCATTTGCTTGATTATAATACCGCATGATGCACTACTGTAACGGCATATAGTATATTGACTATCGAGTACACGTAGTACTAAGATTAATTAGTCTATTACTTGGAATCTTCGTGCAATATCTTACTTACGGAATTTATTAGGTCGTATTTTAATAAATTACTTTCTGCAAAGTTATTTTCTGTACATGTACTAATAACTTTATCTCATAGCTTAACCAGACATATAGGTTATGTATGTTCAAACATTCTCCGTTAAGTATTATTGTAAGTAATTTATCTGAGAGTTTTCATATAGATTTTCAATGAAAGAAGACGTGGTCTAGCAACTTTCCTATGAAAGTTTCTAAGAAATGTTCTATTGTTATCAAATTCAAAGATTTTAATGTTCAACACCAATGTGCTATTGACGTGCAGTCTAAAGCAGACATCAGTTTCATCGTCTTACTGCCACATAACATCATACAACGCATTCAAGTATTACTTTGTAGTTAACGATCACATACAATTAATAGGTGTGTTGAAGATATAAACAAACAGTCATTTCAGAAACGGTATTTAAAATTACCACCCTAGCAGCAATTTATTTCTATAATTAGCCATTACGCAATCACCTTAACATAAAGCGAAGAACTCTTATAGAAAAAGAAAATTGAACAGGAACTACAGCGGCTGCATCTGCTGCGTCGTCCGTAGGGCGGAATGAACTGGGTGAACGGTGGCGGGTTCTCTTCAGCGCAGCGCGCGCGCAGTCCCGCTTGAAACGTCGTCGCGGCCGCACGCGCACGACGCGCCATGAATCGTCTGTTGATCGTAGTCTTTGCGCTCGCCGCCCTCGCGGCCACCGCCGCCGCTGAAGACCCGCCGCGACCCCGGCTCATAGACTTTAACCCCTGGGCATGGCTACCCTCAAACCGAAACAAATCACCGTCAATTATGGATTATTTCTTCCCACCGTCCCGAACACCCAAACAATCAAACCTTGACCCACCCGCTGACCGAACACCCCCTGAAACCACACCACACACTGTCGAAAACACCCCCGCACCCACCACTATTGAGGAACGCTCTACTACTTACGCGAAAAAAATATCTACTAAAACTAAGTCAACCGCACCCGTGACAAACCCGACCGCTACGACACCGCCCAAAACGAAAAAGTCTACTCGTAAGCCTATCGCGGCTACGACGACCGCGGTAAAAACTACGCAAATTAAAACCGAGCCTCCTGCGTCGACTATCAAAGACGCGACCGTGACTACGTACAAGCCGCCGACCAAACATTACACGATTCGGCCAATTGTGCGCACTACGGAGACACCTACGGTTCAGGATACGGAAACTACGCTGAACAGCGACAGCACGGAGACTGTGTCTGATTTTGATACTGTGGGAACGACGGCTGATGGTCCGAAAGAGACGGCTCCGACGTTGAGCACGGCCGACGAGACCCGGTCCACGGACGCTGGTACCGCGAGTACAGCCACCGTGGAGTCCACCACGCCCACCGACAGCACCGAGCCTGCCGACAGCCGCGAGGGATACCTACCGCTCCGCGACAAACCTCAACAGACTCACGTCAAGATCAACGAGCAGACCAAGAAAGAGGTCAGTGATTTAATACTATTCTCTTTTTTTCTAAATTGTTCACAGTCTAATAGCTACAACTTTCCTAGTTTGTGTCGCCGCCTTGTTTTCTCGAAGAGATCGTAAATTTCTTTAGGCGAGGTAAACCCAATCGGTACATAAATATTCGTAGCGCTGAGCACTCGATGGGTGTAAAATATGTGACACAAAAGCTCTTTCCGATAGAGCCTGTGAGCCCGCCGGCAGACGGGAGAGCATATAAATTCGAGCTAATGAGCCCTTAGAGAAAGGTTGCTGTGTATTCACCAGCTCTAAGCATGTTCTCACATTAGCCGTGCAAATTGCTATGAATTATTTATTTCCTAGAAACCCGATGAAGTGCATTACAATTGTAAAAAAGATAGAAACAAGAACACATTGTGTTACGCCCTGTGACCATATGTAAACTAAATTATTACACGTTGTTAGTAGTTAGACAGTTTCTATTGCACAGTAATGGTTGATAATGAACGTTTAAATCATTCCCACTAATCATCGCTCGAATTAAATGCTAAGTAATACTTCAAGTAAAAAATAATGTACGCGTTGCAAGGAAAGTAGCAGCTTTTATTTGATGAACACTGGGTTTTAATTACAGTACCTACAGAACGCATCACGAGGTACTAAATTAAGCATAAAGAAGTAATATTGTTAATAATGAACTTAAAAAAACGCGAGAAATGCGCTTAAAAATACACCGCCGCCGCCGTAATTTATTGTATGTAATTTACTTGGAAACTACTTCTTACATGGAAACTCGATTTTTACTACAATTCCTACGTTACATCAGTTTTACACACCCTCGTAGTCTATTCCCCAATCCATAAACATTTTGTAAACAAAAAGGTGTATTGCTTTGTGACTTCACTGATATACAAAAGTACAAAACGACAAAGACAGCTACAATTTATAGACTTTTATAAATTCAAAGAATTTAAGCAGAAACTCGTAACAATTTTATTTATACAAATTCGAGGATGACACTATAAATTCACCATTTTAGTGCATGCAAACAGAAAAGTCTTGTCACAATTCTCAGTATCATTCCAGTTTAGTATGCGAATATGAAAGTATTTTCACCATGACGCTTGCATAAAAAGAAGAGCACTTTCCTTAGTAACAAGTGCCCTGCATATCTTTGATATGAAAATTTTGAAGTCGTGCATAATCGTAAACTTTTCATAATTATAGTCCATTATTGTATAAATATTATTACAATCAACTGTATTTTAAATTACTGCAAAATAGATTACACTGATGTACAATACATAATCCACAAATATCCTAACACATACGTTACCGAAAAAAATATTTTGCATAAAACCCATCAAGTCATAATTGCACAAAAAATAAAACAATGGAGTCCATTAAGTTAATATGAAACAAGAAACGAAGCAATTATAGAGTAAATTCAAGCATTTTCAGTCATTTGCTACATCCAGAGATTCGACAAAAAATGCAAGCAGCACTAGACATGAGAAAAATTAAATTCCTGCAATAAAGGACAAGATGATAAATTACAGTGACAATTTTAATATTCGATCAGTTTTTTGCGGATGCTAAAAAAATAAAGAATCTACGTACATAATAAAGACTTTTTATCAGTTACAGCATAGGAAATAATAAAGTTAAATAAACATTGACATCAATATTAACGCAACAATACGACGCAAATAGAAACTCACATCCAATGTTTTTGTAAATATGGTAATATAAAAAAAGTTAATAGAGAAAGCACTTGGATTCGGAAACTTCGAAAAATCGCAGACAATGCATAAAAAAGTGTCCAAAATCATATTGTGGCGGTACTTTCCTATCATTAGCGACTTTGTGGTCTGTTCTAACTGTGGTGGAAGCCCGCCAATTCTTGGATAGAAACACTTTGGACACACCGGAGACACAATGTGAACTTTCACTGTTACACGGTCTGATCCATCATCGGTAATGAATGAACATTTTCTAATGCGTTTCGTTGATGAATTGGAGTTAGCTGCTAATCGCTTTTCAGAATTTATCCGCAAGCACATAATACCCCTTCATTTCTTGGGCTGATATAGCTATGGCCATTATGCTTCAACTTCATTATGACTTATGATTTCCTAGTGAATACAAAAGCCATTCAAAATTGAAATTACACCGTATTGCTAGTGTTAATTTAGTTAGAAATTGTGTTATTTGAAAGTAAAATATTATGGATAGTGTAATGTGGTTTTTAGCAAATCACAAATGATGAGCAGTTGTAATAATGTTTAGTATCTGATAGAGCTGCAAATTGATGACTTAGAACTAGCATCAAATGGAAAGACACAACAATTACAGTTTCAAAATTACTTCCATTAATTATTATTAATTCTTTTCCGATCCTAATATAAAGTGAGAAATATTTATAACGAAGAGTATAATAAAGGCATCTGTAGGAATAAAATAAATTCATCCTTTTCTATGAAGGCATTTAGCTTGGGTTTTAAATTCACCGTTGTTAGGCGCCACCGGGCAAATGTAACGGACTCGCGGATACGAACCGCCCGCGCCGCTTGACGTTCAGCTATTTGCATTTTAGTGTCGTTTATCCATAATAAACGCGACTATCTGCTGGTGCAGCGGCATCGTTAGCTTTTTAATATCCTGGTGTGGCAGGAAGATTTTAATTGGGAAGTGGAATTTACCTCATTAAGCGTCTACGGTTACCTAAATCAATTGTGGCTTTGACGATATTCCTGTCTGTAGTGCCAGTGTGATGAAATCTATAAGATAATACACGTTTTACTGAAAGAAGGAAATGCTTTGTTTGCAAATCTTAATTTTTTTCTTCTGTTTTCAGACATTTTTTTATAGTTTTCAGCTTATTTGTGTCCGAAATGACATGATGAAAAACTAAAATTTAGAAAGGTTGAATTTCAGAGAGGTTTTAACTTTCGTTCAACCCATAAATTATCTTGATTTTACTCTAAAAGATGAATAGAATAAGTAATTAATTAAGCAAAATCTAAGCATACAATGCAAAGTTGTGAATTCTCTAAGAAGTTTCAGTGGAAAACTTAGTAAGTCATATAACCTAATCTCTGTGTACATAAGCCTATTGTGATGCAGATACACACGGTGGAAGAATTTAATGTTGGGAAAGGTCTTCAAGCCGGCTTTATTAAGGTCGTTTAGAATTCCATGTAACAGTGGCTTTATTATATTTTATAGCCCGTGTTTGTTGAACTAGGAAGATTATCGGCGAAGATATGGTAGGCATCATGGAAAGAGCATGATTACAGTGGCACGTTTCTTTAATATTACAGTTACTGGTAATGAACGACGCTGAAATCTGGTACTCGTATTGTTCAATTTAGAATTCGCTGTTGAGATTCAGACAGTGGAATACCCAGAGACACTAAATAGGACCTAATTGAACACAATACAGATATTGACAATGAAACAACTGATGTTCGAGCTACGAATGAAGCTGAATTAGATACAACTTCAAAGGTTGATTTTAATGATTTAGTCAAAACAAAGTTGATAATTTCATCCACTGCAATACACAACTCAGACACGCACGATCGGTCAAAGAAGATATTTTCACTTAAACATAACGTAACTAACAAATAATTACCTGTTTAATTCAGAGCAAAACGAGACGAAACCAAACAAATCTCACTTTCGCGAGTGAAATGAATCATCAAAAAGGTATCGATGCTAATCGTGTCTAATTAATCAGTACGCATTACTTGTAGAAAGTATAGACGGATCTGAAGAGAAAGGGGCGGCAAAGAGTACCTTAGGAACTGCGAACAGGAAACTAGGTTGGAATACTCGTAAACATAAATTGCGCTTAGTCGAGAGTGTTTCATGAGAGAAAATGTTTTTGTTGAATGGGCACCGTAATAATATATACGATATGATCATGCCAAAACATCATGTGCAAGCATTCAGAAATTATTCATCTTGGGTGACCTTTAATTGTGATGATCGATTGCAATGTTTTAAATCATAAAGTGGTAGGAGACGAAAATCTCAACACTAAGAGTGCCAAGATAGAACCTCTTACGTTGCTTTTAGTCTCGTCTATAAAACGTAAAATAATTTTACATCTGAATCGTATTCTGAAGCCGTTCTTAATAAGAAAACATGAACCGAATAACTGAATAAGACAAATAAATCTAAAAAAAGAGCCTGATGCAACATTGTCTACAATTGTATGGACTTTACCGTCTCTAAATGTATTTTCTTCTAAGTAATCAAACTATTCGTCCCCAACTTATGTAAGCATGTCATTCTGACGTAATTCAATGCGCATCGAATCTTTGTTTTCTTTTGCGACATTTTGTATCGGATTTGATTGTTAGAGACAGCATTCGACTTTCATGCTCGACATTCCTACGATTAAATCATGTATTGCACAATATCCACCAAAATACTTCTCAATTGTGAATGGTAATACAATTCTTACAATAAAACTAAGAGAATCGTCTGCTAACAAGTGCAACCACGATGTAAAACACATACCTTACATCAATTGGAAGTGAAATTAAAGGAAAGAAACAGTCGCTACCACCGACTGTGATTTCATCGCTGAACTACTTGATGTAATAAATGTTTATTTTACGCTAAGAGTGAAATAAAATGTGCTGTCTGAGTGTAATAACGACGAGGAAAATTGCATTAAAAGAGTACGCGTGATACATTGCGCATTAATAGAGCGAGAGTAGATTTCAGAATATCGAGTGAGCCACATTGATGCGATCCGATTACCGATATCATTACTGACCACATTATTGTATCGGCCGCTAGCTGCATCCGACTGGCTAATGATATCCTTTCTCAGTTTTTGTACATCATTATTTTCTCTAGCCATGATTGAAGCGTGCACATAAATATGCATGGGAGTGTACCGACGCGCAGTCACGACATCCTGCAAGGGTTGTTTAGATGTCTTAGTTGGTGAAAGGTTAACTTCTTAGTTGTCCATTGTACTGTACGGTGAAATGTACTGGAAATTCTTAAAGGCACTATAAATTGCATAATAAACCAACAGGTCCATTCACGGACGCAATAAAATAAAACGATTACTATACCACTTTATAACAGCATTAAAGTTATATTTTAAAAGACCCCACTATTAAACTACTGTCATCAGCATAATTCTACAACTAAATAAGGTCAATTGAAATTGAAATACTGAAAGTTGGAGAAATAAAACAAACAGTCCTGCTATAAAAAAATATTGCCGACATGACGCCAAGTAAAAATAAACTTCAAACGCATTCTTATCGAAGTGCAAGTTATAGAGATAAATTGAAAGGCAAGAAAAAAGATGTAGGACTTTACGAGAAAGGATGACTTCATTTTAACTATAGGGTGGCTAAAGAAGCTATCACTGATGTTGAAAAGAAAATAGTGAATAAATACAGGTTTCCGAGGCGTGTCGTAATTTGTGCTTCGTTCTAATGTGACCGACATTGAGTTCGATCATTCGTTCAAGGCCATCTGTTATTGCATAAAGTGTCTCACGTAACTGTAAGTTTAATTTAGATAATGTTGCATTAAACCCGCTATAGGATTTCATCAATTTATTATTCCTCGGTTATTTAGCAGCGTAAAATGTCGGCCAGACATTCAGTGAATTGTGGTGTTTAAACACGCATATCTATAAATAAATGAATATGAAGAGATGTTTAATAATTCACTTGGTTTACTGTACACAATAACAGAAGAGGATTCGCGTACTGTAAAAGATGCCGCTAAGTTGATAGATGGTTTAACACCAACTGCACTTTAGAACAGTTACTTTATACTTGTTTAATCCATAGGATGTACTATGTTTTGCGGAATTATTCGAAAGAGTTACCGCGGCCCTGGAACGCAAAGGGCATTTGAAAGAACACGGGTGGGTTTTAGTCAGTAAGAGTCTGACACTCCCTTCCGCTCCGCCCAGAACGGGAGGAGTAATTTGGGGATTTCCCATAAAAAAGGATGTACTAAAACGTAGTACATCCTTTTTTGTGTACTACGTTTTCCAGCACATATGACAGTTTAGAATCTGTCACATCACAATATTATGAATCTGTCCGCAACGTTGTCGCTGCACTTCATAAAACAGTTACGTTATCGAGTTAAAAATACGAAAGATTTTCGAGTGTCACGAATATCACACCTGTCAATAAAATTCGTGCTTATAATCCATTGCTATTTTTCAGGGCTATGACCGCTTATGAATTTATTTTTAGAAAAATTATGTCTTGTTAGACCGGGAGCGAAGTGCGTCCAATATGACGTAACCGATTCGTTGGAGCCAATTACAGGTGGCAATCCGCGTCACGATTGACGGCGTAAAATGCGTTTATCCGGTACACTTATCACGCGAATTCCACACGCGAAACTCGCCTTAGATAAACCGTTTACGAATCGGGCAGTTAAGTACGAAATCGCGTTAAGTCCGTTGCATTAACCGTATTATCCCTGCTTCGTTTGTAAACGACTACTGATATGCTGACAGTTCAGATAACAGCTGATACAGTTGGAAAGTCTGGAGTTAAACGGATAAATAGAGATGTAGCATACATCTTCATTAATACCACTGAATTTGAAGATACGATAAAGTTCAAAACTGTAAAGGTAGTCGTAAACGAAGAACAAACTGCAATAATTATAATTAAGATATTTGCAATCACAGTAATAGAGCTTCTAGCTGTTCTGCAGCATAATGAAGAACTATAAAATGTGCAATCTACATATGTTTACTGATCATTATGCTTCATCAATGATGGTCTAACCCACAATAAATGGCTACGATTACTCTTCGTGTTTCTTTATTTTAGTTACGTGCAAAAACCGGTATTTGTTTAAATAACCACTGTTTCTTTTCATTAGCAGCACCTACCGAAACATCGCCGTCATCAGAAGTTATAAAATAAATAGTGGCTACTAAGAAAGCGAAACTAACAAGTAAATAATCGTAGAAAGTGTATAAAATTGTTTTCTTGTATGTACTATCGATAACAATTCGATTGCAAACATGGACATGTGCCGGACTCATTTTCGCTGAAGTCCATTACGCATTAATTTCTTTAATCGAATGATGACATAAAAGGCTAATTTGTTTGTTCACGTTTCCGTAATCGAATGTTATGACAATTGTAAATTAATTTGAGTTAGCAATGAATTATTTATAACACGCGTTTTACTTCAAGTCAACAGTTGCATTATCGGTGACAGTGAGCTCACAAGCGCTGCAGGCTACGTATTGATCATTCACTAAGAAGCCACGATGTTTCAATGTATCATAAAAAGTTACAGTAATACTACAAAAGAACGTGTGATAACTATTTCACGGGTATTTGAACACAAAAACTGAAGTAAACGTTTTGTATGTGATGATCAGTATTTATTGTGCGCCAGCTAAATAGAATTGATTAAACTAGATTCGAAGGTCATTTTGGTCTATCGATTGATTGACAGGTGATTAAGTCCACAATTTCTTAAGTGAAATTAAATGCTGTCCTCTATTTACATAAGAATTAATGGAGCGCTACTGTAACAAAACCGATTTAATGAGATCGGTTGCTCGAGAAAATAATAACTTTGCACTAATCAATTTTCTCACAGATCCGTTACATTTATTATACTACTTTTAACAGTAGAAAGCAGAAATAAGTGTGTTAAATGGATGGTCAGTGTTTGTAGAAATGGTTTTTACTATCGGTAAGCCGCGAATAATTATCGATGTATTCAGAGCACCGAGCGAATTGTCAACGTACACACAATATGTAAAGTGTGAAGTTTGAGAAACTGAGTTGAAAAGCAAAAGCATATGTAACGTTAGATGGCTTTCTAACAATAGAATAGTAAAGCACAACACATTTTCAGTGAAAGCAATGAGGCAAATCAAATTGAGTGCTGTAATTATGAATTTAATACTCTGTATTTGACCTCAGTGTCGATATGATTTTATATTCATTCATTCGGAAATAAGAGTCTATTGTATGGCAAAGAGAGCACTGTCTGTGTTCACAGACGCTTTGAAGAATAATGATTTGCAAGAATAAAGTGGTTTTTTGTGCTTTTTAATACTCTGTTGCTAATGGCAATGTAAATATTTGGTACTGAAAGACAAATCTTAGAAGCGCTTAAAGCTTTTGCAGATTAAGATGAAAAGATTAATAAAATTTATCTTAATTTTTGTAATGACTAAATGTTATTAAAGCTCAGATTGACATTGATTGAGTACATTCAGACCATCTTGAATTAAGGCTAATTACTATTAAAAGTGCTCATAGCACTAATGAAATTATTTTATTAGATTGGTGGTTATCTAATCGTGCAATCAAATATCGTGATTTAATACTGAACGCATAGGTACAGTTTTCTCTGCGTTTAGTATTTTGCTTAAGCAGCTTCAGCAACTCATGAAACAGTTTTCAAGAGATGCTGATGCTTAAGCAAAATTTATTCAAGAAATAGTTTTCAAAGGTACCTATGGGAACGAGAAGAGTAAAATCTATAAAAAAATAACTAACTTTCCTTATCCACAATAGCATCACACTGATCAATATTAATTTCAATAATACAAAGAAACCGCACTTACTGACAGCACCACGTCATGACACATACCTGAAACAAAAGAAGACATCAATGAATGAAAAATGTAACGAACTAATGACATAAGAACATGACGAATTCTTGCTCACATACATAATACACTGCTATTATATTAGAAGCCTCGGGCGAAAGTTTACTGACACTACTGACCTCTCTGTTCATTAAAAGATAATCGAAAGTGAAATTAAATCGAGATGAGATTAGTTCGGCGATATTATCAACACATGTTTCTGTTAAGCTCTGAATTGATTTTCTTGTCATTGCGAATGGGAAATTTCAAACAATGCAAAATTAAAAATTTGTTTGATTCAGTCATTTGTCTGTAATTAAATCAGTATAAATCCGTGATAGTGCATTCATGGATGGTTGATTAAATTATCTTTTGGAGTGACTATTAAATCTATCAAAGCAGCATTACGAATTCAGTCGCTGGCAATTTTCATCTTAATTAAAATGAAGGTCTTCATTAACTTCGATGAGATTTAATTCTTTGGTACTTATTGAAACGAATCATAAAAAGTGTCAAGTTTGGTTTAACCAACAAATGTTAATCGAACCAAAACTTACTTCTACTTACTTGTACGATTTAAGACCAATCGTAAGACTAAGAAAGCATAACGGTCTGTAGCTTAAATTGTTTCATTAACAACAACAACATCTTCACTTACTCTAATAAACTTAATGTTGTATAACTCACATGCTCTTACACTATATCACATAACTTTCAAGTTGTATTTGTTCTCACACAATTTTTACACATTCTTTCATTTAAAAAAACCGCTATTTCGTTAGAAAAAAATGTGAGAACTCCAGATTTCAGCACTGACAATTTCTTACGGGTATTAACTTATAACATATTGCCAGTAAACTCTTGGTTTTTTATGTGCATCACAAATGTCTAAAGCGAATATTATTGGAAATATTTGTTTTATTACTGTTCATATAACTTGATATTTTGCTTCCTTGCAGTATTTTATTTGTGCCCATAAGTGTCCAACATTGAACGTGGGCTTGAGTAGACCGCAAGATATGTACTGCTATAATCATGAATACTTTGCATTCTGTTATGACATCGGCTGACGCTACAGTTTATCTTCCTGATTTATTCCATAATCGCAGCACCTTGAGAAGGATTGATGGAAGATGTCTATTCGTGAGAGGGATAACAGAGACTAACTTTTCCTAACTTTGTTTTGGTCGTATCTATTGTTGTAATTAAATCAACAGCTAAATTGCAGTTAAAAATATGTGTCACGATTGGGTATTTTGGCGAACACGTGAAAATGAACAATTTGTGTCTGTTAATTACGGCATACGAAAAGATTACGGTAATGTTGCAATACTTGCATTTGATGTGAAAATTAATGACACACTTCGACATGTAACTGTGCTTGAAGACACTTTAAACGATGATAACATTCTTACTTCCAAAGCTAACTGCAGCTTTTAAACATATATTAATAAACCATTTACGCTAAGAAGTGATTAAATACATACTTTCCGAAGACGGAAGCTAGTCATTGGATCAATTACATTGATATGATTGGGTCTGGTCAGGGCTGACCATGATCGGGTCGAAACTGGTCGACGTTTGACGATAACAACCAGTCCGTATCATTATTTACCGTAATCCAACTAATGTTTGAGTAACATAATAAATGCGTGTTGTATCATCACAGTGGCTTCCTTAATCCGGTTACGGAGGATCACTGACGTTTCTGGTAGTAACTTGCTATTAAACGGAAGTTTCATTGATGACGTAGAGTAATTCAGTGATTTTGATTGATTCGGAACCGGTTTGGAATATCTATGGGCTATCATTTCGCTCCGTAGAGTAGAGATAATCTTGTTGGTACCTAATTAAATTACAGTGATCGGGAGTGCTTTGGTTATGACTTATTTTATACGTGACTGCTTTATCATGGAAATTTATTTATTGAAATGGTCATAAATTTAAGCTTAATTTTTTTTAGTTTATATTGTAAGAGCCTTCAAAATATCTTCGTTGTATGGTAGCTAAGATAAATAGTTATTATAGCACTGTTCTTGCCGCACATCCCACACTTGAACTCCACAATTGACAAATAACTCTCGTACTATTACCCACTCTAACAAGTAAGACAATGCTTTACTAAGTCCACAGTACAATAAATAGTTGCTTTCAAAGACACGAGTTTCTACATCTTTCAGTACATTTTATGAGCTTTCCCGCAGCATGTATTTTGTATACAATAGTTTTCATATCAAACATCACGACCCCAAGTCGAGTAATGGCCTCCCGCGGTGAAATACGGTGTACAATGCAAATGCTAGATGCCTTGAGTTGTGTGATATGCTCAGGCGCATATATAGCATTGAAACGGGAGCTTCCTGCTATTATTTGTCGAAGATAGGAGGTTTATTCTTCTGGTCATTTTTATTTTAATTGTCTAGCCTTTTACAAGCTGTAATCGTTAAGCATAAACTAATCTTATGAAGAATACTCCGGAAGATTGGTTGTACCGTTCTTGTTATATAGTTTTAATTGATTAGTTTGAGTTCAGTTATTAAGTTTACATAAATCAGACAGTATTTATTGTATTATGTTAAAATGCATTGTCAACTATGAGTTACGGTTATGATATCAATTCACATTTTTTTAATTGTTTTAACGGTGCTGAAATAGGAAATGCTACAGTTATTATTTTGATAAACTGTGTGAATTATTCAAAGAACTTTACAGTTATAGTTCACGACCTATTCATAATAATATTATTTTCATCTAGTTTTCACGTGATAATTGACCATCTAAACCTGCATTTTCGACTAGACCATTCTGAAGTAATTTGCTTTCAAACTACTCAAGACTATTAACACATAAGTACTAAGCACTTATCCTACTTTTGAAGTTATAAAGTTAAATCCACGAATATTTGCACGTAACCGTTATCAGGGGTTACCGCAAAAGTTCTACTATCTCTAAGATAGATCGTTCATGTAATGGGTAGACACGGTACATAGTGGTTTATGTACCTAATGTAGTTGAAGGTACATGACTCAATTATAGTGGTAACCCCGAGGTTACTAGGCTAGTCATAATTGTAGGCTTTCTAAGGAAATTACATTTTCATGGTGGAATTTGTGGGTTTTTGTAATTGAATTGTTTTTTTTATAGTGTTTGTGATATGTTTGCTATGCTAATGATTAAGACCAGCATAGTCATTAAGTTGGCAAAATTTTCCCTGTTGGTTGAACGACCTATATCCTATGTCAACCATAGTGTAGACAGTTCTATTTATAAATAGAAGTTTACATTGTTGTTGTATTTCATTTCAACGAACCCTAATATGAAACTTTCATCACTCAGGACTTCCATGTTATTATTGGTTGGTCAACAACAGTCAAACCTACTCGTTAGTTTGTCCAATACCCAGTGCAGTGGATAATTTCTGCTTGCGAGCAGATAATAACTTAATAGATATTCTTTCTCCGCCTTCAGTTAAATGCTTGGACGTGTGGCATCTGAGGATAAATGCGTCAGTCCATAATTATTGACATGCTTCAATGGTTTATCAATTACAAGTGCAATTGAAAGAAAAAACTAAGAAGAAGCTTTAAACTTATCGACAGAATCTCTCTCTTATTACTAAGCTCAATGCTTAATAGAGCTACCACAGAATGCAAAGTTACTGAGAATCTACTAAATTTGTGGTTTAGTAAAAGCAGAACCAATCTCCCCCAATGTGTGATACAGCGATCAATTTTCAGATGAATAGGTACTTGGAATCTGAAGGGGCTGAATGGGCTGAATGTGGTGCCATTCCTTATTACGCTATGATAATAGCTTAGCACTCTATAGTATGCATAAAGTCTATATTGCAGCTGAACAACAATAAAATAAACAACAGTGTATCGAGAGGAAGGAACTCAAGCCTAATTCAGATACACAATAATAAAAGGATATCGATATTTTAAAGTGTAACAAGAAACATAAAGATAACAGCAAAGTGTGTTACAAAATTAATAAAGCCCAAATATGTAGTACATTTGACAGCAAAACCTTAATTGTGTAAACACGAACGCCTTCTGAGCTCCGATCTTATCTATCACGACTTGTTTTACTTTTCTCCGAAACAGTCAATTTGTTTTTTATGCGCACACCAAATGTGTAAGTTGGCCTTCATATGTTAAGAGAGGTGTTAACTAAATTTATGACATTAAACATGTATTCATTACAATAAATGGTTTTCTGCATCGTATGAAGTGAATTAATTTAAATATTATGCATTAATTAAAATGTATTTGAAATCGGACTCCTGTTCGCTTGTTTTGTGGAATTCAGGACCGTGTTTTGCTAAATTTACTTTACATACCAGGAACAGTTTTCGAATGAGACTTTCGAACTATAAATTGGTCCTTTGAATCCCAGATATGGTTAATTAAAAGTGGTACAAAGACTAGCTTTCCTACTATGGCTATAATTATGGAAAACTATTCTATTTAAAACCCAGTAATTGTGTTTCTCTTTTTTTTTTGGACCTTAGGACCACATTTGCCTCCACACGTTTCTCCCCAAAGAAGTTACCTACGCAGAAAGAATTTCACCATACCATATACATCAGAACTTATGGTCTGTTGTTTTGAATAAGCCTGATTCCAAGCTAATCATATGCTAATTTTATACGAACGCTCCGCAAAAATCAGTTGCAATCAACTTTGATTCAATTGGTTGTTTGAATACAAACGCACATACATACGTAAATACAGATCGCATTATTATGAACAGATGCAAAGATTTATTACCGGAACTAATGTTTAGTTTTTATAGAGATGTATCCAATCTAACTGCGTTTATTACTGGGAGTAAGATAGACTGTCTAGTAAGTCTACCGTACTCTGCAGTTCATTGATAAAATTTTATTTAACTAGCAACCCGCCCCGGCTTCGCATGGGTAGCACAGCACATATAAGCCCCCAGTCGGCAACCATCGTTATATTTCAGCCAATTTACACAAAACCTATGTCATGAATCACTCCGTCTATTTGTGAAAGCTGTATGAAAATCCGTTTGGTAGTTTTGAGTTTATCGCGTACAGACAAACGCTGACCCCGACTTTGCTTTATAATATGTAGTTATTTTGCAAGGGATATAATCTTGGTAGCGAATCGTTCCAATGCACTAACTTGTTTCTGAGTAAATCAATCTCAACCATATTTTTTTCGCACATGCAATTTTTACCCAACTAGCTAAGATTATGTTCGTACTACATGACATGATAATATGACCATAATAATAGGTATTGGAGATTTCATATATGCGTATTTTTATTGCTTGGTCCTTCGTCTGCTAATCGGTTTCGAATAGTCTTGGACGGTTTGATATCAGGTTTATTCAAAAGAATATGGTTGTAAATTACATTATTTTCGTAACGGCTAAAAGGGATTAGTCCCCAACTGGATTACTGGACATGATGGACCTAGATGAGGGTAGCACGGGAGCGTGAAGATGCGCTCAGGAAAAGAGAGCGCTTTGCCCAGCTGAGGGTGAAGTCGGACTGTGGATGATAATGATAGTAAACATGACGTGGTTGCAAAGTATTAACAATAGGATTGCTGGGGAATATGTTGTGCCACTTCTTCTTTTCAGCTAAAACACTAGGAAGTGGTGACGGGCGGGCGTTTCGTAGGACTGTCTTTATGTAGAACTTTCAAAAAGTGTTGGCACTCAGCCTTATTTGAATAAATGACTTTTGAATTTGAATACAAATTCTAGTTTTAGCCTGCATCATCCCACTGCTAGGCAGGGCTATCCCCATGACTTCCAGTTTTTTTCAATCCAGGGCTGGTGGACGGTGTCTGCCATGATGCCTTCTGTCTCGATGCCGGCTGTGTCAGGGCGTCGGGGTTCCACATATTCTGTGACTATATCTCACTTTACCCACTGCCTGATAGCTCATGTGCGCGATTAAATCCTTAATTGCACTTCGATTTGTCGCCTCTGACGGAAGAGTCCAGTTAGCAAGGACTGGTGTCCACCGACACATGTATGTTAGTAATAATTTCATCAAAATAACGGTAGAACTGCTTACCAAGTGAGTTTATATCCTATTAACGTGCGTACATGCAAATGATAACTTACGTGTGCAGCAATGGTGCTTAAAGATCATCGATTACAAATTTAAAAAAGGTATTAAATATACAGGTATGATTTGAAAGGAAGAGGGAGTAGAGGATAAGATAAAGAATGAAAGTGAAAACATTGCATCGACCCCAAAGCAGGCAGAAGAATGACCATTACACTACAATAATTATGATTTAGTATGGAAAGTAAGCAGAGAACACTATTACATACAGACTAGCCATGTCTAATTTACTACAGACGAGGCAGCAGCGAATACCAATTATAATTAATTTCCCTAAGCTTCAAACCGCGAGTTTACTTGAAAGCTAATTGCAACTATCATTATGTTATGACCGTGCATGACCGAAGCCCTTTAAGTAAGGAAATTTTAATGTATGTGGAAATAAGCAGACATACTAATTGCACTTATTAACTTCAGTTTTGCTTAGTACAACCTGGTCATAATTTATCTCTTTCTGGTTCTGTTTGTTAGAAAAAGGCAGCAATAGTATTATATAAGTTATTTCACTGCTCATGTCATGGCACTTCCATCACTATATCGGGAAAAGCAGGTTTCCTCAGACCGCTATCAAGCTGAAGACACTTCATGTTAAACCAGAAAGGTATCATGTCTCCATGAATGAACAGGTCGAATCACTTCTAATAAGAGCCAGACCAGTCCATCACAACATGAACGATCCTTAGCATACCTCGTCAAAGACAGAAAACCGCTACTATGAATAAGAATTAGCCAACTAGATCATTTACAAACTAATGAATGCTAAACAAACCCAGATTTACACTTTTGCGCATTGAAATGTATCGATCATGCAAATCAAGCTCGCTCCAAACATTTTATCTTATTCACAGTTAATCCACTAAAAGAATGCGGCCTCTATATTCCGTTTTTATTACAATCATCGACCATAAAAGAAAAAGAAAGTGCATTAACGCATGTGCGAAAAGGTACAAAAGGGAAGTTGGTATTAGTCGCCCACAATTCAATCGACACTTAAACAAGTGGGTTAAAATCTTTGCCCTACAAAATTCTGCGTGACAAATCGAAAAGTAACAGAACTTGGGACCTTATAGGAATTTGAAACATGTTCCAAATTCGTTAAATACAAAATAAATATGTTTTCGTCCACGATCGATACTCGGTCGACAATTTGGTCTGAAGTGTAAAATTGTTGAAACTTGCACACCTAAGTGCACGATCGGCCAAATAAACTGTCGATGTCGTGTTGCCTGCAAACGGCACTTGCGGTATTGACACAAACAGTTTGAATGACCGTCAGTTCGGCCTTTATTGAATTCAGTGAAAATGTCTATCAACTGTTTATTTTACCGCACAAATCTTGAGAGACGGCTGAAGAAAACCGCTTGACGTTTACAACTTCTAGCCCTATTAACATACTTTGTGCTTTAAAGCGCACTCGACGCTGAATTGCTTTAAGACCGAATAAAATATCGATCAATTTAAAACGACGGTTATAGAACTACTAATTCTAAATTGAAAGGCGCAGGATTTAAATAATTAATATTTATGGCTAGAAATAGTATACTAGAGACGGCTTGTATATGACGGGTTTTACATAATTATGCACTACTATGGTGGTTAATTCTGCACTATTATGGTACCCTAGATTTGTAGAGAAACAGCGTTTAATTCTGTGCAACCCTAAAAGATTATCAAGATAACTTCGAAGTTCTAAAATAAAACTTTGCTTTTGATTCACCTTATTTAAGAAAACAAACAATGAGAATAGTTTTTCCAAAATTCCTCAAACACCAAATATTATTATAACCTGGACTCCTGCTTACCCTACCACGACAACGCGTTCAAACATACATCATGCTAAAACCATCAAGCAAACACACTGGCAAAGTGAACGACTTGACACTTGAACCGTGTCTAAACGAGCAGTCAGTGCAAACACTATGACACAATGTCAACTGGAAGACGCACAAACGCAGCACTCAAACATTTACGAGTGGACAGATACTGTTGAGAGTGAAGTGCAATTTTCTTACAAGTACTGCAAGTAATACTGTACTATTATGTGTAGTATGATGTAAGAATGTCTTGGTAGCAAGGCATCGTGGCTTTTAAAAATATCTCTATGTAAACACATGTTTGATTTGAAATATTGTATTGCTAAGCAAAGTCGTCTTTACTCGTTTCTTAAGCAAAAGTTTTCAATCATTCAAATTTTCTACCTATTTTCAATTTTGTTTTATAGATACAAAATTATAATAAACAATGAATAGAAACTCAAATAAAGTCACTGATGTAATTGCTTCTGAATGCTGGAATCTCATTCAGATTATTTATCAAAGTCCGCTCACTAACCAGTAATTCAACATCAGCAAATTGATTCTAAATTGATCAAACATTTTTACAAGAACAAATTGCAATTCAAAGTGCCCCGATCAATTTAAAGTTTCTATTTAGCAACTACTATCACAGTTGACTACACATTACAAATAACTGAACTTGTTTAATAGGTAACCGATTAACGGAAAGCGATTGATGAATGTCTGATGTCCCATGTCCATACATTCCTCTCCGTGCGGCTAAATGACGCAAGAAACTGTTTGATTCACACATAAATAGGAAAAAGTGAAGGCAGTGGTTCAGTCAAGATTAATTACTCTAGTAGTATATAGCAAGATTTATCATAGCTCTTATGTGATGTAAAAACTAAACGCATCTGCTACTTAGAAGTCGAGCAAGCCGTAATAGTAAACGAGAGGAAGGTTACAGTTGCAATAACAGATGATCTTAGACTCGTTATAATATGAATACCGTTGATGTTATGTTATAAAGATTATAGTAATGCACTTTCATAAAATAGGAGCTTTCTTTTTTAGAAAATTATAGCTATACCTGAAAAATAAACCCCTTGAAATGCTTAATTGGTTATATTGGGCTACTGCATTAGATACTTTTCGAACTCATTAGGGATAATAACCTTGTCCGGTGTAAGAAAGTATTGAACCAAAAGGAAATACGCCAAGAAAATACCACTGTTACCGATCAAATGATTAACCTAATTGATAAAACTATAGATGTTATCCTCAGGTTTAATGTCAGATCGATTTTAATTAGGAAATAATCTTCAGCTACTGGTCTTATCGTAGTAAACATGACAGCTGACATGAATGCTTGTCGTGTTATATGTACATAGGAAGGGGCATAATTAACAATTTTTTAAAATTAAAATAGTATACTATTTGTTGAACCGATAAAATAGTTACATTTTCTGTATATCAATTATCACTTTATCAGGCTCGAAGAACCACTTTTTATAAGAGACCAAAAATAAATGACGTCTAATGTAAATAAAAATAAATTAAAACTTGAGATTAACACATTAATCTCAAGTATTAATTTATGGGCATCATTCATCTCTCCGATCATGATGATATTAGCAAATTAAAAACACCAGAGCAAAAACAAAGTCGTATGCCAGTTCCATTTATTCGCAATAATTTATTGCGAAGCTGTAAACGCTCATACCTTCGTCTCTGGAAGCGACGCACCGTGGTAAGATTATGTCAACTATTAGCATTAATCTGTCCCGTTCACTCGTCGCCATCTACATCTCGGTAAGGCCTATCGTTGCGTACCAGTCAACGGAATTGTGTTCAATAAAGCACTGTGTCAGCTAGCGGTATGCACTTTTTTCTTTTCCCTGTCCAATCCACCTTGGTTGGTCGAACAACAATGACGAACTGAACTTAATCTCATCTAATACCCCAGTTTAGTTCTTATTTCAAAGTCTCGATGACACAAAACACTGGACTGTATCGATTCTCCGTTAACACAAAAAAGCATAAACGCGTCATTAATTCACCTACACGTAAATTTAGAAAGTAAAACAGCTCAAAATCAAACACAAAGGCGTTAAATAACAAGTTCACTTTTCGTTTCGAGTGTTTAATGATAGCATCGGCGATAAATGGCGAGATCTGCAGTAGTAAAAAGCGGATAGTAGATACAATGTACTTAAATGGAAACCTCTCACTAACGTCTGTAACTGTAACTTGTAATCTAGTATGGCGATATCACTTCTGACGGAATGACTCGGAACTGTTATACGAACTGGCTGTATTATCATTCGCACTATGCATTACTGAGGCAGGCATGCATTTTTATTCGCCCTACGGTTATTTATCAAAGCTTAAGAATTAATGAACGCAGTGTGAGTGATAGCCGTTGCAGGAGAAAACGTCATTAGCAGTATTTGGAGCATACGGACGTGGGAAGCTGTCATTCGAGTAGTTATAATAACCGAGCCGAGTGCGAAATCAGAATAGATTAACAATTATACAATGAGTCGGTTTCTTTCGCCGCACATTGTTAATACGGATTGGTATAAATGATCCGGCTGAGGCAGACATTGGTGGCGATCTCGGAAACGTGACCGCTGCTCTTGTTTGGATTGCGGTTGGAATGACTGTAAGCGGACGAAAGTTTCAACCTACATTTGGTCAGGCACGTGGACAGAATTTCCCTGCTTCGACGCGGGTCAAACTTTAATCATGCCAGTGTGTTGCATTGCGGAACGAATGCAAAGGTTGTTCGCGAATCACTTCAGCTCGCCAATTGAGTATGCAGCTCACGTTTGCAAGCGAAATCCTCGGGCCATCGGCTCGTGCCGCCAAGTGACTCGGACTACTAATGCGTTTGTTTACTTAAAACTAGGTCAAGTTCAAGATCATGTACGAGACTAAGATTCACTTGCATCCGCGTAAGCTTCTTGAATTAAGCATTTCGGACTTCCTACTTTAGTTCTGTCTGTGGAATACTAACATGCTAGATATCTTCGCTTTATTCAAGCATTTCACCGACAAAGCCTTTAAAGGACTTGTGTTATTCATTACAGACAAGATAGAACAGCTATGGTTGTATCAGCACGCCACTATCTTGAACAGCTGGGATAGACAAATCGGGGAGACTATGGGAAGCCTTTCTCCGTTCGCCGCTCACGCAGCGAGGAATCTACGCCCTTCGATTAATCTAATCCGATGTGATTTCTTATCTGATCACTACAACGTGGGTCGAGTATTAGTATCCTCGCAAACAGTCAACGTTTCGTGATATAGAGATGCGTGTAGAAAATTGTTGTAGCGGAATAATTTGTAGCGTTTTGCATATGGCCGATAGGATGCGTTCAATTGCTTCCTGTCTCAAACGTTTATGTTACGTGTAATGTAACTTCGCATAACGAATACGTCAAGGCGGGGCGCTCTATAAAGCAGGATACTACTAATAAATACTATGTAGAATTTACATCAGTTTAATGACCTGCAATGTAAGATGTTTCAGCAAAGACCTCTTTCCTAATCCAAATTCGATAACAACGAGCTTATATGGACAATTGTGTCTACTCCCGTGTCTCAGAACTAATGGGTCCCTTTTAAGGTACTATTCCTTTAAAATGAGGTCAAACGCCCACCAGCACAACGGTAACGATCGTGAGATACTAATGCACAATGCTTGACATAAAATAAATACAATAAATCAAGAATATGACTTTGAATGAAGATATTCGGTTAATTGCGTTCGCATTTAGTTTGTGGAGCGTGGGTGAATTGATGATATGTGTCCGTCGTCGGCAACGATATATCAAAAGCATGAAACTGTTCAAAAATACACATCATAGAGAAAATTGCAGCGAGTCAATTTATCTGAGGCATCACTTCAAGTGAGCCGCTACCTATGCTGATGTCAGTCGACGGACGAGATGCCGTGGCTAATTATCGGCCGTTGAAAATTGTACAAAATGGCACCATTCGCGACAAGCAATTTAAAAGTTATTCATTTCCAAGATTATAAGTTAAAATTTTTGAATAATAGACACGGTGAAAGAACTCAGAATTTGGTCGACAAACTAAACAGCGTGCGGAAGTTGTCGAATTTTTCAGCAGTTAAGACTCGGGACTCCAAAGAAGATGTAGTAAGATTTATTACGATGCAATTGCTAACATGCGAGTGTGCATGTTTTCGTATTTTCTGTTTTAACTTAAAATACGCAAAATAAGACGGTGAACGCATAGCTATGTAAATAGATACTCTAACCTTTCGTTTAAATTCTCTGGCCGTAGACGGCAAAAAAGCGTCAGCCACATCCACGAGCAACTGTAATTAACCCCGGGTTCAAACGATCCTAGCGGGACCCTTAGCGTTATGAAAGCCTTACAAGGGGGAGAAAGTTCAACAGGCGACCACTCGACTCCCTTATTACGGATGAAAGATGAATTTGAAACCAATTAGTACACGATTACGTAACAACTTATCGACAGCTTGAAGATATAAAGCCATACACAAAAGGCCACGTAATGGGTGAAAGCAATAGAATCTGAAGGCCTCATCATCCGGTCTGATAACCTTAGAAGCTATTGTACACGGGCAACCTCTAACCGAACAACAATAAGGGAGAGTTGAGCTCATTGAAACGGACTTTTCATTTTCCTAAATGAGTTGCTGGTTGTAAAGTCACAGATGGGTTATTAGGCGTCGTCGGTAGCATTGTGTAAGTCATCGATGTGGTTTGCTACAATGGTGGCTTTCTCGTGGCCTTTGTGCTCGCTTTTGAGCTGTCAATAAACATATTCTCCTAACGTAGTAATGACTGTTCTGGCGAGACGTTAATTATCGTTGACGATTCAAGTGATTATGAATTCGAGAGTGCAATCTGTCTGATTCTCAGCATGTAAGGTATGTTGATTGCACTTATCATTTGGTGTTACTAGGTGAGTGGGGACATCACATTGCTGCATGAATCGGGCAGATATGTACTCTTACATAAATAAATTGTTTACATGTACTGATCTGATAGAGAACTTATTTCTACTAACTGTGCATCGTTACAATATCGGTCTTACCTCACTTTTTCTATCATAATGATTAAGTTACAATTTTCCAACCTGGGAATGAAATCTAGGATTTCAAAGTCCGACACCGTGATTAAATTAGTTACCGTTCGACACATTTCAGGTCGTAAGCATTACTCGTAGTATCTTCGAAGCGACATCGACATGAGAAACTATTCGCAATTTATGTCAATCACGTACACAAACCGTCACCGTAACATGTTTTATGCTTACCGGAGAACAGTTACTAATGTTCCTTTTTAGAAAAGATATGCCGTAATAAAATACGACTGTTTTATCCGAACCATCTAGGGGAAAAGCTTGAAAGCGGAAACAGCCCAACTTCCTGGATATCAGACTTAACCTTTTGTGTCGGTTTGAAGACAACGATTGGGCGGCTATTTTAAGATTTAAGAGTATCGGTACTCCAACCATAAGTTGACGGCATAGCGAAATGCACCTCACGCACATTTATGCTACAGTCGAGTGCAAGATATCTCCCGTTAGATACAAATTCCACGGAGGCGGCACAATAGCCCGTTGAGAGATCATCGATGGCAATTTGGGTCCATATTGTATAGCGAAGGGCCCCGGGCAAGAAAAGGCGCTGTAACACGAATGACCGACGAACCGGAAACACGTCGTCGATTTAATTGAAACTTTTGTAAAAAACATAAGACAGATGGAATTAGCCGTGTCCCCTCCGATACGGTGAAATAAGTTACGCGTCGCGCCTAAAAAAGGAAGAATTTGTTCTAATTCAATATCGAAAGTACCGTTCATTACAGATTTACGCCTTTGTCTATAATTTTGTCTCAGTTATGATGCTGTCAAATTTTGGAGCTCGTGAACAGTAGCCAGATTTAAACTGCTGACATCATTGTAAAAAGTAAGCTTTGAAGATGACCTTCCAAATTCCAAAGAGAGAACGAAAGTCCAACTCATGCCAACATGACAAAATAATTGAAAATCATTCACGTTCCAACCGTAGTAGACGTCCGTCCTGATGTCAGAGAACAAAGTTTTGGAGGGAAAAACGACCTTCAGTCCCATTTGCTTTATAATACCACTGGTATTGGAGCCAAAAAACCAACACATTTTTAGCCTCAAACATACTGTTATTCGACCAACTCGATCGTGTGGCTGTGCCCTAAAGAATCTATCTATTGTGGTTCTTTCACGGAAACTTCACGGAACGTTACGGCCTTCGTACAATACAGCTTTCTATACAGATTGATCGGCTTTGTCCGTCTCACCGCAAGCGAATTCAAACCTCAATGATTCGAGGAAAATGGGTGATAATGTCCAACGGTCAGGGTTGTACTTCAAACATTATGACGGAAGCAAGCTCAGAATAACCATGTACTTTTATGGCGACGTAAATATCTGTTCGCATAATCGTCTTGTTAGCCGAGTCCTAGGCTGTTAAATTGTTAATCAGATTCCAATTTAATAACATCCAGTTTTCTAGCGGTAGTAAATAAGGCGAATGCAATTCTGACACTTGGTCCTTAGGTACGTTCAGTTCACGACTAGGAACGGTGAACAAATAATATGGGCATGAAGGTAATAAATCTTGAAGGATTAAAACCATAAAAGGTAGGGAAATTATTTGCAGTTCATTACTCCGATATCGCCCTCAGCGAGCGATCACTTGAGTGAAAAACGATGGGCATTTGACAGGTTATTTGAGTTTGTAGGAGGAATTGCATTGCAAGCACAGTTACCGATGGTAGGCAGTAGGTTTTCAACCCAGAAAGGAGTCAATGGCGTGAGAAGCGCCGCGGGTCAGCACTGTGTTAATGCGCCAGTCACGAACCGTGAGCGTATGAGTATCACTTGACGATTGTACCAATGTTTCGCAATTAGCGGAGAAAATGTTGAGGAGTACCGTACAAATGGTGCATTGAAAAATGCACCATTAGTACAGCATTGGCAAATAGATGGTATTTGCATGACGCTCTATATATGGTAAATAGCATTCAAATATTGGAATGCTATTTACCATTAATCGACTTAACAGCCATTACAGGTATATTTTACAGCAATTTGCGACGGGTTAATTTATGCAGAATCATACGCCAGGCACTATTAGGTCTGTTGCAGAATTTGTTCGAAAGAGTTACTGCGGCCCTGGAACGCAAAGTTCATTTGGAGAAACACGGATGGGTTTCAGTCAGTAAGAGTCTGACACTCCCTTCCGCTCCGCCCAGAGCGGAAGAAGACACTGGATGATTTACCCATCCAAAAAAAATACTATTAGTTCTATCAACATAAGTACTCCTAAGAAGTACCGGTTACTTAAATTGCAATAAAGACACATTAGTTGCAGGTTGTCCGACAAAATAAATTAATGACACAGAAGTGAAAAAAGAAAGATCTGAACGTTTCAGAGCTTAATAAATTAAATGTAGCTAATGATAAATCTGTGTCGCTACAAAATGCCTCGGTATTCCAGATTAACACATCATTAACACGGTGTGACCAATTACTAAATCCTGACACAGGTAGTGAAATGAAACGTTAATTAAAAAACGACCTACATATATGTTTGTTAGTTAACTGCAAAAGTTATTTTATTACCTGGAAAGAAACCATTACTGTTAGGTACTGTTCATTTAGAGCACTATAATGACCGGGGCTTTATTAATGATTCTATCTGGCTGACTTTAAAGACTTAGACCCAAGTTCTAATACAGCACGTTGAAATTGCAGCGGTAAGAAAATTTATATCTACAAACATGCTACGGTATGTTATAACGACTTCATTGGATACTTAAGAAGCTTTGAGAAAATGACTTTATTGAAAAGGTTAAGGCAGGCGACACACCATACGTTCCAACTGCTAAGCAAAATGCGTTACTGACATCACGTCAACGACTGGCGCCGACAATCTTCACGTACACTTCAGAATGTTGGATTGACTGCCGTAAACTAACAGCCTAGTGCATTAACAGCCTTATACAAAAAGTAGGACACTGTCGCCGTAACAATAATGTTTATCTCTGCAGAAACATTTTAATCTAGACGTTACAAGCTTTTATAGTCACGAGAACTTAGACATGATCACGAAACCGGAGAAATATTCCAAGAAAGCCTCTGTGCAAACACGAAGAAACATTCAAGTTTTATTACATTTTATTTTATGTATTATCGTTCCTAGTATTCGTAGGTATCGACCCGATAGACCACCCTTTATATTATAGGCGTCGGATGATATCTGGTGAGCAAGTAGCAACATCCAATGGTGTACTGATAACATCATAATGTGAAAACCCAGTTTCCGAAGGTTGCGAAGGTCACACGGTAGTTGTTGGTTCTCTTAGAACACGAGGCTCGCGTGTCAGGGATTAAGAAACTGGTCTTTAGTTCTCTAATGAGCACGGTTCGGAAGAAAACCGGATCTTGTGAACAGCTAGATAGAGAAGGAGGTTTAGCAGGTACCACAAATCTGAGTGGAAAAGGAAACCGACCAAACAGGCGATGGACGTGAAAAACCTGACTGTAGACAAATATTTCATGATCTGTAATATTCAACATTCATTGCATTCAATGCACTAGCTTACGGTACAGATAAATAAAATGTTCTTATTTGTATCAAATATAGTGCACAGCGAAAGTTTTCGTGATGCGAAGTCAGATAGGGCTAATATTGTTATGTGAACGTGACTGCAAAGTAAAGTTCAGCAATCATTTTCCAGTCAGTCAGGTCAAAGTCAGACCTGAGGGCACGCTAGATGAGCCAGTCTAGAATTAATTTGACGAAGTATCCGATGTAACTATGTCATGGGGTTATAGTAATCCGAGAGACGTCCGTTAGTCGAAGTTCACGCGGCCCCGTGAAATTATACAAACCAATCATCGTGGCTGGTGACTTTTCATACTGACCTCAGACGGCAAGGAAAATGATAGGAAAGATATTATATTCAATCGCTGGGTGGGTTATGTATTTACTGCCAATAAAACGTAGATGTGAATTACTGTTGCACTCAGCAATCGTAGGTTTATAACCAGACATAGTGGGTCATTACTTGATTTGCACTAAAGTGACGGATCTAATGCGCTGCGTGTTAAATCCGAAATATTAGAGGATTCCAAGTAAGATCGATTTCCACTCACCTTCTTACCGGATGAAAATGATATTTAATCAAATAAAATATTTTTCTGAACATATTTAAATAATTGATTATTGAAATTCCACTGACTTGCTTGCCATACGAATGCCAGCTAGGTTGACTACCTTTTTTTGGTTCCTATTACCTGATTGCTGTGTAAAAACAATTTATGCTTACCACTTGAAAAATATATCAAAATGAAGGCAATTTTATTATATAATAATAATAATTTATTTTCAGATTTCTCCATATAAATTGTTAGTAATACAAAATACTTAAGAGCTAGTGTTAGTAAAAAATCACATGACACAAAAATAAAATCACAGATTTTAGGATAATCCGACACCAGAACGCATGTATGCTATTTGACTGCGTGCAGTCGTATCCAGCGCTCAAGCATCGGAGAATCCCACCGGTCAGTCAATACGCTCAAGATGCTGTTGGAACTAGCTCGCATGCGAGTTAGGGTCGACGTGCAACGTTTACGCACGATTGTCGCAAAGCTGTCGACGTTGGCCTCGGCAAACATACCGGAGGCACTGCAATACCGCGGCAGCCCCATCAGCATCCTGAACGCATTGTTATACTGCACCCGCAGGTCACTGTATGCCCTCTGCAAATAGCTAACCCACAGGCTGCACGTGTAAAAGGATTGACAGTATGCCTTAAATAGCGTTACCTTTACTTGTGTTGTACCGCGTGCAAACCTGCGAGCCAGCATATTACATCGAACAGACAACGACCTGCGCTCTCTCTCAATGTCAGTACTGTCCTTTAAATCATCAGTGACCCAATGACCTAAATACTTAAATTTAGTAACCCTTTTTAAAGGAGTACTATTCAGGACTATCTCAGGTACATTTAGGTATATAGCCAGTGAAATTTTAATTTTTTTTAAATATTATATTCATGACCTGATGAAATAATTTTCATCCGATAAGCAGGAGTGTGAAAGTTGATCTTACTTGTGATCGTAGACTAAAAGGTTCAGCAAGCTTTGGAAATTATAACAGCTGCGCTGAATGACTAAACTTGCTGCTACATCATTTGAAATTAATTCTTATCACTATTGTCATTTAGGTACTCATTTCAACAACGAATTATCTAACAACGTACTCAGTTGTTGATTTAATATATTGCACTAGCTTCCCACCATAAGCTAGAACCGTGCACAAAAGTGTTTACATCCGTAAATGCATTTCTATATTTTCAATTATACGCTTCATCATTATAACCATCCAACATAAAATAAACAAGTAAAATTTCTAACATCGTTTTAGACGCAACATCTCATTCACCACGCGATACGCAAAGCTTTTAACATATTCTTCAATGCACAACATTAACAATGAGTTGTGGCGAATTTCCAATCAGTTGCATCATAAATCTACGTCAATAGTGAAGACTTGGGAACGACATGGGCGGTTAATTCAGATCCATATAAATCCAGTCGTTATACTAACAGGAGGTATGGAAAATATGTTAGCGACTAGACGGAACTGGTTGTGTTCAAGTGGTTGCGTGGTACTTTCAAGGTATTTGTAATAATTGAAGGTACATTAAATGACAGTAAGTCAGGTCATTTTCTTCAAATATTCGTAGCAACTTAAGGATAGAATAAAACAATGCTAGGAGCCATAATGCGGTAAATTGTTGAAAAAGATAACTTGTTACTCTACCTTTTTACAATTTTCCAAAGAGCTCGTAACACGGTAACGTTAAAAGGATGCAACCGAATAAACTTTATTAATATCCGTAATAAACGCTTCCTGTACAAATAATAATAATCATTTAACTTGATATCAAAATGAATAAAACGGACGTAAAACGTAAAGTTGATGCGAATGTAATTGAGATAGAAGTAATATAACTCAATAATAAAATAGTACAATTTAGTATAACAATAAATTAAATTGCTAATGCGTTTATAGACCCGAAGAACAATGATTGAGTCATTATGACCCAAGTTTATTCCTTCAAGACGACAGAAATAATACATTTGCAAGTGTAATGGAAATAAAGGATAGATAAACATGTTGGATACAACCAAATAACTATAATTTAAGTAAACTGTTTGATGAAGAAAATATAGTAGCTTAACAACGATATTTGCTTAGAATTTACATACAATGGGTATTTAAAGTCTGCTAAGTGTCCTAATACGGAAAGCAAATACCAAGATATGGTAGGTATACTTTACGACACTTTGGCGCGAGAAACGCTTAGTTTGAACAAGACCCTGCGCAGATTCGAGCAACCAACCAAGTATCTGCGTTTATGTAGAAATTACTCAAATACGTTTATCGACGACCGTAATATTAAGCAATAAAATTATTCGTGAAGTCGTAACGGTATGCGACAGGTGAGGACATCAACCATTCGCGGCGGAAACCCAAAGATATTACAAAATGCACTATAAAGACCCGTCTCCCCTCGACGATTTGCGGTTTCAGCCAGGAGGGAATACGGACACTAACTGCTAGCTCATTTCCACTTCGGATTTAAAGCAAACCACAGTCACTTCGCAAAGTCGTCCGCATGAACTGTGCAGCCCGGTGTCAAGCTATTGACAGATATTTCAACTTAAACTATGCTCAAAACCCGATGAAATTCATTGAAGCAAAAATAAGCGTCACAATTCATTAGCGACAAGTTTATGATTTCCCAAGAGCAAAATATTCAGTGTTGTAATTACAATTTATTGTTGTCTGCAATGAAAGATGAATATTAACAAGAATCTAATTAGCGTTACATACTGATGCATATCGTGGTTAATCGCTGCTGCAACACATATTTGCGTCAGAATAAGTGGGGCTTTCGTCGTCAACCATCACGGAAGATGATGAAAAAAGGAGCGTTTCCGAGTCGAGTATCGCACGGCATATCTGTCTCAATGGAGCAGTTCAGTTGTTTGTAACAATACAACTCGGTGAGATGCATGACAAAAACTTTATAAACACAATAACTGAGCGGTTCCCGACCTTGCATTTCACTCAGAACTGGGCTGTGGTCGTGCCTGTAGATCCCACTTCGGAACGATTCAATTGCATCGCTAACTGTAATACCGTTTTGAGTACCGCTTAATCCAAAGACGTAACTATTGTTACGAAAGAAAATGAACTCGATAGACTTGAATTTATTAATATTGGATCGTGGATTCGAGATGACATTAACTTCAACGCGTTTGATTTTACAGTTACTGAAATAAAATTCGATGGAGTAGTTAGTTAGATTAGATTATTGTCATTCTTTTCTTTTGCAAAGTTTTCTAATAGAGCGAATATCTTGGTGGAAAGATATTTTCGCTACAAAACCTGAAATCGTACTGTCGCCATGGTGCCATTTGATTTTGTACCTTAAACGACACCCAACACTTCCTTTAATGCTTCTTCGTCATATTTTTTCTTAACTCAATCTATATTTTGCGTTGAGAAAATCTTTAACATAGGAGAAAACTAGAAAATCATTTGTTTAGATTATAAAATCGAATTGTATTACGTCTTTTCGCATAATACTCTGCAAATTATTCGGAAGCGCTTACAATAATTGCTTAAACAACGCATTATACAAAATCTTGATTACATAGTAATTTGTAATGTTCATGGAAAAAAAAGAAAGGTTGCCGACAGTATTATGTACACAATTTGAATAATTATTATTGATGTAAGAGCATTCCACAATATCCATTCACAATTGAATAGTCAATAGCTCGTGGGAACAGAATTGAAAAACTTAACAGGATATAAACATAAAATATAAAAGAATATTAACGAACAAAAACAACCGTGATGTAATACCTAATTAGCTTTTGTAATTGTTGTAAATCAACGCTTTCACAGATGTGTGGTTACATGGTTTGTTGGCAAAGAATTACCTACATAGTTTAACACAAAGTTAATCCAAGTAATTAAAAGAAAATGCGATAAATTGATATATAATACAGACAAGAAATCGATAGCTTTCCCCATGGAAGAAGAAAACTTGAAGCCAAAAGCAGGGGTTAGTCGACGGATGCTCAGGCGCATGTAGACCGTATCGGCAAGAGCAGCCGACAAAACGGTGCGTCACGCCCAACTAAGCCACGCAACGTACAAACATAAGAAGAAACGGCAAAATGATGTGCGAAATTTGTAACCACTACTATAATCCATATTTTACGTTTTAACAATGAAAGAAACAAAAAACTCAAAGTGTTCATGAATAAAGAAAAACGCAATAGAAACACGTTCATTCGCTATCATTAAAATAAATTTACAAACAACAACAATAAAATTAAACATTACAACACTTAAAAGCGAAATTAACCCATGAGAAATGCACAATTGTTCCAAATATTACATGACCGGAATGACATTCTCGCTTCTCAGATAATTAAACATGAAGACGTTTGTGCTCACGACGAAAGGTGACGTAGATCAGCGTTTGTTTGAATAGTGAAAACGAGGAACAAAAACTGACCCAGATGCGCTAACAGGTGCCACCACCGATGTGCCCATGTCAAATGAACCGTAAACGTTTTTACCAAAAGCATCTGTTGATTTGTACAATATTTCAGGATTTTTCAAGAGAGCAAACATTTTGTGCTTCAAAAAATAAGTCAAATGACTGATGCACTTGTAACACTCGACTTTTACCAACATCGTGATAAACAATAACATTACCGCTATAACACCGTAAGGGTCAAACAAGCCAACATTTTTAAAGTGATTACCGACGATAAGTATCTCGGAGATCAGATTAAAGCTGAACAAGAAGAAAGTAAATCGTTGAAGCGATCATTCGATAGCAAATTGGATTGCCTTGAACTTGATTCAAATTTACTAAATGAGAAAACAATGCTCGTAGATGATTATCGGGGACGTGTAAACGTAGCTAAATCGCTTCAATGAATTGCAAAAATATTGGTAGTTGAATGCAAGTAGGCTATTGAACAAATCATCTTTAGGCATAGGCATGATTTGGATAAAGACCCTTGTTTTAGGAAGAAATTGCAGCGACGTGTAATGGGCAACAGAGCCGATAATTACCAGCTTTCCTTTTATTGTTTCTTCGATTGGTCTAGAAATGTCTGGGAACGGAAGTGTACAATTGGATTCGGTTCAGATTTTTCTGCCGTTCGCATTGTTCAAAGTAGTAGTAGTATATCACCTGGGAGACTGTTGCCTTTTTAGGTAAAACTTTAAGATCAACGTTTAAGAAAAAAATTGATCGTCTAGTTTTGATTACATGCATAGCAGCAACGGCTAACTAAACTATTGAAAAATTCTTGTCGAGAGAAATCTGAAGTGGTGTTTTACGATATATTTTCATTAAGTTATTAATTTTCTCTTTCATTACCAACTTACAACCGTCTATGATTGCAATAGGATATGAACAGATAAGTGAGTAACTATATACATTATTAAGGTTAGAAATATTCATAAGAAAACTGCATTGAAAAGCAGAATTTCGAAAGATTTTTTTAGTGTAAAACTGACAGAAAGTGAATTTTAATAGTCAATATTTGAAAGCCGCAAATAATATGGTAAATAAACTCGCGGGGTTAATAAATAATTCTCATCTGCATAAGACAACTGCAGGAAAGCGCAGCGCGTGCCGCGTTCCATTGACCTACAATGTGCTGCAACCTACATACTGAGTTGGAAACAAGCAACCCACGATTAACCCGCGAATATGATGCATGCCACGTAGAAAATTGCCGGGTAACGACCACTGGATGAGAGCCGACGCTGATTTGATGACAGGATAGTTTTCGTACCTTACTCGTAAGCCTTGCAACTTACATCTGTAGATAATATCCATAAATATGTATGTGAGAACCTCAGCCTACTGACATATGATCGAATAAAGATTGCGCCAGATTGAATTGCGAATGAGGGACTTTCCTCTAACTCTGACGTACGATTTCTACGTTTACCTTGCCAATTACGCTGAATATATTGTGAACTCTTCTTGTAATTTGATTTGGAATGAAACTAATTTGATTCTTGATATTATTATGTTTATTACTTTCTTCATTTTGCTCGACTTTAAATGGTCTGGTTGCTTGGTTTACGCAAACATGGTAAGTTATAAATGTATGTAGGAAAAATAAATATTGAATACTAATAAACCTACATTTATCATTTTAACAGTCTATTAGGCACGATTTTAAGAGTTTCCATCGCGCGGGAGGCGTTGAGATTTTTATATCGATAGGAAGGCTTCATCTGACCTTTCTTATAGTTTTCTTTTACGTGCTTGCGTACAATATAATCATTAAAAAGAAACTTAGATTTCAGTTGCGACAATAACTCTAAATAAAGTAAGAAAGTTCGCAAAAAGGTGTTTGCGGTATCGATGAAGCCGCATTGTTTAAAGGGGACAGTTTCACTGCAAAAAATAAAATAATGCTGAAATTAGCTGCCCAGTCTTGTAGGACATAGTTTTCTAGGTGATCTATATCTCTTTGTTCTGCATTAGATTGTTCAATGATTTGTTAATAAATTACAACAGATTTGATTTTAGCCATTAAAATTTCGGAAGTCAACTATTTTTGGGGAAGAATCATGAGAATTAAAGGTATACCTAAGTTTCAGCATAAAACTTACAATACCAGAGGTAAAAGTGACACGATCAACAATTGAAATCTGAGTGGACGAACGGTAACCTAATGATAATTACCGATCGAGTAACCGGCGCTAATGTACCGGTAAATTGGTAAGAGTACGGATACTGTATGATCACCTTTTTATCCGATACATAACAGAAGTTAATTTTATTGGTTGGTTGGTTCCACTGAGCTATCTACTTATCAACAACTACGAATCGGATTTCTTATTATGAACGCTTGCATAGAAAAACTTCAACGGCTTTTAAAATCTGGTTACGCAACCTTTTACTAAGTGGAAACCATTATCGATTAAAAATAAATTGTTAATTAAATCCTATCAATGCACCTGCTAATTAAATTAAGTAAAACTTTAATTGCTACCATTTATTTTCTTCAAATCAAGAATTGCTAATTCGGCTTAGGCAAATTCTTTAAAAAGTGTTGTAAATCGATGAAATCAATGAACCAGTAAAGCAAGAAATTTTGATTTTCTACACTCAAAATTACGTACCGTGGCATTCCTTAATTGCTGCAAACATTGCTTTCAATATCTGTGAATTTAAAATTTAGATCAGATATGTACCTGTCGAAGAATATATCGATAGGTACATTTAAGCTACTCAGTTCATTACTTTAGAATTTAGATCTTGGTTGTCGATTATAAATTTGAAACAGTGGTTTCATTGTTGTGCCAAATTGTACGGTTAAAGTTAAAGGCGAGCATTTCTATATTTGTTGTACAAGTATCTGTCAAAACTTGGGATCAATTGAAAAAGATCCTAATCTGAAGAAAAATATTCCTTTTAATAAATTGCACACATTTATCTTCGACAGAAATCGACCATTTCTAGTAAATGTATCTTTGATTCAAAATAACAGCCTTTCACTTAGATAGTAACCTACAGTGTAAGATGTATTGCTTCCGAAGGGTAGCAGAGGTGAACACTGAGACGATAGGTCAACGATCATCAACTTCAATTGAACACAGATACAGATCTTGTAAATATGAATCAAGTTCGAGGTCGAGAATGGCACTTGCTTATTCAAACTCACGACGATTTTGCAACTAGTAGCACAAAAACAAGTGCAGAAGTTGTTAATAAAACACAATATACGGCGACGGCTTACTAAGATGAAGTGGTGTAGTAAAATTAATAGAGACAAAAAGCAGTCACACAAGACTTGCGTAGAAAAACGGGTGCAAGGGTTCAGTGCTCGGGGTAGCTCCTAACGAGTTCCCACAAGCTCCAGTGATGGTAATAACTCCACTCACAATGAGCAATCAGTTTCACTCACTATTATTGTATAAAGGGATAACGACCATTCCACATAAGATGCATTATTAGATGATAGTCACACAGGAGATCGAATTAGAAATATCACTGCTTTTGATTTCGATACTAACCAAATTAAAATTTGAGATACGACGATTCATACAGTAACAGTAGTTAGAGGCATTATTAGTTAATTACACATATGTAGCTTTCTAAAGTTCACCGATAGTATTCTGAGTCCATATAATAATTGGCGAAATTGAATGACAAATAGAATTAGATTTAAACGTCTCTTATGAAGTGGGTAATTTGGATTCAGTTAACGAGTAGTAATAGATAGAAACGATTCAATATATGATAATAAGTGTTATTATTGTCGACATTGCGAGCAGATGTCTTGACTATAAAAATGAACGAGGAATGTTAAATTGAAACCCGGAAGCGTCACTATTATTTTAAAGTGTTTATCTACACGCTATAGTCGAAATAACTTTCTAACAAAGAGTTTCGATTGGAATCCATTACCATTTGTCTTAATAGAGCTCTATCGATGTACCGAGTTTAAATGTTAGTGTATTTATCTGTGTGAAACGTAACAAAATTATTAGTGGAGTCATAATTATCATTGATTAACGCAGTTTATCTTTAATCTCCAATTTGTATAATCTGTTTATCGCATGTTAGATCTAAGCTCACGAAAATAAGTTGTAAATTAGTGAGCTTACACTTCTGATGAATCATTTCTCAATCATCGTTTTGTAAAAATAGAAACATGAAGCCGCATAAATCATCCTAAAACGATCATCAATTAGCTATCATTATAAGGCAATTTGTCAGGTGCTGTCCGAACGCGCGGAAGAAAGTTCGATTTGCAGTCGCGTGCCCACTTCTGTTCAAAAACGAACACAACATTAGACAATCGCCGCTTTTGAGTAATGAATCGTGTGTGAAATTGAAATGGCTTGATTTTATACGAGCTTAATCCTATACGTTCAAGTAAACACATAGAAGTTCAAGTTTTAATGATGTTGAATGGGCGGATAATAGCTGTTAGAGCTTTATTTTGGTTGTTGGAAATGTATTAGAAAGATTTATAGCCCATTATGTACATAACGATTTACCCAAACGAGCCGTCATGTGAAATTTTTCTTTGACGCCTTTTTTACTTTTGTGCGTGTACTATGGGACTGTTATATGTTTTAATTCAAATTAGTTAAGATGACGAAATGTTACAAGATAGTCTTCAAAGACACCAACCGCATTGTTCTCAATAAAATCTCTACGACAAAACAATATAAACGACATAATATAATGCTAGGCCTAAAATAGATTCAAGTCTATAATTTAGACATGAAATTATAGGTGAAATCGTATGAATAATCAAATTCCATCGACAATCTGTAACGCATTGTGGTAATGTAAAAAAGTATTCAACCTTTTTGTTGGGCCCTTTCTCTGTGGCCTTTCTACTTTTATGTTTTGTGGCTTCTTACACGTCCATATTGTTTATTTATCAAATTAAATTCAACTTATAGTTACTTTTTCACGTGGCCTACGAAATTGAATAGTAAATTAGAGGTAAGAACTTCCTAAGGTTATTAAACGAGAGGAATTTATAGTCAGGCTTTTTGTCGCACTATTTTATGAGGTATTTACAGTAATGCATCAGTCAGCTTATATTTTTTGTTAAATTTTCGTTGAACTTAACCGTTAAGAAGTTTTTTGCATTGAAAGAAGTCCTCTTAACGCGCTTGTTTGCTGCAGCTAGTTTTTCTGTATCAGACTTTACATCCAATCTAATGGACGTAAGATTTTATCAAGCCTTGAGCTAATTAGCATTTCCTCTGAAAACGACATGTGAATCGGATTTTTTAATCATTTTTGTTTAGGTGCTACTAACTCGTGAAGATTCATCATTCGCATAACAAATGGTTCGAGCGGACGCATCTTTAAATCAAGCACATCACAGTAATTTATTTCCGTTACGAATCTTTTTATCTGTGTCTATGACAGATGTTCGTTATGTCAGAAAGCAGCGCGGTCAGTAGTCTAATCGACACATTCTTAGAATAAACTAGTTGTCAGAGACATATAGGGCTGCGCGTAGTTACGCGTCGTTATTGCGAACTCACGTAAGCTCCAGTGCCTAATGAATGAACGTCTCTTCAAAGAGGCGGCTTGTCATACAAAACCTTATCTTTCTTCATCACAAGAAAGCTGCGTTAGAACATCTTGACAAGTGCTGCAACTCAACGTTAGCGTGTTTTCTTTCTTATAATAAACTGGAATGTGTATTGTTACCAGTTTCTAGTTGCTCTTACCAGACGCTCAGGTGCACGTATTTTCTATGAGGTCAATTAAAGCTTTTGCAGTCGACTACATAACTCGATTACGTAGCACAACGAATCCGTGCGTGTGTAATTTCGTACGGTCTTACACTTCTGTCGTATTTATTCTTTTATGATTGTTGTCGAGCTCGGACGACGCACGCACGCGCACTTGCTAGCTCACTTTCAATTTCGGCGCTAACGCTTATTGTAACACTGCCTTTGTTGTCACACCCGCCGACCAAACAAAACTGTACACTCGAACGGAACTACCTAAATCATTTAGCTGACGATTTACAAACAAAAATTGAATAGAGTCGCTACGACCAACAATTTTTCCAGAAAAACGAGAAAAGTAGAAGAGAAATTCACCATCTATAGATTGTCGTTCTATCTATTTCGTTGCTTATTACCGGGACAGTTTATGTATTGTTGTTGCTAAAATTTCTGGAAAATGTAAAAACCCATTTCAGTTATTAAATTAGATACGCAGATTGTCAATTTTTGGATCAATAATATTTTTAAGTGGTTCGTTTTTATTGTGGAAGTAATCCACACATTAGTGTTCGTGATCAAACGATTTCTAGTTGCGAAACATTGGCATCAAGAGCGCACCATCATGGTATGGGGTCGCATTGAGCTTAGCGCCTTTGATGGCAGGTTTTGTGCGCGGTTAGTGGCGCATTCGTGTGGTCTAAGTATAGGTGAAGCGCAGCTACACGCACACACCTTCATTAATAAATTCCAGTTCTATAAAAAGACTACATCACACGTTAAAAAACACATAAAAGAAAACTGCAAATGAATCGTCGGATATTGACAAAAACATCACTAAAAATAGTAAGACGAATCTGATTCATAATAATATACAACTGAATTTTCTAAGAATACATTACATGATAGATATCAAACTGAATATATGAATGGATTCAAACTTGATATTAATTTACTTTGTAACGTTTACCAAATTAACAAGTCACGACTGCGACCGTGTCACAAACGATTGCTTTTTTCTCGTCGCATCGCTCGTATTTGAAAACATGAACAGTTTTTCCAAAAGTTCTTGTAAAAGGAGACAGTGAAGGCCGATTATTCAAATGTAGTACAAAATTCCGATGCGTCATGAAAACGCTAGGCAAGTAGGTTAAACGTAGTCACCAAACAGTTTTTAAAGGTAAAACTTGTGGGAGAACAACGTTCCACTACGTGCAACAAGAGTTTCTTTAAAAGGGACAAAATGGAAAGCAATGTTAAGGGAATGTTCGTAGTTGTAGCGACTTTCTATTTAACTATGCAAATCGTTTTAATTAAGTTGTAGGTAATTGATACTATGCGAATGGATTATCGGTAAGGGACATTGGAATAAAAACTTGAGAAAATGTGGTATCGTAAAGTAGTTCTAAATAAAAGTCGTGGACGCGAATGTGGAACAAAATGTGGAACATTCATTATCTGGTCTCCGCACGATGTGATCAACAGCGTGCCGCGCACAGACACGCAACTAACAAAAACATGACAACAATCTAGACAACATGCTGTTCCCAGAGAAATAGAATACGTAATAAGAACTACTGTACCAGTAGACGATAATTTAATACAGCTGTTCGCTAATAATAGACAGGGCGAAAAACATGTCGGCGCCTGGCAACTAAATCGTAAAAGGAATAGGTATACTTTACTTAAACTTCAAAAATGTAAGTAACATAGTGTGGAATACGACTACTTTACGGATCGGAATATTAAGTTTCCTTAACTTTACAGCGGCCTTAACAACACAGGGTGTTTATATAAAATGGTCATTTTTAAACCCGGAATGAATACGTCACGTTTATTATTACTCGTATTATCCACTCTATGTGGCTCTCCGCTGTGAAGATTAGGTAAATACATTCTACCATATTCCAATCCCTGTGAGCTTTGAAGTAAAAATTCAGCAAAGGAATTAAAGAAGCCAATCGCATGGCTCCTTAATGACTATAGTGACTGCACACAGCTATCAATTTTCTCAAAATAAATATTTCTCTTAGCCACGCGGAAGCCACTGCTGTGTTATTTGAACAGGCGGCGCCGCATTAGCCAGCCGCAATGATTGCCGGCGAAAGGGCAATTTCCTAGACTCTGTTAACTCTAAGCACGAGCCAAGAAATTGTAAGGAAAAGCTGCACAACTCCATAGTCGTGGTCTACGGAAACGATGAAATAATAAATCACAATAATGACGGCGATATGATAGGATTTATTGTGCGTCGTTCTAGGACCGATCATGTTTTACATGAAGCTGTACATCCACGAGCATGAACAACAAAACGTCCGCCTGATCTATTACCTTCTTTGGCAGCAACTTTCCTATTATCTCATCAGTATGAAGTGTAAATATTTCAAGCTCACGTTTTGAAAAGCCGGCGGAGGTCAATTTTGATTAATGGAACGGGATGTCTTTAGTGTATCAGTGTTCATTTGTTTTTCAAGTGCGGCCTCTGCGGTATCAAACCGCTTTATTTAATGAGGTTGTTTTTCAAAGAGATTATTAAACGTCAAGCATGCTACAATGCATCTTATTTATTGCAAACATAAATGATAAAAATAATGTGCATCAAATTGATGTAATTAAATCGAAAAAGACACAGTGGAATCCTTATTACCGAGGTGATCCCACGAAGTATAGCTGTAGGATACATTACAAGTATAAATAGCTTTTATTTTATGACTAGGTTCATGAACGTTAGCTCCTTGTTTGTTGTCACAAGGAGCAATTAAATTCTATTTCTCCTGTCTAAATTAGCAAGCCAAAGCAAATTAACCATAATTGACTCGTCTGCTCTACCAGCCCCAAGTTTCTCATCCAAGCTACCCGTTTTGAGCGCGTAGAACTAACACGGCAAAACATCTAAGTGCGAAAACCACAAAACAACTACAGTCGTTTACTATAATAACCGGAACGTATAGACAGCTGGAAGCAAATCAGGAACAGTTTTATAATACATAATGATACAGTGTAAAGACTGCTCATTGAAATACTCCAACACGTAAAACCACCGCGGGCGATAGCAATTTGTAAGGCCTGCAAACCTAGTCTCATTCTTACCACTTTATGACGCCTATATTTACCGATCTGCGAATGTGTCAGTTAATATTAATACTACGATTAGAAGACATAAAACTGTTACGTTATTGTACTTAATATGATCCAGCAGTAATGTTATGGATACCGGTAATAGTTTCCTCCCTTTTGTAGAAGTGTTATGATCGCATTAAGAACAAGAATTTGTAGTACCTACAGTTAAGCCGTTAGATTTACGTCTTTCCTATATCTTTTCATGGATATCTACTTAGTTTTTATTTTAAGTGGATGGGTGGCAACATTCATCTGTGAACTGATAATATTACTTGATCTGTTGAAACCTGGTCTTCCTAAGGTCGTAGCGAAGGTCGACAGGCCCTTTAACTTAAACTAGAAACTTTCAAAATTACTATGGATAAGGAATTGTCTGTACCAGTTCTTGAATCAATGTCGATTTGTGCGATTGATCGGAAAAATAAACGCTTTTCTTGTTTGAACGTCATTCTTCTTAACAGCCGCGAGAAGGGATGGTGGATAGGAATGCTCTTTTCTTAAGTCTTAATATAAACTGCAAGAACAACGCACCATAACTCGAAGCAAAATGAGATTCTACAACGAGAAAATACATGTACACAAAAACGTAAACGATAATCCGGTGCTCTAAATATTTCACTTAAGCTCTAAGAACACCTTGGATATTATATTGTAACACTATCAATAACCGTCACAGTCTCTAAGCTTTTTATTGGCATCCATTACTGGCACGTTACAGCACACCTAATACAGCCGACAGGGAAAAACTATATACAACCTACAGAGTCACGACCGCTTACTCTATGGGAAACATAATCTAATACAAAATCAGCTGAAGCCAATCTGCTACTGGTTTTAATATTCCATTCAGTGACTCCGGGGCAAGATATGATACATTACCAGGAAACATCGCAGAAAACTGAACAGCAGGGAATTATAATAAAACGTGATCGCTTGTAGGAATTATATAAAGTAATAAAGGCAACGATACATTGGCGATTGTTATTAGCAATTGTTTTAAACTAAGCAACGTTGTAAGCGATTTAATCAATTAATAAGAGGGGAATAGCGCGGCCTGTCACGATAGAAATTAAAGTCGGTTTCTTATTGCATCGAGGGATTGGCCTGTGAGCGCCGGGTCTAATCGTGATCAGAACGCTTCGCCAATTTAATATATTGACAGTACTGAACTTTCTACAAATAACGTCATGGAAAACAAAACGAATCAATAATTTAGAAGCAAACATTAGAGCCATTAAAATTATAGTAACGTAATTGAAGTTTTATATAAATGAATACCTACATGACTGTACAGACACAGCATGCGTGTAATACGTAAGGATTAAACCAAGATAATTTAAATAAAGCCGCAACAGTTCAAAAGTACTTTTTATCTGAAGAATGCAACAATTTTATAATTGAGATATTCACAAAACGATTTTATCAGGCGTGAAACGATGGTATCTGTGTTTCGGTGTGCAAGTCTTCAATAGGTAATTTACGACGCATGTGCGTGCAGGGGTCCCGATACGCCCGATCGGCCAGTACGCATGTAGCCAGAACGAGTTTCGCACCATAGTATCGCAGTTAGCGGAAGAATCAACTAATGACCGTTGTTCAAAACGACGGAACACACCTGCTACGGCTATTCTCCGTGTTACACAAGAATATGTAATTTATCTCTGAGAAACTTCAGGTGCAACAATACCTCTATTACAAAGTAGAAACCTAAAGCTAGCTTAAGTGTTTGCTAAGAAAGTGAAAGCCCAAAATTTCAATGTGGGCAATATTTTATTACCACTGTTTTTGATAATGGTGCAATTATATTGGAAAGCCTTAAACGTAAAATTTATGCAGCACATAAATAATGGCATAGTAAAGTTACGAGTTTTGCTTAAAATACTTTCTAACAATACGTGCGGTGATATACGACCATTATTGGGCTCGGGTGCGAGAAACTTTCGTTCGTTAAGGTACGAGAAGACGCCATTATTTGAAAACAAAACGAAATGCTTCGGCGAACTGGTCGCTGCGATAAACAGTAACAAAAAAGCAAAAGAGCACGAGCCATGACACCGGCAAAATACGAAAATAGCAGCAGTAATTCACTGCAGTATTTCCGAGCATGATCAACCATTAGAGCTTGGCGCCGCTTGCGGAATAGATGTCCAGAGTTCAAACGGTAACCAACACAAAAATCCAATTACGACAATGATCGAACGCACTGCAAAAAATGCTTTATTCGTTGTCACACGGAGAGTTGCATCACGCTCACCGTTAATATGACACACAAACGGCATGTAAGTAAGACTGATCAACAGGGAAGACAATGGATTTGAGAGAAAAAGAGATTAATTGAGCGGTGATCGCAACGGAGACTGATGCCGACAGCGATTACCGCAAGCACTCTTAGAACGGGACCAGCTTTTGTGGGCATTTCCCGGGCCGAGCAACAGATACATGGCATGGACAGCTAGATTAGATGGACACAAAAAATACGTTGGTCCGAAGTAGCCTTGTTTATGGATATAATGGATTTCTTGCCGAAGAGGTATTGTACTTGGTTTTTGCAAAACTGCAGAACACTGGAAGCTTAGCTTAGCAATAACTGCAAACTTGGACGGCGTTTGCGAAGCATCTTATATCTAACAGATAGTTCAGAATATGGAATCGTGTGCATAGTTTTGGACGCTGCCGTGGCATTCTTGCTGTCCTTCCGGTAGCGTGCATGCGCATTTTTCCGCATAGGCAAATAGGACCGTTTACGAGTTCTAGCGGGGTTGCACTAGCCAATTACGTGTCGGCGAGGTATTCATTACATAGGAAGATGCTGAGGAAAATGTATAGGCGCTGGGCGCACCAACAGCGCCTGGATAAGCGTAATGTACGATCGGTACCGCCTTATCGGGATATCGGTTCCCTGTACACCGCGCGTGCCTTTGCATACATAGATGCGGCTGCATCGATACTCGACATCGCATAGAATATTGTCGTGTCTCCACGTTCGTCCTGGAGGCCGCTGGGAACCCGCACACAATGAAGACCACTGCCTCTCGTTCAGATGTAAATCTTTACCCACTCGTTTTCAATAGTTCGCATTGTTCTATTTAACGATACAATTCAAGCGAATTTCTCCAACTTTCGTGAGCGCTTTATAAGGAAAGTAAGCGTTTGTAACGTCAATGTAAGTAAATTTATCGTGTCTGGAAACTTTATTAAGAAATATGGATTTTAAAGTTTTAGAGCGAGGCTCGTTATTGTGTGTCGGCTTAATGGCGAAGATGCTCGTGCGCTTGCGCCGGTAATATCGACTGACAATCTAAGGAAAATCTATGTGCGTTTAGCACAGGCCGTATCTCAAAGGCATAATATGAGTGGACCACGCATGAACCATGCGGTAATAGTAGATTTAATACGCGATAAATTCAATTTATCTTATTAAAGGTGGGTTATCTCGGCTAGCGAGGCGTGGCGGTTGTGTCGCGGACCAGCGTGGGTAGGGCTCCTATCGTACAAGTCAAATCTTTGCTTCGCCCAACCGTCGTTCTCTCACTTATCTTGCGGCCTACGCGTTGACTTGTGAACGTTTATTTAAATAAGGACAACATATTAAGTAAGCAAGTACTAAATTTTGCATTTAGTTGGTTATTTGTAGATCGTTTCTCCTTATTAATATTCGGGTGGCAATTTCTTGATGATAGTCTGCAATTGTTGAATCAACTAGCCTATAACTCTGTTTCCAATTTCCATTATAACGAGAACAAAGCAGGTATCTAACAAGCCGTTTCCAGACCATTTGTCTCTTATAAATTATTTGCATTCGCGCCTCAACTTCTACGAATATAAAGTGGGCACACATCCTTATCTAGTGACTGGAAGCGGAGGCCATTAATTTACCATTGGAGGGGCACACCTCGAAAATGTTATTTATTTTAGTTTTCACGCCTTGTTTGGTGCTTGTTAAAGTGATCTGGCTACTTGAGCGTGCTGTAACAAATTCCCTGGCAGACACGGCAATCTGTAACTCGATCTGGGGGACGTAGCTTAGGATCTCCGAACTGTTTATCTTGCAGGTTTCCTGAATGTCACGACATTGTAACTATGTTCGACGGCGACGCTCGATGTATCGATACATCACTCGCGTCGCCTTAGTTACGGCTGATCCGGAGTCAGTTAATATCCAGTGATTGCGCAAGTTTCTTGGTTATTTGTTTAGCAGATAATATGTTTAAAGCGTTTATTAGAAGCTGATTTAAAAGCATTTTGCAATTAATGATATGAATAAGGCAAAGCTGGGTGGTAATCAAGTCTAATTGATCTTTAAGAATTGTAAGTCGACTTTGATGGATCGAATATGATATTGTTACGCGCCAGAATTAATGTCGGGTACATTAAGTTACTACTAGCGCCATCTAGTATCGAGTAGCAGAACTAGTAGAGTCAAGTACCTTCTAGACATTTCTTTGCCAGAACATTCTACACTTCTCGGTATCTGGTCAGTCGGCAGCGGTAGTTACGAGTACTTTCCAGATGTTTCGAGAATGGAAGTTTCTAGAATAAACTGACCTATAAAAGGAGCGCGTATTCCGCGACCGGGTCAGTATTGGATTAGCGATACAAGCGAATACTTCGGAAGCGATCTTCAAGTGCGAATAAAGTGATCAGTGGTGAACTTGTGATTAGTGAGTTTAAAAGTTGTAATTAGTGTTTTTAAATTAAAGTGTCATTTTGGTTATTTAATCGGCTGTTTTTACTGTCACGAACCCCAAGCTCGTAACAATTGGTGTCAGAAGTGGGATATTTAAATCATGCCGATTCTACCAAAGGACGACACGGAGGGTATCCGTACCCGGAGTCAACGCCAGCAGGAGACGGACCAGAGGCGTTTTGGAGGTACAACGCCGCAGACCTCGGAGGGCCAGTTGCCGATCATGGAGGCTGGTCCGTCCACAGCAGCTCCAACATCTGCAGGACCAGACTTTGCTGCACTGATGATGATGCTGCAGGAACAAGCTTGTCGGCTGGAAGAACAGCTGCAGCGAGACAAGGAGGAACAGGCTCGCCGACAGGAGGAACAGGCTCGCCGACAAGAGGAACAGGCTCGCCGACAAGAGGAACAGGCCCGTCGGTTGGAAGAACAGCTGCAGCGTGACAAGGAGGAGCAGGCGCGCCGTCAGGAAGAACAGATGCTCCTTATGAAGGACCTTCATGCTACCCTCGGAAAAGCCATGAAGGAGGTGAAGGATAAGGTTGCTCAGCATGACAACCGCCTGTCAGAAGCTGAAATCCAGATCAGCAAGTTTAATAACGTCATTGCTGATGTTAAGAAAGAGTTGGGCAACCTAAAGGTTGGAGATGGGATGACAGTTTCCGTAGCTACTACACCTTCGCTACGTGGATTCAAAGTGCCGCCGTTCGATGGGACATCTTCCTGGTCAGCCTATAAAATACAGTTTGAGGCTGTTATGAAGGCGAATGGGTGGAGTAAAATTCAGGCCATGACTGCTCTCACCCTAGGCCTGCGCGACCAGGCCTTAACTGTCCTAGAAGCTCTCGATAAGGAAGTGACTTATGAGCAGCTTCTTGAGGCGTTGGAAGCTAGATATGGCGACGTTCATCTGGAACACGTGTTTCGTGCGCAGCTCAAGGATCGCGTGCAACGCAGCGGTGAAAACCTGCAGCAGTGGGCCCTTGAAGTGGAGAAGCTGGTTCGAAAAGCTTACCAGTCCGTACCTGCGCTCATCGAAGGGAACCTGGTGCAGGCATTCACCGATGGAATCCGCGATCTTGAAGTTAGAGCTGCTGTGAGGCTCGGGCACCACGGGACGCTTAAGGACGCTTTGGCTCATGCACTGGAGGTGGAAGCTGTGCGGCAGGATCATCGTTCCCATCGCGTCAGGGAGGTTGCAGCGGCTACAGTTCGCGAACATTCTAAAGGATACAGCCCTAGGTGCTATGGCTGTGGTGAAAGTGGCCACCTTCGATCCAGTTGCCCTAAGCGAACAATAGAAAGGGAAGCTGTGTGTCAGTATAGTCGTTCCCACCGCGGCAGGGAGGTTGCAACAGCTGCAGTTCGCGACCGATTTATAAGGTACCGTCCTAGATGCTACGGTTGTGGTGAAAGGGGCCATCTTCGATCCAGTTGCCCAAAGCGAACTGCGGAAAGGAAAGATAGCCGATTTACAGAAGGTAGAGCGGCTAGCAACAGCGCCAAGCGGCCGCAGGAATACGACTTGGTGACGGAGCATCGCAGCGGAAGATCTTATGGCAACTCAGACGCATTGTCAAGAAGACCTTGTTCCGAAGACTGCAAGCATTGTACTAGACAAGAGGGTAAAGAAGTCGTACCTATGAGGATGCTCAAGACAGACCTCAGCAGCGAGTGGAAGGAAAGCCTACAATGTGCACAGCAGGAAGATTCGGACATCAAGCCGATTCTGGAGTGGATGAAGGCCAGTGCTCCTAAGCCCACGTGGAGTGACGTCTCAGCGATGAGTTCGATCACAAAAAGTTATTGGGCCCAATGGAACAGCTTAGTGATTCAGGATGGAGTCCTGTGCCGTAAATGGGAAAATGCTCGGGGAGACAGCTGTCATTTGCAAATGGTTGTCCCTAAAGCAAAAGTACCGAATGTCCTACAGCTGTACCATAATGGTTCTTCAGGAGGCCATATGGGAGTAAAACGGACTCTACTGAAGATAAGAGAACGGTTTTACTGGGTCCACTGTCGTGACGATGTCGAGGACTGGTGTCGCAAATGTACAAGTTGTGCGGCTGTAAAAGGACCTCAGACTCGCAGTAGAGGTGCATTAAAATTGTACAACGTCGGTGCACCATGGGAAAGGATAGCCCTAGATGTTGCGGGACCTTTTCCGGAAAGTGAAAGTGGTAACAAGTATTTCATGGTTGTAATGGATTACTTCACTAAGTGGCCGGAAGTCTTCGCCATTCCAAATCAAGAAGCCTCAACAGTTGCAGATAAACTAGTTCATGAAGTCTTCTGTCGTTTTGGAGTACCCTTGGAGATTCACAGCGATCAAGGAAGGAATTTTGAGTCCAAAATATTCCAGGAAACTTGTCGAGTTATGGGTACTCATAAAACGAGAACAACTTCTTACCACCCACAATCGGATGGAATGGTGGAACGATTTAATCAGACATTGGAGAGATACCTGGCAAAAGTCGTGGAAAACCGGCAACGCGATTGGGACAAGCATATACAACCGTTTTTGCTGTCATACCGAAGTGCTGTTCACGAAAGTACATCGGTGACACCAGCCTTCGCCAACTTCGGAAGAGAATTGCGGCTGCCTGCAGATCTGATCACCGGAATACCACCTGATGCCCCACGCAATATAACCGATTATGCGAATGACTTGCGGAACAAAATGAATGACATTTATGAGCACGTCAGACAATCGGGCCAGCAAATGTCTGAAAAGATGAAAACCCGTTATGACCGTAAAATGAACAATAAAGGGTTCGACGAAGGTTCACTAGTGTGGTTGCACAATCCAGTTCGCAGTAAAGGGAAATCTCCTAAGCTTCAAGCTAAATGGGACGGGCCGTACCGGATTGTGACAAAAATTAACGACGTGACCTACCGTATACAGAAAGGTTCAAGAAGTGCTCCTAAGATCGTCCATGTGGATCGACTGGCGCATTATTATGGGACCGATAATGCTCGGGACGAGCATGTCTTAGGAGGGGGCAGTGTTACGCGCCAGAATTAATGTCGGGTACATTAAGTTACTACTAGCGCCATCTAGTATCGAGTAGCAGAACTAGTAGAGTCAAGTACCTTCTAGACATTTCTTTGCCAGAACATTCTACACTTCTCGGTATCTGGTCAGTCGGCAGCGGTAGTTACGAGTACTTTCCAGATGTTTCGAGAATGGAAGTTTCTAGAATAAACTGACCTATAAAAGGAGCGCGTATTCCGCGACCGGGTCAGTATTGGATTAGCGATACAAGCGAATACTTCGGAAGCGATCTTCAAGTGCGAATAAAGTGATCAGTGGTGAACTTGTGATTAGTGAGTTTAAAAGTTGTAATTAGTGTTTTTAAATTAAAGTGTCATTTTGGTTATTTAATCGGCTGTTTTTACTGTCACGAACCTCAAGCTCGTAACAATATCTAGACCCGATGAACAAAAACATTTAACTAATTTTAAGAAGTTTATTGGACAGAATTACAAAGTTACAAATGTCTTCCGTTTTTTAATTGAAACCCTTGAATCAGTCTTCCCTAACCCAGTTTACCAATTGGCTAACAGGATTCTAAACTAATCGTCATTAAAAGATAACGGTTGAACCGTTGTTTAATGGCAGTTTAACATCAATATTTATACCCTACAGATTATTCTATCAGACGCGAATGCTAACATTATGTTAATTTAAACGATAAATATACTAGTGACAATAATGCCATCCTTAACTAATGCTAATCGGTGTCTCCTTAGATTTACTGGACTTTTCGAAGATCTATGTAATCTGCGGTTCAAGGGCTCTATGCAGTGTAAGATTTATTGAGTCAGTTTATAGTGTTTAGATTGCAACAAACTTCTTCCTTTCTGCGGAACCAGTGCAAGTGCGTAGGCTATCTTGAGCATGTTTTGTATATTTAGTAACTGCTGTGGCATTCGTTTTAACTTTAGCGGAATTGTAAGTTTTGAGTTCTAGCTTCGTCTACCGTCTGCTTTAAGTCTACTTGACTCTTTAATTGTATTTGAAATTACATATGTATCTTTATTACGAACATGTAGGTATGATTTCGGTCTGTCATTCGTAGATCTTAGGCAGTCCTTACGGATTGTTAGAAGCCACAAAATCTGACACCAGTCTTGCCAAGAAGTACCGTGTTACCATATTACTGGGTTTTGAAGGTCAGATAGTCAATCAAATAAAATATTGATATTCAGCTGAACCCGGTTTGTCTAGAAACCGATCCAAATATAGTTAGGAAAAAGCTAGGCGGATGATAACAACAGAAATTTGTATCAGCAGCTAAGGATTTCCGATGCATCGTATGCAATTATGGATTGATTAATTCTAATTGTTACGAATGTAACAAATAATAATACGCAGCATTATGTGACATCTTCTGCGAAGCAGTAATGCTAGCGAAGGAGGAGGCAGGCCGCGCGAAGGAAAGGCAAGCCCTTCGCCCCAACCGCCGCTCCAGGAGAAGACGCTCCGGGCGCCGGGAGTCGCAGGGAACGCCCTGCGACTCCCGGCGCCCGGAGCGGCCACCGTAGGCGCGGGCCTTCGAACGGCGAGCGTTGGGTGGCTCGCTGTCCGATCACCACAAGGCCCGGTCGATGGCGCGTTGTGTTTCACGCGCGCCTCAAAGAGATGTCAGCATAGAAGACGGAGCCCGCTAGGGCCGGAGCCTGCCAGGATTGTGGAATTTGTTCGAAAGAGTCACCGCGGCCCTGGAACACAAAGGGCTTTAGAAGGAACACGGATGGGTTTTAGTCAGTAAGAGTCTGACACGCCCTTCCGCTCCACCCAGAGCGGAAGAAGTCATTTGATGAATTCCCATCCTTAAAAAAAACCATTATGTGACAAACGACATTGTATTGAAATAGGTTCATCTATTTAACCTGTTTTAATGCGAGGTTTATTTATTTTATGCGTACCTTTACCTTATAGAGTTAATTGAAACTTTAAGGGCCTTCAATGCGATTTATTGTGTTCCCATTTATGGTCGTGCGTTTGGTTTCAATATTGTTTCAGACGTACAAAGCTGACTCATGACGAACTGCTATACGCGTGTGTCTGTTCTGTTTGTTACCTATTAGCGCCTCAACTACTGAATCTGTTATATCGGAGCTTAAACTTTGCCAAACCCTTTACCGACTATTCATCCGTGTTTTTTCATTTACTTTTGCGTTCTAGGGCCGCAGTAACTCTTTCGAACAATCCCGCAAGCCCGGCAAGCACTGGCCCTGGTCCAGTTCAGCATTTATGCCAGACAACTTGTGCCTGACGCTAGTTTTCAACTGACTCTTTAGTGACATTATTAATTAACAAAGCCGTCGAAAATCGAATTTTCTGGACATACTCAACATCATTTCACTTGTGAACAACGATTAATAGAATAGTGTTCGGGTTCCTACGAAGAGATATTAAAGAAATGACCTCCAGTGCTATGCTAAAACGAAAGAACTTTAGTACCGTACCTATTTTGTAATATTTATTATAAAAAAGGAAAACTGACTGACTGACATATCAACGCACAGCCGAACTGAAACTTCTTTAATTGCATAATAATGTCAAGCCATTGTGGGCGTGCGCATGAAATTTAGTTTTTACTGTTTTTTGTGCGCACAGATAACAAATATTTTTTAAAGTTGTGTTCGCCACTATTTGTCAGCCACGTTCCATCGTCTGCGCAACAGTCTGTTGCCATATTCTAAACGTTTTATTTATTATATTTTCACCCATATATTTTTCTTCTTTATTTCGTTTTTGTTACTTTTTATGCTGCTCCGATCGACGTCATTCTGTAACTGCCGGCTGTCGCTGAAAACCAGCGCTGTGCGCAGCATTATGCTTAGCGATGGCCGTTTTGCGTGAATGTGACGCTTATCTTCCCAACTTGCATAACTTTTCTAATTTTGTTTTGTGTATATATCAGTCATTTAGTCATGTTTGGCGCAAATAAACTCTTTTTCTTTATTTCTTTCTTTCAAACTGAACGGAAGAATTTTTGGAAATTCAATAAATAAGATCTTAATAATACCTTTTTCTATTTAGAGCTGATTTCTATGGTCAGAAATCTTTTTCCTGAGGAAAATCTGGTGGTTTGACAGCTTTTGTACAGATACTACATATGTCAATCAGACATTTTATTCTTCAAATAAACATTATCTCATCATCATCTTCCTAGCCTTTTCCCAATTATATTGGGGTCGGCTTCCAGTCAAACCGGATTCAGCTGAATACCAGTATAAACTACTTACGTGGAGCGGCTGCCTGCCAGACCTCCACAACCCATTAACTGGGTAACACGGTACTCATTGGTAAGACTGGTGTCAGATTTTCTGGCTTCTGACTATCCGTAACGACTGCCAAAGATCTACAAATGACAGCCGGGACCAACGGCTTAACGTGCTTTCCGAGGCACGGAGGAGTATCGGTATGTTAAGATGGTCACCCATCCACAGACCAACCTCGGCAAGTGTTGCTTAACCTTGAAGATCGACCCGTGCGCATTATCTAACGATTGATAAATTTGCCCTTAGTTGTTATGGGCTGTATGTGTCTACATCTGGGTTAGAAATCTCTAACTTAGGATGATAGTTTTCTTCCTCTCCGAAATAAAAAATAACGGTATTATAAGATAAATTCGGGCATGGTTATGTACCGTTGGATTGAGAAGATTGACATCTTTTGGGAAGTTATTCCCTGCCAGTTTATTTTAGAATCCATCTATCATTTTAACAGGAGAGTGTGACATTCTATCAGGTGTCGAAAAGACCTGGAAATTTAAAAAAAATGTGGTATTCACATACGCATCGAAGTATCGCACGTCAAACGTAAACATTTTGGAATTTCGATAATTCTTATAATTCCTATCGCTGATTTATTGTCACTACTGACGGTCTAGTAGTCAAGTTTAATTTTGCGGTAGCACTACTCTGCCGTCGTAACAAAAAAGACGTATTTACACAAAACGTCATTTTTAGGGTTCCGTACCAAAAGGGTAAAACGGACCCATATTACTAAGACTTCGCTGTCCGTCTGTCATCAGGCTGTACCTCATGAACCGTGATAGTTAGACCATTGAAATTCACAGATGATGTATTTCTGTTGCCGCTATAACAACAAATACTAAAAAACAGAATAGAATAAATATTTAAGGGGGCTCCCATACCACAAACGTGATTATTTTGCCGTTTTACAGATAATGGTACGGAACCCTTCGTGCGCGAGTCCCACTCGCACTTGGCCGGTTTTTTGTTATGACGGCAGTATTAGTTGTCAAGTAAGAATAGCAATGTGATGTGGTAATGTGATAATGACATTTTCTTCATATTTCAACATTTTTATAAGACACCTAGCTACTGGTGCTACTACAAGTTGCATGTATGTTACCGGTAGGCAAACGTCAGTAATCAGGTGTCCAGTTACCGATGTAATTTTATGATGATTACATCTAAAGACCATAGCTTTACTTCTTATAGACATGCAACACGATCGTATAAGTGCAAATTAGGTGCTTTATACGACTGTTTGTTTCTATGTCTTATTAGAGGTGTCTATATATTTCTTTATTTAAGAATTTGCTCGTTTCGGTCTTTGTCAGATTGATTTAGCATAGTTATCGATCTGTTCGATAAAATCTTCAAGCGATTGAATTACGGTACTGGAAACTTAATCCCGGAAACTCCCGAAGCTTAGTTTATGTATGATATAAGATCTGATCTGTGTTACGATAGACGGCGCTGTCTGCCTCTAAGATCAACCCTTAAATCAACAGCAGCAACAGGAAAAGATAAGCCAGTCTAGGGTAGTCTATCTTTTTGTAGTCGATGGCGATGAGTGTAGTCGTCGATAGGGTTCTCTGTGACATCCGGGAAGGAATTAACACTACTTACTAATGCCATACAACATTGAATACCTACACTACATACCCATTTCTAAAAACCTAGCCAATCAAAATACCTATCTATTTTTAAAATACGAGAATACTTATGTATAAAGCACTACTTATTTGTTTATAAGGAAAAGCTGATAATTATAGTCACCCGTATGATGACTATAATTATCAGCACCAAGTAATGCGGTAACATCACTAAAGGCTCAATCGTAGGTGTTATATTAGCATACCTACCTGCATAAATGCTTTCATTGGAACGCGAGAGTGCATGATTAAATTATGTACACGTTATGTCAAACAGCATAAATTATAAAGCCAGTTACACAAGCGTGTTTAGCTAACTTAGTTATACTTAGATAGTGACTACGCGTTGAACTCTTTACAATGAAAATACCACTTCAATGAAACTGAGACAAGAAAATGAACAAAAAATAATATAAAAAATTGTTTAAAAATTTAAGCTTTTATTTAAACCCTCTAGAAAGAAAAAAAACGTGTATGTTCTAAGGAGAGGGAGGATCGATGAGGATTTGCTTCGTCTGGAGCCAACCATGGATGGAGAATCAGGACATAGATCTCATAAAAAAAACAACGGGTTGCACTCCGGGAGTGCCAGCAGAAGTGAAAACTTGAACATAAACATTTTTGATATTTTGCGGATATAAAATATATTCATTTTGCGCCGGTCTACTCTCCCTCCGTCTTACGATTTTTCGATCAGGTCACGTGTCCTGACGCGAGTTTAACATTTTTTACTCATCCCAAAAAGTGCACAACGCCGCTAAAGAAGTTTTCACTTTAAAAAATAATGTCATCTGTACTAAACCAAAATTTAAAATTACAACTCTTGGAAGTGGTTCTTATTCAGCTTGCAAGATTTGACCTAAACAAACTAACAAACATTGCAAGATGAATAAACAATTGTGGAATTGCAAAAACTTGAAAATATGAATGAAAATATCCTTCTTAATATAGGGGCTTTGAGACAAAAAACAATTTAAAATAACATTGACTCCGTTCGTGATCTCGCGGTTGTTGCAAATGTACACAGAGTCACAGATTGTTGGGGCACACCTCAGGTGGTCTAAGATGGCGAAACTACAAAAAGTATGTACTATAAATTGTTTGAGATAAAACTGCACGTTTTTGTGTGTGCTCAAAAATATAACGAGGTTGATTCGAAGTATTTTTGAAGTGAAAACTTCTTTAGGCGCGTTGAGCACGTTTTGGATGAACAAAAATCATGGAACTCGCGTCATCGTCACCGAACGCTTTCCAAATTCAAAAATAATAATCTAATAGCTCGACGATACAATTCACAAGTTACTTTTCACGTCCATCGGCAGTCCCCAAAGACTGCCCCGCATGTTTTTTTTTTTGTCTAGGCTTGAATAGGTACCTAGAATTTTTAATACCTGTAATTCAAAACTATATGGTGCCTTTTAATTCTTCGGCAATCTTTAAGATGGTGGCGATTTCAGGGTTGATCTCATTTACAAGTGAAAGTACTTGTGAATGGGATCAACCCTGAAATCGCGAAAAAAGGAGTGTGTTCATAAAACTAAAAATAAATAAGAAGACGTCAGTTTTCATGGGGTTTCATACGGAGGCACTGAACAGACTCAGTTGAAACAAACTTAACAAGTAACATTAATACTTACCTTACTTACCACTTTTGGGAGATTAATTAGAAAATTTTGCAATTCAGTTTTGGTCATATTTGAAGTTGTTCAAATTCATGAGTACATTCAATCCCTGTTACCGAAGAATTAATTCATTAGATATTTCATCAGGTTTAAATCTTGCGGTATCTCAACCCCGGCAAGAACTAAAATGGAGAGCCTATTAAAATTGTATAACCGATACATAATTCATTGTCAATAAGCGAGAAATGCTGTCTAATCTCCATCAGATTTCAGTCGGCGGAACGTGGATATTCCACTTGTCATCTTAGGCTTGCGTTTAAATACGCAAGGCGCTTAAGGCCTATGCCTTAGGCTCTTAGGTAAAGCCCGTTTACACGAGTATGTGAAAGGGGAACTAGGATTTTTATTTTGAGCATACCTGGGCTTTGTCGGCAAAATTGTGCGAAGGAGTTTCGCTCCTGGGACTTCTCTTTATTTTTAGCTTTGATTGTTAAATCTGGTATGCATGAAATCACCACTTTATAACTCTGATTTACGAGGTAACGTCCAATCCTTTATCAACCTTTCAAGCGATGAAAGTATTGAATACTTTAGTAAGGAACCCTCAAATCGAGAAAAACAGCTTTTCCGTGCATGGTTTTGATTTGTGCGAACATAAATGTAACTGAGCAGAGGATTTCTTTTTTATGTTTCAGCTTTAATCTTTAACCTTTTGAACGCCATTGTCACGTATACATGACAAGCAAGCGCGTGGCCTGTACGCCAATCGTCAAAAATATGTGACAAAAAGTATAGCGAATTTATGGTTTGGCGCCGGAGGCACGCCGATGCGTTTATGCTCTGGCGTTCAAAAGGTTAATCTCATTTAAATTTGTTTATATTCATGAACATTTACACCGATAAAAAATTCTTATGAATTAAAAGTCACCTGTATTATGTTTTTATAAAAAGCTACTTTGTGATGAGTCACTCACAAGTATTAGTGTAGCGTTTCGTAGTACCTACGACTCGTAGCACACTGTGATCGAGTGCTACGAGACTAAAACCAGTTTCAATAACACGATACTTCTTATAATTTTTAGGGTTCCGTACCCAAAGAGTAAAACGGGACCCTATTACTAAGACTTCGCTGTCCATCTGTCCGTCTGTCACCAGGCTGTATCTCATGAACCGTGATAATTAGACAGTTGAAATTTTCACAGATGATGTATTTCTGTTGCAGTTATAACAACAAATACTAAAACACAGAATAAAATAAATATTTATGTATGAGAGCCCCCTGCTCTCATACAACAAACGTGATTTTATTGCCGTTTTTATAGATAACTAGCTGCCACCCGCGTGAATGTCGAAATTTATCTCAAGGGAACATAATCCCGGGATAAAAATTATCCTTTGTTCTTTCCCGGGACTCAAACAATATCTATACCAAATTTCATCTAAATCGGTTCAGCCGTTTGCGCGTGAAGAAGTAACAAACATACACACACTCACAAACTTTCGCCTTTATAATATTAGTGCGATGTGGTGAGATGTGTTAATACGGAACCCTTCGTGCGGGAGTCCAACTCGCACTTGCCGGTTTTTAATCATTGCGAATACACTAATTATCCTGTGTCACAGCCCGCAGGTCCAAGAACTATGCATAACTTAAGAATATTAGCATTATATGAAACCAATCCAAAAATGATTAATATTAAATTGCTAGCGGTAAGTACTGAAAGCTAATGAGGCTATAACGTTGAACATTACTAAGCTGAATTATTAGCTAAAATTCCCGTTTATTTACAGAAGTGGCTCTAAAATAATGTTTTCTTTACAGTATCTGAGATAAGTCATAGCTTGCCTTTGTACCTCTGTTAGCGCAATCTACAGTCCAAGATTTATTGGACAGATGCGGAAATAAATCAGCGATTAAGGATGGCCTAGGATCGTAAGGTCACTTTAAGACCCCTGGCCTACAAAATGTCTTTTATATTTCGAGATAAGAAACACGTACAGCAGACGTTACTTATGGTAAAAGTCGCGTCGTAATGTGCTACGAAAAAGTGCTACGAATTACGAGTAATCCGTAGCGTTCACGAGCATAATGTTATTATTATGATGGTTTGTATTATATGGGCAATAACGGCATCTTTTCTCGTGTCGGCACGAGCATGAGCAATGATCATGGGCTATTGTATTAATGGATCATGTCGAATCTATCTGCTTAGCCTTTTCCCAACATAGTTGGGATCGGCTTCCGGTCTAACCAGATGCAATTACTAGTATTTTATATTATGCGACTGCCTCTGTGCCTGCGGAAGTGGTGACGGGCGGGCGTTTTGGGGGACTGTCTTTATGTAGAACTTTGACGTTCAAAAAGTGCTGGCACTCAGCCTAATTTGAATAAATGACTCTGGATTTTGATGCAACTTCGACAACGCAGTAACTGGGCAATACGCATGCGCGTGCAGTTGGCTACAGTAAGGGTAGGCCAGCCCATACATAATGCCCAAAAAAAATATTTCGTCCACTTTCAAAGTGGACGTGATTTCAACCCTGAATAATGTGGTGAGTTCTTTTTTTGTGCGTTATGTATGGGCTGGCCTACCCTTACTGTAGCCCACTGCACGCCCATGGCAATACGATACCCCTTGCCAAGACTAGTGTTCGATTTTCTGACTCCTACAATAAGCAGACAGGATCATGCCTTGCCGAGGATAATGTGAAAAAAAGACCAGTGAGCAAGAATGGTAGTGTATAGCTGCGTAGACGTTTTCAAGTGTCGCCGTACAGGCCCTTTAAACTGTGAAAAGTTTTTAGTACCCAACTCTATAACTAAAAAAATCCAATTAGACTTCCTCAAGTGCATGTCCTCTTAATCCGTTATGCAATCCCGGCATCGAAACCCACACGTTTATATAATATTTACTGCAAAATTACCTGTCCACCGCGTATGTTTCCGCAATAAAATAATGTAGAAACGCTTCTAGTACCATAAACTTGAATATTTATATCTTAACTTGGAGCACGTATTTATATTTCCGTTTTGTATTGTTAACAGATTTGAAAACCATAAAGATGTACTCGTAATATTTTTTTTGCAATGCAAAGGCATCATTATATTAATTAGTAGGTATGCATAATTCTTTCTTGATTAAGAATGCACCGTTTAACAGCTAAAACACACAAGTTTTACTGTATAATTAGTTCTAAAGAGTAAATATATTTGTGCAATTATACCTTAAAGCAATAATTTATTTAATTGCCGGTTGGTTAATTATAACCTCTGCCGTTGCGTACTTTTACTTCTACGGACAAATCTTCCCTTGTCATAAAATACTGTTTATGTCGGCTTCCGTTTCTTCCATAATGCAGGGTTGTTCCATGTTCCGCCTCTCACAAATGAATAAATTAGCACACAATGCAAAAGAAAATTAATGAATTAATAAAAAAATAAATCATGCCTAGCCTTTTCCCAACTATTTATTTTTAAGTGGAGCAGCAGCCTAACAGACCTCCACAACCCATTAACAGGGTAACACGGTACTTGGAAAGACTGGAGTCAGATTTACAGGCTTCTGACAATCCGTAACGACTGCCAATGATCTACAAATGACAGCCAGGACCAATGGCTTAACGTGTTTTCCGAGGAAATTCGGTACCTCAAGACGGTCACCCATCCACATATCAACCTTGGCAACCGTTGCTTAACCTTGAAGATCGGCTGGTGCGGCTGTTATTCTCCTCACCACAAAAAAATATGTATATACAATCTTAAATACGGGCTATTCGAATTGAATAACAAATGTATAATGTCGTGTCTGTTCTGTTGTTGACCGTTGAGGAGTTGCTTCATCTAGAACCAACCCTAGATGGAGAATCAGGACATTTTCATCATAAAATCATTATCATCGGAACGGCACTAACATGTTAAATTTCAATTCTGTAAGATAAGAGGAAGTGGTTCTTTTTCAGCTTGTAAGATTAAACAAACTAAAAAAACCATTGCATGTTGACCAAAGCTTGTGCGAATGACCACTTAACATCCTCCGCCGATCGTACACAGTGGCCGTTATATAATTGTTACAAGTTCCTATCCCATCGTTATACGTCATTTAATTAAAAATGAATGAATAAATATAAAGGGCCGCTAATTATATTGTCAACTGAACGTGCGTATAATTATGAGTAGTCCGTAATAAGTACCTGTGTGTCCATTATCTTTTTATGGATTTTTAGTTATTACTGGACACGACTTATTTGGTATCCTGTTCTTGCAAATGGTAGGCTGTTTAAACTGGGTTTGAGTGTTAAACTAAAAATAGTATCGCTTTCCCTATATTGAGCTTTTTATACATATACCAGTGTTTTGCATCTTTTAACAACAGCTTGAGGTATTTTATGAACTAACCCGTATATCTTTCAAAGTCAAAGTCAAAACGTTTATTTCAATTAGTCCATTAAACGGCACTTTTGAACGTCATCATTTACAGTTTAGTAAAATAATAATATTACATTAATAAAGTGACTCAACTGTCTCTACTGTCCATCCGGAAAGGTAGATTCTTATGGGGAAGAACGATCATAAATCATACTTTATAAAAACATTTCGTAAAAATAGAATAAATATAATAAATAGTAGACGAAGTATACAGATAATTTAATGAAACGTACGCGTGGTTCTATTTTCATGTCTCTACTCGCTTTGTTAAGTTTGTTTATTGTACATAACTTTGATTTCTATAGCAGCTGTTGAAATTAAGTTTTATTGGCTAAGCTGCAATGCTTGATACCATATTATCTTCGCCTTTACCTCGGAAGCTGACATAAAACGATTGACATTAAAGAATTGCTAAGTCATGCATTTTGAAGTGAAAACTTCTTTAGCGGCGTTGTGCACTTTTTGGGATGGGCAAAAAATTTTAAACTTGCGTCAGGACACGTGACCTGATTGAAAATTCGTAAGACGGACGGAAAGTCCTGAAGTGTTAAATTTTTAATGTAATATAAATTGTCATGTTTGTGTACAATAGCAAAATAAATCATTATTGTATTTTACCACATAAATGATAGTACTTTTATACTGATAATTAAAGCAATTCGTTCGAAATTATTCTCTAACCATTCCAAAATATCAAAAATGCACAACGTTAATGTTCAAGTTTTCACTTCTGCCGGTACTCCCGGAGTGCAACCCGTTGTTTTTTTTTTTGTTGATTACGTTTGACCACGGTCTCACCTGTAGTAAGCGATAGTGTGAACTGTGGTAGACGATGGAACATGGTTGCCTAGAAATAACCTATTCACTCCTGACTTAAAGACACCCAGGTTGTAGCAAGCAGGAAACACAGATTCCAACAGGGAATTCCACTCCCTAGCTGTGCTCAAAGAATTGTGACATGAAACCGTAATCACGATTCATTCAACACACCTAATTGCGCTAGCTCTCATTAAATCTTTCCTTAACTGTCGAAGGAGCCATTACTGTCCACTATAAAGTTCTTCATATCTCCGAAGGCCACTCGAATCAGCCCGTAACGAAGTATTGAATAACTGTACCGCTATCCTGGGAGTCGGGAGCATGTATGAGAGTGGGCACAAGTCGTACTGCACTAACTGTACTTGATAAGTTTGAGTTTATGATTGCAGGACAGGAAGGCATTGATAACGATGACTGGTTGTGTTTGAGCTTCTATTTATGCTTCCTTTTTGTAGGGAGATTGAGTTCTAAAAATAGCATTCGTTTAGATTGAGAGCGTTTACTGACCATGGTCTTTCATAGAAACTCGCAAGTCCTTTCTTAGAAATGAATGAACCGATTTTAATGATACGCAAGATAACTGCCTAAAACTTACCTATCTAAAAATTTAATGACGAACTTTTTCGAAACGGAGTTTAGAGAGAAAGAGACAATGATTTTTCACTATCTATGGAAAACTTAAAATTTCGTTTGTTGCAAAACGAACAATGACATTAAAAGACTCCAGTTGCATCGAAACCGAGCTTTCTCTAAAGTCAGCATTTCTAACTTCAAAAATGACGAATGTTCTCAACAGAGGATGAGTTTCCAAAACTCTTTAGTGCTTTTGGTCCAAATTTAAAATTAACACTGTAAATTTACAATCTTATAGGACGGTTTAGACAGTGCGTTGTCTGTCTGTGGATGTTTTACCTAAGTAGGAGTAAATAAAGGCGGCTTGTAGTCTTTTTTGCACTACAAGGAATAAGCCATTACATTTTCAGTGTCTTAAGAAGCGAGCGAGAGATCTAATCAGATGGATGGGCCAGCTACAGCCATTGATAACATCAACTGAGAATACCCGGCACCAAGGGCCATCGAAAACCCTGAGTCTTACAATAACCTTTGCTTTTAACACTAGGCTCATCAGTTATAATGGTCAAAGAAGTATTTCGCTGAAGTAAAAACAGTGTTTATCGCTAACTTCACTTAGGATTAGATCGGTAAATTGCGTGAATTACGATCAAAGTCGATCATTACAGACGTGTACACAAGAAAAACGGAGACGATAATGCGTGTATCATGTATAAGTATCTAAAAACAATGTTGTAGACACACAAGGAGAGCGTTCTATATTTAACTAGCAGCCGGCGCGTGAGAACCAGCTTTATACGGACGTAGATATTATGTCAGCCTAATGAAGTTTTTTCTCCCTTCCTGTATTATATTACCATAATCACTGCATTTTCTTGAGATTCACAAAGAATGCCTATTAATTATACATTTTCGTTTCGCACCATTGACAGAGGTGGTGCTTTAAATCAAATCTGCATAATACGATGGTATCGATTGTTTTCTCATACATCGATTGCAATATGCAAATAAATCAGGATAAAGTCGGAAGTAATTACGCGTTGGTTATGTAACACAACCCTGAACCTGTATTGAGGTTGGTCGCGGCCAACGAACGCAGGTTGCGTGCGACTAATGTGCGACCACGCGCACTTGATCGTTTAAGATAGCTTTGGAGGCACGTTATAAAGTCATTTAAAATATTAATAATCTATTTATCTTTGTTTTTATTGAAACTTGTAATCGAATTTAGAGCTTAATTAAGATTTTGTACATCGATATCGTGTGAGTTGTGTGTTAAATATTATCTAAATTAATCTAAAAAAATATTTTATTTAATAGAAGTAGCCATTAAACTTTCACAATCACAGGTGCTTAACAAAAGTACTAAGATTTTCATCAACAACTAACATTCTGTTTATTTTTGCTGTGGCAATGTAAGATATTGTCTTAACTGGTACACTATTTTCGTAATTGTTATTTTATTTTCTTTAACTAACTAGATATTTAAAGCTGCGTGCGTACCAATCATTTGACCACAACTTAACTCGTTAGTAGCGTGGGAGCAAATATCAAAGACACCTTTAGAACTCTTTAAGCAATTATTGTGCTATAAACTATCGCACCTTTTATTTAATTATGAAATACACTCACCATAATCTTTTTACTGTGGGATTCTCGTGTGACAAATCACCACGACCGTATTACTCTTATAAGCATAATAAATTAATGTTTATGTGTCGCTTTTAGTAAGAATTATCTTTATTACAGAATTTTACTTGTTTACAACAGTCTTTGAAGAAACCGATTCTATTTGAAATTGGTTTTCCGGGCGGTAACTTAAGGCACATAATTCTATGATTTGGAAGCCATTTTTTTCTCATTCCCGCTGAAAGTATTTTTAGCGGTTCCAAAGTAAACTATTTGTTCACGGTAAAAAAAATTGGGCAATAAAGAAATAAGCAATAATTTTAAAGAAGGTTTTTTTTTTTCGGACAGGATCAAGTAGTGGCAATCGCACTATACATACAATGTACTATAATAATATTGATCTGCTAGTGACGTAGGTCATTTGTACTGTGAATTAATTAATAACACATGAAAAGGTAACTCTTGACTTTCTATGCATTTCTATTGCACGTTGATTGGAATTTCACTTCAATTAATTGCTGTTAGAATGTGTGAATGACTGTCAAAGAAATTCCAAGGCAACTCGCCCACGATGGTCACAATTGACTTAATAATTGAGTGTCAGTCTCATACAGAGTTAAAGCTAGTATTTTATCAAATTACTAGGCATCTAGAGCTTTCCTGTTAAAGAGGTTATATTAATTCAACGTTCTTGCTCCATAGGCAATTATTTTATGTTTAGCCTTCTAATATGATTTAATTGGTTATTACAGGAGAGATTACGGTATTATCTAGGAGAACAGCGTAAATCGAATAAGGAAGTATCGCACATGTTGGAGCTCTGAAGTAGATTGATGAGTCTATCTAGGGTTGATAGAGATTTATTGAAGAAACGATTGTATGTACTATACCGACATCAGATAAATTGAGAAAAGGGTAGAAGGAAGGTTAATGCCGAAAAAGTTCTTCATTACCCGACTTAAAAAAAGGAAGACGTTCTCATTTCGCCTGAATGTATATTTTTTTGTGTCTATATTTTATAAACTTGGGATTCATCTCTATGCTAAAATGTTATTTATTATAAAGTTACCACCTAAGTACTACTTATGTAGCCATACTAATCAAGTGAGCGATAGAGCCTAAGGCATTAACCACTCATTAACATAAGTTAAATTAAACTTCATTCACTCAGTAATAAAGTTAGCAGAGCTCATATTAATATATCAGTCTGCGTAGGTAATTTGATATGACTTAAATATAAAACAACACTTAGAACTAGTTGCAATTTATTTTATCAGAAAATATTCCGATTCCATCTTTACTGTATCAAGTCTAGCCGATATAAAAATCACTATCTAAATTCGACCTACCGTGGATAGAAAATTCGGAAAATCCCTTGAAAATCACATGCAAAAAGTGTAAGGACCTAGGTACCTTTGCAAGGATCGTAGTCCGTAGCAGGTTGCAACAGAATTGAATAGAAAAACACAAAATCAGCGTTTGCTGGGCTGTTTCAGTAGGCTTGCACCCCTTAGTGGGGTTCTGTGGTTTCTACGACACCCACGGGAAAAAGGACCGCGTTTATGTATTTCTGCAAAATCCCATGCCTACCAATATGAATTAATTTTGGGGTTCATTAAAATAGCCCTTATCGAGACACATTCTGGCCAATCAACTATTCTGAAGCCGGTACAAGAAAAGACGAATTTAAAAACAACATCCGTCTCAACTAAAAGTTATGACCAAGAACTTAACAGTCAATTCTGATAGTTTAACAACCTTCAGTTATCGCGATCAGTGACGTCACGATGCGATGGCGGGATCACGTCAAGATGGCGAACCGAAGATTCGCTCTTATGGTAAACATGTCGTGTGAACAGCACTGCCCTGGAGCTGACCTTATAGCCCTTTGTAACGGGCCGTAATGTTATTCAACTTTTTTAGTTGAACTTGAACGGTTTGACCTTAAATTGTGGTAAGGACATGAATTGAAAATTTAAAATCTTCCGTGCTCAATATGATTACTATCATCAACATGTAACAGAAAAACACCGGCCAAATACATCAAATAAAAACAGACATTAATAGCTAGGTATGGTGACCAAAGCGACAAAAACTATAGAAGTTAAATAAAAGTAATTCAGTAAAAAAATCTTTACAAATTGAAAACCAAAAAATAAAAATGCACCAACGCGTAAAAAGACAAAAAGGCGACGCATGGCAGGTGAAGCCCAACCCAAAACCGTTGAGACAATTTAGATCGTTCAACTTGAACGTGACGTCCGGTGCTATTTTCGAGAAAAAATGCCAGTTCGAGGATCTAACCAGGCTAGGTAACCCTCTCCTGAGTCATCTCGACCGCGGTACCCTGTTATCGAACACAGAATCAGTACGGTACTGACGGTCAAAAAGAGCAGTAACTTTGCCAACGATAACATCCGACACAATGAGTATCGGACTCAATCGTGCTTTGCGGCAAGTGTTGTGTTTAATCATGGTGAGTTAAATACAAAATTAATTAACAGTGAAATAGTTACGCGTAAAGCAAAGTGAAATCATAAAAGAAAAGCGGATTCACGACCAGAAGCACTCATTTTTGTTTAAGAAATAATCGAATCTAAAAAGCAAGAGTTAATCACAACGCTCAATTTACGGAAAGAAGTGAAAGTTTGTTACGATTAATAATAAGAACAAAAATTTGCGAGTTGTATCAGTAATAAAACATTTCTATTATGAGCACAATCGTGAAGGTCAATTGGGAGCACGGACGGTATATTATTTAATGTTGTTAATGCAATTATGAGTATTTTCGGACGAGACCATAAAAAAGAAAGTTATGACACAATGGATGCTCCAAGAATTCTTAGTTCTTACTCCTTTTGTAAGTTTGTATTGAAACTGATTTACTATGTGAGAACTGCGGTAGAGAAGATTGGTGTTCGTGATTATCTACAGTCATATCTCAATGTAATGGTCACCCGTCGTCTTCGCTTTGAAATATATGATCTTGAATAAACATTTAATCCTTTATGAGTTTTATAAAATTTAAAGAATCATTGCATCATCTGTTACATTTGACTATCATTAGAGGTAATTATAAACATGAAAATCTACAAATGAAAGTACTGGAAAGCATACATTTTCATTTTATCGTGAGAAAAATAACAGAAATTAATAAAATCGAAGATGCGTTTAAGATACTCCTCAATTTGAATATCTAGTAATACCTGCATCTGATTTTATTTTATCTAGTAACATAGCTTCGCAATCTGAATGCGATTACATTTTATATACCACGTCGAATATGAAAATGCGTTGAACGCCATAAAATAAAATTATTGATAACGATTGGTTACTTACAAAAATTGAACTGAACCCATTGTAGTATTAGCTCTTTTGTGTAAAGTAAAAGGAAAATTATCGTAACAAACAAGATCAGCGGTTGTGGACACAAAAAGCTCTTTGTTGTGAGTTAGTCTAATGTCAATACATACGGGTTAGTGGGCCAAATAAGTAAGTACGTCGACCAGATTATGTTGATAGCAATCCAAATTGGATCTCTCAGCAGGTGGACATTGTAATTGTTCGCGGACGATGCCACTGCATGACCGCCGCGCGCTTCAACACGACGTTACGATAGCTATAACTTTTAAATCCGTACTAAAATTTTAGATTTAGATCTTATCAAGAATTCCTTGTTAATTTACAAAGAAAGAAACGTCAAATAAAAACGATCTCTTTAAATGCATAAGTTCCGTAGCTAACAAGTTTATGTCCAAAATTAAATTAAAGGCGCAAAAAGTAAAACGAAGTGGTCTTTGTGAAAAAAACTACAAAGGATAATCGTCATTTAACAGGTTTATTAACCTGATCCAGCAACAAACGTGACGAAGTAATCGGCAAATCGCAGGGTACATGACCGTGAAGCATTGTTATGAGTAAGAACCAACGCGCACGAATCACTCCTTTCGTATACTAACACTAAGTTTCAAATCTCGAGCCGCCACAAAATTTGGCGGAATCCTTGCGCAGTAGATAAGGACTCACTTGAGAAAACAAGGCGTTTTCGCAAAGATACCAAGCGAAATAAGAAACGAATATGGTGTATACGCAAGAGCGTTGACACAGAAACCCTCGGCGAGACAAACGGGGATGAATGAGATTGTGGTTCGCGATCCGAGAACCGAGACCAAGCTCGAGCGATTTCCCATCATTGTTACGATAACTAATGACAACTCGGATAAATTGACGCACTTTCAACGGATACATAAATTGTTACACTACATTCTTGTTGCTTGCGAAAATAGCCTGAATCGACAAATTGCATTCCATTGATGATTGTTCCATATCTTATAATGGATGAAGATTCATAAATCAACTTTATTCTTTGATTCCAGACGGTGCCCCTACCAGCCGGGTCGACTTCAGTGTTGGCGAAGCCGACAAAGTATCACTACTATCCTCACAATCAGCACATCTATTTGTTGCCTGAATGCGCTATTCAACAGGTAATTGACGCTTTTGTTCTAAAGAAAGTACCGGAACTGAAACAAATGAAATGCTTACAAATACTATGACTAATCGATGGACTAGCCGAGTTCAGTAATTCGAGATTTGTTAAGACCTGAGCGAAGATAATAGTGTAAGGTTTTCCAACTTCCTCGTATTATCTACGCTCAGATAGATGCGGATCGAATGTGCTTTTGTTCTGAATACAGTGCAATGCCGGAGAATACTGCCGTTATAAAAATTAAACACAATAAATATTTGTTGCTGATACATAAATCTTAAGAGCAATTAAAAGCAGCGAAGAGAAAACATTTCCAAGAAAAATATTATATCAAGTACTTCCAGATAATTTGCTTGATGGACTCATTAAGAGCATAATTACATGCTAGTTAGTTAAGCAAGCCAAGATCAGTCCATCCTTGTTTGTTATTATGACGTACCTAGTCTATGTAAGACATGTGATGAATGAATATCAATAGTAAAGAATCTCGTCCCACATGTCAGGCACGGAGACTGTCTGCTATGCAGTATGTTGCTTCGTTAGCTTCATATGACGGTAACGTTACAGGTATGCAACGCGGTGTACGTGCGTCTGAACTACACACAGCCGCTGTGCGCGTGCCCTGCTCGCTACCGAGACCCCTGCTCCGCCAGTCTCAACGCCGACGACCTGCATACTACGCGCCTCACCACCGACTCAAAAAAAAAGGTAACGCTCCAACATAATTGGATTTGACACACTGAATTCATTCTACGTATCCCCATAGTTATTTTTTGCGGCAGTATTGCCATGTTTGTTGCAAAAGAAATCGATTTCGCCAAGTCAAATGCTTCTGGCAAAGATGTGTAGCATACATTAGTTCACTGTATTGTTGTTCAATGCTGAAACTTGGTCATTGATGATTTGAGGTCACCCAAAAGAATGCAACAAGTGTAAACGACCAAATCAGAACCTAGAAATGCAACTTCTTATTCACAGACTGAACTTATTCACGCAGGTGTGTGCTAAGATTTACGTGTTACAAAGCGTCGCGTGCTAGTTCTAATGAAGAATTCTATTTCGGTATATAAACCGATGATCCAATTAATTGAAGTGTTGTGGTCACGCTAGTTTTGCTTACTACAACCTCAGTTCCGAGCTATCGTTAGCATCATTGCCATCACAACACATTCTTGAAATTACTGCTTTAGATTTTATAACTGAAATTAAGCTAATTGGAATAAGAAGTATGACTTCCTAACCAAGTCTCACTTATTAACGAATACTTCACCAATCGTACGGATATATCGCTGCAGAGCATGGCGACAAACCCAACATACCAGTATATTATTTCCTAATGTACTAACAATAGCACAATGTGTTTTACAGTTTGCTAACAAAGCTGTGACACTGGTGAAGACTTGCGAGGCCGTGTCAGAGATGCGAGAATGTCGAGCACCTAGAGATTGGTCATTATTGGCGCTGCAGAACATCAGGACTGGCAAGTCACACTACTTGGTCATCTGCCGGTGTCCTGAAGATCATATATTAGGTAATTCATGTTTATATTGCTTTATTTAAATAAAAATCAGAGATTTAGTGACTTTTAGAGGAACTATTGAAGCAAAATAATCTACCTAACTGTTTTGGAATAATTCCGAAAAAGTCTAAAGAATAACATGTACATACATTAAATTTCAGCGATCTTTGTGTGCCAATGGATAAGCCTGACTTAGGCCTGTCTTGGTATTATGCAAAGGAAATTAATTCTTAGCAATGGGTGAATGTGGGCTGTATGGAATTTCTTGCTATTAAGCACATTTGCGTAAGAATCTTTGATCATTGTCGCGTCCAGCTGCTACATTACCGCATGGAGTGCCACACGGGACAGTCTTAGGTTCATATCCAACTGAGAATTCCTATTGTCCCTTATATTTGGTTAAGAATTCGTTTTATAAGATACTGTTACCTACATGGTTGCGGCTACGATATAAGGTATCTTGCATTCCATGTATGTTGACAGTTCGTGTTGCATTGTATGCAGTACATTACCGTTTTGTTAGGTGTACACAGTTACCCAAATATGTACAACAGTGACCAAAAGAACATGGCAAAGGTACAGGAAAAACAAATTTATGGCTTTTTCAAGCTGCAGTTTAATTCTGGGCTAGTTGAATTAAGTTAACTTGTATGTACTACTAGCCAATTCAAATTAGAATAGTTATTTTCTTTGTCTGCGTTCCATTGTTAAATATAATGAATTGCTTAATTAATAATGTTCATTGTTTTACTTTATAGAAGGGCCGATGTCTCACGACCAGCCTACGTACGCGTCAGTGCCTGGCATCAGGGTGTACGGAATGATGTGTGTACGACCCACCACCGCTTACCATTCCGGTCAGTACCTCTCCTAATAAATTATTATATGTTGTTATGCTTTGGTCAAATTCGATTTTGCCTTTCACGAATGTCACGTTTCTAATATTCTTATTGTGTCTTTTTACAGCCTACAACAAAAACAGATACACCGGCCTAACCGTTCAGAGTACTACCAGCGCCTACAAAGTGGACTATTCTCAGTCTCACGCTTATCCCGATAACAAGCCCGTATACAACAGATATCACACACACAGCTATACAGAACCCTACTACAACCGGAGATCTCGAGTCGCGAGGACCAGGCGATCGACATCAGAATACCCCCCTTTCCCATGGTACAAAGTTATCGAACTAGCAAGGTCATTACATTGGATCAACTAGAATTTAACCTCTTTTAAATTTAGAATAGAAAAAAGTTTGTTGGCTTCATGGAGGCTTTATATTAATCGGTTCCGCCTCTTTGAATTCAACTTATACTTGAAACATATTTAATTTCGAAACGCTTTTTCGCTTATTTATCTGATTTTTTAGTTTATATCTGCTTACTAACTTTCCCATTCTAAACGTGATTGTTTAGTGCGGTGAAATTTATTTTTGGATGCCTATGAAATACTCAGTACAACTGCATTTACTAGAATAATTAACAATAATTTTATTTATTGAAATATAATAGTGAAGCTGTTATGTATGGGGTTGCTAGCCATTGCATTTTTTTAAATCCATCATTTTAGGAATTCTTTGGCTCGAGAAGCCTTGAAAAACCTAGTTATCGTGGCATGAAAGAGGGAGGCATTTTATTATATCCCGCCCAGTTACAAGTTAAACTAAGTATTGTTCCAGCTGACCAGGGCATTCCGTACTAAACCCATTTTCTTAGTTTAAAACTTGAAATAAGTACAGACAGCAAAAAGAAAGTTAAGAAGATTGTACATCAATCCGATAAATTCAGTCAATTTACCAAGTGCCTAACCACATAGTTATGTTAATTCTGATTTCTTTGAAAGACCACATGGCTAGTACCAAAAAATTTGAATCAGTTTCACCCTAACAAAAAACTTAATAGAACAATTCTGTTTCGAAAGTAGATTATATTTATTTTATTCACAACTGATGTTTATTTCTCGGTATTATTTAGCATAACAATTTTGCCAGAAATAGAAATAACCATGACTATTAGCTATTAAGTTTTTGATTATTAGAATTTCAAAATAAAATAATTATTTTTCCCCACCAACGACGGTGATTTCATAATAATTAAAATATTTTTTATTGTACACAAAAGATATGTGATAAGTTTTCAATGGTTTTTTTTGTGTAACATATCAGTGCATTTATAGTTACATAAGTATGTGTAGTTTAACGATAATATATTTATTTAAGAACCATATTTATACTTAGCATAGTGAGTTGTAAATATTAGATGTAAAAATTACAATATTTGTAATTACGGAAAATAAACTTAACGGATTTTTCATACTTTTTTACTTATTGACACACATCTTCATTAAAATTCGAAAGATCAAATTTGGATTCCAGAGTTTGTCACCCTGAAATAAAGTTTGTATTGGCATGCCAAAGGGTTGTGGACTTCAGATGACTTACCTAATACTTTCTGGTCGACGACGATATCGCAGGTGTACATCGCTGCCATCAAACGTTGAGGTTGCGCTTGGAATGCTTTCCGACAGCCATCCTTCACTGCTGACATTATTTGACCTGAAAATAGTTAAAATACTGAAATCTTGCTCTACTACTACAATATTGCAGTAGGTACAAATCTTACAATGCAGATTGACAAAAAGTTGGTACCTGACAGGGGTCCAAAATGTATCATATCGTCCCCAGCCGATTTATCTAAATACCATTCCTCAACACAGAACGCGACGCCCATCATTGGCTCATCACACAATGGCCCAGCTAACGAAGCCAACTGGAACCCATTCACGAAACTGCTCTCGTATTCAAAACGAAGATCTTCTTTTATTTCTTGTTCGTGATGCAAATATTTTGTACTATAATCTTCAGTTTGATTGAGCAGCAAATTCGGACCACAATTCCTGGGCCCTACGGACCATATTTGTTTGACAACGTCCTTCCATTCAGGACTGAGTTTGTCGCAAATAGTTTGGAGTTCGTCTTTGAAAGCTTGGATAAGTTTTAGCATGCGATCGGATAGTTTGTTTTTTGTTCCGTTTATTTGTAATTCTTCTAGTTTACTTTCCAACTTATCATTTTTGTGTAGTCCTTGTAATGTTTTTATGTGTTGGGAAATTGCTTTGAGTAAATCAGTTGATCTGTCTAGTAGTGCCGTTATTTCGTTCGGTATTGGTTTTGCTCTGATCTTTATTCTACTTTGTTTGTTGTTTGAGTAAACTGTTATAACTGGATCTATGTCTTTGTCTACAGTTTTGTCTACAACGTTTTGTGAGTCTATTTCTTCGTTCGCCATGTCTATTTTTGGTGGTTCTACTATCGTTTCTCTGAATGGAACTATTGGTTCGGAGACAGAGATTTCTATTTTTGCGTAGTGGTTTCTAGAAGAAAAATATAAAGATACATTAATTTTGTACGTAGAATTCTTCTGTTGATTTAAGAAGTGGGTTCATGAACAAACCTAAATTTTAAAGTTCATAACTATCTACTTACTTCAAATCTTCTAGACATCTTTCCAAATGTATTTTACCAGCTGTAACTAAAACGTGTTCACCCGTTTCTTGTAGTAACACTTGGACGCACGAATCTGCTTGGTTGAGCAGTTTCAAACCTGCAGTATTACAAATTATTGTAACAAAGTGAATTAGAACTTATTCCACAAATCATTAAGTTAATTAAAATATTCTACCTTTGACTAATTGTGCTAGTTGCGAAGGGTAGGTAGGTTCTATAGCTACCCTCAATATTGGTACTACTGAGTATTGCATCTCACTGAACGCAGGACACGCTATGGTACTGGATAATGTTGCTGTTCTAAGTACATGTTCTTCTAGGCCGCCAATACCTAAAACCGTATTAAAACACGTAAGTATCTTTAAATTACCCTTTACGCATCGCAAGCTCGAAAAATGATGCGACAGTCTGACTTTAGCCTCGCAGACTTATCGCCAACATTGGCGATGCGTGTCTTGAATCGTATTAGGTTGTTGGGAATCCGATCGGCGAGTTAAATAATGAAAATACCAGTGGTGTGCAGGCTTTGAGAAGCGCAATCCAAAATGTACATTAATTAAGTTTGTATAGGTGACTTGGACACAATAGAAATATGTTAGTAATCCAAGTAGGCAACAATCACGTAATGCGGAACGCGAAAGCCAATTTCGAATAACGAATGTGATGCAATTTGTTCCAATGTAGTTTTAAAAGCAAAAAACTTATGAACAGATTGATAATGGCAATCTGAAAATAATTTGTTACAGTAAAGATGTAACTTCACAATTTGACTTAGACATAATTTTAATTGACTTACCAATAATATTTCCTGCTATTGCTTCGTCAATTAATTCCAACTCTCTTCCCATTAGAATATACAAGGATTTGATCCTATAATAAGAATGAGACTTTTTACTTTCACATTTTTTGGTCAAAAAAGATTCCAAATCCTATGACGAAATCAAATGATTGTTAGGAAATCTTACTCCAACAGGTTTTTTTTATTCAGCCTATACTGTCCCGCTGGTGGGCAATAGCCTCCCCTAAATCCTTTTATGGAGTCTTTTCCCGAGCCATCTCTAACCAGCCCTTACAGTATGCTTATTGGTAGTCTCGCCACCTCTTCCTAGGCGGGCATCGGCAGCGCTGCTCATCCCTAGATCAATGTGCATACGAAATCACAAAAAAAATGTCATACTTACTCTGTACAAGTTATATGCTCGTCACTTTGCAAATCCTTCAGCCTTTTATTAGGATCTATCTGATAATCTTTACTAAGTATTTTGGAGGGGTCATGTTTGGGGCCTAAAACATAAACTTTATCCCCTTTCTTTACTTTCCCACTAAATATTCTAGCAAAAGCTATAAATACTGGCTGGTCATCTTCTTCAGCTGCCTTTTCTACTTCTGTATCTTCTTTATTTTCTTCTACAGGAGTTTCTTCTACTTTTATATTGTTCTCTTTCTTTTCTCGCAGCTGCCTCGCTCTTTCCCTCCTCAAAGCCATTTCTTCAGACGTCAAAACTTTAGGCTTATTCTCTGGCAATATAATCTTGTCAACATTATACATTTTTGATATAAAAATAATTATTGGTCTATCCTCACTACTATCACAGGCTAAAAAGTCTTCCTTTAGTTTTTGTGTCTCAGGAAAGAAAGAATCGAAGTCGCGTATTCTTGAGCACATTAGTTTTTCTACCTTTTCTGGTAGGATCTCTTTTGGTGACGGTAGTTTTTCGCAGACCATGTTGAGGACTGTACTTGATAGCGGTAGCCATTGCACCATGAGGGACTGGAGTTGAACTCTAGAGTCAGTATGCCTTAAATCCCTAGTTGTAAGCTTTATTCCAAGTTTCTCACAGATTAGTGGAACTTTTTCCTTTTCATTTCTCATGGCTACTGTTTCGTATACATTCCATAGATTGTCTAGTATAACTTGAACGAAAAGAGGTTTCTTTGCTTTTTCTTGTGCTCCTTTCATAAAGCGTTTTGTTTTCGTGTTTAGATAGAAGTCTCCCCAAAGTACTTTTCTTAAGATTTCTTCTTTTACACCTGAAATGAGATAAATTGGAATTTATTTATTTTTTCAGATCATTGTCATCATTTCAGTCGAAAGTTGTCCATTGGTGGCCATAGGTCATAAGCATTATGTATAATTTGTTAGGAACTGGTTGAATGGATAACAAATCTACAATTGATTTTTAAGAATTTATAGTGGCTATTTCTTTTCTTACTACATTAATACTTACCAAGTTTATCAGAGAACAGTTTAGCAAATGTATGAATAGTGAAGCCCCATCCGTCAGCTGCACTAGCAAACACAACATTGCCATGTTCCGGTGCAAAGTAAAGATTAGAGTCATCAGCGTCATCCATGGCAGAGGTCCAATCATAGAAGTTGTTGTCTTCTTTATTGAGTTGCTCTTTTTGTACCTAGAAAAAAGTGAATGCATGAAATTATACAATGCTAAATAAATAGAGTCTATACAATGACATTATTGCGTTCTTACAATCTTTAGCCAGTCCAACAATGTGTGAGAAATCATGTTTCTAAACTAGAAACAAGAAGGGACCCAAAATTGAGCCCTGTGGTACCCCCATTTTCACGTTTAATTGTTGCCGTTTATATGAACTAGCTGCTGTCTATCATTCAAATACGATTTTACTAAGGTCAAGGCGGTTTTGCCTAGTCCGTAATGCTCTAGTTTCAGGAGTAATGTTTCATGGCTCTCACAATCAAACGCCTTCCACAGGTCGCACAAGATACCTAATGGCATCTTGCACCTCTTCCCACGCATTAAAGATATTTTTTAATAACGTTACACCAGCGTCAGTTGTACAACGTAACCTGGTGTCAATGCCAATATCTTATGCAAAACTGCTAACTTTTCACTGCTAACTTGAGAGCTTATTAATACTTTGCCAAACAACAAAATCTAATTTTAACAGAGCTTAATTCAAATTACAAACCATGAGGCAGTAAGACGAATGTGAACCTTAATGGAAAAAATGAATTTAGTACCTGTTTCCCCATAGTAGACTCCTCATTCTCAAACACTTCAGTAGTGAACAGTTCTGCCATAACTGCATTAACTTGTTCCAAAAGCTGCATCAAGTGTATGTAAGCATCCAGTGGTGTCAGCTGCATCTCTAATATGAGCCGATCAATTTTGTTGAGAACCAACACTGCACGGATGTTTTCAGAGTATGCTTGCCTTAGTACCAATCTCGTCTGTGGACACACTCCTTCCACAACGTCGACCTGGAATGAGGGGGTGCTTTTATTTGAGGATTATCAATGAATGGTACATTTTATGAAAAGGTTGCAGTAGAAAACAATTTTAAAAAGTGTGAGAGCAACAAGATTTTATTACTAAAGAAAGGTAATTTATAATGACGCATGGCGTGCCATGTTCCGATTGCCTCAGGAGTTATGTATCTGTCACCGGAAAATGGCAAACTCTATAAGATTATTAAAAACTTGGGTGATTGTAATCTCTCAATCAATTGTCAACTGAATGTTTGGAATAGGTTTTTTACGCATCAAAATTTTAAAATTTTCCAGGACATATCTATTTGGATGTAAATCTGGCAATAAACAATTTAATTTAATTTTTATTTCATAATAGTTAGAAAGTAACATATGGTAGTAATGAGGCATCTTACAGATGACTCATTATAAACAAAAATAAATAACAAGATTATGTTTTGTAAGTTTTTATGTCATGTAGAGGAATTTGGTGGAGAAACTGAATTGAATTACCAATAACAGCATTGATTCTCTAATTAGGTAAGACTCTGATACTAACAGCTGATTAGATAAAGTTACACAGATTTTAGACTAAAATATTTTTTCTTAACAGACTTTTGATTGAAGCATAATGTTTTAACTTCTGCTGTTTTTTATTACTTGAATAGTTTAATTAGAGCTACAAATTATTCACCACTTAAAAATCTAGCACTTCAAAGCCAATCTCATTCATTACCAAGGTTGTACTCACCAGAACAATAGCTCCATCACAAAGTCTGACCGCAGTGGATACTTCACTGGAGAAATCAATGTGTCCTGGAGAGTCTATCAGGTTTACTAAGTACTCCTGCTGCTCCACACAATGGTACAACGATATGCTACTGCTCTTCATAGTTATACCCCTCTCCTGCTCGTCAGGTCTACTGTCCATATACCGCAGCTTACCCGACATCCTCTGCGATATTATCCCATTGCTAGATATCAGAGAGTCCGCCAAAGTTGTCTTTCCATGATCCACGTGCGCCACGATACAAATATTTCGAATATTTGTAGGTTTGTTTTGAAGTTCTAAAAGTTTTGATGAATCCACGAGCCGCATTTTGAAATTTTTAACAGAACCTTTTTAAGTGCTGTTGCAGAATGGTGCCACTGTAGTGTACTAATAATTTTGAGTAAGAAAATGAGACAAGATATTGCGAAAATTACAAGATAAATTGCACAACATGAGTTAAAACTGTTCGACAAATTGGTTTCGATTTTGACACTGACATTTTAGTTCGGAAAAAAAAATTAACAAATGCGCAGGTTAAAATCAACAGCATTTTTCGAAACACTAGTTTGCAGTCTCTTACTGTCTTTCATATCATAATATTCATTACAAATGATGTAGGTGTCTGGCCAATTTTATAAAATACTCCTTAGACTTGATGCGGATTTAAGAAAAATGTGAAAACAAATAGAATTCGTAAATTTTTAAACGTATCCATTATTGTCAAAGAAGAAATAAAACCCACTGCAAAGAACAAAAAAACTTTAGTCTTGGAAGTCAGTGTTTCTGGTGTGGTTTCTTTGTTTTTGAAAACCGACTACCTGAATGAAAGTTATTTTGTACAGACATCAAGCTACCCGAAATTGACAAATTTTATAATCAACAGACACAATAAAACAATGATTCCCTAAGTCTGAGGATTCCAATGATTTTTTTATACACGATTATTAGTCCAGCTGTATAGAAATATTTAGTACCTAGTTACCTATTTTAGTTTACCTTTACATATAATTTTGTTAAAAAATGTTATGAGATGATTGATGACTGGCCTGTTGGTCGAGTGGTTAGTGACCCTGACTGCTAAACCGGAGGTCGTGGGTTCGATTCCTACCCAGGACAAATCTTTGTGTGATGAGCATGATCATTTGTTCTGTGTCTGCTGGGTGTAATTTGTCTATAATATGTATGTATTTAGATATATATAAGTATGTTTATCAGTTGTCTGGTTGCCATAGCACAGGCTCTGCCTAGTTTGGGATCGGATAACCGTGTGTAAGTTGTCCCAAGATATATTATTTTATTATTATTATATTATTATTATTCACCAACAACATCTAATAAAAAACTTCTGCGTGTGATTATTTTTTTTCGACTCTAATAACCATAGAGGAAAGTAATCTATTTGACATTTTCTTTGACAACAATGACAGCAATTTGACATACTCATTGACATTTCGTTTGCTTGCAATTGGTGAGGTTATGTGCCTCACAGGTTTTAGTTTATTATTGAATATGAACTAAATGAAATGGCGTTAAATAGATTATTTGCTAGTTTAGTCATCACCCCTAATTTGATTGCAAGGAGGTCTGTGCATGTAGCTGCGGTAAATTTTGCTAGTAAACCCAACATTGTCAAGCCCAAACCTGGATTAGGCAAGAGTTACAGACGAATTGTGCATTTTCCTGATGAATATACTGTTAAGCCTTTGGAAGTTACAAACCTGGCTGGTAGAGATCCTGTATCTGGTGAGTACCTACGGCGAATTATTGGCAGCTACATAGTAAATTATGATCATGTTACATATTATGGTCCCTTTTGAGCTAAACCACTAAGCAGAAGTACTTCAGTGGTTTATAGTTGGCAAGTCTTTTTTTCCAAATTATACACTACTAATTACATACTACAATAAGTAGTAAGTAGATTGGCATTAAATTTGTTGTACATCTTACAGGTAGAGTTGTAGCAAAGGGAATTGGTGGTGGTATCAAACACAAGTATCACTGGATAGATTGGATCAGAGATGGTCCTACTGAGGGACCACCACAAGAAGAGAAAGTTATTCAGGTCAGTTAGAATAGTTGTTTGCAGAACCAATCATAATGTATTTTACACCAAAAGTTATAGTAATAAGTTGATCAACAAAATAGCCATTATGTTGGTTGTAGTTTTGACAATTACATTTTAATTATATAGGTATCATTTTTCAGGGCCATGCTTCAGCTTAGCAAATCTATATTACTCCCGCACATGTTAAAATAATTTTATGAGCTTTCCGTTTACACCTGCTTTCAAAAGCCTACATATTTAATTCCATAATAGAATTACGAAGGCTTTTGAGAACAAGCGTTGGAGTGCTCATACAACTACACTATTCAATTAGGGACTCGATGCTGCAATTAATGTAGCCACTTACTGGGCCCAAACAATGTAAAGGAATCTAAACAATAACCCAAGAAGTAGTTTAGTCTACTTTCTTCCTTTATTAGACGTCTATGCCAATGTTACATTATTTGTTTATTACAATTTCAGGTAATGGAAGATGGTTGCAGAACAGCACACATAGCTTTAGTTGCTGTTGGAGACAGACTCAAATATATTCTGGCCACAGAGAATATGAAGGCAGGAGATATCATCAAGTCTTCTCGTGTATTGCCTAGAATACCTGGTAAGATAAAAAAAGAATAGAAGAATCTATACTAATGATAAAGCAGACGAGTTTGTTTGAACACGCTAATGTCTGGAACTACCAGTCAGATTTGGAAAATTCTTTTCGTATATGGTAGTCACATTTATGAGGAAGGCTATATACAGGAATGGGAAACAACGGAATTTTCTTGTACAAAGTTGTGGGCAAAAGCTTGTAATATATGACTAAATTTTCTTGCTTTGTATCCAACTTACTCTACCTTATATTTAACAAGCCACCTGAGGCACCATCCATGTGGAGATAAATTATAGCCTGTGTAATTCTGATAATGTTTAAGCTATGTTAGTGATAAGTTTCATCTAAATCTGTTCAGTAGTTTTTTGTGTAAGAGAAACAAGCATACTACCAGTATCATAAACTTTCGCGTAGTAGGATATTTATGTTATGCTAACATAGTGTTACAATTAACCATTTGAACAACAGAGCATAAACACATCGGCGTGCCCCCGCGCCAAGCTACAAATTCGCCGTACTTTTTGTCACATATTTGTGACGTTTGGCATACAGGGCACGCGCTTGCTTGTCATGTATATGTGACAGTGGGGTTCAAAAGTTAATTATATAACTTCGTTATAATGTTAAAAGAAAAATGTTAGAAAAGAATCCTTTTATTTTCAGTGAGAGCAAATGAAGGAGATGCTTATGTATTAGGAGCACTCCCAAGTGGAACCATTGTACATAGTATTGAAAAAGAACCAGGTAAGTGAAGTACATTGTTATAAAACTGAATCAAGTCAACAATATTATTTACCATTGTTAGGAATCGCATCAAAGCAGACGGTACGCGCAGGCGACGTGACCGACCTACGCGTCATCGCCAGCGACAAGCTAGCGGAGGTGCGCTTTCTCGAAGACCACCGCGATGGACGACACTCGACATTATTAGATTTATATGTTTGTCCGGGACAGTTTTAATTATAAATCTATCGGCAATACACCGAGCCTATTGTATGTATGTATGTAACTCGGGCTGGTTTCCGCACTACTAAGTGCGAATTTTACGTGCAGGTGGGACAAATGTATCATTCGATCCACCCCAGCTCCCCAAGGAAGGCCAGCAACGCCTTGGTGTTACTAGCTATCTCACAAAGGGTACCTGGGTTACTGAAGTACTTAGCTCTGTAATTAGCGACTACCGGGCAGCTTAGTAGCAGGTGTGCTGCTGTCTCGTCCTCCTCCATGAAGGCTCTGCAAAGTGGGCTGTCAGTGACTCCTACGGCATAGAGGTGTTTATTAAAAGACCCATGGCCACTTGTGACTGTACGCAACTGCTGTTTAGTAAGTCTTAGGGCTTTTTTCGTGAAACGGCCATCAATAGAGGGAAGTGCCTCTTTGGCCTGCCTACACTCACTATGGTCGTGACCGTCAAAATGGAGGGACCAAGTCTCCAATGTCTGTCATACACATATAAAAAAATAATACCATTAATCTACTATTTGCTACCTTTGCTTTAATTTTAGCTACCTCGTCATATACATAATATTTTAACAAAATGCTTGGTCCCGCCATCATGACATCAAGATGGAGGGACCAAACTGATAGACTACTCCCTGGAATGTTCTACCTACTTAGTGTTATAATACCTTAATTCTACCTTAATATTATCGATTTTGGCTGCCCAAAACATATATCGTTTTAAAGATATCGATTATACAAGTTGGTCCCTCCAAATTGACGATTCAAGTTTTTAGTGCAACAGGTAAATGGGCGGTTTATTTTCGATATTCGAACGATAACTATTTAATACCTATTTACTACCTTCAAATCATACAAAATTTCTTACGTTAAAGATTATTTTTACGAGCCGAAAAACAAAAATTAAGAAATAAGTTAGTACAACGTACATATTTTAATCGTACTAGCATTAATCAAGGTGTTTTTAGGGTTCCGCACCTCTGCCAGGGTTGCGGAATCTGTTCGAAAGATTCACCGCAGCCCTGGAACGCAAAGGGCTCTCCGAGGAACACGGGTGGGCCCGATTCCTCGGAGAGTTTTAGTCAGTAAGAGTCTAACACACCCTTCCGCTGCACCCAGAGCGGAAGAAGTCATTTGATGATTTCCCATCCAGAAAAAAAAAGGGTTCCGTACCTCGAAAAAAAAACGGAACCCTTATAGGATGACTTTGTTGTCCGCCCGTCTGTCTGTCAAGACCCTTTTTCTCAGAAACGCGAAGAGGTATCAAGCTGGATTTTATCAAATACTCAGGTCTACTGTCCCTTGGAGCTGTGAAAAAATCAAACTTCTAAGCTAAAGCAATCAAAAGATACAGCCGTTTATGCCGCAAATTTTTGACACTAGCAAGGGAATCAAAACCTACAGGGTACTTCCCGTGAACTCAGAATCTTGAAATTTGGTACGAAGCAACGTCTTATGACACAGATAAAGGAAAAATTTCGAAAAGCATAAATTTTTAGTTGTATCATAATAGTAAAAAAAAATTAAAACATTTTTTTCCGCTTTTGATACGGAACCCTTCGTGCGCGGTATTTTTTAAATAAGAATAGCACAAAAATATCTAGCTAATATAATGTGTTAAGTGGGTATGTAACCTACTTGTAAGATATTTGTCTGTTGTATTATTATTATTATTGAAACTATTTTGAGTGATTATTTGGCTCTCTGTACAATAACTGGTTGGAATGGAATAAAAACAGAGACGTACTCTCTTACCAACACAATATTTTTTTGAGCTGTCTTCTGATGAAAAAGTCAATCTATATGAAATTCCTAATCAGTTAAAATTAGGAGATAAATATTACAGAATTCGTTCAGTCATTGATTTTATCCCGCCAATATGTGGAGATGTTGGCCACTACAGGGCAAATTGTCCAAGAGTTCTTGGGAAATGGAATTGTTATGATGATTTGAAAAGTAGAGTCATCAAAAGCCAGACATTTGTTATACCACATTATTTACGCTTTAAAATAATTGTACATCATACTAGCGGCTGCCTGCGATTTCGTTCGCGTGAAATAATTTCTTAGTTGACGTCACTTAATTATAATCGAAATATGTAGATTAAGAATATTTTTGTGTAAGTTTGTTAATTAAAATAAATATAACGGGAATAATAATACAAAACATATTTTATTACGACAATTCACAGGAACCCATTAATGTTACTGTGAGAAATTTTGTATGATTTGAAGGTAGTAAATAGGTATTAAATAGTTATCGTTCGAATATCGAAAATAAACCGCCCATTTACCTGTTGCACTAAAAACTTGAATCGTCAATTTGGAGGGACCAACTTGTATAATCGATATCTTTAAAACGATATATGTTTTGGGCAGCCAAAATCGATAATATTAAGGTAGAATTAAGGTATTATAACACTAAGTAGGTAGAACATTCCAGGGAGTAGTCTATCAGTTTGGTCCCTCCATCTTGATGTCATGATGGCGGGACCAAGCATTTTGTTAAAATATTATGTATATGACGAGGTAGCTAAAATTAAAGCAAAGGTAGCAAATAGTAGATTAATGGTATTATTTTTTTATATGTGTATGACAGACATTGGAGACTTGGTCCCTCCATTTTGACGGTCACCTATGGTCAACCCATAGCTTGTGATGTTTTCACCGAGCCTATTTAGATACAGTCCACTTTTATTTATTCCCAACAAGCGTTTTTAACAACCGTCCCTCTAATGTGCATAAATGGACGTCATAAGCCAAGGAATCTAACATCAGTCTTGGCAAGGGGTATTGTGTTATCCGGTTACTGAGTTGAAGAGGTCAGATAGACAGTTGTTTCATGTATATTTTTTGGCATTCAGCTTCATCTGGTTAGATTGGAAGCCCAACCTAACATAGGCAGATTGTAAATGCTAGGTATTCTCATTTAGTTGTGCCCAAAGGGTTTCCCCATAGCAGGAGTGACCAACTTGATTCGACCCATGATCTCATTTTTACTGACAAAACCCTGTGCGATCTACAGTATTGTTCAGTATACAATACTGTAGTCTTTTTTTTATTAACCTGGCCTATTTATAGTTGTGCAGTCTGTTATAGGAATTTATAAATTTTGCGATCGAACGATTGTTCGCGATCGACTGGTTGGCCATCCCTGCCTTATAGATTTCCTGTCTAAACCTCTATTGCCTTCTCTGGACAGACTGTCTTATATAATTTTGTCCCTATTCACAGGTCAAGGCGGCCTTTACATCCATGCTGCAGGTACATGTGGAATCATTTTAAGGAGGCAAGATGACCGCATCATAGTTCAAATGCCTTCTAAGAGGATGTTCAGTTTCAACCAGCACTGTATGGCAGTTGTAGGTAAGAAAAACCAGAATTGTTTTTATTTCTTACATCATCTTGAATAAAAACTGAAGGGTAGCAATAAATAGGTTATCTGTGCACGTAAAATTAGATTATAATAATAAAAATTATTTTATTATCAGGCAACTGAGGCCCATAGATAAAATACACAAAATTATCTTAAACAATAATAAACTGATACATACATAGAATAAACCTTATTCAAACACTACACTAGAACTATACACGAAACGTTGTCTGCGTCGTGTTTCGCTGCCTCCTCAAAAAGGTCGAAATACGACACCTTTCGGCCAATAGTACCATAGATACAATTCAAACCATATATATGTCGTCATTACTAAGATTTCACAAATTCTACACCAATCTGACAAACTAAACGACATTTTTATTTCTCAGATAAATGTAACACGACAGTTGAACAATCTGTCCTAAGAAAAATGTAGTAGTACCTATATATTATTATATAGTTATTCAACAAAAATATTTTTCAGGTCGCCTCTCAAACGTAGATCACGGGGAAACACCAATAGGTTCACCACAGCGCAACAGATGGCTCGGAAACAGACCTCGCTCCGGTCTCTGGCAAAGAAAGACAGGCAGACATGGAAGGAAGATCAAGCCTCCTAAACCTGTGAAAGAAATCCATTTACCAACTCCCAAGTCACTGCCTGCCATCAAACTGACATTAAAAAAGATATAATGTGAAATTTTGTAGAATAAAAATAAACTTAGATGTTTTTAACTGATTTTTATTTATTTTTCGATACTTTTCGATCTACAGATAAATATCACAACATATAAAGCTGCTTTTTGTGCTAGTATTAGGCTCAATATAATAGTTTTAAAAAGTCCATTATGAGAGTAATATATAAACTACCAATTGATTAAATGAGCTTTAATACATACAACACGTAAATGCAGGAGATTAATATGTATGGCAAAAAAGCGTTAGGTACTTTAAAGTACAAAAAGATCTTGGAATTACATGTATTGTATTATTTTATTCTTCGTCTTCATCTGACAGCGTCAGTATCTGTGAAAAAAGAACATTAAATCAATTTACACTCTTAGTTTATTTTTAACTTGTTAATGACTAGCAAACTAACTCATTAAATTTAAATCCCTTACTACAAACCAAGCCATATGTGGACACAAAAGTTCACAAGGAATATAAAGTAATATTTATAGTTTGTATGGTAACACAAGACAAGATTTTTAATGAGGAAATGTGACACTTTTTTCCAGTCGTAATAAAACATCAATGAATGAACTTCCTATTACATCTATCTACAGACCATGTAGGTCAAGAGTATCAGATAAATAATTCCACTTACATCTGTCATCTCTGCAGCCAAATGCAACTCATGAAGGCCAGTCACCTTCTCCAAATAGTTTCCACTATTAAACACGTTGAATAAGAAATCAATACCCTCCTCTCTAAATGTATTGATCACTACTTCAGAACAGGCTATGCACTGCTTGAATTTGGCACAGGTTGGGACCACAGTTTGGTAAGAGTGCAGAAAGCCTCTTATTGAGTGGGGTACAGGACCTAGTACGCCTTGTAACTCCGGGGGTATGTCTCCTGTGTCGCTGTGTAGGTTGTAGATCGCTGGGGCGTTCTCCCTGGAAAATAAAGTGTAATGTGGTGAAAAAATAACCACACTTTATGATGATGAGTTTTATTAGAATACTGTTTAACAGACTCCAAGTTAGGCCTATCGATAATATAATATATCTTGGGATAACTCACACACGGTCATCCGATCCCAAACTAGGCAGAGCCTATGCTATGGCAACCAGATAACTGATAAACATACTTATATATTTCTAAATACATACATATTATAGACAAATTACACCCAGACACAGAACAAATGATCATGCTCATCACGCAAAGATTTGTCCTGGGTAGGAATCGAACCCACGACCTCCGGTTTAGCAGTCAGGGTCACTAACCACTCGACCAACAGGCCAGTCATAATGCTTATTTAGAACCTATTTCACAAAAGTGGAAATTATTCTGATTTTGTTACATACGTATTGTCTACCAGATAAGTTTTAATTTCTTCTTCCTTAAATAATTACCTGCTGATGCTAAGGTCCGGACTCAAGTAGAGTTCAGACCTTATCAGGGGGTAAGCCTTCAAATCCAAATGTTAAGAGTGTGGATGGAGCTCCATTGAGTATCAAACAGTTCTTGAACTTACCGTAGCGGATGCTGCAATAACCCAACGAGAATCTCAACTGCCAAAGCACCTGCAATCGCTGCCACACCTGGGCGCGTGACCGTGCATTGTTGATCTAAAGTGCGGTCTTTCATAGACTGAAAGAGAAACAAAAACAAAACAGATTCACAAGGAAATATTTTTCTGTAAGTGTCGAGATGGATAACATAGGATAGATAGGTTAGCACCATAGCTGGGCACTGTTAATCAAGTAGTTAACTTCGTTAATCGCTAATCCGTTACTTACTATAAATGTTAACTTCGTCAAACGTTAAATCGTTACATTTGGGAAGATTTAACGCAAGTTAATCGTTTGAATTTTATAACATTTAAAATAAATTAAAAACATGTCTTATTAATGAAGCCTATTATAATGTAAATGATTTTTTAAATGAAAAAATGTAATAAGGATGTACTAACCATTATTAATATTAAAAATTGTAATGGATAATTAATTATTGATGAATACTATTTGATATTTTGCATGTAATGTATATTTGCACACCTGTTGAGGTAGAATATGGCATTAAGAACTTTTGTTGTTTGCAACACCTCATGTATTCCACCCATATTCCAGCAAATAAATTATTTTGAATTTTTGAATCCGTTAAGCACGTGAATAAAATACTTTTTTATATCGCTGCATTAGTGATCTACTTATTAAAACTGTTTGTTTGGGTTCTGCAAGTTACCAGGTTAGAAACAAAAACAAGTAATTGAAATGTGTCAGTCTCATCTGGCATAGTGTACTTAGATATTCGCCTTCATGAACATTAAAATGTTGAAGTTCTCGTCTGAAAGCGAGCCTCGTTTCTGTGTTAAAATATCTTTGCCCGTCAAGAACAGATAGCTCATTGTTTCAGCCATGAGCTGCAAGGTGGCTGGACATACAAATAACACACATTCTACTAAATGCAATGATCAATTTTGATCATTGTTGTAGTAAATTAAAGGTTCGCAATGATTAAAGTAGAGAGTTGCCCTAATAGCTTCCGTCAGCGGCTTCGCCTGCGTGAATGTCGGGGATTATACCAAGGGAACTTAATCCCGGGATAAAAAAGCCTACGTGCTATTCCAGGCTATAATCTATCTCTTCGTGATTGTGAAGTGACTAAGTAACAAACATCTGAAACATCCATCCATCCAAACTTTCGCATTTATAATACTAAGTCAGAAGTAAGATGAGCTTAACTATTAAACTGCGTTAATATTTCTATGGTTTTATCTATATCTATACTAATAATAAAGCTGAAGAGTTTGTTTGTTTTTTTGAACGCGCTAATCTCTGCAACTACCAGTCGGATTTGGAAAATTATTTTTGTATATGAAAGCCACATTCATGAGGAAGGCTATAGGCTATACGAGAACGGGAAAACCGAGATACGCGCATACGAAGACGCGGAAAAAGCTAGTAATATAATAAAGCTGAAGATTTTGTTTGTTTGTTTGAACGCGTTAATCTCTGCAACTACCTGTCGGATTAGGAAAATTCGTTTTGTATATGATAGCCATATTCATGATGAAGTCTATAGGATATACGAGAACGAGAAAAGACGGTATACGCGCATACAAAGACGCGGCAAAAGCTTGTCTAAGTATAATCTAACTCTAATGAGTCTTGTTACAATAATGTAAGATTTATACTTACATACATAGGTACCTACTTACTACTTATTCAACAGATTATAATCACTGTTTTTAAGGTAAGTTTACCTACAATTTTTTTTACAGAAAACAAAAAGAAAATCTAAACAATATTATACTTCTAAAATCCAAAATGTTTGACTATTATGTTATATTATATATACGGGAACGAGAAACGGGATATGAGCGTACGAAGTCGCGGGCAAAAGCTAGTAATTTAATAAAGTACACTCACATTCCCAGGAGCAGTGACGTCATTACAGAAGTAACAACCGAGGTTTCCTCCGGCGATCCAGGCTGAGCTTACTGATGCGGTTTCTTCTGGATATGAGCCGCCAACGCCGTGGCGCATCACTAGGTAGCTGTCGAAACCTAACGCCGCGTTTATCACTATCTGAAGAAAGAAAAGTAAGTATTATGGTAGGTATCTTTTATTCGGAAAAAACCAAAGAAACTACTGAAGAGCGGAAAATGGTTTAAAATGTTGCTTTGCATATCTGTATGAGGGTAACGCTAAAGCATTCGTTTTGGTAATGTACTGAGGACTTCATGTCCAGGCGAGTGCCTTTCGGCTAATTCGCCATTGTACCTACCTTTTTGCATGAAGTTTAAATAAATAAATGCTCTACTCTGCGGGCGCGATTTAGTTTCCAAAAAAGATGAAATGTGTTTTTGGAAAATCAACTCCAAATCCCATGAATAGGGTTCAGTTTAGAGCTACAATTTCAAACAAATTTGCTACAACTTTCAATAGTACGTACTGGTCATTCTTAAATCAACTAACGTCCGGTCTCAATCTACCTTTAACCAACTGTCAGATTAGATTAGCTACCGACAGTAGCTGAAACTTCATGTTTGCCTTTCAAACCAGACGTACGTCGATTCGTTATTAAAGCCGGCCGTAAATTAACACCACCACAAAGTTTACATTCGTTTAAGTGAACTGGATATAATGTGACGTGTTTAATTGAAAACAAGAGTTTGAAGAAACTGTTCATGGGTTAACTGATTCAGAAATACCATGTTCTTATAAAATAATACCTTTCCATAATGAGCCGCTAAGAGTGTAGGAAGCCAGCGAGCTTCTCTCGTGTCCAAAAGAAGGAATATAACATCATGTTCAGCTATGGCTTCCATAATAACTGTGACATTGGCTATGGTTTCCTCCTTCAATGATGCTCCGATTTGATGGCCTGGCATTGGAATGTGGGCTGTTATGCCTTTGCTTACCTAGAAATAAAGCAATAGGTACCTATAGAAAACTTCTTATACAAAAACAGAGATAAAAAGGTCAAGAGTAAGTAAGAAGTGAGTGTGCCATTTCAAACGCATAGTTTCCAAGTCGGAACTCATATTAAAAATAACACGATTTCTTAGAAAAAAACAAAACCCACAGTAACAAATTTATAACAAATTTCGAAAAATAAAAGACAGTTTAATTTTTACTTTATTTGAAATTCCAAGTCCAATCGAAGTCATGATATGATAGTTAAAAGTGGCTCGAAAAAAAAAGAGCGGCCACTTGATAGATAAAACCCAATCAAAAGAATACTATTGATTGGGTCCATTGAAAGGTTCATTACAAAACCAGCGTCAGACAGCATCAGTCTGTCTGACATATCGCTGAAATGGACCTTTTTAGTGCAGCCGTGAGACACACACTTGGTTCTTAGCATACCTACATTTCTTTTTTTATTTTTTATTTCTATGTACCGTGCGTATTTCATGTAAGTTCTAAATAAATATTATTCTTTCTTTCTTTCTTTAACAAATATGTTAGGAAATAAATAATTAATTCAGGTGTGCATTGGAACTGGGGGTTTTTCAAAGGCAATTAACAAAAAGTCGCAGTTTTGATGCCTTTTAAAAAAGATACCATGGACACGCTACATACCTTACCGGTGTAAACAAAAACTTGTTAAAAATTGTAACACTCATTGACTTACAGTAGTTGGCAGAATATTTATCAGGCTATCTGCCGCTGCCCCAGCTTTGTTTCGACCCCCATTAAGACAGTCTGAAAAACTAAACAGAACTTGTCGTGTCGGGTTTGAGTACGAAACTTTCCCGTTGTCTATAAACGTTATATGACGGAATCCCCATGCCTGGAAATAAATATAAGATGAGATAATACCTACAGATGTGTGAAAAATAGTAAATTTAATTTAATGATTTATTCAACCAATAATATTTCAATGTTAACATAGAATAAATAGAATCATTTGGAGGGTTCCACTTGAATTAACAAATAAACCGGCCAAGTATTAGTCAGGCTCTCACACGAAGCGTTCCGTATCATAAAGCAACACACACGTTTCTTCTATGAGAGCCCCTTTAATTTCTAAGTTAATTAAATTTGTATTGTTTGCTGTTATAGCGGCAACAGGAATACATCATCTGTGAAATTTCAACTGTCTAGCTATCACGGTTCATGAGATACAGCCTGGTGACAGACAGACAGACGGACAGTGGAGTCTTAGTAATAGGGTCCCGTTTTTACTCTTTGGGTACGGAACCCTATAAACCGGTAGTTGTTGCAAACAGCACCATCGCTAAGTTGAGTAGAGCACACTAGTGATGTAACGAATATTCGCATATTTTTCTACATTCGCATTCGTATTCCCAATACGATATGAAATGATAGTTGAAAAGATTTATATTTTCCTATCTATAATATAGGTAAATAGTTTGTAGTTTTTTTTTTTTAGTTAATAATAATGGTTTGTTTGTTTGTTTGAATTTTAACGCGCTAATCTCTGGAACTGCCAGTTGGATTTGGAAAAATATTTTTGTATATGATAGCTACATTCATGGGGAATACTATAGGCTATACGAGAACGGGAAAACCGAGATACGCGCATACGAAGACGCGGAAAAAGCTAGTCAATAATATAATCTAATGATCTACCTAATTGTAATGAGTCTTGTTACAATAAGGTCAGATTTGTACTTACATACATAGGTACCTACTTACTACTTATTCAACAGATTATAATCACTATTTTAAGTAAAGTATAGAAATTCTTTTTATAGAAAACAAAAAAAATCGAAAAAAAAATTAAAAGAGTGTGTGTACTTATGTACACGCGTTAGAAGTTATACTTCTTTGGCGTATGGAAAAAAAAAACATTCCCAACTAAAAAAATATAAAAGTTTTAAAATATTTGTATTGTTTTCAGCTTCAATTTGTTGCGTTCGAACGATCGCCAATTAAGTCTATTACGCTAAATAACTGATACGTTTCATAGTTTTAAAACTGTTTGTTCATAAATTTTTTTTTGATTCGAATGTTTTGTAAGTGGTATTTGAAATTAATACCAACTTTCTATTCTGGATGGTGTGTACCTGAGAAGTTTATGGGTACCTACTTACAATGACATATAAGTTACGAGACTCCCTTTTTTCAAAATAGTCAATACTAATAATTATTATAAACGGTAAAATTCTTTGTTCCGTTCTACTGTAGATACAAATCCGATTAAGAAAACTCATTCATGAAGAGGCTGTTTTTTGTCTTCGAAAAATCATCATATTCCAATAAAATCTTCTAGGATAGAATAAAAGGAGCTGAGCCGCGGGAAAAATTAGTGTCTATAGTAGGCGCCAGATAAATGTGGAATAAAGTAGTTTTTTGTCTTAAACAATCGCTTACAATATGAAGCCTAACTAAGGTGCCGTGCTTTTGTTTACTTTATGGATGCCTCAGACAGATGCGGCGTGAGATTCAAGATTTCTTTACGGATACAAATGTTGGCGCAGTGTGTATCGCTTCGCACACTTTTCGAGCCTTATAACGAAACATAAAATTCGATAACATAACTCGAAAAAACGTATTTTAATACTGCTGCTCAACCAATCCTTTATTCGACCATCGCGACTAACAAAATTTTCACTTTTTTAATCCCCACCGCAAACTTTGTCTACAAGCAAATTAAATAAAAACCACGCTATAACAAAGTTGCTTCTCACTACACATCTCTCAAAAGCGGGTACCTGCCTACCCCTACCTACAGAGCTACCCCGTAATTACAAAGGAAGGTATTTTCAATTTCGTTATTTTCCTTTGAAGAAAACATAAATAAAGTGTTTTTGATTGAAAGTAGCGGAAAGCTTAGTATTCGCCAAAATAATTTAATTTGTACCTCGTTCGTTCGAAATGCTCACTTTTACATCAAACATGGCGCCCTGTTTTGATCTGAATGCGTTACTAATTAGTCTATTTTCATTCGTAACGTGTATTTGTAATTTGGTTCCGATTCATTCGCTTTTATAGCAGCGATTTGGTTTATATCCGTAGCAGATCAATGGATCATATTTAAAGTTTTGGTGGATTATTATTTTCCAACACCATGTATGAATACTAACAAAATTTGTAGTTGATAACAAAACACGATCATCATTCAACATTGCTCGAAATAAATATAACATAACGTCACGAGTAAATTTGGGGTGGTATTTACATACAGATAAATGGACCTAATAAAAACGTAATCATAAGCATGAATTGTTAATAATAAATAGTAAAACTATTTAGAAAACAGAAAATAATATTCTAAAATTTATGGCTTTACAGAAACTGAGCTCACATAAATAGAAAGTACTGGCTTCTGCCAGCGGCTTCACCCGCTTGAATGTCGGAAATTATCCGAAGGGAACATACTCCCGCGATAAATCAGTATTCCAGAATATAATCTATGCCTGTGCCAAATTTCATCTTAATCCATTCAGCCGTTCTGGCGTGACTGAGTAACAAACATTCGTTCATCCATACAAACTTTCACATTTTTATAGATATAAATAATCATTTTTATGTGTGTAACATAGGTAGTAAATACAGTTTTTAAATTAAAGATGGTCGCTATGTTACGTCAAGAAGCGTACAAATATGGTTGCATGCGAATTAATCATGCGAGAGGTAAACACAAATTATTTGGTAGGTATATCAAAATTAATAAAATTAAATAAAAAATGTCAAACTTCATTCAATAAAAAAAATGGTAGGTATGTCAAAATTAATTCATTATATAAAAAAAATTGAATGATGATAAATTAATGAATATAAAAATTATAAATGTCACAATATGGAGTATTAATTACTCCATATTGTGACATTTATAATTTTTACAGTCAATGCACAAATAAATAATTTAATAGTTTTTTTTTTTTAGTTAATAATAATGGTTTGTTTGTTTGTTTGAATTTTAACGCGCTAATCTCTGGAACTGCCAGTTGGATTTGGAAAAATATTTTTGTATATGATAGCTACATTCATGGGGAATACTATAGGCTATACGAGAACGGGAAAACCGAGATACGCGCATACGAAGACGCGGAAAAAGCTAGTCAATAATATAATCTAATGATCTACCTAATTGTAATGAGTCTTGTTACAATAAGGTCAGATTTGTACTTACATACATAGGTACCTACTTACTACTTATTCAACAGATTATAATCACTATTTTAAGTAAAGTTTAGAAATTCGTTTATAGAAAACAAAAAAAATCGAAAAAAAAATTAAAAGAGTGTGTGTACTTATGTACACGCGTTAGAAGTTATACTTCTTTGGCGTATGGAAAAAAAAAACATTCCCAACTAAAAAAATATAAAAGTTTTAAAATATTTGTATTGTTTTCAGCTTCAATTTGTTGCGTTCGAACGATCGCCAATTAAGTCTATTACGCTAAATAACTGATACGTTTCATAGTTTTAAAACTGTTTGTTCATAAATTTTTTTTTGATTCGAATGTTTTGTAAGTGGTATTTGAAATTAATACCAACTTTCTATTCTGGATGGTGTGTACCTGAGAAGTTTATGGGTACCTACTTACAATGACATATAAGTTACGAGACTCCCTTTTTTCAAAATAGTCAATACTAATAATTATTATAAACGGTAAAATTCTTTGTTCCGTTCTACTGTAGATACAAATCCGATTAAGAAAACTCATTCATGAAGAGGCTGTTTTTTGTCTTCGAAAAATCATCATATTCCAATAAAATCTTCTAGGATAGAATAAAAGGAGCTGAGCCGCGGGAAAAATTAGTGTCTATAGTAGGCGCCAGATAAATGTGGAATAAAGTATATTGACCTTTCCCTAATAACTGTTCATAGGTACCTGAACAATTAAATATGAATCGTTTTTCATTATTAGACAATGTTAAGGATCACGAGAGATGATGATTCGGGACAGCTTTGTGTCATTAATTCCGTTTTTCAAATTAATAATGTCAATAATTGTAGATGGGTCAATGACCGTTATTCCACGATTATCTGGCGCCTACTATAATCAATTACTTTTATCAAAATATTTGTATCTTATATTTTGGCGCTTTATTTCGAAATTAAAACCACATTCTTCTTCGAAATTCAAACATAAAAGAAACAAAAGACAATCAAAAAATACTAGAATATAAAACTTGAACATAGTTATCGATTTTCATGCCACCTACAACTAACTTCACGATGTAGAATTCAGGTGTCGGTGTGCGCGCGCATCGTAAAAATTCACTCTGATCAGTTTTCTCCATCGCGCCAAAAGAAGTATAACTTCAACAAAATGTTTGACTTTAATTTTATTTTTTTTGTCCTAACTTCGTTCATTCACTCTGTATCGGCTCGGCACGGTTTAAACAGGGCCGACACAAACTAACATTTGGCGCGCGTTTAATTGGAAAGTTAACATTCGCATGAAAAATCAGATCATATCATAGAGCACACACAAGGTACAAGATAACAAGGTGTATTGCAGAGGCTATTGTTTTCTTTGATGAAGCTTGAGGGTAATGAAATGCACTATCAATTTGTTTCTCTTACCAATAAATCCCGAGCGACGTGGCAGCCGAGGGTGCCAGCACCCAACAGCAAACATTTAGTATTCTTCATCACGTCCACGTTTATTTCCGGCACCAGACGCCATTTCATTAGCTTTATATTCAAATTTGATGCCGTATCTGCCAGTCTGAAATATGGAGAGAATAGATAAAACAAGTAGGTACTATTTTTTATTTAACTATCTAGCGCAAACTCCGGAATAATTTGTTTATTTTTTAGTTTGATTTTTAACGGCTTCAATTGGCCCACTCCTAGGCAAAGCTCTCTTCGTTCCTTCCATTTTCTCTTAGATGACCTTTTTCACGCCAATTCCCTAGGAAGTCATCCAAGGTGTCCCGCTACGACCCCGTCTAGCTGTGGCAGACTCCAGTCTGACGGCTCCAGCTTTAACGCCGCCTGGCAGAAGAGGCCTGCCCAGTCCCACCTCCATCTTGCAGGTTTTTGAGCAATATTGGCAATTTGCGTTCAAAGATTTTAACATCAAGTATATCGCCTTGAGCTACTGGATGTTAGTCAAAAACCAAATTGTACACCATAAATTAAAATGGGGCAAATACACATTTCTAAAATTTAAAACTCAAGCCTAGGCTTGCGTATAAAGCATAAGGGGATAGATAGATCACTCTTGAAAAGCATGTTAATGGACTAGTAGCTCTTCAAGGTGTTTTTCGTGCATCTTGCAACTTCTTTGCCTTGCCTGAAAGGAGAATACTTGGCCCATGTGGATGTATACTTGGACATAATCATTACAGTACCTGGCAAAAATTATAGCTCATCAAGTTTTAATTTCTTGCAGGCAGGTTTTTAGAAAATTTTAACATTTTTTAATCTTCAACATTTTAGTGACTTATATTATTGGAAGTGTCTCCTGGAGCCCTTTATTAAAATAGGTACTGTACTCCACATGAGCATTTCACAAAAATACGACTACTTACCTAATGACGGCCACTAAAATTCATATAGCTCATAATGTTAAATTCCATTTAGCCTTTTAAGCTACAGGGCTTGCCAATGCAATAGACATACTTACAAACATACATTCTCTGTGTGACCATCTCTTTCTGAACCTTAGCATTTACAACTTACATCACAGGATCTAAAGATGCTGACATATTGGCAATCCTGGGTCCAAAGCCTCCTTTGTCATTCCTTTCCCATCCCACCCAGAAATCGCTTCCAGTAGTTGGGTCCGTCTTTATCTCCTCCTATAAAATGTCATTTTAATAATATAACATCAAACAGAACGAATATTATTGATTCTAAATTGAAAATGTAATTATTTGTTAGCACAGCTGTTAAGTTAATAATTTCAGAATAAAATTCATATTTACTATTGAGGCTGTCACTAGAAAGTATCGACTACTTCCAATATTTCCATGAGCATTGCATCGAAGCCCAATCGCTTTTATATCAGTTTTGAGTAAACTTGGACAGTGGCCTGTCAGTACTACCAAGTACATTCTTAATGGCCATCCAGGAAAATCTCCATTACTCGGATCATTAAAGACAAAGTACATACTCGATAGGTCCACACCCTTTTGAGGACCTCCTTTCACATCTAATATGCTTGCTAATGTTTTAACACTTATAGTGTTATTGTCTTTAGTGACGGCAAAGAAGCATTTTTGTTCCTTATCTAGAGATTGATAGCTTTGCGCAAGGTCAGCAATTTGTTTGGGGCTAAAAATTGCTGCAATATTTAAACTTTTGTCTTCTAAGTATATTGTGGGCTGCATGGGTGCGGGGAATGCAAACCAGTAATAGTATTTGAATTTCTTGAGATCCTGAAATTTAAAAAACATATTATGAATTAGTTGTCCAAGCACATTATAACTAAATAAGTACATTTATTTATTAAAACGACTAAACTGTTGTAGGTGTACAACAAATCCTTATTTCCTTGCTATATATTTATATTATATATTAATATTATAAATGCGAAAGTAACTCTGTCTGTCGCGCTTCACGCCAAAACTACTGAACCGATTTAAATGAAATTTGATACACAGATAGTCTAGAGCCTGAGAAAGGACATAGGCTACTATTTAATGCGAAAAAAGGGTTGAAGAGAGGTTGAAAGGGGGGGATGAAAAGTTGAATGGAAGTATTGTCATTTTTAGAGCTACAAGCTAGAAACTTATTTTTTAGCCTGTTGATTTGATATAAATAATATGACATTTAAAGTTTGTAAAAGTTTTACCCTCAAGGGTGTAAAATAACAAAAGGGATTTGGGGATGAAAGTTTGTATGGAAATATGTATGGTTTATGTGCGGGGCGTGGTACAGTGCGGTGTCTTATTTGTGAAATAATTAGCCTAAATAATTAAAAATGCTAAAAGTCTGCCGCAGACGAAATCGTGGGCACAGCTAGTTATTAATATTTGTAACCGAAATTAGTGTCCAAATCACAATAATATTAATGTTAAATTAAAATCCTAATGCAAATAGCTCTGTCATCATTTTGAGAAGCGAAAAGATGTCACACAGGGAAAGCCGTGGGCTAAAGTTAGTATAATTGTCAATGAATTTGAATGATTATGTTAATTTGGGTGTCCATAATAATATGGACACCCAAATTAACGGAAATCCCGGAGCCTAAACCTGGTCATAATGATAACATTATGACCAGGTTTAGGCTCCGGGATTTCCGAGAATATTTTTTTAAATGTCGATGTATTAATTGAAGTTAAACTGTTTAAGATATCATGAGTACACACAACGACTTTTCAAACTACTCATTTCTGGAAGCGGGTCCCGCATGTTGTTGTTTGCCATATTACTTACTGGTCCCACCTACTGCCGTTAGAAGACGCGCCTTCAGCGCGTCAGGCTGCTACTACAGCGCCAAATACAAATACAGACTCGGCTGCGGTACACGCGCCAAAAACACCGAAACCGGCTGCGGTACTCGCGCCAATAAACACAGACTCGGCTGCCACTCAAGCGCCACAAACTACCCTGACTAAGCTTTCCACGAGCACCTGGCAACAGAGCATCGTCCGGAACAGCTTTAGGAAAAACCCTGACAATGACCAGAAAGTGACGGGTAAGGCTGCCGGTTCAGGTGGTTCCATCCCGACCCCAGCGGGCGAAGTACGCATACATCAGCGCGAAAAAACCTTAGCTGGGGAGAGGAAATACGGCGACCGGATGGTCGCCACAGAGCAAGTACGCGACCAGCCGCGAGTCCGCGAGGGTTTAACCCAGCGCGAAAAACGGCCGGACGCGGAAACGCGCGACCGGGGACGAGTCCGCGAAGGGGAAACCCAGCGCGAAAAATCTCCGGTAGCGTTGGAACCCACCGGAGCTGTAGGCCAGAACCCAGACCGACAAAGACGCGACACCGAAAGACCACCGAGAAGGGCGAGGGGGAAGCGGCTTCGGGCCCCACGCGGGGATAACCTGGAGCCTAGAAATCTTCCGGGCACCTCCAAACCACAACCTGAACCTAGCGGCTCGGGTGCGGCGAAGAGGGAACGTCCTGACGATACGGCTTCGCCGAGCACGCTTCAGGGAAACCCGAAACGTGTGAGGACCCAAGCTGCTCAAGGGGAGCAGAGAACCTACGCGCGAGCCACAAAGGACATTCCGGCGCGACTCTCCGTAGCGATCTGCTTCTCCCCCCCCTCCAGAGACCTGACACACACTGAGGCGACACACATTCGGACAGAATTAGGAAGACTGGTTATGGAAACCGACCCGACGAAACCACTCCCGGCCTTCCGCGGATACCCTCGGGTAGCGGACGGCACCGTGCAGATGTGGTGCGAGGACGACAACTCCCTGACCTGGCTTACCCTGAATGTGCCCAAAATAAGACTCCCAGACACTGACCTGACTCTGACCGTCATGCGACAGACCGACGTGCCTACCCGTGTCAGAGCTGCGCTCTTCGTTCCCAGGTACAATGGGGACATAGCGCGGCTCCAGAGCATTCTGATTCGTCAGGATACTTGGTACGACATCGGGAGGTGGTCACTGTACAGGGCAACTTCTGTCGGTGGGGATAACCACGAGACATATTTGACCCTGGGAATCCCGACCGATGAAGTCGAAAAGGTCTTGGGGCGGGAGCGACGTATATCGTACCTTCTTGGGTCTATATACGTCCGCTTCTACCCCAAGGCCCAGCCCGCTGACGTCAGGACTGACACCGAGACTGTGACTGAGACCACAGAACCGACCCAGACAAACGACCAAGATATGACCAGACTGGAGGAGGAAATGGCGAGAGCAGCGATGGCTGATGCAGAGGTAGACTCTGCACCACCTACATCACCAGGGTGGACATCGCAGCTGCTCGCATCCTCGCCGACTCGAGACAACTGGCCTGGAATGGAGGAGGGAGACAGACTGTCCGATGGATCCGTCTCCTCCTAACCCACCACCACCGTCGACGTCGTCCACACCTAACACCATCCAGATCATACAGGCAAATCTCCAGCACAGCCAAACTGCCACCGCTAGCCTGCGCAGGGCGCTGGAGGTGCAACCACGAACAATTGCCCTGATACAAGAGCCGTGGATCAGAAGTGACAGGATATGCGGCCTTGGAAACATCGGAGGTAAACTAACACTCAATACAAGTAACACCAACAAACCACGAACCTGCATATTCACACCTAAAGACGTACCTATTACGCCACTAACTCAATTCTGTTCCAGAGACCTGACAGTGATCAGGCTTCAAACCGACAATAATATCCCAGATCTTGTACTAGCCTCGGCGTACATGCCAGGCGACGACGAGAACTGCCCACCTAAAGAGATGACTGATTTGGTCCAACACTGCGAGAACGCCAACCTGGACCTCATCATCTGCACCGACTCAAACGCTCATCACCCACTCTGGGGCAGTGAAGTATCGAACACCAGAGGTGAGGCACTATCCACATATCTTTTCTCTACTAACCTTAACATCGTAAACCACGGCTCTGAACCCACTTGGGTCACTGCTAGGGGACAAACGATCATAGACCTAACACTGGCCACAGATAATGCGACAAAAATCATTTCTAATTGGCGTGTGTCCGACGAACCCTCTTGCTCTGACCACAGGAGAATTCGTTTCACACTAGTAGCCAACACAAAAAAACCCGCACCCAAGCGAAATCCGCGCCGAACAAATATACCTCAATTTAAACGCCTCCTAGCTTCTCTGCTAAATGGGCACCAGCTGCATCAAGCTCCAATTACAGATCCCACAGAACTAGAAAACACGGTAACAAAACTAACCGATTACATAACCGAAGCATATCACACGTGCTGTAAACTAACAGCATCACATACCAAGGGTAAGGGTAACCCCTGGTGGAACACAGAACTTAAAAAACTCAGAAGTACACTCCGCAAACAATTCAATAGAGCAAAGAACACTAGACTTCCTGTAGACTGGGAAACGTACAAAAAAACCCAACACACCTTTAAGAAACAAATCAGAACCGCCAGGAAAACTGCTTGGCGGAAATTCTGTGAATCCATAGAATCAAACAACGAAGCCGCCCGAGTAAGGAAGATCCTATCAACTGAACAGGTCCGCACTCTCGGCGCACTAAAGAAACTAGATAATTCATACACACAAACAGACCAAGAAACCAGCAGTCCTTCTGGAAACGCACTTCCCAGACTGTAATCTTCTTGAGGACAGAGTGTGGGCAGGCGAATCGGGACGAACCCCTGCTGACCAAGACTGGTCTACAGCCCGGAATATAGTAACAGAAGATCGAATAGCATGGGCTATAAAGACCTTTCAACCATATAAATCCGCAGGACTAGATGGCATCTTCCCAGCCCTGCTACAATGGGGGGAGAGCACCATAACACCATGGCTGCTAGCAATCTACCAAGCCTGTATAGCACACAGATACGTACCCCTAGCATGGCGCGAAGTGAAAGTCATTTTCATCCCCAAACCGGGAAAAACAGACTACACACAACCCAAAGCATACAGACCAATAAGCCTGACATCCTTTTTACTGAAAACCCTGGAGAGGCTCTGTGACAAATACATTCGGGATGGACCCCTGCGCCAATACCCACTCCACAGACAACAACACGCCTACTCCGCGGGGAAATCAACAGATTCTGCGCTGCACAGCGTGGTCTCAAAGATCGAAAGCGCTATAAACCATAAATGCTCCTCACTGGCTGTCTTCATTGATATCGAGGGCGCCTTTGACAAAACCATGTTCCAGAGTATAAGCAAAGCCCTCGGAAAGCACGGTGTGGACACGACCCTGAGCGGCTGGATCACAAACATGCTCAAGCAAAGAGCTGTACAAGTCACAATAAATAACACAACAAGGGCCATTGTGGCGAAGGGTTGCCCCCAAGGGGGAGTCCTTTCACCATTACTATGGAACCTCGTCGCAGATAACCTCGTTAAAAGACTCAATGATAAAGGATACTTTACCGTTGGTTACGCAGATGACATAACCATAATAATAAACGGAAAACACGAAAACACGATATGCAACCTCATGCGCCAAGCCTTGAAAATAGTAGAGGACTGGTGCAAAGAATATCAGCTAGCAGTGAACCCTGCCAAAACCGAACTGGTCCTCTTCACCAAGAAGAGGAAGTTACCAACACTAGATTTACCACGGTTCTTCGGAACCACCCTCAGCCTTTCAACTGAAACCAAATACCTGGGCATATATCTGGATAAGCAGTTGAATTGGGCGAAGCACACTCAATACACCACCAAAAAAGCCAGTATATGCATGTGGCAATGCAAACGCATGCTAGGTAGGAACTGGGGTATTAGCCCCAATACAACCCACTGGTTATACACCACAGTTATCAGACCGATAATCACGTATGGCTCCTTAGTCTGGTGGCCTAGGACCGACTTGAGCACAGCACAGAAAGACCTTGAGAAGCTGCAACGGCTCGCCTGTGTGGCAATCACTGGCAGCATGAGAACGGCACCCACTGCGGCCCTTCAGGCTATGCTGGGACTGCCACCACTGCACCTTATAGTGCAGGAGGAAGCGGCCCTAGCGGCCTTCAGGCTCAGCACAGCTGGCACTTTAGGTAAAGACTCTAGAATCAAGCATACACGCATCATGGAAGATGCCGTAAAACGACAACCCATGATGTCATCACCCAATGACAAAGCTCAAAAGATGCACCATTTCCAAAAGCACAACAAGAATGCCATGATGCACTAGAACGCGTCACGGTGACAAACCGCAACACCGTGACGCTGCAGTGGATAAAAGGTCACAGCGGATCACTGGGAAATGATGCGGCCGATGAACTGGCCAGGAGGGGGTCTGGTACAATGGCTGTTGGACCCGAACCCATAGTGCCACTCCCTTTCACCCAGCTACGCACGTGGCTACAAGAACATACCCACACACAAGCAGAACGCTGGTGGACCTCGGCACCAGGCTGCAGGCAGTCCAAGGAGGCTATGCCACTCCTAAACAATAAACTTACCAAGCGCCTTCTGCGACTGGATAGGGGCAGCCTGCGAATGGTGGCAGGGACCATCACCGGACACTGCTCACTGAATAAGCATTTCCACACACTAGGTATAACAGACAGTCCTCTGTGCAGAGCATGCATGGAGGAGGAGGAAACGGTGTCGCACATGCTCCTTGAGTGCACAGGCGTCGCCGATATACGTAGACAAACAATAGGAACACCAAATTCACTCACAGACACCATGAACTCTTTAGGAGGACTGATCTGCTTCTGGAGGGAGGTCGGCTGGTTGGAATGACGGCCGCCATGGCCCACGCACAATGGTCCAACATCAGGACTAAGTGCGGAAACCATACCCCAATAGATAGATAGACTGGTCCCAGGATTCAGAAGGTATATCCATGTTCAGTCACTAAATCCTAGGCTATGCACTACCTATTACTGATAATTATGTATTCAATCCCTACTCACAGCAAAAGATAATATAATAAAATGCATTAGACTACTCGGTTTTGTAATCCATGTTTTTTCCTGAAGCTTGGGCCATATTTCTTTTCCAACCTCATTCAAAAAGGTAGGTTTTTCAATGCTTTTGAACTCTTCCATTGTATTTTTGTTCATTAAGGTTCCTCTAATATTTGTGTAAAACCTGGCATCTTCTGGCACTCTGAAAATTGCAATAACTTTTAGCATGATTCATAGAACTGAAAAGGATTAGATCTAAAATCTAATTATAAAAAACACCTCATGAAAATATATAAATGTGTATAACGTTGTTAAAATATTACTCTGATAAATTAAATTTTCATAACACTTACTTGTTAAACGACGTGCCATCGACTTCAAAGATAGCTCCCATATCATCGCGGTTAGTATATCGTCCCCAAATTTCCTTTGTAGTCCCGTCCAATTTATCTACGGCGAGCTTCATCTCCGTAAGGGTATGCCAGAATGAAGGGTGCACGAACGACATAAACGGCGAATATTGTACTATATATATAAATTTTTCTTCTTTAGTTGCTTTTGCTGCCATTTTTATTTATTTTCACTTGATAAGTACGAATCGGAAATATTTCTATTGAGATACCTTATTCGCTCAAACTACAATGAAAACACGAATACAAAACAGAACAATATTTTATTCACTTCAAATCTTCAATAGTGTGATGTCAGTGTCAAACTCAGCTGTAATGTGGCTGTATGTAATAAATAAAAGCGACGTTTGTTCGTGATCATATTTTTCATTATTATCTGTGGCGAGAGTAAAAATCGAATTCATGTTTACAACGTAAAATAAAGAGCACTAAAGAGGTAAGAACAATGGAATAATACTGGTAGTTCAATAATACACCGTTTTTTTCTCTTTTTCATTTATGATTTAATTAAAAATTCGAAAATACAAAATGTCATTCATGATAGTGTCAATGGCTTATTTTATAATTTCTTAGATCGGATTTTGAAATAAATTTATAACTATAAGTGTAGTTCCATGTAGAGAGAGGTTTTATTTTGGTCTCTACAATCGAAATTATTGTGATAAAATCTGTAAGTAAGTATTGAAACTTAATTAATAACGTTTACCTACCAAGTCTATTCATTGGTTCAGTCGGTAAAGGCGCAATTCCCTTCCATATCAGTGCACACTATGCACAAACTACGGCTTCGTTTTGTATGAAAATGTATTCATTCGGGCGGGATCAATATCCATGTTTATAGAACAAAGGCACGGTAAAGATATACTGTGACTTAGGGTACACGTGCATGGGTAGATACTCCACGCTGCGATAGAACCGCGTCTTACGCGTGGGTCACGATACTCATGATCACGATGGTAGGTACCTTGATTTGATAACTAAATAATTTAGATAGTCTATTTCAAAATTCTTGTTTCTGGCTTTCTATAAATGTGGCTTCTGTACCTATTATCATTTTCCTATATAATATCTTTCATTTTAATGTACCTAGTGTATTGTTGTAATCTTTTCCGTTCACTGTGTGGTATGAAGGTAGTGGTGTAATAATAAACCCACACAGTGTTAGTTATGTTTAAGTCCTATGAAATGGGAGGCGAATATTTTGCCTTAAAACGGGTGTTGGCATGGCAGTCTATCTGAGAATCAAACCCCACACTCAGGAGTCGCGCTGAGTCTACTGCAGTGCTTAAAATAATGAGGCAGGTACATTCCTACACCTACCTGCTAAGAAAACCTATTCAATACGTGACTTTTATTTGTTTCAGATTTGTAGATTTTGTTAACTTACCCTCAATATAAAAAAAGTTAAAGATATGGCAATAAGTTCATTGGATATGTCGTTTGAAAAACATCCTTCGCAATCTATAAGTTCCGCTCACGGTTCCAAACATTCATCCCGATTATTTCAATTAAATGTTGCACCTGCAAGCATCATATCAAGTGCTACTAGTAAATGTAGCAAATCGACAAAAAATAGCACTAGATCTCCATATCTAACCGGGGATCGAGTACAGTTACTTTCAAGAGTCATAGAAAAGCGATTCGTTCAAAAAACGAATATTGTTTCATCATTTCCACTGGCTGTAAATCTGTACAAAACTAATTCTGATGACTTTAAACCTCCTAAAAAAGCTCCTAAGAAAATTAAAAAATCTGTTCTGACTCTTCCAAATGACCCAGCTCCAGTGCCTCAAGTATGCACAGTAAGCGATATGAACGATTCAGAGTATTGTAACAAAGAAGATGAAGATCGTAAACGAAAAGTAATCAAGAAGCGTGCTCCGAATCAAAACAAGAGAAAGGCCCGAGTGAGAGAAAAAGATATTGTATATTACGACAGAGATGCTAAATATTGCTCACAGCTTAGCATAAACATAGACTGTAGCTCGACGGACATGATGAAAAGTTTTAACGGCGATGGGAAGCGGGTAAAAAACAGGAAGAAAAATGTACCAACTTCCAATAAAACTCAAACAGCATCTAATAACCTGAGTGATGTTTGGGCTGTCCTTAGGAATATAAATAGTTTTCAGTTTAGGCCTTCACCTCCGATGTCTGAAGATAGTATTGTACCGGTTAAAAAATATGTCAAAAATAAATCAAAAAGGCCGAATCGCAAAGATGCACGGTGATTATCTAAACTATAGTTGATAATAAGTTTAATTTAAATGTTTTTACATTATAAAAATTATTTTTTCAGCATGATTGAGACTTGTGAAACCCAAGAGTTTGCGTATATTTCAAGTTACGAGGTGGATGACAAATCTCCAATTACTTTCTCGCCATCTTCTAGTATTGATCGTGTTACAGTTATTGACAACCATGATAACTTTAGCAAAATATGTGAAGAATTCGAAAAAAGACTACTTGGGACACATGATTTTCTTAAAGACTCAAATAATACAAAAAATCGAATCCAGAGGAATAAAGCTTTGTGCAAAATACCCAAAAGCAACGTTAAAGCACTAGTTAATGCTGGGTCTAAAGATAATAAACAGTTAAAACCCATGAAAAAGAAGAAAAAAATCAATTTGAAGTCCGAAGTTTTTGTACAAAGTAATAGCAAAATTACGAATATTAGCACCGAAAATAAAGATTCTCTAATCAGTACGGACACTTCACAACTTAACTTTAATTCTAATATTTTGCCAAATAAATCGGAAAAGGACAGTATGTACCCAGTGAAAGTCGGTTTAGATTCTGATTATTCGGGTTCGAATAAAGCTGAATTGCCCGATAAAATAAATGAACACGTAAGCCGAAATGGTGAGTACCTAAATATAATTAGCAGCTGCTTTGATGAGTGTATAGGAAGCATAATTTGTAGATATATAGGTACTAATATCGAATGGGTTGTTTCCAGATAAATCTACAGATGTTGCAGTTTTAAATAAAGAACACGAGCCAACAGTCAATGTACATAAACGATTACATACTCAACAAAGGAAACTCCGCTTATTAACTACGATGCCCAGTTCGTGTGTGATTGTAAAATTAACTCAAACTGAAATAAAACGGAGGCTTACAAATATGAAGTTTCCAATCGTTATTTTAGGAAAAGATGAAGTCCGTTCGAGTGTTACTGTTGTAGATTACGAGCCACCACAGTTCAATGGCTTAGATGATCACATTTGGCCGTTTATGGTAGAGTGGTCTCCAAATGCTCGGAAAGATACTAAACATCACAAAAATACGCTAAGCAGAAAATGCGAATCTTTCCTTTTGGATCCTAATTCTAAAAGCAAATCACGTAAAGCCAACACTGAAGAAGGTACATACACGCGGGTGTCCTTAAAAGACAAGAACCAGGCAAAAGATGATTCCTCTACAAATAGAAAGAAAGCTAAAATCACTCCAAAGTCTATGCCTGAAACTAAGGATAAGTTACTTGAATGTAATAAGAAGCAGAAATCAATTGTACAGTTAAAGGACAAAATGTTGAACTTCTTGTATAAAAGATCTTCGAATCGTGATAATTGTGAAAACGATGGAACCAAATTATTAACACTCAACGATAACTTCGCCATCGCTGAAAATAAGGTTCCGGCCTTAACGGACAAGCAATTGAAACAAGACAATGTTCTGGTACTAAAGGACCTGCCTGTAAAGAGAGTTTTATCTACTGAAAAGAAAGTTCCACTTTATAAACATCCTTGGGCCAAAGCGAAGTGGGCGAGTGATTTTATAGACAACGTTATGAAGAAGGTGCGAAAAGGAGTTTATTATACACAAGATCGTAAGGATTTTTGTCATACTTATCAAATTGGTAAGTTTTTATATTATTTAAATGTATTGAGTAAGTAGTTAGGTAATGCTAATATTGCCTTTTTCCACAGATATAAAGGAAGCTTCCGTACAGGCAGGATCACTATGTGATTCTACTGATTCTACGCAGACTTGTGATAGTGAGATAGATTTTATAGACGATGGAATAAATAACAAAAACCTAAATAATGTTATAAGTATACCGGGCTTCACTAATACACTACCTGTGCTTGAAATTAAAACGCTCAACATGAACCAAATTGCTGTGAAACATTGTGTGACAAATATTTTGGTAGAGTTCGACGTTACAGTCCCGATTAAGAACAATCTTACAAAGAACCTGAATAAATCTTCGTTCATATTAACCCCAATTGAAAAAACTGAGAGTGAAACTAAAGTATACAAATGTAAAACAACAATTCTTAATGCTATGCTACCTGCTGAGTTGTGTTGTATTCTCCCAAAAATGATGAGCAGTATAGCCGATTCAAATAAAAGCTCGATGAGAACTCCTGCCATTTCTCCTTCAAATCAGTCCTGGTTATCTACAATAACCGAACAGACTCGCTATGAAAATGGTGATTCAGCAAGTATCGTAGCACCGATTCAACGCTCTCCTGAGATAGAGCACATTCTAAAAGGCAGATTTTCGAATGAAGATAACAAAATGCCGACTTTACATAAAAATATTTTTAATATTAAATACGATCCGTGTTTGGTAACAGAATTGTTACCAGTGGTTTTAATGATTGATTTGTTAAACTTTAAAGATACTCCGCTGTTTATGGAACTTGATAGTTCACAACACACAAAATCGCAAGTATCTCTGCAACAATCAAACGAGAAATTTTCTCACATAACTGATAGCCAAAATCATTCAATTTGCACTTCAGTAAAAATGTATACCGGCAGCAATAAAAGGTTGAGTTCAGCCTTTCACCCTAACAACCTTGTGGGTATAGTTGAAAGTATGATGCGTAGTTACAACTTCCAATTAAATCGTAATTTGTGTTCTTACTTCGATATGCTCAAACAATTCGATGGCAAAAATCTTCAAATACATGTGTCGATGAAAAACGACAGTGGAGCTCTAAAAACCGTCTCAGTAACCGTAAACAACTTGCAAGTTGAGTCCTTATACAGAGCTTTTCCTAAAATTAAGAATAGCAATGAATATCAATTGGATAAAAAGAGTGCTCCTTTGAAATGCATAGAACACATTAACACTTCAGTAGCAAGAAAATCGCCAAAAACTGAACTAACTCAAGTCAGACTTAAAAAAGTTAAGAGACATAGTTTCTATAAGCGTTTTAGAAAATGTAGATCGACTAATCAAGGGTCAGGAGAGAAATGTACGAGTACGGTTTACACGCCACTCAATAAAATTACAACTTTAGACGATTTCCTTCAAATTCTCGGAACGAAAACAATGTTCTCTAGCGTATTTGACGGGAATGTTGCGAAGAAGATTTTATCGTCAGTGATAGAGGTAATTTTTAACAAACTATGAAATAAATTAATAATGTTTGTAATTCACACTTATTTTCTAATACTTAATACAATATTTGCAGATGAAGAACTGGATATCCGAGATAAATCCAAAACAGGCCATGTTGATACTACTATTGAACAATAAGAAAGAAACGCAAAATTTAGTGCGATTCAGACCAATTATTTTGCAAGGTATCGCAGTGAATAGAATCACGCGAGCTTCGGAATTAGACATGGAGATTGAAGTAATTGACAGAGAAAATTTAAATAAAATTCCTCAGGTAACTTGAACAAATACTCGTATAGTATGTGTTTGAAGAAGCAGTCTACAAATATTTCCCATGTAATTATTATTTCCATTGGTTCTTTCTTACTTCTATTAGAACGTTTCACAGCAAACCAATTATATCACAATGATTTAAAGAAAGCTCTGTATAATTAATGACAAACAAACCAAATTAATACAAGTTTTTTTTTCTTCTGAAGCAGTTCGAAGGAATAACTTATTTGCCTGAATCGGTAACGAATTACGAAAATCTTTTGGATGAGTTGTACTGGATAGCTAAAACTACTGTAAGATATTTTTTGCTTATTTTTGTTTCACATAATTATAGGACTTTCAAAAAGTTCTTAATGAAATCATAGTCTAATTAATCCAAGTTATCGCTCAGTCGTTATTTTGAATACCTATGCAAAAGTTTTGAAGTTGGCAGACGACTGCTCTTGTCTAGTTTTTATGTGGAGAAGTTTAGAAGTATCTTCTGAAGAGTAGAACTAGCAGCATCAAAGGTGGCCTTCCCGCGAGGACTGTTTTGACAAAGCACCCAAAATGGTTCCTGTAAGTCCCTTGTGGATCATCGGCGTCGGGTCAACGATCAAGTACCTGGGACTCGTTCATGACAGCCGGTGGAACTTTAAGGAACACTTCTGACGTTTGGCTCCCAGACTGGAGCGGGCCGGGGTTGCCTTGAAGCGGCTCCTGCTCAATCTAGGGGGACCAAAAGCCTTCTGCCGGAGGCTCTATGCGGGGATCGTACGGTCCATGGCCCTTTATGGGACCCCGGTGTGGGCGCTACAGTTGAAGGGGCGACCAGCCCGCCAGCTCAACGCGGCCTGAAAGGGTCATGGCCATCCGGCTGGCCTCCTTGCCGGATTACCCCATGATCTGGAGGCGAGAGCCCTCGCGCACGTCTACGCGTGGCTCGTGGAGGCGCTTCGCCGGGGCGAAACTCCGCTGCCGCGGCAAATTGCAGTGCGGCGGACGGAGCTCCGGCGGGATACCATGGCGGTATGGAGTCGGCGACTATCGCGACCCAGCGCTGGGCACGCCACTATTCCGGCGGTAAGGTCCCTCTTTGGGGAGTGGCTAAAGAGGCGCTACGGCGTCCTCACCTTCCTCTTGACGCAGGTACTCACCGGACACAGCTGTTTCGGGAGGTACCTGTTTCGGATCCAGCGGGAGGACACGCTGGGTGTCAGCATTGTGAGGATCACCCAGAGGACACGGTGGAACATACGCTGGAGGTCTGCCCTGCTTAGGCGGAGCACCGCCGTGTCCTCGTCGAGGCGATCGGCGGAGGCGACCTCTCGCATCCGGCCCTAGTTAAATCTACGGTCCGGAGCTAGGAGGCTTGGGAAGCGGTCACCTCTTTCTGCAAAGCAGTAATGTTAACGAAGGAGGAGGCTTGCCGCGCGAGGGAAAGACAAGGCCTTCACCCCAACCGCCGCTACAGAAGAAGACGCCCCAGGCGTCGGGAGTCGCAGGACGATCCCCGGCTACCGTAGGCGCGGGTCTGCGGACGGCGAGCGTTGGGTGGCTCGCTGTCCGGCCACAAACAGGCCCGGGTCGATGACGCGTTGTATTCCACGTGCCTCAAAGAGATGTCAACATAGCAGAAGGGGCCCGCTTGGGCCAGAGCCTGCCAGGGTTGCCGAATTTGTTCGAAAGAGTCACCGCGGCCCTGGAACGCAAAAGGCTTTAGAAAGAACACGGATGGGTTTTAGTCAGAATAAGTTTGACACGCCCTTTCAGAGCGGAGGAAGTCATTTGATGATTTTCCATCCTTAAAAAAAGTCCCTTGTGGATAGCGATTGGAGCGCCTGACATCTTGTAGTTAACTACATAATGAGCCTTATTGATTTGAATACTCGTGTATATAAACATTGCGTTTTCTTTCATCAGGCGTCCGATTACAATAAACCTTTCGACGAATCTTCAGAAAGGCTTTTGAAATCTCTGTTGCAAAAGCGCAAGAAGTTAAATCCGTCGTATCTGCGTGTAATGGCGCGGTACGTAGGTTTGGGACTGGTAAAAACACCGACGGAATGTTAAATTAGAGTGCAGTTTCAAATTATGTGATGTTTGGGTGCAGTCGAAAATTGTCTAGTGGTTGTAAGTTGTATTTATTTCCTATACTTAAATTAACTATTTATACTATTAAATATTTTATATTATTTTAATTCTGTTTTGTTTGTAACACTAACAATCTCATGAGATTGTCTGGTGATCAAGTCGTCTCAACTTTTAATCGACGCTGAACATTGTTGGCACCCAACGAGTGAGAACCCTTTTCAAATACAATTCGTTTTAAGAATCCACCGACTGCTGTGTGACCTCTTAAATGGCTGATGGTAATTCGTCGGTCTGCAAACACAACATCTTGAACATTTTTTTCGCCGTCCTCGGAAATGTAAATCGATGATCATTTTCTCAATAGCTCCTGGAGGTTTTTGCTAGTTTAAACTCCACCACACCAGGCACCAAAGTGCCGTCCGTGAAAACTGACACCTGCAACTAGTTGCAGTGGCGTATTTTAAGATTCAGCTCCCCGGGCCTGTAGGGTTTACCGCCCCATAAATTAACGGAAAAAGACCAAAACATTTACCTACTCATAAAATAAAATCCAGCAGTGTGTGAAGTGGGCTGAGAATGATGAAAGAAATAAACACCAGTACCAGCGTCGAAACTTACGACGCTGGTACTGGTGTTTATTTCTTTCATCATTCAAAATTCAAATCTTGCCATGGGCGCTAGCTTTTGAATTTTGCGCTCTCAATTATTTTTGCCTTACTGCCTCAAAAAGAGGGTAATGTGTTTTTTCTTTGGCACGCTCTGTAGCCTAAACGACTGGATTGCTTTTGAGAAATGAGGTATCTTTGGATTCGCCAAAAGTGCCAATATGTTATAGGAATTTTGAAAAGAGTAAACAAGATGGCCGCCGCCGCCATAACGTAAAATTGAAGTCGTCTTTTTTCACATCCTAATCATGTGGTGCTTACGAATTACACACATGCAAGAGCGAGCGAAGCGAGCTCCGGAATTTTAACATACCCTCTTGAATAGTTCAAGTTTTCCTTTCAGTTACTACGGGCAAAGAAAGCCTAATTCATCCCAGGTTTAGTCTTTAACGATCGATTATGCTCCTATCCAATGGGGACGCTTAAATAAAGCTTCGGCACTGAAAAAGGCCCCTCTGTGGTAAAAAATAAAAACGATTTTTGCAGGACGCCTCTTTAGTTTAGTTTTAATTGGCACTGCCTTGCTGCCAGAATAGTGCAGTGCTAGATCACTAGTTGCTGTTTACAATTAACCAATAAATATAATAAGCAATGAATTTACTAGCCTCAGCAGACTCTTTTTACGCGCAGTGAAACTTAAAAAAATAAGATTTACCACAGTAGCACTCACTAGCCACTGCTTTAACGTCCCCTTTTTGTTAAGGCGCCAAGACAGCCCGCTCTCCGACAGAACAACTGGCGCTGCTTGGGGTAGTAGCTACATATACGCTATATATGTATACCTCTTGTACAACTATTATATACTATATATAATAGTACTACTAATAGTAATACTATTATACTGTGTACAAGCAAAAATGTCCATCTGTCGCGGGCTACCCAGGCGCTTTCACCTTAACTCTAAAAATGTTAACGGACTCATTAACTTCTGTTAAATTTCCCCAAATCCGTTAGTCGTTAATCTAGTATTTACTATTTACGAAAAAGATACCGCATGCCCTGAGCCGTGCCACGAAGAGGCGTTACGACAAGAAGCTGCCGAAAGTTCGAAGGACAGAGATAGTTTAAGTGACGGAGGCAGCAACGCGAGTAACAACGACGATGATCAGGAAGACTTTTTCAATTCTGTCACTTAGTCTTAAGAAAAATCTTAAAGAGTGACGCTCAAGATCTCGTCAAAATGTGGCTAGACATGAAATCAAATAGACTGTCAACGATTTCAGATATTCATAAATCTGTTTTTCTATAGGTAGGTACTAATATTATAAAGAGGCAAAGTTTGTACGTTTGTGTGTAATTATCTCTGGAACTATTGAACTGATTTTGAAAATTCTTTTTGTATAGGTATTCTTATTGCCACATTCATGAGGAATGATATAGGCTATACGGGAAATTCCTACAGGAACGGGATATGCGCGTACGAAGTCGCGGGCAACAGCTAGTTAAATATAATATCTACTGCTATACCCTCAAGCGTTGCAGTTTAACGTCTTTTTTCCACGGGTCATATTTTAACGCCGAAACGAGGCTCGCTTTCAGACGAGAACTTCAACGTTTTAATTTTTAAGAAGGGGATGTTTTTGTTACAATAAAAAAAAATTCCCTAGTCACTTCCAGAACCCAAACAAACAGTTTGAATAAGTAGATCACTAACGCAACGAAATAAAAAAGGCATTTTTTCACGTGCTAACAGATTAACGACTAACTTGCGTTAAATCTTCCGAAATGTAACCGGTTTAACGTAGGTAACATTTTTAGTAACGGATTAGCGATTATTAGCTTTTTGATTAACGGTGCCCAGCTCTGGATATCTCACACCAAATCCAATTCTTCGTTAACCGCAGTCTCCATCGTATCCACGGAATTTACTGGCCCGTGACCATCTCTATCCGTCCGATCGACCGCCAGATCAAGCGTCGCAAGTGGAGATTGATTGGTCACACGCATAGATACTTATTATAATATTTTTTTTATTTCTATGGTCACACGCTTCAATCACTTACCCGTAGTGGTGGATTATCCTAAGGCAAACTAGGTAGGTACGTGCCTAGGGGCGCGCGCAGTCGTTTTAAAATTAAATAAATAATAATCTGTATGTTTACCTGCCTATTTACTAACATACATTAAAAAATCATAGATACTTTTTCATTGAATTAAAAGCTTTTTATTGAACTGCGCCGATTTTACAGCGAACTAAGTGACATATCGTTTAATGTCTTGAACATGTCACTTGTCACTGATTAAAAACGGCGCACTTCAATAGCTAGGCTAGGCAACCAATTAAACGGCTGATTAAGCTATTTGGCTGCGACATCCCCACCACCACCACACCACAACCAATTGAGTAGGTACTAATTATTTTACCAAATATGGAAGCGATTGGCGTTGGTGGTAGTCACGGCCATAAAGTGATGCGTAAATGAAGGCCGTTGCAAGACGTGTAACAGGATCAGATCCTACTCGCTGGGTAGCTAGGACGCCCACGACTTCAATCCAGTAGTTTCTTTAACTGCATCGTTAAGTTTGCAGTTTGTCGCAATTGCTAAGCCCGAATAAAGCGAAACAATCGCATTGCAATTATAGCGCTGTTGAAACAATGCGATTATCGTATTATTTCAACGTGACAAGTGACGCGCTAGTTTGAGTGTTGCCGGGACTCGTCGGCATAGAAATGATGAAAACACAAATTAGCTCTACACTGCATCGCGATTGTATCGGTACTGCATCGAAATAGTAGCAATGCAGGATCGTAGTTAGTTGCGTTACCTAGCGAAGGTATGAGATCAGCGATATCAACGCGATCTTTTTCTCTGTCGCTACTGAGTCGCCATGGGCGACCGCAGGGTGTGTTCATAATTGTAGTAAATGATAAGATTTTAAGTTTTTACATTTTTTTTATTGTGTAAAGTAAATTACTTTTGTGGCGCACTCTGGTTGGAGCTCTTTGAGTCGCGCATTGAAGCTGAACGCCTACGTTTCAGCTCCTCTTGACGTTTTGCCTGCAAAAAGGGAAAACATCAAATTAGTAGAAATAATCAAGCCACATTTAAAAAAAAAAATTTGAAGGGCTTTAGGAGCAAAACTGTTACTGTTTTAATATCTTGGTCAATATGAAAAATATGCCAAGGGGTAAGAAACAGTCATTACTTTTACAGCTGAGTATTATTTTCACATATAAATGTGGCCATATGATACCAGCTGTTAAGAAATTATCACTACACAATAAATGCATTTTAGTGTTCCTCATACAGGAAAGTTCTGTTACCAGTCCTATTTGTCACACTAAGCAGCACTGTTTTCAAGCCTTTTTGGTGCCACTGCTGCACTGTACACAGGTAACGCCTCAAGCCATAGATACCGTAGATGTATTTACTCAAAATCTTTATTTTAAGAATAAATTGCTTTCAGCTTTGTCTACTTCTACATAAATACATGTGCCACCCAAATAAAAAAAAATAAACACGAAAAAGTTTCCTTACCTTTGATTCCTTCTTCCTCTGTGCTAACAGCTTAGCATACTCGTTCTCGGACTGCTTGCGCTTAGCCAGACGCTTCTTCTTGAGTGCCAGACGGTGGCGTCTGCGCTGCAGGACGACAGGGGTCACTAACCTCTGGATTCTAGGGGCCTAGGGAACGAAAATATGGCGTTAGTCAAATGGACTATGGAGTATGTTAGGAAATCCTACAATAATTTATGATTTATACATGCATATCCTGTAGTCCAGGATGATTCAATTAATAAGCTCAAACCTAAGTGATGTAAATTACAAGTTGTATTGTAATAGTAAAAATGTACAGCACACTGTAAAAGTAGACAGACATGAGCCTGAATCTTCTGCTCGGCGCCATTAATATGCCCTGATGCTGCTGCTTCCAAACTAAGGTAGCTTGCAAACAATATTATAATCAGGGGTATAAACATGCTCTAGGAGCATTTACATCCTTTATCTTGCAAAGCAAATATTTTATAAATGGGGTTAAGTCATTGGTTAATAAGTTTAATATCAATGGCTCAAAATATTCTTTGTTGCTTGATACACCTTAGGGATAATGCTGCCTTCAAGGTGGTTTTGGCCCAAAAATTGTATGAGAAATGTTACATTACCTTATATCTGGGTTTAGCATTCTCTTTGCCCTCCTTGGCAGGGAGCAGGCGTTTGACGACGTAACGACGGACATCATCTTCCTTGGACAGGTTGAACAATTTGCGGATCTTGGATGCACGCTTGGGTCCAAGACGACGGGGTACATTGCCGTCGGTAAGGCCGGGGATTTCCTGTGAAATTTAGTAATTTATAGATTAAAATCTACTGATCAACCACATATAATTATAGAGAATAAAACTGCAATAGAAACACAAGATTTTGTTTGACAAAGGTGTTGCTTTGGGTTTATTATACAATCCTTTTCAAGTTCTGAACATGAGTTAAAAATAGCATAGTGATGTTTTTTTCTAATTACCTTATTTAGTAAATAAATGTATGGTATTTGAAAAAAGACCTTTAAACAATTAATTCAAAGGTTATGCCAAGTACCAGTTGTTATCCCCAGTCGCATATAATTGCTAAGATTTGAAGATCTTAGAAACAGTAAGAACAGGGTTTGATGTTATACTAGACCTATCAAGTTCTGTTGCAATGCAAGGTTATGCAAGTTATGGACCAAGAGCTAAGTTAGCTTACATAGCTGAAATATTTTTACAAACATTCAAAGCTTTTTTATTGTAAAAGATTAGTAAACATTTTTATCAATACAGATGCAGCAACCAAGATTACAAAAGAACTTCACCACCTATTCACCATAAACTTTGCCATTTCAGTGTTTGATGTCTCCCAAACCCCAACCAGCCCCAAGCACTGGTTTTCAGTTGATATACCACAGTGACACAAATAACCTACGCTATGCAAGCTTAACTTGAACTAGCCAAACTAGCTCTCAACTTACTACTACACTGATAGTTTTTACTTTGTTTTACAAACAAATTAAGAGTCACAAAGAGGTGATACTATCTGTCCTAACCTATTTTCTGTTTAATAATATGTCAATTACCTGTTCACCCTTGCGGACAATGACGAGGGCCAACACAGACAAGTTAGCGTCGACGATGCAACCGCGGACTGACTTGCGTTTCCTCTCACCATCACGACGTGGTCTGTAGCATGAGTGGCCCTTTGACATCAACAAACGGACACGACCTGAAACATGATGAAGACTATTGGAGACTTACAAAGTATTTTCTGACAGACGCAAAAATATTTGGTTATCTTTACATGTGGAACATTACGTTTGATAATCACCGCGACACGATCACAAATCAGGTTAACGTCGAAAATGAAGACTAATAGAATGAGTAAATAACATGTGGGAAATACGTACTGTTGGTAAGGACTCCCTGTTTCATTGGGAAGCCCTGCTTGTCGTTACCGCCGGCGACGCGGAGGACGTAGCCCTTCCATTCATCACCTAGCTGATCCGCCTCCACTTCCGCGCCCATGCGCTTCTCGTAGAAGATGCGGAGCTTATGCTCATCAACTACCTCGAATAACTTCTGACATCCCGTAGCCGGGAAGGAGACGTTCAGCTACAAAAACAAAGTGAGGTTAGAATAACAATCACACTTCCCATCCTCATGAAACTGCGACTACTACCCCATACACAGTATTAGAAAACATTACAGTTGAACACTACTTTGTACTTGGACTAATAAAACCACACGGCACTTATTTCATGGCATGATAATTTCACTTTCCACAATACGGCACAACATCAATTATTTTCCAAAGAATCATATCCCACTTTAAACAAATAATTATGTATGCGTATACATTGGCTATTATAGTATAACAAATTCAGTATATTTCACCTAAATTATACATATTTTATTAAAAAACATTATGAGAACCTTCATTACTGCGGTTAGATTCCTTGAACGTCAGCCATGAAAAAGACCAGAGACTAACATAGAGCTACGTACAAGGCATGTTGAATTCGGTTATGGTTGTGACATTCATAGAGAATCTTACTATTTCTTCATGTCGATTCGACTAACAGAATCGAGAATGCCTAAAAATTTATGAATAAAACTAAAAAGTAGATGAATCAAGAATTAACGTAATATTTACTAAACATTGATAGTTGCGTCGCCTATAGTGGGCTAAACAGTGACACAAAAACAAAACTATGAGCTTTGTTATAACAATGGCGTTATGGTGTGCATGATGTCCATTTATTTATTTATAGTATATAAGGTTATGCCTGTTTTCACTAGTCACATAACTGACAAAAAATCAATTTATAAATATTATTGCTCTGTTGAATTTTTAACTCATTGCGCTGAGTTGAGCCTTGCGAGTGATCTCTAATCAAATAATGCGTTTTCATGTTGGTATCAATTTCTGTGCCTAAAAGTATTAGTGAGAAAGGGGCATTGTTACGAGTATGATGAGACTGATTAGGTATGTTAAGTTCAATCAATCGACCTAGCTTTTCCCAATTATGTTGGAGTTGGCTTCCAGTCTAACCAGATGCAGCTGAATTTCAGTATTTTTACATAGAATGACTACCTATCTGACCTCTACAACCCAGGGTAACACGATATTCCTTGGCAAAACAGGTTTTACGCCCGTAACAACTGTCAAAGATCTAGAAGTGACAGCCAGGATCAAAAGCTTTAAGTGAACGGTCGAACCAATTTGTAAGTATGATAAATCATATATTTAACACATTTTTTCTGGAAATAAATACTCGCTTTGAGCCTTTTGTTTTTAATTAACATACTTTATACATCAATCGTGATCCGTGACAGTAAATTTCAAACCCCTATGACTATGATGTATTGTGCGTGCACCAGAAAACTAAGCACACCGCTTTCTGGATACGGCTGGTGGAAAACCAGCCTTACGCGGAGTAATGACTGAGTGTTTTCTCCTCTTTCTCTTTACTACTTTTGTTTTACGTTATGTTAATTAGTCTGATATGCATAACTAACAAAATGATGAGGCGCAATAGAAACAAATGGAAAATCATTTCCCATTCATGTTCAGACCCATGTCGGTTTCCAGTGACTAAAAATACTCTCGGCACACTGTATTTGCAAACTGACAGTGACAAGTTCTATTTGACAGATGTGGAGTGAAGTGTCGTAATAATTTTCTCTGAAGTTTACGAATGTCATTTTATTGGAAACATAGAGCACATTTTGCTTATTTTATTCATTTAACTTTGAAAGGGTTGTGTTGTGTCTTGCTTGTGACAGACAGCCGTAAAGTCAAGTCTGTGAGTTTTCGTCTCCAAATTAATGAGTGGACAAAATTAAAAATGAAATAATATCTTACACTTTTGAGTTGTTTCTAATAGGTTTTCAAACAACAAGTGTATCGTCATTCTCATTTATTATTGGTTCGAGTGTATACTGTCATATACTTAAATAAATCGCTTTAGTTTTGAATAAAATCAAACTATAATCTATAAAAATGAATCACGAAGAGAACAAAATTATGGCTCATCGGCAGCATGTGAAGTATTTCATGCGATTTCTGAACATTTTGCCATCGTCGTTGTCCTCTCATGATACTACCAGGTAATAAATTTTGATATCACTTATATTTTTAATGGCCAGACAAGGACTGCTTACAATAACTTTATCACTTTCTTGTGCTAAACAGTGCCTTGTTAAGCCAACATCATAATCTAAAGCAATGAATTAAGCAATGAATTGATTCATTCATAAAGAAATGCAGTTTACTTTGATGAACAGTGATGCAGTAATGTCTGAAAGTTCATCACTCAGTACAAAATTCGTCATTTGTTTTAAGTTCCCAGTAATGATGACTGCTCAAAATGGGTTACAAAAAATTCAATTATGGTAGCAACTAAAATTAAGTACATTTTGATGGTAATTAAAATGCTAATTTTAAACAAGGTTTAAATTAAAAAATGTTAATTAACTATCATCATCTCATTGCCATGTTTTATGAATTGGCTATGTGGTAATAAAGATAGTAAAGAACTAAAATGTAACTTACATTTTATTGTTTTACCTACCTATTTCTCCAATGTTGAAATTATGGGGTAGGGATTGGGGGTTATTAAGGTTCATTTAATTTAATTTAAATATGAAACAGTTTTTTTACAACATACCTGTATTATTTTTTTCTAATAAAAAATCAAAATAGGCTAAATTAATATTGGCAAGAATGAACCTAAATCAATTAAAATTACACATGTGATAATGGGTATTTATCCTGTTCTTGTCCCATTGCTGTTATCCTGTTTTTATGCAGACCCTTGCAAAAAACATAGTTTTACAGTTAACAAGTATTTATTTAATTGCATTTACTCTTTTGATTGGAATCTAATTATATAGTTATTTTCTTGAACCTGAATGTTGTACTGTTCAATATTAATACACTATAACTTTGTTTTCAGAGTTACAATTGCCTATTTTTCTGTATCGGGTCTGGATGTACTAGGCGCAATATCATCAGTATCATTAGACCTAAGGAATAGAATAGTTGAATGGATCTACAGACTCCAAGTTCACCCTGATAAAAATAGTAAGTACTTTAACAATAGAATGAAGTAGAATAGGGAGAGGGAAGCCTGTACTCTGTAGTGGGACAATATATATACTAGTAAGATTAGATGTTTACTGTGGTCCACTGTTTCACTCACAACTTATGGACACACCTAGCATTGATAGTTGAATTGATTCCCTATGACTTGGACTTCTGACTGAGCTTCATTGTTATTAGCCTTTTCTGGTTGTTGCTAATTTTGATTTCTGGCTTTCAGCAAATCATTTCTCTGAGAAAATGTTACTGAATAAAAATGTTTGTCAATTAATTATTATGTTGTTGCCAAATTATGTGCAAATCCACTCGCCATTAATATGTGATTAAATAACAAACATTGTAACATTGTATTATAAAAGACTGATATATTAATGTGTTGACTTTATAGTAATGCAACTAGCCATTACCAGGATTATGTCTTTCTCTAGGTTCTTAGCTACATCTATGTCTGTTAAAATTTTATTAAGATCAGCTACACAGCTTAGGTGAGAAAACATTACGTAAAACAGACCAGATATTCAGTGGGTTTTGCATTTACTTACAGTAAAAATACACTTGAATTTATACTAATGCAATCGAGTCATGCAATACAACTCATGACAAAGATATTATTTTAATACCTAAGTACCTCTATCTCCACTGGAATGTGAGATGTTTGACTGAGGTCAAACATCTCACCTATACATACAAATGATACATATTACCTACACTACTTACCTCAGTTAGTGTTTCTGTCTTTGTTTAGTATAGGTAATATATCTGTCTTTGTATAGGTAATAATAATAAATGTTTATTATACATACTTAATCTAAGGTCTAAGGGGAAGGGGTAGGGTCTAAGAAACTCATCAGATAATGGGCAGCAGCATTGTCTGTGCATTGCAACAGCTACACTACAATCGCCAACCTGCCTGCGAAGCATGGCGATTATGGCAACCCCCCCCCCCCCTTGGGGGAAGCCGATGTCTAGCAGTGGACGTTATTGGGCTGATGATGGATGACACTTGATAATTAAATGCAAAAATAATTCTGTCTTTCTTTTTTAACTGAATCTTCTCCTTTTTTCAAAAAGAAGGAGGTTCACAATTTGGTTGTATTTTTTTTGTTATGTGAATAACTCCGTCATTTATGAAAGAAATTGAAAAAATATTTTTTCATATGAAAGGATAAACATCCCGATTGGTCCCAAGACATTTTATCAATATCGGTTTAGTAGTTTGGTTTTCCCTGGAGTATATTCTCTGGGGATGATTTTTGACTTCCATGTGGGTGAAGCCACTGTCAGAAGCTAGTTCCATAGCAATTCATTCAACAGAATGAATGCTGCTTGAATCTATACTTCTATTTTTTCTTAATATAATAAAGCTGAAGAGTTTGTTTGTTTGTTTGAAAGCGCTAATCTCTGGAACTACTTGTCGGATTTCGAAAATTATTTTTGTATATGATAGCCACATTCATGAGGAATGCTGAATGAATGGGAACGGGAAATTCCTGCGGGAACCGGAAAAACCGGAATATGCGCGTACGAAGTCGCGGCCAAAAGGTAGTTAGATAAATATGTGACTTGTTTTGCAGTGATTTGATTGAAGTATATGTTAGTGAAACAGTGAAATTCTTGTTTGAAAATCTAACGTTCCTTTTGAACGCCATTGTCACGTATACATGACAAGCAAGCGCGTGCCCTGTACGCCAAACGTCACAAATATATGACAAAAAGTACGGCGAATTTGTGGCTTGGCGTCGGGGGCACGCCGATGCGTTTATGCTCTGGCGTTCAAAAGGTTAAGGGTTCAAAAAACTTCTAAACTTATTTCAACCTTATTTTTATAAAGTTAGTAGGTAAGTGTTTGCAAAAATGTAAATAAAAGAAAAAGAATATAATATTCCACATTTATTTAGTAACAATTAATGCACTTGAACTTTTATATTGACAACACTTATCATTTACTTTACTTTATAATTGTAATTAGCTATTATTTACCATTGAAGAACACGTACCTATTGATTAAATAAAATTATTCATGTGTGTTTTGCATTCGGTTTTTAAGTATTCCCCAAAGTATTTGCTCAAGTAGCATGAAACCACTTAGGGTTCAATTTATTGCAATTAATTGTCCACTAGCTTTTGGCCAAAGTAGCCTATAATCGTGTCCGGGGTTATTTCTATATCTGTACCAAAATTCATCAACAACTTTTCCGCAATTTAGGCGTGAAAGCATAACAAATAAACAAACACTAACTTTCGCATTTATTATATTAGTAAGGCCTTAGACTATTGCGTTTTGGCGCCTTCTGGTTTATCTGTGGCAGCCAACTGGGTCGTTCAGCCGTTTAATTGGCTGCCTAGCACTTTAATTGAACAGCGCCATTTAATCAACGGCCTAATTGACATCCAGTCAAAGTGTAATGAGTATAATACAACATTGGGGTTGGCGGGATGCTTAGGCCGGTCACAGAATAGGGTAACCATGTGACGAAAAATATGAAATATTTAATTTTCGGAATTCTAAATTCAAACAACAATCAATTTCAACATTATAATCTTGAGGACGGAGCCTCGCTGCGCGGGTCTCCCATTTCTGCCTAACATGAATGGCATAGCGGTAGCTAAGTTCGCTCGCTCAAATTACAACCGTCATACCATTCGAACCTAACTTATCCGTGTCGAGGTGCCCTAAGCTCCCTGTGATCTATGTTCCGCTACTTGGCTAGGAAGTCATTAAACGATATTGAACCAAGTCATTTTCCTAGCTGTCAATTAAATGCCGGGATGTCACTTAGGCCGCTGATTAAGCTAGTTGGCTGCGACATATCCTTCACCACGGCACACCCCAACACGTGATGTGAACTTAGCTTTAATATTTTGGTTTCTGAAGGCACTGCCGAAGTGCCCAGCAACCCGCCTATGCAGCACTACTATCTATCTGTCTAGCCTATTTCGTCACATTGCTGGTCAAAGGCCTCCTTCTCCCTTTTCCACACAACTGTGTTCTATGCTAGTATCGGCTAGTAATGTCGGCATTTCTACCATACATCACGCTATCACACTAATATTATAAAGGCGAAAGTTTGTGAGTGTGTGTATGTTTGTTACTTCTTCACGCGCAAACGGCTGGACCAATTTTGATAAAATTTGGTATGCAGGAAGCTGACACTCTGGATTAACACAGGCTACTTTATATATATATACTAACTGCGCCCCGCGGTGTTACCCGTGGTTTATCAGATACTCCCCTTCACTGAATTTTAACGCGTCTACTTCACTGCGCAGATATTTTAACTGTGTTCTGTGCTAGTATCGGCCAGTAATTTCGGTACCTCTACTGTACATTAATTTAAATCGTTCGTTTTCATCTTGCTTAATCAAACAATGGTTTCGCATGGCTGCAGACTTCAGCTTGTGTATATAGAGCAGTTCCTTAGGCCACTTTCACACGCTCCGACTCCAGACTAGTTGTTGTTGCGATTTACATTGTAGACCCGTTTACATTGTGTTGAAACTTCTATACTTATCCAATGACCCAATCCATACAATCCAATGAATTGAAAAAAGGTCTTAGAATTTCACCCCTATGTTCAAGAAATTTTCAAAAGGCAGTTGCTTTATTAAAATACCAGTTTTATTTTTAATGGAAACAAAAAAAGGAACATCTATCTATACTAATATTACAAATGCGAAAAAACTGTCTGTCTGTTATCTTTTTGCGTCTACTTGGCACATGGATAGAATAGCCCTAGATTTGGACATCGAATACTTTTTTCTATCACGAATATCTCTGTATTCATCAGTCGGATTTGGAAAATTCTTTTTGTACATGATAGCCACATTCATGAGGAAGGCTAGCATAAGGTTATACGGTAGCGAAAAAAAAACGGCATATAAAATATACGCGTAAAAAGTCGCGGGCAAAATGCTTAAGTAAAGAGCCGGAGTGTGGTATACGTAACTTCACATCAAAGCGCGTAATTTGCGTGTAACATTATTCGACGATGCCGATGTTGTGATATAATTATTTTGATTTTATTCGCTAAACATATTTTTTATCATGATGTCAGTAGGCGTGTTTAGTTGAAACTTGTGTAGGTAGCAATATACGAACGGCGCACTGACGTCTCTGTTTTTAAACTCTTGGAAAAACAAACGAAAAACACAATGTCAGCGAATGATTTGTTATTCTAATATAAACATATTGCGATAGTTTTTTTATATTGTTTCAATTGTTTCGTTTTGTAATATTGTCTTTTCTTGTTTTTAATAATTCTTCGTTTGCGCGACAACGTGTTTAACACCTCGATGTTGCAATCCTCCTACTATTATAAAAGCAAAAGTTGATGAGAATGGATGAATCGATGTTTGTTGCTTCTTCACGTAAAAAGTACTGAACGGATTTGATAAAACTACAGTAATAGGTATAGCCTATACATCAGAATAACACATGGACTATCATCAATATATATAAAAATCTTTCGTTACTCAGTGACTGAGTAACTGACATACAACGCGCAGCCGAAACTACTGGTCGTAGAAAGGTGAAATTTGGCATAGATTCTTTGAAGAGTGTGCACTAACAGGATTTCTCGAAATTCCTACGGGAACAGGAAAAAAAAGCATATTCGCGTACGAAGTCGCGGGAAAAAGCTTGTCATTAATAATGGAGGCAGCAGCTATTGGACCATATACGAACGTTACATGAAATGTACTTAAGTTGATTTGTGACCTATACTGCCACACTCAGAAAGGTTCATTAAATTAGTCCTAATTAGTACCTTACTAATTAGAGTCAATCGTATCGTACTAAGTTATTAGAAAGTTCAGAAATCTAGTTGAATAAAACAGCAAAAGTCTCTTGAAAAGCAATAGAATAGTCGATGCATCGCATACGTCGCATGTTTATGTACTGTACTGTGATGTCAGTTGTTTGTCTGGTCTTATTTAAAATACAAATACATTATACAGGATGATATTTAATCAATTGGCAATATTTCAAGGGGTTTCTTATGAAAATGAACAACTTTTACTATGGAATCGCGAAAAATAAAATCAGCTGTTTTGTCACTTTGTACACATTTGTGACATTTTGTCGAGTTTAGCGAACATAAACGAACATATTTTTTTTTAATATATTACATTGCTCCCATACTTCAAATTCTTTCACTTAGGTACTAAAATATTTGTCAATGAATTCAAAATTCAAAAGTCATTTATTTAAATTAGGCTGAGTGCCAGCACTTTTTGAACGTCAAAGTTCTACATAAAGACAGTCCCCCAAAACGCCCGCCCGTCACCACTTCCTAGTGTTTTAGCTGGGAAGAAGAAGTGGCGCAACAAACTCCCCAGCAACACATCTGTCTGTTGAGCTATAAGAACTATCACTTATACAAAGGTATGTAAGTAGTCAGTATTCTTACAAAGAAAACAATACAACAAAGGTAACACGTAAAAACATAAAACTTAATAATTCGCTACTTGTAAGCTAGCACACTCCATTATGCCAGCATAAACAGACAAACTCAAGCATAAAAACAATATCAAATCAAACTAAATAAGCCTCCAGACATGAAGGGGATTTAATAAAAAGATCTGTGACTCGACGCCACAAGTGATAAACCAGGGCCATCAAAATTAAACATTAAGCATATAATCGTTATAACAATAGTAAAAACCATGGCTAACAAGACGACCTTTCACCACAAGCAGCACCCGTTCACGAGCATAACGCAAAGATCAGCCATTACCCCCCTCGCCATATTTGAGGGAATGGTCTGACTGTTTGTGTATGTGAGCTTATATGTTTCCAAACGCACCCACGATACAGGAGAAATTCTAGTGTGGGGAAACTTTTTTTAAATAAAAATAAAGAAAGAAAGAGAAAAATGCACTCTGTTTATAAACCAAATCAGAACTTGTGTTGTTTGTGTAACACATGTGCAAAATTTACCTTTCAAACAACCCTTGATTTCAATACCTACGCCAAAGTCCGTTCCGTTACGATATATTGATACCAGTTTGCGCTACGTTCAAAGAGGTCAACGAGGTTTTTATCCAATGTCAATTGCGGTCATTTTTTCTCTTTCTGACCATTTATTCAGAACTGTCTGGTTTGAGAAAGTGTTACACGGCAAAAAGTATGCAGACGTACTTGCAGGAGCGTAGCTATAACTTTGACAAGGGGTCACAAGGGGGTCCGAGGGTCCAAAAATATACAAAGGTATACTAGTTTTTGCCCGGGCTTCACGCAGAAAAGGCAGAATCTCAGCATTTTGCCTTTTCTGCGTGAAGCCCATGATACCAATTTCATTCGAAGTGCTAGTAGGTGTATATTTTGGGGCGCAGATTATACGTACTATCCACCCAATATTTACTAGCGATTTATATTTTCGTCGTATGCTAAGGTCCGGACCTTCTAAACACCCACCCACCCTTTTATACGCATATGCGTTCTCTTATTTTAATGTAAGAATATTCTGGTCCAAAAAAAACGAGTTAGATTGACAAATCAAAAGTCATTTATAATATGAATATCTGACAATCAACACAGTGTCAAAATTAATAAAGACAGTCCCCCAAAACGCGCCCGTCACCATTTCCTAGTTTTTTAGCTGGGAAGAAGGGATGGCGCAACATATTCCGCAGCAATAGATCTGTCTGTTAAGTTTGAAGGGCTTGAATTCATATAATAGTTTCTTTATATATTTTACGACATGGGAGAAAGCTGCGCCGACCCAAATAATTGGGGTCGACGCAGCTTGTCCTCTACTTTTAGGCACCTATTTTGTTGCTAACCCGTCACGGGTTAGCCGTGGCCATTTTGTATGAAACATAATGTTAGCAACAAACTCGTGAGTTAATTTTTTGGCGCTATTGGGGCATTATACATTCTATTTGCCGTTATCTCAACAGTCACCTCTTTTCTTGTTATAATTATCATTTGAACCGACGGCGACGCTGGCATCGTTTTTTCTTTTTCCTCTACTTCAAAAAGTTATAACACGCCTCGGTTCAAGAACATTTCTGAGTGCCTTTCTACTTTAAAAACTACATCTATTTTAAGTTTCTCATATAGTTCAGTTTGATAGATAACACCGCAATCTAGCATGTCACTGATGCCGCTATATATGTCGCCATCTTGCGGGCATCAATCTTTTTAAGGCACATCACCGACTTGAAAATAAAAAGAAGACTCCAGCATGCTGACTGCGCAAATTGTGCCATGGTTTCTTTGTCTCCATGAAGCTGGCATAGTAACACAGAACGCACAGAACCCCTTAAAATCTCCTTTGCAATGCATACAATTTAAATAATTTTCGATAGTAGGTACAAGGCCGACCGCTAGCGTACCTCAGAAGGTTATAAAAATCGTCAGAGGTCAAATCATGTCGTCCAGTTATGTTTTCCAACAAGTAGTCTGACCGCTTTTTGTCCTCAATGGGTTATTTTCGTAATCGCACTACTGCGTTCCATTTAGATAAGCCAGACCGAAAGCCAATATTGCAAGTGGTAATCTAAGCTTTGTACAGTATAAGTTTATTTAATGCAGATTTGTAGTGCATTTCAGTAGGTACAAGGTTACTTTAATTGAATTGGCAATCTCCCAAACGGTGAAAGTAGTCGCGACGAATAAAAACTACTTTTGTTCATGGACGGTGCGGTGCGGTGTACCAAACCTAAAACATGAAAAAATTACTATTCAGACAATTGTTTTTTTTTCGCCGTCACAAATTTAGTTCCTATATTGATTGCACTGATCATATTCATGAGTTTTATAACCCCTTAAACATTGCCACTTAATTAAAATTCACTCTGTATGTACAAGCGATAACAATTCTTAAAATCACGATTTTATTAGATTGTCATAGAATATTTAATCTATGGAAAGTTGGTTGCTCTGTATATTCCCCTTTCCAAAAATTAAATTACAAAGAAGTATCAAGCTTTGACTCAGACATCATATCAGCCGAAAGAGGTCACCCATCCACAGACCGACCTCAGCAAGCGTTGCTTAACCTTGAAGATCGTTTTGTGCGACTGTCATTCTTTAAGCACGAAATTGCGTATTTTGCTTTCTTGTGACTTTCCAGTGGTGTTCCAGGTGTGGGGTACCAAAAAGTGAAAAAAAAAATACAATTGACTTCCCAATAAAAAAAACACTACAAAGTATAAAAGTTTTTAATGATTAAATTATATCTACTCTCTGTTTTACTCTTCTTCTAAACAGTTAGGAAATAATAAGTACTAAGTCCACTTAAGCGTGTAGGCAAAGGTACCTGATTATACAGTTTCCTGAGTTTTATGTTATACAGTATGAGATTAATTTATAAGCCTTGAATTACACCTAGGTTTAATTAATAATCAACACAATGCAATAGCGTTATCTTTATTTATTTTGTTTGAACATGTTTTTACTTAAGTAGCGTTTTTATTGCGCGGTTTATCGCCAAGTAAATAATACATTATAAATAACCTTGCGTACGTGCTATAAAGAAGCTGTAGTATTTATTTTTTTGATGCGTGTATGCGTCACCTTGTTTTAATACCTGTTATTAAAAATGTGAAGGAATCTCAGACTGCTTTTTGCAGGTTTATTTGCAGTACAAAAAATTAACAAAGCATTTAATACCATTTATACTGAAAATATTGTAACACCAGCGGACACAGGCTAGTGCTACTTGTAATATTATTATAAAATGAAACTTTATTTTCCGTTTAAACTTTCATAATATATTTTACGTCAGCCTTCAACGAGGGCTGGCACCAGAGTCACCAGAAGAAAACAAAACATATTTTTACATTCCTATTTAAAATTCTTTTAGTTTTCGCCAGACGCTTCCAAAGGGCTACCTTGTCTGCCAGACACCTGGAGCCAAGGATATCCTTGTCACAATATTATACACATTTAGTGCCGTTTTAACAACTACCTATTGTAATAATTCCTATCTATTACTGTCCCTTTGCGGGGCAAAATCCTCCTTTTATACAAAAAACGTCTTAAACATTCACAATTAATTCATACATTTTTTAAAACGTAAAGAACATCCCTTACACAAAATAAAAAAAAACCGGCCAAGTGCGAGTCGGACTCGCGCACGAAGGGTTCCGTACCATTATCTATAAAAATGGCAAAAAAATCACGGTTTGTTCACGGGAGGCCCGTTAAATATTTATTTAATTCTGTTTTTATTTGGTATTAGCTATAGCGGCAACAGAAATACATCATCTGTGAAAATTTCAACTGTCTAACTATCACGTTTCATGAGATACAGCCTGGTGACAGACGGACAGCGAAGTCTTAGTAATAGGGTCCCGTTTATCCCTTTGGGTACGGAACCCTAAAAATGATGGCGATATGGTTCTACAAAGTCTAGTAAAATATTTTCTCCATTGCAGATGGCGATATGTCAATGTGCGGTTTCCAAGGTTCGTCGACAATAAATATAGATTTGGATCCCCCAAACAACCACTATCGTTGTGGGCATCTCGCCATGACGTACACGGGGCTTTGTATCCTGCTGGCATTAGGCGATGACCTCTCCAGATTAAATAGGAAAGCTTTAGTTGAAGGTAAGTCCCGTAGATTTGATTGTACGGATCGTGGGGCGATTTTATCTGCGTTGGCAGTCTGAATGGGTAAGCTCGCTCCATCGTCGACTTTGGCCCTGCCATCTATGACCTAGACTAGAGTCAAGAGCAAACCCATCTCAAACAAAAAAAAAGAAAGAATGTTCGTTTACTCTTCACGATGTTCCGTATAATCAAGCCCTTATTATCGGAAATTAATGAACCAATTTAATGAAACTTGGTACAAAAACGCATACGCAAGATACCTCTGTCTTAAAAGTTAGTTAACAACTCTTAGAGTTTTCCAAAGAAAAATTGCGTCTTTCGCTCCGAACTCTTTTTTGGAATTTAAGCCACGGTTTACTTTAATTATTTGTTCTTTGAATTGTTTCGTTTTTACTCCGGATGCTTTTATGGTACACGTCTTTCTACATCGTTCTTACATTTATGTTTAATTTCGACATGAATAATGTAACAACTTTGTAACCATTTATTGATTAAAAGAGTGTCTGTGGAGTTTCTTGCACGTTCTTTTCACGTGCAAATAGCTACACCTCTTTGACGGACCGACCTTGACAATTAAAAAGTGCCTGTAAAGGGTTTATTTGAAATAATAACTTTGAGTTTTCTTTTTGAGTTTTAAGTCAGAACTCGAGAGAGAGAGAGAGAGAGAGAGAGAGAGAGAGAGAGAGAGAGAGAGTGAGCAGTTTTAATTTTTATATAGAAAGTAAATAAAATAGCTTCATGTTTTTGACGGACTGACTTTGACAATTCAAAAGTACCTGATAATGGTTTATTTGAAATAAATGCTTTGACTTTGGCTTTTAACTTTTTTTTTTAAATTTAAGAATAAGGTCTTGAAAGTTTATATGAAACACCGTGAGCAGTAAAAGCTAATAAGGTTGTTTAGGGCACAGTTATCGCTGAATAAATAGGATTTATCTAATGTCTTCAGATGGGAATATCACCTGGACTCCTTGCTTAGCAAATATGCAAATATGCGTGTGTTTATCATGGTGATAAGAAGTTAGACGTTTGTGTATGCGCAAGAATAATTTTACTTAACTATTGCCAATTTGAGATCCAAAACCTACTAATATAAAGCTAAACTGTCGCCTAGGTTACTATTTATAGCGACATAATGCATAGATTCTGCGAGAAGAGTCACGGGAGCAAAACCGGGGGAAAAGGGGATACATAATAATATCAGCCTTTTGTACCCCACTATAATAGGTCAAAAGTTTACCTTCCTTACTCATTCTATTCACCCCTTTCTATTACTCCAGAGATTGCTGTTAACATAATACATATGCTTTTAAACCGATGAAACAATTAGAGGAGGTTTCAAGGCGATCTTGGGAAAATACTTGGCATATTGTTTTATATATTTAAACTTTATGTACAATGGTGGTACATGGGCGGACTTAATGCAACGAGGCATTCTCTGCAGTCAACCTTTGGGTGAAAAAGAACTACAATGTGATAGGTGTACAACAAATAAATAAAATTTATAATGTCATTTAGTTGCGGAAAAAAAATACAAATAATATATTGAATACTAATAAAATACATTTATTTATTTTTTTATTTATTCAAGAAAGTTACATGGAAAAAAATACACATTTCATCTGCCACATAAATAATGCTTAAGTAATAAACTAATAAATATAATTATTTTTATGCATTTTCACCCAAAACTTTTACAATTTCAGGTGTAAAAGCTCTTCAAACAGAGGAAGGTAACTTCGCGGCAACGCTGTCGGGCTGCGAGTCGGACATGCGCTTCGTTTACTGCGCAGCGTGCATCAGTTACATGCTCAACGACTGGTCGGGCTTCAACATTGAAAAGGCTACGGATTATATTATCAAGTCTATTGTAAGTATGACAAAATCTTTTAAATAAAGGCTGGATGCAAGAAGCACTCGTTAACGCGATCGAGTACTTTAAGTAATAGTTTTTCTTAATCAAATTTATTAAATTTTATTTTCTGTTTTTTAGTTGGATTTTTCTATAAAATCGTGTTTTTTTAAACAATTTTTTTTGTTAAAGGTTAGTTAAATAGAATATGTGTGTTTTGTGAACAATAAAAAGTGTGTATTTATGGATAATGTTTTGCTTTGTTAGAATATTCTTTAATTTTAATTATTAATCCTGGCGAATCTAATTAGGATAATTGGATATTTTATATGAATTCTTCCATTGTCATCGATCTTTGACAGGTGTGCAAAGTTTAAACTAAATCTGATCTTTCAAAGTACCGCAAAATCGAGCTCAAATGGGTCGGTTACAGACAGACATACAAACAGACATACAAACATACAGGTGAAGCTAATAAAAGCGTGTTAAAAATTCGCACATGTCCTCTGATAGGCAGTCTTTCGATGGCAGATGATCGTGAACCTACGCGACTATGGTGTGTGACATTGGTGTTCTTTAATTAAAACATAAATAATTCAAATCCTATTACAATGTAAAAGAAAATTCCATGTGCATATGGAAAGCAGTAAAATCCTGTTTGTATTGTATTGTCGTGCATTGAAGGACGTGTTACGGATTAGTATATTAATTTTTATGTCAAACATAAATTGTCATTCACGTTTCAAATTATGTTTCCATGTTCTGGACAAGAGACATAGTATATGAACATTTATTTGATGTACATTTGGTTTTATAACAAGAATCGACCGTTCACGTGTGTTCTTATTACTTGCAAAATACAAACAGGCATATTTTTGCTGTGTTGTCACGGTCAAAGCACGCTAGGTAAAAATTTAATTTATAAAGTTCTTCCGTTACTAATTGACTGAGTGACTAACAGACAACGCACAGCCAAAACTAGATACTGGTCATAGAAAGCTGAAATTTTGAAGGAACCGTCCTTGGGGTGTAGGAGAGCACTAAGACAGGATTCCCCGAAATTCCTACGGGAACGAGAAAAAACGGGTCATGCGCGTACTAAGTCGCGGGCAAAAGCTAGTTATAACCAGTGATCGGATAATCGGGCGCTTATATGTATAACTAAACTTCTTCCCGTGAAAGGATAATATGGACATTCCTTTCTGAATAAATAAGTACAACAATTGTGTAATTGTGTACAGTGGTTGAACAATTTTGTAAAAACAACTATAACAAAGTTAATGAAAAAACTTAAATTTTAAATTAAAAGTTCCACTAGAATCGGCTATTTAAATTAAAAAAAAATTACAATGAGAGTTCACAACGGATGCGGATATTTTTAGCAATCTCGAACGATTCCGGGATCCGGGATTCGGAAAAGCATGTCCGTATTATACTTTCGTGGGAATAAAAGTGAAGTTTAGGTATAGCGCCCGATGATGATCACTGGTTATAACTCACTTTATGGTAAGCGATGAAGTGGTCGATGTTGAAGCACGCTCGTCCAGAAGTAACCTATTCACTCTTGACTTAAAAACCCCCAGGTAATAGCTATCAAGCAACACAGACTCCGGTAGGGAGTTTCACTCCTTAGCTATGTCATCGGAAAATAGCAAACTCCGTAAGATTATAAAATAACTTGAGAGATTGTAAACTCTCGATAAATGGTCAACTGAACATTTGGAATAATTTTTTACGCATCAAAATTTGATATTCTATAATCTCGCGAAGTCATTCCGAGAAACTGACACATACGAGCTCAATGAATAAAAAAATACTAATGAAACGTTATCCACAGGGCTACGACTACGGCATCGCTCAGTGTCCCGAACTGGAGTCCCACGGTGGCACCACCTTCTGCGCGCTAGCCACGCTGAGCCTCACGAACCAACTCGACAAGCTATCAGAGCAGCAAGTCGAAGGCTTGAAGAGATGGCTCCTCTTCAGACAAGTCGACGGCTTCCAAGGCAGGCCCAACAAACCCGTGGATACATGCTACAGTTTCTGGGTAGGGGCGTCCTTAAAAATACTAGACATGCTGCAATACTCCAACTACGGCAGCAATAGAAGATACGTTTATGAGACACAAGACACGGTCGTAGGTGGGTTCTCGAAGTGGCCCGATACGTGCACAGACCCTATGCACACATACCTAGGCCTTGCAGGACTTAGTTTAATAGGCGAAAGCGGATTACTAGAGATAGAACCAACCTTAAACATCACCAAACGAGCTTACGAACACCTAAAATCTTTACACACAAAATGGGAACATGAAACAATCTGCGTTTTATGAATACATCCTTGAAGGTGTCCTGAGAAACCGGTTTTCTAATTATGAATGACGACGATCAATGTTTACTTTTACTCGAGAATGTGTATGTTTGTTTATGGCGTTCGATTGTAGTGTTTAGATAGCACAAATTTTAGCCTGGATTCTGATGTTATTGCTTGGCCCTTTATTCGTGCACTAAAAAAAACTGCACGAATAAAGGGCCAAGATTAATTGTTTATTAGATACGAACAAACTATATACGCGTAAAATAATATTTGGCGCTTGTTGCCTTTATTTATAACGTACATTCATAGTTAGAAAATGGTTTCCTACCAGTCTCGTTTACTCTAAGGCCTGAGCACCAACAAATCAATAAATGCATTTAACGCAAAAGAAATATAAACATCATTGAGACTTTGTCGTCTCACAACAATCAATGAATCTGTCCTGCCTGTTCCCAACTATATTGGGGTCGACTTCCAGTCCAATCGGATGCAGCTAGTTACCCAGTAACTGGGTAACACGGTACCTTTTGGCAAGACGGGTGTCATATTTTCTGTCTTTTGATTATGCGTAACGACTACCAATAAAAACAAAGGTCTACCAATGACAGCTAGAACCAACGGCTGAACGTGTTTTCCGAGGCACGGAGGAGTCTCGGTATGTAATGGATGGTAACCCATCCAAAGACCGACCTTCGCAAGCGTTGCTTAACCTTTAGGATCGATCCGTGCGGATGTTATTAATAAAAACAATTTATGAAATTAGTTAAGCGCTAATTGCATTTAAAGATTTGTGGTCTAAGGCCAGAGTTCTAAGAATTTAAGTTACCTACCGAAATTATCGTAATCTAAGTTTATAAAAACGTTCATTATGCTAAAGTATTATTACTGTTGCATAATTAATTTTGTATAATATTGAATTTGTTAGTACTTAAAGTAATGTTTATGAATACTAGGTGCTACTTGGGTAGGTATGGGGTACCTTATGGTGTCATGGAAGGACAACGAGTAAAAAGTTAGCGTTATAGTACAATGTAAGAATTTCTCGCGACGTGCCATGAGCAGTTGAGTAGTTAGGCGTTTATCAAATTATTGCACAAAATTTAACTTTAAGCTGTTTTTATTGTAACTTGATTTAGGGCGCAGTCACATTATCTGGCGAATGAGAATTGATTTTGATTTACACTACAATTTTCGTAATTCAATATTTTATTTAAACCTCAACAGATTTGCCTGTTAAGTGTAAGGAAGATGGTACTGTAACAATATAAACTTCAAATGAAGTTCTGAGTTTCCATTCCTAAAATATCAATATTTTTCGCCATAGTCGGTCCATCATTAACATACAGAAAGTGAGAGAAAAAAAACAAGAACTAGTCTTGGCAGTATTTTCATAAATAAATCTCACTAACACAAAGGGCGAATTGCACAGGTACATACCATTAGCACACGAGACACTGAATTCTTCGTCTCGTATACGAAAACGTTTGTAATGAACACAATATTAATTCATTGTAATTCAATTTTCAAACCTATATTCCCCATAAACTTAGGCAGAGGTATTTTACGCCCACATTTTGCTATCCCCGTTTTATACGACAAAAATAGATTAATGAAGTAAGTATTTAATTCGATAAAGGCGAAAGTGGGCCTAATTATCTTAATTACAAACGCAGACAATTATTAAAACCGTCGCTTTAAAGCGAGTCGTCAATTACCTACCTCCATCAATTATTTTGGTGGTTACGTCATTTTGTAACTGCGTCCTAATTCACAAACGGTCGGCAGTTAGCGACGACCAATAGTATTCGAATTTAATGTGCATTCGTAATTTTATGGAGGAACAGATGTATCAAAAGCTAACCTAGCGGTTTTTACTTACGTTCAGTAAACTTAATTCTGGATAAAGGAGTCGTAACGGTGGTCGTAAGCCACCTTTCATACTGGCTCATTAACATTATCATCAACCAGCTGATGCACGCGACTTCATCCGCGTAAATGTCCGCTTCAAAGAACAAAGACTTTCATATAAAGTACCATTTCCAAATTTAAAGTTGAAAGTTCCTTTCTAAGCGGATGCTTGCGTTATAAAATAATCCTATCAAACGATTTTATAAGTAGGTATAGATTATAACGAGCCAGCATTTACAAGACCAAATTAAATTAAAACGAGAAACTCCATGCTGTGATTTAGGCATGTCGATCGTGCGGCCAGTTGTTTTATATGTTCAAGAATTCTGATTGGTTCACGTCACAGGCCGACAGTGTCACCTTCTTCACGACGACCTACAGAAAAGTGACAGGTATTGGCCGTACATTCACTTTGTTTCTGTCTAAGCTATGATAATGCTGTCCAGGTTTCTATTTCTGTGGTTGCAAGTTAAAACCGCTAGTGTAGTCCAAGCCGTTTAAAAAAAAAATGAAGTAGTAAGAACTAGAGTAGACGCATCGAAATAGTTTGACAGTCACACAAAATCTGGTCAGGACTTTAAAGAGTTCACATCAAAGCCTATATTTTGTTAATTTGTTGTAAGAACCAGTGATTTACTCTTCGTAATTATTTAATTCTTTAACGAAAACTGACATATTTTTATTTATTTGTAAACGAAGTTGTTCCAAAATTAACTTATGAAACTGTGAAGAAAATAAAATAGAAATTAACATTTTGTCTTTTTAGGTTGTTTTATGAAGTTTCATGTTTTATTATTTGATATTGATTCTTTAATTAAATTTTGAGTAAATGTTGCGAACTATTCAAATGATTTTTATAAAATGTTTATGTGAAAATATTTAGCGAATTTACCTTTACAACTATTCGTCGCGTGTTCTTATGTCACACGTTAGAATGATAAAACGTTTTAACCAGAAGTATGTCTTTAAAATTAGGTAAAAATATTATATTGTTGTGTTCTTAAGCATTTAAAGTATTCCGTGCCTAAACTGAGGTTAATTTCTAGTATCCGGTTTCTGGTTTCTTTTTTCTGGTATCATGTTTTTATTAATGAAGGCTCAATGTACGCAACCTTTGCAGGCATATAGATGTGGATATGTATGCTTGTTTGTGAGCTTCATAACTTTAACTAGAAATACACGTTTTATATGATGGGTTTCATGTTGTACGGAATACTAAGATACGTTTATACTTTTTTAAATGGCGCTTACCGGTTTTTTTTATAGTCAATAATTTATTGTATTTCACAATAAAATGTATTAGTTCCTTTTGCAGATAGTAAATATGTCTTATCTCTTGATTTTATTGCATCAAGGCTTGAATATGTTAGTAAAATAGTGTTTAACAAACTGAAAAAAAAAAAAAATATCACGTAAAATTTATGTAAAATACCGGGTGAATTTTCTGTTTGATCAAAAACGTCGTGTTCGACTCGATACCTGGCTAGAACACAAGATTAAAAAAAAACTATCATAATCTTATACTAATATCGTCGATCACAGTAGGTATCGAGCCACCTTCGAGTATGTCTTATAGTTACTGATTTGACCGCATAGGCAAGGCACACTTGGAAAATTCACCATGTATTAGAAATATAAATTGCTTTTTTTAATTGCTTTCACAATATTGGCGTGAACTACATTGTCTGTTTCATGTCAATAATTAATGCGTATGACGTGTTTTTTTGCTGCGTAAATGTTTGTTGATTCATTATATATTATAATAGCCACAAGGGCTTCCTAATACAAGAACTGTTAAAATAATCCATAGCTGTAGATTTAATTCTGGGAAGTCGCAACGAACATATCAATATTGTTTTTCTTCCCTTAACTATTAACAAGTGCGACACAATCCCTGGAAATGTGAGCCGTTACTACCTCCATAAACGACAATGTAAGGGGAATATAAATAAGGACATTTTTGAGAATATTGTGTTAAATAATACAGTGTGTATTTACTCAGTTTTGAATCCAAAATCTCCAAGACTGTCCATAATTTGTATCCTTATAGCACGAAATAAATAGGTCCGTTTGCCAGCTCCAAAAGTTAGAAAGCCAAACAGCTATTTATCCTTTATCATACATTTTTATAACTCTCAAGGAAACGTTAACAAAACTTTACTGAGGGAGACGACCCACACATCCCTCTAAAGATTATCCTATTTATTAAATAAGACATTCTCAAGTGTAATTTAAATACGAATCAGTATTTTCAATTGTGCAAATCTCATCCAAAATATGCAAAGTAAGATTTTGTTTATTGTCACTAAGAGCCTTTGCACACGGCGTTTTTTTAGCGCACCGTCGACACGTGCTAACACGCTTCAAACGCAGACAGTAAACTTTGCTGCACGTGTACAAAAATTTAGTGGCGCATTTGTACCGATACAAACGCGCTGATACGGCGATACAGACGCGCTGCTGTCGCGCGTATGTATTGTTTCTACGACAAACAAACGCGATACAGACAGTGCCGGATAAGCCATATAGCAAGAGTAGCAAATGCTACGGGCCCCGCGCATTGGGGGGCTTGCGCGCTTGGATTTACAAAAATATGTCGTTGAAAATCAGCGCCATTATATGGGTCATACTTCGCGCAAATAAGCCGGTGAGTCCGGTCCATACTTAAAAAGGCAAATTTGACGAAGAAATGGTACATGTTCACGGTGAATACATTTTTTTCTACGCAAAAGATTCATTTTTGGTAGTCAATTTAATTTAATGGGATAATGAAACTAGTGAAGCCAAGTTTAGAGGGCCCCTTAGTAAAATTTGCTACAGGCCCCGCACTGGCTTAATCCGGCACTAGATACAGACGAGCTTTTAACGCGCCTCTCGCGCGCGTTTGTATCGATACAAATGCGACAATCTGCTGTTTGGTCATTTACGCGCGTATAAAATTCGCCGGGTGCATAGGCCCTAAATGTGTGTCAGAAAATGTTTTTAGGCTACAAGGGCATGCTCTCACTGCATGCATGATCAATCAGTCTATTTAGTTTTTCTCCCAACTTTGTTGGGGTCAGCTACTAGTCCTAACGGATGTAGCTGAACACTAGTATTTGATGTGGAGCGACTTTTTCCACAATCGAGGTATTGGGTAACATGATACATGATATTTTATTTGTGGTTTATCCGTATCTACATATTTTTGCTCGCATGCATATAATAATCATTTAAAGTATCAGATTTACATGTTTTCCTTAAAGTGTCAGTTGCATTTTAAACCAGTTGCATGCCAACTGCATAACTTGTCTCTTGTATGAACCGGTTTACCGTATGAGGACAAAGGAAAGATATAAATAAAGTAAGGGCGGGTTATCCCAAACCTGTATTTTGTATGCAGACAGCAGCGTTAGGCTGGCGACTCCGCGCTATCTGTAATATCCACTTTGAGATTGTCAGATATAAATTAAAAGCTATTTGTTGGTAAGTTGAGGACGGCTGATTTGGCTATTCTTTTAAATGTACATAAAATGAAAAAAGTTGTTGAACATCAATATTTTTGTTAAAAAAATACTTTTGATACATGCTATTTTTTATTGTTTTGTGCTTTAGAATATCAAAATTAAAAAAAAAAATTGTAGAAAACGGTTTCTGATTATTTTCTATCAAGCTAAGTATTATTATTTCGAAAATAAATTCGAAACATGTTTCATCGTAGCGTGTTTTGAACTAAAAAATATCAGAATACAATTTTTTTTTTTTCTTGAACTAATGTGACTATTTAAAGTTAATTTCAAGAGAAGCAAATTAGGATAGCCTGCCGATAACTACTAGGTATTACTTATCTTACAAAATAAAGTCCAAATATCGTTCCTTTTCGACAGGTACTTGCGTAGCATACAGGCAAGACCTCCGTATATACAGTAACCTGCCGTAATCATGCACATCTCTCATTTAAAAAGTTCATCTTAGTAGTGTCTCTGAATCTCTGACACTCATAGTCCGAGAGCTAGTACACATTTTTGGTTAGGTGTTTCGAGGCAAGCTGAAATCTTGTCCTATACTTACCTCTTCTATGATGGGTATCATAGAAGAGGTAAGTATAGGACAAGATTTTTTAGATTTAACACAGAATTGCAGACCTGCCTGGTGAGTAGCGGGGCTAAATAAAATAAGCCCGTACCTATATTTTTCGAAGTTACGATTTTTTTTTACAAAATATATCCTTGAGGCAATCTGAAGTTCTTATACCTTAAAGTAGAATATTTAAAGAGTATTTTTACTGTTTAAATATTCTATTTTAAGGTATAAATGAGTCAAATCATTTAGTTGGAGGGGGTGCTAGATGCTTGCATAACTATTTTGCAAAAAAATCGAAACAATATATTTTTACAATTTTTTTACAGGATAGGTATTATTTATAATGAATCAAAAATAAAAATACGGTATTAAATATTTGTAAAATAAAATCGTATCTTTCAAATTATAAGGGCAGTTCTGTGTTAGAGGACACGTTTTCAGCTTGCCTCAAATACCTACCCAATAATGTCTACCAGCTCTCCTAATATCATGGTCTATTACAAAAATCAACCAACTATTGTCATAATCGCGTCACTTGACTTGACGAGTTTAATTTTGACACGTCGCGGCGTTAATTTTCGTTTTGACTCTCTTTCTATAAAGTGATGGACTATTATACCATATGCATCTCACCAGTTATTTATTTCTTTTATTTTAGTAAAGGTTTGCCACTTAATACAAAGGAACCATGTTATTATTATTTATGTTTGAAATTATGTCTAAATTATTAAGTATGTAAAATTTTATTATAAGTACCTAAAATTAGTTTTATTGAAAAAAATATGTGAACATGTAATTATGTCTATTTTGAGCATTTATTTCGAATTGTTTAAAGAAAATATTGAAATATAATGAAAGTTAAAATGAAAGTTTATGTTTTATTTATCCCAAAATTACTTGAACACGCACACCGCAACTCTATGGCAATATGGCGCATGGAGTTAGGTTAGGTACTAATAATTGGTACCTACTAGGTAATTAGTACTCGAACAACAGAATTGGTATCTTAGTAGTTTTAGAGAAAATTGACTTTGGAGGTGTTCCTTGGCGGTAGTCACGCTCCTGAACGAAGCGTGACTCTGAACTTCTTTATGGGTACTAATTTTTGTATAAATTTGGGAAAAAATTTCATTTCAAGATTTCCCTATTAAAAACTCCGTGACCACCTTCAAAGTCGATTTTCTCGAAAACTACTAAGGTACCAATTATGTTGTTCGAGTACTAATTAGTACTAATTGAGTAGGTACTAATTATTTACCAAATATGGAAGCGATTGGCGTTGGTGGTCCTGCGGTAGTCATGGACGTGAAAGATGACACAACGTTTGATAAAACTCATACTTACCTGTAACTCGCAATTTAAAATGAGTAATACTTCCAGTCTAGGATTCCTTATATTAAGGGGAAGGGGGGTGTAAGAGACTGAACTCTTACGCGAACTTTTTCGCGACTCACAACAGAAGTCTTCTTCTCTGAAAACGTTACAATAATTATGATGACGTAAACATGACGACGTCACTTTCAGTAATGTCCAAAAACAAGCGTTTGGGCACGTGCCTGGACCTGGCTCCTCAGTGCTGTCACCTGGTGCACGTCATTTCAGAAAAACCGACACTATTTTGCAATAAAGAAACAGTTATGGAAGAAACCATAATGGCATTTATTTTCTCGTCTCAAGCAACAATACAACTTCTCGTCCTCGTTAATAAATTACCAATTGAACCTGTTGGTGGGGACCAGCGTGACATCGGTAATTATACAACTAGCAGTGGCGTAGCTAGTCTCAAAGGGGCCCTGCACCTATCAAACATTTTTGGGGGCCCCGCGACTAAATGTATATTTTTGCGTCCACACGTCGGGGCCGTTATAACCCGGGGGCCCCGTATATTTGATACGGCTGATACGGCGGTAGCTACGCCCCTGATAACTAGGAACCTTATTGTTGCGTAAATTCTGGGATGATGTAGAGTTAGGCATTTAGAGGAATAACACAGGCATCTTCTTGATGGGGATTCACGTCGCTTTACCCAGAAGTATGTCGTGTATAAGTCGGTACCCGTATGGTGACTAGCGAAACACTATTACTAAGCCTCCGTTGTTCGTCTGTATTGTATAAGTTAATTGATATGGCACAAGAATAATGAAATCTCGCAAAGAAGCTTTCATGATTTTCGTTTTTTTTTTTCTCAATAGCAAAAAATAATGGCGTATGTGCGTCCAACTCGCACTTGACCGGTTTACCGAATGTTTTTTTTTTATAAGTTGTGACACCCTTATATAGAGCTAGGTAGGTATAGCTATCTAACTAGTTGGGAAAATTATAGGTAAGTTAAGTAATAAAAGGTAGGTAGTACTTGGTTTCCGTTGCAAACATAAGACCCGCAAAACCAACCAAAGCATACCCCAAACCGAACCAATCCGAAAATATCCGAGAAACAAAATGTACTAACAAAACAATTACCTACGTGCTCACACCATAGTGTACAAACGCTTCATTCGGTGAGTCGTTACGATGTTGCTTCATTACCTCACCAAGTGCGGCCCACAGATAGGTGCGGAGCGAAGCCTGGCAGCCGGTAAACTAGACTTACTGAAGTATTAGTGAGCACAGCACTATCTCCGCCGCACAGGGCGCCCAGCGTTTAAGCGCAGACGGCGGGACGCAGAATAGAGGTGCCGTATTATCAGCTAATGCTTCGGATTTCACGGTATTGTGCTCCGCTCTAACTTTAACATGTTATATTCATGGGTCTGTGTTTTGATAGCATGTGAGACGTTTGAAATTGGAGTATGTAGGTACCTGGGAGCACTGCGAGCTTGGAAGATTTCGGGCTAAGACTATGCAGCCTAACAGGAATGAACTGGCTTTGTAATATAAGTAGATTGGATTTAACGAGGATGTTTAAGAATGCCCATGTTTTATGATGTCACCTACCTACTTCTTCAACCATTTTTTGAAGACAATATCCACGGGCTTTCAGAAACAATCGTAATACCTAATATGTATGTGCGATGCTTTAGAAAAGACTAATCATATCACCCAAGCCGACCCAAACTTGATTCAAATCTTTGATCCACGCTCTATCATTTGCTATTTAGCGACGAGACTTTTTTGACCTGATTCAGGAGGTGAGTACTACAATATAAAATACCATGAGGTCTATACGAAGGGACATTTTATCATGGCTAACGATTGTCAAATATCCAAAATTTTTGGAATCGACCACAAGACATTCGGTAGAATCAAACCAAATGGCGGCCCGGAACACTCTGCGAGTCGCTGCGCAAAAATTATATTACTGCAGGGGTGAGGAGTGGGTGATTGCGAAAAATAAATTTCACAGACGTCATAAAGTTTTAATCGACCTATAGCACTAGTCATAAACATTTTTGACAATGGATAACGCTGATAGAATATCACTAAGGGTGTTACCACTCCAATCGATCGATGCCATCGATTGATGGTGAATTGATTAAGTAGTCGACATCGTTCGATAGTTTCTACTACACCCATCGATCCATGGTAGAATGAATTAGTGGAAGTCGATCGATGGCTTCAATTTTTTATCGCCCGGTATCTCTCGACCAGCCAGAGCTACCACACCAATCGATCAACGTCGATCGATGGCAACCTAAGGCTTTTATTAGTGCATAGAAAATATCAGGAAATCCTTAAGTAATTGCCTATGGTAATTAATGGAGTTATTAGCTCTTAATTGCCTATGACCTAGCGCAACTTATCGTTATCAATCTATCTATTACAATGTGATTAAATACCGATCATAGGGAGTACATAATAGCTGTACATAATGTAAGTAGATGTAATTACTAAATTGTCTATCCGCACCTAATTGTATTCATAAATATCCAGTTGGAGTTGGTTTTCCCGCAAACGCATGCGCTACTTATTGCAATGAGGAAAACTGCGTATACGAGGAAAATCATTGAAAAAACGCTCTTATGGACGTGGAAGAGAAAGCAGGATAAGAGGGGCTTTGTTTTGTTTGGTCATGAATATTACGTACCTACTTACAATCTTTGACGTCTTCTTAACATTAATCATGTGCGGAATATTGAGTAGATGACAATGACCCTTTCTAGGCATATAGGTATGTAATCTTCCCTCTGTCTAAGACCTAGTGTTGGCGGATGCCACATGCTCCCGACTGTTTGTTTCTAAGACATGTCGGTTTTCTCACGATGTTTTGAGAGCAGTGGTGCTGATTACTCGTAAGTGGCGTCTGGTATTGCAGGTCCACTTCTGCTCCATTTCTATGGTTTCTACCTACTAACTAATAAGTTAAGTTTTTGGCAATTTGGCTCCAATGTAGCCTCTTCATACTTTAAATTATAAATTATTAACCCAGGATTGCTAACTTTTTTAGAAGAAATATAGTATTTCTGATTTTAGAAAGGATTTAGAATGAAGAGTAGTCTTAGAAAATAGCGTATCTACCCTTTATAATATGACTTATTGCGAAACCAATAGTTTATTGTTTTTTAATCAATTGCACGGCAACTAGAGAATTCCAATGAAGACATGGATTTCTTTTATCACCAATTTGCAATTATAACCGAAAAGAAAAAAAAAGTTTTATTAATAGACAGAGTCGAAATAAACAGAGTATTTTAGCGTACTCTATTGCTTTTCTAGATTATAAAGTACTTTTATGCAAAATAGAGTACTATAAGTACTCTATTTTAGAGTACGGTTGGCAACCCTATTCACACCTTTTTCCAAGGGGGTAGGCAGATTCTGCAGAATGCTACCATTTCATATCCTTATACTTTGGCTTCAGTCACGTTCAATTCATCCGTTCCTTGGTGTGAACCTTTCTAAAAGCATCACATTAACACGCCTTTGTCATGATAATGATATTGTAATGAGCGGTGAGGTGAATGACACGACTAATGACTATCATAGATAGGCACATAATAAACACAATAAAGCAGAGCTAGATAATCTAATTGATTTCTGCATCTTTCTTTCTGTTACGTAAATAAATAAAACTTACGAGCGAAAATAAAACCCTTCTTGGCATTCGGGTAATAAGAACCGCAGAAATAGAACCTGCCAGGTCTGCCTACCGGGTTCAGTCCTAAAATGGTACTGAAAGAACGAATTAGGTGTGACCTACCTAAACAGCCACTTAGAAAAATATTAGACTACCTTATTCGGTACCTAACGAAATAAAATAAAACATTTTTAAGAAACATGTATCTTTTAATGTATCAGAAAATAAACTAGAGAATAGATACTGTCATTCAGCTGAATCCGGTTAGACTGGAAGTCGATTCCAAAGTAGTTAAGAAAATACTAGGCAGATAATGAGGTGATACAGGATGGATTAAAATTTAAAAAATTAAACTGCATGGAAGAAATAGCGATAAAAGAATTAAACCTAATCAGAAGAACCTCAGGGCCGATTTTGGTGAAAACTTAAACTACTTTTTTAATTTTGGAATCACATTTAGTTGCGGACCTTCGTACCTAATTAAACCACATGATTAAAACAGAACTGAATGATGCTTTACTTGAACACTTGGATCAGTTTAAGTATTAAAAGACAAAACTTCTTTAATTTCCGTACTTATGTATACAGGGTGATTGGTAATTAAGTGCTTTGCTTGAAATGAGTTATAGTAGAGCCAATTTGCAAAGATTTTGGCTCCGAAAACTTGGGGTTCATATTGGGTGGTTTTCGAGTTATCGAAGTTTTTAATCTTTTTGAAAAATTAACCACTTCGAGAACCAAACTGCAAATGGCGAGAAATCTATTCTACTCTGGATAGTTAGTAGATACTTTTCGGAAAGCTGTTAAAATATCCTGAAAATATCCTGGATTTCTTTGGAAATGAACAATCGTAAAGTTCAAGCAATGAAAATTTCTTGAAACATCTCTTGGTTATTGAGGCAGTTTACTCAACATTAATGAATGGCACTTGAGGTACAAATAACAGGAGACACTTCCTTGTTTAATAAGCTTTCTAAAGTCGTATAATAATACCCACTTTTGGCACGTGCTGGGAAAATAAACTCAAATTGTTCCCGATAAGGTAGTGGTAGTGCACATTTTTCAATGTATGCCTTGCTTATTGCGGATTTTCTTTGCCACTTAAATGAGTAAAAACGAAAGTACTGCTTTTTTTAAGAATGGGAAATCATCAAATGACTTTTTCCGCTCTGGGCGGGGCGGAATCCCTGTCAGACTCTTACTGACTAAAACCCATCCGTGTTCCTCCTAATGCTCTTTGCGTTCTAGGGCCGCGGTGACTCTTTCGACCAAATTCCGCAACCCGGGCAGAAGTACACCTCTTTTTTTTAGTATGGGAAATTTTCAAATGACTTATTCCGCTCTGGGTGGAGCGGAATGGCGTGTCAGACTATTACTGACTAAAACCCATCCGTGTTCCTTCTAAAACCCTTTGTGTTCCAGGGCCGCGGTGACTCTTCAAGAAGTACTGCTACTGTCAGCATGGGAGAGCAGCGAATAGTCAAAGAGACAGCGGCAAAGAATAGCGGCAGGGGAGGACTTGGCCTTCATACTGGTCCTAATCCTGTTACGATAAACGATAAAATGGCGTTATAATAAAAAACTCACGTCCTTCACCGTCTGACAGAAAAAGTAAAACACATCTGGTGGTGAGAGATTTTGCCTGATCTGATCGACCAGAATCCGTCGCAGTAAGTCAAACAGCTATCGACACATATAAGCAAGGCGTACATTGAAAAGAGGAACTACCACTACCTTGTCGGAATCAATAGAGTTTATTTTTCCAACAAATGTCAAAAGTGGGTACTATTTTACCGTTTTAAAAAGCCTATTTTACAAGGAAGTGTATTCTGTAATTTGTACGTCAAGAACAGTAGGTACATTTATTTCGATTAAATCGCCTCAGTAACCAACAGATGTTTCAAGAAATTTTCATGGCTTGAACTTTACGTTTTATTTCTAAAGATATGGCTATTTTTGAAGTAAGTCTTATGGGAGGGTAAACCGCTTCGTAACGTAATGCGTTACGGCACCAGTCTGTCTGGCTTCCCTTTCTCTCACGCATACGGCAGCGAGTGAGAGAGGAAGAGCCTGCCTGCGCAGGCTCTTCCTCTCTCACTCTAACATCTTTATTTATATTATTTGTGCTGATATAATGTGATACTGTTTGTTGTCCCAAATAAATAAATAAATAAACCCACAGCGCTAGTCGTATTTCGGACAGACGATTCCCACATTTTTAAACATTGTTTTTTGAGGGATTCATTCGTTCGAGACATATCTAACTAAGAGTAGAACAGATTTCGCACCAACTGAAAGGTGAGACCTCACATTTAATAAATTAATAAATGTTTACCAAATATTGTAAAACTTTTATTTGAAAAGTAACCATGCTATACTGAAAAGTGTAACTATGAAGTTTCTTGTCCGTTCTTCTCCATAAGAATGTACCTTTTGCGAACGGACAGTAGAGTCACTTAATTTTATACATATTTTTTTAACTTCAATTTTTGACGTTCAAAAGCGCGTTTTAATGGTCTAATAATAATTGAAATAAACTTTTTTGACTTTGTGTCCCATATTTCACCCAAATCCCTTCAGCCATGATTGAGGCACAAACATCCAAACATACATACAAACTTTCAAATTTTATAATATTAGTAGGATTCGTATACAGAACTTGATCGTTACTAGCAACATTATCGGATGGTATAATATTTGTTGTTTGGTTCCTTCCTTTTAACCTAAGCACGTAAGTACTAAGGAGGAGTTCGTGGCTAAATAACAATAACGGAAGATCTTCAAGGTTAAGCAACGCTTGCCGAGGTTGGTCTGTGGATGGGTGACCATCTTAACATATCGAGACTCTTCCGTGCCTCGGAAAACACGTTAAGATCATTGGCAGTCGTTACGGATAGCCAGAAAATCTGACATCAGGCTTACCAAGTAGTACCGTGTTACCCAGTTAATGGGTTGTGGCGGTCTAGTAGGCAGCCACTCCACATAAAATACTGGTATTCAGCTGAATTCGGTTTGACTGGAAGCCGACCCCAAAATAATTTGGAAAAGGCTAAGTATTAACTAAGTTTTAGTATCTATGTAGGATGTTGAGACGTGTGACAAGGATGTCTTCATCAAGGTGGAAAAGAAGAAGAAGCCTACTTGTCAGAACCAGTGCGGTACCGCGCTGGCAGGACCAAACATGCTGCTGCGTCCAGCAACACCTATGACGCAGCTGTACGTGTCCCGGCTACATCACTCCACGAAGGTTGAGGAGATCGTGGAGTACATGAGATGATAGTGAAGACCAACTGCACTTTGAGGGTCGAGAAGTTGGAGTCGCGCCACAAGACGAACTTCAAGTTGTTTGTGGTGCGGGTTCCAACTCATCAGTTCGAGATGTTTCTCAAAGCAGAGTTTTCACCAGCCAGGCACGACGCCGTCATTTCGTGTGTATTAGTTTTTCGTTTTCAATATGTTATAATATGTATTAATTAATTTATTGTTTTATGTTTATGTATTTTATTTTATGGGTCCTAGATTCCTGAAATAAAGGATTAAATTAAATTATAATTTACGGGCTTACGCCACTGAGATTCCACTGAGAATTAAAAAAAACATCCTGTATGAATAAGTAACAAATTGCAAAAGAGAACGAGATTTTACAACAAAGAATAAAAACTACTCGATCCTTTTGCAGTAACTACGACGCACGTTTATGAAAATCCAGTTTCGATCAACGGCTTTTACTAGGTAAACCTACTTGAAAAACTATACTAGCCCTTGACTACTTAGTACCATATAAAAGAAAAAAAACAATAACTGGATTATAATGACTAAATGTCAACTACGCAGCCACTGCCAAGTTAACCCACACAAGCCTCTTGAAGTGTGGATTTTCCTATTTTTAAATAATTTAACCCTGTAGTGGCGAAAGGATGGCACGAGTCATCCAGCGACGAAGTTTTACCACTTTTGTTGTATTGTTTTGGACAAAATTATGAAGTTATTTTTAAGTATTTGAGAATTTGGTTACACTTCGGTATGAGTTGATCGGAAGCTATTTATGGTTATTTTAAACAACAGAGTTAGGAAAGTATTTATATAAGTTTACATTTCGAGATTTAAAAAGGAAAATCCAAAACTTCATGTTATATTATTGTTTTGAAAAAGATTGCTAAGAACGTAATAATACCTAAACGCTAAATATTGACTTGATTATTGACCAAAATTATTATTTATTGAGACACCTTTATAATTCAGCAGCTATTTGTTTTATATCAGAAGATTGTACGAGCATAATGCGTGCTAATTTGCGATGATTCGCATATTCGCTGTCTATTGGGTCATTCCCTCACGAGTGCCAACCGCGTGATCATTGCAGGGTTGAATGCTAGTCACAAAACGAGTTGCTAATGCACTCGAGCTATCCCAACTCAACGGTTACCCTATAAATACGGGGCCCGACAGTATCAACATCAGTTGAACCTAGACTGAATTATCAGCAGTACTTATTTGCGCTCCAAGAAATCTCTTCATAAGCCTCAACATGTCGAAGAGCTACCAGTCAATGTTGTTGTTGGTGTGCCTCACATTCTTGGTGATCGTCTCGTCTCCGCAGAATGCAGTCCAGGCCGACGTGCATCTCGGCAGCTGCGTGTGGGGAGCAGTCGACTACACTTCAAACTGCAACAACGAGTGCAAGAGACGCGGCTACAAGGGCGGCCATTGTGGAAGCTTCGCGAATGTCAATTGTTGGTGTGAACAGTAAACATAACTTTTAACCATACGGGGCTATAAAGTGTGACTTCCACTGAATTGGCAGACTTTGATAGGATTCCTGGTTTTTTAATCAACATGTAATAATACGTGTGTTATGTTTGTAATCCTGTACGAAGTGATTAAAATCTTTGTTTAAATTCAGTTTCTGTATTTTATTCTTAGGTGGAGTGAGCTTGAAGTGAACTGTCATTCCGTCTTGTTTGTATGGATTGACAGCTCACTTCATATTCACTTCACCTAAGCTTACACGGTGAGAGGTTTACAGAATCGTACTGCTGTTGGTCCCGTCTGTCATTCGTACATCTTTGACAGTCATTATGGGTTATCAGAAGCCTGAAAGTCCGGTTATCAGTCTAACCAAGAGGACCGAGGGGGTATTATAATACTGGTGGGTGACTAAGGACTTGGTTGTGGAGTTCAGACAGGGTGTCGCTCCATGTGAAAGAAGTTTAACTATAGTAGCTGCTGCAGCCTTGCAATATCTCGAGTAAAGTCAGAAATGTAAACAAAAAAATCGGCGAAGTGCGAGATTATGTAGACTCAGAACTTATGGTTCCGAACAAATATCATTTTAGTAACATGTTCCATAGATTTTTTATAGGTTTTCCTGTAATCTATTGGCAAAGAACTATTATTTGCGTTGTTTTCAATATTTTAGACTAGGATAGTTTCGGAGATAAGGGGGTTGGGAATGGTCGTTTTTCATCTATAAATATAATAAAATCGTAGACTTGCCGTTACTGATTTTTGCATAAAAATAACAACGAAACATTAGGAAAACAACATAGAGCACAAAAAAAAAACTATTTTTGAAATTTCGTTCGTTTGTCTGCTTTTCTATATGTTTGTGAAAGCGTCATGCAAAAAACACTGTTTGGATGAGAAATCTAGGTACTTAAAAATATTAAGTGTTATCCTGAAAGTGACAGACGGACAGACAGTCAAAGATCCTATAGGGGTACCGTTTTTCCATATAGAGGTTCGGAACCCTTAAAAGTTGTTAAACATTTAGGTAATAACCTAAATTCCTAGTAGATATTATAGCTGCTTATTTAATTATGACCACATTAGGAACAAAAAAAAACAACGGGTTGCACTCCAGGAGTGCAAAAGTGAAAACTTGAACATTAACGTTGTGCATTTTTGATATTTTGGAATGGTTAGGGAATCATTTCGCACGAATTGCATATGCATGCATTGAGGCATACATTTTTGCCGCGCGGTAGAAAGAGAGGAGGATATTACATCGACGACGCGGCGGTCTACTCTCCCTCCGTCTTACGAATTTTCAATCACGTGTCCTGACGCGCTTTTAACATTTTAAACCCATCCCAAAAAGTGCGCCGCTAAAGAAGATTTCACTTCAAAAAAATTACAAAACTAAATACCTACTCGTAGTGTGTTTCTCTTAGCATCTGATAAATCTGAAAATAAACTGGGGAATAGATAATGTTATTCAGCAGAATCTGGTTTGACTGGAAGTTGATTCCATCACGTAGTAAGACAAGGTAGATAATGAGATGTATACAGAATCTTATAATTTAATTATGTTTAATTAATAAGTGATTTAAAATTTAATTTTGAAAATTAAATATACTTAGTTTATGTTTTTACAAAATCACCGGTTCGATTCCTGGCTAGCTCTAAATACTCTAATAATCTATAACTAATAATCTAATAATCTAGCACTTGGAAAATTCACTCTGTATAAATTGGCAATATAGGTTATTACTTATTTATACAGGGTGAGGCCTTTTAGTAGAAGAGAACGAGATTTTAGGTACAACAAAGAATAAGAACCACTCGATCCTTAGCGGTCACAACTACCTACGTCACGGGTGCCGTTCATTTAGTAGAAATAAGAACATTTGCTCTATTTTCAAAAGCTGTAACGCTCAAATGACAACGTTTACTTCATCTAACACTTAACATAATTTTCATTTAATATAACGGTCAGTATACATATGTCACCGGAAAATGGCAAACTTCGTTAGAATATATAAATCTTGAGAGATTGTAAACTCTCAATAAATTGTCAACAAATATATAATTTATTTTTAGCCAGTTGTGTAATTTTTTTGTGTATTCCTTTCCGTTAATTACGTTCGTTTAGGATACTCTCATTTAGTGTTACGTTCTCTTGATCTAATTATCATCTTGTATAACCGATATTTGATCTAACCACTGAACAAACAGCGACCGCGCCAGCTCGGGACCTTTCACCTAACATTCATGTTAGGTTCCTTTAAACCCTACTGGCAGAAAACGGACTCCCGTAGGGCTTCGTCAATTTCCCTTGGTCACGAACTCACGACTGATATTTAAGCCAAATTTATTCGATAAAATTGGTGATCATTGGATCTGTGGCGTTTCCAAATGCCGCATTTTATTCGAGACGGCAACTTGGCTATACGTCCGCAGGACGCATTTACTAATTCCATGCAGGTAATGCTGACGGTTCGATTAAAAAATTAAAAAATATGAACTTTTAATCATTAGTTTAAGTATGATATATCAATTGAAAATTATATCAATGAAATAATATAATTCGTTGTTTTATTAAAAATTGCCTTTTGGCCGCGATTACGTCCGTTTTTTCCCGTTCAAGTAGGAAATTCGAGTTACTCCCCTACACTCCCCAAGGAAGCTACTTGTCAAATTTCAGCTTCTACGACCAGTTTCGGCTGTGCGTTGTCTGTCAGCCACTAAATCACTCAGTCACTCAGTAACGGAAGAATTTTATATACAGTATTGATACCTATACCTAACATAACACACCCTTACGTCGCGCGGATATTATGATAAGTTCAGTCTAGAGCAACGAATTTTACTAGGTATATCGACTATACTAGCCCTCCATTACCTACTTCCCCAACAAGGAAAAAACCATTCTAAATCTACATAATACTATGACTAAATGTTATCCACGCAGCCACTGCCAAGTTAACCCACACAAAGCCTCTTAATTTGTGGATTTTCCTTATTTTTTAAATAGTTTAACCCTACAGTGGTGGAGGGATGACACGAGTCACCCCAGCAACGAAGTTTTACCTCTTTTGGTGGATGTTTTTTTTTATAAAATTCTGAATTACTCATGCTTTTATTTTCAGACATTATTCGTTTTGAACATTTGAGAGTTATGTTACTCTCACATACATAGATATTGAAAATGATAAACCCGCGAAATATGAGTAGGAAAATGCAGCTGATTGGATCGAGAACTTTCTTGACTTATTTGTAAACTATCAGTATTAGGTAGAAATTAAATAAACCTTATAAATAAAAATTAAAAATGATTAATGAAGAAAACATTTTAAATTATTGTTTGCAAAATATTTTCATGATCGAATTTTAAACGCTAAATACTATCTACTATTTACTTGATTATTGACACCTCTTAAATTCAGCATTTGATCACAAGGTTGCACGCGTGTTTGTACACAAATCTTCTGTTGGGAAACCCCCACAAGAGTGCGTGCTCATTTGCAGGGTTGAATGCTTGTCATGAAATGAGTTGTTACTGCACTCGAGTTAACTCAACTAAGCGGTAACCATATAAATACAGGGCCTAACGACATCAACATCAGTTGAATTTAGACTGAAGCATCAGCAGTACTTACTTGCGCTCCAACAAACCTCTTCATAAACCTCAAACATGTCGAAAAGCTACCAGTCAATGTTGTTGTTGGTGTGCCTCACATTCCTGGTGATCGTCTCGTCTCCTCAGAATGCAGTCCAGGCTGACGTACACATCGGTAGCTGTGTGTGGGGAGCAGTCAACTACACTTCCAACTGCAACAACGAGTGCAAGAGACGCGGCTACAAGGGCGGCCATTGTGGAAGCTTCGCTAATGTCAATTGTTGGTGTGAACAGTAAACATAACATTTAACCATACGTGGCAGACTGACATGGTGGATGTCAGTGTGACAGACTGTCACACTGACATCCACCGAATTGGTAAACTTTGATAGGATTCCTCGGTTTTAATCAACATGTAATCATAAACTTGTGTTTTATTTGTAATTCGGTACGATGTGATATTAAAATGTTTGTTTAAATACAATATCTGCACTTTATTTTAGTCTCTTTATTTTCTTAATTCTTGGTGCCTCGGAAAGCATGTTAAATTGTTGTTGGTCCCGGCTAATTCGTACATCCTTGACAGTCGTTACGGGTAGTCAGAAGCCCGAAAATCTGGCAGTCTTACCTTGAGGCAAGGGGTTTCATGAGACCCAGGGCTAGATTCGGTTGAGGAGATCAGAACGTCTGAACGTCAGAATGTGTGTAGAAAAGTACAGTATTTACAGTATTTGCTACCATTAGTAGGTTATTTAGATTGAAGCACATTTAAGGGTTCTTCGGGGTCATCACTTTCTTGTAGCCGCTATGCATTTTGACCTCCGTCACAACTTTGCTAAAATCTGGTGATGGCAGATGGGAACACGGAGGTAGTAACGGTATCTTGCGGATTTATCGTATTTGTGAAAATGGACGCGAGGGCGTGCCTGTTACAACCCTACTACCAAGTACCTACATGAGTGTTTGCTGTAGGTAAGAGAAACCTAGGGTGCCTTATTCAAGTGCTAAATACGCGCGCGCAAGTGCGAAACGTTTAGTACGTTTCCAAACGTCTTTTATAATGCGCACAGCAAAGGAGTGAAACTCTCTGCCTGCGTCTGTTTCCGAACGCATACAACCCTAATCTCTTCAAAGTTAGAGTGAACAGGCTTCTACTGGGTAAGCTCGCTCCATGGTCGACTTTGTCTCTGTCATCTATGACCTAGACAAGAGTCAAGAGTAAACTCATCTCAAATAAAAAAAACGGCTTTTCCAACATTGTAAGTACCTAGGTACTACAAAAACCTGTTACCGATAAATTGTTAATTCATCAGGCAACAATAACAAATCCTATACACCTGCCAACTCATAGGCAATTATATTCTAATTTATCACTCAGAGCCCACAATATAAAATCCGCTCTAAACAGTTGCAGGAACCTACCTATAGTCTATTTTTCCTGCCGATATCAAATTAATTATGAACATTCAAATCGCGGATTTTTGCTGTTATCACGCAAGCAACGAACGTATTTGCTTACTTCCCTCAGTTGCGTTTACAATTGGGCATTACACAATAACACCTCAAATGAACCGTTTTCTCAAAATCAAAATTTCTAAGTCCAAGTCCAAGTCCGCCATATTTGTTTACCAAATAAGACGCAAAAAGGAAAACACACTTTACATTTCGTTAGAGAATTTCGCCGGTCGCTAATAGGTGGCGTATCCCGCACCGCACAAATAAGCAATTTACAATTCGGATCCAAGTGAGCCTACCTATTCATCATTTAGATTTATAGTCCCTTATCTAGCCGATCTGTTCCTGTTTAATTAATGGAAGTAAGAAAATTTCGTCGCACAAATTCCTAAACATGGCCTCAGATTCCGCTCCCTTGACGTTTCGGTGACAGTTCTACGACCCTCGTTGCTTTTCTGACCCAACTTAAAATAAATTAGGAGAATTCATAACCCCAGTCCGTGTGTTATTATGTTTTTAAGTTATTCTTGAATTGCTTGAAGTAGGTATTTTATTTGGATTTCGAGGACACTGTTTGTTTAGGTACTTGAGCTTCAGTTCTGTTGGCTTGAGTTCTGAGTAAACAATAAGTATTACACTATATCCCTTTAGGTATAAAGAGAGGATGATGAAAAATGATCGACCAACTTCGATTGGTTATATGTAAATAGATTTCTACGAAGGTGTGCTTGCATAACCACTGCCAGGTGAATAAATAAATAAATCTACCTACAGCAAAAAATTAGCGTTATTAATTTTAAAGATCCTGATTCGGATGGGCCCAGCGATATAGTGGCAGTCCCAGGTGAAGATGGTAGTACGAGTTCGAGACCTTGGACTGGTCCGTACCTGCTAAAACTGGAAGCCCCTGCAGGTGGGACAAAAAGGGCTAAAAATAATGATAAAGAAGTATTTTGTAGGGTAGGTACTGAAGTACCCGAACGGTAACAAACGGAATTACAACTACTGCTAAAAAATAAATAAGGTACATAAAAGACGCGAGTTTTTTTTTGCGGTACGGAACCCTACGTGTGCGAGACCGAAAAGCATTTGGCCGATCCCTAAACTTCAACTGTTGCTTAATGGGATCTATTGTTTACGAAAAAACTACATCGAGGTGAATTATTTATTAGATAATAACAGTGAATATTGCAGATACAATAGCCTGCACGAGACTTCGTCTTCCGAAATTAAAGTTATTTTAGAGTTTGTACTTGGAAGTCGGTTGTATTTTTTTTGCAAAAAGTTTTTTTCACTGTTTAGTTGTGATACTAATTAAATGACGTCATTTTGCTTACTTGGACGACATAATTACATCATCCAAGTAAGCTACAAGAAAGCAAAATGCTCATAAAATAAAAAGTGCTGGGACAGACTGAATAACATTTTACGGGACCAAATGGCCACTGACCACATCGAACGAAAAAAGAATTGCAAAAATCTGATCAGAGTAATCGGTGTACACATAAAAAAAAATACCCACCGAATTGAGAACCTTCTCCTCTTTTGGAAATCGGTTAAAAACGGAATGTTTTTTATTTTAAATACTACGTTATAAGATCTTTACTAACTATATACACTAGAAATAAAAATAAAAGCTTCTAACTAAATTAACCCTAATACATGGCGTCAAAAAATTCATCCGCATCGCTGTCGACTGGAAGTGTACCCAAAAGACAGGCGGCATTGCCACGTTGTATGGCAATGCTTATTCTTTGACCAAGGCAAAAGCCAGCCCTTGGGTCACGCGAAGTGTCAACTAAGCGTCTTGAGAGATCTATGTGCACTGGGACCCCAAAAGATGTTATAAGATTGAGTTTTCTTAAACTCGGACGTTTGACTAACGCAGTAGTTAGTCTCTCTCCACACTCTTAGTTTTTTAAACGAAAATGATCGCTGAATTAATATGACAAATTATAATTCTCGCGTAAAGTGCTGTGACAGGTAAAATAACCAATTTGTCAAAAATTTAGTCAAGTGTTGCCACACTTGACTTGCATAAAATTTTTGACAGATTGACGATTTCGTTATTGAAACTCCCACGTCATAGTATACTTAAACGTGAAAGCCTAACAATATTTTTCTAGTCAAAAATAACAAAATTCTAACACAATCTTCTTCAGAATGACGAAGAGCAAATTTCCCAAAGACGATAGAAAAGTTTTATAAAATTTTTTCGCTTTAAAAGCTTCGTAAAGATAAACTTTTGGTGCCCGTTAACTTCTTCATGTTGCGGAAACTCACTGACAGGTTTCCTGGCGTCGTAAACTGTTACCTAAACAACCAATTAGTATGTAATCACAAGTTATATTAATTTTCCTGGTCCTGACAGCCGGACTTGGTTGGTTAGTCTAAGATACGGCTTAAGAAATATATACCCTCATCTGTTATTTGATGTAATAAAGATTATATTATTATGCAATAACTACACTTAGACTACCTTCTGCCTGCGGCTTCGCCCGCGTGAAAAGTATTTTCATGGGTTTAATTTTTTTTTGCACGTAGGCCCCTATGAGCTAATCCTTAAGTACGTTTTATAAATTCAGCTATCTATCTGCCAATGAAGGTCCTGTCAAAATAGGTTCTGCCGTTTCGGAGATCTCGCGTGATAAGTGTTTTCATTGGTTTTCATTTTTTAGCACGGGATGTTACGCCTTATATTATTATTACATCAGCTATCTGCCAGTGAAAATCTCGTTAAATCGGTCTAGCCTTTTCGGAGATTAGCCGGAACAAACAGATAGACTGACAAAAATTTTGGTATTTCCATATGCATTTAGTAAAAACTGTTAGTTAAAAACATACACTTCATTTTATTATATTTTTCAAGAGAATAATATTGAGATTGCGGCGGCGTTATTGATTTTCTCTCAACAGTTATTTGATTTTTAAGGATTTTAGCTTGGCAACCCATGTGCAATTTATCTGTGTAGTTACATATCATCTAACACTAGCTTCTGCCAGTTTCTTCGGCCGTGTGAATGTCGGTAATTATCCCAAGGGAAAATATTCCCGGGATAAAAATTAGCCTCTGTGCCAAATTTCATCTAGATCCATTCAGCTGTTCTGGCGACATTGAGTAACAAACATCCATAAAAATCACATGAGGGTATATATTTCTTAAGCCGTATCTCGGGCTAGGTGTTATTCCAGGCACACAGACCATAGAGTTAGAATTGCCTGAACTGCACCGCGGTAACGGCTAAACTAACTTTGCCAATTACAGCTTTATTATTATTGGGCGTAACTATGAGTGTGTATAATCAGCTGGGTTGGGCATTTGCATTCATGATGAGCGCCGGAAGTTGGAAATATTTGGAAGTTTGTTGGAAGGTTATTGGAGTAGCTAATTTGCGAAAGTGCACAAATGCTGTGTTCTTCCCAAAGTTATTAGTGTCATAGAATTTTATCCTACTGTTATTTGTGATCACATCTTAACGGCTGAACGGATTTCGATGGAACTTCGCACCCATTTAGATTACGTCTTGGTTTAGAACATAGGATATTAATACCTGCGTTTCCTTAGGATATTTTAGACATCACACGGTTTAAATTACTCGGTATATTGTCTATGTAGTATAAGGGTGTACCAGCAGCCTTCTTTTATACTAGCTGCCACCCGCGGTTCAGCCTGCGTGAATGTCAAAAATTATCCCTGATGAGATTCTACCTTTGTGCCGAATTTAATCAAGATCCTTTCAGCCGTTTTGAAGTGATTCATCCATCTAAACGTCTAAGCTTTCGCATTTATTATATTAGTATAGAAGTATGGATAGGTAATTTAACATTTACAGGCTTATGCATGAAAAAATCCCATTTATATAACCATATGCTTAGTTTAAATACCGAAAAGACACAAGAAAATTTTAATTTTGCGGGCTTCCACTACGGATCCCCCTAAAAATCAACTTTACCGAAAAAAAAACTGTCTGGGAATTAAGTATGAAGGTTATTCGGACCCAAACATTATTAAAAGCACCAAAGTATATTAAGCTTGGTTACTCATTGATATTAATTTGAACAGTGTTTACAATAGGAATCCCTGCGTGTTCTATCTTCTACTATAATTTAACAAAATTAGCCCTTACTATATAGCTGACTACTAAAAAATTGGGACCTTTATCACTGTTTACGATGTAATGAGCAAACGGCGGCTACCTGTAGTAAATTCTACCAGTATTTTGCGAGGCAGTGTTATTAATTTTTTATTTATTTAAGTTTCGTATTATAGACATATGCGGAACAAAGAGTAGAGTCCCGCATACCTCCATTGAAATGGGAGGATCCTCCGACCAGACGGTTGTTGGGTCTGGTGGGGAACTGCCCGATATTTGATATTCGGACTGTTATATATGTTCAAATCGCCCGGCGAACTTTGCTTGCGCGATGCAGGATTTCGTTGGTAGTTCGCCGCTGACAGGATAGATGGCGTTGCGGTTCTTTTTGTTGCCGTACAAATTTCACTTCTTAGTTTTTCATGTGGCGGCATTGATGCCACTACAGTATAAATACGAAATAAATATTATTAAATCGCGGAGATGTTGTATCCGGATTCACTCGGATGTAACCGGCATTGCGAAAGGGCGAAATTAGAAAACAACTCACGCCACCCAATGCCCAATTACAGCTTGTGCCCCAAAGACTGAAAAGCCTAAGAAGTTTTCTTGGATGCGTGAGTCCATCTAAGGGCAACACCTCATTGGAAATATATGAATTTTGGCGAGAGAAGCTCTAACCTCCTGATTATTTCACCGGGCCCTCGGAGAACCTTCCCACCTAGGAATGCGCTGCCGTGGCCAAACTGGAAAACTATAAATAGACTCCGCACTCAAGTCGGTCGTACTAAACGTTAACCTCCTCAAGTGGGGTTATGGGATGGCTCCGATCTTCAGTGTATGTGTGGCGTCGCGCCGCAGTCCATGGCCCATCTCTTGTCTTGCGCCGCATGCCCTGTCACCTGTTCATGTGTGGACCTTATGGCGGCATCAGCGAACGGTGTTGCCATTGCTGAGTACTGGGCTAAACATAAAATTTAATAAGTGTGTTTGCCACCGACATGCTAAGACGAAGAATCGAGGAGATGGATAGATTATGTGAGGAATGATTAAATGAAAAGAGAGTAAGTGATAGCGTCACGGTTGACCGGGGAGAATTGGAAAAAGAAGAAAACTTATACGTACATAACACAATGAGAAAAACGAAATTGATTTGAGTTTTCTAAATCAGGTTCTTCTATTCTAGCTGCACTGGAATAAACCCACCTAAACTTGAATTTATAGTTCGAGATAATTTGAAACCACGGCCTCCAACTCAAGTATCGGGTTGATTTTTAAAAGACCGTTTGTATAAGAAGGATCTAGAAAAAGTATGGGTTACACAACATTACTTATATATAAGCTATTTTCCCTTTAAGTATTTTGTTGCTGTTATGTGTGGACTCTGTTGTCTGAGAATTAAAAAAATAACTATTGTTATTTTAAATGGAATAAGAACTTTGTCATTTATGGCAAAGAGTTCTGAATTCAAATATATATTCAAAGCTCATGCGTGGTACAATTAATATTCGTATCTCTATTCTACGCTGCGTAGAAGACTTTCAATGCGTCGCTTACTCATGAGGTGACTACGAGGCACCTAGGTTAATTCCCTACTAGGTCATAAGAAATTACTTGGAAGATTCTCCAAAGAGTTTCCTTAAGGATTTCCCTAAATGATGTCTGCATTTTCCTTAAGGAATACTCTACTTTCCTATGACCACGCATCAGCGTATCTAGGTAGCTCTCTGTTATTAGCAATAAAAAAAATGTGATCATGGTGATGTATGTTAGCTAAATTGTTTAGGTGATTTGATTTGATTAATTTTTAATGAGGGGTTCTCCCTAGTTGTCAATTTTTTAATGAACTTTAAATGCAAAATCAAATTAGTTATTGGGTTCTATTTGGGTGGTCCAGAAATACACATAAGTCATAATACCTATATCTTTGTTTCAGTGATATTATCTAATAGACCAAACTTGTTTAAAGATCTGTCAAGACGCTTAGTTGTCACTTCGCGTGACCCAAGGGCTGGCTTCTACTTTGGAAAAAGGATAAGCATTGCCATACAACGTACGTACGTACGTACGTAATATTTGGAAGGATTGGCTTATCCTTCCAAATATTTTTGTTTGATAATAAGTTAACGATCGTCTGTAAACCAGTTATACCACGGGGTATCGTGTGTTACCCAGGAAATGGGTTCTGGACATCAAACAGGCAGTCGGTCGCTTCATGAGATATCTGGTATTTCGCTATATATCAAATGGCTTCTTCCGCTCTGGGTGGAGCGGGAGGGCGTGTCAGAATCTTACTGACTAAAACCCATTCGTGTTCTTCCTAATGCCCTTTGCGTTCCAGGGCCGCGATGACTCTTTCGAACAAATTCCACATCCCTGGCAGGAGACAGGTAATGAATTGATCTGACATTAAAAAAAAAACTCTAATACTTATTTTAGTCAGATAGATAGAGTTAGACATGATAATTTGATACCTATCGATTTTATCTATTTAGGTAGATACTATAATATGAACTTAATTCAAGGAATTGTATTCTAAAATGACTGGATAGGTAGGTAATATTGTTAGTCTCAAGTTCAACGTAATAACTTTCCCAAAACTTCGTAAGACGGTATTAACTGATTGAATTTCATTGTAATGAAATAGTCTGTAGCTAACATGATTTTGCACCATATTCCCGAAGGTTCCAAGAATTCGGCTCCGGTCGAGAGCCTCAAACGCAGTGACGGAACATGATGCTGCCCAGTGTGCGAGTGACGTCTGGAGTTGCATACTGAGCAGATTTACGGGTAACCGGCCGCTACTGCCATATTTATGTCTACCCTCAAATTGTTTCACTTGCACCACAGTGAAGCTAATGAATTCCGTCTTTTACATTTCTTATGGTGGCTGTCAACATTCTCTGAGATACCCCGACATTACTCAATTTCTCTTTATCCAACTCTTTGCAAGAATTAGACAAAATGAAAGGTCTCGGGGTGTTCCCAGCCTTTAAGAAACAAGTGCGAGTCGGATTCGCGCGCAATGAGTTCTTAACAAATCTCATTTTTAAAACGTGTTACTTTAAAACTACAGACTTTTTATAGATTTTCCTATAATCTATAGGTAAAAAACTATTATCTGAATTTTTTTTCAAAATTTAGGTTTCGAAGATAAGTCATTTTTATCTCATGTCTTGAATAACTTCAAAACATTTTTTTTTTAATTATGAAAAAAATATAATTAAAACTCTCAAAAGAAGCCCTGTCATTTGATATGTCACAAGGAACAGTTTTTTAAAAGAAAAAAGCTTTCTGATTTGTCCCCCAAAAGGGACATGCTCAAAATTTTTTATTTACATAATGCGTCCGTGTTTAGGTCACAGAAGTTCATATGTGTATAAAATTTCAACATAATCGGTCCAGTACATTTGGAGAAAATTGGCTGGGTAGACAGACAGACAACCATGTGATCCTATAACGGTTTCCTTTTTAAAGTGTATTCGGAACCCTAAAAAAACGTGGGTCCAGTTGAAAAGGGGCTCCGGACAAAGTAATAACAGCTGCATGGGTTGATTGAAGGTTAACCCTAGCTTATTGAGGTCGGCCCGTTGATTGGTGACCATGCACACATGTCGAGATTTCACTTTTTCTCCTTCGTGCCTCAAAAAACACGTTAGCCGCTGACTTCAGTAGTTAAAGGATGATAGTCGTTATGGGTGATCAGATCAGAAGCCCGAAAGTCTCAAACCAGTCTTACCGCGAGGTATTGATTTACCAGTAACTGGGTTGAAGAGGTGAGGCTTTCCCACAGAAACCATGCTTTCTCCGAGATAAAAAATATAGTGAGTGTAGCTTTCTATCAGTAAAATTATTTTGTAATCGGATCAGAAAATACTTCCAGAAATTACCTCTTACGAACCAAAAACCAAACAAACAACAAAGACTGACCTGTTGGTCGAGTGGTTAGTGACCCTGACTGCTAAACCGGAGGTCGTGGGTTCGATTCCCACCCAGGACAAATCTTTGTGTGATGAGCATGACCATTTGTTCTGTGTCTGGGTGTAATTTGTCTATAACATGTATGTATTTAGAAATATTTAAGTATGTTTATCAGTTGTCTGGTTGCCATAGCACAGGCTCTGCCTAGTTTGGGATCGGATGACCGTGTGTGAGTTGTCCCAAGATATATTTATTAATTATAGCCCTTTACTATGTTAGTTTCTGCTCCGTTGGTCTCGCAGTCGCAAGCGCGGCTGCCGAGCTTGGAGTCCTGGGTTCGATTCCCAGGTCGGGCAAAAAATGTTATTGGGTTTTTACAATAGGAATTTCCCAGTAACAGCCCGGAGTTTGGAAGTTGATGGTGTGACACCTCCGTGCCTCGAAAAGCACGTTAAGCTGTTGGTCCTGCGCCAGAACTCTCTCGAAGAGGGAGTGCACCTGTACTTTCGCACACACTTGTGCACTATAATATGTCTCGCGCCGATTGCTAGTCTCGGTTGAGATTGGCCGCCATGGCCGAAATCGGTCAGGAGGACTTTATTTATTATTTTATTTAAATAGACAACAGTGAAAAACGTCGTATAGCGTACACCGAACCCGAAAATCTATTCGAGCAAAACTGGCGAAGCAATCAAAAACTGGAGAGCACAACCAAAATCGAAGATAAAAGCTAGCAAACATAGGGAAACGATCGAAATTTACTTGTATATTTGTTCTCTTAAAATATATGTATTATTTGTACAAGTTGAAACTGAAATGCGAGTGGGGTACAGTTGCCCGGACGGGGAAAATGCCCAACGGGAAACCGGAGAGGATATTAGGCAGTATACACGATGTTTATTTGAAACCAGACAGGTTTTCAGGAGGTGGTATATTCGGATCTGTTTGTATTTTGTAAGGTTTCTAATCGCTTTGAAATATTTACCTATAACCTTAATTCTGAACTTACCTCACTCTTTTTTCTTACAGGTAGAGAAAGGCTGTGATATTTTTAGGGTTTCGTACCCAACGGTTTAGAAACGGAACCCTAGTACTAAGCCTTCGCTGTCCGTCTGTCTGCCCGTCCCTCAGTCTGTCAGCGAGCTGTATCTCAAGAACCGTAATATATATATATATATATATATATATATATATATATATATATACCGTTGAAATTTTTACAGAGTGTATATTTCTATTGCCGTTAAAACAACAAATGACAAGTTAGTTAAGTAGTTAGTTTTCATTTATTTTACTTTTTTTTTTGTTTTGTGCGAGTCCCAAATAAATATTTTTCTTTCTTTCTTTCTTAAATAATAAAATTAAAAATTAAAGGCGGCTCCCATACAATAAACGTGTTTTTTTTCGGAACCCCTCGTGCGATATTCCGATTCGCACTTGGACGTTGTTTATTTATTTTTTTGTAAATTTCATACCAGTTCAGTCTCACAGACTATACATATATAGTACTGATCGTTGATGATGGTTCAGTCTTTAAATAGGTATAATACACCCACTGTATTGCACTTATTGCGACGTTTTTATTCCACAATCTCAATCCTTTTACAAACCAGCTACAACCTAAAACAACAGGAAGTAGTTTCAAGAAATTTTAAAATTCACCTGAAATAAAAAGTCCCAACAAAGGCTCATAAAACGGGGGAGGAAGGTGTCGCAGCGACAATATTGTCCGAGGACAGTAACACGTACAGAAGCCGTGACTAACTCACCAAGTTTGGGCTAAAACGGCGCAAAGCCCAGTAAGCACTTGAGTGTCATCGCAGCCTCGCGTTTCTTTGTCCATTTAGTAGTCCGCCCTGAGAAATGGACGTTTTAGCCAGTGATAAAAGGCAACTTTTATTTAAAAGGACTTGAATGTTCTCCGGGCCAACTTTGTTGAGTATTTTTGCCTTCAGAGTAGGCATTTCCTTTGAATGTTTCCTTTTTATTTACGTAAGCACGCAGAGGAAATGGGGAGTTTCATTACGTTTGCCCATAACTCTGAATTTCTTTTGTTCTTAGTGATCCTGATACGGGCTAGTAAATAAAAATAAATAAATTTACAACCTCGCTTGGATATTGTTAAGTGCGCGAGTAATGGTAAATACGAGTGATTGATGGGCTGTGAGACAAAACTCGTTTGCTACTGAGGCGACACGTTAACAATGCTTTTGACTGAATTGAAAAGTTACTCGATGCCTAGGAGTTTGTTAAAATATCTTAACATAATTTACGTATCAATCAACCAAAAGCAGTAGCTCTTCAAAATGGAGCATTTACCTTTTACCATAGGAACTGCAAAAGTCGATTTCCCTTTGCAAGTTAGATGGCTAATCAATCATGAGTATGACGAAGCAGGAAGCTGTGGAAATTTCACCCCAAGAAAGACTAAACGGGAACAGTTTAATTTAAAACTGCTTGTGCAATGTAATAAACATGAAGAAACACTTGTTTTCTATTGAAGAGCTTCTGTTTCAGAACGCAGCGTGTTTCATAACGGAAACAATTTTGACGACATTTGAATTCAAGATGCAGCGTGTTCTAAATGTAAATTTGAAGACATTAAGCGGTACTTTTGGCGAAGCTATTGCGTCGAGTACATTTTGATATAACTGTAAAATGACAGTAAGTGAAGTTACTATTCTCACTATAATTGCTTTGCTTCCATTAACAGAATGACTCAAAGGAACGATATCAAAAGAAGATGAAAGAGCTTCTAGATATCTTTTATTCATCTCAAAATGCACCGTTTCATTTTTAGGGTTCCGTTCCCGAAGGGTAACCAACGGAACCCTATTCTGTGTGCGGGCTGTATCTCAAGAACGGTAATAGGCAGACACTTGAAATTTTCACTGAGTGTGTAATTCTATTGCCTATTGATACAAAATAAATTAAAACAAAATTAAGCTCCCATACAAGGAACGTGTTTTTTTCGGTCTATGGTACGGAACCCTTCGTGTGAGAGTCCGACTCGCACTTAGCCGGTTTTTTAATTAATTAAAATGCCCGTGAGAGTTGTTGCAGTTCCTTTTGTGCTGTTAATCTGTTAACTTTCCCTGAATCTAATCTAATCAAATCTAAATTAGCCCGTTATGTCCTACTGCTGAAAAGGCATCCCTCTCCCCATTCCACACACGTCTGTCTTGCGGGCCAGTCCTTCCGGTCCTTCCATTAAATTAAAAATTAAAGGGGGCTCCCATACAAGAAACGTGTTTTTTTATGCTACGAAACCCTTCGTGTGAGAGTACGACTCGCACTTGGCGGTTGGTTTTTTATTTACCTTGAAGCGTGAAAGTTTAGTAATAGTCATGACGCAAAGTATCGTAATAATAAATATGGTTCTACACATTTTGTAGTGGACACTAGTAACTGGTATTGATTAAAACAACCATTTTTGTTTTTTCATCACGGATGTCTTTTTAGGTATTTGTCGACACAGAAATTGAAAAAAGGTGTTCTTTCGTCTGTTTTTAATTAATTTAATTTTGCACTTATTTACGTAATAAAGGAACGAACAGGAATAATTTTAGCATAACTAAAATACCTGAAACGTAATAAAAATGTGAATCAAGTAAAAATAAAAGTAAGGCAAGAGATGTGTTACTATATCTGTGTGACGAACACACAGACAACGTGGACGCAAAGTAACATAGCTGACAGGAATACATTCGTCCTTTTTATGTTCCGAAACTTTTTCAATAACAAAATTGGATATTGTGATTGCATGGAGCATACAGGCGTAGTAACGCAGTTTTACAAATATGAAGCTGGGACATTAATCCACTTGATTGGATGGATTGGTGTATCGGCACTTTAATCTGATCAACTTTCGAAGTAACACTATAAATTTATATTTTTTTTTAGAATGATCAAATTTAGTGTATTAAAACCCTTGTGTAGCCCGTCCCGTATTTTTCAGGTAATGCCTTTCATTGGAGTCAATCAAATTGCCCATAAATTATTGCTTGACATTAATTTTCTTTTTTTTCTGTTTTCGGTCCATTTGAATGGAGAAAGTTGCCTTCAAAGAGACTTAGAATATTATAGACCTTTGTCTTTTTAAAAACATATAAAAAAAATTCTTTAAAAAAAGCTATTAAAAACAAAGGTTATTTGAATTTAAATTATAAATGGGAAGAGAGGACTCTCTAAATCCAATAAATGGTCTTAGTATAATATTGTTATATGCTCTCAATACTGCACGTCTGTATGTCTAGCAAGTTCGCTTGAAAAGCCCGAGAGGCGAACGCGTCGGCACTTTTTCAGGACACGAAAAATGCATTTGTGATTCCGTCATAAACGTTTCTTACCGGGCTCCTCTGCAAAAGAATACGGCCGCACGTGATTCACCCTTTGTGCTTGACTATATGACTGTCTCTGTCACTATATGGCCTATTGTTATTTGTGACAGTAATAATTATTAACTAGGTAAATTTTATTAATCAGTTCCGTGAAGTTTCGTGTCGGTATTCCTGCAGTAGGTAAAATAAAAGTAAAGTGAGATAAAAGTGAGAATTTTATTTATGTTTCAGATTTACTTATATACTTGAGGATTTATAATCATGGGTGATGGATTGGTAGGTATGTGTTCTATAATTTAATCCACGTTTCACGAATGATGATAACGGTTATCTTGATTGACGTTTCTGGGCTTTCTTGTTAGAATGCAAATAAATAATTACAAAAAAGATCAATTAAAGTAAATATATAAAACAAAATGCACTACATAAAAATGGTTGAATTTATACTGACCAAAATATGTTCTGAGCAAATTTAAAGTTTTTGAAGGATTTGAAATCCAGGCAAGTTTTGAGTCCCTAGAGAACTATCTATCCTTTAAGAATGGAGCATACGTCTTCGACTTGAAAGTCTAGTAGGTTTTTTCATCTTTGGGTCTATTGAGACCTGAGTTCTCAAATAAACATTGATTCACGTTAAGAGGATTAAAAGTCATAATATTTATTTCAAAGCAAGTTAGTATAGTTGAAATTGAAGTATTAAGAATAAGTATGTTTAATGGTATCTTCGAGCTGTTAATGTTTTGAGGGTTCAAAGGCTTAAATTATTTGGGAAGGGCTCAAGGTTCGGGTTCGAATTTCAGACGGGTCTTTAGTACATATATTCCACGTAAAGCGAAAATTACGGTGGCAGCAAGATATATGCGTGTGTAGGTCGAAATCATGCCTGTAAAAAATAATCTTAATTATTTTACGCGTAGATATCTCTGATTATTTTCACAGTTTTTGCTTTAGGGTTTTGGTAGTTTTTTGGTTTAAGTATATTCCCATTGCAGATCAATTAGTTGTAAATGTCCATAGATTTATTTTAGACATTTGTACATTAATACTTATATAATAAAGCTGAAGAGTTTGTTTGAACGCGCTTTGCAAAATTATTTTTGTATATGATAGCCACATGGGAACGGGAAAAAACAGGTTAGGCGCGTTCGAAGTCGCGGGCAATAGCTAGTAACCAATATATCTCAATATAAAGCATGTCACCCAGAGCCACAAAACCGAAACTTAGCTGTTTACGTCGAAAGCCATCTTCGAATCAACAACAGAAACTACCAACAATATTGATCCAACACATCTGCGCATCTTTATGAATAGCCCAAACTTATCCGATGTCCTATAAAGTAATCTGGCTCTATATTTTGACCCCGATAAATTTCGAGGCACGACTTATTGGTATTAACAGCAGCGCGGATTAGTTTTCGAGACGGCCGGTGACCCTGTGTCTTAAAGGCTGGGTTAATGGGAGCAAACCGGAATAAACGAGGCTCATTCGTCTTGGTAACAGAGCTGCTATTAGGTATTTCACTAATACTAAATGGTTTTTGTCCGAGTTTCTGCGCTGCGGTATGTTTTAGGATGAGATGTTTTTGCGATGCTCGTTTTATTTGGTAATTAGGAGAGAAATAAACTAGGGTCTTAGTACTCAGTATAGTTTATATGCTGTATAAACAGTATGGAATGTCTCAACTAAGTGAAGCTAGATGATCTAGTAAGATATTTGGTTCTGACTGACTCATTCTATTAAATCATAACGCTTAAAATACTACAAGATGTGACATAATTTACATCAGAAGCAGTGCTTACCTAGACATACTAGTTAAACATCTGTTGGAGATAATATTGTACGATCATAAATTTTGTGACGTCACCGCATCGGATTATTAACTATATTAATTTGGAACATACACAAAGCTAATTATGTGTTATTCATAGGATTTACACAGTGCGGCCATTCTGTTTTGTCCACATTACTCATTATTCATAGGGCTGACAGAATTAATAGGTGAAGTGATTCACCAGTTAATTCTATCAGCAACATAGTGCTTCTAAAATTTAACGTCTTGCAAAATAGATTTTGTTGGAACAAGTTAAAAATTACATTCTTTTTTTAGTTCTGAAAAGCTCCTTATTATTTTCAAAAGTGATTCTCAGAACACGTCAAATAAACTCAGATTTCAAAGTGTCCTTAAAATTCAGACATGAGGCTGTAGTATGAAGAGCGGACAGTGCCTTTGATGGCAGTCTCTAGTATTTTGCACCGAATAAAGTATTCTCTTCTGACAAAATAGTAATAAGTGTAATATTTCAACAGATGGCACGCATGAAACATTCCAACGATATTTTAATTTTGCCGCTTGCTAGCTCTCAAATATTGTGTAGGTAATAATAGACTACCTTTTTCCCGCGGGTAAGCTTGCGTTGATAAAGATTTTGACAAAAAAGTAGCCTAAAACCGTCTCCAGAGTTCGATCTAACTCTGTGCCAAAATTCATCAAAATCAGTTCAGCAATTTAGGCATGAAAGCGTAACACACAAATAAACGAACTCACTTTTTCGAGTAAAGTTAGGATTCAGATTGATGATAAAAAAGCAGTTAGAACTTCATCGGCTATTTAAGCAAAATAAATGTATTCATAAATTGATCCCATTTGGGCGCCAATTCGATAACTGGCACCCAAGTGGGACCAATGGAGGCATTTATGCATTTACAGATTTATGTCATACAAGGAAAATAGGTTTGACATAGTGTTTGATTTTCAATAGTAGACAAAATTAATTATCTAATGTTTATCACTTCTTCTCATGGTCTCAGCTGGGCGACACTATGTTTACTAGCTTCCAAGTTACATTAATGGAGACATGACTAGTAAAGGCACATCATACATAAACATATCATTTTGTAGTGTTCATTTTTATATTTGTGTACAGATTTCATATTAGGAAAATGAGTTATTGTGACAGATGGAACTGTTTTATATTTTATTTTTTAGAGTAGAAAATAGTTTTGGTATTGTCCAAGTTATAGAGGTATAGCGAGAGAGTGTGGTCACGACTGAAAAATCTGGGTGCATAGATATTTTGAGGCTTGAGAGTCAAAAATTAAAGCAAAAATGTTTTGTATGAAATCTTGATCGATATAAGTTCATTTTGCGTATTGTTTTTTTCCTCTTGTGAGTATTTTGATGTAAAGCCTGTAACGCTGAAATGACGAGCTGGGATCGTATAAGGATTTATTGTGTGTAATTTATCATCCCTTTTTACAATCCTACATTGTTATTTTTCACACAACATAACATCAGGCTTTTATGATATCGAAAGAATTCCATCAAAGGGGTTGTTAGAAGTATTTCAATTTTTACCTTATAAACTAAATCATACTTAGTTTGCTTTGGGAAATCAAGGTTTTTTTTTTATATTATAACCCTTAATGATTCACCATGATACAGAGAAGTTCTTCTATGAGGAAATTTTCCAGCAAGAGTAGTGTCACATGTTAGTCAAACCAAAGTGTTTAAGTGGATGCCTAATTAATTACCCTCCAGGCCACTGTGTCCCCAATTAAATTAACTAATTCTATTTAACGACACAATCTATTCTAAAAGTCAACAAAACCTTTCTGCCCCTAACAAAAACTAACCTAGAAATTTTCATATCTCATCAAACGTGTCCCTGGGCTCGGCAGCCCTAATTAAATTCTGCGAGGCTGTAAATCACGGCTAAGATAACGTTCACACGGTATACGATAGCGCTGACGTGCACAGTCTACGTGACAGTTTACACCTTTGTGGCGTAATCCTTGTTTACCGCGGGTAGTCTTATCATTTAATTATGTTACACTTCTTGGGGCTACACTTCTTTGGGCTTGAATGGTTCGTGAAGTAGGACACGTAATTGTTTTGGTTTCATTCTAAATACATATTTGAGTACCCGGGACAGTAAACTTCGGGCCCGAGACTCCTTTGAGTATTTTTCGGTATTCTTCGTAATTTTGGAGTTGGTCTTCCACGCCAACTTGTGAATTCAGTCTGTATTTTTTTTTGGTTTCATTTTATTTGTTTTTCAAGGTCATTTGACAGTAGTCGGTTCTGATTTTTCCAAATGTCAACATTATCAATACGTAGACCTAGGACAGTTAGTAGACATGTAAGCAACTAGGCATGTAAGCAACTAGGCGTAAATTGAATAGTAACCTAAATCAATAGAAAAGAGGATCACCTAAATCATACATTTTGATCTTGAATAATAGGGTTGAGTAGGTTTATTTTCCAAAATATGAATACGAGAGAATAATTTGATGTGAGATCTAATCTATCTTCTAAGCATTGATTCTTTTGATTTAAATTTGCAATGACGATTAATTCACTCGAGTAAGATCTTAGTTACTATATTCTGAATACTGAAAAGAACTCACAAGTCAAAGTATCTTAAGACTTTTCGTTGCCCTTATACAAAATAACGTACTATTACTAGTCACCCTAACTCAAGCAGAAGTTTTCCAACCCGAAGAATACGATTCTTGCAAAATGGAATACCGTTTTCGATTTCCGCCCTGAGGTCGCCGCGGGCGAAAGGTGGGATACAATAAATCATGCAAGGAAACTCTACAAAAAATTGCAAGAAACTCTCAAAGCTTGTGCCTTTGTATAGAAGTTAGGTAGCAGTTGTATTGGCTAGGTTGTTACTACATGTTACTAGTTTTAGGTCATCTGCTGAAATAAATATTTCCTTTATATTCCCTAAAATATGTAGATAAGTACTATTTTTCTTTATATAATAGGCAGGTACCTAATATGGTATTTCATTGTAAGTAATGTGGTGAACATCCATGTAGGTAAACATGATATTTAAATTAATTATTTGCACACACAACATTTTTTATTTCATTCTCAACATTCTCTAATTAAATTGTAGTATTTACAATTTTTGTTTTATGTTAACACTTCTGTTGTAAAATACATTTTGGCTTCGTTGGTAAAATGAGGTCACTATACAAATAATAATTATAAATGAAAAAGTAACTCAGTCTGGTGTCGACGTAAAAGAATATCACCATCCCATCTCTTCTCGTGGATGTCGTGCTGCCCATTCCCGCCTGCGAAGCGTGGCGATTATGGCAAACCCTCCCTTTGGGGGAGGCCTATGTCCAGCAGTGGACGTCATTCGGCTGATGATGATGAACTCTGTCTGTGTTTGTTGTTTTTACTCCTGAATCACTAGACCTTCTGAGATAATTATTTTGAGATATGTAAGACCTTGGAAACGAAGTAGAGAGAGATAGAAAACGCCAGTGTAAAAAATACAAAGTAAGAAAATATAAAGACACATTCAGTTCCGCTTTTATTTTACCTTTGTGACAGTTCAAAAACAAAAGCATTTGAAAATAGATTGCACTTAAATAGACACCAAATAATAGTTTTAGCCGCCGCCGTAAGCGGTTTACAAACTACAATGTAAACACTCGTATTACATCGTGTTTCGCAGAATTCATGCCCATTCAGTAAAACAAAAGTGAATTTGGTAAAATATACAAAGGGAATGTTGAAAGGCCGCGTTTAAAGTTGCAAGCACGGGGCTGTAAACTCGACGATTGTGGGACCGCACGTACGGACCACTCCGGTCGACGGTCCCAGCCAGCGCGCCTGTGGGTAATTGCTTAGCAAAACGCCTGTTGCAAACTGATAATTATCAAAATTATTTTGTTTGTTCATACTTACGTTATTTCATACTTGCTGCCGCCCGCAGCTCTGCCCGCGTGAATGTCGAAAATGGTCACAAGTTTTGACGTGACTGGGTAACAAATATCCATCCAAACTTTCGAATTTATAATATTAAAAAATAGATTTATGTACGTTTAAAGTTTGACCACCAAACGAATATCTGAAAACGGTATTTTTACAGCTTGTTTAGGAAATTGGAATTTGAATAAACTGCAGTATTCAGAAAACTGAATAAAAACTGAAGTGTTATTAATTGAGGCTCCCGGGAAATGTGTGATGAGCAATCCGCCAGTAAAGTATGGGTTTTTCATTTGAAAAGAATGTTCAAATAGGTTCGAAACAAAACTAATTTAGTTGGTTTTTTATTTTCTAAAAAAATGTTCAGCCGTACCTCCTTTTTCTTTGAAGTCGGTTAAAATATAATAAGAGTGAGAGTGGAGATAATCAAGGTACATTTATCAACTCAATATGTATCTTCTTCGTGTCGCTGCCACGACAGTTTTTTTTAAATTTGGGTAGCCCAAATCATTGCCACTTCCACGGCATCGTTAGTGGCAGCACATAGGCTGCATGTTTTGGGGCACAGAGGGCAAGATAGGAGGTGGAGCATGGTTTGTGACTCGGCTCCACATCCACACCCTGCAGTTGATCCGTCACGGTAGCCCAGTTTGCGAGGTTGGAATTACACCTTCCTCTTTTCCTGCGTTCTAAAGTGGTTCAGGGACTTCCAAGTGGTCCACGGCGGTAAGACCATGCGGGAAGATGTTCGCTTGGTGGTAAATAGTTGATGTGCGGGGGAGAAGTGTCTTGCCACAATTTGCAGCGGGCATCAGCTGGGTTTCCTCAGAGCGGGGCTACTGATTTCAGGAAGTAAATATGCTCTCACATTGTAGTCCAAGTTTAAATATTGCTGATATTTTAGTATGAGTGGTGATGTTTGGTGGTAGTGGCGGGTCAACAAAATAACCGTCGATTTCAAAGTTAACAACTAAGTTAACAACTATATGTATGTACTTACAGAAAACACAAAATTGCTTTCAAATTAACCAATTCTCCTTATTAAATAATTGAAAAAAAAATCTAAAGGTTTAGCTACGTGAAATAAATTTAAATTAAGTTGATACTGTAATGCTAGCTTTACCAAAAAGATGAAAATTTAGGGCTAGAAGTTTGAAGCACTATTCAACCCCGCCAGGCAGCTCGCTGATAATTTGCATAACTAACTTTTTGCTGTGTTCAATAGAAATTTATATGCTCCTGAACAAATTGAATTATGCATACTATACTTCAACTTATTTAATGAATTTACGAACCGTATTAGTGAGTTTGCGAAAAATATTTGTTACTCAAATTGAAAGCTTTACTCGTTTGAGGTATGATGATACCCACCGTCTGTGAATAGCCCAGAAGCAAAAGTGAAGTGTCTAGTACCTATGTCTGTAATTACGCCATGAACTTTAATATGATTTATTCTAGAAAGGAAAAGAGAGAAGGGATTAGGGGTTATTTACGCCAAGCATGACGCGTATCAAAAAAAAATTATAAAACACAAACACACACGACCTTTCTATAAAGTGAACACAGCTTGACGGCTGAAATAGGTTAAGTATCAGGTATTTTGTCTATTTCAGCCGTCAAGCCTACAACAATAATTTATCTGAGACAGGCGGTTAAGGCTACCGCAGATAGATGCAACAACACTTTTCTAGAAAAATTGATCTGAAGACTTTTTGTTTTTTTCTGTCCCTAACTTTTTGAAATTCCTTCTTCCTTATCCAAAGTAGGTTGGATACCATGGCACATTGTACCATAAGTCCCAGTTGTGATACAAATAAAACCCCATGATTGCCATAACCGGTAATCATTAACCCCGAACATTCTGATAACCTGAGGATATCGGCATTTCCCAGTAATTGGGTTTCGGAGTTCAGAGCGGATTTACTTGACATTTAGCCGAATCCGGTTTGGTTTACTAAGCTCACCCTATTATCGGCTGAGAGAGCGTTAGGCTGATGATCAATGTGTGTGTTCTATATATAGTAAACAACTTCATGTATGTACTTAAAAAGCACAAAATTGCTTTCAAGAAAGCTACCTCTAAAAGTAATTTTAAAGATAAAAATAACTTATTGTTTTACTTTTTCAATATTCCGAGTTAACTTAAAATTTTGCATAATAAACATACCAGCCTACATAACTGAATATTAACTTATTTTTTAATTAATACTGATCTACTAAAACTCACACAGATATAAAAAAAAACAAAATACGCTTTGGTGCCGAAGTTCTCCTCTAAATCGCTTTCATATGGAAACGTGCCGAGAGATCTGTCAGCATTGCCACATTCAATGGTAATGCTTATTCTTTGGGCAATGAAAGAGCCAGCCCTCCGGTCACGCAGTATTGATCAGTCGGCGAGAAATATCCTTCTAGGTGTGCGGTACAGAGAGTAAAGTCTGATGGGCAAATGCCCGATAGTTGACATTCAGACTCTTGTGTATGTTCAAATCGCATGATCAATCGCAATCCTGAATCGCGGTATCAAAGTTTACTTTGATACCGCGATTCAGGATTTCGTTAATAGTTCGCTACTGGCCGGATAGATGGCGTTGCGTTCTTTTTGCTGTCGTACAAATTTTGTTTCGTTAGTTTTTCTTGTGGTGGCATTGATGCCGTGCACTTGGACCCCATGACCGTTACCCAAAATAACTCATTCTCAAAACATGGATACATACGGGTAAGAAAATACCTATTTTAAACACATGACTTACATATTACTTTAACTAACTTGTAATAAAAGCAGATAAACTTGCCTAAAAGCTTATTCACATTTAATACAGTTCCTACAGAAGTATTTCAACAATAGGTACATTACAGACACAGACGTTGCTCCCTCTTCAAACTTGAAATAAGAAAGAAACTTTATCATTTTCATACTTTTCGAACGTGTCATCGAACCCGCATCCAGCATTTCCCTTACCTGACACCTCAACCATTAGGCGGAGGCGGCGAAGTGTCGGCAACAGTAATATTTTACGTCGAAAACCTTTTAAATCGTAAACATCAACGCCTTGTTGGAAGAAAAACCAACTTGTGGGCGAAGCGAGTAATGAAGTTTTAAGATTTATGTTTTTTACCAAGTGCTGCTTACTAAATTGAGCCGTAGCCTGCCGTACCGTGCTCGAGATAAATGTATGCTCTTGCTCAACTTCGGACGATGAATATTATGAAATATTCGTCACTACCTAGCTTAAGTTTCTGTCATTATTTTTTCAAGTTTCACATTATTAAGACTACAATCTAATATAATCCTCCTGACTGATTTCGGCGATGGCGGACAATCTCAACCGAGACTAGCCATCGTCGCGGGACATATTATAGTGCACAAGTGTTTGCGCAAACACAGGTGCACTCCTTCTTTCATCACTCTCATATTCCGATGCAAGATCTCTCTCCGGTCGTGTCGGGTTGCAATCTAATAGGATGTAGCCGAAGCTTTACTTCTTTTGAAATCAACTTGTACTGTCCCGCTGCTGCTAAATGGTCTTCCTCATAGCTTTTCACTCTTCCCGGTGTGTCGGCTTCTCAGACCATCCGTCATGAACGCCTCTAAATTGTCACGTAATCGTTTCTTGGATGACGACGTCCTCTGGCTCCCACTGCGTAACGACTCTGGCACATCTATCATGATGCATTCTACACAATCATATGAAGCTCTACTTACTAAGGAAAAATAGTATTTTGTGACTAAAGAAGTAGTGTTAGTTCTCTACGTGCCGAATTAACATAAGAGCCACATTACAAAAGCGAGCAAATACTACAAGGAGAAACACGGAACTTGCAAACAAAGAGAAATCCCACAACTAGCCCAGCACACGTTGTGAACACGCCCCGATCTAGTTTAAAAATGTAAAAAGCTGCAATTTCATAAGCTCGCTTCTAATTTTATTTGCGACTAAAAGCGTACCTGTTTACACGAGTATATCCGTGGGTTAACTTCATTAATGGGTAGATGTCGACGGCGGTCGAATCTTTCAATGAAATTACCTCGTCTCGTCGCACAGTGTTTGATCTGAGCCATGTATCCGGACAAAGTATGTATTAAAATGTTCATCTTAACTCGACAACAGGAATAAAACTACAACTTAGTATACTTTGAGTGTCTGCCTAAGAATTTTTCTTTTATTACTTAGTTACTGAGCCTCCTCCGTGACACGTTAAGCCATTAGGCTTTGCCGTCATTGAAGATAGTTGACAGTCGTAAGGAGAGCAAGAAGCCAGGAAATCTGACACCAATCTTGCCAAGGGTATTGGGTTACTCAGTTACTGGGTTGTGGAGGTTACTCAGCTGCATCTGGTTAGACTGGAAGGCGACCCAAACATGGCTTGGAAAAGGCTAGGTAGATTGGAGATCATAACACCCATAGAACTACGTTTGATATCGTACCGTGCTATAGAGCGCAGTATACTAGGTGTTAAATTAACAGACCGCGGTCGAAACACTACACTGCGCTCCAAAACACAAATCGTTGATGTGGCTCAAAAGCCTGCTCAACTTAAATGGGACTAGACAGAACATGTTTGCCGAAAAGCTGTGGGCTCGTAAAATACAGAATTGGAGCCCTGAAACAGTGGACGAGGCCGCGGCAGGCCGCGAAGGAGATGGCGGGACGACCTTGATGTCTTCCTTACGAATTGGAGGGAAGAGGCACAACACCGTGAGCATTGGAAGGAATGGAGGGAGGCCTTTGCCCAGTACGGACAGTACGGGGTAGTAATAATAATTATAGCTAGGAAAGACTAGGCAGATTGATTAGAATCACTTTTTGGCTACTATTTTCGCCAACGTGTCCACAGTGCGTCTGTGTGCACACTACTTCGACGGCGGCGCGTTAGGAACGTATGACCTAGCTAATCCGTCTGCCTGTCAGTTGTCTGGATAATTTGCTGCCTGGCTTCAATTCAATTTGGAGCTATATTACTGTAGTTGGATTAAATTTAGATCATGTACCACAGACTTTCGAGTAGAGATAATAAAAGAAATATTAAGAATTGCTGAAGATTAGTGAATAGAATAGAAGAATATGAAGTCCTGGCAATATAATGTTCAGATGATTGAATGGTAATTCTTTTGAGATTGTGTATTAAACAATTGGGAAGAGTGAGAATAATCTTGATTGAGAAAAAGTGCTCATTGCGTTGAATTTGCCTTGTAGACGTCGTGCTGTAATGGTGTTAGTTCAGGCAAAACGCGTATAGTCATAACCCTTAAGGGTTTTTGAGTCATAGGGACGTTTTTTGCTCAAGTGCTCAACATGGGTTTAATTTCTATGTGACCGCCACATTGGTGGGTTTGATTGTCACGTAATTTATACGAGCGGAGCGCGTGCCATATTAAATATCACACGACTCTTTAAATGCCAACATTGTTTGACAAACTAAGGCTGTCCAATTTTACGTTCCTAAAATATTTATCGTTCAAAAAACCCGGCAGCCAATAAACTTTCACAGCAATTACAAAGGCATACAATTAAAAAAATACATCAAAAAAATTGCGACGATGTCATCGCGTCGAGTAAATTTTTTGATGCATATGAAGCAATAAAATTATTCAGGAGAGCAGGCGCGCGGAGTAAGCGGGGCTTATGGCGCAAACAATGTTACCTGCATCCAATTAGCTGGCTGGAACTAAATTGTAAATCTGTGCGAGATACGAATATCGTACGTTTTATGCCTCGCGGGCCATATTTACTGACGAGAAGAGACATGTCATCTTAATTAACTTAGGCACTTGTATAGAACATCATTATTAATTAACCACTTCATTAGACGACTGTAAATATACTTGTTTCGGTAGGTTATCTCGCAATTTCGTTTCTTGATTTTAATTGTGTGCTTTTTGTTTCGAGATGTTCGTGTCTTTGAACGGTATTTTTGACAGTGACAATACACCAAGATGGTTCTTCGAGGTAATTTACACTCTAAATACGTGTTCCATTTGTTAAATTGAACGTCATGTTGTATAAATCTAGATGAAATGTAACAGATATGTACACATCTTTATGTGTATCCTTTTCATCTCATATTCTTATTGTAAGTTCCCTACTACCAGAAATTGTGGAAAGTAGGTTAAAATAATATGTACAGCAAATACACTCACAAAATTAAATACGAGAGCAAAGCAAATAATTACTTAAGTAACGTTTTTTATGAACCGTGGGTAAACTCGCGCTTTTGAAACGGAACATACAAGAGCCCAGCCTGGGTCGAAGAAACGGATTTGAGACGTGAAGACTTAGGTTCAGTTCAATTTTCATATTTACATTGATCTAGCCTCTTCGTTTGGCAGTATTTACTACGACGAATCTATGGGAAGTAGTCAATCCTCCTTAGGTAGTTACAGTAGGTCAGTATTACTAGAGAAAACCGGACGATAATATCCCATTCAGTCCTCTATTCAGGCAAGACGATTACATATTGATGGAGAGGCCATCCTATCAAGACCTACATGTTAGTATATAGATGTAGACTCCAGAGGTCAACCTATTCCGCAATCGGCTTTACAGTGACGGCTACATCGATTACGTCACACGTTAGTGTGTTAGCCAAAGAGAAGGGAAGCACAAAAGGTTTCATTTAGAGACTCCTCCGTGACTCGGAAAGCACGCTAAGCCCGGCTGTCATTGTTGATCTTTGACAGCCGAAGAAGCAACAAAACTTGACACCTGTCTTGACAAGAGGTACAGTTTTACCAGTTACTGGTGTGTGGAGGCCGGGTAGGTAGGCGCTCCATCTAAAAACCAGGTGTTTAGCTGCATCGAAGCCCCAACATGTTTGGAGATACGCTAGGCAGATTGAATATGCATACAACTGGACGGAGGCTATCTAGGCAAGGCAGAAGTGCTGGCAGAAGAGGTTTTTGCTGTGCAGTAGCATCGCCACGTTTTCCATGGGTTCATAATAATCAGGTAACTTGTAATCTTCTTATGAAGTGTGAAGACCTAGGGCCCTATTATGAAGTTTTAAAACCGATCATGATTCCGCTCTAAGAGGGAGACGGAGCAATGCTTAGCGAATAGCACTATCCCGTTTACACCACGGGAACTGGATGGCATTAGCACGTCATAGTAGGGCTACTATGACATCTTTAAACCATCATGATCCCGTTGTGATACAGAGACGGAGCTACACCTACATCACCATACTTTTCTCTTCGTAGAGCAGCCCCTGAATATACCTTCTGCAAGTGCTTTTGGCATGTAGTCTCAACCGACGTTCAATATGACTACCGTGGGACCTAAGTTCCGCTTTACAAGCACAAGACGACTTATTAATGTCCGATTACATGCGATCCCGAGAATCTCGTATATTCCTTTATTCGTGCGATTGAGAAGTGATTGGCTCTATTAGGATTTATTTTGATTGTTCTAGGTTTGTGAAAGTTAAGCGTATTCCCCGAGGTGATGTAACACTCGGTTTGCTGATGTTACTGAGGTACTCGTAGTGAAGTAGAGGTAAGTTGAAATGAGATTGTAATATAGGAATACTTGAGAGAGGCTTTTTGACTGCGGAAGTCAAAGTTTTATATAGATTGTGTGAGGAGATGAGCGAATGTTCGTGTGTCGATTGAAGGGATGCAAAATGGATGGGTATGGATGAAAAACACGTGTTGCATTGCACCGACCCAACGCTATAAAGTGAAGCTCCAGCTTCTAGTTCTATTATATTCTGGTATTATATTGAAATTATGGGGATATGCTTTATTACGTTTATTAGTTTTTTTTTAGCCGAATGGTGCTAGCGCATGCGTCATGTTCGTGAACGGGCGCCGTCAGACTGGCATTTATCGGCTGCCACGGTTTATTTTAATTGTTACTTTTTCTCCGGACGCTTTTATCCTTCACGTCTTTTAAATATGTATGTATAATTTCAACATGACTGATGTAACTATAAGTTTGTGAAAAAAAACGAGTGTGTGTACTTATGTACACGCGTTAGAAGTTATACTTCTTTGGCGTATGGAAAAAAAAACATTCACAACTAAAAAAATATAAAAGTTTTAAAATATTCGTATTGTTTTCAGCTTCAATTTGTTGCGTTCGAACGATCGCCAATTAAGCTAAATAACTGATACGTTTCATAGTTTTAAAACTGTTTGTTCATAAAATAGGGCAGATAACATGCAATTTTTTTTTTTGATTCGAATGTTTCGTTAGTAGTGTTTGAAATTAATACCAACTTTCTATTCTGGATGGTGTGTACCTGAGAAGTTTATGGGTACCTACTTACAATGACATATAAGTAACGAGACTCCTTTTTTCAAAATAGTCAATACTAATAATTATTATAAATGGTAAAAATCTTTGTTCCGTTCTACTGTAGATACACTATAATATTATAATTGTGAAATTGACGGACTATAATATTATAATTGTGTGTATTTATAGAGTACCTAACTCAAATAATATCAATGAGTTTTTTGATAAATTAGAAACTATTTTAAAATATTTATCCAAACAACGATGTAAGAATATAGTTTTAGCTGGTGATTACAACATTGACATTTTGAGGAGAAGTAAACTGTCAGCCGAATTCGAGTGTATTCTTTTGAATTTTAATTTACAACTTGCTTTGAGACAACCTACTCGGGCTGCGAGCCAAACATGCATAGATAATTTCGCGCATAATTTCAACAAGCGTCGTTGTGCATCAGAAGTATTGGAGTTCGCGTTATCCGATCATACAGCACAACTATTAAAGTGCCCCATTAAAAAAAAAGATGTTCTTAAGTATTATCGCAAAAGTACACGAGACTACAGTCAGGTAAATATTGAAAAATTCAAGACTTGTCTAAGTAGTCTATCTTTCTCAGACGTGTACGAGATGGAGGATCCTAATGCAGCCTACAACTGTTTTATTGAAACGTTCCAATTATTGTACGAATTATGTTTCCCCAGCAAAATGATTACCATAAAGACTACTAAAAAACCTACTTGGGTATCACGTGGGATAAAGTTGTGTAGTAAAAACAAACGGAAGCTTCTATGGCAATATAGATTAAAACCAAGTCAAGCTAATAGAGATAAATTCAAAAGATATTCAAAATTACTCAAAAGAATTATGAATCTAACACAGAAAGCACAAAACAATTACAATATAAAAACCTCTAATAACAAGTCTAAGACTACGTGGCAAATAATTAATAAGAGTAAATACAATGCACCGAAAAACTCAATTTCTTGCATCAAATTAGAAGGGAAAGACATCACAAACCCAAAGGACATTGCCAATACATTTAATAATTATTTTATAGATAAAATACAACCAACAATTAACGCGGGATCAAACTCAACGTCATTAATTCTTGGCCGAGCACAATCTATGTTTATGGCTCCGTCTACGCCCTATGACATAATTAGTATTATTATGAAACTAAAAAACACGAACAGCGTTGGCTACGATGGTATTGCCACAAAAATATTGAAAGCAGTTGCATTTGAAATATGTACTCATTTGTGTTTTATTATTAATCTCTGCATAAGTGCAGGTATATTTCCTGATGCATTAAAAATATCCATAGTGAAACCGCTATATAAGAAAGATAATCACGAGTTAGTGATAAATTACAGACCGATCGCGCTTATACCAGTTTTGTCAAAGGTGTTCGAGAAATATATATATGGTGAAATGAATACCTATTTAGAAAAATATAATATATTAAGTGACGAACAAAAGGGATTTCGAAAAAATAAAAGTATAAATTTGGCTATTTATGAGTTTTTACATAATGTCATGCTAAATGTTGATAAGAGAACACCAGTCTGTGCCATATTCTGCGACATGACACAGGCCTTTGACTGCGTCTATTATAATTCCCTGGCAGAGAAACTTGAAGCCTATGGTGTTAGAGGGAACGTTTTAGAATTAATTAAATCGTATCTTCATAACCGTAAACAAGTTACAGAAATCACTAAAATAAATAAAAAAAGTAAACGTGAAGAAATTTCAAGATCAGAGGAACGCGAAGTTATATACGGAGTACCTCAAGGCAGTGTATTGGGGCCTCCGTTGTTCACTTTGTATATAAATGACTTGCCTAAAGTAACTGAACAACCGATGACACTTTTTGCTGACGATTGCACTTTGACAATAGCTCGTAATGACATAAACACATATAAACATGACATCAATAATTCACTAATATCTATTATAAATTGGTTAAATGATAATAATTTAATAATTAATTTAAAAAAGACAAACGTTATGCACTTTAGACAACGTACACAAACAATTAACAATCTTAATATTCAATTTAATAATATAAATATCAATGAAGCTGACACAACAACATTTCTGGGACTAATAATAGATTCTAAATTGAATTGGAAACCTCAAATAGAGGCACTTAGCAAAAATTGAGTAGTGCAGCCTACGCTCTGAAACAGCTTGCTGTGGTTCTCAACACAGATGCGCTAATTACTGCATACTTTGGATTAGCCGAATCAATTCTTAGATATGGAGTCATCTTTTGGGGGAATAGCACGGACAATGAAATAGCGTTTCGGGCACAGAAAAGGTGCATTAGATCGATGTTTAGACTGCAAACAACGGACAGCTGTAAACCTTATTTTATAGAACGTAAGATATTGACATTGCCCTCATTATATATCCTGGAAACAGTAATGTTCATTAAATCCAATTCTCATTTATTTCAGCGTTTGTCTGATGCTGTCCCTAGGAATAGACGTGATAATTTCAAACTCCGTGTTCACGGCGCTAAAACAACTCTTATGCGTAAGAGCATCTTTTGCATGGCTCCGACCATTTTTAATAAATTGCCCAAATCATGGAAAACATTAAATATATCTGCTCTTAAAAGTAGATTGAAGAGCTTACTAACTGAAAGAGCATATTACAGTATAGCAGAGTTCATGAAAGAGGACAATTTACTTCGTTTTTGAGATGACAGTGTTAAATATTTTTGACATGTTATTTTATTTTTTATTTTTGTAATTGTAATTTGTAATAATTGAATTTTAATAATAGGAATAATTGTAATGTGGAATTGAAATATTAATGATAATAATTCATATTTTATTGACCAATTTATTTAATGACTACTTTGACATTGAATTGCATCTAAGGAATATGTTTATTGAATTGCAATGATAAATAATGATGAAATGTAATTTTGATGAATAGTATCACGGTTTATGCACCATCTCTTCCTACCAATTTGTACGCCACGATGTGCGGCTGAACATGTTAGAACTTTTCCTTACCACATTTTTATCTTGCATGCAATGTATCATGTACACCATGTTTAAACAAATAAAATTTACTTACTTACTTACTTACTTACTTACTTACAAATCCGTTTAAGAAAACTCATTCATGAAGAGGCTGTTTTTTGTCTTCGAAAAATCATCATATTCCAATAAAATCTTCTAGGATAGAATAACAGGAGCTGAGCCGCGGGAAAAATTAGTGTCTAATCAATTACTTTTATCAAAATATTTGTATCTTAGATTTTGGCGCTTTATTTCGAAATTAAAACTAATTCTTCTTCGAAATTTAAACATAAAAGAAACAAAAGACAATCAAAAAATACTAGAATATACAACTTGAACATAGTTATCGATTTTCATGCCACCTAGAACTAACTTCACGATGTAGAATTCAGGTGTCGGTCCGCTCGCGCATCGTAAAAATTCACTCTCATCAGTTTTCTCCATCGAGCCAAAAGAAGTATAACTTCAATATTATTTTTAAAAGAGCGTTTGTGGAGTTTCTTGCACGTTTTTCTCCATAGAGATCTACGCTTTGGAATGTGCAAATAAAAAAAAAATATATCTTTTTGACCGACCGACCTTGACAATTCAAAAGTGCCTGTCAATGGTGTAATTGAAATAAATGCTTTGAAATTTTGAGTTTTGAAATGCATTGCAAAAATAAAAAGGATTTTCAAAAGAAGTTAATCCGATAACATTGGACTCAGTTGCATTATTTATCCACAGATTGAAATACTAGTAACCGGTTTTTGAGTGCAGACATTCCAATCCGAAACAAATCCTTTTCGAAATACTGTGATTTTTGAACTGTTAGCATTTTTCAATGCATGTTTCGTTTTAATCCTGTTAAAACCATTGGTTAAACTAAATGGCAGTGGTGTTGGTTTAGCTGAGGGATTTAATTGTTAGGTCCGGTTTACCCCGATATTGCAATTTGGTTAAATGTAAGTCTCAATTTTAGGAACTGTTTTGATATTCGATATCATTGTTGGACCGTTGGTGTCAACTAACAATTAAATTTAATGTTGATTCGTATTCCGTTAATTTTGTATTTTATTATATTGATGGTCTTTAAAATAAAACAGAGCAGTATTTTTAAAGAAGGATTAAAACCAACAATTATAACATAACTAGCACTTCGCCCGCGACTTCGTCCGCGCGGATTTAGTTGTTAGTCCACAAATTTCAACGCCCGCTCTACCCCCTTTGGTTTTAGAAAATTGAGCAGAACGATTTACATTAATTACCCAGCTATTTCTGCTGCTGATTCTGTGGTCTCTGGATCAGCGCAACTATCCACCCCGTTCACCTCATCATGGGCTGATTTTGCAAAAAATTTTAAACCAAACCCGAAGCCCGTAGTTTCGGGCGTATTCTAGTCCGTATCACCTAACCACTAAGAATGAATGACAACAAGATTTGACAGTTACTGTCAAATTGTATTGTGATTCATTCTTAGTTCGGGTTCGGAACTAATCGAAAGTCCGTAGGTGATACGGAGTAGAGTACGCCTGCAACCAAGCCCGAAACTACGGACTTCGGGTTTAGAGAGTAGCTTCCCTGTTTCAATATTCCACTTTTAGTTTGTTCGTACCTATTCCCACGTAATTTGAAGTAAGCAATAATGTCCTCCCCTAAAAACTTCATCAGCCCTTTTCGCCCCTTAAGGGGTTTATTTTAGAAAAATCCAAATATTTATTATTCTTACTTTTTTATCCAAATCATTAATGTCGTTTTCAACTTCATCGGACCAAGCATTATGATTCTCCCCAGTTCGCTCAAACCGCAACATTTTCCTTACTTCGAGTATTTTTATACCCGTCGTAACTTTGAAACGAAAGGTCCGATTTGAATCTTAACCTTTAAGTACCGACGTGGGGCCTGTGAGGCCGTGGCGGGTGGACAAGTTGTTAGTTTTACCCCTTCCCCGCGCAGGAGAAGTTGAAACTTGCTCGTCAGTAGCTGCGAGTTTAGTTGCGCCGACGTCGTCGAGTGTGGTAGATGTGCCGGCGAATACTGTTTTGGTAAGTTATGTCGATTTTAAATAACGACGCGGCCTCTCAGGCCCAACGTCGGTACTAACGTTAGTTTTTTGTTTGAGCCATGATCAAGATAAAGTGTTTAATTTCAGAAATCAAACTGCTAATAAGAAGAATGGATGTACCTGGGACATCGAGGGGTAAACGTAGTTTACCTACAGATATACAACGCTATTCCAAAAGACCTCGTTTTCATATAAATCTTCAAAATAAAAATGACTTGGCTTTGGTTGAGGACATAATTGCAGAAGACTCCAGCGGATCAGAAGTAGATGACGTCGAAGACGATTTTATACCGGAAATGAGCGATTATGATACAGGTACTGATACTGATATATCTGATGCAGAGGTTACAGCCCCGCCCTTGCCTCAGACGCAAAATATTTCAGAATCCTCGTCAGAAGACGAAAACGCACCGCTTTCTAGACTCATTAGTTTTAGATATAAGCTCAGTCAATGCGCATATTTTACATGATGTTCATGCAAAACAAAACACTGATCGGGGTGTATTTATAAAACTATTAGCTCGACAACTAGTTTTAGAGCACATGAAAAGGAGGGTCCTAAACTTACGCTTGCCTCGTGAACTTCGTATGAGCTTAGCTAGACTACTCGGTTCTGATATGCCAGATTTAGTTCAATATGAGGCGAACGAAGAAAAAATAAGAAAAGTATGTGCATCTTGTCCACCTAAACGAAATAGAAAATCCACATATCAATGTTACTCATGCAAGAAACATGTTTGTTTACAGTGCGCCAAACAAGTGTGTCCTGATTGTGAGTAACTTTGATATTGGACATTTTTTTTATTTCTGGAATACCAAATACTTTTTGTTTTTTTTATGTATCTAATAACCCTTAACTTTAAGAAAAATATAATTTACGATTCCTAAGAAGTCATATATTGTTATTTCTTAATTTCTTTTATAGGAGTGTAATTTTTTAGTTAAAAATGGGACCAAAGATTGAAAGTGTTATAATTTCAAAGTTTAATAAAAATGATTATTAAAAATGTCATTTCTTTTATTTGTAAATCCCAAATTAACAGTTTGACCTATAATTTGATGTATTATTATACGTATTTTTTACAAAACTCAGTGTTGTTTATGCGGCCTCTCAAGCCCTACGTCGGTACTAGTGTGACAAAAAAACCACGTCGGTAGCTAAAGGTTAAGAGTAATTTATATGTACATAATCAACCTTAATTATCATTTAAATGTATAAGGATTAATATCTTGATATCAATTCATCACTTTTTCTTTCCAACTGGGCTTTGATTGAATAAGTTTAACAAAAAGCGGTCATTGTGACTTAACCACAATAGTTAGACAGTTAGCGTCGCGGACTTTTTTCTAGGTGATAATGAGTACTTTAACTGTGTCATTATTTTTTTATGTATCATCAATAGTTTTGGCAGCGCATTTTATGACAATTTTTTTACACCTTGGGTTACATAATTCAAGTTTTAGTAGGGATCCCTAATTCATTCTGGAAATATAGCCTATGTTACTCGGTGAAAATGTAGCTTTATAAGGGTGAAAGAATTTTTAAAATCGGATCAGTAATTTTTGAGCCAAATGGTAACAAACAAACAAACTAATCTCTCCTCTTAATAATAATAATATTTTTATGGTTTAAAAGTTTAGATTACGGAAATACTAGCTGCTTTTGTTATGAATTACGAAGCTTTGTTTTTTTAAGGTTATAGATTGTTGGTGAAGTTATAGAGGTGTGCGGAACAGGGAGTAAAAACCTCCATTGAAAAGGGAAGATCCTCCGACCTTGTTGTATCTGGTGGGCACCTGCCCCATAGTTGATATTTGGACTGTTGTATATGTTCAAATCGCACGAAAAACTTTGCTTGCGCGATGCAGGATTTCGTTGGCTAGTTCGCAGCTGGTAAGATAGATGGCGTCAGTTCTTTTTGTTGCCATGTAGATTTTGCTACGTTGGTTTTTTGTGGCGTCATTGATGCCGCAACAAAGTGACTGACTCTTTGTACCTAATTAGAGTCAACTTCGAGGTAAAGATAAGCCTTGCCATAGTGGGAAACACTGATGGGACATTCAACGTAAATTTCAATTGAAAAGCAGCGTCAGGTATTGTTAAACTGGACCTACATCTTCGGCGCAACCGTGAGCCCGTTCTTTTCTTTTGTGTTTACTACTTGTATTGTGTGTATCCATATATTCATATATATACTCATGTGTCAACTAAACATATTTTTTTTATTTTTTAGCCCAAGACTTAAATGACAGGCAAACAATAATAAATGAGGTTTTAGTTTTCGATACTAACTAAAAAATATTGACTCCGAGTACCTCCAGGACCATATTGATGTCAAGTTATTGAGTAAAGTTCAGCTTGATAAAGTGTCTTTTATGCGTAAAGTTTGTACATAAAACATGGTGATTTAGTGCCCTCTGTTATTTGGGCTTGCGGCTAGGCTGAAGTCAACGACCTATCAGCTGACGTCACCATCAGTTAGACTTAACTACTGCGGAATGTTAGCAGTCGAGAAGGAGTGATATATTACCTATGAGTGTCTCGGGACAATGTGTGTAGGTGTAAAGCTGAATATATGAATCTTTTTAAATCACGATGTAACCGTGGTTACGTTTATATTAGAGGTATATGTTGCTTGGAAGACAGATGACGGATGATCAAAGGTTCTGGATGTCCCCATGAGATGAACCTGGTGAAGGTCACGAGAATCCATTCGTTGCGATTCCAACAGGACCCGTCGATGTAACAATGCTTACGATAGAGTCTATTGTCCAGTTGATGGATGTCTTTCTTCTGAAATGGTGATGATAATGATTCTCTCTTGGTTGTCTGCTAGGTGTGGAATTGGTTTTCAGAGGTATTACTGCGCTGCTACGACATGTCCCGACAAAAATTGATTAGAGTCCGCTTTTATAAGGGCAAGCAGCTGTAGTAGGTACCCCTGGTTTTGCATAATGAGTAAAATCTACAACCAGGGGATTTTTGAGTCAAGAGCAAATAAGGATACTTCTAGTGAAGCGTGCTCAGGTGAGATTATGACCAAACGCGAGCCAATCAATAATAAAATAAAACTTTTATTCAATGTTTGTGTTCATAAATATAAAGTTTGTTAATAAAATACGACATAAGTAAACATAGTAAAACTTTTGCAACGCGTTTCCAAGCTTAGTTGAACATAGTACTAGTTACTACTACTAGTTAATACGACTAGTTTCTGCTAATAAGCAGCTTGTTAAGAACAAAAGAGAGAATAGTTTATTCTGCTTAAATGCGACATTTTATAGAGGTACTTGGTATTATGTTGCATTAACTTTCCTCTTTAATGAAGGGATATTTCTGTGATAACTGCTTCACAGAAATATCTATGTTAGTCGTCACAGGTAGTCGGAAACCCTGACAGTTCGACTAACCTGAGTATTGGTATGGCCCAGTTGGCAGTAGGTAGAAGGTATTAACTTTGCTATTCAAAAGAATTTGGATAGACTGGAAATTGTTTAGCTTGTTAAAATGAAAGAAGATAGTTAATCGTCCTAAAATAAGCTATGCACACTATGCACTTTTTATTTTTATCTATTTTTGTTAAGGGGCTTTTTTAAAAGATATGCCAGCCCCATCGTACCTTTGACATGGCTACTTGGTAAGTGGTATTAACCCTTAAATGCATACAGTTGACAAATCTCAACAATTTATTTTTGCCAGCAAAAAAATAATTTGACAGCTGTACGTTTCTGAACGCAACGTAATATGCGGACATAGATAGACTATTAGAAAAATAAAATTTTTAACGAAATTTGCCGGTAATTTTTCTGTCATACAAACGAGTAAGTGTAAAAGTTTGTGTTCTATATAATAATTAGGTCAGTCGTTACGGGTAGTCGATTAGAAGCACTAACATTTGGACTAACCTTAGAGGTATAAGGTACAGCTTTGTTGGCTTAAAGAAGAAACCTCAGCCGCACTGGTTAAGTTGGGAAGCGTCAAAAACTTTGTATGGAAATGGGCAAAGTAAGTTCCTCTCATTAGATATCAATTTCCATTGGCAAGAAGTACCGCGTTACCCAGTTAATGGGTTGTGCAGGTCTGGTAGGCAGCTGCTCCACGTAAAATACTGGTATTCAGCTGAATCCGGTTTGACTGAAAGCCGACCCCAATGTAGTTGGGAAATGGTTAGACAGATGATGACGAAGGAGCGAGCTTATTAAGGATAGTTTTTAGAATATCCAGAGCGTTCACGAGTACTTACCGTTTTTCATACGGAATTTGCAAGTCCTTAGTTTTGGAAATGGAGGAACTGTACCTATAGATAATAAATTAATTCCAAAGAATAAGGGATGTAGGCGAAATGTTATGTTAATTATCGATATCTATACTAATATTATAAAGAGGAAAGATTTGTATTTTTGTATGTAACGAATAAACTTAAAAACTACTGGCCCGGTTTGAAAATTTCTTTCAGAAATGGATTACTACATTATCAGCGAGTAACTTGGGCTATATTTTATCCCCGTACTCCCGGGAACGGGAACTACGCGGGTGAAACCGCGTGACGTCCGCTAGTAGATAACAAATTAATTCCAAAGAATAAGGGATGCAGGAGAATGTTATGTTAATTATGTTATATTATAGCACTGTCTTCACCAGTGTTAGCTTACTATATAACAATATAGTGCCTGTTAAATACACATTGTCTTTGTAGTGCAGAGTGCTTGCTCATGGCGACGGCTTAATTATATTATTATAGCTTCGTGTAATATTGTACTGCATTAACCCGCATAGTTTTGTTATTCAATATCGGACGTATTAATGTACAGCTTTTTCGTAATACGATAAGATGGATTTTGGATTTGGATTGAATTTCGTAGCGGGATCTAAGACTGTTGAATCGTTTCTCTGGGATCTGTTTCTATTGCTACGGTGGGAATTTTCTGGTGGTCGCCACAGTGGATTCTAGCTTTCAAGAGTTGCACTGGTTGGAAATAGTGTGCGCTTTCCTTCGTACTTCTGAATTACATGTTTTTATAGTCAGATCAGTTAACCAGCGTCATTTAAATAATACATTCCCCATTTATACAAAAATATTGGCTGTCTGTAAAGTCGGTTTACGGACGACATTTTAACGTGACAACGTCATAATAAAACATTGATGAAATGATAGTATGTTAAAAAGAGCGTAACGTAACAATGATTCATCCTTTTTCGTGCGTGCAGCCTGCTTTCATCAATTGATTAGACGTTGTCACGTCGGAAACGTTACTCAGAACTGACCTGACCCCGGCTGTAGATATAGTACTACCCTAACTAAAGGCAGCCCTTAAAGCCCTCATCCAGTTATGACTCCTCATCGTAACCACTTCAAAGATATGCACAAAACAACCACCATCTACACCACAATACAATTATTACTATCAAAATCTACAGAGCTAAGCAATAATTGACAATGGCGGTTGTAATTTGTCCTCAAATCTAGTTCCCAAGTGGTCTACAAGACGCGGCGGGCTTAACTTACGGAAATGTTAACGAACCGTCTCTAGCCGGGATGAAGTATGAATGGAGTGCTTGCTTTTGCTTCATTGCTTGCTGCAAAATTAATGAAAGTTTAGAAGAGATATGCAATGTGGTCGGTCAACATTTATATCTAACACCAGTATTGTTAAGATCCCTTGACAAGACAGGTGTCAGATCTCAAAGTCTTGCCAAGGGGATATCGTACTACCCAGTTCAGTCAGGTTGTGGAGGTCGGATAAAAAAGAAAGAAAGAAAGAACAGAGCAGGCAGTCGCCCCATGTAAAATACTGGTAGTTAAATGCATCCGGTTAGACTGGAACTTAGTTGGGAAAAGACTCGACAGATAAATTATTTACAATCCCGTGTAGTGTCGCCAAGATTGAACGTGCCGACATACATTTTATACAAAGTAGAGCAAAGTTCACGTGTGTAGATACACACGTGAACTTTGCTCTACTTTGTATAAAATGCGATGTGCTTTGGTAAGCGGCGCGTTAAAGGTAAAAATGCATCGATTACCATCCCGGTACATAGTTAAAAGTATCAGTATATAAGGCTTAATATCTATTTACTATATACTATTTACTATTGAATGATGACTAACACAGTCTGTATATCAATGTCTCTGAGTTCTAGTCTTAAAAAACCCTACTTTCTTGCCACGATCGATCGATTGGTGTGGGTTACCACACAAAATGGTATATACGATGGAAGGTAGGGACTCCGAGTAAGGAGAAATGGAGTGTTAGCGTGTTAACTATAACACTCCATTTCTCCTTACTCTGAGTCCTAAGCTACCATCGTACATAGATTAAGTTGTACATACAGCCATGCAGGTATAATGTTAACGTGAAACGGCTAGTTGTATACATATGTTTCTGGCACTAAGGATGTACCTAGATGATCGATTAAACCGCTTTGCTGTAACGTGGAATTGTATTAATAGGTGTTGTTTTAATTCTGTTCGTACAGGGCAAGACAGTTACTTAGTATTGTACAGTTGTATTAAACTAAGCAAATAAACATAATTTCTTACCATCAAAATCTTATTGGATGTTTACTTACCAAATTGCCGTCATTTTGTCGGGCCATTTTGACTATTATGTTACCTTTGACTTGGAATTTTAAAATTCCAATAAACTTAAAGTTAAAACATGTTTTTCATTTTTCAAAGTTATGGATTAAAAATATGCAAATCCAAATTTAAAAAAAAAGACCAAACTCACAGAGACAAAAAAATGTAAAATAAAAAGTTTATTTCAATCTATAACTCCAAGTTCATTCGAAGTTATCATAGCTCAAAGTGACCCGTTTAATAAAACGGCAATTTTATAGGTAAGAACCTAATGTTTTCAAATTATAATTCGTCAGTGCGGCCGGCTTCGAACATTTCAGATTGATGGTTTCACTACGCTATTTGCCAGGTAACTTGCTAGGCTCTAGGAGCTAAACAAGCCCCGTGCGTATGCATACGTAGTCTTGGGATTTCATTAAAAAGAGTAAGCTACTGAACACATTGTTATATCTACTATAATACGGCATGAAGGAAACCATTGACAAGGGCCCATCTATGTACACTCCTTACTAAATGTCGTCCCCGATGAAGTCAATCTAAAACACAGATCATATACATACATAAAACATACTACAACACAACACAATACAACAACAACACAACACAATACACAAACAACACAACACAATTCATCAATCCATTCAATTCATAAAAACATTAAATAGTAATAGAACTAATTTCGCATCGAAATAACCGCACAATTTTCCATGCACAAAACCCGAACTATTTGCCGACGGACAATATTTCATCCCGGATTTCCTTCTACAAGTTTATTAACAAATTAATACCTATCACGAAGATTAAAAGGCTTTTAAGCCGTTATAATGCCTCTTGCGTGCTTCGATGACCATTCACCCGGCTGGGATCCAATTGAAATTAATTAAATCAAATTCTAAACCCGTTTATTTATTTATCGAAGCGGCGGCGATAAATAGTTGGCCAGCACGAACGTTTAGTTTCAAATTGTAAACAACTAAAACAATTACCTACTGTGAAAGTTTCAGTTTTATTTATTTGGTTTCTGTTTCGCTCAAACGTGCTCTTAATTATTTGAGAATTGAGTAGAATATTTGTATCGTACCACAAAATAGTTACACAAGTGTGTCACGTTTTTTATTTTATTTTGAGCAATTTTTAGGGTCCCATCACTTCCCGTGGGTGTCGTTAGAGGCGACTAAGGGACTCACCAGAGAATGGGCGGCAGCATTATCTATGCTTCTGTGCATTGCAACAGCTACTCTGCCATCGCCAAACCGCCTGCCAAGAGTGCCGATAGACGTCCTCTGCTGGACATAGGCCTCCCCCAAAGGCAGACACTGAAATCACTGAATTCGCGAAAAAAACATCGACTGCCCCATACATTTTTGCACTCAATAAAATGTACTGGACAGCTGACTTGTTTTTCGCGATTTTGGGGTTGGTCCCATAGTAAAAGTTGTTCATAATGATGAGTACAATAACCCCTTAAGAGGTATTGCGTTTATTCTGTTACAATTTGGTAATCGCAAGAGATATATACATAGAACATGATGTTATACGTGTTATACTGCCGACCCTTAATATGGCCGAAGACAACCTGAACCGACTCACGGTTGTCTTTTTTTTTCAATCAGCGTGTTCGCGAGAACGTCATTTGATGTAGCAATTTGTGATTTCTATTTTTTTTTTTTAATTTTCGACTCAATGTGTTTTGGAACTGGCGTACCACTCGTAAAGATTTTCGAAATAGCGTGCGTCGCAATAACGTCTTTCGAATCTTCATATCACCCCCATCTTATAATATGGGAGACAACATCACAGATCTGTATATAATCTTTAAACAAATCGTTACTGACACAATAATCCCCAGTAGAAATGCATCCCTACACAATACCTCTACTCCCATCCAATTAGCGATTAAAGATCGCAGCACAAAGAAATGGAAACGACCGCCTGCTACGTTAGTGGAGGTAACAAGGTTTTATTTGTACTACCAACTGCACCTTGCAGCATCAACGGAGCATCCACTGTCCTGTGAGAAGGATGAATGCGATACGGAGATATAAAGTTACAAATAATCCAGATGCACTATCTGTGGCCATTTTATGTGATTGTCGTAATTCCTAAATACAAGGCAATTAGTAATTATTGAGTTCCTTGATATGGGTTATACTAGAGCTAATTTATAACGATGTTGACCCCGAAAAGAAAAAAATCATTCAAGAGCTATCCGAAAAGTATCAGTTGATTATACAATGTGGAACAGATTTATCACCATTTACAGTTTTTGGTCGTGAGCAAGAATTTAAAAAAAAATCTTAAAACTGTCGATAACTCAAAAACCACCCAATATGGACCCCATGTTTTCAGGGAGCTTCACATCGCTGTCAATGTGGTGAAGCAATCGACGCCTCGGACACCATGGCCTATCCTGCAGTGGGAGCACGGGTCGGATAGCACGGCACGCCAGCATTAATGACATCGTCCGTCGGGCTCTTGTCACCGCCAGTGTGCCAGCTATTTGAGCCGTTTGGGGTTGAAACACTAGGGCCATGGGGTCCGAGTGCTCATCGAGTTTTTCGTGAAATCAGAAAACGGTTAGTCGACTCTTCACGTGACCACAGAGCTGGAATTTTCGGGGTCAAAATTGTTGCAAATTAGCTCTAGTACAACCCGTTTTAAGGAACGCATTTAGTTACCGATCTCCCTGTATAAAGGATTGATCACGTGACATTTCGTCAGCGTTTGTCAATACCATTCTTTTTCGGCGTTCTGACAAGCTGCCGTGGATAGAATGTCAAAATTCTATAGGCTCAGGACATCGTAAGCAGTTTACTCTGGCGGTTTGTCTTATAATTTTAGTGCTTGAGTCATTGTTATCGGTCGTGCTGATATGAGGAAAGATTTGTTACTGATTATTTTGTTACTAGTCCATAGGCAAACGATGTTTTACCAGCATCTCTGCCCACATGACTATCGATTTATCGATTAGATCATAGTCTACTATCCGAGTGTTAATTTACTTAAATCTGCGGAGCTATTAAGACGTGGTGAACTAAAAGACGTTCACATTTTTAATATTAGTTATGGTATGTTTGCTCCCAACATTGTCCAGCACGTCATGAATGCCATGACGTGACGAAGAGCATTCATGCACACTTTGTGAAGAGTTGAATCTTTACTTCCATAAAAGTAGGAACGCCTTATAAATGCTGATATCAATTTTTCTCACCTTTGCATCCTGTTGCTATCTACAACATTTCATAACTATTTTTGCGACTATAGCGGATAGGTAGGACAGTCCCATACTGGGACATTGGAAATGCCTGCTTACATGCCACTGTGGCACAATATAGAAAATAGTAATCGTTTTATTAATTTTGAAGTTATAAGTTAGTACCATTGTTAGTACATTAGTTTCTAAGTTTGTGTCCTAACCAATTGATGGACTTTGTCTGAAATACAGGATTTCTTCAATTTATTTGTGATTTGTGTTGTTATTGCGGACTTAATAAACGACGAAATAAACTTGGCCATAGGTAGATAGCTCAGGGTAGAGAGGTACGGAACGAAGAAAAATCGGAGGTCTTCGCCCAGGGGTGGGATACAAATTAAGCTGTACAAAAAATAATTTTTATTTTATAGCTTCGCGTCGCATTCACCGCTCATAAAGAACGACAGTAACTAAAGTACGACTGCGCCTCAACCCTCTCAATGTATCTAAATCCCTTTAACTCAGTTAAGTACAGTGAAATGTTATATTCCGTTTGCTTGACAATACTTTTTTAGAGCGGAATTGAAAGGAATTGTAAGCGGAGTTCTGTTGGTCTGTCGGACGATGTAATTATTTCTGTCTGAACTTTTAAATGGCGCGGCGAAACGAACCGTTACAGACAAATGGTTTTAGTTGGTTTAGGCTTTCTTTGGTCTCACAGGTGGTGAGCCGCATACGGCGCCTCGGCCTGGAGGTGGCCCTCAACAAGTCGGAGGCCATTGTTTTTCATGGCCCCCGGCGAGCGCCGCCGCCGGGATCGCACATCGTGGTCGGGGGGGCCCGTATCGCTGTCGAGTCCACCATAAAGTACCTGGGATTGGTGCTCGACAGCCGGTGGGATTTCGGCCCCCACTTCCGGCGGCTGGCGCCCAAGTTGTTGGGCGCGGCGGGGGCGCTGTCAACGCTGCTTCCCAATCTGGGGGACCCGAGCACCGCCTGTAGGCGGTTGTACGTGGGGATCGTGCGATCGATGGCCCTTTATGGGGCCCCGATCTGGGCGGCTGACCTGACGGCCAGCACCATCACTGTTCTGCGGAGGCCGCAGAGGGTGATGGCCGTCAGAGTCATCAGGGGATATCGCACGATCTCCTACGAGGCGGCTTGCGCACTGGCCGGATCTCCGCCGTGGGACCTGGAGGCGAAAGTGCTCGCGTCACTGCATAGGTGGCGCGAGGGCGCGCGGGCGCGCGGCGAAAGACTGACGCAGCAACACTTGGAGCTGCGTCGGTCACAGCTGCGCGAGGTCCTGGTGGCGGAATGGCGGGACAGGCTTTCGAGCCCTTCCGCCGGCCTCATCACCATCGAGGCCATCCGGCCAGTGCTCGACCTGTGGCTCGGGAGAAGGCACGGCTCCCTGTCGTTTCGTGCGACGCAGGTCCTCTCGGGGCATGGCTGCTTCGGGAGATTCCTGTGTCGCATAGGCAGGGAGCCGGACGCTCGATGCCACCACTGCGTCGACTGTCGGGAGGACACGGTGCGGCATACGCTTGCAGAGTGTGCAGCTTGGGAGGAGCCGCGCCGTGCCCTCATCTCTGTTGTAGGCGGTGACCTCTCGCTGCCGGCCGTAGTCCATGCTATGGTCGGCGGTGAGGAGTCCTGGGACGCGGTGGTCTCCTTCTGCGAGACAGTTATCGCGCAGAAGGAGGCTGCGGAAAGGGAGAGGGAGATCACAACCGCTCTCCCTGCCCGCAGCAGGCGCATCGGGCGTCGGAGGAGGGCATACGCTGCCCTCTTCCGGCCCCCCTAACTGGGTCCAGGGGCGGCAGACTTGGGGATGTCCGTCGCCCCCCACCCATCCGGACCCGAGGTGGCGGCGCGTGGTGTTCCCGTGCGCCCCTCTTTGACGTAGCGAGGGGAGTTAAACACCTCACTCCCCTCGCCGACGCGAGGTGGCCCGCAGAGGCGGGCCGGCACCAGTCGGGGATTGCGGAAGTCGCATACGTTCCCGCGATCCCCGGCGTAGGTGGCAGATGGAACACCGGGGTGGTTTTAGTCAGTAAGAGTCTGACAGACCCCTCCACCCGCCCCAGGGTGGAGGATTTCCATGAGGATTTCCCCCCGAGATCAAAAAAAAAAAAAAAAAAAAAAAAAAAAAAAAAAAAAAAAAAAAAAAAAAAAAAAAAAAAAAAAGGCTTTCTTTGGTCAGCCGGGGATTGCGGATGTCGCATACGTTCCCGCGATCCCCGGCGTAGGTGGAAGATGGAACACCGGGGTGGTTTTAGTCAGTAAGAGTCTGACAGACCCCTCCACCCGCCCCAGGGTAGAGGATTTCCATGAGGATTTCCCCCCGAGAAAAAAAAAAAAGGCTTTCTTTGGTATTTTTAGGACGTTTAAATTATTTCACGACCTAGGTTTTAAGACTTCGGATATAGTGACAGCGGAAACGGAACGGCATGTGGGGAGAATGGCGAAGCGTTTTTTACATTAAATTAATGAACGTTGACCACCTGATGAAAGATGCTTGCTTAATAAGAACCTATTCATTTATAACTAAGACCATTTTTTTTAAGGATGTGAAATCATCAAATGACTTCTTCCGCTCTGGGTGGAGCGGAAGGGCGTGTCAGACTCTTACTGACTAAAACCCATCCGTGTTCCTTCTAAAGCCCTTTGCGTTACAGAGCCGCAGTCTCTTTCGAACAAATCCGCAACCCTGGATGACTAAGACTCTAAGGTTTGGCTATATTTTAGTTACAGTTAGTTATAAAATTCGCTCGGATCAGCGCAATATTTATTGAAGTGAAACTTCTATAGGTATAGACGGGGGGTATTAGGATTTTTTCGGTCACGAAAGACGGTAGACGATATATCGCGTGGTAAGAGGCGGCAGCGGCGGAGGGAGAGTTCCATTCTCCGTTGAAGTTTCATTTCTACTATGTGCACACATTTTTTTATTTGTTTATTTATTTGGATCTCCAACAAAGGATACACAGAACGACAAAAGTGACAGTGATACAAGTGATTCATTTACGTGTGCCCCTTCAGTTATAGGAGACCCCATCATGCACATATAACTAGGTTTACAAAACAGAATAATATTTATTACATACACAACATTAAATTAAAAGTAGGGTAAAATCATTAAATTAAATTCAATGAAAAACTAAAACATTAAATTTAATTAGATTAAATTATTCCAGTTAATTAAATTGATTCACTGAATTAAAATTATGCTATTAATGGAATAGCAAAATTTTGATGGCATTATTATGTTATGTCAAGTATGCTGCCGGGTATATTGTGTGGAGTTTAGCGGCTACAGCAAACCGGGTGGAACCATCGCCTTATCGTCAGGTAAACGATATCCTTTCGCTTGCAACCACGGCGGCGGTGGCGCGTTAAATAGTTTCGGTTGTAAATTTTACTTCCCATAGCGGTAGCTTTTTTTTTTTGAGTGGCGTCTCGCAGCTCAACCTATGAGGTTGTCGACTGCTTAACTTGCCTGTGGTGGCTTAATATAATATTAAAGCCTCTAGGCAGGGCTTATAAAAACGTAAAAACTAAGCGACTACTCGCTAAGGTCACCCCTCCTGTGAGGTAAGGGCCTCGAGTTATGGCGTCGCTGGGGGGAGGACAGCTAGGGACGGGCTGGATCGAACTAATCCCATAGCGGTAGCGAAATCCACTCAGGTTTTTTTATGTACGGTACGATTAAGGCATACTCACTCAGGTTTTGATACCGCTCTGTATAGCGAATATCGCGTAGATCTGAACAGGCCTTTATAGAAACGAAGCCTCTTCCCACCGAAGTCATAGTAGAGAGAAGTTTCAATTCCTCTTTTTTTTAAATATAATTTTCAGGTTGGTAGACACAGGTAATAAAGAATATAAAATTAATATTGCTACTTTGTGACTCCTGCTTTCAAAAACCATTAATGTGTGTTCGGTTAAGGCGTCAACAATTGCGAGCCACTTATCTTTATTCTGAGTCAAATGTAATTGGGTTAATTAAATAATTTCAGAGAATGTAGACTTCAAAGGATGTGTGGTTCTTTGCCGCAGACATTATTTAGAAATAAATATTAAAGAGGGCAATTCAGAATGTGTGTACACAGAGGTATATATTTAGTACCTTATTAGTAGATTGTAATAAGATAATCTTGTAATTATTTATCTTCTAGTTTCTGCGAGCGGCTTTGCCTTTCGCAAAGTCAATTTCAATTTAAATCAATTTAATTCATTCAGGACCAATTTACATTGTGTTTGAAATTAGTCTATAAATACATTAAAAAAAAAACATTTATTAAAATTATAAAACTACAACTATAAATTATAGAAAATAATACAACAAAAATCAATAATAAAACCAATATTACCCAATCTCACATTAACTGATCGTCTATCGAATACAGACATTTCTACAATAGGTAGTCGGTATCCTAAGGGAAGATTCCATGGTCCCTTGATAAACCGTAGTTATCCTATTGCTTCATGAGGATATGTTCTATCCGTGTGCCAAGTTTCATCCAAACCTTTTCAGTCATTAAGAAGCGGAGAGGTAACAAACAGACAGGCACATAGAGGTACTTTCGAATTTATAATATTTGAATGGATACAGGTCAAATCTTCTACTTTTACAGATATCGTTGCTGTTGCGAACTGTGTGTTCGTGATTTTTGTTAATTTAGTCCGTAGGAACTACAGGAAGTAGTACTCTAGTTCTTAAGGATGATTTCTTTATGGTAAGTGGTGTCTACAATTAGAAAAACATTTTAATGAATTTGAAGAAACAACTTTCCGGAATGTCACAACCGTATTGACGATTTCAAAACCATGTACTTCAAAGATGTTATTGTAATTATGAAAGATACTTGAGACCCTCACAATAAACGTTTCTTTTTTTTTAATGAATTCCCATTTCCAAAATTCGCGAGAGCAAAGTCACGGGAATTTAGTCGCTCATAAGCAGTTCCAGGGATTTTTTTTTGGGGTTGTGGAGGTCTGGTATGCAACCGCTCCTCTAGTATCAGGCTAGGCAGATGATGATGATGATAAGCAGGTCCTTTATAAAACCTATACTTGGAGCATGTTCCTTGATTAACTTGTTTTTTTTCATATATAGTCGCCTCCTTTTGTTTTAAGAATCCGAAGTGAGTTTAGTGATTAAAAGTGATGTTCAGTAGATATTATGTGTATGTGTAACTTTATCAAAGTTGCTATCATCTTCAGCTAGCAACTTCGATAAAGTTTGTTAAACATGAGATCTTTGTTTCAACAAGGCTCTTAAAGTAACAAGTTAACTGAGTTTTCTTGGTAGGTAACTAAAATAACTTAAAAAAAACAACTGATTTCTTTAAAATATTCTGACAGTAAAATTCTCGATCTTTCTTGCTACTAGTCTAATGGCTCAACACGTTTTACTCTTTGTCAATCGTCACGCTGTTCCTCGGACAATCCAACCATCTTTTATTTGACTTCCTTCTCCTTTTATCTACATTTATATGTTATACTAGCTGTCGCCTGCGGTTTCACCCGCGTAACTCGATCCCGTGGGAATATCGGGATAAAAAGTATCCTATGTGTTAATCCAGGTAACTTCATGTGTGCTAAGTTTCATCCAAATCCATTCAGTAGTTTTTACGTGAAAGAGTAACAAACATCCATCCATCCATACTTACAAACTTTCGCGTTTATAATATTAGTAGGATATTATCACAAGTATTACATCATTGAAGTAGAATAATGTTGCTGGTTTTGCTACATATAACTTTGCGTAGCGCTCGTAGCAGTAGCAGGGCCTACGCCGTAGCCCTTGCCTATTATTTTTTTCTTTGTACAAATTTTGCTTTGAAAAAGTTCTATTGTGAAAAAGGGATAGTGCTTGTCGTCTTCTTTAGCTCCATCTCTCTCTGTAGAGAGAAGAGGACTGAAAATGTTAGATCAATATTACTTGTAAGATTTGGTTTTGTCTTTTTTACAGTTTTCGACAATGTCGAGTTATCAGAGGCCATTTTTTTTATTTTTCAAGCAACGTTCGCATTCGCATCTCACTCGCAATGCGTCAGAAATGTATGAAATTGCCACTCTGGTCTACGATTTAGTAATGTCATAATTTTTGTAAACAAATAGGCAATTTTCCTATGAAATTGGTCTTCAAATATTGTGTTGTTCAGTACACAATTTTTAATCAAAGTTAACAAGTAAGTAGAGACTTATTGATCGCATCGCTGTCGCTGCAGCTTCATATTTTTTACGCAGCGATATATTATTGCAATAAAAATAAATTTTATATCACTTTCCAATTTAATTTGGCAATTTGGGTCCTGCCAGATATGGCGACAAAGGAGAATGGCAGACTTGTCATGATAGTTATGTACGAGTATAATTTGTCAATGAATGAACCTAGCCTTTTCACAAATATGTTAAGTTTGGTTGCAGCTGAAAACCAGTATTTTCCACAACCCAGTAACCAGGCTAGTTCGATCTAGTCCGTCCCTAGCTGTCGTCCCCCCAGCGACGCCCTAAGCCGAGGCCCGTACCCCACAGGGGCGCCCTTAGCGTGTAGTCGCTTAGTTTGTAAGTTTTAATAAGCCCTGGCTGGAGGCTTTAATATTTATATTAAGGCACCAACAGGCAAGCCCGGTTAAGCAGTCGACAACCTCATTGGTTGAACTGCGAGACGTTAATATATATTTTTTTTAAATGCCAGTAACTAGGAAACACTGGTGTCAGATTTACTGTCTTCTGCCTACCCATACCGTATATACAAATGACAGCCGGTACCAACAACTTAACGTGCCTTGCGAGATGATTACCTTAACATGTTCACCCATCTACGGATCAATCTCGGCAAGCGTCACTTAACCTTGACTTGGCTTGGCTTGGTTGTTATAAATTAAGATTCGAGATCCTAGTAAGCGTATCATCATAATATTATAAATGTGAAAATCTGTGTGTTCGATATATTCTATCACACTTAAACGGCTGAATGGATTTGAATGAAAATTGGCACAAAGGTAGACCATGACCCGGTTTGAAGTACAGAATTGTACCGGGGCTCTATATTCCCGTGGGATTCTATCTGCATAAGCAGATAACATGTACAAGCTATGTATTTCAATCACAAGCTAAAAAGAACATCGACTTATATGATCGTAAATCAGTATCTTTTTGAAAAGCCACACTTGAAACAAGTAATTTTTAACGGCATTGCTTTCAATCAACTCAAAATGATAAAAACATTCTTTTTCCCGATCCGAACGCGAATAAAATGTTATGGGTTGTTCAATCCTTTGTAGCCTTTACAAGACACTGTAATGTTTATAAGGAATGTTTGTGTTAGAAGGCACTTGACCCAACATGAAATTCTGAAAGATCTTCATTCAGAACTATTTTGTTTATATTTTTTGTTGTATTATATATTATATTTTCTTATAGTGTTGGATAATATTAGTTTATAGTTATTTTAAATACATTTATATGTTCATGAGAACCTACTTTACCGCTTCGCAATGATAGACAAAGAAAAATAACCATGTATGCCAGTTTTTCCTAATTGTATATCAGCTACCCAACTAAGAATTTATTTTGTGGTTATGCAACAACTAAGCGTTGTGTGTTTCTTTTCGCAAATACTCGTTTACAAATAATCATATAAAGTTCCTTTTAGCTGATATACGTTTAAGAAAAAATAGCATAACGTGGCATGACTACTTGAGTTCAATCATAGATTTGATGTCATCAACTGCATCAGACTGCTTGAAAAGTGATCTGTTTGGAACTTTTTAGTCGTCTTTTGTGGGTGAATTAAAAAAAGAAATCTTTTGTTTTGCATTTTTTTTCTTATTGTTTATCTTATATACATATATTGTCAAGCACTTCTGAAAAACCATGTATACATACATTTTCACAATCATGTTCCGATTAAGTTTACTTTAATCATATTAAAGTATTGTAAATAATTTGAAAATAAGGTTTTTAAAAAAAAATCGTTTTTGAACTACGACATTACTGTCGCGTTTTGTGACAAAGGGGTTTCCTAACTTACAATACGCTAAGAATTTCTTACCTTTCGTGGTTATGCAACAACTCAGCGTTGTAAAATACTCGTATCCGAATAATCATACAAAGTTACTTTTGTTAGTTGTTTCTGTAATTAATTACCAACGTAAATTTATGGAAGTTTCTAAATATGAAACTCATTGAAATCAAATGAACAACATACTTTTGAATGGCGGAGCGTCCACACACAACCCTTTCAAAGTAAACAAGTAATATATCGAACAAGAATTAATATTTCACGATTGAGGTCGCTTAGTACACAGTTTGTATCGAAAGTCACAAAGTTTGGTTGTAGAGTACTCTAAGCTTGTATATTTCGTGTTTCTAAATCACATAGTCGTTGGTTTGTTCGACCTATATGTTATAAGGTTATGTTACTGATAAAATGGAATAAGGTTTCAAGTGAATATAGTTTGGAAACTTGGTCAAGTCATTAATGTGCAGTGACCATTGATTCTATCTTGTGAACTCAATTCGAAAACTAGGTTCAAGGTTTAAGTTCTGGCAAATAGTCAGACATAGTCAATTCATTTTCTATATTACTAAGTAATCATGCAATTTTATGGAGTTTTATTTATTTTTTTAATTTTGACGTGACAATGTCTAGTAAATCGATGAACGCCGGCTGCACGCACGAAAAAGGATGACTCATAATAACGTTACGCTCATTGTTACGATCATTTCATTAATGTTTTTTTTTGATGTTGTCACGTTAAACTATCGTCCGTAAACCGACTTTACAGACAACCAATTTTTGTATGTGAGACTTGGGTGCAATCAAAATTGAGGATTAACCTAAGTAAGTGCATATAAATTTTGACCATTTCAAAACTTTCACTCTTGACAAAGTGAGATTACATTGACCACGGTAGCGCATGTCAATCAGGAAAACTGACATTCTGTCAGCGGTATTTCTTAAGTTATTCTGAGGTCTTCGATAATTCTAACTTTTACAGCAACACAGTAGTACAAGTAGTAGGTACAGGGGGTTTTAATAATATGATTCAGATTGAGATGAACCGAAGTTCGTACATTCAGATAACATGAAACTGTCTAGACATGCCGTATCAACCTTGTTTGTATATCGATTACAGTGCCAATAGAATTGCTTTATCAAAATAGTTCATATTTATAAATGACATTCCGAACTATTGGGCCATCATATTCCAATGAAATGGCACCCAATTTGATTGCTACCTATTTCACGCTATCTACATACATTCATACTAATATTATAAATGCGAAAGTAACTCTATTTGTTTGTTTGTTATCTCTTCACATCTTAACGGTTGAACGGATTTAGATGATACTTAGCTCACGGATAGACAATTTTCAGTATTACGACAAAGGATAACGTTTATCAAGGGAGTATGCTTCCTTAAGGTAATTTTCCAAATTAAAGTCAAAGTCAAAATGTTTATTTCAATGAGGCTATTTGAATGGCATCATTTATAATTAAAATAATAATATAAAAATAATAAAGGGAGAGTCCCTTTATTATTTTTTTCCATTTTTTACTTTCCATTTGCAAAGGTTCTTATGAAGAAGAACGGACAAGAAACTCCATAGTTACTCTTTTCAAATAAATGTTTTAAAATTTTTGATTTACAAAAATAATTTAATATTATGTGAGGACGATGAACCTAGAATAAACTATTCATATGAATAAAATATATAATATATATACATATATTGTCCTGTCGAGCAGGACCAGCATGTTTCCAAGCATTTTTATCCCGAATGTAATCTTCTAATTTGTAACATGCTTGTTTACAAAGTGTGCTTTTAACATAAGTTTTGAATTTTCTTTCATTTAGTTCTAATATCAAGGTATTTTGTTGTAACATTTTACACAGTACCCCATGAAAGATATGGGAACTTTAGCTAATCTAAAATTGGCTGATCTTATTTATCTTTAAAATTATGTCTATTGACGCGGGCGAAGGCCCTAGTAAAAGCTAGAGCTTCATAATTCCAGGATTATAAGGGGAACAACAGCCAATTTATTCTACAAATACATATAGGGCTTAAACTTTATACGACCGCGAACAATTTCAGTGTACTGTTGCCATTGGCGAGAAAATACGCACAATATTCTGTTTTCGTTCCATAATATCGAAAGTTCAACGAGTTTCTACTTATGTAGTTGCACGTACTTCCTCTATATTTCCATTGAAATTCATGGTTTTCAATATTGAAATCTATTATCTCATTGCCATAAATTCTTACCAAACGCGTGCAATAAAATTGAATGTTCAATATAAACATGGTTCCAAAAATATCAACATCGATATCCTACTACTCGATTTACGACTTACGGAAAATAAGGTTACAAGAATAAACGTGAAACGTACCACGACGGGGGAGTTAAAAAGCCAAATCCATTGACTTCTTGTAAGTCAAGAGTATCAGGTAACGCCAATGGGGAGTTCGGTACAGCTTCGCAAACTACTTTCAGAGTACAGTCAACTAAGGATTTTGCTATGCACCCAGGAAATATGTCAATACCTTTGTAATGTATAAACACGAACACAAAACGAAATCACAAAACATAATTTATAAATGTTTTTGCATTTTGTTTAGCAGCAAATTTTGTGACATCGTAAGTCAGATTCGATGTCACAAAATTCACTACTCAGTACAGGTATAAGTTGCACAATATGGTCTTAAAAAAGTCGTAGGTTTTCAGCTGCTTACTTGTCTACCTATTTCCTTTGTCGACAGTACAAAAGTCTATACGGCTACCTGCCCATTCACTACATCCTACATTTTAGTTCGGCAGAGCGAGAACTAGAAGTTTCGTTGGAAATTTAAATTTTATGAGCGTCCTGTTCCGTGTATGTTCAGTTTTCTCTGGACCTCGAATTTTATTGACGATGTGACCGTCCAACCGAAATATTAATAATACAATGTGCGCGTCGACGAATCGGTTAATTGGCGAGATATACGTATCTTTTGTAAAAATGATTTTTATTTCGGCTATTTATATTCGTTGTGAAATCTGTACCTAGGGTTTACAAATACATTGTGTATTTTTTTAGGCAAACAAAAAGTTAAAAAAAAACTTGTTTGGAAGTCGGTTGTATTTACCCCACAACTAAATTGACATTATTCCCATGATGAGTAGTTGCACTATTTTATATAAAAAATTACTTTGTGTGCCTTCGCAGTCCAATTCCAGACCAGCTCAGTTACCATCCATATCAAACATCTACTTTACTTTGGGATTGACATAAAACTAACAATATCTCACTTTACTAGATTTTATAGATTTTAAGTTGAGGGGGTCACTTGTTAATCTTTGAAGTTCAAAGTCCAATGCAAATTCAATATATACAACTAAACTCAACGCGAAAAGAATGATCAAGACCGGTTCATAAACAATAAAGCTACGCCTGAATAGATAACCCCCAAAACATGGTTGACTTGTACAAATCTACGTTCCCCTTTACAGCGTGCTTAACCCTTAAGTATTCGGCTACCAGTATTTTACATGGAGCGATTGCCTCTACTAACCAGTAACTGGGTGACACGATACCCCTTTTTTTTCAAGGATGGGAGATCATCTAGTGACTTCACTTTCTATCTGGGTGGAGCGGAAGGACATATCAGCCTCTTACTGAATAAAACCCATCCGTGTTCCTTCTTCAAAGCCCTATGCGTTCCAGGGCCGCGGTGACTCTTTCGAACAAATTCTGCAACAACACGATACCCCTGGCAAGACTAGTGTGAGAGTTTCTGGCTTCTGACTACCATTAACCTGTCCAGAAAAAAGGAAATACTGAATGCAGATTATTTAAATTACCGAATCAATATAATCGTGTGCTACAAAGAACAAACTTAAATTCAGTATTGTTATGCAATAGGACAAATAGAAGTTAAATCAAGTACCTAATTTTCATTGACATAGGATAATAAACCAATGATTAGACCGTAATGTGCTTAGCTGATTACAATACAATTTCATCAGGGAACAATCAACCCTCCGTCGATTGAGGTCCGTTATGTAACTTGGTCGAAACGGATCGGTACAATTTGCACAGATTGGATTCAAAACGACCGGTACGGCGGATCAATGAAAACTGTTAATCTCTCACAAATTGTGAGTGTCCCTTTTTGCGACGTCCCTTTTTGCTAGATTGCACGATTGTAGTCATTGTTTTGTGTATTTTAATATGGTTGGGCATTTAAAAAGTTTTTTTGGGTAAATGGTTTTTGATTGAGGAAGTTTCTGTCTGAAAATGGATTGATTTCGACTGAAGTCTAGCTTTAAAACCAATATTCATGTTTGAACGATTGAACTTCGATCTAAGTTTACGCGTCTTGAAGTAACCATTAATCCAAAAGACCGTATAAAATATTAATTGTAGCGATAATCCACAATCGATTCACTAATGACCCTCTTTTAGGCAACAAGAAAGTATTGATGATATTTCTTAATGATTCAGCAAAATATAACAGTGAATTTCTCTTTAGAAAGCAAATACTTACTGGCACCAGTTCTTAAAATAAAGATAGTATGTAAAAACAATCAAAAAGGAAAAAAAAAGCAGAAAGGGCATCAATAAACCTCACCAAATACCTTGATTAAATTGCAAAGTGTAAATACAAAGTGTATATTACAAAGTGGCTACAAGTAAGTAGCCCACTCCACTCGCATATGTTCCGATTTACTTTTATTTTTCAAGTAACCACACAAGTTCCAAGTCTGACGGAATTATTCAAATCACCGGGTGGTTTCGGAGATTAACCTCTGTAGAACCACTATCTGATTAGTTTTAGATGAGATTTATTTACGGAATACATTAGGAATGCTTTGCATTTTAAATACATTACAAGTGTCTTGCTTTAATTCCGAAGTGTCTGCCTTGAATATTGAATAGACTCGTGTTTTGATTGCCTACTAATTTTCTTGATACTTCGTCACTATGATGGTACAATTTTTACCAGTAAAGTGACGTCACGCGTGTTTTCAATGCTCTGTATCATCTTCATTATTCATTTTTCAGTAAAATACCCTATTTTCATCGTTCAATGCTTCACTTACAACCTGTTTTATGTGTGCCCAATCCTTCATTAACAGACTAAAAAATAATGCGTTAGTAAAGAGTAGGTACCAACTTGTAATAGAATCAGACACAATCCCCGTCCCATGTTTTTAGATCGATCATATCAAAGTTGGAGCCTGTAATAAATTGTCGAAGTTCGATAATGCCAGCTTACGCTAATATCCGCACTGCTGACAGCAATCGCTATTAATTATATAAGTTTGGATGTGAAGCGGTGATGTGATGCGAGAGCCAGTGGATTTTTTCGAATAACAGGAATTATTAATCTACTTCGTCTGTTAGAATGTTTTCTATTTCGATTAGCTCTTAAGGCCAATTTTCGTACTTAAAAGGCGTTCAAATCGAAATATTATCATCACACGGTTAAATGTTTGGAAGTTAAAGTTATTTTTAACAGCTTACGATCGCGATGCGAATGCGAATGGTCCTTAAAAAAAAACGAGTATTGATCCTCTTGTACTACAAGAGGGTCAATAAATTCAATTTATAAATCACCACTTGCTAAGTTGCTAACTTAACAAGTGGTGGTTTAAAAATTCTTAGAAGTACGTTATCGATCTCGGGGTTAGTCTGTCCACCCCCTTTCTATAAATCCTGGATAGCTATAGCTAACCTAGCTATAGCTGGCTAGAGGTGGCTACTGAAATGAAGACTTGTGTGTAAGTATGGAAGAAAAGAGTGGATGCGCAAATTAAAAACAAAAACAGAAAATTATGAAAGAGCTAACCAGATGCAGCTCAATATTGGTTAATAAGAAGGGTTGAAATTAAGATAAAAAAATACTTGTGTCGTAATTAATTCTTGACTTCGGTACAAAGACAATTTTACCTAATTACTAATGTTTTACCAAATCAAAGACAGTGCAAAATCAATTAGTAACATAATAAATGCAATACCTTAAAAAGGGTCACTGTGTACTCATAATAATTATGAAGAACAAAAATCGATTGCCCCATAAAATTCTGTGCACATAACTCGACAAAATTTGAATTTGACAATATCCTAAAATGGTACATAATATCATAATCGTATTAAATTTTTAGCCTCCCCTATCATCATCATTTCATATTATCTTCAAGTAGTTTCGTGCTAGTAAACTATTTCGAAGTTTACTTAATTTCTAACATAATTCGCCTAATGAACGAAGGAATATGCACACAAATTAATTGGCTAAGTACCCTTACTTCATCAGCGACGGGATTAGGACCTAATATGACAGGGGACGAGCAACCCCACTTCATGTGTTCGTGTGGGTTTAGTTTGAGGTGATATATTCCTATATATCGTAGTCTTTAGTCAATTACTGCCAAGGCGATAGGTTTTTGACCTTAACTGGTTGTGTAGGGCCAATTTAAAGCATCTGGTGAAATTCCTCAGAAATGATGAATTCCGATAGCTAATGAATGTTGTGGTGTAATTCGAGTTTTAATTGAGCTGTAATTTTGCATGGACGTTTTGCAGGACAATACACGGTCCATGGTTGGGAGATCAACTTAACATACCAAAATTCCTCTGTGCCTCGGAAAGCACATGAAGCTGTTGGCCCCGGCTCTCATTTGTCACGCCTAGTCAGAAGCCAGGAAATGTGACACTAGTCTTGCAAAGCGTTTCGTGTAACTAAGTTACTGGGTGACGGAGGCAGGATAAGCAGTCGTTCTTTATAAAATACTGGCGGGTATTCAGCTGTATACGGTGAGACTGGGACAACTACAACTTATAAGAAAAAGACTGGGCAGATTAATTGGTGTCCGGTTAAGTAGTAACTAGCCTTAGTGCGCCGAAAAGCAAGTGGCTACGTCCAAAAAAAAAAGTTTTTTTCGTTTTGATTGAAAGGACATTCATTATCTGCCTAGCCTTTTCCCAACTATGTATATTGGGGTCGGCTTCCAGTCTAACCGGATTAAGCTGAATACTAGTATTTTATGTGGAGCGGCTGCCTACCAGACCTCCAAAACCCATTAACTGGGTAACACGGTAGTCCTTGGCAAGACTGGAGTTAGATTTACGGGTTTCTTTCTGACAATCCGTAACGACTGTCAAAGATCTACAAATGACAGCTGGGACTAGCAGCTTAACATACTTTCCGAGGCATGGAGGAATCTTGGTATGTTGTGGTGTCGGTGTGTCATTGAGAGGACATTTTTGTGTAATATGATGTCATAGGAAATGAAACACAGTGACTATTGGTTCAGTGAATACGTAGATTTGCTTGCATAATCGCATTTTAAAACACTCAAGAAAACCTCCAGGCTGTCCTACTTTATTTAGTACTATAGTAGGCGCCAGATAATCGTGGAATAACGGTCATTGACCCACCTACAATTATTGACATTTTTAATTTGAAAAACGGATTTAATGACACAAAGCTGTCCCGAATCATCATCTCTCGTGATCCTTAACATTGTCTAATAATGAAAAACGATTCATATTTAATTGTTCAGGTACCTATGAACAGTTATTAGGGAAAGGTCAATGTACTTTATTCCACATTTATCTGGCGCCTACTATACACAACAATACCTACAAGGAAACCTAATTAAATGAAAGTGAAACAAAGCACGGACCATAGACAAAAGGCACAGATAATAATTGTCGCGGTAAACAATCCCGACTAAGATTTCTCGACGTTGGGACAATTCAGCCAGATGTCTCGGTTCTCAGGGAAATGCTAGCTTTTTTCTTTTTGTTTTATTTAGGTGAGGACTATGAAGTATCATTCATAGGCTTAGGTATATTTTTGAGGGGTTTTTGTAATGAATTATGTATGATATAAGTTGGGTTCAGGATAAATTCAAAAACAAACCTGAATGGTTTGTTATTGAAAAATGATCATGTTACGATCTTCCATAATAATAAAAAGAACCATTGCATCTCATCGTTGGTTTTCACCAACGATGAGATGTAATGGTTCTTCTTCTTTGACTTTGACCTCTACAAAGTCAAAATTAACTAGACAATTACCAGGCACATTTGAACGTAAACCTCTGCTGGACATAAGTCTCGCTCAAGCGTTCCAATATCGACCGGTCTTGTGCTTCACGGATCTAGGTGACTATTATACGTGGAGTAATGGAAGTAGCTAATACACATATTCTAAAAGCTCATGGTAATGATAGAAAATTAGAATGTAATCAGCCTTTCAAACTTTCAATAGAGAGCAAGATGCGAAGTTGTTTGAAGCACTTAGCGTAGACCGTACCCTAAACCGTTAGTTCGGGGTAAATGTACATTAATGATCATTTCTTATGAAGTAAACTAGTCAAATACTACTTAAGAGCAAGTATTAGCTAACTTACTTCGAACATAGTTCAACCTCACTCCCCTCCTGTCAAGGATCAAGAAGCTTGACCAACTTGAAAAGTTCCCTGATTAATTCATAGCAGTCGACAGCTGAGCTGAACTTTGTCGCAACCATAGGGCATACTAGCTTTAAATTAGGAATTATTAACGTAAGGTTCGTATGAGCTACCGCCAAACTAATTAGGTTGGGATAAGGGACATATATCACCGAGGAGCGGTGCCGGGGACCAAATTAGTCGTATCGTGTTAATTGAAATGGGACAACTTGCGCGAGCCATTTTGCGAGAGAAGCCGATGACACGCCTATATTATGTTACGTTATAACACAATTAATTTTCGGCGCGCTACGGTTAATGAGCCACGTGTTTTTAGAGGCCATTCGTTTGGGACGTTAAGCGTGTTCACACGGCGGCTGTACGCTGACAACACGTGGTCGCAGCGTAAAATACTGGGCGCGATGCACATTACGCGGTGTACGCCTCGCTATGTTCGGCGTGAGATGCGCAACACTGTGTATGGTTTTGCATGGATTCATAAATATTTTGAATTTGCATATGAATCATCCTACGTAATTTTGCGAGTTTATGGTTAATAACTGACAAAACTTTAGTGCAGGTATTGTTTATACAGGGTGTCCCAAAACTCAACGTCAAGCCGAAACGGGGTGACAGGATTGATCATAACCATCACGAGAAAAATCTGAAAAAAAATCTATCCCATGCAGTTTGAAAATTATGGGCATTTTAAGAAAAACCTAGAAATTTGATCAAACTGTACCATTTTTCGGTTATTGTGGTTATTCTTTTTTATTTTTGTTCATTTGAACTTTGGAAATGTAATCCTAAATAACATTTCTAGAATCCCAATAAAAAATAATGACACAATTGCCTCAAGTTTCCGAGAATTGAGACTATTTGTTAAACTACGAATTTAAAATTTTCAAGATTCGTCGACTTTGACAGGCCCTCCTATAAAAAAAATGTACTAGAGTGCCTTGGCAAGTGGCATTAAAAGTTGGCGCATTTAATCAGAATTCTAAAATGGTACAATACTTGTTAGTTCCATACAATAGAAAAGAGTAAAAAAATTAAAACCTCAAGTAACCCGATTTTTGCTATCTCATTTTACTCAGTTAAAATGTTTTTAATTCACACAAGCTCTAGGTAGGTTCTTAATTTTAAGACAAAATGATGAGAGAGATGGATAATGGGTATGTTCGCCATGAGTGAGCGAGACAGATAGTGACGCCACTTTTACCAAAGTGAAAAAAAGTTAGTAAAATTAGTAAAATAATTAATACGAATACGAACGTGCGCAGTAGACGAATGAGCGAAACGTACTAACTGGTTGGTGTCGGACTGGTAGCGTAGCCATTTGCTTGGCTGAAACTAGTGCGAATGAAACAGATAGATGCCATAGCATCTATCTGTTTCATTCGCACTCGTTTAAACGACGCATCTCCGTCTCAATGCGTGGCGTCACTATCTGTCTCGCTCACTCATGGCAAACATACCCATTATCCATCTCTCTCATCATTTTGTCTTAAAATTAAGAACCTACCTAGAGCTTGTGCGAATTAAAAACATTTTAACTGAGTAAAATCTGATAGCAAAAATCGGGTTACTTGAGGTTTTAATTTTTTTACTCTTTTCTATTGTATGGAACTAACAAGTATTGTACCATTTTAGAATTCTGATTAAATGCGCCAACTTTTAATGCTACTTGCCAAGGCACTCTAGTACATTTTTTTTATAGGAGGGCCTGTCAAAGTCGACGAATCTTGAAAATTTTAAATTCGTAGTTTAACAAATAGTCTCAATTCTCGGGAACTTGAGGCAATTGTGTCATTATTTTTTATTGGGATTCTAGAAATGTTATTTAGGATTACGTTTCTAAAGTTCAAATGAACAAAAATAAAAAATAATAACCACAATAACCGAAAAATGGTACAGTTTGATCAAATTTCTAGGTTTTTCTTAAAATGCCCATAATTTTCAAACTGCATGGGATAGATTTTTTTTCAGATTTTTCTCGTGATGGTTATGATCAATCCTGTCACCCCGTTTCGGCTTGACGTTGAGTTTTGGGACACCCTGTATATAATTTGATTTTCACATTTTAATCACCTATATTTTAATGAATCTGTTGTAATTTAATTTAATAATTAATGGTTTTACCACTGTTTTTTGTGCTATAGCGGTGTTAACCTATAATTAATTGTTGCACCCGCAATAGTATCTTATTATAAATTACAACCTGCTAATGTACTGTTGTAAACAATTGTTGGTTAACCTGAATAAAATAAATAAATTAATGAACGTTTGATTAAATAAGTGTAAGTATGAATACCTATCCGTTGATTTTATGTCTGTCTATTTTGTATTTTATGGTGGCTCAACCAAAAAGCCTATTATCATAGTAAGTACGAATACATTTTTCTAAAAAAAATATCTCTCCCGATAGAAAGTATTTCGGTTTTAATAAAAAAATATTTGTTGATACCAGCGGCATTCGCTCTTCCGTAAACTGGGGAGCGGTTGCCACGTTGGCATGTAAACTGAAGCGGAGAAAATTGCTGCGCGGCAGTACCGTATACGGTTTTACCGGTTTTACGCGAGTCGCGCAACTTTTTCGGTAAACAAAATGTCACGCATTTCACTCGTAACTTGTCAAAGACATCTCTATTTAAGTTTTTGACATTCAGTGTCGCCGAGATGAGGTTAGGAAGAGGTTAGGACCCAGCACGAATGTTTGACGTAAAGTTTTGAATACAAAAAAGTTAAAATGGGCCAAGTGCGTGTCGGACCACGCATAGTGTAGGGTTCCGTAGTTACCCGTCCCCTAAACCATGTCAGAAAAACAGTAAAATGTACTTCACTATTGTTAGATTTCAAAGTTACAAATGCACTAGGTTTCAAGTAATTTTTTATGGAATTATTAGGATTTTTTTACTTACCAACTTCCATTTTTTAAGTTGGTTGACTATTACGCGTTATTGTAAAGCCTACTTAGCTGTGACAGTTTTCCTTTTAAATTCATTATATATGCTACTACCATGATTTTTTACACATCTCGAAAAACAACCGTTTTGCTGGCAGAGGGGGTCCGGGCCTTGAATCTAACAAAAAATAGCACTTTAAAGCTTAATATTTCACTAACGGATCCTTGGATGGAAAAATGGTTTTCGCAAACCCTCAATATTTTTAAACGATCTATCCAACGACGGCCCACACACGGTAGACAATAAAAAAATCATCGCCATGTATATCCATACCAAATTTCAACTTTCTAGCGCTTAGCGTCTCCGAGCTAAACCGCGGACAGACAGACAGATAGACAGACAGACGGACATGGCGAAACTATAAGGGTTCCTTGTTGACTATGGAACCTTAAAAACTGCAACCCGTAGTACTTTTGTTTAATTTTATGCGACATACACAATTTGTATTATACAAAAATATGAATGTAGTATCCAAATCAAATAAATATTATGTGCAAAACGAGTATTATAGTAACAGTAAAAATTTACTTTACGTTACTACAATTATGTCAAAAACATTGGTGCTAGGTTCGTGGTGCTTCGTTGAAATTTTCACGTAGATAGAATATATCGTCATTGTAAATATACTTTGTTAACTTCAGATAATTACTATTGAATTTTTAATAGACGAGCCGGGAGGGAATCTCCCACGCAAATGACAATACCACTTCCTTATAATTTGCGGGAATTTCCTCCTCACATTATTTAATAATATCAACTTTGAAGAATAACCATAATAGAGTTTCCTTCTGCCAAATGTGAATAGCAATTTCAAATATTAGATTCTTATTGAATCCTCGAATTGGACTCTGCATGTAATAAAATAAACGAGAATTTGATATTTAAAAGATTATTACAAAGCATTTTTCTTCCTCTGAAAACCACGTACGAAACGTAGGAAATGTTCTCAAAGATGTAAAGGACGGTGCTCACTGGCGAGTTGGTACGCAAGAGGTACGCCCGGAGTACTCGCGTACTAACGTTACGCCCTACTTGTGCATTACCCCTAAAATGCTGTTGGCGCGCCATTGTGAGTTTTATTTTATTTCCCCACCTCCGCCGGGGAAATTCTAGTTTCGCTGACAGATATTGAGTTACCAGCCGAGTTTTGTCAAATAAAACTATCGTGTTTTCCCGTAGTCGCGGTAGCTGCGTCACCTAATGCTAGCGTTTGGGTTGTACATATATTTTTTGGTCTTCTGGGAACGTAAGCTTTGCGCATATCATATCGCACTGTTTGGGTTTTTACGTAGGTGGGTACTCGCATTATCGAATTAGGTCGTTGTTACGGAATAAAATTGTTATGATCATTTTATTGCTTTCGAAAGCTTCAGAAAGTAATCAGTTAATATCCAATACGAATTCTTTCATTATATGGACTACTAGCTTGTGTCAACGATTTCGCCCGCGTGAAAGTCGAAAATTTTCCCACACTTTCGGGATGAAATGAAATCCTATTCCAGGACTTGGTTGTTTATTTTTTTATTATTTAATATGGGTTTGCGCTTGACTTTAGTCTAGGTTTATCATAGATGACAGAGACAAAGTCGACGATGGAGCGAGCCTACCTAGAAGAAGCCTGTTCACTCTAATTTTGAAGAGATTAGGGTTGTATGCGTTCGGAAACACAGACGCAGGCAGAGAGTTCCACTCCTTTGCTGTGCGCATTATAAAAGACGTTTGGAAACGTTCACTTTTTTACCCGTGTGATTGGTTTCTTCCAAATATGTATAGCCGTTAAGACCTGAAAAGGTACCTAACAAATATATAGATAAACAGACTTAGTTTCGCATATATAATATTTGACGACACGGTTGGCGCAATGGTCGAGCGATTGGCTGCTGTGGTATTGTGTTGCGGGTTCGATTCCCGCGCGGAACAAATATTTGTAAGGCCTACAGACAGTTATTCCGGATCTGGCAGTTTGTGTCTGTGAGTTTATATTAAATGCACCCACGATACAGGAGGTTAGTATTGATAGATTATAAAGAAACAGTTATTTAGTTTTTTCAACCGAATTCAGACAAACTTTAATCCAGAATCCTACGAGTATGTTAGTATCGTAAAAATGCAAAGGAAAGAAGTAATTAATCTTCTCCAACGACAGCAAAAGATAGGTCGTACTACAAATGGTAACTAGAGAGCGTGTAATATGTAATACGAATATGAATTATTATTTGTGTTTGCTACGTGTTCCAGTTAGGGTGTGATTAATGTGGCTAGAATGTTCACTGTCTTGGGTACCTAGATGCCTGGTACTTCGAACATCACCAAAAAAGGTACGTATATTAAATGATAATATAGTTATTGTTCTGGCTCAATAAATTCGTCAGTTGACGTGCTTTTGTTGTTTTTTCTTCGTGGTTTCGTGTGGAAATCCTGAGGCAGGTCGAGAGCTATGAGGAACTTCCATAGACTAAAATATAGCCAACATGGAAGGACTACTGGGTTGTCAAAGTATCTTAATAAGGGCCGATTTTTCAATAGTCACATTACTTTTACCTGAGGAATGAAATGGTGGGTTGATAGCTTTTGTATGGAAAATATGTGAAACAACCATATTTATTCGTCAGCTCTGCTTGAGCGGACTAAACTGAAATAATTAAACAAAAAAAAAGTTACGGGTTGCACTCCGGGAGTGCCGACAATAGTGAAAAAAGGAGACGGGGACTTCTGGGCCTAATTGTAATAAGTTGAGGTATGGCTTAAAAAAAAGGTTATATTTTCTATTTCAAAATGTGAAAAATCAACTCAATTTACAATCTGGAAAATGAGAAATCCAATAATTAAGTTAAGGTGTAATTGGAATATCGATTTTATTATATCGATAAACGTTACAGAGTTCATACTATTTATGAAAATGCTTTCACCAGATGATTAATCGAATTATAATAATTAAATCTATTAGAATTAAAGTATTATGAGTTTTAATTTGTTAAATAGCTTCGTAATCAAGATAAATCGATTCACGTTTGCTAATCGATTATTGTAGTTTAATCTGTGCTAAATCTGACTTGACATGAAGCGAACTAAAAAGACGTAAACAAAAATCACCTCTTTAAACCCTTTATTTTGATACCCCACACGATCACGTTGGAAGAAAAGAAAATGCCCCCCCCCACAATCCTAAGGCGCCCAAAATCCATTATTTTTCAATTTTAATGTAGCCAGTGACACTCGCAAGGTTAAGACGAGTATATCGACATAAGAATCATCAAAATCGGCTTACGCGTTTGGTATCTAGAACGCTACAGAAGAACAAACATAAACACATACAAATATACATATGTATACCGATAAACCCATTACCCTCCTTCGGCAGTCGGGTAAAAAATGACAAATAGACAATCGCCTTAGAATAATAAGACAATCGCACTTCAAAAATCGGCTGTTAAGTATAGATTGTTAAGTAACCTCACTTTTCCTAAATCTCTTTTATCTCGGCTCTCAGATTGCCAAAATCTGCAAAATTTTCAGTGGTTGATTGTTAATATAGTAGCTATCAATTGACACTAATTTCATCTTTTTACATCTAGGCCCAAAATTGTTCTATGCGGGGATCGTGCGGTCCATGGCCCTTTATGGGGCCCCTGTTTGGGCGCTTACACTAAAGGGGCGACCAGCCCGCCAGCTTAACGCGTCCCAAAGGGTCATGGCCATCCGGCTGGCCCGGGGATACCGCACGGTCTCCGGCGAGGCGGCGAGCCTCCTTGCCGGATTACCGCCATGGGATCTGGAGGCGAAAGCCCTCGCGCACGTTTACGCGTGGCGCGTGGAGGCGCTTCGCCGGGGTGAAACTCCGCTTGCCGCGGCAAATTGCATCGCGGCGGACGGAGCTCCGGCAGGATACCATGGCGGTATGGAGACGGCGACTATCGCAACCCAGCGCTGGGCACGCCACAATTGCGGCGATAAGACCCCTCTTTGAGGAGTGGCTGGAGAGGCGCTACGGCGTCCTCACCTTCCGCCTGACGCAGGTGCTCACCGGACACGGCTGTTTCGGGAGGTACCTGTTTCGGATAAAGCGGGAGGACACGCCCGGGTGTCAGCACTGTGAGGATCGCCCGGAGGATACGGTGGAGCATACGGTGGAGATCTGCCCTGCTTGGGCTGAGCACCGCCGTGTCCTCGTCGAGGCGATCGGCGGCGGCAACTTCTCGCGTCCGGCCCTGGTTGAATCCATGGTCCGGAGCGAGGAGGCTTGGGAAGCGGTCACCTCCTTCTGCGAAGCAGTAATGCTAGCGAAGGAGGAGGCGGACCGCGCGAGGGAAAGGCAAGGCCTTCGTCCCAACCGCCGCAACAGGAGAAGACGCCCCGGGCGTCGGGAGTCGCAGGGCGATCCCCGGCCACCGTAGGCGCGGGCCTGCGGACGGCGAGCATTGGGTGGCTCGCTGTCCGATCACCACCAGGCCCGGGTCGATGGCGCGTTGTGTTTCACGCGCGCCTCAAAGAGATGTCAGCATAGAGGACGGGACCCGCTAGGGCCAGAGCCTGCCAGGGTTGCGGAATTTGTTCGAAAGAGTCACCGCGGCCCTGGAAAGCAAAGGGCTTTCGAAGGAACACGGATGGGTTTTAGTCAGTAAGAGTCTGACACGCCCTTCCGCTCCACCCAGAGCGGAAGAAGTCATTTGATGATTTCCCATCCTTAAAAAAAAAAAAAAAAAAAGGCCCAAAATTGTATGAAAACGTATCCGTCTCCTTTATAGCAATAAATGTTTTTTATTTTATTTATCTAGACGCGTTCGCGGTCTGCTATGTGTACATGCATATATGCACACACTATAGCTGCGTCTCGTAACGGTGTCGCGAGTCCAGAGATTTTATCTCATCTAAAAATATGCGTACCGCGCTAAAAGAAGTTTTCACTTAAAAAAAAAAATGTTGCGTTATTTGCTTTTTTTACGCAGGTTCTCGTGACCTATCTCAACTTTGTAATCGAATCACTACATACTTCCAGAAATTCGTTTCTACAGAATTACCACTTAAAACACTTGTTACGATTTACAGCAAATTTTTTATATTTTATTTCCTAAATAAATCTGATCATGTCTCAATAACCTTTAAAACTCTTTCTAAACAAAATCGAAACTGCCAAAACCTACCGGAACGGAATCTCCATTGGAAAACAATTTGGTACAACCCCGTAAGCCTGTGCTAGGCAAAAGGATTATCTTTCGTGTCAAGGAATAAATGGCTTACCCTGTATGATATGAAATAGAATCGAATAGAGCAACTATGCTCGATATGTTACACTTCTTCCATACAAACATATACTGACGTAGAACCTGTAGAACCTGACCTGTTACGATAATTTGTTTCGATTGCGTTTATAATACATGTAGCGCTATTTTACAAAAATGTCTCCGTGAAAACGCAGGTGAAGTGAACTTGATGCAAGCTGACAATTCCTAGCAATAGATAAAATGAACTATCATTTTATCTATTGCTAGGAATTGTTGAAATGAATATGAAGTAAACTATCACTTCATATTCATTTCATTGATTTCACTTCAGTTAAACAGTACTACAGCCGGTCTTTTCCTGTCAATATCTAGCCGTGGAGTGAGCATCCTAAGCTTACACGGTGAGGTCTTTACAGAATAGCACTGTTTAATAAACTGGTTGGCTGGTGAAGTGAACTGTCATTCTACTTGAAGCAATTACGTAATTGACAGCTCACTTCAAGGTCACTGCACTGAAGTTTTCACGGTGTGATGTTTACAGAATCGCACTGCTGGTTATGCCGCATGCCGGTTGTATGAGTACCTAATGCGCACCAGCCATCATTCTGAAGAATAATGAGCATATATATGTACATAAGTACCTCTTTTGGAAATCTGTATAAAATACAGGTATGAAGTAATAAAACAATCAAGAAGCTCTTTCGATATGTCATCAAATAAACCCAGTCCATAAGTAACTGCGAATCGAATTGGGCTCAATTGTTTTGCCGATAAATCCCGCTAGTGACATTTCCTACGTCAAGATGAGAACGTAAGTAAATATATTTCTTTTGGACTCTCTGAACTCGTCGGTTTTATTCCATTTCAGTGTTTGGTCCAAGGTTGCCAAGAGGTATCGTGTTACTCAGTTACCGGGTTGTGTAGGTCAGACAGGCAGTCGCTCCATGTTAAATACTGGTATTAGATGCATTCGGCTGGACTGCGTTGAGGTAGGCTGGGAAAAAGCTTTCGCGCAGATGGAGGCTGCGAAAGGCGGCTCTCCCGGCCCGCACTAGGCGCATCGGGCGTCGGAGGATACGCTGCAACTGCCCTCTTCCGGCCCCCCTAACTTGGGGAACATTAATTTATCCGGACCCGAAGTGGCGGTGTGTGGTGGTGTGGGGGGAGTCAAACATCTTACTCCCCCGCTGACTCGAGGTGGCCCGCAGAGGCGGGGACCAGCTGGGGATAACGGAAGTCGGATACGTTCTTGCGATCGTGTAGGTATCTCGCGTGGGTGGGAGATGGAACACCGGGGTGGTTTTAGTCAGTAAGAGTCTGACAGACCCCTCTATCCGCCCCAGGGCGGAGGACATCATCACATGAGGATAACCGCCGGAAAAAAAGGCTGAGATAGGCTACGCTGATTAATTGGGCCCAGAATTAAAAAAAAATGGGGACTATGTGGGTAAAGTACCCTTGAAATAATATACAGAACATTGAATTTGATCCTAGAACCTTGTTGATTTTAGCGATATTGAATTTAATTCTGGGTATTTTGATATAAATAAGGCAACCCTGATTTGCCCGAGCGCTGCTAAATTTAATCCATGTTTTTCCACCAATGTGCGGAAGCTTTCAGAAATTGAGAGGGTTCTATTTGCATCGTTTGTTTAATCAAACCGGCCTCTATATTTTGTGGGTTATTAATTTCCATAAAACAAAGCCTTGTGTTGGTTTACGTAATTATGAGTTTGTAATGGTAGTGGAATTTCGACCACTCGTACCTAAATATTCAGTCATTTGTCATTTTACTTCACGTTTAAATAATAATTTGGGGCACTGAATGGTTTTGGACCTTATATAATATTTTAAAAGTTAGTTTGGTGCTACTAATTTCATAGAATACCAATAACTAAAACTTTTAGGTCAAAGTCAAAGTCAAGTCATAGTCAAAGCGTTTATTTCAATTAGGCCATTAAACGTCACTTTTGAACGTCATCATTTACAGTTCAGTAAAATAATAGTATTAAATTAATAAAGTGACTCTACTGTCCATTCGGAAAGGTAGATTCTTATGGTGAAGAACGGACAAGAACTCTTTTCAAATAATGATTTTACTATATTTGGTATTCAAAAAATAATTTAATATTATGTGAGGACGATGCATTAGGCTCCCATTGACAGGTGCGACTTGACAATGCGATAACGTCTTATTATAGATAATATTCTACCAGTATAATATCCTTAGAACAATTTCAATAAAATACGCGACCAGGGTAAAACGTCCTCTACTTCGCGCAGTCGAGAAAAAGGGTGGTCGCTTTGTCGCGTCAAGCCTTTCTATGGGAGCCTCTAGCCACGTATACCTTTCCGGTATAACAAACCAAATTCAACCACAACTATCAAGCAAATAAACAAGCACAACTCTCCTAAACTGTGTGTAACTACAAAACATTTGTGACGCAGTCTTTGTGTCCACAGCCTAAGCAAGCACAGGTCGGACAGACAATGTAAAAGGTCCCATACATACAAATTAGATATTTGTTTAGTCACTTGAATTTCATATAGCAGCTTAAATTTTTGCGGGGAAAGTTTTGTTTATGCCGCTCATATTTTATTGGATGCTTAGGATGCGAAACAAGCGTGTTATGGAGTAAGCAAGGGTTTATTGTTTTTTATGTAAGTAGGTTTTAATCTATACTTAATATTATAAAGTTGAAGAGTTTGTTTGTTTGTACGCGCTTATCTCTGGAATTACCAGTCGGAATTGGAAAATTCTTTTTGTATATGATAGCCACATTCATGAGGAAGGCTATAGGATATACGGGAAAGGGAAACAAAGGGATATGGATATGGGCGCGTACGAAGACGCGGGCAAAAGCTAGTTATAAAAATATTTTGATGTTTAAGAAAGATTGTGAAAGAGTTCGTGATTTGGAATAAGGTGTATTAGTATGGGTATTAAGCCTGCATTGCTTGCTAGTTATTGCATTGGCAAAGTGCAACGACGATCTTCGAAGGCTAGTTGGTTGGTTGGTTGGTTGGAAGGCTAGTGTTGTATGAGATTTGACGATAGTCGAGTGAAATGTCTTGTGATTGCGGATTGCTGGGCTGACATAATGATGATGTTATCACATTGCGAAAATTAATAACATTAGACCTTCTAGGAAAAATTGGTTGTTGATAGATTTGCAATTGAAATTAATATTTCTAAATTCAACAATGCCAGTTGATGTTCAAGATACAGACAGGACAGCGTTATTTTTAAAAACATCTTCCTAATATATACCTACAAAACATAAATATATTCCGCATTACATTAGTAACTACGAGTAGTGACGTTCAGATAACTCCCTTTGTTACCGAAGCCTCCAAAACAAACGCCCTGTCATTTCGCCTCCGTTCGGCATTCGGCCAATGATTTGCCGAATACCGAGCTTCTAATCTAATTAATGATTGTTTTGTCACCATGGTCGAATTACGATCCCGCGTGTTGATCTACCACGTCCCTCAACACTTAAAATAAGCTTTGTTAAGTAAGAAATAAAGTTAGTTATCGTGTGGCAGGTTTGGTGTGCGTGGTTAGGTAGGCCTGACGTGTACAAATGGTACGCAGATGGACACAGGGTTAGATCGGGAACGACATAATTGATGGGCCGATGTGGTCGAAGCCTGGCCCAATATTGGCAGTGACACTGCCTGTATATATAAAGAGCGATGAATATTCATCAGCGGTTAGGGATATTCTTTTATCGTTGTAATTTATTGTGGGTTATTGCGGAATATTGGAAGATTTTTTTTTTGTGTACAAGAATACTGTTGTGTTCTTACTAACATAATTATCTATGCTCAATATAATAAAGCTGAAGAGTTTGTTTGTGTGTTTGTTTGTTTGAACGCGCCAATCTCTGGAACTGCCAATCGGATTTGGAAAATTCTTTTTGTATATGATAGCCACATTCATGAGGAATGCTATAGGCTATATGGAAACGGGAAATTCCTACGGGAATGTAAAAAATGGGATATGCGCAAACGAAGTCGCGGGCAAAAGCTAGCTAGAATATAAATGTCTTCTGCAAGGATTTCAATTCCTTCACATATGCTTATCATCCCGGAATTTCTATTAACCTCCCTTTTCTGCTGACATACCTGCCTGTACCGTGCGTTCCTCATCCAGGTGTTTCCCGTGAATTTGACGATGTTGTCAAAGTAACATGCTTTCGTATGACCCCTGTTATTTTCACTAGTGATGCGATAAGTGATCGAGAAAAATAAGGATCGACACTAAACCTGCAAACATAGTTTAGTGAAGGTTTAATAAACACTTTTTTAGTAAACTCGCAACTAACACTAGTTCTAAAAAGAGTTTTTTTTTGTATCCCAATTACCGTTATTTACTGACCTATTCAAATTCAATTAGAATTCCAATAAAAAGAAAACGAACAGAAAAATGGATTTAAAAGTTTGCGATCTAATGTCGTTACGTTTTGAAAGCCGAATAATTTCCTGTCCACGGCGTATCTCAAAAATATCCAAAATGCAAACACGGCAAAGCAGGCTGTATCTCCGAGTCGACCCCTGGCTATCCCGTATTATTCGCACCTCTATAAATCATAATTTACTCTATCTTGATCGTACCTCGGATAAAATGCTTGGAACAGGTATTAGCTATCAAGCGAAGAGATTCTGTGGAGACGTGATGAGTATATATTACGGGCAGGAAAAATGTTTACCATCTCTGCTGTTTCGCATGTCAGTTTACTGGAAATTAGTTCGTTTATTGCGCAAATTGTGATTGATTTCCGAATTCCACAATGTCTTCTCTTAAATTGTGAGCATGGAGATGCACTGCTCAACTGTTTTACAATGAATTTACTTGCTGTGCCATCAACCAGTAAAGAATTGACATTTGTGTTATATCCTGACGACTTATTGTAATGTAATTTATCACAACTGCCCCCTCTCATTGGTCTGGGTGTCGCAATCGCAGCGGTCGAACGTAGGGTCCTGAGATCGATTTCCAGATCGGACAAAAAGTGTTTTTCAGCCCGTTTTGAAGTGGGTGGTGTAGCTCCTTCGTTCCTCGGTCAGCACTTAATGCCGTTGGTCCTGAGCCTGATCACTCACCGGTCATTTGCGGACGAACATCTCATCGGACTATATAAAGAAACAGAGAGTGCACCTACGTTTGCGTTTGTGCATACACTTGTGCACCATAATATGTCCTATGCACTTGGCTAATCTCCGTTGAGATTGTTCACCGTGACCAAAGTTCGGACCAAGTATTATTGTAATTTAGGCAAGATTTGATGGAATGCGCTAACTTCCCAATGTAAAGAGGGTTAGGATAAAGACCAACCTAGGACGTGCCTAGGACCTTCTGCAATAATCTGTTATTGCAGAAGGTCTGAAAAATACTTACTTATTTATGACAAAGAACAGCTTTTTTGTACACAAGTCATAATATTTCAAATAGCGTGTACAACAGGCAAGCAGCAATTGTTTTGTATATTTTGAACAACAGTTTAGTGAATGTCCAATGTAAATGATAGATTGACAATGACATTTAGAATCAACCGTTCTACCCCGAATAATTTCGTTCCTTTTGTTTGTTTTAATTTGATATTTACAACGTTTGACTAAACTTCCATTTAAAATATGTCCTTTTGTTAAACAATAAACGTTATAATTTAGAGAGTCATTTAATTTATTATAATGCGTTTTACATTTTCGTACAGGAGGAATACGACGAGTAACGTGTGCTTTTATCAATTTATAGATAACTAACTTAAAATAGTTTAAAATATGGCGTCGAAAAATTTGTCCGCATCGCTGGCCACTGGTAAAGTACCCAAAAGGCTCGCAGCATTGCCTCGTTGTATGGCAATGCTTATCCTTTGTCCAAAGTAAAAGCCAGCCCTTGGGTCAAGCGAAGTGTCAACTAAGCGTCTTGAAAGATCTTTAAACAAGTGATGAGCACTCGGATCCCACGACCCGGGAGTTTCAACCCCAAACGGCTCGAAAATATAACTACCAACAAGGTTATTATATTTCCGCCGCTTGAGGTTCTCCGCAGCCGCAGCGGCAGCGCCAGCACAGCACGACACTAGTACCGTCCCACACTAATGGCCTACCCATCTTCCATGGAAATAACGACATGCCGTCCGGTCTCTTGCCATCGTCGCGTGCCAGGCCAGTGGGTGCTAACATAGCCGGCACGCCGACTTTGACAAGAGCTCGTCGGATGATGTCATTAAGATTCATGAGTGAGTCTCCAGGCCTCCACAGCCTCAGTCAAGCACGGCACATCAAAATCAATCAGTGTAGAAACTAGAATATTCCTGATTAATTTACCAGTACCGTGAACCGAGCATATAAACGCCGGTAAACTGATACTGGTAATTTTGCGGACGCCGAGGCCTCCCATACGGATGGGAAGGGTTGCTTGCGCGCCCAGGCTCGGTCATCCATGGCCACATTTAAAATTAAAGTGAGTGTATGCTTGATACTTTGGTCCATTTTGTTTAAAAGGTGGGGGTGCTTCCATAAATGGGACGCACGAAGGAAATATATTAATTTTGGGCCGAAACAGCAATAACGAATAAGAGTGATGGCCGAATGCATGTTAACTTGGAGCAATCATTCCGACACGTCATTAAAATTATGAATTTTTTCTTCTACAAAATCTGGAAAAGAATTCTCAAATATTGGGGCGGGGATTCAAGGAGACGAAGAGAGCTTTTGTCCATAATTTTAATTTATGGGGCTATTTTGGAAGTGTGAGTAGGCTGTAATTAATGTCCGCTAAAAAAATTACGCATATGGAAAAGTTCAGATCAAGTCCTATGGAATGGAATTGTTTTTTTTTTTAATTATAGGTCATTTAAAACAGTATCTACATCCCTCCAAGGGTTCCATCATCAAGATACCAAACGTTATATTTAGAATTTAGCTGTCGAGTAATTAGGTGAATAGCTAAACTAAAGATCACTGGCCCGAGGGGATCACCTTTTTGACAGCCAACTGCAGATTTCAAAAGGCCCGATATAGTAATTTAGATGGTTGTCTATAACATTGCCAGAGAAAACTGAAGATTTGAGGTATTTCATTATAGTTTCTGCCAGCAAGGTGTTTACCGAATTAAATGCATATCATTTTTTTCATTTAAGTGTATATTGTAAATAGTTGTACATTATGTATACAATAAATCATTTATAAATAATATGATCGCGAAAGTAAATCTGCCTATCGGTCATCAGAATAAAACGCCGAATTTATGTGTTTAATTTTTTTTTTCTTATTTATTTTTTAAACTTTGCACTACATTACACCTGTATCTCTATTTATTTTATTTTTATATCTATTATTATATCTACATTACATCTGTAGGCCATACAAATATTTCAGTGCGGGAATCGAACCCGCGACATGCAGCGCAGCAACCAATCGCTCAACCACTGTGCCAACCGTGTCGTGAAGAGAGTATGCAAGATACTTTTTATACCGAGAGTAGAGGATGAAATAAAATTTTCGCTTTGTCGTATCGGGCCTGTCTGTGGGAGCCTTTACGGAAACCATTCGCTGTTTTACGCGCTATGAAGCGATATATGAACCGGAAGACCCGATTTTCATGTGCTTTTTGCGCAAAATTAATTTCGGAAACAATATTATCGGAATTGTTTACTTAAATCGGGAATTTATTCATAACTGGCATATTTCATCAGATTTTTTGTTTTAAATCACTCCGTATTTACGCTGTGGTGGAGAAGTGAAGGGCTTTATGATGTTTTATGAACTTACGTTAAATAAATAATATTGTGCTGATCATTATTTTATTATTCTCTGTTTATTGTTTAACAGTGATAAATATGGTACACGCAATAATTTGAAGCTTCCAGAACATAAATCATACCCACAGTTTCGAATAAATGATTTGAATTTATTTTCAAAGAGGTATTGTCAGTCTTGATTTAATTAACGATATTTTTGTACTAGCTTCTGCACGCGACTTCGTAGGCGCATATCCCGTTCCTGTAGGAATTTCCCGTTCCCGTATAGCCTATAGCATTTCTCATGAATGTGGCAAACATAATGTACAAAAAGAATATTCCAAGTCCGACTGGTAGTTCCAAAGATAAGCGTGTTCAAACCAACAAACTCTTTAGCTTTATTATTAGTCTAGATAGATAGATAGCTTTTGCCCGCGTCTTCGTACACGCATATCCCGCTTTTTCTCGTTCCCGTATTTTTATCCCGTTCCCGCATAGCATATACACTTCTCATCAAAAAAATCGAAACACCTCGCAGTTTATGATTTGATAAGGATTATCAGAAAAATGTGTATATTTAGGAATAAATGTAAAATGTCATTTAATAGTGAGTAGTATGAGATTTTTAAATCCTAATTTTAATGTTCTAAATTCAAATTAAGTCTTCATAGGTTTCGTATTTTGTATAATGAGTAATTTTTACCCTGTATGGAATATGAAGGAAATGGGTAAAACCACACGCGTAAATGAAAAAAAATGTAAGAAACGTTTTTTTAATAACTTGTATTCCCTCCGCGAGCTCTTATTACTGCTTCCATACGGTTCTTCATCGATCGGATGAGAGTCACGATCACATGTTGTGGTATATCTCATTCCTCTTGGATTGCATTTTGCAGCTGGCTAAGTGTTTCTGGGGCTGGATCTCTTGCTCGAATTCGTCTCTTTAATTCATCCCATAGATGTTCAATGGGATTCATGTCCGGGCTTCTTGCTGGCCATACCATAATGGAGATACCGACTTCGGTAAGATAATCTCGTACGACGCCCGCGGTGTGAGCTCTAGCATTGTCGTGCATGAATATGAAGTCGTTGCCAATAAAATGTGCATAGGGCATCACATGAGGTTCAAGACACTGTTCGATGTACCGATGAGAGTTTAGTGCAGGCAGCCGTGGCCCAGATACAAAGGCAAGTTCTGTCTTACCGTCGGCGCTGATTCCTCCCCAAACCGTCCACGAACCGCCACCATAGCTGACCTTTTCTTCAATGCAGCATTGTGCAAAGTGTTCTCCGTCTCTTCTGTAGACCTTGTTCCTTCCGTCGTTACCATACAGCATAATTTTACACTCATCAGAAAACAGTACTTTGCTCCACTGAAGGTATGACCAAGTTAGGTGCTCGCGTGCAAAGTTAAGGCGCGCTCTTCGATGGTCTGCAGTTAATTTCGGCCCATTCGCTGGCTTATGCGGTGCCAATCCGCGTTCCTTCAACCTTCTTCTTATTGTAGAGTCACTTACAGCTACTCTTCGTACAACGTGAAGCTGCTGCTGCAGTTGAAAAGCGTTAAGGCGTTGATTTCATAAAGAGGTTGTTACAATAAATCGATCATCTCGCTCAGAAGTGACCCGATTCCTGCCAGATCCTGAACGGCGCGTGAACGAACCAGTCTCCCGATAGCGTTTGTAGACTCTATGAACAGATGATAAGCTTAGATGCAATCTTGCAGCCACAACACGCTGACTAAGTCCAGAATCCAGCAATGCCACCACTTGGGCGGCTTCTGCGGGCGAAGTATCCATATGTTTTAGAAAAAAAAGTTTTTTCAGACGTCCCAAAGTCACAGTAAATGAAATAAGAAACAAAAAGTTTAAAGACAAGCGCTAATTTTAGTTTTTAAACGAGAAACGTACTCCAACCCTAAATACACATTTGTCTCAAAACAGTGATTAATTTCATTTATAGGATAAACAAATGAAATTCTAATTTCGAATTTTGATTTTTTTCTTCTTACTGTAATGACCAAACTGCCAGCTACACAATAATGTTTTTTTTTTCATGGAATTAATTCTCTTTTGTAAAAAATTAGGACAAAAACAATAAAAACGAAAGTGTTTCGATTTTTTTGATGAGAAGTGTAGCTTTCCTCATGAATCTGTACTTCGTACTTCAAATCAAAGACAAACTTTCGAACGAATGACTATTCAAACTGTGAAGTAAATAAAACTACTAGATCCAAATTCAAGTAGAATCTTAAATTCGTACTTCAATAATCAAAGACCGAACCAACACCAATCTACCCAAACAAAACAACTTTTTTCTACCAATTTTGAACAACAGAACCAATCAAACAATCAAGACCTATTTTACGACACAATTTAGAATTTTCACACCCTAGCTACTTAACTCTAATCTGTTTGGAAACATGGGTGAGTGTCAATATGCCGCAGAAATTTTTAACACCGCCATTCAGAAAATGACGTCAAATGCACTAAGCCATCTATCAAACATGGAGTTTAACTATCACCAGTAGTTTTATTTTTAGCCGACTTTAAAAAAGGAGGAAGTTCTGAATTCGTCGGAACCTTTTATTATTTTTATTTTTTTATGTATGTTCCCCGATTACTCGAAAATGGCTGGACCGATTTGTATTATTATTTTTTGTTTGATAGGGTATACTTTCCAGGTGGTCCCATGATCATCAGGATCTGATGATGGGATCCTGGAGAAATAGAGAGAAATCTTCAAATTATATAGGCACACTTGAAGCGATTTGGTCGTTTTTGGAAGAGTACTTTCCCGGAGTGGTCCCATTTCAATTTGGTGAAGATCTGATGAAGAACTTCGGAGATACGCAACGGAACTCCTCAATAAATTATAGCAAATGGACTGGGATTGCTGAAATCTCACGTCTGTCTATTGTTTACACCAGTTCATAACATAACGCCAGTACGCTGCGAAGGGGTAAGCACATGTGAGCCACTAAAAAGTGAAAAAAATACTTTTCACAAAAAATACAACCGACTTCCAAAATATATACTACAAAATATAAAATAACTTTAATTTCGGAAGTCGGTGTCAAAAAACGAAAAAACAACAAAAAACACCGACTTCCGAAAATAAAGTTTTTTTGTAAAAAGTATTTTAGTCTTCAGATGGCGTTGCGAGTATGTTAATTGCGTGAGTCGTGATATTTTACTTCTCGAACACTTTAAATTCGCAAATCTTTTAATAGAGTGAACTGATAGCGATGAAACAAAAACAAAACGATACGTCAAGTTACCCACAATTTCTATGTATATAAGTATCTACATTGGATTCGACCATTTTACGTGATGCATGCACATCCAAACAGACAAAAATTCCAAAAATGCTGGAAATGGGTTCTATTATCTCTGATCCTTTAACACCCTGGCTATTTTATTTCGAAATATTTTCGATGAACAAAAAAGATTTTTCTATTGATTTATTACATGTATATGTCACCGGAAAATTGCAGACTCCGTAAGATTGTAATAAACCATTATTAGATTACAATTTCTCGATATATTATTAATACATCGTTTTCTATACAATAAATCCCTTCCAAATTCAATAGTTTCCAATATATCCGTATCTTATTTAAAAAAATAGTTTACAATTTCACGCGATATTTTACAATCTTACGGCGTTTGCCATTTTCCGGTGACATATGTACCTATATATAGTTTTCCACCCCTTCCTCTTTCAATTCATCGTCTACATCTGGGGGGCGACTCTCTAAACCCGAATCGGCTTCGGTTCGGGTCGGTTTGGTCGGATCGGGTTCGGAACTAATCATAAGTCCGTTGGTGATACGGACTAGAATACGCTCGCAACTTAGCCCGAAACTACGGACTTGGGGCTTAGAGAGTAGCCCCCCTGACCTCCTGAGAATCAAACACTATATTTTTTGCCACACCTCCCTGCCATATATTTCAAGCCGCCATCTTTATTCAGATGGGTAACCAGTGTAAACAAGATGTAAAGGCAGGTCATGCGTGTGGCGGGTTGAGATTCTTACGTGACCCGACGTGACTCTTTTGTGATACAGTGTCGAGTTAGCGGGTCACCGGCTGTGGTGTAGGTTTTGTTTTCTGAGTGTACTGTTTAAACATTGGCTGGTTAGTAGGTCTAAATGGTGATGTGACACATTAAGAATATTTAGTTCAGTTAATCAATGTAGGTTTAAAAGAAATTAAATATTCTTAACCAATGATTTCGACCTTGCAAAAAACCTTGCATAAGCTCTTCACAAAGCAAAGCGACACTGTTTTTCAGAAACTCGAAACATATTGTAACCCTTTAATTTTATCACCAATTTCATCTTTTAATAAAAATAGTTCGGATTCCTTTTGTGCCTTCGAGGAAAATGGTTTTAAAATTTTCAATTATTGAATGGCAGACATATTCATTTCGTCCTTTACTGCATTACTTTCGTTATTTCAATTACGGACAGTGCTTTAAGCTATGAGCACCTATGTATAAATAATTTAATCTGAATTGCGGGACAGATTGAGGCATTACATATTTTTATTTTCTTTTTGGATGAGAAATCATCAAATGACTTATACTGCTCTGGGCGGAGCAGGAAGGACTGTTAGACTCTTACCGACTAAAAACACCCATGTTTCTTCAAATGCCCTTTGCGTTCCAGGGCCGCGGTATCTCTTTCGAACAATTCTGCAACCCTGGCAGGACGGATTGAGGTATACGAATTAAGTTTGATGTTATTGTGAACTGTCAGTCCTCCTTTGTACTGTATGAAATGTAGTCATCTGTGTAACTGACAAGCATTGTATTAATGTCTATATGGATGTTGTATGTGATAATCACTGTCCGTAATAATAATATCTTGGGACAACTCACACACGGTCATCTGATCCCAAACTAGGTAGAGCCTGTGCTATGGCAACCAAACAACTGATAAACATACTTATATATTTTTAAATATATACATATTATAGACAAATTACAACCAGACACAGAACAAATGATCATTCTCATCACACAAAGATTTGTCCTGGGTGGGAATCGAACCCAGTCAGGGTCGCTAACCACTCGACCAACAGGCCAGTCATAATGGCCTGAAGAAGTCGTTTGTTCAGTGCAGTTGTTAACGTTAACAGGTTGAAATGATTTTATCTACTTATAAGGTATTGTCATGCTATTCAACATTATGGTCATTATAAGTTTCCACATAAGTATCTAACATAGGTTTTCTTCGGCTAGTAAAAGATATATTTTCAGAAGGACCGGCTATGAAAATACGCACATTGGGGTCTTATACTGAAGACTAATTTTCGACATTAAAATCTAGAAATATATTCTGAAACTACCTATTGTGTCTATCCACTAATATGCTCTCCTAAAAAGTTACTTCACGAAAACCATATTAATAATAATATAATAATAATAATATATCCTGGGACAACTCACACACGGTCATCCGATCCCAAACTAGGCAGAGCCTGTACTATGGCAACCAGACAACTGATAAACATACTTATATATTTCTAAATACATACATATTGCCTTCCTCAAATTACCTTTCTGTTAGCAAAACTTATGTATTTGCTAGTCTTCATGTATTTTTCTGGACAATAAAGATTATTATTATTTCCTTTATTCATTTGTATATACATATAAATTACATTTTTAAATATTAAAATACAGAGATATAAAAATATTTAAAAATATAAAAAATAGTAGCCCACCGGTATCGGGAACTGGGTCCAAGCTACCGGTGGTCAGGGCCCCTGAGAGAGGAACCTCCTAACTATGCGTGCCGTGTCCAGGAGTACTGCTTTCTGGATCAAGCCCTTGATCCAGCTGCCCAACGAGAGCCTCTTTAGATGTTGGTCGAGGCTCTTGGCAATTATGCCATTGGCCGTCACGACTATCGGCACAATGACTGCTGTGTTCACATCCCACATGTCGACAACCTCGCGAGCCAAGTCAAGATACTTCGTTTGTTTATCTTTCTCAGTCTTCACGAGGTTCACGTCATGAGGGACTGCTATATCAACAATCATTGCGCGACGCTCTAGTCGATCTATCACCACTATATCAGGCTTATTGGCAATAATAGTCCTGTCAGTGATGATAGACCGATCCCAATACAACGTGCAATTGCCATTTTCGAGAACTGGGTCGGGCACATACCTATAGTACGGTACCTCCGATTCCACAAGATTGTATTTAAGAGCAAGTTGCTGGTGTATAATCCTGGCTACAAGGTTGTGCCTGTGCAAATAGTCTCCGTTAGCCAGACTAGAACAACCGGAAATAATGTGGCGGATGGATTCCCCGGGCCGGTGACATGCCCGACATATGTCAACCGTACCGTCCTTCACAATGTATTTCCGGTAGTTGTTCGTCATCATAACTTCGTCCATAATCGCACAGACAAAACCTTCGGTATTATTATTATTATTATGTATCTCATAATGGATTATGACGTCACAAATATACATTTAATTAAATGTCCCCACAATAACTCATGCGCAATAAGCCACTGAAATCATTGTTGGTGTCACTACCTTTTGTGGCTCCGAGTTTAAAAAGGGTCAAGAGTATACATATAATGGGAAGAACAATTTACACATACTACCTACCTATATACGCTGTTCTCTTACCCCTATATACGTATTAATTAAAAGTCATGGTGTCCCTTTATTAATTAACGTATACGTGTACTTTTGGGACACGGTAATTCCCGGATTACCTGAGTTTCAATTTACACGTTACAGCTAATTTACTCTCGCTTCACTCGACGGCCGCCATATTGTGCGTTGAAAGGCTCTCGGTACGGTAACGTTCTGTATTAAAAGTTAGCTGGATTAAGTGTCATTATTTAGTGCTGCTGAAAGCCTGTTGTCAGCTTTATACTGTGTGTTTTATGGTTAGTATATTTTGCTGCTTTGATTGTTAAATCAGAGTGAACAGTATTTTTTAATATAGCTATGATAGAATATTATTAATAAATAGATATTGTTTGGTCTTAGTTCACTTTTTAAGAAATAATAAAAATATCCATTACAAAAAAAATATCCAGCTTACAAAACAAATATTTGGTTTTTAAGTAGGATAAGTATTTGTATATTCATCCAACGTTTAAAATCAAATAAGTTCAACTGATCAGCTTCGATTGTTCATTGGGAACTTCCACCACCAAATAGATAATTCCAAACCACAAAACCTCGCTCTGAAAGTAAAGCCTCGTAATCCCTCGGTCTACCTGTCATGAAGCTGTCAGTTGACTCCTCAAGCGTCACCTGTCGTCTATCAATTGGGAGATAGTTGGATCTCTGATATTCACACCGAAATGTACCACTTGGAAATTGCGGCCGAGTTTTTAATTGGCCGAGTAGTAACACTAGATTGAAAAGATCCTATCATCATCTAAGAAGCTATTAACACCTAATTAACTAAATTGAATTGAATTATATTATATAAAGCTATCACAGAGATCTGTGAACTCCTACCACAGTCCTTTTCTCTATTATTCTTTTGTGAATACGTGGATTCGTGAATAATTGGCGTGGGGTACATGTTTGTGATTTAAATCTGAATGTCTTATTTGTTTTAAGCATATAACTGGTTCTTGTCCCCAATAAATAATATAAAAATAAAATCAGCTTCATAAAATTTCTACAACAGTCATAAAAGCATATTGTTTAGGTACGAACATTGTCGAGCTCCCAATCATTCATTTTAATTCAGTATTCATTCAGCTTGAAATACTATATAGACCTAAATGCGGCAGTATTAATTAGTCATTCGATCAATGTATTTGAGGTTTCTACAATTACTTAATTTTGGTTGGATGTGTTATTTCAGACTAAAATACATTTAACTGTAAGGGTTTATTGCTTCGACCTATTTATTGCTTCTAGTACTTGTTACATAAATGAAATGTTTTAATGTTTAAAAATATAGCTACAACTTAGTCCGCCCGTTAAAATATACTGGACTAAGATCCCGCCAGACCTCCCTTATTTTCGCACTAACAAAACGTGTGGGATAGAGTAGTGTTAGTATGTACTTTAAACATACGCACATCTACTAGCCTGGGCCGACGGCCGATTACCAGGTATCCGGGCAAAAGCCATTTAATCACTTTTTTTAAGTCTCGGTGCTGACTTTCATGTATGTTTTACAGAATATTGTTAAATAATTAGTAATTAAATAATATTTTAACGACTGATTAGTCATTCAAGCGAGATGCATAGTACGAGGGCATAGTTTATTTAGTAGGTGCAAAATAACGAAAGCTCATATCTGCCAGGATTTGAGAGGCTGCAAAACTACCTCCTTGACTAGCTGAAACATCTTTGAAACATCACAAAAAAAATAGTTTTCGGCCCAAGCTAGCAGGTATACGTTAGAAGTACATACTAAAACTACTCTATCCCACATATTTTGTTAGTGAGAAAATAAGGAAGGTCTGACAGCTCTGGGATCTCAGTCTATACAACAAATTCGCCAACTTGCATTCAGTTCGAGTACCAAACTCCAACATATCAATCTCTGTAACTCCCAAGTGTCTGTCAGAAGCACATCTCAATAGTTTAAAACGCATTAGAATCTGTCTATCATTGTCTCAGTGATGGATCCTTGCATAATATCCCTTTCGAAGTGACATTCATTATGGCGCGTACTCGAGCGACTGGATACGACATTTGTCTAGGGCGGGTATCTAGTAAACTCGAAGTAATCTACCATTTGTAACCGTCTGGGGGCTTCCTTCTCTGTTCTAAGACAAATTGTTCGAGTGAGGGTTGGCGGGTTGACCTCAGACTTGTACCGATGCTATATGTGTATGTAGGTGTAGGTACCTTTCTGCTTTTGTTTTAACTAGATCGTTACACATATAAACATTTAAAGGTATGTAAACGTTTTCAATGTAGACTTATTGTGCTCTTTTTTACTGATACATAAAAGCTAAGTGGATTTGCATATTTAATGAAGTACTCCATATAAGCTTTTTATATTGAAATACTTTGAAGGTTTGTTTATTTTCCGTCTGAGCATTAAAGGGAGGTTGTTTTTGATTTACGGTAAATAATAAAGGTGCTTATAGCCGTGACAAAGGTCTCCTCCCCTTTGATGTGACGTTGATTGTATCGAGTAATGATTTAGGGCTATTAATAAGCGTTGTTTAAGGAAATGTTGTTTAAATTGATAAGGTATAAGTAGGTAGTATAATGATGTTTGTATTTTTACTAACGTCTGCCAGCGGCATCGCCCGCGTGATTATCGAAAATTATCCCAAAAATTATCGTAAGTCCTATTACAGATGCCTAGTTTTACCCAAGGAGAAGAAGAAGTAAGAGGTAACAAACAAAAAAAACAGATTCACCTTCGCATTTATAATATTAAGTTAGGATCCCGGCGTCCGGTGTTTTACTGTCTTCTGGGATGGTAAGTTTTCTCCGCTTAGGTTGAACTCTATCTGTATGCTCAGTTTCATCAAAATCCGTTCAGCAGTTTAAACGTTAAAACTTTCCATCATAAATACGTTAAAAGTTATAACATTGTATTTTATAATATCAATGTTGTACAAAGTTTGTCACAGCTTTGAATATCCGTTTTACTCGTGTATCCTTTATATTTTTTAGTTTTTATAGCCTCCGGTAAACCTGCAAGCCAGGGTGCATCAGAAAAGGCTTATAGGATTTTGTACATATTCGCACACTGGATTAAATTTTATAAATTGGATAAAAATTGAAAACTTTGTACCACTATTGTGTCAAATAAAATCCGGCTATTACAAAAGATTTATTTTTAATAAAAACATATAGTGAATCAAATCGGTTTTGATGAAATCCTCATGGTTTTGACTGTAAACGAATTTCCGGTATAAATAAATTAGTAAAAAATTTGATCCGATTTGTGTGGATACGAGATGAATTCAATTCAAATTGGATGTAGTAGAATGTAACGTGACTATGCATGCTTTAGAATTGATCGTGCAGAGAATGGGATTTCGTATGGTAGGACATTGTTCGTATTGCATGTAAATTAGTGACTTTACATGGCCCATTGAATGTGAAGTGGGGATTTTACATGTTCTATCGTGGTTCATCATTATTAATCACTTTATTAACTTGTTCCTTGGTTCTAAACTGGTATATTCTAATCGCAAAATTACAGTGTATTTTAAGGACCTGAGTGGTGGGACTTACGAGTGTAGCGGAGTGTTAGTTATTAGAAATTTTCAGAAACAGCTCGGGTTAAGTAAGATTGCACCCACAGATAATTTTGTTTATCCATTATTGCACCATATCTATAATATACTAATATGATAAAGCTGAAGAGAGATTGTTTGTTTGAACGCTAGCACGTTCTCTCTCTGATCTCTGGTACTACTAGTCGGATTTGGAAAATTCTGTTTTTATATTTCCCGTTCCCGTAGCCTTCCTCATGAATGTTCATGAGGAAGGCTACGGGAACGGAGAAAAACGGGATATGCGTGTACGAATTCGCGGACAAAAGTTAGTTACTTATATGAAAGCTTCGGGACGCAGAACGTTGCGGTATGCGTTGAAGGACACATAATATTCCTCATCGCTGACGCACACTGCGATGGCTCAAAATACCATTCTTGAAGTTTTACATCACCCATTACATCTTCGTTCTTATAACATCAAAACTCAAACTTAATCGAACAGCACAGGAGATGAAATTAAGAGAGAGAGAGAAATAAAAATATGAAGTTTTCTGAACCACTTTGGATGAATGAGTTAAACGGATACTCCGATTCAGAATGTGAAACACTGATTTTCGATATAACAGTAAAAAATAAATCAAGCTTTCTCTCTCAATTCGACATCGTAACTATTACAGAAATTGTCTCTAGAAAAAGCGATGTGGACATTGCTTTTACACCAAAGTTGTAACAAAAACATATTACCGCAACATGTTTTGCTACCAATATTGTTACTAGCATTTTATTGGTTTCTAACAACAGTCGCAAAGTTGCATATATTCCACCACACGAGTTTTTGCAAGCCTTTTGTCGAGAGAGTTTTCTGGACTTACAATAGCGAAATAATTAAATGATTAGAAGAAACAGTGTAAGTAATAACATAGTATAACGCCTGTTTTCCTCAATAAGTTTGACACTCTTATTTCGCCAGATATTTTATTTTCATTAATTTTAGACTTGCTGTTGACCATAATCTCGTCTGATGAAAAGTGATGCTGTGGTTGAAGATGAAACACGCTTGCCTTGGAAGTAACCTATTCATTCACTTTTGACGTAAAGCCCCTCTTATTAAGCTCTTGATGCTCAGGTTGTAGCTATCAGGGAGTTTATTCATGTTTGCGCCCAAACTTCTCACACCGGAACCATGATGGTTTTAAGACGTCAATGTAAAACACCTGCCCCCAGAATTAACATAACGCTGTGAAAATATAAAACTGCAAAAAACCCTTTATAAAAATCTCAACGGTGCACCTCTTAACGGTGCTTGCTACGTTCTACTCAAGTTCCTATGACAATTATCTTCTAGAAATGTCTACAACAAACCTTTTAGTGTCGTACGCGTTGAGCTGCGAGGATTATCTTAACGGAGTGACGTTTTATTGTTGCAAATAAAAGCTAGCGGAACGGAAGGTGTACAGCACGCAGTAAAACTAATGTTGGCAATTAATCTAGGAATGCTTTCACGCGATCTCTTTAAGTTTAGATTAAGTTTTAGTACCGATTGTGTGCCTAAGTGTCTATTGATTGAATTTGACAGTCAAGCACTTTCGTTATTTTTGGATACTTGATCGACTGAAATCAGCCTACTAATATTATAAATGCGAAAGTTTGTATGGATGGATGGATGTTTGTTACTCTTTCACGCAAAAACTATTGAATGGATTTTGATGAAATTTGGCACAGTGGTAGATTACAGTCTGAAGATTTTTTACACTGGAAATATGTTTCCTTGGGATAATTTTCGACATTCACGCGGGAGGAGCCGCGGGCGGCAACTAGTACTAAATATATTATATGAAGACTTCCTACAGGTTACTTATATTTACTGGCATTAGGTTTAAATCAAAGACCCGATTTACGTAAAAATCAACTAAAACACAGGAAAGAAATCAGCTGTTTAGTACCTACATTTTTCTTCACATAGCTCGGCAAAATGTAAGGAAAGGTTTTTTTTCTTTTTTGGGAGTGTATTTATTGAAAAGTAACCCTGTAGAACATTTTCTTTCCTGCCAGGGTTGCAGAATTTGTTCGAAAGAGTCACCGCGGCCCTGGAACGCAAAGGGCCTTTAGGAGGAACACGGATGGGTTTTAGTCAGTAAGAGTCTGACACTCCCCTCCGCTCCGCCCAGAGCAGAAGGAGTCATATGATGATTTTCCATCCATAAAAGAAGAACGTTTTCTTTGTGATGTGAGGGATTTTGACAGTTGTGATGGTGACATCTTTCATTACAAAGATGATGGAGCTTATTTTATAAAGAGGTGGAAGAGGTTATCTCTGGAAATACTGATTCCATTACAAACATTTTTTTAATTGATTGAAACTATTGAAAGCTAAAAAACGAAGTAGCGAGCAGAAGCTAAACAAAAGCTAAAAATAAAGTTTGTAAGTAAGCAAATCCAAGGAAGCCCGAGATCTTTAGTCGATAAATAACAAAAAGAACAAGAACCAATTATAATCCGACATGAGATTGAACTTTGAACTGATTTAATTGAAGAATCTTTCAGAAAGGTCAAAGTTCCTTGTTAATGTATATTAACTACATAGTCCTTATCCCAGGATTCTAGCTATGTTATGATTAAGTGGCTAAATATAGCTCAGTCACTTAGATTTGTACCTAGGGACTGCCAAAGCGAGTAATCTAAGGAACGATAATTTAGATCGCTCATTGTAGCAGAAATCGGGTAAAATATCTAGAGATGGATTCGTCGAATTTCAGTATTCCTGACATAGCCTAGTCTTTTCCTAAATATGTGGATATATAACCGAATGTATCTGAGTACCAGTATTTTACACAGAGCGATTGCCTATCTGATCATCACAGTCCAGTAACTTAGTAACACGAAACCCTGCGATACGAAAATCATTGTGGAGAGGGGGGCTCTACAACACTGTTTTCAAGACACTGACTTATTCTTAGGAACTCTGTTAAGAGATTGTTCAGGCACGAAGCTTATTACTTGCCTAACCGTCAACTGCTCAACCTGCCTCACCGATCATTGTTTGATTTTAGTCTTGCTGTGTATTACTAACACTAGATATGAGGAATTTACAAACAAAATTAATAACATCATTCCAAAAAGAAAATACTTCTCTAACCAGTCCTTCAGGACAAAAAAAAACAACAGAGTGGTTATGTTCAGATGAAGTGGAAGGAGTGGAGTAGTAGAGTAGCGTAGGGACTCCATTTTCCGCACTTAGACTCCCATTCGGTACGTTGTGCGTAGATGTCCTGGCTAGGTTAGCAAGCCTAGCTCCGCCCAGAAGCACAGAAGCTTCTTGGGAGCCTCACAGGCTTCGCGGAGCGTCCTCACCGTTCCGAGGATTTGTTCACGTTGGGTAGCCACGGCCTCGCATTCCAGGATGACGTGGGCGGCTGATTCTTCCGCGTCAAGGCAGCCCCTGCAGAGTGGGCTGTCCGTGGCGCCTATGTTAAAGAGATGTTTGTTAAAGGGGCAGTGGCCCGTAACTGTCCCTGTTATTATTCTGAGGTTATTTCTACTAAGGCTGAGGAGTCGTTTTGTTAGTCGAGGATATAGACTTGGCATTGAAGTGGGAGGAAATAATATCGTTCAATAAAATGCGGTGTCGATTATGTCAATGTGCCGTGACCGACGCCATATTCGTGATAGCAATGGTGCATAAAATAGTAATAGTTTGAAATCTTTTGTGAACACTAGAATCCGATTTTCTTATTCCGTCTGAACCGATTTCTCTGAAACGATAAGCTGCTGACAAGCTCAATATTTATATTTTATTCCAATTCTTCACGTTCGGTGAAATATATTACTTTAAAGCTGGTATTACAGGCTCGTTCTGGGAATGATCCATTTCATATCAGTTTATGTAAGAATGTTATTTACTGTTCATAATAAGTATCTAGATGATAATTTTAAGGTATTTGTAAAACCTTCAGTTTAAAAAAACACTCGATACACATAGTAAGAATCAACTTAATTTATCTTTAATATTAATACCATTTTGCATAGATCAATATTTTATTTATTTATTATTTATTTATTTAAACTTAATGTACAATAGTGGTACATGGGCGGACTTAATGCATCAAGGCATTCTCTACCAGTCAACTTTTGGGTTAAAAAGACTACACTGGTAGGTTTACAACAAATAAAAATAAAATTTAAAATATAATTAATATTTTGTGTAACAATCTAAAATAAATGCCTAATTAAGCTTTTTTTATTTAGTATCGTCATCATCATCATATCGGCCAATTGTCATCCACTGCTGAACGTAAGCCTTTTTTTTTGTGGAAAAAACGCCTAACGCATGCCACGTCGTCCGGGGAGACGACGTGGTGGAGGTGTGAAGGTGGAAAACTTCGTCTGTGCACCTACTTTTGCCTTGATGGATGGGCCGCGAGAACTGCTACGCATGACATTCGCGACCCATCCAGCGTGGCCCACTTCTGGGCTCCCTCTTTTTTGCCCGCTTCCGGGCTCCCTCCTCCTTCAGCGATATCCGAGTGCACTGGGAACGTAAGCCTCCCCCAAAGAGCGCCTGCCATCGTCTTGAGCGGTCCGCATCCATCCGCTGCCAGCCACCTTCTTCAAACATCGATCCATCGTACTGCAGGGCGTCCCACACTACGTTTGCCCATACGCGGTCTCCACTCTAACACAGGTCTGCTCCGTCAATCGTCTGTCCGTCTACAGACATGGCCGGCCCACTTCCACTTCAGCATGCTGATTCTACGCGCATTGTCGGTAACTTACGTTCTCTGGCGAATAACTTCCCAATCCTCCTCCATACCCCTCCAGGTTTTTGGCTTAAGCTAACTTGAACCAGCCCTTGCGGTTGGCGTCTTGTCTCACCAAGTCACCACCTCTTCCTCAAATAAATCATTTGATTCTAAAAAAAAAAATAAATTCATCTTTTGTATATACCTAAAGCAAGAAGTTAAAACATGAATAAAAAGAAACAAAGATATTTCCTTCGAGAAGTATTTGCTTTCTTGAATAGATAGTCTAGGCACATTTCCTACCAATGCCGCAATGACCGCGTTTTTACACCCTGCACATCTGAAAAAAAAAATACGGTGCGAGTCGGACTCGCGCACGAAGGGTTCTGTACCATTATCTATAACGGCAAACAAATCCAAATCATGTCTGTTGTAACAGACATGATTTTTGTTTGCTATTTGTAATTGATATTTGTTTGCCGTGAGCCCCCTTAAATATTTATTTTATTCTGTTGTTTAGTTATAGCGGCAACAGAAATACATCATCTGTGAAAATTTCAACTGTCTAACTATCACGGTTCATTAGATACAGCCTGGAGACAGACGGACAGCGGAGTCTTAGTAATAGGGTCCCGTTTTACCCTTTGGGTACGGAACCCTAAAAACAGCAATCGATTAAATTAAATTGTATAACAGTGACAATCAAACTTATGGCCGTGGTGTGTTTGTTGATGTCTGTGTCGGTGACGTTGATTGATGCCGTGTCGTGCACCAAATTGTAAACTTGGCACAAACAATTGCCAAGCTGGCCAAAATTGGCCCACAGGCACCGCAAAGTTTGTGTATTTTTTTTCCACTGTTTAAATCGCTTTAAAATATGAGATAGTGTCGGTTTTGTGTCTGTGGAAAATATTTGGTTTTTCTAGCTTTATATCGGCCGTAGCGATATCTAAATCCAGTTTGACAGCTCAAACCCAATTACAGCATGATTATTTATTTTGGGTAGCTAACAATTATTGTTTACACAACACATTAAATTTATTTGTTACGCCTACATTTATAAGTGTAACAATGACTTATTATAGGCTAACACCACATTCACTATATCGGGTTTAACAATAAATCATTAGTTCATTATTTACAATGCAATATTAAAAAAAATAATATAATAAAAATATTAATATCATGATTTATGACTGACTAGGAAGCTTTACAGTTTCAATATAAAACATGATCATTGCCATTTATTTAGGGTTCTGTACCTGAAAGGCTAACCAACTTTACCCTGTTACTGAGCTTCCGCAGTCCGTCCGTCTAACCGACAGCGAGCTGTATCTCAAGAACCGTAACAGTTAAAATTTTCGCAGTTTTGTAATATTACCTCTATAAAAACAAATAAAAAATAACGATTAAAGGGCACCACACAAGATAGAAGATCCTTTTTTGATGTGTAATATCTTTTCTCTCGCTTTACTGCAATCTGTGGGAGTGATTTCGTGAAATGGGACGGAAGTGTGTAACAGGAAGCCGAGGAAGAGCGAGCTATTTGATTTGACCAATGAGCGCGCGCTATTTGATTTGACCAATGAGCGCGCCCTATTCGATTCGACAAATGAGCGCGCGCAGTGATCGAGTTGGCTGTCAGTTGGTACTTTTAATGCTTATGTTGCTTTATACCAAGGTGAGACGTCAGATGTTATACACCCTATGCGACTACTGTAAGACCCGCTTTTTTTGTCTTGATTGTCATAGAAAAATAGCTTTTGAAATATTCTATATTTGCTTCTTTAAGATAAACACAATTTTAATATTTGTTGATTCTTTAAACGTTCAAACAAAACAAACGACGACAACAAAACGACGGTTTCTTTTTCAATATAAAACACAGACAAGTGCACGTATTTTGTGCGTGACTTCGTTTGCATTATAATTGCTTGTTTTATTAGATTTTATTTAAAACAAGCTTTTGTCCGCGACTTCGTGCGCGCATATCTAGTTTTTTCCCGTTCCCGTATGGTCTATAGCTTTCCTCATGAATCTATACTTTGAACTTCAAACCAAAGACAAACTTTCGAGCGAATTACACTATTCTAACTTCGAAGTTAATAAAACTACTTGTCCAAATTCAAGTAGAATCTTTACTTCGTACTTAAAACCAAAGACCGAACCAACACCAACGTTTTTTAGACCAATTTAGAACCATTCAAAAAATAACGTCAAATACACAACGCCATCTTTTGAACATGGAGTACAAAAGTACAACTGTCAACAGTAGTTCTATTTTTAGTCTTCAGATGGCGTTGCGAGTATGTGGGTTGCGTGTGTCGGGATATTTTACTTCTTGAACACATTAAATTCGTATATCTTTTGAAAGCGTGAACCAATTGCGATGAAATAAAAACTAAATAATATGTTTATATTTAAAATGTACCTACATTGGTTTCGTAAATTTTACGTGATGCATGCACATCCAAACATACAAATAGATAAAAAAATCCAAAAATGCTGGAAAAAGGTTTTGTTGGTTATCCTTAAACACCCTGACAATTTTTTTTCGAAATATTTTCGATGTACTAAAACGATTTTTCTGCAGATTTATTATATGTCTAAACTAATATCTAAACTAATTATAAAGATGGCACGCGAATCGTCGCGACATGCCGTCCGGTCTCTTGCCACCGGACGGCATGTCGTTATTTCATGGAAGATGGGTAGGCCATTAGTGTGGTACGCTACTTGTGTCGATACTCTTGCGCCATCCCATCTTCCTAGCTCTTCGTGCTGTGCTGGCGTTGCCGCTGCGGCTGCAGAGAACCTCAAGCGGCGGAAATATAATAAACTTGTTGGTAGTTATATTTTCGAGCCGTTTGGGGTTGAAACTCTCGGGTCTTGGGGTCCGAATGCACATAACTTGTTTAAATATCTCTCAAGACGCTTAGTTGACACTTCACGTGACCCAAGGGCTGTCTTTTACCTTGGTCAAAGAATAAGCATTGCCATACAACGTGGCAATGCCGCCAGTCTTTTGGGTACACTGTCAGTCGACAGCGATGCGGATGAATTTTTTGACGCCATATTTTAGGGTTAATTTAGTTAGGAGTTTTTATTTTTATTTGTAGTGTATATAGTTAGTTAAGTATTTATGGAATAAAGATAATTACAGTTGTTGCGATAATAAACAGCTTAAATTATGAAGAGAAAAGTTTTGTTTGTTTGTTACAATTTGGCTCAAAAACTATTGAACTGATTTTAAGAATTTTTTCACCGTTAGAAAGCTACATCTTCACCAAGTAACATAGAGTATATTTAATTCTAGAAATAATTAAGGACCCCTACTAAAACTTGAATTAAAAAACCCAAGGTGTAAAAATATTGTCATAAAATGTCTTTCATCGCATGCGCTGCGAAAACTATTGATGATACATAAAAATAATGCACTACGTAATTAAAGTACTCATTATTACCTAGAAAATAAATCCAAGAGGCCATATGTCTAACTATGAAGGTTAAGTCACAGTGACCGCTTTTTGTTAAAATGATTCAATCAAAGCCCAGTTGAAAGAAAAACTGATGATTTTGATATCAAGATAATAATCGTTTTCCATTTAAATGATTTGATAATTAAAGCTGATTATGTACGTATAAATTACACTTTAAATTATTTTAATCAGACCTTTCATTTCAAAGTTACGACGGGTATAAAAATGCTCTAAGTAAGAAAAATCCGATGAACTTGAAACACGGCATTAATGATTTAGATAAAAAATAAGAATAACATATATGTGGATTTTTCGAAAATAAACCCTTTAAGGGTCAAAAAGGGATGATGCAGTTTTTAGGGGAGGACATTATTGCTTACTTCAATTTACATGGGAATAGGTATGAACAAACTAAAAGTGGGATAATTGGAACAGAACTAACCTTTTTTTTTTAAATCAAGCCCTGACGAGGTGAACGGGGTGGATAGCTGATAGATAGCTGATCCAGAGACCACAGAATCAGCAGCAGCAATGGAATTGAATGAAATGAATTCAGTAATTAATGAAAATCGTATTGCTGGCGGGCGTTGAAGTTTGTGGAGTACCTACTAATTCCGCGCGGACGAAGTCGCGGGCGAAGTGCTAGTTCTATACTAGCACTTCGCCCGCGACTTCGTTCGATATAGAAGATGTAGGTATAGATAAAATATTTTGGCTTAAAAAAATGGTTCAGAAAATATTGTTTAGATATAGTACCTAGTGTTATTAGATTTTCCAATAGGCCTAAGGGACTTACACAAAACTGGAAAATATACTTCTGCTTAACCTTGGGTAAACAAAGGCGTGACATGATGTTAATAACTTTAACCATATCGTTTTAAATTATCTTTATTAATTTTTTTCCAATATTTTTCGAGTAATATGCAATAATACAATTTGTTTGTCAATAAAATTGGCAAATAACACCGTAGTGCTCATAAAAATGATATAATCGTCGAATAAACCGAAAGGGTGGCAATAAAGCGACCCTTTTAACGAAAGATATTATTTACTGTTCCAATATCAAGGACATTTGGTTGCTATAAATCCGATCATCTGATTCTATTCTGCATTTCTTGAACCCGTGAGCTAGATTATGATACGAGTATCATAGCATTTTAACTAAGGTTATATGGTGTTTATACGTCGGAGGATTTTGTTTTAACAAGTTGGTTGTTGTAAGTAAAAAACCCAAGACAGCTGTCTATTCTTATCTTTTTTCAAATATTTTGGGTCAAGCTACAACCCATCCTCTTTCAACGATTTATTTTTTAGCATTCTTACGATATTCAAACCAGTTTTATATATTATTTATTTTATGTTTGCATATTTATTTGGAAAGAGAAAGTGAAAGGAGGGAAGGTAGGCCTTTGCCCGGTAGAGGGTCGGCATGGGCTCATTATAATAATAATTGCATTTTTATTTTAAATATTGCAACTACCACTATTTGTCTCTGCATCTACCAAAGGTTGGTAAAGAATGCCCATGGCATGAAGTCTGCCTTTGTCCAGTTGTGTGCGTAATGTTTTACATGAATTAATAAACCTATATTTAGAGAGAGAGTAATAAAATTGTTATTCATAGATTTGTAATAAACGCCTACACAAAAGCCATCCTGGAACTATTATTAATACACCCCTAACATCCCCCACTCAAATGTTATTTATGTCATTATTAAATATTTAAGACTTATTCATAAAACATTTGTAAGAGACACCAAGAACACCTGTTTAAGATATTTACAGCGTCCAACATTATCATTACAAAAAGTCTTTTAATAGAATTTTAGCTCGAGGCATTTGTACTTTAAACAGACAATTTAATTAATCTTTTGTTTCGTTTGAATTTAAGGGTGCCTCGAAGAAAACCTTTGTTTATTGTTATTTCCGCCCCTTTCCTTAGCAGATGGAGGTACCTACCTGTTTGTGATGGCTTAACTGAGTCAAAGTCCCATGAGAAGGTGAGTGTTTTTTTACGGTTTTAAGGGTTCCGGACGTCCGAATAAAAAACGGAACCCTTATAGGATCACTTGTGTGTCTGACTGTCTGACCGTCTATCTGATTGTCTGTCTTTACATCTTGAGAAATGATTACATAGAAGTAGCAACAACCTCTGTGATCACATAAACATATCAAGAAACAAAATATATAATAAAATTTGGTGTTAGTATTGTTTTCTTATGTTCTTTTAGTGCTTTTTACAACTTTATAAATATTATTATACCAATCAATAAATGCCGCGTTACCTTTTTATTTCTTCCATATAATCATAACCATTTCAAGCTACGATTAAAGGCTATTTAGACATTCGTTGAACACGAGCCATAACTGCTTTGTGATAAAACGAATGACCATAATTCTCTCGTTTTATTGGTTATCGCAGTCGATTTGTTATTATTGGCAGAAGGGCAATATTGTCCATTTTATGGAAAAGTCTTTCAATCCTGTCTCTGTTTTTTACTCAGATTCACGGGATGCTGTTTTTGTATGCCTTTTGGAACCTCAATCCAATCTATGTCAACCACTCTATCAAAGTAACTATTTTTATACAACACCATGAAAAGGCCAAGCAATCAAAACATTCAGCGAACTGATGAAAAACGAGAGTAACTTTTTATTCACCGAATTTCAGAATCATGATAAAATGCGGTAGATATTTTACGAAAAAGGATAGAGACGACACCAGAAGCGGTTGTTGAAACAAAATCGTGTTTGATTTGTGGAGCTTTTCGAGTGCGGCGGCGGCGCCTTTGTTACATCTGTATCCATTCGATCTCTTCATGGTGAGCCATCCCGCTTTCATTCCAGTATAAACACATTTTTATTCCGATCCCATGCTAATAAAATGCAAATTGGGCCCTTTCGGCTTAGGGCTTAGTAATTCCCGACAAATGTTTCCTATTGAATTTTATTTGATTTCCTTAATTGCTGACCGTTGTCGGTACCTATCAGTAATACTTATTGGACCGTGGCCATTTTGATTTCGCTGTCCGACACATGTTTGCATCAATTAATCCCGCGAAAAACCAAATATGAATAAAGCGTTTCATTCATTAGTGGAACTCACTATGGATTGAATTTGTGAATTTGTTAAAATGACGGAATTGACTTATCGTTTGAAAGATTTACATTGAGATTTATTTTATGTACTTGGGTTTTGTTGTATTACAGAACCGAACTTGTTCGTAGTACAAGATTGAGGAAAATGTGTTCTAAGACAATCTCTACGAACATTGTAAGAATGTACTTAAATACAAGAAAATTTATGTGACGTATCTGGATGACACTAAAATATTAGAATTAAAATATTGGGGGAAACATTCCCTCTGTCAGCTTCAATTATATGCATGTGAAGTCTGGCAACATTTACTTTCTATACCATGATTGGTCTAGACTAGCGGTTAGGGAGGGTGGTGAAAATCCTTAGTCTTAGATTTGAACAACAAGATCAGACTTGACATTTTTGTCAACATCACACTTTCACACTATCACATCACACTATCACACTTATCATACTAATATTATAAAGGCAAAAGTTTGTGAGTGTGTGTGTGTGTGTTTGTTACCTCTTCACGCTTAAACCGCTGAACCGATTTAGATGAAATTTGGCATAGATACAGTTTGAGTGCCAGGAAAGGAAATAGGATAGTTTTTTTATCCTGAGAATATGTTTCCTTGGGATAATTTTAGACAATCACGCGGGCGGAGCCGCGGGCGGTAGCTATTAATAAATAATGATGATATAAACAGAGGTAAAATTATTTGTAGTTATGAATATACGACGCTGCCGAAGCCGGCCTAGGAAAAAGTGGCGCGATGACCGATAGACGCCTATTGTAAGAGCTGGTTCTTGGTGCCTCGGGAAAAGAATGACTGGAAGGATTTTGGGGAGGCCTCTGCCCAGCAGTGGGGCAGTTTAGGCTGAATAAAAAAATGTTTGTATGTAGATTACGAACATTCTTGTACTGATACAAAACTAAACTTTGTGTGAGCGCCATTGGCTACTTTTTATTGGAAAAAAAAAACCGGACAAGTGCGCTACAGACTCGCGCACCAAGGGTTCCAATCGAGTCTTGATTTTCTCCGAGGATACATAAATTACCTACGGAAGTGTATAAACTATGAAAGCACACTCATAACTCTGACTTTTTTTTTTTGATATCGGGGAGAAATGCTCATGGATGTCCTCCGCCCTGGAACGGGCGGAGGGGTCTGTCAGACTCTTACTGACTAAAACCACCCCGTTGTTCCATCTCCCACCTACGCCGGGGATTGCTTCCGTAATCCCCGGCTGGTGCTGGCCCGCCTCTGCGGACCACCTCGCGACCGCGGGGGGACTGACTTAAAGACCTGACTTAAGTTAAGTTTGTCCTATACTTAACTTTATTATTGAAAAAATGTTCTCATCAATGTACATACGTCACGGTCAATTCTTCAACCATAAATAATTGTATGTTTGTATCGCAAAAAATGATTTTTTATATGACAAAACTACAAATTCCCAATTTTCAGACTTTTTCCTGTACCTGTAGTTAACTGTAAGATCTATCTTCTCGCCAAATGCCATGACCCTAGGGCAACAAGAAGTACCTTATAGGTTTTGATTCCCTTGCGAGCGTCAAAACATGCGCCATAAACGATGCATAAACGGCTTTATGTTTAGATTGCGTTAACTTAGAAGTTTGATTTTTTCACTGCTCCTGGGGGAAGCAGACCTATATTTGATATTATAATTTCAACTTGGTTCCTCTACGCGTTCCTTAGAAAGGGTCTTGACAGACGGATAAAAAGTGACGCTATAAGGGTTTCGTTTTTGCCGTCTGAGGTACGGAACCCTAAAAATGCCTGGTTTATTAATTATTAGCACAGGAGCGAAGCAGAGGGGAAAAGCTAGAGGGGTAAATATCGGTCAATCATATCCAAACAGGGAGAAATCTTCATAAATATTTTATGGATTGCGACTTTGTATTCAGATGGCAAGAAAAACTGCCGGGTGTCGTGAACAGCTGATCCATCAGAACGTTGTCACAAGTCAGCAGGAGTAACAGATTACTGCTGTGGTCAATATCGATTGGGCTGCAATCTGTTGGTACAGAGGAGTTATATGGTATATTTTTTGTCATGGGAACGTGAAATGTGGTGTAAAAATTATGTTTTTTTTTCTTGTTTGGTCTAAAACATAGAACCAACGTTAGCACATAAATAAAATGGGCTACACAAGGTTTGTTAGCGGAACAGTTTGATATTTAGCCGACATCAAAAAGGAGGAGGTTATCAATTCGGATGTTTTTTTCTTTAATAATCCTGTAGACGGATTTGCAAAGTTCTGACATCAACATTTTCCGAAATGGTTCCCTTTAAAATTCGTAAAGCTCTGGTGAAAAACTTCGGAGATACACAGTTAAATAGATAGGGACTGGTTGGAATGTTTGGGGGTAGCACTAAAAAGTGAAAAATAAAAAACTTCCCACTACAAAGCACAAAATAACTATAATTTTCGAAGTCGGTGTCAAAAAACGAAGAAACCACACCAGAAAAAAATCGTGGCTATGACGGACGGACAGATGGACGAGTGTTTATAATTATTATCAGGGTTCCGTTTTTTCATTGACACGTACGGGACCCTAAAAATTACACATAGTTTATTGTTCAGGATCCTACGATTTCTCTGAAAATATCCTAATATTGCTATGCAAAAACGAAACCATTATAAGTGTTCCCCGTTAGAATGAAAAAAACAATTATTCCGATTGCCTAGAAGTCAAATAATTACTACCCAGTTTCCTAGTACCCAGCTCCCAGACCAAACAACACAGTCATCCAGTTTGCGCAGATACATAGCACAGAATTCACACCGCCCGTCGCTAACAAATTATACTCAAGACGTACGTTATCCGACATTTTCTGTTTCATAAATCTCCATTTGGAAGCACAGCTCCCTGAATAGGCTCGTTAGTCATAAATAACCGAACTCTGGTCGTTATCTCTCATTCAACCGACCATAAGGTGTGCACATTCGCTTCTCGTATTTTTTCTGAACAAACTTTAAATTTCTGTTTTCTTTTTCTCCTTATTTTTGATGTTTACTTTTTGAGGATTTTGGCTTGTTTTTGGTGTGGTTGTTGGGCTTTCTAGAGTTTTAGATAAGATGCGATGAGTAGTTTGTGGCTAAATAATAATAGCCAAGTGTTTCGATCTTCGAAGTTAAGTAACGCTTGCCGAGGTCGAACCGTGGATGGGTTCGGGGTATCACAAACTAAGACTACTCTGTGCCTTGGAGCACACGTTAAGCTGTTGGTCACAGTACTGGATTGTGGAGGTCATAAATAGGCAGTTGCTCCATTTAAAATACCCTTTTTATTTAAGGATGAGAAATCATCAAATTACTTCTTCCGCTCTGGGTGGAGTGGAAGAGCTGTCAGACTTTTACTGACTAAAACCCATCCGTGTTCCTCTTAAGCCCTTTGCGTTGCAGGGCCACGGTGACTCTTTCGAACAAATACCGCAACCCTGGCAAGAATACTGGTACCCTGGAGGTTATATAGGCAGTTGCTCCATTTAAAATATTGGTACCCTGGAGATTATAATCATAGGCAGTTGCTACATTTAATACTTGTACCCTTGAGGTCATAATTATAGACAGTTGCTCCAGTTAAAATACTGGTACGCTGAAGGTTATATAGGCAGTTGCTCATTTTAAAATACTGGTACCCTGGAGGTCATAATTATAGGCAGTTGCTCTATTTAAAATACTGGTACCCTGGAGGTCATATATGCAGTTGCTCCATTTAAAATACTGATACCAAGCTGTATTCGGTTGGATTGCAAGTCGAATTTAAGATAAGAGGGAAAAGGCTGGGCAGACTGAGAACAGGTATCTATGTAAAAGCCCCACAAATCGAGTGATACGTCAAGTTAAGCTGCACTAGCCATTCATGATTGGTCCCAGGGCCTCGCATATTTAGTGCTTAGTATCTTTAATACTAGAGTCGACTTCTAAGAGCTGGGAAAAGGCTAGGCAGAATAATTAATTACCTTTGTCTCAACATCTGCATATTAGAAGGAACGTTTTGTAGCATGCTACCAGCAACAATGTTTGCTTAGAATAAAATGAATTCCACAAAGTCTTAAGTGAGAAAGAAACTAAAGATGTAGCAATCATATAGATTTCATTTTTCATTTATTGAAACTAATAAATTCAAAGCATGGTGATTAAAGGCTCTTGTTAACAGGTATAACACGGTGGTACGACGACCATGTTTCTTAGATTTTTTCAATAAATTCATGGGTAACGAATATAATTCTATGAAATAAATTATTCGTCAATTGGTTTCGCTGCGGGAGCCTTCTGATTAAGAGTAGTAGCCCTGTGGTAAAAAAACAGACTGAAAATTATTTGCTAATATCTACATGTGTGTTTAACTTTAGTTTATATAACATTGATTTGTTTTGATACTTATAAATTGTTGTTTTCTGTAGCACTCAAGAATTGAATGCCTGTAACTATTATTGTTTGTGTATGTATAATATAACTATAAGGTTATTTTAAAAATACCACGGCTATCAGGACAATCCCGCAAGTACGGTCAAGATCTTACAAGATCTCCTACCAGCATCCTACGAGATTATACATCCTTCTCCCGAGCACGTTTGCTCTTGCGAATCACCACTCAGACCGGCCAATTAAGGCAAGAAAGAGGTGGGAGCTTTGTTCCTTGTCAGTTTTTACTCCGGCCAGCCAATAAAGGCAAGCCGGAGATGAAGAACGAGACTTCTCCCGGGAGATCAGGTACGTGGGGTCGCTACTGCCCAATAGTTCGCCATAAAACTGCCCTGCGGATTGTATCTCAAGCCCCACCATGACGTCAACGTGGTGGGGATTATTATTATTATTACAGGGTTATATAATTATTTTTTCCCAATATAATTCAATATACATCCCTCGAGAGATAGATAAAATATAAAGCCAAAAAACCCGCCATATTTCATACAAACACACAACATTGTAGTCCACGAACGCAACGTTTGTACACAATATTCAGCCACTAAAAGCTTTTGGGTGTAAAACGTTAATGTCTGTGTTTCCTTGCGTTGCTCTCGACATTGACTGTAAGATTCCATCGTTGCGTGGCTGCAATAAATTACTTTTATCTCTCTTTATTTATGAAGAATACAGGTGTCTGCCATTTTTTATATGGTTTAAATTTTGTGAGATGGCAGGTTAATGTACTTAATCTTCATATTTTTAAATGCCATAGTTTTTTAAGACTTTTTGGATGAGTAGATATGTGTTCTTCATATAAGTAATTATGTATCTTTTAAGTTACTGTTTTATAACAAAACAAAATTAAGCCTCTTTTGGAGTTTACTCTTTAAGAAAAAAAAAAAAATAATAAATGATGTAAACTCAACTACTAAATTCTAGAAAACTAAATTCGATCAATGAATATGAATGAGTTGGCTTCCGGTCAAACCAAATGCAGCAAAGTGCTAATATTTTACATGAAGCAGCTACCTATCTAAAACATACCACCCCGTAACTGGGTACACGATACCCCTGGGCAAGACCGGTGTCAGCCGGTCGATTCTGTAAACATGTCGTTCGTGTGTCGATGACACGTGATCATGAAGTGAGCTGTCATTCCATCTTGATTATATGGATTGACAGCTCACCTCGTGATCACTTCACCCAAGCCTTCACTTCGGCATGTTTACAGAATCGACTACCGTTACGACTGTCACAGATCTACAGATAACAGCCGAAACCAATGCTTTCACGTGCTTTCCGAGGCACGGAGTATGTTTAAATGGTAACCCACCCACGGACCAACCTCGACAAGCGTTGCTTTACTTTGAAGATCGACCCGTGCGGTTGTTTACCATAGTTAGACAAGATGTGTAAATGGTGTACATAATAAATAAGTATTCTGATATATTATTCTCAATTACTTAAACGTAGCAAGCTCGCTTCACTGCAGTCATCAATTCTTGTGCTAATCGTGGTGGTTAGACAATGTCACCACGTTTAGCCTTGCGTTTATCTAGAGAGGCATCCGGGTTCAGCAGCTGTCTTTAGAAGGCAGAAATGGGAATACATATATAGGTACATAAAAAACTTTTTACGTAAAAATACAACTGACTTCCAAATAATAAAATAACTCAAGACAGGAAGTCGGTGTTTTTGGTTGTTTCTTCGCTTTTTGAAACCGACTGCCGAAATTAAAGTTATTTAATACTAAGTCGGTTAATTTTTTTTGTAGTTTCAAATTTTCACTTTTTAGTGGTACCCCACGACTAAATTGACATTATTCCCATAATAAGTGGTCCGCTATTTGCCATTAAGGGGATGACGTCATCGTCCAAGTACGTCTTTTGCGAATTTGGACGATGACGACATCCCCTTAATTAAAAAAAAAACAATATTTAATTTAATTAATTACACCATCCAAGTAAGCAAAGATGCTCATAAAATAAAAATTAATGAGCCAAACTGAATTAAATTAATCGGTAATCGTTGTACATACATAAACAAAAAAATACCAATCAAATTGAGAACCTCCTTCTGTTTGTAGCCGGTTAAATATTTATTCGGTACAACAAAACAATAAGCAAAACTAGAAAATACGTATCAAAAACCGGCCAAGTGCGAGTTGGTCTCGCGTACAAAGGGCTCAAGGAACGAAAAATATTTTTATACTGTTTCTTTAAAATCATTAACTTCTTATAGGTTTTCTATAATCTATAGATAAATACCCATTATTTATATTTTTTTCAAAATTTTAGGCTCGTGAGTCTTGGACATAGGGGATGGTATATTTATATCTATTTTATTTAATAACTTCGGAATGTGATATTTTTAAATTATGAAAAAAAAATTTTGAGACCCTCACAATGAGCTCTTTCATTAAAATTAAATACCTATGTCACACGATACAGTTGGAAAAACTTTTTTTTTATTTTCTTACGAAACCCCCAAAATGTGACAGCATTTTCAAAATTTATTTTATTTTTGTTACGCGTCCGTGTACTAGGTCCAGTAGATTTAGAGAAAATCGGCTATGACAGACGGACAGACAAACAACCGAGTGATCCTATATTGGTTCCGTTTTTCCACACAGATGTTCGGAACCCTAAAATCCGCATTAAAAAGATAAAAACATTATACTATGCACAAGTACACTTAAAATAGATTTAAACATGGAACGAACATGTTGTGAAATAATGATTATTACTTCAATGTTTTCTACTTTTCAATAAATATAAGTGGAAGTCCTTTGAAACATTTTTTATTATTTTTCCTTTGCATATGTGTTCTGGATTGCAGACCAGTAAATCAAGATTCCAACAACGTTTTTACCTCGCAAACTTTTCACCGTCCTAAAAATGAGTTCAAAAAGAGCAATTTGGTTGCAAACGTTTGAGAATCCCCTTAACTAAATATATTTTAAAACAGCCGTTAGCAAGATTCGCGTCATTTGAAGTGGCAACGATTGTAGTTAATGAAGTCTTTAACGGGAGATCTTCATACGAATGCGAGTGCGAGTGAGAAAGTACCTACAGAGCTGTAAGGGGGAGGCCCCTAACAGCTCTGTAGGTACTTTCTGTGAAATTAAGCAATTTTAATTTGTAGCTCTTGTTAAAGGTGCGTCTAGATGGAATAGAGTTAGAACACGGATACTGTAGTCGGGATATTTGCTGTGAGAATACTTTTTCCGGAACGAATAGCTTTTTCGTAAAAGTTATGGTAAACAAGACCATTGAGACAATCATAATAAATTAGTAAATAAGAGTTCGTTAAAAATGTAAACAAGTTGTTATGTAGTAAAATAAGGGTTGAAAGAGTCACCCCAGGGCCGCGGTGACTCTTTCAACACACTTGTACAAATGCCGCAACCCTGGCAGGCTAACGTTGTGGTATACTATTATGTTTATCCTCAATTACACAGCCAATTTGATAAATTTCAGATTAATCCAATTTTACAGCGTTACCGCTTTTTATAATAAACAATGTTTTTAATACAATAACTCCTTTACTTATAATGCTGACATCTCTTTAGGGCGGGCAGACCCGGGCCTGGTGGTGATCGGACAGCGAGCCACCCAACGCTCACCGTCCGGGTCGGGTCCAGGTCGGGTGACCCGGGATTGCCCTGCGACAAGTCTTATCCCCCGACTCGACTCTGCCTCGAATCATCAAATTGACCGTTGTCGCTTGGTATTTATTGACATTAATCATGGATTTTTTCCGATGTCATGGTGTCGAGAGGTGGCCCCCAGATTGACGAATATCAGTGTAGGTCTGGCACTAAACGAATAAGGAGATTTTAAATTTATTCTTCTGTGTATATGTTGTATGTTTCATCAAAACACACCCTAATACGCTACTCTAGCTCACACGACGCGCTTAAAACTTATTCAGGAGTTTGATGTCCATAATTAGCTTCACGTAATTCGGTAATTCCGTTAATGCTACTCCCCTTAAATTAGACTCGTGCTGTCCAATTAATGGTAAACATTTTTAATTGAATCAACATTCGAGTTTGGATAGTCGAACCGTTAACTTTATAACTGAATTTTCCAAATTGAACAATAAACAGATAGATACAGCGATTCAACAAAAATGTTTCAAATTGTATTGTTGTCTGTGAAGGTTTTAGTTAAATAAACTGCGGTGTGTTTTCATTGTATAAAGTTGTTATTTTTGAATACAAACGCGTTAAAAACTCATGGGTGGTATGCCAAACAACACGTTCAATATTCGATACAGTTGTGTAGACGGGAATTTTTCTGAGCTTTTTTTTCGATTAACTTAAACGTTTTTTATGTTTTGTGGAAGGTGGCTGAAACGTTTTGTTTCAGACTCAGCTTGTTAATATTAACAAGTTATAGTGTTATTCGTTTCATAAAGTTTTATTCTATAACTAAGCCTCCGCTGTCCGTCCGTCTGTTTGTCAGCGGGCTGTATCTCAAGAACTGTAATAGGTAGACAGTTGAAATTTTCAGAGAGTGTGTTTTTCTATTGCCGCTATAACAACAAATTAAATAAAAATAAAAATCAAATTTAATTAAACATTAAAGGAGGAATATACAAAAAACTTTTTTTTTCGGTTTATGATACGGAACCCTTTGTGTGTGAGTCCGACTCGCACTTGGCCGGTTTATTTGATTAAAGTTGGTATGACCAAACAGTATTAGCGACATTGCTTTGTGAAGTAAGTTTATTTAGGTTAACATTAAAATTTTAAGTTATTTTAGGTTTTTGTTGTGCACTAAGCATACTCAATTGTTTGTAAACAGTTTTGCTATGGTTTGCTGTCAGAGAGTCCAATTCTGGGTTAATCTGGCCTTTAATATGCTGTCTTGTTGTGTTTGTATTTCTGTTTTTAAAACATACAAATAATGAACAAGGATAAGGACATAAAGTTATATAAAGAAAATAAGTAGGTTTACATAATTATGGCACATCATTCTTCCTGTTACACATTCTTTAAAATTCTCACAATGGAATCCCATCTATCCAAATACTTTCACCAGTTTAGTAAGTGGTAAAATACTTTGTGTAAAATACCCATAAAGGCTGTAAAAGCGATACCCTCTTTGTGGCTTCGGTGTAATGGGGTAAAAACAGCCCAAGTCATTAATTCTCATAAACAAACTAATGGGCGAGAAGATGAACACATCAGTGAAGCTTGCTTAATTTCGTATTGCCTTATAAGAGCGACTATTAGTGAATATAGTATCTTTTCTAAGACATTTACGTCAGTAGGTAATATTATCTGCCATCGGCTACGCCCCGAGTGAATACTGAAAGGCACACTCCCGGTATCAAGTGTATTCTGAATCCTATTCCAGGACATGGTCTACCCGTGTGTCAAGTTTCATTCAAATTAGTTCATTCGTTAAGATGTGAAGAGTTAGCAAATAGACAGACAGAGTTATATTCAACAAAGGTTATAATTATAGTATAGGTTGGATAGTAGGTACGGATTTGATCACAAAGATATCTTTTTTCCACGTAGAATACGTTGACCACTTACTGAAAATGCATTCGCCGTATTGAAGCCGCACCCATTCCAATCGAAGAGGAATCGCGTTTCGCTGAACTAAAACCAACCAGTAACTGAGCATTCTGTAAACACATCACCAACTGTGCAACCCTATGATATAGAGCTGCATAGTTTGTGATGTGTGTTGCTGTTGAGCGATAATGGTGGACTAATAACTAATAATAAACCACCAATAGGGGTGGCAAAACTAGCTCAACTTAGCTGTTAGGCAAATTAATTATAACGTAAGCATCAGTAGAGCATTTTCCTGAAAATATCTTATGAGTGGCGTTACTTAAACAACCAAAAATTATGGAGTCTTTTGTCAACAAAACAAAAAATTAAGATAATCCAGTGCCTTGAAATTTCTTGTGACGTCGCACCTTGGTACCCTTTTTATCGATAAGTGACCTCACTAGCACCCAATCTTACTGTGAGATACTTTATCTTTGTAAATTTTGATTGATTTGAAAATACAAAAAAATATTTCTGTCCAATATTCTTTCAATTTTAATTGAAGCAGTAAATGGAATTATATTTTATCTATCCAGAAATATATTGGCAATGATTCCTGAATAGACAATGTTAAACATTTCAGAATCACTCAATAAAGTTTGCAGTAATATCACCAAATCTATCAGCCATGCAGCTTCATATCCAGGACACCACAAAAGGTGTCAAAGTTAGCCCAACTGTTAGGTTAGTTAGTGATAAGTAAACAATAATAGCGAATGTATTAAACCGGATGGCGTGCGGTAGCTGGGTGTCATGAAAATCAACTCATTCGCCGAACACTCGCAAACAAGGTCCACATCCAATTAGGCTTTACGAATGGGAATGGAAATTCGAGTCGTGCTGTATTAACCTTATTTGCTTCCCAACCCTGATCCGAGTGTCCAGTTGCGGCTAACTATTGTACCGTTGCGAGCCACTAACTGTACGCGGCGACAATCCAATTATAAGATGAAAAGAAATCACGTGCGCCTAGGTGCTGGTGTGGTCTGTTTTTAATGCGTATTGACTTTTGATTACAGGGCACACCTTTGCAACGCATGCATTGAATGGTCTGGAGCTGGAAGCGTATTTTATTTTAAATTATTTTGGCATCGAGTCTGGATTTCATATCCACTGATGGCAATAGGCTCTCTCCGTATAACATGGGACATAATTGCTGCCTCCACTTTTTTTTTCTTTTTTTAAAGATGGGAAATCATCAAATGACTTCTTCCGCTCTGGGTGGAGCGGGAGGGCGTGTCAGACTCTTACTGACTAAAACTCATCCGTGTTCCTTCTAAAGCCCTTTATGTTCCAGGGCCGCGGTGACTCTTCCGAACTAATTCCGCAACCCTGGCAAGCTCTGGCCCTACCGGGCCCCGTCCCCTATGCTGACATCTCATCATGCATGGAACACAACGCGCCATCGACCCGGGACTGGTTGTGACCGGACAGCGAGCCACCTAACGCTCGCGCATACGGTGGCCCGCTCCCGATGCCCGGGGTGCTGCCTCACCTTACACTGACTTGATCGTCTCTATTGATATCTAAGTCGCTAGTTTAAGAGCTATTATAAAATTTATAAGCGAAATGTAAGTGTGCTATGCACAGTGAGATATCTGCCTAACCTTTTGGGAAATACTGGTATAACGATATAAGTGGCTTGGGATTTATTTATTGTTTGGATGGGAAATCATCAACGGACTCCTTCCGCTTTGGGCGGACCGGAAAGGAGTGTCAGACTCTTACTGACTAAAACCTATCTGTGTTCCTGTATCGACATGAATACCGCCACAAGAAATACTAATGAAGCGCTTGTACGGCAACAAAAAGAACTGCAACGCCATTTATCCCACCAGCAGCGAACTACTTACAGAATCCTGTAAGTCCTGAATTTTAACTATTGAGAACTGCCCAATAGTTAAAAATTCCCACCAGACAGAACAAATGACCGCTCGGAGGATCCTCCCTTTTCAGTGGAGGTGTGCGAGACTTTACTCCCTGTAACGCATACCTCTATACTGGTGATCCCGACGTGATCCTTTTCAATGGAGGTTTGCGGGATTTTGTTCCACATCCCTCTATATTCCTTCAAATGCCCTTTGCGTTCCAGGGCCGGGGTAACTCTTTCGAACAAATTACGCAGTAATTTGGGATCTACCTTAAGGCCAAGGTACTAAGAGGTTTACCTTCTGTAATAAGTATTTTAAATGATGAATTAAATTTATTTTGGAAGTAGGTTAAACGTAACACTTTTACACGTCAATTTTTTTGGTCATTTTTAAACTAGATGAGGCCGGGTTTAGGATCTATGGTCAGATCATCATATTTGTAGCCTCGATTCAACGTGTTGTCTTAAATTAAATCAGACATGGATAAATAAGCCGTCATCTCCTAACAAGTGTTTGTGGTTAGCGGGGGAATAGTTGGGTATCGATACCTGATCCAAAGTAAGACAAGCTATAAATAGGACCTCCTAATTACTTGTATGAGTTGGCTAGTTCAGGCAAAGTTAGTGCTGCGTAACATTCAACAAACCCACGCAGGCCAACTTCATACTATTTCTATTGCCGCTATAATAACAACACATACTAAAAAATAAATTGAATTAAAGATTGCATGGTTAATTAATAATTGCATGGTACAGAACCTTTCTAGGAGCTCATGGCTAAATTATAACAGCCGCACGGGTCGATCATCAAGGTTTAGCAATGCTTGCCGAGGTCGGTCTGTGGATGAGTAACCATCTTAAATACTGAGACTCCTCCGTGCCTCGGAAAGCACGTTGAGCCATTGGTCCCGGCTGTCATTTGTAGATCTTTGGCAGTCGTTACGGATTGTCAGAAGCCAGAAAATCTGACACAGTCTTGCTAAAAAGTACCCTGTTACCCATCAAATGGGTTGTGGAGGTCTGGCAGGCAGCCGCTCTACGTAAAATACGGGTATTCAGTTGAATCCGGTTTGACTGGAGACCGACCCCAACAAAGTTAGGAAAAGGCTAGGCAGATGATGGTACAGAACCCTTCGCATGCAAATCCGACTCGCACTTGGCCCGTTTTTGACAATCACCTGCGCAAAGCCTGGTAAAAGCTAGTTAACCATGATCCAAAAACGTAACGTTCCGATACCAAGGCCATATATTTGGCCTACCAAAATGGCGCTGGCCACTATACTCGCCTAGGACAATGCTGTGCCCACTTCAATACAAACATTTGTATGGTCTACAGACATTTGTCCCGTCTGTGATATGTGTTTGCTCTTGCGATATAGGGAATACTAAATTAGGGCTAAGTCTTACAAGCGTCCATTTTGGGTAGTTCCAAATTGAATCTCGCTGAAATGACATAGGTGTAAGTCATAATGTAGTTCACCATTTTTTATTTCTAAAAACTCAAACCTATATTGTGAACCATCTTGAAACAGGGTTTATAGTGAACTATAATAACATACCATAGGCCGGTTTTTGAGTATTTGGAGTTACAACCATGTCAAACCCTATTCAGACAGGTGTTCAGCCTAGAATGAAGTTTGACAAATACTCAACTCCAAATTCTTAATTCAGAAATCGGAGGATTGTTCAAATAGTTATTTTAGACTTGAACATGATATGAATCGAGAGATTTAGGTAATAGGGTTTTTAACTAGAAGGTGTGAAAAATCTCAATGATGACTTATTTCATAGATGATATTAAACCATTACGATTTGTGAAAATATAACTAGAAATGGTCGAAAAACAGTGAAGTTATACACTTTTGAAGTTATTCTTCTACCCTTATCACACAAAATGTTATTTGTACTGGATGGCTTTAATTCAATATGGCGGACTAGTAAGTCACGTCACACGCAATTAGTGCTGTCTCTGTTTATTAAAGATAAAACGCTGACAACACCGCCATATTTTTAGATTTTTAAGAAATATTTTAACTGCGTGCTTTGCTCTTGACTCTAGTCTAGGTCATAGATGACAGAGGCAAAGTCGACAATGGAGCGAGCTTACCCAGAAGAAGCCTGTTCACTCTAATTTTGAAGCCATTAGCCATTTGTATGTTATGACTAGCTTTTGCCCGCGACTTCGTACGCGCATATCTCGTTGTTTCCTGTTCCTGTATAGCCTTCCTCATGCTAGCTATCATATACAAAAATAATTTTCCAAATGCGACTGATAGTCAATATTCAAAAATAGACATATGCTGTCGCGGACTTTTTTTTTAAACTTCTAAAGAGGAACAATTCCATACTACATGATATTTGCGTAACTTAAACCGTTTACGCAGCGCACACAACGAAAGCTCTCAAAAAGGTCGTAGCGTGATGTTATATAGCCTATAACCTGCCTCGATAAATGGACTATCCAACACAAAAATAATTTTTCAATTCCAACCAGTAGTTCCTGAGATTAGCGCGTTCAAACAAACAAAAAAACTCTTCAGCTTTATAATATAGATATGGACAATATAGATTAAACTTGAAAGTGTTAGCAAGTAAAAAGTAATAAACCTTATTCAATAAAAGTCCTTTGCCCTCGACAACTTGCGCATTATAATACGATGCGCGGCCTGTCCGCTTTGTGTATCAAGTCCCTAACCAGCTGATACCCCTAACTTCTAGTACTTACCAAGTTTTCTTTATCAAATTATCTAGAAAGTTTTGTCCTTTCTTCGTAAAATGTTCAGGACCGATGGATCACAGAAGCGTCTTTCCTCGACTTTTGTAAATATTGGTATGGTAACCCGTTATTTTGGCAGGCCATCTATCACTGTCCTATGCAGAAACTAAACAAAATCGAGGGAGAGATATTTTCGCTGTTGAAGATAAATATGTCAATAAAGTTTCGCTTGAGGACGCGTAATAAATATATTGGTATTGACGTTTATAAGTTAGTTTGATGTTTTGATTACCTGTAGTGGAAGGGCAGATTATTATAAATCAATCTGCCTAGTCTTTTTCCAACAGTAATGGGTTAAGCTACCAGTCTAACCGGCTGCAGCTGTGTACCAGTATTTTACAAGGAGGTACTGCCTATCTGAGCTTCACAACCCAGTAACTGGGTAAGACCTCAACCCAGTAACTGGGTAAACCCTTTGGCAAGTATAGTGTTCGATTTCTTGGCTTCTGACTACCTGTCAAAGGTCTTCAAATGACAGCCGGAAGCAATAGTTTAACGTGCTTTCCGAGGCGAAAGGGCAGATTATGATAACGGTACGGAAGTACCTAATCAATATTATGTTGTTTTTCTCGGCTTAAACTTGCGTTAACGTTTATTAAGTCACTGTGTCAGAACGCCTCTTAATGTCCTTATAAATAACGTTGGTAGCGTAGCCACTATTTCAGTAAAACCCCCGTCAAACAACCCCGCAACATGCACCCGTTAGAAACTGTAAACAATCAAAAACATGTTCTATTTGTAAATTTATTGATCGGTATCAGGGGCCGTTTTCGAAGTGCCAATACCATTATGATTTCGATGCGAGAAAGGGATAGTGCTATACCCCTGTATAGCTCCGTCTCTTTCTCTCATACCGAAAGTTTAATAGTTTAAGACGTCATAGTAATCTGGAATCTCTCTTCTTATTCGTGTTCTTCATTGCTGAGGGTTGTCCTGAAAAGCTTAGACGAGCTGCTTCAAGGCCACTCTGTCTCCGGCTTTTCTCAGGGCAGTAGACAGAGCGATACCTATTTTCGCCTTGATCTGATCAGACCAGCGAGTAGGTGAACGCACGTTACCAGTACAACCAGTATCTCTAGAATTTAATGGAATGGAATTGAGTTACCTCAAATACACATCCACTTCCCCTGTTTAACATAGAGACTAATAAACGCAAACATTAGTAACAGGCTCAGACACATAACGACGTTACTGCCATATCAAATAATTCCGACTACATAGTAATTGGCTTGATCTAATTTACGAGTAGGTACGGTATATCCCAGAGAACGGGGAACAGAGTGGGCTAATTGCAGTAAGCCAATTTCACATAATTTTGTCTTAGTTTGAAATTTGAGTATATGTAGTATGGTGTGCCAGTGTGTGACACGTATGTACGTTCTCGTGAGCTAGTTCAGGAGGTGAATGTACCTAATTTAATTAAGTGAAGTTAGTTGATAGTTGGTATTTGTGAATTAGAGGAATGAGGTCGTGTAGTTTGACTTGTCATGGTCCTTGGGACTGACTGCTGGTAGTCTAACTTAGACTTGGTTAATGGATGTTGGTTGGTAATATTTGGAGCCGTTAGCGGTAAATAATTGTCATGTGGCATGGTATCAATTTCTAAGCGTTTCTCGTAACGTTTAGGTTTCTCTGTAACTGAAAAGGCCGTGTGGTGTTCCGTGGTCAAAATTTGATTTTCGAACAATATCAGTCTTAGAAATGGTTAAACACTACAAAACAAAAATGTTAAGTGATAGGTAGGAATTTCTGAAAATATATGGGTAAATATTTTGTCAAACTCCCCATCATCTGAAGTGGTTTTTTACCTTGCTTAATTAGGTGGTACCGAGTATATTAATATGAACCAGATTCCACAGCAAGACAGTCCAATACAAAGGCCAGAATTATCACGACATCCATAATAATCCCGTCACACACTGCAACGAGATTTCATAAGAAAATTTTCCAGTTCCAAGTTAGAAGTGTTAGAACTATAAAATTCCGTCGCTCTTCATAAGAGCAGACAGTATAACTGTTTAATTTAATTTTATTGTCAAATGCACCGCTGAAACAGCGCACTGCGCAGCTTTTGTTTCCTACCTAATTGTGTTTCCAAGTTTGGACATGCATTAGATTTTATTATAATAGAATTTTGTTTTATGGTGATTAGACATGTGCAAGAAGGTTCATTAAATGATTGGATGGTAGTATTTTGGTAGTAGTTTTAATGGTAATGAAGCCCTATGTGTAGAGAAAAAACGTAAAAAAACTTTGCAAGTGCGAGTCGGACTCACGCGCAAAGGGTTCCGAACGAATCATATTTTTCTACATGTAATTTTAAAACCAAAGTTTTTTATAGATTTTAGAGAAGTAAAGAACTATTGCCAGTACTTTTTTTTAAATTTTGGAGTTTTTGGAAGTGGTTCAGGAAATAAGGGTAAGGTAAGGATAATGTCGATTTTCATCAATTTTCTTAAATAACTTTTATCACATATCTGTGGATAAAATTTATAAGAAAAGTTACCTAGTCGGAGTATTATTTTGTATATGTACCCAGAACACCGGTGACATCACGGACCTAACTTAAACTTGTCGGTATCTATTCTGTTTGCTTCGGTTGAGTAGTTTGTGAACACATAAATTTTAGTCACATAAGTGAATTTGTAACGTAATTTTTAAGTTTCTTGAAGTTCCTTAGTAGCAGCTAGTAGTCAGCTAGGAAACACGGGCCTCATGGAGTTCAAAATAACCTAAAAAGATTGACGTGTAAAAGTGTTATGTTTAACCTAGTTTAAAAATAAATATCATTTATCATTTAGCAGCCCGGTAAACTTCTGTCTAGCTAATGGCAACAGGCTTGCCCCATTCATTCATCTATCAATTTATACTCATACTAGTGGCAGCCCCGCGGTTTCACCCACGCAAGTCTCGATCCCGTGGGAATATCGGTATAAAAAGTCCTATGTGTTATTTCAGACTATAATCTACCTCTGTGCCAAATTTCATCAAATCCGTTCAGACGTTCAACTATTGACTACATCCAAGTTAATTTCCCGGTAATTTCGATTCCCGTAGGAAGCTAAAGATTTAAGCCTTTGAGAGTATCAAGTTTTCGTTGCTGTGTGCTCAAGAAGATATTATGTCTCAAGTTTTGAGACAAGCCATTAAAAGCCTTGAAATCTTCATTTCAAGTGGCATCTTTCTTCTACAGGGACCGTACTACCGTACTACCTATGCAATACCTATGTCATCACGATTACGTCATGAAAAAAGGATTCTGTCACTCATTCTATAAAGCTCTGTCTTTCACTCACACTGGAATCATGATGGTTTTAAGACGTCACAGTAGAGCCCCTGAAATCCATCTCTCAGCTGAAAATTTTCATTGTCGATATAAGCACAAATTGAAAACTGAATAGATTAGAAATAATTAATTTGATAATGTTGTAGGAATACTAATAAAATTATATACATTTAAAACATAAACACAAATCTTATCAAAATTAAAATAAATTAGTAGAAATGTTTTCGAATAAATAAAGTTAACAGTGCACAACATTTAAAAAAAATTAAGAAGCGTCTCCACTTACATGATAAGACAAGATAAGTCTTTAATTGCCTTAAACTTGGTATAGATTTTTAACAGTCAGGTATTTTCAAAGTCAAAGTCAAAAAGTAGATTTCGGAAATGTAGAGTGACGGAAGTGGTTATACACCTAGCTTTTTAAAGAACAGTTTACTTGATTTGTCAGGCCGGATACCACAAATGGTTCTGATGCATTTCTTTTGGGCAATAAATGCTCTATGTCTGTCCATGCTGTTACCCCAAAAATAAGTCCGTATCGTAAGATGAAAGAGGCATGATATGGTGTAATTGCTGCTTTTTTTGTTGGTTATATTCTCTATTTGTCTGAGAGCATGCACCTTCTACATTACATTTTTGAAGTGAAAACTTCTTTAGCGGCGTTGTGCACTTTTTGGGATGGGTAAAAAAATTTAATCTCGCGTCAGGACACATGACCTGATCGGAAATTCGTAAGACGAAGGGAGAGTGGACTGTAGGCGTAGGAAAGGAAGTAATACCCCCTCTATTTCTACCGCGCGGCGTAAATGTATGCCTTAATGCATGCATATGCAATTCGTGCGAAATTATTCCCTAACCATTCCAAAATATCAAAAATGCACAACGTTAATGTTCAAGTTTCACTTCTGTCGGCACTCCCGGATTGCAACCCGTTGTTTTTTTTTTCTTACGCCCATTTGCGCTGCTCCGCATAGCACTGGGTTAACGGTCTCGTCCAAGGCACTGACTGACTACCATGGCAACTATGTACAAATCAGTTATGTCAAATAAATAATTATCAAATCTTCTTATGGTCTAAGATCCCAGAGCCCCCAATCCTTACATATTTTCTAAGTAACAAAATGTATAGTAGAGTAGTGTTAGTATGAAAAATACGTAGACGAAATGCTAAATAGTACCTACTAGTTATTGTTACGGACAAGAAGTAGTACCACCTATTATAAATCAAGTATTTTGCACTTTGAGATTCTGTGCAACGAACAGTTAACCTATTATAAACCGGGTCACAAAAATGTGAGAGCTGCTTCAGATCAGACATTTATAAATATCCCCGATAGTAAAGACCTAACTAGGTCTTCTACCGATTTTATAAAATGCGGATACAAAACTAAAATGAGTTTTGAACATTCACTTTTGGTGAAAATTTAAATAGCACCATGTTAGAAAAATCATAGACTTGTATGGTTTTGGCGCGTCTCTACCCAGGCAAGTAAAGCCTTGGCTACACGCTCAATCTTGTTTGCATCAAGTCTTGTTTGTACAGGCAAACATGTGCGTTAAGATGGCAAAACAGCATACCGCACAAATGGCTTGCACAAGACGCTATTTTGTACAAAATTGATTTGCACAATTAAGCATGCCAATTTTTGCACAAACTGTTTGGGCATGCAAGATTGAGCGTGTAGCCGAACCCTAAGTTAGTTTATTTTTGCGCAAGTCGCCCTGAACCAATTAATAAACAAAAGCGAATCCTTCACGCTTTTGTAAAAGGTTCTACGGACAGAACAAGCTTCTCAAACAATACCCACTCTTCATTACTTTTTGCTCTGAGGAAAAAGTTGCGGAGCCAATTCGTTTGCTCCTCTGATCGGTATGAAAATAATAAACATGAGAAATAATTAAAAAGGACAAAAGACTCTCCGAGGTAAAATAACGATTTAATTCTACAGAAATAAACTACTGCCGCGGAGAATTTACTTGCATGCCTGTATTGTTCTTTTAATACAATGATGGTACTGGCGATCACTGCATTGCGGTAGATTAATGTACAGAGTACGTTACGGTAGGATCAGTCAGGTAAACAAAGAGTTCGAAGACTATGACGTTGTTCTATTGCATGTTAATTTGTGTAAAATTAGGTGCTCATGTGAAAGTACCACACCTGTCACATGGTAAGTAGTCTTTTATCCAAATGTGGACTGGTAGAGAATGTCTTGTTGAATTAAGTTCGCCTATGTACGAGTACTGAACATAACTTTAATAAAATGAGAGTGAATTTTATGAACTCAAAAAGCCATTAGTTCATAAAAATAACTTGCAGGAACAAACATATCAGTAAAAGGTATAAAGGGCGAGTTTAAATTCAATATTTCTCTGTGTAAATGTATTCAGTTATATGAACAACTTTAACTATTGGACCAAGCCTTACTCTAGAAAATGTGGGCTATGGAATAGCCGACTTTTCCGTGACTTCTTTGTAATAGTTGCTTCTATTCATGAGTAATTTCAGCCCCTGAAATATAGCCAATTAATTAATAGACACCCTTTACTCGTAAAATCAGCATGAAAATGATACTGTTCAAAAACGTTGACATTTTTAGTGTTTTAAAAATTAAAATCAGCAGACAGACAACAGAACTGATAGACCATAAATTGCTGTTGACCATACCCAGAGACACTCGCGTTCATTTTTATTTGACCCACAAATAAAACATAAAGCATACGTATGTTAGTAGGTATGTACCTAAGTGCACTAAGAATATCTCCAAAACTATTCTTGAGTGTGGAGTGTGCTGGAAGCAGTATACCGATGTATTTCCACGTCAAATGCAGTGCATACTTGAGCACTCACAGAGATGCGAGGGTACGCATTGTGAACATAAGATTGCAGGTGAAGTACTTGTGCCATGGCTTTTAAGGATTTTTGGTATGTCAGTGCTTTGATAGTTGTAATAAAATGAGTGGTTATCGTTTTTACTGTTACAAATGTAATTTAAGACCTCATTATTAACATCTGCATGACAGTAGCAGTTGGATGAAATGCCAATTCCATGATGATACCGTCGTGTAAAAGGGATAGTACTATTTATCCTGTATAGCTCTATCTCTTTCTCCCCGCTCAGAATCATGATGGTTTTAAGACGTCATAGTAAGGTCGAGACCTGGTGAGGGTCGCGGGAGGCTGCTCAATTTGTGAGGCCGCACTGGATTCTGCATGTGCCAACGCTGAGGGAAGCCTTCCCTCAGCGTTGGCACATGCAGAATCCAACAGTTGAAGATGATGAAGTAGGTACATTAAGTAATAAGATCCAGATAAGGAGAAGCTACATAGCAATCTAGATCTTAGAGTATACAAAAAAAAAAACATGAAGTAGCCTTGCCCATTAGACAAATGCCTACTGCTCTATTTAAAATACATTTAAAATATCTTGTAAATAAATGCTATTATACCATATCGGATTTTTTAAATGAACGCAATTAATTAATTCTATTTTTCTGCATTTACAACATTTTTACAATTTGAATGTCAAATCTATAAAACCTAACCTGTACATTTTTCTCCTTTTTTTAAGTAGGTAGTATTACGATGAAGAAAAAAATTGTTTTGTTGTTTAGACTCAAATCTTTTGTGGTTATTTTAAACCAAATATGTTGTTTTTGTACGCCATAAATGGCAAAACATGCAGATCTAACCATTATTATAAGACCTTGCACATCTTATGATGTATACTCATGTTTTACAATAAAAATATATTCTATTCTATTCCATTCCACCCTAGGTCTCTTGATCATCAGCGATAATAATCGTCATTATTTCAAAAACTTTGGCATTGATGACGTTACATTTCGGTATTGCTTATACAAGCCAACAACAACAACATCATGAGCAACATCAATTGTAGAAGAATCCAGTGCCAAAATCAGTATTCTTGAAGTGATATGAAGACCCAAGGTCCCTCTTGACATAGGTCTCTCACAACTTAAGTACCTATATTTTTCCTGTCAAACAGTATTTATCATCAGTGACGTTGCATTCCTAAAAAAGGATCATTTCCTCTACTTCCTGAATCGATTTGTTTCTGTCACCCAACCAATTTGTCATTTCATTCTCAATACAAGTTATTGTATGGAGTTGAACTAAAAGGCGAACTAACATCAATTTCAGTGAAATCTTTATAAAGTTTTCCAACTTTACGTCCGAGGTATCACGTAGCTAAACTATACAATACCGATATATTACGAGGCATACGTGCTTGAGTATTTCACGATTGGATTTTGTAAAATGGTCGTAATCTTTCTTTTTTAAAGTGAAGAGTCCGTGACATCACTTTTTTTTCGTAGTGTTTCGTTTATTTTATTACAATATTTTGAATCAAGACCTATTGTGTAAAAGTAAATAACAGAAAGAAAAGAAAGAAGAAAGAAAAGTTATTTAATTGCCACAAAACGACATACCCACATACATAATTTTATTTTTCTTAAACTAAACCCTAAACGATAGTGTTATTGGTATGAGTAGGTATAAAGTAATAATAATAAAATTGTTTCTTGAACCTGTAACAGAATAAACGCAATACCTCTTAAAGGGTCATTTTACCCATCATTATGAACAACTTACACTATGAGACCAAGTGGAATCTCGAAAAAAAAAATCGAATCGAAAAAAAAATCGACTGACATTTATGTGCGCATAATTCGTCAAAATGTACTGAACAGTTTTTTTTTTCGCGATTTCAGTGTTGGTGCCATAGTGAAAGTAGTTCATAATGATGAGTACAATGACCCCTTAATGCCGCTATCACACTGTGGTGTTTTACAAGTGTTGGCGTATCTCAAACTGTTGCCAAAAAATGCAACGTCAACGTCGTGTTGACGCGACCATAACGTTTGCCACTTGGGGTTTGCGACGTCAGAGTAACGACAACGCCTGTAAAACGCGAGTGGAATAGCGGCTTAAGAGATATTGCGTTTATTCGGTTATGCGTTGTATATCAGATACAGTAAATCACCCTTAAATATGACCACGCACTTTTGAAACACTGTATGTAATCATCTCACAGTTAGACGTGCTACAAGTTACTCACTCCGTAAAATATTCTATTTGGTTAAAGTCTAATTATTCAGTTCCGTTTCTATATCTAAATTCAATTCCAAATTCACATAGTGTTAATATAATAACAAAGTATTACAAATGAACCATTCTTCTAAAAACTACGAAGAGCAAGTAAACAATTAGTGACTCATCGGCAGCAGCGCTCCTATTCGTCGTTAGGCGGTGAGTCAGACATCGCACGACACTGCTCAAAACGTGCCCATATAAGGTCACAAAGTATCACTTCGAGGCTTGGATCCAAACTCGTGTCCTCAGATGCAGCATAAACTCACCTAATTCACAAAATAAATTAGCAACCACGGTGGCGCAGTGTGATTGAAGACGCCTCAAGCGTGTAGTGTCTTGGGTTCGATCCTGCCTCTCCGCAAGACTTTTTGTGTTTATTATTAAGCCAAAAATGATCCATTCACCTCCAACAACAAAAACTGTGACACAATCTCGTTCAGACTCGAATATTAACAAATCATGCGAAATTGAGCAAACTTCTGAGTCGAGTACGCCTCATGTAACTCAAAGAGCAAAACGTCCGAGGTAATCTAGTAATAACTGCTGGATATCTAACGGCCGTATCCTAATGAAAAAAACAAAGGAATCTCCCTACATAGTAATAAAGAATGAAAACCAATTGCAAGACCTTTCAAATTCACCAGAAGCATGACTACCTGTTCTGGATCTTAAACTCGATTTACGTTTGTGGGTCCTCCCGAGTTGTTTAGTTTTTGGAATAATGCTTATAAAATCAAAAACTATATTCTTTCTACTCTTAATGCATGCACTTCATATTATATTAATTATAGTTATAAAATCTCTGCTGTTAGAGTCCACCAACACTCACACCACTCACCTCTTTACACTCACACAACAAACATACAAACCCGAACTATTTCCATTTACATATCATAACACATCACCGCATAACCTTCAGCAGGTCAAAAACCACGCTTTTGTCTACATGTGCCCAAAACATCGCTCGGACTGTGTCATATTACCTAATATGTTACTCTTAAATACTAAAATTCGATAACATAAACACCCTAAATGATAATTTGGATAACTTTTCTGTATCTAACATTTACCAATGCACCCCAGAAGAATGTTTACCAATAATTAAGAACCCTTCTTCGTACCTCAAAATCTTATCGCAAAATATAAGATCTATTAATCGCAACTTCCTTAGTTTTGAAACTCTTCTTACACGTCTCTCCTTCGATTGTGATACAGTCATACTATCTGAATGTTGGCTTCCCTGCACAACTAACTCCAACTTACCACACCTCCAAAACTTTTCTTGTCACCACACCACTAAACATCTGAATCAAAGTGATGGGGTGGTTGCCTACATAAATTCAAAACTAGTCCATAAAGTTTATGAACCAGACTTTCATGGTTCTGCCTCTGGCTTAATTATTGAACTACAGTCAGATGTAGCAATCGTCTGCGTTTACAGATCTCCCTCAAATGAGGATATTTCAACATTCCTTGGTTCACTTAATGAAATTTTACCCTCCCTAGCCAACTTTTCTACAGTTATTCTTACAGGTGATATAAACTTAAACATAGACAGCTATAGTTCTCCCTTAGAAAACCGCTCTCATGACTATCTTAACTGTCTCGCATTCCATGGCTTTTTACCGACTCACTGTCTACCAACCAGAGGAGGAAATTGTCTTGACCACACTGTTCTTCGAACTAGATTACCGTCTTCAACCTTCATTGTTGATTCCACCATAAGCGATCACTGCTCAACTATTCTTTGTATAAATTCAAAGCCTCGGCATAACTGCCACTTGACCACAATTTCACAGATCGACTATGCTGCCCTGGATCTAGCTATGGAAAAAACTGACTTTTCACATATATTATCCATGACTGATCCTAATGAAGCAACAAATACCCTAGTACAAACTCTCTCCCAAAATATCACCATGAACACAAAAACTAAAACAGTTCCAAAACGTAAAAGGATCTTAAAACCGTGGATTACCCCTGGACTTCTGAGGTGCATGCGAAACAGGAATGCCCTGCATAAAAAGCAAAAACATTCTCCTGACAATGAAATGCTTAAAATTACCTATTTGAGATACAGAAATTTTTGCAATAAAATCCTCAAAAAAGTTAAGAGACAGTTCGACTCTGATGAATTGACCAAAGCTGGACGTAACAATAAACTTTTATGGCAAACAATTAAGCGTATCACTAACACCAACATCACTACTCACATTCCCACAGAATTATTTTCCGCTTCCACTTCCCCGTACCAATCTGTTTATGAGGTTAATTCTTACTTTGCAAATATTGGAAAGAATCTTGCAGATTGTATTAAAAAAAATCAACCCTCGTCTCATCTTCTGGATCCACATATGTGCCCTGCGTGCACAAGTAGTCTTAACTCATTCGCTATTTTGGGAACAACCCCTGATGAGATAATCACTGTTATAAACTCCCTCAAACTGAACGCTGCAATGGGACACGATGGCATTTCCACGATATTTTTGAAAAGGTACTGCAGGCTTCTGTCACCCATTTTGTGCCACATTTTTAACCTATGCTTTGACACCGGTACATTCCCGTCCTCATTCAAATTGGCTATCATCATTCATCCTATATTTAAGGGAGGTGACCGTGGTGCTATAAATAACTATCGCCCTATCGCGGTGCTATCTGCCCTATCTAAGCTCATGGAAAGACTTATAAACAAAAGACTCATCAATTACCTTGAGACTAATAACCTGCTCTCAACCAACCAATTCGGTTTTAGGAAAAATAAATCGACTTCTGATGCGGCTCTGAAATTGATAACTGGTATTGTCGACAAGCTCAATCAACGCAAAAAATGTCTCACTGTATTTATTGATCTAGCCAAGGCGTTCGATACCGTTCCTCTCCCTATCTTATTATCCAAACTAGAATGCTTAGGTGTCAGAGATTTACAGCTTCAACTCTTTCGTTCTTATCTGTCAGGCCGCTCTCAGAAGGTCAAAATCGACAAATATTTAAGTGACGAACTGCCTATTGCCTACGGTGTACCGCAGGACAGTGTTTTAGGTCCCACCTTGTTTTTGGTATTCATCAATGATCTCTGTAATATGAAATTAAATTCCGGAAGCATTGTTTCTTTTGCGGATGATACTGCCATCACTTTTTCCGACAGCTCGTGGTCTAATCTCCAGACTACAGCACAGAAAGAGTTTGATGCTGTATGTGGCTGGCTTGTGTCTCACTCACTTACCTTAAATGCCTCTAAAACAAAACTCATTACCTTCTCTCTCAACAGCACTTCACAACCTTCGACTCCTATAACCTTGCAAGCTCACTCCTGTCAATTAATCCCACCCAACTGCAGCTGTTCACTAATTCGATCTACTGATACAATTAAATATCTTGGTATAACTCTCGATAAGCATCTCAACTTTAAAGCACATACTTCTCTTCTGACTGGCCGAGTCCGCAAACTGATTTACTTTTTTAAAACCCTAAGACACACTGCCAACGCACATGTTATACGGTCCGTGTACTACGCAATGTGCCAGTCTGTAATCTCTTACTGTATTACAAGTTGGGGTGGTGCTGCAAAATCAATTCTCAAGCCTCTCGAAGTAGCGCAGCGAGCAATCCTGAAGGTAGCTACTTTTCGACCAATACTTTATCCTACGTTTGACCTCTACCAGAAATGCAGGGTTCTTACTGTTCGCCAAATGTTCATACTCAACACTATTTTGCAACAGCACACTTATGTTCCAGTCGCACATCGGCCGCCAATACCCAGGAGAAGAAACAGGGTATGTACTGTACCTCATACATACTTTACTTTTACAAAAAGATTCTTTTTTTATCAGGGACCATCTTTGTATAATAGATTAAATGCAATAATTCCACTGCAAACTTGTTGTAAAATGACTTGCAAAAAGCGGATTACTGAATTCCTTTCTACCAAAAACTACGCGGATACCGAATCTCTTCTCTTTTTGTAATAATAAAATAATTCATAATACACACTAACCATCACTCACACGCACACAAACACACACACGCACATACACACATTTTAAGTATTGGACTTTTATGAATTTAATTTAGTTTTAATTTAGTTGTGAACAGTCTAAGCACTAATTTTGTCCTTTTTCGGGAAATGAGAGCTGATTGTCCTTAATACAGGCTACTAAGTAACCTAGCTAGGACATCAGATTATAAAATTTGTATTGTTACCTATGTGTTAAATTATCCCTAAGTTATCATTCTACCTTGTAACAGATTGTACCACTATTTTTTTATGAAATAAATAATAATTATTATTATTATTATTATTATTATATAAATTATACACATATTTATATAAAGTGCCATGGAATGCACCTCATCATCTGCCTAGCCTTTTCTCAACTATATTGTGGTCGGCTTCTAGTCAAACCGCATTCAGCAGAATACCAGTATTTCATGTGGAGCGGCAGCCTACCAGACCTCCACAACCCATTTACTGGGTAACATGGTAGTTCTTGGCAAGACTGGAGTCAGATTTATTGGCTTATGACAATCCGTAACGACTGTCAAAGATCTACAAATGACAGCCGGACCAATGTCTTATCGTGCTTTCCGAAGTACGGAGGAAACTTGGTATGTTAAGATGGTCACCCATCCACAGACCAACCTTGTCAAGCGTTGCTTGACCTTGAAGATCGATCCATGTGGCTGTTATTATTTAGCTATGAGCTCCTCCACTATGGAATGCACCTGCTTTAAATAAAATAAAAGGGGGTAGTAGGTATAAGTAAATAAGATAATTATGCAGGTAAGCATGATAAAGTAAGTCGAAAAGTTGTAATAAACCAATCATTGCACCCTGTATCCCAACATACAAGTTCAAACAGAACTTGACAAAATATCGGCGGGAATTCTGTTACACTATAAACTAATAAGACACACGACATGGACAGTAATTCATTACAAGCTTCTACTTCTTGAAACGTACGTCGTAGTACGTCAAGGTAGGATAGTACGCTAATAATATCTTGACTTTTTATCCTTATGCATAGTCAGAATAGTTCATTTTACAACGAGTACAACGAGGTCAGAATGATCAATTTCGTCATCATCGCCATCATCATCATTTCAGCCGAAAGAAGTCCACTGCGGGTCATGGACCTCCCCGAAGCGTCGCCACTAACGCTGCGCCATCATCTTCACCTCAGAACCTTTGCTGAAAAAAATGCTAGCACATATTAAGCTAGCGAGTCTGTAGGAGCACTTTGCATCTGAGAGACAGTATTCTTATACGACTTGCAATTTTAATACGGAAATAATAGATAATGTTTTGTGGTTTCCAGACGTTCAAGAACAAATATACCTACTTCCAGGTGATATGAACACACCTGTCTCCGACGACGGCGTGTGTACTATAATGTGTTCCTTAGTAATACTGCAATGTTAGCTTGCCGTTGGAATATCTAAGACATGGTTCAGCTACAGCGATATAGTTAAACAGTTATTTTATAAGTAAGCAAAAATAAAATAAAAAGTTGTTTGTTTTATACAGAGTGAAAAAATAAGACAGGGTGAAGAAACAAGACAAAATAAGACACGTTTTTTTTTGTTTTGCTATTTTTTCCTAAATGTATAAGGAAGCAGGGAGCAGGGAGGTAATGTTAAGCAGCTTCCCAACATACCCTTAAAATAAAACCATGCACTTCTGGTTCTTCTGAATTTTAACATGAATCATCATACACCACTCGTCTTCCGGTTGACATTATGATGATCATCATAATGTCAACCGGAAGACGTCCACTGCATGACACATGAATTAAAAGACAACAGACAATTGATTAGATTGTTCAATCAAGGAAGTGTATTTTTAAAATCACAGGATATTCAATTCTCATTAAATGTTGTAACCATTTTTCTTCGGAAAAATCAGGGAAAATGGGATCTACTCGCAAGTTACGCCAATATGAAACGTTTACTTCACATGACAGTGCAATGCGCCTAATAGTACAGAGTTCTTAATGCTTTCGCCAAGAGTCAGTATGGCGTTAGTCACTTTGCGTCGAAAACGCCTCATCTAGACAAGCTCTTAGTAACCTGACGCTGAAACAAAAGGGTCTAGAATATTATTTAGAAACCGTGTCGGAATAATACCTAAAGATATCGAATATATTTTCTTGGTAATGAAGTAACTCTATCAATATAAAACCTTATGAGTTTAGTGTATATCGGATAAAGACAGAGTAGAGCTTGTGAAGCATAACATCTCGCTTTTATTCCCTGAACGGATAGGCAGAGGTGCACCAATATAACCAGGGTTGTTAAGGAGCTCCGTAACCGTAACTTAAACTATCGGATATCCGAAATAGAAAATGTACCTATAACCGTAAACGAATCCGATATATGTTTCGGATAGGGGCAGAGTCTAAATGAGATACGTTATGACAGTTTTTTGTGCCCGGTCGAGTCAACACGCTAGCCATTAGCGTCATTTTCATGTTTGTTTTAGTTATAAGACTGATTGTACAACTCAATGAAAACTTAGGAAAAAACTCAAATTATTGACTACTAGTCGTCGCCCGCGGGTCCGCCTGTGGCTCCAACCCGCTGCTACTGCTCTGCATGAATGTCGAAGGTAATAATCTACTTCTGTGCCAAATTTCATCAAGATCCGTTCAGCCGTTCTGATGTGTTTGAGTAAAGTAGTTGGAATATAGGGTATTCAGATCACAAATCGTGATCTGAATAACCCTATATTCCACAGTTAAACCATTCGAGTATCAGATTATTCCTCTGTAACCCCATAATATACTTAATTATTCAAAATTTTCGTTCAGTTTATACCTCTGTTTTTCAATCCAAGCCACTTGTAACCATTCTTTCTTCGTCAAGTCATAAAATGGTCTACTAATAACATTTATAGTTTTCTATTCAAACATATTTTTTTTTTTTTAATTAAAGTCCTGTATAGTAGTCGCATACTCATCAGTAGCATCTGTTCGAGTGTGTAAATAAACAGAGCAGTTCAATATGAACTGCTGATTATAAGAAGCGGTTCAGTATGATCAGCTCATTATAACAAGCTGTTCAGTATGAACTGCTCATTACCTTTAACAAGCTGTTCAGTATGAACTGCTCATTACCTTTAACAAGCTGTTCAGTATGAACTGCTCATTATAACAAGCTGTTTTTGCTTTCGATGTCGAACTATAATATGTGGTTGGCAGGTGGTTAACTATATTAATATTTTTAGTGTTAAAGAAATAAAACTCGCAAGTAGGTCAAGTTTAAATATTTATTTCTATATTATTCAAATATTGTTTTATAAGCAATGATACATTTCTTACATTACTATTACTTACATTTTCACTAACCTAAATAATAGAATATGTGTAAGTAAGTTTGTAGGTTTAACATTCTATAATCATTTATTCGTAAAACTAAGATCGTTCTTATTTTATCTTACTGACAAAACACTTGATTTTCTTTACACCATTTATTTAAGCAAAACACATTTTTTAAGGCACATATATTGGTATGATACATACAACTTATAATGTCAGATGAATCTGAATAATTGTTATATAATGTCAACAAACTCGGGCAGTTCTTACTTTCTAAATTGTATACATTATTAATTCGGAATATATCTTTTATCCATAACACTTTTTCGTTTCCTTTCGTAAATATAGATTTATTTTTTAAAAAATCCCCAAAGATTACTTGATAATTAAAATATGGTACAAAGCCTTCGTTCCAGTTTATTCCTCTGTTTTTTTCAATCCAAGCCACTTGTAACCGTTCTTTCCTCGTCAAGTCATAAAATGGTCGTGGTGGTTTTATCAACAGTACTTGTACGTGTCCTTTGTACATTATTGCTATTTCTTTTGGAATAAACTCATTTTCTTCACTCTTAAACCCTTGAACATCTACGATGACATTCATGATAGTTTTCTCACAATATTACTCAACGGCTTGTATTCGAACAGTCGATCGTTTATTATTAAACAATAGGCAGATGTATTATTTTGAATATCTTCAGAGCATTCAATTTCTAATCGCACGTCAACTGGTCCAGTTTTAAGTGAATCGTTTTGTCTTGAACAGTCAATCACAAAAAGTGGAGCAATTTCTTTAAATTGGTCTAAGCTAAGCAATGGATCAATGCCTAAGTTGTAATACGACTGACGAAAATTAGCATACATTTCATATAATATACTGTATTTACCTTCATCAAATTTCAGATTAAGTGAGTCATACGGATAGTATTGAGAATTCAAATATAATTTAATATTGCTTACATTGCAGTGATCAAATATAGAAGAACTTCTAGTTTTATTATTTTTTCGAGCTGTTTGCAAACCAAATATTACAAACCTCGGTTTTTCTAGCTGGGAAGTTGTCTTTACTGACCAGGAATGTTTTGTTGTTCTTGGAAGTAATGGATATTCATACAAATCCCAATTTCTAAATGCTATCTGTATAGAACGATCTCTCTCCAAGCTTTTGAGCAATAACAATTTATTACGATCAGAAACTTTAATATGCGGCACACGCCATTGTATTTTTTGTATATCTATTTCTACGTTATCATTTTTGTCTATAAGCACACAGTTCAATGCTGAGCTGCTTCGTTGTAAAATAAGTTCATGTTTACAATTGATTATTATTTTGTTGTAATCTTCTGCAAATCCCAGTATTCTGTTCAATGGCACGATAACACTAAAATATTCGTTTCTTAATTTCGTACCACCTAAGTTCCATCCCCAGACTGCTGCAGCTTTACTTTCACCTTCATTCATTGAGATATACGATTTTAAGGTGGTTGTAATACCAACATTTTTAATCCGATCGATTTCAACACCATTTATTTCGTATCTAATATCTTGAAACAAATATGAAATGGGATTATTTATAAAATCAACATCTTTTTTTACTAATTTTCCCGCTGCATCTTTAGTTGACACATTTACATATCCTTCTATGTAAATGGAACTACCTGACGGCAATACATATAAATCTTGCTGTTGTATGGGTATTCTAATTTCATCATTTTCTTTAAAGCTATTATTGTATGGATTGTAACTGTGGATCTCATAACCCTCAATAGAGGTATCATATTGTGGTAAATCTGTAATTTGAAGCATATTATATTTTAAAACCGATATCTTGAAGAAATCTTTTGTTTTCCTTTGAAACTTTATTAATTCTCACTGCACTGACACGTCTCACTTCTTTGGATATTGGCAGTCTTATGTTATATTTCCCTCTCTCATTAGGAGTTTTATTAAGAACAAGCATGATGTTGGTATGAATAAAACGCAGGAGGTTACTTTAAATAGGTAATAAAAAATCCTTTTTCAACACTAGTGACTTTTATCACCAACAACGAAAGAATGTATGCGTATGAACTAGCAATGTCATTTATATTTTTATAGTTTAACGAAATTTGGAGACGTAAGAAATAAAAATCACTCACTTAATTAATAAATTCCTTTATTACTTTTCCAAAATAATTTAAGAAATTTTAAACATAAGTGTCCACAATTATACAAGTGATCATGTTGTACATTTTCATAATTGTACTGAATATTTTTTCCTAAATATTTTATTAATTCTTTAGGTGGTTTTAAGTTACCATAACTGTCAAAGTATTCAATGTGATCGTATATTTTGGTATAGGCTACCCAATGAGTGCCAGAGTTTTGAGAAATATCAAGATTAATCACTCCACATTCTAATGGTAATGGGTTACCTGGTAATTCATCTCTCATAAATACACCTCGAAAGAATGGGATACTATTTGAATGCTTCAATATATCAATATTAGTTAAAGCTCTATTGGGTAGCCGACCATTTAGTTTTTTTTCTTTGTAACAAAAATTCCTAAACCTTCTTTGTAAGGCTTAAGATGTAATCCTTTTCCAATAATTAAAGCTTCTATTTGCTTGTTGTGACGTTCCGATTCAAGCAACTGTTTCTTAGCTGTTTTATATGAATTAATAGCTTTCGCAATCCCAGCAGCACCCCCAGCCAAACTTCCAGCGGCAGATAAACCAGCAAATATTGGTACTAAAGGAAGAAATCCTCCAGTTTTAGGTACTGGTATAATTCTGGGTAATTTTATGGGTAAATCAGATGCAAATTCATGAGCTGCAGCGCAGGCTAATTCCATTAACGCTTTCTTACAGGTGGGTTTTAGTTTCTTGATGTGTTTTTTGGTATGTGATACAATATTTTTAAGGGTTTTTCTAAACCCCGCTCCAGATCTTACTTTATCCATTTTGAAAGATGATAAACCAGCCATTTCTTTATTGCTTGTACATAGTCCTCGTGCTTTTTTCATTGTTATTATATTTTTTAATTATTTTACATAAACCTGAATTATAAAGTATGTCTTTATTGCATTAAGAATAAAGTGGAAGTGAATAGATAATTGTTTGTAAAATGCTTAAATATTGTTCAGGAGTTATAATACATTTGATTTATCAATCCAGCTATTTTCACTGGTCGGCAGCCCCAACCATTTAACATATACTCGCTTTCCTTCTCGTTTCAAAACTTTTTCAACGAGGTATATGTCGGGATGATTGGTTTTCTGAAGTTCTTGTGCATAAAATGCGCCTAGTATTGGTCGACATCTACCATCTTCTATTAAATAAGTTGTTGGATTTGTTCCTTGAATTTTTGTTATTTTAAATATTTCAGTGGACCAGTTGGGATAATAACCTTTATCAAAACATCCTTTATATTTACTTACTCTCACAAAATCTCCTACACTAAATTTCTTACATTTCACTTTTTTTCGAGACTGAGCTGCGTCTAAGTATCTTTGAAGTATATTTGTTTTATTCCTTTGATTTATTGAAGCAGGTGACTGACCGACAGTTCTATGAACATCATTGTTGTACTCATGTAACTTTTTTTCTAACATACCGTTAAACCATTTATAATTTCCATTCAAACTAAATTCCTTGTATAGTTTATTCTTTAACGTTCTTATTAATCTTTCAACAATTGAGGCCTTTTTAGTAGAATAAGTAGAATAATGATTAATTTTATACTTATTAACAACACTTTTAAATTGATCATTGTAAAACTCTTTCCCAAGATCGGTTTGCAAATTTTTTGGAACTCGTCCTGTTTCTATTACCGTTTTAAACGCCTCTGATACCTGTTGCTTATTTTTTTGTTTAAGTGGAATCGCCCAAGCATATTTTGAAAAAGTGTCTATAATCACCAGTATGTATTTATAACCTGCATTCACTTTTGATATTGCTTGCATATCCATCAAATCTGCTTGCCAAAGGTCATCTATATCTTTAAGTATTACACTTCTTCTTGGGAAATTAACTCTAGCGTTTTTATGGATTTCATTTATGACGTCTATTTTGCTCATAATGCTTGCTTAACTTCCCTGCTATTTCTTTTAAATCAATGGTCTTTTCAATGTTATTTAATCTGCTATTTAAACCACTAATTAATTTGTTCAATTGTTCTATTTTAATTAATATTTCAACTTTGTATTTATTAATATCTTTGCAGCATTCAGTTTCGGTTGATTTGTCTAAGATCTCAATATGCTCAGAGCTTATTTCATTAAAAGACAGCGACGTTTGTTTTGTATGAACCTTCATGGTTCAGACTCTCTTAATAACTAAATATAAAATTAGATACAATGCTTTTTATTATTTTATTATACCGGCTTCTTTTAACTCTTCAACAATTGATATAATTTCATTGTCATGATTAGTATTACCAGCGTTTTTTGAAGCCATTAATAGTCTTAATCTATCGATTAATTCATTAGGGTCATCCCAATAAACATAATCTGTATTACTCTTATACTTTTTTTTCAATTTAGGTAAGTAGCCACCACTTTTTGACTTAATGACTTGTTCTGCATGTTGAATGTAATTTTGTTCAGAAAACAAAGGTTTTATGATTTGACGGTATTTCAAACCTTTATCACCTTTTAATTGGCCGTTTGGATTAAAGTCACGTTTGTGAGCATTTGTATTATGGAGCATATCTTTGTAAACAATTTTATCAGTTTCAGTTACCAGACTGAGGTCAGGTCTATTACGTAGTAAAAGTTCTTTAAGTCCAGGAGTTATTTCATAATGTTTGTCATTAACTGTGGCTATAATTGATTTTAGGGAATTGTTAACGTTGTTTGTAAAAGAAAATGATACTTTAGAGTTACCCATCATCAAATTTTTGTTTTCACTTCGAATCCCGAAAGGTACATTCATGTTATTATCATAGATTTCAATCATATCTTCTTTATTAAGTGACATAAATGTATCGTTCTCGCTATCATCACCTGTGCAGCTAAAGGATGCAGAACCATCATTTGAATGTTTCTCTATAAATCCTTTGAAATTTTCAAAATCTACGGGTGAGCTACATCTTCTCATTATATTATTATCACCTTCACTCGTATCCAATATAGTTCTATTCTTATCATTAACTTTAATTAAAGTCTCTAGAGGATCTGTTATTGGCTTAAAAAGCTTCTTAAATTTCAAATTATCGACATCTTCTGCATTTTGTATTGTTTTAATTTTATTTTTTATACTATCTACGGATTTTATCAATTGTTCTTTTATATTGACCTCCATAATGATTCCCGACAATATCCAACCGTTATTTACAGATTGTAGACTACGATTGATATTTTTTTTACAGTATTATGGTTTTTATTATGTTTGCTCAAAAGTTACGAATATGTCAAACCCCTGTCTATATCTACCTTCATTTAGAGAACAATCTTTATTTATCAATACAAAGTCAAACCGATCTTGCCATATAGTAGAGCAAAGTTTTTTAAATTGAAGCCACTCCATATCCGTATTTACATGTTCATTATAAATATGTTTTAAGTTTATGTCGTCTTGTTTAAAGATTAACAAAAGATTAACATTATCTCGTATTAGTTGTTTAGGTATTTTGGAATAGGTTTGTGATAAGTAAAAACAATCTATCTGTTTGTGTCTCCCCATTGCGAAGTAGTTACGAATATTTATTTGATTTTCACATGCGACATCGTCGAAAATCATTATTGAATTGGTTAAGGCGTCATTAGGATGTATAACTTCTTTATTATCATGGAAGATAAATAACTTTGCATTGGGTATGCACCGGATGACCTGTTTTAAAAAACAATATTTTGGCTGGAAAGCTGTCTTCGAGTATAAATAAATATGCTTGAATTTTACTCCATTTTCATGTAATAGTAAATTAAGCATTATATTAGTTTTTCCACAGTTAGATGGACCGCATATAATACATCTTATAGTGTTAGGTAAGAGTGTGCTATGTCTCACTTTTTGTGAATGATTTTCTAATTTTATATTATTTATTTTAAAAGTATGTGATTGCTTAACGAAATTCATTGTGAAATGTGAGGAAATAAGACATGCCCCGAGTATATATACTTCTTATTTTACTAAAAGGTGCTATGTTTTATTTTTAACTAATTCTTAACTTGTAAGTAAAGTATGAAGAATATTGTACTAAATCTTTAATTAGACAGTAGTGTCCGATAGAATTTTTTTCGATATAAAGTAAATTAAAATGATTTTTTCTTCTATTTTGCGTTGCATAAAGAGGTCCGGTCACAGTATTATTTTGTAGGCCATATATATTTAAACTGATGTTGGGATTATTTTTTTCTAACGTTTTAATATCATTAATCGTAGGAGGAAATGACATTCCCTCAATATTTAAAACAGAGGTATAATGGGGGTATGAACTTGTTCTGCATACATTAATTTTAGCTGGGTATAATCCAGCAACTATACTCCATAATAAACAACAATTATCTTTATTTTTAATATTTATACAACTTTTAGACTGCTTAATAGCTGACGGCAGTTGTATATAAGACCCACCTCTCATAGGGGAATACTTGTTTACATTAATTTCGAGATGACTCATAGAAACAAATGTCCAACCAGATTGACAGTGCTGGAACTCGGTTAATTTATTATTTAGTTTATTTATTACTTTGATTAATAATTCATTCAAATCAGTGTTCTTATAAATAATTTCATATTTGGTATTAAACGACTTTAATTGTTGTTCGTCTGATTTTGATAACATAAAATAGGCAAACAATTCGAAATTCAATTTTATGCAATTGTGTTCATTAAGTGACATTTTTATCAATTCTGTTATATTTATTAGATGATCACCCAGGAACGCCTCTAAACCGAGGTACTCGTCTTCCTGAGTGACATTCAATCTGTATGTCATTAATCTGTTTTTGAATGCTGTTGCAATAATATGAATATCTGTGAACTTGGTATTCAATAAACAGTTTGCTTTGTGTATATTCGTTCTCATATGATAGGAATACTGATTTTCTGGTATTTCAATTTTACATTTATGACAGGTTATTGACTTTCTAGGGCTCGGAGCGTTGATTCCTTGCAGACAGGTTTCGTTCCAGAGAGGAATTGTGCCGGAGACTAATTTGCGAAGCGTTTTTATAGGCCTAAAATCACGTCATTCAGTCCAAATTTGTAAAACTGCATACTTGCAAAAATTGTCAATTGCGTACACGAGCGTATTTATCGTAGCGGTTAAGGTTTTAAGTTTACAGCGTTTTATATAAGACAAATAAAAAAGCGATTTTGAATCTTGTGTAGGTACTCACTTAAATCAACAATAGGGGAAGCTCATACCTACTTACAATTATAAAAAATGTTTGTAGGTTGTTGTTTTTTTGCTGAATGTTTTCGACGTCGATGACGGCGACGGTACAAACGCTGCGGTTTGCACGCTCGCATGCAACTCCTAGACATGTGGAGAAGTGGAGATATGACGAGTCAGAATCTCATATTTCGGTATACAAGAATAATCTTGTTTTTATCTTATAATTTTGAACCTTATTACAAAAATCAAATAAATCTGAACAAGTATAAAATCAGTACAATCTCGAAAAAAATAATCACATCATCGCTAGCGTTTCTTCACCAATAATGTCGGTAAGTAAATTAGCGACACTTTTATTAAATTAATTATTTTTTCGCAATTTCTATGATAACTTACATAGAAATATAATTTTAGTTTTTATGAATAATGAAGTTGGGCTGCCGATATTAATAAGTAATCATAATTGTATATTAACTTATCTTATTCATTCTTATGTTTCAGGAATCCGAGCAACAGAAGATGTTTTATGCTACCAGATTCAACCAGGAAATGAACTTTTTTTCTTTTAAACCGTTTTATCTTCACTGTAACAGTGTAACAGAAAGACAAAAAACCTGATGCCAGCTGTCAAAGATAGGCTAAATGTTGTGTAGTGCGTTCTGCAAATTGACCAAAACAATGTAAATATCCTCTAATAAATTATGTTCTACGATATTTATTGTTTCATTTACACAAAATACCTACCTCGATTTGGTCTGCATGATCTTAATATACTTCTTATACCAAAACTAGGACGCAATCTAGTATGTTATATAAACAAATAAGATTTGAGAACAAGAGCCATTTCACAACGAAGTGTGTGTTAATTCGAACACAATATAATTTTATCTACACAATAACTATACATGAAGCCTGCATTTTACACAGGTAACTAGATGCTACCCTATATAAGGTGTCGGAGGAACACATCTGTGCACATTCCACTCCAAACTCGTTGATGTCTGAATAGACTATTCCTACTGAATGATCCATTGATAGGTATGAAGTGACTGCTCTTTTCATTCTGAATAGACTATTCCTACTGAATGATCCATTGATAGGTATGAAGTGACTGCTCTTTTCATTCTGAATAGACCATTCCTACTGAATGATCCATTGATTGATATGAAGTGACTGCTCTTTTCATTCACATGAAACTACTTTCAATGTATTTAGTCAAAGTCTCATTTCGAATAGTGAAATATAGGAATACTCGAATGGTTAAACTGTGGAATATAGGGTTTTTCAGATCACGATTTGTGATCTGAATACCCTATATTCCAACTACTACTGAGTAACAAACATTCATCCATCCATCCATTCATCCAAACATTCACATTTACAATATAAGAATAGATTTGTGATTTTACTTTTACAATTTCATAAAAATCTTATATCTGTCACCAGAACTATCTTAACGGATAAATTGAAATGATTTCATAACCGCAACCGATGTCATATTATTTCCTTATCCGTATCTTTATCCAGTTCCAAAATTTCATATCCATGACATCCCTGAATAGTATACCTTAATTTGGCCAGTAATGTTAAAGTCTACTTTCAACAAAGACATCAACTGCTGGACATAGTCCTCCTCAAACGTCGTATCATCGACCTTTCCTATGCTTCTCACATCCAGCTGACTCTTGCTTTCAACCCTTCAAAATGGTTGAGGCGAATAGTGCTAGCGCGTGCGTCATGTTCGTGAACGGGCGGCGTCAGCTGGAACTGGTAATTTCTCGGCTGCCATGGTTTATTTTAATTGTTTCTTTTTACTCCGGACACTTTTATTCTTTACGTCTTTTATATCGTTCTCTCATATATGTATAATTTCAACATGAATGATGTAACCATAACTTTGTAAAAGTATTATTTTTAAAGTGTAGATAGAGTTTCATGCACGTTCTTCTCCATAGAGATCTGCGCATTGGAACGTGCAAATAGCTTCATCTTTTTGACCGATCGACCTTCACAATTCAAAAGTGCCTGTAAATGGAATAAATGCTTTGTGATTTTGAGTTTTGAACCAGATCATAGAAAAGCTAGGTAAAATTTTCAATTTGGTACAATAATTTGAAGATGAAAATTTCAAACTAAAATATATCAATTATGTAAGTCTTATATCGCTAGCCAAGAATAGAAAGGCCTCCATTATATCTTAAGATAAGGAATCATTAACCTTAATCGACGTCTGTAAGTGCGGGTAGTATTAAACATCAACTAGGAAAACCTGAATTTATGTGTAGTTAAGCTGGTTTCTTCTTACGAAAAAGATTATCTCGCTCTTTCCCTAGGGAGTCGTACGTCTAAGGTATCTTTCAGAATGAAATACAGAAATGTTAGTATTTTTTAGGTCACTGTAGTTGCTGCTAGGCGAGTTGACTTTTTGTTGGTTTCTTCAGAATAGAGTATTTTTTTGAAAAATATTGGTCTAGTTAAGTAACCAAACATATTGAACCTCTCAAACAAAAGGTTCCGTACAATTAACCAAAAAAAAACACGTGCCCCCCTTTATTTTTTAATTTATTTTTATTATTTGTTGTTATAGCGGCAATAGAAAAAGATACAGAAATTTTTACTATTTATCAATTACGGTTCTTGAGATACAGCCCGCTGACAGACAGACGGACAGATAGACGATTGGACAGACGGACGGATGAACATTGAAGGCTGAGTTATAGGGTTCAGTTGGTTACCCTATGGGTACGAAACCCTAAAAATGAAATGTTCAACTTTTGCGTGACGTCATGCCCTGGCAGGCATTTTATCAACAAGTAACGTCACGACCACTCCTGAAATTTGATGCTCTGTGTATTTGTCAATATCTATTTATTGATTTGAAAAGGCAAAAATACGTGACTAGTCTTTTTTGAAAATCTGTCGGACTAAATAAAATTATAATTTTTCTATCCATCCAGGAAACATACCTATTTTGTGACGATCACAATGATAAATCTATTAATTATCTAAATGGGTAATTATATTGATACTTGTCATGTTAAAACCGAAAACAATCTGGTTTGGAGAGGTATTAGATAAAATTAACCTTAGTTGATTTTAGAAAAGAATGCACGGACAGCTTGTTCCAGTGGTCACATAAGCATTTGCTAAGCGTGAAGGTTTCGATTCCCGGGTCAAACAAATCGGTGTTGCGTTTTTTGTTTTGAATTTGTTACCAGACTCTGGTTTGGTGCCCAATTAAAAGTTCGCCCAAACATACGACTAACATACCTCCTATGGATAAAACCCTATCAAACCCGTCGGGCAACAAAGTCGTGATTCAATGTTATCCATCCTTACTAATGCTATACTAGCTTTTGAAAGCGACTTCGTACGCGTACATTCCGTTTTTCCCGTTCCCGTAGAAATTTCGGGAAATCCTCTCTTAGTGCTCCCCTACACTCCCGAACCTACATGCCAAATTTCAGCTTTCTACGACCAGTAGTTTCGGCTGTGTGTAGTCTGTCATTCACTCAGTCACGGAAGAATTTTGTATATATAGGTTAGCTTTTTCCCGGGACTTCGTACGCGCATATCCCGTTCCCGTAGGAATTTCGGGAAATCCTCTCCACTACAAAGTGTGGGAAGCTACAGGCCAAATCTCAGCTTTCTATGACCAGTAGTTTCGGCTATGCGTTGTCCGACAGTCACTCAGTCCAACGGAAGAATTATATATTTATATATATATTAATAAATATATTAATAATGCGCAAGTTACTTGGTTTGTCTGTCTACTTTTTAACTTTTCTCTTCTTAACGTCGTAAGTGGATTTTGATAAACTCGGCACACGTATCCACATATCCTAAATTAGGACATAGGAATTTTGTATCCCGGGAGATCCTTCCTTTCGGATTATTGTCGACCTCCACGTGGGCGAAGCTACTGGTAGTAAGTAGATCGTCATCATCATCATATCAGCCGAAAGACGTCCACTGCTGGACATAGGCCTCCCCCAAGTGTCGCGACAACAACTGGTCCTGTGCGTCTCGCATCCATCGGCTACCCGCGACCCTCACCAGGTCATCGATCCACCTTGTGGGAGACCTTCCAACGCTACGTCTTCCGGTACTCGGTCGCCACTCCAGAACTTTTCGGCCCCATCGACCATCTGTTTTGCGAGCAATGTGTAAGTGTGTGCAAGTAGATCGTATAAAATAAATATTTCAAAGTTTAATCCTAATCATTCTACATATCTTCACCACAAAATCCATCCAATAAATAAACCAATCTATCTCTCTGATACGCTTTTAGAAAAACTGTAAAACCTACTTTAGGTACATCAAGCTCGTACTAAGAGCCGTATCTTCAGATGCAACTGCGGGATGTTAGTAGATGAGATTAAGGAGACTGGCCGAGATAGAGATGAATCGCTTCCATTCATCTCGGCGAGCTCACACGAGATTGGTAGGAGGGGAGGGGTGTACCGGCTGTGTTACTCATTGGTAAATATTTGTCGCTGAATATGTTTGAGATTATGTTAGTATATTGTTTTTATTTATTTATACTTTATGCACTAGTATAAAAACAGTAAACAAAGTTGACATGAAGGTGGTACGGAGACAGGATATGAGGGCGGGTGCGATGAAAAACGAACAGGAAAAAATACTATAATATCTACATACTTAGGAACAAAATAAAAATATTTTTGAACAAAATAATTCGACATATCACGCTACTTTTGAAAAAACTTAATTTACTTAACTTAAAATAAATTATAGTTATTTTTACGAAACCTAACGTTGTGGTAAAATATTATGTTTATTTTCAATAACACAGCCAATTTTATACATTTCAGATTGATTCAATTAACAGCGTTACCGCTTTTTGTAATAAACAATGTTTTTAATACAATTACTTCTGTGTTGAAAGCGCAATACCACAAAACCCGCGTAAATGGGTTATTATTATTGAAATTGTTAATTAGGTAGTAAGCTAATTTATGATACCGATTGGTATAACATTAGACGAGGGACGCCACGGGTATTCCTATTATTATATTAATCTCAATTTTGTTGATGTAGTCATGACTTCGATTGTGATTAAAATCTCATGGTATACCGCAAATGTTTTAGTAAACATTGACTTAGAGATTACAGTAAATTGGTAACAAGTATCCATATGTATTAGCATATAATTCAATAAAAAAAAAAAAAACTTTATATCTACTTACAGACAACGTACAAAAATAAATAAATGAAGGTACTTTCCAAATAAAAACTATCGTTTTTATCGACGCTAAAAGTCATAATTTTATTTCATATATATAGCTACGTATGTATACCGTTGCTGGGTGCTACGCCGTAGTCCTTTGCTACGCCGTAGCGTTACGTAGCAAGTAATCGTGGTTCAATGGCCACTTCAAAAGTGCATATAATATAACACTTTTATTTAAAATTGAACATCTAAACGACAATCCTTATAATGAGAAAAAATAAGTATTGTATAACATAATGTTCCCAATTTAATTTGATATGTGAATATTTTAAATTTTATTTGAAAGACAGTTTGATTATTTTGTTAAGTTATAAACTAACAAGGACCAAAAGACGGTTATCGATGAATAATATGCTGGGTTATCTTTCGATCAACTACTGTTTCGGTTTTACTCCTTTAATTCGCAGGCGGCTGTTGTCACTTTAAACAATAAATTAACTTTTTATCGGTAACAGTTCCGTACTCGCTAGTTAAACAAACAAATAAAATTCAATAAGTACAATAAAATCAGTAACATCCGCTGATGCGTGACCATCAGCGGTCGCTACAACCATTCTACAATATGGACCACTACCGCACACCGCCTTTTCAATTTGTAATCAATGATAAAGTTTCGACCGTAATGGCCATATTATTATGTCGATTCGCCCAGTGAACAAATATTCAGGAATACTTTTAGTCAGAATATGTTTTAACTGTTTTTGGAAAAACTGTTGAGTATTTATAACCTCTCTCTAGACAAGTGTAAAGCCAAGTTTAGACAACGCAGAAATTGCGACACAAGTGTCAGACATACATTTCTGTACTGTTCAAACTTGTGTCTGTACATAAAACTCGCTGATTCGCCACAAATTTTCATGTCACAATAAATGTCACAATTATAGTTCCCGTGCATATATACATTCGTTGTTTAGATTGAGTGTACGGTGTATACTGTCGCAGTCTATTCTTAGCTTTATTCTGTTAGCGGTACCTAGCATGGCGAAGGTGATTGTCAAAATGTTGAAACTCGTCTAATTTTTGCGAATGGACAAGTCACTTATATTTTAATTTTAAACTGTAAATTTGACGTTCAAAAGTGCCTTTTAATGGTCTAGTTGAAATAAATCAATTGACTTTGTTAAAAATGTATGGGACGGATCTGATTTGATCTTGAAATGTCACGTGATCAATCAATAAGACAAGATAAATAATAATTTGGGTTTTCGTAAGACACATTCGCCAGTAGGGATGATTCCTGGGTAAAAAAAATATGATTTTATTTAGTCCGTCAGTTAGATTTTCGAAAAATATTGGATACGTATTTTTTGTTTTATCAAATCAAGATACTCGTAAAATGCATCAAAGATCAGGAGTCCCCACTCCCCACTTGTAATGTCACTTTCCAGTAACAAGTGTGCCGTCACACGAGTTTTGAACGCACTGTATCGTCTTTATTTTTTGTTTTCGTGAAAACATGTGTTCCATATTTTTTGGAAATCTATCCGACGTACTAATTACATTTTTTAGTCATCTACCTTTTAGAATGGCTCTTTGCCTAGAGCTTAAGGCATGCTCAGACCCTACGTAATATTCGATATTACCCCAAGTGGTACTGAAAGCCAAGCGCGATAATTCTACTGTTTAAACCGAAGATGTGAATATCGCCACAATAGCGGTAGCGAAACGTTCTTGCAAAATTTCCGTTACTAAGTGTACTTGGTGTGGGAGGAGTATATTTGCAATAGCGCCTACGCCGCCACCGTGGCGGAACCTGTTTTGAAAGCAAGCGAAAATATAGCGCCTAACTGGGTGGTATGGCAATAAATAGTTTTAATCCATTTCGCTCTAGCCGCGAAACTCCATACAAAACACAGGTTTATGAGTTTGCGCAATCAAGGAGGTATTATAAAAAGGAAAACTGGTATGTTAAGCATGCTTGCCAGATATGGGCACATGTTATTTTTAGCAGACAAGAATCCGTTATTGAGTTACCTCCTGGCACAAACCTTTTTAAATTGCCACAATGACAAGGTGACACCCACAAAAATACGGGGGCGCGTTCAATTTTCTTCGTTTAACATTTCCAAAATATGCAAATTGTCACAAGTCCTTTGTCTCACTAATTGCGTGCGAAGTTAATATTTTCCTTCCAAACAAACATGCTTGACAGCACAATACGTCTCAATTTATGCGGCGGGGTTGCCATCAGACAAAATTCAAAGGCCTATTGTCATCTGCCGGGGTATGGCAACATTTACAAGTTAATTGGAAAACTACATCGACTTTAATCCGCGCGGGAGTTAAATGGACTCTGTTTATTTGGTTCGCATTTAAACAAACATTTGCTAATTGCATCCGTTTCATTGGATGGAGGGTAATTTAGATAGTCAGTCAATAGGGTGCTGAGTTTTGAGGGTGCTATGTGAAATGTATGTGTGTGATAAGGTTGGATTTCAACATATCCAAATGTACAAATTCGTTGTTTCGATACTGGAAGGCACTATTCAACAACAACTGACTTTCAATTTAATATAAGATTTCAGTTCAGTGCTTCTGCGAAAGTGGGACCAAAATCGTATAAAACTTAATCTGAAGACCCAAAATATCTCGCAACTGTAAGTGCGCCAAACGAACCTACGTAACTCGAATTTAATTCTATATCCGACGCACTTGGCATACGTCTAGATTGTACCAGACATTTTTAGTGGCACCGCTCAATAGGACGCTCAACGTAGCGCAAAACCAAAATTTGTCTGTAAAGTGACTATTCCGCACAAAATAATTGAGCAGTTATGCTAATGAGATACAAGCTGAACTGACGCCAAAACGTTGTCCGCGCAGCTTTATGCAAATCACCCAGGGCGTGCGATACGAACGCGCTCGCCACCGAGTATCGATAGCCGGAATACGGACGCGACATGTTACGTCACACTATAGTTCGTATTTTGAATAGTCGCGTGATTCATGTAGTTTTTTGATATAGTTTTTTTTTTTGTATGTACTTGTAGTAAGCTGTAGAGGAGGGTTTTAGTCAAGTGATTTATTTTTCGTGTGAGTGACATTTCTTTTCTTTATTCTTTTTTAGAAAAACGTTGCCCCACACTCGTAATTTCTCCTGCGTCGTGGGCGCATTCACAAATATATAAACTCAGGTACACAAACAGCAAGACCCGGAACAACTATCTGTGGGCAATACAATATTTTTTCCGTGCGGGAATCGAACCAGCGACATGCAGTGCAGCAGCTAATCGCTCAACCATTGCGTCAGCCGTGTTGCCCCTGATATAAGTTAATATATTATTTGTTCCTACAATATTTGCCACTATCGGTTAAGACGCAAAAATCACTAGATTCGCACGTTTTATGTGACAAAAACAAAATGGAGTTCTCAAAGGTTAACTCTATCAATAGCAAGCAGTTCCTAAACTAAAATATGGTCGATTCAAAATAAGAGTAAAAGAAAAACCCCCAAATATTACACTTTAACAACAAATAAATTGGTATCCCTTTGTTTTTAGTAAATATTTCTTAGCGACAAACACAATAGTGTTCTATTTGTCTAAATGTATAAAGAGGGTATGCCCAGTTACAATAACATTGTTGTAAAATCTGCCAGTTTACATAAAAGGCCAGTTGAAGACGGCTTAGTTTTCAGCCGTTGGTACAAGACCCTTTTCAAAAACATTCCTATTGTGAAAAATAGCCTTCAGAAGGTCGACTTTAGTAGGACCAGCTATTGCGAGCGGTTTGTACCTTGAAATCCTAAAATAAAGTAAAATAGTATTCTATCTCCTATAGAATAAGACTTAGAATACAATTTTACTCCTCGTGTCACAAGGGTCGACCCCTTGTGACAAACATCCAAATCTGTTTTGCCGTTTAGGCGTTTCTGATTTCAAACATGCAGACTTTCGCATTAGATAAGATTTCATTTATTCCTATTTATTTATTTTTTACTGTAGGTACAGACGCCAACACATCAAGTTACCCGAAACTGTAAAATTTTCCCAATCAACCTTGAACCTAATGCTTTAGCGAAAAAGTTGAAAATCTATTTAAGAAATTTGGCAGATTGTTGTAGCTTGATGTGCTGGCTGTACGTCTTTTGTTTTAAAAAAATATTCTTGGAGTATGTAAACATTCTATTGATGTGTGATAGGCTCAGAAAATAAGATTGACATGGCGGAAAATTGGGGCTTAAGTAATTTTTATGGAAAAATTTTGCTTGTCAAGGTGTTTTTCCGTTAAGAAGGTATGTTAATGGAAAAGTTCAAGTATAAGGCAGTCAGGCAAAGTCAATTCTTAGACGCGAAATAAAGGGATGTCAGTTATAGGTTTTTTCTTGATAAAGTGTAATGCCGAGATTTCCAATGTTATAAGATCTGTATTTATGTTTTCGGCATTTCTGTGGAGACACTGATGCACAGATATACTGCTTCATGAATCTGGACTCCAGGTAGTTTCTGAGTCTTTATCGCTCTTGATTTCAGCCTATTTCTGAGCTTTCGCTTCCTCCACAGTCTCCAGTAAGCCATTTACCGGAATAAAAAGTGCTTTTTCTGTGTTAATTCGGGGTATAAACTATTTGTGTGCAAAATTTAATCTAATTTCGTTCAACCGTTTTCGCGTGATTAAAAATAACAGAACAAACTTTCATATTTATTATGTCATATTAAAAATAAGATTTACAGACGTAACGAATAATACATTTTGTGTGAATGAGATTTTGTTTGACAATGAGTAAATGACATTTGCAGTTGGTATCAGTTTTGTCAGCTCAGGTGCACTCATAACATTATATTATTGATTCCAACAGTGCCAGTCTTAAAGGGGGCAAAATATACAAAGACTTCATGCGAGTGCATTCTGCCCCACTATATCATTTCAGTGCGGCAGAATACGCTTCAAAAATATGGGGTGGCTTATAGTTTGGATCAACCACAATGGAAAAGCTCCGGTGACATCGTGGTAGATCCAGGTGAAGATGGCGGGACGATCTTCGACGACACCTTAAAGCAACAGTTATCCACGCTTGCCGAAAACTGGGAGGAATAGAAAGAAGAAAGTGAGACCTTTGCCCTGCAGTGGGGCAACACAGACCAAAACAAAATAAAAATACAAAAATACGTATTTCGTTTGTCTTATCTGCTCGCCACTGATTCTGTGGCTAACATAATTATTAAATGCGACGTACATTTTAATGCCATGTCCCGTTACCATTTCTGCCACGTTTGTATTTTTATTCGTACACTAGCGGCCCGCCCCGGCTTCGCTCGGATGTATATTTTTTTTCCAAATTTTCTTTCATAAGAACCTTCTCCTGACAATAACAAACACATCAAAAAAGAATTTGCGAAATTGGTCCAGCCGTTCACGCCTGATGCCGTGACCAAGGAAAACAGGGATTATTTTTTATATATAGACTAGTGGACCGCCCCGGCTTCGCCCGGATGTTAATGTTTTTCAAAATATTCTTTTAAAAGAACCTTCTCCTGACAATAACAAACACAACAAAAAAAGAATAAGCGAAATTGGTCCAGCCGTTCTCGAGTTTTGCGCTTAGCAACACATTTAGCGATTCATTTTTATTACATAGAAGATTAATGTGTCATACTTTGTTCTTGCTTTAATTATCTTGCTCAATCTAGAAGTAAATTTAGAAGAGGTTTACTTGCTTTAATTTCCGAGCGAATGGTATTTTTGAATATCGAAGACAGTCTGTGATCCGCAGAAATCTTTTTGAGGAGGAAAAGATATCCTCCCTAAAAAAGGCCATCTCTAAAAATCTGTTTTCTGAGGTACTTTATCGGTCATTTATCTGTCCGTTAACGCTATTTGTCATAACGCCATTGGTTGGTTAATGGTTAACAGACAGATAAACGACCGATAAAGTAGAAATGAGACACAGCTTGTTGTTGGATTTTCTTGTCTTTGATTCTTTTTCTAATGACCGCATTTAAGACACTTGGCTCACCGCCGACGAGGAAGCGATTAGCTTTTGACTGTTTTCTCACTGAGGAAACGGACAAAAGATATAGATCCCGTGTGAGTAAAAGAGACATATATATTTATAGTCGATGGCTGGCTATTCAAACTGCCGGCGAGAACCTCTCTTACCACTAGTTTGTCGCAGCGGCAAGATGTATCAAAGATAATACTCGCTTAGCGATACTTGCTCAGCGATGCTCGCTTGACGGTCAGAAGTCAGAACTAACGGCGAGAGACCAATCAGCGGTAATTTCTACCTATAGTGCGTGCCTATGGAGCGAGCAAGTAACCATCCGTCGGACAAGAGCACTTGCTTATGGCCGAGCAACAAAACTATCGGAACCACACGCTCTCTCGCTTCTCGTTGCTCGCCAACTCGTATCCAGTTTCTAACTTTACTCGCGTCTCGCTGATCGTCGGCATTGAGACACGTGCCTTAAGTAATCAACTGTTAAATATTGTTATTGCGTAATCAAATTAAGAAGGCGTTCATGACGGATTGCTCGTGGAGGACAACACACAGAGAGAAGGCTATGGGGACACCCTGTGCCCAGTAGTGGAAAAAAATAAAATAAAAATAAGTTTTGACCAGCCAATATGTAAGTCATTGCTAACACAATCTTGTAGGTTTTGTTTGGAAATTATGGCTAAACAAGTTTTGTTGAGTGTTAAAACAATCAGCATTGTTTAAAATATACAGACCACTTCTTGTCCACATAATTTTATTTCGAAGTTATGTCAATTGGAATTTCCATTGCCACAACTGTCTCCTAGATAGTAATCTCCTTGAATTCATTGCGTATGTCAACGTATGCATTACGCGTATTAACTGTAGCATAATAACGTTTCAAACTATCTACTCTATACTCTGTATTAGTTAATCAACAACAAATGAGCTTTATAGCTATTGCAATATGAAACAGTATAAACACAATTAGTTATCAGGTTCCTCTTGTTGATTTATTTACTATATAAATACTGCTGTACTTATTGATTTGTTGTTACTTGTTGTAATTTAATTTTACCTCTGTGTGTACATTAATGTGTGTTGTATATAAGTGTTATGTCGGGTGCATTGTCCTCACATTATAATATAATCAATTGCATGTATACAAAATATTAAACACTTTTCTTGTAAGTATTTAAAATGAAATTAGAAACTATGAAATCCTCTTATTAATAGGTATTATTTTTACTATATGATATGTGAAAATATGGAATGATGAAATCCGCAAGAGAACCAAGGTTACCACCACACATAGCTCGAAGGATCGCCAAACTGGTGGGCAGGACACATTGCTCGCAGAACAGATGGTCGATGGGGCTGACAAGTTTTAGAGTGGCAACCGCGTTCCGGAAGACGTAGCGTTGAAAGGCCTCCCACTAGGTGGACAGATGACCTGGTGAGAATAGCGGGTAGCCGGTGAATGCGAGACACACAGTCCACCAGTGGACGTCTTTCGGCTGATATAATGATGATGATGATGATGATGATGTGAAAATATCAACTGGACGGACAGCGGAGGCTTAGCAACAGGGTTCCATTTGTTACTCTTCGGGTACGGAAACCGTAAAATAAACATTTTAAAAAGGTTCAATATTTGAATATGTTGTGATTCGTTAAAATAATGAGGCTCTGTTTACTCACCCAGGTATTCCAAATGATTTGTTAATAAAATCATCATTCATAGAAATAACGGGGCTCCAACATTTTCCTGTTTTCACAAACAAAACTAAATAAGGAAGTAGGTAAGTAAGATTCTTGAGGTACGTTCCCGAAGCATTGCGAAAGACGTAACGTTACCTGCCGCCATTGTTCCACTAATGGCATCGAAATTCCTGCAATCTTTTTCCGTTACATTAATCATTTCGTTTGTTATCAAATACTCTCTTTTCCTTAATCTAAAACAGGATAAATACGGAGGGAACATAGAGGGTTAATATGACACTCACAAAGTTCAGTTGGTAGGCCGAAAACGTGTACAAATAATAAGGCTGCCACTCAAGCCAGCTTCCGCGCGGGTAAGGGATTATCCGCGCCATTTTTGCTCGAGTCGGGGAATATGTCAAGTTCACACCTGCGATGTTGTCGAACCCTTACCTCGCTGCGGTCTTTGGAAGATTAGGACGTGTTGAAGTCCGGGATGGATGAAATGTGTTGATTATTAAAAAAAAAACATCGGGGCAGTTTTTGGGGACTGCCGATAAAAGTGAAAACTAAGCGAAAGCTAAAGCGTTCGGGACGATGACGCGAGTTCCATGATTTTAGTTCACCCAAAAAGTACACATATATACACAGTATACATATAGCTCATGGAAAGCGTTCGGTGACGATGACGCGAGTTCCATGATTTTTGTTCACCCAAAAAGTGCTCAACGCGCAACAAAGAAGTTTTCACTTCAAAAACCAAAGATATATAAACTATACATGCGTTTTCCGCACTCTAAAATGGTAACATAAAAAGAAGATAATCACCGCAATTCTGACCCTGCGCGCGTATATTTAGCTTATATAACCGTATTTACTTAGTATTTTCGATAGTGCTTGCGCTGTTTTTTTTTTTTCGAGTTGTGATGTTGGTTTATGACGCGTCTATTTATACTTCATTGAAAAAGTCAGAGAAAAGTCTGTATTTGGTGTTTTCTTTTTAAAGAAAATAGAGTAGCATTGTAAATCAAAACAAGTGTATTTTTAATTGAATTACTTCCAGGCAAACTGAAATTGCATTAAACTATTTACATTTCTTGGTAGCGTTTCACGGAATGCACGGCACCTTTAGATTTATCTTAACCCGGCGCCAATGACGTGAAAATAATTACGGTGACGATGACACCGGGTCATGGTGACCCGGTTTTTATTAAATGTTTTTAATAGCTTTTTTTTAGTTGCCTTTATTTTTATTATTGTGTATCAAAAAAGGGTATTTTGATTAGGTACTGAAATAAAAATAATACTTATAAATCAAATAAATCAACATTTGTCGACATTCTCAGTAACACATGCAAAATCAACTGTAAAAACGTAACATGTTGATATTTTTTAATTTTTAGTTATTTATTATTAGAAATAATAGGAACTTATAGTCTTATTGACTAAAGAAGAGATCAAAAAAACTTATTATTTAAAAAATATAGTGGTCAGTCTTTTTATTTCACGATCACAGCCATCGAACTGCTGCAATTATTGCAGTATGGTACAAAATGGTCTGGACATACAAAGATGCGGCATGCCTGACAAGTGTGCGATGTTTTCTTGTCCTTCTTTGATGGACATATTTGACATCTTTTGCACAATTCTGGAAACTTTTTGGGGAGGTTCTTCGGTAGGGTCACCTACGAAATCTGCAATTCGTTTGCGCAATTGAGGAGGTAAATTCACGCGTCCTTTCCGAACTTGTAGATGCTCGTGTAACAGAGCGAGACCTGAATTTTACACAACATATCAGGAGTAATAAATAAGTCCAGTACCTTGAGCAACAAGTTTTACCCCAGGTCTTTCAGATAATATATTTTCTGAGCTGGTACGTACATGTGGCCGGGCGGGTGCTTTTTGCCACATAGTTCCATCCTTTCCTTTGAAGTACTGTTGTCGAAGTTGTTGTTGTACGGATGCCAGGTCTTGATCAGATGAGTTCGAGTCAGTATCGCTTGCATCTTTTTCACTTTTGCTGTCATTACTACGCTGAGATAAGTGGTCATCATCGTCAATTTCCGAAGCAGCCTGGGAATCCTGTAAATCTTCATTGTCAGAATCCGAGTCTTCTAACAACGCCATTATTCTCTCCGGATCATTTGTTACTGACATTTTTATAAAAAACCTAAAAAATAACAAAGAAAATTAACATTGAACACTAAAGTAACGAATAAAAGTAAGTCACAAAATTACGACGCCAGCGATGACGCTGGGTCATACTTACCCGTTTCAACTTGACGCACGTGTATCTTACTCCACGAACGGCGTCTCACTGATCATATCAACGAGGTGGGTAGAAGGGGGCTGTATCTCCAGCTACACGAACGTTCAAAACATGAGACCGAAGCAAAAAAAAAATATGTCCGTTTAAAATTGCCTCGGGTCAATATGACCCAGCGTCATTGGCGCCGGGTTAAAGAGAAACATTATTCTAAAGCAACAATGCTTATTTTGTTTTTCTATTTTATACTCAAAATAATCTAGTAATAAAGTGGTACTTCGAACTTCTTATAATCTAGTCTTGCAAAAGATTTACAAATATCCATCGGAGACCATTTCCATCAGGAATCATTTTAACATTCATTTATACCGGTAATTGGATTCTTCTTAATTTGAAATAGCCCTAAATGAGGTAAAGAAACAAATTACATTTGGGAAAGGAAATTAGGAATTTCACATCGCGTCGTCCGGTACTTAGGGTTGGGGGAATAGCAAAATAGCTAATATTTAAGTGGGCACCGCTAAATCGGAATGAACAAAAATGTTATTCACTCGGGCTGTCGATTATTTCGGTAGGATAATCTATAAAAGGAAAATGATAATTATGTGAGTTTGAAAGAGTAATCCCTAGTACCCTAATCATCTGCCTAGCCTTTTCCCAATTATATTGGGGTCGGCTTCCAGTCAAACCGGATTCAGCTGAATACTAGTATTTTACGTAGAGCGGCTGCCTACCTGACCTCCACAACCCATTAACTGGGTGACACGGTACTCCTTGGTAAGACTGTTGTCAGATTTTCTGGCTTCTGACTATCCGTAACGACTGCCAAAGATCTACAAATGACAGCCGGGATCAACGGCTTAACGTGCTTTCCGAGGCACGGAGGAGTCTCGGTATGTTAAGATGGTCACCCATCCACAGACAAACCTCGGCAAGCGTTGCTTAACCTTGAAGATCGACCCGTGCGACTGTTATTATTTAGCCACGAGCTCCGTCGAGTGGAATCAAAGACCCTAATATCTATTCCTTTTAATCCAAACCTTGTTAAAAATTGAGTGTTCTTATTGAACACCAATATTTTGCCTAAGCTGATGTATGTACGGCTCCTTGTCGTCTACGTATCGTACGTGTAAAATGCTATGAGCTTATGAAAGATCAAATACCTACCAAGCTATTAAACTGTGAAAATAGTATTTATTTACAATAATATTAAAGGAATACCAATAATAAATCACAATCCCATCATACCACCACAGTTTACATAAAGTCTTTTTACAATTCAAAAATAAACGTAACACGTTGAATTTACTAGAATGTAAAAATAAAGATGGCACCTAAATGTTTGATTGTGCCTTAAACTTTTTACCGTAATCATCAAATTACACAAAAAAATCTCGGTTCCGCGGCATTTTGCAGTTATATGATTGGGCTGTAAAAACTTGGATGGCGGGAACGCCGGTGGGCCAATTTTATAACATCAAAAATATAATCGTCCTTACGATTTATAGGACTAATGCGAAACTCACATTGTGGGCTTTTTATGTTTGCCCCTAGTTACCTCGTAAAGACATTTTTATTTTAGCCCCCTGAGTGGGTCATTACTCACTCGGGAACTGTTTCAGCGTTTTTGGAAAATATTGAATGTATTACCCTCCGAGGTAATTGGGGCTTACCATGTTATCGACGACCGAACTTTTTTATGCTGTATTTTTTATTGATGCGTCGTTATAATAGTGAGGAGCATGGATGGATAATTGACTTGTTTTTTTTTTAAGTCAATTAGCCTATTTACACGTGCCAAGTTGAAAATTGATAACGTTTACATATTTACCCCACATACCGAGGTATCGTAGTGGTCATGTATGTTCTGTATCTGTAATCCTGCAAACTGAATATTCATCAGGAAGCTTGGAAGTACACAGTCCTCGGGTATTACCCGAACACTATTGGCATAACTGTCAATAGTTTTATTTCCGGAGTTTCCAATACACAAACTATGGTATGATTGGTGCACGTGTGCGCATACATTGATCGCTCCTCGTACAAAGGTGTCACAATCGTCATTTTTGTCCGTTTGCTCGCGAAATTCAAAGCGGTGATATATGAAACGTCATTTGCGAACAGTGCGCCGTGACGTATTGTGCACAACGTGATGCACCTGCGATCCGTCACGGCGCACAGTGGGGAAAATGAAAATGTCAAACTAGCGCGCCGAGCGTTTTATCTTCAGGAGGCCTGGCAGCGCTTTGTTTTACGAACAACGCTTTTATATTGTTACCTAAACACAGTTTTTTTGTTCCATTGGAGAATTCGAGTACCAAATGGATGTAGAAGTTTTGAGTACCTGCCTAGCCTGCAACTCTCTCTCCCTGTCTTTTGTTTAGTTCACCGTTTGACGGCAAAATGTTCGCGGGATTATATTGTTTTTGGAAAAGCTATTATGGACATTACAATGGGTACCAACGAAATTATTTTCGGTGGATTTAATGTTAACAAGTAATTGCAAGTAGAAATTAATAATCTTTTGTGTTTGAGGTTTATATAACAGATTATAAAGTACCTAAAGGCTTGGAATGTTTTTGATTGTTGTAACGGAAAATTGAATTTTGGTGGATTGTGAAAACTGATTGTGTTCATAAATTAGATCATGGTTGCAGATAATAATACAATTTAGCGTATGTGGGTAAATATGTAAATATGTATATGTATATAGGCAGCTGTATGAATAGTGTTGAAGTGATGTTTTTTGCTTGCTAATTTAGATCTATCGAGAACACACGACTGCTACGCATCTCAAAAAATCTTTGAAAAAATCTTACTTGTTAAGCTTATCAACCCAAAATTCGCAAGCTTACAACCTAACTCGTAGAAAAAGCACATTTTCTCATTAGAACAACCACAAACGTTGTGCTCCTCATGGCTTCGTTTACGATGCAGGCCGCTCTCCTCGTATAAATTACCTTAATGGCTTATTTGACATGATTTATAGCCAACACCTAGCTTCGGCAAACGCGCCTATTTGATGTTTCATTTCGCTTCGAGGAATTAGCGTGAAATCTAGGTGGAGTAATTATGTAACTGTTTAGAAATTCGGAATTTCGACCTTATTCGTTTTTGGCCTGTAATTTTGGATAGACACTTTTTAAATAATATTTGAGACGTACTTTAGCCACAGACTTCTCGCGCGTTAATGTAGATTTCAACTCGAAAAGAAGTTCCTGTGACATCTCAATCAAGACATCCCGTTTTCTTTTTCTCAATTATTCCGCTGCTGACCTCGATAATGGAAAACGATGGATTAGGTCTACGATGAAACAAGTGTGTCCAGAAGATGCTGGTCACTCGGCTGATGAGTTTACTTATAATAGGCGGTAGGGCTTTTCCCCAATATTCATTAAATAGTCTAATCCACTCACGATAAAAACGCTTATGAACGTACTTATAACAGCTCACCTACGCGGTGTGCGTACGTATCAGAGTTGCTGACGCTTTTGAACGTACTTATAATTTACCTACTCGCACCACCAGAGTTGCTGACGCTTATGAACGTACTTATAATTTATCTACGCACACCACCAGAGTCGCTGACGCTTATGAACGTACTTATAACTCACCAACGCACACCACCAAAGTTTTTGAGAGCAATATTACAATACAGTTCATGCACTGTTGAATGCTTCAGTTCCCTTCAAAATGGTTGAGCTGAATGGTGCCGATACACGCGTCATGTTCAGACTGGCGTTCAGTTGAGACAGGTCATCTCTTAACTGCCACTGGCTTATTTTAATTATTATATATATATATCTTTAACAAATTTATTTATTGTCCTCACATACAGAAGCAACAAGGATATTGTAACTAAAATTTTGTAATACGTAACATGATTTAAAAGGGTGTCCGTGGAGTTTCTTGTACGTTCTTCTCCATAGAGATCTATGATTTCGAACGTGCAAATGGCTTCATGTTTTTGACTGATCGACTTTGACAATGCAAAAGTGCCTGTCAATGGTTTATTTGAAGTGCAGCTTTGCATTTGAATCATGAATCAATTTTCGTGGAACTGGAGCTTTGTAAATCACGTGTTCCTCGTGATACGTATTGCACAGAAAGATATTTACAGGAAATTCTATGGAAATACCCAAAAGGTATGCACGCCGGTGCCTATAGTGTGGGTAAATATTGTTTAGTTCACCTCTATTAGGCCTGAAATGTTATGTCCGATGCAATAGAGGTTTTTTTTTTTAATGTTTGCTTCTGTTGATTCGGGCTTTAAGGAGTAGCAGAGACTGAGAAAAGGATGGCCTGATTAAGCCAGTAAAAAATACACCTTTGGCCGCTAACCTTGAAACACAAGTCCAGATTCCGGGAGATCTCTAAGAATTTCCTAATAGAAAAGCCAAGAACACGTTGGTCGACTCGTTGGTCGACTCAGGAATCTAATCGAGGACAACTCTCAGCAAATGAGTAAATGATATTCGGAGGTCAAATCACAATACCATGACCGCTGATTAGAACATCCCTAATTTCGTAAATTCGTAATCTCACTTCGTTTGTCCATCATTTCGCCGACCCGTCGTTATGTCGTATTCATTTTTTCTACCATTTTGATGAAAGCTATTGCACGGGTTTTATATTGAAAGGAAAACGTGATTGCGAAGTTATATTTGTTATTGGCCACCGTCGAAATAGAGGTGACCGATTTTCTACTGCCCTGAGTGAACAGTGAATGGAAAATGTTTAGACTATCTTGTATTGAGTTCAATCAAGGCAGTATTATTTGGAAGTTTTGTTAAAAGAAATCTTGCTTAGAGATGTTTGTAAATCAAAAGCTCCTCAACGGCTAAAAGGATTATATGAAACATGGCACAAGGGTATTGGGAAGGAGACGGGCCCGTTATGGCCAATGCCTGTCAGGGTTGCGGATTTTGTTCGAAAGAGTCACCGCGGCTCCGGAACGCAAAGGGCTTTAGAAGGAACACGGATGAGTTTTACTCAGTAAGAGTCTGTCACGCTCTTCCGCTCCACTCACAGCTAAGACGTCATTTGAAGATTTCCTAAACTTACAAAAAAGAGGATACTGGGTAGTCCATGATTTTGATTAGGGCATAGAAGAAGGGCTTTTATCCCGCTAGTACGTTCCCTACGGATGATACAATTTTCACATGATGATATTTTCACACAGGCGTAGCCATAGACAGAAGCTAAATACCCAACTGATAGAAAATTGTTCGGTGACTGAAAGACCTGATTTCAGATGACCGAGATAAGACAAATAATAAATAGTTTGTGTTTACGCTTTGGCTATTTGTAGGAGGAGAAAGGATCGAGTTCTTCAAATTCAAATTCATTTATTTATTCGAATATGATACACACATTCATGGTCTTAAATTCAATAAATAGTCCCATCATATTCTGCCACGTAGAGCGCTCAAATATTAGGTACGTTGCATAAAATTATAACAAGATAAAAACAATATTAGAGTAGGATTTGATAAATAATTACGAATTAATATAACATTATGAGGCATGTTATTTAAAAATATCATCTAGGTTAATGTCAAATTAATATTCAATGTCAAACTAACAAAGAGAGACGTCAAAGTATAAAAGATTACATACGATTACACTTATAGCTATGACCGTTGATATGCAACTTTACATCAACCAAACAGACGTTTAATTAAATTAGTTTTTTTTTATTAAAAATAAAGATTATAATGATGTAGATAATGAAATAAAAGCCATCACACCACTCTCCTCATCAATCTAGAGCATTGATCAGACAAAAAAAAAATCGTGGGTTGCGTGAAATTTCTATCAACAGTCAACCGCTCATATCATTATAAAAGCTATTTACATGTTTTCTCAGGTTACACTACGCCCAACGATTTTATTTTATTAAACAGACATCTTTAGACATCTTTAACTGTCTCCTGTGTTGACACGCTTGTTCCACCACTCTCTTGAAAAAAGAACGGTGCCAAAATCCTGGAAGCTTGCGAATGTACAACTTGTGCCAAAAAAGGGCGACCGTGCAGACCCTGCTCATTATCGACCGATCGCCATTACCTCCATTCTGTGCAAGGTTATGGAAAAGGTACTGAGCAGTAAGCTGCTGACCTACCTTGAAGACAATGAACTCCTCAGTGACCGTCAATATGGCTTTCGCCGGGGACGGTCAACTGGCGATCTTCTTGTGTATGTCACGCACTGCTGGGGCGAAGCCATCGAGAAACACGGCGAAGCACTTGCTGTATGGCTCGATATCTCGAAGGCCTTTGATAGGGTGTGGCACGCAATTCTACTCAGCAAGCTTCCTGCTTATGGTATCCCAACTGATTTTTGTAGCTGGATATCAGACTTCCTTAGTGAACGGTCGATCCGAGTAGTCGTTGACGGCTGCTTCTCTGACCTCATGGCTATTAATGCCGGAGTTCCTCAGGGGTTTGTTCTCTCTGCAACTCTTTTCCTGCTGCACATCAATGACCTGCTTCAGCCTGGTATTGTTGGGTATGCAGATGACAGTTCAGTTTCAGAGAGATTGTCTAGCGCAAAAACCAGCGGGGAAGAAGTTCGTTCCTTGAGAGAGGCCATGGTAGAGCGGACAAATTTGACCTTAAGTCTTGTCTCCCAGTGGGGTTATGACAATCTGGTCTCTTTTAACGCCACCAAAACACAAGCATGTCTTTTTACCGTGAAAAGGAGTCGTTTCGACCTAACTCCGACTTTTCGGGGTACATCTGTTCCTGTAACCGATCGGCTCGAGCTCCTAGGCATGGAGTTGACAACCAGTCTCAACCTTGGTGCCACCATTGAGCACAAAGCCCAAACTGCGGCCAAAAAGCTGGGCATTCTAAATAGAGTAAAGCGATACTTCACGCCTGGACAGCTTTTAACCCTCTACAAAGCACAAGTCCGATCCTGCATGGAGTATTGCAGCCACCTTTGGGATGGCTCAGCTAAATACCAACTTGCCGCGCTTGACTCGGTGAAACACAGAGCTAAAAGGCTCATTGGCGACGTAAGACTGGTGGATGCCAAGCTTCACAGCTTGGCTCATCGCCGCAAGGTTGCCTGCTTGTCGGTCTTCTACAGATTGTACTTCGGGGAGAGTGTCCAGGAACTCCACGATCTCATCCCACCGGCCCCCTTCTACCATCGGACATCTAGACGCACTGCAAGTTACCATCCCTACCTTGTTGCTATTCCACCAATTCGCACTAAACGTTTCCAAACGTCTTTTATAATGCGCACAGCAAAGGAGTGGAACTCTCTGCCTGCGTCTGTGTTTCCGAACGCATACAACCCTAATCTCTTCAAAATTAGAGTGAACAGGCTTCTTCTGGGTAAGCTCGCTCCATCGTCGACTTTGTCTCTGTCATCTATGACCTAGACTAGAGTCAAGAGCAAACCCATATTAAATAAAAATAAAAAAGAAACAAGAAGAAAAACAAAAATAAATCTGCCTTGCCTTTTCCCAACTACATAATATTCAGCCGATCGATTCTGTAAACATGTCGAAGTGAAGGCTTGGGTGAAGCGATCACGAGGCGAGCTGTCAATCCATACAATCAAGATGGAATGACAGCTCATTCCGTGATCACGTGACATCTTTATTATATAGTTTGACTTCTCACCTCGTGATCACTTTACCCAAGCCTTCACTTCGACATATTTACAGAATCGACCTTCTGGTCGGCTTCCTGTCTAACCGGATGCAGTTAAGTACTGCCTATCTGACCTCCACAATGCAATAACGGCAACACGATACCCCTACGTAAGTCAGATTTTCTGCCTTCAGACTACCCTCATCAACGTATAAATAACACGTTAAAGATGACATGTATAGATGACAGCCGGGACTAAAGGTTTAACATGGTTTCTGAGGCACGGGGGAGTCTCGGTATATAATCACCCATCCACAGAACGACCTCGGCAATCAAAACTTGCGGCTTCACAAAAAAAAAAGTCAAGTTAATAATGAATAATAAAATTTAACATAGAAATCTGAAATTCCGGCTAAAAAAGCAAGCAGACTACAAACAGCTCACTTCACTAAATTCTTATATTATTTAAATGCAGCATTATGCACTCGGGTCTCAAGTGAAAGCATTGAAAGAAATTAAGTGCACTTTCAAAATTTACGACGTGAACGTTGGAAAACTTAGGTGTTTGTCATGTTCATCTTGAGAGATGCTTTAAAACTTAAAATTTATACGTTCAAAAAAGCGGTATAGTTCTCAAAAGAATTATGGGCCATACATCACAAGTTTAGAGCTGGGTCGAGAGTCCCGTCTGATATCGCGCTATGCAATACCCAGCATCCCACTTCCGATGAGAAATTAATAGTTGTTTGTTGAAATTTCAGCAACTCCCCGTTACGGAAACTGACTAGCGTTCAAATTAAAACGCCGCGCCGTGGAAATTTGCTGTGTATTTAGAGAAAGAATTTGATGCAATCGAGCTGCTAGAGTCGGTAATGGATATTTTATATTATCGAAGATTGGAAGCTGTTGAAGTGAATTTATTAGGGATTCTCGATAAAGAGTTTATGATGATTAAATACACTAGACTGTAGATTTGAGCATGCTACGAGTATAACTGTCGTAAAGTTTAATATTGATTGTTTAGTTAAATATTAGGTAGAGGTAACCTGAGGGTTCTTTTAGTGGAGAGCGAATAGGTTAGTTATTAGGCAAGCGTATAGAGGTATGCGGAACAGATAATAAAGTCCCGCACACCTCCACTGAAAAGGGAGGATCCTCCGATCAACGACAGCCCAAAAGTTGATATTCGGACTGTTTTATATGTTCAAATCGCACGAAGAACTTTGCTTGCGCGAAGCAGGATTTCGTTGGTAGTTCGTCCCTGGCAGGACAGATAGCGTTGCAGTTCTTTTTGTTGCTGTACAATTTTCACTTCTTGGTTTTTCATGTGGCGGCCTTGATGCCGCTACAAGCGTGTTCTGTCGTCAAACACATCAACATTTTCTGTCAGGTGACATAGTGACAAATGTGAGTTTATGAATAATAAAAAGGGTATTGTTAGCTGATCGAATCAGGCCATTTATTGAAACAACGCAACGCCCTGTTAATATTTTAATTTAACTGATAAGTAGTTGCTTATTTAAGTCCATTGGAATCTTATTCTAAGTTCGAATGACACATCAAAAGCAGCCAGAACTTTATCCTGCCAGCCTGTTTGCTGTAAAGGTTCCTTACTTCTTTCTCCACTTTTTTTTTACGATATTCTCTGGTATCATAGTTTCTATCCTTATTAATAAATGATATTTGTTACATAATAAATTTAACGGGAATTTGCCTGGAAAAGGCAAAACACCAAAAACAGTGGAAAGATATAATAATAATATTTTTTATTCAAATAAAAACGTCTACAAAAGTGTACATTTAGTCAACAGTATTTTCAGGTTCGGAATTGCAATGTTAGATAGCGATCCGCCCGATCTAGGTTACTATATATATATGAGTAGACCTTTGTCCTATCTTAGAATTTCTGGCGGTTAATGTAAGAGCTGATAGAGAAATTGGTTGCAATACCAGCAGAAAAGTAGCAACCCTTCACAAATGTAATTAAACATCAATAATAAATATATTAAACAACGAATTTACATGACATTAAAAATCACATTACGTCGGACATAAAACTCGTAATTTAACGAAAGCAATCGAAATTACCGTTCAATTGATTTCCGAGCGAACATCAATTAATATTGTAAAGCAGTTGGGCGAGCGAATCTCATATTTATGTTTTAAAACATGATATAATTATGAAGTTTGCAATATTGTTGATTGGTGCGCTCCCCGTGATAAATTAAGGCCCAGGCTCAACCTACTCATTAAGGGAGAACTAAGTTAAAAACTGTTAAATTATGACAGGACTTACGTGTGAGTATTTAATATATTATTCTTTTGTTTCAACCAAAAAAGAGGGGAAAGAGGTAAGGAACCTTTACAGCAAACAGGCTGGCAGGAAAAACTTCTGGCTGCTTTTGATGTGTCATTCAAATTTAGAATAAGATTCAAAAGGACTGAAATAAGCAAGTATCAGTTAAATTAAAATAATAACATGGCGTTGCGTTGTTTCAATAAATGCCCTGATTCGATCTCCTAACCCACAACAGTAAGAAAGAAAGAAAGAAAGAAAGAAAATTGTGTTTATTGGCATTGCAACATAAAATTAAACAAAAAAAAATAAATAATGAAAACCAACAATGCCAAGGGGCCTCAGCTCAGCATAACCTATACCTACCTACCTATTTTAGTATTCATAACTCACTTACTTACTCACGTTTGTCACTATGTCACCTGTTAAAAAGAGAGTGTTGATTGTTTGACGACAGAGCACGCTTACCAAGAAGTAACCTCTCCACTTAATTTGTTGTTCATAATGATGAGTACAATGACCCCTTGAGAAGTATTGCATTTATTCTGTAACACATTGTATAAAAAACAGTATTTCAAGAATGCAGTAGCAAGGAACATGTGCATAACTAAGAAAATACCTCAAAAAAGGGTACAACAATCAGAGGCCATCCTTCTATTTCCGTTATCAAAAACAAAATTACCGTCCTTGAGTAAAACAAAGGTGCTTCATTTAATGATGGAATATATCCTACGATTCGGTATTCTCTCTCGTCAAAGACTGATTTTGCTGAACCATATCATTTCATTATTGGAAATGCAAAAAATAAGGTATTTCTGTCCAGCTGGTCGATTCTGTTAACATGTCGAAGTGAAGGCTTAGGTGAAGTGATCACGAGGTGAGCTGTCAGTGCGATGCCGTGAGAATGGACGGATAAGTTAAGGGCCATTATTATAGAATGCTATGTCTTATTGCCCCGTAATCCATCCGAATCTCGGTCTCAACTAATCTGGTTAGCCTTTCCCAATTATGCTAGGGTCGGCTTCCAGTTTAACGGAATGCAGCTGAATAACCAGTATTTGATGTGGAGCGACTGCCTATCTGACCTTCACAACCTAGTTATTGGATAGAACGTCTCGTCCTCCAGGCAAGACTGATGTCAGAGTTTCTGGTTGCTGACTTCTCATAACGAATGTCAAACACGAAATGGAAGCAACCGTTTGATGTGACTTCAGGGGCACGAAGGAAAGTTGTTGACTTCTCATAACAAATGTCAAACACGAAATGGAAGCAACGGTTTGATGTGACTTCAGAGGCACGAAGGAAACTCGGTCGGTTGACGGATGGGTATCCAAAGACCGACCTTGGCAAACATTGCTTAACCTTGAAGTTCGATAAGAGGGAATTAATTATTTAGCTATGAGATTTAAATCTCAGTTTCAATGAGCTGAAGTACCTTTCATGATGTATTTATATTTTGACAGATTGTCGCAAAAATGTGACTTGACCGTTTCTTATTTACCATTACATTATGTGGTATAATAATAGATGCTCAAATTAAAATGCCATCTGGCAAAAGAACACAAATATTTATGGTGATAAAAACCATAGATAAAGGTGCACCGTCGTGCACTAAAATTTGCCGATAACCGTGTTACATCCCGCTTGATAGCGAGGCGATTTATTACAACGGCTTGTCACTGAAAACTGTCTTGCTGAAAAAGCGACCGGGTTTCTCGACTTCAGTAGAATTTTTGTGTGAATTCCATCTTCCTGACTTGTGCACAAAGACCTTACTCAAAATTGGAGCAAAGAAAATAAGAGAAAGCGCTGGAGATAAATAGGTAGGTAGGTATTTTATTCGAGTTGTGATATTTTGAAATTTTACGCAGCGTCCTAGTCTTTTTTGTACATCTCTTTCTATAACTCAAAGGTTTCCTGGAAGAAAACCCCGTTGAAACTCGCCTTTGTACTAGTTTTAAACGAACAGTAAAGAATTAAGAAATAAATTTCGTAATCTAATCGTACCAGTATTATTTAATGTGAAAGTCTGTAATTTTGATATTTGGATGTTTGGAAATCAATCACGCCTCAACAGCTGAAAGCATTTTTGGAACACCGGTAGATCATAAACTGCCGGTCAATTCTGTAAACATATCGAAGTGAAGGCTTCGGTGAAGTGATCACGAATTGAGCTGTCATTCCATCGTGATTACATAGATTGTCAGCTCATTTCGTGATCACTTCACCCAAACCTTCACTTCGACATGTTTACAGCCGGTCGATTCTGTAAACATGTCGAAGTGAAGGCTTGGGTGAAGTGATCACGAGGAGAGCAGTCGATCTATATAATTAACATGGAATGACAGCTCACTTCGTGATCACGTGATATCTTGATTATATGGATTGACAGCTCACCTCGTGATCACTTCACCCAAGCCTTCACTTCAACATGTTTGTAGAATCGACCGGCAGAATCGCACTGCTGGAGTAGAACATAAGACTCGTTTTCACGCGGGCAGATACTTTAGCAAAAGCTAGTACAAAATAAAAGTAAACGCCGGAGGTAGATTATGTAATAACCCATAACATCATAAATTGTATTTTATTATCCAAAATAAGTAGACTTTCACCACCCCATAAATTCGATAACCACTTACAAATTACACGAAATATTTGCGGAGGACAAGCTGGAACAAATAGCCGCGCAAATTTAGTGTTTCCTGTTTTCTGGGGTCGAGGCATTCCACGGTGGTGCAGGGAACGCCACATTTGACGTTTATTCGATTTAAGTCCAACCACGGACCGCAAGTCCAGTAAAGTACTGTGTGAATAAAGTTTAAGCTCTAAATTCAGTTTCCTGTGTGGAACGTTTCTGCAATACTTTGTAGCAATCAGGGTCCCGAGGGATGAGCAAACTGGTGCTGTGGCGACAATGGTGCGTTGAGTTACATATTTCGACATTTGCATGCTGTTTTGTGAAAATAGAAATGCGTCTTGTGTAGTCAAAATTCTTGAAAAATCAAATAGTGTAGATTTTATAATTGTTGCATCCATAGGTACAGCTGAGAAAACGTTCATAGCGTTTTAATGACATGATTTAAACTACGTTACGGTTACTTTACATTTAACTGAGCCTCTATACATAGTGATATTCAATTAGCGACAAACACTGTCGCAAAGTGACAAAAAATATAAAATTGACATGCATAGATACTCCAATTTCAAATGGTCTGAATCAAACATTTTGGAATTTCGACTATCGCTATCGCTGATATTATATCCCCTGTGTCTCTGTGTTCTTTTATTCGTTTCGAATTTTGAATCAGTAAGTACATAGTTTACAAAAAAACAAGAAAGGAACGTCGATACTTAAACTGGACCGGACTGGACTGGATGGACCTTGAACCTATGGTCTGCAAAAAAGATTTATTATTTTATTATTATTAAAACCAACGCTAAAACGCATTTTAGCAAAAAGTAAACCTAATAATGTCGAAATGGATTTCAATAAGAGTTTATTACGTAGCTTTTAATGCACCATTTTATCTGCGTCAAAGTAATCCGAGGTGGCAGTGTTTAAATCCACTGAGAATGGGATGAGCAAAACGTTGTGAGCACACGACTGTTACTGCAGAGTTGTTATCCATTGCTGTATATTTGAGAAGCAGTATAAAGACATCGAATACTGAAACATCAATGGAAAAATTAATCATTCGAAATAAATGTATCTTTTTTTTTGGTAGCAGTATTTTTCAGAAGAATTTTCTCACTCATGAAACATTCAGTCAAAATAACATTAATAAATACAAATGGCCGAATTTAAATCACACCGCATTAACTTGTCTCGACTTTTTCCCATTGAATTCATAAAACCGGGAGTTGAAAATTTTAAATTTCAATAACATGCTAATACAAAAATTGGTTTTACGAAGTTCGGGGCTACGCTTCAAAACCCTCACACTTGTTCCTTTCGAGAGGTTGAATTTTCCATACTAGGCCTGAGTATGTAAAGCGGATTTAGAAAGAAATATAATATTCGATTTTATACACTTCAAACCTTACCTCTGTGTGATAAAGTTCAATTTTGCTAAATATTATGGCTTATTTTTGAGACTCCGAATCTGAATATTGAAATCATAAAGTCGGTGTCATAAATTGGATTATCGTGATGGCAACTATGATTGAATTGGTAATGAAACTTCATTAGCCTAATTGACGTGACATCTCTGAGGTAAAACAGCCGAAATGGATGTTATATTCTGAAGATTAATTATCTATTTCAGGCTGCTTTTAGTGTGTTATCTTGTTTCTCCATTATTTGTTTTTTATTAGGAGAATATTGTAGTTCCTTTTGCTTTTATGGCTCTTTTATTATTATAACATTTTAATTGTGTTACTTTTTTAGTCCTTTCTTCTGATTTCAAATAAAATAGACCGTAGTTAAACACGATTTTTTTTCATAAATATAAGAAAGACCGAATTTTATGGAATTAACAATAACTAGCAAAATGTCACGAGTACAGCGTATTGTCATACAAGATGTAACAAAATTTTGGGCTTATACCAAAAGTTGCTCAAAATTATGTGTTTAATGACCCTTTGAGGTTGTACGTTATTTCTGTTACACCTTGTTTAACGAATCCTTAAGTAAGCAGCTACACATAACCTAAAAGGGCAAATAAGTAAATTTAGATATTGAAATACACTTCAGAGTTTCGGTTTCGAGGCAATTCGCATTACCTAATTTTATTAAAAATTGCTTTTATTCAAAAATAAAATAAACATAATAAAATATTGTTGCCTAATAATGGTCTTTATCTACTGTGTGTATAATGACCTGAAGTGCGTGCTGCTGTTTATCGACGAGAAGAGGAACAGCGTAACATTTGTATCGCTCATACTTCTATCGCAACGTAGAGGTGAAAAAGATTATTCTTTATACTATGTTTTTTCGTCGGCTTCGCTCTCGTCTCTATCCGTGTGAAATCGTGAGTTTTTTTTTTAAATAAAAGCCATTTTATCAGTGATCTTTCGTAATCGTCAGTGCTTTCTGATTTTAAATATCATGAATGAACAAACGCATAGTTACACCCCCAATTCATTACTTTACTCATAGTTTTTTTTTAAACCTTAACATGTAACTGTTTTCTTGTCCCTTAAATAAATAAATAAATATTAGTGATTGGTAGTGGTGAGTATGCCGTTAATGTAATGCTATTTTTATCCGTGCAAATCATAATAACTTACCAACTGTTTACTGACTCGAATATTTTTACTAATTAAAACCCTTATACGTGTAACAATTGACATTCAATTTACGTAAGTGTCTTAGTGAATATCAATTACATTCCGCTCGTTAGTTCACGTTCAACTACTAAGTCAAATGATGAATGAATGTATCTCTATTTGGTCTATATGTTTTATTGCTAAATACCGAATCGATTTTAATATATATCAGAGAAGGGTATTTCTTCGGATGGGTTTTATTTCAGATATTAAAACTCATAGAGATTCTAGTGTGATTCTAGCGAAAGCCAGTCACGCCTCGGCTATCAAGTTATATTTAGCTAAAATCAGACTGGGATTCCTAAAAAGCCAGTGTAAATAATAAACGACATGTTATATTATAGAATTCTGCTTGAGAGTCGCTAAATTACGGTCCATTCTCATCCTAGCCAGCACAATGACCGGCCAATCCCTGCATGTGTAATAAAATTAGACTAAAGGGTCCCCAACTTAGCATGTTTTGCTCATACAAAGTTAGGGTCAATTTACACTGCTACCGTCGAGAAGGCACGTGACACGAGGAAGAGAAGTGAATGCGCCAGAATGGTCGAGAAGGCACGCGAAGACTAGTCTCCAGTCACACAACCGGCAGGTATAGATACACACATTCGAAGCCGGTAGACACAAGAATTAAAAGGATATGATTTAAAAGGACCACAAATAAAGCATTGGAACACCACACATGACAAATATAACAGTATGTACAAAACTTTTGCGAGTTACATGACAGGTTAATAAAACCTAATTCTTAAAACGATTGCACTCCTTGTTTGACAGCTGATGACGACTGAAGCCGTAATTATGCGATTTACCATATTAGTCCATAAATTTACCATATTAGTCTATGGATCTACCATATCAGTCTATGGATTTACCGTCACACACTAGATCGTGACGGTGCACTTTCGTTCACTGTTCAGAAAGAGTCAAGACAGAAGTTTTCACTTCAAAAACATTATCTACAACTCCAATATAAACAGACCCTTACACTCAACATTGCGAAATATTCCCGCACATATTATGGGAAAGCTAAATCTCCACACAGATTAATTACTGTGACATCCTGACATGGAAGTTTTAGAGGTTGAGTGACGGTCAGCAAGCAGTCTAGACGGTCAAATTACAACTATTCATCACTACATATCGCGGCCAGCTGTACCAGACAACAATAAATCATAAATTAATATTCATGATACGCGATGCTCGTACATCACTATTATTATAGAATAAAATATGAACCCAGGTCCTATCAATAATGTACTAGGTACATTTTTTTTTGCATGAGTAGCGTTGTATATTAGTTTAAAGCATATTTGAAGCTCTTTTGAGTGGAATCACTCAATATTTAGTTTGTGAAAAATGAGTTTGAATATTGCATGTTTTAGCGTACACAGACCCAAAAATGTAATATCCAAATTGCAATTTTGAGAAGATAAATATTTCAAAGTTCTTGAAGTAAGTTTTATGAATAATGATTATTTCTATTTACAAGTCGAGTTAAGCAAACTTGATATATTGCTCTTATGAAATATTCAATTTCTTATGGAACATAATGCGATGTGTAGATACTAAGACTCCTGTGTGTGCTATATTTACCGATATGACCAAAGCCTTCGACTATGTAAATCATGACATTCTTTTAAAAAAACTCTACAGTTATGGCATACGGGGAAATGTCTTAGACCTATTAAAATCTTATCTCAGTGGACGAATGCAATATACGGAAATATCCAAAATATGTCTTAAAACTAAATGTGAGCGTAGATACACATCAACCAGTAGGGAGGTCAAATACGGTGTTCCCCAAGGTGGCGTACTGGCGGCTCCACTATTTCTCCTATATATAAATGACTTGCCACGTCAAACAGAACAACCAATGGTATTATTTGCGGATGATAGTACTGCGATCGTCAAATGTACTAATGTAGAATCATACGAAAGGGAAATTAACAATACATTAGAAACTATTATACATTGGCTTAACAAAAACAATCTAAAAATCAATCTAAAAAAAACAAAAGTTATGCATTTCTACCAAAGGATACGCGCAGATAATATAAATGTGAGTTATAATGGTCAAAACGTCGACACAACTTGTGTAACGAAATTCCTTGGAGTTCTGATTGACAGTAATTTGACATGGAAACCCATGCCGATGACGTTTCTAAAAAACTATGTAAATTAGCTTATGTACTGTACAACTTATCACGTAAAGTTAATAATGAAACACTTCTGGTAGCGTATCACGGGCTGGTGGCGTCAGTACTGAGGTTTGGTGTCATATTTTGGGGTAACTGCAGTGAAAGAGAAGAGATTTTCAAAGCTCAAAAACGGTGCATAAGATCTATTTCAAGTCTTAAAAGCAAAGACAGCTGCGAACCTATGTTTCGGTCTCTGAGGATACTGACTTTTCCATGTTTGTACATACTAGAGGTGGCTATATTTGTAAAAACTAATATAAACTTATTTCCAACACTCGCTGATGTAAGAACACGCACTGACCCTTTGCGATCCCAATACAAATACTTGTTACACACCGGTAATTATAAAACTGCTCTGCTAAAGAAGAATATTATAGCAATGGGACCGGTTATATATAATAGAATACCCCATAGTTTTAAGGAATATTCTCATCACATCTTTAAAGCTAAGTTAAGTGCACTACTTGTAGAAAAATGTTATTACTCTGTAAAAGACTTTTTAAATGATTTGACTCTATGAAAATGACTACTTTATACTACCATTGTGACTTTATTAGCTTAGTGACTTTTGACATTTATTTTTTATCTCATTATTAATTATTATTGTATTTCTATTGTTGACATTATTGTAGTATTTTTTATTTGTATTTAATCCAATGGATTGCACGCCGTAAGGCAAAATGTAGCTGATCTCATACTCAAACTATGTTTTAAATCTTATACTGTACCTACATTAGCAATAAAAAGTCTGATTCTGATTCTGATTCTGATTCTGAAATATATGAATGTTCGATTTCAGGTTGTTTTCAAACTATGGATCCAAATACAGTAAAGTTATGATTTTTGTATCTTATTTGCGTATCTATATAATGTTAATTGCGTAACATCATAGAAAGTTATTTCACAATCGAAAGGAATTCTAGGTGCACTGCTTCGTATTACGTTTAAAAATAATCTGATCGAATGAAATATATTATCAAAAGACAGTATATGTAACCGATTGCATTAATTTAACCGACTTTCAAAAAAGGAGGTTTTCAATTCAATTGTTTTTTTTTGTATGTTTGTTCAGCGATATTTTCGCCAATTTTGTTGTCAACCGGTTTGGATGATTATTTTTTGTTTGGAAGACTATTTTTCCATACTGGTCTCATTTTAGTGAAGTTCTTCATTTCTTCTATTTAATAAATAATAGCTAATCTTCCAGGGTTGCTGAAATCGTATGTCTGATTATTGTTTATAATATAACATCACGCCGGTACGCAGATGTGTCAAGGTACCATGTTTTTGGGGTTATCTATTCGGACATAACTTTCTTGTAAATGAACCGGTCTTGATGATTCTTTTTGAGTTTAGTTATAACATATATTGAATTTGCATTGAACTTAAAATCTATAAAATCTAGTAAGTTCATGCCAATCCCAAAGCAAAGTAGATTTTTATGTAACTGTGATCTGGTCTGGACTTGGACTACGAAGGCACACAAAGTAATTCCTTATCGATAAATAGCGCGACCACTCATCATAGGAATAATGTCAATTTAGTTGTGAGGTTTGGCGGGACCACTAAAAAGTGAAAAATAAAAATAAATAAATTACCAAAAAATACAACCGACTTCCAAATAAAAAACACAACAAAGAATAAAATAACTTTAATTTCGGAAGTCGGTGTCAAGAAATGAAGAAAGTTCCAAAAAGAACGACTTCCGAAATTAAAGTTATTTTTACTTCGTAGTGCTTTTTGTTTAACCAATTAAGCACCAGGTATTAAATTCATGCTTGTTACGACTCCACTAGCAACTAGGTAACGTCACGAAAACCTATCTAAATGAAGAAAAACTCATAAATACCAGCCATACGTCCGACCATCTTACTCGTCTGTTTTCCTGAAGTTAATTCCCAGAAGCGACGTGAAATGATGACATGGACACAAAAGTGCAAGTAATGGCAGCTCATTGGGTATAACCGTCATTATGTGCCCGTCTGTCGTTTTTCTTTTCTCTGTGGTCTGACAATTTGGAGGGAATTTGTGTGGATGCTATACTGTATTGTTTTTGGCAATAAATCATATTTGCCGTTGTGTTATATCAGTAAAGGGGCCTTAAAAGTCTCAACATTTTTAGGTTCTATTGAACTTTGGAGCCCTAAGATCTGCGTCAATGTCATCGCTGTTTAGCAGATATACAGGCACCTTTAGGTTCTTCCTTTAGCCAGTGAAGGTATCCAAACGGTGTGTTTTTTTAATAACAATTTATGACCAGACCGTGTTTTAGGTATCTATTGTTAAAAATATATATTTTGAAAAATATCAAACACTGTTTTTTTAAATTAAATTCTATCTTATATGATAACAATATCGCATGTCTCAAAGAACCAAAAAATATAAAATTAAAATATATATATTAACACGTCAGTCCCTCGTTAGATTCTTGTAAATCAATCACTCGGGTGATATCATAAAAGAGTTGCTAGGTATTAATCCTGGATGAAAGAGGGCACAATAGAGTGAACTCCTTTTTTATCAAAGAGAAAAATGTTAAAAAGCAAGATATAATGATAGATGCATGAGACCCGCCTGTCGTAACCAAGAGCTTTACACTATTCATCGAAGTATCATCCCTAATCCCATTGTTGGTATCCCGAAATAGTTTTTAGGGTTCCGTAACAAAATAATAAAAAAGACAAGGCACTCTCATGGTGCGATTTTGAATATCTGTCATAACAGACTATTGTCCGGATGTCCGTTAAAATAGCATTCCCAAAGCAAAATAGTAAAAATCAAATTCTTGCTGGAGTTTTATGTGAACATAAGAAATAAAAAATGGTCAATTCACACATATCAGAACCGTGATCGGGATTTAACCGCGCCGTGGTTGGACGAGTTTATATGAAATGTACGCACATATATTTGTGTGGATCAACCTTTTTCCGGTAATTATGATTATTATTTAACTTTATTAATTGAAAAATATTTTCACGTACAGAATCCTCGCTGTACAAGTTCGACTCGCTCTTGGCCAGTTTTCTAAAGAAGGTTGCCAGACTAAAAAAAGAAATCCTACATTCGTTAATAAGACGGGGTGACATAATATTCGATATTCGCTTGTATGGGTTATGATTTGATTAGCTTCAATATTTACTATTTGTATAAAGACTAAAGGCATTTCATGGAATTAACTTCTTTGAGACATCAAAGGCTATACTTAATATTAATGGAAATAAGGGGGTGGGGTGGTTTATAATCTTTCTTTTCCTCCTAATATTATAAATGTTAAAGTGTGTTCGGATGGATGTATAGATGTTAGTTTTCACGCAAAAAATACTACACGATCACGTGTCAGGTTGAGGAATTTGTATGAAATTCGGAACACGGCTAGACCGTGGCCTGCATTAGAAAATTTAATACATTTCATCCCAGCCCCATTTTCATGTGGGATTATTTTCGATTCTCACGCTGACTAAGTCGCTGTCAAAACCCAATTGATCATCATCTGCCGGATTCCAGTTAAACCGAATTCAGCTGAATCCCAGTATTTTACGTGCAGCGGCTGCCTACCAGACCTCCACAACCCATTGATGTGATAACACGGTACTCCTTCGCAAGACTGGTGTCAGATTATCTGGCTTCTGACTATCCGTAATGACTGCCAAAGATCTACAAATGACATTCGGGACCAACGGTTTAACGTGCTTTCTGTGGCACGGAGGAGTCTCGGTGTGTTAAGATGATTACCCATCCACAGACCAACCTCGGTTAGAGTTGCTTAACCTTGAAGACCGACCCGTGCGGCTGTTAACCCAATTGATAATTTTATTCAAAGAATATTTTAGAATTACTAGGCACATCTCGTAACTGATGGATAACATCAATTATAATACGTGTTTCTCATGCTCTGGTGGACAAAGGCCGCCCCTATAAATCACAATAATTCTTAATGCAATATAGTGAGTGGTTGCAAGCAGATTAGTGACTGTCCCCATTCATTAATGGATTGGGTTATTTTCAACCACTCCAGCATAGTTGCTTGTATGTTTTGAGTCTATATATCTTTTTACCAATAGGATCAAAACTTACGGCAAAAAAAAATTACCATTAAAAATTTCAAATTGACCATTTAACTGTTCATTCAATTTAAAAAGAAAAATGGTTATCCTTTTTAGTTTGAAGTAGAATGCAGTGATCCTTTAATTTTCCATGAACGTTTTCTTTCTTATAAATTGCAGGTACGACTATACCTGAATTTGAAAGAGCGAGTTTGAATGTTGAGGGGAACGAAGGTTATCGGGTAACATAAAAATGTATAATTATGCTGCTACGGGCTACGGTGTAGCAAAAAGTCAACTAAGTCAGTGCTTTTTAGCGGAAAACTGAAACGCTACACTATGTTACGCGTCGAAATGGGCCTATTTTAGTTTAGAATACGTATTTAGAATCGGCATATCACTATTTCAACTATTTACTTATTTAAACTAATCAGTTATGAATAAGGCTGGGAATTTAACATGAACATATAACTGATTGATGAGTTGAATAACAATTTTGTGGTCTGAGGAATGATCGGCAGCGGTAAACACGTATTGGCTATAATCACATGACAGGAATTTTAACGAAGGATTTGGAAGAATGATGGGACACACGTTGAACACAAGCTAACGCTTTATTTTTATTTTTTTTCTAATTTAACATTGATTTTATTTCGTTTACTCTACTTAAAGTCACATAAATGCTACCTATGTTGGACATAAAATCGTAATAGAGTAAATATACAAGTAGAAGTATACAAGTAGAGTCACTGGATCCTGAAATAAAGCTGTTCTCACAAAAAAAAATCTTATAGAAAGGTTCACAATTTAGATTGATAGTGACTTAAAGCTAAATACTTTGCAAATGTATCAAAAGGATTATTTGCAGCCGAACTAGGTGAGAAGCCTGCACCTGGGTCAGAAGACAGGCTTACAGTTTATTTGCTACCCAGTATTGTTTACAGAGTTTATTTACATGATCATGCTAAAGTTCAGTACAAAAAATCGCCAATGAACTACGATAATACGAACTATCAAACACACACACATCACACCAGCCAAAAGACATCCACTGCTGGACATAAGCCAGGGGGAACCCAAAGAGAAGGGTTTGCCATAATCGCCACGCTTTTCAGGCAGGTTGGCGATCGCAGTGTAGCTATAGCAATGCACAGAGAATGCTACTGCCTATTCTCTGGTACGATACGACACCCACGGGAAAGGATGAGAACTATCACAACACCTACTATTATGCCATAAATTGCTATGTTTATAAGGCCCGGGCAATAATGCCCGACATCAATCTAATGGAAACGGATTTATAACGAGAGAGGCGTTTAATTTTAAAAATGCATTGGTACGGAGGCGTCGTTTACGATCGCTTCTCACAGGCCGACTCAGACGGGCTGGGTGCAGGTGCAACTAGGTGTTTTAATATTTTTAAAACTATGTAAAAAAAGATGCTAAATTAATCTTCATGACAGCAAAAATAACAATAACAGCAAGCTTCAGTTTTCAGGCTAATGACGACGTAAAATAAAGATTTATAGTTGACAGAAAGCAAGTTGGTTACTACTAAGGTAATAAAAAAAAAAAATCACAGTATACTCGTAGGTTTTTATTAATGTGTCTGAGACCGAAAGAAACTTGATCCCATGACACAGATAATCTTAGTGTGGGGTTTAGGTATATTTACCGGAATTTTCGTGTTTTTTTTTAAACAGGTTTCTTCAGGGTAAGCTCGCTCCGTCGTCGACTTTGTTTTTGGTCATCTATAACCTAGACTAGAGTCAAAAGCAAACCAATCTCAAATAAAAAAAAAATCAAGCTCTGACATTTTAGAGAGCTTTAGTTACATTTTCATCTAAGTATTAAAGTGTATCTGAAAACTGTCTGGTATATATTTTATATACCAGACAGTTTTCAGACACATTATATAAATTAAATACGTAAAATCCACACAGCAAGGCTAGCATGAACCACAGATCAATAGATGCATTGACCGCTAAAGGAATTTAAATACCAAATCGTTCTATTTCTGTCCATCGTATTAAAATGACAAAGACAGTTTTTTTTTAAATAAGTGTATCTAGCACTAATTGCAGTAAGTGGCTTGTGATGCTAGTGGGCATTAAAATTGCAAAGGTCGACTTTTTTTTTTTGGAATTGGAAAATAAAGGGTAATTTAAGGATAGTGGCTTGTGTGAGACCAGACTAAGTGGCTTCGGCGCACGTTCTCCAATAGAAGGCGAATAAATGACCTTTCGATAAAATGAGGAAAGAATTTATAGGTACGTAGGAAAATGCATGTTCACTAAGCTGCCGGAGAATAGAATGCAAGCGTTGGCCGCCTCTGAGTTTGTAAGTAGTATTTACAGCCATCTTCTGATTGTGCACGATGAAAGTACGACTGAGATTTCCTAAAAATAAATGCTCTTCATGTGACTGGCCGAAGGTACAGTGTGTTTGCCAAGGTTGCTGATGAGGTTGAGGATGCTGACCAGGAATGCGCGTCCGCTGCATGCTGGTGTTAAGGATACCCGTAAAGCCGTGGGTACTGGCTGGCTGTGTGACTCGCTGCTCGGGAGCTTGAGGTCAGGATGAGGAGATGATTACGTCATGATGAGATGGCTGCAAGAAGGCTGCGCTGACGCTTTTTGTCAAGGGTCACCAGTATGGAGGTATGCGGAACAGAGAGTAAAGTCCCGCACACCTCCACTGTAGTGGGAGGATCCTCTTGCCAGGCGGTTATTGTGTCTGGTGGGCAACTGCCCGAGACGGTTGATATTCGGACTGTTTTATATGTTCAAATCGCACGAAGAACTTTGCTTGCGCGATGCAGGATTTCGTTGTTAGTTCGTCGTAGATGGCGTTGCGGTTCTTTTTATTGCCGTACTAATTTCGCTTCTTAGTTTTTCATTTGGTTTGATTTGCACGGTGTACTCATGAGGTCAAAATGACCCTCTTTCGAGCCTATTGTCAGACTTTCTACACCTGCAGTCTGTGGGTAAAGTATTCGCAGAGGGCATACAGCGCTCTGCGTGTCCAGTACAACAATCCATGTAAAATGCTTGTGGGGCTGCCGCGGTTCTGTAGCGCGTCTGGTATTTTTGCCGATGCTTTGTGGATGATTTGTACGCAATTATCCGTAAGCGTTGCGCCTCTCTAAGGCACAGAATACGCGGCAGCTCCCACAGCGTGCTGAGTGCATTGAGTGACCGGTGGGACTGTCCAATGCTAGGCCGATGGGGGGAACTGCACACTCAGGTCGTAGCTAGGTGAGTGGACTAGCATCTTTGTTTGTGTTAAATTGTAACTGTCTTATTTTTATTGTATGTGTACTACTAACAATAGTTTTATAAGCTTAATGTATTTACTAACGCTATGGACCTCGGTCTGCAAATTATCATCATCATCATCATCCACAGCCCGACTTCGTCCACTGCTGAGCATAGGCCTCTCTTCTCTTGTGCCAATCCCCACGCTCCTGCAAATAAATAAATATTATTATTAAAATTATTGATGAAAATTACTTATAATTATTTTTTTTATTTAATTCTAAATTCTTTTACAATACTAATTTACAATAAATTATTTATTTATTAATACCTAGGGTGTAAAAGTTACAACGGTGGTACTATTTATTTTTGGTTTTCAGTTATGATTGTCCTTCTTCTGGCTAAGAGACTAAGTAATAACTATTGCTGACCATTAAGTTTAAACAATGCTTGACGGGGGCGGTCCATGGATGCAAGTAGTATGCTTTACGCGTTCTGCGTGGTGACTACGCGGACTCTACGCAGCCTCTAAAAAGGATGACTACGTGGCGATTAGGCGGCCTCCACTCGGCAACTACGCTGCTCCTACGTGGAACTACGTTCTAGTCCCCACCGTGGATCCATGTCTACTCCATTAAAATGGATAGAAATAACGTTAAATAGACATCCTCCTTCCTCTGAGTTACCTCAGCATGTAAAAAAATTACAAAGTGTTATAAATACAGGCCTACTGAAAATCAATAAAATATTTTCTTCTTACATAAGTAGAGGAACGAAGAGCAACGAAGGCACAAACAACAAATATTTGTATCATACATGATTGAATCCGTAGTTCCAAGAAATTGCATTTTGCAATAATAAAATCGTCAGTAATATCACGTATAATCAATATTTTACGTTAGTTGTTGATCAGTAGTACGAATCATTGACAAAGTTACTTTTCATTCTACACTTTCATTGCCACATTACGCGACGTCGCGTGAATTACGCCTTTTACGCTGTGGTCTGTAACGCGACGTTACGTGATGGTCCCTTACAATCTTGTTCGAGCTATAGAACCTCGGCCGTACGGTATTGGTTTTTAGTATTTGTTTTGGCCACTGGAGGAAGAAATTAACGGTTTTTTTAATGTTGGCCAATTTATGTAAGTCCAAGATTTTGGCTTGGCAATGAACGTGTTAAAATATCAATAAAATCATCTTCGGACGCAGTACATCAGTTTAGTCAATCAGTCTTTTAACATGAGTAACGGAATAAGAAATATTGTTGACTTCAACACCGTCACGATCCGTCCCCGTCACCGTCAGCCATATTTATTTTCCCATCTAACTTTCTATTATTAAAGTATGATTAAAATTGTTTGTTGATTTGTAGGAGGTTACAGGAATTTATAAATAACTATACAATGTATACAATGTATTTCTTGGGACAACTCACACACGGTCATCCGATCCCAAACTAGGCAGAGCCTGTGCTATGGCAACCAGACAACTGATAAACATACTTATATATTTCTAAATACATACATATTATAGACAAATTACACCCAGACACAGAAAAAATGATCATGCTCATCACACAAAGATTTGTCCTGGGTGGGAATCGAACCCACGACCTCAGCAGTCAGGGTCAATAACCACTCTTAACTCTTGAACTCTTGTAATTCATTTGGTTAAATTAAACTACATAAGGCTGATGTTTCTTAGCTGTCTGATCTGATTATTATTATGTCTTTGCTAGAGAACTAAACTGTTGCCGAGAGCACACCATAAGCTACGACAGTGAAAGCCGAAGTAAATAGTAAGTCAGTAACTCCATAAAACATTTTATTTCCTCTTTTAAGCTTTTTGCTAACACAAAATACATACATTAGTAGAACAGTTACTTCCTCGTCTCTTTGAGAACAAGTTTAACTTCGTACTCGAACCAAATGTCGGAACTATCAAGGTAAGTCGACTGCCAAACCACGACATTGTTGTCGGTGGCAGTTAATCTATCGGAAAGCGGGGATATTTCAGTGAAGGGTCGGACGCCCCCGACAGATCGATGTGGGCATCTGTCAATTGAATGCCGCCCATCTCTCTATTAAACCCCTGAGTGTATAAACTAGTGCCTCGGTATATGTCCAATAAACTTCGGTCAGTTTCTCTTGTTAGACGATTTTGAATCTATTTATGCGAGAAAATATAACAACGTAGTCATCATTCAGCTTACAGACCGCAAGGAGTAACGTTGGAAGATCTTTTCGAAAGTGGATCGATATCTGTTGAAGGTAAATAGAATAAATAGCCCAGGACGTGGTGACGTTTCGAGAAAGCTTATATCCAGCAGTGGATGACGTTGGCTGTAATATGATGATTCAGGTTGAACTTTTCATTCAATGGACACAGACGTCCACTATACATCAGGTGCCTACTGTGTTCCATTGAGCACTCTCCACCAGCGAGCATTTATACGAAACTCAATGACCGACACAAAATTCTGCAGCTATGTGTTAGCTACAGAATTTTGTGTGAACGTTGGAAGATCTTTTTGAAAGTGGATCGATATCTGTTGAAGGTAAATAGAATAAATAGCCCAGGACGTGGTGACGTTTCGAGAAAGCTTATATCCAGCAGTGGATGACGTTGGCTGTAATATGATGATTCAGGTTGAACTTTTCATTCAATGGACACAGACGTCCACCAAACATCAGGTGCCTGCTGTGTTCCATTGAGCACTCTCCACCAGCGAGCATTTATACGAAACTCAATGACCGACACAAAATTCTGCAGCTATGTGTTAGCTACAGAATTTTGTGTGAACGTTGGAAGATCTTTTTGAAAGTGGATCGATATCTGTTGAAGGTAAATAGAATAAATAGCCCAGGACGTGGTGACGTTTCGAGAAAGCTTATATCCAGCAGTGGATGACTTTGGCTGTAATATGATGATTCAGGTTGAACTTGTCATTCAATGGACACAGACGTCCACCATACATCAGGTGCCTACTGTGTTTCATTTAGCACTCCACACAAACAAATTCTGTAGCTTTATGTGTAACATTAAAAATATAAACGGAACGAAGGAGCCTGGAATTTTTCACAATGAAAAATTTCATTACAAGTATGACTTGCACTACAGTAATGTAGCTTTAAAACATAACTAATTATATTGAGGCTCTTTTATACTCGTTAAATGTGTACCAAGAGGTATTTTTGTTGCCTTGTTTATCTAAGCAATGTTAGTTCAGTACTAGAAGGAAAACATTAGCTATCGACAATTCTTTCGCAAACATTTATTGCTAGTATTAAAGATCATTGAGGACTCAGTTGAGTGATAAATCGAAGGAATAAATTCTTTGACTAACATAATACGAGTAAGTAAATACATATTTAATATTATATACGCTTCATAAATTTCCAGAGACATGTTTTCCATCTACTTAAGTGACTGCATAAAGCTATTAAGTTAAACTAATAATTTAACAACATTTACTTTGATCATTACTTCAGGTACATTAAATTTAATGCGAATGTGTTTCTATATGCTATCGAATTGAGGCTCCCAGCATATTTTCTTTAAAAAAATCTACAAATTACTGCAGATTTCAGTACCAAATTTCCATGAAAATGCATTGCCGCCACGCAAGACTCCGACCTGCGTTTCATCTGTTAGTTTTAAGTTACACGATAACTGACAAATGCTTGCACTGTCTGGACAGGTCCAAACAAATTTGTGTGGTACTTTCCTCAAAATACCACTTCATACATTAACCTATATGGTTCTCATTTGATTTGACCAGAACGATTGTTTGGACTTTAAAATAGACTTTGACCTCTGAGTTTGTTTCGGTGTTTCTTCTCAGGGTCATCAGCTAGGAAACACCGGCTTCATCTAGTTTAAAATTACCCAAAAAGATTGACGTGTTAAAGTGTTATGTTTACCTACTTACAAAATAAATATCATTTATCATTACCATTAACTAGTTATTATAATTTGAATCATTTCTTTCACTTGGGAGAAATAAAGCGAGTTTAAATTTGATGAAATCGTACTTTTGTAAAAAGCGTCATCCATCGGTCAGGCCCAACACAATCGTTTCTTTCCCTGCAGTCTTAAATAAAACATCCCTTTTACGACATTCATCTGTTTTCATTTTACTACCGGACACGCTGAGTAGGAAGTCGCGGAAACTGTGTCATGATTTGTTTACAATTTTGCAGCAGATATTACACAACATAATTTGGCCGTTTGTTGAGTCCTACGTTACAGAGCCTATAGCCGTTGATTAGGTACAAATCCAGATGAAGAGTTGCTACTAAGAAAGAAAAGAAGAATAAAATATAAAATGTAGGTACCCCACAGATATCAAACATACAGCTTCTTCTATACGTATTGGATTTATTTCATCTACTTCGGATGGCAAAAACTAGTATCGGTTATAACTGTTATCATTCTTATTTCTGATGCGAAAACCCCATTACCGTTGCGACAGTTTGCTTGCTATTACCAAGAGGCACTCCAAGTCAAAGTCAAAGTTAGGTTAGCTTATTTCAATTAGGCCATTTACAGTTCAGTAAAATAATAATATTACATTAATAAATTGACTCTACTGTCCATTCGGAAAGGTAGATTCGTATGGAAAAGAACAGACAAGAAACTCCATAGTTACTCTTTTCAAATAATGAATTTAAAAAATTTGGTATACAAAAATTAATTTAATATTATGTGAGGACAATGCACCCAGAGTATGCTACTTATTGAAACAAAGTATTACGAGCAGAGGTAAACTTATTCATTTTCTAAAGAAATTTAGGTAAATGGTACTCACATATTTACAAACATTGGAACCATTAATTAAACAGAAAATAAAAACACAAAAAAGACACAGTATATCTATAAAGTTAATTCATAAATCAACCAGTTTGATTTTGTCTACACCCTTGATTGTCCTATGGAGCAGGACCAGCATGTTTCCAAGCATTCTTATCCTGAATGTAATCTTCTAATTTGTACTCAATATACATAATTTAAAAAACAAACATTTATTCGTTCATTATGTAAAATAAATGCGTAATAAATGTATCCATATAATATTGTATTACAGATAAGTAAGTTTATAAAGACAAATTGCCTGAAAAATCTGATCAAGCGCATATCTTATAATATTATATATTTTAATTTACAAAACCATTTAGCCTCATCTTTCTCATTCAGAAGGGTTAATAATTGATTCCTATAACTGGCTGAATCCTTGTTAGATGATAAGGGGTGAATGAAATAGTTTGACTTCTAGGAAGGATCGTTTTGTTAGAGAAGTTCCATTATAAATTGACCTACTACGAACTCTCATTCACAAATAATTGTGATGTTAATACTTGATTTATGTAACATTTTTAGATTTATTCCTATTTACACATTTTAATTTTAATCTAAATAAAGTACTTTAGTTACTTACCGTACTTTAATGTAATGTTTTGAAGACGCTTTTAGTTTATTTGATTTATTATTTGGGATATCAAAAGTATTTAATATTGTGTGACATTTAAAACTAAATATATTTTCTTGTATTTGTGAAGTGAAGTAAAATAAAGATAAACACATTGCCATCCATATATTAAATCCTGATTTATGACTATTTCAAGATAATTCTAAAAGTATCTCGAAATAAGAAACTAAAACGAAAGATTTATTGACCACACTCGAAGTTAATTAGAAAATATAAAAGGTATTTATTTTCTAGAACACATTTATAACATGGACCGTAGATTAGTTGGAAACGTGATTGGTTTGGGGGCGTGGCCTCACTTGTTAGTGCGGTCAACAGCTGTATTGGAAATCTATCTTTTTTCTTATTTATGGGTGGTGCTGAGTGATCATTGCCTTTTGTTGGTAGGTGAAGGTGAACGTATCCTTGAAAGGGCATTCGAGTATGCCTGATGATTATGATTATCCTTATAATGGACATGGTGACTTTCAAGTCTCTTATTTTTTTCGTTTTATGCTTTTGGAAGCCTATTTGTAAGTATGAAACATGTTATTATGATGCTAGACGAAACAAAAAATATATTAGCCGAAGTAAAATTTGCTGTTGTCTTAAGTTAAGTTTTTTTTATGTTTTAGGTTTTTCCCAACTAATATTATAAATGTGAAATGGAATTTGTTCGGTTGCTACGCTTTCACGCCAAAATGTATGAAACCTTTTGATACATTTTGGTACAAAGATAGATGGAACCCTAGCAACGGTTACAGGCTATTTTTTTGCGAAAATAATAAAATGATTTTATTAGAGATTGCGGGCTCATCAGTTGTTTTAATATCTCTTATAAAAATATATTTTCAATCAATTTAATTGGTTCACCGCCGCAAATGCAGCTTCCATATATTTCTTTTTGATTGGCATCGAGATTCAGTAAAATTTCCTCTATGGGCAATTGGATTAGCATCAATTGGCTATAACACGGATACTTGACTGCGCCACGGTAAAATACGTCCAATTTCAGGCAGAGATTAAATTTTTTATTTACATACTTATCTCATTTATTTTTATCTGTTCCGTGAATCGTGTTTGGATGTGGTTGGATTTGTTTTTTACTTTTGAGTATTTTAATCATCTCTTCTCATTTCAGTCTTTGTTAGGTTACCCTTATTCTAATTTATTTAGGGTCAGCGCAACATTTTCCTTCTTTCATAGTTATCTATTTTTACCGCATCTGCGTATGCGCATATCGCGTTTTTTTCGTTCCCGTATAGCCTTCCAAATAAATGTGACTATCATATACAAAAATAATTTTCTAATTCGACTGGCAGTTTCAGAGATTAGCGCGTTCAAGCAAACAAACAAACTCTTCAGATTTATTACATTAGCACAGATTAACGCTGTAATGATTCTACCAACTTCTTGCGAATGTGCTCACGTGCCTTCACCTTAAAGGACAACCGACTTGTTGCCGTCCTGATGAATATCTATTTGATGTTCTATTCTTTGGTAATCGATATTGTTCGTAGGTACTTATATGTCACTTGAATTAATAAAATCTACTACATTGAATACTATAATAGAAATTGCACGACTCTACGAGTATATTTCCCGTCCTAAGTGCATCAAAGGCAGTATGAAGAGAAAACTATGAAGTTTTTACGTTTTTAAACAAATTAGGTAGTTATCCGGAGAATTGGTCTTGAATCAATTTTGTCGATAGTACACAAGTCAATCGGTTGTTTCAAGTAAACAATCTCATGAAAGATCATTCAGGCCCATACATTTTTTAGTTACTCATCAATTTGTTTTCAAGTCCAACCCCTATATTTTAAGTTATTTCTTACACTCGATTCAATCAAATTGTCAGACATAGCTAGTTATTTAATCGGGGGCTTTTCCAGTGTCGTGATGATTGAGCTGATTGGAATGTAGGAAGTTTCAGGTAAAAGGTTAAAGGTAAAGTTAGGGTAATCAATGGTTCATCATTTTAAACAAAAAAATGCTAGAAAACTGAAATTTCACTAGTGGCATGCAGGCAAACATAAATTGTATTTTGTCGATGTATTATTCTAATTATTTGATTGTTTCGTAATTTTCTTATTTGTATTTGTGTGTGAATAAGTATTTAATATTAAATTCCCTTACTATATATAAATCTTCGTTGTATTTATCATGATTAAAATTTAGAACAAATACTTGTTTTAGCAGAACAAAAAACCCACCAACAAAAGTAAAGAGGATCAGAAGATTTTATTTTCCACTTTTACTTTGCATAGAAAGGCTAATTGAATTTGGAATGAATTTAATGATGTTTTCAATTATTGAATTCAACTTTTGCTGGTATTGTTCTCGGGTGTAACGTGAATTTCATTGTAATTTAGATTTAACATAATAATTACACTTTCATGATGGTGATTCCCTGTAATGATTGATAAATATTATCTATATATAATATCTATATATGTTAATTATAATAAAGTATTGTTCGTTGGTCGGTGCTTCATTTGAGTAAGGTTGGACCGAATTCTTGTTTGAAAATGTACGTTCAGATCAGAATTAAGATTCTAAGGAAAGGTTTCCGTTTTTTTTTTAAATAAGGGTAAAGTAGAAATCAGGAAATTTCAGTTAGCGGGTAAGTAATTAAGTTAGTACAGAAAAGTCTTAATGACGAATTGATCCCTTATACTTATCTTATATATAAAATTCTCGTGTCATAATGTTAGTTACAAACCGGAACGGCTTGACCGATTTTTATGAAATTTTATATGCATATTCAGTAGGTTTGAAAATCGGCTACTATCTATTTTTAATACCCCTAAGTGATAAGGGTTGTCCACCCCTAACATTTATTTTTTATTTTTTGGACAACATTTTTATTTTTTATAATGTGGCATGTAAAAATACATACTTACATCCCTAAATTTTCACCCTCCTATCACCAACCCCTATTTTTTAATAGCGATATTAGTTTATCGAGGGAGGCTTTAGGCTATATAACATCACGCTACGGCCAAAAGGAGCCGAGCATTCATGAAAAATGTGGCGCAGACGAAGTTGCGTGGGACAGCTAGTATTTATATAATATATCGAATTGATTTTGCTACCACCGAATAATACACCACAAAGATGCAAAATCCGGTTTAACAATTGTGTGGGACAGGGGAGCCTGTATCTGCCAGGGTTGCGGACTTTGTTCGAAAAAGTCACCGCGGCCATGGAACGCAAAGGGCTTTAGAAGGAACACGAATGGGTTTTAGTCAGTAAGAGTCTGACACGCCCTTCCGCTCCACCCAGAGCGGAAGAAGTCATTTCATGATTTCCCATCCAAAAAAAAAGAAAAAAAGGGGAGCCTGTATGTATTAAGTACTATAAATAGTTTATGAAAACCAAAGAATAAAATTCTCAAAACAATCAGCTTAGAGTCAAATTGCTTTTTTCAGGCACCTACCTTATGTAATTAATTTAGCAACCAAATCCAATTTGTGTTAGTCTATCTAAAAATAAATTGTTTCAGACAGTTTTTAATTAAATTCGTTCAACGAAAAATCTTTGTGTTACTAAGCTATTGATGTTTTAAATGGTAGATACCTGAATATTTTGACATTCACATTGTCTGTTAATTATTCAAATATCTCATCAAATTTTCCTGGAAGCGTTTTAATACAACCGGGAAACAAGTTTTAGGGATCCTTACTGCGTGGTTGGTAGACTCTAAGAACTGACACTGTATTCAAATGATCTTGTAAGAAACGGATTACTTAAAATCAGCATGAATTAGATGAGAGTGATGATGAGAATTAATAAGATGAATTATTCAGTCAATATGAGAACTAACATAGGTTGTAGGTAAGTTAATTTGCTACTATCTTTGAAGTAAAAGTAGTTTGTTCTTTGGACCATGTTCTAAATTAGGATTTACAAAGTCAATGAATGAGTGTTGTATGTGTAGCGACGAATAAAATGGTGGTGACATAAACATAACTTTAATATTTTGTGCGAAATCTAGCTGTATACAGCAGGTCTGCTTACCACTTCGGAGTCTATCATATTTATGGTACTTAGTTGAGAAAAAAAAAATAGTAGCTTATTAATACTTTATTCGGACATAATGGATTGCAGTTCAGAAATTAATAGATAAACGTAGTGGAGTATAAAACGTGCTAAACGGAATGAGTTTAAGCCTCTGGGAGGTCAGCACTATTAAAAGTTAAGAACAGAAGTTCAGCTCTGAACAACTAGCAAAAACCGGACAAGTGCGAGTGTGACTCGCGTACCGAGGGCTCCATACAAACTCGTATGTTTATTTTTAGAATAAGGGAATCGAGTCTCGATTTTTTTAGTCATACATAACCTACTGAAGTGTATAAAATATCATAGTTTGTACACTAAAAAATCAAACAAAAACATTATTTTTCAAAAAGATAAATAGGTAGGATTGAAGGACAATCGTAACTATCGTTAACTAATCGTTTTTAGTTGGTAAAATTGTTCTCACTTACATGTCAATTCTGCAACTGCAAATATAAGTTTGTAATCGCTAAAAGTGTTTTTTAAGTGACAAAACTACAAATTCATAATTTTCTTTCTTTTTCCTTTATTTTTGCTGTAAGACCATGCTTCTTGCCAAATTTCATAATTCTAGGTCAACGGGAAGTATCTATTAGATGCGCACGTAGTGCGGGGTTCTTTTTTGTGGATGGGAAATCATCAAATATCTTCTTCCGCTCTGGACGGAGCGGGAGTCTTACTGACCTAAACTTACGCGTGTTCCTTCAAATGTCTTTTATAATGCTCACAGCAAAGGAGTGGAACTCTCTGCCTGCGTCTGTGTTTCCGAACGCATACAACCCTAATCTCTTCAAAATTAGAGTGAACAGGCTTCTTCTGGGTAAGCTCGCTCTATCGTCGACTTTGTCTCTGTCATATTAAATAAAAAAAAATGCCCTTTGCGTTTTAGGGCCGTGGTAACTCTTTCTAACAATTCTGCAACCCTGGCAGGCACAGGCCCCTCGGCCCCGTCAACTATGTTGACATTTCTTTAAGGAGCGCTAGGAACACAACGAGCCGTCGACCCCGGCCTGGTATTCATCGGACCGCGAGCTACCCATGACTCGCCGTCAGTGCAGGGGTCTATACTAAAGTGGTGTAGAAAGAGAAGAGATGTGTATCCACTGAAACTGCGCGGAGATGCGAACTGTGTAGTCCGGTACACTAGCGACGCGACGTGCGCTGAGCTGTGTGCGGCAAGCGTAAAATGTTGAGATGTACCTCCGCATGCCGTTCATTTTTTGTCGCTCATATCTTCGATCGTCTCCGCAGCACAGCTTTGCCTTCTTACGAGGCAATTTGTGACATCTCTTTACTTCTCTGCTAAAAGGTATTGATCGAATTAATCGGAGACGAGACATGTTAAACTCTAAATTCTACTGGTTGTTAACAGTACACCTCTTCTCTTCTCGTCTCGTCTCGGCTTTGGTCTAAAACGAATAAGATAGGCATTTGTTCGTGAGTGCACATGCACTCACCGTACGTGAGGTGTGTCAATATGTGTAGAGCAAGCCTTCTGACCCCACCTTCTTTGTAAAAGCAGTCCGGTCTGGGGAAATACATTTAATTTAATACTTCAGTGAATTGTTACACAGTTTATATAAACGAGGTGACAGCTCGACTAGCTTTCTCAGCATTTTTATTACAGAGAAAAATTGTAGACCAAAGGTAGCTGCAGAAATAAACGTCAACTGGTTCACTGGCTTAGGGCGGATTTTCTTACTTTCAACAAATCGCGGGTTTGATGCCAGCTTGGAATATGTGTTTGTGAGCTTAAAAATTGTTTTATATTTTGGCTTTCATTTCCTCTTGCGAGTCTGTCGTGTGTCGAGAGTTTTAGAATAAAAAAAATAGATGTTTTTTTATAATCTGAAGCACCAGTAGTGAGAAAAAGACGGCCGTGTCGTCTAATACAATTATATACAGGGTGGGAAGTCTCGCCTACCAATCGAATTCGGTTGTTAAGCCTTAAGGCCACCCGTACACAGTCAGTCTCGAACGCGATCCACGGATCAGGGGGGCGACTCTCTAAACACGAAGTCCGTAGTTTCGGGCTTAGTTGCTCTATTCTACTCCGTATCACCTACGGACTTACGATTAGTTCCGAACCCGAACTAAGAATGAATGGCAACACGATTTGACAGTAACTGTCAAACGTGTTGTCATTCATTCTTAGTGGTTAGGTGATACGTAATAGAATTCGCCCGCAACTAAGCCCGAAACTACGGACTTCGGGCTTAGCGAGTAGTCCCCCTGATTATTGATTTTGATCGTTTGACCGTGTACGGGCGGCCTTATAACTTAATGACCGAATTTGACCAGTAGGCGATCGGTAACTATGTCGAGACTTTCCGCCAATGAGGGGTATACTTTAAGAATTTCAGAGGACCTTAAAACAAAGAGTTCCATTAAACAATGCAAACAAAATTTACGAAATAAAAGAGAATTGTTCATGCGTATTATTAGATTTTCTTGTTAAATAACACAAAAAATGTTCTGATAATATTAAGTGCCTTATAAATCTTCATGTGGGAGTTACTTGTTCAAAGTGAAACGATATCAAATAAAACGCTTCTTTAAACATTTATGGTATTAGCTTTTTTGTCTTTGACTTATTTTGGAAATGGCCGCGAGAGAGTTTCATGTAATCTATGTTAATACCAATATTAAAAATGCGAAAGTTTGGATGTTGGGATGGATGGATCTTTGTTACTCAATCACGTCAGAACGGCTGAACGAATCTTGATGAAATTTGGCACAGAAGTAGATTATAGTCTGGAATGATACACAGGATACTTTTTATCCCGGGAGGATGTTCCCTAGGGATAATTATCGATGTTCACACGGGCGGAGCCGCGGGCGGCAGCGAGTGATCAGATAAAAAAAATCGCTCAACCATGGTAGCATGAAATTTTAAACAGATATGACCGAAATTATAATTATGAGTAAAAGGACCACAGGACAAATTGCTTCATCTATTTAACTGACCCACTTTAACAATTCAAGAGTCAATGGTTTATTTGAAATAAATATTTTGAGTTTTTTTATTTAGTAGCTTCGAAAGTCCTTCTTCAAAACGCAATCACGAGTACTTTCACCCAAAGCCATTCAATAGATGATCGGGATTGCTTTATGACCGTTGTCATAAAAATGAAAATTTAAATAGGTATTTCAATGATTGATTAAAGGGACAGCTGAATTCAGGTCTGAAATAATTTATATTGCCATATACGTTAAGATGAGAAGAGAAAATTGACGCCGGGCCGCCTTTCATTAGCTACTTTTTTAATAGTTATACTTAAATAGGTATTTAGTTGAAATAATTACAGCAATGGCCGATATGACGACGCTAGGGACGGCCTATGTCCAGTAGTGGACATTTTCCGGCTTGAATGATAAAGTAAGTTCTTCGGTGTTTTCTGATCATCAATCTCACAATCGATGTCACATTTATGGTATTGGGTCAATTGTTAGAGCAGAACGTAATCATATATTTACGATATCGATGACATACCTAGTATTAACTACCATTATTTAACGATTCCGGATGACAGTGATTTGGAGAAGTAGGTACCTACTCCGACGCCGAATCAGTTGCAAAAGGCTAGAACGGTTGGACAAGTGTTGTTTAAATAGGTTCGAGATATTTGAAATAACGGTTTTAGGGAAAAATTGATATGGTTACCCGAGAAGTAGGAATATTCGGGAAAAACTGAACGTGCTTTGTCTATGATTAGTTTGTATGAATTCAATGGACAGTACAACGTTTGTCGGATCAGCTAATGGGAAAAATATACTTAAGTATCCACAAGAATGGTCCAAGCAGTTGGACCTTTAAGCCAAAAGGATCGTTCAATAAAAAGGACCAGCAGCCCTACTATGAAGTGCTAATGCCATCGAATTCCGATGATGTAAACGGGATAGTGGGATTTGCTATGTATAAATCCGTCTCCCTTTTAGAGCGGAAACATGATCGTTTTAAGACTTCATAGTAGGGCCCCAGTAAAAAGTTTGTATATCACTTCTTCGTAGATTAATGGAATGTACAAAACATTAAACAACAACCCTCAAGTACAACAAAATAATGATCGATTTCAGAGACCTTTCTATTTCACTGCCATCATCATTATTCTAAACCCTTCGCAGAGTCTCTTGAAAACAATCAGGCCCACCTATTTACGATCGCGTAAAACTCGATCCCGAAATAACATAAACAAATCGCGCGATAGAAATCTCGCCATAAAAAGCCTTATCTTAACATTCGCAAGGAGCATACGAACAAATCTGGGATATTTGTAGCATACAAATAACCTGAAAGTCCGTTTGCGTCATAAAAGTCACATCTTTGTGAATAACGAGATAAGTTACAAAAAAGTTGTTTGCCCCCGGTTTTATGCTCGGCTACACTGTACCATAATATTTTATGGTAATTTTATTTGAACCAAACTGAACATGAGCGTTTCCCGTAAATGCCTGAAAATGTTTGCGCTTGATTTTTTGTGCGTTTCGATTTTTGCTCCCGGCTGCTAATTGAGAAAGAAATATAAGAGAGGTATTTATGGAAATGGGCGACATTAAAATAATTTATTCGATGTTGTGTTAACATTAAAATTGGGGTAGGAAAAATACAAAAATCGTAACGTTAGCAAACGCGATTTGATTTAAATTAAATAATACAAACAAATCTACATAGTTACCTGTTTCGGGACCGTTTAAGCGCACTTCATTTTGGCTGTAATGTTGTTGCAGTCGACGTCATGTCGGCGTGACAGTAGTACTATTATTGCCATTTTTGCTGTTGTTATTGTTCTTTGTAGCGGCATCAATGCCGCCACATGAAAAACTAAGAAACGAAATTAGTACGGCAACAAAAAGAACCCCAGCGCCATCTACGCCGAACCAACATCGAAATCCTGCATCGCGCAAGCAAAGTTCTCCGTGCGATTTGAACATATACAACAGTCCGAATATCAACTATCGGGCAGTTGCCCACCAGACACAACAACCGTCTGGTTCGGAGGATCCTCCCCTTTTCGGTGGAGGTATGCGGGACTTTACTCTCTGTTCCGCATACCTCCAAACTACCTCCTCCTCCTCCTTTATTAGCTGTTTGATAAACGTCATTGGTAATCGACTGAGTTTTAACAATGAACAATCTTAAATGATCCACTTATTTCAGATAAGTGGATCATTTAAGATTGTTCATTGTAAAAAAAAAAGATGTTTTAAAATTACGTTTTCAAATATTTGAAATCATTCAATTATCTTTCTGAATGACAGCAAAGATAGTTTACATAACGATCTTTCAGAGCTCCAATCACAAAGGTCAACAATGCACTCGACTTTGCGAAGTTGGGATTGAATGTAATCAACCGCACGGATGCCGGTATCCGGTTATTGGAGCAACAAAAACATATCGACGTGATCACAATGGCTTAGAATCAAGCCTGCAGAGCAAACATTCAATTGTCGACCGTCCTCAGGTCGGCCGTGTGTAAACAGCGGATAAACAATGGATCACGATCCTCTGAAGTTACGTGACACCCGGCAACATGGATATAAGTGAGATTTTTCACTTCACAACCACATTATTCTTACAGTTTCCCAGAATCCAACACGTAGTTCAGTTGAAAATAAATCCTCCGCGCTTTGTTTATTCTGACGGCTTATTTGAGCTGTGTGCATTTTGAGGTGTCAAGAAATCAGTGGAAGGACATTTGAGATTTTTGGTAATGACAAATTTTTTTGTGACTACAATATCATTCATTGACTTGTTTTCAAATCTGTCAAAATTACACTTCAAAAATACGGCAACTGAATGTACATAAACAGTTAATTCGTTCATTATCTTTAACATCTTTACGGACTTTAATTATAACGAACCATGTACACTTGAAAACATTTTAGCAGGAGCGTCGGACGGGCTGTGAGCAACACTGCGCGTTTTGTAAAACTCCGCGCTGCTGTAACGAAGCTTGTTAGCGCACTTTAGTAAGAAGATTGTCTGCAGGAGCGAAGACACCTTCACAACGAGAGCACAAATGGAACTAATGAGTTCCCTGTTGTTCTGCGCGCTCGTCGCACATTTGCCGCAAGCGTTCGGTGAGTTGCCGTGATTTGTGGGAAGACCCTTTTATTTATGCGCCTAATTTGAATTGTCTGCAGTTTTATGGTATTTTGGACAATCCCTTAATATGCGAAAGCGAATTTGTTACGCTTTCACGCCTTCATCGTTAAACGGACTTTGATGTATTAGGTACAAAGTATCACTTGAATTTGGTAGACATCATAAGCGGCGTCTTATTCGAAAAAAAAATAACGGGTTGCTCTCCGGGAGTGCCGGCAGAAGTGAAAACTTGAGCATTAGCTTTGTGCATTTTTGATATATTGAAATGGTTAGAGAATAATTTCGCACGAATTGCATATGCATGCATTGAGGCATACATTTTCGCCGCGCGGTAGAAAGAGAGGGGGATATTACTTCCTCTCCTCCGCCGCGCACTCTCCCGCCGTCTTACGAATTTTCGATCAGGTCACGTGTCATGACGCGAGTTTAACATTTATTACCCATCCCAAATAGTGCACAACGCCGCTAAAGAACCACTTCAAAAATAATTCGTATATTAACGCGAGCAAAGCCGCGGTAAAAATGTAGAGATTAAATATTTCTGTGCTTGTATAGTGACAATTTACAGTTTACTTCACATTTTTTTATTTACAGGTGAATCCAGTCCAGATTCAGATATAAAATTCAACAACTCAATGCATTTCCGCCAAATGCCAATGCCAAAAAAGATTTTACTCAACATCAATGGACCGCCACTCGTGAACATTATCAGTGACCTGCAGACAGTCTTCATGGACGTTGCTTGCAGTCAGTGCATCGACTGCATGGAACGAGCAATCAAAGCATATACTACACATTATCACATCATTAAAACTATACCAAGTGCTAACGAACTACACGAGCAAGTGTTGCGACTCCGAACGGGTTATAGAAACAAGAGAGATTCAAGCACCACTCCAAATGAGAATACTACCATTAAAACAAAAAGGAACAAATCCAAAAAGAAGGCTACCAAGTCAGTGACAGTAACTAAATACAACGTGGACGGCGATGTTTTCGCTCTTAAAGTAAAAGAAACGAATACGGTAGGTGGCGTAGATCAACAAAACGATACTCAGGTGTCGACATGCCAAGTCTTCAGCGTTAAGAAATCTTTTCCTTGCGACACACCTGAAGGCGAATCATTTCTGACCGTCGCAAAGAGGAAGGTTAGTAAGAAAAGTAAGAAAGATAAAGATAAGAAGGCTCGTGCAACTACGACAAAGTCACATTTCATGGTTCCGGCATTCAGAAAACGACAAATTGACAATTCGCAAGTACCAGATAATTTCATGCCCTCGATAGAGGACTTTTATTGATTTGGTTAATTAAAAGTCTGTTAGTAAGTTATAACTGTTCAAATAATTTAGGAAAAATAAGAATAAATGTATATTTGTTACTAATAAACAAGTCGTTTCAATTCAAAATGCTACTGGTAAATACAATTATTTTTCGGTTGCAATATTGCCTCTCCTGTCTATCAATTCGTCTGATGTCCTATAGATTTTGATTGTTTGAATATTGCATTTTTGAATGGACTAAGTTTGTCAAAATAATTATATTAATAGCATTTAAAAAATACTGACTATCACTTTATCATAATCGAAATGGCTTTAATTCGACTCGGGACAAGAAATCAATTCTATCTATAGAGCAAAAATGAATATCAAAAATCTGTCTGTTTATTTATTTTGTCGAAATTGGACGGGACGCAACTAGCGATACGAATTTTGTTTGAACAAGTTCTTTAAAGATAAACTTCATGAATAGAACGTATTCAAAATAATTCCAATGGTTTCTGCTATACTGTGCAATTTTGATATTCATGTCAAAATTCCACAACAATTCGGAATCAGTCTGAGTGTTAACTGCGTCGGACGAATTTCAGTTACTGTTACACTGTCGAGGAAGCTACGGCAAAACCCAGTGGCAATTATTATTAATTTGGCAAATTGATGAAGCGCACTATTGGATTCACTCTAGCTTCCATTGCAGGTTACCGAAGTGTTAATTAATTGAAATTCATACAGTGCAAAGCCTATTAGATTTCAAAGCTACTACTAATGATAACAATGTTTTTAAAGAGTGTTGTTACACCATTTATACACAAATATGACTCTACATTTATACAAATAGCTCTATACTCTAGGACTACTCTAAGCACACTCTAGGAGTATTTATGCATTGTTAAAAAATCTAACGTTGTCTCCGGGACCTTAGCACCTGTATAGAAACTATGCAAAAGATATTTTTTCTTTATAAAAACAGACCTTAAAGATTTTTACTTCAAGGGACATACAAAAAAAGCCTAGGACGAACCTGTCGTTTAGAAAAAACTTTGTCTTTACAGACGAGTCTTTTTTCTGATCCAGTGAACGTTACTTAATTATTTTTTAGTTACAAGTCAAAAATTAGCCAGTCAACAAGACGACTGACTTACTCTAAACGCCTCCAACATCTAACAACCCATGTCTTAGTACCTAAATAGCCAGACACACACATGCACAATGCACATCTGTCATAATATGAAGCGGTTGTGATAGTGTGACACCGCAGATACCGGCTGCTCTAGTCTGTGGTTTAATTAATTATTACCGCGCCTGCTATCATCCCGATATAACTAATGCCACCTACATCTGACTTACGACCGCAACTAACTATGCGGCATGCGTGCTTTCTGTGTCAAGGTTTACTGATACGATGCAGTTTTCTGCCAGGGTTGCGGAATCTGCCAGGGTTGCGGAATTTGTTCGAAAGAGTCACCGCGGCCCTGGAACAAATTCAAATATTCAAATTCATTTATTCATTTTGTGAACATAGGTGATTAACTGATTACAGGTGTTTTTCAATAGATTAATGTACAGACCATGTCCCGCCGATAGGCATACAAAATCAGTTTTAGAATATTAATAACATAAAATGTACGAGTATATGCATGTCAAATTATCAAAATTGTGTCAATAACATAGGGAAAATGTCATGAAAGTATAAAAAAATATAAAAATGTTAATAATAATGTCAAAAGTACGAGTATATGCATGTCAAATTATCAAAATTTTGTCGATAAAGTAGTGATAATGTCATGAAAGTATCAAAAAATATAAATTATAAATATTCATCAGAATTTGTCATCCAAATACTTTTTGACTGAATAATATACCTTGTCATTTAGTAGCTTAAAGAGCTTATTTTTGAATTCATTATTATTCTTATTATTTCTAATATCACAAGGTAATTTGTTGTACAATTTAGGTGCCATTGCATAGACACTTTTATAAGCAAAAGCAGTCTTAGTAACTATTGTTTTTACCTTATCTGAGCGACGTTTACTTTCTACATGACTAAACAAGTGCATATTGTTTTTTACAAACATCAGAACCTCATAGATATACAGCGACGGTACTGTCAGAATATTTAAATCCCTAAAGTGCGGCTTACATGTATCTGTTGTTTTTAATTTACAGATGGCTCGAATGCATCTTTTTTGTGCCAAAAGTACGGACGATATATTTGCAACATTACCCCAAAATGTAAGTCCATACCTTAGTGTTGAGGCTACATACCCGTGGTATGCCGTTAGGAGGGCAGTTTTGTTTGCGATTTTACCTAACATGTATAGGGCATAAGAGAATCGGTAAAGTCTTAAACAAACACTATCAATTTGAGATTTCCATGACATATCATTGTCAATGTGCAATCCTAAAAACTTTGTGGTTTTGGATTCTAGTACTGCGTCTCCTTTGTACCTGATTTGGTATTGTGTCGGTGTTCTTTGTCGAAGTTTGAAGTCCATTATTTTAGTCTTTGTCAAATTAATTTTTAGATTGTTGGCATTAACCTTTTGCGTGTCTACCACAGATTTTTATCGTCCAATCCTGACCAAGCCCTTAAGTGTAACTGTCCGACTTAAGACATTTGGAGCATTTTTTCTTATGTCGAACTGTGTAACTTAAGACACGCAAAAGGTTAAGCCATTCTATGATTGACACCAGGTTTGTATTTATGTCTAATTCTATTTCTTTAAAATTACCCTTGTCAAAAACAATAGTGCTATCATCTGCAAATAAGCACATCTGATGACTTGTTACATTGGGGAAATCGAACGCAAAGGGCGCAGAAGGAACACGCATGGGTTTTAGTCAGTAAGAGTCTGACACGCCCTTCCACTCCACCCAGAGCGGAAGAAGTCATTAAATTTGATGATTTCCCATCCTTATAAAAAAAAAAAACGATGCAGTTTTGGGGACTTCGATTTCAGTATAAAACAGATACTGACTGACATAGACATCCTAATGATTTCGTATTTTCAGTATGTGTTAGAAAAAGTTATAGTAGGCATCTTATAACCCAAGCGTTTAAAAAATTGGTGAAGGAGCATTACCTCTCGCTATAATTTTCCTTTCCCAATTATATGACTCGCCTGTTAGTCGAGTGGTTAGTGACCCTGACTGCTAAACCGGAGGTCGTTGGTTCGATTCTCACCCAGGATAAATCTTTGAGTGATGAGCATGATCATTTGTTCTGTGTCTGGGTGTAATTTGTCTATAATATGCATGTATTTAGAAATATATAAGTATGTTTATCAGTTGTCTGGTTGCCATAGTACAGGCTCTGCCTAGTTTGGGATCGGATGACCGTGTGTGAGTTGTCCCAGGATATATTATTATATTATATTATTATTATTATTTATTTGATATCTATTAGTAGGTACATTATTTAGTATTGTGTGGTATTTTTATATTATTATGTCTAATTAATATTGTTTATGATATTTGTACACTGATCGCCCTAAATCTAACTTCTTTCGTTCAGTCCATCTAAAGGTTGTCTTTAAGAGATTGTCCTGTGCGATAAGACCGCATATTTTACACTTGTTTTTGTAAACGTTTTTACTGTGTTTGTTATGAGGTGTACTATAAAGTATATAATAATAATAAGTGTCCTCATAATAACAATTGGATTAGAATCAGAATCATCAATATTTCATCTGATAAACGTCTGTCCATTGCAGTTAAATATAGGCCTTTTCCAAACATTATCACATCGCCCGGTTCTACGATTGTCACATTCAGCGAAGTAAACCAACAATATTTAAGACTAATCAAGTTATCAAAAAGAAAAACGAAAAATATTTATTTGAACTCGTACAAGACAAACAAAACAGTAAATTAAATTAACAACTAAACAGTAATGTAATAAAACAAACATGGATAATTATATAACTAGCTGATTCACGGAACTTCGTCTGCGGCCCATTTTTCTTGAATGCTCGGCTCCTATTGGTCGTAGCGTGATGTTATATAGCCTATAGCCTACCTCCATAAATAGACTTCCCAACATTAAATGCTTTTTTCAATTCGAACCAGTAGGTCCTGGGATTAGCGCGTTCTACCAAACAAATAGTCAAGAATAACTGACCGAGTGCTAATTGATCAGTTATCGAGCGGGATGAAAATGATTAAATTACTAAAACGACTATTAAAAATAGAGGTTGGTGATAGAAGCGTGAAAATTTAGGGTTGTGTGTATTTTTTAATGCCACGTTATAGAAAAAAAATGTTAGGGGTGGACAACTCTTATCACTTAGGGGTATGAAAAATAGATAGTAGCCGAATCTCAGACCTACTGAATATGCAAATAATATTTCATAAAAATCGGTCAAGCCGTTTCGGAGAACTATGGTAACTAACATTGTGACACGAGAATTTTATATACAAGACGAGAATTTTATATATATGATTATCTGTGCGAGGCCAAAATGGTCCCTATCTCAGCGTATGTGGCGAAGTAATCCAACAATATTGAATACTAATCAAGTTAACATAGATCGCGATCAATTCAACTGTAAAACAAAAACTACCAACCAACCAAATCTGAACGATTAGGTTACATAAAATAAAATGGCAGCAGAGCAGATACTAGGGTACCATAAAATTGCCAAAGTTTTTACGGGCAGGTATTGTACATGAACAGGCAGCTTCCAGCCCTGTTTAAGGAGTATTCTGTCTAGACAGACTGACAGTAAATAACAGGATAACACCTGCTGCCATTATTCCGTGTTAATGTAGTAAACACACGTAAAATTTTATTGACGCACGTAAAATTTTGTAGCCACAAGTTGATGATTCGGTTTAAATTGAATTGTTGAAATATGTTTTACACGAGGGAATGTTTGGAGCAGTTTTCTTAAGTTATTGTGTAAAAAGAGGTCAAATTGAATGTTCGTTTGTTTGACTATATATTTATAAAATAACCCTGAAAGTAGTGATCCGATTACAAAAACGCTTTCATTCATAGAACGAATAGATACGTAAAAGAGTGGTTTAGCAGTAGTGGCTTTGTATCTTGGAAAAACGGTCTATTGTTGTGTCTTGAAAAAACAGCTTGTTTGCTATAAAATGAATAATAATCATTACTGAAATCAATTATCATTGCTAGAGAAAAAATACGAAACAACAAAAAAATAACAAATGAATATTATAGCACCACATTATCGCAATTAGTTCCATCGCATCGCAAAAAAAAACAAACACAAAACGATCGGAAACAAAAGAAACTGGCTGTAATACTAAAAAAATCAGACGAGTGCGAGTCAGACTCGCGCACCTAGGGTCCCGATCGAGTCTCGATTTGCCGAGTATACATTACCTTCACGGAATAAAGAATAAACATATAGCTGGTAAGATACCTGCTATATTTTTATTCTTTATTCCGTAAAGAATTCCTGTAGGAAACTTAACTTTTCTGCCGAAAAAATGTTCTCCCATACATCAATGTACATCACGATCAATTTTTCAACCGAAAATATAAGTAAGTAATCGCAAAAAATATTTTCTAAATGATAAAACTACAAATTTCCAATTTTCAGACTTTTTCCAGTACTTGTATTGTAAGATTCTTTGCCAAATTTCATGACTTTATGTCAACGGGAAGTACCCTAGGTACCTATAGGTTTTGATTCCCTTACGAAACATGTGCCATAAACGGAGCATAAACGGGCTTATCTTTAGATTGCGCTGACTTAGAAGTTAGATTTTTTCACTGTTTTTAGGGGTAGCAGACTTGAGTATTTAATATTAATTTCAGGTTGATTCCCCACCCATTCCTGAGAAAAATGGTCTTGACAGACGAACAACATAATGATCCTATAATGGTTCCGCTTTTGCCGACTGAGGTACGGAACCCTAAAAAGGACATGAAAAATAATATATAACGAGACGAGTATTTATATTACACTCCGGTTATACCCGGGAGCATTACGAGGTTACATCATGCAGATTAGATGTCATAAGATAACGAGTGCATACTTTTTATTACGACCATCCCGTACTTTTGCATTTTTAAAGGCACGCCGTGAAAGTAGGAGTTAATTCCGCATATTTCAGACGTGTGCGGAAAAAATATTGTGTGTTTGAATTGTATGTAGGTTCATATATGTATGTTTTTGGGAATGTAGCTGGACGTTATTTTAAAGGAAATGTTGGCTTTTTAATTAGCAGTGTGAAACTACGTTTGTCTGATTGTCGTTTTTGAACGACGTGGTTCTTTTTGGCTAAAAACAAAAAGTAGGATAAAAGGCGATGTAAGTTTTGTGGAGCTCAGTCCATATAATTATAATTGTCGTAATGAACACAGTATAGAAAATCTTTCGTGCTTTGGTATTGATATTTAATGGAATATATTCCTGTATTTTAGTTTCATTATTCTAATTTTCCCGAAAATGATAAGCTATTGTGTGTTTGAATTATATAATGTATGTTTCTCCAAATGTAAATGGACATTCATCAATTTTGAAATGACGTAAGTACCTTGGGCCCAAAAGAAAGGACCAATGTAAAATTTGGCAACACTGTTCAAATGTTCAACTTTTCATGTCACAATGTCTGTAAAAGTGTAAATTAATGAAAAATAGTTTTCTGGTTAGGTACTTTTATACCCGCTAGAATTTACAATATTATAATTTTCCCGATAATGTTACGCTGACGCGGAATGCTTGAGCATCAAACCCACGTACTCAGTAACCGCCCAAAAATATACGGGCGTACCCGAAACTAATCCAATTGAGGAGCATCAAAGTCATTAGGACCCGTTAATCCAACGTCTGTGGCATCAGAAAAGCCTTTGGATAAATAAACCGTCTAACTTAACACTAACATTGCCGAACTTCGAACTCGTTAGAGACTCTTTATCGAAAATAAAGTTTTGGCCGAAAGAACAGAATGTGGGAAAGCGGTGATAACGAAAAACTTGTATGGTACGTGGAGACGTGATCCTTTTGATACAAGTTTTGTATTGTGGGTGCGTGAAACGTTTTCTATTAATTCTTTGTTGCTGGACTTGGGGGTGGCCTGCGGAAAATTAAATCTGGACTTTATTGGCTGGCTGGTGCGTAATTATATGGTTTTAGTGCAGTGATTTGTGTGTGTACCGTTTAGGTTCGCAATTTTGGGCACCAAAAGGCTCTTTTAAGGGAAACGAAACCCTATTAATAAGCCTTCGCTTTCCGTCTGTCCGTCTGTCTCTCTGTCAGCGGGCTGTATCTCAAGAACCGTAATAGGTAGACAGTTGAAATTTTCACAGAGTGTGTATTTGTACTGTCGCTATAACAACAAATAATAAAATTAAGAATAAATAGGGGCTCCCATACAAGATTTTTTTTCGGTTTATAGTAGGTACGAAACCCTTCGTGTGATAGTCCGACTCGCACATGGTCGGTTTTTTCTATGCCTGTTGCCGCTATTTTTGAGAAAGAATGCTGAAAACTCATATTAGGTACTACTATTTTAAAGGTAGGTGTCGGAAGTTGTGTGTTTCATAATAAATTATCAAAAAGTGGTCTTGGTATAATATAGGGTGGCCAAAGGGTATGTAGCGACATAAGTGACGTGGGCAAGTCATTAAACAATGTTGAACCAAAAGATTTTACTTAGGTCGCTGAAACATCGGTGCAGCTAAATGAAAAGGCTAGACAACCATTTAAACGGCTGATTAAGCTATTTGGTTGTGACATGTAGGTACATCGGGTTTGGCCACGCTATCCTTAAATAATCATCCTTAGTATAATCTATAACTTGACATAGATTTCAATCGGTGCGCAAATCGCTAGCAAAACACTGAATTCGTGACTTACTGGATAAAAAATAATTAACACAATAATTCTATACGAAGGTTAGTTTAAATAAAGAAAGTAACCAGAATAACGGCTGAAAATACATCCATTTGAATAGGCTAATAGTATTACAGACTCCATACTGCTCCTCCAAAGCCTTATTACGTAATACCCCTGAGCTAAGACAAAACTGAACCTAGCTGCATTTTATCCATCCAATAACTTACAAGACGATTCTACCTGTCGGCGTTATTTTTCGTCGATCACAATTTATAGGAAAATTGAAATGCATTTGGAAGGTAAAGTAAGTTTTATTACATGAAAAATGGGACTATATTAAGTGAAATTATAGCATTTTAGTGTTATTACACTAAAATGCTAGTAAATAGAAGTATCTATAAAAATAAGAACTCTCCGTATGTTTCTACGTTTCTTTTATTTGAATTCGGTTAAAAAGTTTAATTGATTTTTTTAAAGAACTAATCCTTGTGTACATAAATATTCCTTTTTTGAATTTATGCTTTTCATGCAATCGGATATTCAATCAATAAAAGTAAAAGACTTTCATTGAATGAGTATCCGATTGCAAAAGTAATTGAAATTGCGACAGCTTTGAGTGATATTGGCAAAATATGAAATGGTTTTATACCAGTTATATTTTGGTACAAAAATCCTGTCATGTTTTACCACATAGTAAAAAAAAAATTAGTTTACTTAATTAATTGAATTATCAATCTCAAATAACGAAGATGAGAGTGTTGGTCTGTCTGTATTCTGTTTGTAGAGTCCAACACTAAGCAGCCGTTGTCCGGTTAGCGGCTGCATTTACTTTAAAAGAAAAGTTTTTTTTTTATTTCATCTCTTTATGTTTCTCGTTTAATTTTAAATGATGACGTGACATTGACGTGTTCTGTATAGTGTCGGATGAAAAGAATAGCACTATTCCATCATTTCCCGTGGGTGTCGTAAGAGGCGACTAATGGACTAACCAGAGAATGGGCAGCAGCATTCTCTATGCATTGCAACAGCTACACTTTAAACGCCAACTCGCCTGCCAAGCGTGGCGATTTTGGCCCCCTTGGGGGAGGCCTATGTCCAGCAGTGGTCGTCTTTCGGCTGATATGATGATGACGTAACATAAACAATTATAAGAGACTCGTAAAACGACCCTACCTTTTATAACCCACACTGAAATCATCCAAGGGTCATCACAGCTGAGTTAATCAGCCACGCAAACGACGGAACTTGTGCCTAACATCAATTTGTTTGTACAACAAGACACAATTAGCGTCGGTCATGAGGAGTCGCTCACACCTGCTACACGCGCTATGACACGTAATCTTGACAGTAGTTTCACTTCATAATGTCATTTCCTCCAGGTGATAAACATAGGGTAATTTCCGTAGATCAAGTTAAGAAATAGTGAAAGATGTGGATTCTCTTTTGTAAAAGTGACATTACGATGAAATAGCAGAATACAATGTGTTTGGTCCATATCATGGAGTTTATGTATCTAATTGGCAGGTTAGCAAATTCTATGTATAAAATTAAAGAAGATTCAAGGTATCAATATTTAAACTTATAATATGGTTCATAAACAAGGCCAACATTTTTGTCAAAGCCAACGATGTTTATGGTGATGTAAAATACTGCGATTAAGTTAATTTATTATCTAAACACTGCCACAGTTGGTTTATATTCGCGCTCTGCATAACCGTTTTTCATCGCTGGAAGCTGATCTGTTTTCGATAGCCTATTTTTGTCAGAATGCACACAGTAAATGATTGAACCAGTCTTTTCCCCAACCAAAAATTGTTGGCTGTCTTTGTTATCGCCAAGACTTTACCACCAAAAGTTTTATATTCCCTCTAAAATATTCTTGACTTATGCATTTTTGTCAGACTGGTATAACCGATCGATGAAAGATGGAAATAGCTCCCGCACAAATCAGCTGTCTGTGTCAAACGATGTCTATGAAAAAGGGTTGTGACAGCGGAACTGACAGTTGATAAAAATCGAGGCAATATCACCAGTTGAAAAGTCTTCCCATTTTTGTAAGAAGTTAGACGCAAATCGGTATGAGGAAATAGACACTCGTTTTGCCGTGGAAAAGATATTTGACATTTATGTAATTTGGTATTTATAAAACGACTAGTCTCCGCCTCTGGCTTCGCCCGCGCCAAATTCGAAAATTAATAAATTAGTAATAATAGTAACTGTTGGCCGTTTTCAGTAACTAAAATAATGAACATCTAACCCATGGAAATACGATACGGTTTCATTTAGAGGTTTTTTAATGGACTTCAAAAAAAGGAGGAGGTTATATGTTCGACTGTGTTTTAGTTTTATGTATGTTCACCGATTTTGTTTTTATTTGATCGATTTTGATTTTTACTGGAGACTGCACATGGTGCCATAAGCTCTAATTTAGAAGTAGCTCAAGAATTTGTAAATTTTTTCGCCGAAATACCATCAAGGACTACTGAAGCTTTAAATTCTTCACCCGAGGTCTCATTTAATTTATTAAGAGCAAACGTTCCAGGTTGTACGGTTGAATTCCAATTCAAACATAACCCTATGACGGTTATAAAAGCTTTCCGGCAAATCAAAATCAAATTGAACGAAGACTTATGGGGAATGTCTATCAAAATATGCACGTCCATAATTGAGACCATAGCACCATACTTGGCTTTAATATTCAATTTATGTGTAGACCAAGGAGTCTTTCCGGATATAATGAAATATAGTAAGGTTATACCACTTTTTAAATCCGGTGACAGTAAAGATGCCAATAATTATAGACCTGTATCCGTATTGCCGGTTTTCAGCAAGGTATTTGAAAAAGTGATGCTCAATCAAATGCTCATTCATTTCAACATCAACAAAATCTTACACGATCAACAGTATGGTTTTACCAAAGGTCGTTGTACGACTGACGCTGCTGTCACGTTGTTAAAACACATATATACAGCGTGGGAAGAGGCGCAAGATGCCATAGGAATCTTTTGTGACCTCTCCAAGGCATTTGATTGCGTAAATCACGAAACCTTGCTCCTAAAACTAAAACATTACGGACTAGGTAATCTTGCTCTCAGTTTAGTGAAGTCGTACTTAAATGACAGACAGCAGCAAGTTCAAATAAACGGTGTAAATTCAAGGGGTTTAAAAGTCAAAATGGGGTACCACAAGGCTCAATATTGGGTCCTTTCCTCTTTTTAGTATATATTAATGATTTACTCCATCTTTTAAAAAATCAACCAGAGATGGTGTTATTTGCTGACGATACGTCCTTAATTTTTAAGATAGATAGACGTTCTACAAGTCTTGACGACGTAAATAATGCGCTACAGCAGGTCCAAAATTGGTTCACTGCGAATAATTTAGTATTAAATGGGAAAAAAACTAAGTGCATCAAATTTGCTTTACCGAATGTCAAAAGTAATACTTGCGACATAGTATTGGACAAAGAGAAACTTGTCGAAGACACGGTTTTCCTAGGGATCACGCTTGACTCAAGGCTACAATGGGGTCCTCATTTAACATCTCTTGCAGGACGGCTAAGTTCAGCAGCATATGCTGTTAGAAAAATCCGTCAATTTACTGATATAGATACCGCGAGGCTGGTTTATTTTAGTTACTTTCATAGTATAATGTATTACGGTATCTTATTATGGGGACGAGCTGCAGACATCGAGTCTATATTTATTCTGCAGAAAAGAGCCATCAGAGCCATATACCATCTTGGTCGGCGCGATTCCCTGAGGGAACTGTTTAAGGATATTAACATCATGACGGTACCTTGTCAATACATATACGAAAACATTATGTATGTTAGGAAAAATCTTCATCTTTTTAGTAAGATTAGTGATAGGCATAATTTTAATACTAGAAATAGGAATAAATTAGATCAACCCCGATTAAGATTGGCTAAAATACACACTTCTTTTATGGGATATTGTGTTAAGTTTTATAATAAAATACCACGTGAGATTCTCGAACTGAATGAGAAAAAAATTAAAACATGCTTAAAACGCACTCTATGTAGACAGGCATATTATAAACTGGAAGATTATGTCCTCGATAAAAATGCTTGGCTAAATGCCGGTCCTGCTCCACAGCCTCAGCCGCTTGGTTCAAGAGATGCTCACCCTCTTTTATGTCTAATAATAATACTATTCCGCATAATCTTATATTATGTTTGGAATAAACTTTTCTTTTTCTGTATTTTCAGATTGATATTCATAGTTTTATATAATGTAGAAGCAATTTTTATTTCAAGTTCTGTAAATGTGAGAACCATGGACCATTATGTTAATAGATAGTTTCCTTGTTTGACATGAAATAGCAGGGGCAGTTGAGGGTGTGTCATGCTCACTCCAATGTCTCGCTGATGGTGGCACGTGCATCGGATCATTCAGTTCCCTTCAAAATGGTTGAGCTGAATGGTGCTGATGCACGCGTCATGTTCGTGAACGGGCGCCGTCAGTGGAGACTGGTCATCCCTTGGTTGCCACTGCCTCATTTTAATATTTAATACTATAAATTGTTTTTTTTCTTTCTTTACATTGTTCTCATATATAGAAGCAGCAAGGTTTATGTAACCAGGATTTTTGTAAACATAAAATGATTTAAAAGAGTGTCCGTGGAGTTTCTTGCACGTTCTTCTCCATAGAGATCTACGCTTTCGAACGTGCAAATAGCTTCATGTTTTTGACGGACTGACTTTGACAATTCAAAAGTACCTGATAATGGTTTATTTGAAATAAATAAATGAATATTTTGTTGTTTGAAAGAGGATTTTTTATATTATTATTTACTGTTTCAATTAATATTTTGGTATGTGGGAAGTCTAAATACTACGGAATTCTTGTGAAAACTGTTTTTAATAGAAAGCAGCTTAATTTGGAAACCAAACCTACTGCATACCAGGTTCTTTGAAGGCAATTTTTCAAGTGATTCTACTAATGGATTGGGTTTATGCGGCTGAATAGGCAATAGCGTAGAAGCATCCTGATTCTGCTAAAACTTTTCGCAATTCGGTGGCATTTCATGCTAGGATTTGATCAAATGTGCTGCAGACATTATATAGTTCCGCTGACTGATTACGCAGTGGATGGTTTACCACTTGTGGTCTTTGCTGATTGGTTAACAATTTTGCTAAACAATGTGCAATGTCAACAATTTAGTCTCTTCTGCGGACACGTGTTAAGCGGACTACAATTCAACTACTCAAACTTTTTTTGAGTATGAATGTGGAGGAACAAGGAGAGGAAGGCCAAAACTAAACTATGGATGGACTGTGTGATAGGTGAAAATATTTATTTATTTATTAAGAAAAAGCACATCAACGACATATTTACAATTTTAACAAAAAACAGGATATTATAAGTATTGAATTCTGTGCAAATACATCACAACAACACACAAACACAACACACAACAAAAATACAACAACAGAACATTCCCTATGAAAGATACAATTTATTGGTAAATTAAAAACAAATAAAAATAATAAAATATGTATGGTATATATATATATAAAATATATATGGTATGGTAATATATTATAGTAATATAACGATGAATACTGAGCCAATGACTAATAGAGAAGAATGTAAGAAGAGGTTATGTTGCCGCCAACCTCAAATAAATTGGCATTGGGTTTGGCAGTGGGGTTCAAAATGTTTAATACTTCTGCTCATAATCTGTTTGGTGATAAGTAACTGTCACATTGGACTACAGACGACTTAAGTATTGTGACGTCATTACGAACTTCGTAATGTGTCGTATATCACTGGCGGTTTAATATTTGTGACGAAGGATAGGACTTACTGAATATGTATGTAGAAGGTCGCTAAGCATGGTGCTGGACAAATAATGATTTGACTATTACTGTGCATGTTAAAGAAAGCTCGAGGATTATTTTTGGAAATAGGCAGCAATGGCCACAGGGAGTGATGGAGTCCGCATGAATCCGCAGGTAATTGTGCAAGTCATTCAGCGCCCTGGCCAAAGACAAACGAATAACAAGTCGTTGTTTTTTAGTCAGTTGTGTGACAGCTTGCCCCAGGGCTGAATACATCCTTGACGATATGCACCCGCGAACAAATAGACAGACACGACATCTTTACTGGCAAACAGACCACTCCGTTTGTCGGATGAAATGATCGTAGTGTCGCAAATTAACGGCAAGGCACGTGATTATACTGGCTGATTTGGCAGAAATTGGGCTTAGGATAGCGACTATTAACTAGAAATGAATCTACCTAGACCTGAATCCTAGCAAAAGCCTGAATTAATCCCGTATAGAGCAAAAAACGCGTATTCGCCCGGTCAATACGCATTAGTCCCTGTTCATTCACGAATTACGGACCTTGTCGCTTTGGCGAGGTAAAACGAGTCAGGTAAGGGAAACTTGATGGTCTTTTTTGTGAAAGGCAAATGTGTTTAGCAGAAAGAGTGAATCGACGATTGTTCTGACTAACATTTCAAATGGACAATGATCTGTTTTCTGACTGTTTCATTTGAATAAGGAACACTTATTCTGTCAAAACAAATAAGTGCTTACATTGTCATGTCTCTTCATTTGAATGCTAAAACTCGGACCTGTTTGTACTTTAATTAAGTTCCAACTTAATAGATTCATTTCATTGAATTATTTCTTTTAAAGGATTTCTCTCGTCCCAGCTACCAGCTCATCCATCCCAGCTATCCCATCAAAATGGCTGACTACCATACATTTCATGATCTACATATGTGTCAGCGCGGCAGTCATGCAATATGAACAAAACACGCCGACACCTGTAATGTGTTATGTAACGGGTGGATAGCTGGTTAGGAGTTGATTAAAGGTCCAGCAGTGAACTGCACTGCACAAAAACTGCTCTGTACCAAGAATGTATCGGTTGGGAAGGCTAAAGATTCTGCACTGAACTTATACTACGACTAGCCTTAGAGGTGTGTTTCTCGAGCTGGTTCTCTCTTGTTTGCAGCACTTTTCCTCAGCTCCTAGTCTTTCAATAGGCACAGTTTAGTCTTATAGTGGTTAACCATGTGGCGGACGCAGTTTGTTATAGCGGTCAGAGGAGACCACTGGAAGTCGAGAGTCGATTGCGTGACCCGCTGCGTGACCATACACGCAGCGGGTGTGAAATTCTGTAGTATGGAAGATCAGATGGCTGATTTCCACGTGCGTTGAAACTTATGACGCATGTCAAACGCTTCCAACAATAGTGGTCTCAGACTGTCTCAGCGGAAAATCGTTTATTCAATGCAAGAAGGAAAGAGATAGGAATAGAGGGTAGACTTATAAGTAAGCGCTACCATTGGCGCGATCACTGATATTTTGAGAAGAAATTAGTTTACGTATGTTTTAATGATTCTTAGAATTTAACACCTTCCAGTAAATAAACAAAGCATAAAATAACATCACTTTAAAGTTACAACCATAAAGTTGCTATATAATATTTCGTTTGTTTCTCAAAGAAAAGACAAACCGACTAGATAACGTGAACAGTCTCCATTCCATAAAATTTATAGCAGGAGAACCTTATAGGTACATTCGTAACAAAGATATTTACGAGCTCCACCTGATGGCTGGTGTTATCTGCGATCAAGCTGATTTCCCTAGAGGACCCTAAGTTTTCCCAGCTCGTTATGCTACATTTACAAGATGTACACTCCCGTGATTGATATTATCGTTGTGGGTACATTATGGGTTGCACAAGTTTACATTTTGTATTTTTTTTTGTTTAGCATTTTGTAGGTTGCCAACTGCCAAAACCAGCGCCGGGTGTCTGATGCCCAGCAAATGCTGTTATGGTGGCCCTTTTGGTATGGGCACGCTCATAGCAAACAATTACTTTTATTGTTTCTTTTACTGTTGTGTCTGTGTCTGTTGTCTATATCGAATAAACGTTTTCAATTCTATTCTTTGTTTTTTTTTTGTTTGCATAACAATAGTGACGTTCGAATTAACGCGATCATCAAGTTTAGCTTTTTCTATGCTGTTGTAAAGTTGTGTTTTTAGATTTAATAATTTGCATTTCGACTCATGTACCCAATATTTTACGTCGCACACTCTAAAGTACTGACCTTCTTGTAGATAATAGCTAACACATAACATAATATAATACTCCTTTGTGATCAGTTGATTACAAAAAGAAAACTGTCTGCCATTTTACCTGGTTCAACCATCAATGAATTAAGATGGTAATAAAACACTATTTAACTAAAAGGCGTTTGTGAATAACTGTTTTTCCACCCCGAGATCCGGAACACAAAGTAACGGCAATTACACAAAAAAGAATTGCCCGCCAAAGAGTACGACACTCGACCGGCTAAAGGTAGAGTAGAAAAACGCTCGTTAACGAACAACTCGCTAATTTGAAGAACAATTGCGTTCCGGGGTGCCTCCACAACCTACGTGGGTTGCAAATGTGCGCCGCGGAAATTCTGACTGAAATACAACTGGGGATTTTTTTTTTACATCACTTTTGTAGTTGGAAACTTTGTGTGCTATTCGGGTACAGAACTTGTTTTTGGAAATCTATCAGTTTTAAAGTTTATCCATCAAGTGTTTTGTGGTAGACGATTTATGTTTTACTTTAAATTCATAAACTAATGGCAAAAATTGGGTTCTGAAAAATACGAGACAGTGTTATTGATACATCTATTTTTAGTGTAAATTTCGCGAACGCTTTTTCTTTTTTTTTAAAATTATTTGTTCAGTTTTCTGAGATTTTGTTTCTGAGTTTATTTGTTTTTTAGTTCTTTGTTAAGGCTAAATAATGGGTTAATAAATAGAATCTGAACACGAGTAAGTTAAGAAAAACAAAGATTATTTAATTACACAAATTTTCCTCTGTTTACCTGAAATTGAAGAGAAAGAATATAGTTGTTTTACACTAAAACGTACCTACATAAAAACGGGCTTCAAAAATGTGAACTATAGATAGGTTTTAGATTCTTTTACCTAAATTTTGACTACTATGTAGAAAGTGTCTTGACGCATTGAGGGTCCGTGTAAGTTTAAATAAATAAATCATCATTTGCCTAGCCTTTTCCCAACTATATTAGGGTCGGCTTCCAGTCAAACCGGATTCAGCTAAATACCAGTATTTTACGTGGAGCGCCTCTACAACCCATTCACTGGGTAACACGGTTCTTCTTGGCAAGATTGGTGTCAGGTTTTCTGGCTTCTTACAATCCGTAACGACTGCCAAAGATCTACAAATGACAGCCGGGATCAACGGCTTAACGTGCTTTCCGAGGCACGGAGGATTCTTGGTATGTTAAGATGGTAACCCATTTACAGACCGACCTCGTCAAGCGTTGCTTAACCTTAAAGATCGACCCGTGCGTCTGTTATTATCTAGCCACGAGCAAGTTAAAATAAATAAATAAATTATAATAAAGAAAAGTATATGGTCGAACTTCACTGTCAGATAGTGACAACTGAGATCCTATTATGGAAGCATTATTTTTGTCTCAGTGTCTTTAGTTATTAACCCATTGTAGGTAGATAGATACTTTTTTGCAGGGTTCTACCCTCGTGGCCTTCTGTAATCTTCCAATATCCTCGCATATGTCGCTGAATATGGGTCACATCACTCGAACAATACGGGGTTTAGTTCGTTGAGGTCATTTTGTTTATGTCTGGTTCAATCTGATACTGCATTGTGTGACATCGGTCTTATTTTTTTAAATTATTTATTTTTTTAACATGGGTTTGCTCTTGACTCTAGTCTAGGTCATAGATGACAGATACAAAGTCGACGATGGAGCGAGCTTACCCAGAAGAAGCCTGTTCACTCTAATTTTGAAGAGATTAGGGTTGTATGCGTTCGGAAACACAGACGCAGGCAGAGAGATCCACTCCTTTGATTTGATGTAATATGGTGTGAAGGTAATAAAATAACAAAGAGTATTTAACTACCTCTTCGTTATTTTTCTCTGTTTACTTGGAACCAAACATATTTTCTATTTTTGATTGCAGTTTCTCGAGTAGAGTTTTTGATAATTGAATTAACCGTGAAGACGAATTCAATATAAAGGTAACAATGAAATATATTTTAGGTAAAATCTGGTTTTTCATTTATCAACTTTACTTAATAGATTATCGTTTTTTGTGTACATTTAATAAATGATCTTAAGAATGATTCGCGATCTTTAAATAAACGTAGTGTGAAAAATGTCGTGTGCACCGATAATTTACCTAAAATACATTAATATCCACAGATAAAAGGCTTAAGATTGCATGGGGTCTTTCACAATCATTATCCTATTTTATGCGCAATAGCTTTCGAATGTTATCTTAAATCTGTAATAGTATGACTATCGGAAAATGGATGACTTAAAACTTTAAGCCGGTTGTGTATGCGATATCAGAAATTATAAGCTTTGGCTAATCATTTTCGTGCTTGATTTTGAAATTGAGTTAAATACACTAATCCTGTGTGACTTATTTTTTTTATTTTTTGTTGTTAATTGGTACGCGGTTGACAACTATCAACTGATGGTAAGCGATGACGTGGATGATAGAGCACGCTTACCTAGAAGTACACTTGTACACACAACTTAACTTATTGTATTTATTATTATTTATTATATACTTTATTACATTACAAACATAGTAAAAACATTTGTGATTGTAGTTATTAACTTAACTTATTTCAATTAATCCATTACAGGCACTTTTAAATTGTCAAGGTCTGTTCAAAGAGATGAAGCTATTTGCTCATTCCAAAGCGTAGATCTCTATGGAGAAGAACGTGCAAGAAACTCCACGGACACTTTTTTAAATCAATGTTTTTTACAATTCATTTCATGTGAAAATTATACAAAAACATACATGTATGTGAGAACGATGAAGAAAGACTTGCATGATCAAGCGTCCGAAGTAAAAAAAAAAATAAACCGTGGCAACTGAGACATGACCAGTCTAGCTGACGGCGCTTGCTCAGCAATATGACGCCTGCGCTAGCACCATTCGGCTCAACCACTTTGAAGAGTGCCAAATGATCCAGCACCATCAGCCAGACTTTTATCGAATCGGGATTCGGGTATTTGAATATTTACGGTCAGCTCCTGAATATCACTAGTCCACAGGAGCTGGCCTTAGCTCAACATCATGTTTGGCGATCACTATCACGCCTGCTGGCTGTCTAATAGAAAGGTAACGGCACAGTGTAGCAATGATATGACTTTTTTATTTTTAGAGATACTACTGCCTGTTTGCACATAAGGAATGTTCACGATATAAACATTGACAACTACTGTCAGCACTCTCAAAGGAATTTCGTCTAAATTCAGACTCGAAAATATAAAAAAAACACAGCGGAAACTAAAAAATATAAAAGATCGTCGAGTTGGCTCCCTGTGGGCGTCGTAAATTTCTGGTCGCGTAAGAAATGCACGATGCATGGTACATCCTTTGTGCGACTGGGTTTACGGGCCACACTATATTTGAGTGACAAACCTGTGCATGAAAACTTTTTTCATCATTGTTTCGGCTTTTGTGGGTTTGTTAGTGGGGCCGCCCCACTAATATAATGAAAAGCTACAAATGGTTGTGGTTTTCTGTTTCAGGTTTAAGCTCTGCAAGTTATGGAAAAGTAGACATTCTATTTTAGGTACTTTAGTGCTAAATTCGATGCCTGCGTTGTAGGTTCCTATTTACGGAGAGAAGCTTACCCAAAAAAATATCGAATAAGTAAATGAATTTATCTAGGTTTTGAATAATATAAAATTACTTACTTAAATGTAATTAAAGTACTAAGAAACCTTGATTTACTGCTTTTTAGTTCGGCATAAAAAAACCGTAGATACTGAGTGGGAGATAAACTCTTATTTAGAACAATATAAAACGTTCTGTGTGCACAAGAGTGAAAGGTACTCTTAATAGAACTGTGTTCATAAAAAAATGTAAATAGAATACTTGACGATTGATCCATTAAGTAAAGAAGTTTGTAAGAGCATTTAGAGAAAGGTCACCCTTTTTTTTTTTTTTAAGGATGGGAAATCATGAAATGGTTCTTCCGCTCTGGATGGAGCGGAAGGGCGTGTCAGACTCTTACTGACTAAAACACATCCGTGTTCCTTCTAAAGCCCTTTGCTTTCCAGGGCTGCGGTGACTCTTTTGAACAAATTCCGCAACCCTGTCAGGCTCTGGCCCTAGCGGGCCCCGTCTTTTATGCTGACATCTCCTTGAGGCGCGCGTGAAACACAACGCGCCTTCGACACGGGCCTGGTGGTGATCGGACAGCGAGCCACCCAATGCTCGCCGTCTGCAGGCCCGCGCCTACGGTGGCCGGGGATCGCCCTGCGACTTCCGACGCCCGGGGCGTCTTCTCCTGTTGCGGCGGTTGGGGCGAAGGCCTTGCCTTTCCCTCGCGCGGCCCGCCTCCTCTTTTGCTAGCATTACTGCTTCGCAGAAGGAGGTGACCGCTTCCCAAGCCTCCTCGCTCCGGACCATGGATTCAACCATGGCCGGACGCGAGAGGTCGCCGCCGCCGATCGCCTCGACGAGGACACGGCGGTGCTCCGCCCAAGCAGGGCAGACCTCCACCGTATGCTCCACCGTGTCCTCCGGGCGATCCTCACAGTGCTGACACCCGGGCGTGTCCTCCCGCTTAATCCGAAACAGGTACCTCCCGAAACAGCCGTGTCCGGTGAGTACCTGCGTCAAGAAACGTCACCCTGTCGCTCATTGGTGGAGGCGCGTTATAATGCCAATTCAATTTCGTATGACCGTCTTTATGATAGCCAATTTCTATATGATAAGTTTAGATAGAGCTTGTGTAAAATAAGATAAGTAGATATTTCAAGAAATAACCGGTATTTAATCTGTAAGAAAACATTTTGTTTACTGAGTACGTATATGTATGTATTCAAATTGTACGAATGAAATGTATGAGGATTTAAATGGGGTAGTTTAGATAGTTACTATTTTTTTACCTTACTTATTTACTTTTATCAACATTCTACCTTATCAACGTATCACGCAAGTATCTAGCAAGTTTTAAGATTAGCTATCATTATATATTGTCATCTTAACGCAAAAAAATATATGCTTCATTGTACCTAATGAAGCATTTTATTTAAGTCGTGTTTATGCTGCTTCAAAAATAAATGAAGCAATATCAATAATAATTCTTATTTAATCTTGGGCACATCGAGCTACAATAATCTGTCAAATTCTTCTAACAGATTTTCAACTTTATCGCTATAGCATTAGGTTCCTGGTTGATTGGAAAAAATTGACAATTTCGGGAAGCTTGATGTGCTGGCGTCTGTACATGAATGTTGAAAACAGATTTCGGTTTGATAAAATGGGAAACACATGTCCAGGAGTCTAGCATGCTAGAGCAGGCTATCATTATCGATAATATCAAATCATATGTTCTCAGCGGCACGTCTATACGCTCGTTCGTACGACTGGAAACGAGTTTTCACGAAGATTGAACGCGGGGCCAACAGTTTAGATTAGAAAAGTTCGCGGGCGGCGAGCAGACCCGGGACAAATTGCTTTACTAATACAACAGATTTCCGGACTTGTGGCGGCACCAAAATCCGGCAAAAACTATACACATGCGAGTTCGGGTTAAACCTACCGGCTGGGAGTAATTTCTGAAATAACTTCTCAGACAGTCGCCCATTATAGCACTTTTTGTTGCTATTCAATTGGAAAGTTGTTGGTCGTTCGCGTGAGTTTTTGGTTAATGGTTCTTTTGTATGAGAAATATAACAGTTTTACAGTTTATAGTTTTGATAAAAAGCAGAAAAAGAACAAAATTATATAATAAAATTCTTATACAGCGTGTAACGGAAAGGTTAAAATCTGCTTCGGCCCATGTATCTTTGCCTATATTTCTTTAAAATCAGTTTATGCCCATGTAACTTTCTTGTAGGAAGTAAAAAAATATTTTATCGGACAAAATTATTATGAGCTGATTAGCACAGTTAGTATGGGAGCTAGACATTTTTTTTGGTGATTGATTTGACTATCACTTCCTTATTAGGGTTGCGGAATTTGTTCGAAAAAGTCACCGCGGCCCTAAAACGCAAAGGGCTTTAGAAGGAACACGGATGGGTTTTAGTCAGTATGACACGCCCTTCCGATGATGATTTCCCATCACTTCCTTATTGAAAGTGGTTCATCTATGAGGCAGAAGCAGCCCTTTCTGTAACATCCTGTATAACTTCGTATCGTCAGTCATTCGACTCTCAGTCATCCGCATATTTGCCACTCCAGAAGACCTGTTTATTTATTCGGTTTAGTTGCCTGCTTTAAAGTACTGAAAAGTGTCGAGGTCGACTAGCAGAGCCCCCTGATGGAAAATTCTTAGGACCGATTACTACCACTGATTAGATTTTCCTGCAAAATATAATCATTTAATCTTAGGCTAGCTTTTTCCTGCGGATTCGCTCCCATGGCCTGCTCAACAGTCATCTTCGTCTTTGGTAAGCTAAAAAGCTATCAATTAGGGATTCGTAATACTTTAATGACATTTACGTTATGAAGATTATATAAAAAATTACACGACTAGAAACAATAATTTCTGATAAATTAATTAAGCCTACTGCAGCGACATTCAAACCAATGTATTCGTATTTTATTATGTGATACTTCCTACGGCTGAACACTGTTTCCCAAAATACAATTTTAAGCTTAGCTTGGGACTGCCAGGGTTGCGGAATTTGTTCGAAAGAGTCAACGCGGCCCTGGAACGCAAAGGGCTTTAGAAGGAACACGAATGGGTTTTAGTCAGTAAGAGTCTGACACGCCCTTCCGCTCCACCCAGAGCGGAAGAAGTCATTTGATGATTTCCCATCCTTAAAAAAAAAAGCTTGGGAATCAGTAGCAGTATATTTTGTGCAATACATTAATATGATGCATAATTATGTTAGATTACCCTAAGATGAATGTATTAACTGGTGACAATAAAGACATTTCTTTTTTTAATTCATTTCTTTAATTTCTATTTATAGGTAGGCCATTTGAGATTTTCCAGAAAATATCCAGAAAATATTAAATCATTGGCTAGCTTTTCCTTGCGGCTTTACTCGCATGGGCTTCCCAACAAGAGCCACGCATTTTCCGGGATAAAATATAGCCTACTAGCTTCTGCCCGCGACATCGTCCGCATGGAATAGTTTTTTGGGCTACCATTTTTATTTTTCAAAAACGCTTACACGTATTATGTTTATTTATTTTTTATCAATTGCCTAAATACCACGGTTTATGGTTTCATCTTCAATAATGACGGATTCCTATACAAACTTCCACCACCCTTTTCACCCCCTTATGGGTTGATTTCTGGGATAAAAACTATCCTATGTCCTTTCCCGAGACACAAAATATCTCGATATTAAATTTTATCTAAATCGATTCAGCGATTTAAGTGTGAAGAGGTAACAGACAGACAGACACACTTTCACATTTATTAAATAAATAATATTTGGATGGATGACACTTCTACACTATGTTTCGATTAGTAAAATACGTATTTTCCTAATCGGACCTGTACTTTTCTAGAGATGATGCTACAATCAAAAATTTTATATAACGTCTTTATATATGTGTAGATTTAGTAAGTAATCATTTATACATTAAGGAAAAGATTAGATTAAGTCAGTGTTTTGTTACTAAATATAATAATGTTTAAATATAGCTATTCAAAACATACATCCATATATATATACAAACATCACCATCATCTACAGGCTACCAGTCAAACCGGATTCAGCTGAATACTAGTATTTTACGTGGAGCGGCTGCCTACCAGACCTCCACAACCCATTAACTGGGTGACACGGATACTCCTAGGCAAGACTCTAACAATCCGTAACGACTGCCAAAGATCTACAAATGACAGCAGCTTAACGTGCTTTCCGAGACAAGGAGGAAACTCGATATGTTAAGATGGTCACCCATCCACAAACCAACCTTGGCAAGCGTTGCTTAACCTTGATCGACCCGGGCGGCTGATATTCTTTAGTCACGAGCTCCTCTACAAACACACACACATATATACAAACATTGCAAGTTAAGTATAAGCTTGTAAAAAATAGAAATGAGTCTTTAAAAGTAGGAAAGTCCTGTATCTTGAATAACAATACTTTCGTTGGATGGATTGCCACAATTTCACAAGTACTTGAGCACTAATTTTGATAATAAATTATCACTTTTACACGTATTTTATTTTCTTGGCAACGTTACTTTCTACCCTGAAAAGAAACACCGAAACAAACTCAGAGGCCAGTCTCTTTTAAAGTCCGTACATAGTAAACATGTAAAAATCATGTTGAACATGTTTTACCTGTTTAAATGAAACTTGTTTTATTTAACCTCCCTACTAACAGTTAACACGACTTTAAAACTTCGAATATTTTAATAAAGGGGATACAGAAAGTGAAAGGGGGTCAGTCACGTCCCTGACCCCCTGTTCCACGGGGAGCAGTTGGTCCTGAAGGCACACGTACAATGAAACTTGTTCCCCTGACAACAAACATGCCTTTTACTTCCGTTTTTAAGGAAATAATGGTGTTTTATTTATGTCTCTTTTTTTAGGGTTCTGTATCCAAAGGGTAACAAACGGAACCCTATTACTAAGCCTCCGCTGTTCGTCCGTCCGTCTGTCCGTCTGTCTGTCAGCGATCTGTATCTCAAGAACCGTAGGTAGACAATTGGAATTTTCACAGAGTGTATATTTATCTATTGCCGCCATAACAACAAATAATTAAAATTAAATTAAAGGGGCTCTCATACAAGAAACATGTTTTTTTCGGTTTATGGTACGGAAACCTTTGTGTGAGAGCCCGACTCGTACTTGGCCGGTTTTTATAGAAGTGTTCTCGTTTTTCATGTTATATTTATAAACGCATTTAGTGTGAGTGGTAAGGAACGATTTAACTGGTTAACTGACTTCGCCATATCTTACCTTGTAAGATATGGCGAATGTAAAATAGACGGTAAAATATGAGGATTTTCCTCGCTCTCCTAACATTTATTAGGTATTATATTATAAGAAAAAACGTAATAAACTGATGCAATCATAGTAAATACTAGCTTTTGCTCGTGACTTCGTAAGCGCATTTACCATTTTTTTACCTTTCCTCATAAATGTGGCAATCATATAAGTACAAAAAAAAAACCAAATCCGCCTGGTAGTTCCAGAGATTAGCGTGTTCGAAGAAACAAAAAACAAACAAATAAACTCTTCAGCTTTATTATATTAGCATATATTAGTAAGTATAGATACCACACCACACACAACCAAAACAGCCAAGTCAATAATTTTCCGTCTCACTGCGTAAATAACGCAAAATCCAGAATCACCCTGGTAAATGTTTCAGCAATTAACGTCATCGGCATCCGTAAGAAAGGGTCCACAATATCACTTAGGTTGTCAAATCAACCGCCACAGCGGAATATTAGACCCTCGTTGAGCATGCCTGTAATCGAGTGCTGATCGTTTCCTTATTGACCCCTGCACATTTAGGGGTCCGTTCTGACCCCTTGGTTATTAAGACAGAGATTATGCGGCTTGTCAAAGAATGTACTGGATATATTTTAATTTTTGATAGAAAATTGGCGGAAGTTTTTATGATAGTGTCGTGGCTAACTAATAGAAGCTGCACGAGTCGATCTTGGAAGACGAGAAAAGACAAATTTCTACACAGACCCTAAAATAAATATACAATAATAACGAAAAAAAAGCGATGAAAGTAATAAAGTAAGTCAGGGGCCGTCATTATGATTCGTCATAGTGACGGCCCCTGACGTTATTTATTGGTAGCCTTTAGCACTTTTCCCTTTGACAGCAAGCGCACGAATTAGTCAATGCCTTCCGTCTTTTTAAGGGGTCCTAGGTACCCTAGGAAAAAAAGTCTGGCTGTTCGTCTGTCACAGAATTGACAGCTCTGAATCTGATGAACTGATTTAGATGAATTTTGGTACACATACACATCTTCTGTTCCCCATCGTAACAGATGTGACGCACAACTTTCTTTTTATTATAGTATGTGTGGCATGTATTTTTAAGTTACATGTTTTCGAATTTTTTAACTGTACAAGTTTTATTAATTGTGATGTCAGTTGTCACACACATAATTGACAATACACTCAACTAACGGCCGGTTTCAATAACGTATCCACCTTTCCTCCACCAGCTAAATTGACAGTTGGTTAAAGGTGGATACGTTAGTGAGACATTGTCACCGTTAATTGTTTTTTTTTTGGCTGAAAAAAGCCAGCATTTGATGACCCTAGTTTCAACATGGTTTGAGGTTTTTAATTAAAAATTATAAAATAGACCCCTTTAAAAGCTCATCTTGCAATAACACGAACTTAATGCTTCTAATAACAGTTTTAATTAAATTAATGTCAGAGCACAAAGCCGAGATTATTGAACTTTATATTGTTTTGTTATTGTTGCATGTTTAGATTTAAATATGAATAGGCTTTCAATTTGATTTGAATGAGAAAAGTCTATTTAAATTAGGTACTGGATAAGTTTTACTTCTGTTAATCACCTTTGGGTTTTAATTTTTGAATAAAATCTTAAGTTAGGTTCAAATCATATTTAAGTTTTACAATTTTACATAAAATAAGGTACGTCACACATATTTCTCAGGTCACAGATATATATAATAGATACTTTTTTTTTTGTGATTTGCAATAGCTCGTCATAACCAAGAAATACCTACTGAGAAACCGAAGTCTGATAGCAGAAGTCAAGTTTTTATGATAAATCATCACCTTGCCGCCTAAGGGCAGTAAGGTGATGATTTGTGATAACTTGTGATACAAGTCTCTTGTTTCTTGGTAACGTCTTATTTTCTAAATAGCTATTGCCATCAGCTTTTCCCGCGTGAAAGTAGAAAATTATCCCACGGGAACACACTGTTGGGATAAAAAGCATCTAATTTCCTATTCCATGACATGATATAGCTGTATGTCAAGTTTCGTCCAAAACCGTTCAGCCATTAAGACGTGAAGAGGTGACAAACAGATTGTCTTCCGTCTGTTTGTCACCTCTTCACGTCTTATTATTATATTAGGTGTGGAAGTAAAGATTCTCCCCTCATCATCTGCCTAGCCTTTTCCCAACAAACCGGTCGGCTTCCAGTCAAACCGGATTCAGCTGAATACCAGTATTTTACGTGGAGCTGCTGCCTAGCAGACCTCCACAACCCATTAACTGTACTCCTTGGCAAGATTGGTGTCAGATTATCGGGCTTCTGACTGCCAAAGATATACCAATGACCGCCGGGACCAACGGCTTAAAGTGCTTTCCGAGGCACGGAGGAGTCTCCCCTGTCAGCCGTTATTCCGTCATTCACACCCCTTCGTTCGCTTTAATAATGACTCATAAGTAAACCATTTCAGTATTATAAGAAAAAAGATTTAAAAAAATTATACCAACGAAACTTTGAAATTTGTAGCCACACTGTAGTAACCATGCATCGATAATGACGAAGAATCGATGGCGGGACTCTCCGGAGCGCACTTTGCATTCAACCGCCTTCTTATACGGTCGCATATAATACTGTACCCAAACTGCACGCCTGTATTCATGAATATTTACTGCACACCCCACGGAATATGCTTTTTCGCTGAAAAATAATATTACTTGTGGATTTTTGGTTTAGTTTTGCTGCTGCTCTGTCGCTGTTATATTGGTGATACATACCTGTACCGAATTTGGTTTATTTCCGTCAAATATTTTATAGCTGGTTCCTAGGCGTAAATAACACTGTTTCAGAGGTAAACACTATGGGGAAATTCATCAGAATTTCTTGAGCGTTCGCAAATATAAAAGTGTATAAATTACCAGTTTATTTGTCAACCTTTCCTTTTGACAACGAAATATTTCTCTATATGCACTCAACGTAGTAACTACATAGAAACAGTTTATGAATATATTGCATACATTTATCAAATAAAGTATTCTGGAAAGGTTCATGCAATAATTCAAACTTAAATTATAGAAGCGTAGTCACAAAGTGCTCTCATGTCAGATGTCTCGTCGTCGAGTTATGAAACTTTTAACGTTATGAGAGACTCGTCAAAATAAAGGGTTACGAGATAATATGTCACGAACGCAGTCGTTCAGTCCTCAAAGCGGCGTCTAAGTATTTTCATCAAATTTTGCCGAACGTTAAATGGTTGTCTCCGCACATGAACCGGAGCATCTCCTATTATTTCACAAATGTTATCAGAATATCAAACAGCGATTCGGGAAAGTGTTACTCTAGTGTATTTATTGGAGATGATAGGAAATTCGTCTTTATTGTGAGAAGTTTAGGAGTTGTAATTGCGTGTATGCGTTCGCGTGTTCGATTCGTTTTGTAGCTGATGGCTTGCGGACTGAGGAGTTGTGAGGAGCGAGTGTTTTTCACGTTCTCATTATGTGACGATTCGTATTCGAGGCCAGAGGAGAGTTACCAGTGTTAGGGTAAGGTTGAAGGGTAGCACCCACTTGCCGGCACGTCCCTCTAGACCCTGCTTACGAAGTTCGTAAATGTTATTGATTTTATCTCGGTCTCATCCGAGATGTATTTCATTTGTTTATTTGGACCACGTTGCGTCTACCACATTACAAAACTCGTTGGACTAGTGTTGAAATGTAAACGTTGATTCGAGTCGATTGGATTACCGAGTAAGTACTGGCATCTATGTACATTTTAAATGAGTCCATAGTGTGTCAATTGATGAGAAAAAGTTAACCCATTTTGAAAATTGGTTCATGTTTGGGTAGAATTTCTGGCTATCAGATAACTTTTATTTAATGCAGATCTCCGTTTAGTTACAATAGTTTAATTAAACTTAGCCCTCAAAAAGAAAAAGATCCTCCACACTGCACTGGGCATGATGAAATGTGACAGACGCTGGAAACATAATTTTAAGTTATCTCCACGAAAACTTTCAACTTAGAAACTAGTGGTCACAAGTCGCTGATTAAAGAAAACTTTTTTCATTTCTTGTCTTAGTGAGTTCTTGCACAATGATGGACGTGATGGAACTAAGAGAAGATTGTTTACTTAAGGATAATCAACAGTTTGGTCCTGTAAAAGGTTTGGAAAAAAAAAAGTGTTTTCCTGTCTGTTGTTTCAGTTTGAGTTGGAGATGAATTCTTGTGTCGTATTCTCTGTATTTGGTACTAGCTTTTGTTTCCTAGCCCGCGGCTTCGCTCCCTTTTAATAGCCTATAACCATCTCCAACGTCCCATCTATCTCTGTACCTACTAATATTCATCAAAATCGGTTTGGCGATTTAGGAGTGAAAGTGTAACAATCAAACTCACTGTCGAATTTATTGTATTACAAAGGATTTCGTTTTTTTTTACTGATACATTTTATTGAATGGATATCGACTATTTGTGTTACAAATACATTTTTCAGATACACTTCAAATAAAAATAAAAACACCTAACTAAAATATGGCGGTAAGAATTTATCCGCATCGCTGTCGACTGGAAGTGAGCCCAAAACACTGACGGCATTGCCACGTTGTATGGCAATGCTTATCCTCTGTCCGAGGTAAAAAAGCCAGATAAAAATTTTCAAATAGAATTTCTACAACTATCTAGTTTTATGTATTAAATAGCTTTTCGTTTTTTGATGATGCAGTTACTATCCGCTCCTTTTTGTATTTTTTTCTTTATTTTATGATTCTGTTTTCAATTGCATACTCTGTATAATGTTAAGTGGAAGAGCGGAGTCACCTAACACAAGCATCTTCTTGCTTAAAAGGTGATCTCCAAATATCGTACGTTGAAGACTTATGTACAATTAAAATGTTTATTTCAATTAATAAACATTTTATTTTTTTTAGCTTTAAGCCAAATTCTGCGTGAAATAAACTTGTTTTTTAATATTTCGACTTACTTATCAATTTACAAAAAAATCTTTCGTTACTGAGTGACTGTCAGACAACGCACAGCCGAATCACTAGTCGTAGAAAGCTGAAATTTGGCATTTAGCTTCTCTTCATTCCGCAGCGGATTTCCCGAAATTCCTGCGGGAACGGGAAAAAAAAGAAATGCGCATACGAAGTCACGGGCAAAAGCAAGTAATGTATAAAAAGAGTAGAATAATCTGATAAAAAACGGCTTACAGTATTTACCACAGATAATAATATTCTATAAATGGCGAATAAGAAGATCAAAATCACAGTTATAATCAGGGATTAAGAGTTATGTGATGATAGTTTGTCATCGATAAAAGCTATAGGTATTCGTAGTTGTGAACAAGAATGTGTAATTAACTTTCAAGTGGTGGCATCTTTACGAACATTATGCCAGGTGTACATTTTCAGGAGACCTCCTGCAATGGCTGAAAGTAGCAGGTTTCCTTATCTGGTGATTATAAGGAAATAAAGGTGCAATCATCAATGAAGTTATTTGTAACGCTTATTGTGTCACCTTTGTAATTGTTTCTAGATAAATAAAACTTATGTATAGTATACATTAAAGAGTACTCATCATCATCATCTGCCTAGCCTTTTCCCAACTATATTGGGGTCTGCTTCCAGTCAAACCGGATTCAGCTGAATACCAGTATTTTACATGGAGCGGCTGCCTAGGCCTACCAGACCTCCACTACCCATTAACTGGGTAACACGGTACTCCTTGGCAAGACTGGTGACAGATTTTCTGGCTTCTGACTATCCGTAACGACTGCCAAAGATCTACAAATGACTCGAGCGATCTAATATATCTCAGCTTTCACATTGAGAAACACAACAAAAAATAAGAACAAATAACAATTTCTACAATTTCATCTTCTCGATGGCAGGGTTGTCTATTCTAAACATGTTTTAGAAGCTAAAAAGTTCCTCCTGTTATTCAAATAAAAAAAAGATATGCCTTTATCGACTTTTGCCTGCGACAAAGTTGCCTTGGCACCGCTTTTAAAAAAGGAACCTAACTGACCCTGTCACATACCAGCTTTTGCGACCATGCATTAAAATAAAAAAATATTTTAGTAGCAAAATGGAGTACCACAAACTCGACCCTGTTTTACATAAACTAGTATTTTTAGGAATACAACAGATTTCACGAATGTAGGCATTACAACTAGGCTCATACGTTTTAGTAAGTAAGACTAAGGGTCTCATCGGCACAGAGTTTGAGCAAACATTTAAAGGTAGCGAATTGACCCCTTTCTCCAATCCAATTCTTTTTTTTTAAATTTTTTTTTATTTAATATGGGTTTGCTCTTGACTCTAGTCTAGGTCATAGAAGACAGAGACAAAGTCGACGATGGAGCGAACTTACCCAGAAGAAGCCTGTTCACTCTAATTTTGAAGAGATTAGGGTTGTATGCGTTCGGAAACACAGACGCAGGCAGAGAGTTCCACTCCTTTGCTGTGCGCATTATAAAAGACGTTTGGAAACGTTTAGTGCGAATTGGTGGAATAGCAACAAGGTAGGGATGGTAACTTGCAGTGCGTCTAGATGTCCGATGGTAGAAGGGGGCCGGTGGGATGAGATCGTGGAGTTCCTGGACACTCTCCCCGAAGTACAATCTGTAGAAGACCAACAAGCAGGCAACCTTGCGGCGATGAGCCAAGCTGTGAAGCTTGGCATCCACCAGTCTTACGTCGCCAATGAGCCTTTTAGCTCTGTGTTCCACCGAGTCAAGCGCGGTAAGTTGGTATTTAGCTGAGCCATCCCAAAGGTGGCTGCAATACTCCATGCAGGATCGGACTTGTGCTTTGTAGAGGGTTAAAAGCTGTCCAGGCGTGAAGTATCGCTTCACTCTATTTAGGATGCCAAGCTTTTTGGCCGCAGTTTGGGCTTTGTGCTCAATGGTGGCACCAAAGTTGAGACTGGTTGTCAACTCCATGCCTAGGAGCTCGAGCCGATCGGTTACAGGAACAGATGTACCCCGAAAAGTCGGGTTAGGTCGAAATGACTCCTTTTTGCGGTAAAAAGACATGCTTGTGTTTTGGTGGCGTTAAAAGAGACCAGATTGTCATCACCCCACTGGGAGACAAGACTTAAGGTCAAATTTGTCCGCTCTACCATGGCCTCTCTCAAGGAACGAACTTCTTCCCTGCTGGTTTTTGCGCTAGACAAGTATCTCTCTGAAACCGAACTGTCATCTGCATACCCAACAATACCAGGCTGAAGCAGGTCATTGATGTGCAGCAGGAAAAGAGTTGCAGAGAGAACAGACCCCTGAGGAACTCCGGCATTAATAGCCATGAGGTCAGAGAAGCAGCCGTCAACGACTACTCGGATCGACCGTTCACTAAGGAAGTCTGATATCCAGCTACAAAAATCAGCTGGGATGCCAAAAGCAGGAAGCTTGCTGAGTAGACTTGCGTGCCACACCCTATCAAAGGCCTTCGAGATATCGAGCGATACAGCAAGTGCTTCGCCGTGTTTCTCGATGGCTTCGCCCCAGCAGTGCGTGACATACACAAGAAGATCGCCAGTTGACCGTCCCCGGCGAAAGCCATATTGACGGTCACTGAGGAGATCATTGTCTTCAAGGTAGGTCAGCAACTTACTGTTCAGTACCCTTTCCATAACCTTGCACAGAATGGAGGTAATGGCGATCGGTCGATAATGAGCAGGGTCTGCACGGTCGCCCTTTTTTGGCACAGGCTGTACATTCGCAAGCTTCCAGGATTTTGGCACTGTTCCTTTTTCAAGAGAGAGGCGGAACAAGCGTGTCAACACGGGAGACAGTTCAGGCGCACATTGCCTCAACACTCTCGCTGAAATGCCGTCAGGCCCGCTGGCCTTGTTCACGTCTAGACTGCACAATACTCTTCGTACCTCTTTCATGTGAACTGCGATCTCCGACATCGAAGAGTCACAGTAACGAGGTACAGTTAGTTAATTCTATTTTTGAATACCATAAATATACGAAAAGAACTTTTAAAAGAAAGGAAGATATAGCCTTCAAAGCCAGAGTAATGTGGCTTCTTCCAGGCTCGCTCCATTATTGCAGACCTCGACAATCGCTTTCCGTCAGGCGTGGTCGAGTTCAAGAGCTAGCTCATAAAAAATACCTAGAGGTACATAGATCGAGAACGTTCTTACGAGACTCATTAGGAGTCGAAACAATAAATGATTTGATTCATTAATCATTTAATCCGAGTACCTTTCTGATATCCACTTAATTAACAGATTTAAGACATGAATAAGATTAGATTCACATATCACTATCATTAACGATAGTAAACAAATAACAAGCCAGATATAATAGCAAGCTATTCAAAATATCAGATTTTATATATTAGTGCTGCAACAATGCGAAACGTAGCGCTGCTGGTTTTAGTTTGTATCGGTAGGTAACTATTGTTTTTTTTCTATCAAGCTCTTACTTGTGGCTTTGTTCGAGTGGTTTGTGGTTTTGTTTCCTTTCCTGGTTCAATTCTAGGAATGTTTTCTTCCACAAATAGTTTTATTTTCTTTTGGAAAGCAGAGATCGAAATGCTGCTTCGCTGGACTGACACGAGATGATGTAACGTAAGAGTAGAATAAATAATATGAAATTCTTATAAGCGATAACGATTGTCTAAAATGTGTGGAATGAGGGCTATCGCGTTTGGATTCGCCGCTAGAGGCGCTAATGTAGGGCGAGGTCTTCGAAATGTCAAATTTCAGCTATTGACGCGAGTTCATTTACTCAATTGCTGTGATTTTTGTGAATATTTTACAAAAATTGCCGATGGCAGATTAAGTTTAGTTACGGTTCTACCGACCACTGTATTGAGTTTTTTTTTCTGTCAGAAATATGTATATCTAAGTATGTCCTTCTACCTTTTGAACGAATTGAGTCCACGTAACTATCTATGTTTTATTTAATCGCGAGTTTATTGCATTATAAATTAGTACCTGGTTTATTTTTTGGTAAACGTTTTCTAAAAATGAAACTTAGCTAGATCGATTTATCGCCCCCGAAACACCCTCGTACTAAATTCCATGAAAAACGTTGGAGCCGTTTCCGAGACTTTTAATGCTATCCTTAAGTACCTTACTCGCCAGTGGCGCTAACTGGTGAGCACGATAACGGCAGCTCTCATTAACTCAAACCGAAATGATACGTGGTCAACCCATCTATTTTGAACTTTTAACAATCGTAACGCTGATCGAATGTCACTTTGTTGAACGCCCAAGAAGTTTAGGTTGAAACGGCAGTCTCATAGATTATAGCGACACTTTTCGATGGTCATAAGTGGCAATGTATTGTACCTAATACAAATATTATATCTAATACTTACAATTTTTACGTGAGTGTAGTGCTTTAAATAATTTTTCCAGCGTACATCGCTTCAGCGGTGCCAGTGGAAGAACAAAACAAAGAACATGAATACTCAAGATACATCCAGATCCCCGATGGTGAAGGTGTCATGCACACCGTGGACCTCGAGGCTGAACCTGACATGGAACTCCTCAACGAAATAACCAGGGATCCGGCAAACAACTTGTACCTGCTGTATACCAGGTCGGTTCTAATCTAGTCGTGATTCTGGATATAATTATGGTGGTGGAAGTTGAACAGTATAAGCTTCTGTAGAAGTTTAAATTATCCTCTGTATAGTCTCAAAACCTTGTGGTATTTTTGCATGTTTCTTTATATCAAATAGGCATCCTAAGGACTTTCTTGCTCATATCACAGACAGAAAGTAATCATACATAAAGGGTAGACATAATAGGATATCTTATAGGATATGAATAATTTCAATTGGTAGACAAAAATGTGAATGGTTTCTTTACGCCTAGCCCTTGTTTCAACTATCATGTGTTGATAAAATATAGTTACATATGGGTTGTTAAATTTACACGTGTGTGTTTTTGTCACCTATAAACCCGTATGTGCCAAGAACTACACGATCATCTTTATTATTTACCTTTATTCCTGCTTACGTACTTATGTAGTCTGGGAACAAGAAAGAAGCCTTAAGAATACGGTTCCTCAAACCTGTGAATTTTAAAAGAGTAAATTGTGTGGATCGGTTTGTTTCTCGTAAATCTAAGGTTTTACGACTGATTGTTGTTTCAAGGGTTCCGTGGCACATTCTTGTAGATTAAATGAAGGAATTTACAAATTACGTTCAATTTATAGACGAGTAAAGCGAAGCATTGAAAAAAAAATTAAGACTGATTTTACTTATTCTTGAATCGGCTATTACTATTTAGAAGTCATATAAGGAAACTATTAACTATTTATTCTTTGCGTCATAAAGTTGAACATATTAAGCCTTATTGATATACATATAAAATATCTTAGCAAATTATTGGTTTATCTTTATATTCGAAAAAAAAATCTGCTCAGTATTTAAACTAAGCATGTAGTTAAAATGGTTTTATGAATAATCCTGTATGAGTACTTTATCCAAGTCCACTTAACTCCTACATTTTTTTTTCTCATAAAGTTATCATTGAAGAAACAGGAACGAAGCGGAGCTCAAGAGAGCTATAAAAGAGGGAATGAAAGCTAATGATAACTAGGCTTCAGGGCATTTTAACACTTAGCTTTTTATTGCGAGCGTGTAATTTTTATTGTGATTTTAGCGGAGATAAATCAGTATGTTTTATGCTATAATATTAAAAATACAAAGCTTAAAGAGTATACATATTTTCCTTCGGACTATTTGACATACTATTTGATTGAATACTGAATCCGGCTTCTGAATATCTACTCAAAATGGCACAGATAAGCTCCATTCAGTAAATATCATGACCTAAATCCATCAATTATTTTTTCCTAATAGTAGTTTTATCAAAAAATCAATCAATTAATTTTCTCGTGGCTAAAGAATATCAGCCGCACGGGTCGATCAAGGTTAAGCAACGCTTGCCAAGGTTGGTCTGTGGATGGGTGACCATCTTAACATGTCGGGTTTCCTCCGTGCCTCGGAAAGCACGTTAAGCCGTTGGTCCCGGCTGTCATTTGTAGATCTTTGGCAGTCGTTACGGATTGTCAGAAGCCAGATAATCTGACACCAGTCTTGCCAAGGAGTACCGTGTTACTCAGTTAATGAGTTGTGGAGGTCTGGTAGGCAGCCGCTCCACGTAAAATACTGGTATTCAGCTGAATCCGGTTAGACTGGAAGCCGACCCCATTATAATTGGGAAAAGGCTAGGCAGATGATGAGTAGTTTTATCAAAAATTCAACTCATAGAACGATTATTTTAATTTCGTTAATAATATATTTTACAGACGAAACCAGATCGTCTCTCAGACCCTGGTGATCAATGATGCGGCTTCCGTCACAAGGTCCAACTTCAATGCCAACGTGCCCACTGTTGTGATTGCTCATGGCTGGCTCAGCAATCAGTTCACTTCCACCAACTCCATCATCAGGAATGGTAAGATACCAAACTATTCTTTTTCGTCGTCTCACTCTTGGCAGAGTGGTCTTGGTCGTCACATCAGAGTACCAATTCTACTATTTTTAACCGACTTCAAAAAAAGGAGGAGGTTCTAATTCGGTTGTTTTTTTATGAGGTAACACCTTATATCTTCGTAATTTATTAAAAAATATTTTTTCACATGAAAGGATATACGTTCCGATTGGTTCCATAGAAATTTTATTAAAACCGGTTCAGTAGTTTGGTTTTTAAACCAACTTAGCTGGAGGAAATAGAAAATATTTCATCCAAGTAAATGAAATTTAGTGTTTTGCTTTGACTTGACTTTCCAGTGGTGTTGGTAGGTGTCGGGGTACCACTAAAAAGTGTAAAATAAAAAATGGAAGTCGGTGTTTTTGGTTGTTTCTTCGTATTTTAACACCGACTTCAGAAATTAAAGTTATTTTATACTTTGTAGTGTTCTTTTTTTATTTGGAAGTCGTTTGTATTTTTTTTTTTTGCAAAAAAGTTTTTTTTAGCAACGTTCGCATTAGCATGTCAGTCAAAAACTGTTAAAAAAATGCTTAAAAAATAGTAGCATTGACCCTCAGGAGTTGTGGCAAGCTTTATAATACGTTGCCATTCCTCCCAAACCTACAACTGTAGCTTCCTTGCACATTACTAAACATTAGCAAACTAAACGTAATTGTTATTAATGCTATATTATACACACCTGTTAAAAATCCTTTATCTATAAAAATCCGTTAAATATCCTCTACTGGTCCAAACTGTCCATTTGGAAAGCAATTATAAATAATATTGGCCATTGAAGTTTTCACTTAAAATGATAATGTGAAAAAAAAAACGAGAAGTGTAAAGTTATAATGTAAAGATTACAAACTTACAAAAAAATATTTTACCAATTTCCTAGCCTACCTCCGCAAAAGCGATGTGAACGTCATCGTCTGTGACTGGAGACGTCTTGCGGCGTCAGACTATGTCACTGCTACCAGGGGAGTCCCAGCTGTCGGGCGTGGTCTTGGACAGTTCCTGGCCTTCATCAACAGAGTGACTGGCCAGGCTTTCAACCAAATGCATATCATCGGCTTCAGTTTGGGCGCTCATTTGGTTGGTAACGCTGGAAGAGAACTTGGAGGAAGAGCAGCACGTGTTACAGGTAAATTGATTTGATTTTGTTTTTGGTTGACCATAGAAACACATCGAGTAAATTGCATCGTATCCAATGCTTTAGCCCTGGCTGGAGGCTTTAATATTATATTAAGGCCACCACAGGCAAGCCCGGTTAAGCAGTCGACAACCTCATAGAGGCGCGAGACGCCACACACAAAAAAAAAAATCCAATGCTTTAGCCGAACTGCCGATAAAGTAATCTTGTAATGAGCGATGTTGTACCAGATAATTGGTGATTTAGATTTGAAGATAATTTTCTTTTTGATATTAGCTTATACTGTCCCACAGCTGGGCAAAGGCCTCCCTCAAGTCCTTCCAATAATTTTTTTCTTGCGCCACTTTGCGCCAGCCCTCATAATACGCATCCAGGTCGTCTCGCCATTTCTTTCTGGGCCGGTCTTTCTTCGGGCACCCATGGTGAGCAGACTTTTGCGCATCGGTCACAGTACATGTGGCTCACGTGACCCGCTCAATCCCATTTAAGCCTGGGAATCTTCTTACCTACGTCCATAATTTTCGTTTTGGAACGCAGCGTGCTGTTTCTAATTCTGCATTGTCTTTTTACGCCCAGAATGCTGCATTCTATCGTTCTTAAGTAAACTCCAAGGTGGAACTTTTGCGAATCGGCGAGTGACCAGGTCTGAGCACCGTAGGTTAGGTGCAGAATACACAAGTCGATGAGTTTGCGCTCCAGGGAGATCGGCAGATCACCCTTCTTTAGCGTCTTCATGGACCAATAGCTTTCCAGGCGTTTTCGATGCGGCGATTGGTTTCCTTTTCTTGCCTCTTTTCGAAAGAAACTAACTGGCCTAAGTAGATTTACTCATCAACATAATGTAGTTCTTGCCATCTTGTCCTGTACTTCAACCGTACGTCTAATTTTCATTTAAGTATCTCAAAATTAATTCCATCTTAATTATAATCATCAATGTTCCTTTGTATTTTGGCAAGTCTTAATTTGTTATTTATTATTTTATAGCTTTAGATCCCGCCGGCCCCCTATGGAATTACAACTCCAATCGCGTCAATCGTAACGATGCTATCTACGTCGAGGCTATCCACACCGATGGTGGTTCCAGCTCTGGAGCTCTTGGCATCGGCATGAACGTAGCCAATGTTGACTTCTACCCCAACGGTGGTATCTCCCAGCCTGGTTGCAGCTCCAACCTCTGCAACCACAATCGTGCTGTAGAGTTCTTTGCCGCTACTGTCACCTACAACCATTTGGTTGGGAGACAATGTACTACTCAATCTCAGATCACATTGAACACCTGCCGTGGCGCACAGCTCCGTATGGGTAATGATGATTTGAGGAAGACTGGGTAAGTTGTACATACATTACTTGTTTAATTTAGAATGTTATCATATTTACCTTTAAATGTTTTCTTTTACCGATACAAAGTGTTTTATAAGAATAGCGTGTCGTGATAAAATTATTTAGCATCTCTGCAGGTGGAATAAATAAAAAATAAAAAAATATAATTCGTTGCGCGTATGCAAATCGCAGCGTTTAAATTCATACGGATTTTAAAATAGAGAAGAAAGCATAGACGGAGGTACGCTATAAAGAAAAGCAACAATAAATCATTACACATTTTTATTTTTTCAGATCTGGAATGTATCGCTTGGACACAGGAAGATCCTATCCTTATTAAACTCGAAGCAGAGAAGAGGATTGATTTATTTTTGTTTAATAAATAAATGCTGTTTGCACCTACTTTTGTTTGTTGTTGTACTACATCGCACCTTACCGTCAAGTCTTCTATTAGTTACGTCAATTGATATAGTTTCGTAGAAGTCGTAGGTCGTACGTCACGTCACGGCCGACACGATTATTTAGACATTCACATACAATCAGAGGGCCTATTCTGCTAATTTTTGAGCAACGTTCGTATTTGCATATCAGTCGCAATCTGTCAAAAAAGCCTAATTTTTTCATATTTTTTTTTAACAAATTGCGACTGATCTCAGTCGAAAAATGTTAAGACGGCCAGACATTCGTGTTCACACAAGATGGACTGTATGTTTGAATGATAGACAGCGGCCGACGATTGATTGGATCCGTCTAAATGTGAACAGTGTCATATAAATTGTTCTGCCACTGACATATCCGTCTTTTTAGACGGACGTCTGTTAGGGCACTTACTATTCAAATAAGGAATATGTACGTACATTAAAAAAATGTATTTACTTGTTACTATAAGTACTTTCAGTTTGTTGGTGGGTTTATGTAATTATGTTAATATCAACAAAATGTCGTGATAAGTGACGTCAAAAACGAAGACGACTGGAGAGCGGTCTAGCTGATAGCCGGCTGTTGTTCTTTAATAATCACAAGATTTTTCTATAGCTAAGCATTTTCCTGTTGAAAAACAATATACTTATCAATTATTATTATACCACTGACGATGCCCATTATCTGCAAAATTACTAATTAGTGCTGTTAACTGATTACCACATGTTTTTTCATGGTACTACTTTTATTATCATAATATGTGAATCAAACAGTATCTAGGTATTTCTTTACACACGTCGTGATTTCTATCGCTGCTTATCTAGTCCAATCAATCGCGTATGCCATATGGCATTATTAATTGCTGAGGGGTTCTTATTTAGATAACTAAATGCTTCATAGCACCTACTAACAGTGTCTGATAAGGCCGTTTGCTCAATCAACGTCATTGAAGTACGTTAATCAATAAACTGAGCATATCACCGTCTACTGCTGGACATAAGCTCCTTTCGAGTTTCACCGTAAACCGGTTTTCCGGACTTCCAAATAATTCTGATTTCAACTATCACAATTAAAGCATTTGTTTTAAAAGTCATCACCGATGACTATCTAGAGTCTAGACTAAAGGCTGAAAGGTCTGTAGGAGGAAGTAAAACATAAAGCTTTAATACTAATCAGGTTTATAAAATTGCCGTATTAAATTATATTAAATTAGTAGGGGTATCTTCTGCCGGTGTTAGCGCGGAACCTTCCAGATCTGAAAATAAAGATATGTTGTAAATGAATTAATTTGGTTTAAAAGATTTTATTGCAATCCATTTGATTTATTATTTTTGTAACTTTGAAAAACTATTCACTTAATGACTTGATCGATGATGATTAACTTTCGGACATAGACAAAGTAATAGAAATACAACTTACCCCCATTTTCTCAGATCATTGTTACCCATATTGAGTCTTTGGCCATTGCAGTTATCCCATGTGATTTGCCACGAGCTGGAGCAGGCATTTCCAACGATATGGTTGTAGGTAACTGTAGCAGCAAAGTATCTCCAAGCATTATTATGGTTGCAGACGTTGGTTAGGCAACCAGGTTGGCTGATACCACCGTTGACGTAGAAGTCAGCGTTGGCGACATCAGATCCAATACCGAGACCACCGACGGTGTAACCACCATCAGTATGGATAGCCTCAACGTAGACTCCATCATTAGGGTTGACGCGGTTGGAGTTCAAGTTCCAAAGGGGTCCAGCAGGGTCCAGAGCTAAAAAAAATGAAAGTTTAATTAACCCTATTAGATTTCTAGTTAAAACTAGGTTGAATTAAATTGGTTATTGAATTATCTTAATCAAGGAAGCAAAAAAAGGCATTATTTACCTGTGATACGAGCAACCCTTCCTCTCAGCTCTCTACCAGCGTTACTAACAAGATGGGCACCTAAACTGAAGCCGATGAGATGCATTTGGTCAAAGGGTGCTCCAGTAACGGAGTTCAAGAACGCCAGGAACTGTCCTAGACCACGACCAACAGCTGGGACTCCCCTAACGGCCGTCACGTAGTTTGAAATGGCAAGCCTTCTCCAGTCCAGAACGATGAGGTTAACGTCATATTTTCCAAGGTACGCTATGTAAATACAGAACAAGAAATTAATAATTACATCACAAATCGTAACAAAGCATTAGAATTTGATGAGGACTATTTATTTATTTATTTAAACTTCATGCACAAAGTACAATGGCGCACTTAATGCTTTAAGCATTCTTTACCAATTAACCAAGGGTGGTGATGACATAAAATGGCAGGTGCATTGGCTTACCATCCCTGACAACAGGGTTAATATTGGTGTCCTGGTTGCTGAGCCAACCGTGAACGACGACAACGGTAGGCACGCGAGGGTTAAAGTTAGAGTTGGTGATGGAAGCAGCGTTGTTCATTCCCAATGACTGCGACACTTTAGGATTGCGTCTGAAACGGAATTTTAGGTCAAGTTTGGGTATTCGTTCTGCAGTACCTAAAGTGTAATCTACATATATAAAAATTAACCCCTATTTCTCCTGGTTACGCTATAACTTGAGAACGGTTTGACCGATTTGGCTTATTCTTTTTTTGTTTGGTTCGCCAGATTACAGGGAAACTTTAAAAATAAAAAGGTAGATAGGCATGTATGCAGGTAGGGTAGGTTCGTAGGCAGGGTAGGTAGATAGGGTAGGGTAGGCAATGGTTGATGGCAGGTGACGGGAGCGAAGCCACGGGCACAGCTTGTTTACAATAATATTTTCTTTCATCATAGAGCCAATGCTACAAGCTAAACATTGATATTATCAAGTTTGACTTACCTAGTAAATAGCAAGTATTGGTTGTTAGCTGGGTTCCTAGTAACATCGTCAAGAATTTGTTGTTGAGGGGGAGCTTCTAGATCCACATTGTGTAAGACACCTTCGCCATCCGGAAACTGGATGAACCGTGGGTAAATATAGTTCCCAGAGAAATCAGACTTAACCGGCCCCGCTGATGCGGAATATGCTAGAAGAATAAAATTTCCATTAGCCAATAGGCTCTTCATGAATTGCTAAAAATCATTTTCCGTACATTACTGTTTCATGTGATTTTGTTTATATGAAACCTCCAGTAACGATTGGTCAAATGTTTTTTTGAGAAACAAAGTTGCTCCATTGTTAGAAACAATAATATCAGTGGAAAGTAACAATATCATTTTTAATTTACTTACCCGTGGCGACAAGGAACCATAGAAGTACGGTCTTCATAATGACTACGATAATGAAGTGATCGTGTGAAAAAAACCGATACAACAGCAGTATTTATTGAAATTTTATCACCGAAACACGTTAGATATTCATCAAATTTTAGAGATAATTGGCCATTTTTGAGTATCAACAAAGGAATTATATCTACTGTCGGGCTTTTACTATCAAAAGATATCTACTACTGGTATTTGGGACAAATCAACCACAACTAGTAGTTCTACAATAGGTATAGCACGTGGCCGAGGAAACGACACAGTTTTGCCACACTGAGTCTTTTACAGTGTCAGTGACATTGACGATGCTACATGAAATGCTATGGCTGTATCACGTATTATCTGAAGATAGATGTGTTTCGATAGATAATACAGATAGATATAGATTATTTTAGACTTAGATGACAGCTTGAATCTCTCGCACTAGGTCATTTTACGATTTATAGTGAAGAACAACGTGAAATATGTAAGTAAGTCTTGAAAAACCGACGTCCAAATAAAAAAAAAAACACTACAAAGTTTAAAATAACTTTAACTTCGGCATTTGGTGGTTTTGGTTGATTTTTCGTTTTTTGACACCGACTTCCGAAATTAAAGGTATTTTATACTTTGTAGTGTTTTTTTATTTGGGAGTCGGTTTTTTTTTGTAAAAAGTTTTTTATTTTCCACTTTTTAGTGGTGATACCCCACAACTAAGTGACATTATTCCCATAGTGAGTGGTTGTACTAATTGCCGTTTAGGAGTTTCTTTGTGTGCCTTCGCAGCCCAAGTCCAAACTAGCTCATAGTTAAAAATCTACCTTGCTTTAGTACTAGTTTTTACTGATTTTTAGGTGATGAGGTCACTGGTTTATCTTTGAAGTTCACAGTACAGTGCAAATGCAATAAAGCTATAACTAAACCCAATGCAAAAATAATCATCAACATCGATTTCAATAAAGTTATGCCCGAATAGATAACCCAAAAACATGTTAATTCAGGTTGACTTGTTTGCATCTGCGTACCCCTTTAAAGTCTACCGGCGTGATGTTATGTTATGAACTGGTGTAATCAATAAACAGACTTGCAATTTCAGCAATCCCGGAGATTTGCTATCATTTATTGAAGAGTTCCGTTGCCTACCTCCGAAATCCTTCATCAAATCTTCACCAAATTGAAATGGAGCCAGTTTGGAAAATACTCTTCCAAACAAAAAAAGAATCATCCAAATCGGTTTACAATTGGCGAAAATATCGCTGATCAAACATTTTTCCTGGGATCCCAGCATCGGATCTTAACTTAAACCTTCCATCATCAGCTCAGCAAGTTGAGATGGTGATTACCGGGCACAATTATCTGAATTGCGTCTTTAAAATTTGAAGGTTGCCCTCGATTTCCCTAGGGAAATCGAGGGCAACCTTCATCCTTCTTTTGAAAGTTGGTTGAAAAGGGTAACAGTTTTACCCAGTTACTGGGTTGGGGAGGTCACCCGCACCATGAACAATATTTTCAGCTATACCGGTTAGACTGGAAACCACATCAGTCTAGGCAGGCTGATTTAGTGAACACTGAAGAAGATGTGACCTAAGTGTTGCTATCACATACAAGGACTATAAGCGATAATTTCATTGCATGTTACTTTTCATTCCATGTGATAGTGAACTTAATGTCGAATTATAATCCCTTGAAAGCATTGGCATCGTGAATTGCAAATTTATAATTTTAATGCAATTACGTTTTTGCTTGTCTTGTCATAGCGAATTAGAGGTCATATTAAGGTGACATACCTAAGCATGCCTTTCTTATCATAATTATTGATAAATTGATTGAAAATTTTGCTTCATATCATAATCAGCTTCATATGTTGGGAACATATGAAATCTTCATCTTTGTATGTGAAGGTGGGCTGTATATAATCCACAATGCGTTAACCAAAAAAGAACTACGATACGAAAACTACGATAGGTCTTAATTTTGAAAGAGTCCGGGTGAGAATTGATCATTTTTGTTTGAACATTTCGTTACTCTTTTTCAAAATTTACTTTATGGTCTTTGGCCCCTCGCAAGGTGCGCTACAACACTTGGCACTCCGGCTTTCGCATCCAGTCTGTCCCATCTGCTTCTCTTAGATTCTGGCCCACCTAATGGTTTATGTAGCTATAATATATTGTTATGCATTAAATAATCAACGTAAATCTCATTTAGATTAGTATTGTGATAAATGCAATTAGAAAACTAAAATATTCTGTCTACAAACTATACAAATTTGTTCATGCTATTGTAGGTAATGCAAATATAAATCATAATATTGGGATGACTAGTACGTTTCCCACATTAGGATTTCTACATTATGATGAAATATAATATGTCATTGCTGAGCACCAATAAGTAAAACAAAAGAAATTAAAAAAGATCAGTTTTATTGAATAGCCAGGTCGTTGGATTAGTAGGGATATCTTCTGTCAGTGTTGGCACGGAACCTTCCAGATCTGAAAATGAAAATGTGATTTGTAAGTTTGAATAATGTTTATATGATGTCATGTAATGTCGATTTTGGTAAAAAAATTGGTTTCCCCAACGGATTGTTTGTCTTAGAACATATGATCCCACTAAAACTTATTTATTTACAAACAGAATCATTTTGAATACCAAACACTAGGTGTTCAAACGCCATTTAAGAAATAGCGAAAAAACTCACCCCCATTTCCTCAGATCATTGTTGCCCATGTTGAGTCGTGAGCCAGTGCAGCTATCCCATGTGATTTGCCATGAACTTGAGCATGCATTTCCAACAATATGGTTGTAGCTGACTGTAGCAGCGAAGTATCTCCAAGCATTGTTATGGTTGCAGATGTTGGTGAGGCAGCCAGGCTGGCTGATACCACCGTTGACGTAGAAATCAGCGTTGGCGACGTCTGTACCAATGCCGAGACCACCGACGGTGTAACCACCATCGGTGTGGATAGCCTCGACGTAGACTCCGTCGTTGGAGTTTACGCGGTCAGAGTTCAAGTTCCATAAGGGACCAGCAGGGTCCAGAGCTACAAATTAAAAAAAATGTTAGAGCACATTTTTGTACCTTCGATATACCCAAAATGTTTAAGTAAAATTAGAACACTATTCTTTTAACTACGGTTGATTATCTTATCATTAGGCGTTAAATATTAAAGCTTTAGGAATGTTTAAGGAAATAGTAATCACCTGTGACACGTGCGACTCTTCCTCTCAGCTCTCTACCAGCGTTACCAACAACGTGAGCACCCAAACTGAAGCCGACAAGGTGCATTTGGTCGAAGGGTGCTCCGGTCACAGAGTTCACGAAAGCCAGAAACTGTCCAAGACCACGACCAACGGCTGGTACTCCATTGGCGGCTGTGATGTAGTTGGAAATGGCAAGCCTTCTCCAGTCCAGAACGATGACGTTGACGTCATACCTTCTGAGGTAGGCTGTAAAAATACAAGACAAAAATTAAATAACAATTCAAAATCTTAAGGTATGGCTTTAGACTTTTATGACGAAAAAATAATTACCATCTCTGACAACAGGGTTGATATCGGTGTCCTGGTTGCTGAGCCAACCGTGGACAACGACAACGGTGGGAACGCGAGGATTGAAGTGAGAGTTGGTGATGGAACCAGCATTGTTCATTACCAATGTCTGCGATGAGGTAGGGTTGCGTCTGAAATAGGGTTAAGTTTAAAATTGTGGTTTTGCAGCTGTGCATGTAGTAAGTGGTCAACTGCTCATTCTTTAATTAAGGATCATATCAAATCCCCAAACTCATGAAAATAAACACTTTACTTTTTTCTTGTCAAAATGTATCCATAAATCTGTCGATGGTGATTTGATACGAGGATTAAGAACCCTTATACACCCAAAAGTACACAATTTCTGTGGCAGTCATTATCAAATTGCTTACCTGGTAAATAACAAGTAAAGATTATTAGCCGGATTCCTGTTTACTTCGTCAAGAACTTCTTGATCAACCGGGGCTTCTAGGTCTACATCGTGCAAGTTTCCTTCGCCATCCGGGAACTTGATGAACCGTGGGTAAACACGGTCCTCAGAGAATTTCGAAACAACAGTGTCGACCGGAACCGCTGATGCGGTATATGCTGTAAATTCAAAAAAATGGTAAGAGGTTTTACTTTCTGAACAAGTGTGGTAATTGCAGCTTGGAGTTCAGTATCAATGTGGAGTCTTTTCATACACATTTTTTTCCATTATGATCTTGGTTAGAATATGACTGATCAAACAGCACTAAATTATGGGAGGCAATGTAATATGACTATTATTATGAACATCGTGTTTATTGGCCACGTGTATGACACATCTTTCGTGCAAGTAACTTGTCTTGCGATTTTTAATTTGAGGTTTTTTCTAAATGAATTATTTATTTGCTAATACTTTTTTCATAGTATTAAAGGATCATTTATTAAACACATTGATTTTACTTACCCGAGGCGACAAGGAACCATAGAAGGACAGTCTTCATAATGACTACTACAATGAAGAAATCGTGTGACAATTCGACGCAACAGCTGTATTTATTGAAAGTTTATCAGAAAATTAATCAACTGATGAATTTTGCTGATAAATATTCACTTTTGCGGATTAATTCATTACTTGGTGGTACTAGTGCTATCTTAATTACGTAGTTTAAATTATGGAGCGTACAGAAAGCTGCTCGCTAGTGTTAATAAAAGTAGTAGAAGGTGGCATTACTATTAAATCTATATTTATGAAAATGTTCTCAAAATATTTTCGTATTGCTTACAGTTAAACACTGGAATACCCTGCCAGAGTCTGTGTATCCTGATAACTTTATCCTTCGGGTCTAAATTTAAGGTTGAATAGGCAAGCGTCTTCCATCGTCAGCCACTTCACAAATAGGTAAGCTTGTGATCAAAAGCAAGCCAATCTCAAGAATCTGTTCTAAGAAAGTAGTTTAAACTACTTTTTGTGTTATGGTCCCATAACAAAATTGTACATGAGGGAACAGATGTTATCTACTTTTAAACTCATTAACTTTATAGAAATATGAAAAAAAGAGACGTGGTAAGGCGTGTAATAATATAATATAATATCTTGGGACAGCTCACACACGGTCATCCGATCCTAAACTAGGCAGAGCCTGTGCTATGGCAACCAGACAACTGATAAACATATTTATATATTTCTAAATTCATACATATTTTAGACAAATTACACCCAGACACAGAACAAATGATCATGCTCATCACACAAAGATTTGTCCTTGGTGGGAATCGAACGTGTGTTTGTAATGTGTTTTATATTATGTTCAAACTTGTTAAACAATATCATATTCGCATAATTATGTGATAAATATCCACCTTAAAGGTCTCAATATTTACAGCATATATCAATATTTATACCTAGTAAAAATCGGTTTGTCACTTTAGGTGACAAACCGATTTTGTTCGCTCTATTCACGATGGAATGCTCTTAACTGCTAAAGAGACTTAGGCGTCGTCCTAATGAAAAGTCTGATTGCACTGCTGAACCAATTAACGCAAAGAGTTAAGAGAAGATTAAGAGATTCGGCTCAGCAGTGCCTTAGATTCAGAAGATATTATGTCCCCTGATGAATACAGGAAAGATTTTAAAACTGCTGGAGGTATAGATGACTCAACTGTACATGATCATGTGACATCGTCTGACATGTCTGGCATCCAATCAAAAACAACGCCACCATATCGGCACTATGAATTGCAAATAAATTAAAAATACGTCATACGATTGTTTTGACTTCGGAGTCTGATGCACTGATTTCTTATCAGAAATAATCTGCTGACAATATACTCTTGACAAAAACCTCATTTGGTTATGAGCCTTTAGTGACATGCTTAGTTGAGGAGCTTACCGGTCTTGCAGTCATTGTTACGGACCTTATTATGATTATTTTCAGGGTAGAAATCATCTCTCGTATTGGCACGATGACCACCATCCTGTGTTTATCCTAATTTATTTCACTAATATGTCATTTCAATAGCGATCTCCTTTCCTGCCACATAATTTATCACACAATCCATACTTTATTTGTTTGGCCTTCCTCGAATCTTATTACCACATATTCACATGTTCATCATTCCGCCGCATCAAATTCCCATAATAAGACAACTGGTTTCCTCATAACTTTCTAGTCACTCGTGACTTTCAGACTTCTTTTTACAAACTCGTTAAAATTCTCTCGTACTCATATGTAGTTATAATATTAGCCAGTCATTAAATTGGTAGCGGTACCGATTGGACGGCGAGCGTTGGGTGGCTCGCTGTCCGATTACCACCAGGCCCGGGTCGATGGCGCGTTGTGTTTCACGCGTGCCTCAAAGAGATGTGAGCATAGAAGACGGGGCCCGCTAGGGCCAGAGCCTGCCAGGGTTACGGAATTTGTTCGAAAGAGTCACCGCGGCCCTGGAACGCAAAAGGCTTTAGAAGGAACACGGATGGGTTTTAGTCAGTAAGAGTCTGAAACGCCCTTCCGCTCCACCCAGAGCGGAAGAAGTCATTTGTTGATTTCCCATACTTAAAAAACAAAAGCGGTGCCGATAGCCCAGATTTTTTTTTGATGGGAAATCATCAAATGACTTCTTCCTTTCTGAGCCGAGCGGAAAAGAGTGTCAGACTCTTACTGACTAAAACCCAAATGCCCCAGATGTCTTTCGAACAAATCCGCAACCCTGCCAGGCAATAGGCCATAGCGGACCTATACCTATGAAATATTTTAACGACAGTCTCTTCCACTTAAACGGTAAAGCTGTGTTTTTTATACCATAGGCCGCCGACCAATTTCATGGTAAGTGGTACCACCAAGATCGATAATAGCAGGGGTACCACAGACTCGTTGTCTACGCTTTCGAAGAGGCTCTTATGAATTAATGTATGTATCTTGCTAATAGAAGAAAGATGGGACGTCTGTTTTAATTCGTTTTCTTGTTAACGTTTTTAAACAATTACATATATCATGGCCCTCTTGACTGGTGGTTGGTTTCGCCCTCGTGACCGAATTAATTAATCCCACGAGAACCCTCTTAGGACATAAAATAGTATCCTACATATATCGTACCTGATCTAGGCCATGGCCTATCTGTGTGTGATTTTTTTTTAGCCGTTGATGCATGGTTTAGTAGCAAACATCAGATTTTCACATTGATAACATTTATTGTAATTTATGTAAAATGATTAATATTGTATCCTCGATATTCTTGTGGTCGGAAGTTGTGCCACAAGCGCTACTGCCCAACATGAGATCCTGCGTCCGATTTCCAAGTCGGGCAAAGTGTTATGGAGTTTTTCCATGCCGAATGACCCAGTAGTAGCCAAGAGTTTGGATTTTAGCCCGTTTGATGGCAATAGGAATTATATACATTGTCAAAAGTCATTTATTCAAATTAGGCTGAGTGCCGGCACTTTTTGAACGTCAAAGTTCTACATAAAGACAGACCCCCAAAACGCCCGCCCGTCACCACTTCCTAGTGTTTTAGCTGGGAAGAAGAAGTGGCGCAACAAACTCCCCAGCAACACATCTGTCTGTTGAGTTATAAGAACTATCACTTATGCAAAGGTATGTAAGTAGTCTGTATTCTTACAAAGAAAACAATACAACAAAGGTAACACGTAAAAACATAAAACTTAATAATTCGCTACTTGTAAGCTAGCACACTCCATTATGCCAGCATAAACAGACAAACTCAAGCATAAAACAATATTAAATCAAACTAAATAAGCCTCCAGACATGAAGGGCGTGCCCGCTTACACGTGCAGAGGGTAGAATTTAATAAAAAGATCTGTGACTCGACGCCACAAGTGATAAACTAGGGCCATCACAATTAAACATTGAGCATATAATCGTTATAACAATAGTAAAAACCATGGCTAACAAGACGACCTTTCACCACAAGCAGCACCCGTTCACGAGCATAACGCAATGATCAGCCATTACCCCCCTCGCCATATTTGAGGGAAAGAGGTAACCCGACCCCCGACGCTACCGCAAGCAGTAAAATCTAAGGGAGCATGACGAACTTGCTGCCGGTTGCTCAGGATAGAATAAAATCAAACAACTGTCGAAGTCACTAGTTAATCACATGTTGCAATACACTCATTATAAAACATTGTTATGAGAGTATTAAGTCAATACATAAAAAAAAAACAAATAATTGACCTCTACATATAAATTAACAAATATATGAACTCATTTGTCATAAGTTAACTTTGAAAGAACACTAAAAACGAAGTATGTCTTGCGTTCAACACTGCGACCAACTATTATCATCGTCTAAATAATCATTGATTGAATAGTATGCCTTGGAACAAAGAATAGATTTAACTTTAGCTTTAAACGAGTTAAAAGGCAGCTCAAGATTAGAAAGAGGTAGCTTATTGTAAATACGGATACCGAGCCCCACAAATGAGCTTTGGACCCTTCGAAGACGATGGGATGTTGCATGTAATTTGTGCTTGTTTCTAGTGTTAAAGTTATGGATATCACTGGTTTTAGTGTATAAATGTATATTTTGCCTAATATATAATATGTTTGCAAAAATAAATTGAGATGCTACCATGAGAATTCCAATATCTTTGAAAAGTTCTCTTAAGGAAACTCTTGACCCCATCTGATATATTGCTCGTACAGCCCGTTTTTGTAACACAAATATATTTTGTATGTCTGCAGCTTTTCCCCATAATAGGATACCGTAAAACATAACGCTATGGAAATAACTAAAATAGACTAACCGAGCTAAGCTGAGTGGTTGTGGTGGCTCAGGTAGTGGATTCAAATATGTGCAGAACATTCATATTACCAATAAACAATAAATTTGCATTGATTTTTAAAACCGTTCATTTCATTTTTACTCAACTTATCATTATTTATATTAAAAATAAGTTGTAGGTATTTATATTAATTAAATTTTTTCCATCCTTATTAAAAAATTGTTCTTGTAGTCATGGCATTCGAATTAATTACAGGGTGTATATACATGTTTTGCAAAAAAAAGGGTCTTAAACTATAGAAATTGCCCTTGTATGTGCAGAACTGGTTTTTACTGCAGACGTTTATTGCCAGGCTATTTAATAATGGGTTGTTTATATTTTTGTTTTAAGGGGTGTAACTATGGAGTTCCACCCCTTAAAACCAAAACAAAATTAACTTCGTTAATAACTCGAACCCATAATTGTAATTAAATGAGGCAAAAGATGGCTGAAAAAAACTTTCATCCTAGAGCTCAATTTTACAAGTATAAAAACAAAAGAGTTATTTACGAAAGCTTTTTTTTATGTTTTGCTCATAGCCAAACGTATGGGATTTGGAGTTATGCCCTTTGTAACAGAAAGCGTCGATATTATAGTATAGGTCGTCGTAATAAAGCGTCGATATATATCGTCGATATGATTGATTATTATAGGTTTTTTTATTAAATAAACTTCTAAGATTATTTTTCCGTTCTGATGACGGTTCACAAAAAAAAAAAAAATGCGAATTGATATTGAGTCAAATATTGTTTATTTTTGTAAAGTCAGTCAGATGAATCAGTAAGGGTATCTTCTTCCTGTGTCCAGACGGTACATTCCAGATCTAAAAATGAAGAAAAACCATTGAGTGAGCAAAAATACAAAAGAAAACAAAGTAAGTACCGAGGTTGTTTCATAGTTTTTAGTCATTAGGTGAAGTCTTAACTAAGTGTATTGGGAGATAATTATTAGTATTGTAACAACTTCACTAATAAACAGTTACAATAAATGATGTCAGTGTTAATAACAATCTCATTGGGTATCAGTTGATTCAACTCACCCTGTCTTCCTCAAGTCATCGTTGCCCATACGGAGTTCAGCACCACGGCAAGTGTTCCAGGTTATTTGTGAGCTGGAGGTACACAGACGACCGACCAAGTGGTTGTATGTCACGGTGGCAGCGAACAGTTCCCAAGCACGGTTGTGGTTGCAGAGGTTGGTGAGGCAGCCAGGCTGGGAGATACCACCGTTGGGGTAGAAGTCAGCATTGGCAACGTTGGAACCGATACCAAGACCGCCGACGGTGTATCCGCCATCGGTGTGGATAGCCTCGACGTAGACACCGTCACTGGCCCTGACGCGGTTGGTGTTGTAGTTCCATAGGGGTCCAGCAGGGTCCAAAGCTAGAAAACGAAACAGTGTAAGTTAAGTGATACAACTTTCAACACCCAGTGCTAGACCAGAACAATAAAAGGGATAAAAATATGCATACCAGTAACACGAGCGACTCTTCCTCCAACTTCCCTGCCAGCGTTACCTACAAGGTGAGCACCCAAACTGAAGCCGACAAGGTGCATTTGAGTGAAAGCCTGTCCGGTCACTCGGTTCAAGAAAGCCAGGAACTGTCCAAGTCCACGGCCTACGGCGGGTACACCTCTAGCTGCGGTGGCATAGTCTGATAGCGCGAGTCTTCTCCAGTCCAGGACAATGACGTTCACGTCACTCTTTCCCAAGTAAGCTGAAAACCAGTTACATTTATATTTTTATGTTTAGTTAACTGTGGAAGTTATATAAATGTACATTTAATTAATTTTTGTAAAGCACTATGTACAGTTTACAATAAAAAAATTAAATTTACAATGTTTTAAAATCAGTACAAGTAAAATATTAAGTTTCTCATAAAGTACCAAGCATAAGTAAGCTTAGCAGCTTTGATGGAACACAATGGAACTGTTAATTATTTGTTGATAAAACCATTCTTACCATCCCTGATAGTGGGGTTGATGTCGGTGTATTGGTTGCTAAGCCAGCCGTGAGCGATAACCACGGTGGGAACATTGGCGTTGAAGTTCGAGTTGGTAACGGAGTTGACGTTGTTGATCGTCAATGTTTGCGAAATTCTTTGGTTGCGTCTGTAATATTTTGGGAGCTATTAGTATTGGGCCGCCTTAATTTAGATAGAGAACGGTGAAAATCTTTTGTTACTTCAAACGAAATCATAATTGCCTTTGTTATTAGAAAACATAATTAGACGAAGTGATTAACAAAATGTTTACCTGGTGTATAACAAGTATCGGTTGTTGGCTGGGTCCCTCTGGATTTCATTAAGGAGTTCCATGTCAGGTTCAGCCTCGAGGTCTACGGTGTGCATGACACCCTCGCCATCGGGGAATTCGATGTATCGTGGGTACACGCGGTCCTCAGAGTAGTCCGATGTCAACGGCACCGCTGATGCGGTATACACTGAAAAAAGAAATTCGTTATTAGCCAATAGTTTTGTGGTATTATATCGGGACAAAGAGAGCGCCCCTTTATGATAGAGATTTTTCTCGTGTCTTTTTGGACTTTATCTGTTTATTTGGTCTTACACTGTTCGTTTAGCTCTTGTGTTTTAACAGTTTAGAATTACAATTTAATTTGAAATCATATTGTATTGCAAACATTGTATCTTTCGTAATAATATTTTTGAATGAATACATTTTTCACTACGATTTATTTTTGCAAAAGTTTCACATGTTATATTTTATTTCTTAATAAATCAGTTGCTTCCATGCTGGTTTCCTTCAGTGTTGTTTGATTAACTTCAAATAAATCACAAAATATCAACAACAATCATATTATATACCAATAAAACCAATAAGAACTACCAATACAAACTAAGATTTAATTCAAGAAGTTACCTAAATTATCGTTTCAATAAACTTACCCGTTGCAAATAACAAACACAAGATAGTCTTCTGCATTGTGACAACAATTAGAAGCCAGTCCTGTTTCAACAAAACGTATAGCTATTTATGCTCCAATTTTATCAGCATAGAAGTCACGATTGATTGATACTGACTTTTTATCGCTTATTTTTAAAGATTCGAGAAGTTTATTAATGACTGATGGATTGTTTTTGTCTCAACTATCAGCATTATAGAACTTATTACACGATAAAACAAGATTTACAATCCTTTCGATCAAAATTTGACTGGATTTCTCATAATAGTATGGATTGCCATCACTGGCACACATCAAGCTACCCGAAACTGTATTTTTTGCCCCTATTAACCTTATAGCTAATGTTTCAGTAATAAAGTTGAAAATCTATGAAAGAAATTTGACAAATTGTTGTAGCTTGATGTGTTGGCGTCTGTACCTCATCCGATTTATGTGGGAAGGCAGTTGCATCTGTTTGGCACTGAAAGGAACTGCTCACTTTCATTTACAAACCCAAAATTATATTGCTCCAGATCGTGATTTTAGTGCTTTGTGTAGCATATTTGTCTGCTGCTAACTAACAAGTAGGTACCGCTATGTTGCTATGTTGTATCGATAGGTTAAATTGCTTTGATCATGTTGCTTGCAAAACTAGATTTAAACATTTCGATTTAAAATAATCTGAACCTGCACTATGCTGTAGAGTAAAGCCAGCTAAGTTATGGAGTCTATGTATTCTTTCAGACACATGATACATTATTCAAAACTTAAAACTCAAAGCATTTATTGCAATTAAACCATTACAGGCACTTTGGAATTGTCAAGGTCGGTCAGTCCAAAGAGATGAAGCTATTTGCACGTTCCAAAGCGTAGGTCTCATGCAAGAAACTCCACGGACACTCTTTTGAATCAATATATTTTTTAAATTATATGGTTACATCATTCGTATAGAAATTTTACAAATATATACGTGAGAACGATGTAGAAAGACTTACACGATCAAGCGACCGGAGTTAAAAAACTAAAATAAACCGTGGCAGCTGAGAAATAACCAGTCCTAGCTGACGGCGCCGGCTCAACAATATGACGCTTGCGCTAACACCATTCAGCTCAATCACTTTGAAGGGGCCAAATGATCCAGCACCATTAGCCAGACTTTTAAGTGAGCATGTAACTAACATAGACTAGTCTCGCGGTGCCAATTAGTAAATTGGCAGATTTTCCTAACAGCATATGATGCTGAGCTTAGCCGTCCAGCAAGAGATGACAAATGAGGACCCCAGTGTAGCCTTGAGTCAAGCGTAATCCCCCGTAAAACCGTTCTACCGACGAAATCAAGTTTCTTCCCGTGCAGTACTATGTCACTATCACTACATTTGACATTAGGTAAGGCAAATCTTATGCACTTCGTTTTTTTCCTATTTAAAACCAAATCATTAGCAGTGAACCAATTTGGGACCTGCAGAAGAGCGTTATTTACGTCGTCAAGATTATTACTACGTTTATTTATTTTAATAAAATCATAGAAATGTCGTCGGCAAACAAGACCAGGTTTAGCTTGTTTTGCAATTAATCATTTATATAAACAAAAAATAAGAAAGGACCCAAAATCGAGCCCTGCCCCATTTTTACGTTAAATCCCGAGGAATTGACACCGTTTCTTTGAACTAATTTGGAACAAACAAACAATCTTCTTGTGAAAAACAGAGCATTATGTAAATAAAAGATGTAGAATATTGGGCCGAATCATTTATTATGGTTCAATAATTTTGTTAACTGCATCGAATTAGTAAGGGTATCTTCTGCCGGTGTCCAAACGGTACATTCCAGAACTGAAAATGAAAGAAAATTTTGTTGAAATATTGTGTGAAACATGCAAACTAACATGAAATGAATACCGTAATTCTGAAAACGCTCAGTTTTTGAGACTTTACAAAAACAATATACATAATTTGTTCAACGGAAGAGTATTAATTGTACTCGTACAACATTGAGAGCTAAAATATAAAAATAATGTGCTGACAGCGTATAAAAATTTACATAGTTCGTATGGGTAACGCTACTATAATACTAAATAAAATCACTTGACTATCTTTTGGTGTAACTTACCCCGACTTCCTTAAGTCATCGTTGCCCATACGGAGTTGAGCACCTCGGCAATTGTTCCAGGTCAGCTGTGAGTTGTTTGCGCACAGACGGCCAACCAAGTGATTGTGTGTCACGGTCGCAGCGAATAGTTCCCAGGCACGGTTGTGGTTGCAGAGATTGGTGTAGCATCCAGGCTGGGAGATACCACCGTTGGGGTAAAAGTCAGCGTTAGCAACGTTGGAACCGATACCGAGACCGCCAACGGTGTAACCGCCATCAGTGTGGATAGCCTCGACGTAGACACCGTCACTGGGCCTGACACGGTTGGTGTTGTAGTTCCATAGAGGACCAGCAGGGTCCAAAGCTGGAAAATAAAAGTCGAAATTAAAAAAAAGATGTTTTCTAAATCACAATAATGAATAAAGTTAATATACGGCTAAAATAATCACTGATAATAAAATTTTCCCTAATCACTTTGTTGTTAGCTGATTTCGAATCAGCAATCAATAGCGAAATTGTAAGATATATTTATTTAATCACCTGTGACACGAGCGGCTCTTCCTCCGAGTTCTCTGCCAGCGTTACCAACAAGGTGGGCGCCCAAGCTGAAGCCGACAAGGTGCATTTGGTTGTAGTTCTGTCCAGTCACTCTGTTCAGGAAAGCCAAGAACTGACCGAGACCACGGCCAACGGCGGGAACACCTCTAGCCGCGGTAGCGTAGTCAGACATTGCCAGTCTTCTCCAGTCTAGCACAATGACGTTCACGTCACTCTTGCGCAAGTAAGCTGAAATTGAATAAAAAGTGTTATCGTCTATGTTCTAGAAAATTTCTCATTCCGAATATTTTTTGGCAACACGAATCGTTCTTAACTTCTGTGCGACCATTCATGGCAGCTGTTATATTTAACTTATAGGTCTTACACATATAGGGTTGTAAACTTTATAAACACTATGAAATCAATAGTAATATCGCTTTTGGTGAGCCTTCTAAATTATTTAGAACCTGTGTAAATATAGAAAAGTCAGTTTCACGTCTAAATAAAGTGTGGTCATTTGCATGTTTGTAAATGGTATTCTTGATCTATATGAAAATATTAAAGCTACACTTTTCCTGAGCATGTGTCTTAAAATAACTTTATAATTATTGTTTTAAACATATGTTGTCCCACTGCAGAACAAAGGCTTCCCCATACTTCCACTTCTCCTAGTCCACTGCGATCATCAGTCAGTTCTTCAGGGAGTCCAGCTCATGCCGATTCTCTTTCTGAACCTGCCGCGTTGCCGTTTTTAGAATAACTTTCATATCGGAAAAAATCCGTAGGGTTATTATTTCAAGAAGTATGTACTTACCATCTCTGATGGTGGGGTTAATGTCAGTGTGCTGGTTGCTGAGCCAGCCATGAGCGATGACTACGGTGGGCACACGGGCGTTGAAGTTCGAGTTGGTGACAGAGTTGGCGTTGTTGATTGTCAATGTTTGCGAAATTCTTTGGTTGCGTCTGTAATCATTTTGAAGAGGGTGAATTTTCTGTTCGACTTCGTTTTGGATTTCGGAGTAGAAGGAAAAGCAAGTAATACTAAGTCATTTGACGTTATGCTTGGTAGTAAGCTATATTTTGTTCGGGTATGATTGTTATCTATTGAATTTTTTTTTAACTTTATTAAGTACAGCTCTTTTGAAATCTATGTAAAAGATATTTGACAAAATTATAAAGACTATCAAGAATTGCAGTTGATATCTTGGCATGAGATTTTACCTGGTGTACAGCAAGTACTGGTTGTTGGATGGGTTCCTTTCGATCTCACTGAGGAGTTCCATGTCAGGTTCAGCCTCGAGGTCAACGGTGTGCATGACACCTTCGCCATCGGGCATCTGGATGTACCGGGGGTACACGCGGTCCTCAGAGTATTCCGCTGTTAACGGCACCGCTGATGCGGTGTATACTGAAAAGACAAAAACAATTCAAAATATTAATCAAAACAGATTTTAATGATGATCGCAGTTACCTACACACAAAAGGAATCACTACAGAAAATACATTTAAAGTTATCACAGTAAAAATCCTACCAATCTGGTAGACACTTTTAAGTGAATGTTAGTTTTCTAAAATAGTTTTGACTGATCGTATGTACTTTTTATTCATGTTTAACTATAACCCAAGCAATTTTCATTGTAACATAGTCATTAACATCAGTAATTTTAAGCAGGAAATTGATAATTTTCACCAAATTAATCACAAGATAATATTATGCCTCATTACAGTATCTAAATAGTATTATGGGATATCGAACAGTTATTCAATTAGCATCACTAGGCCGAATTTTTTTATCCATAGTTATCCATTGGTTACCAATTATAGGCCCCTAAATTTCATTAGTGTTTGTTTTTCGATCAAAATTTAGATAGACCAATGGTAAAAAAACATTACTTTAAAACTATTATAAAGTTAATAACTCACAATTGTTAGAAAAACGTACCTTGACGGCAATGGGTAACTACGGACCAAAAAGCTCGCATTTAAAGTTAAAAATACGCACTTGTAGAGATAAAAAAAACTCGCAAATTCAAAATAACCAATTGGATTATAACATAATTTTACTGTTATAACACTAAACATTGTTTTGGTTTAAATCATGCTATTGTAATAGCAGTAGCAGATATGTTTTAAATTGATAATGTGCAATGTTCGATTTTGAGAATAAAATAAAAGAAACTTACTCGTAACAAGGAGCAAACACAGCAGGGACTTCTGCATCTTGTAAGGAGCTTGAAGCTATTCCAATATTTCACTCACACGACAAGTATTTATTTTACAATTTTATCAGTGATGAGACACCTTTTAATTGTTATCTTATTTTTGAAGAAGATTACCAAAAATTTCCAACGAGCTGGGGCTACTGAAATTATAAAAAAATAGATAGTGGAAATTTATCAGCTTAAGCCGCAGGGGGGAGGTACTTGTGAATATCTTGTCATTGTTACTAGTGATGGTCCGAAGATACACACGCCTAAACGCGTTTTGCATACTATTGTACTGTTTGGCGTACTGTTATTAAAAAAACATACAACTACAATAAAAGTAGGTACAGTGAACAAATGAGCTGGATACACAGGCAATTCAATTCCGCTAGTAATCATGTAGTGAAACGGGAAAAATGTGGCGATAATAGATAATTTAAACAAAAGTTTCTAACATCTTTATTTACCTCTATATGAAATATTGGTCTGTATTCTTTGTTATTGTGCAATGTGCATGTCAATTTTGAACCTATGGCCTGCGTAAAGGAGCCATCGCTCAAAAGCAAGTTGCAAGTTGCCTGGATACCTATCGCTTTTGTCGACAGTACAGTTTCGTCGTCAGTGTCGTACTCAGAACTATACCTATGTCGGGGTAAAGTTCAAAACTCAAAAACTGGCTCGAAGGTTTTTCAGCGTGAACTAAAAACACACAGGCTTACACAGGAGTGAACCTGATCCAATGCAAATGGAAATTAACGTCAATGTTGCTAATATACCTACGCGCAACCGGAAAGATTTATTATTTTACTTCAAATACAATACAGTAATAGTTATGGCGGCACGACTGAAATAAGGAAAATTCCACTTAATTGTGATAACTCGTGACTAATCTGAAAGACGTCTTGTTGATCACTATTCAATAGTTGCTAATGCTTGGTTCCAAGATAATACGCCAAACTAAAAGACTTGTGGTAGGACTGGGGAGTTGAATAGAATAGTTTCCATGAATGGCGATATACGTCCTGAACTCTGACGTCATAGTCAAAGTAATATTTATCATCGCCAAGCTTTTTCCTGCGGGTTTGCTCTCCTCACAAGAATCATGCATTTTTCAGCAATGGTAAAATAGTTCTAGCCTACCTAGGAAGAGTTGGCAAGATGGTTAGTATCCATTACGTTCGCGAACCTCTTGAGCTCCGCGCTCCTACAACTGCTCCACATAGTAGATACGTTTGCGAACCAAATGCGAACCAAGTTCGCAAACATATCACATGTGTGTGGCAAAATGACCTGATTTGGGGGAGGGGGAGAAAAAATGCTATCCACAGCACACGCACATCATGAATTTCAAGAAGTTTATGCATATGCGGTAGCGATCACAGAAATGCCAAAATGATTTGGTTCCGGCTCCTAGGCGCCGTAGACTTACATGTTGTATCCCTCCTAGCCTGCCAGGGTTGCGGAATTTGTTCGAAAGAGTCACCGCGGCCCTCAAAGTCAAAGTCAAAGTCAAAGTCAAAACGTTTATTTCAATTAGGCCATTAAACGGCACTTTTGAACGTCATCGTTTACAGTTCAGTAAAAATAATAGAATTTCATTAATAAAGTGACTCTACTGTCCATTCGGAAAGGTAGATTCTTATGGAGAAGAACGGACAAGAAACTCCATAGTTACTCTTTTCAAATAATGATTTTACAAAATTTGGTTTACAAAAATTAATTTAATATTATGTGAGGACGATGCACCCAGAGTATGCTACTTATAAGAACAAAGTATCACCAGCAGAGGTAAACTTATTCATTTCCTAAAGAAATTTAGGTAAATGGTACTCACATATTTACAAACATTGGAACCATTAATTAAACAACAGTGTGTGAGTCAACAGAAAAATACAAACACAAAAAAGAAACAGTATATCTCTAAAGTTAATACATAAATCAACCAGTTTGACCTTCACCCTTGATTGTCTTATGGAGCAGGACCAGCATGTTTCCAAGCATTCTTATCCTGAATGTAATCTTCTAATTTGTAATATACAGGTTTTTATTTTCAGCCCCACACTAGGATTTTTTCTTGTATTGTTGGTGCGTTTAGAAACATATAACTCACATACACAAACAATGAGTTGATTGAGGTTGAGTTGATCGATGCAGCTACATATAGTTTTGGCCGAAAGGTGTGCTGTATCGGCGTTTCCGTGGCCGGCTACGCGAACACGAAGCCGTCACTTAGTGTGCAGTAGTTTTTAAGTTTGTTGTTTAAAATATTATAATGTATTAGTTTATAGTTATTGGGTTTTATGAGACATAGTTTGCTGATAAGGGATAAAATAGTAAACGGAAAATAGTAACAACATGTTCAAAGAAGAATGATTATGTCTCACCCAGACGCTTTCACAATTGAGACCCATTGTAGTATTTTTTTTTCATCTGGATTAGAAAATGAATTTGTTCTTTTCAATTTCAGCAGTCAATCGCTCAACCACTGCGCCAACCGTGCCGTCTTAATTCATTATCAACAGAAGGGATAGACCAACATAGATTTTTTCATAACGACCGCTGCCGAAGTTTGTCGACAGCATAGCGAGTTCACTTCGGTCGGTCTAGACGTGCGGTCCTTACTGTAAAAGTTGATGTAGACCACTTAGAAACTCTAAACAAAATTACAAGTTGGTATATTATATTAACGATTGTAAAAAAGTTCAATGCCAAACATTTTGGACGTTTGACACGTTTTTAAGCATGTCATTGATCTAGACTTCTTAGTGCCAATTACTATTCGACAAATGTTTGACAACGTTCGCAACATTCGCATTCGCGTCCCAGTCGGGAAAATGAGGCTTTTCTGACAGTTTGCCATATTTGAGAACAAAAAAAAAACTAGAATTGGCACTCTTGATGCTCTGATAGCTTTACCATTCTGTAGTAATAACGCTCAAGTATAAGCCTTAGCAGTAGATATGAGCTTTAGGCAGTACCACTACAGAATTCCAGGTAGTAGTAGTCCATAAGTCAATACTAAAGAAATATGTAGGTACATTTTTAATAGTTAGTATATTATTAGTAGTTTACGCATATTAATGTAATTGAACCTCTCCAATAACAGTTTTTAGACAAAATGTAGACACGAATTAAGGCGATGTTCTTATCTGCCGAGCCTCGTCCAACCACCAAAAATAGTAAAATTAGTGATAGATAGCATACTCTGGATGTATCGTCCTCACATAATATTAAATTAATTTTTGTATACCAAATTTTGTAAAATCATTATTTGAAAAGAGTAACTATGGAGTTTCTTGTCCGTTCTTCTCCATAAGAATCTACTATTCCGAATGGACAGTAGAGTCACTTTATTAATGTAATATTATTATTTTACTGAACTGTAAATGCTGACGTTCAAAAGTGCCGTTTAATGGCCTAATTGAAATAAACGTTTTGATTTTGACTTTGACTTTGACAACCAGGTTCAGCTAAGTACCAGTATTTTTATGGAGGGACTGTCTATCTGACCTTAATAACCCAGAAACTAGACAACACGTATAATAAATAAGCGGTATGCTTATTTATTTATGATACATAAGATATACATAATAAGCTCTATTATAGATACATAAATACAAACATACCAAGTATACAGGCAGAAAAAAATAAAATGATTACTTTCGATAATGACAGCAACAGGTTATGTCCTTTTACAAGTCTTCTAAAAGCAGGTAACGACTGAGCGCGTCTTACTGGGACTGACAATGCATTCCACAGACGAGCAGCCTGTACAGAAAAGGATTTATCTAAGAAAGTTGTGCAATGCATTGGCATTTTAGTCGTAGGTTATCTGATGACTACAGGAGAAGGCGCCCCGGGCGTCGGGAGTCGCAGGGCGATCCCCGGCCACAGTAGGCGCGGGCCTGCGGACGGTGAGCGTTGGGTGGCTCGCTGTCCGATCACCACCAGGCCCGGGTCGATGGCGCGTTGTGTTCCACGCGCGCCTTAAAGAGATGTCAGCATAGAAGATGGGGCCCGCTAGGGCCAGAGCCTGCCAGGGTTGCGGAATTTGTTCGAAAGAGTCACCGCGGCCCTGGAACGCAAAGGGCTTTAGAAGGAACACGGATGGGTTTTAGTCAGTAAGAGTCTGACACGCTCTTCCGCTCTGATTGGAGCGTCAGTCATTCAAGTCATTTGATGAAATCCCATCCTTAAAAAAAAAAATATATCTGATGACTTCAGAAATTTAGTGTGGGAATCACAGATAAACTGGATACGTTTCTAAACGTAAAGAGGGGTTTACGTAAAGTACCTATGTCGCAGCTCCTGTATACTAAGTATGATTTACTGGAATTACTTAATCGTTTCCTATTCACAGAACGCCAGGAGCCTGCATTTCCAAGAGCATATTTTCTCCGCTTACAATCCTCAATATAAAACTTTCTTATTTTATTGATTTCAATATGTCACGGAACTCTGCACGAGACAAATTTCTTTTCAAAATCAAATTTCCGAGCTACGAATGGCGCATGAGTTGAACTTGTGCCAATATTTTATTTAAATCACCTAAAGTTTCTTCGCTCACCAAGAAACATTGAACGGTTTTATATAAAATACCGTTTTCTTTTTGAGAACGGTATTTTATAGGTATCGGTAGCATTGTATAAAGTGATTATAGAAGGCTGTCTGTATGTATTTGTGTTTTGTTTTGGTTTAATCAATTCAGTACTCCAAATATTGTTTAGAATAACAAATGTTTACACGCGGGATGGTAAACAGTGCGTAACTGACCGGTATAGTGGAGAACAAACGAACCTCTATTGGAATACGGTAGTAGATATGTTAAGTTTACATAGAACATTGTTATTTACAGAAACAGATAAATAATTAATTAACTATATACACTAGAAATAAAAATAAAAACTCCTTACTAAACTAAACCTAAAATATGGCGTCAAAAAATTCATCCGCATCGCTGTTGACTGGAAGTGTAGCCAAAAGACTGTCGGCATTGCCACGTTGTATGGCAATGCTTATTCTTTGACCAAGGTGAAAGCCAGCCCTTGGGTTACGCAGAGAACATTGATCTAAATATACGCTAGTAAATGATTTTTTACTTAAATTAGTGAAATCTGACAACTAAAGGACGGTAAAAATCTGGCAAGTTTATTTTTCGTTTTGCTGAAATACTTTTCAAGCTTAAAATACAATTCAAATGCACGTGTATTGCGCTCCAGACGACTAATTTGCCTCCGTTTTATTTATTTATTTAATATTTATTAAAACTTTATGCACAAGTAAAATCACTGTACAAAGGCGGACTTAATGCCTTAGGCATTTTCTACCAGTCGACCTTAGGGTGGTGCAAAGACAACATGGCAGGTGCAACTTAAAAAACAATAACTAAAAATAGAGAGGAGAAAAATAAAATAAACTTATAAATACATAGATACATACATACACTTAAACAAAGTTATTAAGAAAAAACGAATCCAACGAATTAACGCTGTGATGATTCTACCAACTTCTTGCGAATGTGCTCACGTGCCTTCACATGTTCAGAGGGAGCGCATTCCAAAGGAAAATTGCTTGAAAAAAGAAAGAGGAGCGGATGAACCCAGAGCGGTGAGAGGGACATCGTAGAAGGCGATTATTGGTAGAGCGAAGATTTTTACTGTGGGCAGAAGAAATGAATTGAATTTGTGAAGTTACATAAGAGGGAGACGAAGGATTATTAAGAAAAGAAAACAGACTAGTTAAGGCCCTCAGCGCTCTCCGCTGACGAAAGGGTAACCATTTTAATAAATAAGTATAGTATAGTGTTGTAGTAGTAGTAAGTATTTTTAATTCTTCAATCAATGTTTTAATCATTTTAACTAATTATGTTATTATCTGCGCATAATTTAGTGCAGGCTGTGCTTCTCTGTAAGTGATGAGGCATTTAGACTTAAGTTTGCAATGTACAAATTTTAAAGCTTTGATGTACTCATTGTTGAGAAGCCTATAATAAATAAATAATTAAATACAATGAATACAAGCATAGTTTTCTCTTACCGTTAGCCTTTTATTGATCACTAGCGACCCGCCCTGGCTTCGCACGGGTATTATGAAAATCGCTTTTTAGACACTTGGCAAAACATTGACGTTCTACAATATTTATAATTTTATTTATATTATAATTTATACTATATCATCTAAAATTCTATACTAATATTATTAACGCGATAGTTTGGTACATTAATAATACATATTACTATAGAAGTGTACATACGTATTGATAGTATTTTTTTTTAGTATGTGAAATCATCAAATGACTTCTGCCGCTCTGGGTGGAGCGGAAGGGCGTGTCAGACCCTAACTGACTAAAACCCATCCGTGTTCCTTCTAAAGCCCTTTGCGTTCCAGGGTTGCGGTGACTCTTTCGAACAAATTCCGCAACCCTGGCAGGACGATAGATAGTATAGATGTTTGTTACTCAATCACGTCAGAACGGCTGGACGGATCTTGATGGAATTTGGCAAGCAACAGAGGTCAATTATAATCTGATAACACTGTTTATCCCGGGAGTATGTTTCCTTGAGATAATTTTCGACATTCACGCGGGCGGAGCCGCGGGCGGAGCCGCGGGCGGAGCCGCGGGCGGAGCCGCGGGTGGCAGCTAGTGTGTTGTACATTTCTTTCCGAAGAAATTCTCTAAATTATATTGAAAACTGCATTAAAATTCGTTGCATAGATTAAAAGATCTAAGCGTACAGAGGGCAGACGGTGGGAAGCGACTTTGTTTTATTATATTTAAGAGATAATGTACCTACTATTTGTTTTCCCATGGGAGTAAACATGAAATACCAAAAAAAACAGTTTCGCTGAAGGTTGTTCATTATGATGAGAACAATGGCCGTTTAACGATACAATAAACAGAAACTAAGGTTGATAACTGATTATAATTAAAAAAGATCTTTCGTAGAGTATTCATTAGAGAAGGTAAATTAGTGTGTAGGAAGTTAACTCATAATATAACAGATAACAAATGAATTCAATATTGATCACCGGCACATATTTAATCGTAATGCCAATTAGGTCTAATCAATTGATAAATAGCATTGAAATATTCCATTTTAGTTGAAGTAATTAAATTATGTAATATGTGGGAATTGGTTTAACAAAGAACTGATGATAAGGTTCATCGTTGTATTTTATTTGATTATGTTGATAAACAAAACTTCATTCATACAAGACCCAAGACAACATGGAGGTAAGTAGTTTTGTTAGAGCTACCAACAAGAAAAAAATATTTTTATTTCTAAAGGATTATAAAATTAAAATTGACCAACCAAATCGAGTAAAACTGATCATTATTAAGCTGTCGTTTTTAGGGTTCCGTACCCACAGGGTAAAACGGGTCCCTATTACTAAGACTCCGCTGTCCAACCGTCTGTCTGTCTGTCCGTCTGTCATCAGGGTGTATCTCATGAACTGTGATAGTTAGACAGTTGAAATGTTCACAGATGATGTATTTCTGTTGCCGCTATGACAATAAATACTAAAAAAAACAGAATAAAATAAATATTTTATTTATATAAATTTTTATTATTCCCATACAACAGACATGATTTTTTTTGCCCATTTTTATAGATAATGGTACGGAACCCTTCGTGGACGAGTCCGACTCGCACTTGGCCGGTTTTTTTCGTATTCTATGCCCTATTTCTTTGGACTACACCGTTTCAAGACCCTTACAGCATCGTCATGAAAATCTTTTTCTTTTTTCTTTCCTTCATCCATCCATACTCACAAACAATCGCGTATACAATAGTATCTAGTAGATTTGATCAACGGCCAGGCTCAATAACGTATCTACCTTTAACCAACTGTCAAATTAACTACCAACAGTAGCCGAAATGTCATGTTTGCCTCTGTAACTTGACGTTACAGCTACTGTTGATAGCTACTTTGACAGTTGGTTAAAGGTAGATACCTTATTGAAACCGGCCATGTGCGTGTCGGACTACGCACAGTGTTATGCATAGTGTAAAGACTAATTCTCCAAGCTTGAGAAGTATTATTGATGATCGAAATAATTATATGATCCTATTATGAAACAGAAAGTCAGTGGTGCGCAATCCTATTAGCATAAACCTTATGTAAAACGCATACGATTCTTTTGTTGACAAAGTAAATATGTACAGTCAACAAAGCTGTTTGGTATACAGGCAAAAATAATATTTTTCCACTGCACTGCCAATATTTATTTCTAATGTGTGCATTATAACTTTTTAGCTTATGACATACTCACGAGTGCGGTGTACAATAATTGTCTACTCAACATACTCACAAGATAGTTTAGAAGTACTTGCAAATTAGCTGCCTGCATACCAAATAGCTTTGTTGACTGTACGTACATCTTTATCAATACTACATGTTTTACTCATCCATAACCAGATATTTCTGACATGAGTAGGTAGATAGGTATATCACTATTATCACGACAAATCTCATTTAAACGCTTATTATCTAAATACCTGGCTTAGTACAAAACTGACATATAATACTCTGATTTGGTGGACTCAAAAACCCAATGTAGGTATTATATTTCGTACTTTTCTCGAAAACGGTCAAAGGTGCATTTAGGTACGTTGCATTGAGGTCGAGATAAAAACTGTTTAATAAAACGGATCACTTAATGAGTCTAATCTTTGGAATATGTCAGTGATTAAGATTATTTAAGTGGATGGATGTGATAAATAAGAATTCGTTGGAGATTGAATACCTACGTATCGGTCGTTATGAGAGATATTACTAGTATATGCTTTGTGATTCACTCAGCTCAACGACTCATCCTCCGTCAACTAAATTGACAGTATAAGATCACCATTTGGACGCATAAAATTAAACCAAAATACTATAGAGATGTAGTTTTTTCATATTCTAAAGTAACGTGTTACGTCAAAACATTCGTGTAAGGCCCTCAGTTGTGTATTGAGTGTATACTGAACTCGAGGCGTGTAGGTATGACTCGCGTTCCGACCAATGCCGGATTAGCCATATAGCAAGAGTAGCAAATGCTACGGGCCCCGCGCATTGGGGGGCCCCGCGCTTACAAAAACATTTCGCTAAAAAACCAGCATCATGGCTCTGTCTCACACGCGAGTCCTAAGTCCTACCATACTCTGCGATAGCCGTTTTAGCGCGGCTATGACGTATATTTCCCCAAACTGTATAAGCCCCTAAATTTGTTTATTTTTTATGGTCTTACTTCGCGTACGTAAACTCTTTTTCTTTTTTTTCATTCAAGCGATCATTCCGTATGAAATCTAAGCAGCAAAATCTATGTGCTCAGGCGCTTTTTAAAGACCCCGCGGGGCGTGACAAATGATAGAGGTATCAACATCTCGACCAGCAATCAAATGATCAAATCAATATGGACGTCTCTCATGATAGTAAAATATGCCCTTTGGCATTTTTTGTTTCTTTCGTTAACGCGGTACGCGGTCACCACTCCAGAATCTTTGGACCCCATGAGTCATATCTGTTCTGCGAGCAATGTGTACTGCCACCTATGTTTTGGCGATTCTTGGTTGGTTTGGAAAATTAAAGTTATAGTTATTTTTTCATTGAAATTGACGTTTTCGACTCGATTTACGTTGTAATTTTTTTTTCTGCCTATGTGTTCGTTGCCATTATTACTGAGCCGACTGGAGCGAAATTTTATCATGACAGGGTAGAGTTCTAGTGCGTTAACTTTCTTTAATTACATTTAGAAAACGTCAGTAGGTAAAATTAAGTTTTATAAGAATAATTCTTTCAATTTTTTATAGCTATTGTAGGCGCCAGATAAATGTGCAATAACGGTAATTGATTTACATACATTTATAGACTTTCTTAATCAAAAACAGAAATAAAGACATAAAGCTGTCCTGAATTGGCTTCTATCGTGATCCTTTGCGTTTTCTAGTAATGAAAAACGGTTCATAATCCAGGTTCGGGTATCTACGAAGGGATATTAGGGAAAGGTCAATGTACTTAATTGCAAGTTTGTCTGACGCCTACCATAGTTTGTTATTATGGACTGTAATTGTTACAAATAAACCAAAAAGTTGTCTTTTATACGCGTTCAACAACAAAAAAGTAATGAGCAAAATAACAATACAATATAGCCCCGTTATATACAGGCTTAACCATTATTTAACCACTAATAGGGATGTTCCAGAATCGCCGTGGGCGAAATGCATTAATAATATTGAATTGTAAAAATAACGGCTATTTTATATGAAAAATACCTATTACAATTGGTATGTACTGCCTCATTATTTTTAACTGATTTATAGTTGATTGTAACTATCACCTTTTTTGAAAAAGGACACATTTACAAAAAAAGAAACTTTAATCTTATTTGTCATAAGCTTTAGCATTATGTTTGAAGTAGTACCGTTATGTCTTATATGTTACTAGCTTTTGCCCGCGACTTCGTACGCGCATATCCCGTTTTTACCCGTTCCGTAGGCATTTCGGGAAATCCTCTCTTATTGCTTCCCAACACTCCCCAAGGAACCTACATGCCAAATTTCAGGTTCCTACGACCAGATGTTTCGGCTATGCGTTGTCTATCAGCCACTCAGTCAGTTTCCAGTAACAGAATAGTATTGATTGATAGGCATTGGTTTTCCACTTTTAATGACTATACGGAAACTGATTCCCATATTTTGTGAAGCAAAAAGTTCTTATAATCAATGAGCAAAGTATCACAAAGTCTTACATAGCACAATTAGCTTATAACGTTCCCACTGCTAGGACACAGTGGATTTTGGCCAACAACGCAGGCTCAAAACACACAAATAATCCTCGATCAAAACCAAAAACGTGTTAATATATCTGGCTGGAACATTAAAGCCTTTCAAAGTTCAATTCCAATATATTTTATCACGTAAAGAATCCCCATGTTCTAGAACAAACTCAACAATTATTTAATTTGTCCTTGAACTGCACATTTTTCCAAGGCTTCTTGCAAGCGTGCTCGAGCTATTGCAGTCACGTAGACCACTTTAGTAAGTGGACTGTGGAACAAATGAAATTTAATTATTTCCTCTTATTACCTCTTCTTTTTTGTAAGAATAGTGTCGTGTAGAGGGTTCTTTATGCTGTAGTATTATTTCAGGGAAATAATTGTATTGGACGGGCCAACAAGAGGTTTTCACTTCTAAGAAGGCGCATTGGACTTTGCTTGTTCAACTCGTATATTTGAATTTTGACATTTTAATACGTTTTTATGTCTTTTGTTTTTCATTATGTGTTGAATGAATGAATGTGTTTTCTTTAACCCTTGGGATGCCTCGTGCCAAAATATGACGCGGTATGCCTGGTAGGGCCTGTTGGACCCGATTTTAAAATTACAATGTTTCGTACTTGTTGTGGTAATTGGTGTACCTAAACATACTTATATATATACTAGGGGTTTATTGTAGGAGTAAAAATGTGAAAAAAAATAAGAATCCATGAAATAAAAAAGTTAAGGTTTGTTGTTAGCAAAAAAGCAGGCTTTTTTACACTAATGTGAAAACAAAAGAAATCTCAACTTAAATGTAGGAAATACAAGGAGTAAGACAAAGGCTAGAGATAATACTATAACAATCAGCCCTTGTTAACGGTTAACGGTAAGCGGACGGTAACCCCATTAACGGTTGTAGCAGAGGTGTAAGGTACCTCTAAATTTGACACAGGCGCTCGGGGTTTTTATGTCTCACCATGCCAGCTAACTCCGGACTGAAGTAGTGGCTATAAGGCTTCGATTGGTTGATGATGCTCAGCTACTGAGATTGGTGGCGCAGAAACATCATATTTTAAGTAAATACGACGGTTCAAGTAACAGGGTGGGTCTGGCAGACCCTACCAGGGATGTCGAAGGTTAAAATATATTGGCAACACTTCACCAAGTTGTGCTTGTATTTTCACATTTTTTAAATGTTGTTTTCTATTTTATGTCGCAATACATAAATAGTTCATCTAAAATATTTTACTTATTCATGAGTTGGCCATCGAATTTAAGATGTGTCTAGTCTCGACTTCTTTGGAAGCTATCCGTAAATTGTTGGTCTGAGAATCCCTAATCACCCTTGAAACCCTAATTACTTTAGACTTAGACACATCGCCGACGAAACCTTAATCTTGAACATTAATAATGGCTGGCCAAATAGGTAGAATGTCGAAGTCACACACCCGACTCTTGGAGGAGCAAATAAATAATGATTTATTTGTCAATCACTTTTGTCTGCCCTTTTCTGGGTACTGGTGGGTTAAAGCTGCAGACAACATCGAATCTTGGGTTGGTCTAACAGTGTATTGAATTTGTCTAGTAGAAGGTTTCCGCAGCCGCTTGGTGTTACCAAGGTAACCGGCATAGCCTGAAGAGTTGTGCCAGTAGGTAGAGCAGATTTCGCGGATGGCCGAATGGATCTGATGGATTCTAGAGTGGTGGACATGACCTGGTTAGAACCGATGGAAGGAGAGGTCCACGTAGATGAGAGATGTCTTTTGGCTGAAATAGTGATCATGATGAAAAAGCCGATCATATACAAGGGACAACGAAATGTGGGTGTATTAATTAGAGAATATAGGTTACGTGATATATTGTTAACTCCTTTTACGCAGTTTACACTATCTGACGTCAAAGATTTCTCACAAGGGCATTATTTCGTGCAGGCGTCACTGTCGTTATAATATTTCTATTTTCGTACCTAATCCTATCGGAACGATAAAGAGAATACGATTAAATAATATCATTCATAACAACAATTATGTGCTGTTATCAAATCTAATCGCCTTGACCATATTCAAATCATGAAGACAATAAAATCTGATTGCTTTTGTTTTGTGAACTATTTAGAAACAAAAGAAAGAATAGGGTCAAGCAGAGGTTGTAGTGTTGATTAACAATGAAAATGTCGTTCTTTATTCGGTCCTTTGATCACAGGTAAATTCTTGTATTTTTAAGGAGCGTTTGCAGTCGCTTGATGTCGAAAACACCTCCAAATTAATTTATTATGGACGAGAATTGGCTTCTTACAATTGTGTATTTTTCAACCGACTTCCAAAAGAAGGAGGTTATCAATTCGACTGTATTTTTTTTTTCTCTTCACAATTGGGATATAACGTTCTTTTGCTAGATACTATTGTGAGGTGATACTTTGTTCATGTTTTGATAATGTTCTTGATAATTGGTAAGTCAAAATAAGTTATTATTAAGAACAAGCTTCTCACTCCTGTTCTGCACGATTTTTGCAACTTGACAGAATTTAGTCATTTTCTCGTCAAAACTTCTTGAAGAAATCGTAATGATGGAAAGAATATCGATCTAAATCCGTTTTGAAGTTTAATCATCGCAGACAAACATACAAAAGAGAGTTTGTTTAAGATATGTACAGATAAAAAAAAACTGAGTCAATCAATTTGATTTAGAAATCTCCCAAGGAAAAAGCTCCCCAAGTATAATCAATTTCAGAACTGGATTTCCAATCATATTTATTTTTAAAGCAGATCAAATTGCCGGAAGTACGGAAATATAAATGAAATATGCGCATATTAAAATGACAGGTAATCCAAGTGAGTTTACACAACTTTGAGGGAGAAACCAAGAAAGAATTAAATTTAGTAGAAGCTGAAAAAGTTTTGAAGTCAGTTCATCTACATTGGCTGCTAAAGAATTTCAGAATACCTACGAATTTTCAAAAGGTTTATTTTTGTATGCTAAAATGGAATCATGCAACACTAAAATTGTAACATAGCCAGTATCATATAATACCCAGGGTTGCGGAATTTGTTCAAAAGAGTTACCGCGGCCCTGGAACGCGAAGGGCTTTAGAAGGAACACGGATGAGTTTTACTCAGTAAGAGCCTGACGCGACGCGCCATGACCCTCGGCTCCATGAACGAATCGTATTTAATCATATGTTTGTTTTTGTGCATGTGAAGACGCAGACCGCTGCACGCGCCGTCTCTTTGTGAACGCAAAAAACGTCCAACGCAACGCTAGACGCCAAACTGCACGCGACGCGCGAAGCCACGCGTCTCCGTAAACGAGGCCTGACACTCTCCACCTAGAGCGGAAGAAGTCATTTGATGATTTCCCATCCCTAAAAAATAAAGAAATCATATAATACAGTAAAATCCGCTTATACATATGACATTAAAGGGAAGTGAAAAACACGTCATACTAAGCGGACGTCACACAAAGCATAGTCTTAAGCTAACTTCCTATTTTTTCTTAGAAATTTAGTGTAATAGAGAGAAACTATTTAAATTGCACAAATTGTCGTCGCAGGGAAAGGGGTGGGAATGATCACAAAAACCAGTGAATGTGTTAGAAATCATGTCAATCACTATAACTGAACATTATTCCTTAAAAATAGGTGTTAATAAGCGAAGTCGTTAAATCCAAACTTTTTATGAAGAACTTTTTATGTGAAAACGAAACTATGCACTGTATTTACTTCATAGTAAGCGGTTGGTTTCACTGTATGCTTATGCGTACATTGGACAGGTAACTTAAAAATATACTCTTTTATTTTTCCTGGGTGAAAGGTCCCTACAATTATCTGATTGGTAGACAGGTGTTCTAACTATCAGGAAACTGAAGACACAACTTCATCTCTTTATTCTTTATTGTATTGTAAAATGTTATCTTTTTAAATACTTATAATAACTTCATTTGTAGACTATAATAAACTTATAATTGAAATTAAAAACCAATATTCGTAGTGATTATAAGTAGCAAAAATAATAAAGAAATTTAAACAGGGTGGCAACTGATTAGTTTTTAATACACAAGATGGTAATTAAGATTTCTTTAGTGAATAAGTATACCTAAAACAAGATCACCTGATTGATCACCCAACCTACCTAATCTACTATTGATAAACGATAAATCATTAGCTTTATCTTTACATGGGCGCTAATTACATGTACTCAAACAGTTTTGCACCTGTTTGTATATAAATAAATTTACTAAGGTACTGGCTTATATTGGATCTTCAAAAACAACAATTTTAAAGATGCAAAGAAGAAACTTTCTTCTCTCATGTCTTTTGGGGACATAATATCCTAACTTGTCAAATGATCATGATTCCACACATGACAATATCCCTTTTTTCACAACGAAATCACAATGGCGTAGGTGTAATTATGTCATCAAAAGATTATTTTTTTATCTCGGCCCATATCTATACAACCGACTCAATGCAACCCTACCTATATATGCCCTAACATATTTAAAGTGCAAAAGTACCGTTCGCTCGTTCCTACTCTCCAAAACCTATGATGAGACTGAGGCACTGTTGAAAATTCGCTCTTAACTCTCATTCACAGCAAAGCTTATTTATATTATTTTATTGGTCCAATTTTATAACATCAATTCATATTCATTACACAGACAATCACTCACAGACATACACGACTCTCTAAAACATTTTATTTTTATTTTTAATTGCATGGTTTCTTTTAGTTTTAAGAATTGTTATTGACAATGCTGTTAAAGTAAACAACCAAATTGAAAGGAATCAACACGTAGCATATTTTTATAATAAAGTACACTTATGTAGGGAGGCAACTGTTTCTCCTTAATATAGGTTGCTCAGTAATCTAGCGAGGAGAACAGCAGCTCACCCAATAATTTGTAACATCTATGCACATTTTCTGAAATACCGTGTTTACTACAAATACCATTTTTAGAAATAAAGATATTATTATTATATTATAATTGCAAACGCCGTAAGATTGTAAGGTATCGCGTGAAGTTGTATTGCGTTGTTGATGAAATCAACAACTCTCGAATTATCAATTTTATTAAGTAATACTTTATTTGTGTTGATTGATTTTCTTCTTGTATCAACAGCTCATATGTCAGCCCAGTGCATAGCAACTTGCCCCCTGCTATAATAATGCTATCAAGATTTCGTTGTAGACGAGATAGTCGATGGGGCCGAAAAGTTCTGGAGTAGCGACCACGTACCGGAAGACGAAGCGTTGGAAGGCCTCCCATAAGTTGTACCGATGACCTGGTGAGGGTCGCAGGTAGCCGATGGATGCGAGAAGCACAAACCGATTGTTGTGGCGACACTTGGAGGAGGCCTATGTCCAGCAGTGGACGTCTTTCGGCTGATATGATGATGATGATGCTGATGATTCCATTGTGAGAGAGAAACAAAGCAAGCGAATAGCACTCATAATAACACGGCATAAGCTCTGATTCGGACAGCTCTGTTGTTTACCTCATTCAAGTCCTAGAAGGTTCAGAAAGTGGTGAGCTCGCCGTCTGCAGGCTCGCGCCTACGGTGGCCGGGGATCGTCCTGCGACTCCCGACGCCCGGGGCGTCTTCTCCTGTAGCGGCGGTTGGGGCGAAGGCCTTGCCTTTCCCTCGCGCGGCCCGCCTCCTCCTTCGCTAGCATTACTGCTTCGCAGAAGGAGTTGACCGCTTCCCAAGCCTGCTCGCTCCAGACCATGGATTCAACTAGGGCTGGACGCGAGAGGTCGCCGCCGCCGATCGCCTCGATGAGGACACGGCAGTGCTCCGCCCAAGCAGGGCAAACCTCCAGCGTATGCTCCATCGTGTCCTCCTGGCGATCCTCACAGTGCTCACACCCGGGCGTGTATTCCCGCTTAATTCGAAACAGGTACCTCCCAAAACAGCCGTGTCCGGTAAGTACCTGCGTCAGGCGGAAGGTGAGGACGCCGTGGCGCCTCTCTAGCCACTCCTCAAAGAGTGGCCTTACCGCCGCAATTGTGGCGTGCCCAGGGTTAGATTAGACCTGCAGCGACCAACGTAAACCTTTTAAGTTCATCCCTTTCTCTATCACTTATTGAAAACGATATCAAAATCCGTTGCGTGGTTTAAAAGAAGTATCTTGAGGAACATGCAGAGGAAGACAGCTATTTTTTTTCATACTCTTTAGAGAACATAGAAAAGAAGATTAGAAATACTTGAGAGCAAAGTTCTGCGTAATTTAAAAAGTAATAGGTACGTAACTTAACGTGATAAGGACATGAATGAACAATGAAATAACAAGTACGTCATATTTTTAATGTAACCTAATCGGATTAACAATTGCAGGGGATGATAATGCTCACATACGCTTTATCTGAGGTAGGTACGGGATATTACAACGTAGGTAATTTAAAATCTTAATCAGTTGTTTTGTAATCCAACAATTGGCCATATTGACACCTAGAACTGCACCCACATTTTTCTGAAAAGATAAGTGGCGCCGGTGACAGAAAATTTTAAAGGAAATTGTTTGCTTGGTGTATGCGTTATGTGATGAGGAAAAAAAGGCGTGTGAATAAAAGAAAATTCTTCATAGGGTACAATGTGTTTAATGTAGTTAAATATCAGTAAGGCAAACTGCCCAACGTGTAACTGACTCGTGAAGGAGGTCCTTTAGGCGCCAATTTGGGATGTCTTAGGAAACGGCTAACCCAATACGTATGGAGTTATCTGCCTCTTCTTCGTACTGCTCTTGTCTTTTTTTTCCTATTCTCAGGTTATTTATTCCATAAATACTTAACTAACTATATACACTAGAAATAAAAATAAAATCTCCTAAAATATGGCGTCAAAAAATTCATCCGCATCGCTGTCGACTGGAAGTGTACCCAAAAGACTGGCGGCATTGCCACGTTGTCTTCAATTATATGGACAAATTCGTAGGTATATACAGCCTCTTTTTGATACTAAAACTGCTCGCTACCTGCCATATTAGAATGGATAACACTTTATTTGAAAATTGCATTAGACTCACTTCGTTATAGCACCAATATATATGTTCTAGGTGTTCACCAATATATATGTGTAGGGCTAATTTTACAAAATTAGTATTAATATGGCTGTTTGAAATATTTGCTATACAAAAGCTGTGAAACCGCCAACCTCAGGATCTCTGACTATTAAAAATTCGGCCGTTAAACAAAGTTCAAATAACCTCAAAATAATCGTGTGGCCAGTTGAAAGTTTGTGTATCCCACAAGTAATATTTCACATCAAGCAAGTAACAGGTGGGCTTAATATCGGTTAATTGCCCTTTGTTTCAACAAAATAATGATTTTAAGCCCAAGTTTGGAACAACTGTAATAACAGTGCCTTATGACTTGCTCGTCGGTAAGTGTATGGTAATATCTCAAATATTATAATAGGTGTCGAGGGTCTTAGATTTGTTTACTTTTAAGGGGCATTGTTTCCATATGTTTGCAAACTTCAGCGGAAGTTTTTTTAACTCAAAAGCCATTTAAAGTACTTTTTTTTCTCCTCAAATATAATAAAGGTCGCTGAGCAGTTTTATGTCAAATAATAATAAGGAAGCATGTTAATCATAAATGAATGAATAAATTTAAATGCAGGTTTAATGAAATAAAACAATCTTTAATACTATTTATATTTAATAACATTAAAATCGAACTAATACCAACTTCTAACAATTCAAAACAAGTTTTCCTTGATTAAAGCAAAAAAAATATATTTTCTAATCTTAACTATTTTGTTCCCTGCAATCAGTGTCCATCAAATAGGTTGTTTGTCTGTGATCTTATCGGTGATTATCAACATGAGTAATTATACATACGTTCCTAACAGGATTAAGCTAGTAATATCTATATTGCTATCTGCTACAAGAAGTGATTGTGCGTACAAAATTTCAAAAAAATACACAATTGGTACAGTATTTTATTATGCTTTCATTGTGCAAAGTCAAAGTCAAAACATTTATTCCAATTAGGCCATTTTTTTTTAAGGATGGGAAATCATCAAATGACTTCTTCCGCTCTGGGTGGAGCGGAAGGGCGTGTCAGACTCTTACTGACTAAAACCCATCCGTGTTCCTTTGCGTTCCAGTGCCGCGGTGACACAAATTCCGCAACCCTGGCAGGGAGGCCATTACAAGGCACTTTTGAACGTCAACATTACAGTTAAAAGAATATGTATAAAAATAAAGTGACTCTACTTGTCTTGTCAGCTAATGAGTGGAATTCTTCCTACTGTAGACTGTGTTTTCTGATAGCTGTGAATAGGTTACTTCTAGGCAAGAGAGCATCCATCGTTGACACATTATCGCTTACCATCAGGTGAAACGGTGGACAAACGCGAGCCAATAATTTAAAAACAAATGTAAACAGGTCACATAAAAGTATCTTACATAATAGCGTGCCTGCCACTCAATCAATTTTTTTTTCCTTAGCCTATTGTATCCCACTGCTGGGCAAAGGCCTCCCCCATATCCTTCTATTTTATTAAGACTCTATTTTTCAATAATGAGATAATTTTCAGCTGCTTTTTTTTTATTTCTCTACAAAATCTATCAAGCCACCATTTTTATTCCTCAGGTAGAAATTAGCTGACTTTTCAGAAAAATCTGCCTTTAGTCTACTTCTAGTCTAACCGCTATCTGCCTACAGATGGTGAAGCGTATTGAAATTTGCCAGGTTTTATTTATTTTAAAATTTAGCTTAGTTAGAATGTGAAACTTCTGGTGGCGTATAGACTGTCCTTAGTATAGTGAAGTAAGACCATGAAGTGCTTATAATCTGAAATGTAAAAAAAAACATGTAAGTAATTTTTATTTATTTTTTTCACAAAATTTGCATAAAGTTTTCTACAAACCTTGGTGAAGCTTGCGTAGCTGATTGTAGAAAACTTGTAAGCTGTCAACTGTTGTGGTTTCTTGGACCTAAAACATTAAATAATAATACATTTATTCACCAAAATAATTAAAGTTTTATTTTTTAGATATCGCAGCATAAGCTGAGATAGGGACCATTTTGGCCTCGCACAGATAATTATTTTATAATACTGTTTAGTTATTAATTTTATTTTACTGGTTTGTTTGTCTTGTGCGAGTCCCAAATAAACATTTTTCTTTCTTTCTTTCACAGATATAACAAAAAACTGAAAATTGACAATGTACAACTAAATACTAGCTTAGAGTTTGTAATATACATAGTTTGGGACTTTTTGCATCCGAACTAGGCGGTAGCCTGTATCTCGGATTGCATTTCATCCCCTTATAAAACGTGTGCACCTTGAGTAGCCATTAATAAAGATTTCAATCCATTAAGATAGAAATCCATTAGTTATTGGCCAAAAAAACACAATATCATCCCGTCCTCTTGCCAATTATGTAACGTTTGGCCTTCAGTCTAAGGGGATACAGCTGAATGCTACTTTTTTCAGTGACTGACCAATTACTTATTATGTCTCTATGTATTATATGGTCATCCATCTATGGACCAACCTCAGCAAAAACCTGATACAGAAAGATTTTTTAGATAAAAAACTAATCAATGCAACAATTAGCTCTATAATTCTATTTAATCTTATTCAGGTATTTATTATTGTATCACAAAATTAAGGAGTTCTATACAAAAACTTACGATGTCAAACTCAAATGAAAGTTCTAAGCACTTATTTCATTCACCATTCACAGGCAATTGAAATGTCAAGGAGTCGGTCAGTTAGTTATAAAGTTAATGCTATTTGCACGTTCCAATTCGTAGATACCTATGGAGAAAACGTGCAAGAAACTTCAAGGACACTCCTTATCTAAATTATAGGTAGGTGTTACATGTATAATATCTATCGCACAAAGGAAATACAATCCTGAACAAACTCGTGTCGAATTTGTGTGATTTCTTCCTTTATTTTAAGGTGTCGGCAGTGGGTCTCCCTCTTATGTTATTTATTTATTTACTGTACACCAAAGATTAAAAAAAAAAAAAATAATTTAAAACTAAAATACGTATAATGGACTGCCTTATCGCATTCCGCGATCTCTTCCAGGCTACCTGGCATGGACAATATTTGCCTGGATATGAAATTGGGGCTGTCATTGCAGAAAAATTATAAATCAAAATTGGTTCATCCGTTTAGGAGCTACGACGCTAGACAGACTCACATACACACAAATCTACAGGTACAGATGTCAGAGGGATAAAAAATATTATTTTGTAAATTCTTATTTATTTTACTTGCTTTATAAGTAACAATTCATACTCCAAACAATTTCTCACCTGATCATTATCGTCAAAATTGTCTTCTTAGATTTTTCATCCATTTCATACCATTTGCATAGAAACGCGGCGTCGCCAATTTTTTTGCTCTGAATACAAATACTGAGATTAATTAATTTATTCGTTTTCATTTGCATTTATTAAATAATTAGCTGGAGAATAAATATTACCTCTCTTATCATGTTTTCGCCGAAGACGCTCATCATGAGGATTTGCAGAAGAACAGATAACAGGAAAAGGATGCAGCCTGGAATTTGTTCCCAGCTCCCAGTCTGTAGATAAAAAAGGCTTAGGCATACATAATAAAATTAATTAACCAATTTGAAACGAAGAACAGACAATTGCATTCCTTGATATGGATAAAGGAACGGCACTGATATCGGTCTATCCATTTAAAAACTATGGTGCCACAGACAGACTAAACGATAAATTTAAACTGAACGAGTAAAAAGAGGGTACTTTCAGTCGGAGGTTATAGGGGCGTTTCCACCAAAGATGTGCGAGGATGCGTAGCGAGGGATTTATTTATTTATTTATTTATTTATTTATTAAAACTTTATGCACAAGTAAAATCACTGTACAAAGGCGGACTTAATGCCTTAGGCATTTTCTACCAGTCGACCTTAGGGTGGTGCAGAGACAACATGGCAGGTGCAATTTAAAAAAAAAATAACTAAAAATAGAGAGAAATAAAATAAAATAAAATTATAAATACATAGATACATACATACACTTAAACAAAGTTATTAAGAAAAAACGAATCCAACGAAGATGTGTGGGATGTGAGGGATGTGTTTGTTAAGAACCAATAGAATCACTTCATTTATCTAGCCTCGCTCTTCGCAGCTCCGGTGGAAGCGGCTTAGCAGTTTGAGGTTTGTGTACGTACAAAACAAGCGAAGGATGTGTGCGAGGAATGTGTGCAAGAGATGTGTGCGAGGAATGTGTGCGAGAGATGTGTGCAATGGATGTGTGCTAGGAATGGATGCGAGCGAGAAACTGAAAAGAGTCCGCTATACATCCTCGCATCGGTCATCTGCGCACCGTTTCACAGCGTCGCTACGCATCTTCGCGCCACTCACCTACCTCGCACATCTCTCGTGGAAACGCTCACATCGTTTCACAGCTTCGTTACGCATCCTCGCGCCACTCATTTTTCTCGCACGTCTGTGGTGGAAACGCACCCTAATAGTGTCGACATTTCTTTTAAAAACATACGCCAAACTATTAGTACCCAACGTACAGTTCCATAATCTGCGTGGATTGGTGATTGTCATTTGTTTTATTTTTCCACCATATTACTGGTCACAAGTCAACCCAATATGTCATCATCACATAGGTACTTGTGTGTAAAAGCTTGTACAGAACGTATAAAATATTCATCTTTAAAAGTGTCAACAGGAATTAAGCACAAACGTAACGTGACATACATTTCCCGAGACTTGAACAGTTTACATGCCTCCATTAAAGTACCAAGATTGTGATTAAATTTACCGTTAAATTAAATCCAAGCGCGCATATTTCCAAAGAGCCGACCAGCACATTAAACAGATTGGACGCCGTAAAAATATCTTCCAAGTCTTCTCCAAGCCTGAAATGTTTATTTGACAGTGATTATTTCCCTGGTTTTTATTGTCATTTAATTAGCTTATTTGAAATGCGGAGCTGTGCTTTGGTGTCGTCGTTATAATGATAATATACAGATATTTTGTTATCTTGACTAATATTTTAAAGAGCACTGTGTATTATTTGGAAGTACTAGTATAATCCCGAAAATATATTATTGAATAAAAACTTTGATTTGACTTCCGAATCTATATTATTAATCAATCACGGTACTAGCTGCTAAAATGACTCGACCACGGTTTCTGAAATGACCTACAAAATAAAAATATTTTTTTTTTGAATTATCAAACGATATCGTTCAATACTTTCAGATATCTATTCAACATCAATAACATAAGAACACGTCAAATAAAAACCATCGAAATCGTTATGTACCTAAATATTTATTAAAAACCACGGTTTCGACGTACTCGAATCAGAGCCACAAAACATTTGTTATCGGGAGAATCCGATTTAGGGGCTGCACCAGATAGGATTCAATCCGAATATCGTGGAGTTATTTCGCGTGCACGTCATTAATCTCACGAAGAAAGAACGAGCACAAAACAGGTTCTATTTGACAGGCCAATTTATGTTTTTTTCCTATTACGTGGTAGAATAATTGTAATAAGCAACGGCGGATGTAATTGTTAACTAATACGACAGCACGTAATAAGATTATTTAGCCGGAGATTTATCTGATAATAGAAGACGATGATTACCTTCCTAATCTTGTTTACTGTAAATACGTGTAAGTCATGATGAATCTTCAATTAACACCAATTCTACGAAAACGAAAAAAATGTATACCTAATTATAAAATTGTACGTAACGATTGTTTTCACCAAAGGGCCAATACCCTTATTTTTAAGCAACGTTCTCATTTGCATGTCAGTCGCAATCTGTCGAAAATGTATGAAAGAAATTGAGGCTTTTTCAAAGTCAAAAAATATGGGATTGAGAAACGCTGTCAAAATTGCGCGAAATCAATCACTTATATCAGACATTTCGACACTCACTTTTGCTGCTAAAAGAGCCTCAAGTCTCGTTAATAAAATATTAAAAATAAGAACATTTTTACTTACTTTAAAATGTCTTGATGTTCTTTAACAATGTTTGCCAAACGATCCACAGTACTTTTATCTAAACACTCAATTGTGTCACTAATGACACTGAAATTGGCACAGACATGAGAAGTCAAAACAAAGTAAAGGCCGTCTACCATTGTAAAAAATAATACACAAATAAAACCTGCAAAGGAAAACCATCGATAAAACATCTAAAATATTGGGAGATCGGGAAACCAAGACAAGTTTAAATTTTATCTAGATTTTTATTTCTAGTCTAATAGAAACGGGCTTCCTTTAAATGAAAACTCAACAACAACAACACAATTTAAGTGTTACAATGTCTAGATCTTTCGATTTTGGAAGCCAATCTTACTATCAAATTGATTGTACATACCACACATTATGGAATGGACGTAGACAATAGTCCAAGGCAGCCAGGCCTCTGTGGAGAATGGTACTAGTACTGCATAAGGTAATTTGTAGATCACCTCATTTGTAGTAAAATAATGATACATTATTATAAAAGGACTAGAAAAGTTGTACACTGAAATTAGCACTACGTTCAAAATTACATAGTACTTCATCAAAAGGTTCAGAAGAACCAGATCTTTTTTGACGAGACTTTTTTTCTTCTTATCTTTTAATATATTTTGGTAGAGATTTCCGAGACACTCAGTTAAATCGTAGATTTTAATTCTCTTCTGTACTATAGCTACGGTTTTCAATGCTGTTAATATTCCGATTCCCATGCATGGAGCCAATTGCGTTAACTCAAGGAAATTTTCCGCCGATATTCTTGAAACAAAGAATGATATTTCGAATATTATCATCAATAAAAGTTGGAAATAAATGACGAAGAATCTGAAGTGAATCTTTTGATCACCATAAGGAATCCCTGAAATCCAAAGATTGATTTTTATTTGTTTAAGGAATTCCTCGTATTCAGGAATATTTTCCATTTTTGTACAGATTAATGAATTTTAAGATTTTTTTTGTTCCGTTTTCAGGGAGCACTTGTTTTCAGAGGGATCCAACTAAAGAGTGAAACACTAAACTCTACACTGGCTAAGTGTACAAATACTCAAATATTCTGGTGACGTGCCGACGCCAGGGCTGCTAAGCTATATAAAGTGTTCAAGTAAAAAGTAATATGACTAGTATTTTTTTGAATAATTTTCGAAATTATATTCTTTTACGAAGTTCCTGTCACTTTATTATTTTTATATTAATATTTAACTTCAAAACTACCTTTTAATGACCTAATTGAAATAAACGTTTTGACTTTAGTATTTTAAATCTTACAGACCAATAGCTGCATGTTCGTGCGTGCTTCGAGTTCTCCATCGATGACTCACATCACATCATTGACAGCTATTTGAGAGCAATGTGGCTGTCAATACAGGGATGTGATCGAACAGTATTTTTTCGGACAGAAAATCAGCATCGTTTGCAGCGTGGCACTCAGTTGAACACTTTTTCTATTAATCGCAATATGGATGACCCCTTCTCAAATAATTCCCCTTGCCCTTTAGAAGCGTAGTATATCCATATTATTGTTTAAAATCGTGGTTGTTTGTGGGTAATAAAGATTGTAGATTACTCGTATTGGTTTCATTTTTTATTTGTGGCATGTAAACAGTCAGAATTCAAAGGCTAGTGTCCAATTCAGCATTTTCCATTTTTTCATTTTATGTTAACTAAAAATGACAACTTCGAAATTTGCAAAAAAACCCGACAAACATGAATAGCTCATGCTAATCATTATGCAAAATAACATTAACATCATGTATGTATGTAGTTTGTTTTTATTCAGAAATATTGAAATACTATTGTTGACTTTCCAAGCTTTGAGCTAACCCTACAAATCGAACGAATTGACATTAATATAATATTCACTTTAGTGTCCCTTTAAAGTGGCAAACTGACAGTCGAAATAAAATCAACACCTATTTCGATAATTTCCCTTATTGTGAATTCCGTTTGAAACAATTCGTTTGTTCTTTGCCTTGATATCAATCACGTCAATGAAATGTGTGAAGGTTAATAGCTAACTACAATCAAAGGGATTTAATTAAGGACGGGAATTTTCATGTCAATAAAAGCGCTTGATACCGGAATACTTAGATTATTGTTTTCTTGTAAATTTCGTTTGTTATGTCTACAGAAACTAAGATTAGGAGCTGACAATCCCGAGCATCTTACACACAGAAACTAAATGTATGTCATCTGTTAAAATTAAATAAACTAAAACGACCTTAGTAAATTTTAGCATTCTCGAAATATAATTTCACTTACCCTCTCATTCTTTTGCACTTACTAGGTACTCCGAGCTCATTTTTATAATTTCTATGCAATTGCTGTGATATGGAAGAGATGAAATAATGTTGAGCATTTTTATTTATGCATACTTCGCGTAGTTCAATGACATAAGAGAAACAAGAACATAGAAGAGTTTGTAAAAATAAAAATTGTTTGAGTCGCGGGGGAGAGTAGATTGATCGACTTGTTTTGTTTCTGTGGGCAAAAGTTTCATAAATTGTGTTTGGACACACAGCTTCGGGGACAAACATCAATCAGATATTAAAATATTGGAGACTAGAATGTGGCATAATTTATTATTATTATGTCGTATTTACGGGTAAAACGTATCAGTATTAACTCCCTTGGTCGCTCCACGTAATATGCTGGAGTGCAGATGCCTCCGTTAGGACTGAAAGCCTAATTGAACGTGATAATAGGCCAGTTGTTTAACACTTTCAGTGCCCAGAACTCAGCATATGGGTTGGCCGAGTTCGTGTGCCCACAGCTCGGCAGCCGAGTCGTCGTTATATGTAGTTTGACCCATATGCTGAGTTCTGGGCACTGAAAGTCTTAACGAAACAAAAACACTGGTAATAGTAAATACACCAATTTACCGATTGTCTTTTTTTTTTCAAAACATTAATTTACACCACAGGTAGATACATAACACTGTTCTAAAGCCTTTAAAGGTTTATGTGACAAAGTGGAAGAAGCAAGCTCGCTCACAACATGTTCCTTAAAATAGGTACTTAAAACGTAATTTCACCAGTTATACATAAATATAATATTTTTTGTAAGGTAAATTTATATTTTTTATTTGGATTACTGACAATATTTGACTGCACATTTTAGGAATTTTATTCAGAGTAACAGGTAATATATATTTTCACGTTCTCATGCCATACACATTTACAGTTTTAGGTATTAGTATATTTTAATTAATTAATATACTTTGATGTTTCTGTTTTTTTTACTTGGTCCACCAAAATTGATGCCAACTAAGGGAAGAAACGTTACAAAACGCACTTCTAATTTTATTATATTATTGTCTAAAAAGTATATTAACTATATTTAACTAGCTGCGTCCCGCGGTGATAACCGCGGTCTAAAAGTAACCAATGCGTTAATCTAGGGTGTCAGCTTCCTGCATACCAAATTTTATCACAATTGGTCCAGCCGTTTGCGCGTGAAGAAGTAACAAACATACACTCACACTTACAAACTTTCGCCTTTATAATATAAGTGTGCTAGTGTGATCAAACATTCATAACAATATCCTAGTTAACGAAATAAATACTGCTCGTGTTTTTTCACTCAGTTATACAACCCACTCATATCGTATCGCGATTCTCGTGAACATGGCAGCCCAATCAGGTTTTCTTTCATACTGACAGGCGCAAATTACCTTATATTCCTCCCACAATAAATATTTTCCCGGAATTTCTGATTTATTTTTGGGATCTCTATTATTCGAGTAGCAGCATAACGCGTTTGTTACAAAAAACCTGGTTATTTTTATACTATGTACATAGTATAAAAATAACCAGGTTCTAGTACTCGAGACTGTAAACAGGATTAAAAAAATATTTCACATTTGAGTACTGGGCTTTTAGCTGTTAATATTGTGTCAATCAAGCTATTGGATATTCATGCAGCTTGCACTTAATGTTAGTTAGTTAAATTTTGTGAAGAATATTTGCCTTTTTTTCCTTGAGACGACCCTAATATAATAAAAATAGTCAAGTGTTGTATTTTTTATAAGCTGACGCACAAATAAAATTTGAACTATCCATTATCTTTGTGAAAAAAGTCGTCATCTTAAATCGTTATAAAACCCACGTGTTAAAATATGTACAACTATATTATAAATAATATTATTATCCATTTAAATTCTTGGAAATAAAGAAACAAATTAATTTAAATATGTTAATCAGATTTCAAATGATATTTCGTTTAACAATATTTTTAGAAAAAATCTCAATTGGGGAGCGGTCTCTAAATAATAATTATTTCCGTCCTGCATCAAAAAACTGTCGTCAACCTAAGTTGCTAATACAAACAATCAACATTTTATCAATAATAAAGGTTGGGGATCGAATTAAACTTGGAGTGTAGGTACGGTATGGAAAAGACTGCATTGCAGAAAAGATTGCTTGGAGTTGGCTCAGGTGGCAAAATCTTCAAGCCTGAGTAATGACACCTATAAAGAATGCAGTGTCGACCAACCTATCGGTTTCTCATTGGCTTTTTTATTACCTCTTTCGTTTTGTAAATATATTGGAGGTTACATAAAAAAGAGAATGACCTAAATATTACCTAAATATCTATATTTCTAATTAAATATAAATTGCTTTTAACTCTCCAATTGCACATACCACCATTCTCTGCATCATCCAAAGTGTTAATAAATAAATAAATTACCTATTTATTGCATGCGGAAACCCTTAACCCCCAGTGTTGTCGAATTGCAGTCTCATCTAACTATGATGGAAGAGAGTGTGCATTTGATTTTGCACACACACAAGTGCACTAAAATATCTCTAGCAGTGATTGCTAGTCTCTGTTGAAATTAGCCGCCATGGCCCGAATCGGTCAGGAGGTATTTTATTGTAAACGACGATCTCATAATTTTATAACGCCTTTTTCAATATATTGGTGCACGCATAATATGTGAGGCAAATTATTGTCTGAGTTGAGCTAAGGTAATCACATGGCTTTACTGCTGCGTTTAATAAGACTGCTCGAAAAATTATAACTCATACAATATCCTGCTAATAGAATGTAAGTTCTTGTAGGTAAGTAAATTCGCTACTAACAAGATGTGTTAAACTGATAAAACACTTCCAATAGTCCCTTGTTTAAATTGTAATAAAAATAAAAGTATTTATTAATGTTATTTTCATGTTTTATTTAAAAAACCACAACATTTAAAACCCATTATCAAAAAAATATGACATTAAAACTAAAACAGGTTACTCCGTCGATGGTGGTTATTTTCGACCTCTAAGAATAACACTCAATCTTGGGATTGCAAAAAAGTTTTGTTGGGCAATTTTCATTAGAACTCTAAAGACCATTAGAATTTTCAATTGCACTAATAATATCACCGAGATTACCACATACATTTTCAATATTTACATTGTTTTAGTCACCACATATTTGCCATATGAACATCCTTTTTATAGCCAGATTGTCACTTTCCATTATGGGTATTGCTTTCGTATACCTATCTCTTTCAGGACATAGATTGACTATTAGTAATTCTTAGAAACTTTTCTATCTTCGCAGGTCACATAAGATGCCCAGTCACAATTTTCCGTCTCCGGGTTGTACAAAAGCTGAGGTGCACAGTCTACCACAACTGGATGTCCATCATGGCATTCGTAGAATTTATTACAACGCTCATGAGCAAGCATAATACCATCGGACCCTTCAGCGGAGCAGACAGTTAGTGCTTGGCGAAAGTCTCCATTATCGTTGTCGTTGCTGCTGTCACTTTTACCGGTGTCATCAACTATGACCCTGTCACTACAGTCCACCTTTTTAGGCCAATCGCAGTAATTCTGTTTCGAGTTGTATAACAGATTTCCTGGACAACTGAAAGCAACTGGTTCTTTTTTTAAACATTTATAAAAATGGCTGCACAGTTCATGGGCGACTGCAACCCCTTCAGAGTTTTTAGCTGCACATATATCAACAGCACGTTTACTCCATCTAGTATTACCGGGTCTACTAGTGGTTTCTACTTTTTTATCATCATTATTCTCCTCTCCACTGCTTTCTTCGGTTTCAGGAATTACTCTACCGTCACAGTCTACTTTTCGAGGCCAGTCACAATGTCCTTTAACAGGGTTGTATAAAAGGTTAATTGGACATTTCACTGTGTAAGGTACACCTGCAACACACTTATAGAACCTGTTACAATATTCGTGAGCGATTAGCACGCCATCAGAGTTTTTATATGAACAAATAACGTTGGCTTGGCCGGGATCAGAGTTACTACGTTCAATCTCTTCGTTTGAGTACGGGATCTCATTGTCTTCGATGGTCTCGTGTAAAAATAAATGACTATCTTTAACGGAACCTACTCGATCACCACAATCAACATTGTGTGCCCAATCGCATGTTTCAGTCAAAGTATTGTACAGGAGATTTCGGGCACATTTGACAGCCACTGGCCTACCATACGTACACTTATAGAATTCATTGCAGTTTTCATGAGCCACTAAGACACCGGTTGAATGAGGGGATTCACAAATTTTTAACACGTCGTTGGGGTTATCGCTGTCTAATTCTTCTTCATTGCTATTACCCTGTTGGAAGCCTGCTTCACTGATTGATTCGGAATCTCTATTTATTCGTAAAAGTTGTTGATAACATTTAGCGATCCATTCGCATCTCTCCTTTTCAGCGTTAAAATGGAGCCCGCCCGGACAGAATCTAGCAACCAGTCCTCCATGATGACATTTATAATACTGCCTACAATCTTCATGAGGCAAAAACTTTTTAATACCTGCATCTTTTGGACATCCATTTTCGAAAAAACGTTCTAGATCTATGTCGTTTGAGTCTGCGTAAGATATAGCTGTTGCACAAAGAAGTAACAGCGCTGTGCCTGAAACAAACAAGTTATTTTAAATGTTTTATAAATACACTTAATTTAAAGAAAATAACACACTCATTTCTTCGCTGTAGTTGTAGTTTTGATTAATTGAGTAAGGGATGATTATTAAGTTATAAGGTGTTAAATTAAACATTGCTTATTGTTTTTTTAAATAAAACTTTCTACTGTCAAAATATGGAATTGTCACATTAACAATTGGATGTTTTATTCACCCATTTTTACCGCAATAATATAAAAATGCGCTTTAAATATGTGCCCTATTAACTAGTCAATAAGTTTCTTTATAAACAAAATTTATTAACAGAGTCCCAAAAACAGGAAAGTCAAACGTTTTAAAGGGAGAAATATTAACCCTCAGTGTTTGAGTCCTACCCGAACTTCGCTGGTTTTTATATCAGCTTCTTCGTTTTATATACTAGATAAAAGAAAACACATTTTTTAATTGGTCGATTTTCAATTTATTTTGCCAAGCATCTCATCGTTATTTTTATTTTTATGATTAGAAATAAATATAATAAAATAGAAATAAAATTTATCAAAAATAAACTATATGCTTATGCTAGCGGTTACTCCCGTGACAATCGGAAATTATCCCAAGTGAACGTATTCTCGGGATAAAAGGCATTCTCCATTCATCCAATTTGATTAAGCCGTTTTGGCATGAAAGCGTTACAAAGAAACGTAGTTACTTTTTGCACTTTCAGACAGCCTTTACTTGTTTAAAAATACCTCAAAGTATGCGTTTTTGCTTATAAGAGTAACTAAAATAGAAAACATGTAAATTTAGCTCTAAAAACCAATTGCTCAGTATATTTGAATAGGCGGTTGAAGTAGGTATGTTTTTATGAAATTTCCTTTTTTTATAATAATAAACATATTCTGTGACATTGCTTTATTTAACAGATAATGGTAACGTTATAACAACAGTAGTGTTAAAATTACTCTAACAAAAAATTCTACAATACAGCAAAAAAAACATACGATTACGTATTTGAGAGAGTTTTCTCACAAAAACCACACTAAATAGTAGAAATTAAAATGAATAGAAGAGTTATAGAACATGCTTCAACTATTTGTGAAGAGATGTCATATAAATAGTTAAACAAACATTGTGATATGTGCAAGCATACAACAATTTATAAAATAAGAATTGATGCTCGCTATAGCATTATAACGAGCATTGATGAATCGAGCAAGGAATTTTGATATCTAAATTATAAGTTTGTGGGTTTTAATTTACGACATATCCACTTTCGTTCTCTACGCTGTTCCTATCACCACGTATATTTTGACTATGCGCATTGTTATCAAGAAGAGAAGTGATCGAGAAGAGAAAATGTATCATTCTGTTTATGGAAACACAGCAACTCCAACAGCTCTTTATGGTAGTCCCAGTTGATTTCGTACTTCTGCTTCTGTTAAACGTTCTCCGCAATCCACGTTCATTGGCCAGTCACAAACTTTGTGTAAAGAGTTGTAATAGAGACCTTGAAGGCACTCCATGGCATATTTTTGACCATTAACACATTTATAGAATTGACTGCAATTTTCGTGCGGAAGTATAGTACCGTCGGGTAAGCCTGTGCATGACGCGTCAACGTATGTGCTCTCTTTTTCAGCATAGTTATTGTTTTCAGGGACTACCCTATTGCTACAGTTTACATTTTGCAGCCAATCGCAGTACTCCTTTCGGGGGTTGTAAAAAAGATGTAACGGGCAGAATTGAGCCACTGGTATTCTATCGAAGCATTTATAGAACTGGTTACAATTTTCATGAGGTAACAATATTCCTTCAGTGTTTTTACTTGCGCAAATTTTGGCCGCGTCATTAAGGTAACGACCGATTTTATCATTTGCATTGTTATTCTGTATGTTACTCTTATAATCATACGCATTTTCAAGATTTTCATTAATTTCGACATATCCACTTTCTTTATCTACACTGTTCCTATCACCACGTATATTTTGACTATGCACATTGTTATCAATATTTTCATTTTCTTTCTCTATAGTGTTCTTATCAACATGTGCATTTCTACTATCTAAGCTGTTTTCATTGTTATTTCTACTTTCACTATCGATATCATCCTTTGAGTAATAAATATGGGGTGGGTGACCATTCTTAGGAATCGTCCTATTTGTGCAAATAACACGCGTTGGCCAATCACATTTTTGCGTCTTCGGGTTATACATTAGCATACCAGGACATTTTATTGCGATTGGATGCCCATCACGGCATTTGTAAAATTTATCACAACTCTCATGAGTGGCCATCACGCCATCAGAACCCTTCGCGGAGCAGATGATACGAGCTTTTTTTTCTTTTTTACTGACAGTGTCATCAGATTCGATTCGGCCCCCGCAGTCAACATTGTTGGGCCAATCACAAAAATTCTTTTTGGAGTTGAATAACAGATTTCCTGGACACGTGAAAGCAACTGGTTCTTTCCCCGAGCATTTATAGAATTGGTTACACTTTTCATGGGAAGCTACATCCCCTTCAGAGTTTTCAGCTGCACATATGTCAGTAGGACTAAAATCATCGTCGTCTCCTGAGATTTCATTTTCTTCGTAATCATAAGTCTTCTCCTCATTAGCTTCATTGCTTTTACTATCTTCGTCTTTAGGAATTATTCTACCGTCACAGCGTACATGCATAGGCCAATCACAATGTCCTTTAATAGGATCGTACCATAGCTTTTTTGGACATTTCCTCGAGACTGGTACGCCGCCGGAGCACTTATAGAATTTATTACAATATTCGTGAGCGATAAGCACGCCATCAGATTGTGTAGATTTACAAAGAATACTAGCTTGACTAGGATCAAAGTTGGCATGTTTAATCTCTTTCTCAATTAAGTTGGCGTCCTCACGGTCTGTGTTTTTCTTGATTATAGTGATACCAATTTCAGTAACGCCTCCAATTCTTTCACCACAGTCAACACTTTCTTTCAAATCGCATTTTTCAGTCAAAGTATTGTACAAGAGATGTCGTGCACATTTGAGTGCCACTGGCCTACCATGTGAACACTTATAGAATTCATCGCAGTTTTCATGGGCGACTAAAATATCGTTTGAATCTGGTGACGAGCAAATTAGGGACGCGTCGCGTGGATTATTGCTGTCTAGTTCTTCGATAACTGTTTTGTTAACTTCAACTTGTTTGTTACATCTAGCATGCCAATCGCATCTTTCAAGGTCAGCATTAAAATGGAGTCCGTTTGGACAAAATCTTGAAATTAATGCTCCTTGAAAACATTGATAATACTGCCCACAATTCTCGTGGGGTAAAAGTTTATCAATATTGTTATCTTTTGGGCATCCATTTTCATAGAAACCATCTGTATCGTCTAAGTCTGCGTGAGCTACAGCTGTTGCACAGAGAAGAAACAGCGCTGTGCCTGAAACAAATAAGTTATTTTAACCATTTTATTACAACGGTTGCATTTATGAATACAACACACTTGTCTCTTTGCATGGTAGTCATTTTGATTGATGTTTTAATAAAAAAAATTAATAAGGGCTATTATTTTTATTATGATGATAGTAAGCCACTAGGTATTCCATTTTAAGAAGAATTAAAAAATACTTTTTCTAAATAGGAGCATTGGCTTAGTTCTGTTGTGTTCTTTCCAATATTTTACCACATGTCTCTGTATCACAAAAGCCAAATATTAGTTTCAGAGCAAGAATTAAAAAAAAATATTTATACGGTTACTTTGAAAGAATTTTGCTAACCGTGAAAAACTCAAAAGTTAGTTTTGAGTTTCTACACGGTTATCGCTAAATAATTTCACAATGTTTGACAGCACGGTTGGCGCAGTGGTTGAGCGATTGACTGCTGTGCTGCGTGTCGCGGGTTCGATTCCCGCACGGAACAATTATTTGTATGGCCTACAGATAGTTGTTTCGGGTCTGGCTGTTTGTGTATGAGACTTTGTATGTTTGTAAACGCACCCACGATACAGGAGAAATTCCTAGTGTGAGTCAACGTTTAAAAAAAAAATTTACTTCAAAACTCTGTAGTTGAAAAAGTATAAATCACATCATAAACACTAAATAACTATCTGTTGAAATGTCTGATAGTACCAGCACTGTTCGACTGTCAGCCACCGTTTGTGCAGAAAGGTGCGCAAAGGCAGTAAAAATTGATCAATTATTATCGATACTGGTCGATTGCGACAACACAAAATATCAAGCAAATTTACGGCGACGTCAGCAAGCATCAATTTGACGAAACTCCAAAAAACTAAGCAATCCTTTAGAAAAGTATTGAGCAAAATGAAATATACGGAGCAATGAAATATTTGAAACAATATTGATAATCCAAAATTGTCTGGAAGAGATTGCCTTGTGCGATAAGACCGCCCATTGTGCACTTATTTTATGTATGATTGTCCTGTTCTTATTATGAGGTGTACAATAAAGTATATAATAAATAAATAATAAATAAATAACAATAAAATAAGCAATTATGGCATTTGCCATAATTGCTTATTTTATTGCTTGTTTTATTTTATTGTTTGACACACTTTAATTTTAATATGCATATTTATTTAAATATGCATATTAAAATTAAAGTGTGTCGCGTGTGTCTTATAGATTTTTACAGATATTCATAAGCAAGATGAACTACATAAATAGTTTTAATAAACAATAAGTAAAGTGTTTCTGGTAGAATGTCCAACCCAGGATCGAGCTCGTTTGGTCGTAGCCCATTACTACGACGAAGTCCTCCACCGACGCCTGCCAAAAAATCAACTCCCAGCGATCCAAACCCAGCACCCGCGGAGGATGAATTGCCGATTGAAGTTATCAGTACGCTGGAGATCCAGAAGTGGATAGGATCTATAGATGCCATCCTGAACGAAAATTGCACTGTTGTCTGTGATGGGAAAATGAACTCGGATCAGAGGGTTCGTGGCTCCACTCTTTGCCGGAAGGTCTTAAGTGGGACTGCTCAGATGGCGTCTTATACCAATCACTGAAGTCAGAAACCAAGCCCATACCACAATCCAGCACCTCCAGGTTCAGCAGAACGTTGTGAACTCTATCCAGCTGTTCAGAGAGGTTGTATAAACTAAGTTGAATCCTAGTTATGCTAGCATGGTGAAGAAAGGTACCGAAAACTTTGTCTGTCCAAATTTGAGATCAGTCACCATCTATCCCAGTGATATGACCCAAACAAGTGACGACACCAAGTCACTTGTTCAAAAGATCATCTTCCCGGAACAACTTGAGCTTCATGTCCGTGACCTGAAAAAAAGTCAAAAATGGGGGCGTTCCGATTAACACCGGTAATAAAGACGATAGTGATAAACTCAAGCATTCAGAAATGCCGCCTAGGTCGCTATCATTGGTGTCTCTGTACTGGAAAGGAGGTATTTGACTGTATTTACGAGCAGAACCTATCAGACAAATTGCCGAATGTAACTTATGAGTGCTTCCTTGAGTGCATCAAATTAAGCCATTAATCGGTTAAGAAAGACCTTCCTACATCTTGGAACTACCAGATAGCGTCAGAAAAATTGTCATTGACCAAAGCCGATTTTTTATCAGTTGGACATCATGCCCTGTGAGAGATTTCACGATAGTCACCAAATGCTTCAATTGCCAGCAGTTCGGACACGCAGCCAAGTTTTGCCAGGAAACTGGTCCTACTTGCAACCACTGTGGATAGAGTGGACACTCTTTCAAGGAATGCACCAGCAAATATTCTCCCCCTCAATGCGCGACGTGCAAACGCTTCAAGAGAAAATGTGACCATTCAACTGGTGATGTAGGTTGCCAGACCCGCAAACATGCAGAAATGAATTATTTACATGAACTCAATAGACTATGAAGGCGCCTAGGAGTGCCACCTAACACTTCATTTAGTTCGCAGATAAACAGGTAGCTTGTGTTTATTTTCTCTTATTTTGTTACTGTCATGAAAAATCAGCTAATTTGCGATCTAGATAGTTTTTCTGTGTTGGAGTCTAAAGTCTGTAATGTTGAGGACTGTTAATACCTTCTTCCTTCTGGTAACAAAACGTTAACCCTGCTTACACAGAATATTCGCAGCATAAATCGAAACATGAACGGTTTTGAAGTGCTATTACAGGATCTTGACGTAAGCTGTGATATTATTGTCTTAACAGAATGTTCGTCGTCAAAACAGACAGTCAACTTACCATCTCTTATCGGTTATTATTCCTACAGAACTGACAGAAATATAAAACAAAACGATGGATTAGTAGTTTACATCAAAAATAATTAAAGAACAGTAAAAGAAAAACTGTATCCTTGGATAGTAATTGTTTAATAATTAAAATTATTCCCGACACGGTAGTCATGACTCCTTAGAGGCCTTCTCAAAATATTGACAGATTTTTAGACGATAAAAACTTAAAACTTCTTTTAAAAACAATAATTTTGGGCGATATTAACATTAACATTGCTTCCGGGAAAACAGATACCCATGTACATAATTATTTGAATATTTGCTCATTTCATGGACTTCTACCAGCTCACTATCACCCCACGCATCCAAGCGGTTCAAGCTTAAATCATATATCAAAAAAACCACGTTCACAAAGACAATGCCTAGAAAGTATAGTTGTATAATGCCTTGGATCATACCCGGTCTCGTTTGTTATAAAAGGCATAGAGACAAACTTCACCTAAAATTGAGACTCGCTCTACGAATAAGTACTATCTGTAACTTATAAAAGGTATCGGGACTACTGTAATAATCTTATCAAAAAACTAAAAAATTAGTATGATAAAATTATTTACAGAAGGCGGGGAAAATAGTAAACTTGTGTGGAAGTTTGTAAAAACTTATACATTTAGATCGAAAAATCCCGAACCGCTGGATATATTATCAACAGATATAAACCCATCCCAAGCAAAACTTTTTTGTAACTGCACTTCTTTTTGACTCTGTACCTTCTGACAAGAGAAGGAAGGACTTGGTTTGCATAAAGCCTCAAACTAGACATGCGTTTGCAAATCGTTTTTATGTGTTTTCCATATAATAGGCTCAACAACATACGAAACTTCTATAGTGTAAGGGATAAAAAATGTAGCAAGATGTTGTCAGAATACTTAACGTTACTCAATTATACGGACACAGAACAACTTCAATATTGGCATGATAATATTTGATCCCCTCGTAAGTGTTTACTTTGTATAATTACATAGGCTTAGTTTAAGGTATTAATGTATCATTAAGCTTTTTCTCTTAGTTCTTGATAGTTTTTTTTTTATTTTCTTTATTTATATAGTCAAAGTTTAACTTTAAATTTAACTGTCCCAAATTAATTGTAGTTTAAAGTGATGGCCTAAAACACAGGTTTAAAGTAACCTTGATCGGGCGGATATAATTATAATGTATATAATATCATTGCAATTCCGAACCACCATTAATTGCATCTTTAATAAAAATGTCTTACTTTTAGTTTATTTTTAGGCACTATAATTGTTGAGAAAATGTTATTACTGTTGCCTAAATGTACAGTTTTGTAAACGTTTATTTGAATAAATAATTATTGATATTTAAATATAATTATTACTGTAGTAATAGACGAGTATAAATTAATTTAAAAAAAAAACCTATTTATTTCGACGGTGGTGTTACTATGGTACCTATTTTAATTTTGCAATTTCTTCTCAATTACAATGTCCTAAACTAAAATATTTAGTTGATTAATAAAAAAACAGTTTAGTTTTTCGTTTCTTTATTTTAATAGAATAACAAAAACATTACGATTAAGTGTAACATTACATCTCATCATTACATTCAACAAGGAACAAGATTAAATTCCGTGCAGTGCACAAGTAGCCTTGTACTGGCCCATATGATAGTATTTAAATAGCTAAACAAGGAAATATAATTAATTATGTTAAGTTAACAAACCATACTATATAGATTTTTTATTATTAGGCAATGAAGTGGCTCTCAATGTAGACAAAATGTCACCAGCAACGGCGTGGTTTTAGAACAGCAGTTTTCACATAACTCCTATGAGAAGCTGATAAATTAATGTGTATTCATATGTAGTTAAACCACTGTAACTTAAAAAGCACCCTTACGTCTTTTCTTGTTAAGTTGCATTTCCGTTAAACGTTTTCCGCAATCAACATTAATTGGCCAGTCACAAACTTTGAATTGTGCGCTGAAATAGAGACCTGGTGGACATTCCATTGAGTATGATTTACCGTTAATACATTTATAGAACTGACTACAATTCTCGTGAGGAACAATGGAACCGTCAAGCTTGCCCTGGCATAACGTGTTGGCATTATTGCTGTCTCCTTCACCATTGCTGTCATTTGAAGGGGTTAACCTATGGCCACACTTAACGTTATACGACCAATCGCAGTACTGCTTTTGAATATTATACAAAAGATTTATCGGACAGAATAACGCCACTGCTTTGCTTTGGACGCATTTATAGAACTGGTTACAATATTTATGAGGAAGAAATTTTCCATTATTGTTTTCATCTTCGCAGGTATAAGCCGCGTTACTGAGATTGATATTTACAGTTCTACTTTTTATTTTGCTTTTATTACCATATTTATTTCTGCTGTCTACATTGTTTTCTTTGCCATTTACACTTACACTATCCACATTGTTATCATCACCCTCATTGAGAGAATACCCATTCTCAGGAACTGTCCTATCTTTGCAGTAAACATGGGTTGGCCAGTCACAGTTTTCACTTTTGAGGTTGTATAAAAGAATACCTGGACATTTTACCACAACTGCACGTCCATCACGGCATTTATAAAATTTATTACAATGATCATGAGCGACCAACACGCCATCGGAACCTTCGGCGGAGCAGATAGTATGGGCTTGCCTAGGATCCTCATATTTCTCATCTTTTTCACCATCATTAAGATTGATTCTTTCACCACAGTCAACATTGTTAGCCCAGTCACAGTAATTATTTTTTGAGTTGAATAACAAATCTCCTGGGCAACTGAAAGCAACTGGTTTATACCCTGAGCATTTGTAAAAATGGTTACACTTTTCATGAGCAACCAAAATTCCATCGGTGTTCTCAGCTGCACATATCGCCAAAGCAGTATCCTCTTCATCACCAGGTATTTCATTATCTTCAATTTCAATAATCTTTTCCACACTTACTCTGTTGATATTACCTTCGACGTATGTAGTGACTCGGCCATCACAGTCTACGTTCCCAGGCCAGTCGCAAAGTTTCTTGTTAGGATTATACAAGAGAGTACTCGGACATTTTATTGTCAGAGGTACGCCCCCGGAGCACTTATAAAATGTATTACAATATTCGTGAGGAACTAGCAAGCCATCAGAGCGTCTAGCTGAACATTGAGCGGCAGCTAGGCTAGGATCAGCGTTACTTTGGTCAATTTCTTCTATAGAGTAGGAGTACCCCAAATCCTTTTTGGTCGTCGTGATAATAGTATCATTAACTATTCTAACTCTCTTGCCACAATTCACGTTTTGAGGCCAATCGCATTGTTGAATCTCTGTATTGTACAGGAGATCTTTTGCACAATTGAGAACCAACGTTTTACCATCTGAACACTTATTGAATTGATGGCAGTTTTTGTGTGCGACTAAAACACCATTTGATTCAGTAGATGAGCAAATTAGGGTCGCGTGTCTAGGATTATTTTTGTCTAGTTGTGTACGGTTGTCTTCTTCACGCTTTTTGTGACAATCAGATTTACTAACCCAATCGCATTTTTCCAGGTCAGCGTTAAAATGAAGCCCGTTTGGACAGAATCTAGAAATCAATGCTCCGTGAAAACATTGATAGTACTGGTCACAGTCCTGATGAGACACCAGTTTGTCAATACTGGTATCTTTTGGACATCCATTGTCGTAGAAACCATCTAATTCTGTGTCGTCTAAGTCTGCGAGAGCTACAGCTGTTGCACAGAGAAGCAACAGCGCTGTGCCTGAAAGAAATAAGTAATTTTAACCATTTTATTTAAGGTCGACTCTAGTCCTTATTAATCTGTTTATGACCAATTTTATCGAGACATTTAGGAACACATATGTTGGATGTTGCATTCATCGCAAATCTGGCTAGCTTAGTTAGCAGGTTTGGACCAATCCTTCCAATAAGTGAATTGTTACATCTATGCGACTGATCACAGGCTCAAGTTTCCGGAAAAAGGTGAAGTACTTATTTTTAAGTCAAGAATATTAAAACCAAGTGTTTTACCACTGCTTGAAGTTAATGTGACGATTTGAGAATCGACACGGTGATTGATTTAAGTATCTAGCTCATGTACTCACTGACAATCTTAAGAAATATTTAGGCAAAGTTAGCATAGACATTAAAGGTTTGAAGCATACACAGCCTGCAGATTGGTTCGATCTACAGTCCGTGTCAAGAATATCCGTGTATAGTAATAATAATATTCGATCAATGTTACAATTCTGTGTACTTTGGGAAATTATAACGTCCTACGAACGGGTACATTGTGATAGGTACTGATTTTAAAATGTTGTTGAACTGAAGCTACAGTTTAACATAGTTATTAGTTCAATGTTACTAACCCCTCCAATGGATTAATATCCGAAATTATAAATTATTTATAACAGTTAAACAACACACTTATTTTCACATGAATGTCGTGTCGTTAATTCCAATGTAAATGAAGGTGTTTTTTTTTTAAATTGCTATATCACTCAGCAACGAGCAACGCTCAGATCCGAAACGGCCGATACGATTTTCGCGCTTTAAATATTTAGTTGTTGTTATTGAGATATGTAGCAGTGTTAATATGAATGCGAGTATGAATACCAACCATTGCTGGTACACAACTATACAAAATTTAGACTGCCTGTCTAATTACATATAGTTGTTGCGTTTTAGAACGACAGCATCGATCATTGACCCTTTTTAGTAAAAAGGAGTTACACAAATATTCTGAATTGATTCACCATCTGCACTGAAAACCGATATATCTTCTGGTACCTACAATATCAGGGGCAAACGCAATGACTGCTAAAGCCATAATAAAACTCAACAATTTACCGTTATCAAAAATAGATTTAAATAATGAAGATGGCAAAAGTTCTTTAGAAAATGTCTTATCATAATAATGTTGACTATAGTAGGCGCCAGATAAATGTGGAATAAAGTATATTGACCTTTCCCTAATAACTGCTCATAGGTACCTGAACAATTAAATATGAATCGTTTTTCATTATTAGACCATGTTAAGGATCACGAGAGATGATGATTCGGGACAGTTTTGTGTCATTAATTCCGTTTTTCAAATTAACAATGTCAATAAATGTAGGTGGGTCAATGACCGATATTCCACGATTATCTGGCGCCTACTATAGGTCACACAGCATGACCCGCTCATTGAAACATTTAAATGTGGCATTATTGGACAAAAGTAGAAAAATATATGGTACCTAATTAAAAAGGAGCATTGGCATACCCAAAATACATTACATAATTTTACAACAGTGTTATACTCCAATTTATAAAACTCAAGACACCTTATAAGACTCAATTTCTTGAATCTGTCAAATTAAAAAAAAAAAAAACAAACATGTTGACTGGAAGGAACACGTATTTTACTTTATTATGCCATGTTTGTGTAATGCCTTAAATATACAGCCAATCAAAGAGTATGCGATTTAAATTATAGTTTTTCTACCGACAGAATAGCGTGCATACATAATTGACTAAAAGGATTTATGTAAAATTTAAACTTAAAAAAGTAAACAAACAAAATTTAAAAAATTCGAACATACGTTTCCGTTTACTGAGAATAATAACATTATTTAATGTTACGTTTACTAAACATTTACCAAATAATAAAATCTCTGTGTTTGACTGTACAAAGATACGTAAATATTTTGTAAACACGTCCATTTCAAAATTATAAAAAATAATTTTAAAGAAGACTGTTTATAAAATACAAAAAAAAACATTTATTAAAAATTACTCACCGATCATTTTCACAAATCACTTGAACTCGTAGTAAACAACGAATGCACATAATTTAACCTCCAACTAGTTAATATTTGAATTGCACATGTCGTTAATCAGTAAGATAACAAAGACACTAACTAAAAATGGATTGCTATGAATATTTGACTGTAACTAGGAGAGACAACAGTCCCAATAAACATCAAGGAGCTGAATGAAAATAGCAGAGTCGGTGACTGAAAGGTGACATTTTCTAAATTCCAACACAATAAAGTGATTGTAATAATATTACAATAGTATTTTGCCTTTTGTATGATAATGATTAATGACGTAAAGTTAAGAATTCTTTTGTTTTACAATAGTGAGGCTGTCATGAATCAGATTACTCTCAATGCATTCTAAGTTTGGTGGCAGACGAAAACTTTTTTGGGGCAATTTATTTTTCTCTCAAGTGTTGCTAGAATAGGTCCGTGGTCTTGACTCTTGCCAGTGTTTTTTTTTATATAGATGCGAGGGTCATTGTTGTTGATTCCGATAGTTACATTAGTACTAACGATTGGTCAGGCCGAAGCCATACTGGTGATTAGCGTATCTTGAACATAGGGCCGGTTTTAAACCCTACTTGAATGCCCAAGTTTGGCAGGTGTTTCACTTAACTTCAAATTCAGAAAATTAGAAGATAGTCGTGCAGCGTAGTATTATGTGCGAGTGTTGCCATCTTATTAGTAAAACAATGCGATGGTTCTCTAAAGCGATAATCACGAAATCAAGCACCACCTGAAACTAGAACCTGGTCTGTTTCTTTATTTTTTGCCTTCTCTTTTCTTCTTGTATAAAGGTAGAAGTGCAGCAAGTTTCTATATAATTATAAGGTCCTATTAAGATAGATGGGCACAACACCAAAATAAGGACAATAGTAAAAATAAGAAATCCGCATTAGATACTAAGAACGTTGGAAATTTATTATTTTAAGTCAAAATAAAATCACTTTAATCAGTGTTTTTTTTTTGCTTGGATATCTTTGGTTAGACGGATTGGTCGCTGTGTTAAAATACGACCATCCATTTTAATGGGACCTTATATACAATGTTAACTCAGTGTAGGCTGTTGTTATCCACGATAAGTGGTTGGTCTCAGCTCTTATATGTAAATCTGACAGTCGGCTCTGACTAACCAATCTTGCTAAAAGTTGTTACCCAGTTGTTGAGATATGGAGGTCATTCCTTGTAAACCCACTGGTGCAACACAAATACCAGCTGCATCCGGAAGACTGGAAGCCGACCAACATGTTCGGAAAGATAGACAGACTTCTTGATTTACTCATTATTTTGATACAGCGTACGCGCCTAGGTAAGGCGCAGTGATGATAGATGGAGTAAGACAATGACCGGGTGGCGCCCGAGGACTGGAAGAAAAAGTGTTGGTCGGCCGGCGGCGTGTTGGGCGGATGACATTGTTGTCATCGCGGGTAGAACCTGGATGAGGCTGGCCCAGGAACGTGGGAATGGGCACAAGAGAAGAAAGGCCTATGCTCAGCAGTGGGCGAAGTCGGGCTGTGGATGATGATGATGATGAAGTGCCTCCATAAATTTACTGCTGTTAACACTCAGTAAGTCATTTAAATAACCCTTTTTCTGATAATTATAGCTCATGGACTAAAGCTATGTATTATTATAGTTGCGGTGAAATTGCCACGTTCAATGAGATAACGTTGTTTATTGCCATAGTTTAATAATAGGTGAGCTACATTCAATGCGATGATATTGTGTGGAAGTATGTAGATATCAATACTAGCTTTTTCCTGCGGCTACGTTCGCGTTACAGTAGCATATAACATTTCCAAGGTCCCATCTACCTCTGTACTATAATTCATTAAAATCGATTCGGCGATTTAGGCATAAAAGCGCAACAAACAAACAAACTCATTTTTGCATTTACATTATATATACAGGGTGTCCCAAAACTCAACGTCAAGCCGAAACGGGGTGACAGGATTGATCATAACCATCACGAGAAAAATCTGAAAAAAAATCTATCCCATGCAGTTTGAAAATTATGGGCATTTTAAGAAAAACCTAGAAATTTGATCAAACTGTACCATTTTTCGGTTATTGTGGTTATTATTTTTTATTTTTGTTCATTTGAACTTTAGAAACGTAATCCTAAATAACATTTCTAGAATCCCAATAAAAAATAATGACACAATTGCCTCAAGTTCCCGAGAATTGAGACTATTTGTTAAACTACGAATTTAAAATTTTCAAGATTCGTCGACTTTGACAGGCCCTCCTATAAAAAAAATGTACTAGAGTGCCTTGGCAAGTAGCATTAAAAGTTGGCGCATTTAATCAGAATTCTAAAATGGTACAATACTTGTTAGTTCCATACAATAGAAAAGAGTAAAAAAATTAAAACCTCAAGTAACCCAATTTTTGCTATCAGATTTTACTCAGTTAAAATGTTTTTAATTCGCACAAGCTCTAGGTAGGTTCTTAATTTTAAGGCAAAATGATGAGAGAGATGGATAATGGGTATGTTTGCCATGAGTGAGCGAGACAGATAGTGACGCCACGCATTGAGACGGAGATGCGTCGTTTAAACGAGTGCGAATGAAACAGATAGATGCTATGGCATCTATCTGTTTCATTCGCACTAGTTTCAGCCAAGCAAATGGCTACGCTACCAGTCCGACACCAACCAGTTAGTACGTTTCGCTCATTCGTCTACTGCGCACGTTCGTATTCGTATTAATTATTTTACTAATTTTACTAACTTTTTTTCACTTTGGTAAAAGTGGCGTCACTATCTGTCTCGCTCACTCATGGCGAACATACCCATTATCCATCTCTCTCATCATTTTGTCTTAAAATTAAGAACCTACCTAGAGCTTGTGTGAATTAAAAACGTTTTAACTGAGTAAAATGAGATAGCAAAAATCGTGTTACTTGAGGTTTTAATTTTTTTACTCTTTTCTATTGTATGGAACTAACAAGTATTGTACCATTTTAGAATTCTGATTAAATGCGCCAACTTTTAATGCCACTTGCCAAGGCACTCTAGTACATTTTTTTTATAGGAGGGCCTGTCAAAGTCGACGAATCTTGAAAATTTTAAATTCGTAGTTTAACAAATAGTCTCAATTCTCGGAAACTTGAGGCAATTGTGTCATTATTTTTTATTGGGATTCTAGAAATGTTATTTAGGATTACGTTTCCAAAGTTCAAATGAACAAAAATAAAAAAGAATAACCACAATAACCGAAAAATGGTACAGTTTGATCAAATTTCTAGGTTTTTCTTAAAATGCCCATAATTTTTAAACTGCATGGGATAGATTTTTTTTCAGATTTTTCTCGTGATGGTTATGATCAATCCTGTCACCCCGTTTCGGCTTGACGTTGAGTTTTGGGACACCCTGTATAGTTGGGATACGAGGTTAAAGTTCTAAAGAACTCGTAGGTGACAGAAGCAAAGCGAAATAAACCAATTAATCATTTATTAATTAATTTAATCATTATTATCACTGCCCGTGGGTGTCGTAAGAGACTCACCAGAGAATGGGCAGCAGCATACTCTGGTCATCAAGATCTAAACTGCGATCGCAAACCTGCCTGCCAAGCGTGGCGATTATGGCAAACCCCCCTCTCTTTTTGTCCAGTAGTGGACGTCTGTCGATATGATGAGGCACGCTTTTCTCGAAGATATACAACTTGCGCCCGCTCTACGAGTGCTAAATGCCTTCCATCTGAACTTGCGACTAACACCAGGTTTCGGAAAAAAAAATATCGACGAAGAAGTCAAACGATAGTACAGTAATGAAATCAGCTGTTGAAAATTCATTTAACCAATCACAGAGCAGCTGCAAACACTTGATAACAATTTGTCCAATTTATTTTGCGATGAACCTTGTTTTAGAAACTAGACCTCAAAGTCATTCGGCCATAGACATGCAAATTGATGATCTGACCGCAAGGAAGTTGTATCGAGGTGTTTTGCTAACGCTCTTACAACGAGCGGTCAAACGTGAGGCGTTGGGACAAGCGGGTTTTCCTTTAAGTGTGAGCCTATCGTCAACGATCGCCACAGCTTTTGATGTTCATAAATTTGATTGGCTAACGTCCTTCTCAAAGGTGCGGGGCAGCATGGCCAGTACCTATAAACGAAAACGCGTGCTGATTCATGAAGACAAAATATACAATACACTACATGTGTATTGTGATGCAGCCAAAATTTTGAAAAACAACTACACCAAATAATGCTCAAGTTAGTCTTCATGTCCACCTTAGTCTAATTTAATGGGTCAAATATTAGTACTAAAAATCTCTCCTATAGTTAACTTGGAGTGGTACAGACAGTTCAAACAAGAGAAAAATACAGATCCGGGAAAAGTTCGTACCTCATACGTAGATTAAGGTATAACAGAAACATTTTCTTTGGGAAAGATATTTCCCAAAGAAAATGTTTCTGTTATACCTTAATCATATTTTTGGTAGATGTACAGCCAATAATACCTACTGTTAAGTGTTAATATAAGTTACCTTCAACTTTCTACGCATACAACTAAAACCCTATTTAAAAAAAACTGTAATTCCATTAATTTTTTAGTTATGCTAGTGTTACAGATTTCAATTCTGAAACGGGAACAGAAGCAATATAAATACTGTGATGACATTTCACTTAAACGTAAACATATTCTATTATAGGAGTAAAGTATTTCGCTGTACAATTTTCTTCGCTACGTTGAAAATAACGAGTGTATAAAGAAACTTTTCAAATTTCCACTCGACGTAACTTTGGCGTCGCGGCATAGCCGTTGAAGAATTACATCTCATATATTGTAACGTTGGTAACAAAAGGCGGGATCCCCATTCATATGTTTGTTCGGTCGATTAAATTCGCGCCATTATTCCGTTTAAAGTTTGCATCCAGCGTTTTATTAGAATAACGTATATACGTTCAAGTTATGGCATTTATTGCGAAGATTTTTATTGGTTTTTGTGAAATATTTGGACAGTTGTTGCGTTTATTTGCACTAAGTGTTTGTAGAGACTTTATAGAAAATATTATTTTTGTATGTTTTGTATTGAATCTTGCACTGTTTATTGGAATTGAATCTATAAAGTTTACGAGTAGGTGTGATCGCTTTAATTTGAGTTCATATCTAGGTATTTCAGTGTATTTTCATTAATTCATTCTTTGTTTTAGTTTTATAGAAAGCTATTAGATACAGTATAGGTTAATATAAAACGACGGGAAATTGAATTAATAAGAACATTTCATTGAATAGCACAAAATATACTGTGAAAAACTGACGACTGTTCAATTGTTTTTACACTGTAACTTCGGATTGCTATCCAGTTTTTCTTTAATACCAAGTGTAGATGAAAGCTACTCGTGACCGCAATCATTAATCAAACAAACATTGGTAAGGCACATACGTATTTATTGTTTCAAAACACACTTGCACTGACTAAACCAAACATGTCTTACATTTCTTTTTGTTAAACATGTTCAACTGATCCTGTTGGCAATGGAAGTTTTTTACATTACGAGAGAAAAATCTAATAGGAGATTTTAAAGGACAAGCACCCAGAAGATAAGATTAGTCTATAGAACATATTTGTGAAGACATTAAAATTTGCTCTTCCAAAAAACAAATACAAATGAAGATAAACTGCTTACTAGATCTCGTTCAAACCAATTTTCGGTGGAAGTTTGCATGGTAATGGACATCATATTATTATATTTTTTTTAGTTTTATCATTCTCTTATTTTCGAAGTTACAAGTAGGGTGGGTTATTTTACCACTTTGGAAGTGTCTCTCGCGGAAACTATTAAGTTTAGAAAAAAATGATATCAGAAACCTCAAGACCATTTTTGAAAAACTATCAATAGATACCCCACACGTATGGGTTTGATGAAAAAAATTGTTGAGTTTCAGTCCTAAGTATAGGGAACCCCCAAAATTTATTGTTTTTTCTCTATTTTTGTGTGAAAATCTTAATGCGGTTCACAGAATACATCTAGTTCTTATAGTTTCGGAAAAAAGTGGCTGTGACATACGGACCGACAGACAGACAGACATGACGAATCCATAAGGGTTCCTTTTTTTGCCATTTGGCTACGGAATCCTAAAAAGTGGTAACTCAATATCTAGAGTAAAATGTATATCCTCAAAAGGATGCAATTCCAGTGAAAATTGTTTTAGATGACAACATTTTTAACTAAAAGCTTCTTCGAGCGTAAATGGCATTTTTTCTGTTTTGTGTTATATGCATAGTCTACTATCAATTTTCTGTTTCATATGATACATGTGGAAACTTGTAATTTGCCATATTTTGTTTAAATTGAGGGAACAATAACAATTGAGACCACAGAGTGCACAAATATCATAAAATAAATAAAATATAATTATAATCTATGACAAGTACACAACTAAAAATATTTTGTTTAAATTGAGGGAACAATAAAAATTGAGACCACAGAGTGCACAAATATCATAAAATAAATAAAATATAATTATAATCTATGACAAGTACACAACTAAAAATGTTTTAGTCAGCTTCGACGATACAGAGCTGAAAAAGTTTGGCTATTTTTAAAACCTAGTACTTATGAATTTTATTTTAGTCCAACGGATCGACAATAAATTGAATTCCATCATGTCCTTTTAACTCCTACGAGTACCAGTCAAAAGTTTCGTAAATTGAGTCAAGGCATAGAAGGTTTTTTAAAAGTAAGTTACAAAATACTACTATCAATCTGTATAAATATATTCTATGATTTTCTTTTTTCAAGCACGACTAAATCAATTTCTAAATCTTCGGGAATAACATATTTTAGGCTTTGAATTCCTACTAGTTAGGGACTAGATGTACAAAACGGACGGGGCGCATGGACAGGGCGCGCGGACTGGGTGATATGAGCTGACTAGATAATATGTCAAATATGCCGTCGCGGGCGCGCGGACAGACGTCAAACATTTTCGCCCGGAACGTGTCCCTGTCTTAAATACGAATAGCGTCTCTCTTGCTGATTATAAAATAGCAATCACCTTTTCTTCTTCTTTTGATTAACTTGTCATTTTTTTAAAATTCTGTCCGACCAGTATGTGACTACTTGGACAGCTTTATTATTGACACGTTCAGATCCTTTTCTTGTTTAAGGATGGGAAATCATCAGATGACTCCTTCTGCTCTAGGCGGAGCGGAAGGGCGTGTCAGACTCTTACTGACTAAAACCCATACGTGTTCCTCCTAATGGCCCTTTGCGTTCCAGGGGCGCGGTAACTCTTTCGAACTAATTTCCCAACTCTGGCAGACGTTCAGATCAATCAGATCGTGGAAGGTGCAGTTGATCGAGCAAGGAGAGCAGGAAATGAGATGGACTCCGGTGAAGGTTTTACATTGGCACTATGTTTGTGACGAGTCTATGATACTCCATTTAATCAGGTTGTTTATACAACGGTGATCCTGGCCAAGCTCAAACTTTGAATCTGACCATTAAGATCATCTATAATGGCCTGGCACGCGACGATGGCAAGAGACCGGACGGCATGTCGTTATTTCCATGGAAGATGGGTAGGCCATTAGTGTGGGACGGTACTAGTGTCAATAGTCTCGCCATCCCATCTTCCTAGCTCATCGTGCTGTGCTGGCGCTGCCGCTGCGGCTGCAGAGAACCTCAAGCGGCGGAAATATAATTATTAACTTGTTGGTAGTTATATTTTCGAGCCGTTTGGGGTTGAAACTCTCGGGACTTGGGGTCCGAGTGCACATAACTTGTTTAAAGATCTCTCAAGGCGCTTAGTTGACACTTCACGTGACCCAAGGGCTGGCTTGGTCAAAGCATAAGCATTGCCATACAACGTGGCAATGCCGCCAGCCTTTTGGGTACACTTCCAGTCGACAGCGATGCGGATGAATTTTTTGACGCCATATTTTAGGGTTAATTTAGTTAGGAATTTTTATTTTTATTCCTAGTGTATATAGTTAGTTAAGTATTTATGGAATAAAGAATCTATATCTGGAACATCACGTTGATATCTAAACTAATATTATAAAGGACAAGAGTTTGTTTGTTTGGTTGAACGCGCTAATCTCAGTAACTACTGGTTCGAATTGAAAAAATCTTTTAGTGTTGGATAGCCCATTTATTAAGTGTGATAGGCTATATAAAATCACGCTACGACCAATAGGAGCGGAGCATCAATTAAATATGTAGCAAAAACGGTTGGAAAAATGCAGATGAAGTTGCGCGGGTCAGCTAGTATTATATATAAATACCAATTTTAATGACACAGAGATATCTTCCAAAAACTATTCTTAAAAAAACACAGTTCAGTATGACTCAAGGGTACTATGAATGATTGTATATGATTGTACAAACTCACACTTTTTCAACAAACATCAGACGATATTTATTTTAGCTAGTGCATTATTTGATCGCCTAAAAAAACAAGTATAAACAAAGGCAAAATATTTTTCGCCGAAATGGATTTCAATCACTTCGTAAAACAAATAACAAACATCTATTATATCTTTTCAATTCTATTTATTATTTGACTTGAAAAATTTGGTAAACATGAACTCATACGTAGATATTAATTTGGTTTTATTATTTCAAAATTTTCTATTTGGCATCACTCACATGTGATTGTTGTTGTGTTGGTAGCAAACACCTATTCTTGTTTTCACATCGTGATATTTTTGGACATACATAGATAGTATTTTTCCCACTGCTACATACTCCTCACGTTAAACCAATGAAAAAGAAAGAACCATTAATTTTCCTTCCTTATTTCAGAAAAATCATGTGTTCGTGTTATGTTAACTGAGTAAGATTAACAGTAATCGCATCCAGTTAGATTGAAAGCCAACCCCGATCTAAAACTTCGAAAACGATTATTTAAAACTGATTAAATTAATTGATATGACATTGACTGTGGGGTCCGAGTGCTCATGCATTACGTAAAGAACTTGCTAAACGCTCAGTTGACACTTAGCGTGACCCAAGGGCTGGCTTTTACCTCGGACAGAGGATAAGCATTGTCTTTTGTGCTCACTTCCAGTCGATAGCGATGCGGACGAATTTTTTAATGCCATATTTTAGATAGGAGTTTTTTTATTATTTTAAGTGTATATAGTTACATAAGTATTTGAAATCATCATTTAATTAAAACTTCAATTAGATTCTAAATTCTGAATCTCGGTAGAAAATTAAAATTAAAATCTGCCAATAAATCTTGAACTAATTATGTGGTTCATTAATTGATTAACTAATCATTAGTGATTTTGACGTCAAGAATCTATGTTGCCACTGAATATAAAACTGCAACTTTAAGATTATAAAAAATGTGTCCGTTTTGCTATCAAAACCACGCAGATAGTATAGAATCTCATAAAAGGTAACGACAAAGCAAACCAGCATAGCACTATCGTGGCATTAGCATAGAACTTCTAAAACCCATTCCACTATCCCAAACTACAATACAGCATAACAAAACCAATTTAATTTCAAGCGAAAACGTACTGTCCCATAATAATATCCACTAGAAGAGATTATTTCGCCGCACCGGCCTCGGCGGAATCTCATTGAGTGTTGCAAAGACGTCGGCTTATACCTTGATAATCTGCGGCGCAATATCAAAAGCGTTTGCAGCCGTGTTCGGTATTATGTAAATTTTCTCCGATAAGGGAGCTGTTGCTAGTCCTGGCTATGTATAAAATTAAAATATATAATACCGTGATGCGTTTACCTGGCTTGACAGCACTATGTATGCACGTGTTGTGGCAACGATGCAGATGGTGGGGAATTACTGTGAGGATATGGTAATGGTTGCTGGTTATGTGAGGAAGCTGGGTTTATTCTTTTCTTTTGGATTAGTAGGAAAACAAGATGCAATTAAGTGGGTACTATTTTGAACATCTTTACTACTTTAATGCTGATTAAAGTGTCCCTGTGTTTCTGATTTGTATATATGGGTCTGGTATAATTTTTTCGTTTTCTAGATTAAATATTTGAATATTATATGCGAATCAGATCGTCTCCAGTACAACAATAATAATGTAAAAATTTGTTTAGGGGGCCTGGTGGCCTGACGCACAGGTTTTGTAAAAAACTTAGTTTAGGCACCAGTCTTCCACAAATTATTTATTAAAATTGTGTATGTAGACTATTTAATTAATTTCTCTGTTAAATGTGGTAAGAAATAAATACAATTATTAATTAACCCAAGCGACGCTGTTCCCATCCAGGGAGATGATAAAATACATTAATTTAAAATGTATTATATAAATATATTTTAAAATATAATTATATAATACATTTTCAAATATATGAACCTGTTAACCGTAGATTAAGAACAGACACGGACATCTCTCTACTATTGATATTGCAAGAATGAACCTATAAAAAACAGTTAAAAGATTGCTGTCATTATCAAAAATTGATCATCACAGACTGGTCTCCTTTTTTTTATTAAGGATGGAAAATCATCAAATGACTTCTTCCGCTCTGGGTGGAGTGGAAGGGCGTGTCAGACTCTTACTGTTCCTTCTTCCCATCCGTGTTCCTTCTAAAGCCCTTTGCGTTCCAGGGCCGCGGTGATTCTTAGAACAAATTCACAAATCACTGGTCTTCTACTATGACGTGTCATAGGGTATTTGACTAGTATGAAAAATCTAAATGTTGACATGTATTTGATAGATGACATTAAATTATTAGGTACAATTTGTGATAAAATTAATAAAAATGGTCGAAAAACAGAGAAGTTATTACACTTTTGATGTTATTTTTCTATCCTTGTCAAACAGAATGTCATTTGTACTGGATGGCTTCAATTCAATATGGCAGGACTTGTGAGTGACGTCACACGCAGTTAGACTGAAAAAACGCTGACAACACCGCCATGTTTCGAAATTTTAAGCAATATTTTTTAACTGCGTCCTGTCTGCTCTGTAGATTTTGTTTGTTTGTTTAGTGTCATTGGATCCATTGTGGAAAAGGGATACTGCTATTTGTTTTGTTTAGTTCAGTCTCTCTCTTACACAAAAGAATCATGATGACATTATCACGACATAGTATCTGGCTGATCACAATGACATTACACATTTTAAAAACACCTTTTCAAATTAATAGGTAACACGCACTACACGGCAGCCGTTGCAAGTCAAGAGCACGTGTCATGCGCCTTATAATTATCGAATTAAGGTTCAAATTACAATGCAGCAACAACTATAGTATCTGCAAGGAAATCAGATATTTAATATCAGACAGAGCAGGTTCTTGAACATATGTGAGTGCAGTATAGTTCTGATAATTCAATACGGAGCACTTACAAGTACGATATTGGGTTCTAAAAGGTATGGCTATTGTGAAATAAAGCTCCTGCATGTCGGCTCTTACCGTTGATGTTGTACCTGTGAAAGGTGGATGGATTTCACTTTGGCTCCGATAACAATGGAGTACTGTTTTGAAATATTTTGAAGCAAGGGTTTTATTATTTTCAATGAAAAGTTTTATAGTGTCCAATTATATTAAATCACTTTCTTTCTGAAAATGTATAAAGGGTTATTCTTGAGACCTGAGAACCATAACTTAATTTGCGCCTAGTGATTTTTACCGACATAAAAAAAGGAGGAGGTTTTCAATTTTGTGCAGTTTTTTTTATGTTTGCTACCTCTTAACTCCGTCATTAATGAATCGATTAAAAAAATTTTTTTTTCATGGATAGGACGTTCCGATTGGTCCCATAGAAATTTCATCAGAATCGGTTTAGTAGTTTGGTTTTTAAATCAAAATAGCTGGAGGTAATAGAAAAGATATCATACAAGTAAGTAAAAGAAATTGCGTGTTTAGTTTTCCTGTGACTTTCCAGTGGTATTGTGAGTAGGGTACCACAAAAGTGAAAATACAACCGACGACGTCCAAAAAAGTTAATATAAATATAAATTGGGGTCTGCTTCCTATTCAACAGCATTAAGCAGGATAACTTCTACGTTGAGGGGACTACCTATCCGACCTACACAACCCAGTAATAATGACGTCAAAACAAAACTCTATCGTTACTGGTGACTGAGCGATTAAGTGAGTGAGTGACTGACTGACTGAATAAAATACTATGCGCAGCCGCAACTACTGGCCGTATTGTTCCTATATATATAGGTTCCTTGGGGAGTATAGAGGAGTACCTACTAAGAGAGGATTTTTCGAAATTCCGACGGGAACGGGAACAAACGTGACATGCGCGTACGAAGTCGCGGGCAAAAGCTAGTTGAATATAAAATTGTTACAAAAAGTAGGTACCTGAATTAGTGAATAATTATCAAAATATTACTAAGGAACCGCACACTTAACGCAACAAACAAAAAAACAAACGTTCGTTTGAATCGTTCCGTCCAACAAAATAGGATGCAACACAAGGCCACATTAAAGAGATTACGAGTCTGAGTATCTACGTATACCCTATTGTATATAGGTGCACCGGCTGTTGTGAATGGGACAGTTCTGGGCCCGTTTGTGTGTTGCTCGGCCGTACTGTGGCCAGTATTGCTTTTGTTGGAAACCCCGCGTAGTGGATCCGGGTTTTGAGATTTTGGGAAGCACCTGGTTAAGAATGGGCGTGGGTGATGATGTGGGATTGCTGAATTAACCTATAATTAATTAGTGGCGTTTCACAAGTAAAGCCTGGGGTCCACATGGACCTCACGCGACTTATAGTGTAGCTAGTCACGCCAAGAGTGAAAAAACTTTGCCAGTGTTGTAGAATTTGTTCGATAGAGTAACCGCGGCCCTGGAACACAAAGGGCATTAGGGTTTTAGTCAGTAAAAGTCTGACACTCCCTTCCGCTCCGCCCAGAGCGAAAGGAATCATGATGATTTCAGATCCTTCAAAAAAAGAGTGAAAAAGCTATAGGTTAAATAAAGTCTGAATTTGGACCTATTGTTTGTAGTTATTTAAAAAAAAGTATATTTTTAAACCAAGCTTTTCTAAAATTGATTTAAAATAGATTGTCTAGAAATAGAGATATTTGCTATTAATCTGTAGAAACTAAAAAAAGGAAATTATTCAGCCTTCAGTTTGTTGAGGCGTGAAAGCATAACAAACTGTCACAATCAACAATCAACAATGTAACAATAAACAAAGCTCACAAAGAAAAACACTCAACTTTTATAATTTTCACAAGATGTCAGACAATTACTTTGAAAAAGTTCACACTTAGATTAAGAGAGTAAATAAATAAATAATTGGAGAGCCATTAAAATCCAAAGAGAAGTCTTGAATAATCCACTGACTTCTGGGTCACGATCACATCAAAGAAGTATCGAAGTCCTTGTACTCGAGTACATCACAAGTTCTTGTACTTAAGTACATCAATTCTCAAATTGAAGCCGCAGACAATAGATATGAAATTGGGAACACGGGAGGCTTTAATTACATAACAGGTTACTGTTCCGATATGCAAATTCGGGAGCCATCAGAATTATGGAAATTGTTTTACCCAGTTAAGATAAAGTAAAGTGAATTTGAGGCTTGCAGTTAACATTTTCAAAATTAAAAACGTAGATTGAAACAGGAAAAGAACTCGAGTGAATTTATTTTTATTTTCTATGCAATATGGGGATTGTATTGAAGCTTTTATAAGTCAGTGGCACCGTGGCTCTCTAATAGATGACCCATTATTTTGAATGTGTGTGAGTTTAGAGAGGCAGAGAGAACAATTTCATGTTTTTTTATAGAAAGAAAAAAAAATCTAAAACTCTTCAATAAAAAATGTTATTAATTATTTTTTTGTTTTACCTGTTATTTTTACTTGTTTAATTTTATTTGCTGTTGTTTTGTACGGAAAATTATTATAGCATTTTTTAAAAGTGAATTTAAAGATTGAATGTTACAGACCAATAATAATGCATTATTTTCTAATATCAGAAAAACTATAGCTAACTACTTTTTGAAAATCAGCGATCGTTGCATAAGTTTTTTTGTCTAACACAATTATTCAAGTACTTTTTTTACTAAAATCAGTCGTATTAACAAAACTAATAAGTAAGGGAGATACTATTTGTAATTATAAATCAACCTGAAACAAGCGGTTTCAGGTTGGCTTGAGCCTCTATTAAATTCTTTTTTTAGGGTTCCTTACCTCAAAAGGAAAAAATGGAACCCGGAATAGGATCACTTTGTTGTCTGTCTGTCGAGACCCTTTATCTCGGGAACGCGTGGAGGTATCAAATTGAAATTAAAACCATATACTCAATTCTATATTCCTTTGAGCTGGGAAAAAATCTAAGTTCAATATAAACGTAAAAAAAAAGATACGGCCGTTTATGCCGCAAAAACGTATATTTCGACACTCTCAAGGAAATCATAATTTATAGGGTACTTCCCGTTGACATAGATTTATGAAATTTGGCAAAAAGATAGATCTTAGAGTATAAATACAGGAGAAAAACTGAAAAATGGGAATTTATAATTGAATCATATAAAAAACATTTTTTACGATTAGAAACTTATATTTTCGGTTGAAAAAATGACCGTGACGTACATTGATGTGTGGGAGTACATTTTTTCACCAACAAAGTTAATTTTGTCCTTCTATTTTATCTGCTATATTTTGCTTTCATAGTTTATAAACTTCCGTAGGTATTGTATACTCAAAAAAAATCAAGACTCGTACGGAACTCTCGGTGTGCGACTCTTATTCGCACTTGTACTGTTTTTTTTCATACTGCATGACACATTTGTAACCCTTGTTCTTGTTTTGTTGCATTCCTAGTGTAAGGCAACAAAAGAAAGAAAAGTACCAAAGTACTGTTTTGGGTACAAGTTCCTCTACGAAATAATCTTCCGTGAAAATCTGCACGTCATCCCTATTTTCAATGTTTCTTTCATAGTTTCTAGTCTCTAGTCTAAGACTTCTTGCATATTTTTTTTCTCTTAATGATTGATATTTTAATTGAACACTTCAAATATAACTAGAATTAAACTAATACAATAATAAAGAAGAAAGTCCTAAAAGTCACTAAAGATAATCATGTGTATTTTAGACTCAAGTGGTGCCACCATATGAGTCAAAATTAATAAAAATATCTCAAAATTAGTGAGATTTATATCAATTTCAAACACCTTAGGAGAGCTCTAGGTCACCACTAGGACGTTCTAAACTTAACAATATTTCCTTTAAGCGTAAAATCCGAAAACACTACTTAAAAGCTTGTCATTTTTAGTTGTTCTTCGTCATGATTACTATGAATTCTCTTAATCGGTATGATTATTATATATCATATTTATTAGTTTATTATTTTAGCATATATATGTATTTTATTAGTATTATATATATATTATCTGTATATTCTTCCCGAATTGTTAAAATTCAATTTTGAATCTTAATTTTATTTATTGTACACCTACCACAGTATAGTCTTTATAACCCAAAGGTTGACTGGTAGAGAATGCCTTGATGCATTAAGTCCGCCCATGTACCACTATTGTACATAAAGTTTAAATAAATAAATAAATAAATATTTATAATGATAGAGCAATAATTCGTAAATACATGCGTACATTTTTTACCGACTACAAAAAAGGAGGAGGTTCTTAATTCGGTTGTATTTTTATTTTTTGTTTGTTACCTCATTAACTATATATACGTTCCGATTGTTTCCATAGATATTTCATCCAAACCGATTCAGTAGTTTGGTTTTTAAATAGCAAGGGAAAATATATCATCCAGTGATTATAAATTTCCTGTGACTTTCCAGTGGTGTTGTTAGGTGTGGGGTAAAAAAGTTTATTACAAAAAATACAACCGACTTCCAAACAAAACAAAACACGGAAGTCGGTTTTTTTGGTTGTTTCTTCGTATTCTAACACCGACTTCCAAAATTATAATATATAGAAATGTAATAATAATAATAATATTTATTTGCAGAAAACACACACATATTAAAAGACGTTACAATACAAATTGAGTCCAACATGTTTTGCTTAATATTAAAGCATGCAAAATTATGGTATCAACATTACAGTTTATGTTCAAGAAATTCTTTAATACTATAGAAACTATTGTCATTCAGCCAGTTATACAATTTAATTTAGTCTTTAATTAAGACTTTTAAACGTATTTGGTAATTTATTAAATATACGCACACACATAGCTACACAGTTTTTATTATATTTAGCACACCGGGGCATCTCGTCTAGTACCAGCCTAAATTGGTCACGCCGACTTCGTGAACATACATCTTCCGCTGTTTTGAACAGTTCTCTATGTTTCTGTACAAACATACATACTTCATACACATATATTGAAGGCAATGGTAGCAAACCAAGCCTTTTAAATATTGGTTTACATGATTCATCTGATGGAATCCCGTGTATGGCTCGTATACATTTCTTTTGAGCGACAAATGCTCTATTAGAGTCGGTACTATTTCCCCATTTTATTATTCCATACCGCAACGAGGACTCCACATACGCTCGATATGACATTACAGCTGTTTTTATATTTGTTATTTTCTTAATCTTTCTAAGGGCATATACAAATTTATTCGCTTTGCTACATACATGCTCAACCTGTTCCTTCCAGTCCAAATGCTCATCTATTACTACACCTAAAAACTTAGTTTTTGTCACCTGGTTAATTTTTGGTATTGGTATAATTTATTATTTTAATATTTGTTAAATTGTATATATACAGATTTGTCAAAATTAATAGATAAATTATTTATATTTAACCAATTAATTAAGTCAGCAATTGTTTTATTTATGTCAATTTCATGGTCAGTAATCGATTTATATTTTTTGTCAGCAGTTACAATTATAGAAATGTCATCAGCATAAAGAAAGCATTTGTGCTTAGTCACATTAACAATATCATTTATGTAGAGGAGAAATAAGATGGGCCCTAATATGCTACCTTGGGGCACGCCTCGTTTTATATATTTATACTCAGACGTATACAACAACATATCTCCATTTCCGTCGACTTTGGTGACAGTGACACACTGTTGTCTGTCAGTTAGGTATGAAGATATCCATTGATGTGGCAGTCCCCGAATTCCGAGAGCCTCCAATTTTTGTAATAGGTTAACGTGTGAAACCAAATCAAACGCCTTTGATAAGTCAAAAAATAGTCCTGTTACCAGCTGGTTATTATTTATACCATTTAGTATGGTTTTCAAAAGTGTAAAGATGGCCAATGTAGTAGATTTACGTTTTTGAAAACCGAATTGTTCTTTTCTTATGATATTAAATTTTTCGCAGTAGTTTATTAATCTATGGTACATACATTTCTCGTATATTTTTGACAAGATTGGTATTAGCGTTATAGGGCGATAATTGTTCATATCATACTTTTCACCCTTTTTGAACAATGGTTTAACAATAGACAATTTCAAAGCGTTTGGGAATACTCCCTGCGATGTAATTAACAAGAAGCATAAGAAATTCTAGTAGAGGTTTCCTAGCAGTTATTTTGGTTTCTGCGTCCTAAAACATACATGTATGTATAACCAGTCTGGGACACACATTCACAGCCCTTGTTAGCAGTTAGTTATACATACTCATTAAGTAAATACAAGCATAAGTAACCAAACACAATAAATTCCCACCCGATTTCGAAGTCAAAGTCAAAGTCAAAATGTTTATTTCAATTAGGCCATTAAACGGCACTTTTGAACGTCATCGTTTACAGTTCAGTAAAATAATAATGTTACATGAATAAAGTGACTCTACTGTCCATTCAGAAAGGTAGATTCATATGGAGAAGAACGGACAAGAAACTCCATAGTTACTCTTTTCATATTATGATTTTACAAAATTTGGTATACAAAAATTAATTTAATATTATGTGAGGACGATGCACCCAGAGTATGCTACTTATAAGAACAAAGTATCACCAGCAGAGGTAAACTTATTAATTTCCTAAAGAAATTTAGGTAAATGGTACTCACATATTTACATCGAGTTTTCGACTTATACTAGGTGTGTTACATGGTGTAACCCATTAGTGTTTAGAGCCAAGTTTCGACGTGTTGAGCTCCCCATATCTAATCTAACTTGCTCGAAAACTGATGCTGGGGCTTACCAACTTGTATCAATTTTGCGTTTGTATTTCAACGAGTTAGTTTGGGGTTAATCGATATGCTTTCAATATCTGGGGCAATGTTAATAGTTTGATTGAGTCAGGTTTTAGGCACTGTAGTTGTAAATAAATGATTATGTTTGAATGGTGATTTACTGTTGGAAATTTATCTTGATTGACCTGTTGGGATAGGAGTGGATTTAGTTAGCTATAAGAGACGTGTGCAGGAGCTCGTGGCTAAATAATAACGGCCGTACGGTTCGAACTCCAAGGTTAAGCAACGCTTGCCGAGGTTGGTCTGTGGATGGGTGACCATCTTAACATACCGAGACTCCTCCGTGCCTCGGAAAGCACGTTAAGCCGTTGATCCCGGCTGTCATTTGTAGATCTTTGGCTGTCGTTACGGATTGTCAAAAGCCAGATGATCTGACACCAGTCTTGCCAAGGAGTACAGTGTTACCCAGTTAATGGGTTGTGGAGGTCTGGTAGGCAGCCGCTCCACGTAAAATACTGGTATTCAGCTGAATCCGGTTTGACTGGAAGCCGACCCCAATATAGTTGGGAAAAGGCTAGGCAGATGGAAGAGACGTGTGCAAGTTTTGCTGCTGTAAAGGCTCCCATTGACCTGTAAGTTACTACCCGTAGATCAATTTGTGTGAAATGAAGTAATATATATATCACCGAAAAATTGCAGACTCCGTAAGATTGTTATAAATCTTGATCAGGTCATAATTTCTTGAAATATTTTGAATAAATCGTTTTGTAAACAATAAATCCCATCCAAATTCAATACTTTCCAATATATCATGTCTTATTAAGAAAAAAATATTTTACAATTTCACGCGATATTTTACGATCTTACGGAGTTTGCAATTTTCCGGTGACATAAATAAAGACAAGTTAATCTATGATATTTCGTCACGGTAATAATGCTAAAGAATAGACTGACAAACTCTAACTGTTGTTTTTGGAATAGTTATTGTTAATTTGTTCTTTGTTGGTAGGCTACAACTCTGCTTAGGTTTTTGAGGAATCCAGGAGTAAATTTGTGTAATATTAATGTTGAAGAATCAATCAATTTGCTAAACTTATTTCCAAGTCAAATTAATCAAGAGCTATTTATAAATGAAGAAATTGGTGTTGGCTTATCGCAAAGAGCAATTTGAGCAATCTGTTCTAAAATATGGACACCTTAAGTTTGTTCTCATAATATTTATTATTTGACAAATTGCTTAATTTATAATCAAACTTCAACCATTAAGACAATCATTATGTATAAACTATTCGAAGTTTCTTTTCACTAGTATAGCAACTTATATCAATATATTGTGATAAACTTTTATCTAGTTTCTCATTCAGTTACATTATTGAGTAGTATATATCTGTGATCACCTTGTCCAGGTTGTAACTATGAAAAGTTCACAAGTTGCTTAAAACATGAACAAACTAGTTTTTGCGTGCAGTTTTGCACGTGTTAATATACATTTTCTAAAAACCAGCCAAGTGCAAGTCAGACTCGCGTAGGCAGGGTCCCGTACCATTATATATAAAAACGGCAAAAAAATCATGTCTGTTGTATGGGAGCCCCCTTAAATATTTATTTTATTCTGTTTTTTAGTAGGTATTTGTTGTTGTAGCGGCAACAGAAATACGTTATCTGTGAAAATTTCAACTGTCTAATCACGGTTCATGAGAAACAGCCTGGTGACAGACGGCCAGACAGACAGACAGCAGAATCTTAGAACCTTGTAACCGTTTCTAGGGTCTCATTATGTCCGCTCCATAATTCATCACAATCGGTTTAGCGATAAAAAAACACGTAAAAAACACTCTCTATGTTTTTCAAAGAAAGAAAGAAGCCTATTTTATTTGTCAGTCACTCGTCTAGAATTTAAATGTTAGTAATTTCAGTTTTCAGTCGACTAAAGTCTGAAGCGGTCTTGATAGTAGTATAAGATAGAAGTTTAATTTTTGATGCTATCAACAACAGTATATACTACTTGCTGCTTACTTTCGCTTGCTTTTCAAGAACTGGTGTTTTGGGTTAGTACTTAATCTACCTACCTAAATCGCAAAAACTTGAGCAACAAATCTTTAAGAAACGTTAAGGTCAAAAAACCAAACCAAATTGAAAAACGAAAATAAAATATCTAGCACTACAATACATGTAAAGTATCTAAATGTAGATCGGAGCCATCATATATGATGTAAAAGTTAATATTACTAGTCTTTTAGTATAACACATTAATGAACAGTAATTAAAATAAAACATTTCCTGAGATAATGGGTCCCAGTAGTATTGGGATAGCAGAATTAACACCCTTCATTTTAATTTCATTTAATTATACACCTACGTCACCCGACGGGGTCGTGAGAGGCAACAAATAAATTCGATTGTCGTGTTATGATAACGACATAATTCAATTTTTCCAAATCGGCATGTTACTGCATTACTTCTAATTGAGATACATGATAAGACTTAGGTTTGGTTTCTGAATTGAGTATTTGGAGTGTGCGTTTCTGCGTAAATCGGGTCTCCTTCATGTGCCTCAAATTAAAACGAACTATAGAAAGAACTCACATGATAAGAGATTGTCATACCTTTTCAAACCCTACTTGAAAGCCAAAGCTTGTATTTTTCAAGTTTTAGAGATTTTAAGTACAGCTTGACGTATACTCTACTTCAAATTCAGTCAGCCCTTGGGTTTTACATTGGTCCCAATAAACCCTGGAATCTAACCCAGGACTTCGTTTTCAGAAGTAGTGCTTGCGACCAGAAGACCGTCAAGGCAGTCTCTGCGTAGTTAAAGATACTAGCTTTTTCGCTTACACTCCCTTGGCCAAAGACACCGTGATTTTTTACAGAACCTCTATTATCTTTACAAACAAACAAACAAATTTACCGCTTCATTAGTAGTCATAATGAGTTAATCTTCGTTTAAAGAATAAAGGTCGCTGGATATAAAATTACAGTCAGATTTAAGAAAAGACGGACAAAAAGTGTGAAAGATGCTAACGAGGATCGCAACACAGTAGCGAAGGCTGATATAGACGTATGGAAGAAAAAACCGTACAGCGCTGACCCCAAATATATCGAGATAAGGGCAGGAGGGTGATTATTGCTCCGGTAACTTACGTTGTGGGTTCTCGGGGTTTTTTATTACTGTCACAATAAGGGTTGCCGGATCAAAAAATGGTGAAGCCTCATAAGGTGCTTCGTTATCTTGAATCCAGGTCATTGTGCTACGTTTCACACAAAAGCAGGTTGGCTGGACAACACTTATATTCCAAGTTCCTTTAAAGGCCTCAATTGAACATATAGAAATATACCCTCTATCGACGTCAATCAATAACAATCTAATACTGTCAATTTGAAAGAGTCAAGTAAAGGTAATAACTGAATATGTAGGAGTAATTTCTAGAATCTGTCAACTCCGGCAAAGATCGGATTATGTTTAAAAATACCTTCAATTTATTTTTAAAGTATTGCTGCCGAATTGATGAAAATCTGACGACCAACATAAATTCAAACCTAAACGAAGAGCCACAATATAAAATGAAAGTACCTATAAAGTTTCAAAATTTAACAACCACCTAATCGTCGCTTAATAGATTTTTAAAGAGTTCATGATGAAAAACGAAGATCAAAAGTTTATTAAATGGTTTAGTAAAATTGCTGAGTGGTTTGCTGTAGGTAAATTTTAGATGACTTTTCTAAGCATTTCTAGTGAATTAGATACCTGAGCCAATATCTCTTCTTCGGGAAGACGATGATTTAGGCGGGCGATCGTTTTTCGTCCAACACATGTTCGGGCGAACGTTTTAAGGCATTCGTTTGTTCGTCCAACAATTCTTCGGGCAAACAAACATTGGTTCATTCATTCATCCGACAAGTAAACTTTGGGTCATCGTGACGTACCCTAATAAAGAAGAAACCTACCTAAGTCATTATCTCCTAAGAACAGTGGCGTCGGATCTAAACCAATTTAAGACTACTTTGGACTATAGTTCTTTGCAGCCACTTTAATGAGTTGCAGTTTGTTGCTGCCAGTAAACATTTTCAGAGGTAGGTATAAAACTTTAAATCGTGTAATTAAGCCGGCAGTTACTAATTTTGGAGAGCTCAGGTAAGATTTAAATAATTTATTTGCAGTTCAGAAGTAAAGTTTTGATATATTTTTTAATATTACATGCTTAAGTCCTGCTGCAACTCATTACGGTAGGTACATACCTGAATATTTTACGGAATTGTTATCTATTCACAATAAAATTCTCCACTCAAGAGAAAAATAACTGTCGAGTTAAGGCAATGATGTCATTAAATAAAAAGATAAAACTGGAGGGAGCCTTAGTCGAGCTTGATTCGAGTGGATGTTTTTTTTATTTGCGATGGGTTTGCTCTTGACTCTAGTCTAGGTCATAGATGATAGAGACAAAGTCGACTTGAGCGAGCTTACTCAGAAAATCTTCATATTCATAGGTTAATATATTTTCGATTTAAACTTAGAAATCATTTTTTTTATTCATCTTTATTGTCCGACCCCTTATCCATCCAGGTATTCTTTTCCGACCTTAAACCAGTCCGTGCATTAGGCATCTAGCTCTTCTCGCCACCATTATTATTATTTAGTATACCTAGTTCCCGTTCCCGCGAGAATTCGGAGATAAAATATAGCCTATGTTACTCGCCGTTAGTAGCTTTCCAATGGTGAAAAAATTTTTGAAATCGGCACAGTAGTTTTTGAGTTTATTAATTACAAACATACAACACACAAAAATACAATTTTTTCCTCCTTATAATGTTTATGTAGATTATCGAGAAAAAAATATGGCATGCTAACTATTTTCAACCCTAGCTCCTAGACTATATTCCGTATGGTAAACTTCTTGGAGCTCGCGGAGAATTCCGCATCCGGAATTCTGTAGTCCATAAAGCCTGAAGTGTGAAGTGTAAGTTCTTGGCCTAATTAGCGACTGGGTGTCGCATGTGTATTTCAATAGCTTTGCAAATTGTACGGATTATGGCAGACGTTTCGGAAGTATTTTTGCCGTTCATTGGATGTAATAGTTTTTTTGTGCAACTTTTCCAGTTTGTAAAACGCCTTGCTTGAGATTTTGTACCTACTGAAAATATCGATATTTTTTTCATTCGAATGAAAATCTCACAAACCGTTTGCCATCTATAAGATTATAGAAAGTCAGAAATATTATAGCATCTTCTTTTTGTAAAATATCAGTGTGTTATTTTCTAGTTTAACTTACAAAAACCTAAGACCATAGTTAGAACTTTGTCATACTAAAGGAAACAACTGGCACCATCGCAAATGTGACGCGTCAACATCCGAATGTGATCAACATTACCCAAAATGACCTTAGGGTGTTACCACACCAATCGATCAATCATTGATCAATGCCATCGATCGATGGTATAATGGATTAGTCGACGTCAATCAATAGTTTCAACTACACCAATCGATCAATCGTCGATCGATGCCATAATGAAGTAGTCAACGTCGATCGATAGTTTCTACCTCTATCTTCGATCAGCAAAAGCAACCAACGACATAGGATAGATAATGTTATCTATCCCATGTATTTTGGAATTTCGTAAATTGCATTCGCTGATAGAATGGCACTTTGTCTAGAGCCTAAGGGTGTTACTACACCAATCGATTGATCATCGATCGATGCCATCAATCGACGTTGTACTATTGGTGTGGTACCTTTGGCTGATCGTCGGATAGCAGGCGATAAACAATTTTATTGATCGACCGCCGATCGATGCAATTGAAATAACAAAATACATGGGATAGCGTTACACTTCGGCGAGGTTAGTCAAACCCATCACTTTGACAATTACCACTGTGCAACTGAAAGAATGATACAGAATGTCACTTGTCTTCGGTCACAACCTACCTAGTACCTACCCATTAAATAATGCCCGGCTCCAAACATACACACGTTACCGTCCCACCTTCGAACATAACTATAACGTTATTATGATGTATGCCAGGGCCCAGGTGTTGTTTCGATACCCCACAAGTTATAGACGACATAAAGTGGAATTCTGTCCGTTCCATCCCACTCAGTGTTACCAATTTGGTATTGATTTACTAAGAATCTTGTTAGCAATGCCGACATTGTTTTGCGACATGTGTCATGAAGAATTTATCATTTACGGTAGGTACAGAAGTTTTCTATCAGTCGAATCCATAAGCAGTTGATTGAACAGTGAATATGTATAACTAGTGGACCGCCCCGGCTTCGCCCGGATATTAATTGTTTTTCAAAATTGTCTTTCATAAGAACTTTCTCCTGACAATAACAAACACAACAAAAAAAGAATTAGCGAAGTTGGTCCAGCCGTTCTCGAGTTTTGCGCTTAGCAACACATTGAGCGATTCATTTTTATTATACATATAGATGAATACAAAACGCTAACAAAGTTGAATATATACAAGTCCGTCGGTCTGTCTGTTCAGATTCGGCTAATCTTACACTTTCACTAGCAAATAGCTGCTGTTATATGAAATTACTTTTCCTTAAATTATGTTTGAGAAATAAATACCACTCACGTGAAATTGTAAACGGACGCGGAGACAACCGAGGGCAATACCTATTTAAATAATTAAGTGACATGAAACGTGTCTTAAAAAGGTATTTCAGACAGAGGTTTTAGGTCACTTAATATATATGTATATATATAAAAAAATCTTTCACCCTGAAAATCAAAACACTGTTATTGTTTTACTAAAACAATCAAAATATAAATAACCGGGATTATTTCTCAGAATATTGTAAAACAAACAAATAAACCTACTCGAGCCATTAACTTTACAGGTACATCAAAGACCAGTGGCAACAAAAGAAATCTTTGTTATTTGCTTCACAATGTTTGAGGAAATTTTTCAAAGGCGATCGGTTTATTTAGAAGTTGTGGTTGCTATGGCAACGGACTTACTGTCATAGGTTTACCGATGTACGGTTTTTTGTGTTATCATAATCATGAGTTTGTCATACTTATTTAATTTTGTTTCATATTTATTGAAGTGTGAGTGGGAATTTTGTGATATTTATTTGGAATCCGCTCTGATAGTAAAGCGCAACTCAAAAACGATGTTAGTTTAAAACGAATATTGCGTCAGGCAACAATAATTTGTATAAATAGCAGAGGGTACTCAAAAAATAAATTAATTTTTAGTCTTAATAATTAATTATTCTAGCGGAAATTAAGTAGGTACAGGCTTTTTTGAAGGATTGTGAACGCTTCTTAAGACTTGGAGAATTGCCCCTCTGCAAAATATTCACATAAAAGATACCACGTTAGGACAGTACCTATTTTTGCCCAACAAAATAAAGGTTCATCCGAAATGTTTATCTCATAATAAATTGAATAAGCCACCTTATCGCAAAAACATTGTCACACTAAAGCTAGCAAATATTGAATTATTCCTTATTTTTTGGTTCACTGATTCCAACGAAGGGAGCCACCAAACATTACTGACAGACCGATATGAAGACATGACTTGAGGATCTTTCCCTAATAAGGATTGAGCGTAAAAATATATTACCCATCAAGCGAAAATTTTCTTAAGTTTACGACTCATTTTCATGAGAGTAGACGCTTGGCGGGGATCCAATTACTGGATTTGCGGCGCGGAGTGATTTTTTTTTATTCGGGTTCGCCACGTGTTTTTAGTCTAAAAGGACAATAAATATGAAATACTGGATGCTTGGACACGAAACAACACGAATGCTTTACTACGTAGAATTAAAATGAATGGGCATACCGCTTTTACGAGGTTAACGTTTTTTTTAGCAGTACAATGGCAGAGATTGCGTTTGTAATACATCTCTTTTAACCATTTTAGAGACCTTTTACAAGTGTAGCTTCTTAAATATGACGAGCAAGCGCATGCCCTGTACGCCAAACGTCACAAATACGTGACAAAAGCACGTCATATTTGTGGCTTGGCGTCGGGGGCACGCCGATGCGTGAGATATGCTTTGGCGCTTAAAAGGTTAACAAGCATCAAATGGGTTGCCCAAATTAATTTCCAATAATACAGCACCCATATAAATCGGGATTACCCTAATGAAATCATACTGAATGAAGTGGAATTAGATAGAAATGAATAACTTTCAAAATAATATTAATCCTCTACAAATGAATGTCAAAATGACAGATAGGCTCTAATTCAAATTAATCGAAACAAATATTTGTGGTGCCCTAAATGATGAAACATCGCACATATAGCAGACTATACATCTTGTTGACAACAAAACGCAATCGAAATCATCCCAAAGGAGCCATTTTATCTTAAGTTGGAACAAAAATAGCTTGGAAGGCGACAGTTTGTTTAATAGCATAGCTTATGTAACAGCTTGCGGTGCTCTGAGGGGAGCAGTCGCTAACGTTTGTACCGCAGATTGCAAATCGACTTACTTAATGTTCACTTGAATAAAAGATGGCAGTGACCTTTTTGTCTTTATAATTTTGAGTTTGCCCTGGACTAATTTTATTATGAGTTTAGCAGTAGGGTTCGTATTGGGAGTTGAAGATGTGTCAAATTTAAACGTCAAAGTTTCGTGAAAACTTAAGTTGATGTTGACAAATACTCAACTTCGAATATTTAATTCAGAATCCGGTAAATATATTGGATTTGTAACAGAAGATGCTGGAGTATCCACATAACATAAGATGATATGATGTCACGTTAAATCTAATAAAGCACCTAAGAAAAAAGAATACCGAACCCGAAAAAGGCTGAAAAAGTGCGAGAAATTTCTAAATACATACATCCATTTGTGCATGAATTGACAGGAGCATATTTAATATTAAAAATTAAAAAAATAAACATCCTTCATTGAACTGACAAAATAAATATCGCATCTTCCCTTCATTTTAAAATGTTATTTCTTCCAAACAAATATTTCAGGAATGGTCTCGAAATGCATAAATAAAGTGATCTAATGAATATGACGATCCGTTGCTACAGGAAATTACTTTATGTCGATCAATAAAATAAAGTTAATAATTCCATGTTTGTAAGTTTTACTGAATGGGTCAATGTCTGGGGAGACTTTAAAGATCGCTCTTGTTGTGTCGAATTAAATGAAAGGCATTCAATATTTTTATGTATAAAATGGCAGCTTCTGACAGTTTTCATTTATTTTATACTTTACACAGCCAAAAGTAAGGAGGCGGACTAAATAATAATAAATATATCATTGAATTTAGGTAACAAATACCCATAACATAATATATAACTTACAGACTATCAAACATACTTATAAAAAAAAAAAATATTAATGAAATTGTACACGAAGTGACGGCATCGTGTTGCGCTGCGTGGTGTCCCGTAGCCTTCCGTGAAATCGCCGATACATGACACCCTTCGGCCAAAACTCTTCCTTGAAGAAGGTCTCAATATGATGAGTCGGAACTCGCACCACGAATGACTTAAAATTTGTGTTGTGCCGCGACTCCAAATTATCGACCCTTAAGGTCCAGCTGGTACTTAATGCCTTATATAAACTTTGGGTAATGCGAGTGAGTCTTAGGTCAAATATTAAGAGCGCAACGAGCTTCTGGCGCTAATTCATTTTATGTATTCCATGCGATCCATGCATGAGTGCGTAAGCGCAAGCGACACGGACTCATGTCCGACGGCCGAAGCGGGACTAGAGCGGATAGGGGGAAGCGAGGCAGCTCTTGCTAGAATGGACGGAACGCGCGCTTATTTAGGTGTTTCGTTCGTATTATTAACACAAATACACATTTTGAATATGTGAAATGTATACGCTATAGAGAAAATATATTTTTGTTACTATTCAAAAACTGATTACCTTCCGTGAAGTATTCACACCGTACTAAGAGTTTATTTTATTTTTTACAGATTATTTTTTTGAGAGGATTGACGAAATTTCGAGCAATCGTGTTTCTAAAGTATACGATTTATAGAGAATTCTTAAATACCTTACATATTAATTGTATAACTAAAGTTTTAGTAATAACAATGCAGCATTGGATCAAACGAATGCAATTATTTTGCAATTACATATCGTTTCCTCGTCCTTAATAAAAAAGGTGATTAATGTTTATTTAAACATAATTGTATATTTATATTTTAATAAACATAAATACACTTCAATAAAAACTCTTAACTAACTAAAACTAATCATCTTAAATATGGCATCGACAAATTCCTTCACAAAGCTGGCCACTGGTAATTTGCCCAAAAGGCTGGTAGCATTGCCAGATTGTATGGCAATGCTTATCGTTTGTCCGAGGTAAAAGCCAGCTATTGGGTCACGCAAAGTATCAACTAAGCGTATTGACAGATCATTAAACAAGTCTTGAGTACTCGGACTCTACGACCCGACGGATCCGATACATGACATGTACGGTGTAAATATTCGCGTGCCGCGCTATGCATCCCGCGCTTTGGCTACAGGCCGTGGTATCCGAGGCTGTTGACAACTTCACCACAGTGGCAGCGATGAGGACAACAACAAGGTGGGCCAAGATGCAGGGAGGCAGCGAGGTGGAAAGTAGTATCGTCGAACAACGGCCGGACGACAGTAGTGCGTGATGCTAGAGTCCCGACTTCCATTGACGCACAAGCAGAAGCAGATGTGGCTATCAGGATATTCTGAACTACTCCAAAGAGTGACTCGTCCCACCGTCTCTGGGATGATTGCTAGGATTTAGAATCGAGCAAGCTAGTCTCCAGGCATCCGTTGCCTCAGTGAAGCACGGTACATCGTAACCAATCAGCGAGAAAGCTAGGATATTCCTGACCAATTTCTCACTGCCATGAAATGGATATGAAAGCCGGTAAACTGATACTAGTAATTTTACGGACGCCGAGGCCTCTCATAAGGATGGGAAGAGTAGCTTGAGCCCAAGCTCGGTCGTCCAAGGCCACATTTCAAAGTGAAGTAAGTGTACATATGACGGTTGATTTGGTCCATGTTTTCCAAAAGGTGAGGGCGCTTTCATAAATGGGAAGCACGAAGAAAGTATGTTAATAAGGGCCGAAATAGCAGTAACGAATTATGGTAATTGCAGAACGCATGTTATGCATTTTTTGAAATTTTGTATTTTTCCTCAACAAATTGCTCAAATATTGGAGACTCAAGAACTAGACTCACAAACAAAAAAAACATTTACAAACTACAAATACAATACTCATTTCTAGGTACAATTATGACATAAATACCTACTTAAATGTATAAACCGAAAATACTCAAACAATTAGTTCAAATAGATACTTGGAAAACTGTGATGATGCAGTAGCATCATCAACTCAAAAAAACTGGGCAACTCTATCATTTTTTTTTGGATGGGAAATCGTCAGATGACTTCTTTCGCTCTGGGCAGAGCGGAAGATATCTGCTGAGCCATTAACTATGTTGGAGTCGGCTTCCAGACTAGGAGGATAGAGCTGAATACCAGTATTTTACATGAAGCGAATGCTTGTCTGACCCAGGTACCTTAGGGCCTTTTTCAAGACACGTCATTATAAATTCGAGCCTTTTGACTGCCCGTAACAACAAAGACTAGGCAGTGAAATAGTTAATATTTTTAATAAAATACTAAGATGTCAGACGTGCCTCATGTCTTGTGTTTGTCACCGGAAAATGGCAAACGTCGTAAGATTGTAAAATATCGCGTGAAATTGTAAATTATTTTTTCTAAAGATGAGACGGATATATTGGAAACTACTTCAGTAGTTTCCGTTTTTATGGGATTTATTGTATACAAAACGACTTTTTCATTATATTTCGCGAAATTATAATCTCATCGAGAATTATTACAATCTTATGGAGTCTGCAATTTTCCAGTGACATGTTCAAACTGATGAAATCATTGTTGTACAGCTTTAATAAGAGTTTTTAGGTCTATTCTAAGCCTTGTTATTTTCCGTACACGCCGCCAACAGTTTTAATGGAAGTCTATTTAATATTCTACCCCCTATTAAGTTCTGCTTTTGACAAGTAGGTAGGAGTTTTTAGAAAGGGTTCATAATAAAGTCTTGAAGTATTCTTAACGCGCTGTGTCACCGAGCCAACAAGAACATTCTCTAAAATTCCCGGAGAAACTTTAATAATGTTAGACTGAGTTCGCAAACTGTTTATCATAGAAATAGTATTGTCAATCATTTTATCTTGGAGTTGATAGTTGGTGTTATCTTGGCGAAGTGGTTCTGTGTGACTTTGAGAGGAGATTTCAAAATTGTTTTATAAAATTACATTGTCATCTTGGTTACTTTTACAAACTACCAATGTTTCATGTTGAAGGAAAAAAATAATATTAATTAATCGAGCTAGATTGAAGGCGTTTATTTTTGCTGGTCTGGAGTTCTATATTCTGCAAGTCCTTGATTCAGCGAACCGTCCACATTCTTCATTCTAAGCTGTGTCTTAGGGGCTATACAACTACTCAGTCTATTCAACCAGGCTTTGCGACATTATTCTGGGCTGCGGACACAATCAAAATGTTACCAACTTGTTTTGAAACAAATGCAGTTATTTTTCGTAGTCCATACAGAACGCTTCCCAAACCGATTTCAATTAATTTCCCGTTACTGGGCCAGTAGACCAACTATACTGCTGTGTATATGTATACACCTAGTGGTATAACATCTATGATAAAAGCAACAGGTGAGCTTTGGAATATTTAATTGTTCAGGCAGGTTTAGTTGGGAAACAAAGCATATGAAATGCAATGTTCAAACCACTGCTAAATTGAAAAAAGACAGGGTCAAACGATGCAGTAAGTGAAAATTAAACTATTGATAGAAGTTATCATCATCTGCCTAGCCTTTTCCCTATATATCTGTATATTGGGGTCGGCTTCCAGTCAAACTGGATTCAGCTGAATACTATTATTTTATGTGGAAGGCTGCCTACCAGAATACCCTTATAACCTTTATAACCTTTCCGAATGGACAGTAGAGTCACTGTAAACGATGACGTTCAAAAGTGCCGTTTAATGGCCTCATTGAAATAAACGTTTTGACTTTTGACTTTTTTGACTTTTGACCTCCACACCCCATTAACTGGGTAGCACGGTACTTCTTGGCAAGACTGGAGTTAGATTTACTAACGACTGTCAAAGATCTACAAATGACAGCCGGGACCACCGGCTTAACGTGCTTTCCGAGGCACGGAGGAAACTCGGTATGTTAAGATTGTCACCCATCCACAGACCAAACCATTGACAGAAGTAATAACTTAAAAAGTTAATAAGAGAACGTTGTCTCGTAGAGTTCAGTGGCTTTAGTGTGAGTTTTCGTACGTACTCGATCGTAGGTACTTTATAGGAAGGCTAATACAGTGGCCAGTAAACTAGACAGCCATTAAAGCCGTAATCGCGTAGATTTTTATTTGAATATTGAAGTTTATGAATATTTAGGACCCGAGTTAGAGCACATGTTTAAAGGGTTTGTTTTTATAAATACTTAACTAACTATATACACTAGAAGTAAAAATAAAAAATTCCAAACTAAATATACACTAAAATATGGCGTCAAAAATTCATCCGCATCGCTGTCGACTGGAAGTGTACCCAAAAGACTGACGGCATTTCCACGTTGTATGGCAATGCTTGTTCTTTGACCAAGGTAAAAGCCAGCCCTTGGAGTGTCTACTAAGCGTCTTGAGAGATCTTTAAAGGGTTAACTTAAACGTCATATTGTATTGAATCCGGATAAGCGCCTTCTGGTGACAAGAACGGAAAAACTCTTGTTTATAAAAACTGACTTAAGAGAACGTTTTTAAACGTACTCGATCATGTTATACTTTGACATGATCGGGTACGATTAAAAACTCGCGTTAAGGCCTCTGATTAGCCGTAAAAATTCGCGAGTATTACGACTTCCATAGTTTGGTATCGAATTCATGTTTCGTGTTCCTTTACATTTAGGAATACTAAATTTAGTGAATAGTGGTTTTAAAAAAATGCAAGATAGTAAAAACAAGAGATTTGAACCGAATTAACAGCCTGTGAATATGAATCGGTTTCAACGAATGTCAATGGCGCCAAGTAATAAAGTACTTACAGACATTGAACATCTGAATCCAACGGTCCCAATGGTAAAGTTTACTATCTGATCGTAGTAAAACTTATTCCTGGATGTTTAACACTCCGAACATGCGAATGCACGAATACTTTCCGGCATATTGGAAGTTCAACTCGAATCCCGAAAGCAAATACCGAGTGCCTACAAAAACTTGGACCAACGTACTCTGGATATCAAGTGGCGTGGAGAAGCTGTTACAATAAATTGCAAAAAGTTTTGGGGCAATGTCTTCGTACATTTGCGTAAGTAGGTGCCGTTTTTGGACGTTTGTTTTATATGAAGAAACGTGTTAAGCAAGTAAATACATTTGATTTATTACCAACCCCGTATCTCACAATTTACAGCGAAGAAATCACTTGCAAGTTATAAGTGTATATTACATACATTCTTGTAGCGAAAAGTTGGTTTATCCGTATAAAAATCATAAATCATAATCTTTCTTTAAATACCCACACACAACATTCAAAAATAAAACCATTATCGTATTGTATTAACAGTAAACTGTTAAAAGATAAAACGATTTTCATGGTATTTTATAACATAGTAAATAGGTAACAAAGAAAACCTCGTGTGATTAATATAATATTTAAAACGATAATACTTACGTGAAACGAATTTCCAAGAACAGCACTCCACTCCATTCTCTGTTCCAAACAAGGGATTATTTTCCCGCCTAAAGGGAAAAAGAGTGCGAAAACTTTAATTAAACAAGTTTGGTGAGAATTGAGCTCGGGACTTTTGTAAACGGATAATCGAAGTCGTTGAATACACCTGAGAGTATATTCGGACTCCAATAGAGGGTTGACATACCGACAATACTACTGAGCGGAGGGAGGTGTGATCTTGACACCGAGAATCGGTTTCCCCCAGTTACTACAAATCTTTGATAGAATTTTTATGAAATTTTAGAGATCGTGAGATGTTTTCCATTATGAAGTTAGGCCTGTCAAAACTTTTGAAATGTAGAACGGGGTATTTTGGTTGGTGGGTCGCTGTGTCGATACCGTTTTTGGTGGCAGAATATTACGTTTAAAAGTTAGTTATTTGATTTAACTGGGATTTGTAGACACTGAAGTAACCAACATTATTAATTATGGTTTGGGCCTGAAGCCTGATTGATAATTGGGTGGCATTTATCACTGGATACTAAGCCTTTAAGATATCAAATGAGGCAAAAGCTAACGAAGTATTGATTGCAAATAAAATCAAAGAAAGAAGACGAACTCCGTACGCTACGTACGTTCAACCTTTTATCATTAACTAAAAGAAGTTTAACAAAAGATTGAATGGCCAGCTAAAAAGCATTTTAAAGCAGAAAACGAGTGAAGTAGCAAGTGCACTTAAAAATGAAAGAAGTGTTTATGAAAGTGTTGCGACAAGTGAAACTTCTCATACATTGCACTCAAAACATTATAGTTCTGGTGTTGAATGAGCTCCAACAATATGGCGTGGACGGGAATGGGTGTATGGTTGCGTTTCAAGCTTCAGGGCTTAGACTTGGGTTCAGAACCCATTGATATTTGGTTTCAGATTGTGTGACATGCAACTTTATAGTTTACATTTGGTTGAGAGCTTGATCGATTCCAAATCGGATTACTTACGTAGTATTATGTGTGTACGTATAGACTAATTTTTCAACGTGAAACAGAAATTTTTCAACAATTTTCAAAAGAAATATCATTTGTTGTTTTGTTCGGGTGTGTTATGTTACTTATAACTATTTTTCATATAACAACGATATCAATTTGTCTGATATAATTTTCATTTGGTATAATCATCAATTCTTATAACAACTTATGCTATACAATTTCATTATTTTCTATTTCAAGAGTTAAAATTTCATTTCATGTAGGTTTCAGTTGACATATCATACACGTAAACTAATTAAAAAAAGTTAAAAAATTATTTTGTATAAGATTACTTTCGAACCCTCGACATGACATGCACGGAATTAGTGAATGCGTCCTACGTACTTATGGCCAAGTGGCCGTCTCGAATAAGATGCGGCATTTGGAAACGCCACAGATGTAATGATAAATAATTTTATCGAATGTAAATTCGGCTAAAATTACGGTCGTGATCGAGGGAAATTGACGGAGATTATTTGTCTTTAGATTTAAAGAAACCTAACATGAATGGGATCGTGGGAGCTAGAGTGAGCGAGCGAAGCGAGCGAACTTAGCTCTCCATTCGAACCTAACCCATCTGTGTCGGGAGGGAGTTATATGAAGATTCGAATGACATTATTGCGACGCACGCTATTTCGATTTTTTTTACGAGTGTTATGCCAGTTCGAAAACATTAAGTCGAAAACCGCTATATCGAATGAGATTTTCACACACACGCTAATTCGAAAAACTGTTTGACTGGTACGCTAGTACGAAAGTCTTGGTATCGAAATCCACTGTTGTGAATAGAAAAAGAAAGAAAGAAAGAAAGAAAAATGTTTATTTGGGACTCGCACAAGACTAACAAACCAGTATAATAAAATTAAAACTAAACAGTATAATAAAATAATTATCTGTGCGAGGCCAAAATGGTCCCTACCTCAGCTTATGCTGCGATATCTAAAAAATAAATAACGCAGCGCTGGTATTCTGATAGGGCCAGTCAGTGGTGCCACGGATACATTCACGGAGCATATTTAACAGAAATATACAAATAAAATAATAAGTATAAATATGGGTAAAAATGCAACAATTATTAATATATAATTATATAAATAAAAATTATAATTTTTATAATCGGTACATACAAACAATAAATAAGCTGACACCCAATAGCCCAGTGCTCCAGCTTCATTTGTCGATATCATAGACAAATGAATAGAGCGGTTGAGCGCGCGGGCGCAAGTGGGAGGTTATGGTCGGATGTCACAAAGAAAAGATGGTTGAACTCGTTGAACAGAAACATAAATGTAAATAAACAAAACAAAAAGCTATAGGTATCGACTTGTAGCATCGAAATTGCGTTTAATAATAATAATAATAAGAAGACAGTCAAGAAATTTTTTCTCGCCGATTTTTATTGTGATTTATTTAAACCAAACAATCAAAAACTATCAAAATGAACTCGAACCCGAAAACCACTAAAAAAAAATCAATAGTACAACAATAGAACTGAAAAACAATTAACATATGGCGCAGAAACTGTGATATTGATGACATGCTGACGAGAAGCCGGGCACGTCACCTAGCCACACACCCATCACCTTCGGCCTCGTCGCTCAGCTCCGCCTCGCCGCCGCCGGAACCCAGCCCCACTGTGAGTGCTGTGACACCAGCCGTGGCAGTTGCGTCGAGCTCGAGCGACGAGTACTTCTCACCGCCCACGACGCCACCACCTGCACGTCGGCGAAGAGGACGCCGGCCGCCGGACGGCTTAGGACCTCGAGGCCCACCGGCCTCTGATAGGGTCCCAGCTCCCGGCGGAAGTGTGCAGCGCATGCGATGGACACAATCCATCAATGAAAATGTCATGCGCTCATACTTTGGGGCTACAGAGGGGGGAACTAACCTGACTGCGTACCGTGGTCGGATGCTCTCTCTGTTTCAGGTACTTGAACCAGCTGTCAACGTTTCGGCCCAACGACTGTCGGATCAGGTGCGCGTCATCCAACGTAACCGTATGTTGGATGACAGTGTGCTTGATCGCCTCCGAATGGAAATGTGTGGCCATGTCATTACTCCTCCGTCGCAGACTGTGGCACCACCGCAGTCGCAAAGATCCAGCCACGCTGACGAGGAGAGTAATGACAGGGTTACAAACGTAAGTACCCAGTGCAATGAGGAATTGAGAAGTGCTTTAGAGTGTGCTATTCGGGAATATCGCTACGTACCGCCTGAACTAAGACCACGCTTACCTCGTTTGCCCATGCATAACAAAAATAGGGCGCTGGTAGCTGCTCTGGATTCGCAGTTGTCAAATTATTTTGATGACTGCGAAGACCTCACTGATACACACTTGATTATGTACTGCGCGGCTGTAGCGGCATGTCGTGTAGCTCATGTCAAAATGACTAACGACAGAGTTACACGACCAAAACCAGCCGTACCGGCTTGGCAGTGCAGGATCGAGCGTCGTATCGGTGGGGCCAGAGCGCTAATTGGCAAACTAATCTGCTTCAGGGAGGGCAACACTCGCCCTAGAGTGATGCGTTTTGTGAGACGGGCATTTTCGGGGACTGATATCAGCCCCCGAGATTATATGTCACGTGTCACAGAGCGCATCGACTTCCTGAAGCAGAAAGTGTATGCATGGGCAAACCGTATTCGTAGGTATAGGCGGCGAGTGGAGCGATACACCCAGAATCGCACATTCCGAAGTAATGAAAGGTGGGTATATAGGGTTTGGGAGCAACCGGACCAGGGTGTGACTGACACGCGCCTGCCGGATGATGACGCCATGTGTTCGTTCTGGCGCAACATCTGGTCGGTGCCTGTCAGTCACACCGAAGGTGGTTGGATTCGAGAGGTCGAGCGAGCGTGCGATCCATTGCCAGAAATGGGGGCAATCACAATCAGCCCCCAAGATGTAGCCCGTGCAGTCCGTCCGTTGCCTAATTGGAAATCTCCAGGGCCGGACGGACTGCACAATTTTTGGATTAAGTGGCTACAAAGGTCGCACGCTCGTTTGGCATCTCAGTACCAAACTGCCTTAGAGTCCGGCTCGCTACCCGAATTTCTTACGACAGGAGTTACCCACCTGCTCGGGTAGCACCGCGGAACCCAAAAATTATAGACCGATCACGTGTCTACCGACGGTCTATAAGGTTCTTACATCTATTTTGAGAGCTAAAATTAATAATCATATTAACAGCAACAACATCATGTCTGTCTCTCAAAATGGATGTAGGAATGGGTCCCGCGGTACTAAGGAGCTACTCCTCATTGATATGGCCATTAGCCAACAGGTTCGGCGTTCCCGAAAGGATCTGTCGACATGTTGGATAGACTATAAGAAGGCCTATGACTCGGTGCCTCATACATGGCTCATGAGGGTGCTAGAATTGTATAAAATTGATACAATGCTACGCACCTTCCTGATGTCGTGTATGGGGCAATGGAGGACAGTTCTTCGCTATCCAGGATGTCGAAATATCCAGAGGAACAGCGAACCGGTAAGGATCGAGCGGGGTATATTCCAGGGCGATAGTTTGAGTCCGCTTTGGTTTTGCCTAGCCTTGAACCCTCTAAGCACACTGCTGGAGAATTCAGGGCTGGGCTATCGGTTGAAGAGAGGAGGTCAGGTTATATCTCACCTCCTTTACATGGATGATTTGAAACTCTTTGCCCCCAGTAATCTGCACCTGATGGAGCTACTGAAGGTAACTGAAACTTTCAGTAGTGCCATCAGGATGGAGTTTGGTGTGGACAAATGTGCGGTCATGCATGTAAAGCGTGGGGAGATTATGGAATCCGTGGGAACTCAACTCTCGGATTCCATAAACCTCAGATCCCTCTCTTCAACAGAAACTTACAAGTATTTGGGTATGTCGGAAGCGTTAGGTATCAATGTTACTGACATGAAGCAATCGTTGAAGGAGCGCTTCTTTGGCCGCCTGAAGAAGGTATTCAATAGCCTTCTATCAGGCGGAAACAAGGTGCGCGCCTTCAACGGTTGGGTCATGCCGGTATTGATGCACTCTTTCGGCGTACTCAAATGGACTCAAACGGAACTTGACGCCCTGGATAGGCGGGTCCGTACACTGCTTACTGCATATCGAATGCATCACCCACGGTCGTCGGTAATGAGACTGTATATCCCGCGAAAGTGTGGAGGTCGAGGCTTCTTAAATGCTAAGACTCTCCACAATCGCGAGATATGCAGTCTCAGGGAATATTTCCTAGCTGTCGACGTGGGTATGCATCGAGATGTAGTGGCGGTGGACAAGGGAGTCACCCCGCTCTCTTTGGCAAATGAGAACTGGCGCAAACCTGCGGTGCTAGACACTAACGATCGCAGGGCTGTATGGCAGAGTAAGGAACTTCACGGACGCTATTTCCGGGCCCTACATGGGCCCGACGTAGATCAATTAGCGTCCGTAGCCTGGTTGCGATTCGGTGATCTCTTTGGAGAAACCGAAGGTTTTGTCTGTGCAATTATGGACGAAGTTATCATGACGAATAACTACCGGAGATTTATTGTGAAGGACGGCACGGTTGACATATGTCGGGCATGTCACCGTCCGGGAGAATCGATCCGCCACATTGTCTCTGGTTGTTCTCGTCTAGCTAACGGAGAATACTTGCATAGGCACAACCTTGTAGCCAGGATTATCCATCAGCAACTTGCTCTGAAATACTCTCTTGTGGAATCGGAGGTGCCGTACTACAGGTATGCGCCCGACCCAGTTCTCGATAATGGCAATATCACATTGTACTGGGATCGGTCCATCATCACTGACAGGACTATTGTTGCCAATAAGCCTGATATAGTGGTGGTGGACCGAATCGAGAGGCGTGCAATGATTGTAGACATAACCGTTCCGCATGACGAGAATCTCGTGAAAGCCGAGAAAGATAAACAAATCAAATATATTGACTTGGCTCGCGAGGTTGTCGACATGTGGGATGTGGACTCAGCAATCATTGTACCGATAGTTGTGTCAGCCAATGGCTTAATAGCCACGATCCTCGACCAGCACCTCAGGAGGCTCTCGTTGGGCAGCTGGATCAAGGGCCTGATTCAGAAAGCGGTACTTCTGGACACGGCTCGTATTGTTAGGAGGTTCCTCTCTCTTGAGCCCTGACCGCCGGTAGCTTGGACCCTGTTCCCGATACCGGTGGGCTACTATTTTTATATTTTTAAATGTTTTTTATTTTTGTATTTTTAAGAAATATTTAAAAATGTGTAAATAAGAAAAAAAAAATGAATAAACGAAATAATAATAATAATATATCTTGGGACGACTCACACACGGTCATAATAAATATATATAATATATCATATCGTTTAAGTATAATAAAGATAAATATTAATAGTTGCGGGCTGTGAAGTGTAGTGCTTTGTCGCCAGGAAGAGTCATGCATTTACGGAGAAAATAGAACATAAAATCACCAATTATGTTACTAACAGCGTGCAGACCTAGGGTAAGTTTATGTGGTATCCTTTTGAATGCATAATAGGTGTTGTTTGAATTTGGAACTAAAAGTACCAACTGTTCTTAAAGCACGAATCGGCGGTGGCAGGTCGTGCCAGCAACGAGAAGCAGCGAATTTAAAACTTCCCCGGAATGCAGCAGTTCTATGGGGCAAGGTCAACAAGAGGTAAGCAGATGCTCTAGTTTTGACTTTGTTCACATCTCGAGACCAATTTAATTTACCATATAGATAGTCAGGTTTTTTTGTGAGAATTATGCCAAATAGCAGGGTAGCCAGATGAAGCTTTCTCCGTTCTGACATTCTCATCAAATTACCCTTATTTAAAAACGGAGTAATGTGAGATCTAGGAGGGACATTAAAACAAAATCTTGCACAAGCATTCTGTACCCGCTGTATCAATCTCTCACTCCTACCAAGAATGCACGCCCCATACACAGTGTCAGCGTAGTTCAGCTTGGATAAAACTAGTGACTCACAGAGCATGACACGCATATCCACACTTATGTAGGGACGGACACGGTACAAGAGTTTGAGACGGTAGAAGCAGTTGCGCACAGCCTCCATGACATGAGTCTCAAAATGCAGTTGCTCATCAAATATCACCCCAAGATTACGGGCTTCCTGCACCCTTTCTATGGAACACCCATCAATCTTCAGGTCCAAGCCCACATTACTCATTTTACTTAAAAAATGTCTAGTCCCCATGACCATAAATTTTGATTTTACTGGGTTCAGAACCAGGGAGTTTCTTGTCGACCAGGCTGAGATCCTATCCAAATCCTCGTTCAATCTTTTTACAGTGTCAACAGTCTGCTGAGGATGAAACGGCAAATACATCTGCAGATCATCAGCATAAAGGTGGAACTTGGCGTTGAGCAGGCAGTTAGTAATATCAGCACTGTACAAAATGAAAAGAAGCGGACCAAGGATCGATCCCTGCGGCACGCCCCTGTTCACGCACTTAGGATCAGAGGACTTAACGGCTCCATCACTATCGCTTGAAACCTGGACTAACTGAGATCGGTGAGTCAAGTAACTCTGAAACCATTGCACCGTCTCAGGCTGACATCCATAGTAAGACAGCTTGGAGAGGAGAAGCGATGTATTGATAGAGTCAAAAGCACGTGAAAAATCTAGCAGGACAAGCATGGTGCCCATGCCCTTGTCTCTGGCTTCAAGGATGTTTCCAACCACGTCCAGAAGGGCAGTGGCTGTGCTGTGTCCTTTGCGAAAACCTGATTGTAAAAGTGGCAAAATATTGTGTTTCTCAAGGTATGTCTGAAGCTGGTTGCAAACAACCTTCTCAAGGACCTTGGAGAGACATGGCAACAGACTAATGGGCCGAAGTTCTTTTACACAGGTAGGATTAAGTACCTTAGGTATGGGTCTAACTATAGCCAATTTCCACAGATCCGGGAAAGAAGAGGTGGTGATGGAGCAGTTGATAATGGCTGTTATAGCTGCAAGAGTTCGAGGAAGAGTCATCATCAGCATCTCAAGCGAGATGGAGCCAGACCCCTGAGCATTGGACTTCAGACCACGCAAAAGCCTCAACACCTCATCCTCCCGGACAGGCTCAAGTTGGAACTGACAATTACTAAATCTATGGTGCTCAAAATATGACAAGTCGGCAGTAGTAACCAAACCACTACCAGGTACATCCAAAAAGTGATCATTAATTTTTTCTGGGTCACTACTTAAGTGTGGTAAGGTAGGCTCCGATTTTTTGGAGATAGCTATGGAAGATTTTATGTGTTTCCATAACTTCTTAGGATGTTTAATGTTTTTATTAATATTAGTTTTGAAATATGCACACTTCTCACTGTCAATCGCAGCCCTAACAAGGCACTTAAGCTCCCTATAGGACTCAGCATGTTTTGACGCTTTAGTAGCTTTTGCCTAGCATATTCCGCATATAGCATATTCCAATGAGAATTTGTCTGGGGATCGCACTCGCGACCCAGTGATTACCAAGAACTACCCACGCTACGATGATAAAACTGACACTGAGCTAGTTACTTCTGGGAATGAGTACCACCTATTCTATTGATTTGTTGATTTCTTTATTGATTACTATACTTAAGGAACTTTGCTTTTGTTTCTCAAAACATAATAAAAAGATAAGGCTTTGTCGGGGTCGATTCCAAAAATTCACATTGGAATATGCCATTTGCAACAGTGGATTTCGATACCAAGACTTTCGTACTAGCGTACCAGTCAAACAGTTTTTCGAATGAGCGTGTGCATGACAATGTCATTCGATATAGCGGTTTTCGACTCAATGTGTTTTGGAACTGGCGTACCACTCGTAAAAATTTTCGAAATAGTGTGCGTCGCAATAACGTCATTCGAATCTTAATATCACTCCCGTGTCGGGAAGACCGAAGTTCCCGAGCTGACGCGGTTGCTCTTTGTTCAGCGGTTAGATCAAATGACAATTTTAATTATACAAGATGATAATTAGATCAAAAGAACGTGATACTAATAAGAAGAATATACTAAACGAACGTTAGAGAGAGTGTTTTAATAACATATGTTGTTATATAATATACTGAACGTTATATTGAATGAGTTGTGTAGTGTTGTTAGACGAAGTAACGTTATGTCATTTAAGCGTTATAACTTTTGAAAATAGAGCAAATGTTCATAAATGAGCGGCACCAGTTTTGTTCGCTTTCTGTTGATTGGCACTTTTAATGTTAGGAATATTTTTAGGACCACAGTTTTATATTGTTCCTTTCTCATCTCATTAAATAAATAATGTATTCGTGTATTCTGCTTTACCTAAGGCTGAAACATTGATTGTTAGCATAAATTCATAACAATTCTTGGCTCATTGCTTTTTAATACTTTCAGATTTCATGAAGGTTTTGTAAACGTGTAGTCAGAAGACTTCATTACGTCATATTCGGGTGTATCCACAAACCCAGTTCAGTCAAAAGGTCTTTACCAGAATATACATAGATATGCAGGCAATTTTGGGATGTAGTGTGGTGGCTGAATCACTATCGTACGTGACACGAATACCAACATGGCTAAATTATTTGCTTGTCACATACAAATGTTATCGTAACCGGATTCTCTCAATTATTCTTGAAACTGACGATGACAGGTCTCTGATTATTGTAGATTATCGTTCATGCTGGTTAATGTAAATAACTTTATTATTTATGTTACCGAATGATCGTCCTTTGTTTTTGTTTTGCAATTGTTTCGTTTTTCGATTGTCTCGTCTTTAATTTTGACATAATTATTTGCAAATCAGCTGTCTTAGGATTTTCAATCCAAAAATGAATTTCCAGACCGATGATTCATCAGATTTAAATTGTATTTTGTCGTACTAGTAAGTGGCGATCTGCCGGTCGATTCTGTAAACATGTCGAAGTGAAGGCTTGGGTGAAGTAATCACAAGGTGAGCTGTCAATCCATTTCATCAAGATATCACGTGATCACGAAGTCATAACATGTTGATTGTATGGAATGACAGCGCAACCCCGTGATCACTTCACCCAAGCCTTCGCATCATTATGTTTATAGAATCGTCCGGCTGGACGGCTATTTCGTTAACCAATGTCAAACTTCGATACCAACTAATATTCCCCAGAATATTCAAAAATTCTTCCGTTTTTTGTAACTGATGGGCAAAATTTCATGTTTGAAGACTCGAAGTAGTTCAGGCTGTGCATTCAGTCAGTGAATTTATATATGAAGTACTTTAAGTAAATAACATTTTCATGTTTCTAATTTTTATAGGTTGTTTCTATGATTAACAATCTTCGACGATGCGACGGATGTTCTGACTGTCCTCATTAAAATGTACCGGCCGTTTGCCGTTTTGTAATAAAAAAAATATAGCAATGAAAACTTACAAAGTCAAAGTCAAAACGTTTATTTCAATTAGGCCATTAAACGGCACTTTTGAACGTCATCGTTTACAGTTCAGTAAAAATAATAATATTACATAAATAAAGTGACTCTACTGTCCATTCGGAAAGGTAGATTCTTATGGAGAAGAACGGACAAGAAACTCCATAGTTACTCTTTTCAAATAATGATTTTACAAAATTTGGTTTACAAAAATTTATTTAATATTCTGTGAGGACGATGCACCCAGAGTATGCTACTTAAAAGAACAAAGTATCACCAGCAGAGGTTGACTTATTCATTTTCTAAAGAAATTTCGGTAAATGGATTGATGGATACAGGATCAACAGTCATGGTAAAAAATTGCTTTTTAAGAATGGAGCAACGAGGATTAGTTACGTATGTGAATATTAGAAAGGAACCCGCTAGCTAATTTTAGCTGACAATTGAATCTATTAAAAATAAAAAATATATATATAACTTGCATACGTTAATCCAACACCCAATTTACACCAAACAATACGTAGATACTAACCATGCTACCTATTTTAAAATTTGTTGGAAGCTTCTTCAGGTAAACTAAAGATGTTTATTTTAAATTAATCTGTCACTTTACTAATGTATTCTTTAACAACATGAAAATATCGTAGGCTTATGTCTGTTATGAATATGGAAACTCATGGGAAATTATTTAATAAGCCTGACCGTCCCTTTCTTTTAGCGTGACGCAACAAATTGCTATATGATACCCATATATTAATCACGGTTGATTGTAAGCCGGCGGTTATCACGGCCGCCCGAATATCCACAACAATAGTGTCCAGCAGTGGTTCAAACAATGTAACGTTACTCTTACACACATACACAAACAAACACCGGCACACATGTGTGTGTCGCCCGAAATCGCATGCGCGCAGCATCTGTGCTTCTGCCCCTATCTCCGTTTGCTCTGCGGCGAAATGGGCCAAAAATACACACAAATTTCGACTCTAGAATACAGTTGCAGAGTTCAATTTTCAGTGGACATTGGTGTTACAGAGTGAAGTTCCCAACGCGCGACTGTACGACAATAAGCTTCCAGGACTCGGGATTTTTTAGATGTCTCCGGATCGCGTGGAGGCTGGGACGTATCGCTTACGCGCGGACTCTTTGGAAATTGTTACGCGGCCCGATAAGAAACTGTCGTTAGCGACCAGAACAACTCAGTGGTGACAAATATATCTTAATTGCCAAGTGTTTTGTTTTGTGATGGATGGTTAAATTTGTGGAACCAAAGTATTGGAGTGTCTCTTTTAAAGGAATGACTGTAAGTCTATTAACTTTATTTACTTTTGTCGTATATAAGGGCTGTTTTATTGCAGATTGTTACTTCGGAAGTTAATGGATATTTTATTGGCGTTTCGGACGTGACCAGATTAAAATTGGTTGTTGGTTTATATCACACGTTTAATTCGATTGCTTCTGTATTTAAATAATATGTTAACGGAATCCTTAAACGTGAAAAATGAAGCCATTATATTTTATTACGTTTTATTTGTACATCAATTTGATATAACAAGATTTAAAAAGGTAGTTTCAAACACATGGCAGATTATGCGGATAACTTTTTTACAAATACCTACAAGCATTAAGAGGAGTATAAAAAATGACACATTATTAAGATTATGATTTGTCTTACCTATAAAATACAATACTTAACGATGAAAGATCAAACACGCGATGAAGATAATTTAAGGAGACAGGCCATTAATTTCATATTTTTATGACATAAGAATTGGAGGAGAAGTTATAAACGTTTTTCTCTTGTTTAAATCTATTTTAATCAACAATTTGTATGTAGTTTGTATTCACCGGAAAACTGCAGACTCCGTAAGATTGTAATAAATCTTAATTAGATTATAATTTCTCGATATTATGAATAGATCGTTTTGTTAACAATAAATCCCGTCCAAATTCAATAGTTTCCAATATAGCAGTGTCTTATTAAGAAAAAAATAGGTTACAATTTCACGCGATATTTTGCAATCTTACGGCGTTTGCAATTTTTCGGTGCCATATAATTATATGTAACATGTTTAACGGAAAATAGTGGGTAGAACATTTTTATATAAAGGAAATATTTTCGAAGAAGCAACCAGATTGCTTATTTTTGGGATAAGCTTGGAGCTTTTGTGCGTTGAGACTCCACTTCAGTTAAAACATAATATGGCAAATAAAATAAAGGAATATTCAAAAAACTATTACCGACCTCTTTTCGTCGAATTTTAACCCCTCCCCCCCTCTCCTCTCTTCTCTTTTTGTCCTTGATTGGATAATGTTCGGTTAATATAGCAGGTAGATAAAAATGATTTCTTGACGCTATCATGTTATTTGAATAATCTTCAGGCAAGAAAATCTGAAGGTCGTTTAAGACTTATGGGGACCAGTGAAGTTACAGAGGGTTTTGGCCTATTTGAAATCTGTTATCTCTACGAGATAGGATTATTTTGACTGTTTTGTTGGAGTAGGTACCTACAGTTACAGCCAATTCCATTTCTGATGATTAATTTAAATAAGTGCGGTATCTAATTGGATGAATTGCAGAATTAAACATATGGTTAAGAGTAGGTAGGTATATTGCAAAACGTAAATCTACAGTATATGGATGAATTTCACAGACTATTATAAATTCTATTCGTATGTTTATAATTATTTTATTCTAATAATTAGGAGCAATGAAATAAAGACGAAATTGCGTTTCTCTAAGAATACACGTTTTCTTTACTATCGTATTTACATTATTTCAACTAATTACATAACTATTTTAACGAAATATTTACTCATCTGTCAGAATAAAAGAAACAACATTTTAAGCATTCACTTCAGATCTTTCATATATATTTAAATTGGTAAAAATATCATAATTATATATTTCATTGAAGGTCACAACCGTCAGTCGTGACATCTATTTTTAAATGACTGCCAAAAAAGGAGGAGGTTCTCATTTCAGTGGGTATATTTTTTTTTTTACCTGTGTCTATAGCGCGACAAAGACAAACTTGAGAAAAACGATCGTATAGGCATCGTTCAAGAGGTTTTCTTCACATGTATGTAATGGAAATCATAAACATTTATAAAACCGTCGTGGGCAGTCATGATGTTGTAGAGTTATTTTGATATAATTACCGTGATATGTTTCAGAACATTTTTGATTGACGGTAAGTTTAGTCTTGAATTCGGATTCAATTAACGTTCCACGTTTTACACGTCACGGCAAATCGAAAAGGTTATGATTTTTTGAAACGAGTTTTAGTGATTGTATTATCTTCTTAAAAGTCTAATGTACAGATTATGTTTTAGATGTTCATCAATTGCAGCTAAAATATGAAGGTGCTGTCAGAATTAGTTGCAATTGATAGTCAGAGTAGATACCGTCAGCCACTTTCAGAATTAGGTGGTCAATTCAACTACTAACAACCGGTGAACCAAGTCTTTGATGTAGATAAAGGTAGATGTTATGCATTATGATCGTGTTTCGAAATTAAATACCATTTAAAATTCATTCTAGTGTGGACCAAGTTTTGGTAGACATTATTATTATAGCATGAAATAACATTCTAGGTTTCTGTAGCTTTCAATCGACAATTTTCAAAAATACATTTTAGGTTACGTGTAGGCAAGGGTGCTGCATCGTCGACAATATCATCGCTTTACTATCAAGTGAGATTATAGTAAATGCGAGACCCTCAATCATAATAAAAATGTTGGAGTAACCATGTGGTGGTGTTGGTGGATTTCATTCATTTAAACCGACTTCCAAAAAAGGAGGAAGTTCTCAATTCGGTAGGTATTTTTTTAAATGTATTAACAGACGCTAGCTCATAAGCTACATTAATCTGTCAAATATCTTTGATTGATTTTCAACTTTATCGTTAAAGCAATAGGTTCAAGGTTTCTGCCAGGGTTGCGGAATTTGTTCGAAAGAGTCACCGCGGCCCTGGAACGCAAAGGGCTTTAGAAGGAACACGGATGGGTTTTAGTCAGTAAGAGTCTGACACGTCCCTTTCGCTCCACCCAGAGCGGAAGAAGTCATTTGATGATTTCCCATCCTTAAAAAAAAAAAAAATTGGTTCAAGGTTGATTGGGAAAATTTTACAGCTTCGGGTAGCTTAATGTGCTGGCGTCCTGCTCCAAGGTTTCTGATCCGATTTATGTGACTGCTTTTTTGGTCGATGCGGTATACCTACTTGCCATTTGTTCCCGTATTTTTTTTTTCTTTGAATTTAATATTGTTTTGCTCTTGACTCTAGTCTAGGTCATAGATGACAGAGACATAGTCGACGATGGAGCGAGCTTACCCAGAAGAAGCCTGTTCCACTCCTTTGCTGTGCGCATTATAAAAGACGTTTGGAAACGTTTAGTGCGAAGTATTTTGGCTCAGCAGTTTTTATTTATGAGCACTTTTTTAAATTTCGGTTTATCGTAAGGTGATAGAACGTCACTTATTCAAGACGCTCTTTGCCTTATTAGAAAATGAAATACTAGCAGTAAAGTCGCTTAAAATAAGTGTACTGAAAAACGAATATTTCTAATTAATCAGTCAAAAAAAAAACGTAATTCTTTTGAACAAAGTAGGAAGCAGAATGATAATGGAATGAGAAACAAATAATACTTCTAAGCCCCGAATCTAAATATTTAGATTTGCGTTCGATCTCACTCCTCATCAATCATTAGGAATTACGCAACGCTGGTCGATCTATCTTCAAAGATAAAACCAACTGGACTTTTGGGGAATAATTACAGACGCCGTTCCCAAAAATGGTGTGATAAAAGACAGAATTTATGGATTGATTATGTCATTCGTAGACAGTTGTTTTAATTGGAGGTTCTGTCTTGATAACCTAAAACATAAATATTTTTTTTATTATTAAAGAAATATATTATATTTCTCAGGGTTCCTAACATCCGTAAGAAACGGAACCCTTAAAGGATCACTCGGGTGTCGGTCTGGCTATCTGTCTGTATGACTGTCCGTCTGTCACAGCCAATTTTCTCCTAATCTTATTGTTTTTATTTAATCTACTGATTCCGATTCTGTTGAAATTTGGTACACATGAAATTTTATGATGTTAACACGGACGAGTAACGAAAATATATAAATATTGAGTTCTTCAGGGGGAAAAACTTGGAAATTAAAAAAAAAGGTTTTTCAATCTGTATCGTGTAACATATCAAAGGAAACACTTATTGTGAGGGTTTTAATTATTTTTGAAATTATTCAAGAAATAAGACGAAAAATTACAATTTTACGCTCAGTAGTTTCAGAGATAAGGGGTACCCCCCCCCTTATTTCTGAAACTACTGTGCATAAAATTTTCAAAAAAAAATATTGATAATAGTTCTTTAATAATAGATTACACGAAAACCATATTCATCATCTGATTTAAGAAGCCTATAGTGTTTAAATAGCATGTTACAAAAAATATAACCGTTTATCAGTGTTTTTTTTGGAAGTCGGTGGTACTTTGTTTGAAAAATAAGTTTTATATTTTTCACTTTTAAGTGAACACATCTAACAACACCACCGGAAAGTCACATGAAAGCAAAACACGCAATTTCGTTTACTTACTTGGATGATATATTTTCTATTTCCTCAAGCGGTTTTGGATTAAAAACCAAACTACTAAATGAAAAAAACATTTTTTCAAATAGGTTCATAAATGACGGAGTTATGAGGTAACAAACATATAACAAATACAACCGAATTGAGAACCTTCTTCTTTTTTTGAAGTCGAATAAAAATTAAATGCATTCGGAACCCTTTGCACGCAAGTACGACTCAGCCAGTTTTTTTATAAGACTTCACTTTTTCATAGTGTCTGACTAGATCTACCTACACAGTGTAAAGTAAAATTTCTAAGTAGGAAGTTAAAAAGAGATCTACTATTACTCCTACTATGATGTGCCAAAATGCCATCATGATTTCGTTGTGGAAAATGGTATAGTGTTATACGTCTTAGATGTATGGTTTTGCCTCTTTCCCACATCGGAATCAAGTTTTAAGACGTCATCACGTCACGTCGCGTCTCTGGTTGGTTTAATTATATCAAACTGTGTTTATAGTAGGTATAATAGAATTTTGTTCTGAAAATGCACAGGACTTTGGGAGATCCCACATGAATGTGAATAGTGAACATGGTGAAATAAATTGGAGTTTTCCGTAACCATATAATAGATTGAATACCGTGTAGATCTTTCCTTTTGTGTTATGATTTCATTTTCTTTTCAATCCGTTTTCTTAAGAACAAATCAGTCGATAAAAACCTATTTCGTAAAAAAATGCCAATTTTACGAGGAACAAATATCTGTGCAAAACGTGAACTCATCGTAGCATCCCACATTCAAATCACGTAAAATTTTAAGATGCCCAACAGTCCTTATATTTATTTGAAAGTAGTCACAACGGTTGTTTATGAAAACACCAATTTAACAAAAAAAAAAAGAAAAAATAAATTCACTTGTTTTTTAATCTCTGCAGCCTCTATCTGCGAAACAGTCAATATTTCCCTACAATTCATTATCTCTTGAATTTGAACATTTATAACGAGTAGTTGGCCTTTAAATACCGTTCGAATTTCTAAATCTCATTTAGAAAATAGTCCTGTTGGGTGGATAGACCCTTATCGGGAGATCGACGGGTGTTATTATTCTTTGATTGGGATTGGCTCCCATTCTTAAGCTTTAAATCATTGATACGCTTTAGTGCTCCTGTGAGCTTGTCGGTTCCAGATCGTACCTATGACAGTTGACACAATAGTCAGCCTGAGAATCTGACAGCCGGGTTTAGCTTCGGTTATTTCCAGTAATTGGGTTACGGGAATCAGTTACATAGGTCGCTTCATATGACAAAATGATATTCGTATTTGGTTGGTCCGGGGACAACTGACGTTTTGGTTGAAGGCTGCCGCAGACTTCATCGTCACGACATTGCGACACCAAGTACTATTTGTTTTATATGTATGTAGAGCAATCTAAGAATAATGCCTAATATAAACACAGTGTCACATAATCGCGTTGCATCTGCCTGCTCTCACGTTTTAAAGCTAAGAAAATGTTTAGTATCAATTCTTGCTAGTAATTCACCTGTGGCAGGTAGGCTATCTCGCTTATTATGCAGATTGAACAATAGGTAATTTAGACATTCCTCTGGCTGTTATTTTTATTTCTAAATCTATAGGTCTGCCTAGTTTTTCCTCAACTATTTTGGGCTCGGTTACAAATGTATTAAGGTTAAGGTTTTTCTATGGTTTTCTATTTTTTTTTGGTTTTTCTATTTATGTATGGGTCTTTGTAACTTGAAAATAAATCATCATCATCATCATATCAGCTGAAAGATGTCCACTGCTGGACATAGGCCTCCCCCAAGTGTCGCCACAAGAACCGGTCCTGCGCGTCTCGCATTCATCGGCTACTAAATGCTAATAAATTGTTTATTATTATTATTAAAGTATATACATATATTGCCTTTCTGACCTCACAACCACTATTAACTTGGTAACAGGATACCCCTTGGCAAGTTTGGTGTCAGATTTTCTGTCTTCGGACTACATAACGATTGTCGATTATCTTTTAACCCAAAGGTTGACTGGTAGAGAATGCCTTGATGCATTAAGTCCGCCGATGTACCAGTATCATCACATCACACTAATATTATAAAGGTGAAAGTTTGTGAGTGTGTGTATGTTTGTTGAACCAGGACCAAACATTTTGTTTTTTGAATTCAAATATATTTAATTAGATCACATTAAATGTCATCTGCCAAAACAGCTTGGTAGCTAAATCGAAAGTTGGGGCCCGCTAGGGCCAGAGCCTGCCAGGGTTGCGGAATTTGTTCGAAAGAGTCACCGCGGCCCTGGAACGCAAAGGGCTTTAGAAGGAACACGGATGGGTTTTAGTCAGTAAGAGTCTGACACGCCCTTCCGCTCCACCCAGAGCGGAAGAAGTCATTTGATGATTTCCCATCCTTAAAAAAAAAAAAAAAAAAAGCTAAATCGAAAGTGAATATTTGTAAAGAGTAGGAAATATAGGCTAAGTAAAATTTCACAATAATAAATTCATCTCATTTTAATACATTTTTTAATAACCGGATGGCGTTCATCAGGTGTTTCTGAGATTAATTGTTCCAGGATGTTCCGCCATGTTACCGCTTCCTGTAATCTTAATTAAGCCTTAATTACGTACTGCCTGTGTTTTAATTATCTGGAGTATTAATTAAGGAGCCTACTTCACGTTATGAATAAGCAATGGATCACAGTGGGAAAGAAGTCCGGTCATGTGCCAGTGGTACTCGCACACGTATGATTCCGTACCGTAAAAAAAACCCTTTTCTTGTATGGGGGCTAAATTATTTTTTTATTTAATTAATTTTTGTTATTAATATTATATTAGCAATAGAATTAAACATTCTGTGAATGTCTCAACTGTCCAATCATCTGCCTAGCCTTTCCCAATTATATTGGGGTCGGATTCCAGTATTTTACGTGGAGCGGCTACGACTGCCAAAGATCTACAAATAACAGCGGACCAACGGGTTAACGTTCCACCCATCATATCAATTACATAAAATCATTAGGTGGAGCGTACCTGGAAGTTTCCTAGAAGAACCTGTACCGCCTTCGCCATTTTTACGTAATTTAAATTCAGATTCTAGTTAGTATCTTATTTCTGCGACAATCTATATAAAAAGTAGACAAAAATTTTGATTAAGTTAATAAATAATTAACAACGTGGCAATGCCGCCAGTCTCTTGGGCACATTACCAACTGACAGCGTTAAGGACGAATTTTTTTATGCTATATTATAGTTTGTTGTGAGTTTAGTTTATTTGATAATATTAGTTATTATTGTATATTTTTAAACAGATATACATAAATAAATAAAAAGTCACAGTAATAAATAAAAAAATCTAACTCGTAGAGGTATTTTCGGCAGATTGAAACTTAGTTTAGAATTCAATCGTTATTAAAATAATGTTGCCCTTTGAAATCTTCCCCTTCAGAATAAGCCAGTTGTTTGATGATTCATCTTAGTTTATCAATAAATTATTCCATTCTACTAACTTATGCCAGCGGCTTCACCCGGGTTGATCTTGAAAATGATTGCAAAGGAATATGTACTCCCGGGATAAATAAGACGTGGTCTACCCGAGTGCGAAACAAACAGTCAGACAGAGATACTGTTAATATGGATTTTACAAATTGAAAGCCTGTAATGAATTCACATTTTATTGATCCCAAGTAGGTAAGAACATTTTCACCCACGATTAATTAATTTTACTTTTTAATTGTCAGCCTTAAATGAATGCAAATTAATACATGGCATGGTAGTTTCAAAAGAGCTCAAAAATGCGAGTCGTGTGAAATTTACCCCGACGTAACAATGTAACATTATTAAACTTTAACAACGTAATTCGCATTATTATACGTACAACATCGCAGCCATATTACATAGGTACTTATCCATATACCTAGCCATCATGAAACAGTATTTCAGGCATAATGCATTTTATGGAACCATAAAAGGAATTTATCGCAAGATAATTATTGGTAAAATTCTGCCAAAATTTATGTTCATTACGTTACTACCTTAATTTTTGATAAAGTTCGAAAGTGTTCGATCTATTATTGTGAGGCTTAATAAGTAATTTTAAAATGTGTGTCTACTCACATAATGTTTTTAGTAGTCACAGACATGGGCGTGCAGTAGGCTACAATAAGGGTAGGCCAGCCCATACATAATGCCCAACAAAAAAAAAGACTAACCACATTATTCAGGGTTGAAATCACGATACTGACGATGCGATTTTTTTTTTAGGCATTATTTTTGGGCTGTAACCTACTGAACGCGGATGGTCACAGACAGTATAATTTTTGTTACTTTTGTATTATAGTTATGTCGCAGCCAAATAGCTTAATCAGCCGTTTAATTGATTCCCTAGCCTTTTCATTCAACTGCACCGATTTTTCAGCAACCTAAGTGTCATCTTTGGTTCAATATCGTTTAATGACTTGCCCATGTCACTTATGTCGCTGATTAAACGGCGCAACAGCTGATTAAGCTAGTTGGCTACGACAGTTATATGTCACATGAACGTCATAAAACGATAAGAGGCTCTAGGCAAGTGTCATTCTGTCAGCAGTTGCGAGACGAAGGCGATTGTCAAAACGTCAAATATGTATTGAAATTACAAAACCTGTCGAAATGTCACGTGATCAATCCGCTGTATTTTGGCATTTCGACAATCGCATTCGCTCATAGAATTGAACTTTGTCTAGAGCTTAAGGTATAATTGTCTATATGCCAATTCGATAGTTCCACGATACCATTCTCACAAAGTAGACAATATAATGGAGGCAATATCTTGTATTTTTAAATGATATTTAGGGACAATTCTTTATTACAAATGTTTGTTAATAATTCATATAATTTTAACATCCCTTGATAGTAAATAAATAAATATTTATTACATCAAGTCATTTACAGTATACCTATTTACTTGATGATATTTTTGAATGATAACATCGCCCAAATTAATAAGTAGTAAGTATCTGTAAATTACGTCGTCAATCTACATTGATAACTATTTGGGAGAAGATCTTTGCTTCTGTAACAAAAATACTGTCCATTATATAGGTCTTTTAAGTTTTATCGTATTTCTTGTTAAGAAATCATAAATTGTGTTGTGAAGAACAGGCAGCGTTGGTGGAGAAGTAAAGTTTAATATAAGAAAGGTCAAAAACTGACAAAATTTATGAATAGTTTAAAAAGTAGTACCCGACAGGAATTACATATGAAACCGATTAGATATCTCTCCATTTACCTCAACGCGGAAGAAATGCAACAAAATAAAAGCACAATTTAATAAAGTGTGATTTGTGTGTGTATGATTAAATAAAGCACAGCAAGTTTATAATACATAGCGTGAGATTTTAAACTCTTTCTTCTTTATAGGCACGGATTCATTGTAAACTGTTGAATATGAATGGGATTGATTGCATTTGAAACATTGCATTCACACCATACGATAGTTTATAGTCTCAAAAGATTTATTACAAGCTTATAGTATTTTCGGGGACATTATAGGCTCTTATTATGTTGTATATCCTCCACCTTGGGGTAAACAGAGGAATGGGGACGTATCACGCCACTCTAACTGACTAGAACAAAATGTTCCTTTAATGACGTTTAGTCTGGGAGTCTGTCGCGCATTCATTTGTACCCCTGCAGAAATAAATGGAACCCTAGCCACTCCTGGTCAGTTGCAATACCTACCTTAACATCCGACCTCGGAATTTGTTTAATTAAATAGAAATAATACCCACCTCAATTCCGGTACAGTCAACCATTCTTCACCATAAGGCAGGGGCTACATGTGGCATTGCCAGTTTAACCCCTGTCAGAAGTTTTTCAATTATGCCCCCGAGATAACACATACTTAGCCGGAAAACATATTTATTACAACAAAGTTGATGTGGCTTCCTGGGATGTTAAAACTTGCTTTGTCTTATAAACACGGCAGGAAGTTTTTATCGATGTGACTTTCATGGTCTCGTGTCGGCTTGAGATATAATGTTAACTGTGTCTCAGATTTAATCTTGCTGGGTTATTTTGTTTCAATAATAATTTTAATTGACATAACACGGGTCGATCTTCAAGGTTGATTAACCGTTTGATGCAATTAGATCTAATTAAGACTAGTTTTGGATAAAACAGCCATGTCGGGAAAAACTACAAACAGAGATATAAGCATCTTTCGATCGATTTCTTTCGATGGGTGCCCTTCAGTTGTTTATTGAGTTTCTGATTATTTTACGTTTGCGCAATAAACAACCGAAGGACACCCATCTACAGAAAAATGTTCAAATCCCTGTTTAGCGGGCTTTATAATAATATATGTATATTAATAATAATATTGATTAATTATAAAAAGGGGCACATTTACACTAAAATATCTTACAATTTTATTAACAACACAGTTGCTCATTTGCACGAATTAGAATGAACCTGTGCTTCAGGTTAGATTATAGTGCTTATGTTAACTTAAAATAATACATTTATAAATACTTACTGAACTAACTATATACAGTAGAAATAAAAATAAAAACTCCTAACTAAATTAACCCTGCAATATGGCGTCAAAAAATGCATCCACATCGCTGTTGACTGGAAGTGTACCCAAAAGACTGGCGGCATTGCCACGTTGTATGGCAATGCTTATTCTTTGACCAAGGTAAAAGCCAGCCCCTGGGTCACGTGAAGTGTCAACTAAGCGTCTTGAGAGATCTTTAAACAAGTTATAATAAATAATAAATTAACAATTAATTAACTGACTATAATAAAAACTTAACTTACTTTATGGGACCCATATGCAGTTAATACCGAGCCGTGAAAAAGACTGATTATCTCATCTTACCCTCAAATGATAAAACGTTGTAACGCGCCTCACATTACAGAAATTCGAGTAAACGAGAATCTTGTTTAACATTTACATAATTTCACGTTATTTGCCCACGAATCCTATGGGAAAGACATGAAATTGCGTATGTAAGAATGTAGGCGGAGTTTTAGAACATAACGTGCTACGAGCCATGCCTTATTTTCTTAGTATAAGAGATGATAGTTCTGTATGGTGTCGGACGTAAAAGAATAGCACCATCCCATCACTTCTCGTGGGTGTCGTAAAAGGTGACTAAGGGACTCACCAGAGAATGGGTAGCAGCACTCTCTGTGCTTCAACAGCTACTCTGCTATCACTGGCTATGGCTAACCCCTTTGGGGGAGGCCATCCATATTAAAAAATTTTTGTTTGAAATAATTTGATAGCGTCTGCTTTTGTAAAACTAATTTTCATTCTTATAAATATTAAACGCAGGTATGTTAAGATTCTGCCAAGGTTGAGGAATTTATTCAAAAGAGTCACCACGGCCCCGAAACGCAAAGGGTATTAGGAGGAACACGAATAGGTTTTATCAGTAAGAGTCTGACACTCTCTTCCGCTCCGGCCAGAGCGGAAGGAGTCATTTTGATGATTTCCCATCCTTAAAAAAATGTTAAGATTCTGGAGATTTATTTACATTGTTTCCTGATTTTCTTAAGTTCATTATGTGCCAACCAGTTGGCATCTCCTACCACCTAATCGCCGACTAGCTCGGTAGCTAGTCAGCGATCAGGTAGCAGGCAAGGCCGACTAGGTGGTCAATCTCTACTTTGTATGCGCGAGTATATTGGGTAGAAGCGGAGAAAATAATTAATCAGTAAGTAGTTTATGCAGATATTTGTTTCTATCCTAGAATTAAAAGAGGTAAAACTCTGCAGTGTGTTCTGACTTTGTAATAGGTATTTCTTGGTATCCCTGTCATATCCCTGTCTCAATCACACCTTCGGTAGAACACGGGCATCATTTTAGATTGAATAAAAAAAAATGCCCTTGTTCTACCAAAAGGTGCACCATACATTGTTTTACATTACATAACCAAATAATTTTGTGAAGAGTATTGATGAAATATATTCATTCTGTTGATATTTTAATTAATTAATTTTACTTACGCTTTTCTTCACGATTTTCACTTGTTTTAACTTTAAATAGCGAATGCACAAATAAACTGACATCGTTCTTGTTAACATAGTGGAGTATTTGAAAGCAACATTTTGTTTATGTTATTCAAAAGGTTTATGTTTGAATGCTCTTAACGTAAATAACTTGCGTTAACCTAAAACATGACCATTTAGCTTTGACCCCAGGATAACTAGCTACGAGTATTTAGTAAATTTGAAAATTGGTTTTCATATTTCAAACACAGTTATTCAGAATTATACATTCAAACATTCATGTTATTTGTATGAAACTTTCTTTTTTATTTGCATTGACAAAATTTGAATTGATAACTTGAATCGTGCTATTCATCTTGAATTCTGTAAGTACTTATATGATTTTATCAAGAATTTTTACACAAAAGGGATTTATGTAATAAAGTGTATTTAAGGGGTTATAGATTCACTCTGTATTTTTATTCGCTGTTATGTTTGATAATATTTTTTTATTTAATACGCACTCAGAAGGCCAAATATTTTACGTAAAAAGCGTTTATACAGGATGTTCCAGAAGTGCTTGGTCATATTTAAAGGTGATGTTGGGTACCTAATATGCATTAAGGAAAAAATAACAAAACGAACGCAACAAGCAGTCTGATGCAGTTGGTGACATCAAATCTGTAATTGAACTAAAGCGTCCAACTGTAACAAACTGCTTGAAAAGTCATATGTTCGGAATTTTGGTCGTTCTTTGTGGTCGTTTTTTTTAAAGTCACATTTTTTTTTAGTTTTGCTATTTCGCCCTTAAAGTATGTCAGCTACCCACTATCACCCTAAAATATGATCACGCACTTCTGGAACATCCTGTATACACGTCGCAATATTATCATCTCAGCGACAATCATCATAAATAACTTGTCAAAATGCTAATTATGGGTGTTTTCGATAGCTTGCGAATGCGATACGAATTTTCTTAAAGAACGAAATTGGCCCTCTGATAACAAAACCACTATTACAAGAAACTGTTAGAAAGAAAATCTTAACATAAAAAACACCAATCAGGCTCCAATTCCCACAAGCATGCAGACAAATGCAATCCGTAAGCAAACTATTCCACAACCATTCTACAGAGCCATACGGAAACACATCGGAACGCGAAAATGTCCACTAAGCCCTTCTTTATTATACCTAATATCTTCAAGAATTCCAACCAGAATGGTACAAGGTTCAACCGATTTAAAAGTGTCAAGAGTCATGTTTCATTCTCCCTATAAATTGTGAGCTTAAGTATCTGATACTTTTCAAGGGGAATTCAAACAGCTACTTTGTATAAGTCTTCTAGCTTTTCAATGGCTAATTTTAGCTTTACTAATAGGTTCTGGTTATATGATCCTACAGCCAATGGGTGACACGAATTTTTAATAGTGAAGAATTTATTTTTCTTTGAAGTGCATTTTGATTTTACAGCGAGTAAAATTTTAATGTCAGCTGAATTTAGCTAGAGAAAAGAGTATCCGTTTATCAAGTCGCTTAGAGCGACTTGATATTGATTACTTCAAGAGATTTGAGAGCATGTTTTATCTGATGATGAATAATAAACTACGATATTTATCTGGCTTATCGATAAGCCAGATCAGATTGTAATAACCAAGTGCATGAAGTATAGATCCCCACACCTATTTACCCCACACACCTACATACACCCACACCTACATACCTACATTTATTTTTTATTTTTTATTTCTATGTACCGTGCGTGTTTCATGTAAGTGCTAAATAAATATTATTCGTTCTTTCTTTTTCTTTTTGATAATAATAAATGAGATGATGTCACAACTTTTATCCGTATGTGGCATTAACGCACAATTTTTTTAATCTGAATAAACGAGTTGAGATTTGCAAGGTCTGCCAGTCTAATTCTATTATGATAATGACGTAGAAAGCAAAATCCGTTCAATAATTTTCTATATTCCAGCATAAAAACACCAAACTCTTACGAACTATTCCGCTAAATTGCTCACTTCATAAGCAATCAAAGCAAAAGGCAACTTTGTAGTATAAATAAATATAAAATTGCCTTTATTACGTTACTATTCCGAAAGTGTAGGAATTTCGTTAAGTTGGACATAAAAAGCGGAATCCAATTTACCTCGCGGGCAGATAGAAATCAGTAATGTTTCCTATGAATTTATTTGATGTTGTTTATTTGATTTTTAGGGTCCGACTCTATCGAACTGTGAAATGAGGTTAGGTGGAAACCAATATTAAGAAATAGGAACTCATTTACATTGCTTGTGTATTTGTGTAAGCAATGGAAAAAAAACTAGCCAAGTGCGAGTCGGACTCGCGTGCAAAGGGTTCCGAACGATTTTTTTTTGTAACATGTTATTTTAACATTATAGACTTCCAATAGGTGTTCCTGTATCTATCGGTAAAGAAAAAAATTAAAAAATAAATAAATCTGCAATAAAAAAAAAAGATTTAGTTTCGGAGATAAGGGAATGCTAATTTTCGTCTAATTTCTTCAATTACTTCAAAACTATTTATTTTAAAGTTACGTAAAATATAATTGAAACCCTCACAATAAGCCCTTTCATTTGATATATCACACGGTACAGTTTGAAAACCTTTTTTTTAAGTTTATAGTTTGTCCCCCAAAAGTGACCCCATATTATTTATTTATTTAAAAAATCGAATAACAGAAATCCATAGTGTTAGTAATTTTCCTTATATCTAGTTTTAGTACATAAATAAAAATCGAATTGAGTTTTGTTTGCATTTTTCACAGAAGTTGAGCAAGCTTCTTACTTGGTCATCTTCTCCACAAAATGCCACAGAAAAGGGGAAAACACTAAATTACTTAATTTATTTATGTAAGTAACTGTTTGGGTCACAGGAGTTCATATGTGTACCAAATTTCAACTGAATCTATCCAGTAAATTCAGAGAAAATTGACTGTGATTGACGGACAAACAGACACACGAGTGATCCCATAAGGGTTCCATTTCTTACGGATGTACGGAACCCTAACTAGCGTTTACTTTCGATTCATTTGAGTCGATTTCGGAAACAGATATTTCCGCCCGAATTTCATCTCGGCACTTTCCGATAATCCACGCTAGGGACTAGGATGATAGAAAAATGCCGCTACACCCTCTTAAGAATATATCTTCTCTTTCGTGTTTCTATCATCTGATCTGTTAAGGCACACATTGCGTTGTAAAAGTCAGTCAAACTGCGAACTTCGATCCTTTATTAGCACTTAATTTATTCTTCAAAACCTACCTGAATCACGACCAATTTCTTAATTTACACTAATTGAAATCAAAGAGCCAGTAACACAGTGTATTGCAAGTAACATTTAGGCATGAAATCCTTTAGAGTGGCTTCGAAAAAAACGAGTGAGAATTTACATTTGTGGGTTTTCCGTACTTGTGAGCAAGGCTGCATGAAACGTAACGACCGTTCAAAGCATTATGTAAATGAACCAAACTCTGCATTGGGTGATTAGATTAGAACAAAGTGCGTCTATTATTCTAAGTGCGGACAAGGTCTGTTTAGAAAATTGCTTGTAATGCACCTGGGCCATGATCTTTCCATCCATATCTATATACTAATATTATAAATGCGAAAGTGTGTCTGTTTGTCACTTCTTCACGCTTAAACCGCTGAACCGATTTAGATGAAATTTGGTACAAAGATAAACTGGATCTTGGAAAAGGATATAGATACCTTTTGTCGCAAGAAAAGAGCTTCAAGGGTTTGAAAATAGGGGATGATAGTTTGTATGGAAGTCCGTCATTATGCCCAAAGTAACTATTCCACGCGGACGAAGTCGCGGGCAAAAGCTAGTCTAGTATTAAAAGGGAAACTGACTGACGCACAATTGAAACTAATGTAGATGAGGACTAAGAAGGTTTCCTTTTTTAATTCAACCGTTAAAGGGGTAGAAAGGGGAAAACTCGTTTGTACTAAGCATGCGTAGACGGGGTTGCGGACGAAGTTCCAGTTACTTGACAAATCTTCCCGAATACCTTTTGTATTTTGTTTTATAATCAATAGAATTTTGTTGATTGGCTTACCAGAAAAAAATATTTACCCATCACAAATTAGACGCAAGTCCAAGCGATGCGTGCGTGCTATTGAAAATTCATTCAACCAATTCCAGCTAAAAAGCGTTTGACAGTCTGTTACAATAATTTTAGTTCGAGAAACTTCTCCTAAAGCTTTTTCAGATCCACGTTGTCAGCAATTTTCAGGTAGTACCCACACAGCAGAAGAAAAACGTAGCTGTTTAAGTTGTTCTTAACCTGTACAGTTTCCAAACAAACCCAAAATTTTCCAGACAGTAACCAAACAAAAACCCACAATTTAGCAATAAACAAAATGGCAAATCAAACTGGAAATTTAAACAATAAAACGCAATCAAATTTCTGTAATTAACAGAATGATTCCACAATTTAATTACGTGTTCAACACAGAAGGTCGCGGGCATATCTGGCGTTTCGAATTGTATGGTTCTTTGTCATTGCGGCGTTCAATACCCTGGAGGAAAACAACGAAATTAATTTCGAACATTAATCAAAATAAATATGACATGCCTTAAGCGACAAAAATACCTTTACACTTTCCACGCTGGTATTATCACCTTTTCCTATAAGGAAAAATGTATTGTTTTTTATTTATTGACATAGTTGAAAGTTTAAGATCACAGTTTGACACCAAACACCAATTTTTCAATAGTCAAAAATCTTTTGCCTCTGAAATATGTATGTCAAACGGCCATAATTATATATTCTTCACGTAAATGTAATGTGACTTTTGTAAAATAAACCTGATAATAATAATAGGTTATATTTTCTTTGTAATTTGTATCACTATGTCACGCTTTTCAGTTTGGTAGAATCTACCGATTTTAGTTGTGCAGAAACCAAAGCAAATCATTTTGGTTGAACCATGTAACATTGCATAGCAAAAGTCTTTTGTAAAAATTCAAAAAGCTTTATGAAAAAAGCGTTTCAACAATTTATTAGAATGTTCATAATCCTGTTTCGTTAAGAGTCCATTTTGTTTCAAAACCGGATCACAGGAGTATTATGAAATTGAGGTTAATCTACCGTTTTCGTGTGCAAACGATTTAGCAGCCCGTTTTGTGGAAACAATGGACCAAGATGGCTCTAATATCTTTAACCGGAGCCAAATAAAATATTAGAACATTGCTTTTATAGCTGTGTGTAGTCATTTAGGTATAATATTTTACACTGGAGAGGGTAAAACATTTCGAAATATTGTTCGATATGTCTAGCTCGGGTAATATGAACAATATGTAGTTCACTCATATCAAATTGTGTAATTGATTTGTAGGGGAATTCTAATGATACACTTATAATCGTATGTGGCTTAAGAAATTAAAACATTCCTAATCCGTCGTCCGGCTTATAACCACGAGGAAAATTATCAAGAAAAATAAACGAATACCAGAAGTATTATGCTCTCATACATTTATTCTAACCATAAGTCCATCCGGGAACAAATAAAAAGACAGGGCCACATCAAACTTCGCCATTCTTCCGAACAAAGATAAAGTTTTCCACATAATCATAGTTATGTGGAGTCTCATGTAATTGTTCGTGCGACCCTCGCCTGACGTTGGAATAGAGTAATCTATGGTATGTAATGCAGGCATGAAAATGACAGACAAAATGTAATAAAGAACACGAAGCTAAAAATATTTCTCCAGTTTCTAAGTCAAACGATAGCGAAATCGGATATCGGTCTTTTAATTAAAACCCTTTCGAGAAATAAGTATAAAGTTTTGCAATTTTATGCTTCGGAGAAGGGTGAAAAAAGGAAAAGTTGTCAACGAAATATTTTAATAAGTTTCGTAAGTTCAACAACCTTTTTAACTACGGCAAAGGTATGGAGAGTAAAAATTGTTTGAAGAGGTTATAATGAATGTTTGGGGGTGGGGGCAGATTTTTTTTGCGGTATCTATCTTGCTACAGCTTTTTGCACAAACGTCAGATGTAGTTCCCAATTTATTTATTTAGTTACATGACTCTGCAAAAGAATCGTTTTGTTACTACATATTTGATACAACGTTTATTAATGGCAATCCGTGAGAGTACTGAGCAGACGTTACGCATGACAAAAGGGATGTAAAAATTCAAATAAATACTATTGTGTTTAAATGTTTTCCCCAAATATTAAAAACGAACACGTGTAAAATAAATAAAACACAAAACGAACTACCCACTTATAAATATCGTTCCTGTTTCCCTTTTGTTACATTACACTTGGAAATTGTTTTTCCTGAAACAAATATAAACCTGAGTGATGTATTCCACTACTCGTTCGTAAAACACAAAAATATAAATACATGATATGTATTCATAACCACGTTGAATATTAACCGTAGGTCGCCATACCTTTTTTTTGTCGTTTCAACCCTTCGAATTGTTTCTGTGATATCGGTAAATAATAGGGACATTATACCTTTGTGTTCAATTTTGATCTTCAATTTATGTTCGTAATTTGAATGGGAATTCTCAGTTCGTTTCTCTTACTCGCCGGTTTTGATTATAGAAGAACTGTTTACGTTTTGTTCATAAATGTTTGTTTGTTTTGATGATGACCAGCAACGGGTTTTATTGTTGCTACAATAAAAGAAAATTTAAGCTGTAAAACCATCTATTGCAGAAGTGAAAGTCTTAAGTGAGTTAGAATACCAAAGTAATAATGTAAAACCACTAAGAAACAAGATTTAACCAGACTAAGGTAATGGAAAAAACAATGATTTTGACAGGTTTTTTTTGAGTCGTCCATTTTGATTTTTTTATGCCATCTTATTTAGTTCAAGAAAAGCAGTATTCTATGAGGTAACAAACTCTCTCACTTTTAACCATAGTCAAATAGGAAGAAACAAAACAATGACAAAATGGAGGAAATGTGGCGAGGCAGTTTTAATTACTTGCGGTACCAGTTCCACCTGGACACCTCACCACATAAAGAAAACAATTTCATTTTGTTTTATGTTTCTCATGCTATTTTAAGTGACTTTAATAATGATGTATTTTTGATGTGAAACATCTATAGCCACGCTATACAATGATATATATATCCAGCCTATATGTATTTTTTTTCATTATGCCATATTTAGTTCCTGTCGTAATTTGTTCTTTTATGCATATTACTTGTACAAAATAATTTCGATGTTTCACTTCTGCCAGGCGTCCCGTGACGGCTCACAATTTTCACAATTTTTTTTCTTTCTTCTTCGTGTTACATAAACATAGTAGCTTTCGAGTACCAGTAGCACTAAGCGAGTAGTAGGTACACAGGTGTCCATGTAGAATTCAAGCTCCGTTGAACGTCTTGGTCGACCTTAGATGTTGCGGAACACAGTATCGAACAGAAAAGGTACTGCATTTCGCAAGTTGAAGATATTTCGAAAACCAGATGTGCCAGGATTTTTTTCTTTATAACTCGTTCCTAAATCAAACATAATTATACATCTTTAGCTGGGGTACTGTTGCTGGGGTGGTGTTCTGTATGGGGTCGGACGTAAAAGAATAGCACCATCCCATCACTTCCCGTGGGTGTCGTAAGAGGCGCATAAGGGACTCACCAGAGAATGGGCAGCAGCATTCTCTATGGTTCTGTGCGTTGCAACAGCTACACTGCGATCGCCAACCCGCCTGCCAAGCGAGGCCATTATGGCAAACCCCCCTTTGGGGGAAGCCTATGTCCAGTAGTGGACGTCATTCGGCTAATGATAGCTGTGGTAAAAAAACCTTGAGAACTAGTGAAATTATTGCCGCGTCACAAATTAAACGCAAATGAATTGATGCGATTGGATGCTGAAAATTCATTGATCCAATCGCAGCTGCTAAAGCTTATTTGACAATATTTGTCTCATACATTTTGCTATTATTAACTTAGTTTAGTTCCTATTAACTGCTTAACCAAGCTAATCGAGGTTGCATTTGCTAATAGTCGGCTCACCTCGACATTGTAGCGAGGGAAGATTGAACTTATGACCTCTCGTTCAACACGTCGGGCTATTGTTGCTCAAATTAGTTCAGTCTCGAATGGAACTTTTTGACAGCAGTGTCTAGACAGACTAGATTGACAGTAGTGTTCCAGAAGTGCGTGCTGTTCTTTATCTGCTACTAGCGGACGTCACGCGGTTTCACCTGCTTAGTTCCCGTTCACGTATAAAATATAATAATGGAATACGGGGATAAAATATAGCCTATGTTACTCTCTGATAATGTAGTTTTCCAATGGTGAAAGAATCTTTGAAATCGGCACAGTAGTTTTTGAGTTTATTCTTTACAAACATACACACACACACAAAAATATTTTTTTTTGTGATAAGTATTAGTGTAGATGACTGCAATGAACACAAAAAAGTAGTTCACTTTTCAAGAAGACCGATGCAGTTGGTGTTATCAAAGCTGTGATTAAACTAAAATAAATGCCACCAACTGAACGAAACTGCGTGAAAAAATTTGTTTGCAACTTTTTAATAATTTTTGGGGTCAAATTAAGCAAGATATTTTTTGTTTTGATATTTTTTCTTTACTGTATAGCAGATTTATTTTTTATTTTTATTTTATTTATTTGGCTCACCAACAATTGAATACCCGTGTACAAGGATGAGATACATCAAATAAACTGATAGACCAGTGTACCAATTTCTTACAGGTAAGCACATCATGCATTACAATATTGTCGATTGATGCTGAACAATTTGCACAACACTTAAAATTAGGTGAGTTTTAAGTTACTCGCCGAACATTATTATGACCTATAACTAGAATGTGTATAAATTGTATGAAATTAACATACAAACCTTAACACTAATATGATTTTACAAGTTTTTATAAATAATACTTCTAAACCTACCAAGTGAGTCAGAGTGCACATCGACAAGATCACTACAGATACAAAACAATACTCTTAAATATGACCACGCACATCCGGAACACCATAGGGTGTTCCAAAATAATATACAGATATTATGTCATAGTGGTTTTTGTCTGCATTGTAGGTCACTAACTGACAAAAGTGCTACTGTCGTGATCAGCAGGACTGCGTAGGAAATGCGTGGGGGAAAAATGTTACTGGGATTTTCCGTTTGGAATTCCGGAATTTGGAAGATGGTGAGATATTATATTGCACAAATGTGTGAGCAAACACAGGTGCATTTTCTGTTCCTTAACTCTCGTAGTGCGATGGGACGGTAATCCGATACGACTAGGGAGAATAGGGAGGAAGAGATCAAACGCAGGGCCAACGGCTTTACGTGCTTTTTAAGGCACGGGTGTTACATCACCAATTTTCAAACTCTGGGCTGCTACTACTTCCTAATGGAAAATCCAAATGCACTTTTTGTTCTACCTAGTAATCAAACCCAGGTGCCCACGGCCGGCAGTCACGATACCAACGGGGAAAGTTACGACTCAGTTAAGTCACCTTAAATTCGTAAAACCTACGTGAACCTTCTTTCGTTTCACCCAGCCACATTCTAAATCAACCAATCCCAATTTAGGACAATCCATTTCCTTGACATATTGTCCCGAATAAACTACCTACCTACGCATACCTATGAATCTTAAAGTGCCTACGCAAAGGAATTTTTGTTACCGAATTAACCTTTGCAATATTTATCAGTTAGGGGACCCTTCGTATCCGATACTAATTACTTTCCAAATTGTAGCAACACTTTTTGGGTTCACGATAAATTCCATACTAGTTTCTCGGACAAGTTCAAGTTGGTTAGGGTTCCGTAGTAGAAAAAAGAAGCTATCATAGATTTTGGCTATTATGTTTTGGCTGAGTGCATAAAGCATAGCTTATGTTGTCGTGAACATTATTAACAAGACAGCTAGGTTGGCTGCCTGCCTAGGAACAGATTTACTGGACGATCTTAACAATATTATGTCCTCGGTAGTGTAAAGTTCTTTGAATGCCTCTTGTAACATACTGTTGGACTAACTATATTTACTTGTTTAATAACTAATTGATTCCTAAAATAAATACTGATTTATTGCTGTCGCAAAAATCTGCTGTTTCCCTCTCTTTGATCATGTAGAATAGAATTCTATTTATGATTGTACAACATATAAGGCGAAAATATAGGTAGATTGGGAAATCATCAAATGGCTTTTCAGACTCTTACTGACTAAAACCCATCCGTGTTCCTTCTGAAGCCCTTTACGTTCCAGGGCCGCGGTGACTCTTTCGAACAAATTCCGCAACCCTGTTAGGCTCTGGCCCTACCGGGCCCCGTCTCCTATGCTGACATCTCTTTGAGGCGCGCGTGGAATATAACGTGCCATCGACCCGGGCCTGGTTGTGACCGGACAGCGAGCCACCCAACGCTCGCCGTCCGCAGGCCCGCGTCTACGGTGGCTGGGGCGTCGGAAAACGTAGGGCGCTACGACTCCCGACGCCCCGGGCGTATTCTTTTGTAGCGGCGGTTGGGGCGAAGGCCTTGTCTCTCCCTCCTCCTTCGCTAGCATTACTGCTTCGCAGAAGGAGGTGACCGCTTCCCAAGCCTCCTCGCTCCGGACCATGAATTCAACCAATGCCGGACGCGAGAGGTCGCCGCCGCCGATCGCCTCGACGAGGACACGGCGGTGCACCGCCCAAGCAGGGCAGACCTCCACCGTATGCTCCACCATGTCCTCCGGGTGATCACCACAGTGCTGACACCCGGGCGTGTCCTCCCGCTTAATCCGAAACGGATACCTCCCAAAAGAGCCGTGTGCGGTGAGTACCTGCGTCAGGCGGAAGGTGACTGGGGCGCGTGACTGGGGTAGTCTTAGAATATTTCCTTTGTGTGTGCATTAAATCAATTAATGTAACTCAATACGGAACCTAAGTAAGATTTAATGCGCTTTCACTAACTTGGCAGCTTTTTTATTTATTCACCGATCACTAAGTAACAAAGGCAGGGATAATGGATGGTTGCCATTACATAAGTGAATTAGTTAAGAGTAGTTAGTTTGGAGGACAAACTTACGGCGAGACTAATGAAGCAGATTTATTATGTATGCTACAAAGCTGCACGGTTGGTAATCCCTCTTCAAACATAAGCCATTTTGCGCTAACGATATAAGAAGAGCTGCATTTATGATACGGCTTTTAGTTTTGAAAGAATTTTAGGAAATGGATAAAGTAAAGAAAGAGACAAAAAATAAAATGTATTTAGCACATAGGTACATGAAACACGCACGGTAAAATTAACAACAAAAAGGTTCCAAAAACTAAGTGTGTCTCACGGCTACTAAAGAGGTCCATTTCAGTGATATGTCAGACAGACTGATGCTGTCTGACGCTGGTTTTCTAATGAACATTTCAAAGTACAGACAAGTATGGTATCAGTTCAAGTTAACATTACATTTCATCAATAGATAATGCTGAGGCGTCGTTTGTATTGAAATATGTACATCCAATCTGAAACATACGTCATTTTTGAATATTTGATTCCTGTATTATGACAAGAGATCAGCTGTTACAATTGTGTTGAAAAGTCAAAAGATATCGAGATTGGCATGCGCTACCTAAATGTCCCGATCTTACATATTTTAGATATTTGACAATCGTTATCTCTGTTATGCACTTTGTGTAGCGTCTAAGCCCACGTTTTCACCTGCAAACAACTCGCACGCAAGTTCAATTTCATTGCGGGCAATGATTGATTGATCACAGTATGGAACGGTAGTTCGCAATGAAATGTATGTATGAGAGTTGCTTGAAGGCAAAAATGTGGCCTAAGAACTTAGATCAAACAATGAAGACACGACTATAACTATGCCTGTAACAATAAAGCTACATAACAGCCAGCTTGTAACAGTAAATTACAATAACCAACAGGATATATCCCTCATTGAAGTTTTAACCCTACAAATGAAAACATAACAAAGTCAAAGACCTAACCTAATAAAGATTTCAATTCGACCACATGTGACTTGCTTCTATCCCACAAATTCTTGTACGTTTAATACTCGGTGTGTCGTTGTATACTCGGATAGTTTATACAGCGCCAGATGGTACTACCAGCTCAGCTCCCAGGACATGGTCCACGCTTAGAATTTATCGCAAACGTGTGTTTTTTACCGTTTCAAAATGGCTAACTTATCTTGAGTGTCCCTTGTGAGTTTGTGGAGATAACGAATCCCTATTGGTCGAAATTGTGTGATTCTAGACGTTGCTGTGTTTGGCTTCGCCGGGCAGATATGTCGTTGGGAAAATTCCAGTGGATTGGTACTTTGTTTTTTGATACTTTGTTTTGAACAGCGAGTTGGATTGAAGCTGTAGATTTTTTTTATTAAATTTGATTTGGCTTTTTTTCCATTTTCTGTCAAGTGTGTTCCATTAAATTGCTCTTGTTGAAAATCTTAGTTACAACCTAATTAAAACAAGCACATGATCATAATTTCACCTTCATTAATTTTTTTAAATTTTTATAAATATTGAATTAAATAATAATTAAATTATAATAATATATATTATTATTATTAATTTTTACACTACGTCATTTCTTTTTCTAAAATCAACACAAAAATAAAGTGCCAATTTCCATACCATACACAAAAATATCTTTACACAAAACACTTCAATCCGATCTCGATACTAAAATATCGCACTGCACCATTCTACATTACAAGTCTCGTCGGCCTCTGACTATAAATATGGCACGGCAGCTTCGTAAACAGATGTCCCTATCCATAAAGAGTTAATTATCTACTAAGAATACCGTCCCTTGCCGACGGCACGAGAATAGATCCCTTGGGAACTTTAGCTTCTCCTACTTTTTATTTTGTTACGAAGTTACATTGAAACTTGATATATTAGAAACTTCTGGTAGTGAGGAATATAGGTATTGTATGAGAGTTGAATTATGATGAGTTTTGTTAGTTTAATGGGAACAATGATTTGTGTGTTTAGGAGTATTGTTTAGTTTTGATGATTGTATATGATTATATACGGGCAGCGGAGGCTTAGTAATAGGGTTCTGTTGGTTAAACTTTGGGTACGGAACGCTAAAAAGGGCAGGCCTAACTCTCTGCAGATCTATGGAGCATTAATATATGTAGAATAGAACAGAATTGATCCTTATAAAAGTTCCCAATGCTCAAAAATGGTTAGTAAAACTCACAACGACGTGAATAATAGATTATTACAAGTGATCGGATAATCGGTCGTTCCATTAGAAACGGCTTTTTAAATTTAAAGAAATTACAATGGGAGTGCACAATTGTTTGTATTTTAAGCCATCTTAAGAATTTCGAACGATTCCGGGACCCGGGATTCTGAAAAGCATGCAGCATCCGTATTATACTTTCGTGGGAATAAAAGTGAAGTTTAGGTATATTAGCGTCCTGCTGGACATAGTCCTCCCCCAAGTGTCGCCACAACAACCGGTCTCGTGTGGAGTTTCTTGTCTATGCTTTTTATCTATGCTTTGGAACGTGCAAATAGCTTCTTGTTTTGACGGACTGATTTTAACAATTCAAAAGTACCTGTTAATGGTTTATTTGAAATAAATGCTTTGACTTTGACTCTATAAACAGCTACTGCAAATAACTAACACTCGAGATGCCAGGCACTTTACAGGCTGTACTAAAAAAGTGCTTAAAATTTCTTCTCATGTAAATCAACCACTTTCTTCATGTCAGTAATAGCCATTTCCCAAAAAAAAAATGGATTTTTGATAAAAAAAAATATCATCAGCTAATGAAAATTAGTAAGGAAGGCACATTTTTTTTTGAACTTAATATGACTTTCTTGAAGAAATTTGTTCATGTACACTATAGAAGCAGCTTTTACACCTTTCCGTTACACGTTATTTAACAGCTGCCAAAAATTACTAGCTGTTGAACTGCCATGCACTATAGAACACAGTAATAAAATAACTCTTCATAGCGCTTCCAAGTTTCATTTCCGTCGACGACGAATGAATGACAAATGTCACACGAAATATTATAAAGCAGTCGTCATTATCATCCATTTATCATTCGTCGTATTAATAATGTCACATTATTATAAATAAAGTGATCTCTCACAGTTGCATGTGTAGGAGATTGGAGACATTTAAATCAGATGTTATTTTAGGGTTAGGGGCCTAAATATAATTAAAAACATAAAATTGATGATTGAAAGACTCGCGTTTGATCACTGTTGCACCGGAATATTTGGTGGTAAGCAATGATATGGTTGAATAAAGAGTACGCTGGCCTCAAAACCCCAGGTTGTAGCTAGACGGGATGTCTCGACATACATAGTTACCGATCGCCTACCGACCGAATTTTGTTGTTAAGTACACAGTCAATCTCGAACGCGGTTCACGGATCAGATCATTGATTTATGATCGTGAATCGCGTTCGAGATTGACTGTGCAAGGGTGGCCTTAGGACTTAGAAGAAGACGCCCCGGGCGTTGAGAGTCGCAGGGCGATCCCCGGCTACCGAAGGCGCGGGCCTGCGGCGAGCGTTGGGTGGCTCGCTGTCCGGTTACAACCAGGCCCGGGTCGATGGCGCGTTGTGTTCCACGCGCGCCACAAAGAGATGTCAGCATGGGAGACGGGGCCCGCTAGGGCCAGAGCCTGCCAGGGTTGCGGAATTTGATCGATAGAGTCACCGCGGCCCTGAAACTCAAAGGCTTTAGAAGAAACACGGATGAGTTTTAGTCAGTAAGAGTCTGACACGCCCTTCCACTCCACCTTCAGCGGAAGAAATCATTTGATGTTTTTCCATACATAAAAAAAGGCGATCAGTAACTTATTTTTTTTTTTTTGTTTTATTTAACTATGTCGAGACTTCCCACCCTGTGGATATGGTGGAGACCATAATGCTACATAAGGTAGTTCAATCAATCTCTTGTTATTTTTGGTAACAAGAAAAACTAAATTACTCGAGCCCATCACCTACATTGCAAGAACACTGAAACTATATATCCTGGAACTCGGCCGAGAAAACAAGACCATTGTCTGAATAGCGTTTGTAAGCGTTGTCCACAGAATATTTTAGGCTTTATACGAAAAGACAAAGCCACACGAGATATTCCTTGATTATTCGCGACTGCCCAGTCTTTAGTACATTTATCAAACGGACAAGGCGAAGACATGTGGTTAGAATGGCCCATTGTGTCACCCACTGTAGAAATAGTGAAATGGTAACTATAATTGTATTTTCTGTTACTTAAACGAAGTAAATAATTATAATAAGCATTGCCATACAACGTGGCAATGCCGCCAGTCTTCTGGGTACATTTCTAGTCGACAGCGATGCGTATGAATTTTTCGACGCCATATTTTAGGGTTAATTTAGTTAGGAGTTTTATTTTTATTTCTAGTCTTTATAGTTATTTAAGTATTTATTAAAACTGTTGTAAATAAAGTTTACCCTTTAACTCTCATTATAATACTTATCTATCAATGGAAATAAACTTTATCATCAAGTATGGTGAGTTTACATGAAGCCGTTTTAAGTTCAAATAATAGTGTTTGAGGATCTCTGACTGAGCTGGAAAATACTTGGCGTTTGAAAGTACTTACTGGATGTTTAATATCACTAGCGTTCCCTTGCCCTTACTTACATTTTGATTGGGTTCAGCACAACTTGTCTCCTGTTTTTATTCTTATCATTTCAGATGTTTTGTCAATAGTCAACATATTTCCAGCCAAAATAGAATTCAATAAATATGAAGCAACATATGTTTGAAAATGGTCTGTGGTTATATTTAAAAGGGTTTGATCACAAGAAACATGAGAAGCTTTCATGTTTTTTAAAGTTAGAGCATATTTTAAATGAATTACTATTTTATTGTTCTTCCTTACCAATTCCGAGAAGTGCATTTTTTGAAAGCCTACATTTAATTCCAGTATGAGGAGAGGACATTGACAGGCTGATTGACTTATCTACTCGTAGCTTTAATTAATTTATTTATTTATTTTGTAACAATTGCTTACTATACTTACAGCCAACAACATATAATTAATCTTATAAACATTTATAACAAAAAATCAATACATATTTTGATCATCGATCTATGAGTGCACATAAATCCTCCGGTTCCTGAGCAATCAGGGCGTTCAGCAAATAATTTAATAAACACATAATCAAATATTTCATTAACAGTAGATATTTAGTCCATGAATAATGCAAAATTCATTAGATATCATTTAGCATTTAATCACAGTTCGTATCCACATAGGTTCTTACTTCAGCAGGTATTCAATTTATGATGTGTAAGCCGAGTGAATTCCGAGAATGCATAGTCTGATTCCGTCATGTCGAGTAATAATTAGATTTCTCAGAAATCAATGCTGCCACGATATTAGAATATTGCAGGTTATGAATTGTTTGTGGTTAGGAAATGTTTTTAATTGTTGGTGTTTTAGGGTACTTTAGGGTGACAATAAGTTTTCCGATACAAGAAGAAAGAAAAGAAAGAAAATCAGTTTATTCTGCCGGAAAAAAACGCACAAAAACACTTAAAGATAAAAAACTTATAAACTGCAACTATTACAAAAATAAATAAAAAAAATGCATCACTATCAGCCCATGTCAGGACCGGACATTAATTAAAACGAGTATTTGGTCACACCAAAGACAAAACAGAACACAGTTCAGCAACTTGTAACAGAATAAACGCAATACCTAAAAACGGGTCATTGTTACTCATCATTATGAACAACTTTGAAACAACGAAATCTAGAAAAAAGATCTGTTGTTCAGTATATTTTGTCGTGTTATTCGCGCGCAAATGTATGGGGCAGGATTTTTATTTATATTAGATGGTATTTGTGGCGGAATTTATCATAGAATACAACTGAAAACTAGTTCTGAATTGTGTCAGACGTAAAAAATAGAACCATCCCATCACTTCCCGTGGATGTCGTAACAGGCGATTAAGGGACTCACCAGAGAATGGGCAGCAGCATTATCTATGCATTTCAACAGCTACTACTAACTGCGATCGTCAACCCGCCTGCCAAGCGATTATGGCAAACCCCCCCTCTCCCCTTGGAGGAAGTCTTTGTCCAGCAGTGGACGTCATTAGGCTGATATGGTGATGAAACCATACCGTGTCTTTAACATATTTTAACAACGGCGTTTGATATAGTTAATTTAATTTAGTCACAAGGAAAGCCCACGACTTTTCAATTAGGGACCTACCTACAATCACAAGAAACGTCGTAATTTAATATTAAAACTATTTTGGAAATAATCAAAGTACCTAATCTAGTTTCTTGTCAAATATTAAACTTGCTGATATCTTCATCAAAATCCCTAATTTTAATTAGATCAAGTTTATTTTAGCTATTGTTAATAAAAGTTCTAGATGTTTCAAAAACTAATTAAATTAGCAATTTAATTAAGTTTTGCAAGTACTTAATAAACTACTTAATTTATTAAAGTTATCAGTAACTATAAGTGGATGAGTGTAAGTGAAGTTCTGAAAATTTTAGGTTTCAAGAGTTTTGGGACTACTATAGTAGTTTTAAAACTACTTTACATACAATAAATAGAAAGGTACCGAAAATTCATGATTTCATTCATTTACTTCGATACTCAAAACAATCAAAATAAAGTTTATTTTGATTGAGATCTACTCGAGTTTGCAGTGATTTTATAATTTGTATAAGTTATAAGGAATTGAGCCTTGAAAATATTTTCTATACTAGTTGATAAGAATAAATCCATTATAAATCTAATCGCAAATGTAATTATTGTCACTAAGTTTTGGTGATTTATAAAAAAATATTTGAGTTTTTTTTACGTGGCAATGCTATAGCTTGATTACCAATTCTAGTACGCATTCATGTTTTTGCATTGTTAATGTTTAAAACGAAATTAAAAATATAAAGCTGACGTCAACAATATTTTACCAAAGAAAAACGATACGTAGTCAATACGTAGTACAGTTTATTGATACGTTTTAAGAGATATTCATCAACTTTTAAGCAAAAAGGCCATTCTTAAACGCAACCTCTATATAGTTTTGTGAAACCAAAACGAATGCCAGCAAATAAGTTCCGTTTTCAAAAAAATACATGTAAAGATTCGTGTTTAAAAAAATAATCTTACCAGCCAGCCTCATTTTGTACTCTTTACGTCATTTAAGTAAAGGACATTAGCTTCCTCACGTCGAGGACTTCAATACTCAAGGAGGCTCTACAGAGTACTTTTGTAACATGTCGAGTTTGCAGCTCTCGTTGCTCACTTCCCTTCCACGTTAATATTTTCAAGTGCCGTCTTTCATTTATAAGTTAAGAAACTAAAGGGAATCTTTTTATTTTTTCAGCTTGGGGTATTTGCTTTTGATGTTAAATAGGGAAAGACTAGATTTCGAGTATGTTTATTTAATATGATAATAATAATAAATTTTCGGACAACCAAATGATCCAGCGTATTAGTAAACAATATTATAACTTATTGCCCCCCAAACTAATGTATAGTGATGTATTTACTTTTAATAATTAGAGAGTCGATACTCTCCGCCACAGTATTTAACTTTCCAGATTTTTGAATACTTTAATTCATTTAGCAGACTCGTATTAAGAAATAATCATAGATAAATTTTCAATCAACAAAACTAATAGTGTAGTGAGGTATTCAGATTTATTTGTGAAAATTCTTTCAATGATGGAATGTAACACTAGCGTTGACTGTCATGGCTACTTTTATCCCATAAAATGCAAGGTTCCATAGGAAACAGGAGTGAAAAGGTATTAAAATAAAGTGTGGTAGTTTGTTCCCAGTTAGTTTACTTCCAGATGTAAGAGTGTTTACTAGTCTTGTAATTATTTTAACTGCATATTGTCGTTTGAAACGCTATATTTAGCGGAAGCCATGCATGCTTGTATAGAATCAGTATATCAGTATGTTATTTATTCTTAAGGTGCTCCCTCACCTGGAGCGTTCGCCTGTAATGTAACATCAGTGAGGGAGGAGAACCGAGCATTACAGTGCGCAACCTGTCATGTTACATTTTCGAGCATTTCATTGGCGAGGGGTGAGAACCGAGCTTTACAGGGCGCAACTTGATGATACGATGTGTAAAATCGAATCTGCAATGCTACATTACAGGCGAATGCTCGTCAAGTCAGGGAGGCAAAACTGTAATGTAATGCTCAAAATCGAATCTAAAATGTTACATTACAGGCGAACGCGCCAGGTAAGGGAGCACCTTTAAACTAAATCTGTGTTTAAATACTTAATATATTAAAGCTGAATACTTAGTTTCTTTGAACGCGCTAATCTCTGGAACTCCCTGTCGGATTTGGAAAATTCTGTATATGATAGCCACATTCATGAGGAATGTTATGGGCTATACGAGTATGGGAAATTCCCACGGGAAGAGGAATAAACAGGATATGCGCGTACGAAGACGGGCAAAAGCTAGTCGAAAATAAATCTGGTAGTAGTATTTTTGGCTCTCTCAACTTAAGCCTTCAAATAAGAATAATCAAAGATTAAACTGTGCTTAGAAAGTATCAGAACTAAAACTCCGCTAAGAAACAAAGGCTTTGTGAACGTAACATTAGCAGGTAAATACGTGGCCATAAACATGAAGTTAGTCTGTACTACAGTAAAATAAAATTGTTCACGCAAGCAGTGCCATCTCCCTAATGAGATTACTAAGAAAGATGGCGGCTTTATCTTCGTTTCAACTTCAACCGAAATAAGTTTTAAGGATACCTATTACCTACTTATTTAGATATTATTTTTTACTGATATTTTTTTAACCGACTTCAAAGGAGGATGTTAGCTCATAACTCCGTCATTTCAGAACCGATTTAAAAAATTATTCTTTCATGTGAAAGAATATACGTTTCAATTGGTCCCATAGAAATTTCATCAAAATCGGTTTTGTAGTTTGGTTTTCAAATCAAAATAGCTTGAGGAAATAAAAAATGTATCATCATATCAAGGAAGTAATTGAAATTGCGTGTTTTGCTTTCCTGTGACTTTCCAGTGGTGTTGTTAGGTGTGGGCTACCAATAAAAAATGAAAATAAAAAATATTTTTTCAAAAAAAAACAACAAAGTATAAAATAACTTTAATTTCGGAATTCGGTGTTAAAATACAAAGAAACAACCAAAACACCGACTACAGACCCAATGGGGATGTTGCCTGGGTTAAAAAAATATGATTTTATTTGGTCCGTCAGTTAGACTATCAAAAAATATTGAATACTTACGATTTATTTATTTTATAAACTCAATAAAAAATTACGAAGATAAAACGCATCAAAAATAAGGAGTGGGATCTTGTAACGTCACTTTTCAGTAACAAGTGTGACGTCACACGAGTGTTTTACGCGCTGTATCGTCTTCTGTTATTGTTTACGTGACATAAAAAAATACGTGTCCAATATTTTTTGGAAATGCATCTGACGGACTCATAACATTTTTTTAGTCTAATATCTTATAATACCCGAACCTGACACATAATTGGGTTGAAACCTCCTCGGTGTATTTTACAGAATTATGTCATGAGATTTCATAGTTGACCTACAAACTATTTTAGATTTTGGATAACGGTTTCTGATTATTCTTCTCAGATTCTGTTTTTCACATCCTGTACACATAAATTACATGTGCTATCTATATTTAAAAAACAGACAAAAAAAAACAATTTTTAGTGGCTATTGCCCGAAGCTTTGCTCGAGTTAATATAGCTTTTTGCAAAAAAAAGCAGCTAAGGCTCCACCCTTACCTAGTTTAAACTGTAAGCAACTGTCAGTTTGTTTCTTTTATCAAAAAAAAGTCTAACCCGTCAAACTCATCAATTATCATTTTATAATTTTTTTTTCTTGACTTTTTCTTCTTTGGTCATGAAAATTTACAATATTTTCAAAGCACAATCACATTGAAGCGAGTTTAAGGCGTATAAAATTATCCTGTCTCGCATATGGACTATGTAAAATGTACACAGAATTCTAATGCTAGTTTTCCTTCGTCGACATTTTTCGTATATTTTCGTTTTCTTTTTACCAAGAGAATCGTAGAAGAAAGCGCTTTATCGTAAATGTTTTGTTATTACACGGTACTACAACCTACTTTAGCGTTACTAATCCACCACCTGAGTTTAGCTTTTCTTCTTTTAGCTCTAAATACGGACATTTTTCTTTTGAGCAGCCAGCATTATGAACACATGGCAAAGTTTTTGTTTCACACTGAAATATTTAGAAGCTATTTTTTTATATCATAGTTTCCAGAACACTGGATACGCCATTTGAGCGCAGCCTGGTGCTGTGACAAACGCTATGCTACGTTAACTCTGTGGTGTCAAAACCAATGAATCATTTTAAACTGTAACGCAAACTGTCCCTAACTCCATTTTTCTTTTGTTACAGATAAAACAACAAAGAAATATAAAACGGAAGGCAGTGCCAATGCATCGTATACTACACAAATTACTTTTGTCGCTCGGTATAAACTCGCTGCAGTAAAAGTGTTTGTCGTAAGTGTCGCATAACGTTCAGTGTCGCGACGACTTTTGTTTCGGGCAACAAAGTGGTGTTGTGATGTTTCGACTTTCGCCTATAAAGGGCGGCATTGCCGAAAATTTGGCTGTGTATGAAGATGGGCCATAAAAGTGAATTATTTTGCTCCCGCGGTGGCAAGATGCTACTTACGGTATACGCGGCCCTGCTTCTCTGGAGGATTGACTGCGTTGTCGAGAGCACCAAAGGTAATATCCCGTATATTCAATGTACTGAACATGTCACACGGTTTATATCGAATCGACGAGAAGTTATTACGGCGGCTCCAATTTGGAAGTCGATAGGTTTTGCGGTGAGGAAAAGTAATAACCAATCATCCGGGTGGTGTTTTCTACATTTTATTTCGATTTGATAGGTTAAGGCTGAAGCGAAGATAATTGGTTTTCGTTCCGGGACGGCTTTGTTTTTCGTGACGAAAATCCTTTGGATTGACTTTGGTCGACTAATGGACCTGTTCATTAGTTCTGAACGCTCAATCAATACTAGCTTTATTAGAACTCTGTCTATTTATTTGGTAAGTTCCACTCGATCTTCAGTAAGTTTTCATTAATTAAGTCTTCTGCTGCGACTTTATTTCGACATACATTTTAAAATTATTTAAGACTTTACGTACTGACGCCAGCACATCAAGCTGCCCGAAACTATCAAATTTTCCCAATCAACCTTGAACCTAATACTCTAGCGATAAAGTTAAAAATCTAGTAAAGAAATTTAACAGATGGTTGTAGCTTCATGTGATGCGTCAGTACCTATACAAAAGTGCAGAGGATGACTGCCTTAGGTATTATATCTACCAATCAAACCTCGGATGAAGCAATGACAAATAGTAAACTTTGAGCTGGAACTCACAAAGTGTGTGATAGGGTAAATTCTATTCTGAGTTCTGTAAATAAATTTATAATTTTCTTAATCAAAATCTGACCTTGTCAAAATAATAACAATCACAACTTCAAACACTAGCATCATATTTTCCTCATACTCATCACTACACTCCCGAGACTTCACGTTCTGAAACATAATATTTTCCGGAATCTCGTAATCTTTTTTTTCACGACTGCAATCTCCAGCAAAAACATGTTCCTACAAGACCCACAAACATAACAAGACGTACGTAACATGCCACTCACATATGAATACATACATATGTATGTACAGACATAAACCAGTAGAGGTGTCTTTCATATCACAAATGTTTTAACCCGGCGGCCGCAAAAAAATCCTATTCGTTATTTATACGAATATGCTTTATGTACACCACGGTCAGAATAAAGGGGAAATGTCATATTTTGTATGTATGGCCGGGGACAGAGACTAGTGCCAGATTTGGAGTAATTTCAGGCTCACGTGTCGGTGATATTTATTTTATTTGTTTACTACGAGTGTTAGCCAGATGTAGCCTTTGCAGGGTTACAAGGAATCGCGAAGGTTTTGGTCATAAAATGGGTATGTCCTGGGTTTAGTTTTATATGGATACATAGAATTTTCTTTACTGCACAACAAATAGATAAGGAAACTTATACAAAAATGGTAGCGATGCGTGGTCTCGTCGTGTAAATTACATTAAAATTAAATTACTTTTACATTTTTTTTACAGTTTGAATCTTTTCACCGTTCAAATAATATTTAGTAATAGAACAAAATGTGTCATAAATACAGTCGGTTTTTTAGAACACTTTCTTGTTGTACTTTGTAAATATTAATTTAAAGTATCGTGTGGCGATATTTTGTCAACAAAAGCTTGAATATATTTGTAACTGGTTTTCTTGCGTAAATCGTCACAGGAGGGAGACAGAGACAGAGCGAAAGTGTCAACAATTAAAAAGAGTTCTATAATAGCTCTACAAATTCAACTCAATAGATTATTTGATAAATGATAAATTATATTTATTTTGCAAATAAGTTACAAGTTACTCTTTGACACCTCAATTTTTTTTCGTCATGTTAATCTAGATGAGGCCGGTGTTTCTTAGCTGACAACTCTGAGAAGAAACACCAAAATAAACTAAGAGGTCATAGTCTCTTTTGAAGTCCATACAATTATCAAAAACATTTGAAAACCACATTTTGCTATCCGAACGTCAATGATAGACCGAAATATCAACGAGGGTTTTGATTGCTAGGTAACCTGGGGGCTACTCTCTAAGCCGTTACTGTCAAATCATGCTGTCATATTCTTAGTTCGGGTTCGGAACTAAAGGTGATACGGAGTAGAATACGCCCGCAACTAAGCCCGAAACTACAGACTTCGGGTTTAGAGAGTAGCCCCCCTGGACAACACACAAGACCACAACACTTCTTATACGTAGATACATGGTTCAACCCCTTTAAAGAGAGGTCACGTTGGTGGATTGCTAAAAACATCTCAAATGAACACTGTCAATCCCCAAAATACAGAAGCCTTTTGAGTCTGAGCAGTAAGGCGACACCTCCACAAGAGAGTGTCTCACGACGATATTATCGTCCCGTCCTACTTGTTTTTTTTAACAACTCTATGAACGTGTCTCCACACAGCGATATTATTGCAGCGATTCGACGACTGACATTGACGAGTGAAACGTCAACTCGCGGCGATTCACTTGCTTGTGGAGGCGGCGCCTTAGTGCAGGAACATTAATCATTGTAGCTATAGGAAGACGTTTTTGGGAAACCAACCCCATATTTTGTGATAATGATAACAGCGGTCACAAATATAAACAAAAAATACAGTCAGCAGTAAAATTGTTCATAACAAATTTAAATTCGCGAACATTTTTTTATGCCAATCGACCGGTTTCTAAAAGAAGTTGGTTAATAAAAATAATCTTTATTTCCGGGATCAACTGTGGTTCGTATACTAGAAACGCCACAAAAAAGTTTTCCCATCCATTTCGTAGTGATCTATCATTTTACAACCGCCCCTTCTCAAACATTCACTCTGTATAGTACTAGCTCTAAAAATAAAACTGCGTAGAACCAAACGTCTAATGAAGTTTACTCAATATAGGTACCTACGTAGATGGTACATATTGTATTTGCCTCTATCTGTAACCCTTTCAAATCGACCCTCTGAAATCTTACCCCACCTATATTAATTAAAATATGAATTGTTAAATGCTTTAGCAGACTAAATTGTCTTAAGGTTAATTAATTTAAACAACGTACTTGTTGGTACAGACACTTCTTGACGTTTTCGAGGAGATAATTAATTTCGGTACAGGTAAAAGACAAATGGAAACCTCAATTGTTTTGTTACATTATTTTTTTTTAAATAAATGATTAAACCGAGACAGTTTTGGTTTTCTGTTATTCATGAAACCTTACAATTAGTTCAAAGAGAGTGCAAAGACGAAGGTTCTTTATTGAGTCGTATTTTTATGTACTTGTTTACAAAACGGTGCCATAGGCAATTCGACGTTTCCGTTACAGAATGGTGTATAAATAAATATGAAATTAGTCATGTCAAAGTAAAGAAATGATCATTTTCCCTTTACAAGTGTTGAACCGGAAAAACTACGAAAAAAAATATGAGTTGTTTTCTGTCTACATTGTGTCGTTTGAAATTGTTTTCTCGTGGGTTGACATACTTTTAACCTTTCTCAATCAAATAAGACAAGTAAATTGCCTAAACCACAGACGAAAAATAAGACTTTCTTTTACGCGCATTGTTTTTGGTTCCATTAATTAACATAAATAATACAATCATCAAATATTTTCCACCAAAAGCGCTATACTTAATCATAGCATTACTTTATAGCACAATTTAGGGGCAATAAAATCGCGCCGAAGCGGCCAAACCTTGAACTCGCAATACGAAAAACAATAAACACGCCCCTTTATTGCCCGACGTGGGACAAGAGCGGGCTATAAACTGACTCCACTAGTGGATACAAATCTGAATTGTGACGCTAGCATAAAACATTCATGTACGTACAGTGCTACTAGCCCACCGCGCAAGGCACGCCCCTGGGACCGACAAAACGTAACGAACCGACCTACACCATCCTTTTATGTCCCAGATACATTTTTCTGCCTGACACACACGGGGTCTTCACAAAGATTATTTATGTTGTCACACCACGTCTTCGCAAAATGGAAACGCGGTTACTGGAAAAGAAAAAGTTTTGAAACAAAATCACTGTTTTTATTTTCATTTTGACACTTCTAAAAGCGAAGTCGAGTTATAAAGTTTTTATGGTATACAAAAGGCCATTAAATCAATCACGTTTTCAATGAAAGCGGTATTAAAGAGAAATCCGAGGAATAGCTTGCTCACCTTCGGTAAAAGTCGGTCTGCGGCAAGGCTTTCCACTAATTCTGAATTTAAATGCATGAGATCGAATAGGTTCACACAGAGTGGATCCCGCGTTGAGTTTTCCGATTGCCAGTGCTTATGTATTTAGGAGAAAAATGGGACTTTAGGTCGTACTTCAGCGTTGTACAAAAGACCGTTATCAAAAGAATCTTTTGAATAGATTTACATACGCGGGGAGAGCTCGTCACCCTCCTTTGTGTTGACTTGAACAATATTGTTTGAATCGATAGATGTGATTAATACGCGATAGTGTAACTTTGATCGTGCGTTTTTGTATTTTGAATAAGACAAGCGCAACGGCGTAATTGTGAAGCGCTTTTTTAATAGAAATTGCTCTACGGATAGGTGTTATCGTGTGTTACCCATCCCCGAACTGATATTCCATAAACATGAATGGTTCTGTAGCTTTCAAATATTGTATGAATGATTTCGTCTTATAATTCCCTTAGCAACTAATCACTCAATACACAGCGTTGTTTTAAATAATTAGTTTCCATGATTAGGTCTGTGGACAGTCCTAATTTACGCACACAACTATAAATTATAGATTGTTGCCTTAGGTTAAACACTGTGTATCGACATTGTATACACAAAGGTACTTATTTGCTTGCTAAATAGATTGGTATTACTCAATTGCATATCCAAATAATGACCGCCCCGTTGGTCTATTGTTCACTTGACCTACTGAGCATGTGGGTTTGAGTCCTGAGTCGGGTAGTGTTATTGGATTTTTTTATCTGGAATATCACAATACCAAGGTCCTGAGTCTGGATTTTTATGTACAGGTTCGCCCTTAATAGCATGGGAATTAATGAAAACCGGTGAAATATGGAAGTACCGACTATACATAGACACACTTCTGCCTAACCCATCATTGAATGCGTGATATTATATTTTATTTATCAAACATAATAACGTGCAAATGACACAGCAGGCATTAAAATAACAACAAAAAAACATTTTCATCTTTCACACCGAGATATTAAAAACAAAAATAAATCCGATTCATTCATCATCAAACAAGAAAAAGGCAAATCCGATTATATTTTTATTCCAGCGCCATTACGATATAATTTACGGTCGGTGTGAAAGTAACAGATGTCTAGTGCAAGATAGAGCTGGCCGCATTTAAATAGAGGCGAGCTGTCGTTGACATAGAGTGCCATTGTGAGGCACCCCTCTAGTAGGGCGCAAAAAAGAACTCCTTTCTAATTGTTTGCACATTTCGCTCCCTACGCCCCGCACGCGAGTTAGTAAGGGGTGTCGATATTGCATCGGAGACTGGCAATTAATATTTATGTGCCCTTTGAGCTGAGTGTGAAACAATTAAATTGTGTTATTAGTTTTTTGAGCTTGTGTTGTCAAAGGTGGAAAAAAACTACTGAAGTAATTAACGATTTGTGCATACACGAGTATCTACACTAAAATGTTAAAAAAACCAAAATGTTTTAAAAACGAAGCTTTTTCAGTGTTTTATAAATATTAAAAAAACACCCAATATTTATAGGAAAGAGAAATTAAATAATTTCGTATTGGTCTTTCGTTCCGAACTCAAACACTTATCTCAAATCAATATTTGCACTACAGAAAAAAGAGCAAATCAGTGACGTCACACGTCGCATCCCTATTCCAACTGCACACACTGTCAATCCATCAGTTCCCCCACATCCCTATTGTGTTTTTAAATCACCATTGTTGATCCAAGTGGCTATTTCTGGATAATTTTTCCCGTAGAAAAGACTTGGGTTCCGCAAGAAAATTGCCTCAGATTACTTTATCAAAGGTCCGTTTTGAGATTCCTGAAGGCGTCTTAATAAATAGAGGTCATTATGGAAGAAATATGTGTCAAGTTAAAGTAAATTCGTTGTTATAAAAACGACTTATGTTTTGATGTTTTGTGACGTTGTCGACTCGTTTGAGGTTTATAGGGATATTTTTTTAATGGATGAAGAAAGCATTTTATTGTGTTTCCGATGTTTCCGATTATGAACAATTTGCGTCTTCAGTTATTTTTATTTTGTCAATTTTCTTCTTTGTTATTCTATTTGTCAGAAGAAGAATTCGTACTGATAAATTCGACCAATTCCCTGAACTCAAGAACTTGATTCTAGTTTTTTGTGAAATGAATCACCTGTATAGTCTCACTCAATTTAAAGATTCATATTCCTGCTCCATAGAACTTTAAATTGAGACTATTCGTGGTACCGAGGCGCGTAACTCAATGCGTTAGGACTTTTCATAAAATACAGAGTTCTTGGAAAATGTATTAAGGCCGCAGCATCAACAGGCTTTCTCAGCGAATCACTTATTTCAGCAGTTTAAATAATAATGAACATAAAAAGAAGTGGTTACTCTGTTTCTTTTGCTTCATTTGAATGTTTTTTTGAAGTGAAAACATCTTTAGGCGCGTTGAGCACTTTTTGGGTGACCAAAAATCATGGAACTCGCGTCATCGTCACCGAACGCTTTAGCTTTCGCTTAGTTTTCACTTCTATCTCCAGTCCCCTAAGACTGACCCGCATATTTTTTTTTTGTTTACGATATACGCGTTATAAATCACGAAATGAATTAGCGAATTAATATCATCATTCTTTTTCTTTCCAGTGTTTAAAGATGAAAAAGAGTATTTAATTCTTCATCTACTATTTACAAAAAGTTTGTGTAACAAATCTGTCAAAGAAACAACACACGCATGGTAAAGTGGTGTTGGCAGAAGCCAACACAACTTTACAATACCTAAAGAATTAAGGTCATCAAAAGTTGCAGTACTAGCAGTTACATGCAAGCCAAAGAGTAACAAAAAATCAAATGTTTCATATTTCCCAGAAAGCTAAAATACATTAGGTGCCATGTAGACTGTGGTCATTATGAGGTCCTAATTGCAGAACAACATTTACCCTTGCGTAACATGTTGAACCGCTCGTTAGACGTTAGTAATAACATTTACTTTTAGTATTACAAGTACTGTTAGTTTGTAAAATTATTGTTCTCTATGTACGATTATATTTATTGGTACAGATATTGTTACAAAGGACCTTTTGTGAATAGATGTTTGCTTACATTTTGAGCAAAAGTCTGTGTTTGGGTTACATAAGTTCAACGGGTAATTCATTTCAACTGAATCGGGCCAGTAGATTTGAAGCAAATTCGCTTTGATAGACGGACAGCGGGACAGGCATACAGTCCAGTCCATTCCAGTCAGACAGACACACGAGTCATTTTAAAAGGAACTCTATTATCAGACCAAGAGTCATCATCATCATAATCGTATCAGCCGAAGGCCGTCCACTGCTAGGCATAGGCCTCCCCCAAGTGTCGCCACAACAACCAGTCCTGTGCTTCTCGCTTCCATCGGCTACCCGCGACCCTCACCAGGTCATCGGTCCACCTTGTGGGAGGCCTTCGACCGCTGCGTCTTCCGGTACGCGGTCCCCACTCCAGATCTTTTCGACCCCATCGACCATCTGTTCTGCGAGCAATGTGCCCTGCCCATTGCCCCTTCAGTTTGGCGATAAGAGCCCTGATGGCCTTAAGAGTACTGATTACAAACTGTAATTAAACTGTATTTAACCAAATGATTAATGTTATTTTAGTGTTACGAGTACTTAGCCATACCTACAGCATCTTGTGAGGGGTTTGTGTACTGAGAAATAGGAAGTACCTACGTTTCAAATAACAGGCATGTTTATTTCATTTTAATGACGTCACTTGAGACTATTTATCTTAGCAAAGTTACCTTGATGACATTTATGACTTGTAGGGACATTTTAGGTAGAATTATTTACATGAAATTAATGTTTTACTTAGGATACTTGAATCATTTGCCTGCGCTTGGGACCAACACTGGGTACTGCACACTAAACAAACAATTCCATGAAATAAATTAACCGGAGAGTTCTCTAAGCAGAGCAAGCATGGAGGTGGAACAAACAGTAGCGCATGTGCTCCTTTAGTGCAGAGGTGACAGATAAAACCTGGGAGGCGTAATCCGATTCTGAAGGCTGGTTGGAATGATGGCCGCTATAGCCCAAGCATAATAGTCTTCCATAAAGATTAATTGTGGAAACCTAAGCCTGATAGTTAGATAGATCATTTATGTGTCATTTACATACTAAAATAAAATAAATGATCAATCTCCTACCTATCTCTTTTCATACACATCTGCATATTTCATTCATGGAAAACCTAATGGAGTACAGAGGCAATTATAAAACACAAAGCAAGGGCAGCCCCTATTCGAGGGTGCCCTAGTCCATCGATACAGCAAATCTTCGGCTCAGCAGCCAATCCGTTTAGCGCGTAATAAATCACCCAGGAACCGGGGTGTTCACTGTTTCGAAACGTAGAATAGGAAATACGTGCAGAAGCGAAACTTATGTAATTTCCTTTGGGGGAGTACTACTCGTATGTAGTAATAATATCAAATTTACAGAAAAAACAAAACCCGTAGAAACAAATCAAAAACGATTAAGAAAACGGAATAAGTTATAGCTCCAAGTCAAATCGAAATTATAATAGTTCAAGTGAACCGTTAAATAAATTGGCAATTTCAAATGCAAAAACCAAGAAAATGTGTGGATTGACATACGCAACCGTTTTACAAGTCACCATAATAATATGTTCTAGTCCAAACACAATCGATAACTCCTGGCAATCGTCATTGCTGACCTTGTCTAGAGCCAAACACCCACGCTCACTCAGGATCGGCGATTTCGTCTATGGTCTAGTGCAGATGATGACACGATGCTGAGATGTTGTAATATTATATCTAATTAGTATTCTTTAAAACGTTTGTACACTGACAGCCCTAAATCTATCTCCCTTCGTTCAATCCATCCAAAGGTTGTCTGGAAGAGATTGCTTTGTACGATAAAACCGCCCATTGTACACTTATTTTATGTTTGATTGTCCTGTTCTCATTATGAGGTGTACAATAAAGTATACAATAAAAAAATAAATAAATATTAATGATCGCTTTGTATTAGGACAATGCCTAAGTCTGTTATACCTTATGCCCCAAACCAGTAGACAATTATAATGCATTCGCAGTAGGTTTTCTCAACATTCTTATTCCATGTATCGAACCCATTATCAGGGGTAACCGTGCGTTTACCCCTCTAGGGTGCGTCAGATGTGCAGGGTACAATTTGATTACGTCATTACCCCACACTGGGAATCCAATGTCATATCAACGATATCGTTAATAAACTCGTCACAATATTATTTATTGTTATTAGTCCCTTTTGGTTTAAGAGTAACAATTTTCCTTAATCATGATTTTTAATTAGCAATTGTTATAAAAATTTTTTGTTTGTTTTATTGCGAGGGGAGCTTGGATCATTAATTGTTTATAATTGTGCGATATAGGAATTAATATTCATTTTGACACCCAGAAAAGGTCATGTTTTTTTTTTAAAAAACTTAATGTTGGGTTTAGACGTATCAATTATTTATCCGATTCTTTTCAGCAATATAATGTGCATAATCTAATACTAAACCTGAGGTTCTAGAAAAAAATACATTCTGTAAACGATATCAATTGGAGGTTAGTCAAAACGTAAATTATTCATTACGTGTAATTTCTATTCCTAATGCATATCCCATACAATTTTTTTTTTTGACAATATTAATCCCTGAAATAACGCCACTTAGCCTAGAGGGTATTTTCATGATAATTTTACTATTTGTATATCTATGGTAATATAATAAAGCTGAAGAGTTTGTTTGTTTGAACGCGCTATGTATCTCCGAAACTGCCAGTCGGATTTGGAAAGTTATTTTTATATGTAACTGAAAAAACGGGATATACGCGTACGAAGTCGCGGGCAAAAGCTAGTCACACTAATATTATAAAGGAGAACGATTGTGAGTGTATGTGTATGTCCCGGGACTCAAACAATCTCTATACCCAATTTCATCTAAATCCGTCTAGCCGTTTGCGCATGAAGAAGTAACAAACATACACACACACTCACAAACTTTCGGCTTTATAATATGAGTGTGATGTGATAATAAAAAGAAATAAACATGATTTCATATTTGAACAGTAATTGTTTTCAAACATGAACGTGAGGTCGTGAATGTGTGTGATTGTGTGCATTTATCAAGCCATGCAATTTTCCTGAGACGTGCATAACATTAACGAAACTCGCTTTAAAACTTCACGGTAATGTATGTTCGCTCCGTGCGACTTGGTATTGTAACCGCATTTATGTATTTAATAACATTTAGAAGGCTTTAAATAAGGGGTGGGCAAACTTTTTTCCAAAGGAGTTAGAAACATTTGCAGAAAAAGTTTTCAGTAAAAAGGTTTCAGTCTTTATTCATAGCAATTCCATTGTGGTTATTTAGTAAATAATTATGGAATGTTTGCATATTTTTATCGACGAAAATGATAGATGATATTTATTTTGCAAGTAGGTTAAACATAACACTTTTACACGTCAATCTGTTTTGGTCATTTTAAGCTAGATGAGGCCGGTGTTTCCTAGCTGACTACCCTGAGAAGAAACACCGAAACAAACTCAGAGGTCAAAGTCTCTTTTAAAGTCCATACAATCGTACTGGTCAAATCATATGAGAACCATGTAGGTTAATGTCTGAGGTGGCCTTTTGAGGAAAGTGCCACACAGATTTAAGTGGACCTGTCCAGACAGTGCAAGCATTTGTCAGTTATCGTGTAGCTCAAACTTAGAACTTTAAGGAGCTCAACGATTTGACGAACAATACTAAAGTAAGGACATTTGGGTAGGCCGCATAAATAACTCAAACTGCCAGACTAACTAAAATGAAACCCTAATATGGCGATCTACATAGTCCTCACATTCACAATACGTGATATGAGGACCATGCAGACCAGTGTCTGAAATGATCTTTTGAGGAAAGAACCACAGATTTGAGTGAACCTGTCCAGTCAGTGCAAGCTTTTGCCAGTAGTCGAGTAGCTCTGTTTCGGGAGGTACCTGTTTCGGATTAAGCGGGAGGACAGGACCGGGTGTCAGCACTGTGAGGATCGCCCGGAGGACACGGTGGAGCATACGGTGGAGATCTGCCCTGCTTGGGCTGAGCACCGCCATGTCCTCGTCGAGGCGATCGGCGGCGGCGACCTCTCGCGTCCGGCCCTGTTTGAATCCATGGTCCGGAGCGAGGAGGCTTGGGAAGCGGTCACCTCCTTCTGCGAAACAGTAATGCTAGCAAAGGAGGAGGCGGGCCGCGCGAGGGAAAGGCAAGGCCTTCGCCCCAACCGCCGCTACAGGAGAAGACTCCCCGGGCGTCGGGAGTCGCAGGGCGATCCCCGGCCACCGTAGGCGCGGGCCTGCCGACGGCGAGCATTGGGTGGCTCGCTGTCCGATCACCACCAGGCCCGGGTCGATGGCGCGTTGTGTTTCACGCGTGCCTCAAAGAGATGTCAGCATAGAAGACGGGGCCCGCTAGGGCCAAAGCCTGCCAGGGTTGCGGAATCTGTTCGAAAGATTCACCGCGGCCCTGGAACGCAAAGGGCTTTAAAAGGAACACGGATGGGTTTTAGTCAGTAAGAGTCTGACACGCCCATCCGCTCCACCCAGAGCGGAAGAAGTCATTTGATGATTTCCCATCCTTAAAAAAAAAAAAAAGTCGAGTAGCTCAACTTGAAGAATGTCAAAACATACCGAGTATCATATATTGGCGGGTGGCATTGAAACCGCATAGTTATATAACAGAAAGATTGACAGGGATTTTGGTCAAATCCTACCTATTAGAACACTCAGATAATAGTATAACCTATAAAAAGGACGATTATAGGGCTCCAAAAGTAGTAGTATCCCCTAGCAAAGGAGGATGAGATGGATTCAATCATTAAACGCTCTAATGATTCAACTAAAAGATGTTCACGTACAGCAATAATTATGTCAAAAACATTAAAATACATTATTAACACTAGCACCAGCATGGTGGTTGGATAATTAACATTTGCATATCAACTGCCACACAGCAGTTTCGTGCAGAGATTCCCACACAAATATGCTAAGCGACCATTTTATTAAAATCACTTAATATTTTATTATTATAAACCTGTTGTAAGTTTTATATTTTACGTTTTCATTCTGTGTTCATGACATCTTAAGACGAGTTATTAAAGCGTAAAAAAGGTCTTTTCTTTAATCTTTTTCTTTACATTTCAGTTACTTACTTACTTAAAATGTTTTTTTGGCAGTTCATTAACTCTTGACGCAGTTCTGAAATATTTTTTATGTTTTAGCTAAAAATGGTTTTTCGTTAGACGTGTCAGTTACTTTTTTTGATATTTTGACGTTTTTTGGGAACGAAATTACCTTAGAGTAAAATGTTCTATATTTTCACTCAGGTACCTACCTAAAATTACTGTTCTCTTGGACTTGAAATCTACAAAAACAACTTACATAAAAAATCGTTCAAATTTTTTTTTTTTTATATTTTTAGATTTCAATCTCAGATCATTTGGACAAACAGACGTCCAGTCAACACAGTTAGGTTTAGTCGTCGTGAGCCTTATTTTTCTTACTGTGATATTTTGTGTAATAATTTTACTAAGAACTAATGTACCATCTGTGAACAATAAATCTATTCGAATAACACAATTCGAATTGAATTCGAAAAACACCTTATAATTTTTAAAATAATTTTTCCAATTCAGTTTTGATTAACTGTTGATTAAAAGCCTAATCGAAATACTGATTTAAAAAAAATTAGCACAATATAATGCAATCAAAACTTGTATTCGAGAATTCAATTACTTGGTGAGGAAGCGCTTGTTACAATAATAAAACTTTTCATCATTTTTGTATTTATTTTATTTTGTAAAGAGCTTACGGATTAATAACAACTTAAAAAATATTGGTACTTATGCATGTGTCATTTAAAAACAAAATAAGCATCTTCTGCACTCGTTCGCTACATTTCAATCATCGGCGAGATTAAGATCAAGAGCAGGTTCATCAGAAATAAAAAAGAATAAAGAATCGTTAACATATTTACTATATACAACAAATTTGTTACTAGTATTTCAATAAACTAAGAACTGTTTACCAGACAGTATTAAAATAAATTGATCTTCAAAAGGAAATCCTTATTATTACAACTTTCAACTTTCCCTTTCATGGCTTCCAATTAATGAAGTAATAAAATTGTCGTCTTCTGTTCTATTAGACACCATTTATATCTATTTGGAGCCAAGTTACGGAGGGTTGGTAAAAGCGATTCGACTTTGGTTTGGTCACTGTTACAATCAATCTTGGAATAGAATTGACAGGTGACATGATCCAGACCATAGACGCCCTCTATTTTTGTCCATTTTAAATCTTCGCAGACTTTACAAGCTTATCGGCTTTTACATTTCACATGCATGTATGTTTGTAACATAATGTTATATTTGACACTATTTGATACATTGATGCAAGTGTTTGTTTGTCACATTTTACAAAAACATGTGCGGTATGGTAGGTGTAAAAGTGAGTGTAATACGCAAACTATCAAATCGTCAAAATCATTTTGTGAATTCCAACAGTCCTAATAAAAACTAGATTTTATAATAAAGTTCCATTTTATTTTAAAATATATTTAACCCACTTGTTACTACCGTAGATACTTTCTTACTATATTTTTTCACATACATATTGGTTTATTCTTTGCCACCTATTTTCAGTGAGAGGGGTTCGCGGTCCATATTGCATCTCTTTATAATTTATGCTTTCTGAACGTCCTTATGTCTAAAGAAACGAGAAACAAGGAAGCTAGTACTCCTTGTTTCTTTATTCTTGTTACATTATTTCGGTATACTTACACATGTATTGTACGGTTGCTTTCTAGTCCAACCAGAATTATCCAGTTAATACTTATTTTAACAAGGAACATGACATTATAGTACATTTGTCCAACATTTCTTATCGTGTTTGCTTTGCGTCACGATCTGGTAGTGCAACTAAACTGATGGGCTGAATTAGCTAAGTGGTCGTTTAGGGATCGTTCGAGATAATTCGCTCGGTATATAAAGGTTTCACATTTTCATTTAGTTTTGATCACTTCTTACGTAGTTATTTCTTTTTTGTTGTTGCTTTAAATAAAGAGTTGCTTCAGCGGTTTCGCTTTTTTACGTAATAAGCTAGTTCTTGGCTTCAATCTCGCCGGATGAAAAGCGATGGGTGATGTCTACGATAGACAAAGCGAGCCCAGAAGATGATGAACGAATTATTATTTTAACGTTGTTTATTATCAAGGTAGGTAAATGAGAGGTTTGAATAACTATAGGCGTAAAGTGTGGCCTGTGTCAGATACTATAAAAAAAGTCATAGATTAAATTGTGCTAGAGAAATGATCAGGAATGGTGATAACCGAAAGAGAACCAAGGTTACCGACAAAGCCAAAGTGATTGCAAAACTGAAGTGGCAGTGGGCAGGGCACATTGCTCGCAGAACAGATAGTCGAATATGGCCGAAAAGTTAGAAAGAAAAGAAAAGACGTAGCGTTAAAAGGCCTCCCACAAGGTGGACCGATGAGGGTCGCGGGTAGCAAATGGATGCGAGACGCACAGGACAGGTTGTTGTGGCAACATTTGGGGGAGCTGATGATGATGATGAGATAAATGAAAAAAATTAATTCAAAGCAAGTAAACTCCATCGCCGGCTACATCTTCGCTTCCCATCAGGTGAAATAGTGGTCCAAATGGAGACTAGCAACAATAACAAAATAGGCCGTTCACCTTTTTTTGTTCAAGTGTATTCATGTTGACCATCCCTGATTTATAAAAGTCCGAACAATAAGTGATGACAATAAAAGACTACAAAGACGTATTTTACTCGAATAAGAAACCTTTTTTACAGTAACTATATATTATTGATAAAGCGTGGGTAGAACCACTTTGTCGTAATACTATCGGTGGGAATACGGTTCATTACACATCTGTTTTACTATAAAAACCGTGTGTTTTATTTTAAGTAAAATATATTATTTTTCCTTTAAATGTATAATTTGAATTATTATCATATTTAAAGAAGTATACTTCCAAAGAGTGATGAGACACAAATTATAATCTTTATAACGATATTCTAATTAATTACTCATACCAAATGTTATGAAAGTGATGTTGATGACTTTTCGCTCCTGTATTAGATCTCATCACCGCAGCGCGTTCGCATTTCCGAATAGAATCAATCGAGTCGAAAAATGATGATTACTGAAGAACATTTTTGTTACTGTAATAATGTTTATATTTATCCATTACAAACCTAGCTAGATATAGACACTCTCCATTACCCTTATCACTTTGGAATAGAAAGGCAACGTCTATTACTCTCTTAGCAACAGAGCTGGCCTCTTAAGCTTCCGTTCAGCCACATTTAACACAACAACTTCATAAACCTTTACGGGTGTAGGTCACAACACTATTGCTATGTAGCTGTTTACCTCGAAGGAGGTAAGTATGTTGGTACTATTTTTTCACCCACTAAAAAAAGAGAAGTATCTCGTGGTCTATGTTCTCGAATGACTAGTAAACTCAGTATGTAATCTGTCAGTACTGACTTGAAAGTCTAGCTTGAGTTTCTTTTTGGAATGAAGGTCGATAACGAATATTTGATGTTTATAGACTTTGCTATCTCTCGAAAAGCTCAAAACACCCAATCATCAACATTATCTTCCTCCCATGTTACTTGGGGTCGGCGCAACACGTTTTTTTCTTCCATTCTGTCCTGTCAGCCGTCACGCTATCACTAACTCCCTTTTCTTTCATATCACTCCTAACACAATCCATCCATCTTTTCTTTGGCCTCCCTCTCCCTGTCTATCCATCCACATTTATATTCATAACTCCTTTAGTTACGTGCATTTCATCCCTCCTCTTCACATGACCATACCAAGAAAAGCGGTTCTCTTTTAACTTTTCCGTTACTGGCGCCACTTTTAAGCTACCTCTAATGAACTCATTCCTCACTTTATCCATTCTCGATACTCCACACATCCATCTCAACATTCTCATCTCCGCTACATGCAATCTTTTCTCATCTGTCTTTTACACAATCATGACTTGACAATTATTCAAACACAGTTTTTGGTTTCATAAGACTAATTCTTCGATTGTTTTTGATAGATTGCAACTAAGATGCGAATGCAAACATTGCTTAATGTTAGTAGATTTGGCCCTCTGAAGATTCTGAATGTAAAGTGCCGATACTATTTGCCAGCTTCCGTCAATCCTTAGACTAATATCTATAAGTGAAGTGACACTTGCTGGCTTTTCAATTATCATCAGCCTTCATAGTCAACTACTCATGCTGGACTTAGGTCACTCCAATCGCACGCCATTCGTCTCGAATCTCGGCAACACTTCAGTGGCTACCAGCCACGTGAGTAGTTCGTAAAAACAAAATTATACCAAATGTCACTGTGTCACCCCTATTTCCCAATTTGTCCCAGAATTTCCCCTTAATTTTCACCTTACCTGCGCCAATACTTGATACAGATGATGTTGTATCGCTTACGCTGCTCATTTACTCCGCTGATGAGGGAATTAACGTCTGATGGTAGACGTTTCATCTGTCTCACGTGTTCATTACACGAATATAGAGCCCGCAAGCTGATATATAGCTCTCATTGTCGCAAACTAACAACAGTCCATTCTGGATAACGGCCCGTTTAACTGACCCCGTACGTCCGGGCTACTGTGCCCAGCATTCATATTGAAAACGGGATTCGGATAATATGGCTTCTTTCGGTCATTGACAGTCGATTTTGGAGCCAATAATGTGATTGCTGAGGTTATGAGGTCGAGTTCTAGAATTGGTTTGTTGGAATTACGTTTTGTGGGTGGTGTAATTGTGTGAGTCACTATAGTTATATGTATAAGAACGAAAACCGAGTACTAAATGGGTTGTATTCACCGATGTTTACCTTGTGTATTGAGAAACATTTCACTCTCGATACGCACAAGTTTCTTGATTAGCTCAATTGCTTTTTTATTTCACAATCTCGCTCTGGACCGATGACGCTTAATGGAAAGCAATACATGAGGTTTATTTATTTATTTATTTTATTTGGCTCTTGAACAATGAGTACACTATAACATTTACGAGAAATTACTCCAGACTTAAGTTTAAGTGCCTCATCACTTAAAGAAGAGCACTACATGCACTCTGTACGCATAAAATGCTATGGAAACAATAAGAAAAAAAAAATTGTTAAAAATTACAATGAAAAAATATGAATAATTACAACTTTGAATTATACACATGAAGCTACGATAAACAGTGACAGTAAGTGTAGGTTTGCGAAAGAAATTGCTACTCTTGAACATGATTCACTCTTGCTTTTAAGGCTGATTGTTAAAGGTGCTTGCTACAGACGCTTGCAAAGAGTCACTTGTCTGGTTGGCTGTGCCCAAAATATATGTAGAGGAGAAGCACTACCTGCAAATTGGCCGGATATTTATCCATTTATTTAATGCATGTGCTATAATAATAAAAAGGATGATGAACTTAAAGCAATAAGGCATTCTCTACCAGTCAACCTTTGGGTTAGAAAAACACTGTGGTAGGTATACAAAATAACAAATATATCCAAACTAATTAAAATGCAAAAGTGAGTTTTTTTATTTAATATGGGTTTGCTCTTGACTCTAGTCTAGGTCATAGATGACAGCGACAAAGTCGACGCTGGAGCGAGCTTACCCAGAAGAAGCCTGTTCACTCTAATTTTGAGTTTTTTTGTTTGTTACATTTTCACGCCTAATTGCCCAATGATGTATTTGATACAGATATTGATGGTACTCTGGAGATGGTATAAGAAGATGGGGTTGATTTCCGGCAACATTCAAAGTGCTCAACATGCCTTAATACAGAATCCAAGGCCAAAAACATTTAATTTCATATAATTGGCCTCAAAGCGTTTTACCATTAATAAAGCTAATTGCTTTATTTTATGCGGCTCAAATATCCGCGGGATCCGAATATTTTGTCGGTGTAATTGGTTTGAAGTGCTCACAAAGTGCACTGTTTTTGAATTGCAAATTGTTTGTTTTGTTTGAAGCAAATTAAAATGGTAAGTAGGCATACAAATAGTTGTAGGCATAATTTTGTTGATTGCATAACTTCTTGCTTAGGTTTTGCATTGAAGGTAATATTCAATCATGGCATGTTATTGTGAAAGTTAGTTTTTACATTAGATGGGTCAAACAATGCAATGACATGTATGTGCAATTCTTTCTAACTTCACACTATCTATCGCGCCTGTTTAGTTCCACCGCTGGGCAAAGACCTTTCACTTCCTTTTCCACACATTTTTGCCATATTTTGCTACTTTAAACCATTATTTTTGATATGAGCTAAGCTCGCATTTGCATCTTCGCCTTGGTCTGCCGCATTGGTCTGGCATTAAACGAGCCTCATTCAGTGGTTCTTTTAGCTCATTTCTCGTTTAACTTGCAGCAGGCATACATAGGTATAGGGAGGGAGGTATATTCTAAACTTGAAGCACAAAAGAATTTTAAAAATAACATCACCACTACGAATACGTATCACCATTCGTAGGTATATCCAAAGGACGTTGTCCTTAATTTGGGGTCAACGCGACCCACAAACAATAAATCAGGAAGTCCCACAGAAACGGGTAGATTTGGAGGCTTTAGTCGAAAGCGCGGTTGTAGTGCAACAACAAAGAATGACAAAACAGGGACAATGGCGAGGCTGCCTAATGAGTAGGTCGCTGAAGAGCCGTCCGAAAGAGATTTGTTTAGTTTTGAGTGATATTACCCCACTTTTAAAGCAACCTCACTCAAATGGCGGAATGATATGTGAAATCGGTAGTAGTTGCAAGGAATGTTAGTCTTTTGGTTACCCCTAAGCTGGTCATGAGCCCAAAGGAATAATTGAGAACTAAACAATAAAAGTTCAATAATAATCAAATCTATAAGACGTACAAATAACAAGAATGAAAATCAGCACATTTTGTTGCCGAAAATGTTAAAATACTAGTTCTCAAACCCGATTCTTCACGAGTTCCTACAGTATTCAATCACAAATACTTAAATAAAATATCAGTAATTCAAAAGTATCTACCTAATATCATTCAAAGTCTTCAAATGAAATTGAAGACACAAATCCAGATGAGAATAAGCTACCCCATGAAATCCCAAGAGTGTCGTATGGTGCGAATAAGGGGCTTTATCTTGTGCCAAATTATTAAGCACTACGAGAACCTTCATCTCTTTGTAACTATAGAAAACAAAAGCGTCACTCCGGAACCTTTTTTGAGATGATGGTTCCATTATTTTAGAATGATTTATATGCTGTATGACAAACATGTTTTTTGTTCGCAAATAATAACATCAAAAGAATGAATCAATTTGTTTGACGCTCCCCTCAGTCCTAGGGTTTACCATCAAGCTATTTCAACGGGGGATCGAATGCGATTTTCCTTTGCCTCGCGGCTTGATGTTTTGTATTGATTTTGCACTGTACCAGAGGTCTTTCGGGAATTCTTTTCCGTTTTGCGAAAACACTGCACCGAATAAAAACTTCTCGTCTACTTTTCAGATTATACTAGTAATAAATAACCAACTTTCAATTAACTAATAGTAGGCCAAACTTTTTGTCTTAGTCTCTATCGGATACAATATTTATGTTCTAGATGTTTATTATTATTTGCTTGAGAAACATTTTAGTCGCGGCTTACTACGCCATTTACTTGTTTATATTTTATTTTGTTTACACTATCTGAATTTATCTTTTGATTAAAATCTGGGTTAGGCCTGGCAATTTGAATAAATTTATACCAAGTAAATGGTATCGAAATAGAGAATCTCATTGAAAACACAAAGGATAAACGTTAGGGTGCCATTATCGATCGAGATCACATGGAAAATAAGTTTTACTACCGTGCGGTGAACCTTATCGAATTTTCTAAACTCCGTTTTAAATTGGCAATCACAATTACGGTTGGGACAAACCAATATTTATAGACAAAGTTCGATTTCGAATTTAATCATTAGGAGCTTAAATGGATCAAGTATCTCGAATTACAATTATAGTTGGTAATTCCTTTACATAATGTATTTCTGATACAAATATCCCTTGAGATAATCCTTTGATGGAAATATCGACGGTATACTAATACATTGTTGTGGATATCAACAGTTTTAGTGGTAGTTACGTCGGAAACAATTCGCATTCCTTAACTTTTGGTCTCGCGATGAAACGCGTGTGGAATACAATCATAACACAACACAATTATTTACTAATTACTCATCCTGACTCCGTAGACGATAATATCACGTTTTATTCAAGTTATTGTTTTTGCTACTTATACCAGAACATCATAATTATTGTATTTAGAAGGAATACCCATGAATTGAATAGACATTTAGACAGTGTTAAAAATTCAGAGTAACTTTTCACAAAAAAGAACAGCCACTCATTATCAACCGAAAACATTTCTTCGTTACAAGTTTAAGGTCAAAAACAAGCTAATGAAATTTCAAATACTTACCTACCTATCGATTTCAAACTTCCTAGTTCTTCCTTAAAACCTTCAACTTATTTTTCGAAAAGTATTTACGCCACGTTGGTTAGAGGACCACGTTCATTATAGCCCGTTGAAAGCCCCCACTGTGATAGATGACCTGTTCAACGCGAATAATGGACCATTCAAGCTACTTTGGAAACCATTTACCTTTGGTAGTCCACTATACCTAATTACGGAACGGATGGACATGATTGAAGGTGTTGATACCATTTGGGACATCAAAGGGGATCAGGATGAAGGAGCACCTATATTATGGAAAATCACTGCTGATTCAGGAACTGAATTTGCAAAATTTTGATTGTGAGAATTCAATTTGTGGAACAATTAGGTTGTTGATGGTTGAACGAGCAGTTATAAAGATCTTTGTGTTGGATACTCTTTGAACATTGATTACTGAAGTGAGATTTATTACTCTATAATACCTACGTTTTAGAATGGCTTGGTGAAGGAACATGAAGAAGCGATAGATGGACTGTGTGAAATGTGATATAGTCAGAGAGATGATTTTCAAGATGACGGAAAATAAACATGCACCGATGAAAGAGACATGCTGCGCCGCCCCAAAATCAATTCGTAAACCTAAATGCTGGAGGAGGATCTCTATCTTATTAGCCAGTTATGTCCTTCTGCTGAGCAAAGGGCCCATTTTCTCTTTTAACACGTTTGTCTCAGCCATCGTAGACCAGTCCGTCCGGTATGAGTCAAGTTAAATCTCTCCACCTACGTCTTGGTATGTTGCGATGTTGCCTAGCATTTAATAGGATGAGACCTAATCAGTGGTTCTTTAAGCACACAGCTCACCTGAAATACGGCAGACATGTCCGTCCTTTAATACTTTCTTCTAAGAAATGTCCTACGATTTTTATCTTATTAACTAGAAGTTGCTATGCCAACCACCACACAAATTATACGTAGGTAGCAAGGTACATACATATTCATTAGTTCATTACATTACACCTTCGAGTTGCGTAGGTGTCGCAAGCAATTAGGTCGTCTTGTCTAATCTTGTTTTCGTTAATTAGTTCTTATCTTGGGTTTTTGGCGCACAGCGCGATCGATTTATCTTTTTCCAAGCGATTTTTCTTCTTGAAAAAGCACATTAATATTATTTAAGTTTCTTTAACAATCGTTTTGACACACTCAACATTTCTCGATATATATTCATGTGGTAACAACGTAGTAGTGACTGGTGTTTGATGTAGGTTTAAAAAAAATGTGTACACACAATTGTACACTGGACAAAGGCGAAGATTACAAAAAATAAAGTTGTGCCATAGCTTTACCAGAAGCATCAAATTTGAAGTCTGGTCACCTGTGGATTAACAACCCAAGTCAAATATTGACAGAGGTTGAAAAATGAACACCAGGATTTTGAAGCCCCAAATTTAACTAAAGAATATGATGTTCTTTCGTGTTTTGTTTTATTTACAATAAAATCGGTGCTTTTTTATCAAATATCAGCAACAAAAATGCCATTGTACGGAAGTATACCCTCTAGTAGACATTGCGTTATGCACAATTATGTGTTTTGTTAAAGTTTAGGCATCCTTTATTAAATTATACATATTTAATAACTACTTTCCACATATATAATTATACTTATGCAAAACCGGTACCTAAGTTTATACAGGATGCCTAAAAATCATGTTTTCTCAAGGTAAGACTTCAATATAACACTAACTATTTACCTTGTTATCTTATGTTAAATAATAACTTTACATAATAAATTGCAACACCAACACCTCAAAAACTTAAGTGTCGCAACATTTTTCCTCACAATCATAATATGATTAATCTATACTTTCATTACTAACGAGAGAAACCTGAATGGAAGTGAAAAGTGTGGTGGCTGATTGATGACATGGACCACGTCGGGAGCGCCATTGAGGATATCCATTCATTCCTCGCTGTAAAATATTTCACCAATGTTTTCGGAAGTGTCTCGGCTTCGTAACAAATGATGTGCTAACAGATTTTACACACAAACTGCCACAACATTTTCACAGACGTATCAATTTGAAAGGCATTTGGCCCCACTTTTGCCCGAAAACATCGGGCAATTTAAGCAGAAATAAATCTGTTATGGTTTCTGCGCGATTTGCAGCGAACTTGCCAAAAAAGTTAATGTAATTTGTCTTTCTTATCTAAAGTGAGAGTCTGTTCAAGCCTTTGTGATTAAGCCTAAATGGATTAGGTTTAATCCGCACAAGCCCCAAAGTCATTAACGTCTCCAACAAAAATCCCAAGTACAAAGACCAAAGCAATGCGCCGATATACCAAATTAACCAGTCCCCGTTCAAAAGCAATACGTTCAAAATCGCAGGTAGCTGTACCCTTATAAATTTAATAAAACCCTTTAATTCAAGTAGGTTAGCGAATAATAGCGAGGGTTTAGTACGACTCCACAATTTAACACGTTCCATTGGGGGAGTTGATTCGTAAAAATAGTGAGAAACGGTCAGCAATCAGAGGTGAGATTAGATGGCGCTTCAAAAACATCGACCCAGATATTTTTGACGGCTGCAGCGACTTCAACGATTCAAAGCACTGCTAACGATGCAAAGGGATATCGGAGAACTCGTGGCGTGTGGATTTATAATTTTATTTTTAAAGTAAATATATTTTTAGGTGAAGAAATACTTGTGGCGCTAATTTCTTCCACTGAAATAGGTCTGGCTTCTTTCTACTATTGAATTTATTTAGGAATATTAATACTGTAAAAGATACTGTAACAGTTTCTTCGTAGATATATCGTAATTAAACACTCATTTAGACTTCCACTCACCGTAAAATTAGTATCTAAAATTGGATATAACCAACCCTTACGATTACGAGAGTTGAAATACCGAGAATTCAAAATTGCTTACAACCTTTACAAGCTGTTAGGTCGCAGCAAGGCTTTAAACCTATATGAAAAAACAAAAGACAAGCTATGAACCATTAGTAGCTTGCGTTTTGTTTCTTCAATTATTTCATTCTTTATATTAAAGCCTAAGATTGACAAATGGGTGTTTGAAAATATTCTGTAGGCAATTTGAACGCCTCGATATAGCATAAATGCAAAGTTATGAAAATTACGATTTAATATTGAAGAAGATACGACTCGATTGTTTTTCATTGGTACAACATTCAAGACCGAAAATGAACTCATAGGTTTATATTTTTTTATGGTTGCGCTATTTGATTAGAATTACACAACTGTAATATCCTTTTTAATTTTGAAAACAAGTTAAACAATAGACGGCCCTTGGTCATTCTTTTGTCCTATCCCCATTCCCTTCACGCACATTACCTTTTTCCCACGCAATTTTATCGCTACGTTTGAATTTGGAAGAAGGAATAAGATGGCCGATTCATTTAGTTGGTGAACGCTGTCGCTCTGTAACTCGTGCGCTGAAGTTTAAATAAACAAGTGACATTCGTAATTAAAGTATTTTGCAACTCCTCCTTTAGTAAAATTTATTCCTTACTTAACGTACGCAATTCTAGTCACTATTCCTACTATACTTCTTACTCTTTAAAACCCAGTAATCCGGGTAACATCTTCCTCTTGGCAAGATTGAACTCAGACTTCTGACTACACGGAACTTCAAATGCATGACAGTTCAGTGACAATAAATACTTTTCTTTGTTTGTTTGTTTCAAATGAGAGGCAAGTCCGACATACGTGCATTCTGCGGCATGAATGAGTCTCGGTATTCACAGACCGGTTAGGTACTATTATATATTATATTATGTATTAAGCTACGAGCCTCTCATTTCTTAAAACATTCAAGACCCAAATGTACCCATGGAAAATCTTTTCAGCTCTGAAATATCTTGGTTATAAGTTTGTAGGTAGGTTTATTTCTTGGAACCGTTTGCCAGAAGTTTGGGCTTATTGTTTTGACTGTCTAAACGAATTACTTCCGCCGCTCACAGTGGTCCAATCATGTTTTGGTTGCCATCTGAGTTTATTTTCAATCAGATAAATATTTTATTTACTGTTATTTTATTCGTGTTTTTGTTTCTGTCTGTGTCGACGTTCAATATGGTAGACACGTAGGCTTTGCATTATAAATTAGGTTGTGTTACCTGAGTGTCTGGCTTTCAAAGAAAGTGTAGGTTTTTTTAGGTTCACCGTGAAGAGGTAGTACATATTGCTAATCTCATAATAATATGCATTGTGGAAGTGCTGGTTAAAAATATATATGTGTATAACTTTGCTACAAAAAGCACTGCTAGCGGTGGGTCTGCGTTCTTCTTGAGATTGCTAAATTCTACGTGTGGTTTTATTCAGTAGAAATCTGACACAACTTTTCGTCGACTTCTGTCAAAAAGTCTAACTTTATTACTACTATCAATTTTTAATCTAATTCCAACAAAAACATTCCTAATTACAACACAATTAACTTAATTAAATCACAAAGGTGTAAATTAAAATAATTGCTTCAAAAATATGTCGCTCATCCCGACAAGCCCATATAATAAACCAACCAACAAAGTTAGAAACATATTCAGAAGTTGATCGTATATAAACAAGTTTAAGAGGCCCGACATAAGCTATTAAAGACAAATTTCCAATTGATAAGTGCTCATATACGCAATAACTTGGAAATTACTTCCTTCAGTGAGTTTCTTTGGAGGTTTGTTAGATTACTTTATCTTTCGGCTTTTGGGAATGTTTTGCCGGATTAAGAACTTAATTCGGTTGGGATTGTGGAGACTCCTGTGCATTAACCATAATATCGTGATAGTGATTTTCTGCACGTACTTATTGGCAGTGAAAATTATGTTTTTTCTTGATCCTCTGCTATTCTTTACATTGTATTTTATTTTGCCCCCCGTAGCTGGGAAAAAACTTTCACTTTTTTACACAAGTCTGGTCTTTGTTTGAAAGGGGCAATCTTTTAGGTAGGATTTGAGCTCGTTCAACCATCTTCACCTAGGTCTGCGGCGATGCCGTCTGGCTTGGTGGCTATTTTTGCCCATTTCTCGATTGACGTGCGGCAGAAATGTCCGGGCAACCCACTTTATTTTAGCCACTTTTTGGGTTTGAGCGCATAGTGTTGTGTTCCTAAAAACAGTCTGAGAGACTGAGCCCCCAATACTGCGCTTCTTGGATCCTCTCTCTGCTCTTGTCTAATTAATTTAGTTGCGGTATTATTTCTCCGAGACTCGTCGAGCTTCGTAGCACCGATTTCCTGATGGTTCACTTTTAGATCTGGATTTCAGGATCTGCAGTGTTTGGCAATAGTGCAGCAGACTTGTTTTATGTACGTGCCTACTGAAAATCATCTGGATAATCCAATACGCTAATAAAAAAGAGTCAGGTTTATTACAATACTTTAAGCAATGAGCTCTGAACAAAACGCACCCGTTCATCGTCATTAAATCGACTTAATTGCCTATTGCAGGCCAGAATCTCCACAAATGCCAGACAAAAAACGAGCTGCATAGCATACTAAATGGTATCTAAAAATACTAAACTAAATGCCACTAATAGTGATACAAAATCGACTCTTTAATGTCTTTAAAAATATCAACCTAGGTGCCACAAGCTTCCTTTTTTAGATACACTCAGTGACTCCGTTTTTTTTGCTCGACATCGTAAAAAAGAGGCCATCAATCATTATTGTGACGTAGCGTCACTTAGTGGATATGTAATGTCACTTTATGTCAGCAGAGTTACATGGAGATCTGCTGACGAAATAAAGTCAGTAGCGATTGCGGAAATTATCGCAGTTGTGTTTATAAGTTTATGTTCACACTAAACACTTAATCAAGATAATTAAGACTGCATATTACAAAATAAATATCAACTTTTTAGACTGTTTGAACCCCATGATTTGGCCTAGTAGTCCTGGAATACTCCACTGCAGCTTCAGTGGAGTTTATAATATCTGCAAAAAGGTATTTGAATTCAATTCAATTTTATTCATTAACAATTCACAATGTGTTTGAAATAATTCTTTTAAATAAACATTAAAAAATACCATGGGCCATAAATAAGCCCATTTCAAAGTCCATCAAACTTATTGAATATCGAGCTTGTACTTTTTAATAGAAATATTTCTTTATTATACTAGTGCGGTAAGTTTGTCTTTACAAACGAATAGACGAATGTAAGTCACGAGTTTGTAAAACCAATTTCCGCACGTGTGTTATACAACGTTTTTCAACACATTTGCGAGAAAACAGTACAATAGGTGATGAAACAAACTTTTTGTTTTTAGATATCAGTTGGAAAGTCACTACAATCTTTGACGTTCCTTATGAAAATAGCACGTATGTTAGAATTAGCTTTTAAACCACATATTTCGTATCATTTTCCCTTTAGTATTAAAGTGAGACAAATTAGGTATTGAGCAAAAGCGCTTCCAAGAAGGTTTCGATCATTCAGCTTATTTATTCTAGTAATGTGAAACTCCTTGGTGGAAGTCTTATACTTTTTTTAGGAAATAAAAAAACAAACCGTACAGAATACGCTCGGCCCTATATAACGAGGAGTGCGGTAAAATAGGTACTGGTAGATAGATTCCATTACATTGTATGGTGCGTAATTTTTAACTTTGAAACAATGTATACAGGCTTCATAAATACATTTTTTAATCAAATGTGCTGAAAAATATGTTCCAATCAAACCACAAATCTATGCAGCACAAAATAACAGCGAATGAAAAATAAAACTAACTTTTGACCTCTGTACTGTGACATTATACAGATGAAATGTATAATTTATAATTTATTAAACACTTCACACACACAAGCAACAACAAATAATACAGAGGTGGAATTAATGCCATAGGCATTCTCTACCAGTACCTTTGCGTGATGCAGAGACAATTGGTGGTAGGTGCAAAATGGAGAATAAAAACGCGATTTATATTAACATTTAAATAAATTATATATTTAAACTGCGGAGCTGAAGCAACCGAAATCTGTCGGATCACATCATCATCATCATATTTAAACTATGCATACAATATTAATGTATAAGGTTGCATTAAAATAGATGGACAAATTTTAACACAGCGTTCGTACCTCTAACCAAAGATGTCCTAGCAAAAAAACACAGGCTAAAGTGATTTTGTTTGACCTAAAATAAAACGGAAACGGAAAAAACAGTACACATCCCTGGTGCAAAGGGTTCGGGCTAGTTTCAACGGCATCCTGAGGGCATTCGTACAGAGGTTCGATTGTCGACCTGAACCATTGCTGTATGGTTCACTTACTGAGCAATCGAAAATTTTATGTGTGTAATTTTAATTAACGTGTTTGTGTTATTTTAATGTGTATGTGTTTTGTTATTATTTTATTATGTGTAATCCGTTGTTGGTCGAAATTAACGTTTTTTTTTTTAAATAATAACTTGCCAACATTTTTAGTGTATTTTCGTTAGCTGTTTTTTTTCTTGTTAGTATCTAATGTGTTTTTCTTGTTATTATTTTTACCATTGTCCTTATTTTGGTTGTCTGAATGATTTGATTTTTATTATTTAAGGTCCAATTAATTTTCATTGGACCTTATAAAATAAATACTCGAATTAACAAATAAAAATATACTTAAATAAATATTAAAAATAATAAATTGGAAAACATTAGCGCTGTGATGATACTATTGCCAGCTTTTTACGAACGTGTGTGTATTTGAATAATAAAACCCAATATTGTGTGTGCCTTTTCATATGCCATGAATAGAATTACGCAGTTATTTTAGTAACAGTTATTATAACGTGTTGCCAAAATTCAAGCGTTGCAAATGGGTAGTTTCAGAAACGAATTGAATACGAAATAAAATTATTATGTATGTTTCAAATGTGCTGAAAATACCTTGAAACTACAATTTTTCTTTGTTCGTTTTCTGATTGTAGCTTTAAAACTACAATCAGAAACTTTGTAATTTTAAATCAACTAAAGTTACGAGTTCAATTTCGATTTTTTTAAATAAGTATAAAATTGTTGTACAAGGTTCAAAGTCAATAAAAAAAAACAATATCATATACGTTATGCTTTTTTTTTTCTATAAAATGTATATTACGTGAAAATTATGAAAATTCAGACCTCCTATGAGTGTTTTTCCGAAGCAAGGTTTATAAAAAAGTTATAATTTCATTTTAAAACAAACGTTGAAACATTACAATTAAAATTATGTGAGCATTCTAGAATGTTCGTAATTGGTACTGTCAGCTTAATGGTTTCATTTTCATATCTGCATTTTTACGATCAGCACTACGTTTTGCTGAGGAAACTCATTTTCATATTTTAGTTGCTAAAATAGCATAGGATTTTAGCGTCCTCTTGTGCAGATAAAATATTCAAACATAAAAATGTTTGAATTTGTGCGTTAAAATGGAATATATATTATATACTTAACGGATTATTGCAAACATCGTAAGTTTATAATAATTTGCCGAAGATTGTAAACTCTTTCTTCTCGATAGTCACTATCGTATTTTGATAAATTTTATTGTAGTTTATATAATACAGATTTAATATAATTTTAGTGCTGTAACAATAATCCGGTGATATTAACAAATATATGTATATCTGCTGCACTGCAAAGTGAAGGTGTGAACATACATATTGGTTTGTCAGATCTGAAAGCACAATGAAAACCAAGTGTATCTTTTATCCGGTCCCAAACATTATTCTTGCTAATGATAATGGTGTTTGGACCTAAAGATAGGCATTTGTCACTGGAACACGTTACATCACTAGTCAGGCCGCGTTAGTTTGCGGGGAGGTCCATCCTTCGCTGCTTCCACCCGATTTCCGGCATTAGTAAGTTGGACGATTCGGGTCTGACGTCATTTATCACATGACCACTATAATTCGTTTCACGATTAAAAAGCCCGAAACTTTGTCAGTTTGATGGGTTTACAGGCCTTTAGTGTTTTTAAACTTTTATTTATTATTTACTAGCTTTTGCCCGCGACTTTATGCGCGCATATCCCGTTTTTTCTCATTCCCGTAGGAATTTCGGGAAATCTTCACTTAGTGCTTTCCATTCAGCTTTCTACGACCAGTAGTTTCGGCTGTGCATTGTCTGTCAGTCATTCAGTCACCAGTAACGGAATTATATATTAGGTTAGTAATTCTTTGAAATAAAGAAGTATTTGATAAATTATTATTTCTAAAGTAATTGTTCTGAAATTTGTATGCCTTCTTAATAGGCAAACTATTCTAAACACCAGCCAAAATGGAACTTTTTACAACGACATCACAAAACTTATTTATTCAAGAAACTAAGTTATACTTTCGATTTCGGAAACATAAATATTTTTTTATGTTCCTTCATCTTGCCTGTTTGTTAGTCGTACAAAAATTGTTAAATAATAAAGTAAAGTCTTATTTGCACATCTACTTTTATAATCCTTTGAAGATTCCAAAGCGAGGCATCTAAACAATGAAACCGCTGAAACAGTAAAACACATTTTGGTTTAGTATTATTTTTAATAAAACCATACTAAATCCTCCGTAAACCGGTTGCTTTGGCACTTAGCCAGAACAGTTGAGCGGAAAGAAATGAAATAAGTTGGAAGAATTCTAGAGTACGTACTTGTAACTGGACCCGGCTTCTAGACTATCAAATGTAGCAGATTGACAAGCTGACAGTTGTCGCTTTTAGATACGATTTTCTTTTGTTTTTCATGCTACCAGCACAAATTGTTTATGTCGTATAAAATTAAATCAAAATAGTTATGTAGGCTGTAGTTTTATTTATTGAAAATTCACTTACGTGAACTATACTGGTTAACGTTACTATTTGTCAAAACATTCGTGCAAAAAAAGACTTTTTTAATATAAAAGATGCATTACAAATAGCAGACTCTTTTTTTGTCTCTTCCTATGTATATTATATGCTGTTGAATACCCCACTGCGGCACATCCTTTTTTCACTCGACTACACCACTTAAGGACCCACCAATTCGAAATTTTACTCCCAATCTTTATACCACCATGACAATACCTTCACAAAAATATTGGTGCGTTTCCTTTTCTCTACACGTTCTTGCTTAATCGTGTGTCCGAAATCACATTGAAGTTATGAAATAGCGCAAGGAAGGGAATCGGAGTGGAAGCATATATCGCTAGTCTAATTTGAATAGGCGGGGAGGGTCAGACCTCTCTCACTTGACTGAGGGTCGACAATGACACATAAATTACTACTTTATACGTCCGGCCACTCTGTATCTACGCTCAGCCATGCCAGAAAGCTTTGAAAATATGTAGGTAAGTGAAATTCTGGGAAAAGGGGTAGCTCAATTATTTTGATGAAGCTGAGTTTGTTTCTAGTGAAAGTGATGACCAATGTTAAAAGGTTGACAATTAGGGTCTTTATGAAAGGATGGAAATTTATTTGGGGGTCAGGAAAAACATTAAATATTTTAGCTCTTCTACCAAAGTGTCCTTTAATTTCCTAATTCGTCAAACAGTTTGTGTATAATAACATATGTATCACGCTGTTTATTGTTATATTCTCCTACTCTTCAATTCAATTTTGAATATCACTTCATACAAATCTAATAATCCCTACATAAATCGGCATCTCTCTGGATCCTCGCTCCGAATTTCAACCATGGCTATCGTAGCGAATTTGGGCGAGAAACAATCCTTGTATAATCGCCCGATACTACATCGTTTTCCAATTGATTTAGGAGCTACGCATTTATCGGTAATAGTGTACTCAGCTTGCGTCTGTTTTGATAGACGTGAGCGATGAAGAATGATATTGTGATTTCTGTGATATAAGGTGGAGTTTGTTGTTTGTATTTTTTTTGTTTGATAGGGGTTTGCTCTTGACTCTAGTCTAGGTCATAGATGACAGAGACAAAGTCGACGATGGAGCGAGCTTACCCAGAAGTAGCCTGTTCACTCTAATTTTGAAGAGATTAGGGTTGTATGCGTTCGGAAACACAGACGCAGGCAGAGAGTTCCTCTCCTTTGCTGTGCGCATTGAAGTATAAAAGACATTTGGAAACGTTTGGAAACGTTTAGTGCAAATTGGTGGAATAGCAGTGCGTCTAGATGTCCGATGGTAGAAGGGGGCCGGTGGGATGAGGTCGTGGACTTCCTGGACACTCTCTCCGAAGTACAGTCTGTAGAAGACCGACAAGCAGGCAACCTGTATTTTTAGTACGTCTGGTTCATGCTAAAATCCTGAGCCTGGTTTCTGCTTTAGTTGCAGTCAAATCTTGATAATAGGGAATATGCATGTAATTTTTTGGTTTGCAGAATAAAATACTTATAAGCTTTAGTAAACAATTATGAAAGTTTTTAAAATACCTTCATCAGCGATGAAGTTCAAAGTCGACAACTAGAAAGAGAAGTCCGATATCAACTCTGACGTCAAATACCATGACACCTATACACCTGCCACAGAAAACGGCGTTTTCGAGAGAGAGACAGATATAATTATTTGTTTATAATAGTTGTTTAATAAGTTTGTTTTTCGGTTAATTTTGATTCTATTTTCATTTTTATTATATTTTTGTAAACTGTTAATAAACACAAAAAACTGTTTAAGATAATACATTTTTTTCTTGCATATTCCTTATTAAATTACTAATTACTAATTTTTATTGCTAAACTACTATCGAACCACGTATTTTTATAACTTCAATAGAACTGTCTCATGCTATGTTCAATCATCAGACAAACCTTGTTGTCAGGATTGACTGCCCAGGAACCTCGGCGGCTGTTAACAGAAGCAGAGCCTAATACAGAATATAGGCTTTGTAATGGACGTCATTTATCTGTTTAATTATGTTTTTTCCCTTCAGAACTAACCTATATTTTTTGTCAACAGTAATAAAAAGCAACATGCGGCATCAGACAACGTCGCCGATCACCAAAGTGGGCCCCACCGCGTCTCTAAGGGACGCTGAGCCGGACTTCATAGGGCCCATCGAGAATGTCACCGTGGCACTCGGCAGGGAGGCTGTGCTTACCTGCTCTGTGTCAGACCTTGGAGACTATAAGGTTAGTACATCTGACACTAGTAATCTTGTCCAGTAAGATAGGATGCTATCAAATAATTCTAAAGATTTATAGAATTAATGCTGTGACGTCACATATAAACTTCAAAAATAGACCAGTGGTTTTCGGCCTCGTTTACGGAGACGCGGGCCGTCGCGCGTCGCATTCCGTGACGGCCCGTACTAAATTCAAGCATATGGTGTTGGATGCGAGCGTTTACGCAGAAGCGTTTGCTTGAAATGCAGGCAGAGCCCGCGGATGGCATCGCCGAGTCGCATGCGACGTTTATGGCGGTGCCAGTGCAATTCTCCGTTCACGGTAAAACGTAGCGACAACCGCGGCGGGGCCTGCGGCGTGCATTACCATATGTTTGTGTTACGCGTGTGATGTTGGCTGCTGCACGCCCCGCTTGTCTGTAAACGGAAAAAAACGATCGACGCGCCGCGAGACGCCACGCCGCACGCGACGCGCGATTTCCCGCGTCTTCGTAAACGAGACCATGGGGCGAGATTTTTAACGTTCTTGATTGCGTTAGCGTAAACGTAAATTAGTATTGAAACTAAATTAGCGTCGTTTGGTGACAATAACGAAAAACCTTTTTTTTTCAAACAATTTGACATAAATGAACGTTCACGTTTACGCGATCGAGTGCATTAAAAAAACTTACAATAAGCCCTCTGACGACACACAAATCCTACATCGCGGTCTACTAACCTACAACTTCCTGACCTCAACCAATCGCAGTTGCCCACCAGACATACTACCCATCTGATAATGCTCCCTTTTCAATGGAGGATGCAGGGTTTTCACCGTGTTCTTCCATAGTATTATTAAAAACGAATCACAATCAATTTTTGTTACAATAATTATTTCAGTAAGTTATCCTAACTTAATATTATAAACGCAAAAGTGATTTTGTTTAAATCACCGAACATATTTTGGTGAATTTTGGCACAGAGAAACATGGCTTCCTGGAGTCGCTTACAGGCTACTTAAAGGCGAGTTTAGCCATGGGCAGAAGCTGGAACGTTATAATTATTAGTATCGCTAACTATTCTTGAAAAATACGTACCATTCATGATAGGTACTTGAATCTACTAACTAAAATATATATATACAGAAAGCAATGTGTACCAGAGTAGACATTAAGCCAATTTACCGTCTGACTGAATGGACACTAAAAGCCTGTCGTTCATAATCAGTGTATTGTATTACTATTTTAAGATCACGCTAATGCTTTTGTTATATACCAAAGTCGTATGGCATTACCGCCTTATTAATATAATTTGTTGTATTATTTGTTATAATATTATTTGTTATATATAATAACAGCCTATATTTTTCAAGTAAAGTAAAATGACGCGCTCAGTTAACACTTCACGTGACCCAAGGGCTGGCTTTTACCTTGGTCAAAGAATAAGCATTGCCATACAACGTGGCAATGCCGCCAGTCTTTTGCGTACACTTCCAGTCGACAGCGATGCGGATGAATTTTTTGACGCCATATTTTGGGGTTAATTTAGTTAGGAGTTTTTATTTTTATTTCTAGTGTATATAGTTAGTTAAGTATTTATGGAATAAAGTTAAAGTAAAGTGAAATATAATCAGTTTGTTTTGATCATCATATTTTTGCTTTTAACTCCAAGGAATATTTCCTTTGCTGTGATGTTTGAATATTCAATAAAAACATTTTTTCTTCAGTAATACAAAAAAATGATACGGTTAATGATACAATGAGATGATACAATCTCACGATTGTGTGGTTTTTTCCTCCAAAAATCATTTCAGACACTGGTCTGCATGGTTCTCATATAACGTATTGTGAATGTGAGGACTAGTCCTTACTTTTGTATTGTTCGTCAAATCGTTGAGCTCCTTAAAGTTCTAAGTTTGAGCTACACGATAGCTGACAAATGCTTGCACTGTCTGGACAGGTCCACTCAAATCTGTGTGGCACATTCCTCAAAAGGCCACAGACATGGTTCTCATATGATTAAATCAGTATAGATTGTATTGACTTTAAAAGAGACTTTGACTTCTGAGTTTGTTTCGGTGTTTCTTCACAGAGTAGTCAGCTAGGAAACACCGGCCTCATCTAGCTTTAAATGAACAAAAAAGATTGACGTGTTAAAGTAATACGTTTAACCTACTTGCAAAATAAATATCATTTATCATTATCACCAAAAAGTAAAATTTACTTATAGGTGAGGTGTAGGCATCATGACGATGTAATAAAAATGGACTAAGTCCTACATAAAGTAAACATCTTTACTCCTATCGCCAACAATCTAAAGTCTATATTATAACGTAAGCATTTCAGAATCGTAAAATAGGCATCAACAAAATTCCGGCGCCTAAGCGGACAATAAAATCTGATTTCACGCCTTTTATATACTTTCTATGTGATAATAAGATATCATAAACAAAATAAGATGGGAGCTTGTGGTTAAATAATAACGCGCAGGTCGATCTTTAAGGTTAAGCAACGCTTGCCGGGATCGGTCTGTGGATGAGTGACCATTTTTAAATATCGGGACTTCTCCATCCCGGCCGCCATTTGTAGTTCTTTGTCAGTCGTTGCGGTTTGTCGGAAGCTAGAAAATCTGACACCAGTCTTGCCAAAAAGTATCGTGTTACCCAGTTACTGGGTAAAAGACTGACATTCCGCTGAATCAAATTTGACTGGTATTCGACCCCAATATAGTTGGAAAAAGGCTGGGCAGATGAAACAGAATAAGACCTTTGAAAAGCTTACCAAAGTTTGTCTTTCCGAAGATCGTGCTTCCCTTACGTTATCAGGAGCCACTTGGCAACCAGACTTTAGCACAATCAACTTTAAGGTCGCTCTGATTATACATAAGAGGTTTATACCTAAGTTGCGCTCTTAAAACTTTAATGAAATATGTTCACTTGAAAATTAAACGATGAAGGTAGTTTCGTAACTTAAGAAATTAAATTATGCGGTGCAAGACGTTATTTCAACTACTAGAAAGTTCTACGAAGCACAAATGTTGGCAAAAATATTTCTCTAACATATTTTTGAAGTAAGTTATGATGTAAGTCAGAACTCAGCGATATGAATGGTCAATCTCTGTTTGTTGAAAAGAAAATTAATGATGTTTCAATCCGAAACACTTAGAAACATTTATCTGTCTGAACTCCATTCATGATGTGTTTTTGCGGAGCAGTAGTGGTCCGTAAATAACCCTCGTTTATCGAGCATCCATTTAGTCCTCGCTCATGAAAAACGAGCTCTTTTCCTTTTAGAAGCGATCGATCAATTGCAATGTCGTTTAAACAGAAGCGTACGTTTGATCCCCCTGACTCGTCAAATGCGTCCTTAACTTTATTTCTATCATGAACTCTGGCTTTGAGGAATTTTCTGAACTAAAATTGGCGTTTTGCAGATGATGGTAATCGGAATGAAAACTTGGTAACATCTAGGTGATATTTAATAATATTTCTGAATTATGACCTACTAGCTTTTGCCGGTGACTTTGGACGCGTTAAAGTAGTCTAAAACCGGCTCCAGTGTCTCACCTAGCTCTGTATCAAAATTCATCAAAATCGGTTTGGTTATTTAGGCGTAGTTAGGATTATGACCTAAAATATATGCAATCCGATGTATATGTCGCAGTCAACTGGCTTTATCAGCCCGCAATTGGCTGCCTAGCTTTTTCATTGAACGGCGCCGTTTAATCAGCGGCCTAATGGCATCGGCAAGGCATCGGCAATGTACGGGCTGGCCGATTGCTCAGGCCGTTCATAGAATAGGTTAACCGTGTGACGAAAATGTATGAAGTGTTTTGGGAATTCTACATTCAATCAATAGCCGGGTTTAAAGAAACCTAACATGAATGGCATGACGAGTGCTCAGTTCGCTCGCTTCGCTCGCTCATTCTAGCTCCCGTTATACCATTCGAACCTAACCTATCCGTGTTAGTTTGCTACCTGTGCCTTATGTTCCGCTACTTGGCTAGGCAAGTCATTACACTATGTTGAACCAAGTAATTTGCCTGTTCAATTAAATTAGGTTTTTAGATTTCACTTAGGCCGCTAATTAAAAGGCTGATTTAGCTAGTTGGCTGCGCCATATATACTTTTCAACTTATCTTTTCTTCCTTTAATAAAAATTAAACTCATCCGAACCACCCCACATTTTAACACAAAAGCAGTAACGTATTTTCACCTATTTTCTTAAGGTAACGGAACATTTTCGCCACACTGAACATCAAGGAAATATCGAAGACTCATCTACCTCGACGTTGCTGCTGTTTTTTTAATCTTACTTAGTGATCTCGTATTATCCGTGTGACGTCATATCCCCCCCGATGTCACATACGATGTTTCGAAACCATTCATCCAGATCATTGGTTTTGGGTGAATCATAAGCGAGGGAGGAAATATCTAAGTAAATAAGAGCATTTTCACATTGTCGCGTAATATGTATTTACTATTAGGGACTTAGGTCCGGATACAATTCTGTTTTATTATTGGCCGCAATTCGTCAATATAAAAATATAGCGTCTATTTTTACGATTGTCTGTAGTGTTGATATATTTCCTGGAGAATTAAAGTTTATATTTTAGTGACAATACTATTATATTTGCCTTCATGTTTTAATTTATCTTCTTTAATTCTGAATTCCCTTTTGTATCGAGTTTAAAGAATAAATTAAGCGTCTTCCGGATGTAGTAAGAATTTTCTGAACACAATTTTATGACTAAATGCAAATAAAATTATACAAACTGAAAATAAATTCTGATACAACTGCACAGCTGCATCGTTATAACTTTTAAACGCCATATCTTCCAGTTTTTCCGCCAATAATTTCGACCTCCCTTCCAACCTTGTTATCATAACATTTTACAGATGTAATAGAACTGAATAAAGGCCCTGTAATTTCCGAGGGTCTTTACACGGACCTTGTAACTTTAGTAGGTCATAGTAATAACTGTAAGTAAAACGGTAATTGTAAATCAGGGGGGGATGTATACTCGTAAATGAGCGCGCAAATTCTGTCGTCTGCCCCAATTTGTTCCCAATCCCGTGCCCGGGACTCGGCTGGTCCCGTGCCCATCCAACCGTCAAATTCATTTGCATTTCACCGAAGCGTTATCTCATTACGATTTGCTGATTCCCCTGAACTCCGTAATAATTCATAAGTCGTTCGTAAAACAGCGTATTTATAAAACTGATGTGACAGACTCGATACATATTTATGGAATTTATTATCGGTTCTAGAGGCTTGTTGAGGTTTTTAAAGCGTTTGTTAATAAATGAGCCGTCTGCTGTTCTTTGTGATGTTAAATTCATAAATTATGTTAAGGAAGAGCTTTACGAAATGTAATATCTGTTTCACAATGTTTACTTAATGTGGAATGTTATGAGTGTCTGGCTAGAATGTTTGTAGAATGAGGTCGGTTGGTTAAAAAAGGTTTTATAAAACTCTAGCTTTGTTCTAGTTTTTCGCTTAAATCCTTTAAAACTCTCGTTACTTTGACGGCCTCTGAGTCTGGGAGCTACTTAATTTGACGTACTCTTGTCTACTTTTTTATCTTTATGCAGCATTAGAATGACTGCCTCAATTTTAAGCTTTAAGTCTTTGTTCAAAATTAAAATAAATGCTGAAATATTATTTATTTTACAAGGGAGAATTATTAAATATTATGCGAATACAAAATACAATGTATCATTGCATATTATCCGCAGATGTTACATTATAAGTCAGTGGAGCAAAATAGGTCAGCGGTTGATGCGCAGCAAACTTGCAAGTTACATAAAATCATATAAGTTAGTATGTACCTACTCGTAATTATGCAAGTAGATGATTTATTTTTGAAGTTAAGGATCTCTAGTAAAATTAGAGTGAACAGGCTTCTTCTGGGTAAGCTCGCTCCATCGTCGACTTTGTCTCTGTCATCTATGACCTAGACTAGAGTCAAGAGCAAACCCACATTAAATAAAATTTAAAAAAAAATAGGAACGTGTCTTCTGTGGTAAAATTCGCCGAATCAACTGAGAAGGCTGGTATTGTATATAGTTAAGTTGAAGCAACTTCTAAACAGATTTTAAACGTTACAAGTCATTTGTTGCTTTAACTTTCACATATGCCACAGGCAAGTAGTGAACTTCCACCGTGTAAATGGGTCTAAAACACGTAGGTAGTCTTACTTTTATAAAAATATTAAAAATAAATTCTCATCTACTTTTCTCTCTGGAAATAGTGTCCAAATCGTCAATTTTGCATATTTCTAATGTGTTATCACCACACTTACACCTTCCTTGAATTGATTTAAGCCATAAACTGCAACTATGATTAAGAACCCAAATAATAAATAACATAGTCTACTACTTATTTATGTATAAACTCCAGTTTATCCACGATTCCCTGGGCGGGCGTTAGACTACTATTTCAGCGCAATCAGTGCAAAGGAAATTACTACTATTAGTTAAATCGCAAGACTGTGGCTGAGTCGTTTAAAAGTATGAGCATTTAAATCATTTGCAGAATCCACTTGGTTCTATGTAGTTTTTTTTCTAGTTTATGTGACGTTAATTCTATTTAAAGTAATTTCTATTTAAAGACTCGGTGGAACACAGAGCTAAAAGGCTCATTGGCGACGTAAGACTGGTGGATGCCAAGCTTCACAGCTTGGCTCATCGCCGCAAGGTTGCCTGCTTGTCGGTCTTCTACAGATTGTACTTCGGGGAGAGTGTCCAGGAACTCCACGATCTCATCCCACCGGCCCCCTTCTACCATCGGACATCTAGACGCACTGCAAGTTACCATCCCTACCTTGTTGCTATTCCACCAATTCGCACTAAACGTTTCCAAACGTCTTTTATAATGCGCACAGCAAAGGAGTGGAACTCTCTGCCTGCGACTGTGTTTCCGAACGCATACAACCCTAATCTCTTCAAAATTAGAGTGAACAGGCTTCTTCTGGGTAAGCTCGCTCCATCGTCGACTTTGTCTCTGTCATCTATGACCTAGACTAGAGTCAAGAGCAAACCCATATTAAAAAAAAAAAAAAAAAAAAAAAAAAAAAAAAAAAAAAAAAAAAAAAAACCTTAACAAATATAACAAAGTAGTGAAATGTAATTAGCAAGATGTTTATCTTGTTTGTTGGAATGTGGATTTGAAAGTACACCTACTAAACCAGAACCCCCACTTTTTTCCGAAATAATGTGTGGCCTCGGGACCGAAGCTGTAAAAAAATAAAAATGTTCATCATAATCATCGTTTCAACAGGAACACGTCCACTGCTGGGCATACGTAATACATACACAATTCTTTTGAAAAAGTTGCTTCTACATAAGTATACCTAAGATGACCCATTTACCATACTTCCAGCCTTAATATCATAAAAATGATGATTTTGAAGACGAGTGAGAGTGAATAGGATACGTCTTGATAATCATGTTCCATTTTCGACCACATCATCGCTCACCATCAGTGATCAAAAATGCGAGCCAATCAAAAATAAGTATCATTATATTTCTATTTTCTTACACGGACTTCATGACTTAGACAATTAGTAACAGGGAATATGCATGCAATTTTTTTTTTTTTGCAAAATAAAGTACTTATTATCTCTACTAAACAATTATGAATGAATTTTTAAAATACCTTCATCAGCGATGAAGTAATAAAGCTTCAAAATTGACGATTAGAAAGAGAAGTCCGATACCAACTCTGACGTCAAATACTATGACGCCTATACAGCTGCCATAGAAAACAGCGTTTTCGCGAGAGGGACGGATATATTTGTTTAAAATATTTATATCTCGTTTGTTTTTCGGTCAATTTCGATTCTATTTTCACTGTTAGTATTGTATTTTTATATACCTATTTTTATATACCTATTTCTAGATAAGCTATTAAGATAATATTTTTTTTTCATGTATGTCATTATTAACTTGGCACTTGGCGAGTTTCTTTTGGGAACTTTTACCTACACTCCAAATACCGAGTCAATTAGTGTGAATACGAACATGGCACTTGGGTGTTATCTTTTGGGCCTGTTTCACCTACACTCCAAATGACTTCATTCGAAACGGGAATTAATGCTTTCCGCAGCTGCAAATGCACGCCACTGGCTAAGTCACTGTTTCATGCCTGACTCGACGGACTGTAGATATCTCTTGCTGTTGACAAACTGGGCCACCCGTGTTCCGTACATGTTTAGAATTCATTACCGACATTTCTCCGATCTCTAGTTTACTCGAGTGTTTGCTGCGACAGTATCCTGAACTGTTCTAACCGATAATCTGTTTTTGTTTTGTTTGTGAGGTGCTTTGAAAGAAAAGAAAAAAAAATCTTGGAGCTTATTGAACGGCGTCGGTTTTGATATATAGTTTTGTGAGTTTTCTTGCTTTAGGTATTTTTGTGTGCATGTGTGAGTTTACATCGACGAAAGCGTTTTTTCAGAAATTGTAAGGTGCCATCCTAATACAAATTGTCATCGCGCGGATACACGATCGAAACGATGATCGCATATTCTCGCTATCATCGTTTTATATTATAAAATGTCGACTAAATGTAAGAAGGGATTGATCGCATGAAATTTCAGTAGCGCTTGTCAATAATAATAATATGCGTTACTTTGTTCAGAACTTGACTCAATGGCATAATTATTGTCTCTCACAGAATCTAAAAACATAAAACCCCACTGAATAAAAATCTTTTTGTATATTCCGTTACAGAGAACAAGCTTAAAACTTCAACTTAATCAAGAGATAATTCCTTAAAATCTAAGTTCTAAACCGTTAATCGACTTTCCATGTTCCGAGTAATCCTCTTTAAAGTTCATAAGTCAACGGGGAATCAATAAGTCCGCATATTCTGAGGTAGCTAGTGAGATCAGCCTTTTCCTCCTACAAAGAGATTGACGGCGTTTGCGATTTTTCCCACAAGCTAGCTAACGGTCGACTCATCATGATTTAAATCCGTGTCTACGGAGAACCTTTTAGGTACAAAGGAAGCTGATGTTTACATTGTGTAAGTGCCGTTTTTAGTCTGAGGAGCAGTTTTATTTTTGATTGAGGATGTTGATTGTGATTGTGTTGAAGTTTGAGATTGTGTTGAAGTTTGAGATTGTTATGGTCATCGTTTGGGAGTTATTTTTAGTGTCGTCTTCTATGATTTAGGCATTTAATTGTTTGAATTATAAAATAGAAGACTTTTCAGAATGTACAGGGTAATAATCCGGTAGGCATTTAAAGTAACGAGAAGTAAGAACTAAAGTGTAGTTTATTAATTCTCTGATAGATAAAATCGCACCGATTTGTGAAAACATTTGTCAAGTTATAGACAACTTCAGTTTTATTTATAAAAAATTAACAAACATGCGATAAGTTTTAATACTAATTAGCAGATTCTTAATTGAAATTTGAGTAGCAGAAATCCAAAAGTCGTGGCCAAGGCATACTCAAATAATCAGCTTTTGGGTACCTACTTAATTAAAATGTTCTATAAAGAAATTGAATGAAGAATCTGCGAGAGCCAAACCGGTTGCGCGCGGTTGTGGAGTGTTTGGTCGAAGTATTTTTAATATAACAACGAATGATGTAATTTTGATTAAGATCATTTTCATTTGCACCATCATCTATTGTTATAACAGCTTATGATATACTTCCATAAAATATAATTTCGCTTCATATAACGTTTGGTAGATATAACAAAAACTTAAATTAATGATTCAAAATTATATCTAATGTTCATATTGCATTAGATTTCTTTGATCTAAAGGTTATTTTATATAATTTTATCGAATGTAAATTTGACTTTAATTACGGTCGTGACTAAAAAAAGTCGATGAAGCTCCTATTACTGTCTGCAGGGTTTAAAAAAAAACTTTACTCGCTCTGCTTGCTCACTCTAGGTCCCGTAAACCCATTCAAACCTAACCCATCCGTGTCGGGGTGACTTAAGTTCCCGAGCTGGCCCTCCTCACTCTTTGTTCAGCGGTTAGATCCAATGTTAATTATACAAAATTTATATTAGATCAAAATAACGTTACACTAAATAAAAATATAGTAAATGATCGATAGAGAAAGTGTTGCGGAACTGAAAGTTATATTAAATGAAAATTATGTAAAGTATTGTTAGATGAAGTAAATAATTTGATCGTTATGTTATAGTTTTGAAAATAGAGCAAATGTTCTTATACTTAATGAGCAGCACCCAACCACACCACTATGGCATCCCTAAAGGCATGTGCAATAGAGTGACATTACCGTTACAGGAAAATACAATGGCACTTTACTTCATACACTTTCCCAGGTAACACAAACAGCAAAACATATACTTGTTTACTTATGTAAATGGCTGTGTATCAGAAAAGAGCTGAAGCAACATAGAAATATGATTTATGTGTTTACGTATCCATTTCACGGTAGCTTGAAGTAAATAACTTTTGATAAATAATAAATACAGAACATGTAGCTAACTGTGTTTACAATAGGTACTTGGCCTAAAAAGTAGGTACTATCTAAAATATTGTAGGTAGGGAAGACCGGGGAGAGTTGACTTCCATGCAATTAGAAATCTATATTAAAAAATAACTTTAAATTAGGTGTCTTAAAATCGGGTAAATATTTAATTCAAAATCTTTAAATTTAGACGAATGTGTCCATTTAGTGTTAGTAAATTACACAAATCGAACGTTAAAATAAATATTCGTGTACATGAGGAAATATAGTCAACCATCTTCGGTCTCCCCTACTGGTAAGGATACTATAAAAATAATCCCCTTGAAAATATAGGTGGATTGAGCTGTCAATTTGAATTATAGCTCATATCAAGCTCGCTTCAACTAATTTATCAAAATAAGAATTTTCTTGCATAGCTTCTACGTAACGATCGGCTATTTATTTTTTAATTACTTTTTATGCTGCTCCAACGCCAGCTGTCGCTGAAAATCAGTACTGTCACTCTGAAACACGAGTCGCGGCAAAATGCTGAGCTATGGCTGTTTTGCGCGGATGTGACGCATATTTTCACAACCTGTATATGTACCAATAACATAAAAAAATAACACAGTGAATTAATTTAGTTTATTATTTTATCGTATGCATCAGCCATGCTTAGCGCAAATAAACTCTTTTTCTTTTTTTTCTCAGGTGATCAATAAATTATGTTTCGTCAAACAACATTATTATTCCCAAATTTTCATTCTGCAAAAAAAAAACAAAAGATTTTAACCAAAACGAAAACTAATCGGCCAGTAATAGTATCTTGTCAGAACTTTTTAAAACATCATTTATCTTAGTAAGTTGAACACGGCAGAATTTGGTTGCGGCACTTCGCTCCACGGTCGGTCGGTTCACTTGGCAGGGGTTCCCAGTTCTAACTAAATCAAACCAATAAAGACTTTTTAAATTTAGTTGCGTTCTTTCCAGTGTAAGGAACATTTGGTTGCGCAATTTGTTCGAAAGAGTCACCGCGGCCCTGGAACGCTAAGGGCTTTAGAAGGAACACGGATGGGTTTTAGTCAGTAAGAGTCAGACACGCTCTTCCGCTCCACCCAGAGTTGAAGAAGTCATTTGATGTTTTCCCATCCTTAAACAAAGAAACATTTTGAACTCAAAATACCTATAAAAACAAATACTTGAATGAAATTCTATCCTAAGAATATACATATTTTGGTAGTCTGAGATATTTGTGTATGTAACCGGATTATTTTAAACACCGTAAGTTTATAGTAAATTGTGTAAGATTGTAAACTCTTTCTTCTGGATAAGACACGGATATAATTATTGTAAACTATCGAATCTGATTGCGATCTTTTGTAATTATAAGGTCCCATTAAAAAAGATGAACAAGGAAATTAGGAATCATTCAAACCATCAAAAGAAGGACAATGATATTAAAAATAATAAGAAAACGTTCATATATATATATTATATTTAATATATTATATTATATATAATATATATATTATATATAATATAATTATTATTATATTAATGATTTTTGATTAGACGTACTGAACGCTGTGTTAAAATTTGTCCATCTATTTTAATGGCACCTTATATAGAGAGTTTCTAAACGTATCAAGATTTTTACAATCTTACAGTGTTAGCAGTAATCCTGTTATATGTATGTACTAGATTACAAACTCAGACCATGAGTACACGATTTTCTTAAGGAACTATTTAAAAAGATTAATAATATAACAGTCCCATGCCAGTACGCTTATGATGAAATTCATTTATTTTCAACTAATTTAAACCAAATATTCTAAAACTTTCATTTGAAAAGAGTAACCATTGAGTTGCTTGTCCGATTGAACTCCATAAAAATCTCTCCAAAAGAAAATGGACAACAACTAAGGTCACTTATTATAATTTTTTATACCACTAAAATAATATATATTTTTAAATCTTGATATTCAAAAGTGGCTATCGCTAAGCTTGCTCATCAAAATCATAAGTAGGTAACAATTACAGCTTGACAGATAAGTTATAGTTTGATCCATAAATATCAGGCCTTTAGCCGGGACGTGTCCGGGCCGTGGTCCGTCACATGGTCTGACACGGCCAGGGCACAGACGTGTGTGAACGAGTGCATATAATATAATATACGCCACGATATTATTTTGAGCTCCGGACGGACCACGCCCAAGCGACGTCGATACGGACCGGAGTGTGTATCTGTATGATGTCGGACGTAAAAGAATAGCACCATCCCATCCCGTGGGAGTCGTATGAGGCGACTAAGAGACTTATAGAGGTTTGCGATACAGAGAGTAAAATCCCACATACCTCCACTGGAGAGGGAGGATCCTCCGAACCAAACAGTTGTTGTGTCTGGTGGGCAACTGCCCGATAGTTGATATTCGGACTGTTGTAGATGTTCAAATCGCACGGAGAACTTTGCACGATGCAGGATTTCATTGTTAGTTTGTCGTAGATGACGCTGCGGTTCTTTTTGTTGCCGTACAAATTTTCGCTTCATAGTTTTTCATGTGGCGGCATTGATGCCGCTACAGACTCACCCATTGCAACAGCTACACTGTGATCGCCAACCCGTCTGTTAAGCGTGGCGATCATGGCAAACCACCCCTCCCCTAAGGAGGAAGGCCTATGTCCAGCAGTGGACGTCTTTCGGCTGATGATGATGATAATGATGTGTGTGTACCTTTAACTAATCGCCACGTTCGTCTGATATCTATCATACTAGCATACTCTCGTCTCAACAATACCCCTGAATGCTGACACATGGTAATTAATTATAAGTGATTAGTAGAACAATGTGCGCCACAAACTATTAATTAGTCGACTGACACGATACTATTGTCGATACGAACAATAACTATTAACAAACTATATCGGTTGTATAGAACTTAGTATTTGTAAGATAATACCTCTACAACTAGGTAATTATAAAATTTGTTTATAGTGTCTAGTGAATTTGATTAATTTTGGTTTTTGCTAAACTGCGGCTTCACAAGCGTAAACTTCGGAAATGGTCCGAAGCTAACGTTTACCCGGCCTTCGTCTTTCCGTATGCCATGTTCAAACAGACAGACAGCAGACATACAGTGTTGGTTTCGCATTTATAATATACTAGCTTTTGCCCGCGACTTCGTACGCGCATATCCCATTTTTCCCGGTCCCGTAGGAATTTCGGGACGAATTATACACCTGAACCTTCCTCATAAATAACTCCATCCATTGGTGAAAACCGCATGATTTTCATGCGGTGTTCGTTCAGTAGTTTTTAAGTTTATCGCAAACAGACAGTATATTGTGTAGTGAAGTATGGATTAATAGACTGTCCTATTATTTTTCGGCGATACAACTTAATTTTTAGTTTCAACATAATTTTTAGATCGATTGTCATAAAAATAACATCATTTGCCTAACCCTTTCCAATGGATGTTAAGGTTGGCTTTTAGGCTGACCATATATACTGCTGAATACAATAATTTCCATAGCAACTGCCTGTATTTGACCTCTACAACCCAGTTAAGTCATCATATCAGCTGAAGGACGTCCACTGCTGGGCATAGGCCTCCCCCAAGCGTCGCCACAATAACCGGTCCTGTGCGTCTCGCATCCATCGGCTACCCGCGACCCTCACCAGCTTATCACCCCACCTTGTGGGAGGCCTTCCAATGCTGCGTCTTCCGGTACGCGGTCGCCACTCCAGAACTTTTCGGCCCCATCGGCTTTCTTTTCTGCGAGCAATGTGCCCTTCCAGCTGCTAATTCAGTTTGGCGATCCTTCGGGCTATGTCGGTAACCTTGGTTCTCTTGCGAATATAGTCATTCCTGATTCGATACCACAAGGAAACTCCGAGCATTGGCCTCTCCATTGCTCTTTGGGTGACTTTAAGCCTTCTGACGAAGCCCATTAAGTAAAAAAGACGATTCTAAGTATACAAAAATCAAGTGATACCAACTAAAATATACCAACATCAATATATGTTGAACTCTTCCGTTAGTGAGTGAGTGACTGACAGACAAGGTACAGCTGATACTACTGGTCGTCGAAAGCTGAAATTTGGCATGCATGCCGTTCATTGGGGAGTGCAGGGGAGCGCTTAAAGGATTTCCCGAAATTCCTACGGGAACGGGAAAAAACGGTATTTTTGCTTACGAAGTCGCGGGCAATAGCTAGTGTAACATGAACATAAACACAGAACTGCGTGTAGGCATAATAATAGGATCCGTTAGTACTTTTGGTTGAGGAATCCTTAAATTACATAATTTTCGAAGAATTTCGTATTTAAAACTTGCTCATATTGTTAATAGCTGTATTGGAAACTTCCTCCGGGCAGAAATAGTTCCAAAACTTAATTTAGGAGTTCTTTACTTAAGATATTGAACACTAATAGCTGTGGCTTTAGCAGCATTGTAATAACATTTTCTGAAAGTTAAAATTATTTCAGAACGGAAATAAGATTTCTTGTCGTTTTTGTTCTGGCAACTATTTTAAGTTAATAAATATATTTTACTAGAGTCTTCACTTAAAATCGATCTGGGGGAACGAACGAACTTTTCTAAAATCCCTATATTTTGACAAGGTCATGACATTAATATTGTCATCATCGTCATATCGGCCAAAAGACATCCACTGCTGGACATAGGCCTCCCTCAAGGGGAGGAATGTGCAAGCCATAATTGCCACGCTTGGCAGACGGGTTGGCGATCGCAGTGTAGCTGTTGCAATGCATAGAAACACAGAGAATGCTGCTGCCCATTCTCTGGTGAGTCCCTTAGTCGTCTCTTACGATATCCACGGGAAGTGATGGGATGGTGCTATTCTTTTACGTCCGACACCATATAGAACTTAATTGTCGCTATGATGATATTAGTCTGAGATCCCAGAGTCCCCAGACCTCACTTATTTTCCAACTAACAAAATATGTGGAATAGAGTAGTGTTAGTATGTACATTTAACATACGCAAACCTGCTAGCTTGGGCATATGGCAATTTGTTTTTTTGTTATGTGAAGAAAGTATTTCATTAGTCTAGGAGGTAGTTTTGCATCCTCCCAAATCCTAGCAGACTTAAGCTTTCGTTATTTGCACCTTGTAAATAAACTGCCCAAATTTCAGCCTTATGAATAGGATCTAACTCGGGGTGGGGACCAGCTCTTAGACTATAACAATGACTGATCAGTCGTTAAAGTATTATTTTATTTACAAATTTTATTTAAACAAATTTATTAACAATATTCTGTAAAACATGCATAAAAATCAGCACCCGGACTTTAAAAACGTGATTTAATGGCTTTAGCACCTGATACCTGTAAAACTAAACAAAAATCTTTTATCCAGACATAAAACAATGAGGTGAATAATCTTTTCTAAATTGGAAAAATACCTAAAAACATAACAAAACAATTCCGATACTCGTTTAGCTTATAAAATAATAAATGTCTATCTATACTATAGGATATAATAAATCACATAGCGAAAAAAGGGCTCGCGAGATTATACGAATTTACGTATTGAATATTCAGCCGAAGGCACTTTCACAATCATGAGCGAATTGTGAAAATACTGTGTACATTTTCCGAACCGTGGCATTGGGGGGCGTATATCCACGAAATATCGATATGATCATAATAGAAGAAGGTGAAAATTGACTTCCTAGATGTTCTAGATGTTGGCGGAATTTGTTCGAAAAGTCACCGCGGCCCTGGAACGCAAAGGGCTTTAGTAGGAACACGGATGGGTTTTAGTCAGTAAGAGCCTGACGCGCCCTTCCGCTCCACCCAGAGCGGAAGAAGTCATTTGATGATTTCCCATCCTTAAAAAAGATGTACAGGCGACGGAGAAACAAGGCCAGTTTTCATCGAAGAATATGGTTTTTTTTTAGTCTACCTGAAGTAAAACAAATCTCTTAAGCAAAGTCTGTTGTCTAAGATCCTTTTTAGACTTTTAGAAACTCTTCAGGTTCAATCACAATAAGTAATCAAAAGCTATTTATGGCTTCTTAAACTCAAGAGGATTGAGTTCTTTACAGATTAGAATATTATTAAAATGATGCCTTATCCAGATTTATTATAATAAGCTTCCCGTCTAGGGCTGTCAAACATTAATGGTGATTTTAATAGATGTGACAAAAATTTGACGTTGCCGAGAAATGTTTTGTTACGTAAGACGTTCCTTTTTGAAATTTAATAAAAATAAATACCTGTGTATGTATAACATTATCCTTTTCTGCTTTTAAGAACTACTAGTTTAAATGTGAAATAATGTATATTTGGAAGTTTGTTAAAAAATCACGCCTCAATGTCAAAATGGATGGGTTTTTTATTATAAATAGAAGTATTTTAAGTTCTAAACCAGGTCGATTAGGACGTAAAATACTTCTTATTCGAAAATTCGACTGTCAGTCGAATCGTTAGTACTAATGATATTGTAACTAGTAATATTTTGTTCCTTGGTCTAAAGAATATTGAAGAAAAAATTATATTTCCAAAAAATGTTTATTACGTACGACAACATTTGACTCTAGCTTCTAATACAGTTTTATCTTAAAAAGAACCAAACTGAAATACGACAAATACATTACCACACAAAATAAGTTCTCAATTTCTAAGCAAATTTTTATCACAAATACTTTCCTGCTCCTGGTCGACCGACATAACTTCCCCCTTCAAATCTGATAATATTGGATTAAAATGTGCCGAACAAATACCAAGTATGGCAGTAAAATTATTTCCCTTTTCGTGCCATCTTCCCTTTGTACCCTAAGTTTGTGTTTAACGTAATTTCATTCGTAATTCCAAATGATTTCTAACCTTCTTTAAACGAATTACACTTTATTTTCATCTTGTACCACTTCTGAGTACACGTTTTCTTTTGATCCTGGGTTTAGCGCCCCTGGCTAAGGCTATTGTTCCACAGTAACATTGTGTGTTTAATTATACTCCCATTTACTTCATATTTATGTTAGGGTCTTGTCTTACAGAACATACAATGTAAGGGCCTATTTATATAACGTACACATTGTAGAACGATGTTGTGTTTTCATGCTCTTTGAAAATTGAAGTACATATTTTAAGGATATTGTTGGCAAATACGAGTGTTTATTTAATAAAATTATTTTAATGTAACTTTGGTGCTTATGACTTTAATTTTCAATAACTGAAAATGATTCGTCCTTTGTACCTGGGTAAGGTGATAATGTTTTATTCATGATTTATGTATTAAAACGTAGATTCTACATGTGTACATCCAGAAATGCCAATTCTTATATTTCCCGAGCGACGTTTGAACCCTTTGCTTTGCTCGTCACGGGTGAACAGAGTCGGTTTCAGTTCAATAAAGATTTGATTCGTGCAAATATTATAAATCATTTGGTAGGGTGATTCGGGAGGAATTCAGTTGAATGTCAAGGGTGAATTAGTCCATAGGGATGCTAACTAGGTAGGTGATGTGGAATATAGCCATGCACGATAAGTTCGACCAGACGTTAAAACACAGGGTCGGTCATGGCCCTATTGTTCCTCGAGAATCAAAATATTATCTGTAAGAATTAGACTTATCATACCTACTTACTTACTGTACATCTTTTGACTTATCGTACATCTTTTCTTCAATGGTATCACAAAGTTTTGGCGTCACAAAATGCTAGTGGCAAAATTCTTTGGAGCGCTAGTGTACCTACAAAACCTACAAAATTCCTACTAGTTCAAATATATCATTCCTTCTGCAGACACGACTTCCCTGTGTCCCATATCTCACCTTTAAAACAAAAGAAAATCCATCTCAACAGTTTGTTTCAACCCTTACCCAGGTGGCGTGGATTAGAGCAGATGACCAGACGATCTTAACCCTCCACACTCGGCTGGTGACGCACAGCTCCCGGTACGCGGTCACCAACGACTCCCCGAGGTCGTGGCAGCTTCACATACGGCCTCTGAAAGTCGAAGATCGAGGGTGTTATATGTGCCAGATCAATACGAGTACTATGAAGAAACAAATTGGATGTGTTGATGTTTTAGGTAAGTGGAGACGGACTTTAGTATATTAATTTGTCCATTTTATTTTAATTTCCTTAATATTCATCATCAGACATCGCGGGAGACCCAGGCGAAGATGGCGGGACGAGCTTGACGCCTATCGGCCAGATTGGTCCAGACTTGCCCAAAGCCGAGAGGAATGGAAGGAAGAAAGGGAGGCCTTTGCCCTGCAGTGGGACACAATTGGCTAAAAATAAAATAAATAAATAAATATTAGCCCATAATATTCAATTTTTGGACAAAGGCCTCCTCGAAATTCTTCCGAGAATTTTTGTACCGCACCACCTTGTCCTTACGCGTTTAATATTCTGTTGTCTTTGTTCTACCAATGGACGACTTGGCGTTTGACTGAATGATGATGATTTTTGGAAACTCATGATAAGTGGAGTAACTTTCAAAGTTACTCCACTTAGTGGAGTGGAGTCTAGTGAAATCTAGTGTTTTCACATTCCATATCCGCATATCTATGCGGTACGGAATGTGAAAAAACCTGGATTTTTTTCCGTTATCTTAGAAGTTTTAAAATTGCATCCGTAAAAGAAACGATGGTCTAAAACTTCAACCGTGCCGCTATCATTATTGATAGAGAAACGAACAAAAACAAGTAATTGGAGAAAAACTCCAACGATATAAAACATGTTACTTCAGCAAACAGCTTCAAAAATTAGAACTAGTGCTAAACCAACCCAATTTCTTAAACTGCACTAAAACGGGAACTTTTCAAATAAACCGGTGCCACAAAATTATATGACATACTGTTCGTTCGACCACTTGTTTTTTATATGTTTTCTGCTCTAGTAGAAAAATTTCGAGTATTTTTCTGAAGGAAAACAACATCGGAGTGGAATGGGAGCTTGGAATGGCGTCTGGTCAGCCATTACGGGCCCGTCCGTTATAACATAACATCAATACGATTCTCTGAAATGTTTCTTCCCAAATGAAGTACCGAAACAAGCGGTAAATGTGAAGGATAATGCTGTCTTACTGTAACAAATGAGATTGGGGCGAAATTCCTCAAACGGTGCAGATTGAGACAGAAATATGTCCCAGTTTATTGTAAGATATTATCAAAACTATAAAGGGTTCGATAATTTCGTAAAGAAACACTTTTATGACAAAACTTATTACCTACATCAAAAATGGTTGGAGTTATGTTTATAGGTATGAATGTATTAAAAGAGGCTGGGGCAACCGTATTTGTAAACACGATTAACACGATTTTGAAGCATTTGTCAATATTTCTCCGAGACTCCCTGGAACGAAACCAACATCCTCAAAATTTCTTCAATAAGTCGCACAACATTCACTGGCCGTGCAAAACTTTATGTATCAACACGACGTAAACTTTATTTATCAACGTCACTTACATTTTATGGCACAGAACTTCAATTCGTCATGACATAACAAGCACACCCGAGAGTAAATTAAATTACACATGAGAGACAAAAACATGATGATATTTTAACTTTTCACATCAGCAGAACACACAGAAGCAAGAGTGGGAACTATGCCGAAATTAAAGTTACTACACCTATTGCACAAAGTGTGCAGAACAAATTATGCGACGCTGCAGCGCTTTCTTATACTGTTTTTGTTTTGTTTCGTTCCTTCTCGGCTGCTCGTTTGCGTTCGTATTTTATTCTCTACACTCTTTTTGTGGCCTTCACATAAAAAGTTCCCGCAAAAGGGATTCATGATAAGATTTCTCTGGAAGCAATAATTATCGTAACTGTCGTACGTCCTCAACTTTGGGTGATGTATCGAGTTGTTTTGGGACCAACGGCTGTTAAAAGCTGTCTTTTCATTCTGACTTCCTCGTTTTTGTGCGATAAGTTTCGAAGTGTTCCATTCGGGGCATCGTCACTCGAATTGAAATACATGGTCGGGATACTTTGTAAAATAAGGTCAAGATTTTGTACGGACTATGTTGGGAGTTTGAATTTCCGTCAACTTGAAGTATGTTGTTATTTTCTGATGTCATATGGAGCGAGAATATATTTTGTTGGAATATTGCAACTGTGGTGACATATTATGGGTCGCGTATGATTGTGATACATCTGGAATGATTGACTCGTACAATAAGACGAAAACTTGAGTTTTGCTACTCATGGTTTACTTTGTGAACCTATTATGCTCCTAAAATCTTTTTGATCGCTGTTTCTAGATAGCCATATTTTAATATTAGAAACTTATTTCAATGCTTAAAAACCAGAATTGCCATATAATTAGTTCAATACACCAGGAAGTTAACAAAGACCTGATGGGTCTTCAACAACAATAAATATTCACAGTTTTAGTTTTGGAAAAAAGGTCTAACAGTTAACCCAGGAAATAACCAACTAAAATTGTGTAGAAGAAAGACAAACGATGGAACAAAATTCTTTGCACCTATTCACATTGTTCTTTTTCCTTGCCGAGCCAATTCCGTAAAAAAATAACCCAGCAAGATTGGAAAAACGCCATTCTTCGGATTTGTGGCAGCCTTCTGGTTAGAAGACAAGTGGAAAATGTTGGAACTTTGGAGACAGTGCTGAAGTTTTGGTGCTTTGACGTAGTTTCCATACGCGATAACAAATCACTTCACCGCTATTGTTTTAGAAATTCAAATGTTGGGTTTTGTTTGGTGAATATTTATGGCAGGGATTCTGTGGGTGTGTTGTGGGTAAAGGTCGTGTATACCTAGGCTTAAGCCTGGTTTTTGAAATGAGTATTTGAAGTTTAGGTTTCTCTTACAATTTAGAAGATCGGGTATTAGTCAGATGTACATATCTTTTTATTTAAAATGTTTTTGAAAATTAAATTTATGTCCGGTAAGCTACTGAGTAATTTTAATTGGGTGTAATCATTTACTTTACAAATAATGATATACATTTGTCTGTAGCTTTTTTATCATTGGTATCGATTATATTTTTTTCAAGTACGTATTTATTTACCGAGCAATATTTGTCCGCTCTGTGGCAATCGAACTTTGTTCTTTCTATTAGTAGATAGGTCCCATAAATTCAAAGCTGGAATACGTGTAATCAAAAGCATAAAAAATAAAAATCAAACGAATGCCAGCAAATATTTGAATAAAAAAATCGCACCAACGAATAGTTAAAATAAAAACGAATAGTAGCAGTTACTGACGCTTCAATGGTCCCCTAGGGCTGTCAGCGGGTAGCACGTAGGCTAATAGCGTCGTGCCCCCACGTAGCTTGCATCGACAGCGTCGGCTATTTTGTTCAGTTGTTCCAGGATCAAGTGATTTACAGTCCGAACATTTTGTTCGTGGGGCTATCGGGGTCAATGGCATAAGATTCTGGGGGTTGATCGACGGTTTGCGTTTGGATTTCAGGTAGTAGATTTTAGAAGTGACGTGTTACATTCTGTTTGTTTTTTTTGTGTTTTATATAGCTGAGTATAATTATTTCGTTTATTAGCTGTCTCACGATTTTATTTTGATTCTGGAATTCAATAGATGTGCAGGTTTACTTCAGTATTTTATGCATTATAACGTGTTTACCACTAATGGTGAATAAGCTCTATTAAATGATTGAACCTATGAGTTTTATGTATTCAAGGATGTAATATTCCAAACGTTCCATTTCAAGCAGCTCTACCACCGCTTTCAAGCACAGAAAAACATGTTTTTCTTCAACTTTGTTATTGAACGATGTTCTCAAAATATTTTCCTTTCGCCGCAGACCGAGAGTAAAGCGGGATATTATCAGAACTTGTTTATAACGCTCGCTTTAATACACGAATGTCACCCAAAGTTTGCCCGTTTGCACAATGAGTTAACACGCAAAATTATGCTCAATAATCCTCTATCAAAGTCACATAGTTACTATGTAAGTGCCATAGTATAATGTTAAGTTCATAAAGACGATAGTGCCGTACGTGGTTTGGAGAAGTTCGGTGAACGTGACTTTATTATAAGACGTTCCATATACGTTAAGTCTGTGTGCTCTGGAAAGTATTATATTTGTTTTGTTTATAACTTTTATTATAAAGACCAAGTTTTCATATTCGTCGCCGGCGTGTATTTTTGATGTATAAAATTTTTCGTCCTGGACTTTTCCGGAAGCAGATTAAGCAGAGAAACCTACAGGTTTGAAAAATACGCTTTCCGACAGAATTTTTCATTCTGCTTTTTTTATATATCTATGAAATAAAAAACACAGACTGAATTATTTCAATAAAAACGAAGATATGCTTCGCCAACCCTAAAATAATTTAGGATATGGACAGAAAGTTGATGAGGAAGCACACGAAAACTGTATATACCAGTTACCTAACACAGATATATTTATATGCTAAAGAAATCCTTAAATATGATAACAAGAAGACCCTTGCATATATCATAAAGGATATTACTTGCCAAGAGTATTCAGAGTCTATACTACGTTGCTCAATTTACGAGTTATTCTTGGAGTTGGCGAATAAGTAAATAAGCATCCCTTTCGTATAAACGTTCTATTTACTGTAGTCAGACTTAACTCAAATTATTGTTAAAAGATTATGTATTTACAATATTAGAAGTTACATTTACCTTTTTTTTTAAGGATGGGAAATCATCAAATGACTTCTTCCGATCTGGGTGCGCTCTGGGGAGCGGAAGGGCGTGTCAGACTCTTGCTGACTAAAACCCATCCGTGTTCCTTCTAAAGTCCTTTGCGTTCCAGGGCCGCGGTGACTCTTTCGAACAAATTCCGCAGCCCTGGCAGGAAGTTACATATACCTAGGTTTTATAATTTGTCAACTGTCACTTTTTGTTACGGCATCGTTTCTTCAACAATATCAATGAATCAATCAGAGAAGTTTTACAAGGAATGTGAAATAGTGTCTCACTAACTAAAATCTCTTTGCTTCAATAACGTGATAAGTCCGACGGTTATTTTTTTTATTTAATAATTGAGACCACCTTGACCGATTTAATTTTTCAACAAAACTTAAAAAAAAAATGACAGACTTATCACGTTATTGCAGCAAAACATCCGTGACCGATTTTAATTTTTCAAAAAACGTTCAAAAAATAAATGAAATGTCGGAATTATCACGGTATTGAAGCAAAAAAGCAAATTGAAATCGCGAAAAAAATCGACTGCCCCATACATTTATGTGCGCATAACTCGGCAAAATGTACTGAACATGTGTTTTTTTTCGCGATTTTGTCGATGGTCCCATAGAAAAAGTAGTTCATAATGATGAGTACAATGGCCCCTTAAGAGGTATTCGTTTATTCTGTTACACGTTGTATACTAACCAACAATTTCTAACTACAAATAAAAGCTTTTACAGCGGTACATGCTTGGTATCGGGTTACTGTTAATGTTAAATAGTTACAATTAATAATGTAACATTATTGTAGTATGTCGATGAAGTAACATAATATTTAGATTGTAGTGAACGTATCGAGATTTGTTAACATGAAAACTAATGGCATGTTTTCGAGGAGTTTAATAGATTAATTTTAATAATTTAACTAAATTGTTAGAATGCTTTGCTTATTACTCGAAATATAATAAGTTGATTACAACTTATTATATTTCGATTCGATTCGATATTCGATTTTTATTTAATCGTATTAATCGATTACAATTAATATGATTAAATTAAAAAAAAACTGAGTACGCTTAGATCAACACATGTGCTGGTACTGTGAGGTCTCGGACACTAAAGTTATTATGAAATAAAAAACTTTTATGTCAAATACATGAAAAACGCTGCAGATTAAAAAATCCAAAACATCTCACAGTGCAGTTTTAAAAACTTAAGTTGTTATTTTAAATTAAAAAGTAGATAATAGAAAAATAAATAAGAATATTAAATGCCACATTGATAAGCCGTCTTGAATAAGAGCTTACTTTCAATGTTCCATTGGAAAACTTAGACCGAAGAGTAAGATAAACCCAATTACATTTTCATAAAACGCGAATTTCTATCTATGGCAGTTGTCTGTCTAACATTTAAAAAACCAGCCACAACTATCATTCTGCTAGCATGCATGTTATAAGGTTCCTCGGCAAGCAACCTTCACGGTACCCACGGTAGAATAAGATGGGAAATGTAATTAAATAGTCGTATATAGACTGGCCTGTTGGTCGAGTGGTTAGTGACCCTGACTGCTAAACCGGAGGTCGTGGGTTCGATTCCTACTCAGGACAAATCTTTGTGTGATGAGCATGATCATTTGTTCTGTGTCTGGGTGTAATTTGTCTATAATATGTATGTATTTAGAAATTTATAAGTATGTTTATCAGTTGTCTGGTTGCCATAGCACAGGCTCTGCCTAGTTTGGGATCAGATGACCGTGTGTGAGTTGTCCCAAGATATTATTTATTATTATTATTAGTATTAAATGCCAAAGTTCTACATTAACAGTCAGTATTCATGAAAAACTTTTACTTTTCATTTAATACTAGTGGTCCCGGCGAACTTCGTACCGCCTCAAAATATTTTTTGCCACGTTCTTGGTCGCGTCATTGTTAATGATAATATCGGCACGATAAGCTAATAGAAACTCGAAACAAACACATCAACCGGTCAACTTCAAAACTTCTAATTGTCAAATTTTCAATCATACGTAACCATAGATAACATTACGTTTAGCTGTCAGTTGCGTTTTGTTATTCCGTGTCATTTTTTACAAATGAATGGCTAGACTGATATTATATGTTTTGACTGATAAATTTTTCGTTTTTCTGTTTGTTGCGTTTTGTAATAAAACGGGATATGTCCGTCTCCTGGTTCTAAGCTCAATTTTCAGCCAAATCGGTTCAGCCGTTCTTGAGTTATAAATAGATAACACGACTTTCTTTTATATGTAGATTTTCTACAAGAACATCAAACCTTTTCTTTTTCATAAAGCTCATGAGAATCGAAACATGATGGGTTCTACTTCCGTTACGTTTTTTTACGGTTTCCGACAAAATAAAGTTGAACATTATTTTACATTCATAATTTATTCTCGTTACTGAAATAACAAATCTCTATGTATTAAATATCTATCTAAAATTATATTAGGGTTCCGTATCCGTTAGCCTCCGTTGTTTGCCCGTCTGTCTGTCTGTCACAAGGCTGTATATTTGTACTTTAATGGACACATTTTCAAAAATAGAGAAATTAAGAGATTAAGGTGTCTTCCATACAAGAATCGAGTTTTTAGACGTGTTTAGCGTTAGTTTTGTCTTCGCTCTATCCTTAAAAAGGTCAAGTAACAAAAACCGTTTAAGTGTCAAACTTGCGACCCTAAGTTTTTTAATACGCATATTTTGACACTGGCAAAACCTATAGGGGACTTGTTGTTGACCTAAATCATACAATAATTGGTGTTAATATTTTCGGAATACTTTGCGAATGTATCTACTATGCGAATCCGACTCGCACTTGACTGGTTTTTTACTTTATACAATGTTTAATTAAAATTTGCCAAAACGCGTTAATTAATTGCTTAAATAATCTAATTTTGGTGGTTTAACACGGAGCGTGCTTGTTAATTACAAAGAATATTGTACTTAAATTTTTGTGATGTTACATAATAATTTAAAAACTCTTTTTTTAATCAATTTCAATCACAAAAGGAATTATTTTAAAGAGAACATTTCGTTAATAATAATCGAATAAACTATTAATTTGAGAGCAAAACAATACCTATGGTATTTGTGTTCACGTGTTTAAAGAGGGCCTCATCAGAAAACTTTAAGTCACCCAAAGGGCAATGGAGAGGGCAATGCTCGGAGTTTCCTTGCGTGATCGAATCAGGAATGATGATAGCCGCAAAAGAACCAAGGTTACCGACATAGCTCGAAGGATCGCCAAACTGAAGTGGCAGTGGTCAGGGCACATTGCTCGCAGAACAGATGGTCGATGGGGCCGAAAAGTACTGGAGTGGCGACCGCGTACCAGAAGGCCTATATTCAGCAGTGGACGTCTTTCGTCACAAATGACTAAATGCATTAACCACTACACGTACTTGAAAACATCGTTCTGTGCCTGACAAACGTCATAACCTTGTCTGTGATAAATATGCTGAGAGCAGAACCAGAATTCGGCTATGATTTTGTGGTGCATATAAACCTAAATACCTAACGAAATACACATGAACCATATTATTATCATAAGATTAAAATTAAAAAAAATAATATCTTCTAATTTTGAATTCTTGATATTTTTCTTCCCCAGTACCTCCAAACATAGTGGACGAAGGCACAAGCGGGGATCTGATCTCCCGCGAAGGTCAAGACGTGAGCCTGTCCTGTAGAGCTGAAGGTAGACCTCTCCCGAGGATCCTTTGGCGAAGAGAGGATGGAGCCAATATACAGTTGAGGAACGAGGCTGGTGAGCTTCGGAAAGGTAAGCCAAAGGCAAACTCCTTGCTGCATTCTATATTTCTTAGTGTTTTTTATTCTGGCTAGAAGTATTTTTTCAACAATGTGGACTCAGGAGTAAATATTTCTGCTGTATGACCTCGATCTCACCTGATGGTAAGCGATGAATGAGGTCTGTGATGGATTGAGCAAGTTCAAAAGATGACTGGTGTTCACTTTTGTTTTGTTTGTATTAAGTTGAAAAAAATAATATTCTTCGGTTCTAATCATATATTTTATGGGTACACTAATCAATAGGTGCTCGTATTATTACTAGTTTTTTTAGGGATATTGCTTGCTCCATGTTGAAATAATGGTACGTTTACACGGGCAATGGAAATTGATAAATTATAAACAATTGCTGCATTTTATGGAAGTTGCTTAACATTGCTCCACTAATTGCTCAAGATTGATACATGCGTGTTGCCGAGTAATAATTGCTAAACGGACCATAAAAGGCGGACTTCACTCAAAATCGTTTATTGACAAAAGACAGTTGTGTATGTAAAATGACGTCGATGTTACAAAATGCGGTGTGACATTTACTTAACATTCCAGAACCTATGGTTTGTTTAGAAAAATTCTTCAAGTAAATCCAAACATATTGGACTCAAAAATATACACACTCTCTTGTGGTCTTTCTCTTTTGAGAAAATCGCCATTATTTCTATTTAATTCAAAGTATCTCACAAGAAATCATTTACACTATATTTACCGTATCGCATGTTTAAAGTAGGTACCGTAGGTACCTCTCCAACCTATAGTAAAATAAGTTTCAGATTATTGTACACAAGTAGAAAAATCTTAAACCTTATACTTTATTTAAATATCATTTAAAAACAGACCTCTAAAAAAATATGTTATAAATTTTATAGAATTGAGAAAAATAGATAGTAATTAGCACGCCAAGAAGCTTAAATGCAATCACTTTCATTCATATCTCAAAAATAAAACGCTTCTCTCTTTTCTCGCACATGACAATGAACCCAACACATTGCACTTTACACTGCAATCAATAATAACGTGTCCCCCACTTAATTCCTCTTCTCCTACCAGCTTTGAGTATATTGCCTCCTTTTTGCAGTTCATTTTAACCGGGTTAGTTTCCCGTAACGATGGGTCCTTTGTGCATGGGAGAGGATTACAGATGACTGATTGCAGCTAGACGTCATCTAAAGTTTTATCTTCTACTTTTGGTTGAATTTATTACGATCCTTGAACGCCTGCGTCTAATTACGACCGTGGGAAAAAGGGGTGCCTTTATTATGGGAAGGTAATTTTTGTGGTGCGCGGAATTATAATAATAATAATGTTTTATTGTAAAGCGACTGAGACCATAGAAAAAAATACACATAAATTGTGTATTTATTTTGCATGGGTAATAATTATACAGAAAATAAACTAAAACATTTTAAAAACAACTAATTTAAATACGCTGTTGAGTACGCACATAGATGTCTATGTGCTTTGATGTTTATGACTTGCAGTAATTACTTTTGATTATCTACCTGTTTACTTTTTTTTAATTTATTGACGAGTTAAACTTAAATTTGAGGTTACTCCCAGCACACATTTGATTAATAGAATTATCACAACAGGATAGATTTCTATTCTAACCTGCCAGTTACAACCGCAACTGTCAAATTTTTCGAATGAGAGCCGATATTGTAGGGGTGCGTGTGTTCAGAGACATGCAAAAGCCTCGATATGAAATGGGTGGTCATCCATGACAACCATGCATAGACCAATAACGTAATTTTACTTCAGCTTTGATGAGCCTGTTTGTTAGATATGAGCCCCTCTTCTATAACATTTTGAAATATTTTAGAAACGGCCCGTTGTTTACAATAAAAAAGTCGGCAAACTAAAAAAGAATTAGAAGAGTTAGTAAACTACAACATTTTCAAACAAGTAACACGATTGAAGCAGTTAAACTTCTTCCTTTATAAGGTTAGTTTAAGTTAAAATGCTTTCTTTGTTTTTAAAGCCAAGAGTCTTTATTCGACGAGGTAGAGCAGATACTGAAGAATTCGAATTAGACTACTTTTTAAACTTTGAAAGTAGAAGTGGACCTAAATCAATGATTTAGATATAGGTCCCGGAAAATTCAGTTTCCTTTATAGAGCTTCTTCGGGATGGAGTAGAGTCCTACATCCCGCCCTTTGAGTTTAAAAAGGAGACCCTTTTTGTATTGATTTATCTATTAACAAGGTTTTAAAGAAAAAAAAAAAAGTCATTATTAAAAAAAAACATTAAATTTAGTATCTACACAGCCGGTCGATTCTGTAAACATGTCGAAGTGAAAGGCTTGGGTGAAGTGATTACGAGGTGAGCTGTCGATAGTTCACTTCGTGATCACGTGACATCTTGATTATATGGATTGACAGCTCATCTCGTGATCACTTCACCTAAGACTTCACTTCGACATGTTTACAGAATCGACCGGCAGAACACCTAAAAAAAACCAAAAGAACACCACTGTACCACACCGTACTATACCCGAGCTTTTGTAGCTTTATAAAAAAGCCTTATAAATTTTAAAGCCAAACGCCGTCAGGAAACTCGATTTAAAATCATATTTCAGGCAAGATTACGAGGAAAGTTCCATATCTATTAATAGCAGCATAAAAAATACAAAGCGAAGCAGTTTCGAACAAGGAGCTGTATCGTATAAGGAGTATTATCATGAATCAAATCCCACTTGGTCTGGCTTGGCGTGAATTTGTATCCCTTGTCTCAAAGCCGAACCGGCTATCTTTGATGATTAAATGGGAATTATGACTGTCAAGATACATGGTTTAACACCTGTGGTATTCACTTTGGCAAGGTACCTTTGCTTATCTTGAAGACTCAGATTATATGGCTTTACGTACTAAATAAGAAACGTTGCTTCTACTTCAAACTACGCTGGAGTCGGCTTACAGATAAACCTAACTAACCAAATTGCTGGATAACACGATACTTTCCATGTTATAAAATACATAGGTGTTGTGTAAGATTTAATTACTTTAATTATGATTAGAAATAAAAATAAAAACTCCTAACTAAATTAACCCTAAAATATGGCGTCAAAAAAGTGTATATAGTTAGTTAAGTATTTATGGAATGAAGTAATAAAAGAATAAACAATTAAGATTTAATACAAAGTTAAAAACAAACATGTACATTTTATATTTTAAATACAAATCAAAATCAAAAGTCATTTATTCAAATAAGGCTGAGTGCCAGCACTTTTTGAACGTCAAAGTTCTACATAAAGATAGTCCCCCAAAACGCCCGCCCGTCACTAATCTAACTAAGTATATGCACTTAAAATAAAAACTCCTAACAAAGTATAGCGTCAAAAAATTCGTCCTCATGGCTGTCGACTAGAAGTGAGCACAAAAGACTGGCGGCATTGCCACGTTGTATGGCAATGCTTATCCTCTGTCCGAGGTAAATGCCAGCCCTTGGGTCACGCAAAGTGTCAACTAAGCGTTTAGCAAGTTCTTCAAATAACGCATGAGCACTCGGACCCCACGGTCCAAGAGTTTCAAACCCAAATGTTAAAACTTTTGAACCTGACTAATGATTAAACTTGACTTCAAAGTTGGTCAAGCAAAATAGACGAGTAACAAAAACTGAAGCAGCGACTCGAATCTACGATTTCAATAGTGGATCAAGCCAGGGTACTTTATATCGTATATGGGACGCCATGTGGTCATTCTTCTGAGATAACCCTTAGATTAATTCTCGCGGAGCCTTCAGGGTTTATCCTTGTAAAAGGGTGAAAGTAATTAATATCCTTATTTCATAAGAGACTGGATTTGCCCGCGACTTCGGACTTTTACCCGTTCCCGTACGAATTTCGGGAAATCCTACCAGTAAAAATGCGACCAGTAGTTTCGGCTGTGCGTTGTCTGTCAGTCACACAGTAACGGAAGAATTTTATATATATTGATTGATAGTTGATCAGAGTGCTGATTGGTGGCATTATATAGCCGTAGTTATTTTATAAATAATCCACTTCGTCCCATCATAATATACCTCTTAATAAAAAAATGCCTTTTTCACGTCAGCGCCCTATATACAAAGAACATGAAGTAGGCACGTACGGAAAATTAGGCAAATACGTTCAGAAATATTTTTTCATTTTGTCGTAAGTGGATCAACTTTTTTCTTCAAGATAAAAATGTTATATTTATATTTCGCGTTCCCATTACATGCTTCGTTGACATTATAATATTTATAATGTTTTATACGATAAGATATTATCCTCTCTATTTCTCCCCTGAGCAAGAATTCTAGAAAAAAAATGTTTCTCCTTACTATTCTTTCTCTGTTCGTCGTAATTACATAACAATCAAACAAGAGGCCTGATATTAAAACTAATCTTTACAGGTTTCAACAGAAATAACGCGAAAACCTGCATAGGAGTCATTGTAATCATCATAATGAACAACTTTTACTATGGGCCTATCCTGAAATTTTATAGTAAAATCTACTGGCTCATACTTTTATGTTGGAATTACTCGACAACATGTATTGAAAAACAGTTTTATTTAAATAACACAGCACAATCTAACATGCAGACCTATATGGGTAAAAGACACTTCAACAAACAAACAAAATTAGGAACATGGTGCCCTAAAGTGTCACCTTGCCGATATATTTTGACGTAAAGTCACCATGTGATAATCATTACTATCTTAAAAAATGATTTAATGAAAAATTATATTTATTTTGCAAGTAGGTTCAACATAACACTTTTACACGTAATTAAGTGCAAATGTGCATTAGATTAAATTAAAATAATAGTTCCCAGCTTGCTTTAATCATTTATTGGAAGAAAGTTAAAATAAGAACACGTGAGAACCACTTTATCAAGAACTTGCCTACTAACCCGCATCGTATTAGCAAAAGAATAGAATTACATTACAAAAAAAAAAAACAAAATGGCGACTGCCAGCTCCCATAGAAAAATGTTCGAACCCCTTTGTACCGTTATTAGTACAAAAGAAAAAGTGACAGTACAGTGACAGTATTAGGGTTGGGAAACACCTCTGTTTCCCAACCCTAATACTGTCACTACACACACTACAACACTTTCCACCAGTTGAATTTGAGCTCAATGTAATATGGGCTCATCTTGGAACCCGGCACGAATCCAGACTACTGGTACTCAAGTAACCTCAGATGGAAAAACTCAATAACACTTGCTCGACCACGAAGAAGTTTTTCAAAGTGAGGTTACGCTTCGTTTCTTACATAAATAGGTAAAGAAACAGAACAAACATGAGACTATTCATGAAATTATTCTACAAACATTTAACTTCTCTCTCAAAGAAGTTTCAAAATAAATTTCAGTTCTCATAGTGGGCGGAAGTTTAACTTCCTAAAGTGACCGATTTCAAGTTTTTGCAGACCAACTTTTCATTTTGGTAGCAAATGTTTGTCTTCTTCATATTATACTATCATACGTACTAAAAGTTCTTGTGTTTTTCTTGTCATACAAAAAGACTGAAGTAAAGAGTTTTTAACTGGCTCGTCTTATAATATTTACCTCCGAAAATGGAACATCATTTTTTTTATAGTAAAAACGTTGCCCCACACTAGGATTTTTTCCTGTACCATGGGCGCATTTATAAACATCCAAAGTCACACACACAAACAGCCAGACCCGGAACAACTATCTGTAGGCCATACAAATAATTGTTCCGTGCGGGAATTGAACCCGCAACACGCAGCTCAGCAGTCAATCGCTCAACCACTGCGCATGCCGTGGCGTGCGTGTGTTGTGTCATCATCGTTTGTATGGAATTATCTGCCAAGTAAATTAACGGGAAATATTATATATTATAACGATTATTTAATATTAAAATAATCGTGGTGACACAGGCCATTAGTCTCTTCAAGCAAGTTCAAAGTAAAATAAGGGCTGACTTTCAATAGTCAGATCATTAACTGAAGAAAAAATAAGGTTTTTGACATATCTTTATTAGCTCTCTGACCACTATCTTTTTGTTCCTCATCGAACAATCGGACGTTTAGTTTATTTAGTTCTTCTTAATTTTCCTAATAGTGGCTAACATTTAAAAATAAGCTGTCGACACAAGTAAATACAAGCAGGCTACAGCAGACCATATTCGGTCTGCGTTCCACGGCCACAAGTAATTCTTAATACTTATTTCTGAGTGTCAGATTCGTAACACAATATTCAATTAAGAAAGAGCCCACGCCCTCTTCAGGATACACTATTCAACATACGAATATTGCATATCAAATAAGCCCCAAGCCGGAATTAATGCATATAATTTATAATCTTCCTCCTTGAAGAACCGTAAATGATATAGACTGGTCACAAAATAACACAGAAGGTTCAATCCTTATAATGAACGAAAGTAAGCGCGCACACACAGATAAACGCATATGTATAGCGACATTAGTGACATGGGCAAGTCATTAAACAATATTGAAACAAAGATGTCACTTAGGTCACTGAAAAATCGATGCAGTTAAATGAAAAGGCTAGGAAATCAAATAAATGGCTGCGACATATAAACTGTCACCCACGATAGTATACATATATGATTTTGTTTAGAATAAAGTAAAAAAAAAAATGTGCTTTTAAAGGGACGAAAATTTTCCAGGCTGGGACGGCCAAATCCAGGTATTGAATTTATGGTAATAGGCTATGCTTTTTTTTCCTTTTCAGAGCATACTGACAGTTTTTTACACGTGCAGTCTGTGGGTCAAGTATACGCTGAGGACATAGAACGCTTTGTGTGTCCAGTATATCAATGTATTTAGGATACTGTTGGGTCTACCACATTTTTGTAGCGCTTCCGGGATATTCATCGAGGTCAGGGTGGATGGTTTTCATGCCATGGAAACGGTGCGCTTCTATTCTCGGTAGAACACATGCTAGCTCCCATAGCATCCTGAGAGTATTGTGTGATAGGTGGGACAGCCCCATGCTGGGTCACTGGATACGGCTGCATACGCAGGTGTCAGTCGTTTCAATATCCTACTAATATTATAAACGCGAAAGTTTGTAAGTATGGATGTATGGATGGATGTTTGTTACTCTTTCACGTAAAAACTACTGAATGGATTTTGATGAAATTTGGCACAGTGGTAGATTATAGTCTGGAATGACACATAGGACATTATCCCGGGAAAATGTTCCCTTGGGATAATTTTTATATAAAGTGTGATTTTTACTAACATTAGGTTAAGACATTTACTTACAAAATATGGATCTTGTGGGTGCTGAAATAAATTATTTATTATTATTATTATGCGTCAATATCCTTTACATTCTGTTAGTGCGTGTGCTTTCGCTCGATGTACAAATATGAAGCCGGCCTTCTGAATTATTCTGCGGCGCGGTTTCGATTTGCGGCGTCACCGAAGCGCATCTCTTTGTGTTCGCCGCTATTACTTTAATTTCTCTTTGTCAGCGCAGTCGGTGTCTCATTTCCGAGTGTGTTTTGTTGGCCTCTCTATTATTGCTATTTATTTTTGTCAAATAGAAAACTGTGTTTTTTTGTTTTTCTTTGTGAAAGTTTGGCTTATGTGTGTCTGGACAAAGAGAAAATAATTTTCTGAGTTTGATGTTCTTTGCAAAGACAATAACTATACTACTATGAGTCTGAATAATCTAAAGAAGCAGATTTTTTTCAACAATATCTAACGAAAACACTTTAATATTATTAAAGTGTAAAATGCAGTAAAACCCCCATTTGATTTCAGACAAATCCAATTTTATTTAGTTCTATTTTTTCGGAAAAACGGAACTCTTATAGGATCACTCGGTAGTCTGTATGTCCGTCTGTCACAGCCGATTTTTCCGAATCTATTGGACCGATTCAGTTAAAATTTGACAGACAGACAGACGGACGGTGGAGTCTTAGTAATAGGGTCCCGTTTTTATCCGTTCCCGTAAAGCCTATAGTCTTCCTCATGAATGTGGCTATCGTATACAAAAAGAATTTTCCATGTCCGACAATTTCCAATCCGGTAGTTCCAGAGATTAGCGCGTTCAAACAAACTCTTCAGCATTATTATATAATTACAGATATTGATGTTTTAAGGAACAGTTGCCTATGAATCCCAGTCGTCACTAATTCAAAAGTTACATCAAAATACAGACAGTCTATTTTGTCAAAATGTCATCTTGAAAAATTTGGTGTGAACATGAAGCTATGGACTCACAAATAGCTCACTTCACTTCACCTAATATTTCACGGTGAGATGTTTATAGAATAGCAGTACAGGTTCTCGTCAGATTTCCCAGATTGGAGACCACCGTTCTCAAAACAGTTACAGAATATATAATTATAATATACATCTAAGGTCATACAATGAATAAATAAAATTCTGTAGAATCCTAATTGATTCGTTTCCCTTTTGTTCGCAGTGGACATGTTCATGGGTCCTAGCCTAAACCTGTCAAAAGTGGAGCGTCGGCAGATGGGCGCGTACCTCTGCATCGCGTCCAATGACGTCCCGCCGTCGGTCAGCAAGAGGATTATGCTTAGCGTTACTTGTAAGTTATAGTTTTGACATATTCTTGTCACCCTGAATCTGGAAGTTAAAAATTTAATTGACTGACTGTTGAGGATCTTAAAAAAAAGTTAGTGGGTGTGATATTGTAAGAAGACAATAAAATTGTTTATGGTCATCTTACTCTTATTATTCTACAATAGCACTTGTTACCGAACCATACACATACTGTTGGCTTCTTATCTACATTACTGCTCTGTGAGGTCATCATTAAAAACAAAACAAAGGTAAACACATAAATTAGTCTAAAATTTAAAAACAATATTATATTGTGTTAATGGGTTTTCTAATAAAAATAAAAATGTAGTCATTTTATTTATTCAAACTTCAAAACACCGTTTTTTGGGTGTGTAAATACTTTTGAGCGGCAGTGTATGTGTGGTACAAACAGCAGTTCTAAAATTCAGTTTTCGATGCAATATCCATAGCTTTCATTCGATTTTATCGATCGGTCTAACCGTCCGTTAAATCCGAGTTAGTTTGTCAGTCATCAATATTTGATTTCACATCCTACATAGGCTCGACGCTAAGCGCATTATTTCGTAGTTTTAACGATGTAAAAAAGTTGTTAACTACGCTTATACTGCATCGAGCCAATTATTCCGCCAATTAGGTCAACCAAATCCTCTAAACGTAATCGTGTTTGTTTAGAACGTTTATAAAGAAAAAATAAATTCCAATCTGACGTTTTTTTGTTTTTGCAAACCGTTTTACACTGGCACCTGTCGATAGCTATCAGATACATTTGAAATTCAAGTTTTTGTGTGAGGGAAAACAACAGAAACTTGATCAAAACAAGTTAATCTAAAGACGAAACATAGGTTTGACAAATGTCTTGCAAAATAATTTCCCAAGCTGATCAAAATATCAATGTTTACATCTACTTTTAGGCTCTACACAAACTGCTATTCCGTAGCGAATGCGATTGTCAAAATGCCAAAATACATATTATAAAGGATTGACACGTGACATTTTGACATCGTTTGTCAATTTTTGACGTTTTAACAATCGTCTTCACCACGCTACCACCTGATAGTACCTATGTCCACTTGGAAAAATAATTAATAATTTTTATTTTTTTCATCATTTTCACCCTTCAATGAGAAAAAGTCGCAAAAGTATAATAACCTGTTTTTTTTTATTATTTCAATGTGGTATGACTGTGACTTTTTCATCCATCGATAAATATTTAAAAAACAGACCTTGTCCACAGTTCCTCCTTCTACATTAGTGGCCACCAAGGTGATTGGCGTGCCAACAGGATCCCAAGCGAGGCTGGAGTGCTTTGTGGAGGCCTATCCTCAAGCCATACACTACTGGCTCAAGAGCGGAGAGGAAATGATTTTATCTGGGTAAGTAGATACTCACATAAAAGTAGTACCAGGGTGTTAAGACTCATCTCGCTTTAAAGTCAAAGTCAATTCATTTATTTCAACTAGACCATTAAAAGGCACTTTTGAACGTCAAATTTACAGTTTGAAATTAAAATATTAGTGACTCTAGTTGTCCATTCGCAAAAAAGTAGATTCTTATGGAGAAGAACGGACAAGAAACTCCATAGTTACTCTTTTCAAATACAAGTTTTACAATATTTTGTGTACATACATTTATCAATTGATTATATTATGTGAGCACAATGCACCCAACATTACACTAATATGCAGCACACAATTTTATACTAATAAGTACAACAAAGCAATACCAGCAGAGATAAAATTAAGTTTTCTAGCAAGGGACTTCAGTAGGTGAATGACTCATAAGTAGGAACATGATGCTTTAAAGTCGTTTTTTTTACAAACTCCACATGTCATATCAAGATACAGCGCATAATGTCAGATAGTTTTTCCGGGTTCGGTACCTTTTTATCTGAAAGTTCTTATGAGATCAAGGGGAGACTTCAATGATGAGCTAGTTACAGTGGTCAGAAGATTCGGTAATTTTTGATTCCATTTGGTTTGAGACACACAAGCTTATAGAGGTATGCGGTACAGATAGTAAAGTCCCACATACCTCCACTGGAAATGGGAAGATCTTCCTGCCAGACAGTTGTTGTGTCTGGTGGGCAACTGCCGGATAGTTGATATTCGGACTGTTGTATATGTTCAAATCGCACGAAGAACTTTGCTTGCACGATGCAGGATTTCGTTGTTAGTTCGTCGTAGATGGCGCTGCGGTTCTTTTTATTGCCGTACAAATTTCGCTTCTTAATTTTTCATGTGGCGGCATTGATGCCGCTACAAGCTCATTATTAAAGCCGGTGGGTAGAGGTTCCAGTTACGATTGTTGAAAAAGCCACAAAAAGGTAGCTCCCATTCCCGGTCCCAACAAAGATAAAATCTAAAGGTTTTAACACCTACAAGAGGAAAAAGTTCCCAATATCAATCGTTCTAGTAAAACTCCCGTTAAAAGTATTAACGAATACCGACTAACTTCGCGAACATTCCACCATTATCTTGTGCCCCCTTCGCACATCTGTTCCTGGCTTTACTCTGAAATGCCGTTAAATTGCCAATATGAATGGCTTTTATTAGTCATTATTTTATATTAAGATAATAATTGTTATTTGATTGCATGATTGCAACTATACAAACGATGTAGATACGACTATACGGCATTAAATGAAAACATTGGTCTTACGTTTTTCATTTATTGCTGTAGAATTCATAGGAATATTTTGAAACTTTGAATTAAGATCTAACATAGATTGATCCTTTTATATTTCGTTAGTGCTTGAAAATACTTATTTGTAGTGGGTCGATGTTAGGATTAATTTGCTGGTTTCAAATATTCCTAAGTCATTTATTTAATATTTGATGTGGTACCATCGTGTCGTCGCCACATTTTTGCAATAATACACATCCAGCAAAGAATAAAGAACTGAAAGCTGTTTCCTATATTTTGCCGAGTTATGTGAGAAAAAATAATCTGATAGGTTGATTCTTTTTTATTTGATGCCTGAAAAAATATGGAAAAAAAAAATATTTAATGTTTATTCACTAGTAAAACACTGTACAAAGACAGACTTAATGCCTTAGGCATTTTCTACCAGTTGACCTTAGGGTGGTGCAGTGACAACATGGCAGGTGCAACTTAAAGAAAAACAAATAGACAGAAGAAAAAAAAATATAAATACAAAGATACACACATACACATAAACAAAGTTATCAAGAAAAAACGCATAAAAATATTCTTCTAAAACACCTATTGTCCTAAAGTTTCTGCTGAATTGAATAGTCCCTTCTATTTTGAATATTTGTTAAATTTAATTGTTTTGTGATACCTACACTATTCAAAAATTGTTGCTATCAAGAATTATTATAACTACCACGATACCACCCACCTTCACCACTCTCAAACTCTAATTAAATAAACGTCTGAGAATTAAATAAAAATAATTAATATCTTTATCTTTCTCAGCATTCGCGAGATCCTTATTAAATTAGTTAAAACATCTAACGTAAAGTAATTAGACAAATTAGTTCATTATTTTGTGTAATAATCACTGAGACGGTCTCATTTTATGACGTCGTTAATTCTCGAAGTCTGCGGACTATCTTACCATTAAAGTTATAGCTGAAGTGTTTTCTTATTGTTGTTTAGTTTTTATTATTATTTATGGCTCTTTTAGAAAATCCTAGTCAAGCAAGCAATCTCATACATTTTTGACATTTTGACTCCACTCTGTTTTTTTTGACGCTCGCAAGGGAATCAAAACCTATAGGGTACTTCCCGTTGACCTAGAGTCATGAAATTTGTCAAGAAGATAGATCTTACACTACAAGTATAGGAAAAAGTCTGAAAATTGGGAATTTGTAGTTTTATCATTTATAGTTTTTTTTTTGCGTTTACTAACTCTTATTTTCGGTTGAAAAAATGACCGTGACATACATTGATGTATGGGAGAACATTTTTTCAACAAAAAAGTTAAGTTTGTCCTTCAAGTTTTAGTTTAAAAATATAGCGGGTAAGACCGCTATATTTTTAAACTAAACGCTTTAAACTTCCATTGAAAATGTATACCTACTCGGAAAAAATCAAGGCTCGATCGGAACCTTCGGTGCGCGAGTCTGACTCGCACTTGTCCGGTTTATTAAATATTAAATTGAACCTTTAAGTCCACCTATAATTACGTAAGTAGTATTAGTAATACTCTGACCTTGAGATGACCTGCTTAAATAGTGATTTTGTTACTCTGTTTTGTAACTTTATTTCAGTAAACAACTCGCACTGTAAACATCTCACCGTGTAAGCTAAGGTGAAGTGAACTTGATGTGAGTTATCAAACAAGATGAAAACAATTCACTTCATGCTCACTTCACCTAAGTATAGACGGTGAGAAATGACCTAATATGATCGACCTAATTAGAACATATAATTATCATCTCCCGCCTAGCCTTTTCCCAACTCTATTGGGGTCGGTTTCCAGTCAAACCGGATTCAGCTGAATAACAGTATTATTATGTTTTACATAATTCCATATAGATTAATAGAGCCTTACAAATAACAGGTAACAATTTACTATAACGATAAAAATAAACAAACAACAATTTACGTAAAAACATTACGCAGATTTGTGATAAAAAATACCGAGAACTGAAACTATTCATAGAGCATAATTATTCCACGAACTCAGTCTATGTTGAAGTAGGATTACGCAGAAACTGATGCGCCAATTATGTTAGTTTTACAGATAATGGCCGGACGAGCCACTGGGGTTTCCCAGGTAGGGTTGCCTGCACAGTAACTAGAATGTTACTGTTAGTTCAAGAGGGGTATGTTTTTAAATATCGTTGATCTCATCATCATCTGCGAAGCCTTTTCACGACAAAATTTGGGTCGGCTTCCAGTAAAACCAAATCCAGCTGAATACTAGTATTTTATGTGGAGTGACTGCCTTTTTAACCAGACAATCCAGTAACTGGGTAACACAGTTCTTGTTTGCTAACTAAGAACTGTGTTACCCAGTTACTGCCTGTACTGTAGTGACTGGTATCAGATTTTTCCGGCTTCTGACAATCGTAACGGCTGCCACATATATACAAATGACAGGGACCCTACGGCTTAGCGTTCTTTCAGAGACACGGAGGAGTCTCGGTATTTTAAGATTGTTATCCATCCACAGACTGACCTCGGTAAGGGTTGCTTAACCTTGCAGATGGACCGTGCTGCTGTTCGAGCTACGAGCTCCTCTTTGATCTGACAACCATAATTAATTTTACCAATCCTTGAACGCCAGCTCAAAATGTTTTATTTCAAGATTACAGTTGTAAACAGTTCCTTAATAAACTTATTTTGTTGCAGTGGAAAACACGAGATATCAGAAGAACGCATTTCCTCATATCAACTGCGAACGATTCTAGTTGTGACGCAGTTCGATTCCGAGGATGTTGGTACTTACACCTGCGTCGCTACCAACACTATGGGAAAAGCTGAGGGCACTTTACGACTTTATGGTAAGACGTTTTTAATACTTAAGGGAAAATGTTGTTGAATATGGATTATAACAGCAGGAATAAATTCTAATGTCCACTGAAAAGAGTAAAATGATAACACACACATGGAATTTTGGTAATTAAGTTGTTCGCTGTCGCATAATAATTTTCGTCTTAAGAAAACTAATAGCTTCCGAATCAGTTTATGAATTAATAACATCGTTTATTTATAAAAAGGGGCACATTTACAATAAAATATCTCAAATTTTCTAAAGAACACAGTTGCTAATTTGCCTGAACTAGGATGAACCTGTGCTTCAGGCTACAAAATGCTTATATTAACTTAAATAATAATGTATATAAATAAATATATATATATCTTGGGACAACTCACACACAGTCATCCGATCCCAAACTAGACAGAGTCTGTACTATGGCAACCAGACAACTGATAAACATACTTATGTATTTCTAAATACACACATATTATAGACAAATTACACCCAGACACAGAACAAATGATCATGCTCATCACACAAAGATTTGTCCTGGGTGGGAATCGAACCCACGACCTCAGGTTTAGCAGTCAGGGTCACTAACCACTCGACCAACAGGTCAGTCAATAAATGAAATAATAAATTAACAATTCATCAATTGACTATAATTAAAAACATAAATTAAAGAAAACATCATGTTTTATTTACAAACAAAAAGAAGATCTATCTTTACGTACTACGCTGCTTAGTAAATATTGCACAATTGTCTTTTTACAACTATAATAATTTAACTTATAGATACTTAATTTTCTATTTTATCTGTTGTACAGAAATGGACCTAAAAATGTAAAAAATCTTTTTACAAAGACATACTTTGAATATTGTATTGCAAAAACTCAATACTTTCGTTAATTACTTTTATTTTTTGCGCTTTAATAATATTATCTATCTATCTATCTATTGGGGTATGGTTTCCGCACTTAGTCCTGATGTTGGACCATTGTGCGTGGGCCATGGCGGCCGTCATTCCAACCAGCCGACCTCCCTCCAGAAGCAGATCAGTCCTCCTAAAGAGTTCAGGGTGTCTGTGAGTGAATTTGGTGTTCCTATCGTTTGTCTACGTATATCGGCGACGCCTGTGCACTTTAGGAGCACGTGCGACACCGTTTCCTCCTCCTCCATGCATGCTCTGCACAGAGGACTGTCTGTTATACCTAGTGTGTGGAAATGCTTATTCAGTGAGCAGTGTCCGGTGATGGTCCCCACCACCATTCGCAGGCTGCTCCTATCCAGTCGCAGAAAGCGCTTGGTAAGTTTATTGTTTAGGAGTGGTATAGCCTCCTTGGACTGCCTGCAGGGTCCACCAGCGTTCTGCTTGTGTGTGGGTATGTTCTGGTAGCCACGTGCGTAGCTGGGTGAAGGGGAGTGGCACTATGGGTTCGGGTCCAACAGCCATCGTACCAGACCCCCTCCTGGCCAGTTCATCGGCCGCGTCATTTCCTAGTGATCCGCTGTGACCTTTTATCCACTGCAGCGTCACGGTGTTGCGGTTTGTCACTGTGACGCGTTCTAGTGCATTGTGGCATTCTTGTATTTGTTTCGAGGTGGTGTAGTTTCTATTTAGGGATTGGAGAACTGAGGCGCTGTCGGAGAGTATACGAATATGAGTGTCCGTGACTCCCCTGGCTTCTATGGCATGGATCGCTAGGATAATGCCCACGCATTTCGCCTGGTAAACGGTGTTGAGCTTTCCTAGTGGTCTGGATATTCTGATGTTGAGGTCGCTGGAGTAAACTCCAACTCCGGTTCCGGTTCTTGTCTTAGATCCATCAGTGTAGATTCTCAGCTCTTTGGGACCTGAGTGGTCATCCGATTCTTGTGTTAGCACTATGTTATAGTGCTTTTGGAAATGGTGCATCTTTTGAGCTTTGTCATTGGGTGATGACATCATGGGTTGTCGTTTTACGGCATCTTCCATGATGCGTGTATGTTTGATTCTAGAGTCTTTACCTAAAGTGCCAGCTGTGCTGAGCCTGAAGGCCGCTAGGGCCGCTTCCTCCTGCACTATAAGGTGCAGTGGTGGCAGTCCCAGCATAGCCTGCAGGGCCGCAGTGGGTGCCGTTCTCATACTGCCAGTGATTGCCACACAGGCGAGCCGTTGCAGCTTCTCAAGGTCTTTCTGTGTTGTGCTCAAGTCGGTCCTGGGCCACCAGACTAAGGCGCCATACGTGATTATCGGTCTGATAACTGTGGTGTATAACCAGTGGGTTGTATTGGGGCTAATACCCCAGTTCCTACCTAGCATGCGTTTGCATTGCCACATGCATATACTGGCTTTTGTGGTGGTGTATTCAGTGTGCTTCGCCCAATTCAACTGCTTGTCCAGATATATACCCAGGTATTTGGTTTCAGTTGAAAGGCTGAGGGTGGTTCCGAAGAACCGTGGTAATTCTAGTGTTGGTAACTTCCTCTTCTTGGTGAAGAGGACTAGTTCGGTTTTGGCAGGGTTCACTGCTAGCTGATATTCTTTGCACCAGTCCTCTACTATTTTCAAGGCTTGGCGCATGAGGTTGCATATCGTGTTTTCGTGTTTTCCATTTATTATTATGGTTATGTCATCTGCGTAGCCAACGGTAAAGTATCCTTTATCATTGAGTCTTTTAACTAGATTATCTGCGACGAGGTTCCATAGTAATGGTGAAAGGACCCCCCCTTGGGGGCAGCCCTTCGCCACAATGGCCCTTGTTGTGTTATTTATTGTGACTTGTACAGCTCTTTGCTTGAGCATGTTTGTGATCCAGCCGCTCAGGGTCGTGTCCACACCGTGCTTTCCGAGGGCTTTGCTGATACTCTGAAACATGGTTTTGTCAAAGGCGCCCTCGATATCAATGAAGACAGCCAGTGAGGAGCATTTATGGTTTATAGCGCTTTCGATCTTTGAGACCACGCTGTGCAGCGCAGAATCTGTTGATTTCCCCGCGGAGTAGGCGTGTTGTTGTCTGTGGAGTGGGTATTGGCGTAGGGGTCCATCCCGAATGTATCTGTCACAGAGCCTCTCCAGGGTTTTCAGTAAAAAGGATGTCAGGCTTATTGGTCTGTATGCTTTGGGTTGTGTGTAGTCTGTTTTTCCCGGTTTGGGAATGAAGATGACTTTCACTTCGCGCCATGCTAGGGGTACGTATCTGTGTGCTATACAGGCTTGGTAGATTGCTAGCAGCCATGGTGTTATGATGCTCTCCCCCCATTGTAGCAGGGCTGGGAAGATGCCATCTAGTCCTGCGGATTTATATGGTTGAAAGGTCTTTATAGCCCATGCTATTCGATCTTCTGTTACTATATTCCGGGCTGTAGACCAGTCTTGGTCAGCAGGGGTTCGTCCTGATTCGCCTGCCCACACTCTGTCCTCAAGAAGATTACAGTCTGGGAAGTGCGTTTCCAGAAGGACTCTGCTGGTCTCTTGGTCTGTTTGTGTGTATGAATTATCTGGTTTCTTTAGTGCGCCGAGAGTGCGGTCCTGTTCAGTTGATAGGATTTTCCTTACTCGGGCGGCTTCGTTGTTTGATTCTATGGATTCACAGAATTTCCACCAAGCAGTTTTCCTGGCGATTCTGATTTGTTTCTTAAATGTGTTTTGGGTTTTTTTGTACGTTTCCCAGTCTACAGGGAGTCTAGTGTTCTTTGCTCTATTGAACTGTTTGCGAAGTGTACTTCTGAGTTTTTTTAAGTTCTGTGTTCCACCAGGGGTTACCCTTACCCTTGGTGTGTGATGCTGTTAGTTTACAGCAAGTGTGATATGCTTCGGTTATGTAATCGGTTAGTTTTGTTACCGTGTTTTCTAGTTCTGTGGGGTCTGTGATTGGAGCTTGGTGCAGCTGGTGCCCATTTAGCAGAGAAGCTAGGAGGCGTTTAAATTGAGGTATATTTGTTCGGCGTGGATTTCGCTTGGGTTCGGGCTTTTTTGTGTTGGCTACTAGTGTGAAACGAATTCTCCTGTGGTCTGAGCAAGAGGGTTCGTCGGACACGCGCCAATTAGAGATGATTTTTGTCGCATTATCTGTGGCCAGCGTTAGGTCTATGACCGTTTGTCCCCTAGCAGTGACCCAAGTGGGTTCAGAGCCATGGTTTACGATGTTAAGGTTAGTCGAGAAAAGATATGTGGATAGTGCCTCACCTCTGGTGTTCGATACTTCACTGCCCCAGAGTGGGTGATGAGCGTTTGAGTCGGTGCAGATGATGAGGTCCAGGTTGGCGTTCTCGCAGTGTTGGACCAAATCCGTCATCTCTTTAGGTGGGCAGTTCTCGTCGTCGCCTGGCATGTACGCCGAGGCTAGTACAAGATCTGGGATATTATTGTCGGTTTGAAGCCTGATCACTGTCAGGTCTCTGGAACAGAATTGAGTTAGTGGCGTAATGGGTACGTCTTTAGGTGTGAATATGCAGGTTCGTGGTTTATTGGTGTTACTTGTATTGAGTGTTAGTTTACCTCCGATGTTTCCAAGGCCGCATATCCTGTCATTTCTGATCCACGGCTCTTGTATCAGGGCAATTGTTCGTGGTTGCACCTCCAGCGCCCTGCGCAGGCTAGCGGTGGCAGTTTGGCTATGCTGGAGATTTGCCTGTACTATCTGGATGGTGTTAGGTGTGGGCGACGTCGACGGTGGTGGTGGGTTAGGAGGAGACGGATCCATCGGACAGTCTGTCTCCCTCCTCCATTCCGGGCCAGTTGTCTCGAGTCGGCGAGGATGCGAGCAGCTGCGATGTCCACCCTGGTGATGTAGGTGGCGCAGAGTCTACCTCTGCATCAGCCATCGCTGCTCTCGCCATCACCTCCTCCAGTCTGGTCATGTCTTGGTCGTTTGTCTGGGTCGGTTCTGTGGTCTCAGTTATAGTCTCAGTGTCAGTCCTGACGTCAGCGGGCTGGGCCTTGGGGTAGAAGCGGACGTATATGGACCCAAGAAGGTACGATATACGCCGCTCCCGCCCCAACACCTTTTCGGCTTCATCGGTCGGGATTCCCAGGGTCAAATATGTCCCGTGGTTATCCCCACCGACAGAAGTTGCCCTGTACAGTGACCACCTCCCGATGTCGTACCAAGTATTCTGACGAATCAGAATGCTCTGGAGCCGCGCTATGTCCCCATTGTACCTGGGAACGAAGAGCGCAGCTCTGACACGGGTAGGCACGTCGGTCTGTCGCATGACGGTCAGAGTCAGGTCAGTGTCTGGGGGTCTTATTTTGGGCACATTCAGGGTAAGCCAGGTCAGGGAGTTGTCGTCCTCGCACCACATCTGCACGGTGCCGTCCGCTACCCGAGGGTAGCCGCGGAAGGCCGGGAGTGGTTTAGTCGGGTCGGTTTCCATAACCAGTCTTTCCAGTTCTGTCCGAATATGTGTCGCCTCGTTGTGTGTCAGGTCTCTGGAGGGGGGGAGAAGCAGATCGCTACGGAGTGTCGCGCCGGAATGTCCTTTGTGGCTCGCGCGTAGGTTCTCTGCTTCCCTTCAGCAGCTTGGGTCCTCACACGTTTCGGGTTTCCCTGAAGCGTGCTCGGCGAAGCCGTATCATCCGGACGTTCCCTCTTCGCCGCACCCGAGCCGCTAGGTTCAGGTTGTGGTTTGGAGGTGCCCGGAAGATTTCTGGGCTCCAGGTTATCCCCGCGTGGGGCCCGAAGCCGCTTCCCCCTCGCCCTTCTCGGTGGTCTTTCGGTGTCGCGTCTCTGTCGGTCTGGGTTCTGGCCTACAGCTCCGGTGGGTTCCAACGCTACCGGAGATTTTTCGCGCTGGGTTTCCCCTTCGCGGACTCGTCCCCGGTCGCGCGTTTCCGCGTCCGGCCGTTTTTCGCGCTGGGTTAGACCCTCGCGGACTCGCGGCTGGTCGCGTACTTGCTCTGGGGCGACCATCCGGTCGCCGTATTTCCTCTCCCCAGCTAAGGTTTTTTCGCGCTGATGCATGCGTACTTCGCCCGCTGGGGTCGGGATGGAACCACCTGAACCGGCAGCCTTACCCGTCACTTTCTGGTCATTGTCAGGGTTTTTCCTAAAGCTGTTCCGGACGATGCTCTGTTGCCAGGCGCTCGTGGAAAGCTTGGTCAGGGTAGTTAGTGGCGCTTGAGTAGCAGCCGAGTCTGTGTCAGTTGGCGCGAGTACCGCTGCCGGTTTCAGTGTGTTTGGCGCGTGTACCGCAGCCGAGTCTGTGTGTGTGTTTGTCGCTGTATTAGCAGCCTGACGCGCTGAAGGCGCGTCCTCTAACAGCAGTAGTTTGCCCCCTCCCAGAATACGATGGGGGCTGACCGACGAGTCGGCATGGGATTCCCCGGCTTGGCCGGGACCCATCTGGGTAGTTATTTTTACTGTCTGCTTCATTGTTAGGATTGTGGTTGTTGGGCTTTTTTGGATTGCGAGGTTGCCCTTCCTCTGGACCGATGGGAGTAGAGGAAGAAAGGAAGGAGTGCGAATTTGGAGTAGGTAAGTCAAGGGATAATGGGGGTACTAGGTTAACCCTTGGCCTGGGATTTGGCTTTCGGGAAACTTCTCCTGTCCGGGGTCTCGTTCGAGACACTCCAGCTGGGAGATCGACTCCCAGTAGTCGGTTGGCGGTCTCCCAGCCGGAGCTGGGCTATCCGCAACCCGCCCACCCGCTCGGTTGCATGAGAAGAAGTGCCTGGCGGTCCAAAATCGTCTCGCCGCGTGGGTACGTGTACCCCCGCGTCAGTACGACTCAGCCGGCCCCGAGCCAGGTTTAGCAGTCAGGGTCACTAACCACTCGACCAACAGGTCAGTCAATAAATGAAATAATAAATTAACAATTCATCAATTGACTATAATTAAAAACTTAAATTAAAGAAAACATCATGTTTTATTTACAAACAAAAAGAAGATCTATCTTTACGTAAGAGCTGCTTAGTAAATATTGCACAATTGTCTTTTTACAACTATAATAATTTAACTTATAGATACTTAATTTTCTATTTTATCTGTTGTACAGAAATGGACCTAAAAATGTAAAAAATCTTTTTACAAAGACATACTTTGAATATTGTATTGCAAAACTCAATACTTTCGTTAATTACTTTTATTTTTTGCGCTTTAATAATACTAATGTCACGGGTGAAGGCTCTTGGTAAATTTTGCACATATAACGATTTTCACTACAATTTTCATGTTAAAACAAAACTACACTACCGGGAAAGTTCAAACGTAGGGAAATACGAGTAGACAGAATTTTTAACAACCAATAAAGTTTGGTTATATGGAACCAAAAGTTATAGTTAAAAATCTACACGTCAGTTAATTTAACAGCACTCAATGAAACGTTAAACCGTCGACCGGACTTTACTATGCGGTTAACTTTTTCAAACGGAATTGTATCGAGAAAAGTTTGCCTCGCACGAAGCAAACTGGAAAAGACTTTGCTCGGATAGATTAGAAATGGTGAAGTTTTTTATCCTTATTTTTAATCGTCAGGCTGCTCATTGACCAGTAGTCTTCTGGCCTATCCTTATGGCTTTCAGCGCCTCGTCGTTCGTCCCCCCACACTGTGACGTGTCAATACCATCATAATTCCATTGTGTAAGAGAGACCAAGTTAAACAGGACGAATACCACTGTCTTTTTTCACGACGAAATCACTTATGCTGGCAATATAGGGATTTTTCGGTAAAAAATATTTTTTACCAATTCAAATCGCTAAAAAATTATAAAGATAAAGCTAGTGACGTCATGTCGCTAGTATAAATTGTACTATCGCAGCAACGTCAGCAGAGAAAAACCCTATTACATGTACTCATAGGGAGGCTGGTTGCTTGTTCACTGTAGCTCATCCCACCACCTTCTATGGGGTCTACCGCGACCGCCTGTTGGCTATGTCAGGGCTTAAGATGGTGACTATTGCGTGCAATATTTCTTGGCTATAAAACAATAAATAACTTCAGGCTGTATTGCAAGTATTGATCTTTAAAATCGAAGTTTACATAATATGTAGTTACCCTCCACCCAATCAGTTGACCGGAGACACCTCCATCGACTATCTGTAACTATAATTTTTGCTTGACAGAAATAAAAATAACTACAACAACAACGACAACCACAACAACTACGAGCACAACTACAACGACTACGACGACGACACCGGTACCGACAACAACGGAGCCTCCACCACGTAAGTTATCGAGTATTCAATCGTTTTATTGATTGTGTGTAGAAAATAAACTTGGACTACATATTAGAATACATATTTCAATCGATTCGATCGATCGATCGATTTTAGTACGATAATTCAGAAAGGAATTATCGTACTAAAATCGTCCATTTGAGGACGACGTAGAAAAAAGAAATTACTTGCGCCTAGCGTGCCGCATGCCATAAAAACCAATAACGAGTAAAAATAAAATGATAACTAGAAACATACGAGGCAGAGATTATATGATCTAATGTTCATATCGATCAAACAAAATAAGGGTTTACCAGTAATTAAGTTATCTCATGAATACTATTAATCAAGTTATGTTTTTATATATCTCAGATTTCTCTCAAAAAAAAAATGTATTAAATGTCATTTTTGTAACTGAAATATCATGCCCAAAGAAAATGCCACTCACAAAAACGTCATGAAGAAAGAAAAATTATGATAATTTCACCCCGATGTGCATTTATTTCTGTCACCGCATTCAAATTGACGATTTTTCATAATTTTTCCTACGTCATCGAGATGAATCGTGAAAAAAATTCATTTGTCATAATCCATTCAGTAATTTATGAGCCCGAAAAGAAAAAAAACTGAGCGGTGCATGTACCTAACAGGCGACGCAGCAAAAGTTTTTTTGGTCGGCTTGTGAGCCGCTTCGGCTATTGGCGATTTTCCGAGCACCGACGATTTTTGAGCCTCAAAAGAGTAGTAATAATCACTTAATCCACTATAATCTTATCAAAGTCTGTAAATGTATTAAGGTATATATTTATGTCTGAAACCATGACTCAAATATGAAACATAAATCAATAATATTGGTAGATACCTTCTAATAATTGGTAAATGTTTAAATTTTACTACATCATCACTATAAAACTATAGTAGTTATGTTACTAGTATTTATAATTTACAATTACACTTTATCAATAATAAAACTTTATTTCTTGAACTGACATTTTTACAAGTATTTTTTTTTTCCATAAATCCTTATGCATGAGATCTTATTTGTTGTTGTACCTAATTAAAATAATTACACTGTGCAGCTTAAAATTAAATATTTGCTCACCATATGTAATGGTAGAATGTCCTTTACATTATGGTTTTAAAATCATACAATGTGTAAACCTACATTCTGACGAATAAATGTTTTTTTTTTATTATGACTTACTTTCTACTTTGTACGTCCGCCCCCTTGAAAGTCTGAAATTATTCCAAAGGAACATATTCCCGGAATAAAAGTATTTGGCCTAGGCCTAGTTCAGGATATGAACTACCCATGTGCCGAGTTTCACTCAAATTTGATCAGACGTGAAGAACTAACAAATAGACAGACAGACAGAGTTACACTGGCATTTGTGTGCACGTTTTTATATACGTTATCCATGTCTACCACCAAGGTGATTAAGAGAACTTCTAATGGCAAAAACAGAAGGACAAAGGAAAAATATCACCTTAAGAAAATAGTTTAGGTATTCCAATTAACCAAAATGAGGTCGTTATCATTCCGAAGGCTGTTGTTTATTCATCTCGACTAATATAAGAATAATTCCCAGGGTTCGTCGTGCCGCTCCAACCTGCTGAGCAAAAGTTCTATACGCCAGATGTCACAACATATGGTAAGTAGCTATAATACTCTCAAATGACTTATCGGCTTGATAGTTTCCGAGTCAATGGACAACGTAACGGATCAAAAGAATCCTTCTTAGAAATGTCATTTATAATATTTTTCTTGAAATCGAAAACGACTTATTTTATGTTCTCGAGTTAATTTTAATGTTGTTTAAAGGTTTTTGTAAATTAGCGGATGCACAAAGAATACTTTTTTTATTTTTTTTTACTGTTGGAAACAACACATCAAAAACATTTTTTATTTTATAGACACTATGCAGAACGTCATCGAGCAGTCTGTCCTCGACAACAACTGGCTTCCAACTGCCGAATCCGCAGCAACAAGCCGCTATCAAGCCTCACTCCCCACTATTGCACTAATCTCAGTGCTGCCATATCTAAAATATATTATTTTTAGTAGTTTTAATGCGTTTGTAATAATTAGCAGGAATTTTCAAATTGTTACACAGGGTGCAAGATGATAAGTTATCTTGTTAACACGGAGAATCAGTGTCAATTTAGTATGATAGGGATGCGTTGGCTACATTATGCAAATAGTTACATAGTTTTGCTTGGATTTTGAAATGCGATTTGCTAAACAATACAATCATTTTGCATACTACTGAAATTGTGGACAGGAAAGTCGAAAGTCGATAGTCACTGGTTTTTGTGTAAATAGTTTTATTATGTTTATAACTAGAATTTCTTCTCAAATTAGTTACCTACTTCTTTGGTGAATGATCGTGTAATATTAGTTACTTATTCTTCTAGTTCAGTGGCATGCAAATCGAACTTAAAAGGAATAAAACCTCTTACAGAAGTATCCAAATAACCTGAACATTTATAACTGTCAGTGACAATGGCTATGTATTATAAATAATCTAGTTGAAAACTATGAAAATATTCCGAAGACATTAATTTAAATAAGTTACTTCGTAAGGGTATGTAAAAACGTTACAAGTGTAAATAGTTACCAGGTTATTAGTGTTTCGAAATTATTGTGATGGAATTATAAGTATATTAAGTATAAAAGCCTACTCAAAAATTACTTCCCTACATTTTGTATCTGAATCGACGCCATTTTGAATTTCGGGATCAAAAAGCGTTGTTATATTGTTTTTTACCTGAATAAACTGGATGTATTGGTATAGCTACGCCTCAATTTTTTGTTCAATTGTTCCTTTATTCTCGACCCTCAAAAAGTTTTGTTATTTCATAAAGTTACTAATAACTGTTACTCTAACAACAGAATGGTTTATTACTGTTTTCACAAGTACATTTTCGGGTAGGCTCGCGGTTAGCATAATGTACAAATACAATAAATTAGTATGAATTTAACGGTGTTTTGAACACAAGAACTGATGGGAAAAGTTTTTATGAATGTTTTGTGTTATTAAGTTAGTTTTTACACAAATAAATTGTGATTTTTGTACCATTTAAATTATTTAGAACTCTTTTTTACCTTTTTGAAATATTAAATTGATACGTTATAAAACTAAGGGTAACGCTTAACAATGAGTTGCGCAAGCGTTACGACTCCAAGTGCTGTGTCTCTATCACGCATAGACTAGCGTGTGCATGTATTAATGACAAACCGCTTGCGTAACAAATGTCTGACGTGACTTAACCTTAGTTTAATTTGAACTTGTCTGTTTTTTCACCTTAATAATAAACTTAAACTGTACCGAAAATATTTTTAATTTGCTTAAGGATAGCAGACTGAAGATTTTTGTATGTATTATGTAGAAAGGAGAGTGTGTTAAAAATAGAAGGCCTATAATAAATATAATGGTTTACCGACATCTTCCACGTATTACACAAGTATAATAATCATACTAAAGCATATCAAATAAATGTATAAATAAACTGTACATAGTAATAGTATAACAATTAGTAAGTGGACGAAGTTCGTCAGTTTGCGAAAAGGGACAGCTGTCCCTGAATTTGTTTTAACCATTTCAATTCTTACTGAGGAGTTGTGTTATTACTGAATTTATTTGATTATTTATGGATGTTATTGACCCCAAATTATATTTTGACAATCTTTATGAAAGCTGGGAAGACATTGAAAAATAAACAATTTCATCTGAAACTAGATGATTTAACAGATACTGTCTTGATCAAATAGTTCAATTGCGTGAATATCTTGTTCAGATTATTACAAAATATCTACCATCGAATCATCGGTTTTCAAGTGATGAGCTTACCAACGAACAGCGACAATGCGTCATGCGTCACTAATCTTTAATTGATCAATATATGCATCATAGTCAGAGACAATTCAATAACAATGAAATGTCTTTTCATCTCTAACAAATAGAATAGATAGACTTCACTGGGTATAAGACTATGTAGATAGCCAGCCAATGAAAGGCATAAGCGCAGGTCAAAAGGCTTCCAAGTAAACCTGGACATGCCTTAAGTACCGCTTAAGCTAACTTGTGTAAATGTAAGTGCTAACTAACTGCTTAAATACTCAGTTTAAACTCCACAGAGTCACTCTGTTTAGCGCATTTGTGAGCTCTGACGCGAGACGTAATTCTAGGGAAGAGTATGATGAAACTATTCTGAAATAAATCAAAATGGCGTACTTATAATTATTTATATAATGTATGAAAAAAAAAAGAATTAAAAATATCAATTCGGGACTCGCACAGGAAATACAAAAAAAAAACAAAAAAAATTAAAAGTAACAAACAAATATGAAAATACCGAAAAGGCTCCAAATTCAACATTCGGAAATTTTAAATCTCCAATCGCAGCACAACACTATTGAAATTGCAAAAACAATCAGGTTTCTACCAATAATAGAAAACTTTCAAAGAGTATGTAACCTAATACATACATGTACATAGTAGTTTTTGAAATAACATCAAATAATAAAATCTAAGGTAACGAAGTCCCGTTGGGTTCCTAGCCTCAAATATAATTTGGGTCAATATCAGCGGTCAAAAAGGGACAACACCCTTTATGCAAATAAATATTTATTACACTTTCGTGACTCATAATATTGGAATACAAACTGTACAGTACCTGGCCGTAAAAATGGCACATTGGTGTTTTAGAAAAAGTTTGACTATGGACGGGATGCTTCAAAGGGCCAAATCACGTAATATTTATGATAAACAGTTACATTACAGGTCACGATTGAGTGGCTGATCACGTTATACTTCAGAGGCAATATACGAAGCAGCTTGCATGTGAACTGGTTGCAGGCAAGTGTACTCTATCGTCGACCACATCATCGTTTTCCAACAGGTGAAATTATGGACAAACACGAGCCTTTCAATTATATAATTAAGCCCCATATTATTATTATTTTTGAAATTATAAATTACAAGTTCTGTTTTTTTCTTCATTCACTAAAACAAAGCACACAAGTAGACCTCAGGGGTCTGTCCTAACATGCCATGGCCTGAGATTTGATCAACGTGCTATTAATAGTTAAGTTTTAATGGAGTTGATGTAATGTTCTTCTTGTATGATGTACGTTATAGCTAAAATTGTCTGAAACAACATTTTAACATTAGATACCAACTTTTTTACAATTATGCGTGCGTTAAGTGTGAAGCAACATCCCGAAGTAGAACGTTATCTCTTTCACTTATTGTTAGTCTCTTTCTAAAACTCGATGTGCCCTTCTATTTTTTTTTTGTTTGTTTTTGCTAAATTATGTTAATGTAAGCGTTATTTAGTTCTAGGAAGAATGTTATGTACATATTGCTGGTAAATTAGACGTAATCGCTAACATGTACTTAGGTAGGTATTGTTTTAATGATAGGCACCTGCCGCGGAATAATGTACATAAATAAGGATTAAGAAATATCATTAAACGAACAATTTATAATTACTTTCGTGGTTTTCTTTCAAACAGATTTTATTTCAGAATGCTAACAAATATGATCACAAAATTAATGAGGTAAATAAGGGATATTTCATTCATGAAAAAAAAAAAAAATATTTTAAGTAGTCTCTCAGTTAAAATATAAAAACTGGCCAAGTGCGAGTCGAACTCGCATGAAAAGGGTTCCGAACGATAAAAAAACAATTTAAAATTATGTTATTTTATTTGCTTTCCTGTAATCTATTATCCAAAAAAATTAAAAATTTTAAGCCTAGTAGTTTCGGAGAAAAAATGGTAAATTTTCATCTATTTTCTTGAAAACTTCGGAACGGAATATTTTAAAATTAGGAAAAAAATATTTTTGAGACCCACACAATATTTTCTTATTTGACCCCCAAAATTATTACCGAATTTTCTGAATTTCTTTATTTTTTGTGACGCAGTCGTCTTTGGGTCACAGAAATACATATTTATACTAAATTCCAACTGAATCGGTCTAGTATATTCGGCGAAAATCGCCTGAGACGGACAACCGAGTGATCCTATAACGGTTCCGTTCTACATGCAGAGGTTCGGAACCCTAAAAATCAAGTATTGTTTGCTTTTCCAATCAATAAAAAATGATAATATATGTCTGCACAATTACAATAGTTTGTCATTACAAGTATTCAAATAATTAAGATTCATAATTTGACTGTCCAAAAATTTGTAAATTGATTACTTCAAGTTTATTACGATGTAAAATTAACGTTAAACAGCCTGTCGTAATTCCTGTTATTGTAATTTAAATGTTTCAATACTTAACCTAAAAACTTACACGTGCACGTGGGAGGGGAGAACCCTATAAATACGACCGCACTGTCGCCGCTCGGGTTTAGCGTGTATTTTTTGTGCTTAGTTTATAAGTTTTTATAAGCCCTGGCTGGAGGCTTTAATATTATATTAAGGCCACCATAGGCAAGCCCGGTTAAGCAGTCGCAACCTCATAGGATGAACTGCGAGAGGCAAATCAAAAAAAAAAAAAGGCGCTCAGGCATCACGCTTGAGTCACCGGACAGTACGGACCTATCTGTGACGTCGTTACGCTGTTTGTTGAATAAACGAAGTTTGAAACAAGTTGTGAAGTTTTCTTTTGAAAATCCAAAAAATAGTGATCATGATAGCGTCAGCTAAGCTGACGTCACACTTTTTAAAAAACACTACGGAGGTTCTTTCTCCGTTATATATGACGCGAAATTTTAAAACTGTACCTAAATAAAAAAATACGTGTCCAATATTTTTGGTAATCTAAAGCTGGGTACACATTTCCATGTCTTGTCGTGTTGTGGCGGGGAATACACCAACCAAACGAATCTGAATAGGCTCACGTCATAATACAGCGAGTATTTTAGCCAATCAACTGCGTCAGAAGCTACGATACGACACAATAACGCAAACCTGGCTTAACTGGCGGCATAAATAGTTTTTTTAAGAATCTGTTCTGTTCTCAAGCACGCGTTAACTGAGCTGCTGTGATTGGTTGAGTGAACTTGGAAGTCACAGCCGACTTGTATTATTTGTGACGTGCCGATAGTATTTTCTAGAAACCGGGGGTAAGTCTTGTCCTTAATACATTAGGTTCTGATACCTATCAAAAGGTAGCAACAGGGAATGTCGACTAAAGGAAAAACATCATGTTTGACGAAAGTAATTTAATTGGTTGTTATTTTCGAGTACTCACCAATAAGTTCGTAAACCTAGTTGTTGCTTCACGCAGAAGATAAAAGATTTTCCTCTATTTACTATCATAATATTAAACCTTCGCTACTTCAGTATAATAACCATTAGAATAACTACCTCAATACCTGTAAATTAAAGATAGTGGAATATGCAAAGGGTCTACGCCGTAGCCATTCGTAGACACCTGCTACGCCGCTACGAGCTATATCGCTACGAAACTACGCCGCTGGGATTTTAGTTAATTCCGTTTTATTTTTAGTTTTATTTCTGTGTTGAAAACGGGTTATGTATTTGAGTAGAATAAATATGAATACCATACTAACATAACTTAACGTTCAAAGGATACATAAATTTGAAAGTGACCTTTTTTATTAGGATACAAAATTGTAGAACCATTGTATTTGGTTTTATTTGAGTTAATATTAATAACACCATATTGAGTTCTTTTGAAGTAACACAGTCGCCATGACAACGACGAAACGCCTTCATGTTTGTCAATAAATAACGGGATATATCTGTTAATTTAATGGAGGAAGGCAAAGATTTTTTAGAATTTAAGATTGCACATTAAAAAATATACCAAAAATTGCAAAAAGATTAATGCCAAAAAGCTTTTTTAAATTTTTGAAATATGAACGGAAGAGGCGTTCAGCCGTGCATCGTTTTAAATGCATACATATATTTCTTAGTGTAGTGTGCCAAAAAATATGAAATCATAGTGAAAGAATCAGCTTGTTATAAATCAGCTACGTCATAAGCTTGTTTTTAAAAGGTTGGTCGGAACTGACTGGGTTTTGGCATCGCTACAATGAATAAAATATTTCCTTAAAATGTAAAAACGGAATGAATGAATGAATTATATGGTATGTCGATCTACATACGTGTACATATTTGAGGTTTCTGTAGCCGCATGGAAACTAACAGGACACTAATACTAAGCCTCCGCTGTTAGTCCATCCGTGTGTCTGTCAGAGGGCTGTATCTCATTAACCGTAACAGGCAAAAAAATATCAGGAAATGTATATCTCTATTGCTGCCATAATAAAAAATTAAATAAAAATTTAAAGCCAGCCTCAAATCAAGAAACGTGCTTATTTCGGTTCATGTTACTAAACCGCACACAAAGTCTGCCTAGCACTGCCTGCAAATTCGCCGTATTTTTTTATCACATATTTGTGACATTTGGCGAACAGGGCACACGCTTGTCATGTATACGTAACAAAGCATTCAAAGGGTTAACTTTTAGTGGTAAAAGTAATTGTCATCGTCTTTCAGAAAATCAATTAGTTCGTTTCGTGCTAAAATAAGTTAGTAAATAGAGACGGTTGCATAAATAAATCAAATATCGTCACTGCTAAAAGCTTTCAGCTGAAGTAATCAAATACATAAACGAGTACGGAGAAAGCTGAGTCATGAACCCAAAGGAGTCTCATTGAATCTAGTTTTACTTTATGGATAAATCAAACGCGACAGTGAAAGTTTTATACGTTATTAAAGTTTTTTTTATTACTTTGTTGTGTTTTTGTGTCATATGGAAACGTGTGAATTAATCTTTTCACAGAATGAAATATTGCACGTTACTGTTGTTAATCTCCTGTCCGAACTTATAAGGTCTGTATTTGCTTCGGAAAAAAAATCAAATTCATTCACCTCCCGGACCAACACACCCACTTCAAAAATAATTCTAAAGTACATTAGTGGCTCAATGAAGATAATTTAAGTGTTACTTTTACCTCACGAATAAAAATTACGGTATAAAAGCTTTTGTACAGAAAATATGTCAAACAACCATATTTTTATTATTTAGTTAAAATCTAACTATTGAAAAATCAGTCCGTGTATGAGTCATTTCACGTTCTTAAACTCCGAATTCATGTAAACAATGCTTTCCATTACCATAACTTTTTGCGTGAAATATAAGCATGGGAAGATAACCCATGTCTCGTTATTTATTGTGACGTCACTTCCATGGCAGTCAGCAATCTTTGTAATGCAAATCATAGGACAAAAACAATTTAAATGTTAATTTACTAAACATAGCTTTTTCCCGTGGCTTTGCTCTCGTATACTTTCTCTACACATTTGGATTTTACCTGGATAAAAAATTAATAATGAATTTCAGACGGATATTACAACTAATGATAAGAAAAAACCAACAGAAATGGTAGTATCTGAAATGTCCTCTATTTCATTATCATCATCATTTAAGCCGAAAGAGGTTCACTTCTGGACATACATAGGTCTCCCCTAAGTGTCGCCACATCAACCGGTTCTCTGCCTCTATCATCTAGCTGATTAACAAGGAAGTTTGTAATAGATAATAAAGCTAACCGCCAAATAAAAACACCACTTTTTTAATTATTAAGTTTGAAGGACGGCGGAAAATGAAAAAATATTCTGCTATGTTTAAAGTTATTATAAAACTAACAGACGTTAACTTCTTATGTTTTCCCAGCGGTCCGACTCCAGCCAGTGAGAATATGGCTGTTATGATTACGTTGCAAGAAAATTAAAATAAAATATTTTAAACCAACGACCCACCCTGGCTTCGCACGGGTGCAAATTTTTATTCAGCCCAAACTAACAAAATGAAAGATGATTACCAGAATCAATAATATTGTGGTTTAGACCGAAATAAAAAGTGTAATAGACAACCGTCAACGACGTCTGCTCTCAGGTGACTACCAACTTGGGACACTATCTCCAACTCCGCGTAGCCCCCTCTCACGGTGTTCATATATATATACCTAATTATTTGGTTGCGTGACTTATTTTAATTTTGAGATATCTCCTAAGATATTCAGCCAAATTAAATGGTGTGAACGGAAACTTTGCTCTAAATAAAACACTCGGGATGACTAACACATCTATTTAGATAAGGGTTTATACTATATTGGTGAAAACACATTTGCAAATAAAGCAGTATTTTATACCAAATTTGAATATCATAAAAATGGTTATTGTGTGTCAATCATAAAATATAGATATATGTTATTCCAGATTTTGTAGGTATTGATATGTTCTCTAGAACTGTAGTATATTGTTTTGTTCTATCATCAATAGTTTTCGCAGCGCATTCGAGGTAAGGATTTTTTTAATCATTTTTTCTGATCTCTAATCCTAATTATAATCGTCATATTTCAGCCAATTTACACAAAACCTTGACAAATGATATACCAAAACCTTTCTCATAAATCACTCTATCTATTGGTGCATGTATCTATCAGTAGTTTTTGAGTTAATTGCGAACAAAACAGATAGACAGACGGGGCGTAGGACTTTGTTTTATAATCACTATGATAATGATAAAAAACGTTCCACGTGTAACATCTTAAACTAACAAAAAACTGTTTCCTACTAACAAAACGAGCGGTTGATACACAACTCGTTATTTACGCAAATTTTATTGTTACCTTGAAGAATTGATGTAGGTGTGCCAAATCAAATCTTTAGAGATAAAATAAAATAATATTCTTGTCTGAGAAAGTTTGCTTACACGCGTTGAAAAGTAGAACGCGTGTAAGCGAACGTTCGAAAGGAATCTTTACTATTTAAATTTGTGACCATGTCTGCGTTAAAAGGCTACATTTTAATCCTAGAAATTGCACTAGTTTAGTAAAAAAATCGCGGGAAAATCCAAGTCATAAAATATGTCCTTACATTTGTCTATACCTAATTTACTCACCACAAACACAGAAACCTTATACCTACCGAATAGTATCGATTTTTCCCACAAAATAATTATGAAATACATAGTCTTGTTGCTAAGAAACACAACCTAATTTCCTAAACCACTAGAGGCCTTGACAACTAAGCTAGGATAAAATATAAAAGAACTTAGAACCTATTCAACATGTATTCAACCTATTTTCAGACACTTTGATGTAATATTATACTTTTGTATAGGATTACCAAACAATGGTTACAATGTATAAGAAATAGACCATGTATTACAACATATGAAAAGTTCCCAGTTCTGGGAAAGATATGACAAAATTATTAGCAGACTTCTTATCTTTTTATATCTTCGACTTGTCTACAGTTTTATTTTTTTGTCTTTAGAAAAATAATTAGGGATTTTGACTGGCCTGTTGGTCGAGTGGTCAGTGACCCTGACTGCTAAACCGGAGGTCGGGGGTTCGATTCCCACCCAGGACAAATCTTTGTACGATGAGCATGATCATTTGTTCTGTGTCTGGGTGTAATTTGTCTATAATATGTATGTATTTAGAAATATATAAGAATGTTTATCAGTTGTCTGGTTGCCATAGCACAGGCTCTGCCTAGTATGGGATCGGATGACCGTGTGTGAGTTGTCCCAAGATATTATTATTATTATTATATCTTCGACTCGTCTATAGTTTTATTTTTTGTATTTAGAAAAATAATTAGGGTTTTTTTTAAGTCTGTTTATATGGTATTTTATGTCAAAATCGGATTGATCGCGTCTCCGAGGCCGGCTTAGTAATAGGTGGCGAGACGACCTAGGCGCTTATTTTAAGGGCTGGTTTGTGGTTCTGGAAAATAAGATCTGAAAGGATTTGGTGGAGGCCTTTGCACACAGTGGGTCAGCGTACGGACAAATTTATTTAATAGATTTTTAACTTTATCGCTGGAGAATTAGGTTCAAGGTTGATTGGTAAAATTTTACAGTTTCGAGTAGCCTAATGTGCTGGTGTCAGTAAATGAATAAAAAAAATTACAATAGTAGATATTGAGTTCGATCATAAGTGGGATATAATTAACAATTCTATCAAAATAAGAATCCAATACCAATTTTATGAGGGAGAACGAGTCCAAAATACGATGGACAAACAGTCTGCGGCGTTGTTGGATATGTTTGATACGCGTCATCAGATTTACCGCTCGTGAACATCAACCGCCTGATCTTCGTCACTCCTGGAGTTCACGTCTGCTGCGTGATCCTACCGCTTACCGCATCGCCTGCAATCAATTCTTGTTGTCGTCGATCTTCTGATGGTCTTACTCTGACCACTAGACTGTGTCCACGTGGTTACCCGTTTTAAGACTTAACTGTGCCTATTGAACTGCGTCAAGACTGGGAGCTGAGATGAGAGATCAAGCTCGAGAAACCCACCTCTGAAGTTAGTCGTAGTTTAAGTTCAGTGCAGCCTCTTCTGCCTTCCTAACCGTGACCTATCCTAGATATAGGGCAGTCTCTGAGCAGTGCAGTTCACTGCTGCTCCTTGAATCAACTTCTAACCAGCCATCCAATCGCTATATAATACAAAAGAGTGACGGCGTCTTCTGTGCATATTACGTGACAGCCACGCTGATACAGTATGTGATCCGGAGCACGGAGAAATCTGCGTATATAATTATGAATGATCACCCATCCGCGAGACGACCTCAGCAGCATTGCTTAACCTGAAAGATCGTGCGGCTGTTATTATTTAACCACAACATCCTACTTCCTACTATACGTATTCTATGTCAGAATGACATTCCAGGTATGTAAATTGTAGCGAAGCATTATTACCTTGCTAATATGATTTACTGAGTTAATCTAACACGCAATATCTGACTAATTGTCTGAACAGTTTGTACAATGCTTGAGGAATGACGGATATGTATGTGTATGTAAGTTATGTCTATGATTTACGGGCGTGTAGGTATAGCTGGTAATCTTGAGTAAGTTGAGATGTGAGATCAATAACAAACAATTTGCAGTATAAAGAACCTTGCTGCTTCCAAGTAAGGCTTCGAGATTTTTTTGGATTTTGCAATGAAATAAAGTTTTCGTTTATTTTTTTTTAAGTAAAACTACTACGACAACGCGTAATGACTTTCAAAACTAAAAAATGACAGCTGGGACCAGCAACTTGCTTTCCAAGGCACGTAGGAGTTTCCTGTCTCATGGTCATCCATCCACGGACCGGACTTGGCAAGCGCTGCTTAACCTTTACGATCAAACGGTGCGACTGTTATAACATATTTTATTTTATTTTATTTGATCCACGATATACCATCAATATATTACATAATGCATTAATATCAATTATTATTCTATCTTGTCTTTAACTTTCCAAATTCCGAATACAGATTTAAAATACTCTTTACAAGAAACTTAGATAAGCTCCACACAACCCTAAATAGGGTTTCAATTGATTGATCGTAGCTTAGAGAGTTGTTAAAACTTTTATCTTACGAAACAACATCAGTAAGAGCAGCTTGCTTAAATCACTATAATATTATAAAGGCGAAAGTTTGTGTGTGTGTGTATGTTTGTTACTTCTTCACGCGCAAACGGCTGGACCAATTTTGATAAAATTTGGTATGCAGGAAGCTGACACCTTGGTTTAACACATAGGCTTAGACTTTTTATTCCGGGAGTGTGTTCCCTTCGGATAATTTTCACGAGGAGTATCTAATAAACCGCGGGTAACACCGCGGGGCACAATATATGTGTGTACCTATTTTCATTCAGATAATAATAAGAAGCTGAAATACAGTAACCCAGTATTCCAAGCCAGTCGATTGGAGGTCCTTCTATCTTCCACTCGACCATTCATCATCTGCCTAGCCTTTTCCCAACTATATTCGGGTCGGCTTCCAGTCAAACCGGATTCAGCTGAATACCAGTATTTTAACCACTCGACCATTGATGCCAGTAAATTTAATGATTCGAAGTGGAGTCGGTGGACATGATAGGCTAAATATTTTTTTTTACTGAAGTTTTGGATTTTACATGTATTTTAGAAGGTATTTTCTTACAGAGTGACTGCTGTATTTTTGGTTGGCCTATTATTTCTTCGATAAACCAAACGCAAAATGAAGTCCCACATAACTTCAAAAATTCAAATCACGATCTCCATACATTTATCCGGAGTCCCAAACATCGGGTCTCGTGACAGGAACAAGTTGCGATTTTATCTCACACATACCGAACTGACGTCACATAAGTTAAGATCAGTTTACATTGGTTTAGTAAGTAGTTTGGTATAGATGGCTAAACTTCTTGGCCTCTAAAGTTCATGATGAGTGAGAGTTCAGCTAGTCGACAAGTTTCAGGGGAACGAAGTTCTAGCAAGATAGTACTTAGTGGTTACCATTATCGTGTCGATATGGACGGATTTTGATTAACAGTGACCGCACTATCCTAATCCGAACTAATATTATAAATGTGAAAGTGACTTTGCTGTGCAAGCCATCAAACTGACTTTCATATAGAGGTTTTCGGAAACGAAGTTGCGGTCAAAATGCGGTTATAAATGAGGAGTGTCTTTCCAAAAGAGGGACTGTATGTTATTTTATTTTTCAGAAAAACAAAAAAAAAACTAAATGTGAACTATGTGAAATGTAACGATTTTCTTGAAAAAACATTCTGTTTTGTTTTGAACACGCTTCTTCAAGTCCAATTTGCTAGGTGGATTATCCCTTTTTGCATTCGTTCAAAATGTATAATGATATATTTTACCACAAGTGAGAACCTCATATTACGTTGAAAAAATTATAAATTCGAAAATATCCCCTTTTGAAAAGATTGTCCTCAATCAAACTAAACAGCCACCTGACAAGCCGCCTCTTTCAATACTTAGAGAACAGAAGAAGACTAATCTGCTGGAACACAGCAGAAGAATTTTTTTTTAAGTTTGGGAAGTCATCAAATGACTTCTTCCGCTCTGGGTGGAGCGGAAGGGCGTGTCAGACTCTTAGTGACTAAAACCCATCCGTGTTCCTTCTAAAGCCCTTTGCGTTCCAGGGCCGCGGTGACTTTTCGAACAAATTCCGGAACCCTGTCAGACAGCCTTGGATACCACAACACGACGTAAATATATTGAGCTCCTACAAGAAACGAATGATAAACTGGGCCAGTTTTAATTTGTTCATCTCAAAAACAATCAGTAGAATGCTGTAGTAAAAGGACTGTATATTGACTACTAATTCACTTAGGGGACCTCGAACTCGCTTTTTTTAATCATAAATGGTGATAATATTAAATTTGGCTAAAAACTTTATGCCAATAGTTGGTCATTTACCAAAAAAGAAAATAAAGATGTTCTGAATAAACGTTTTGACAATAAAATACAATCGACTTCCGAAATTAAATTTATTTTAACCTTAACAGTGTTTTTTTTTTATTTGGAAGTCGATTGTATTTAATTGTAAAAAGTTTTTTATCGTAAAAAGGACATAAAGTGAAGATGTTTGTACATAAAAAAACAACCAAATTGATAACCTCCTCCTTTTTTGGAAGTCGGTTAAAATTGAGCGGACGGAGGAGTATGAAATTTAGCACAGTTAAAGTTTATATGGAGAAGGAGCGTAGAAAACTAATATATTTTTTGTAATAATGCAAATACATTAAATTCTTAAAAAAATATGGTCGAATTTCAACCGGCGACCACTCGTATTAGAAAAGAAATGGACGCTGTGGTCAGGGTAAAGCGAATAAACTATAGTAGTTATTGAATATACATACCTAATGCCTATTGATTACATGGTACTTTAGCTAATCACTTGAGTTTAATTAATTGTTATTCAAGAATTTGAGTTTACTTCACATTCCAAATATTAAAAAATAGAAAAAAATGTTACGTTAATCCAGTCCTCATGAAGTCGTTACAATAGAAACTTACGTTAATAAGTAAGAACCAAGTTAAGGCTTAAAAGTAGAAACAATCCCAAGTAAATAATCCGTATTACCGAGGTAAGCCAATTTTTAAAAACTTAAGAAAATGAAATGAAAGCTTAGCAAAACCAAACAATTTCTGTTGAACGAAGTTTTGTAAAGTCACGCAAAGAATTAATCTTGACTTTGAATGAAACAAGGCCCAATTTTTCTTTGGCCCAAATTATATTTTTAAAGGCTTTAGAATTTCACCTTCGAATCCTAAGTCATAAATTACCCTAGCCAGACCATTTTTTTTATGGTATTTAAAATTTAAATATAATGTCCTTAGTGGCTTTAGTCGCTCGATATATTTAACAAGGATCTAGTTTGACTGCCTTTCAAGTTTGTTCAAGTGAAAATTAATTCTCATTGCCTTACATTACGCTTTTGTTCTGGTTCTGTAACGTAATAAAGAACATCTTATTCGACATCGGCCACAAAGGCAACTTTCCTTGGTAATGTGCCGTAATATCCGAGTTATTAAACCAGCAATAGGTATTCCCTGAAATTGGATACTGTAACGTAACGCTGGATTAACTTTCGGGTGTTTTTGCCGGTTTAGATGGAGGTTATACGTAATTCATTGGATTTGGGTAGCGGATTGAATGACAGGGTTGATGGACACTGAGGTTTAAAGCCGAGGATTATAGCACAATATACAGACGAGCGACGGAGTAGTCCAGCCTCATCCCGCTGTCAAAATCAGGATCTTCTTGCTTAGCCACAGATATTTCCGTATTAAATGATATTATGGAGCCGTATGTTAGATACTTTCTCTTCGAAGAAATATTAATTTTCGCTATTATTACGAAAGATAGTTTATCTCGTATTAACATAATTATAAAGGTATGCGGTACAGAGAGTAAAGTCCCGCATACCTCCACTAAAAGAGGGAGGATCTTCCGACCAGACGGTTGTATTGTCTGGTGGGCAACTGCCCGATAGTTGATATTCGGACTGTTGTATATGTTCCAATTGCATGGAGAACTTTGCTTGTGCGATGCAAGATTTCGTTAGTAGTTCGCTGCTGGCAGAATCGATAGCGTTGCGGTTCGTTTTGTTGCCGGAAAAGGTTCACTTCGTTAGTTTTTCTTGTAGCGGCATTGATGCAGCTACATACATAAATCAATATATAGAATATTTGCTTTTGTAAAAATTACAGAATCGGATTGACACCCGTATCATGTAAAGGCCAAATAATATCACTGCCAGCCAGTTTATTGAGTAGAAACCTACTGTTTTAAGATAACGTAAAGCCTCAAGTTTTACGAAGTTGCCGATCAATCAATCTGCCTTTTCCCAAGGAGTTTCGGGGTTGGCTTTCAGTCTAACCGGATGCAGCTGAATCCCAATATTTACCATAGAGCGACTGCCAATCTGATCTCCATTACCCAGTAGCTGGGCAACACGGTACCCCTTTGTAAGACGGTTGTATTATTTTTTTTTCTTCGGAACCCATTGCGACTGCCAAAGATGTTCAAATGACCGCCGGGACCAATGACGTTACGAGCTTTCCGAGACACGGAAGACACTCGGTATATAATGGGTGGTCACCTCCTTCGGCGAGGGTCGCTTAACCTCAAAAATCGTCACATGTGGCTGGTTTTCTAAATCATGAACTCCTTACGAAATCTTCGATATCCTTGTAGAAGAATGTGTTGTATTTAAATGGGTTATTAATTAAAAATCTTAATCGTGTCACGAAACAGCTCCCACATTTGCCATCTATAAACGTGGTTGTTATTCCCTAATTGAGAAGCATTGTACTTCTGTAAGTCCATCACGAGCTGCACACACAGTGTCACCGCGGGGCACAATAAAGCCACGTTTCCACGAATTCATCGTCAATAATAACACGAATCTGCCACAAAGGGGTTGTTAATTGTTATATTTGTTTGGACTGGGGTTGAAGAGGGTTGGCCACTCGCTAGCTTAATTTATTTATTTGGAAGCCACTGTGAGGCCACTGAGTGATGGACTGTCAACGTGTCTGATTGCATACTAGAATAAATATTAAAGGTCATGAAAGGGTGGCTAAATATGTGATTTCCACTGACATTGGAGGGAACGGACGTTTGGAAAAGTGGTGAAGTGGTTACTGCGCGACAGGGAACGAAATATTTTTTTTTGTCCCAGAGATTATTCCGGTTAAGGAATTTTTTTGTACGTGGGATTTGTGTTTGTAAATATTCCCACGATGAAAGAAAAAAAACCTGGAAGGACTCTCATTTAAAAAGTAGACGAAATAAACATACCGAGTAAGTCGGTCCTTCTTCATCAGTATCATTACCGTTTTTTTTAAGGACGCAAAATCATTATGTAACTTTTTCCGCTCTGGGTGGAGTGGAAGGACGTGTCAGACTCTTACTGACTAAAACCCATCCGTGTTCCTTCTAAAGCCCTTTGCGTTCAAGGGCCGCAGTGACTCTTTCGAACAAATTCCGCAACCCTGCCGGGCTCTGGACCTAACGGGCCCCATCTCCTATGCTGACATCTCTTTGAGGTGCGCGTGGAACTCAACGCGCCATCGACCCGGGCCTGGTTGTGACCGGACAGCGAGCCACCCAACGCTCGCCGTCCGCAGGCCCGCGCCTACGGTGGCCGGGGATATCCCTGCGACTCCCGACGCCCGGGGCGTCTTTTTCTGTAGCAGCGTTTGGGACGAAGGCCTTGTCTCCTCCTCGCGCGGACCATCTCCTCCTTCGCTAGCATTACTGCTTCGCAGAAGGAGGTGACCGCTTCCCAAGCCTCCCCGCTAGTATCCTTTTACCTTACGAATGTATATTAAACACAATGTTCGTTCCATGTCTAACTAGACTCAGTCAGGCTGCAGGCAGGAGCGTCGTCAGATATTTTGTTTGCCATTACTTACACACTCCTATTTGTTTGTGTTTCTATTAATGGCAAAATAGTAAAACCATCGTTGAAGCATAATCGCCTCGTCTTCTTTCATTTTCACGATCGATCAAGACCAATGGCGGTGTATTTGGAATGTCAACAAATATAAAGGACTGCATCAGCGCAGTGGTTTGTTTGGCAACGATCGGATAACAAGAGGATAACACACATATTTTATCGATTGCAGGGATCCACATTCCCGTGTGGACCGGTGCATTGCGGTGTTGTGTTGTAGTGTGCTTTTGGTTTGGTTTGGTGTGCTGCCTTCCCTCTTTTAATAACGTAATGCAATTTTCTGTGTGTCCGTAAGGTAGTTAGGTTACAGTAGTAGACCTGCACAAGAGCATCATGATGATGCCATCATGATTCAAGGAACGTCGATAGTAGGGGGGCAGTTCTAGAATACTCTAGTATCCTGCATTGCATCTAAAACAGGAGCATATAGGACTAAGTTTCAATGACATAACCTACTGATTATATCTTTACCTTTTTAAAGGTGCCATCATGAAAAAATTGCAAAATTCTATATGTGACATGAATTTTCTTAAGTGGACTGTAGGTGACTGGGAATCTTGAATTTATCATATGAAATCTTGAATAATTACCTCAATATATGTGAACCCACTGCTAAGACACAGACGCTATCTCCGACAAATTAGGCTGAAATTGGTCTACAAAAGTATTTAGAAGTCCTACAAGTAAATAATTAATCAGTTCGATGAGGTCGTATCTTACTATATTAATGCCTCCGTCAAGAGACGAAGTGGATTGATAAAGCATTTCATTTCAGAATCCCTTTGTAGTTTACAAAAAAACCCACTTTTTCAAAATTTTCACTTACAAGAAAACTGCGTTAATATCATTACCGGTGAACACCAATTTCAGCAGAATAAATTTCTAAAAAAAACTTGAAATAGTCACACCATCTGAAGTTTAACAAACCCTACATTCTAAAAAAAAGTTGCTCAGAGAAAGAAGATTTTTGTTCCACAAATAATAAAAAAGAAACAACCAAATTACGAATGGTTTCTGCTTCCGTAGATTGTTGTTTCGTGAAAGGGAAAACCCGAAGAAAGGCAAAATGGTGCTAATGAGGATGCCACATTGCGTGCTGAGGTAGGTGTATGACACAAAGATGGAAGGAAAATATGCTTGGATACAATTATTATTGTTACAATAAGATTTTCATGGTGGACCTTACTAAAATGTGTTCTTGATTAATTTTATTTATTATAATAATAATAATATCATTTACTTATTTGCATAAAATGTGGTATAAATAGATGTTTAAATTAATATATTTATTACAAACTATAATAGAAGTTATGGGATGGAGATGATTAGTGCAGTTAATTTAATCATCACTTCTGCACCATCGGCATTATTATGATATTTCATAAAGGATAAAATGGTTGGTTTGGAGGTGAAAATATCTGGAAACTCGGATTGGATTATGAAAGTTCTGTAATAGGTAGCAAGCTACAGGATTAATGAGCAAAAAGTAAGTAGGTTTAAGACGCTGAGTGCCAACCACTCAGCTTTTTAAACGTATATAGCTCGGTTCCTATTTCGTCAGAATATTTGTCACTATTCTTGACTAGTTTCGAGTTTTTTTTTAATGTAATTGGAAAATTTATTTTTCATTTCGGTAACAGGATTTATAATAGTTTCTAAATATTTATTGTCGTATCGATGTCTCCACCTTCTATAAGATGTATTAAAAGAGTCTAATCGATCATTAAATGTAATGATTTAATGAATGATTCATCAACCGTAAAACTCAAAGTTTTGCAGTTGATGAATTTAAGTACAATTACCCCAATTTAATGCAACACAATACACATGAAATAGGTTATCATAAAAATAAAACTCGAAAGCTTTATAGTTTCCGTAGCAAAATAAAAAAAAATCGAGTACACACAGATTAACTCTTCACAGCCAGGAAAATACCTGCATTGAATACAGATTTAGTGCTCACAGAACAATTGAAAAAAATAAAACAAAAGAACGAAACAACTCACAAAACGTCGCACTGTCAAAAGTACACGGATTAATTTAAATATTATATTATATTCCTACTCGTTAAATATTATGAGTGGCAATAAAGCTAGATAAGCTTTTATTATAAACCAAGTTGCCTGGCACATCGCAATTTACAAGTGTCTGGAGTGCACAAAACGCACATAAGTAAACCCACAGAGCAACGAAACTCCTTGGCGGCCATTGCTTGAGACAAAAATGTCAAAAACAAGCTAATCGTGACAGTGAGTGTCACCGTTTACTTATAGAAATTGACAGCCCGTAATGGTGCTGGCGATGTAATAGCTGTGACAACTAAAACTTGTTTTCAACGCAATAAGGAACTTGACTATTATAAAAAATCCTAAGTGAACTAATACTACTTTGAAAGATGTTATTGAAATAGCACGATTTGTGAAAAAAACAAATAAAATTGGTGAAAAAATTTAGTAGTCCGACGCTTTTAATTTTATTCGTCTATCTTTGTCATGCAAAATGTAATTTGTATTAGATGGTGCAAATTCATCATGGCGTGTCTTGCGAGTGACGTCACACGCCATTAGTGCAGTTTCGAAAACGATCACAACTCCGCCATTTTTTTATATTTAAAAAAATATATATTTTTGGATAGTTATGAGATCTGTAATAAAAATGCAATAAAATAAAATACTTATCATCAATGGCGTCTACAGAGGCTGTCGGCACGGCATTCCTTGCTCTATAACTAAACCGAACCGCGTTGGCAACCAGCCTTGAGAGATTTACCTCCAGCTTTATTAGAAAAGGCATTCCTTTTAAAGTGAGTACTTAATAGTTTTTATAAACCACTCGGCTACTGGGTTCTAAAGTTTATCTTTAACTGGGAGAGACGTTCCTGGTCTTGACAGAGCAAATTCGCCGACTGATAGATTTAAGCCGTCGTTTTTGCTGACGTGAAAATTGTTTGAATTTTCCTAGTTAAATTATGCAAGGTTTATTGACTTCTGGTGTTTGAATTTGTTTTCTCCTTTGTGTTTTTGTAGAAGTTTGTTGGTCTTGTGAAAGTACAGTTGTAGACATAGAGATGTCGGATTATGTTTATTTTCTTTCTATTCTATTTTTTTTAATTTATCTACAATTCAATCTAGAGTTCAAAAGAACTATTTGGTTTGTCTTCAAGAATATTTTCTCTTTTTTGTGGTTCCACGTCTAAGTGAATTACTTTCCATTATTCGGTTTCAATACCTAACAATTTGTAAGAAAACCATGTTAACGGAAATACAAACTTCGCTTCCGTAATAAAAAAGTTTCTGATGATAATTTTGTGATGCAAAATAAAATTAAGTAAAAAAGTTAACGTCACTCACAGGACCAAGCTGTCATTTTGGTCGTGTCTAATAAAATTTCTATAAGCAGAGCATCCAATCAACGGTGTTTTGTGTTATGACGTAGTTTTGTAAGTATGTGTTGCAGCTTTACTTGTATCGTGGTTGGAGAGGAAGCGTAAATAAAGTCACCGTGTTTAGGATAACGTTTATTGGTTGATTATTGCATCGGGCATAGAGATACTTCATATAATACGTTATAAAGAACACTAGTTATTGTCACGGCGTCGGGCAGACGAGTGGCTGCTCTACTTTATGTGCGGGGAGCGTTGTATTTTGCCCTGCCAGCATTATTACATCTAGTCCCTACAGTATATTATCTGAGAACCTGATCGGATGGTTTTTCCTAGCAACCTGTTAGGCTTAAACATTTTATTTAAATTGTATAGTACCTTAAGAACCTGTATACCTAGAATATTTTATCCATAAGACAGTTAGCATTTGACAGGTAGTGTAATAAATAATAAAAAGGTAGTGTAATAGACGAATAACTAAATTATGTAATTTAGTCATTCGTCTGTTACACGTCTAGTCTATATTATAATTATATATAATTAAAGAATTAGTAAATTATATCTGAGCAAATTATTTATTTATTTACCTACTCATAAGTACTCACAGAAAACTTATAAAAAAGAGAAGAGTACTAGGTACTGGTTGATAGTTCTGTGAACAAAATGTTTCCAAAATAAATGATATTACAAAAGCCATTTAGGAATCTCGCAAAATATTATTTATCAGAACATTATTTCTCCATCTTCATAGAGACAGAAATTGGCCGTTTTGCGAAAACGTTCCTTATGTATGATACAACGATGAAATAATTTAAATATTCGTTTTACTTAATACCTTCTCCTTATAAAAGCATCTGTTGGAAACATTTTATAATACCTATCTCATTGTGGTCTAGACTGAGACCTGTCTTCAGTAACTAAAGTGGATTTAATGCCTTCACAACGCGAGACAACTTTAAATTAAATATTTACTTATATTACCATTTTAAATAAAATGTATAGCAATTTCTCTTAACATTTTTCGCTTCATTTAGTTATTTTTAAAGTCTATCGTTTTGATGGACGATGAATGGTCGTCGAACAAAAAAATATCTCTTTAAGAATGCGATCAGGCTATGAAAAGAAATAAAACTTTAAAATAAAATTAATAAAAAGAAAAGATGAACAAGAATAAAGACGTAAACTTAAAAAAGGTGTCTATAGAAGTTGTTTACAAATGTATTATTGTTTACAAATTAATAAAAGTACAAGCAGGTACCTAGAAATCATTAATATTGTCTGCTATTTAATTATTCGAAATTTAAAAAAAAACATCGTTAAAAAAATCGCCCGAACCATCGTTTCTGGATCTTGAATAAGTTACGAGGAAAAATTTAATTAAAAAGATTTCTTGTCTGCACGAAAACAGTGAAAATACTTAGGGGAATTAATAATGTTTGGAAACCGGAGACGCCGTGTTTCTTTTTCATTAAGGACTACTATCAATTTTCTAGGAAATTCAGATCTCAGAAAAGACAAAAACAGTTAATTCATTGAGATTTTTATGGAGAAAAAGGTAAGCTAAAGAATGAACTGGGGATAAATTTATGCGGAGTGTCAAAAACAATTCGATCACTGTGTTTTTGTGAATCAGCTTTTTATTTCGTTGACGGAAATCAGAAGAGTTCTTCAAGGTATTAGATATTTGAGGTCAATTTGAGGAAAAGTACGGATTTTTGTCACATGACATTATTTTCCTCGTATTGTTTGTAATCTAGCAGCCTAAATTACATTATACTTACCCGAATTCATGTGACCGATTCAGTTTTTCGTGAAATGAGTTAACGGTTAGTCGACTCTTCACGTGACCAGAGGGCTGGCCTTTTCTTTGGCCAACGAATCAGCATTGCCATTTAACATGGCAATGCGGCCAGTGTTCTAGGTATTTTTCCCGTTGACAGCGATGTGGACGAATTTTTCAATGCCCTGTGAGTTCTTCCCCTCCCTTATTTACTCCGCTTGTATATTTTCTACTAGCTCGTATATAGTATCTATAAGCTTTTATGCATTTGTAAATATTGCCTGAAAGTTACATTCAGTAAATAAATACCTTGTGATCGATTGCATTTTCTTTCATTTTGTTATTTCAATAGTATTCATTACGTTTTTTGACATGATCGAACAGACGAATTTGTAAACATATGAAGCAATGGATTTGAGAATCCTTTAGATTTTGAGAGAATTTGTTATTTTATGTTACGCGATTGAAGTACTAGATTCGATGCCCAACTAATATGTTTGTCATAAATCTGTTTATATATTTAGATTAATAATCAATACGATATTATACAAGGCTGGCCACTTATGATGTGGGACTTAAATATATATCTAGTGAAACTTATACTGTAGAGGCACCTGTGTCAAACCCTTCGGGGAGTACCTATAGACGTGATGTTATGTAATGTAAATATTATAGTAAACCATATAAATGCCACCGGATTATTTCGAACACCGTCAGATTGTAATAAAGGTTTATTGAATTACTAGCACTTCACCCGCGACTTCGTCTGCACAGATTTAGAACAAAGAAAATGTACATATGTATTAGAAATTCAATAAGAATTTGTACCAAGTTTCAAGTATAAGGAACCTTAGGAATAAGATTTTTCATACAAAATTCCCTATTTCACCCCTCTACAGGGGGAGTTTCCTAAAATCCTTTCTTAGGCAAGTACCTTTCGAGATTTCGTGATTAATCAGTAAGTGACCATTCGCTTTTAAATATAAATATATATGTCGCCTCCTAATTGCAAAAACAGTAAGACTGTTATAAATCTTGATTAGTTTATTAACTCTGAATATATTATGAAAGCTCATTTTAAGTAGTTATAATAAATCTCCTCCAAATTCAATAATTTCCAACATATCCGTGTCATCTTAAGCGATGTAATAGATACCTACGGCGTCTCCAATAACCCAGTACATCATCATCATCATATCAGCCGAAAGACGTCCACTGCTGGACATAGGCCTCCCCCAAGTGTCGCCACAACAACCGGTCCTGTGCGTCTCGCATCCATCGGCTACCCACGACCCTCACCAGGTCATTGGTCCACCTTGTGGGAGGCCTTTCAACGCTGCGTCTTCCGGTACGCGGTCGCCACTCCAGAACTTTTCGGCACCATGGACCATCTGTCCTGCGAGCAATGTACTCTGCCCACTGCCATTTCAGTTTGGCAATCCTTCGGGTTATGTCGGTAACCTTGGTTCTCTTGCGGATATTGTCATTCCTGATTCGATCACGAAGGAAACTCCGAGCATTGCCCTCTCCATTGCTCTTTGGGTGACTTTAAGCCTTCTGATGAGGCCCATTGTGAGCGACCACGTTTCAGTTCCATATGTCATCACCGGCAACACGCACTGGTCGTAGACTTTTGTCTTGAGACACTGTGGTATATGAGACGAGACGATACCACGCAGCTACCCAGTACATATATACCTTTATTGATCACAAATTTCTAAGTGCTTTACCTTCGAATTATTAAATAGATGTCAGTAGTAATAATTACATCATCGCTACGAGAATATTTAATTTATGCTTACGTATGTATCGCGCGTATATGACATAATATATGGCGTCTAAAGGCAATATCACTCAAGATAATCGTCATTCAACCACGCCGTGACGGAAACGTGCTTACGTAGGAACCTGCTTGCTTAGGTAACTAAGGTATGAAGTCAATGTTACATGCCTACTTCATTTGGTTTAATGTGTGAGAAACATGAAAAAGAAAGGTGCGAATGGAATTAGTTTTAAAACAGGAATAAAATTAGATTAAAATGTTTTAGTAGTGAAAACTGTGAAGTGTACAAACTTTTGTGGTATTTTTTTTTTTAGTTGCTCTCAATTTAGAACCATTCCAAACCATCCCATATTCCATTCCATATTGCATCAGAAGCATAATAAGCAAGAAGCATAAGAGTTCTTGAAGAAGACGAAGAATATAGCTGTACGTTATTGATTACCAACAAAAATAACCATGAAACTTTCACACAACGATGTGTGATATCTGTCAGTAAATGAATGTGAGTTTACGATTATTTATTTCATTCAATGGGTAGTCGCAACACTCAAGTAACTTACTACATAAACATGCAAAGTAACCCTTCTACAATAAAAAAAATCTACCGCCATAATATCCAAAGGAATGATAGACCCAAAGAGATAGAAAAGCAAAAAGCGATGTGACACGAATGTGAGAAAAATCGCAATATCATTTAGTTGCCGCAGTGTAGGGAAGTTTTTCCCCGTCACAGATGCATGTGATAAACGAGCGACCTCTCAAGATTTGCTCGGGTGTCACTTCAATACGCTTACTTCTATTATGTTACTTTGACTCCGCTTATGAGAGTCGCGAGTCTAAGAACCCTTTTTAGATTTTGTATTAAGGGTTCCTATTTTATTTGAGAAAAAGATAAAGAAGAAAAAGTTATTTCTATACCTTCCCAGTTTTAGGTAAATGTGTGTAATGGATAGTTTACACAGTGCTAGCTAGCCTGCCGAGTAGCAGCAGTGCAGTAACTCGCATCGTTTGGACGTATCTTACGTGTTACTGGCACGAGCGAGTTGGATAGTAGCTCGTATCCGAGTTACTTCAACATTTTGGTTTTCACTCGCCTGCCCGCCGACAGTAACTCGCACATGGCAGCAGCTCGGATATCACGCGCATCGTTCGGACGCGTTCGGCAGTAACTCGCAGTGCTAGCCAGGCAGTTGCGAGCGGAATCTGTATTTTTTGTGTGCTGCGACTAGTAAGAGACTGGGCAGCTACTATCAACTTGCGCTAATGTGAGCCGAGCTACTGGCATACGAGTAGACGAACCGAGTAACTGTCTACTGACTAGTCAGCAGCTCGCACTGTGTAAACTAGCCGTTAGACCCAGTTCCCGGAACGAAAATTTTCGCAAAACAACTGTAACTAATTGTCAAATGGGCAACAACAACCACTCAACAACAACAACTAATCACTTGACTCGTGATTTAATTTATAACGCGTCGATAATTTATTTCCAAATAGCGTGGGTAAGCAAACCATGAACAATTTCATTTAGAACTTGGTTTACCGGCTTTGCCCTCTGAAATCTTGAATCTCCAAATTTAATACAAAGCCTAGTCGTGTACCAAGTTTCGTCGTTTCGTTCAGCCGTTGACATGTGATTGACTAACAAACATGGCTTTTTCACATTTATACCTAACATTGTAGTTGGATCTTTAACTGGGTCACATTTTCAATTTCCTTTAAATACCGACGTCAATACCACAGCATAAAGATTAGTCATAACTCCATTGTTGCTAAAGATACTGATTGTGACATCACGAAAACGCTTACTCGCATGGTGACAAGCTATTATTTTTCTTTTAATATGTCTTTGTCAGTGAGTAAACTGCGTTATCAAGAAAAAGAGGAAAAAATATCCAGCGAACAATTTTTTTTTTGTCAGTCCAACTATGTTTAATACTATTCAAATATTTTCCAAGGTTTTCTTCCATGTACAATAGATCTCGCTACGTTTAATGAGATCTGAGATTGTTACCAGTCTATAGAACCGAGCGGCCCGTATTTTGCCGACTTCATATTTTGTCTACGGAAAAATACATTTTATTAACAAAGAAAGGGAAATGAAAGCAAAATTTGGACGTTACTACAAATAGAAATGGACTTAATTGTGCTTCAAATCAAATTAACAGGAAAAATACTTAATAAACGAAAATGGAGTAATAACTCAAAATTACTAACAGAAAGGAAATACCATTGACAATATGAGCAAAATTCCCCGAATATTCAATTGAATTGCGAATTGAATAGAGATCTTTTATCAAAGTTAGCTCCATAACATTGATCTACTAACCATTTAATTAGTAAGTTGAGTAAGTTGAAATGGAATCCATTTCTGGACGTGATTTTATAAATGTGCAGTCGGAAGTCGGAGTTTAGAAACACGTAGGTAAAACGAGGAATTTAAATTTATATGGATGTTTTACGGTTACGACGTCGCCCCTCACCGCAGGTCAGGTAGGACCCAGAGGGTTGTGAGTTAGTATGGAAATTCTAACAAATCACAGCGTTTTTCGCAGCAACACAGAATTTGTCGCAACCCACGCGTGTTAAGGTAAGGTCTTGATGGACGCGACTAAACGGATTTGGGTGCGTGAAATTTGTCGCTGTTACGTCACTTTAGCTTAGAGAAATTGAATTTTTTTTCGGGTGTACGTATCCTACCGTACTATCTATTTCAACTGGAGGAAGTTTGAAGCCAAAACTCGTTTACAATTTTTAAAGAAGCAATAATCATAAATAATAAAATTACGCTTTTTCCGGGCCCTACATGGGCCCGACATAGATCAATAAAATTAGCGTCCGTAGACTGGCTGCGCTTCGGTGATCTCTTTGGAGAAACCGAAGGTTTTGTCTGTGCAATTATAGACGAAGTGATCATGAAGAATAACTACTGGAGATTTATTGTGAAGGACGTTACGGTTGACAAATGTCGGGCATGACACCTTCCGGGAGAATGAATTCGCCACATTGTCTCTGGTTGTTCTCGTCTAGCTAACGGAGATTACTTGCATAGGCACAAGCTTGTAGCTAGGATTATCCATCAACAACTTGCTCTGAAATACTCTCTTGTGCAATTGGAGGTGCCGTACTACAGGTATGCGCCCGACCCAGTTATGGCAATATCACATTGTACTGGGATCGGTCCATCACCACTAACTACTACTACTACTACTATTGTTGCCAATAATAAGCCTGGTATCGTGGTGGTGGAACAAATCGAGAGGCGTGCAATGATTTTGTCGGTTATGTCTACCCGTTCCGCATGACAATAACCTCGTGAAAGCCGAGAAAGATAAGCAAATCAAATATTTTGACTTGGCTCGCGAGGTTGTCGACATGTGGGATGTGGATTTGGCAATCATTGTACCAATAGTCATGTCAGCCAATGGCTTAATAGCCAATAGCCTTTTTTTTAAGTGAAAGCTCCTTTAGCGGCGTTGTGCACTTTTGGGATGGGTAAAAAACGTTAAACTCGCGTCAGGACACGTGACCTGATCGAAAATTCGTAAGACGGAGAAAGTTCTGAAGTGTTCAGTTTTTAATGTATTATAAATTGTCATGTTTGTGTACGATAGCGCAATAAATGAATATTGTATTTTACCACATAAACGATAATACTTTTATACCTTTTATACGGATAATTAAAGCAATTCGTGCGAAATTATTTCCTAACCATTCCAAAATATCAAAAATGCACAACGTTAATGCTTAAGTTTTCACTTCTGCCGGCACTCCCGGAGTGAGACTCGTTGTTTTTTTTTTTGATCCCGGGGGAAAATCCTCATGGATGTCCTCTCTTCTCTCAGTCTGTCAGACTCTTACTGACTAAAACCACCCCGGTGTTCCATCTCCCACCTACGCCCGGGATCGCGGGAACAGATGCGCCTTCCGTTATGCGGGCCACCTCGCGTCAGCTTAGGGAGCGAGGTGTTTGACTCCCCCCGCTACGTCGAAGAAGGGCGCACGGGAACGCCACGCGCCGCCACCTCGGGTCTGGATAATGGGGGGCGACGGACATCCCCAAGTCCGCCACCCCTGGACTTAGTTAGGGGGGCCGGAAGAGGGCAGCGTAAGCGCAGGAGGGGCTTCCGACGCCCGCGCCTGCTGCGGGCCGGGAGAGCGGTCGAGATCTCCCTCTCCCTAACCGCAGCCTCCTTCTGCGCGATAACTGTTTTGCAGGAGACCACCACGACCCAAGACTCCTCGCCGCCGACCATAGAACGGATTAAGGCCGGCAACGAGAGGTCTCTGCCTACCACAGAGATGTGGGCACGGCGCGGCTCCTCCCAAGCGGCACACTCTGCCAGCGTATGCCGCGCCGTGTCCTCCCGACAGTCGATGCAGTGGTGACACCGAGCGTCCGGCTCCCTGCCTATGCGACACAAGAACCTCCCGAAGCAGTCATGCCTCGAGAGGACTTGCGTCGCACGAAATGACAGGGAGCTGTGCCTTCTCCCGAGCCACAGGTCGAGCACGGGCCAGATCGTTAGGCAGCTGGATCAAGGGCTTAATTCAAAAAGCGATACTTCTGGACAGGGCTCGTATTTTTAGGAAGTTCCTCTCTCTGGAGCCCTGACCACCGTAGCTTGTACCCTTTTCGGTAAATTTGTAAATGTTCTTTTTATTATTTATATTGAATAGTTTAAAAATATAGTTTATTTGTATAATTAATGAATTAACGAGATTTAAAAAATAATTAAAAGCAATTTTCCCTCCTCCAAAACAATATTTACGATTAAAAATCGCTTTTAAAACCAAATTGTGGCAACTATACTCCAATCAAATTCTTCGCAAGCCGCAATCGTTTCGTCGCGCCAAAAGACCTATCTTTATCGATTTCGTTTTAAATGAAACCCGAGTTTCGTGTGGTTAATTTATTTGTGTGATACGTGAAACGAACGTTTCACTGGGCCCGCGTTCATTTATCTTATTCACTTTACACAAGGGCATGACTCGGCCCAGTTTTACATTTTAATTTGGCCCGCGATTTAATATGTTGCTACAATCATGCCGACTGCGTGCGTACATGACGATTTTTCACGAGAGTTTAATATAAGCAGGCGACGCTACACATAAAGAGTAAAAATATTTTTTCTGAACTTATTTTACTCTGGATGTTATGTGATGTTTTAATTTATGAGTTGATAAATTTGTGGCTGAAAGATGTTTTCATGTTAATGTGTAGCTAAATGATACGGGGGCCTTATTCGGGAATCTAAAAATGTAATTTACACAGGGAATGCAAATTTCATACATTTGATGGAAAATTGTCATCATTTACAGGATCTTGCAGAAGTGCAACATCCTGTAAATGCTAATTGACTGACCTGAGGTTTGACTAGGCAAAAAAGGAGCACCACGCTTCGGTGTTTGACTATAACATATTTAATATTTATTGGTGGCGCGTGTATCGGATCATTCAGTTCCCTTCAAAATATTTGAGCTGAATGGTGCTGATGCACGCGTCATGTTCGTGAACGGGCGCCGTCAGTGAAGACTGGTCATCCCTTGGTTGCCACTGCCTCATTTTAATATTTCATACTATAAATTGTTTTTTCTTTCTTTACATTGTTCTCATATATAGAAGCAACAAGGTTAATGTAACCAGGATTTTTGTAAACATAAAATGATTTAAAAGAGTGTCCGTGGAGTTTCTTGCACGTTCTTCTCCATAGAGATCTACGCTTTGGAACGTGCAAATAGCTTCATTTTTTTTGACGGACTGACTTTGACATTTGAAAAGTACCTGATAATGGTTTATTTGAAATAAATGCTTTGACTTTGACTTTGATTAACTTGCAGTGCCTACAACGACTGTCGTGGATTGATGACACCTAGCATTGAAAGCGGCTTGCGGAGCCTCTGCGAGTTTGCTTCGACCCTTCATACGCCTTCCACAGCTACTGGTTCCGAAATTACAAACGACATTCATTAAATAACTAATTAGCTTTTAAATTTTAGTACCAAAACAAATCAGTAGGTAAATAGTTACCTCATAGGATCAATTCGATCATAGGATCAAACTCAAGATTAATTTTCCACTACAACTAACTATACTAGCAGTTTCTACAACGGAGCACCAAAGTTACCTAGGTAATTTGGTACTCCCAAGAAAATACCTTATTATTAACAAATGCGATATTTATTTCTTCGGCAGTCGAACTTTCCCGAGGTATCCGTGTTGTGGCAGCAGTTTCGGGTTAATTTCACGTTAGTCTTAAGCGGTTTACTTTGCGGATACGGTGCGCAAGCTGGTATTTATATCCCAACTCCTTAATGATCTTTGTATTACCTAGAGCAGTACAGAACGTCTTGAAAATAGTTTCTTCGTTTTTTTTGTTGGTTTGTTCGTTTTCTGAATAAACTAGTTTTGAATATGGAAAATCTGTGCTGCTTCTGTTTTGTATTGTTGTGGTTTGGGTAAAAGGAGTTTTCATTTGTATTTTGGAAGAAATACAAATGCAAGGCTCACGTTTTCACAATATAGTCCTATTTGTTATGCTTTTACATAATAAACCTATAAAATCCTTCAACCGTCTTGACAAACTTATTTTTTGAACCTGGGAGCTATTCTAAATTTTATTTTTTTCTTACTGCCTAAATGAAAACAATTCATAAGCAAAACGACAAAATTTCAACTGAACTTGCAAGAAAACCCGCAACTTGACACATTTACTCTCAAACAGTAGTTGAGTGAAACCAAAAGTAGCTAAAGTTTTTGCTCAAGCGCACCGCACTGGCCCATTAGGCTTGTTCGAAAAGAAAAGACTGTCAAAGACTCCACTCAGGAACGAAAAGCAAATAAGTAATTTTGCACATGACATCGTGCAATCCCAAAGTGGTTTTCGCCTTTGGACCATGACCGAAAAAAACACGATAGTATTTTTTTTTTATGTTAGTTGTTGATTACCTTTGACAGTGGCGTAAGCAATGATCAACGATGGAGGCACGCTTTCCTAGAAGTAACTTATTCACCCTTGATTTAGGTAATTATATATCTGACTGGCTCCAGTTCCATGTTTTTAACCGATTATAGACAGATTTGTAAAAATATTTTTTTGGTCGAAAGAAATTTATTCCGAAATGGTTCCATAAATAATAATTTCGTTAAGAACTTCGCAGATCGACAGTTAAATTGATATAGACTGGACAATTAAATAGATTTTTTGGGAGGTAGCACTAAAAAGTGAAACGTAAAATACTTTTTACAAAAAAATACAACCGACTTCTAAAGAATTGTATTTTTTTGGAACAAAGTTTTCTAAAGCCCTAATTCCTCAAAATTACTTTGCATTTACTCTCATTTTAATGAATTGAAGTAACGTTGTGTTTATTTCAAAGAGTACCTTTGTAAACTTGTATCTCTTTATTCGTTCATTCTTAGAACATTCCTTTTCGGAAAGAAAGACGGTGAACATAAAAGTAAATATTTGTTATTTAATCTCAGTTGCTCTGGACTTAAGTGTGCGGTACCCACTTTTATTTTTCAAAGAGGTAGGTAAATTGTGAGAGCTTTTCAATGATCAAATATTACGAAAGAAGGTTCATTTTCTCTTTGATTTTCATTCCTTTACTCGTATATGTTGATTATGGTCTAAAATTAGCTTACTTCTAAAATGGCAAATATATTTTCTTTTTCAGATTTCGTACTGTTTTTTTTTTAGTTTGGGAAATCATCAAATGACTTCTTCCGCTCTGGATGGAGCAGAAGCGCGTGTCAGACTCTTACTGACTAAAATCCATCCGTGTTCCTTCTAAAAACCTTTGCGTTCCAGGGTCGGGGTGACTCTTTCGAAGAAATTCCGCAACCCCGGCAGGCTCTGGCCCGTCGATGTCCTATGCTGACATCTCTCAGATTGCGTACTTACAACTCATTTAGCACAAGGTTCTTCTAAACATAGTAATTAATCAATATTCACATTGAATATATCATCATCGTCTGCCAAGCCTTGTCCCAACTACATTGGGGTCGGCTTCCAGTCAAACTAGATTCAGCTGAATATAATTATTTTACGTAGTCCGACTGCATGACAACCTAGTGACCGGATACCTCGATGCGCCTTCATGAGACTGGTGTCAGCCGGTCGATCGAAGTGAAGTGATCACGAGGTGAGCTGTCAATCCGTATAATCAAGATGGAATGACAGCTCACTCCGTGATCACGTGACATCTTGATTGTATGAATTGACAGCTCACCTCGTGATCACTTCACCCAATCCTTCACTTCGATATGCTTACAGAATCAAACGGCAGATTTTCTAAATATTGCCTACCCATAACGACTGTCAATGGTGTTCAAATGACAGCAGGATCTAACGGCTTAGCGTGCTTTCCGAAGCACGGTGGAAAGTCGGTATGTAACGGATGGCTTAACCTTGAAGTTCAACCCGTGTAGCTGTTATTATTAACAAAATAAAATGGACTTCCAAAATATCCAGGTGTGACATTTTCCACGCAAAAAACATACAAATTAAAACCTATTTTAATCCCATTCTTTGCACTGTCCGCTCGCGATTAAACGATTACTGTAATCCTTATAATTGATGGTTATAATCGGCATGCCCAGGCACTGGATTGATTATAAAATTATACAAAAAATATGCATATTAAATAACGGGAAAAATCTTTCTGAACCCACATGTACATTCAGGGACAAATATACGTACACATCTAACTTTCGAAAGTCCTGTTTTCCTAAACTGAGTGGAGGCTTATATTCCAGCAGTAGGAACATTTTAGACTACAATACTGTATCTGCTTTAGCAACCTAGACTCAGATTAAAACGGTTATAGTTCTGAACTAAGAAAAGTGATTCATAATTTTATTATGATCTTAATTTTAGTTTTTTTTTTTAGAAAAATTACTAATTGTTTAAATTTACCTAAATAGTTAACCTATCCTCTTCTAGCCGAGCTAGGTGCACTCCTGAATAGAAAAGGTACTCGGTACTAGCCGAGGAAACCTCAGCTTCAGCATTATTCGTTCATATTTTTGTCCTCAACTGTACCTGCGAATACTGAAAGCGTGTCGTCAAATAAATCATTTGTGTTTTTTACCAAAGAGTTTACAGGTACCTTGGTTGGTTTGTACCTTACCTTTTTCCAACCCTTGTTGTTTTTCACCCTCCATTTTCGAGTGTTTTACCTCTTTAATCAAAAGTTGCGCGGTGATTACGCCGGAGTCATTGTTTTACGAAAGCAGGAGAACCATGGCGCGTGTGTATGTTAATTATTGTGTTTTTCATGTTACGACACATTTAACTTTGTGTGGTCGACCTTTCATATGTTGCTTCGGATACTTGTATGTTTATTTGGTGTCAGCTGAAAGAAAACAATGCCTATATTATATTTACGGAACACAGATTTTTGCTGTTCCCAAGAGACATAGATAGTTGTGTATAGAGCCATGGCTGTATATGGTAGAGATGATCATCCACATTTTTTACTTCTTTTAATTTCTCAACCTTAACTAATGATAATTAAGTAGGTAAATAGGTAGTATGTATGTAGAACGGCTTAGTATTAAACTAAGCCGTCCTACATACATACATATGTCACCGGAAAATTGCAGACATCGCAAGATTGTATTAAATCTTAATTAAATTATTATTTCTCGATATATTATGAATAAATCGTTTTGTTTACAATACATCCCATTCAAATTCAATAGTTTCCAATATAACCATGTCTTTTTAAGAAAACATAGTTTAGATTCACGCGATATTTGGCAATCTTACGGCGTTTGCAATTTTCCGGTGACATATATGTATATTACAGTTGCAGCATCTTTACAATCCCCACCGAGAGTGTCCCCACGTTGCCGTCGTGGTGGGGCTTGCGTGTCTCGGTGATCTTAGAGCTCTGCCGGTAGAGTTACTCATGCCGGAAAGGTCCAAGTGAGAGATCAGACAAAGTGGGACACACACACGCGAGGGGCACACCGTTCGGAGACTTGAGCAGTTTTCAGGTTTTCGGACGGTGTGCATTTCATTGGAGGAATCTTGCTCACTGCTTTCTGGTACGCGTCTGCTCATCAGACGTGATTGTGAGGGCAGTGAGCAAATAGTGGGAGGTGTAGTAAGTTGGGAGATAGGGACCACACCCTTTAAAAGGAACAATTCAGCAAATGAACAAGACAACCGGAACAGAATTACCCCAGGGCGGTACCAGCAGCTCTGCTGCTGGAGAATCCGCCACGCTCCCTTTGGGAGCGTCAAGCCCCTCGTATTCTGGGGGGGGCAACGTTTGTCTTCCGTCTGCCAGTGGCAACAAGAGCCGAGGAGGCTCCCGATCAGCGTCCTTTGAGGACCTGATCCAAAATAATTTTAAATCGCCTGAAAAGGTGTCGGGCGGGCGTGGCAGTAAAACGCCCTCCAAACTTTGGAGGAAGAGCTCGCTGGTTCGTCGAGGAGATGCGGATTCTGACTCAGGATCCGCATCGGGCGTAAGCGTCAACTCAGCGAGCTCTAAGCGGAAGGGATTGGAGGCTGCTGCGGAGAACTCAAAGTTCTTCCGCAAGCGCCCCAGACCGGAGGATGACCAAGGGTCGTCCTCCAACGAAGAATTAGCCTCGGCCCGAAAAATCCCCACCAGTAGGCGGGGTAAGGGCCGAGAAGGAGGTAGAGGGAGGGGTCTCGCCTCCCAGGAGGCTGCCCAGCGAGCCGTCAAGCTTGCGGAGGGGGGGCGCCAAACTGGAGTGACCGGTCGAAGGGCTCTCCTTTCGGCGTCTTCCGGCGGTGAGCTGGACACTGCCGGCGGCTCCAATAGGGAGCGCCAGGTCAGTTTTGTGAAGGCCGTGGAGGCCGCGGTCCGCGATGTGGCCTTGAAGAGGACCCAGGCCTCTAAAAACAAGGCTATAAGCGCAGCGTCGGCCTCCATTCTGGCGGCAGCGGAGGCCAACTTCAGCGGGCCCCCGTCGGACGAAATGTCCAAGATGCGAGCGGAGGTCACCCGCTTAGCGGCCGCCACGGAGCTTCTTCAAAAAGAAAATGAGAAGCTCCGAGCAAACCTGGCCGGGCTCCGAGGAGTCGGCTCAAAGGAGGCACCTCAAGGAGGTTGTAAGTGCGGGCCAAGCCAGACTGTGCCTAAGGAGGACCAGCTCCTTATTCTGGTGCGGCAAGAGCTGGCTGCCTTCCAGGAGCGGTTCCAGTTACGGTTCACCACCCTGGAGGGTATGGTTCGCGTCCCCCGCTAGCGGCGAGCCAGACGGCCCCGGGCCAGAAGAAGGCGGCCACGTATGCAGCCGCCGTGGCTGCCAAGCCGGGGTCGTCCGAAAAGGCTATCCAAGGGGCCGAGCGGCAGGGACCTGCGAAACTGGCACCCGCAAAGTCGGCACCGGGAAAACCGGCACTGGCCAAGCAGAAGACACGCGGGGTGGCTGCACAGGCACAAGCGAAGAAGGCGCACGCAGTGCAACAGTCGCCACCGCCGTCAAATTCCCCGCCTTTAAATTCTTCTGCGGCCGAAGCCGGATGGCAAGTGGCCGGAAGCAAAGAGAAAGCGGGCAAGGCAGCCAGGGCGGCCAAAAAGCGAGCGAGGAAGCGGCGGCAAAAGCAGAGAAGCGTCGCGGCTAGGCTTCGCGCCCCGAAATCCGCAGCAGTAGTGATTACACTACAGCCGGACGCGGAAAAGAGGGGCGTGACGTACCGCGACGAGCTCTCGAAGGCGAAGGAGGCGGTCAATCTGGGAGAGCTTGGCATCGCCGGGGGCCTCCGACTAAAGGTGACCTTGACTGGGGCCCGGATGCTGGAGATCCCCGGTGCAGCCAGCGGCCCGTCTGCTGACGCTCTGGTCGAAAGGCTAAAAGCGTCGATAAATGCAGACGAGGCCCGGGTGTCCAGGCCTACCAAGTGCGTAAACTTGCGCATTCTGGGCCTGGACGACTCTGTCACGGAGGAAGAGGTGGTGGCCGCCGTCGTCAGGACGGGGAGTTGCTCTGCCGAGCAGGTGAAGGCGTGTACAATTCGTCCTGACCACGCGGGCATGCGAACTGCTGTGGTGAGCTGCCCCGTGATGGCGGCCAAGAAAATAACGGAGGGCGGAAGACTCCCGGTGGGCTGGGTTTCTGCGCAGGTCAAACTGCTGGAACCCAGACCTCTGAGGTACTACCGGTGCCTAGTGGGCAACCATGTGGGAGCTGTTTGCACCTCGGAGGTGGACCGCACCGGTCTTTGCTTCCGCTGTGGTCAGCCTGGTCACAGGGCCGGCTTGTGCAACGCCACCCGCACTGCTCCGTATGTGCGGCAGCTGGCAAGCCGGCCGATTACTGGGCTGGGGGCAAGGCCTGCGCCCCACCCGCCAAGGCCGGGAGCAAGAGGAAGCCCTCCGCCACCGTCGTCTCTGCCGTAGCAAACGCCACCGCCATCGCCGCCGCCGCCGCCGCCGCCACAACTGCGAATGCCGCGGTGGAGCCCTCACAAGGGGCTAGGGAGGAGGTCGTAAAGGAATGCCAATAACGGCCCCATTACGCCTCCTCCAGGCGAACATCAACCACTGCGCCACCGCTCAGCACCTGTTGCTCCAGAGCATGGCGCAGTGGTCGATCAACATCGCCGTGGTCGCTGAGCCGTACTTTGTCCCGCTCAGGGATGACTGGGTGGAGGACCTCAACGGCTCAGTGGCCCTAATTTCGTCGGCCGCCGCCGGTACCCCGTCCCTCGAGAGTGTCAGGAGAGGACAGGGGTGCGTAGCAGCACGGTTTGGGGAGATTGTGGTAGTGGAGGTCTACTTCTCTCCAAACCGATCTCTCGCTGAGTTCCACAACTCCCTTAGGGAGATGGTTGTTGTCGTCGCCGGGTATCGTACCCTCCCCGTGCTCGTTCTCGGGGACTTCAATGCCAAGCACTTGGCTTGGGGTTCCCGATATACGGACACGAGGGGCAGGATGGTGGAGGACTGGGCTCTGGAGACAGGCCTAATCGTCCTCAACCGGGGTTCTGTCCCCACGTGTGTCCACGCGGGGACCAAATAAAAGAACACATTCTTGCTGCTAATGAGTTGGTCATGTGTCAATGTACTTGCCAGACAGTATCAAACCTTGATGCTGTCCAGCCTGAGGCAACGGAGGTACCGTCCCAGACAGAGAATTTGTCTCAAGAATGTGTCACTAAACAAGTTAATATTGATTTTGGACAGGATTTATCTCAAGTTGAGCAGCCTGAGATTTGTGGTTTTTCATCTGTGAAAAGTGGTCATTCAGTTATGTTCTCAGACAGTATAGGAAGAGGTTTAGGTAAATTAGTTGGTAACAACCTAAGTTATTCTACACAAAATTATTGTATGCCAGGTTCAACTTACAAGCATATTATGGCATTATTAACAAACAATAATAATTGTAATTCTAATACCAACATTACTGTATTTATAGGTAATAGTTTAAAAGTAAAACAAGCAGATATTACAGACTATATAACTGAGATGCTAAAGTTAAATTGTAATAAAATAATATTGTGTGCTTTTCCATATTTTGAACAATTGTCAATTAGACAAAATAATTATATTCATAGGTTAAATAAACACATGCACTTCCTAGTAAGTCATTATAGTGACAAGTTTATGTTTTTTGACACAAATATTTTTGTGGATCATTTAAAATCGACCAGGGATACTGTGTATCTGCCAATTAGTTTTAGACACACAATAGCTAGGCTATTAGCTTATTATATTAACTCAGACATAAGTAGTATGTCGAAGTCTTGTGTAATTAAATCCACAATGTTTAGTAATATTACTAAGAATCAGGTGGTGAGCCAAAATAACTGTAGCACTATAGCTATAAATTCTTTTAAAAATTGTACGAAGGAGGTTCCATGTATCACTATGGAAAAATTATTTGTTAACATGGAGGCCACATGTAGTTCCATCTCACTGCCAAGTGATGATGTTGAAGTCTTAGGGCAAACTCCTGATATTAATTTAAACTAGTTTATAAGACAACAGAAGTTACCAATAACAGATTAGTTATACCTACAGACATTAAGTTATCTTCTTGCTCTCAGTTAGATACATATCAAAAAGGGGGTCAGCAGCATACATTGAAATTATTTCATCAAAATATTCAAGGTATCTCTTCCAAAATATTAGAAATAGAAATGTTTTTAGAGAAAACAATGTTTGACATTGTATGTTTTAGTGAACATTGGTTGAAAGATTACCAGATGCAAATTAGTTATGAAAATTATAGTGTAGGCAGTTGCTTTAACCGCAAATCTATGTTGCGCGGTGGTTCCCTCATCTTAGTGAAAAAATGCTTAAAATTTAAGCAACGTAATGACATTGTCAGCTTGTCAGTGGAACATTGTATTGAACTGTCCTGTGTTGAGCTGGATAAGCATGTTATAGTGTGCGTGTACAGACCCCCAAACCCTCAAAACTTTACTTTATTTGAGTCAACTATGGAAGATATCCTTGCGAAACTTGCAGCAGGTAACAAATCCGCGATTATTTGCGGAGATTTTAATATTAATATTTTAGAAAATAATTTAAATAGCAGCAGATTTTTAAGCCTTTTTAAATCATTTAATTTGTCTAATGTTTTTACTGAACCTACTAGGGTAACACCAACTTCTTCAACCTGTATCGATAATGTATTCTGCGATTGTGATTATTTAGATAAAGCCATAGTTAATTACCTTCCGTCGGATCATAGCGGACAATTGGTAACATTTAAGTTTAAAGCAGCCTTGCAAAAAATTCAAATACAATATAGGCCAATTACAACAGGCAAACTAGCTAGATTCAATGTTACCTTACAAAATAAGTTGAATGTTCTAGGCCATAATAGTGAGGACGCAAATAAGTTTTATGATAATTTCTTTTCAGTAGTACTAAAGGAATTCAATACAACTTTTGAAAAGAAGTCTAAAAATACTTCCCCTAAGTTTATATTTAGTGACTGGGCGACTAAAGGTATTAGGATAAGTAGGGAAAGACTATATGAGTTATATGGCCTTAAGCCTTTCATTAACACAGAAACCTTTAGTATGTATGTAAACAAATATTCTAAAGTTTTCAGAAATACTTGCAAAGTAGCTAAAGCCCTGTACATTAGCAATAAGATCAAATCGGCAGATAATAAAATTAAGACAGTTTGGAAAGTTATCAATAATGAAACAAGTAGGAATAAAGTACGAAACACTGATTTTTTACTGGAGACTGCACATGGTGCCATAAGCTCTAATTTAGAAGTAGCTCAAGAATTTGTAAATTTTTTCACCGAAATACCATCAAGAACTACTGAAGCTTTAAATTCTTCACCCGAGGTATCATTTAATTTATTAAGAGCAAACGTTCCAGGTTGTACGGTTGAATTCCAATTCAAACATATCAACCCTATGACGGTTATAAAAGCTTTCCGGCAAATCAAAATCAAATTGACCGAAGACTTATGGGGAATGTCTGTCAAAGTGTGCACGTCCATAATTGAGACCATAGCACCATACTTGGCTTTAATATTCAATTTATGTGTAGACCAAGGAGTCTTTCCGGATATAATGAAATATAGTAAGGTTATACCACTTTTTAAATCCGGTGATAGTAAAGATGCTAATAATTATAGACCTGTATCCGTATTGCCGGTTTTCAGCAAGGTATTTGAAAAAGTGATGCTCAATCAAATGCTCATTCATTTTAACATCAATAAAATCTTACACGATCAACAGTATGGGTTTACCAAAGGTCGTTGTACGACTGACGCTGGTGTCACGTTGTTAAAACACATATATACAGCGTGGGAAGAGGCGCAAGATGCCATAGGAATCTTTTGTGACCTCTCCAAGGCATTTGATTGCGTAAATCACGAAACCTTGCTCCTAAAACTAAAACATTACGGACTAGGTAATCTTGCTCTCAGTTTAGTGAAGTCGTACTTAAATGAAAGACAGCAGCAAGTTCAAATAAACGGTGTTAATTCAAGGGGTTTAAAAGTCAAAATGGGGGTACCACAAGGCTCAATATTGGGTCCTTTCCTCTTTTTAGTGTATATTAATGATTTACTCCATCTTTTAAAAAATCAACCAAAGATGGTGTTATTTGCTGACGATACGTCCTTAATTTTTAAGATAGATAGACGTTCTACAAGTCTTGACGACGTAAATAATGCGCTACAGCAGGTCCAAAATTGGTTCACTGCGAATAATTTAGTATTAAATGGGAAAAAAAACTAAGTGCATCAGATTTGCTTTACCGAATGTCAAAAGTAATACTTGCGACATAGTATTGGACAAAGAGAAACTTGAATTCGTCGAAGACACGGTTTTCCTAGGGATCACGCTTGACTCAAATCTCTTGCAGGACGGCTAAGTTCAGCAGCATATGCTGTCAGAAAAATCCGTCAATTTACTGATATAGATACCGCGAGGCTGGTTTATTTTAGTTACTTTCATAGTATAATGTCTTACGGTATCTTATTATGGGGACGAGCTGCAGACATCGAGTCTATATTTATTCTGCAGAAAAGAGCCATCAGAGCCATATACCATCTTGGTCGGCGCGATTCCCTAAGGGAACTGTTTAAGGATATTAACATCATGACGGTACCTTGTCAATACATATACGAAAACATTATGTATGTTCGGAAAAATATTCATCTTTTTAGTAAGATTAGTGATAGGCATAATTTTAATACTATAAATAGGAATAAATTAGATCAACCCCGATTCAGATTGGCTAAAGTACACACTTCTTTTATGGGATATTGTATTAAGTTTTATAATAAAATACCACGTGAGATTCTCGAACTGAATGAGAAAAAATTTAAAACATGCATAAAACGCACTCTATGTAGACAGGCATATTATAAACTGTAAGATTATATCCTTGATAAAAATGCTTGGCTAAATGCCGGTCCTGCTCCACAGCCTCAGCCGCTTGGTTCCACTAGTTAGGTTTTATATTTGGAAGAGATGCTCACCCTCTTTTATGTCTAATAATAATACTATTCCGCATAATCTTATATTATGTTTGGAATAAACTTTTCTTTTTCTGTATTTTCAGATTGATATTCATAGTTTTATATAATTTAGAAGCAATTTTTATTTCAAGTTCTGTAAATGTGAGAACCCTGGACCATTATGTTAATAGATAGTTTCCTTGTTTGACATGAAATAGCAGGGGCAGTTGAGGGTGTGTCATGCTCACTCCAATGTCTCGCTGATGGTGGCGCGTGTATCGGATCATTCAGTTCCCTTCAAAATGGTTGAGCTGAATGGTGCTGATGCACGCGTCATGTTCGTGAACGGGCGCCGTCAGTGGAGACTGGTCATCCCTTGGTTGCCACTGCCTCATTTTAATATTTCATACTATAAATTGTTTTTTTTTCTTTCTTTACATTGTTCTCATATATAGAAGCAACAAAGTTTATGTAACCAGGATTTTTGTAAACATAAAATTATTTAAAAGAGTGTCCGTGGAGTTTCTTGCACGTTCTTCTCCATAGAGATCTACGCTTGCGAACGTGCAAATAGCTTCATGTTTTAGACGGACTGACTTTGACAATTCAAAAGTACCTGATAATGGTTTATTTGAAATAAATGCTTTGACTTTGACTTTGACTTTGACTTTGTGCGGATGCAGGGTGAGTCCGTGGTGGATATTTCGTTCGCAAGCCTTGCTCTGTCACCGCGTGTCGTCGACTGGCGCGTCATGCAGGAGGTGGAGACGTATTCAGACCACCGGTACATCCGGTTTGACGTCTCCGCCCAGACCTCAACCGCGCCAGTCCGAGAGGCCCCGAGTGGTCCGCGGTGGGCGCTGAAGCAGCTGGACCGGGAGCTCCTCCTGGAAGCTTCGATCGTGCAGGCCTGGGTGTCACCACAGGACAGGCCTGCTAACATCAACGACGAGGCGGAGTGGTTCCGGGAGACCATGTCAGAAATATGTGACGTGGCAATGCCCCGGGTCCGGCCAGGACGCGCCCGCCGCCAGGTGTACTGGTGGTCGCGGGAGCTGGCATCGCTGCGCGAGGCATGCGTTGCTGCACGGCGCCTGTACACCAGGCATCGCAGGCTCCGCATCCGGCTTCCGGATGCGCAGGCCAGGGAGGCGGAGCTGTACGAGGAATACAGAGTGGCGAAGGCCGCCCTCCAAGCGGGAATCCTGCGGGCCAGGGATCTGGCTCGTAAGGAGATGCTGGAGTCTCTGAACGGGGACCCGTGGGGACGCCCTTATAAAATGGTGCGGGATAAACTCCGCACCTGGGCCCCCCGTTGACGCAGAGTCTCCGGCCCCAGCTGGTGCAGGACGTGGTGAGCACCCTGTTTCCTTCGCGAGGGGAGCACACTCCCCCGCCTATGGCTTCGCCACCTGCGGTGCCCGATGCGGACCACACCGACGACGGCGACGACGATGACAACGCTCTGGAGGTGACTGAGGTAGACCTGAGAGTGGCGGTAAACAGGCTGAAGGCCAAAAATACCGCCCCAGGACCCGACGGCTTACCTGGGAGAGCCTGGGTCCTGGCCTTGGAGGCTCTCGGGGGGTTCTTAAGCGCATGCTTGGAGAGAGGCCAGTTCCCACTTCGTTGGAAGACGGGGAAACTGGTCCTCATTAAGAAGCCTGGGCGCCCTGCGGACTCTCCGTCCGCTTACCGGCCCATCGTGCTGCTCGACGAGGTGGGAAAGCTCTTTGAAAGAGTAATTGCAAACCGCCTCGTCGGGCACCTGGTGAGGGTGGGGCCGAATCTGGCGGAGAACCAGTTCGGCTTCCGCACGGGGCGCTCAACGGTGGACGCCATCATGCGCGTGAGAGCCCTCACGACGGGGGATGCGGTGTTCCGGGGCAGGGTCGTCTTGGCGGTGTCTCTTGACATCGCCAATGCCTTTAACTCCCTGCCCTGGAGTTGCATTAGGGAGGCACTCCGGTACCACCGGATGCCGACCTACCTCCGTCGCGTGGTCGAGGCCTATTTGACGGACAGGGCCGTCATCTACCCCGGTCACCGGGGAGAGTGGAACCGGCGAGAGATGTCGTGCGGTGTTCCACAGGGATCGGTTCTGGGGCCGCTCCTGTGGGACATCGGCTACGATTGGGTGCTGCGTGCCGACCTCCCTAGCGGCGTCAGCGTAGTCTGCTACGCTGACGACACGCTGGTTCTAGCACAGGGGGGGTCGCACCAGGCGGCGGCCGACTTAATGACACGCGGGGTCGCGATAGTCGCTGGAAGGATCCGGCAATTGGGTCTCGAGGTGGCCCTGCACAAGTCCGAGGCCATGTGCTTTCATGGTTTTCGGAACAGGCCACTAGCGGGATCCCAATTAACGGTAGGAGGGGTTCACATCGGCGTCGGGTCGACAATCAGGTATCTGGGGCTCGTTCTCGACAGCCGGTGGAACTTCGAGGAGCACTTCCGACGTTTGGCTCCCAGACTGGAGCGGGCTGGAGCTGCTTTCAAGCGGCTCCTGCCCAATCTAGGGGGTCCAAACGCCTCCTGCCGGAGGCTCTATGCGGGGATCGTGCGGTCCATGGCCCTTTATGGGGCCCCTGTGTGGGCCCTAACGCTGAAGGGGCGACCAGCCCGTCAGCTCAACGCGGCTCAAAGGGTCATGGCCATCCGGCTGGCTCGGGGATACCGCACGGTCTCCGGCGAGGCGGCGAGCCTCCTTGCCGGATTACCGCCATGGGATCTGGAGGCGAGAGCCCTCGCGCACGTTTATGCGTGGCGCGTGGAGGTGCTTCGCCGGGGCGAAACTCCGCTGCCACGGCAAATTGCATCGCGGCGGACGGAGCTCCGGCAGGATACTATGGCGGTATGGAGACTGCGACTATCGCAGCCCAGCGCTGGGCACGCCACAATTGCGGCGGTAAGGCCCCTCTTTGAGGACGGCGTCCTCACCTTCCGCCTGACGCAGGTACTTACCGGACACGGCTGTTTCGGGAGGTACCTGTTTCGGATTAAGCGGGAGGACACGCCCGGGTGTCAGCACTGTGAGGATCGCCCGGAGGACACGGTGGAGCATACGGTGGAGGTCTGCCCTGCTTGTGCTGAGCACCGCCGTGTCCTCGTCGAGGCGATCGGCGGCGGCAACCTCTCGCGTCCGGCCCTGGTTGAATCCATGGTCCGGAGCGAGGAGGCTTGGGAAGCGGTCACCTCCTTCTGCGAAGCAGTAATGCTAGCGAAGGAGGAGGCGGGACGCGCGAGGGAAAGCCAAGGCCTTCGTCCCAACCGCCGCTACAGGAGAAGACGCCCCGGGCGTCGGGAGTCGCAGGGCGATCCCCGGCCACCGTAGGCGCGGGCCTGCGGACGGCGAGCGTTGGGTGGCTCGCTGTCCGATCACCACCAGGCCCGGGTCGATGGCGCGTTGTGTTTCACGCGCGCCTCAAAGAGATGTCAGCAAAGAGGACGGGGCCCGCTAGGGCCAGAGCCTGCCAGGGTTGCGGAATTTGTTCGAAAGAGTCACCGCGGCCCTGGAAAGCAAAGGGCTTTAGAAGGAACACGGATGGGTTTTAGTCAGTAAGAGTCTGACACGCCCTTCCGCTCCACCCAGAGCGGAAGAAGTCATTTGATGATTTCCCATCCTTAAAAAAAAAAAAAAAAAAAGCATGTTTACAATGCAACAGACTAAATGTGTAAATCGTCGACACTGATCATTAGTTACTTCCCCCTATATTTTTAAAAAGTTCATGTTATTAATAACAATCTGAAGAGTAACAAACAAACATTCCCGCGACCCAGTTCTCGATTTTCGGTGAAAAGCTTGTAACCGTTTCGAGGGTTTCATCAAACTCTTTATCAAAATTCATCAAAATTGGTTCAGCGATTTAGGCGTGAAGCGTAACAAAGTGACGTCACATTTATGGCATTCGTTAGGATTAGTATCTACTAATATGTGATGGGATAAGTAGGAGGAGTATTAGTATTAAGTAATATTGTATATTTATTTAGTCACATATTCACCAGTGACCATTTACGGGCCGATAACGATGAAAAGAAAGCAAATGGATGATCTGGTCAGGGTAGAGTTCCGGTTAGTGAGGGAATTTCAATAGATATTTATATCATATCAGAAGTTCCGTGGATTTATTTAACCTTTTCCTTTTTGTACCCTTGGCATTTAGGACTTTTATATCCACCTTCAGATTTTATTCATGAAAAGGATAAACTACCGCTATCATCAGATTATTTTCGTATGCATAGTTGCCGAATGAAGAAGTTAGTAAATAAGGTTATACATACAAAAGTTTTACAAGAAAGTTAAATTTTTGTATGTATTTTAATATAATATTTTTTTCATCTACTTACGAGAAGTCAACTTAGGGCCTGCCCTCAGCCTTTTCCGATACGTTTAATATATATTCCTCTAAACATTACCGGAAAGGAGCATGATATTGCGCCGGGACGAGGGAAAACGCGCTTAAGGCAGAACACCGGCAAGATGTACAGATGCTATAAAGAGGCTGTTGGAGTTACCATGAACCGAGGCGTCTACACTGCAGAAGATTTGTCATAGAGACACGTCGTATGTATTCGCGATTGTCATCAGTGGAGGAACGACGAAGATGAAAAAGAGTATCTAAAGAAACAAAATAACCATACCTTCATAAGTCGGTTACGAATGCGTATTTATTTTGCTACTATCAATCGATGGACCAATCTTACCTACATAACTATCAAAGTTACCATCTATTTACCTACATTATTAAAACTCCTGAACACGAAAGCCAAGCTCCCATATTTTGTACCAGATTTTGATCTCAAACTGCCCTTTAAAGCACAAACCGGAATCATTTTAAGCGCTCAGAGCCGATTAAGATGCCAAGAAGTGGACAGACAGTCTTCAGTGGGACGACCCTCAAGCCCTCTTCCCATTAGGACACCCTCCTGCAATGCTTCGAGGGCCCTTGATTCTTCACAAACCCGGATTTTTACGGGCTAGTGAATTTCAACCGAGTGGACACTTGAATATCAGTGTTCTGCTTGTTACTCTGCGACTTTTTATCATTTTTATGTTGATGTTGCTGTTGGCGTATCGGATTAAATAAATTCCTATGTTGCTATATAACGTGTTCATGATTTTGGTACTATATTGCAATTTTAAGCGTATATTCTAAGTCCTTCTGTAGAAAACTTTCTTCACTCTAATCGAATCTATTTCCATGATGACGATAAAAGAAACCTTAAATTAATGTCAATAAATAGAAAACTGTAATTGGCATTTTAAATAGGTCAAGTGGAGAAATTTTCTGGGAATTGACTTCGTTCAATTAATTTAATACAATTTCTAAACCTTTAAGAATTTAACCTAGTACCTAATCCGGTAAAATTCTAACCACCTACAAAATATAACTAAAATATTGTTGCTATTTTAAGTCTGCAGTCACATCGCGTTATTATTTCCTATCGTTTATTCAATCCCCGCCAATTCGAACTCAATGTTTTTCTGTTCACACACACACACGATAATCTGATAAGACCAACACCGTCAGAAAAAACCGTCAATTTACTGATATAGATACCGCAAAGCTGGTCTATTTTAGTAAATTTCGTAGTATCATGTCTTACGGTATCTTATTATGGGGACAAGCTGCAGACATCGAGTCTACATTTATTCGGCAGAAAAGAGCCATCAGACTCATCAGAGTCATCTTGGTTGGCGCGATTCCCTAAGGGAACTGTTTAAGGAGATTGGTCTAAGACTAAAATAGCTCACATCCAATCCTGTAATCCTAAATTCGGAAACCATAAGTTTAGTACTAGTCCTTAAGTCAACTCAAAACAGTAGCCACTTGGTATTAACGATGATCGTCTCAATCTAACTTCCCGATAGACTCGCCGCGAACTAATCATAGTTAGAATATTGTTTAGAAGTTACCTCACAAGTTGCATAATTGTTTTATTAAAAGGACTGATGTTACAACTTAGAGAGATGTAATTGCAATTTTGTGTTTCATTCCAGTGGCCCATACAACCGTTAAAGGTAGCTTATAACACTGAGCGTAATGGGGTTTTCTTCCAGTGAAAAATATTTCGCAGTTGGATCAGCAAGTAGATACTTCCAGACCAGTTACAAATTTGATGAAGAAAAGAAAATGAACTAATTAACTTCTTTACTCAACATTTCAAATAATTTCACTACTTTTTTATTTATCAAACTAAAACCATCATGTGTGCTAAGTTTCGCTATCAAATTCAATTGAACCCCATATAAACACGAACGAAGTCACAACCATACTATCGCTAACCATCTTAAGAGACGAAAAAACAAACAAGAACATACTAATCTATCTAAAATTTAAACACAAATATACAGACACACAGTACATTTGTAATTCTATTTTATATGTTCAACTATTCTCATCGGCTAGTGGGCGAGCTGCGATAGTTGTCAATACAGGAAAGTCCTTTCCTTTATTGACAACTATCGCAGCTCGCTGGGCATGAGATACAATCTGCTTTATCTTTCATACCTAGAAGAGCCCGATAGCCCGAGACGAGATACTGTGTGCTTTGTTTAACTGAGGCAGTACGGAGAAATTCTAGACCAAAGGCCCAATATTCAATAAATTTTCCTTGGTTTTATTGAAACAATTATAGGCACTGGCCATGCACAAAGTTTACATAAAAAAGTTTTGTTATTGTATTTTGAAAAAAGAAAATAATAATTTAAAAATAGAATAACACTATAACGTTGACAGTTATTGCTGATATTAATGAATAAGTAGGAAATTGCATAGAACATTAATAAAAAAAGTCATAACATAACGAATCATGCTGGCCGAAAATATATTTATTTTGGGGGCAGAAGGAAAAAATGGTAATTGAATTAAGTCTTATGGCCTTCGTGTTTGAATATCATTTGAATTGAAATAAGCGGACAACAAGGGCGTTTGCGGAGATCGTTACAAAAAGCCTGCATGAAAATTGAGACTACCTGTATCAATGAAGTACTGTAGGCTTATGGATGAATCTATCAGTAAACATAGTACAAAAATAAAAATGGAAGTAATCTATTCGCACTCCTGCCACGATTTCATCGCACAGTACTTCTTTAAAAACTTATAAAATCTCTTAATTAATACTTTTATGAAAGTCTAAGGCTCCGCGCAAATGGGCCACCGACCTCAGCCACTGGTGGCTGTCGCGCGCCACGTCCTTTCGAAACGAAGATGGTCGGTGGCTGCCACGAGTGATCGGTGGCCACTACTAGTAGCCTGTGACCGCTACTAGTAGTCGGTGGCCGCTACTAGTAGTCGGTGGCTGCTACAATTTGTAACACTCTCCAGCTGTACAATCTCACGATGGATTCCGAGACGGAAGGTTTAATCGCGCTCCTATAATTCGTAAACGACGTAGACGACGTCGATGACAACGTCTTTATTGGGTACACCCAATTGTCGGTGCTTTTAAGTAGCGAGTGGCCGCCACCGGTAGCGTGTTGCGAACACTGAGTCGCGAGTGGACGGCACTCGTGACGTTTGCGGTGATTCCATACAGTGTACACGTGTTTTAAAAATCATGTAAACAGCTTGTCGCCAGCCACCGGTGGCTGTGGTCTGTGTCCCGTATGCGCGGAGCCTTAAATTAGTTGTTAACTGCGCTATTGCTTTTCAAAAATAAAATATTATTCGTCAACTGATTTCGCCGATTTCTTAACAAACATACCCAAAATTTAGTTTATTCCAAGTTTAAACAGTGACAAACCTTTTTTAAAGCCTACCGCAGAATTTAAGTGCTATCAACCCACTTTGTGATGTACCAACTCACCCCAATTTCAACCACAGTGAACACAAATACCGTTACCTAAAAAGATGGCCACACACAATTTGAAAGTCCTAAAACGTACCTAACAAAAATAGCGTGCCCATAGCCGTAATAAATAAAAAGGGATCGTGGGGTTGTCCGTTTTTCATCATCACGTTCTGTCACTACGTTGCGAGGTTCTGATTCGATCCTCATCGGTGCCCACATTTCTGTTAGGGATTCACCCTGCTACCGGATTAGACATTTTAAAATTAGCCAAACACACTTTTCGTGGTATAAAAGGCTTTTAAATTAATTATTTTGCCAACTGTCATTAAAACAGCAGGTTAATATAATACGCAGGCGCCAGGATTGCGGAGTAGGGTATTTGGTGCATTTCTCAAAACCTAAAGAACAGTTTAAAAATCTCAAAGAATCAATAAGTTGTAAATAGAGACAGCAACAATTGCGTGTGACGAAACTTCAAAAGCGTGTAACTTCCCTGTTTTACACCAATTTTATTTATTATTTCACAAATCTCACAGTTTTAATAACATCTATTAAATAATTATTAATTCATATATATTTTTCAAAGTAGTCAAATACCCTATTGTTCGAAAGAGTTACCGCGGCCCGGGGACGCAAAAGGCATTTGCAGGAACGCGGGTAGGTTTTTAAGAGTTTGACACTCCTTTCTGCTCCGGCCAGAGCGGAAGGAGTCCTTTGATGAATTGCCATCCAAAAAAAAGCTAAACGTAAAAGTTTTAAATGTTAAGAAAATGAAACACATTATAGCATTCAGCTATATCGTGCTTATACTTAAGGTATCCTCTGGTCTTCATCTCGAGTGATGAGATAATTTGGGCACAGTTTCTGGCCACTTTATAACAGCGTCAGTAATTTTTTCCCTAAAGCTACTTGCCCCAAGTGCCAAGAATGAGGTTGAGTTCCGGCCACATTTAGCAGCAGCCGGATCTATAAAACTCACACACAGTGTAAATTAATTCATTTAGTTATATTTTAGCAAACACCAAAGCGTAAGTGGTGTAGGCATTTTTGCTTGAAAAATCTTTATTAGTACAACGTGCTTTGTCGTGAAAACCATGGTAGCGTCACTCGACGCCTCATCATATTGTCGGAAGTATCTCTCCCAGTTACTCTTTATAACTTATAAGTGCTACTTTGAGAGAAAAACTTTTGATGATGCAGAAGTAATGACAAATGAACTTATGCATCCTTTTATGGAATACGCATTTTAAGGCATTAGAAGACACGCGTTACTTGTTTTTTTATTCAAAAAAACTTCTAGAAGTATCTAAAAGTCTAGAAGGAATTGTCTTTTCGAGAAGTTTCTTAAAAAAAACGTTTTCTATTACACCTAAACCGTATAATATGGGGCTTACAAGGCGCTCATCCAGTCTTTGTACGGCGTTAGATCAGCTTACACTGCTCGCGAGTGTAGACATCATAAACTTACGTACGTGAAATGCTCAGAAGATTAAGGTCTTGAATTTTCCAGACAATAGACTACAGAATACCCACGCGAGGTAGTGTACACCTGCGGACATTATTAGAGATGCACTGGGAGGAGGTTTCTTTTGAATGCAGAAATTGTTGCAAAAAAAATCTAGCTGCTCGTACGCGTGCTGCTAGATTTTTTTTTTAAATAGTTTTATGCTAAGAATATGCGTTTTTTGTTAACCTATGAATGTCAGAATGTCACTTTAAAAACCAGCAATTAAATGTTTCAAATGTATGGCAGTGACCACATTATATTTTGTTAACGTATGTCATTCCCATTTATTTATGACTGTTCAACAGTCAATCGTTGTAGTTGAGAAAATGAAACTTTGTCTAGAAGATCTTAGTGGCCTAAACTCGTAGTTACTTTTAATATTTTATTTTTATGAAAACTTGTCAGTACCCAAGTTCTTCGTTAATTGAACTTTTTATATTAAAATATCGAATACGTAAATAAAAATGCAAATGAAACAAGTTGAAATAAAGAAAAAACAATGCCCTCATTCAAACAAATAAATCAGTCAGATAAAGAAAATAAAACATTTACCAACGAATTGCCATAAGCGTTTCACTTAATATGTCCGGCTGTGTAAAATATATGAGACAGTTGTTCGAAAATTGTCACAATGGCGGAGGATGGCGCGAATTTGCGAATGCAAATAATCAAGTAGTAGGCCTGGCATTGTGCCCGACCACGGCCGCAGTTGCACTTCTAATCATCTTAATATTGTTCCCGACACTAATGTAATATACCTGATGTATGATTATGCAGTCGTGGACCGCAGCAACTTTGAATTGGAACTTGTAATAGGGGAATTGCAAAAGGCAATTCGCTCTGGCAGGCTGTGTGAGTGCGTTTGTTGATTGTTTGTAATGGGAAAAGAAATGTAATATGCATGTCCAAGTACACATCGTAGTAATTGACATCGGTGAAGGAAAACATAGTGAGAACACCTGGATTCCTACTTTGCTTTTATAAACGAGATAGTTTGTGAGGTAACTGGATAGATGGATGTTTTTAATGATATGTGTATAAGATAGTTTGGTTTAAACATATATTTGGATATAATTTGCCACACAAATATACATATAGTTTATAACCTAGATTAGCACTTTTATCCTGGTCTGAAGTCAGACGAAACCCGGCAGTGTGACTATACTATAATCGTTGGTATTATTATTGAAGTCAATAATTACGCGTCAAATGTTTCAATGACTACTGAACTTAGTGTGCAAACGGGTCCAGGTCTATGAAGTCTTAAAACGATCATAATTCCGCTCTAAGAGAGAGACGGAGCTATACATATCGAATAGCACTAAGCCCTTTTACATCATCGGAATTGGATGATATTAGCACGTCATAATTGGGTCCCAGTTGTTTTACTTGACACTGAACCCCTTTATTGTAATATAAAAACGAGCAAGCTAATTCTACAGTTATTCGTGTACAATGGCAAATAGTTTTAGCTACAAACGCCTTTTTCGGAAACAACTTAATATAACGTTGATTGGTCAAGTCCTTAAAACACTTTCTTGTTGTTGGTAACAATTCCTGAATACAATACGCTGAAGTACCTACTCGTACAAGTAACACAAGAGAGTAATAAAGTTGGAATACAGTTGAACAGTTCCGCTTACTTGATGTTTTGTGGGCTTAGGATTTATTTTGAGGAAATAATATTACCTTCCGACCGATTTCGGTCATGGTGGCTAACCTCAGCAAAGACTAGCCGAGTCGACAAGGAAGATATATTTTTTTTATAACAAGCGTGTGCGCAAACACATGTGCACCCTCTCTTATAGATATATAGAATATACTCCTATCTACGGGTAACCAAAAGCCCGAAAGCCTAAAGGCCTTCACGCACAGTCGTTTTAACACGCCGCCGACGCGCAGATGACGCGCTCTAACGCGCTTAAAACGCAATTCAGACACAGACAGTAAACCTTTCTTCACGTACAAAAAATTAGTGGTGCATTTGTACCGATACAAACGCGCTGATGCGACGATCCAGATGCGCTGCAGTCGCGCATATGTATTGTTTCTTCTTTGTTTCTCCGGCAAATAAATGCGATACAGACGACCTTTGAACGCGCTGCTCGCGCGTGTGTCTAAATCTAATGCGACAATCTGATTTTTGTTCATCTACAGCGCCGTAAAGCGCGCGTTCGTAAAACGCTCGTCGTCGGCGCGTATAATACACGCCGTGTGCATAGGCTCTTACAACTTGTCTTTCCAAGGGCTATCTTGATATCTAGTAACTGGCCTGTGGAGGTCAGACTGGCAGTCGCAAAAAATATTCGAAAGTCGTTGAAAAATACTGGTATTCAGCTGCTGGGGATCAGCCGCGAAATCTAAGCTAAACCCTCTGCAAAGAATACAAAACAAAATTATCAAAGTACTATTTCATTATCACTACCTATATCCAACAAAAAAAAACTACACGAAGAAACTAACCTACTAAATCTTACACAACTGTACACATATTATACCTGCATTCTCATAAAAAAGATAACCACGAACTCCCTACAGTCAAACATAAAACTACATAAAAAAACGCCTACATATAACACAAGAAGTAAAAACAAGTTTCAACTAACGACTACACGTGCACGGACTAATTACGGCAAAAAGACAATATTGACGGAGGGAGCACAACTATTTAATAATCTACCGGAGGATATAAAGAGGTGTGACAGTATAAACATATTCAAAACAAAGCTGAAAAGTCATGTATGGTATGTACCATGTAACGTCGACTACACCCTAGAGGCAAACATTAGTAATATATAGATGTAAGCAATATGTATCTCATTTTAAGTGAACTGTTATTTAAGTTCTTATTAGAATAAAGTTCTTTAAACCTAACTGGCTGGTTTGACTGCAATCCTACATATTTATCACATAGGTATTGGCTACAAGTCATATGTGATAAATTAATTTTGTACCGTTACCGTTTTTTACCGTTCTCTGCTAATTTAATACCAATAGATACACCTTATATTTGGATATAACATCGACATTACATTGTAATCAATACTTTAAGAAGCAGAAAATCCTCGGGAGACAAAATATCATCAACATCAAATATTATAAATCGTCTTGATGGACCATTTCCTTGAAAACAGATAAGATCATACCCTAATCGTCAATCTGCCTGTCAAGGATGGTAATTGAGGAGTCCCCCAAATTCATTTCTTGGAGTGGTTTATCGGGTAGATCCATTTAATAGACACTTTCGGCCGGAGATGTTGATGCATAAAGTAAATTTACACCAGCATTAATATGGTGGGAATTGTACCCACTGTAGCTACCTACCATAGATTACGGTATGTAGATAGTGGTTAGACATAGAGAATGTCGGTATTTTATTTCAGGACCGTGAACATGTAGTATAATAACGTATTTCACTACAAAAAATATACTTATTATTATATACTTTATTGTACACCTCATTACAAACAGTAAAAACGATTAAAAAACAAGTGTACAATGGGCGGTCTTATCGCACAAGGCAATCTCTTACAGACAACCTTTGGATGGACTGAACGAAAGAATTTAGATTCAGGGCGGTCAGTGTACAAACATCATAAACAATATTAATTAGACATAACAATATAAAATACACGTAAAAATGTACGTGAATGAATAGAAAAGTTACACGCTTTTGAAGTTATCCTTCTATCCTTGTCACGCAAAGCGTCGTTCAAACTGGATAGCGCATACTCACTTTGCCGTAACTAGCGACTGACGTGACATGCAATTAGTACAGTCTTAATTTTTCACAGATGAAGAAACGCTAACAACTCCGTATATTTGTTTTTGTTATTTTACTGTGTTTTCTCATCTCTAGATTTTGAGAAATGTTATTGAATAAATACAGTGAAATACCCTATTTAGCCACGTGCTGTAAATAATGTAACTTACAAATTCAAGAGCTGGCAAAATTGTTACCTTGGCCAGAGTATAAGCATTGAAATTAGTAACTCGGCCAGTCTTTTGGGAACATTAGATAGCTGTCGATAGACATGCAAAAATATTTTTCGACGCCATATTATATTTATTTAACAATTAATGTACACACATTTAATAAAAAGATAAGAAGAAGGAAACAGAAAAATAGGTGCAAAGGTATGGTTAATTCTATAGAAATCTCTTCCAGCATACCTGTGAAAGGAGAGTCGACTTAAAAGAGATGTAGACATCGTGTGTAAAAGTTATACGTACATAGATAAATTAACTGTTTCAATATTCTATTGTGATTTTTACGAGTGTAACACTTTGAACATGCCCAAGTATGTATGTATGTATGTAGTAGCTTAGTTGTCGCGTGACCCAAGGACTGGCTTTTACCTTAGTCAAAGAATAAGCATTGCCATACAACGTGGCAATGCCGACAGTCTTTTGGGTACACTTCCAGTCGACAGCCATGCGGTTGAATTTTTTAACGCCATATTTTAGGGTTAATTTAGTTAGGAGTTTTTATTTTTATTTCTAGTATATATAGTTAGTTAAGTATTTATAAAAACAGGTAAAAATATTTGCAATTTATATATTTTTCCAGTATGTTGGCTAAATACAATATGTATTTTACGTATACATGGGGAGTACGTAACACCTGAATACACTCCTATTTCATAACTGAACTACATACCTACGCTTGTTGCACTATACCCATCTTTGCCTTTGCCACAAACACCGCACGAAACCTTAGTACTGAAACAACCGACTGTTTTCCTTTTGAGGCATTTGTGTATACATAGCAAACGAGTTTAGAGTGTTGGCAGGCATAGCAAACGTACAGACAAGACTTGTTTAAAACAGAAATAAGAATATAGGGATGAGGGGCCATACTATGACCTCCTTAAACTATCCTGATTTAGGTGTGAGAGAGAGACGGAGCTATGGTGGACGAATAGCTCTATCCCTTTCTTCGTTTTATTTCTGGAGAAATCTTTAACCGTCAGGGGGGGAATTGACATCATGGTTCCGTTGCGGAAAAAGGATAGTGCTATTCGTCCGGTGTTTTTTTATTCTGTTTCATATGAATCGTAAGGTTCAGAACACATGTAAACTCCTAAATCTCATCTTGACCAACGGTGCATAGCCTTAGTCTTTGACTAACAACTGAGGAGTGTCTTTTCAAAAGGGGATATCTGCATGAAAATAGAAAAAACTAAATGTGAACTGTGGTAATTTCGTTGAGAATCATCCTGTTATGTTTTTAACACGATTTTTCAAATCCAATTTGCTAGGTGGAATATCCCTTTTTGCTTTCGTTCAAGATGTTATAATGATATATTTTAGCATAAGTAAGATGACCTCACATTCAGTTTTAAAAAATATAACTTTGGAAATATCCCCTTTTGAAAAGACTCTCCTCAACTCATCTCTCCCTACTATGACGTACCACGATTCTGTTTTGATTAAGGGTAATATAATTCCTCCTCCTCTTCCTGCATGGCTCCGTCTCCCTCCTTTTTTTTAGGAAGGATGGGAAATCATCAAATGACTTCTTCCGCTCTGGGTGGCGCGGGAGGGCGTATCAGACTCTTACTGACTAAAACCCATCCATGTTCTTTCTAAAACCCTTTGCGCCAGGGCCGCGGTGACTCTTTCGAACAAATTCCGCAACCTACACCAGATGAACTTGAAACACCCACGGGAATGGAATGGTGCTATTCTTTTACGTTCGACATCATACAGAACCCATTATCGGATATGATGATAAAACTTCAATGTTTCATCATCACTTGACAAGCCTTTTTCCAACTAATAAGGGAGTGCCTACCTCCAGTAGGATAACTGTATGTCGTCGATAGATGTCGCTACCGTACAACGTACATCGCCATCTATCAATTCAGTTCACAACTAAATATCATGTGGTTGGAAACGCAAGCGCGCCCTACCGCTTGGACACGATCGTCGGTAGAGGGGATGCAGCGAGACCGAGCGTTATGTTAGCTCAGTCTAGTTCGGACAATCTTGGCAGACGCTCAGTACCAACGCACGTGTTTGTTTTGATTTTGCTATTTTACTACTTTAAATAAAGTCAGTTAAAATTAAAATCGTATTTCACTCGAGTACCCACATAGTGTGTTTAAACTTAGTGTATTTAAACATGTCTAGTAGGTATTTTATCGGTCTAGCATATCGGTGTTTATTTTCTAATGTCATGAGGACTTTACATTGGAATGAAGATAATTGAGAAATTCCTGGAAAATCTATGATACTTCTAAATTTACATCCAAAATAACAGAGCAGTGATTCTGAGTGCGGGTATGTAGTAAATATAAAATACTACAGAGAGCAATGCATGTTCACATAACGGCCTGTGACAATAAACTGCAGTACCATTAGGTAATATATCATTGCAAATTCTCGAAATTCTTTCCCACCATTTTATATAACCTATTCATGACTAAAATGTGGTTTACAGCAGTGCGGTAACGAAATCCATTAAACACAGTACCTACCAGTAAAAGACTTACTACACTACCAAGTATAGTTTCAAACTAAAATGGGAAAGGAGCTCTTTAAAAATGAGAACACAATTTTCTTCAGATTTCATTTAATGCAAAGTTGGTAAAGATCCAATTTGAACTTGACCGATGCCACTAATTGCATTTCTGCGAGCGAATTCGAGACTGCTTTTTTTGAAAATTACTCTGTGAAGTCATGGTCCGTTGTTGGAACACCGCAAAGTTTAAATACCGCGTTCTTTGGACACTGTCGAGCCAAAGTAGGAAACTCTTTGGTACAAGAAATTATTCATTAGCTTTTGCGGCGCGCGGCGAGACGAGCCAGCTACGATACGTCCATATTCTTTGTAATTACCCTCATTGAAGCTGCTATGGTTTGCGAAAACAATGTTTCATTAAATTTAATTTGAAAATAACATTTTAGGTACAGAATTTTCCATGTTTTTCAGTTAAACTGCTTTAGTTCTTCTGCTTTTGCATGACTGTTTAATTAAACATTTTTTGATTCATAATACATATTTGTAGTGCCTGTCTAACAACTTGTTTCATTTATTTATTGACTAAAATACCACAGTTTTCACATAAAAGAACCTACAGTAAAACTTAATCCATTCAGCTATCTCATTTATTTACCGACAAAGCTTCCCAACCCCGTTATCAAAAACCCTGAACACGCGCGCAATGTATTACCAATATTCATGGTGTTGCCGTGATTCATCGACAAGCGTTGATATACGACATCATATTTTATAGTAGAAAAATAATGAGATCGATAAGTTTTCATTGTTGAATTCGTAGCATGGCCCGTATAAACATAACGCGACGCCATAACGGAAATTGGATAATAAATCTTTCTGTTTTACTTTGTAATTTAAACATAATTATTTCACAATCTTGCAATTCAAACAACGGTTCGTTCGGAAACAATTACCAAACATTTTATCTTCAATTCTTGTGAATATGTTTTTGAATTTGGACTGGATTTGTTTTAGGAACTGCAGCTGATTTGCCTGAGAATTGGCCGTGTGAATGGAGGTCCGGGGAAATACCGTTTGTTTTTAATTTTTATAGTATGGGTGAGTATCCTAATAATAGAGTAAAATAAATAACAAATGTGTGTGATTGGATATAGAATGAAGAATGTAAGAGATGTTTTTTGATGAAACATACACTAAACGATTTTTTTTTCTATTTTTGGAACACGGACCATGGTCTTAATAAAGTTTTTTTTTTATTCAGCCAGTTCCCTCCCTCGGGATAGTTACCGACCTTCTCGCAGGCGAAGTGGCTTGCAATAACTAGTTTTATACAAATATTGGCTGATCAGCTTCTTCGCGTGGGTGTTGTTTGAGACAAAGACAAATATTGTTCACTTTATAGATAAATACCATGTTTATAAATAGCTGCCCTGGAAATTTTTTAGTCTTATTTATTATAGTTATTTAGTAGTTGTAGTAAAATAGTTTTATTAGATATAATAAAAATATTTTTCTTCTTTTCGTGTTGATTGACTCATATTAAATTTTTTCCGACCAGTACGAATTGATTGAGCAACGTGTAGGTATTCATTGTAAATATGATTACTTTTATATTATTCATCATCATCGTCAGCCGAAAGAAGTCCACTGCTGGACATGGGCCTCCCCCAAAGGGAGGGGGGGGGTCGCCATAATAGGTGAGGTGAGGACTCATCAGAGAATGCTGCTGCCCATTCTCTGATGAGTCCCTTAGTCGCTTCTTACGACATCCACGGGAAGTGATGGGATTTATATGATTGCTTGTAAGTATTGAACAATGAAAATAAAAACTAATCATGCTGGCAATTAGATTTAGAAGTTGAAATGTAATATATCTACATATTTTCATGCATGACTCTTCTATACCAGGTATTTCCAGAACCTACTACGCTTGTATATCTCATTCACATACACTCACACAACCACGCTTTTGTTACTTTTATATTTCCTTTAGTTCCACTAACAGTACCTACCCACGCTCCTACAAGTATTTTACATACAAACAGAGTGTATTCCCCGTAGATTTGCGGTAAGACCTACATCCAGTAAACTAGAAATGGGGAGGTTAGGTGTAACAATTACTCGATTGTTTGATTCGTTCCACCTGAACCAACATGAATATTTCAACCAGCTTCTGGGAATACACACATAGAAATCACCTTTGTACATGTTTAGCCGGTTTATAGGTAATCTAATATGTTTTATTGTGTGTCTCTTTTATTTCGGTACCTATGCATTATTAAAAATGCGAAAGACACTCTGTCGGGCTGTTTGTTACCTCTTCATATGTTAATCATCATACCATTCGAAAAACGTCCACTGCTGGGCATAGGCTTAGCAGGCGGGTTGGCAATCGCAGCGTAGCTGTGGCAATGCACAGAGAATGCTGCTACCCATTCTCTGGTGAGTCCCTTATTCACCTCTTACGACACCCACGGGAAGTGATGGGATGGCGCTATTCTTTTATGTCCGATTCCATACAGAAAACGTGTTGAATGGATTTGCGACACGGGTAGATCTTGTCCCTGAATAAGACGAAGGAGGAAGAAGATCGCTTTACTACCGGTAGTATATTCCTTAGGGATAATTTTGAACTTTCACGCAGTTCAAGCAGCTGGCAAAAGCCAATTTTATATAGACCTCCTGACCGATTTCGGCCATGGCGGCCAATCTCAACCGAGACTGGCCATCGGCGCTGGACATATTATAGTGCACAAGTGTATGCGCAAACACACAAACTCCTTCTCTCATGACTCTCATATTCCGATGGGACGGCAACCCGACACGACCGGAGAGAGATCTGGCGCAGGACCAACGGCTTAACGTGCTTCCGAGGCACGAGGGTGTCATACTACCAACTTCCAAACTCCGGGCTGCTACTGGGAAATTCCAATTAGAAAAAATCAATTACACTTATTGCCCAACCTGAGAATCTCCACGCTTGACAGTCGCGCTTCCGACCGCGAGACCAACGGAGTTAATCCAGTAAATAGGTATAAAGTAACTCTGTTTGTCGGTCTATTGCCTCTTCACGACTAAACGGCTGAGCGGGTTTTGATGAAACTTGGGACACAGGTAAACCACGTCCTGGAAATCCCCTGAGATAATTTTTGAAATCCGCATCGCTATAATACTGGCTAATCTTTAATTTTTATTCGTAATTTTTCAGGTTTGAAACGATTAATAAGTATCGTGAAAAAAGGCCACAGTTATCTAGAGAGGCGTTCTTGTTTGAAGTTCATAGAGTACGATCCGAGGCTGGTTGCAAAAAGGATGAACTTCACATACCTCTACTATAACTTCTCCGGTGTTCTTGAGAGTTGCTGCTTGCGTTTCTTTAACAACCCTTATGGACGGCGCGTATGTGATATCTTTTTCGTTATTTATTTATTTAGCTTTGTTTGATTACTTTGATTACTCTCTGCACTTACAGTACAAACCAACACGTACATAGAGTCATAATCTATATAGATATTTTATAAATTGAAAAGTTACACACATAGGTATTAAAAATAAACAAAAAATACAGAATAACAAATTATTTACCAATAAAAAAACAAATTATTAATTGCTGAAAATAATAAACAATAGCCTGTGTGTTATCTCCTTATCCTATTTCTTTCATTCATTCAAAGTCAAAGTCAAAACGTTTATTTCAATTAGGCCATTAAACGGCACTTTTGAACGTCATCGTTTACATACTCATCGTTACAATTACATACTCGTCATTACAATACATACTAACATTATGAATGCGAACTGCTCCGTTGGTCTCGCGGTCGCAAGCGTGTCTGCTGAGCGTGGAGTTCTGGGTTCGATTCCCAGGTCGGGCAAAGAGTGTCAGTGTGTTTTTCCATTAGAAATTTCGCTGTGACAGCCCGGAGTTTGGTAGTTGGTAGTTTGACACCCCCGTGCCTCGACAGACACGTAAAGCCATTGGTCCAGCGCCAGATCTCTCTCCGGTCGTGTCGGGGTGTCGATGCCGTCCCATCGGAATATGAGAGTGATGAAAGAGGGAAGTGCACCTTTGTTTGCGCACACACTTGTGCACTATAATATGTCCCGCGCCGATGGCTAGTCTCTGTCGAGATTGGCCGCCATGGCCGAAATCGGTCAAGAAGACTATATACAAGCTGAAATTTTAATGATTGTTTCATTGTGTGAGAAGAGCTCTTTGCCAAGCAAAACTGTTACTGTCTGGTATTGATGTCAATTTTTTCTTTTTAGCTGATACTTATAACTCCAGTATGCTCGCTGCCGGCCGAGGTGGCGCACGCGACGCTGCACGGCATGGGCGTGACGCACAGGAAACACGATCCCTTCACCGATGCGATGGCGAGAGCGGTGTTGTTCTCCACGAAGTGCCGCAATGCGTTTCAGAAGATGCTGCTGTATGATAAAAAGAGCAACTAGGTAATTTTGAATGAAACAATTGAAAATGAATATCCACACGGTAACGACAAAACATAGTTTACTTATAATAAGTTTTAAGTAAATTCAACATTAAATGACACGATAAGTAGTTTTCGCTACATAAAAGATACATTATTTTAATTATCCGGAGTTATTTCACTGTACTCGTATGCTGGAAGAGATTTCTATAGAAATAAGCATCACCTTTGTACCTATTTTTCTGTTCCCTTCTTCTTATCTATTTCTTAAATGTGTGTACATAAACTGTTAAATAAATTAATTAATAAATTAACTAATTATTAAACCTGCATAATTGTTCTATTGTTTGGTTTTAGCATGGCAATAGTCAGTTCCGTCTTTACCATAAGGGTACAAGAAGTACTTGCCCAGGACCCGCTTCATTGGGGGCCCCCAAATTACATTATAAATTCTTCTCCATAGGAAACGACCAATTCGAACCGTGCACAAACTACTGTCGAACTTATTCTTGGCGGGATGTCAAAATTTTCGAACTCGCTTCGCTAGCAAGATCAAATCTTCGAAAATTTTGGAGCTCGCTACGATCGCTAGATAAAGAAAGTTTTTGTGTATAATTTAACAAAGTAACTTTCCGTTTGTTTGAATAGTCAAAAGAAAATTTCCGAGACTGGCTGCAAAATTGTCCGAGCACGCTTCACTCGCTCTTAGATCTATAGTTTCCTATATACTTTGTTTGGTCAGCATAAGCTGTCCGAGGAGCAAAAGTTTCCGAGCTCACTTCGCTTGCCAAATGAAATATTTAGGCGAAGATGGCGAGAACGGTGCTGTTCCCCGCTCATTGCCGCAATACCTTGCAGAAGATGCTGCTGTATCAAAGGAAAATAAATATTAGCTTTAATTTGGTCAAAGCATAATAAAATTAAGCATTAATCCCCAGAATAATTAGTTTTCGTTCAATTTTAGTTTGAGTAACAACAAAAAATTTTTTTTTTCACATTTATTCATTTTAAATCTGCGTTATTTATAATATTTCTTTTCAGCATAGCAAAAGCTGTCACTGACCTTTTCTTAAATTGCAAAATAAAATGTCAATCTCGTTTTTATTTTTTATAAAAACGACTCGATCGACTCAGATCGATTATTTGTCTTTATTTTCGTTTTCTAAATTAACAACATGAACTAAATTAACGTAGAAAAAGGAAAACCCGTTATTGTCATGCTTTAATTCAAAACCAATGAATATGCATCATCAATTTATGCAAGACAAAGGTACAAAAAGAAATAAAAAATGTAAGGCAAATCTTTAATAGAGCAGCTCTAATATTTATTTATTTTACTAAAAAAATATAAAAGGCATTTTATATTTCGTTAAAACTATGTGGCTCTTCTCAATCGTTATAACTTGTTATATAATAATCCAAAATAAGTTTTAAAATACCATCAAAACAAGGACAGTGAATGTTAAGCCTCCCATTACTCCCATTACTCTATAAACATTTATTTACATTTTAACCCACTGGAATAAATTCAGAACAAACGAATGTTTTATGTCCCTCCCTCTTAAACTCTCGAAAAACAATGTTATTTCATAGAAGTGTTATTCATTGAGCGAAATAATAGGAAACCGTTATTAACAGTAATATTTTGTTTTTCATTTCGACGAAATGTTCATCAGAACGAGTTTTTTAATAGGCTTATCACAACATTAATCCTAACGAAGAATTATTTTTAATCTGGTCTTCGATATTGTATCCCTGTATTTTCCCTTGTCTATGACAGAACATAATAAAATGGAAGCCACCAGTAGCGCCTATACAACCATAAAAATCCTTTATTTATTATGTTTGTAAGAATGGGTGGCGATCTCGTTGAAACTGACAGTTATAGAAAACGGTACAGGTTTTATCATTCTGTCGTTTTGTTCTTGTTTTTTTTTTATGAGTGGCTTCTCGCAGTTCAACCTATAAGGTTGTCGACTGCTTAACCGGGCTTGCCTGTGGTGGCCTTAATATAATATTAAAGCCTCCAGCCAGGGCTTATAAAAAACTTACAAACTAAGCGACTACACGCTAAGGGCACCCCCTGTGGGGTACGGGGCTCGGCTTAGGGCGTCGCTGAGGGGAGGACAGCTAGGGAGTTTGGTTCTTGTGCGGCTCTAATTATATTTGGGTTGTGACGTCGCAAGGAAACTGCAAACATAGCCCTCTCACAGAAATGGGAACAAATAGAATTTTAAACTAACTTGTATAACTGTAACTAACTTGTGCTCTACACAAAATATAGACTGTCAATAAATTACTACCAACCTTAAGTGGCAATGGGTAGGCTATTGCCATTGCCACATTCTTTTGGCTAAGTCGGTTGGTTATTCTGCAGCGGCTCCTATATATTTCTGTTTTTATAATGCATAGACATCAGTGTAAAAATAATTTGAAAATATTATTTTGCATGTCAATGTTTCAGCAGCCCAAGTATGCATAGACAACAGTCTATGCATACTTGGGCTGCTGAAACATTGACATGCTATTTGCGATAGCGATTATCAAAATGTCAAAAAAGAAAGTGATTCTCTATACATTTTAAGTTTTTTGACAATCCTTATCACTATACCTAAAGCCTCTTGAAACACAAAACTTCAAAAGAACATTGACTTAAGATAACAAAACAATACTCACAGATCCTTCTCATCAACGACTTGAATATGTAATTTGAGACACGTCCGAAGTCTCTTGTGCACTTGCAGCGACTTCGTTCATTAGCCAGCCGGGAATAAGTCGCGAAGTTCCGCTAACTTGATTACTTCGAGTCGGGAATTAACACGCTTGCCGAAACAACGCGCCTAGTAATACGAATATTTTGCAGTCCTCGAGATGAGGCGCTCTCGGGTTAAGGGATACGGAATTATACGGATTTGGAGAACGTAAGAGGGAAGTTTTGGGTGATGAGTTTTGGTACAAAAAATATCTACTCAAGAACAATAAGTAGTTAGTTATTGATGAATATTTCGATGCCCAATGATTTGTTTTGTTTTTAAACGTGTTTGTACATAACTTCGTGATTATTAGTCTAGTTGTTAATGAGTATTTAATTGTAATACTACGTTTTTATTAGTAATTGTTGTAGTTTTCGCATAAAGTTTAGCTGATCGGTAATTTGGTAAAGTTTTGCGGAAACTTTAGCATAAAATAAACACAATTTACGTTCTTCTTCGTTTCACCTTTGGATAAGCGGTCGTGGTTATGATGAATTGTGCCCAATGGTTAGTGTTACAGATAGTTTTTCCGGGTTTGTGTATGGAATGCTAGTCCTGCTCCATAGGACAATCAAGGGTGTAAACAAAATCAAACTGGTTGATTTATGAATTAACTTTACAGATATACTGTTTCTTTTTTGTGTTTTTATTTTTCTGTTGACTCACACACTGTTTTATTAATGATTCCATTATTTGTAAATATGTGAGTACCATTTACCTAAATTTCTTTAGAAAATTAATAAGTTTACCTTTGCTAGTAATGCTTTGTTCTTATAAGTACCATACTCTGGGTGCATCGTCCTCACATAATATTAAATTAATTTTTGTATACCAAATTTTGTAACATCATTATTTGAAAAGAGTATCTATGGAGTTTCTTGTCCGTTCTTCTCCATAAGAATCTACCTTTCCGAATGGACAGTAGAGTCACTTTATTAATGTAATATTATTATTTTACTGAACTGTAAATGATGACGTTCAAAAGTGCCGTTTAATGGCCTAATTGAAATAAACGTTTTGACTTTGACTTTGGAGTTTACACGTTTGTAAACGCACCCACGACACAGGACAAATTCCTAGTGTGAGGCAACGTTCTTTTTTTTAAAGAATAGAAAAAGGAAGTGTTGTTATAGTTGCCTCAATATCTTTCTCCGTACGGGTCGGTTAGTCTGGCCTGGCACATACAATTACACTTAATCTCTAAAATCGAACATAACAAAACCTTCACCAAAGAGCTGTATGTAAACGACAAACGAATGGTAAGAAGAAATTCAACTCCGCCAGCACCAAACGAAAAATTTACTACGAGACTTTCCAAAAAAAAAAAAAAAAAAACGGTACTTCCAAAATACCTACAGCAAAAAATATTCTCATAAATTGCCTTTAAAAGTTTCCAAACCTTCGCCTAGCCAGTTACTACACTTCAGTCGGCTACTGACGTATTCTGGGTTAACGATTGTCGCGGCAATATACGAGTACCCCGCAGGTTTGTTTAACACCTTTTGCCTTGAACTTATTACTCATTTTGTTACCTAGTCTGTGTTTCGAGGTGAATACTGCGAATGAGGATGTTTTACATCGTAATTAAGGAGTATTTATTTGGTTGCAATTTGCCCCTTGCTTCCAACACTACGAGCGAGAATTTAGTACTATGGTTTGACTGAGAGTAGACTACAATCAATATGTTTGGGTATTGACTTCTGTAGCCGTAGCAACTGGCTCCCTGAATATAAAATGACGGAGTCTAGAGTAAATTCCTCGAACATTTTTAGGGTTTTCATTTATCACTAAGGGGTGAAACCTCTATTTGCCCTTCCAAACCTCTCTGTAAGATTTGGAATGGTAAAACGAAGTTTTTTTCATCCAGGAATGACAAATATAATAGAATAGAATACTCTTTATTAAATACACCATAATTATAAGTTACAGAATAGAAAGATGAAGATAAAGTTTCATAGGGTGACACAATGGGCGACCAATTATCTAAAAAAACCGGCCAAGTGCGAGACGGACTCGCACACGAAGGGTTTCGTACCATTATATTTAAAAACGGCAAAAAAACACGTTTGTTGTACAGGAGCCCCCCTTAAATATTTATTTTATTCTGTTGTTTAGTTTTTCTTATTTGTTGTTATAGCGGAAACAGAAATACATTATCTGTGAAAATTCAACTGTCTAACTCTTACGGTTCATGAGATACAGCCTGGTGACAGACGGACAGCGGAGTCTTAGTAATAGGGTCCCATTTTAACCTTTGGGTTTGAACTCAAAAAAACAACTAGTATAAAATCCACTTGTAAAGTCCTGAAAGATCAAAAAGATTTCAGGTGGTCATATTCAGCAAATCATAGACACACACTCTTCTAAAGCCTAAATAAGTATTCAAGAGCAATCAAATTCAATAACAAACCCTAAACAGTTAATAAACACGTGTTACTTGATACCCTGGTAATAAAAACAATGACTACTATAAATGCGCCGATACTCGGATACAACGCACAATGAGAAAAAGTACGAGGCCAAAGGTACGTAATTTTAGTTGGTGACAAGTCAAGGTTGGTGATAAGTCACATACTATGATTCCAAGATTAAGAAATTTTATTTTTAAACTTGTATATACAAAATAGAATTGAAATAATACATGTATGCAAGATCTTAAATAAGAGTAGCTCACGACATGTCTGCATTTCTCATGATGTTCAAAATCTCAGGTACAATTATTATTAAATTCATTCACAGTTTAACAAATTTCTTATATTTTAACTTTTACATTATCAAATTATGTATTTTCCTTGTCCAATATTACAGATTACAATTATCACAATGAAGGGTTGCGGTATCCTGCCAGGGTTGCGGTATCTTGCCAGGGTTACAGAATTTGTTCGATTCCTTTTCATACAAAATTTTGTATGAAAAGAAATGCAGCGTAAATTACGCAACTCAAAAAATGCCTCTCACAATAACGAATATGAATGTCATTAGTTTATTTGCTAAATAAATTACTTATCAGGTCTAGTCAATAATTAATGAAAAAAAAATATTTTATAAAATTTTATTTTAAATGTGTCATAATAATTAAGCTTAAAAGTTGGCAATTAGACAGATATTTATAATCAGCCTATAGTATTCCCACTGCTGGGATAGTGGCTGCCCTTTTATGAGTGGCAGTGGGCGAAAAACCACAATCTACCATGCAGGCCCAATGCGGATTGCTCGACATAACAATGTCTTCGAATTTTTGGTTTTAGGACATTTTCACCGGTTTTCTCACGATATTTTGGTATAGTAATTTCTTCAAATTAAAAGTTTATACTTTTCTTTTGTTTGGTGTTCTTTAGATAGAAATAATCGACACATCTGCGTAGTTTCGCGAAATCATTTTATTTCACCTTCTAGTCATTTTGGTCACTAAATGTATCAAGGTATAAATAAAAACACTGTCGAAATAACATCAGTACAATATAGAGGCAAATATATCAATGTAATCGACACGGTTGAGGCCAACGAGGCCAACTTATTTTGATGACCAAAACAAACCAATATTGATCTCGTTATAACTTGTTGTCAAATAACTTACTAATATCATAACATTGCGTTACCAGGTCAGTAGGAGCTCGTGGATCTATAATATCCGCCACACGTGTCGATGTACAAGGTTTAGCAACACTGGCCGAGTATGGTCGTGGATGGGTGACCTTAACTTACCGAGATTTCTCCGTGCTCCTTAAAGCTGTCCGAACTGTCCGACTGTCATTAGTAGTTCTTAGACAGTCGTTTGGGTAATCAGAAGGCGAGAAATCTGACATCAGTTTGCCAAGGGGTGTCGTGTTACCCAGTTACGCAGTCACTCTGTGTAAATTACAGGTACTCAGTTTCATCCGGTTAGATTAAGGATCTGGTTAGAGGAAGCCGACTCCAACATAGTTGGGAAAAGGCTTGATAGGTTCATATCGTTACTAAGTCAGAAACGAAATGGTAAGGGTTTTTGGATCCTGCCAAGGTTGCGGTATCCTGGCAGGGTTGCAGAATTTGTTCGAAAGAGTCACCGCTGCCTTGGAACACAAAAGGCTTTAGTCTTTAGTAGGAACACGGATGAGTTTTAGTCAGTAAGATTCTGACACGCCCTTCCGCTCCACCCAGAGCGGAAGAAGTCATTTGATGATTTCCCATCCATAAAAAAGTATCATACATAGAAAACCCTATCCATGTTCCTCCAAATGCCCTTTCCGTTCCAGGGCTGCGGTGACTCTATTGAGCAAATCCCGCAACAAATATGGTGCCACAGTCGTTGTTTTATAATGTGCCAGTTACATCCAAAGAGGTTGGGTATAAAGCCGCCATAAGTAAAACCTCTTCACTGCCTACACACTAACCTTAATTCACCCAATAATCAAAGACGTATTCCAAAACATTTGACTCGGAACTTCACTTGCCCTGATAAACACACTCGCAAATTACAATTTACCCCAGTTGGGGGGTGAAGTACCCCTATAACGACTTATTAGATATTTTTCTATTGCTCTGGTAATTTCACAAAATCGCTCAGTACAAACCCACTGAGTTACTTCGTGAAAGAAATGTAATTTTCTCAACTTTGCTGTTCACTGATTTTTCAATTTAACGCAATTTTTTGTTGTGAATAGACTCGTAATGCAAGAAAACTTATGTAAGTAAAGCTCTTGAGTAAATGCTTAGTATTTAGATGTTGAGTATTTAATTTAATGTTTCGTTAAGATAGACGATAAAGTTCGTAACGATATATCAGGTTGAGTGGGTATTGATGGTTATCTTCAGCAAATGGTAGATCATTATCTTGTGTAGGTATGTATGTAGAAAATGAACTTGTAGCACAGGATAATTCATATTCATATTCAATATTCATATTTGGATAAATATAACCAAATATGAATATTGAATATATAGTTCGCTTCTTTGCTTCAATAACGTGATTAGTCCGACAGTTAATATTTTTTTTGACGCTTTTTGAAAAATTAAATCAGTCACGGCAGTTTCAATTATCAAATAAAAAAAAATCGTTTGACATATCACGTTATTGAAGCAAAGAGGCGGTTTGTACGGGAATAAACGCATTGCTCTCTCCCTTCAGAGAACGTCACATCATATATATTAATACTGTACCGTTCCTCATTACTAAAGAAATCCTTCCGTTGATAGCTCCCATTATTCTGCCAACTATACTCTATCCGTTTAGGTAGTTAACTAAAGGTAAACAATCTTGATGTAACTTTTTACTTAAGAACTCAGTTTAAAAATAAAATGCAAGTAAAAACCAAAGTAAATACAACAGTAACGAATACTAAATCAATTGAACCATAAGTTTGAAAAGTAGTTTATTTGTTTAATATGAATTTGTGTAAAAAGACACATCAAGATTGTTTACCTTTAGTTAACTACCTAAACGGATAGAGTATAATATCAATATACATATAAAATGCAAACAAATATTCATATACCTTTCGCAAACGGCGAACATTTTCATCAAACCTAGATATTTCATAATAAAATGAAAGAATATGAGCCCCGTCTACTCCTGGCAACATATTTAAAAAGCGCACGATACATCATCGTTCGAAACACAGTAAAGATAAAAGTGCAAACAAAGCGATCTTATCGACCCAGCAGACGCAATGCGATCAGACAACACACAAACCAAGACGGTAGACCTGTATTCATACCGTTTTAAACCCCTTTAACACATATGTGGAATAGCTTAAAGGGGGGTGCAGGAGATCATCTTACATTAGCCGCTTGCACTTAGTATTGCCAGAGGCATTCTAATAGTACCTCTCAAAAAGAAAACTAAGAAACAATAAGCCATACACCATATTGTTTACCCCAGCAATACAATACCGATGCTATCTCAGTCTACGAAATTGAATTTCAGTTTCAATTTAATTTACAGAACTGTTGAGAGAATACTTCAAAATAAATATTAGTTTCTTTATTTCTGTGCTATGAGTAATTCCAAGGATGAAATTGATGAAGTATTTTAGTTTTGTTTAATACTGGTAAAACATTTTGTTTGTTGTTTTTTGTTTGATGAATAACACTACCTTCAAAAGTAAGGTTGCGATTTATTTTCCCTCTGAATTTTAACATAGTACTGCTTTATTTACACAGATATTTACAACTGTTTTAATAAATACTTAACTAACTATGTATATACACTAGAAATAAAAATAAAAACTCCCAACTAAATTAACTCTTGAATATGGCGTCAAAAATTCATCCGCATCGCTGTCGACTGGAAGTGTACCCAATAGACTGACGGCATTGCCACGTTGTATAGCAACGGTTATTCTTTGATCAAGATAAAAGCCAGCCCTTGGGTCACGCGAAGTGTCAACTAAGCGTCTTGAGAGATCTTTAACAAGTTATGTGCACTCGGGATAACACCTAAAAATAACACATTCTTGTGTCATCTTAACAACTCTTCAGTCCCCCGACTATACAGTGTCAATGGTATCATGATTCTACTACGAGAAAGAGACGGAGGAATATGAATGGCACTATCCCGCTTTCACAACGGAGTCATGATAGCATTGGTTTGTCATAGTGGGTAAATTAAAATCACACGATGACCATTAACCTGAGCTGCTATTTTGACACACTATAGTTATATTATCCCAAATTAATCTATCTAGTCTTTTCCACCAATATAGGTATCGACTTCCAGTCTAACCACACGCAGCTGAGTACCAGTATTTTGCATAGAGTGACTACCTACGTGACTTCCACAAGCTGGTAACTGAGTAATAAAACCTACTACTTGCTAAGGCTGACTGCCCACTGAAGCTGAGAGGAGAGGAACGGAGCGAAGCCGTACGAATATTAACCAATGGAATGGCATAAAATAACCGATCCGCTTCGGAGAACAGGGATTAGCGAATTAGTTTGGCAGTGGAGTGGGGAAGCGTAGCGAGGAAGCGGAGTGGGGAAGCGGAGCGGGGAAACGGAAAATACTTCCGGCCGCCCACTCAAAGTACCTACTCGTCGCATGAACTTGTCTCTCCGCTCCGCTGCCTCAGACAGGCAGCCTTCGACTACTGTCAGTTTTCTGGCATCTGACTACCCATAACGAAAGATCAAGATCAGACAGTCTTTGCGAAACACGTCGGAAACAAGGTATGTAATGCATGGCCACCCAAACAAGAACCGACTTCGGCAATCGTAGTTTAACCCTGAAGTTCGATCCGTACGGCTGTTATTATTTAGCCACGAGCCCTAACAGTTCCATACACTACAGTTATAGTTACCTAAATAACATGTCAACAAAATTTGCCCTCCATCTCAAAACAACAACAGTCTGCCCCTCTCCCTAAGATATTTACCAACGACACTCAATTACTGACTCAAATCACATATCACAAAAAGATTACGTAAAACTATCACGTATGCAGACTTATATTAAGCCGAAAACAGCCCAGAGGTCCTCTGTGATTTTGGCAAGCGTGCATCCAATGACACAAAATAGATAGGCACAGAAGGCTGGCTTCTTACAACAAGTGGATATATGTATAAATGCGGTAAAAAATGGCGTCATCAAAATGTAACGTAAATACATTAGGCTTAAACCAGTTACTTATCAATTAATACCCAGTTTTCGGGACGAAAATGATCACAACATTAATGTATAAAATTGTAAAAGCTGCTTTGATAAGTTGAATGATTTTTCAGCAGGCAATCGCATCAATAATTTTATAATAAATTGTTATACAAAAATCGGTGTTTTTTGCTAGCCCATGTTGTCCGAACGCTGAGCAAAGGCCTCCGCTATAAGTTCATCTACTATATTCTTTTCCTGTGACACAGCGAACCAGTCTTCGCGGTGACCGTCTAGATCATTTTGTAACCGCTTTTTGGGCCAGCTTTGGTGACGCTGTGCATCATCTTTGATAATTGAGTGTTAATGGGTCAATACCATACGTGATCAATTTGACAAATAGTAATATATTCATTCGCATTTTGAGCTAGTAGAGCGACTAGAAAATTCAAGGATTATGGCTTTAATGATTTTAAAATAATAACTTTAGATGTTTCAATCGATTACTGAGTTCTACACTGAATGTTAATACTCGTTACTTCTTTATACCAAAACTTATTTATTGCCCTGGATTAACACAAAAAAGCATGTATTAAACATAATCTAAAACAGGTCTTATGACCAGTTAATGGGTCAATACCATACGTGATCAACGTTTTGGTAAGGAAATCAACTGAACGACAATCCCAGCAAATCCCAGTCACAAGCCTACTCGTGCGTGCGCTTGCACTGCTGTACGCTGTCTCGTATCTATGTACCTTCTGTACATCTGTATAGGTAGACCCATTTTATAGGTAGGTACCTCTATATATGTTAGTGATCACATTAACATCTACCCTCTCATAAAAGCCAATGGACTCGATTGCGCAATATGAGAACTGTATCGTTTTATTTTACTGTTATTTCACTTTCTATTTCTTCTCTAGTCAATCTGGTTGGTATTTAAAATATTGTTGGCTAGGGATTAATAAATAGGAGGTAGCCAATCTCGTAATTGGAGTTAAAGTTCCTCGACGTTTTTTAGGGACTATTAGCTTGAGAATGCTGCAATGTGGCTTTTCTATGGCAAACTAATGATTTAGAATAGCTCCATTGCTGCACTTTCACACAAAAGATCTCACCAATATTTCCTGAAGGTTTGGATGGAAGGGTATGTATCTATAGTTCGCCCAAATCGTGCTAGTCATTTTTAAGTTCCATGTCAATGTCCAAAATCTTTATCTATGCATTTTGTGTGTCCTGCGGTATTTTTTGTTGCCGTACAAATTTCTATAGTTCGCCCAAATCGTGCTAGTAATTTTTAAGTTCCATGGATAGGGGACAAGCTTATCAACTTGGTGCAAAATAATCCAGACTCCAGGCATCTGTTACATTATTTTATAATTTGATAGGTAGGCATAGGCATAGTCATGGACATATGTAACACGACTATCGTAAATCTTTATCTATGCTTCTTGTGTGTCCGTTTATAGAGGTATGCGATACAGAGTGTAAAGTTCCGCACACCTCCATTACAAAGCGAGAATCCTCCGACCAGACGGTTGTTGTGTCTGGTGGGAAACTGCCTGATGGTTGATATTCGGACTGTTGTATATGTTCAAATCGCGAGGAGAACTTTGCTTGCGCGATGCAGGATTTCATTGTTAGTTCGTCGTAGATGGCGCTGCGGTTTTTTTTGTTGCCGTACAAATTTCGTTTCTTTTGTTTTTCATGTGGCGACATTGATGCCGCTACATCACTCCCCTCCGGAGACCGGAGGTCGATTGTGGGTGAGTCTTTCATACATCTTTGAGATGCTTGCCAGGCCAGTGGAAGGTTGGTACCAGTGAGTCGGAACCGGAACTCGCAGAATTCACGGTGAGTCGGAACTGTCTGCGGTGCCCCAGTGAGTCGGGATGATGCTGCAGGCTCCAGTGCTACCTATTATAAAATACTGTATCTCAAGAGAGAAATAGGATATTTTGCAAACAGGAAAGGCTTTACGGAAAAGAGGCAGTTTCTTATCTAGAAGGATTTAGAATCTAAAGTCAAGTCTCTAATATAAGTTTTTCTTTACAAAAATAATAACACATTCACAAATATGTAAATATTATTTTCCATCCTCATTTCGCACCACCTTCTACAACTGGAATAATTTTATTCGCAACTGTGGACTGATTAAAAAACGGATGAACATTTTTCTGTGACTATTCGGAGTTGCAGGAAGTTTTCTCAGCAAAGATAACTTTGACAAAAATGTATGCATCACTTAATTATTATGAGATTTACCTACTTAAACATCTGCAAGTACATCATTTTTTTCAAACCGAGCAAAATGTTGGAGTTTATTCTGCAAAATTCAAAATAATACTGGGCTTATCGCTCGCCATTTTTATTTTAAAACGTCGGTTACATTTTATTCACCAACATAACCCTAAACGTGGCACACGGCTGCCATTTGCGGACATCCGTACCAACCTAAATTTAGCATACTGCGCTGACCCCACAATCAGATCCCGTATTGAATAAAAACTCGTATTTGCACATAAACGGCGCTATCCACAAATACACGGCTCGGGTATCGGCGGGTTGACCTCTTTGAATCAATGATGAATCCAATTTCACCCTACCTTTACGAACGCGTCTCATTTGGTCACAGGTAAAAACATTTACGTGAAACACGAACCAACGGACCACTTTGTCACAGAGATTTACAGCTCGGAAATAGATTTATTATTCTTTTTGTGAACAACTATTGTGCCTCCCCCTTGGGTATAAAAAGTACTCGAGTGAGGAAAATGACCGAACTTTTGTCTTTAAATTATATCTGCCGCCCTTCAGAGGGGCAGTGCGCGACATTCTCGTTCGGTACAAGAAGAAACAGAAATTCTCTTTCTGTATTTATAATAGGTATATTACCTACAATAAAAAAGTTTGAATCGTTTGCGAAACACTGGAATATCTTTATTTTAATCTATGGCAAAGCAATTACCTCAGGCGACACATAAAATCTGAAGTGGTCGTAAAAATTCTGGAATCATTTGTAAAACTGCTATCTAAAATTTCTTGAATCGAATTTTCAGCTAATTTGACAAATAGTAATTTATTCATTCGCATTTTGAGCTAGTCAAGCGACTAGAAAATTCAAGGATTATGGCTATAAAGTGTTTAATGATTTGAAAATAATAACTTTAGATGTTTCAATCGATTACTGAGTTCTATACTTAATGGTAATCCTCGTAACTTCTTTATACCAAAACTTATTTATTGCCCTGGATTAACACAAAACAAGCATGTATTAAACATAATCTAAAACAGGTATTATGACCAACTAATTGCCAGTTCAAACACCTAATCCACATCCCACTTAACATATCAAAACAGCGCAGTTATAATAATCGCCTTACTACAAACTTACGCTATACGCTCTTGAATCCCTACGAAATATACCGAGTGGCGTAGTTAGGCAACTGCAAACAAAGGCAGTTTGCATTACAACACCACTATTCATATGTTTGTATGTGTGTATCTATGTGTCCAACATTCTCTGTCTCGCTCATTAATTCAAGTATGAATAGCGCAGAAATTTGTGTCAGAGTAAACTCTTGTGTCTCCGTTTGTGTTGCCGAGGACTGGGGCTTAAGACGGATTTACTGGGCAGACGGAATTCAGACACCTTGTCGTAACTTCTTAGTGTGTTGGACGGGGGAGCTTGTTTAGGTTGGCTGCTTGTATTATCGTAAGAAATACAAAATGTAAGATAATGTGTTTCGATTGTTTTGGAGTTGAATGTGATAATTGACAAAAATGTGAAGACAGAGCTGAATAAGAAAATAACAAGTATGTAAAGAACTATTTAGATAGGTACTTCTTTTCAAAGACAAACAAAGAAGCACAGCCATACATAAAATACAGATGTCAGCTAGATAAACAAACACGTTAAAATAACATCAAATGCCAATGATAATATCTGACATGAAATATAAAAATATATTTTACAGCAAGAATAACAAGCACAGATCGTAAAACATTTGTATAAAATAAACTATTTCCGATATCAATGTAAACTTAATAAAATATACAACAAAAACGACGTCATGGTTTTCCTATCCATTGGAAGGGCTAACGTTCGCAAACCGAGATAAACAACTACTTTATGAAGGTATTATATAAAACGGTTGTATTAAAAATCAGTTGCAAACATGCTTTGTATTCAGCGTTCGCCCGCAGCCGTATCGGGGAACACTAAAATTTATTTTGCACTCAAAAGAGAAATGAGATTATGTTTCAATAACAAACATATCCGGGACTACACGTTGCAGGAATAAAAAGTCACATCCTGGGAATTTATTTACCGCTTTCGAACGAACTATTCAGTTCGGGGGAATTTTATACCGGGCCCGGCGTCACTCGCTGAATATCTTATTTTTACAAAAAACGTGACACGCCGGAAAGTTTTCAATTTCCTCGTGCTACTGAAAATAATTCGGTAGTTATCAATTTTGTTCGGGAGGGTAATGTTAAGTTGGCGTTTCTGAATATTTTGTAAGAAGAAAATGCTGTTAAGTAAAATTATTCAGGATAAAAAAATACAAATGTCGACATCCTTTTATAACCTTAACAAAATTTGGCCAGTCGAAAAAGCTGGTAATCGTTTCCAAAAGAGAAATATTTCTTTCTTTTTCCATCGAAATCGACGGCAACTTTATATGACACAGGTACCCGGAAAAGGACAAAAAAACTCATAAAAACTTTTGCAAACTAACCCGAAACTCCCATTAAACTATATTAATCTGGGAATTTAACTTGTTACAGTCACATAATATAACATAAACGGTGCGCTTTACCTCTCTTTGAAAGGAAAGGCTTCTGAAATATTTTGTTATTTACTTTATTAGTACGAGCTACGCTTGCTACGGCGTAGGCTTCGTAGCAACTATTGTGCTACGCGATCGTAGCATAATAAACCAGTCGTCTACGTTACGACTCTACGCATTGCCAACACCATTATTGAATTCATTTATAATTATTTAACGTTTATTACATGTTACTGTAAAAGTCCGTTCTATGTTAAATCCTAATGAAATGTTTCATAAATATTTAACGCAATTACATTATTATCGAACGGTCGAAAAATCAATTAAATAAATGTGAAAATAAAGGCCTTATTTTACCTTTTTCGTATCAATTACTTGATTCTTCACAAAAACTTTACGTAACAATGGCTCAATTTTCTTCCGGACATTGAACAATATTAGAACAATCGCTTGTTCAACGAGTGCTTTTCTGAAAAGTTAACGAGCTATTAAAATTAATTTTAGTAATGGGTAACAAGTTATTAGAAAACGAATTAGTTTTGTTTTTGATTTTATTCATCATCTGGATAGTATTTTCCCAACAATATCAGGGACACATTGCTCGCAGAACAGATGGTCGATGGGGCCGAAAAGTTCTGTAGTGGCGACCGCGTACCGGAAGACGCAGCGTTGTAAGGCCTCCCACAAGGTGGACCGATGACCTGGTGAGGGTAGCGAATAGTCGGTGGATGCGAGACGCACAGGACCGGTTGTTGTGGCGGCATTTGGGGGAGGCCTATGTCCAGCAGTGGAAGTCTTTCAGCTGATATGATGCTGATGATGATCGGGGTAGTCAGTCAAACCGGCGGAATATTAGTATCTTAGGAGGAGCGACAGACTATCTATCCCCCACACGGAACTAATTGGCAAGACTGGTGTCCGAGTTTAAATTAATAAATAAATGTGAACAAATGTACTAAGAGTTGGCCACAATATCGCTGTAATATACATAGAGAGTACGTATATGTGCTCTATAGCACTGACCAAATCCTGATATGAATTTCTAATTCCTGTTTATTCATTTGTGATGTTCATTAATTCATATGATAAATTATTAATTACGTACTAATTGAAGTGATTTCACAAATACATTAGGTGTAATGATTGAAAATTGTTTCATTGCGATAATTTAATTCATATTGATTTGTACTTTGTAGCTATTAAGGTAAGAACCCACAAATTAATGCTACGACGTTTTTTAAAATCAATCCTAGTATTTATACGAATTAAGAAGTGAGCATCAAGAAAGCCATTTCAGAGAAGCTGAGGCCATAGGAAGAGCTCGCGGCTAAATATATAATAATAAACAGCCGCAAGGGACGATCTTCAAGGTTCAGCAACACTTGCCGAGGTCGTTCCATGGATGGGTGACCATTCATTACATAATTGAAGGCATAACAGAATGCCTTGTTGCATTAAGTTCCCCCATGTACAGCTACTGTACGCTGCAGTATATACTATTGCAGTACATGGGCGAACTTAATGCAACAAGGCATTCTCTACCAGTCAACTAATCGGTTAAAAATATCCTGTAGCAGGAAAAGACAAATAAAATAATAATTTGGTTTCATATTTGATAAACTTGTCGGGTTCGCTACGTTAATAGCACAATGAATATTGTTCAATAGTCAAAATGAAAGGCGTGGCAATTGATTCTGTGTAAATTGCCTTAAGCTTCACTTATAAAAAAAAACTTTAAAACTAATTGATTAGTAATATACCTTCCAATTAGCAGTTTCTTAATTCAAATTTTAAAGTATTCAAATATTTCGTTTTTTTTTTTAAATAAAGCGGATTGTAATAATAAAATAATAATAATATATAATTTTTTTCATTTAACAAAGACCCACAACATATATACCTTACAGACTATCATACATATTTATCAAATACAAACAAAAGAAAGAAATCAATCAAAATGGAATGGAATCAGTTATATATGCATCAGAAGATAAACTTACAACAAGTAACCAAAATGATAAAAATGTATTCGCCTAACTCCCGTCAAAGCTTCCTTTGGCAAGTAACCGAAGTTTAAAACGGTATCGGTACACACGGAATACTTAAAAGTTTAAGGACTGCAAGACTAACATTCCCTCTGCCCGCTTGTACAACTGGCGAACGATAAAAAGTTGACGCACTCTTTCTAAAATCACTAGTGAAAATATTGAGTTCTCTCGTGTATCCTATACTTTGGCTTTCTGGTGGGAAGTGTAAGGCTTAGTTGTGTCTACTGACTTTGACCACACTTTGCGGTAAATCTATAGTAAGATAAACGATACGTCCTTGATCACATAATTATGATAATCATACCATCTAAGTGACGGTGTTTGATAACAACTGATGATCGACACATGATATAATGGAATGTAATATATAATGTTTGTTTAACCTATGTTTGTAGTATGTGAAGGTCAAGGCAATAATACAGGTTGAGTTTTTTTTTTCAAAATTTACTGGTTCGTGTACGAGCTAGGGATACCGATTTCTCAAAACTCCAATGATGCAGTTTTAGTTTTCATCAAAATCAGGCTCGGGACTCCTTTCAGTGTTTTTCGTTATTCCTGGTAGTTCAGATTTGGCCATCCACGCACACTTGAAAAATTCACCCTGTACACAATAAGCGTCAATTCATAAAGACATTAACTCACGTTTTTTTTTCATGAAAGCAGAAATTATAAACGTATGCTCATAATATGGATCCCTTAACAACATAATGTTAGTTAAAAAATGTTGCATTTAAAACCTTAGAAGTTACTAATACAATATCTTGAAACATAAAGCTTATCGCCTCAAAATAAAACAAACAAGAGTTTCCTAATCAGTTTTATTCATTTAAATGTTTTTACAACTCTCGTTACAAAATTTTTCATTAGTTAGTTAGGCTATTTTGTAAGTATTAATTAGCTATAGTGTAGTATAACTATCTTAAAACTATTTACATCTACTAAACCTAAGTATATACATATACAAAAACAAACTACACTCAGGCGTCAAAGTATTCCTCCGCATCGCTGTCATCCGGAAACGTGCCCAGAAGACTGGCAGCATCGCCACGTTGAATGGCAATGCTAATTCTTTGAGCAAAGAACGAGCCAGCCCTCTGGTCACGCAAAGTGTCGATCAGTCGGCGAGATATGTCCTTGAAAAGGAGACGTGCACTCGGACCCCATGATCCAAGCGTTTCGACCCCAAACGGCTCAAAACTGTAATAACATAATATAAAAGTTTCATAATTTAAAAGCACACAATAAATAGAAACAAAACAATTAGTTACCTCAAACATCACTTTGTTAACCAAAATTAATAAATGCTCCACACTCGCCACCAAAACTGACCGTCCACGTTCGTTAGATCGATGTCTATTAGTGACGTCATAAATTAGCACATATTATGCTAATGCTGGCTACACGCGTCGCGATCGTCGTGCAAAGTGAAGTCTCATTTGTCATGATAATGCGCAGGAAGTTTGTAGCCGGCCTAATTATCGGATGCGCTGACAGCACTAATTATTCATAATAGATAGTGCGGTTTTAGAGGTATTGAAAAAGGGTGTTTGAAATGGAGTGTTAATTTATGATGATAATATTGGCTTAGTAGTTTTATTGAAACTTAATTGTTGACATGGAATTAGAAAATATTAAATAATAAGATAAATAATCCTCCCGACCGAATTTCGACCACGGCAACGGAGACCATGTCGCCAAGATTGCAGGAGATATTATAGTGCCCAAGTGGGTGCGCAATCACAGGTGCTCTCTCTGTTCCTTTAGCAATTTAGTCCGATGGAACAGCATTCCGACACAACCGGGGAGAGATTGGGCTCAGGACCAACGAATTTACGTGTTTGCCGAGCCACGGGGTATTATACCACTAACTTCAAACTTCGAGCAAATCTTGAAATTCCTAATGGTCTAAAACCGCAACAATCATACACAATACAAATAGGAGATACCTTTGAACCTCCTTTTCCTAAAGTCTTATTAAAAGCATGGAAAGTGACTATGTGCTCTTTAGCCATTCATATTCAACCTTTTTGTCTTAATAGTACTTCTATGGATTCTTCGCAACTGGCAACAGTTGAGTTGTACTTTCAAACATAAAACCACGATAGAAGTTTCGAATCCAGAATAGAACAATTCCTTAGCGCAAAGTGACACTTGCAAACATCTAACCACTACTAAAAATTCCAACATCCTATTACACACACATAATAACCAACATTTTTCAATGAAAGCGTGTATAATGTGTATTCCCGTACGTTTCACGTGATTTACTACAGCCAGTACCAGCAATCTTGCATTGTTTTATTGTTTACCGCGTTTTTGTACAAACGTTTACAATAGGGTTGTTAAAAACAATGATTTTTTCTTTTATTAAAAAAAATACAATTCCATTTTTTATAAATCGAATACAAAAATTCGAAAAAAAAAACATCTTAAAACATTGTGAGCATACATGAATTGTGGCAGCCCCATCAAGTTACAGAAGTACTTATGTTGGGGCTGTCACGCTCTTCCCTTAGTAGGTGACTGTTATAATGAAATGTCAAGTGATGTCACACACCGTAATTTGAACGTCATAGGAAATTCTACTTGACCACGTCATATTTTGTAAGCGAATGTCATACCGAAACATTTTGGCCTAATGCAATGGTTGTTGCAAGTGGTCAGTAAGAGCGATCTTGCACTTCTTTGATTTTGCTGCGGCTGCAGCCTGGATTGAATATAGGAATGTACCTGTTAAACGTCGGCTGCCAAGAAAGAATATAATGCAGTACCTAGATTTTAAGATGGACTTAGCAAAACACTTGATTTTCGGCGGTGAAATACCGATAGTGCTGCAATGTTCTAGCCCCAGCACTGATCGTCTTACTCGAAACAGCTTTGTCTAAAGTCCAAGACCTGTACTGCCTGTAACATAAGACGTTCCGCCTTCGACATCACCACAAAAAAAGCACAGGCTTGTTGTGCCTATTCCCCACAGTGCCAAGAGGCTAAAAGAAGCGCAACACCTGCCATTTTGCGTTAAAAAGGATAAAAAAATTGTTCTAAATGCCGGTTGAGTGGCTGCAACAATCTCACATTCATTAAATGTTCAACATGTGATTTTATTTTATGTTTGAATGTCAACCGAAACTGTTACCTTATGATTTCTATACTAATAAAAATTGAAGTATAGGATAAGACATCCCATTTCAGACTTCTGGGGAAGCTATGATTCTTTTTTTGCAAATATTTTTGGTAAAAATGCCCATATTTATGCACCCATATCAAAAACCAAATGGATCTGACCAAATTTGACTGTCTAAGTCTCAGGAGAATAATATCTATTTGTCTAGGCCCTAAGTATAGAACTTAATTAACAATAAGTATAAACGACTAGTTGCCGCCCGCGGCTCCGCCCGCGTGATTGTCGAAAACTATCCTAAGGGAACATATTCCCGGGATAAAAAGTATCCTATGTGTTATTCCAGACTATAATCTACCTCTGTGCCAAATTTCATCAAAATCCATTCAGTAGTTTTTACGTGAAAGAGTAACAAACATCCATACATACATCCATACTTACAAACTTTCGCCTTTATAATAGTAGTAGGATAAGAAATCGAGCATGCCGTACAAATGAACGCAATGTTCGCGTATTCGCGCGAGTATCGCTGTCGACGGCTGATGCTAACCCTTAGATACTATGTTCACAGAAATTATCAGCAGCCTCTAAAAATAAAATAGACAAGAGAATGCTCTTGAAAAGCGCGGATTTTTAATTTTTTTTTTATATTGTACTTTTTATTTATTGTTCAAGTCATATTTTTTTAGGACATAGTTGGCACCCTATCTGTTCCTGGCAGTAATGGAAAATGAATTGAACACTCATAATGTCGTACTTGTACCATAAATATGATTTGCTATACAATTTACGTAATCCCGGAAAATGTAGCAACGGTTTTTGTTTTACGTTCATAAAAATAATGTTTGAACAGTGAATTTGTTATTTAATTTCATTAGTTAGGTATTTTTCATCGGTATTCGGTAGTTTGGAAAAAAATGCTGTTTTGATTGTTGCAATATTTTAATTAAACGCATTACCAATTTTTTTTAAATCGCCTGATATGTATCATGGGTATGTTACATACATATTAGGCGATTTAATAAAAATTGGTCACGTTTTACCCATCCCAGAATAAAATGACACCGTGCGTATAGTACGCCGCACGTCAGTGGTAACAAAACCAGTACGTATAAGCTGGTACATTCGGATTACTAAATTGAACTTATTATGTCTTCAGGTATTATTTTGCGTATTCCGTACGAGTTTCATCAATGCGCTCGTATAGCTTGTGTCGACTCCTCTGGTGGAAACTGGTGGTTTGGGACACTGGAGCAAGGCAATTATGTCGAAACTTTTTAAACCATAAAGATGTAAAATTTAAATAATAGCCTAACATTAGGTATATATTTAGCCTTACATAAAATTTCTCTCGCTTATTACCTGCTTCCATTTGCTGAATAACAAAAGAAGTAAAAAGACGTCCACTGTTATACATATCAAGGCTCCCCTAAAAACCGGCCCAGCAACCGTCGGGACACGAACAATACAAAGTGGAAAAATTGAAAAAAACACTGTTCCGTAATTGATTCTTAATCCCCCCATTTAAAACAAATCGTTTTGAAACATTTTAATATCGTTCAGTAATAAAAAAGGGCCACGTTAAGGTAGAAAAAGGATTTTTAATTATTAAAATTGTAAGAACTGTAATGGCTTTTGTTAAGCAATAACTTGTAAGAAAGCTGGATGGAATATCTTGGCGAGAAAAACTGTTACAATCTATTTTGATAGCGTCCTTCTTTCATTACTATAGAGAACAAATGCACTACGCAGAAATGTCACAGGACAGGCATAATGTGGATTTGTCCATATTACTTTTTTTTTTCTTTTTGCGTGGCCTTTGCTCTAGGAAGCAAGACCGATAGGACAGGTAGTGGTATAATTGATTTTTTAGTAAGTTGTTTCGGAGTTTGAATCAACAAACCGTTACATACAACATACACCATGTTATATTATGTTTTAAACTTCACAAAACGATTTAAATGTGAATCATTGTTCCTTGCACGTTAACACCCAACTACTTAATAGAATTATTAATTTATCTAAACTGCATACACAAAGGAACAATCGCGCAATTATTAGCTTTGGCATTCTCTACCAATCTACCAAGAGTAGTGAAGAAATAACATAGCAGGTGTATTGGTTACAGCGAAGTAAACTACCTAATTTATATCCACACTAATATTATAAATGCGAAAGTGTGTCTATCTGTCTTCACGCTTAAACTGCTGAACCGATTTAGATGAAATTTGGTATAGAGATAGTTTGAGTCCTGGGAAAGAAAATAAGAGGTGGAAGTTTGTATCTGTCATTATTAAAAGCATGAACCTTTGTAAATATTACGAGAGGAAGCTCATTCCATTAAAAAAAAAACACACTGAATAATATAAAAGGAAGAATGAACAAAGTCAGACGTATGAGAAGGACAGAGTAGGAGAAGATTGTTGGAGCGTAATGTAGAGCGAATCGCGTAAATTCTACATAAACAAAAATCTCGAACACTGTACTGTCCCATGCGCAGGAAACAGTAGATCAAATAATGTACCATAGTCAAGAACATAATATAATCGATATCGCTTACCACATCACTATGACTTGAGTCGATGTTATATTATATACTTACCACTGCTGGACCGGCCGTGCTGCCTCCAACCGGCCGCAATAGGAATTATTTTCATGCAAAAATAATCCACTGTCAATAAGTTTTAATTTTTTTGTTGTAACTTTTTTTTTTATCTTAAGGGCCTGTTCCACGAACTCCGAAAAGCCAATCACCGAATTACTTCGAAAATGGAACAATTTATGTACGGAATTATGCCTAGTGAGTTAACGGGAACTTAATCGGAGGTGGTGAAACAGGCCTAAATATATTAATCTAATATCGTTGTAATTCGAGTATTTTTACCCCGCGCTTTAGTTAAACTTAGTATTAGTTACCTGTAATAGGTAAATATATTAATTTAATGTCGTTGTAATACGAGTATTTTTACCTCGCGCTTTAGTTAAACTTAGTAAGTATTAGTTACCTGTAACAGGTACAAGTTAATGCTAAGACTTTTGTTCTTTCAAATAGTATTGCTTTCTAATGGACTTATCATAGAAAGCATGCACTTGTGTGTTGTAAACTAAAAAATCCTAAAAACTAATGTATTTACGTTTTACACAATTTAAATAAGATCTCGTTGTTTACACTTGTTATTTTAATAAAGATTTTAATAAATCAAATCAATCACTCCACTAACTTAAACAAATCCTAGAAATAAACAAAAGCTTAGTGAAGCCACGTCTTTTGAAAATAAAAGAAAAAGTACTGTTAAGAGTACTTTTTCTTTTTTACACACTATATTGCTGACGTAGGTGCCATTTAAATGTTAACAAAGAAGTGTTTCTTCATAAGGTATTTTTTTTCTATGCTCTTTATAAATAATAAAAAAATGTTTCTTTAATACATTGCGCAAGTCAGCGACGAACGTTGAGTTGAGATACAAATATACTTTCAAACATTCACGAACTAACTATGGCGGGCGCCAGATAAATTTGCAAAAAAGTTCATTGCCCCGTCCTTAATATCTCTGCGTAGGTACCCGGATAATAAATTATGAATCGTTTTCTTTACTAGAAAAAGTGGAGGGTCACAATATATCGATTCAGGATAACTTTACGTTATTATTTCTGTTTTAGGAATGAAATATGTCAATAAATGTATAAGGGTCAATTACCGTTATTGCACGGTTATCTGGTTTCGACCATAGCACTCGTAAAACTTGTCAATTTAATACGAGAAAATAGTTCTTACCGTCAACTGTTACGAGTACATTTTGTTTCATATTAAAGAGGATATTTCAATAAGCCATCGCTGGTCAATATATCTATGGGAAATAACTATGTCATGTTCTGAACAGCGGGTGAGCCTTACAGCACCAGCATTGGTCCTATTTTGTAAAAAACCGTGAAAACTAAACTGAAGTGAACATGAAGTAAGTACCTCAGTGTCAATCCATGTAATCAAGTTGGAATGACAGCTCACTTCACGCTCACTTCACCCAGGGCTCTGCGCAAATCGGCCACCGACCACAGCCACTGGTGGCTGTTGCGCGCCACGTCCTTTGGTACCACCCAAACGAAGGTGGATACTGAGTCGCGAGTGGACCACCGGTGGCTGTGGTCGGAGGCCCGTTTGCGCGGAGCCTTAGTTTTCACGAAAAGACGTTGTGACAGAACTGACCGGCTGGTCTTATTCGAATAGATTAGATATGATAAGCTCAGCAGATTGTAACTTGAAATAATCGTAATGACGAAACAAGTGAACAGATTAGCGCATAATGTTTTTCTTTCACTAAATAATCGACACATTCTAACTTATAAAACTTGCTTGAATATTCAAATATAGCCATAACAAATCATGAATAAAAAAAACACTGTAGGTACTGTCTGGCGTCGTTTATTTCTAGCGTCACTCCTAATATTAGGGTGTCTCCCGACGTATAATTTGTCACATAAAAAAGTGAGGGCCTTAAAAAACAAGGGTCTCGTCTCGAATGCCTAAGGCAGTTTTTTGTCATAGCAACCCCTAAAATGCCAGTGTTGTCATGGTCGTATAATCCTTAACTAAGAAGAGGCTAATAACCCTTTAAATACCCGCAGGTGACGGAGGAAACCGCCACAAGCTTGGGCCTTTTATTTCAAAAATGATTCGTCAAGTATGGACTGAGCTCCTATATACGGGATCCTTTTTTGTGCGAAGTAATTATTATCTTGAACAATCTCACGAAGTTTCAAGTCTAGAAAATAAAAACGTTGTGAAAATAAAAAGACTGATAAATTGACCCCTACCCCTTATTTTGTACTGTTTTTTCATGCAGGTGGATCACCCACCTGCATGGAAGGATATTCATCCTTCCCTCCACCCCATCCCACCAAAAGAAAATCAATTTATTTATATCCCTAATATAAGAGTCCTTCCTGTTTGTCTATTATTTTTTTTATATTTTTGTAAAATTGAAGTAGAAATTAGTGGTAAAGTGACATCTATTTTGACATTGTGGGAAGTTTACAGAATAGATCGACACGACAACGAACAATGAACTGACACCGTACCTACTTTAAAAAATCATCACCGTTATATGATGGATGTAAATTATATCATTTTAAGTAACCTTTGTAATAATTCAGGTGCAAAATAAGGCAAAAAGTATTGACTGAGTTTCGTGCAAAATATTTTTGAGCTGCAATTGTTATATTAGGTAACAATTGCAGCTCAAAAATATTTTAGTTAAAAATAAAAGAAAACTTTTCCTGCAAAAGTTGAAGCAAAACTCGCACAATATTTCATACCCTGGGTGTCAAAGTTAATATTCTATACGCTCTGTATTAACTAACCAACTATTTCCACAGCAACCAGTAACTCATTTTACAAATCTGTCATGAAATAAATTAGAGCAAACTTTTTCATTAAAGTACAATTCAGCTTTATTTTGATATTTCTCTTAAAACTCTTAACGCCTTGATACGAACTGAAATATTAATAGTGAAAATAAAAATAAGAAGGGAAATAGAAAAATATATTTCGAGTGAAAAGATCCACATTAACATGTACGAATGAATCGTAACTTATGGTGAGAAAAATACGGCTGTCTTCGCGCGTCAGGATTATTAATCAAAAGTATTTGATACGAGAAAAATATGAATTTCCTCGTCGGTCGCCTGGCTGCTTAAGTGATACCTACCACGGATATCAAATAAATAATTTATTTTTCTCCGCTAACGGCATTTCCCACAAATATTAATTGGTTTTTACTAACTTAAGAGAGTTATTAAAATATCTGCTTTTGACAGGTTTGAAAAAAATAAAAGGATTTTCTTGTTAATAATTGGGTGATGGCAGACAGTATAAAAAGAAATTCTAAACATAAATCTTGGTCGCGTTCGCGTCTTGTCCTTCAATATAGAGGACGTAGCTAAAAATGTGATGAATCCGTACAATATAGTTTTTTAGGCCATTTGTAACACGCTTTATGAAACTGGGAAAAATCCTCTCGCCATTGTGTATTTTTTTTCTTAATAAAACATGACAGTAAATTATTATTCTTCTACTCTAATAAAATAGTAACACAAGAATAGCTCTCGTGATTTCTGCTCTATAGAGCAATATAAATAAAACATCAATACAATAATTGGGTTTAAGAAAACAATTTTGTTTCCCCATTTTCGATAGCCAAACACTTTCATCGACCAATAATAACATTATATTTCACATTTGAACATAGTAAATGAATTAAATAATCTATTATAATATTGCTACATTAAAACTTATTTTTGGCAGACCCACAACAATATTGTGATAGATACTGATAGTCAGACCTGACCTGACTACCGTGTTACCCAGTTAATGGGTTGAGGAGGTCTGGTAGGCAGCCGCTCCGCGTAAAATTCTGGTATTCAGCTGAATCCGGTTCGACAGGAAGCCGACCCCAATATAGTTGGGAAAAGGCTAGGCAGGTGTTGATGACTCCCATGATAGCCACTGACGGTACACTCAAAAACGACGAACTTAAGGTCATAGCACACGTATCGATTAGGAAAGGAATCGTCACCGTATCAACTCGAGCCGTGCAGTATTCCTTGTATGAAACTCCCTACTGCAACTAATCGGAATCGTAACGTAATCGCCTCGCATCGGGGCAATACGGCAATAAAGGCGACACGGTAACGATCCCTTTCCGAGTTGATATATACCGCGAAAAGGAGTCGTTTCGACCTAACTCCGACTTTTCGGGGTACATCTGTTCCTGTAACCGATCGGCTTGAGCTCCTAGGCATGGAGTTGACAACCAGTCTCAACTTTGGTGCCACCATTGAGCACAAAGCCCAAACTGCGGCCAAAAAGCTGGGCATCCTAAATAGAGTGAAGCGATACTTCACGCCTGGACAGCTTTTAACCCTCTACAAAGCACAAGTCCGATCCTGCATGGAGTATTGCAGCCACCTTTGGGATGGCTCAGCTAAATACCAACTTGCCGCGCTTGACTCGGTGGAACACAGAGCTAAAAGGCTCATTGGCGACGTAAGACTGGTGGATGCCAAGCTTCACAGCTTGGCTCATCGCCGCAAGGTTGCCTGCTTGTCGGTCTTCTACAGATTGTACTTCGGGGAGAGTGTCCAGGAACTCCACGATCTCATCCCACCGGCCCTCTTCTACCATCGGACATCTAGACGCACTGCAAGTTACCATCCCTACCTTGTTGCTATTCCACCAATTCGCACTAAACGTTTCCAAACGTCTTTTATAATGCGCACAGCAAAGGAGTGGAACTCTCTGCCTGCGTCTGTGTTTCCGAACGCATACAACCCTAATCTCTTCAAAATTAGAGTGAACAGGCTTCTTCTGGGTAAGCTCGCTCCATCGTCGACTTTGTCTCTGTCTTCTATGACCTAGACTAGAGTCAAGAGCAAACCCATATTAAATGAAAAAAAATAAAAAAATAAAAAATATGTCTGCTATGACCTAAACTCGTAGAAAGGTTTTGACAGGAAGTTTTGTTGTTTTGTTTTTTATTTGTATATTTCTATTATATATGCTCCGTAAGTGTATTCGTGGCTTACCACCAGGCCCGGGTCGATGGCGCGTTGTGTTTCACGCGCGCCTCAAAGAGATGTCAGCATAGAAGACGGGGCCCGCCAGGGCCAGAGCCTGCCAGGGTTGCGGAATTTGTTCGAAAGAGTCACCGCGGCCCTGGAACGCAAAGGGCGTTTTCCTTCTAAAGCTTTAGAAGGAAAACGGATGGGTTTTAGTCAGTAAGAGTCTGACACGCCCTTCCGCTCCACCCAGAGCGGAAGAAGTCATTTGATGATTTCCCATCCTTAAAAAAAAAAAAAAAGTGTATTCGTGGCACCACTGACTGGCCCTACCATAATACCAGCGCTGCGTTATTTATTTTTTAGATATCGCAGCATAAGCTGAGATAGGGACCATTTTGGCCTCGCACAGATAATTATATTATTATACTGTTTAGTTATTTTATTTTACTGGTTTGTTTGTCTTGTGCGAGTCCTAAATAAACATTTTTCTTTCTTTCTTTCTTTCTATAATTTCAAAACAATGAACTAACAATGTGCTAGCATACAGTTTTTTGTAATTTATAGTGATCGTTTATATTCAAACATATTTACACATATTCAACTTGTAGAATAGGTGCAAGCAATTATAGGTGTTCATATAGCTTCTACTCTTTCCCTCAATGATAACTGACACCCAAGGGGAAAATGAAGTGCCCCATTCCCAAACAGAATCCACACGGCACAATATTTCGCCAAAATATTATCAGATAATTAACTCGCAAAATATTCCCCATATATTTTGGCAATAAATTATAATATTTGTAATTAGTTTGCAAGCACGTACCAAGCGGTCCCTTCCGTATCCTTCTATTTGAGCCACAATTGTACCTACTCAATTTTAATTATGTTAAATGAATCGTAGCTATGGGAGAATAAATGGGTTCTGAAATAAATTAATGCTAATTGGAGAAGAGTTTGAAAACTGATTGGTAAAGTTTATTCATAAATAAAGCAGTGCACAGGTGTTTTGATTGATAAAGGATGCCTTTAACTTTGAGACGTTGATTAGGTGAAACTCATACTTCCCTTGAGCTGCGTGCGCGGAATTTCATAGAGAAACCAGAAATGGCCTCGCACACAAGAACAATGCGATTTTCGTATCTTATCTCGACAAAAAAAGTAATTGTTTATCAACTCCATTTATGTATTTTTGACTTGATTTTTTTTCCATAACATGCCTGGTCTATTAAAAGTCAAAAGACATTACGTGTGCTGACTTGTTTAAAAAAAAAAATTACAAGGAGGTTACATTGGACTTAGCTTTCATTTTGAGGGAGAAATGAAAAAACATCTCTAATGTCCCTGCATTTTGACAAGCTTTTGTCAACTATACTGCCGTCATAAGAAAAAACCGGCAAAGTGCGTGTTGGAGCACGCACAGTGTAGAGTTCCGTAGTTACCCGTCTCCTAAACCATGCCAAAAAAATAGTAAAAAGTACATGGAAAAATGGTTTTAGCCAACCCTCCATATTTTTAAATTATCTATCCATCGACACCCAATACCAAGGAGTAGACGATAAAAAAAATCATCTCTATTTTACATGTAAAACCCTAAAAAATGTATTTCAAGATTTTATTTTACCAGTTTGTCGGCGTGTTTAATATGTACCAAATTTCAACTTTCTAGCGCTAAGCCTCTCTGAGCTCAACCGTGGACGGACAGACAGACAGACAGACGGACTTGGCGAAACTATAAGGGTTCCTTGTTGACTACGGAACCCTAAAAAGGACGTATCTACACAAAACGAAGTAGCCGATTTCCGACATTAATAAAATAAGGTCAAATGTCGTCGGTTTCTTTGTCATCAAAGATTTTTTTATGAGTTAAAGTTCGTTTTTTAGTCCCAGAGACTAATTTGACAGGTGTAAATGTCAAATTCCAAATTGAAAAAATAAACAACAATCACTTGTCATGTCAAATTAGTCTCTGGAATTAAAAAACGTACTTTACAGTTGGTGCCCCGTCTTAAATATATTTTTCAAGTTTAATTAATACGCAGACTTGCTTTTCCAATTTACTTTATACATTGACAGAATAGTCGATATTGGCTCTGCTTGCCATAAACAAAAATTGAATAGAATAGACAAGCTTTTAACATTTATGTCGCTGTGATCATATTTAGATCTGAATTTAAACGCTTCTAAGTACGAAAATTAGCCTTCTGCTCAAAATTGCTTGCAAATCTTAAAACAAAAAACAATTGCCTGACGATAATCGCCAAGTGTGCAGCTAAGCTTGGGATGACGCGTTGTCATCCCTTCGTTTGCAGAGTCTGAACCCCGCAGCCCTTGTTGACCCCTTATAAGATAACTGTGTTTGCTTTTTATGGCGGAGACGTTGTGTTTACTTTTATTTGTAGATCTACGAGTATGTGCGGATATATTTTTACATGGAGAATGTAAAAAACGAGCAAAATATCCGCAAAGAGATAAATTTTGTAATCTGTTAACTTAAATATTATATTAATTTATTCATTCACTCACAGATAGCGAACAGCCCTAAACGTAATAGTGTGAGTCTGTAAACATGTCGAAGTTAAGGCTTGGGTGAAGTGATCACGAAGTGAGCTGGCAATCCATGTAATCAAGATGGAATGACAGCTCACTTAGTGATCACTTCACCCAAGCCTTCATTTCAACATGTTTATATAATCGACCGGCTGGATTTGGATGAATGAAATTTTGCATATATGACAAGGTGAGCTTTAAGGAAGGTTCTATTGGGGGGTTTTGTATGGATTTTTTTTATAATTTTTATGAATGAAAAATCCACAGCATTTATTTTTAGGAATTTTCATGGCCTTAAACATAATTGACGACCATTGAAGATGATTTCAAACTTAAATTTTGTTTATCAAAAAACTATGTAACATGGATTCAGTTTCTACCTGTGTAACATTAAAACCTTTATTTACATTTTTTGTCTAATTTCGCCTCTTAAATTTTGATAGGTCGTTTATGCCCAAGGCTTGCAAAGCCTATCAAATCCCTGACTCTACTGGTACTAAGATTTAGTAAATTTCTAGACCCTTTCTGAGCCTCTGGTCATTATCCCTGTATTTTGGCCCGAGAGCTGTATAATAAATAATCCTTTACTTTAGTTACTCGGCTTTTACATACATATTCATGTAAAGTTGTCTAACTAAAAATTCAAGCAGAAAGCAAAAATGTAAATAAGTCTTCCAAAAACTATTTTACGAGTTGGTACTAACTTAATTAATGTCAATAAGTGCCTCGTTTAAATTCCAATTACGAAGAAAGCCTAGAAATTATTCCACTTCCAATGAAACTTAATTAACTAATGATAACAAAGGTCATTGTAATTAAAAGTTCCGTCCAAAATTTAACGTCTTCCGGCCCTCTATAATTTACACCTACCCCTTTAGGATCTACCTTGCGTTTCTCATTAAGGTAAAGTTCCAAATGAACTCCGCGATAATCTTCAAAAATATGGAACAAAAAACTCTCAGATTCAATGAGCAAAAAACGTGAAAAGATCTGTTTAACTTGGAAATGGATTTTTGCGGTAAGAACGCAAAGTTTTTTATCTTATTTTCGCGTTGATACCCGTGCATTAATCTGATGAGAATACTAACGTTGTTCCAGACGATGCTCGAGTTTGTAGGTAAGTCGTAACGGATGATAAGCATTAGTTACCGGCACACGTGTAAACACTCCACGGCCTGTGATTACATGACGTCACGGATTCAAGCGAAATTGGAGCTATCACGGCAATACGGTGGTAATTTACTTTCTAATAAATCGAATAAAAGACCTCATTTCGTCTAATACATCGCACAGGGAAACACGCAAAATAATTCCAAACGAACGAAATTGTAAGTCTAATAAAGTATAAAACAATTGCCCTTTGTATTGATGACGTATCGAGCACACAGTTTATATCAAACAAAGCTCGTGAACAATAAAAACGTACAACAATAGGCTAAGCGTAGCTTGAATATTTTTATCATTTTCATTAAACTCGACCCAAATGAAACATAACAGATGAGTAGGAATAAGTTGGTGAACATTGCGGGATTTTCAGTCCAAGTTTCAGTGGAGCGGGCCCGAGGGAGCATTTGTCATCCCGTCCTTCGTCGCAACGAAACACCACTTGTTAAATTCTTTTGATTTTTTACTTATTATTAGTACGCCGCCAGAGAGATCCAGTCTCTCCTTACTGAACCTCGTTATAAGGATCCTGTTTCGTGAAACACGCCTTTTGTACTTAAGCCAAATTATATGCCTAGCGTATTTAATTCTATTTTGAAGTTCCGAAGTGGAAAGTCGGTTGTTTAAGTACGGCTTAATGAAGATCATTAAATAAAAGTATTACAATCTTTATAAGCACTGGTTTCGGATTTTTTAATCCATTGCAAATGAGGGTTGTTTTAAGTTTTTGGCTTGGGACAGTTGTTTCCAAATGAATGGACTGGATTTTATGTTGAACATTTACTTACTCTAAAAGTGTTTTAGAAAGAAATTAATGTAGTGTTGTAGCTATCAGGAAACACAGACTCTGGCAGGAAATTCAACTACTTAGCTTTACGCACAATGATTGTGTTCCCAAAACGTTTTGTGCGTGTGGGTGGAATGTCCACCATGTACCGGTGGTGCATCGCCGTACGTGGTGTTGTGGTGCGATGATGGAACGGGCTTGGCGGAATTAAATTACGCATTCCGTCGCACACTCCCCAAAATGCAACCGATATAAAACCGACAGGCGTGCAACTCGGCGTCGATGCTCAATACTTCGGAGCTTCGACTCGACGATCCTATCATTACCGGTGATCCTCATGGTACACTACGAGCACTCGGACCCCATGGGCCTAATGTTTCAGCCCCAATCGGTCCAAATACATTGGCAAAGCTGCAGTTTTCCGGGCACTTTTCCTATAGACAGCGTTGCGGATGAATTTTTTGACGCCAATGACGCCTTTTTTACGCTATTGTACATAATTTCGTAAATTATTAGTCTAGTTATTTAATACTATTTAGTAGTTAGGTACTTTAGGTTTTCGGTAAATACTATGTCTCTTATTTTGATCATCCTATAGGTAAATAAATATTAAGGTTTATTTCAAATGTGTGTGTATTCTGTTTGTCAATACAAGAGTTCATTAGTCAGACTACATAACTATAATATATTCCAAAACATCATTATTATACTCATATTTCGCATCGTCAAACACAGATATACCCGAGCGATTCAAGTACAGACCATTAAGGTAAATCTTTGATACACGATATCTCTTAATTGAACCGCTGGTGTACACGTCTATAGAGCCATGGTAACACTATACTAATTAATTATTGAAGACATACTGATTTAATGGCTTCCATATTCAACGGCTTTTAGGAGTTGAGAAATTATTTGATGCTAAGTTTAGAACGTAATATGACGACTCTATTCGCCAAAGATTTAAACAGAGTTGTACCTATGGGACACCCAGATTTTACTAGTTGTTTAAGTCTCATGAAATAGGAGCGAATCCATAGCCATCAAGCGGGTATAAATCCAGAGACCGATTTGCTATTGAAAATGTCCACATAAATACTACAATAATACTGTCCATCATGGGGAATCGACCAGAACCGCTCAAAAAAGACTTCCGCAGCTCGCTGTCCGATCACCACCAGGCGCGGGTCGATGGCAAGTTGTGTTTCACGCGCGCCTCAAAGAGATGTGAGCATAGAAGACGGGGCCCGCTAGGGCCAGAGCCTGCCAGGGTTGCGGAATTTGTTCGAAAGAGTCACCGCGGCCCTGGAACGCAAAGGGCTTAAGAAGGAACACGGATGGGTTTTAGACAGTAAGAGTCTGATACGCCCTTCCGCTCCACCCAGAGCGGAAGAAGTCATTTGATGATTTCCCATCCTTAAAAAAAATAAAAAAAAGCTACTTGGATAGAGGAGAGTAAATGCGAAATCAAACAAGAGTTTGGTTAAGAAAAAACAAATCAAGAGCCTTAATACAAAAATGTGTATTTTTAAGGCTCTTAATTTATAAGGTATTTACTTGGTTGTGATCCTAAGTGTAAAGTGTGAGCTTTTACACCTGGGAACATACAAAATATTAAGCAATATCAACGTAATAAAATATGTGAAGGTGCAACTGTAAATGCTGCAGCTGAACCATACGCCAAAAGAATTGCCGCAAGCTTACAATGTCACTAAACCACATACACTGTAGTTATAATAAAACCTACACACCTAATACGTTTCCTTATAAATCCTAGTTCAGAAAACTAAAATAAACTTCTTAATTCTTGGGCCAGCGGCCACATTGTAAATCACTTTAATCGCCTGGGTGACACAGGAGACACGGCCTCAGCGGGCACGCCGCCCGACGCGCGGGATTACATGCCCATGCCCACGGAATAAGAATACACAGAAGGCCGGCTTGCTTTTTCCCAACTAAATTGGGCTCGGCTTCCAGTCCAACCAGATTCAGCTGAATCCAGGTGATCTCCACAATCCAGTAACAATGTAACACTGTGTCAGATGTTCTGGCTTCTGACAATCCATCCAAGATCTACAAATCACAGCTGGGACAGGCCTATAGTATTTTTCAACACATGAAGTAGTCTAGATATATGTTAAATGGTTACCCATCCACAATCTGACCTCGGCAAGCGTTGCTTAACTTTGAATATCAGCTGTTATTATTTAGCCATGAACTCCTCAGATGGTTGGCTTCAAACAGCGAGTGAAAATGCAAGCACACATAGACATGCTTCAGAAACCGCGAGCCCGAGCACACCCGCGATCGGCATTTGTTTGAGATCGCCGAACGAACGTGTCTATGTGTGCGTGCGCCTGATATTTTCGTTTCTTGACAGGAGCCAACCTTCTGTACATGTTCATTTAGTGCCCATGCTAAGGAAACCGTAAAATCCAGGCTTGTGTCACGACAAAATGTGAAATCTGACAGTTTTTCTCAAATAAACAGCGGTAAAACGCTTTTAATTGTGCAAAATAGAGCTTTTAACTTTAACGTTTGTAACTGCCTGTTGTTTCGTAATTCTTGCTAAACAAATCTTCACAATTCTTGACAAGAAAAACTTGTCATTTCCCTGATGTTTTCTATTCATAAAAATGACCAACTTCTATAGAAACTTTCAAACCACATTACAGATCATATCATATCAGCCGAAAGACGCCTCCCCCAAGTGTCGCCACAACAACCGGTCCTGTGCGTTTCGCATCCATCGGCTACCCGTGACCCTCACCAGGTCATCGGTCCACCTTGTGACGCGATCTTGTAGTCCCATTACAAATAGATTTTCAAAAGGCACAGAATTGTCTTTTAGTGAAGGAATAAAAATATTTTAAAGATCTCCTACTATATTATTAGTTTTGCAAATGTTTAAATTTATCACAGTTAGAAAGTTAAAATGTGTAACTTTGACCAAAACGCTCACTCAAAATGTCTCAAAATAAAATGAAATCCGAGCGTTTTTATATAAATTCAATAAAGTCAGTCTAATGGTTGTTTTGTTAAAAGTCGCTCGAGTCTTTAGTATACAAAATTACAAGGGTTCCGACACAAAATGCCTCCGAGAATTGAAACTTTATTAAGGATAGCAATTTTATTCGGCCCACCAACCGTAACATAAGTCCAAAATTGCTGAAACAATTGAAGTGAAATTTTCTGTCGTTTATTGTAAATTGAAGACATTGTTTTCTAAATTTTCCTTCATAAATTACAAAAGGGGCCATTGTACTCATTATTATGAACAACTTTGACTATGGTACCACCGCTGAAATCGCGAAAAAAAATCGCATGCCCCATACATTCATAGCACAGCTCGACAAAATGTACTGAGCAGCTAATTTTGTTTTCGCGATTTCTGGGTTGATCCCATCGTCAAAGTTGTTCACAATGCTGAGGACACTGACCCCTTTTCAGGTATTGCATTTATTCTATTACACGTTGGATAATGCTTTGTTTTTAGTGCATAATAAGGATTTCTTATAAGGATAAACAAATGAACGATACTGATTTCTCGTCATTTAGCCGCAATGCATATCGATTTATCATTTCCATTGAAATTCACGATTACGGACTTACATTATGAAGTTTTAAAAAAGAATACACGGAAATTTAAATGTGTGAATAATAAAGTTGGCCTACCCACAATTCTAACAAATAATTGACAGGAAATATGAAAGCCAAAATCATGTCAAGGAGCTGACATTTAAATTTATATTAATGCTTCATTATTGTTTTATTGCTGATACTGACGAGCTGGCTGTAAATGTTATTGCATCCTTCATTTTTTATATTTTTTCTTGAAATTTTCAATATGGCGTTATTTATCTCGCAACCGCCATTTTGAATAACTATCATTACAAACGCAGCAAACTTAATAATAACGTCACAGCTTCATAATAAACTTATCTTACTATTATAACTAAATGAAAAGTTAGCAAAATACAAATTGCCTGCTTAACTTGACTCCTACTCGAGTTATATTGTATTTCCACAAGTATTTCATTATGCAAACTTGGGAGTAAGGACGAGTGTCTTCAGCAATTTTCCCGCGAGATTTTATGTCATCACTTTGCCTTCCAACTCATTATTATTTAATCTTCGTCTTAAGTAGACTGATGACATTCGCCTTAGTTAGAATAATTCAATTGACGCACTTTGAATGTTCACTTTTGCTTTGATTGTTCAAGTGTTTTTGTAAGACAAGGAAGATGAGATGTAATGGCATTCTGTCGGAGAAGTCGGCCAGTTAATCTGGGTTTTTAATTGTGTTTAAACTGATTATTTGATGAACTTTTCATACTGAGGGATTGATGTGTTGACAAGCATAATTGCTACAAGGTCGGTAGATAAGTAGGTATTTATATAAAAACTAAAGGAGGCGAGAAAAAAAAATGTTATTCACATTCAATAATTTGTTCAAATTAAAAATATACTGCATATTCATAACAACGACACACCAGGTCAGATTAACAACTTCATCGTAGATTATCGCACAGGTTTTTCAAGAGTCATTAAAATACATCATTAAGATTTAAGTGATTGCGAACACAGATTTTTATTCCTGGAAATATTCTTCAATAATGTTTCCAAAAGAAAGTTCTGGGAAAAAGTCTTTTGTATTTGTATTGAGTATAAAATGAAATGAGCCTCGGAAATCTCATACAAAACACGCCAGGTTAAGGTCTGAACATTTTATGTCCGGAAGATAAAATCCAGAGGTCTAACCTGAGCTGAGACCTTTTTCACTTCGTTTTTAGTGAATAAATATGCTGTAGGTCTCTAGAGCTTGTATTAGAATATCATAATGTTTCTTTTGTTACAACATCTTCTCAATTTTTTTTTATTTCTATACCTACCTAGTACTTATCGTAGTACCGTGTTACACAGTTAATGGGTTGTGGAGGTCTGGTAGGCAGCCGCTCCACGTAAAATACTGGTATTCAGCTGAATCCAGAGGCTAACCTTTACAAATATTTAATTAAAAACCGACCAAGTGCGAGTCGGACTCTCACACGAGGGATTCCGTACCATAAATCGAAAAAAAATACGTTTCTTGTATAGCCCCTTTAATTTTCATTACTTGTTGTTATAGCGACAATAGAAATACACAATCTGTGAAAATTTCAACTGTCTACCTATTAACATTCTTGAGATACAGCCCGCTGATAGACAGACGGACGGACGGACAGCGGAGGCTTAGTAATACGGTACGGAACCCTGACACCGGTAGTGAACAATTTGACCTCCTAAAAATATTACGACTAGATGTCACAAGCAGTTTTAGATTCTATATATCATTAAATTGACTTTCCAAAAGAACCACAGATATTAAATAAGACGATGAAAAGGTGTGTCGTTTCATGAATTTATGCCGCGTCTGTATAAAACTAGGTTGTATCCACCCAGCAATACGTTCATGAAGCTTTTATATTAATAATTCAACAACTGGTACAGCGTCTGGCGTCATATTGAATTCAGTTAACATAACGTTGTCGTAGACACTGATAAACATGGGTTTTATAATAATGTTCTTAGGAAAACATGGTTGGAATCATCACAGAGTAATGATTGCGGTTCATCGCCATCAGCTTAGCCTTTTCCCATGTACATTAGGGTCTGCTTCCAGAACAGGAGCTCCTGGCTAAATTATAACAGATGCACGGGTCGATCTTCAAGGTTAAGCAATGCTTACCGAGGTCAGTTTGTGGATGGGTGACCATCTTATCATACCGAGATTCCTCCGTGCCTCGCAAAGTATGTTAAGCCGTTTATGCCTGCTGTCATTTGTAGTTCTTTGACAGTCGTTACGGGTGGTCAGAAGCCAGGAAATCTGACACCAGTCTTGAAAAGGAATATCGTGCTACCCAGTTCAGTAACTGGGTATTGAACCCAGTGGTTATGCAGAAAGGCAGTCACTTTATTTACGGCCGGTCTCAATAACGTATCTACCTTTAACCAACTGGCAAATTAGCTACCAACAGTAGCTGAAACGTCATTTTTGCCTTTATAACATGACGTTGGTTAAAGGTAGAAACGGGCCGTTAAAATGCATCTGGTAACTTGAAGTTGACTCTAAATAGATGAGAAAAGCCTATTGTTATTCTCGTCGTCTGTCGTACGTACTTGGCGATCGAGATTAATTCTGTTTTCAGTTAATTAATTTATATGTTGGGCCACAAATGTTTCCCTGTACAAAACTAAACAAGAACTAATTCTTCCACAAAGTTAACGTTCATAATTTTATAACCGCAATTATGTTGTACGCGTTTTATTGGCCCGTAAGTGGTGAAGTATCGTCCTTGCTCGGCGGTAATGTGTGCGGGGGCCTTTAGTTTTACGTTCAGCTTGAAATGGGTCAATTTGTGAGCTTTATGTGTGACTGCGATCCAGACGAATAACGCTGCACGTTTTTATTCTGTGCTTCCCTCTTTATACGGTACTTTAGAAATCGCGGGACACATTTTAACGAGCTTTTTGGTGTGTCGCCACAAAGACTATCTGATGGCGACATTTATTTTAGATTACCAGCGAAAGTGGATTTGTTTTGGAGTTTTAATTGCGTATTTTGGTCTAGATTTCGTTTTAGATAGACGACGTTTGGCTGTTGTTAATTTTTACTGTATCCGTAGTGGTCGAAGTAACGGCACGATTTTAAGATAAATGCATCCAATTTAAATTGCAAACTCAAATGCCTCAAACTGGGAAAGATGATACTATCCAGATTTTTTATCTTGGAGTTTTAATGAATCGTCAAAATGATACAGAAACATCAAAGAAGAGATTATAAACTAAAAAAAAACAACTCAAAAACAGCACCATCATCTTTTCCCAACTACATCGGGGTCGGCTTCCAGTCAAACCGGATTCAGCAGAATACCAGTATTTTACGCGGAATGGCTGCCTACCAGACACACTTCTTCACAACCCATTAACTGGGTAAAACGGTAGTTCTTCGAAAGTCTGGTGTCAGATTTACTGGCTTTTGATAAATCCTTAACGACTGCCAAAGATCTACAAACTACAGCGGGACCAACGGTTTAACGTGCTTTCCGAGGCACGGAGGAGTCTAGGTATGTTAAGATGATCACCCATCCACAGACCAACCTTGGCAAGCGTTGCTTAACATTCAAGTTCGACCCGTGCGGCTGTTATTCTTTAACCACGAGCTCTTCAACAACTCAAAAACAGCAGCGAAATTAAAATTCAAAATATAGCAAAAGATGTTATATGATAACATTGTTATAAGTTAACGCGGTTGAGTGTACGCGACGCCTCAGGGAGAAATAAATTAGCTATCAGGGGCAAATTCAATCTTGCATTTTGCCAGATTGTTGCCTTTAGCTTCAGGATGAAATTATGGCTGAAAATGTGCGTAAATATCAACGAAGCTTCCTTAAATATCGTTATTATAATAAGCACCTGTAATTTTTATGTCGTTGCTCCTGGGATGTAATCATTTTGGTGATGAAAATAGCCGGTGTTATTAAAGTTAGGTCTGAATTATTTTGTCATCGTTATTGTTGTTTATAGCTGAGAATCAGAAAAGCAGCCGGCTGATAATTTATGGATTAATTACACGGATATAATTGAAACCAGCTGAGTATAAATTTAATAAAAGAATAATAATATATCTTATATCTTGGGACAACTCACACACGGTCATCCGATCCCAAACTAGGCAGAGCCTGAGCTATGGCAACCAGACAACTGATAAACATACTTATATATTTCTAAATACATACATATTATAGACAAATTACACCCAGACACAGAACAAATGATCATGCTCATCACACAAAGTTGTCCAGGGTGGGGATCGAACCCACAACCTCCGGTTTAGCAGTCAGGGTCACTAACCACTCGATCAACAGGCCAGTCAATTATAAGAATCTGACGTCGCCAAATGAAAAGAGTAAAGAAACTACTAAGGACTTCATCAAAAAGAGGGTGTGTGCTTTGACCATACGATGATGAAGATGCTTTTAACGCAGAACAAATATTGAGTCACTTGTAAATATAGAGTAGACACACAAATCCCAAATAATGCTATCAAAGTATGCTATAAATTTATACCTACACGCAAAAGACGCCCTTAGTCGTGAAGTTGCGGAAACCAGCTCGAATTACATACATACATCAAAGTATGCACAGGATCACTTAAAAAAAACAGATGTAGAGTAGAACGCACAATTCAAAAATGTCGCATTACCAAAAGAGAAAGTTAGAAAATTGCAAAATAAATCACGCTATTGAAACTGCATGCAGGAATTATATACCTTAGTAAAACATTATCAATTTGCTCCGACAACTTCGCCGTGTATTCTTTCACGTCGTTTCATAAATTAAATAAAATTACTAATTGGATGGCAGCTGTTAAATCTCCATGGAGCCTCTCAGCTCAGCTAATTGAGTTAATATCTACTGTTTACGACGGGATGAGCAATCAATATTCAATGCACTTATGCATTTTTTACAAAGTTTCTGCTTACCGTTTCAAGCGTTTTGTTTTGTTGTGATATATTTGATTCACGATAGTTTTAAATCAACTATGATAAATTTTTTGACGCCATATTTTAGGGTTTATTTAGTTAGGAGATTTTATTTTTATTTCTAGTGTATATAGTTAGTTAAGTATTTATGGAATAAACATTTGTAATATTAGATATACTATGATGAATCAAATCAAATTTAAAATTCTGTTTTTAAATATGACAGCTTGTTTGTTCTTTTAAATCTACGAAAATTTCTCATATCTAATTTCAGGATTTGTTATTAGTTTTATAACAGGTTTTTCAAACGAGTTGTGGTTCATGTCTTTTTTTGCTTTTCAATTATGAATTGTAAAAGTGACGAGTTGCTAACATGTGTTGATGACTTCATCCATTCATATGCATATGCTGTACCTAGTAAGTAGGTCCATTTATAACGCCCGAATTTCTATAGTTACAACAAAATACACCAAATTTTCCCTCAATTTCAGATGACCAACAAAATCTCAAAACAGCAAACCGCATAATCTCCTTCATAAAAACGTCTGAACTAGCAAAAGCGACTCGGAATTGTGAAATTTAGAATCTCCATAGTTTTGCAGTTGGGATTCATAATCCGGAATGTCATATCCTTTCCTAATACGACCGGTGAGCTAATCAAGGAAGCGCTTTGCTGCAGACATTAAAGTAATTTTAGATTTTCAACCTCTTTTAAACTTTAACTTTTCAACGTTTTAGTTAGGTTTAGAAGTGTAACGAAGTGACATTTGCTGGGTATTGAGGTTAGTTAGTGACTATTGGGGCTGTTTTTTGCCTTTTTTACCTGACTGCCCCAGAAGGAGCGTAATGTTTTTGGAGAGTTTGTATGTTTGTTTGTCTATTAATTTAGCACGCTTTGTAGCCTTAACGGTTTAATAGATTTTATCATATGAGGAATCATTACATTCGCGTCAGTGGTATAGGCTACAGGAATTTTGAAAAAAAAAATCAAGATGGCGGTGTTGCACGACTATGTCGCGACAAATTACTAGTTCACTTACCGTGAACTCGTAATTTGTCGCGACATAGTCGTGTGGGGTATCAAAATAAAATTTTCGTGGTGGAAATGAAATCACTAAAAAGCACGAAATAATAATATTACGTACGAGGTTTTGAATTACCTACCGGTAATGCAAAAAAATATGTATGCAATCAAAACTAGGACACAATATCTGCTCTCCTGGAGGTCTGTCCTAGATAATATGGCAGTTAAAAATGAACGCCAAAAGCTTACTTACCTAAATTACCTCTAGAAAAAAAAATGTTACAAATTAGTTTCTATTCATCACAAAAAATAACAAAATCAGGTCAGTTATATCTGACCTAATACTCCATATTCACATTTATTCTATCGCTAAACTATGCCAAGTCATTTGTTAACACGCGTGCGGACCGACAAGCGCAACTTTAAATTGAGATCTTAATTACAAAAGTAATTTATAAACTGGTATTTAAGCAATAAATTACCTTTAATCTAATTTGAGCTGAAACTTATTCTCTACAAGTTTGTAATTAAAGTACGGTTCTAGTAATTGGTTGGGGAATACACAGCCGCAAGGCAGACGCAAAAACGCACTCGATCCCAACACTTACTAGTTCCATGCACCGACGGTGTTAGGAATTGTTCCGCGCGCGGAATTAAGTTAGGAAGTCCGCAACGTCCGGCCGATGTTTTAGATTTAATTACAATTTGTAATTACGCAACTTGTTTTACTCTGGCCGTGGGCTAATTGACATTGAATAAGGATTAAGTAAACGTTACTAGTTGCTTTTAGATTAAGGCCCGTTTCACTTGTTTGAAATTTGTTTAATTTAGTGTTGATCGTTTGTAATAGGCAATTACGAAATGTTGTTTCGAACGAAACGGTTCAGATATTATGAGCCAATTAAAAAAAATAACAGGCAAAAGAGCAGAAAACACGCCAAGCAACAGTTCCCCCAATTAAATCCATTCATTTATTTCAAAAATAAAAAATAAATCCCATTTAAACATCGACATTTCCTCTCGTCTCCCGCCATTAACAAAACCTTTCAACCGAGAGCCGAAAGACCAATAAAAACAGCGCATAGGTAAACACATTTTTGTAAGAAGAACGAGTTCTAAACCCATTTATGTATCTTCGAGCCTTTAACGAAAAAAGTTTCATAATATTTTCCGTTCTAAGTAAAAAAGTAAACAAATGGAGTAAAGAAGGCAATCAAAAGTTACGTAAACAACTTTTCGACCGTTAGTGAGGAGGGTGGCGTCTTGCTGAAATATCATAAGATATTATGTTAAATCTTATAGGGCTCGAGGTGAGCGCACTAAATGCGTTACGACATTCGGAAAGATGTAATGCGAAGAGAGAAATATCTTTTATTTAAGGAGGATATTCCCTTATCTTTAAGTGAACGTTTCGTATCGGGAATGGGTAATAATAAGCTTAATGCTCCGAGGTGCTTGTTGTAATGTAGTTTAATAAAACTGAAGCTACAAATTGTGAGCCATTGTTTAATAAAGATAGAAAAATGTCGAATAAAGTAGTTTTTTGTCTTAAACAATCGCTTACAATATGAAGCCTAACTAAGGTGCCGTGCTTTTGTTTACTTTATGGATGCCTCAGACAGATGCGGCGTGAGATTCAAGATTTCTTTACGGATACAAATGTTGGCGCAGTGTGTATCGCTTCGCACACTTTTCGAGCCTTATTACGAAACATAACATTCAATTACATAACTCGAAAAAACGTATTTTAATACTGCTGCTCAACCAATCCTTTATTCAACCATCGCGACTAACAAAATTTTCACTTTTTTTTATCCCACCCGCAAACTTTGTCTACAAGCAAATTAAATAAAAACCACGCCATAACAAAGTTGCTTCTCACTACACATCTCTCAAAAGCGGGTACCTGCCTACCCCTACCTACAGAGCTACCCCGTAATTACAAAGGAAGGTATTTTCAATTTCGTTATTTTCCTTTGAAGAAAACATAAATAAAGTGTTTTTGATTGAAAGTAGCGGAAAGCTTAGTATTCGCCGAAATAATTTAATTTGTACCTCGTTCGTTCGAAATGCTCACTTTTACATCAAACATGGCGCCCTGTTTTGATCTGAATGCGTTACTAATTAGTCTATTTTCATTCGTAACGTGTATTTGTAATTTGGTTCCGATTCATTCGCTTTTATAGCAGCGATTTGGTTTATATCCGTAGCAGATCAATGGATCATATTTAAAGTTTTGGTGGATTATTATTTTCCAACACCATGTATGAATACTAACAAAATTTGTAGTTGATAACAAAACACGATCATCATTCAACATTGCTCGAAATAAATATAACATAACGTCACGAGTAAATTTGGGGTGGTATTTACATACAGATAAATGGACCTAATAAAAACGTAATCATAAGCATGAATTGTTAATAATAAATAGTAAAACTATTTAGAAAACAGAAAATAATATTCTAAAATTTATGGCTTTTACAGAAACTGAGCTCACATAAATAGAAAGTACTGGCTTCTGCCAGCGGCTTCACCCGCTTGAATGTCGGAAATTATCCGAAGGGAACATACTCCCGCGATAAATCAGTATTCCAGAATATAATCTATGCCTGTGCCTTTCATCTTAATCCATTCAGCCGTTCTGGCGTGACTGAGTAACAAACATTCGTTCATCCATACAAACTTTCACATTTTTATAGATATAAATAATCATTTTTATGTGTGTAACATAGGTAGTAAATACAGTTTTTAAATTAAAGATGGTCGCTATGTTACGTCAAGAAGCGTACAAATATGGTTGCATGCGAATTAATCATGCGAGAGGTAAACACAAATTATTTGGTAGGTATGTCAAAATTAATAAAATTAAATAAAAAATGTCAAACTTCATTCAATAAAAAAAATGGTAGGTATGTCAAAATTAATTCATTATATAAAAATATTGAATGATGATAAATTAATGAATATAAAAATTATAAATGTCACAATATGGAGTAATTAATACAGTCAATGCATAAATAAATAATCATAAAATGTTTCTACAGTCAAATAAATGAATAAGTCTACATGATTTTATCATTCGTAGTAGGTAGTAAGAGTATTTTATGTTATAGTAGGCGCCAGATAAATGTGGAATAAAGTATATTCACCTTTCCCTAATAACTGCTCATAGGTACCTGAACAATTAAATATGAATCGTTTTTCATTATTAGACCATGTTAAGGATCACGAGAGATGATGATTCGGGACAGTTTTGTGTCATTAATTCCGTTTTTCAAATTAACAATGTCAATAAATGTAGGTGGGTCAATGACCGATATTCCACGATTATCTGGCGCCTACTATAGCTGACAGAATGTCATGCTACCGTCACAGCTTAACAACATCTTAGTTTGAACAGGCAAATCCTCCATCACTGAAACAAATTATAATGGAAAGCAATTGCATATTTACTACCTTAAGAGTGCTTACTCCTCACGGTGTAATTAAAGTACGGTGACGCAATCATCAACACGTGCTGGGGTACGTAAGATCGTTTATTCCTCACGGTGTTTCAAACAAACTTTCAAGTCCTTATTCTTGGAAATTAATGAACTGATTTTAATGGAACTTGGTTTGCATACGCAAGATATCCAGGTCTAAGTAGTTAGTTGAGAAAATTTTCGAAAAATTGTTTAGAGGGAGATAGAGAGCAATTCAAAGTTTTCTATAGACAGTGAAAAATCACTCTTTCTTTCGCACTGAACTCTTTTTCGAAAATATTCTCAACTAACTATTTAGACTAGATATCAAGCGTATTCATACTAAGTTTCATTAAAATCACTTAATTCATTTCCAAGAAAAAAGACTTGAAAGTTTGTATGAAACACCGTGAGGAATAAACGATCTTAAGTACCCCAGCACGTGTTGATGATTGCGTCACCAATCGATTATACCAGTCCTATAAGACTCCGTATCTTAATAGTTCTGCATAGGAAACGATGATATACGGCTTATGAAATTTCCACATTGACCCTTCTTTCAAATAAATCATGGATGGATAGGATTACCTCGACTGTATTTTATGTCGCATCCACAGAAGGGCCCGATGTGAAATATGGTGTACTTAGTCTAAGTAAGGCTCAAATGATAAATAATTCATCATTTCCATCTGCAAAATGACAAAGAAAATTTTAGTCGAAGATATTTTGGTAGAGTTATGGCGGTAATAGTGTTTATGATAACACTAACCGTTCAAGACATTATCGTAAAACAGCGGATTTCAGGACCTCGTTTTGTACCTGAAATACGGTTATACATCACTATTAGGCGGTACATGCTATAAGGTATGTACTGACCGCGTGTATTATGTAAGAACCTTCAAGGTTTAATGCGACCTATATAAACCCTAGGACAAACAGACGACGGCAGTTTATTGTCAAAACACTATTTTTTTTTAAGAAAGCTTACATATACAGGTCCTAAGTACATAGAGCATGATTTTCATTCCAAAAAAATAGTGCAGAAGCCAAAAAGTATTTACTACAATATAAAATATACCGTCGAAATAAATAACATAATATAAATTAACAAAGGAAGAGTTTTCTTTGTTGACGATACTCGTTAAGCTTGCGGTTTGCCAACTTAAATCCGAACTTCAACAAAATGTGAAGGTATATTTGAGTTTAATAACTCAAGTTTACGCGGCCACGTTAATTCTCGCGGCGCCATAAAAAGAGTCACAGTTTATGTGCTGGCACCGCGTTATGTTAGTTAATATAATACACTGCACAAGTAAATGTCAGAAAACTTATTGTTAAGGCATTCTGAGCATGTTAAAATGTTACTTATCACAAATCAAGGAGTCTGTGTTTTCTGATAGCTAAAATCTGGGGGTTTTTAAGCAGACAGGCTTCTTCTGGGTAAGCTCGCTCCATCGTCGACTTTGTCTCTGTCATCTATGATCTAGACTAGAGTCAAGAGCAAACCAATCTCAAAAAAAAGGGTGAATAGGCTACTTCTAGGCAAGCGTGCCCGTGCTCCATCATCGAACTCATCATAATTTACCTTTAGGTGACGTAGTAGTCAAACGCAAACGTATCAGTAATCAAAAAATCACGGTGCCGGTTATGACTAGAGAGGTGGTCACCTATAAAATAATATCCTGCCCTGCTATTTATTCGCACCCGCACAAGTGACTGTCACAGGCAAAGTCAATATTGACATAGGCTGTCAGTGTCTATGACCAATCGACGACCCTCACTGGCTCCTTCCATTTGTATGCATTGGTTGTTTATACCGCTTCAAGCAGTAGCTACCGGGGCGTCTAGGTTCACTGTACCACTGCTTCTCTCTTTCTCGCCATTTGGAATATATTCTGCCATCAGTATCAAGGTGGTAGCTGGTAGCGGGTTAAACTGTTTTACATATGGAATCCTATATACACTTCAGACTCTCATAATTAAACAATCAAGAAAAACGCATCGACAATGATTTCGAAATACATAAATACTGTATTCGACAAAAGAGAAACCCCGTGAAGGATACAAGTTTCCGAAACTCATACAATATACTGACCAAGTTATTCGTGAAATCACAAACATGGTCTTCATGTGTTCAGAACATGTAGACTCAGAGGTACGATTTCTCGCAAGGCTTTGAACAACCGATATTCGCCAGCTTTCAACTTCAAAACGTCATGTTATGTGGTGTTCCTTGTGTGGGTTTTCGACGACTGAATGTTACAGACCTTAGCCTGTGCAATATTGCAGTATCAATATACCAACCGTTTGTACCTGAATATAAGCCCAGAGGGACCGCTCTCTGTGGGTCTATGTACATTCAGAAACAAACGTCGAAGAATCTTAACGAATACTTGTAGGAAATAAACTCAGATCCAATTTTGAAATATTTCAACGGATAGAAAATTTTTATATCTTTTGTATTATTTTCTTTTTTTATTATGAACATTACAAACGCTTTGAAATAAACCAAACGAGCGAACCTTTTTTCTAAACCTACCCCGGGCCTTTTTTCTAAACCTACTTCCTTAATCATGAACCCTAAATAATGTTTATGTTTCCGTATGATGACATTTTTCTGGCCCACACAGCCATCACATCGAGTTTATTATAGGTTATCCATTCAATCATTCGTTTCACTTTATATTGTTTTCATCAACACTGCTCCGCTATGAAGAAAAATATCGTGAAGAAACCGGTGTGCTAGATGACTTTTGAATCAACCCACACTCATTGTCCCGTGTGGTGGACTTACTGACCACAAAAAGTAGGTTGAAGGCATTATAGTCAAATTACAGTACGCTTAAGCTCACAAGTACTTGTCCAAGTAACAACAGCTGTTCCAATGCCGCGCTTCCACACAAAGTGAGCTTACTGTTCTCTGTTTGTCTACGCGATATAAAGCTAATAAAACCAGTTTAGTACTCATTGCCGTGCACCGAATCTTGGGAGGAGTTCAACAACTTACGCCAGCAACTTGCCTGCTCGGAACTAATAAGTAAATGCTGTGCGTCCAACTTACTATAACTATGCTTGAGATGCGGACATTTCAAACAACGTTCACTTACAAACTGTATCGATTTTCTGTCTAAAACTGTTATGGTAAATTATTAGTTAGGTTAATACTTGGCATAGTTGAACCCTTCTAAATACGTCTTTCATATATTTAGTATGTAAGTTTCCCAGTAGAGAAGTGATTGCTAGAAAATTGCTTTTATTTTTATAATATTGAATTTAGAAAGTTGTGTTGACACATTTCATAACCAATATGGTTGATTTTGTGACCTTTTTCATAAAACATTTTATATATAACATAACACTTCAATTTAAATATCTGAAACAACAAATTCGAACACAAAAAAGTTAAATAACAGCGATTCTCGCCGAATGGTCGTGTGTCTCATATACTAAAACTCCTCGGGTGTTCAAAGCTTTCCCATGCCAAATATTCGCCTCGCTTTTCAATATTGGCAGTGTGGAACGTAGTTTGGCTAAAAATCGCGAAAATAGAACGGAAATGGGGAGTGGTGTCACCAGCGCAATATAAGCTGCATTGTAGCGCTGTAAACAGTTCAGTACCAGAACTTAGAGTGCATCTTGTGGCATTTTTTCATCGTTTTAAAGCGCTGCGGGTGTGTGTTGTCATTATTCAATACCTTCAGCATTTGCGACTAGTTAAAGGATTGTTTATCCGACCACAAAGGTTCAAATTTTGTTACACACAATCAAGGGCCTGCCGTTTTAACAGTTCAGCAACATTCATCGTGTGCTTTTCGTTGTCACCAGACGAATTTATCAAACTTATGAAGCACTGAGTAAGGAATTTCCTTGAAAATGCATCGCAAAGTAATATAATTATTTAGAAACAGATGAACTGATGAACTAAAATCTAAACCAAAAAAAACTCGACAGTACTACTTACCAAACGATTTACAAAATGAAGTCATTCAGATTCAACCGCACGTCTAATGAGAACCTCCATACAGATGCCGTCATTACTAACCGCCGCACAAACGCTCTGTCACCGCACAGTTAACGCGCGTCACAGTTCAAATAAATGCGCATAGCCCTTTACCCCGGCGCGGCGTGCAGATTGGCCAATTCATTTTCTAGTAAATAGTGCAGTAATTCAGTCCCTTGTTGATGCTGGAAAAGTTGAAATGAAAAGACTTGGTGAAAGGTTTCGTCTCTTTGCGTTTCGTTTTACGTGGATGGTTCTGAGGTGAATGAAGTATGGTGAGGAGTTAAGGTTTATTTCATGGAAATCTTTGTTCACTTGTGTAGGTTTGGATGCATAATTTTTGGTTATTTCTAATTCCTAAATATAATTAGTAATCCATAAGTCTGTAAGTAGGTTACTCTTTAGGAATCATAATCAATTTCAAATATTTCAAAAGTCGAAATTAGGCGCAATTATTTTATAATGTTACCAATCGTCGTATCGGCATTATAATATCGATTCATGCCTGCCGTCTTTGGCAGTTTTTAAGGGTTCCATAAAATACAAACATAACTACTATAATACATTGAAGAAACTGAAAATAATACCGGAAAAAGCCCAAAACAACTCAAACATATAATATGTACTCGCAGCAACAAAAGAAAATCTATTTATTTCATACTTCACCATAATTATTACGGAGGGCTTTTAACGCATTAATATGCTAACGTTACGAGGACAGTGGCCCACACTCGGGTAGCCATAAAATCTTCACATTTTCGGACACAAAGGACTCACAACAAAAGCCTGGTCACTCAATAAGAGAAAATCCCTGGGATTTTTTTTCAGTCTCCCATCCTCTATTTGAGTAAAAATATATGTATGAAAGAGTTGTTTAATATAAAAGTGTTTCTTATTTGGTTTTTACTGTGAATGAAATCATAAATCTACGACTAGGTACTTAGTTTATTTGTTTAATTGTTATTACTTATTTTATGAGATTTAAGAATGTCAACGAGGGCCTCATTTCGAGTATCACACTTAATATTTATACTTCTGAGAATCATGTTTACAGTTCTACGAAAGCTTTTTGTATTAAAATAAAAGTAACCGAAATATTTTTTTATTTTTAGATTCGATCAAAGTCAACAGTACCCATCTATTCACTGAAGCTGATGTAGTTTGATGTAGATGACTTTCAAAGAATTTCTTACAGAAAAGTAAAGAGCAAATTGAATCTTACTTACTACTAAAAAATCAAATTAAGGAAAACCAAACATAATTTCACAAATAAATACTCAACACAGCAAAAATAACAAAACAAGAACTTACAAACTCTTTGAACTAAACTTAATCCACCGAAACCCATTTCGCAACCAATGAGGCCTAAACTCTAAAACTTAAAGGAGTCCGAACAAAAAAAGGTTAATAAAACTCAACCCAAACTCCTTTCATACCGCTATAAACAGTTTACTTCAATACCATCGTAAAAATGAAGAACCGAGGTTCACTAATAAAAGCTTTTGTTAATATTTTTAATACATAATACGTTCAGGGTCGACCAGTGACTTTTCGCATAAATTCTCTTATTAAATTCTGTGGATTTTATTTTATCACCATATGCAGAGTGGGGACATAAATAAACTGTTTTGCTGAAGATATAAAAGTAAAAGTTGTTTGTGGTCAGTGCGGTCAACAACGACTAACATAATATAAACGCGAGATGCATCAGAACAAAGAAATTTCATTTCGGACATTTTACTACAGTTCTCTGTAGTACTTACACCATAGTGATGCAGTAGTAAAGTATGTATGATGGTGTAATAATTTGATATATAGCAACGTATTTGACAGAACAGTTTTCTTAGGAAGCTCAAACTTTACGTAGTTACATTTGGCGTAGCACGGCGATGTAGCACTTTGCTACGCCGTAGCAACAGCCTACGCCAAAGCAAATGGCTACGCCATATGAAAAAGCTACGAGAGAAAAACTTCTCGAGAGATAATATTAAGAAAAACCAATATTACGCTGCTATTAAAATACCCAGGAATTAAAACCCTTACTACTAAAATAACCACGTACATAAATCAATTTCATAAAATCCTATTACAACAAAACCCAAAGGCTCTCAAAACTAACCCTACGCCTTTAATAGGATCTAGTGAGGCAATAAATTAGTGGAACGAACATTAATACCAGTTTGAAATAGTGTTTCCCTACTAACCACACGATGAAAGTTATTAGTTTGCACTTCTGTTTGCGGATTGCACTTCAAACTGTATGTTCTAGACTATCAATTAAACATATTTAACTGATTCATATGGATTTTAGATAACGAGAAACGGGGATTCATTTAGAAGTACGTGTTTATTTTTGAAGGAATCATTTAAGGTGATTGCGTAGTGGTATCCCGCGAAATTCAAATTTTCTTGTGTTTTTTTGCAATTTGCAGGTCCAGTGTCACGTTGTAACTTGATGATCCGCGACACTAACAAGTATCTATTTACATAAGAAACAAAAGAAAACATAAGAATAATCAATACATCGCTGTAACTTAGATTTGATGGATATAAGTAAGATTTCCGAAATCTAGCCAGTTAGCTTCTTTGCATCATTAATATGACAGTCGCTCGTTTGACTGTTTTTCTTGAATTGAGGTGCTCTTTGTGGTCAAGCAAAGTGATCTTGTAATTTACCGTAGGGAAATTTACTAAGAAGGGAAATTCGCTCATCTAAAAAGACCTAGTGCGAGTTTTTCAACTCACAATATGGCCAAATCTAAAACTTTAAATCCATCAAACCTACCATTTGGGGCCTAAATTATTGCCAAACGTTCTAATATTTAGCTATTTTTGTACCTTATAGCATCAAGGAAGTATTACCAAAACAATAAACAATATTTCATTATATTATTCCAATAAATATTATTTTTACCAATTCCACTAATTATGACAAATTATACAAGTTTGTGTCGGCTTATTTATCTAAATTTCTAACTCGATTGTTTGGAAGGAGAGTCCAAACTTATTTAATTTCGCAAGTTCATTTATCAACGGCGAATGAAATTGAACGTTAATATTCGTCCAACGCTGTTATATCTGTTGATTTGGTAACACTGATATAATTTGTTATGTACTCTTATATTTTTCTCATGTTTCTTTTATATCTTTTATTATGTTTGGTACATTTCTTATAATAACTATGTTTTATTAATCATATAGATCAGGGTCTGAAATGAAGCTATAGTTTTATTTTCCTTTTAGATAAAGTTTTAATAACAAAATTAAATATATTTTGTGTTGGTTGGAATACAGTTAAGTCTCACCCCCTATTACATGGAACTTACGAAACAGTTCACCCACTTTATCAGAACTAAGCTAAACGTGGGTAACGCAAAGCCCTTCCTGGAAAACGATGTGATTATTACCTTTGTAAAATGTAATATCAAGAATGATTTCGCAGAAACAGTATTCAGCCATGTTGTCACAATAATTATTCGCTAACAACATCAACGTAGCGAATCTGTACGTTAACCGTAACGTATGGAGTCAAATACTGTTTACTTACCAACACAAACAACATACATAGGTAGGTACATAATCACAATGGACCAACATAAGTGCCCCGTACCACGAGACCACCAAACTTCGGCACATACTAAAGTGCCCCTTACCACGATACTACTCATTTCTCTTTTTAACTTGAACGTCAATGTTTGCCAAATGGCCTGGCCAAATCGTCCATAACACCAACTTTTCCTTTTTCGGGTCCTTTATGGTGAGCAGAAATTCAATTTCCATGGTATGGAAAAATTGTGAGATTACCCTGTCTTTTGTATGCCAAAAAGTTTTGGGGTTGCGGTAGTGTCACGATATTTGACTCCGTTGTTAAGTTTTAGGAATTATGATTTGTTAAGCGAGGGGATTCGGTTATGAGCCATTTTGCGAACATAACGTTATGCAATAGGGCCACCGGAAATGCTTGTATTTAGTCTGATTATCTCCTTGCTCTTGTCCCATACTACTTGGAGCCGAGTTCGCTCGTTTTCTTCACCGATTCCCCTATTAATAATGAATAATTATTTCCTTGCAGAAAATAATAAGAAAATAGATTTATTCATTTAGACGAATCTGGCATGATTTAAGTGCACACTGAGCTATTTAAATTCTCGAGACCTGTTTAACAGAAACACAGTGAATGATTACACAATTATTGTAAACTAGCTGCCGCCCGCGGCTCCGCCCGCGTGAATGTCGAAAATTATCCCAAGGGAACATACTCTTGGGATAAAAACTATATCCTTTCCCGGCACTCAAACAATCTCTATACCAAATTTCATGTAAATCGGTCTAGCCGTTAGCGCGTGAAGAAGTAATAAACATACACACATACTTACAAACTTTCGCCTTTATAATATGATGATTACAATAATTCAGTACGTCCAACCATTACTGTTTAATATAATTTAATACGAATAACACAAAAATACCCATCGAGTGTGATGTGTATTTCAACCGTTTATCAATACTTCACAAAATAGATAAAATATTTTCCATTACACTATTAATAAAGAGTTAATTAAAAAAACATTATCATAATCCATTAGAGTAACAGTCAACGTAAACAAGCTTTTCTCTGAAATAAGAATTTCCTCGAAATGGATTAATATTATTCGAAACCGTGTTTTATACTAAAAATAAACAAAAAAAAACAGTTTCTAGACTACACAAACAAATTTGCGTGTAGCTTCTTTTATCCTTTCAAAATTAAAAAAAACATCCAGTAATGATTACAACGAAATAATTCATTGCTATTTGTGGGCAGAAAACATTTTTTCGGTTACAGAATTCAGAATTTGAAGTTGAGAACTTGACCACCTCTAATTTAGTGCTAAAGATTGACAAGCTTCCATGCAATTGACAACTACAAATTCTCAAGTAAAAAAAAAGTTCGCGGAGAGGAACCCCGTCAGGCAAGGAATTTCTTATGCATTTTTAACTCCGAATGAAAGAAAAAGAAAGGGTATGGAGGGAATATAACGCAAAAAGATTACGTGACGTTACATTTTCTACTGAATTACATCTACCGCCACCCGCGCTCAGTAACGTCGCTCCAAAATCAGCTAAAATACTCGAGTAACTCATAGATAAAACGTCTGTGAATTCTACAGGAGTACCCACCATAAAGGTCTTTATGTCAGGATTTATTCGGGTTTCACCTAAATCCTCCTTGGAGCTCGGAGGAGCAGATCCTTTAAGGTCCGCTTCCTAATTCGTTTTGTCAATAAGACTTAGCAGGCTATTGTTTGATATGCCAACTGCAGAAATACTTAAACGTAGGGTCGAGAAATGCAGGTAACTGAAGATTGCAGTATACAGGGTGTTTCAGAATTGCGTGTTCATATTACAGGGTTACGTTTACGTTCTAATAAAGAGTAAAGAAACAATAGCAAAAAAATACAAAATATTGACAAAAAACCGACTCCTAAAAAAGACTTAAAAAGTTCGAAAATAATAAATTATCAAGCAGTCTTGCTTGAAATGTGTTTTGTTTGAAACTTTTTAGAACTTTAATGCGATCAATTTTTTTTTTTGAAATTACGATATTTTTGTTTCCTTATATTCCTAAGCAATGGACTTGGGTGTGTATCAGTAAAGAATAAAGATAGAATTCCCATAAAATCAAAGACCCAAACACAAATTCAAACTATTTAACACCAAACAAACGTAATCTCAAGTCACCATTACGTACTTTGAACAAATAAGCTCCTTGGGTGCATTTGCTACCAATGTGTTCCGTTTTACTTCTCACAGTTTAAGCTAAAGATATGTGCTTGCCAAGAAACCGGCGAACTCATTAGTAAAACCGGAACGGGCGTCGTAATTCGCCACAATTAACAACTTGTTTGTAATCTAGCATAGTTGTAGCTCTAAGTTATTCGGACGGCGACACGTGACGAAATTCGCTAGTGGAGTGTGTGTGTGAGCTTGTATATATGAGAGTTTGACTCTCATAAACAAGGCCGCGTGGTCTTAAGGTTAATCAATGCTTTCCGAAATCGGTCTACGGATGGGTGATCATTAATTACATGCTGGAACCCTGTCGTGTTCGTAATTCGTCACAATTAACTAAATACTTATTTGTAATCTAGCATGATAGTTGTCGTTCTAAGTTGTACGGACGGCGACACGTGACGGAATTTGTTAGTAGTGTGTGTGTGTGTGTGTGTGTGTGTGTGTCAATAAGCTTGTTTATATAAGAGTTTGACGCTCATAAACAAGGCCGCGTGGTCTTAAGGTTAATCAATGCTTTCCGAAATCGGTCTACGGATGGGTGATCATTAATTACATGCTGAAACCCTGTCGTGTTCTGTTGAAGGCTACTTTTTAGGATTCTGAACCCTATTACTAAGCCTCCGCTGTCCGTCCGTCCGTCCATCCATCCGTACGTCAGTCCGTACACCCGTCCGTCTGTCTGTCAGCGGGCTGTATCTCTAGATAACAACAAATAATAAAAATTTAATTAAATAAATAAATTGGAGGGGCTTCCATACAAAAAACGTGTTTCTTGTGGTTTTTGGAACGGAACCCTTCGTGTAAGAGTCCGACTCGCACTTGGCCGGTTTTTGTGATTATTTATACCAATGCGAGAACAGCCGCGGGCGAAATCGAGTATTATCTACAACGGTTTCAAAACCGTAAGCTCAAAAACAAGCGCCAAAGAAAGAAATCTATTTCTGCACCAACTGTAATAGAAACGCTTTTCTTTTCTACAATCGAAATCAGACGTTCAAACATTAAGAATCTGCCTCGTTTGAATTTAAAACAGGCCAAATACCATATCGGTTCAGTACAAAAGTCTTGTATCCAATTATATGTGATTAGCGTTTCACAAATACAACTTGACGGCAATCAATGTGTGATACGCGTTTCACAAATACAACTTGGTGGCAAAAAAAATATGAAACTTTTTTTTTCTTTTTCTCTAGCATGAGGTTTTCATAATAACCCTCAAGTAATCTTGTTGATGTGTCCAGAGAAGTAAGATTGTGGCTCTTCTTTTTGTAATTAGAAACGCACAACATTAAAAATAGTATCTAAAATGGAGCTCAAAGTCAAAGTCAAAGTATTTATTTCAAATAAACCATTATCAGGTACTTTTTAATTGTCAAAGTCAGTCCGTCAAAAACATGAAGCTATTTGCACGTTCCAAACCGTAGATCTCTATGGAGAAGAACGTGCAAGAAACTCCACGGACACTCTTTTAAATCATTTTATGTTTAAAAAAATTCTGGCTACAATAACCTTGTTGCTTCTATATTTGATAACAATGTAAAGAAAGAAAACACAATTTATAGTATCAAATATTAAAATGAGGCAGTGGCAACTAAGGGATGACCAGTCTCCACTGACGGCGCCCGTTCACGAACATGACGCGTGCATCAGCACCATTCAGCTCAACCATTGTGAAGGGAACTGAATTATCCGATACACGCGCCACCATCAGCGAGACATTAGAGTGAGCATGATGCTCAATAACAAATGCCCTAACAAGAAATTTATTTCTAGACCAACTTAAATAAAAGCGCTTTCCTTTTTCACAATCGAAATCAGACGTTCAAACATCAAGCATCAGCTTCGTACGAATTTTAAACAGTCCAATAAATACCATATCGGTTCGGTATAAAGGTCTCGTATCCAATTATATGTGATTAGCGTTTCACAAATACAACTTGACGGCAATTAATGTGTGAACCCTTTGACGGAGGCATGATATTTATCCTTTATGTATTTAGGGTGATTACACACGCTGCCGCCCAAACTTTACACGTGGTTCTATACTACGGTTGATGTAAGATGTTGGTGACGTCATAACTGTACTGTCGTTGTTTGTCAGCCAGTTTGTGAGAAATGTCAATTGGGGAATGGTGTCTAATAAATACCCGCGAGTCATTGTTTTCGTAATTTTAAGGTTTTAAAACCGAAGAAAATGACGAGTACATAGCCCTTTTAGTAGGTACCCTAACCAGAAAAAAGCAATACACATAGCCGCAAAATGTACGTATACATGTAAAATATGTCACTTTTTAACCGACTTCAAAAAAGGAGGAGGTTCTCAATTCGTCGGAACCTTTTTTTTTGTAATATATGATGCTGACTTTACTTTGACTTAATGAAACTTTTCCTTGAATGTCCTTGTTTGTCATTTTCCAAGAAATGTAAATTTGTGAACGATGTCTAATTAACACCAGTGCGTCATTGTTTTCATAATTCTAAGAAAAACCGAGTAATGTCCAATTAAAACAATATAACATGCGCTAAATGAATACAAATTGTTATCAAGACGAATAAAATTAAGATGCATAATAAGAATGTTTTATTTAATTTAAATCCCAAGCTACACATAAATCCCATTTTGAGTTTAAATGAACTAACTCAGAGCCACACAAAAAGTAAAGAGCCATAAAAGCGATGATTTACGCTAAAATAATTGAATGAATCCTCCTTCACCTTTCCTAATTTTACCGGCCATATATTATAGACTTTATGACCCAAAGACATAATTATAAAATAGTTAGGACTGTCGTAATTCCTCTTGAAGCGTACTCAGTGGGTGGAGGGCACAAGTTCGTACTAATTTAGCAAATAAATGGACAATTTAGTCGGCAAGTTGTCGTTTAGGTACGTGAGTGTAGTAGTTGTACGGTGAGCGGTGGAAAGAATAAAAACATGCTACTCACAGTTTATATTATTAGACGTACACAACACGATACACAGTGATACACATACAGTCACAATTGATTGGAAGGAGTACGGACGGAAGACACTACAATAACAGTTCAAATTACTTAAAACACGCGGTCGCGAGGTTAAGAAAATAACTCGGACAATTATGCAAATCATGCGCGGCGCAGGCGATAAGCGGCGGGAGCTATGACCGACTGACCTCAAAAGTGAAAGGGCTCAGCGGCCGGCCGGCGCGAGCGACGCCACATGCATCACGCTGCCGTAATAGATGCGCATGAGCAGGCCGCCGACACCATCCGACATTATAATGTAAACATTATAAATGCCGTGAATGATTTGAGTAGTGCTATGTATATACGTACATGATAATAATAATGTTGTTGTGTTTATGCTTGTGTTATTGTTGTGTTGTAATGTGTGTATGTATTTTAAACGTAAATAAACTATGTGTTAGGGGTGAACCCTACATCACCCCCCTCCAGAGACCGTCAAGGGCGATAAAAATCAGGAAACCTGACATGACGACCAGAGCGAGTGGTGTACTCCTTGCTACTGCTAGGTGGAGTGACTTCTTTTGGGTCAGCTTTGTCTGCCAAAATATAAGCTGGCTTAAGGCGGTCTATTGATACCGTGACCTCTCTGCCCTTGAATAAAATTCTGAAGACTTTGTCTCCCCTTTGCAGAACTTTGTGAGGACCTGTGTACGCTGGTTGTAGCGAGCCACGTAATGCGTCTTCATGAAGGAACACGTGATCAGTGGTCTGCAGATCCTTAAAAACGAAAATGCTGCTATTGCTGTGACGGGATGCTGGAGTTGGTTGCAGGTTGTGAGCGAACTTGCGAATGCGCGCAGTGAAGTCAGTGACGTCGGTCGTTCCGTCGTCACTTGGTGCGAAAAATTCACCTGGGAGCCTTAGCGGTTCGCCGTAAACAAGTTCGGCTGAAGACGCCTGGGCATCCTTTTTGAATGCGCTCCGTATACCAAGCAATACCCACGGCAAGGACTCTGTCCATTTTTCATTTGCATGGCACGTGATGGACGCCTTGAGTTGCCGGTGAAATCGCTCCACCATGCCATTACATGCCGGATGGTATGCCGTTGTCCGCTTGTGCTGGAATCCAGCCAGTTTGGACAGTTGTTCGAAGAGGGCCGACTCAAACTGACGACCCCTGTCCGTGACTATATCAGTCGGACAGCCAAACCGGGCAATCCATCCGGATAGCAGCGCTTTAGCTACTGTCTCGGCAGTTATGTCGACAATAGGTATGACCTCTGGCCACCTGGTGAAACGGTCGACTGCCGTCAGACAGTACCTGAAGCCTTGCGATATTGGGAGCGGGCCCACAAGGTCGATGTGGACAGTAGTGAACCTTGCACGTGGGAGGTGATACGACCCTAATGGCGCAGAAACGTGTCGGCTCACTTTGGCCCGCTGGCATTCGAGACAGGCTCGTGCCCACTCCCTGCAGTCCCTCCTAATGCCTGGCCAAACGAAGCGCTCTGCGATTAATTTGGCAGACGCTGATACACCGGGGTGGCTGAGGGAGTGCATGCTGTCGAAAACTTGCTTTCGTAGCATAACGGGCACAAATGGTCTGGGAGGCGTTGTACTGACGTCACAGTACACTGAAAAACGCTCCCCTGGAACCTGCACCTTCTCCAAAACCAATGATGAGCCTTCCTGGAGTAGCTTGGACAGCTCCGGATCCGATGTTTGCGATTCCGCGAGAGTGTCGTTGCTGACCGGTACATGTAGCGCATCCACGCGAGATAAGGGGTCGGCTACGACGTTGTCCTTGCCGGAAATGTGCCTTATGTCGGTGGTAAACTGGGCAATGTAGTCTAGGTACCGGAATTGCCTGGGCGAGCAGTTTTTCTTCCTCTCGTGGAATGCGAAACTGATCGGTTTGTGGTCCGTGTAGATTGTGAAGTGCCTGGCCTCGAGCATGTGTCGGAAGTATTTGATGGCCTCGTAAATGGCCAGCAGTTCCCTGTCATAGGGAGAATACTTCGTTTGCGAAGGGCTGAGCTTCCTGGAAAAGAAAGCTAATGGCTGCCAGCCATCATCGCTAAGCTGCTGTAACACCGCGCCGATTGCAGTATCCGACGCATCAGTAACCAACGCGAGTTTGGCATTGCAATCGGGGTGAGCTAATAGAGCAGCGTTAGCTAAGCTTGCCTTGCAGTCCTCAAATGCTTGCAAAGTATTCTCCGCAAGACATATAGGCTGCGAGCCCTTTACGTTGCCAGTCAACAGATTGTGAAGCGGCGCCTGGATCTGTGCTGCGTGGGGTATGAAACGCCTGTAAAAATTAATCATACCCAGAAAACGGCGCAACTGTCGAACATCTTTGGGCGGCGGGAAGTTCTTGATGGCGTCAACCTTGGAGTCAAGTGGTTTGGTGCCCTTTTCCGAGATGTGATAACCTAAGAAGGTTACCTCTGGTACACCGAAAACACACTTGGACGTGTTGACCAGCATGCCGTAGTCCTTCATCCTGCCGAAGATAGTGTGGAGGTGCTCTTCATGCTCAGCCTGGGACCTTGAAAAAAATTAGGAAGTCATCCAAGTAGCTGTAGCAGAAGTCCAAACCTCTGGTCATCTCGTCCACAAAACGTTGAAACGTCTGGCCTGCGTTACGCAGACCGAACGTCATGTACGGGAATTCGTACAGGCCGAACGGTGTGGTGATTGCCGTCTTCGGAATGTCGTCTGGACTGACAGGTATCTGGTTATAAGCTTTGACGAGGTCAATGGTGCTGAAAACCTTGCATCCAGCGATGCTGTGTGCAAAGTCGTGGATGTGCCTAATGGGATACCTGTCAGGGACGGTCCGGGCGTTGAGCATCCGGTAATCACCACAGGGTCGCCAACCGTTGTCCTTTTTGGGGGCGAGGTGCAGTGGTGATGCCCATGGGCTCTCCGACGGTCTGGCTGTTCCATTGGCCAGCATCAGGTGGAACTCCTGCTGAGCAATTTTCAGCTTGTCTGGCGCTAGTCGCCGGAATGGTGATGAAACTGGAGGGCCTGGGGTGGTGCGGATGTGGTGGACGGTGTTGTGTGGTGTAGTGCGTGGTGTACCGGCGGGTCGGGTGATGTCAGGAAACCCATCTAAAATTTTATGGTACCTCGAATCACCAGATGTAATTTTTACAGAAAATAAAGATGAGTCTGAGTGATTCGAGGCTACTGAAAACAGGTTTGTGCTACTATCGACTAGTCGTTGATTACGACAGTCAACGACTAGCGAGTAAAAACATAAAAAGTCCACACCGATAATTGGTTTGGTAACCTCGGCAACCACAAAACGCCACTTAAAGTCTCTACGGAGTCCTAAATTTAAACTTAAATCTATAAAGCCGAAAGTTTTTATGGGGGTGCCATTCGCGGCCACTAATTCATAGTTTGTGCACACGCGACGGTCACTGAGTAGACGGCGGGGGTAGACGCAGAGGTCGCTACCCGTGTCGACGAGGAACTGCGTCCTGGTGCTCTGGTCCGTGACGAACAGGCGACCGGTCGAGCGAGGGCAATCGTCCGTCGCCATCACCGACTGCCCGCGGCGTTTCCCTGCCGGTAGTCGCAGGGCTTGATGCAGCGCTTCGCCTTCTCACCATGCGTCGCGTGATACCAGCACACCGGATGCTGCCGGTAGCTGGAATCCGAGAGATGTGACGAGTGGTGTCTTGAGTGCCGTCGCGCGTCTCGACCACGGTTGTGGGAGTTGTTCCGCGAACGGCTGTCGGAGCGATTCCGTGATCGGCTGTCGCGCAGCTGCAGCGATAAGCCTCTCACCACCTGCTTCAGCTCGGCGATCTCGGCTGCCAACTCGCTGACCGAGGGCCCTGCCGACGTGGTCGCCGCGACGGTGCTTGCAGGCACGACGATGTCCTGGACGCGGTCTGCCAGCTCGGCTAGCGCTTCCAGGGTGCTGTGGGGCTGTGATGCCAGGAGGGGCTGGATGCTGGTGGGGAGTCGGCTGCACCAGATGGTGCGCACGAAGTCCTCGGGCACGGTCGGGCCTGCCAACCCCTGCAGGTGGCGCAGGAACTGCGATGGCTTCCTGTCTCCCAGCTCTTCGTGCATCAGCAGCTGCTTGACCTTCCGCTCCTGGGAGGCCGATAGCCTTCGCACCAATTCGGTCTTCAGTTTCTCGTACCGGTTGCTGGCGGGGGGGTTCAAGATAATGTCCTTTACTTCCTTTGAATGCTGGGGGTCGAGGTGTCCAAGGACGTAATTATATTTCGTGACGTCATTCGTCACCCCAGCATTTTCAAACTGCCCCTCTATTTGTTTGAACCAGATCTCGGGTTCCTCTGGCCAAAACGGCGGTAGGCGTAAAGCGACGCGGTACATTTCGGCCGCCTCGACCTTTGGACCCGACATGCGCTTGGCTCTGCGCGCGCGGTGCGTAACGTGGTCGGCGGGTTGCGACGACGCGGTGTGCTCCGATTCACTGTCCGTCATTTCGTGTTCCTCTCGGGGTCACCAGTTTAGGTACGTGAGTGTAGTAGTTGTACGGTGAGCGGTGGAAAGAATAAAAACATGCTACTCACAGTTTATATTATTAGACGTACACAACACGATACACAGTGATACACATACAGTCACAATTGATTGGAAGGAGTACGGACGGAAGACACTACAATAACAGTTCAAATTACTTAAAACACGCGGTCGCGAGGTTAAGAAAATAACTCGGACAATTATGCAAATCATGCGCGGCGCAGGCGATAAGCGGCGGGAGCTATGACCGACTGACCTCAAAAGTGAAAGGGCTCAGCGGCCGGCCGGCGCGAGCGACGCCACATGCATCACGCTGCCGTAATAGATGCGCATGAGCAGGCCGCCGACACCATCCGACATTATAATGTAAACATTATAAATGCCGTGAATGATTTGAGTAGTGCTATGTATATACGTACATGATAATAATAATGTTGTTGTGTTTATGCTTGTGTTATTGTTGTGTTGTAATGTGTGTATGTATTTTAAACGTAAATAAACTATGTGTTAGGGGTGAACCCTACAGTCGGAAGTTATCCCTGGACTTGTCCCGGTTAGATGTGACGTCACGCTATCCTAATGCTCTGTGGCGATGTATTATTGTTGTGGTGCCACTCCTTACTGTTATTATAGCGTACTGCTGAATGTTTGCCGAGTCAAGTGTTGACAAATTAGTAGGTAATATTATATGAGATGTGGGTGAGTTGGACCTTTTAGTGTAATCAATTTTATAACTGAACTAGATAATCCTAACTAATATTATAAATGCGAAAGCAAAGAAACACACAGATAAACGTGTGTTTCTAATGGTACCCTGGAGACGGTTATAGGATCCCTTTTGCCAAAAATCTATCCTAACGCGGGCCAAACCGCGGACAAAATCAAGTACTACAATAGTTTAAAATGGGAAAGTAATAGATACCAAGCTCACTATTTTTTTTTTAAATTAACATTTTTGAATGGAAAGCTTGTAAAAGAAACCATTGTGTTTTCTTTTACAAGTTTTTTTGGTCGTTCGCAGCAGTTGACAACACTAACTTTAATTCTTTTGTGACTGTACCTTGACGTATATTTTTTGTTTTCACATCAGGCAAAGAACCTATAAAGAAGCCTCTTGACATACTTTCGCCTTCTATTGTTCATTACGACAGAACCTAAATTCAATGGGATCTTTACTGCATTACTTTTTCTTAAAGTTAACCCTTTCTCCCAAAACTAATCTGCAAATAAGTTTACCTCTGCTGGTGATACTTTGTTCTTATAAGTAGCATACTCTGGGTGCATCGTCCTCACATAATATTAAATTAATTTTTGTGTACCAAATTTTGTAAAATCATTATTTGAAAAGAGTAACTATGGAGTTTCTTGTCCGTTCTTCTCCATAAGAATCTACCTTTCCGAATGGACAGTAGAGTCACTTTACTAATGTAATATTATTATTTTTACTGAACTGTAAACGATGACGTTCAAAAATGCCGTTTAATGGCCTAGTTGAAATAAACGTTTTGACTTTGTTTTGACTTTGAAAATCTTCTAACTAACACGTTTATATCAATAAAAGAGCATTAGCAGAAAACCACAAAACCAAGGTTCATTTACTCCATTCAAACCTAAATTGATTCCTCTCGAAGCCGAATAGGGAAAGAGATCCGATGCCAATTGAAATGGAGGCATATCGAATCTATAAAAACAATTTTCCTCGAATGTTGATATAGGGGGAGGGTATGGGGATATTTTTCGACACCATTTCGTTCAGAAATGTGTACGAATGTAATACGTGACTGTGTGCGACGGATTAGATCGATGTAGGCAGTGGCTTTGAAGACAGCGGCGGCTGAGAGTGTTTAAAGGCCACTAGGCCAGCGGGTATACCAGTATCCATTCGGAGGAGAGTAATAATATTTTTTTCCCTGTTCCCGATACCGATGAGCTACTATTTTTTATATTTTTAATGGTATTTTGTGTGTGTTTTTAGAAATAACCTATTTGATACATGTTTAAACATGTATCAAATAGGTTAAGAAAATTAATAAACGGAAGAATACTTTTTGATATTGTTGTCTTTGTATTTTAATATTTAACACGTATTTTCAATGTAAAAACAATTAATAATTATTATTATAAACTCTGGACACGGCGCGAATAGTTAGGAGGTTCCTTGCTCAGGAGCCCTGACCGGTAATTTGGACCCTGCTCCCGATACCGGTGGGCTACCAATCCCATATATTTATGAATGTTTATTTTTTTTATTGGAATTTAAAAAAATGTAAATAATAAGTATTTAAAATAAATAAATGGAATAATAATAAAACAAATTATTTATCTCTCCACAAAGGTTGGCTTTCTTAGGACTAGACAATATAACATAGCCAAAAGCTCCTTAGTGAGAGACTGGAGTCCGTACTAGGGAAAATCTGTATCAATCAAGATCTCCAGGCTCCCAGTTTTCAGGTCATCTCATGGTACATTGCAGAAGTTAAAGAATGCTAGGCCTGAAAACAATAGGAAGCTAGCGGGTTAGAAGTCATGCTTCTGATATTAAAATAAGTCAATTGCTCTGTCTATCTCACTGTCTGTCACTTTAAGGCCCATTTGCCCAAACCAGACTTATTTAAAAACTTAGAGTTAGTTGCTAACGCAAGGTTAAATTACGAATATTTCATACATTATGGCCCCCGGATTAAAATATGACTCTGGTTTGTGCCAGTGGGCCTAAGAATACTTGTGTTGTCTTAAAACTCGATCATTTAGCCTGCATATTTTCATTCAAGGTCCTGTCTTTCAGTAAACTTACGTTGAATTATTTTACCCCGTCTACACCGAAAAAAACACACCTATAAAATTGTCACATGCCATCACCATCCGTTTCAAAATACACCTCTAAAACTTCTTCTGAAAGACAAAGTCAATCCGTTGGCACCCTTACCAATTTTATCACTTAACCAATTTAAATTAAAACTCCGTCATCTCTTACTCCATTGCATTCGATCACAAAAAGAGGATATATTTTTTTCTTAGTTACAAACCCTCATTCTGCCCCGCCTTTCTCTTAGCCCCCTGTTTACTTGCCGAGTTTGCCGTCGATCTAGCGCTGACTATGCGGAACTTGGGTGCAATGGCTCCTTCCCGATTATACCTTGTAGTGGGTACCTATACCTATGCATACTACCCGTTGAAGCACTGGAGCGTGAGAAATGCGTCCAAATGATTCTGTAACTATTTGCTTCAGAGTGATTCGAAATATGCACGTGTGCTATTGGTTTCAAGAAAGCCTTGTAGATTGTGTATCTCCAGAACTAAGTGTGCAAGTAATGGTCAATTCTCGTGCTCCTCTGTATGAATTAGAGGACTCTTTCTAATCTGTTGCGGCAACGCAAACATAGTCAAACACCTGTTGTTTCATATAACATTTACAGGCGCGTAAAAAAATCACAGAACTTGTTACAGCAAATCCCTTAAAAGTTTTTGGAAGAACTGGTGCGTCATTTAGAATGACGAATGTATGTATTTTTTCCATAAATTTATTTTTGAGAGTTGTTTATGTATAAATACTTTTTGAATGGTCAATGTTCTTGCACTAATTGTCTCATTGTATCTTCACTGCACAGTAAAATAACTTGGGAGATTTTAAACTCTCGATAAATTGTCAACTAAACATTTGGAATACTTTTTTACGCATCAAAATTTGATAGTCTATAATATCTCGAACTCATTCCGAGAAATTGTGGACTGACATAAAATGGCGACCAATCAGAGCACAAATCTACAATTTATCCGTTGTCGTGTGATAGTAAACCTGGACACAAGACTCTCATTAGTCTGTTCAGATATGAGCTCACACCAACAAAGACCAATGAGGAGCCAAGTTTTCAATTTAACTGTCACACCAATACAGATAAATTGTAGACCAGAGTGCTGATTGGTCGCCAGTTTATGTCAGTCCACAATTTCTCGAACCAATACGGAGATATTATAGACGATCAAATTGTGTGTTTCCGGTGACATATATAAGTCACGGTAACTATAGCACGCTAAAGCCTTTTAAAAGTTGGGTAAATCTGTCCGCCACCTATTCCAACTCGTAATGACAATGCAACACGACAAACACATCATTAAAACGGCATAACACACAACTAAAAATAGACTAACAAAACGAACTTCCATGAGCTTATTTATAAAGTCGTGTTGTTAGTAAAGTTCCAACAAAGAAAAGCTAACATCATTGTATCTCGTCTATGATGCAGTCGCTGAGTTACTTCTAAAACCCTTTCGTTCGGAGAGTTCTTCACAAATAAACGAGTGCGACTTAAAAGTTCGTTTTGCGCACATACGTTTTACTTAATAGAGCGTGTACACTGCGGGACAAATGTGTGTTATGAGAAAAAACTATATGTGGTCCACGGTTTTACTTGCACTTTAAAAACGTTGCGTATTTTGTTAGACGCGGTCAGTGTCAAGAGCTGACTCATCGCGTGAAAATATTCTACAGTTACTTGGTAAAAAGCATGTTATATTTTAATCCAAGCCATGTTCTATCGGAGCTCCAAATTGCACCTCGATCTGTTTCGTAGATTTTATGCTATGGAAATAATAAATATTATCACGAAGGAAATTAAAAACAGAGCCCAAAACTCAAATCGAGAGGTTTTGAGTTTTGGGCTCTGTTTTTAATTTCCTACAAGTGATATAAATAAATAATTGATTATGTTTTTTGGTCTCCACCAGATTTTTATTTGCAAACCAATTATTATTACTATCAACCATCAAATGGAAAATATAAAAACACTTTTCACTGTTTATTTTATTCTTGTAAAATGATAACGAAACAAATTCCTAAAGGGAGCAGCGTACGGTATCCACAAGAGTATGTCCCAACTTTGCAGAAGTTGGGCTCACAACATGAAAAATGCATTTAGTTTTAGCTACCAACTCGCTACCGACCGCCTATTCGATGACACTATTGGTTCGTGTTTCGACATGTAACATACATTGGCTTATGTATTAGTTAGTTACATTATTTATTGGAAACTGAATAGTTATGACTGTCATAGTTTTGGTGTACGGTGTGGAAAAAAATATTTTTGTATTTAGCACCAGGTGGCAAGCCTACCAGTATCTGCCTAGCCTTTTCCAAAATTTTCGGGATCGGCTTCTACTCTAACCCTGATATAGATGAATATCAGTATTATACATGAAGCCAATACCAATATTTCATCTACAAAGATGAAGTATCCAAAAATCAGTATGGAGATTTTTATCCTCTTCTTATCCGACTTCATGAAAAGAAGGTTATTTAAACTTCTCTTTGCGACACGGAGTATTTTTGTAAGGACCGCGATCCTACTTCTTCAATTCTCAATTGAACGAAAGGTATCACACGGCACATTCGTCTACAGTCAAGAAACCATACATATCTTTTTTTTTCTAAACCTGAAAATGCAAACAACACTAACACGCAAACTTCCCTTTATATGAAAATATTTGTCATTTAGAAGATGAACTCATTTATTAGATACAGGCTTTTTTTTTATCCAAATAACGTGCGTGAAAAGTGGTGTGATAATTTATGTAAGTTTTATTTAGTTTACCTCAATTCAAGCAGGACTAATGTTTGCCTAAAACTATTTGTATTCTATGAATTAGGGCCTAATGGCAGACGTCCTAAACTAACATTGTGGGATTTCAGGGCCCTTATCAATGACTTACGAAGTGGACAAACTCAGAAATGTCTGGTTTTAGGCTAAGTAAACGGTGGAAGTGAGTTGAGTGTCACTTCAGTTGAAATATGGGGAAAAGAAAATATTATTTAGTAAGTATCTGAGTCATATAAGAAGCGTTTTGACATTATTATGTCTATTCCTTTATCTGTATTCCTAACAATATAACGTCGATCCCAAATTACCACTTTTCTCTCGTTCTTTCTGTCTCTAAGACTCTTTTGAAAATAATTTAAAATGAGAAAGCAATACAGTACATAAAAAAACCAGACAAACAAAACGCACAATACGAATATAATCATGACACACAACATTATAAATAATACAAAGTAATCAAAATAACTAATTTTATCTATATTATACCAACAAACTCTATCGCCAGACCAATCGCCTAAAACGCGCACCACGTTCACTTCCCCATAAAAAAAAGAGCACTGATTTGTTCTCTGTGACATCAGCGATCTATCCGTGATATAGAATCACAGCGATCCTATATTTATAACATGCACTATACTACCAAAATTTGTGACAGTGAAAATTCGTTTCCACAATGAATTCGTTGACGCTAAAATAATGCGATTGGACGAAAAACAAATTTGTGTAATTCGACTACAAATGGGAGAGCGATCGAATCAAAACAGCTCTGTGGAAAATGGGAAATGGCCTGTACACAATGGTTTGTCGTGGCTGTAGGTACAGTACCCATTCGTTGTTACCTAAGTACGCTGATGGATATCTTGTGTCCAAATGCAGTGGTGGACCAAATTCGTTCACCGGTGCGGGCCAAATGTACTGAAGCCTTCTTCAGTACATTTCCTAATTTTACAGATCATTACTTTTTTAAGTTTTGATTGAACGAGCATACGATCCGACTAATAACATCAACTCTAACATCTATAAAATATCAAAAGCTAACATAAAAGCAATTGTTTCAAAAAATATGAAGCTATCGATATAAGTTCCAAAAAATAACAGTTCCAATAAAATATCAGTTACTTAATCACAGTCGCGCCGCATCGGTTCACGCAGGTCGCAACGAATTTGTTATTTGTCGTGCACTACAACACATTAGCACGTTGTACCGTGCAGCGGCGGTAAAAAATGACGATGAATTCAATTCGGCGCACCCGTTACTACTGCCATCTCTTTCTGTTATAGCCCGATGTTATATTTTTGAATGGACGAACGATTTAAAAAAGGAACAATGCTGTTCTAAAAACCGGGTTTAGAAAAGTTGCTTCCATTTTTTAATACAAAGGGTTTTTAGATGTCTGTGATCAAAACATCGTATCCTTTTACACAAAGGTATAGATGACAGTGGAATATCATTTTTACGGGGACAGGAAAACAAAATATTCGACCAGAAAATACAGCGAACTAAAGAGAAAACTACAAATGAAACAACCGAGGTATTTGCCAGTCCAAACGAGCGAACACAAAATGTAACATTGATAGACGGAGCCAATCATGAGTTTTGCATAATCAAATGCTTTTACCACAGCAGCGCGCTATTACATTCTATACTGTTCAAGTCCGTTAGTACTGGAAATTAGTGTTTCGTTCCAACAACTCTCATTGCGGCTTACTCTGAATGTTTTAAACACTGAAATAAGCATTTCGAACGCCCATTAGACGATTTATGCACTAAAAGACTGCCAAAAGTAGTACTACAAATACTCGATGTTCGCTTGTATCACATTTCTTTTTACTTTTTCTCCAATCCCCTCAGATTTTACTTTGCGCTCGGGACTACTGAACCCTGAAAACAGAAAACTGAACCCAATATTGGGTTCACTGGTTACTTTGTCTGTTCCAAACTCTTTACTGACAGCTATTGAATAACAGACCCTAGTACTTTTGTTAAAATTTCTGAGTAAATAGTCTTTTCTCAAAGAGTTTCGAGTTTCTATTTAAATTTCTTTTAAAGCGCTTTTTTTAGTTTAGAATTTTTCAACACAAACAATGTCTAGGTATCTGTTTGTGTTTACATGAGAAAATAGTTGATTTATTTTATTGCTGAAATATATATTTTTTAGAACGTGTATTTGGTTTTAAATTTTCAATTTATTCATTCTATTCTTGACCTGTCATTAATAAATTCAGTGACCCTAATTTACGTTTGAGTCCGATGGAAATAATATCCACCAAATATTCAAAGAAATTCTCCAACTGCATCAAGCCGTTCTCGAGAACTTCATCGGTCTCTTTAATAAACTTATCCCTATTTAAAACCATTGTTCAGCAAAAATCACTATTTTGTCAAAGAGAAACTGTAGTGATTTATTTCACGAAGTGCTTACGACAAACTCTGGAGCGCTTAAGAAATCAATACAAAGAACTTTTTTGTTCATTCGCGTCCCGTGCCCGCCATTACCGAAGCAAAATGGATTGTTTAAACTCAATTAGCATTTTAGAAGCGTCTATCTCGTATTAATTTTATTCTGATCGGTCAGTTGCTTTGTTTGTGGGGATGCCAAACGTTATGAATTTTATTAGACAGTCTTTGTTTGGTTGCCTGATTGGGTAGACAGATTGTCGAGCAGACGTAGCATTTTCACGAAGGGTTTAGTATTGAATATAAATGGGGATGGACGGAGAAAGAGAAAGAGGCCAAAAAAGATGGATTGTGTGAGGTATGAAATAAAAGAAAAAGGAGTCAGGGATAGGAAGCAAGAGGATTACGTGACGGTTAATAGAGCAGAATGTAAGATGAAAACGTGTTGCTACGACCCCAACTTACGCAATATCAGAAGTATACAACCGTGAACCAGATTTAATATATAAAACTATTAATCTGAATTACAATCGTTGATTTACATCACGGATTGCTCGTGAAAGGAGTACTCTCTCTCTATATATATATCTTCATCAACGTTTACTTTCAAAAACTATAACACCAGTATCATCTCATCTGTAGATTAGAAAGCCATTAACAGCATCGATAATATTAACCTATTCACGATAATATTAAACTGTTCAAAAACTGACCTTACATGAGTAAGATGATCATCATCATGAATGATGATCATCATAATTATAGTTTCTAGTTTCATCATGTTTGTTATTCCACAGACAAATTATAAACCAAGACGCTTGATTACCAACCAAATTGCCCCCTACATCTCAGAAATCCATAAAACAATTACCAGCTCACGGTCCTCCATCATAACATTTCACAATAAACCACAGGGAACAAATCCTGGTCGCCTGCATTTGGCAACTCCACCGGCATCGGGACGTGACGTACTTTTAATTGGGAGTTTGTCGCTATGTGTGGCCAAGCTCTTGGCGTCCGTCCTCTCCCTGCCCATTTCTTGGCAGACACACATACACTGTGCACGGAATATTGTAAATTCATTATCTGCTGAAATCGGATCAGAATGAAAAAAGTAGATAGCCGTGAGTGGATTGTGGGATAGGGATTTTCTTTCTGTGATATTCTGCAGTTTTTTTTTGTTTTCTTCCTGTTTGTCTTATTGCAGTGATCGTAATGTGTTTGGTTTTCCAAAGCAGCAGTGGTTTTCTGTTAACATCGCACTGTAAAAACTTACGTGAAGTGTGCTGAGTGTGAAAATTCAGAGCTTCGGCGGACCAACAGTTCACTTCACACACACTACATCTAGTTTTCACGGTGTCATTTGTACACAATATACTGACTGGTATTTTGAGCTCTGAGCTACTAAACTCAACAATGGCTCTAAATAATTTAAATTTTGCGGTTTGGCAGCGGTTTGTATTGAAAATATGTCAAACAGCCATAATTATTCTTTTGACAATAGTTATCTGATTAATATTGAAAAATCCACGCTACATCAATCAGCTTTAACTTATTTGTTACAAAACAAAGACTTTTAACTGAGCCAAAATCGTCTGAAACCAAACATTTATAGAGATATGCGATACAGAGAGTAAAGTCCCGCACACCTCCATTACAAAGCGAGGATCCTCCGACCAGACGGTTGTTGTGTCTGGTGGGCAACTGCCCGATAGTTGATATTCGGACTGTTCTACATGTTCAAATCGCACGGAGAACTTTGCTCACGCGATGCAAGATTTATTTGGTAGTTCGTCGCTGACAGGATAGATGGAGTTGTGGTTCTTTTTGTTGCCGAACAAATTTCGATTCTTAGTCTTTCATGTGGTGATTGATATCGCTACACATTATTCCAAAATCTCTATCATGTTTCATGCATTTTTAATAGATATGGAATATTTGTATTTTTGATTTCACCATCTTACGGTACAGGTAACCATACGCTCAGTTACGCTTTCATTTTCAAACTAAATTACCTACTGACATTGTCGATATCATTGTTGATGATTGATTTCTAAGCCAAGCTGGCGCCAAATGAATTACATCTATATGTGTACGTATATGTATGAGGAGCTCGTGGCTTGATAATAGCCACACGGGTCAAAATTCAAGGTTAAGCAGCGCTTATCGAGGTTGGTCCATGGATAGGACCATTCGTTACATACCGAGTTTCCTCCGTGTCTCAGAAAGCATATTAAGCCGTCGGCCCCGGTTGTCTTTTGAACATCTTTGACAGTCGTTATGGGTAGTCAGAAGCCAGAAAATCTGGCACCAGTCTTGCCAAGATGTACTTTGTCACATAGGTACAAGGTTGTCGAGGTCGAATAGGCAGATACTCCACGTAAAATACTGATATCCAGCTGAATCCTGTTTGACTGGAAGCCGACCCCAATACAGTTGGGAAAAAGCTAGGCTGTTAAACATAAAAATTAGTGCTCAATTAAAAATACTTTTAAAAATCTGTCAATCCATACATAGAAAAGTGTTCCTCAAGATTTCTTTATCATTTGAATGACAGGGGTCTTACTCATTAGTAACTAGCTTTTGCCCGCGACTTGGTACGCGCGCATCCTGTTTTAGTGGTCTAAAACCATCTTTAAATTATTTCCTTTCTAACGAAACCGGTTTGGGGCCCATCGGCTGGTTGGTCTATAATGGACATTGAAATGAAAAAAAATGTGTTTTAAATTTTAAAAATCATACCTATTCATAGTTTTTTTTATATCTTGGGACAACTCACACACGGTCATCCGATCCCAAACTAGGCAGAGCCTGTGCTATGGCAACCAGACAACTGATAAACATAATTATATATTTCTAAATACATACATATTATAGACAATTTACAACCAGACACAGAACAAATGATCATGCTCATCACACAAAGATTTGTCCTGGCTGGGAATCGAACCCACAACCTCCGGTTTAGCAGTCCTAACCACTCGACCAACAGGCCAGTCAAGTTGTAACAACATCATTGATATAACCTAGACTTTGTTTCTGCAATAAATGATTATTTACTTACCTACTTTACTATTCAAAAACATAATTGGGCGCCAGACTGTGTGTGTACGTGAATAATTAAACTTCAAATTATTTATCATGCAAATATTCTTTACTAAAAATCACAGACACACCGACGAATGAAGTTCTTTTCAAATCTTTTTAGTGTATTTATTTACTTTAACTGAAAACATATTTCAGTAGATATCTAAAAGCTCTTTAGATAATACAAGAAAATAGCTATAAATGAATAGATACATTTTGTTTTATTGTTCGTCCGGAGAATCGCATATATTCTTTGTGTCGGATTTTACCGATCATATTTTACCCGGCGACCCGTTCCAGGGCGCGACATAAAAATACGCGTTCTGCTTTGATTTATAAACAACATATAGATCAAACGGACTTGTTTTTATACAATTTGCTTTGATAAATCATACGGTTTCGTCAATCATTGTCGCGGTATCACGATTTTGGACGTGAGTTTATCTGATTTAGGATCTTTTTATTCTTTGTCCTGAAGTTCATGTGGGTATTACTGTGATAAGTAGAAATACATGATTGCTTTTTTTTCAGTACATTTTGTCAAGTGCGATATTTACAACTGTTTTAATGAATACTTAGCTATATACACTCTAAATAAAAATAAAAACTCCTAACTAAATTAACCCTAAAATATGGAGACAAAAAATTCATCCGCATCGCTGTCGCTGGAAGTGTACCCAAAAGATGATTTTTGCTAGATTAGAATTGATATTAGATATATATGGTTTGTTAGATAAACGTGTACTTTTAATAATCCAAGTAGAACTGGAACGGCAAAAAGATCCTGTTATGAAGAAGAATAGGAATTCGGCTTCTGAAAGCGACCTTATCAAATCACTCTGACAATGCCAACCTAACTGCAACTTATGGCCCCAAACAATGTCAATTCTATATTTTATTATCACTAGTATTAAAAAAAATACATCCGACTTCCAAATAAAAAAATAATAAAGTATAAAATATTTTTAATTTTGGAAGTCAGAGTTTTTTAATTTGGAAGTCAGTTGTATTTTATGGAAAGTTTTTTTATTTTTCACTTTTTAGTGATACACCTAACCATTGGAAAGTCACAGGAAAGCAAAACACGCAATTTTGTTTACTTGGATAACATATTTTCTATTTTCCCCTGCTATTTTGATTTAAAAACCAAATTACTGAACTGATTTTGATGAAATTTCTATGGAACCAATCGGAACGTGACACACACATGAAAAAAGATTTTTCAAATCGGTTCATTAATGACGGAGTTCTGAGGTAGCAAACATAAAAAGTACAACCGAATTGAGAACTAACTCCTTTTTTTTTAAATAGCCACACATAGTAGCATACATTAATCTCATGATTTAGTACCTACATTAATCTCATGATTTAGGGCTGGCCCACCTCATAATTTTTTGACAGAACAAAAATTTTGTATTAGATTGAATAGACCTGAGACAATATCTCACAATAAAACCCTATTCCATTTAATTGTACATCTATAACTAAACAAACACAGGTACAGAGCCTGAAGGCCACCCCAGTAATAAGAACGCAATGTAATACATTTTATTAGCATCAATTTAAATAAATACCCCGACAAATAGCGGAGGGTGCTGAGACACTTTCGGCTCGAAATCAAATTGTCTGAGCCCCTCTATTTTAAATTGGTGCAGTTCAAAACTATCAGCTTAAATTGGGGGTATTTTAGGTAAGATAATAATGGAATAGGGGATCGTTAGTCGTATTTACCTACGATGAAAATTTGGGGTGAAAAGCCGTATAATAGTCATGCTTGCATATTGCTATAAAATAAACTTGCTTATGAATGAATCTCCTATTCAGTCATTTGCAATTACGCATATGAAAATCTGCAAATAAAACTTTGATGTCATGGTGAAATCAGTTACTTCAAAATTACAGTAAAAGGTCACTCTAGTTGTCTGTTGGCAAACCATTCACTCTTTGAAACGGATAAGACATTTAATCTTTTGCAAAAACTTAAATAAATCTGAAACAAATAAACAAAAGAGTACATATTTTCTATATAATAACAATGAAAGATTAACTCTGATTGAACTTTTTCGTAATCAAATAGAGTTCTTAAACCAACTGTTCGGAATCACCTAATCCTTAAATTATCCAGTCAAAACATACCAACGAAATTGCCAGACTTGGGTCCTCCAGACCTACCTATAGTCTACCAGACCTGCCTATGTAACCAGACGTCTGTTTCGTCATACGCGTCCATCGAAGGCACAAATAAGATTAATACAGAAGGTTGGCTCCACAGAAATACATAAGGAAGAAAAAATAATAGAAAAGGAATGGAGAAAAGTACGGATTTCTAGGGTTCCAAACCGTTCGAATGGAAAACGGAACCCTGAAGGATCACTCGTGTGTCTGTCTGTCCGTGTGTCACAGCTGATTTTCTCCAAATTTACTGGACCAATTTAGTTTGGTACAAATATAAACTTATTATTATTGTCTATAATAAATTCAGAACGGAGTTTTAAAATTTACAGGGTAAAATCAAAAAAAAATACGTATTTTTCACTACTTCCTCGTGACCATGACCAGTCCGTCATGAACGATACCCATCCTCTGGCTCCCACTGCGTATCGACTCCCGCTCTTTTGTCTTGATAAAATAGGAAATGGATTTACTGTGTAACTTGTTTTGTTTACTAACAAATCATTAACACCTTTTTTATATTTGTGTGTACTACTAACAACTCTACTAACTATATATTTGTAAAAATATGGACGTATGTCTGAAATAAAGATAAATTTTTATTATTATGTACATTAATCATGCATTCATTCGGCCTGAAACTAAATGTATTATCTTAAATATACATTTATGAAAACCTACAAATAAAAACAAAAACCAGAAAATCCTACTTCAGCCTTATAACCACAAAATTTAATACTGTATAGAAAGAGTCGAAGCGACATTACTGCCAATACCCGTCTCTTTTTTGTATTTTGACACTGCAAGCCTGTGAAATGGCTTTATTTGATATGGACTTACATTTTTCCTTTTTGTATCAAGCCCGCCTTCTGAACCTTACCTACTCTATATCAGAGGGGTGCGGAATTAGGTATAGCATTTAAATTGAAATACTGGCAGCGCTAACTTCGTTTCTGGGGGACGTTCAGGGGCGGGACGAAAAGTGACGACCGGTGCCGACTTGTTGAGACATGTTATAGATGTGTGTTTGGTGATTTGGAACCTTAATTGGCTCTTTTAATAACAGTTCTGGCAATTATAAACTCAAAATGTTAGTTAAGAGTACCTTTTAATTAGCTTTTTGTTTTTAAAAAGGTGTGATGATAGAAAATCCTGACACTTCTGGACACATCTATTGGCCCACCTTGTATTTTCAGTTTCGTTTGGTCCTAGCTAAAATTTTATATTAGGTCGAGCAAAAAGTTTTTATGCAGTTTTGAACCTGGCACATTCACAATTCCATTCAATAGTCTTTTTTTGAATTTCGAACACAGAATTTAAAGAAACAAAAGACAATTTGGAGCCTGTTTGTTGATATCAAACAATCGAATACTAAGAAAACTTGGTTTTATTGGTTTACTTGGATTTAATTCTTGAAAAAGTGATTGATATCTTTGGTTTTGCAACAAACATTACTTATTCTTAACATTAAGGTGAGGTTCTATCAATAATCTATGGATACTTCACCTGAAGTCGCCGCCCAAGCTGTGGCACTTATTCAGGCCGGACACAGCCAAAGAAACGTGAGTGCTCAACTTAATTTAAGTCGATCTGCGGTCCGAAATGTTTATCGGAGGTACCTAGAGACTGGCGGCTTTGTTCGTCGCCAAGGAAGGCCACGATCTCGGGTCACAACTGAAAGGCAGGATCGATTCATCGTGACGACCAGCTTGAGAAATCGTCACCTTACCTCCATTGAGATACAAAACCAACTTCGCGACTTCCACGGAGTATCTGTGAGCGCTCGAACTGTTCGGAGAAGGTTAAAAGAACGCGATATGGTACCACACAAGCCAGCTAATGGGCCCAAACTAACGCGAGCCCACCGAACAGCGCGCCTTCATTTCGCACGCAGTCATTTAAATTGGACACAGCAAGATTGGAGCCGTGTACTCTTTTCTGATGAGTCTAAAATTGTGTTACATGGCAATGATGGAAGGAAGAAGGTCTACCGACGTAAGGGAGAGCGTTTCGCACAATGCTGCTTTGAAGAGAGGGTTGCTTATGGCGGTGGCTCATGGACTGTCTGGGGCGGTATATCCGCGAGCGGCAAAACTCAACTTGAGGTTGTTACAGGACCACGGCTGCCAACATTAAATGCTGAAAAGTACATTCGTGAGTGCTTAGAACCTCACGTGATACCATACGCGGACTATGTGGGCCCAAATTTCCTTTTTATGCATGATAATGCAAGAGCCCATGCGGCCGGCATCGTCAGGGAATATCTTCGGGATGTGAACATCACAGTTATGGACTGGCCAGCCAGAAGCCCAGACATGAACCCCATTGAGCACATGTGGGACGAGCTAAAAAGACGTGTTAGGGCTCGTCAGCCAGTTGCCCAGACGATGCAGGAGTTGAAAACTGCCATAGAAGAGGAATGGGAGATGATCCCTCAAAATTGCATAGAGCGGTTGATAAACTCTATGCCTAATCGTATGAGAGCTGTGGTAGATGCCCATGGAGGCAACACGCGTTATTAAATTAAACCTTTATTTGATAAAACATGTTTTTTATTCAAAAATCAATTGCCTTTAACAAGGCGCATATCCAACTTGTTAGGCGTAGCTCCATGTCGTATGGTATTCTGAATTCAAATTTAAAACAATACGATCGAAAAAGATGGTAAAATGTATCAGGTTTAAAACTGCATCAACAGTTTTTGTTCAATCTAGCAATCATATTTCGGTAGGGGCCATCGAAACCTAAACTCTAAGGTGGGCCAATAGATGTGTCCAGAAGTGTATTATTCATGCAATAGTTAGTTTGTTGGTGACGCTGACACGGCTCAACCGCTAAACTGATTTTGATACATTTTGATACAGAGGTAGATGGGACCCTGGAGATGATGATACGCTAAGTCGTGGACTAAAGTACCTATGTAATAAAAGTGTTCTAAGAATAGTTAATTGAGAATGTTCATTTCGAATGTAGCAGATCTCACTATTTACAATTTTCATGGGTAATGAAAATTACCTCCTGGAAAAATTGAAATAAAAACAGCAGATAGCGCTTTAAAAACGATTCTGGAAACTTATCAAGAAATGAAGCGATTCCGGGAAAAAAATCTTAAAAACAAAAGATTTAGTATAATCTTATTGAATTCTTTATAAAATACAGATTTTAGGGTCCTCGCAGACGGGCGTCATGCAAGATTACGACATAGACGTGTGTGACTCTTTCATTTGGAGCCTTGATGAGAGAGAGTTGTGATGTTTTTCAATTGACCTAACTGCAAGCCTTGAAAAAATTACACGTACTAAATTCAGTACCTGTCTTTTTTATTTTTGCCTGATTTCGTGGTATATATAACTGATATAACTACAATGTTTTTGATATTTGTTAACTCTGTGTTTGAAGATGATACTAAGGATTTCACTGGTGTGCGATGAAAACGTTTTTTATTTTGTTATAGTTATATTGAACTTTATTTTGATGTGTGACGTAAAACTTTTTTTTTTGGCATATATTTAAGTCTTATTCCTGAAGACTTATTCCTGAAAATTTATAACTGAAGACTTATTCCCCAGGACTTATTCCTGAAGACTTATTTCTGTTAATTTATGACTAAAGACTTATTCCTGATGACTTATTCCTGAAGACTCATTCCTGAAGACTTATTCCTGAAGACTTATACCTGAAGAATTTCTCTTGCAGACATATTCCTGATGACTTATTCCTGAAGACTTATTCCTGAACACTTATTCCTGAAGACTTATTCCTGAAGACTTATTCTTGAAGACTTATTCCTGAGGACTTATTCCTGAAGACTTATTCCTGAAGACTAATTCTTGAAGACTAATTCCTGATGACTTATTTCTGAAGATTTATGACTGAAGACTTATTCCTAAAGATTTATTCCTGAAGACTTATTCCTAAATACTTTTTCCTGAAAGATTTAAAAGAGATGGATAGAAGAAAAGGCCGTTGGGACGTTAATATGATGATGGACCTGTGTTATTGATTACTGTCTTGCTGGGGCAGTCAAGTAAAAAAAAACATAAGAAATTGCCTAACCTAATATCGACAGTATCTACTCATTTAACTTTGTGAGTCTTTACTTCGTTATACGTCTGTGTAAGTATTTTGCACAGTCGCAATGCTATATATTTTTCCTTTGAAAAACCAACAAGTGTTATGTCTAAAGAACTTAAAACAAAAACCCTTTTCTCCTTGTTCATCAAACAAAATAATTTAAGAAATTAATGTTTTTAAACAGAAGTTTAGAAAAATAATACTTTTTTGGTTTTGCTTTCATTTTTGAGGAAATATATACTTGTCTCAGTTGAATTTCCATCACGTCTACCGATTTCTTGTCAAGGTGCTTTAGACAGGATAAAGACAGATAAATTGGTAGGTAGCTGTATTTTTTTCTCAGAAATATTTTTTCCGAGAATTGGTGCTAATTAGCTAATGTTTTTACAAAAATGGGATTATAATATGCCTTATTCCTTTTTTCGATATTTTTTATTCATTGTGTGCCGTTTAGTTCCTAAACCTCTTAAGAGGCCCCAATGAAAGCGGATCTACAGTACCTATAATCACAGTCAAAAAAAAAAAAACAAAATTAAAAAAAAACTTCGGCACCTAAAAGATTGAACAATCTTAAATGATCAGTCATGAAATACAATAATTATTGATTCTTTTATTCCCCAAGCTTGCTACCAGACGTATAAAAACAAAACACGCTTGCTTTGCGAAATGCAGCGTTATTAAGAGCGACACTCAATACCAATCCAATCTCGATAAAGTTAGGAGGAGAGTGGCTTCAGCGTTACGTGTCATACGTGATCTAACTTTGCGAAAATTCCAACACTTCTGCGAAAATTCCCCCATTTTGCGAATCGAACTCCATTTCGCATCGTTTAAATATTAAATCAAACTTACGACGTAAGTCAAACGCGCGTGTGAACGCATGATAAAGTCACTCGGCTCCAGAGTAGACAATAACTGTTCCCCGAGCTAATAAATTTTGTGTGACAAATATTTTTACGGCACCTAGTATTGGTTTGCTGTTATTGCTATTCGTATTGTATGCAGATTTTGATGTGCACTTTTGAAATACCGATTGCATTGGCGAACAAATACGTGGATAGGTACAACAAGTTACGCGTTGATTTCTTTTTTTAAATAAATAATGGCTGCATTGTTGAACAAGACTGCAAACGCGTATATTATCTAATATGATACCTTTAAACGAGCAAGTTTTGTATAAATGTATATACAATTATAATTTGAATCTCGGAAACGGCTCCAACGATTTTCATGAAATTTAGTATGCAGAGTGTTTCGGGGGCGGTCAATCGATTTAGCTAGGTTTCATTTTTAGAAAATGTTTACCAAAAAAAAAAACGAGCAACGCTCGGTCATCCAGGTACTATATCTTTATACAAATATGTAATCCGTGAAAAACACTGGAATTTAGCCAGAACCAGTTTCATGAAATGTTGCATTAAAACAAAATTTAATGTAACTATGTATGTACTTGTAATTCATCCCATTGCTGCATTAAATAAATTCTATTCTAATTAATTAATTATCTAGCGAATAAATACTTCGAATTAATAATGTACTTGGAAGCTTGATTATTTTGGGAATTTTGTAATAAACACATAATAGAGCGCTATGACTGCTCATAATATTAATAATTCCAAAATGGAATAGTTATTAAATGATAACGTACCTAGTAGAAATATATATACATATATAAAAGCAAATGGCCACTCACTGACTAATTACGAAATCTCGAAAACTACTACACCTAAGAGTGTGAAGATGAAATGACTAAATCTGCGCAGACAAAGTCGCGGGCAAAGTGCTAGTAATTCCTAAAATTAATATCACATTCAGGCGAAAAACGTAAGAACTCATCGAGAAGTACATTCAAAATGTGACATTATCAAAAAGATTCTTACGTCTTTACATAAAAAATTATATTCATAGGGTTCAATTTCGCTCTTCGCCCAAAATCACTGGGAATGTCCTAATATGTATGATCGTAATCAAAGGAGCTTAGGGCTTGCCTCCCCAGAGGCTGAAATCTGGGGTATTAGAGAAAGTACTCCGAATAAACTGGCAAGAATACACAATAAGCCTATTCATTTATGCCGTTTACGCTTTTATTTAGACTTTTGGGTTGAGTAATGGTATATTTTAATTCTGATATTGTCAAGTTTATTTGCATTGCTTGCTTAAATGTAGGGCTGCTATTGTGATCCTAATAATGGTAGAATAGGCTTTAACCGAAAAGGAGCTCGTGGCTAAATAATAACAGCCGCATGGGTCGATCTTCAAGGTTAAGCTACGCTTGCCAAGGTTGGTCTGTGGATGGGTGCCCATCTTAACATACCGAGTTTCCTCCGTGCCTCGGAAAGCACGTTAAGCCGTTGGTCCCGGCCGTCATTTGTAGATCTTTAGCAAACGTTGCGGATTGTCAGAAGCCAGTAAATCTGATTCCAGTCTTGCCAAGAACTACCGTGTATCCAGTTAATGGGTTGTGGAGGTCTAGTAAGCAGCCGCTCCACATAGAATACAGGTATTCAGCTAAATGCGGTTTGACTGGAGCCGACCCCGGTATAGTTGGAAAAAGGCTAGGAAGAGGCAAATATAAAACTATTCTTAATTAATTTTAGTTTAAGTTTATAATTTGTATGCTATCATTTCTATGACTGTAAATTATATTTTCTTTTTCTTTTACCTACCAAAACATTTTCAAACCCGAAATAAAACAAGAAAAAGACTTAACAATCACAATTTAACGACAAAAACTTCGCAATCGACCGAAGCTTTTGCGAAACTCGGAAAAACCGACGAGAAGTGACAACCAAAACAAAAATAAAACATAAAATTAAGGGACATCATTAAGATAATATTGAGGAGAAAAATCTCGAATGGCTGTGAACAGCAGGGCTACTTGACACATACAGAGCACTCTCCAATTTGTTGCAAACTCTCTTCGAAAGTCTGTACTAGTGTTGTAACGCAACTTCGCATCCGCATAAGAAAATGCGGAATTCCGTAATAAACCTCTCTATATATTTTCGCCTCCGCAATTTTTTGTGGAGTTGTAAGGGACATTCATCATTTCGCAAAAAAATGGCGTACCGTCTCAGAGGATAAAGGAAATTGGCTCCAAGTCTGCCACGAGGTACAGTACCAAATAGGAACCTGCTTAGCCATTCTAGTTTATTTTTGGTTTTTGTAGCTGGAAGGTGACAATACAGCAAAACAGTTCTTTAACACACTTTTAGCGTGTCCCTTCTTATTTTTGATGGTTACCAAAAACTCGTAATTTCTTCGATTTTTAGAGCTCCGGGAACCCTTAGTTTCGCCATGTCCATGTGTCCGTCTGTCTATCTTTCTGTCCGACCGCAGTTTAGCACAGAGACGCTTAGCGCTAGAAAGTTGATATTTGGTATGGGTAAACATATTAATCACGCCGACAAGAAGTGGTGAAATGAAATCTAGAAATACATTTTTTTTTTCGCTACATGTAAAGTGGCGATGATTTTTTTTTTATCGTGAACTCCATGGTGTGGGGTGTCATTGGATATAAAAATATTGAGGGTATGCTAGAGCCATTTTGCCATCCAAGAATCCGTTTGCGAAATATTAAGCTTTAAAGTGCTAATTTTTTTTAGAGTCAAGTGTCCCCCCTCTGCCAAGTAAACTGTTGTTTTTGGAGACGTGAAAATATTCATGGTAGTAGCATATACATATAATGAATTTAAAAGGAAAGCTTGATCACCACTACTGAGGCTTAACGAGTTAATGAGTCGACCAACTTTTAAAGTGGAAGTGGGCAAGTAAAAAATTAATAATTATTCTATAGAAAATAACTTGAAACCAAGTGCATTTGTAACTTTGTAAAGTTATTAAAGTTAAGTACTTTTTTACTATTTTTCTGGCATGGTTTAGGAAACGGATAACTACGGAAACCTTCACTGTGCGTGGTCCGACAGTCACTTCGCCAGTTTTTCTATTTTATTTTATCTCGATTTTATTTTTCAGTTATACATCTTTATTTGAAACCAGTGGACTGCCCCGGCTTCGCCCGGATGTTATTTTTTTGAAAATTTTCTTTCATAAAAACCTTCTTAGTAACAAGCACAACAAAAAAAGAATAATTGAAATTGGTCCAGCCGTTCTCGAGTTTTGCGCTTAGCAACACATTTAGCGATTCATTTTTATCTATATAGATAGGCTACCTTGTTGAGCTACTTTGCGAGCGTGGTAGACAAAACAATTAAAACGAGGTACTTTTTAATTTATTATTCTTTTTCTGCTAAAATAGCCTCAGAAACATCTCTAGTCCATACCTATTGGATATCACTCCGCACAAATGAGGTCTGTATCCCATTTAATTACTATAAATATAACATCAGAAAATATAATTTTATTTACGTGTCTGTGTTTCGCTACTGATATTCAATTCGTAAGAAATTTATTTTATTTTACTTGCTTTGGTAAAGTGAACATAAAATGTTACTGGTAATTAATAAAAAGGTTTTTCAAATAAAAAAATTGGTTGCCTGTAAAGTCGGTATACGGGCGAAAGTTTTACGTGACAACGACTTTGAGTGGTAAAATAATTTTAATGTGAATATTCATTCGTATAGTAGGAAGAAGGTGTGAGCGCATAACGTGAGCGGAGCGTAACGCAGTTTCTTGAAGTGTCACCCGGCAAACCAATTTATAAGACGTTGTCACGTCAAAATGGTAACCTACCTGAGTATGAAATATGGTTCGCATAAATATTCAGTAATGTTTATTTGAAACTATCATTAATAAACAAAAATAGTTTCTCGTGTACGGGAATTACCGGGAAAAACGGACTATACACCTAATTCAAACTATTTCCTTCCAGTGTTCCAACCATCTAAATTCGTTCGATTGAAGCGCGATTGATTAACAAACGTCTAAATAAATGTAGGTACATGATTGTAGACTTTCACATGCACAATATAAAAATTCACATTGATTTCATTCGTCGATGTCAAATAACCAAAAACAGTAGACATATTTATCAATTTACGGGTACGGATATTTACTTTCAGTCCGTTCCAAATTCTCAATATTATACGCATGTCGCAGATATTAACAGTTGGAAATTCATTCCTAATAATACTCATGTTCTGAGTTCATTGTCAGTGACAAAGTCTATAACTTGTTCAATTTCACTATTATAAAGGATACTACTTGAAAACTGTGTTCACATTTAATAAAAATGAAACCATGTAAATGTGCCTGACTACCTACCATGATTGAATTTATAAGTGTAACGTATTCTGGATATATTTTTCAATAAAATGAATACAGTCTTGTGATATTAGACAGACGGTGGGGGCCTTCACTCTTTAGTTGCGGAGCTTTAAAAACGAATAAAGCAGTTATCAGATTTTCTAAGCCTGGTGATGCCCGTGGGAGTCAGTTGGATGGAAGAAGTACAGGTCCGGGTTATGGAATGACGCGCACGGGAGGCCGTAAGGCTTACGCATACCGGGACGGATTCGCAAAGGATTATGCCACCGGTCAGCGCACACTAGCCGCTTAGATACTGTAGCGTTCCGGCGGCCTATAAAGACATCCCGTGACTTGCTCGATCCCTTAGCGTGCTCTCAAATGCCGTGTCTAGAAATCCCTTTCGATGGAATCAATTGAAAACATTGGCATTTATGTCGTATACTAGTTAAGTTTGAATGTCCTTTGGTAAAAAATTAAATCAATAAGTAATTAAATTAATAAGTAAAGGATTTAATTTTTTTTTTTGTCCAGAGCCTAAGGCCATAAGCACACCGGTGGCGTTAGAGGCTCTAGACAACTCACATTCTAATAGTGAAAACGATTATTAAAAGTCGAGAATGTATGGGTAATATATCACGTCACATTTCGATAGCGTTTGATATTTTGGCATTTGGACAATCGACACTTTGTTTAGACCAACTGTTTGTTTGGCATAACGATAAAAGCCTTAGCAACCATATCGTACAAAATAATTACAGTTTCTAAGTTCATTGACTTCATCGTCAAATTTTGTCGCCAACTTTAAAGATTTTCGTTAAACAAATCACTCAACTTCTCAATAAAATACTTATTAGTCCTAAACCACTTAACGCCATCATAAAGCAATTTTAACCTCACAAATCTGATAATAATTTAGATCCCCCAGGATACTTATTTGAGTTCTCTTGAGATATAATTTCAATGTACAACAAATTTTAGAATTATTATGGCATCTGCCTCATTCCTTGGACTAATGGTTTTAAATGCAAAAGCTCAACAAGGGTCCTGCAATTTAATTACGTAATACAAACATGAATGCAATCGCTCGCAAAACCGTTAATTTTGTAATTTCAACAGTTTTAATAAGTAACACCTTTATATTAAACCTTTACAGAGGATTTTATTTTAAAAATACTAATCTAACTATCACTTAAAATAAAAATAAAAGCTCCTAATTAAAATATAACGTCAAAAAATTCGTCCGCATTGCTATCGAATGAAAGTGAGCCCAAAACACTGGCGGCATTGCCACGTTGTATGGCAATGCTTATCCTCTGTCCGAGGTAAAAGTCAGCCCTTGGGTCACGCGAAGTGTCAACTAAGCGTTTAGCAAGTCCTTTGTAGGTATAACTTGTGTTTTACGTTGTCGAGCAGACGAATTTTCAATCATTTGGATTCCTTTAGCTTGTAAAAGAATCTGCGATTTTATGAGTAACGCAATTGGGGTGTTAGTTTCAATTCAAATTTATTAGGTGACTGTATAAAATACAATTTTGCAACATTAATAGCGCTATTCAACATTAATAACCACACGAAACAATAGAATAAGAATAACTTTTCCTCCAGTCCTTCAAAACCTTTCGGATTGTGATAGAAAGTGAATTACGCAATTGTCTAAGCTTGAACTCAGTTGATTATTGGTTCTTTCCCTACGTCCACCTTAATACAGTCAGAATCATCACCCAAGATTTTCTATTTTTACTAGCTGCCGCCCGCGGCTCCGCCCGCGTGAATGTCGAAAATTATTTCGGGATAACTATCCTATGCCCTTTCCCGGGACTCAAACAATCTCTATACCAAATTTCATCTAAATCGGTCCAGCCGTTTGCGCGTGAAGAAGTAACAAACATACACACACACTCACAAACTTTCGCCTTTATAATATGAATGTGATGTGATGTGATATATGTTGTATATATAGAGTGATGTGATGTGATGTGATGATGTGATTTATTTAGTCTTACATGAAAATGGTTCCTCACACGTTCCTCCGTAGATAATGTTATTAATGAATAGCCTCCCGTGATATATTAGTGTCAGGGCTGTCAGACTGTGGTGTTGATTGTGGCGCTGGTGTGAAGCAGCCGAAAGATATGTGAATTAATTAGTGAAACAGCGAGTTATGGCACCTATTTGTGTCGCTGGAGGTATTGTGTGTCGGCGTGAGATATGGCTGCAGTTTATTGGTTCGATGTCATATAATATAGCTGGAGGCAATTTGTAGGTATTTTTTTATAAACAGTAAAGCGGTAATCTAATATATAAAATTCTCGTGTCACAATGTTAGTTACCATACTCCTCCGAAACGGCTGGACCGATTTTTATGAAATTTTATATGCATATTCAGTAGGTCTGAGAATCGGCTACTATCTATTTTTCATACCCCTAAGTGATAAGGGTTGTCGACCCCTAACATTTTTTTTAATATTTTTGACAATTTTATTTTTTTTTATAATGTGGCATTAAAAAATACATACAACCCTAAATTTTCACCCTTCTATCACCAACCCTCATTTTTTAACAGCGATATTAGTACTTTAATTGTTTTCTACTCTAAATATAATTGATCATTTACCACTCGATCAGTTATTCTTGACTATTTATTAGAAATTTAATAGAATTGAAAAAATATTTTAGTGTTTTAAGCCTTTTTATTGAGGAAGGCTTTAGGCTTTATAACATCACGCTATGGCCAATAGGAGCCGAGCATTCATGAACAATGTGACGCAGACGAAGTTGCGTGGGCCAGCTAGTAATGTATATTATTCGTTAATGGTGACGTGTATAGGGTAAAAATAGAAACAAGCCTTGACGGGGAGGTGGGCCACTTTTACTTAAAGTAAACAAACGATTTCTTTTTTTTTTAATGAGGAATAACAATTTGAGGAAAATCCCGTAGTGTGGGATCCGGTATGGCAGCAACTTTTGAAAACGTAAGTCAAATCGACGACGCCACAAACAGGATAAAAAAGAGAACAAAATCAATTGGTAGTTGTACTCTAAACCTTTTCGAGTACACAGACTTTTTATTTTAATCCCACCTTTCTAATATATCCCTTGGATTCAATGGTTGGTTGCTATTAAATATCCTTATTACGGAAATACCTTAATCATACATCATTAAGTTGGCCTTAATAAGGATAGTTAATAGCAAATTAATATTTGTAGTATCGCAACTACACCTACAAATAGTCTATATTCAACCCCTAAATGTATGAGAAGCAAGTACTAAACTTCCATACACTGATATCCGTCGTTCTACAAATAAAACAAAATGCTAACTTTAGTCCATAAGTCAAAGATGAAGTCATTGGGGACCAATATTACGCCACAACAAATCACGCTATATCGAAAATGTGCCCCGGAAGACGAAAGTACATTTACTAGAAAAATAAAAAGTGTTTTGCAGCAAACTTGAGGATTTTCCTCGGAGCGTTCAGATAGTAGTAACATAACTATGCATCTTCGGACGGCCGCGCCGGACACAATCGTAAACATAAAATGTAATACAGGTGCTACAATACTGTCTGGTCTAAATCACGAGATGTTTGCTGCTTAGAATTTTTTTGGGAACTTTTATTTATGAGTAGAGTAGAGTAGGGACTCCATTTTCTGCACTTAGACTCCCATTCGGTGAGTTGTGCGTAGATGTCCTGGCTAAGTTAGCCAGCCTAGCTCCGCCCAGAAGCACAGAAGTTTCCTGGGAACTTCACAGGGTTCGCGGAGCGACCTCACCGTTCCGAGGATTTGTTCACGTTGGGTAGCCACGGCCTCGCATTTCAAGATGACGTGGATGGCTGTTTCTTCGGCAGCAAAGCAGCACAATGGGCTATCTGTGGCGCCCAGGTTAAAAAGATGTTTGTTTAGGGGGCAATGGCCCGTAATTGTCCCTAATATCGTTCTGAGGTTATTTCTACTTAGGCTGAGTAGTCGTTTTGTTAGTCGCGGATGTAGACTCGGCATTGCCATTTTTGACTGCCTGCAGTCTGTAGCCCGTGACCATTTGTTGTTATGCAGTTCAGTTGATCTCTGGCGAATCCATGTCCAAAACTGTGAGAAAGGTAGGGTGAGGAGTGGGTACGGGTCTTTTTTTTAAGGATGGGAAATAATCAAGTGACTTCTTCTGGTCTGGGTGGAGCGGAAGGGCGTGTCAGACTCTTACTGACTAAAACCCATCCGTGTTCCTTCTAAAACCCTTTGCGTTCCAGGGCCGCGGTGACTCTTTCGAACAAATTTTACAACCCTGGCAGACTCTGGCCCTAGCGGGCCCCGTCTTCTATGCTGACATCTCTTTGAGACGCGCGTGAAACACAACGCGCCATCGACCCGAGCCTGTTGGTGATCGGACAGCGAGCCACCCATCGCTCACCGTCCGCAGGCCCGCGCCTACGGTGGCCGGGGATCGCCGTGCGACTCCCGACGCCCGGGGCGTCTTCTCCTGTAGCGGCGGTTGGGGTGAAGGCCTTTTCTTTCCCTGCGCGACCCGCCTCCTCCTTCGCTAGCATTACTGCTTCGCAGAGGGACCGCTTCCCAAGCCTCCTCGCTCCGGACCATGGATTCAACCAGGGCCGGACGCGAGAGGTCACCGCCGCCGATCGCCTCGACGAGGACACGGCGGTGCTCAGCCCAAGCAGGGCAGTGGGTACGGGCCTTGCACTGCCATCTCGGAACCTCTCTTTGCTGGAGGGTGATTATGTTTGACAGCGATATACTCTCCAGGGCGAGGTGACACTCAAAGATTAATTTGCTGTTAGTTTGTTTGTTTTCTAGGGCTTTGAGCAGGCTGTCAGATACGAATCTAATTGCGTAGTTGTGTATTCCTAGATGCTTTACGGCTGTTCTTCCTTTAAATAATACCAAACTTTTTCCTTTTGCAACTAAACTACCTCTATCGGCATCACTATTGCATAGTTATAATAAATCGTTGTAAGTTAATAATAAAGGTCTTATCTTTAATTTACTGTAAAAATTATCCTGAACCCGCATTCGGCCCTACCTTGCACCAAAGCATTTGTGTGCAGGTGTTGGGCAGAGTTTTACGTGAGTAGTTTACTGAAGAAATCACGCCGGCCACGGTCGGCGGCGCATTTAAACACGACACTTGTCGACCGCCTCGCTAGCCAGTACCACATACTAAATATGTTTTACACTTTGTTCGGAAGAACGTTATTTTGTTAGGAAGTTATTGAGTGAAAGGAATTTACAAGCAAGAGGCAATGGAAAGAGCTATTCTTGGAATCAAAAATGAAGAGATCCGCAGTTCTCCTCATAACGACATGGTCGGAAGAAGTGCGAGTGATCAGGGCACATTGCTCGAAAAACGGAAAGCTGATGGCGCCAATTCGCCGAAAGGTTCTGATGTCATCACCGCGTACCAGCAGACACAGCGTTGGAAGGCATCCTACAAGGTGCCAGTACAGCTTGTAGGATGCCTTCCAACGCTGCATCTGGTGAGAGCCACTTAAATCCACTGGATGCGCCAAGCAAAGGGAGATGTACGCCCAGCTGTGGATGTTCTGATGATGACGATAATGGATTTAACACTTTGCGCGCAAATTGATAAAGTGTAATTCTATCAACGATAACTATTGTAGAAAAGTTATCATCATCATTTCTGCCGAAAGACGTCCCACTTATGAATATTTGCTTTCCACAAGTGCAGCCACATTAACCCGTCCTGCGCTTCTCGCATCGAGCGGATTCCCGTGGCCTCCATCAGCTCATCGGTCAACCTTGTAGGAGGCTCTACAACACCTACGCGTTATGGTACGCGGTCGCCACTCCTTTCAACCCCATCTATTCTGCGAGCAACGTGCCCTAATAACAAAAATAACACCTGGTTTATTAGAAATTGGAGACTGCCGATGGAAATGAAAACTAAGTGAAAGCTAAAGCATTCGGTAACGATGACCCAAGTTCCATGATTGTTGTTCACCCAAAGCGTTCAGTGACGATGACGCGAGTTCCATGATTTTTGTTCACTCAAAAAGTGCTCAACGCGCCTAAATACGTTTTCACTTCAAAACCTTCGACAGTATTTACCACCGATAGAATGTCACATTATTTAAAGCCCCTTTTCACCACTCTATGTAAGATTTTCTCGCTAGCTCATGTTGACAAGAAGACAGAAAAAACATAGCAAGTCAGTCCAGAAAGAAAAATAATTGATTTTGATTGCATATATATGTATCGCACACCTAAGGGGGTTGGAGATAGGTTTTCCTCATCCATTCGATGTTGACAGTATCTTTGTATCTGCAGATACAAAGATAAGGTTCAGTAGTACTTAATGTAACATCAGAGAAGCACATGTCTACACATCATATGACAGTTTGTACCTACAGAGCAACAGTTTTGTCAAACATTCATAGAATAACTATACTTCTGGACACATCTATTGGCCCACCTTAGAATTTAGGTTTCGATGGCCCCTACCGAAATATGATTGCTAGATTGAACAAAAACTGTTGATGCAGTTTTAAACCTGATACATTTTACCATCTTTTTCGATCGTATTGTTTTAAATTTGAATTCAGAATACCATACGACATGGAGCTACGCCTAACAAGTCGGATATGCGCCTTGTTAAAGGCAATTGATTTTTGAATAAAAAACATGTTTTATCAAATAAAGGTTTAATTTAATAACGCGTGTTGCCTCCATGGGCATCTACCACAGCTCTCATATGATTAGGCATAGAGTTTATCAACCGCTCTATGCAATTTTGAGGGATCATCTCCCATTCCTCTTCTATGGCAGTTTTCAACTCCTGCATCGTCTGGTCAACTGGCTGACGAGCCCTAACACGTCTTTTTAGCTCGTCGCACATGTGCTCAATGGGGTTCATGTCTGGGCTTCTGGCTGGCCAGTCCATAACTGTGATGTTCACATCCCGAAGATATTCCCTGACGATGCCGGCCGCATGGGCTCTTGCATTATCATGCATAAAAAGGAAATTTGGGCCCACATAGTCCGCGTATGGTATCACGTGAGGTTCTAAGCACTCACGAATGTACCTTTCAGCATTTAATGTTGGCAGCCGTGGTCCTGTAACAACCTCAAGTTGAGTTTTGCCGCTCGCGGATATACCGCCCCAGACAGTCCATGAGCCACCGCCATAAGCAACCCTCTCTTCAAAGCAGCATTGTGCGAAACGCTCTCCCTTACGTCGGTAGACCTTCTTCCTTCCATCATTGCCATGTAACACAATTTTAGACTCATCAGAAAAGAGTACACGGCTCCAATCTTGCTGTGTCCAATTTAAATGACTGCGTGCGAAATGAAGGCGCGCTGTTCGGTGGGCTCGCGTTAGTTTGGGCCCATTAGCTGGCTTGTGTGGTACCATATCGCGGTCTTTTAACCTTCTCCGAACAGTTCGAGCGCTCACAGATACTCCGTGGAAGTCGCGAAGTTGGTTTTGTATCTCAATGGAGGTAAGATGACGATTTCTCAAGCTGGTCGTCACGATGAATCGATCCTGCCTTTCAGTTGTGACCCGAGATCGTGGCCTTCCTTGGCGACGAACAAAGCCGCCAGTCTCTAGGTACCTCCGATAAACATTTCGGACCGCAGATCGACTTAAATTAAGTTGAGCACTCACGTTTCTTTGGCTGTGTCCGGCCTCAATAAGTGCCACAGCTTGGGCGGCGACTTCAGGTGAAGTATCCATAGATTATTGATAGAACCTCACCTTAATGTTAAGAATAAGTAATGTTTGTTGCAAAACCAAAGATATCAATCACTTTTTCAAGAATTAAATCCAAGTAAACCAATAAAACCAAGTTTTCTTAGTATTCGATTGTTTGATATCAACAAACAGGCTCCAAATTCTCTTTTGTTTCTTTAAATTCTGTGTTCGAAATTCAAAAAAAGACTATTGAATGGAATTGTGAATGTGCCAGGTTCAAAACTGCATAAAAACTTTTTGCTCGACCTAATATAAAATTTTAGCTAGGACCAAACGAAACTGAAAATACAAGGTGGGCCAATAGATGTGTCCAGAAGTGTATATTTTAATTAAAAATCTAATACCAACGTATACCCAAAATTGTCAGCTATAGTTTTTAATAATAATGTTAGTGGTGTGTATTACTTTTATTGATATTATATGTAGATTATTATTTTTATTATTAGCCATAAGTTGATTGCTGCGTCCCAGCAGGCGAATTAACTTTAGCAGTGTCTGTAACTGTGTGTACATTGTGTGCAATAAATAAATAAATGTTGAGCTCTTACATCCCTTTATTTATCCCTTCCTCTTAACACACATACTGACACATTCTTATTCATAGTTATAACGGGTCATTATAGGTTTATTAACACACATAAATAAATAAATAAAGGTTTCTTTGGTACACGAAATTCTAGTAGAACACTGACTCCTAAGTAACAGGGTCCCCCTAGTTTAGGAGACACATGAAATGTATTGGTATTGTATACAAAAGTTTATGTGTAAATAAAGTTATTATTGTTATTTCCGTTATTCAAATTATATATGTACATATAAATAACATTTTAAATATTAAAATACAAAGATATAAAAATATTAAAAACAAAAAAAATAGTAGCCCACCGGTATCGGGAACAGGGTCCAAGCTACCGGTCGTTAGGGCCCCTGAGTGAAGAACCTCCTAACTATGCGCGCCGTGTCCAGGAGTACTGCTTTCTGGATCAAGCCCTTGATCCAGAACGAGAGCCTCTTTAGATGTTGGTCGAGGCTCTTGGCAATTATGCCATTGGCCGTCACGACTATTGGCACAATGACTGCTGTGTTCACATCCCACATGTCGACAACCTCGCGAAGCAAGTCAAGATACTTCGTTTGTTTATCTTTCTCAGTCTTCACGAGGTTCGCGTCATGAGGGACTGCTATATCAACAATCATTGCGCGACGCTCTAGTCGATCTACCACCAGTATGTCAGGCTTATTGTTATTATTATTATTAAATATTGTGAAGGCAATTAGGCATTGTATTATGAACATTATCTTAGCTAACCAAATAAATAAAACAATTCAAAAACAAAGAAATAAGTACTCACAAAAGAAACCTAATATTATAACAGTTTCAAGATTATTTTATGAAACCCTCAGAGTACTCCCGTTGTTTGCGTTAAACAATCCGACGAAATGTAGTAACTACAATTAAATTCTTTGTTTTACTTGAGAAAAACAAAGAATTTGTAGAGACCGCACCTAGCCCACGCAATTATTCCTCTCACCTTTGTCTCAAAGACGAAGGAAAAAGGCTAGAATTAATATTTTCACGTCTTTAAAATAACCTAAATCTTGGTTTATTTTTCAAGGAACATTCAATTAAGATGGTGTGGCAGCAGTGTCCCAAACTTCAACGTACTTCTCCTCATAATTATAAAACATTCAAAAAACTTTGGTTCAACACAAAGTACCTACTGTAAGATCATTGGAAAACAAATTCAACGAACCATTTTTTTCTTCTCAGTAAAGTTGAAAAGGAAGTTTTTGAATAAAAATACCTACTTTACCATGAACTTGCCATCGCTTTCCATTTGAATGTAGTCAAACAAATGAGCTTGTATTTTAAGAGATCACCCAGCAAGATGGAGACGGAACAGGAAAATCTGGATGATAAAAAACAAATTGAAATTGTGACCCTTATTCAGATTAGATTTACCATTAGGGGGGATTTTTGTAAGTGAGGGTTTATCATCGTTTTAAACATTTATATAAAGCTGTACTGTCTATACTCGTACTTTTCAATTGCATTTTTAAAATAAATTCAGGACCAGTTTTATAATGGGACCACAGGATTAATACCGATACTTCGTGTCAATGTTCAAATGATTTTTATACTACGTGAAATTTAAAGAGAATTAAAGGACAGAAAAACAATAATACCACAATCAGTCTTACTAAAAAGCGGTAAAAGAGAAGCGATTAAAATACTTTTATCATTCGAAAAAATACTTTCATAAACGATTATCATTCTATATAGCTTTTGCCCGCGACTTCGTACGAGCATATCCTGTTTTTTCCCATATTATTGTCCCTCTACACTGCCTTAAGGAACCTACATGCCAAATATCAGCTTTGTACGACCAGTAGTTTCGGCTGTGCGTTGTCTGTCAGTCACTCACTCGCTCATTAACGCAAGAGTTTTATAAATGTCACCGGAAAATGGCAAACTCCGTAGAATTATAAAATAAATTGTCAACTGAACATTTGGAATACTTTTTTAAGCATTAAAATTTGATAGTCTATACTAATTCGAAGTCATTCGAGATATTGTGGACTGACATAAAATGGTGACTAATCAGAGCACAATTGATCCGTTTTCGTGTGATAGTAAACCTGGGCACAAGGCTCTCATTGGTCTGTTCAGATGTGAGCTCACACCAACAAAGACCAAGTTTCCAATTTAACTATCACACCGAAATAGATAAATTGTAGACCAGAGTGCTGATTGGTCGCCAGTTTATGTCAGTCCACAATTTCTCGGACCGACACGGAGATATTATAGACTATCAAATTTTGATGCGTAAAAAGTATTTCAAATGTTTAGTTGACAATTGATCGAGAGTTTACAATCTCTCAAGTTATTTTATATTCTTACGGAGCTTGCCATTTTCCGGTGACATATAATAATATACTGATGATAGTACAGTGCTAAACGGCGTAGCATTCGTAGCATATGTCATAGCTGCTAGATCCCACTATCCTCTCCTACTACATACATATAGATATAAAAGCTCAAGTTTGTGAGGACGGATGGACAGAGATTTTAGTTTTTTTACGCAAAAACTACTGAACGAATTTAGATTAAATTGGCATTAACACATATAATACCTTTAATCCACGCAAAGTCGTAGGCAGAAGTTAGTCGTGCAATAAACAATACACTACTTCAATACGCTATATACATATATCGATTATGTTATTTCTTCTTCTTCTTCGTCAGCACTAACACTGACCCTATAATTCAACCCCAACTCAACCAAACAAAAACCTCAGCCTACTAAGGTAAACTCTCATCACAAAAACAATACAGTCGGTAAGCAGGTGACATTACGCATGACACACGCCTGTATTTACCACGGCGTAAGCAAGTGCCTTGATTTTCATACTAAAAACCGGTCATGAACGAGTCGGGCTCGCATAGCGAAGGGTTCCGTACCATTTGAGTCCTTATTTCCATATGATATTATTAATTTTAATGATTTAACTTACCAAAATCCGATAATTCAACCACAACGCAAACAAAAAATACACCACACAAGTCCAAGCAAGTGCCTTGATTTTCATAATAAAAACGATGCGCTCGACGGCTCGCACTTGACCGGATTTTACTATGTGTTGTCATAGTTTGGTTAATTAAATCAGTGGCTCATAAATCGGTGATCAAAAATTGTATTTTTAATTTTAGTTTATAAGATTACCTAATTCTATGGTCTTGGCTTGCTCGCTTTGGTGCAAAATGTTAGTATACTAAGCAATTGATACTAAATAAATCACATTTAAACACTTAAAATACCTAACGACAAAAAACGCTGAAAAACCTCGTTGCTTGGAACTTCCATTACTATTCTGCAGAACAATCAAGTGGCTACTTATTACAATTCCTAAGATACAGCTCGGTGTCAGACTGAAGGACAGCAGAGACTCAGTAATAAGTTTTTACCCTACGGGTACGGAACCTTAAAAACTGTACGCCAATGCAGGACAAAGGGCGGTGACTGGCGACGCGCGAAAGCCTCTCTCAGAATACGTAACCAGAAAATCCTTTATATGCGACCAAAATGATATTTTGTTTGAATATATGTGGGTAGGTAGGTAGGTGCGACCGGATGACGCTTTGTGCGTTAAACTTGGGCTGAGCCCACGGTTTTGTGACATTTGTATAGTGTACTGTGTAAGGTTTTTTAGAGTTCTGAACGCCCGTATGAAAAAACGGTACCCTTATAATATAACGGATCACTCGTGTGGTCTATTTGACCATCTATCACAGCCAATTTGCTCCGAACCAGCCGGATTCAATTGAAATTTAGTACACATATGAACTTCGGTGACCCAACCAAAAAATTTTGGGTAATGAATTAGATAATCAAAAAATTTTAAAGCTTTCTGTGCCGAGTGAATTGTTTTTCATAATTTTAAAACAATGGATTAGGTCTAAAATGGAGTGGGCCCAGAAGATGTCTGTTTACTTTTCCTTTGAAGGCACAAGGGATATCAGTAGTAGAAACGACAGATCGATTAGCTGACAAAGAATTTCACTCTAAGGAAACTAACTTCTTGGAAAATATTTTGTAATATAAATATAAATTCTGTTTTCACTGTGTTGTCCGAGTAAACTTAGAAAGTAAGTATTAGACACGATCCATCACTTTCAAACCGAAAATAAACTGGGAGACCCTAAAGTTGATACTATAATCTAGTTGGTAGAAAATTTCACAACAGTTTTAGGTATCTATTTTAAGTCTAGCCGAAACCAAACAAGTATTAGATACTAAAGAATATAATACTAGGGGACTGTAGACAAAGTGTAATTATATGAAAAAGCGAAAGCTAAATACAATTCTAAATGAAAGGGTGACCATGTGGTATTTATTTATTTATCACTTCTCGCACACAAATGTACAGAGGCGGATTTCATAGGCATTCTCTATCAGTCAGTATAATTGTTGCATTTTTTTTTACCTATATTTATTCTTATTATTTTATTTGTATATTTCTGTTAAATATGCTCCGTGACTGTATCCGTGGCACCACTGACTGGCCCTATCAGAATACCAGCGCTGCGTTATTTATTTTTTAGATATCGCAGCATAAGCTGAGATAGGGACCATTTTGGCCTCGCGCAGATAATTATTTTTTTATACTGTTTAGTTTTTAATTTTATTTTACTAGTTTGTTAGTCTTGTGCGAGTCCCAAATAAACATTTTTCTTTCTTTCTTTCTTTCTCTTTCTTTAGTCAACTTTTGGGTGATGCAGAAATAAATAGTGGTAGGTGCACTATGGAGACCAAAACCGATTGCTATTATTTAAATTCGGACATGAAATAATTAATATAAATATAAATATACTACATATTTAATAGAAATATAACATAAATACTGTAATCAACAAGAAAAATACACGAATATACTTAAACAATTAGTACAAATAGGGGAAAAAAAAGTACAACAGAATGTTTTGACTGGCCTGTTGGTCGAGTGGTTAGTGACCCTGACTGCTAAACCGGAGGTTGTGAGTTCGATTCCCACCCAGGCCAAATCTTTGTGTAATGAACATGATCATTTGTTCTGTGTCTGGGTGTAATTTGTCTATAATATGTATGTATTTAGAAATATATAAGTATGTTTATCAGTTGTCTGGTTGCCATAGCACAGGCTCTGCCTAGTTTGAGATCGGATGACCGTGTGTGAGTTGTCCCAAGATATTATTATTATGTTAAAAAAAAAGTGAAGGCAATAGTGACTGAAAATTCATTATCATACAAGTTTGAGAGAGATAGCTGCTGAACTTTTTGTGCAACATGTGCATTCATGAAACGCATAACTAGTTACTGGTGACGAGGCGTGGGTTTACGAGTTTGACATGCAAACCAATCAACAAGCTTCAGCTTCGGAGTGGCGCCTTCCAACTGAACCGAAACCGAAAAAACCACGCCAAAGTCGATCAAAAGTCAAAGTCATGTTTTAATCATTTATGAAACCTTTACGCACACAAATGTACAGAGGCGGACTTAATGGCTTTGACTGTTTTCTTTGACTATCGCGGTGTTGTGCACTCGGAATTCTTGCCGGAAGGTCATGCGGTAAATAAAGAATATTATTTGAGCATTAGGCGACGTTTAAGAGAGCAAATTTGACGAAAAAGACCAGATTGAAATCGCATTTTTTGACCAAAAACTTAACAAATACCATCAATCAACCACCAGATATGGATCCAGCCGACTTCTTTATTTTTCCTTAACTTAAATTACCACTTCGTAGTACCCGTTTACATTCGGTAGAAGATAAAAAAGAGAATCGCGGCGAGAACTGAGCTCAATTCCGGAAAAAGCGTTTCAAAATTGTTTCCTTGATAGAGTAGTATATATTTTGGTAGCGCATGTCACAAAAACAATTACAACGTTTTAGCAATCGTAACTTTTGACTGAATTTAACTTAACTTAATTAAACAAGCGTTTTTATTTCGTTCAACAATATCATCTGCCTAGCCTTTTCCCAATTATATTGGGGTCGGCTTCCAGTCAAACCGGATTCAGCTGAATACCAGTATTTTACGTGGAGCGGCTGCCTACCAGACCTCCACAACTCATTAACTGGGTAACACGGTACTCATTGGTAAGACTGGTGTCAGATTTTCTGGCTTCTGACTATCCGTAACGACTGTTAAAGATCTACAAATGACAGCCGGGACCAACGGCTTAGCGTGCTTTCCGAGGCACGGAGGAGTCTCGGTATGTTAAGATACCCATCCACAGACCAACCTCGGCAAGCGTTGCTTAACCTTGAAGATCGACCCGTGTGGCTGTTATTATTTAGCCACGAGCTCCTTCGTTCAACAATAATTATGTTATTTTTTCTTTCCTCCAGCTTAAAATCCGTCCCCAATCTTTTTATAGCAATCAGTTACCGCAGACTTCCGCTAAACTATGGAGTTTTCCAATTTTCTGCAGCAGTTTACGAAAGCTTTTAGTATCGGCTAAAGACTTTGTTAGATTGTTTTACTGATAGTCTCACTTATAAAGAATATCAAGTGGGGTTACGATATTTTATGCCACTTTTTTTTTTAGTCTATGATTTTTTAATGGGTTTTATTTAATACAAAATTACATATTTTCTCTTGAAAGAACATTGAGTTTTGTAACTTAAGGATTGTGCAGAAAATATATGTGTAAAAAAACTTTGTACCGATTACCATCCAATTTGCATCAAAAAAACACCATCACGTTGTAACAGGCCATTACTTATTAATATAAATTTCGCGGTTTTCGGTGAGTAAACTTTGCCAAATTTACTGATATACTTTTATATAAATCAACTAGTGGTCCCGACAGACGTTGTCCTGTCCGAGCGTTTGCTTTGTGTCTGACAAAAAATTATAGGAATCGATTGCAGCGCCACCTACCAGATCCAATTGTGAATCTAAACCATACTCGAATCCCCTTGAACACACACAAAAAAAATCATCAACATCAGTCCAGCCGTTTAGGAGGAGTTCAGTGACAAGAAATATATACATATATTAAGAAGATTACAAACCTATTATTATAGAAAAAAACTGCACTAGCAGATGCTACGTTGGTATCTAAAATTACTTCAGATATAGATATCTACTACCAACAGTTATTTCTTTTTACCCTGACCGTACATTGCGTATGCGGTCGCAGGGGGCGAGTGTACAAGTGTACCCACATGCATCTCAGCGGCACGGTCGCTTTTTGCATACCAAAGGCCAGTTTACGTCCAGCCAAGTTAAATATGCCAGTGTTTAGAGTGGTTAACCGCAGCAGTTCAACGGCATTTGAACCAACGTTTACCTGTCTACGGCTTAACCAAGGGCTTTATTTTGGTCATTTTATGGAACACAATATTAGGTAGAGTAACTGATTCCGACAGAGTTGCCCGGAGGTTTAAGGGATCTTTAAAGTGGAAGTAGTAGTGCAAACCAGAGATTTGACGTCTTTTATAAACACTTTCTCAAGATTTAATACAACACTGAATACATCATCATTTGAAGATGGCATTTATTTTTATTAATCCTTCCATGAATAAAACATGATCAAAATCGTGATCGTAAATAAGCAAAAAACTATTTAGCTCGTAGGTACTAACAGCGAAGTTAAACTGTTTATAGGACGAAAGAAAGAAAAAGACAATGTTTTAGGTATGATACAGGCAAAAAAAAAGAAAAAAGACCTGTAAGAGGGGAAAAAGACTCCTACGTCAGCATGTTCTGCAATATGGAAAAAAAATAACGCAGAGCAGGACTATTTATTTATTTTGTGTAATTTATGCATATAAATGTCGACTTGACCAATACCATCTTGCAGTAGACAAACAATTCTCTTACTCTACCTATAGCCTGCCAGGGTTGCGGAATATGTTCGAAAGAGCCACCGCGGCCCTGGAACGCAAAGGGCTTTAGAAGGAACACGGATGGGTTAGTAAGTAAGAGTCTGACACACCCTTCCACTCCACCCAGGGTGGAAGAAGTCATTTGATGACTTCTCATCCTTAAAAAAAAGAAAGTAGACAAACATTTCTCTCACTCTACCTATAGAATTTTCCTATCTCCTTACCAACTAAGGTAAGATGCATGTAAATTGAATTCAAAATGGGTTTTCCGCCATGAATGCAAAGAGACTGGTCATAACCGTGAGCTGTTGACATTTTGATTGCGTAGATATAATATTAGCCCGTCTAAACTCGTTCCCTTCCCGATTAGTATTCTCTCTGCGAGTCTACACAGGAAGGTAATAACTATACCTTTTTATTATACACTATTCAGTTTGTACAGGCTGTTTCAGAACTATGTGGTCAGAAAAGAGAAAAGTTCCAAACTAATCGTTTTTCAAGCAGTTTGATGCAGTTGGTGGCATTTGTTTTAGTTAAATTACAAATTTGATTTCACAAACTTCATCATTTTGAATGTACGAAAAGTGAATGAATGAAATGAATGAACAGTTCCAAACAAATCACTTTTCAAGCAGTCTGATGCAGTTGGTAGCATTTATTTTAGTTCAATGACAGATTTGATGTCACAAACTTCTTTATTTTGAGTGTACGAAAAGTGAATGAATGAAAAGTTCCAAACAAAAATGATTTGATTGGATCTTTCATTCAGTTTTACCGGTCGGGTTTTTTGCTCGAAGTATTTTTACACTGTATCATATAATGAACACCACTCTTAAACATGACCAGGCACTTCTGAAACACCCTATATATCTGTTCAGTGAGTTCCTTGATCTTTGCAAAAGGTGTGTTCTGCTCTCATAAGCGGCAATAATGCGGGCATAATGATCAATTACTAGCGTTGTTGTACCTTCATTATAGTCGCTATAGGAAAGAGATAAGGAAACTTTGAGAAATGCGGGCTCTGGTCACGTGTAGACGTGAATGTGCGAACGTGGACGGTTAGTTTCTTGCCTTAGGTTTATAACGTGGTGTTATTGAATATTATTTTCCCACATTCTCAATAATTTCTTCTCTCTCAAAGAGAACGTTTAGTCGTATAATTTTTAAAAATTATATATTATAGATATCATATGTATAGACTATAGATTATCCCACAAGGTGGACCGGTGATTTGGTGAAGGTCGCGGGTAGCCGATGGATGCGACACGCACAGGACCGATTATTGTGGCGACACTTGGGAGAGGCCTACGTCCAGCAGTGGACATCTTTCGGCTGATATGATGATGATGATGATGTAAAGATATTCCCGCGATCGACCACTATCACTCCAGTGGCCTCAGTGTGAGTATTTAACGTGCTCAATCGCGCAAATAAAGCGGTTATTATTGTTATTATTAATATAAACGTCACGTTTGTATTTAAACTGGGTGAGCACAATCTGGTGACAGTAACTGAAAACCCCTTTTTCTCATACGATTTGACATAAGCGAACGTTTATGTACCGCGATCGAGGAAGTATAAAACGTCGCACTCTCACATCTCTCATAGTTCTAGTTCGATGCAGCCCGTCCCTAGCCGAGGCCCGTACCCCACAGGGGATGTCATTAGCGTGTAGTCGCTTAGTTTGTAAGTTTTTTATAAACCCTGGCTGGAGGCTTTAATATTATATTAAAGCCACCACAGGCAAGCCAGGTTAGCAGTCGACAACCTCATAGGTTGTACTGCGAGACGCCAATAACAAAAAAAAAAAATCTCTCACGGTAGGTGAGGTTATCAACGTTGTAGCACGTTTGCCTAGGAGTGCCCTATTCGGTCTTGATTTAAAGGCCCTGGGTTAAAGCTATTAGCATACAGACCTGTAGAAAAATCTACTCCTTAGCTGTGCGCACATTTGAAGTGTCCCCAAAAAGGTGATATATTCCCCATGGGCCACCGATGTGTTATGTGATAATGGATCGGGCTTGTCGAAATTAAACTGAACAATTAAATGGTGAAAGATGGACCGCAGAGTAATATTTTTGCCCTCTTTGTTTGGTATCCCCTTTTTAGTGCAGGCTTTCGAAGCCATAGTTCAAATGAACTCCATTACGCCTACCAACCAAATAACTAACTGAACAACCAAAACAAACATAAAATTCAAAACCGGACACGTACCTATTCCAACTAAGTAACACCACTAAATAGTAACTACTTCATCCAAAATACGGCTAATTAACTTTGTATCACTGCATTATCAAATTACATCAAAATTAACTAAATGGCCAGTTGTTTGTGATAGATAATACTGCTACTTACACTATGCAGTTCAGTTTACACTAATTAAAAGCATGCATGGTGGGTCGGGTTACCTCGTTGACGTAAAGGGGCGATTCCATTGCTGCGTAGGATGTACAGTTGTACACGCAGAGATTACGCACGTTAGCTGCTTGCTATTGTAGTTGGTTCATTTGGCTGCTGTGACTACTTTTCCTTTATAAACCTGACAACAGTCTTGCCAAGCTTCTGGCTAGAATAGATTTATTGCGTGTTTCTTTTTGCCCTTCACATTCAGGATTTCTAAAAAGCACATACAAACGTTGTCATCATGAAACTACACCTGATGCATCCAGGCATGCCACGCGTATGTTACTAACAGCATCAAACTACGCAGCGGTATATATCATGACCGTGTCGCAGAGGATGATTGATGAAACTAAGTACCTACACGTGCGTAGCGTATCCGTTCGCAGCAAGGGAACAGCACCTTTACCCCACTGACGTAAAAACAAATACAAACTAGACGCTAATTAGTGTTTGCAATAATTATTGAATCATGATCAGTTATGTTATTGAAATTGTTTACGTTTGAACGTATGGCGGAAATTAGTACCTGACATCCAATAACCACATAAGTACGTGAATATTAGTGTATTAAACCACTAGTCGATATTTGTGTTTAATTGTTAATTAAACCTGTGATGGCCTAGGGTACCTATTCCAGCCGGTCGATTCTGTAAATATGTCGAAGTGAAGGCCACAATCGCCACGCTTGGCAGGCGGGTTGGCGATCGCAGTGTAGCTGTTGCAATGTACAGATAAGGCTGCGGCCCATTCTCTGGTGAGTTCCTTAGTCGCCTCTTACGACACCCACGGGAAGAGATGGGATGGTGCTATTCTTTTACGTCCGACACCATACAGAACACCAATGTACTATCTTATTGTATCTTCAGACCATTCTGACCGAATACCGCAAATGCGCATGTCGACGAACTTATCAAAATTAATGACCCTTAAACCAGGAACCACTGATTTCTATTATATTGATTTCAGTCCACTAGAATAGTAAATAATAGTACATTTTAATAATAGTATTAACTAAAAGCTATATTCTAAATGTAATTGTACTAAAAGCCGATTTGCAAGGTTCATTAAACACAACATTTTCATGACGCTATAGAAGTTCTAGATAGTACAATCAATTTAATTCCATATCTTTATAAGGCAATATTATTGGGTAATGTGATTGTTGAGTTAGTCGTTCAATGTTATTTGTATCTTTAAGGGTGTTACTACACCAATCTATAGATCGATTGATCGATTGGTGTGGTAACAACCTTAGGAGTAAGAAATATAAAATAAACAGTTGTTTACCTGTACATTCCAGGAACGTCTATCGGTTATAACCCATTTTTACACATTCTTTAAAAAGAATGTGTAAAAATATGGTTCGTTCGGAATCATTCGCACACATGTCTGACTCGCACTTTGCCAGTTTTTTTATATCACTTACGACTGAATCATAAAAAGAACAAAAGGCGATTCCTATTTTACTCGGACTTGGAGTGGGCAACACGATTCTTCCATCTACCGTCAGGCATTCATTCGATCCCTTTCTTTCAAACTAAATCCTCTCCCTCTCGACCATCAACTTCATACCCATTAATCACTCCATCACATATCGAAACTTTCTGTAAACTTAAAAGAATTTGTAGCAAATGGAAGCGGCTACTATTGGACAAAAAAAAATGTTCTTTTATTACAGACTCTTTTAACTTACCCATTTTTCTTCATACTTGTCTACTCGAATCGAAAGAAACGGGCAAGTTGCTTCCATTTACTGACCAACTCTTCGACAGTTTAAAAGAATAATGGTTTAATTGAAATAAACGCGTCGGATCGTTAGCAAATATTTAAAGCTCACACATCAATTGCGAAAAACATAATATATGTACATAATGAAAACAGAATTATGACAGTTTAACAATATCCATTATTTTAATCTGACTAGATAAACAGTGACTGCCAAACAGAGAAAGATTTCAAATACAGTCATGTTTTGTTGCACGAAACAATAATAAAATAAGCCAGTAATTAACGCAATTGAAACACAGACTTATTTACTAAAACATTCCGCTAGTTTTGAAGTAAGTTCGTGCAAAAACATCACATTCCTGTCACCACAAGACTGGCACAGTACAATTAAACTAGCAGAGCCAACGGTACAAACAAGAGAGTCGCATAACAAAATAAACACAGAACCGCTCCGACCCTTGAGAAATAACCGTCTGCAGTACAAAAAGGCGAACACTCCACAGATTGTTTTAACCGCAAAGTACTGAGAAAAAATTAAAAATACTTCCAGTTCCCAGCTCAGAGTTTACATAACAGAATAAAGCTCCAAAGAGCCACATTTAAGAAGACCAGCTTATAAAGGGAATTAAGAGTTTTAAAGTTTTTTCATTACGCTTGCCAAGTATTTCTTTGTACCTGAGCACGAATTGCAATTAACGTACATCGCTGCTTCAGAGTAATCCGTTGTCTGCGTCACTTGAACAGAGCCCGTAATGGAATTGGTTGCTTGGGAACCAAAGATTTGTTTTGTGTAACGAGTTTACGGCAAAAAGGACGAAGTGGTTCGTTCTCGGAAGTATTAATACAGTTTCTGAGGGAAAAATAAGGATTCGAAGAAAGTTGTTGGTGAAGTGATATTCTTTGTTTATTTTCAAAAGATTTACAACATTAACGATGGTACATGTAAACAATACCTTACGAATATATAAGCATTTTTAAAGATGAAACTAGTACGTATAATTTAGCGTATTTTCAAGGAAAACTGGTTTAGTTTTGAAAATATAGAACAAAGAAAGTCAAAACACTAGATTTCTCAAAGATCAATCATCTTTCATCTCAGAGTATTTTTAGAACTTGTCAAAGTAAATAAAAATAAAGGAGCGAAACAAATATTGGTGCTTTGCATATTCTTACTCCCCCGCAAAATCTTTGGTTCTGTATATTTTTCACTATAAAATATTCATAATGGTAACCCAATGAGATTATGGAAAGGGAAAGGATAAACCCCGCAATATGCGAGTAAATTTATAATTAATATTAATGGGAATTTATATCATTTTCATTCAACCTCTTGTTTTCTCTGCAAAACCAGTCAAATACTCATACATAACCTTCATTAAGTTTTATAAATAGAAATCACAAAAATAGAATATTTACAGGCCATAAAGAATTTAATACAAAAGAAATATGTGTCTGAAAATTGAATAAAGAATATTGAAAATAAGTAATATTTCATCGAACACAATTATCCACTCACAAAATTAGCGAGCAAACGCCGTTAGTTGTCGTCGTCTAAAGAAAATCCAATATTTATTACATAAAACCACATACAATAAATAAACACAGCTGCTGACACAATGAAAGAAAGACACACAAAGCTATTCAAGTTGAGTGTTAGGCCTATACTACATAGGTCGCGGGTCCGCAGAGGAGGTATCGCGGGTCGGGAGCGATGGAAACGCGGGTCATTAGGGCTGAAACTTAAAACCGTGATGCGATGCGATGGCGAACTTGGACTCTAGACAATTTCTAGCATAGGCACTGATTTACAAAAATCCCAAACGAATTGGATTTTTAATAATGTACCACGTCTACCATGAAAGCTTCGATAGCACATGTTGTCCTATACATTTAAGACATTTTGACATGAATTATCGCTGATAAAACCTCACTTAGTTTAGGCTTAGCTCTCTGATGTAGGTAGTCTGTTACTTGATGATGCGATGTCCGATGATATGAGTACAGACCCTTCAAGTGACTTCTATCGTAAATTTCACAGTGCGAATCGGATTGAACAGCTCTTCTTCGCGACCCGCATTCTGTGTAGCATCGCCTTAACAACTAAATATCTTTTTATATTACCGCAAATATTACTTCTCGCGAAACTTGAACGTTTTGTATTGCCTTGTATTGCTTTAGTTTTAATAAATATTCTCCGTGGAGGCGACATTAGACGATATTTGGCGAACCAACCTCGAAGCATCGTAACCACGAGTTGTTAAACTTTGTTGAGCAGTAATCCCTTGTTGACTGTGTTCGTTTTTGAATGGCCAAGTACGTACATTCGTACAAATATTTCTTTTGTGCCCGTTCTTGTTGGGGAAGTAATAAAAGCTAAGACTGCGCTTGCCTTGTTCAAGCAAATCGCTTAATCGTGTTTTGTCTTGAGTGTGTTCAATTTTCATATATCCGGGATATTACAAGTATGTTTGTTTTTGTTTTAAAGTAGTTTCATAATGTTACGTTTGTTGGAATATTTTAATAATATCCTTTATTAGTTTAGGTGTATTAGCGCCCGATTATCCGATCACTGATGATAACACTTTATAAGTAGCTAGTAGTATTTAACAAATCAAATGTTTGACCAGACCCCTCACCTTAATAGCAAAATTGAACACGTCTATCAAAAACTTATAAGTAAGTAATAAATTGATTCATAGTAATTTCATTAGATTAGTACTGCTTCTATAAGTTCGCATTTACTGCTTAGCTATTGAATCATATCTCTAAATACATTTGCCTCAAGTCTGTCCCATCTTCGAGTCTACCTATTTGAACAGATATCCAAGTAATGGGAGTGCTTGTAAACAGCTTTCCCGAATCTAGGTCACCCAATTTCACTCCTTTTCAATTTTAAATTCAGATGTCCAATGAAAATATTTAAACCATTACCATAAATAAATTACACATATTACCGACTCTGAGAAAAAAGAAAATATTGTCAATGTGGTCGTACTGCAAAATTATTGAAATGTACTTCATTCATTTGTAATACAAAACGGGGTTATGGCTGAAAATATTTCACGGATGATAAATTTTATTCGACCACGGAACGCTCCGCCGTATTGTCCAATTTCTGTTGACATGTCAATACATTAGCAAACATATCCAACATTATTGTCGCCGGTCTAAAAACACAAAAGTTGTATCATTGTTTGTACTCGACATAGTTGGGAACACCTTTTCAGAAACAACTTGTGACAAATACATATTTTTCTTGAGGTTCGCGAAATATTGTATTAGTTTGTTACAGAATAAAACATGGAACAAAGACTTTACCGGACAAGAGCTCGTGGCTAAATAATAATAGCCGTACGGGTCGATCTTCAAGGTTAAGCAACGCTTGCCGAGGTTGGTCTGTGGATTGGTGACTATCTTAACATACCGAGACTCCTCCGTGCCTCGGAAAGCACGTTAAGCCGTTGGTCCCGGCTGTCATTTGTAGATCTTTGGCAGTCGTTACGGATGACTATCCATGTCATGGAGTACCTACCGTGTTACCCAGTTAATGGGTTGTGGAGGTCTGGTAGGCAGCCGCTCCACGTAAAATACTGGTATTCCGCTGATTCCGGTTTGACTGGAAGCCGACCCCAATGTAGTTGGGAAAAGGCTAGGCAGATGATGAAAGACTTTACCGGACGAGTTATGTTTCTCAGAAGCGCGACATTTTGTATTGCTATTCTTTCGATAACTTCGTTGGTAGATACTTACTATAGTACTTAATGAAAACAATGTACCTAGGTTTGGAAAGATTTCTTTTAGTGAACAAAACACTTAAATAGTACGATAAACTGACAGACCGTTAAACCCACGCAAGTTTATTTACTGTTCTGTTCATTTCTTTCAAGACTAGTTGGCCTGGAGAAGCCGGTACAAAGTCAATTTCATAATAATTGAGAGAGAAGAAAAGAATAAATAATAATAGAAAAAGAAGAACAAAACAAAGAATTTTACTGGAAAACATAGAATCAGTCATTTTTATAGAATTTTCTTTGTTCACGAGAAGCTCTTGGCTTAATATTAAAAGCTATTCGGGTCGATATAGGTACAGCTTAAGCACTTCTAGGCGAGGTCGTTCTGTGGATTGGTAATCATCTTAACATACCGATATTCCTACGTTCTTCGGAAAGCACGTGAAGCTGTTGGTCCCGACTGTCATTTTTAGATCTTTGACTGTCGTTACGGTAGACAGAAGCCAAGAAATCTAGCCCAGGTCTCTAGGTGGTCTTGCCCAGGGGTATCTATCGCGTTACCCGGTAACTGGTAGTGAAAATCGGATAGGCAGTCCCACCATCTGCTGTAAACAGCAGTATTCAATTGGACAAGAAGTCGACCCCCAACCAAGTTGATAAAAGGCTAACCAGACGTAAATATCCTTTGCTCAGTAATCTTCTTACATGTAACCTCAATAGTAAAAATAAATATCCTTTGCTCAGTAATCTACCTACATGTAAATTGGACATTAAAAAAATATCTTTTGCTCAATAATCTACCTACCTACAAAACAAAACACTGACCTAATTCATCAGCATCTCCGCCTCGAGTGAAATGTACTACAGAGATATCCAAAGCTCTCGAGATAGTCCCGCCCGCTCATCTTTCAAACTTCTGCTCAATAACACTACTTAGCTACCGAGTCTATCGACCAACTCCTCTTTTTACACAAAGGCAACTTTCAAAGCAACTTAACTCGAAATTTTTAGTTTCGCGTAAAATTAATTAATTTGTAAACAAGTTGAAAATTGAAGTGAATATGTAAACTTGGAAGTCTGTTTTATTAGTTAGCGATAGACAACTTTGTGAAGTTTTAATCAGCGTAGTCGTAGTTACTCGGATCAGATAACGAGCCGTGTTTTTGTTTTACAAATATTGTTGAGTCTAACAAACAGCCAGTGGCTGTGCTTGTTTTGACTTCGAACGGAAAAGTTTGTTTAAAAATTAAATAAAGGCTTTACGGATTTTCGTAATTCGCTAATGATGATATAAAACCACTTTTGTTTACTGAACTAAAATAAAAGCTAACTTTTCGGTGAATACCGCCACGTTTAGGGTTGGGTAAACAGACTTACAGATCAAAAAAGTTAAATAAAATCTAGAAATTAATGTTCTTTTGAAAATGCGGTATGAGCAGAGCTCTAAAATTAGTTTTCATATAGAACTTCCAACGGCCTACCGCTAGTAAACAAAAGCAACAACTGAACAAGGAGTGTATGGTAGAATCTGTAAAATTTACCGTTGTGAAAACATCTAAGGTAGAAAAAATATCTACGTTCCAATTAGGTGCTTATTTTGTTATTCATGTAGTTTTCTAGCCTAATTTGAAATCAAACACTCGTTTGTTTAAAATCAATTTTCAATAAATTAGAGTGTTGTTATTTAATTTTTTTGTGGACCTACCACAGTGTAGTCTTTTTTACCATTGCTGAACATACAGTTTAAACAAATATCCATTTCACAGTAGGTACTTTTAATTAAATCTAAATATTCTACTTGTAAGAATTATTCGTTAGCTATCAGACCAATACATCCTCTCCTCCAGCTAATACGTGTCCGCACTAGGAATGGATTCATCATATTACTTCGAGCTGACTGGCTTGAAACTCATGGCTTACTGATTCCAAGTTCACATCCACCTGGATCACGCTTCAATAGCTTCAGCGTAGGTAATAACTTTGTATGTTATTGGAAACAGTTATTTTTGGAAGCCTTTTGAGTATGGTAAACTGACTGGAATGTTTCAACTTCCCTCTATATCGAACGGTAGACTTAACCGACAAAGGCAAATAGGCAGGACGTTTGCAACTGGGAAGAGCCCAGAATTCAAACAACATAGTGCACAACATAATTATAGAAGTGTTATCTTAGTGTAGCGGCATCAATGCCGCCACTTGAAAAACTAAGAAGCAAAATTTGTACGGCAACAAAAAGAACCGCAGCGCCATCTACGACGAACTAACAGTGAAATCCTGCATCGCGCAAGCAAAGTTCTCCGTGCGATTTAAACCCATACAACAGTCCGAACATCAACTATCGGGCAGTTTCCCACCAGACACAACAACCGTTTGGCCGGAGGATCCTCCCATTTCCAGTGGAGGTATGCGTGACTTTACTCTCTATTCCGCATACTTATTAAGTAAATTAGAGCAATCGAAATGTGGATGTACTACAGGTACAGGTGCCTTGTTCGCGAGGAATACAGACGTTATGTCATATCATTACCAGAAATAGAAGTTTTTTTTTTCCCTACTCCTCCGCTATTCTTATCTAATTTCGCTAACGGCCAGTCTCAATAACGTATCTACCTTTAACCAACTAACAAATTAGCTACCCACACTAGCTCAAACGTCATGTTTGAAAGGCAAACATGACGTTTCAAGCTACGTTATTGAAAACGACCTTAAGACAATGGAATCATGTCTCAGGAATCTGTTCAGCTTCACTGCCGCTTTTCTGGTGACTGCTACTTTTGATTTAGACAGTCAGGAGTTTTATTTATATATATTTATTTAAGAATTAAAGGTTAACCAACAGCTTATGTATACTGCATTTCTTATGAACACTAAATACAAGCATCAGACTTATACAGTCGCCAATAATAGGTAAACCAACATTCAAAGTGAGTTATAATACATATTTACAATATTAAAATTTTTAATATAACAAAATTACAATAAGTTATAAAATAAAACGATTAAAGGTAAAAACATTACCGTGTAACCGTGTAGCAAAGAATGCCTATATCTCAGTAAAGGGCCACTCGTATGAATGCCTTCATGATAACAAGGCAAACTGTCAATGTGAGTGTGTTGAGCGCGTAGCGAACTACAAGTACCTAGGACTAACAATCGATGAAAGATTTACTTGGGACGCACATGTAGACACTGTGTGTGGAAGACTTCGCTCAGTACTAGGGAAACTGAATAATTTAAAATATATAGTTAGTAAGCGAATACTGTACATCCTTTACCACGCACTCGCAGATGCAACAATAAATTACGGGTTGGCTGCTTATGGACTGACGTTTCCGGTACATTTAAATAAAATAAAAAAATTGCAAATTAGACTGTTAAAATTACTAACAAACAAGGCAACTAAAGACAACATTAATAAGGAGTACGAAAAATTATTTAAAATTTGTAAACTATTACCCATTCAGCAAAAAGTAAAGATAACTATAATCTTAGGACACCACAATAAAAACGAACACAATATTAAGAGAGTGTATAACCGGCAAACCCGTAAAGCGACGCAAAGAAACAAATATTTAGTTCCGAAAGTAAAGAATTATTTTGGTCAAAGGACGCAGCGATGGCTCATTCCGACATTATTAAATGAATTACCTACGCAAATTACAACTGAAGCAGTTCCTAGAAATGTCCTAAAAAATGTCCTGCGTAAGCATTATTTAGGTTTATGTCCTTAGCGTAAGAACCTATTTATGTAGTGACTGTAAGAGGCGGACGCGGGCCGACCGGTCTAGCATGCGCGCGCGCCGTGTTGTTGTTGTGGCCGCTCGAGCGGCCGTCGCGGCGTCTCGCTCGCGCTGGGTTGCTTGTCTCCCTCCGGCGAGGCGGGGTGCGGCGGCGGTCGGGACGATTGTGTGCTTGCGTGCGTTGCTCATGCTAGCCTGGTGGGCAAGGCGACCTGACCCCATTATTAGATTATTGGATATTTAGTGTGTGTACCCCTTTTTGTTAATGTTTGTGTTTTTGTTTCGACTTTGCGTATATGTACCCGTAGTATAGGGTAATAAGTACTTGTATATTATAAAACTGTATCCACGAGAACACTGCCGACAAACTGTACAGCAGTTTGGCAGATGAAATGTGTATTTTTTTCCATGTAACTTTCTTGAATAAATAAATAAATAAAAAAAAAAAAAAAATTACTAATTGAAGTGAATAACTTCAATTTGTAATGTTTAAATGTACAATCAGATCAAAACAATAATAACATTTATAAACGAAACAAAATAATCACTGTAATCAGAAAATAACGACATAAGAAATTAATAATCAAAACAACATTTATGTAACAATTAATTATTCCGTTGCTTTGCTGTGGTGAGAAGAGTGTGGCGGGTTTAACCAGTATGTTATGGGCGATGGCCCAATTTGGCAGTTAACGGCAGCTGCAGCTCGGAGAGCAGTTGATATTCCAAGGTCATCATCATCGTGATTTCTGCTGAAAAACGTCCCCCACGAACGTCGCCACATCGTCCCGGTCATATACTTCTAGCTGTTAGCGGACTTCAGTAACCCCCACAAGAGTTTCAGGTAATCTGTAAATGTTATGAGAGTTATATTTCTAATATTATTAATCAATTAAACCACTGTGACAGAAGCATATAAAAGACACAATCACGCGTTAAAGAAGAGTGAGATATAAGCATATTGACAAAATATTTATTTATAATTTCAATCATCAATCATATATATATTTCTTGTGTACGTGTGTATGTCACTGAACTCCTCCTAAACGGCTGGACCGATGTTGATGAAATTTTTTGTGTGTGTTTATGGGGATTTGAGAATGGTTTAAATTTACAATTGGACCCGGTAGGTGGCGCTGCAATCGATTTCTATAATTTTTCGTCCTACACAAAGCAAACGTTCGGACAGGACAACGTCTGTCGGGACCGCTAGTATTATTTAAAATTCCTCCATTACTGATTGACTGAGTACGCACAGCCGAAACTACTGGTGGTAGAAAGCTGATTTTTTTTTGCTACACTGCGTGGAGGAGCACTAAGAGAGGATTTCCCGAATCCTACGGGAATGGGAAAAAACGGGATACGCGCGTACGGGCAAAAGCAATATAATAAAATAATTGTGTGGAAATATTGGTTTCTTAATTATTTCTAGTTATTTCAAACAATGTTCAACAAGAGAATATCAGCATATAGTGTACTACTGTTCAACCTGTGTAACACACAGATTGAAGACTTACATGGACACAAAAAATTGGTTGTCTGTAAAGGCGGTTTACGGAAGATAGTTTAACGTGACAACGTCATAACAAAACATTGATGAAATGATCGTAACGTTACAATGAGTCATCCTTTTTCGTGCGTGCAGCCAGCGTTCATCGATTTATTAGACGTTGTCACGTCAAAATAAAACATGGAGATAAAGTACAAACATGCAGAATTGCGGACTACGGATTGAGGAAGCATAAACAGAGCAATCCGTCTCCATACATCATTGAAACGTAATAGTATTCCACCTGCACTTATGCTAGCCCGTGCATATTTTATCGAGCCCCTGCTCAAGCCAAATGCGTTCACTTAAACACGAGGAATTGAATCAGTGGTGGATGAAATTTGTGTTGATTTGAGACGGTTTAAGGTGTAGTTTAGTTCGCTATCTTGACTTTAACCGTTGAGGCTTGCGACTGTTGATGATGTACTTTGCAGTGGTCTGATAAATAAGCAGTATCTGTTTCATTGTTAAGTTATCAAAAGTTAGCTATATTCAGGAAGTATTCGTTTTTTGAAGTGAAAACTTCTTTGGGCGCGTTAGGCATGTTTGAGATGGGAAAAAACCATCTAACTCGCGACATTGTTACCGCAACCGACACCTCTGTGTATAACGTAGAGATAATAAATGTACTAGTAGTGGTACTATGGGACTGCAATTAAAAAAATACAGACTTAATTGTTTAAGTTTTCACTTCTGTCGGCACTCCCGGAGTGCCCCTTTTTTATGTAACCCTACAATTGTGTCCCACTCTCCCACTGCTGGGCAAAAAGCTTCCCTTTATCCTTCCAAACCTCTTTGCCTTGGGCGATCTCTGGCCAAGTTTGCACCTGAAACATGATGAAATCATCACTTCATGTAGTATATTTCAGGAATACTGCAACTATATTCGAACCAAGTACCTGTCTCTTGTCCAAATTTGTCAAAAAAGACATTAAGATATTGCCCTGTTATCGATTAATTTTAAGAGGTTTAATTTGTATTGTTTGATATTGTATTTGTATCCACGCTAGCACATTAGCGACAATGTTACAAAGATTATTTCCAACAGTCGTACACGGAGCAATAAATAACAGAATTAGCAACGTAACTCTTCCAAATCTCCTTTCCCCACCCACTTCCAAGCAACACAAGTACACAACTAACTTAACGTCGAAAGCACCTTCAGAATTCATAATTCCCCATAAAACTGAGTTTAAAGTTGAAATTAAAACAGAATTAAGCCGTCGTCGACGAGTTAGTTGCATTTGTAGCGGAGCATCCCGTCGCCGTCCTCATCGCGGTACCGCTGCACATTTACATAAAGCGCTGGCACCACTCCCGCTAGAATTACCATAAGCGCTTAATTATTTTGTTTATCTGACCACTAAACTGCTCTGACTTCTCTGAGAGACGTGGAACGGAGCCAGTGTGTTAATATCCAGCTGGATGCAGCGCTTTTTTCTCAATGTCCGCTTTGGCAGTAAAGTGGTATTTACTCTTTAATGTAAATATAGATAAAAGCAATTTATTTGATTAGTTGCACCTTAGGGTTAATGTGTGTGCACTGATAGTTATCTACTAACATCTGTGGTGTTCTATTTCATTAAAAAGCAAGTAAATACTGTTTGATAGTGCGCTATCTACACACTAATTGAATTCACGTCTAATCAAAATCAAAGCAACTTCAAAAAGGATATTCAGCAACGTTAGAAGTTAAGCTCTAGGCCCCGGACAGGGTGAAGAGCTTGCGCGAGCGCCAAGGTGGACACCGAACTATCAAACAAAAAACCGCTGTTTGCGTGACTATGGCGAGCGACTAGCGCGACGTGGCGGTCTCGGTACCGAGCGATAGTCTATAGTTTTAGCATGAGGAAACATGTGTAGCCTCTACTTTCTGCTACACTAGACTACAACTAGCAATGAACTGAGACCACCTTAGGCTCTTATCTCACCACCGACGATCAGCGAGTAGCGAGTAAAGCTAGAAACTGGATACGAGTTGGCGAGCAGCGAGCAGCGAGTGTGTAGTTCCGATGGTTATATCGCCCGGCCATAAGCGAGTACTCTTGTGCGACGGGCTATTACTCGCACCACTCGCTCCGGCGTGCGGCGCACTATAGTTAGAAATTAACTCTGGTTGGTCGCTCGGTGGGAGTTCTGCCTTCTGACTGCCAAGCGAACATCGCTTATTTTTGATTTCTCTTGTCGCTGAGACAAACAAGTGGTATGAAAGTTCTCGCCGGCAGTGTGAACAGCCAGCTATCGACTGCAAATGTATGAGTCTCTTTTACTCACACGGAATCTATATCTTTTGTTCATTTCTTCAGCGAGAAAATAGTCGATAGCAGCTGCTTCCTCGTCGGCGGCGGGACAAGTGCCATATCGCGCCCTATCTGGAAATGACCATAAATTCAACCTACAGTTGGTTAAACAGCAAGTTATTTCGGTCTCCCATTGATAACCGCAACGAAAGTCCCGGTTGCAGTATTGCCATATAACAAATACTTCACGGACAGTCATTAAGCGAATTCTGCTAACAGTTCAACATTCGTATTTTAATTACCCTTTAATGTCACTAAACTACACGCCAAACTTCGTATTTAAATTAATAAAACCTAACAACAGTTCTAACTGGGAATTTCCGCTATGCATACTGATGTGGATTACATTAAACTACGTTTCACGGAGGCTGCATTAGTAGCAGTAATTAAAACAGAAATATAAATTAAGTTTGTGTGAAAAACATTGTAGCGTTTTTTGTTACAGTTCGATTTTTTAGAACGACCAATGTAGCATTCAAATAGTCTGGCCCTTTATAACATATTTTTAAGTGAAGCCAATCTTAGGCTATATACTGGCATAAAAAATACCGCAAACTTTAGGCATGTAACCAATTTTCAAACACGCTTAGCTGCAGTGATTAGAACAATGAAAATTAAAAATCGAAATTGTGTTTATATAACATAATTAGGCTGCTTATTGCGTTGATTTGAAGTCCTCCACTATGTCAGATTGGTGTCTTTCATAGTAAAAATAAACTTCGAAAACATATTTCTTACTTTATCAGCACAGCACCAAAAGCATTTTCAATGAATACCCGATTGGTTACCTGCTAAAGGTAAACGAAGTAGAGAAATTAAACACGTAATTCCAAAGAACTTGACGTGGGTACAGTAATTAAGTTTGCTGAGTCCACGCTGGACTCAGGTCAGCCTTAGAGGAGACAGTTAATAAGATATATTCGTATGTACACCACTAACTATTACGATTTGTCGTTCTCTATACGCTTTGTACATAGCATACGCATATTTACCACGCGTCTGGCTAAAAGTGTAATAACTACAAAGTGTGACTGAAATAACGTAATTCATGAAAATCATTATAAACATCTTTTTCTAAAGAAAGAAAGAAAGAAAATTAGTTTATTCTGCCGGAAAAAACTCACAGAAACACTTAAAAATAAAAAACTTATCAACTACAATTATAACAAAAATGAATTTGAAGAAAACGCATCACGCATCACGCCCATGTCAGGACCGGACATTATTTAAAACGAGTCTCTGGTCACACCACAGACAAAGCAGAACACAGTTCAGCAGTTGTCTATGGCATGACGCCCGGATGACTGACAGTGACAACATGGAAACAACAACAATAATAAACATTTTGAAAATGAAAGTAATGTAGAAAATATACATAAATTCAAGTTGTGCATCGTATCCGATCCATCGGATCTGTAAAGGGCTAACCCTAAGATAACTAGCACAAAAGCATGCAAGATATTAGCATGCCAGTGCGCAATCACCACTTCACATGAGTGATTGTCACACTGGCATGCAAGTCACAGGTACTTGTAGAACAGTAGGGATACTAAACTCTTTGTTGATTATAAATGTAAACTAGATGCAGAAGAGTCGTAGGTGTGTAAACTTGTTCCAGAATAAAATCTGAAACTATGAGAAGTATCTATAGGTATATTAGATTGAGCTGTTCATAGATTGAAGCCTTAAGTAGAGCGTTATCCAGACATTAATATCAATGTATAAATGTCTCAATTTATTTCTTTCTTTCTTGCTTCTATTCCTCCTCATTTATTAGTCAGCGTACTATTTCATGTATAGAATACAAATTATCAGTAAGGATAAAGATCTATTGTATGATTTTTTTATTATTCACAAAAAATAAACGGCAACGGATGCCAGTCAGGAAGTTAATATTGAATTCGGACGTTGATCTTTTTGTGGTTATAAATCACTTACTCTTTTTTGCTTTCATTGAGGAAAATGCCCACACAGCCTTAGGCTGGAAAAAACATACTATATTTTTCTTTCCATTGTAAACGATGGTGACGCAGAAAAGATGTTAAAATAAATAAAAACTGAAGTACTTTTACGGAATATTGGCGGCAATTGGAGCCAACTATCGGTCCGGTATGTGACGTGGTTGTCTGCCAAACCCCACCATGTTAACCGGCATAAAAGATAATTATCGGTAATTTTAAACGGTACTGGGATATTAAACTGCCGTAGGTATGAACCTTTTTCTGGTGGTGTATTGTATATCGGGCTGGTGTCGTGACTCCCCTTCAAAGCGTGTATTCGTATATCGCGTAGAATGAAACTAATAAATATACTCCGGACGTATATGGAACGTCGATGTACTGGATTATGACACGCACCGTAAGATTGTAATAAATCTTTATTTGACTATAAAGTTACGGTATATTGTGAATAGATAATTTGAAATACAATGAGTCCCTTTCAATATTTTCCAATATATCAGTTTTTATTGAAGAAGAAAGAGTAAACTTGTGTTTGCAATAACCCGGTGATATCAACATGAAGTGGGATTTGATATTGCTGATACTTGACACTGAAGTAAAATAGCCTCAGGACAATCTTTAACTAATGAAAATCTCGAAAAATAGTGTATTTTCTCTGTAAAACAAAATAAACGAGAAGAAGTCCACAATTCCCAAAGTAACCATAACATTAATTCTGAACATCTGTTCCAGTAGCGTTTGTACCACAAAATTCAAGTTTCTCATTCTACTAGAATTTACAAAACACACATTCATCTGTTATTCATGGGACACGATAAAGATAGACTGCGCTTTAAATCATTTTTAGTGTGCCTTATCTCATAAACGGGAACCATTTTAGGATTGCTTATCTTGCCGCGAGATTTTCCTTGTTACCGCCACCTCTGTTTATAAAACTATGTCGTTGCGACATTCTGAATGTTATTGGCGGACGGGTTCTGCAGTAATTTTGATGTAGTTGTTTCATTTCACTGATATGCTGGACTAACGGCCAGTTTCAATAACGTATCTATCTTTAGCTACCAACAGTAGCTGAAACGTCATTTTTATTTTATTTATTTATTTATCAACATACATCTACCATTACAGATAAACCAATGCGGTAAATTCGCCTTAATTTATACTTAATTGTTACTTATAACTAATACCTATAACTAATTACAAACAAGGTAGCAAAAAATCGTTTGAATGGCAAATAAACATGGCGTTTCAGCTACTGTTGGTAGCTAATTTGACAGTTGGTCAAAGGTCCTTTACACTACTACCTCATCCGTGAGTTAGCAATGATGTGATCGACGATGTCGCATACTTGCTTATAAGTAACCTATTTTAGTCAAGACTCAGAATGCAAGGATGTATTTTAGTATCCAGATACAGAGACACTGGCTGGGAACTTCACTCCTTAGGATAGATCGATCAATAGCGAAAACCTTTCAACAACCTGTACACAGTGAATTAATGAGTTTAAACGATTTACGTATGTGCAAAAGTGATGAGAAATATTCAAAGTTTTTAGTAAAAAGAAAAAAAAAATTAAAAAATGTTTATTCACAGTAATACATTTCTAACAATGTAATTATTACCTCTGCCAAACTGCAATGCAGGTTGTTGGCAGATGTAGCTCCTTTTCTTTAGCACACATGTAAACAAATACACAAAAAAGTACAAGTTTTTTTATATATAATATTTAATGATTAATATTCTCAACATCGGTGTTTACGCATGTAAACAGATGCACACAAAAGTACAAGTTTTTTTTAAAATATTATCAACATCACGGCTTTGACAAAACACATTGAAGAGGTACTTATGTATTTTATTTTTAAAAGACGCTCGTGTGACACAACTGTTTATATCTACTGGAAGGTTATTAAAAATAGTTGGAACTAAAAACTTTCTACATCTTCGAAATAAAATAAATAACAAACTATTTTCACAAAGCAACAGCGGTTGATCTTGTAATCTTCAAGTACTACTATATCCGACAGATTTACGAGTTTACCTACCAACATTTAAATAAAAACAAGCTGGTCCAGTGTCCAGTAAAACCATGCTCATTAAATGTCAGTAAGAGCCGAGTTAATTACACCGCACTCCATAGAAGTACTCGAAATGAAATGAAGAACGCTCCGACAAAAACTCCGAAGCGAAACGCATTTGGATTAAAACTTTTTAAATTAGGCTGTCAACATTTTCACCAACTTCTGTACATACTATAGGTATCTACTCCTGTTTTATTTATTCGAAAATAACTTCCCGAAAAAGGCCTTTGAATTGACACGAAATACGTCTGCAAACGGTGCCTACGATATTACTCATTCATTTAATGATTCTCATTTTAGCCATACTACTATGATAAATGCGAAAATAAGCTAGCGTTTTACAATCGTAGAATCTCTTAAAAATTTTAAAGAGTAATCCTGATCTCATCCTCAGGCGCCATATTGGGACGATGTTCAACAACTCTCTCGGTTTCTTTCTTTTAATCTTGGTGATTGTTTGTATAACTTAGAACACCTAAATTAATTTTACATGACTGTAGCTATCTTATGCAAACAATGTATGGCGACGAGGCAATGACCTTTCCTATAGGTACATATTAGGTACAATACATAGTTTACATAGAGCACGAATAGATATATTCGCCCGAGACTTTGTATGAAGTAGGAGCCTCATAGAAAATATGTACCTATAAACAATATACGACCATTTTATAGTTCCACTAGCTGATCCACGCATATTCGTCTGCGTCACATTTTTCATGAATGCTCGGCTCCTATTGGTCGTAGCGTGATGGTATATAGCCTATAGCCTCAATAATTAGGCCTCCCAACACTAAAAGATCTTTTCAATTCGAACAAATAGTCAAGAATAACTGATTGAGTGGTAAATTATCAGTAAAATTGTCAACCGCTGAGAGTAGGAAATAATTATAGCTATTAAAAAATAGAGGTTGGTGGTAGATGGGTGTATGTATCTTGTGTATGTAATGTAGGGTTGTATGTATTTTTAATGCTGCCTCATAGAAAAAAAAACAATGTCAAAAAAAAAAATTGGGTTTTATCGCTTAGGGGATGAAATATAGTTTACGTCCTATTCTCAGACCTACTGAGTATACACACAAAATTTCATAAGAATCGGTCAAGCCGTTTCGGAGGAGTTTTGTTACAAACACTGTGACACGAGTATTTTATATATAAGAAATTAAGATCGCTACGTTTCGTTCGGTTATTCTATTAAGAAATCTTCATTTGTTTTTTTTTTATCAGCATGGTATTTTACCTAGTCGTTGAATCGTAATAATCAGTGATCGGAATAGGTAATGCAATTTAGGGTGAATGACCTTAAACGTATTATTAATATGGATTTCACCGGAAAATAGCAAACTCCGTAAGATTATAAAATAACTTGAGAGATTGTAAACTCTCGATAAAATGTCACCTGAACATTTGGAATACTATTTTACGCATCAAAATTTGATAGTCTATAATTTCGCGAAGTCAATCCGAGAAATTGTGGATTATAATAAAATAAACAATATAAAAAACTAAAATAAATCATCAAATTCGTCAATTCGTCCTCAACGCTGTCAGCTGGTAATGGGCCCAAGAGACTGGCGGCATTGCCACGTTGAATGGCAATACTTAGCCTCTGGCCAAAGTAAAAGCAAGCTCTTGGGTCACGGGAAGTATCTACCAGCCGTTTCGTGTTTTTATTTGTTAATATTAATTTTTATGTTCTAAAACATTTTAGACTTTGACAAAAGGATGTTCTAAAACGATGTTCTACTACTGTATAAAATAGTTAGGTACACATTAAATAAACTGAGCTTTTCTTAGCACGCCAAGCCATCATCGCGGTTGCTTTCAAGCAAGCTCGGAAAAATGATCCAATTTAAAACACCAGTTGTAAAGACGTCCTTAGGGTGTACTTACATTGACCGCGGCGGAGCAGAGACGGTTTTAAAATTGCCACCTCCGCACCCCATTGGCTTAGCCGGCAAAACTGATGTTTTGATGCTGTAAGCGTATAAGTTTCAGAAGCTTTGGCATCTTTTTTTTATTTGAGATGAGTTTGCTCTTGACTCTAGTCTAGGTCATAGATGCCAGAGACAGAGACGATGGAGCGAGCTTATCCAGAAGGAGCCATCTATTGAAGTTTCGTTTTTTTTGTTTTGAGTTCACCTTTACGAAATGTATACTTACGATTTATTGATTTAGGAGGTAGAAACGTGAAACTGTGTTACTGGCCGATTTTAATTATCATCATTCATATCAGTATTCCGGCTATACAATACCAAAAGCTACTAAATGGGAAGATAATTTTGGCACACTAGCGTCGTAGTCAGCCTGATAAATCAAACCGATTACACGCAGGTCAATGTGTTAACACCCTAACACTTAAGATATCATAAGTCTCCCCGTCTTGTTTGCAACTTGCATTTTTCCATTGTCAAACAGCAAAAAGCTTGCAAAACATCTCTTACACTAGTTAATATTAAAGAAGGTAACTGGTATTTCAACGTAAATAAAATGAACTGAGATTCTTGTAAATAAATTGTGAACTAAAAACCTAACAAAGGTTTATGATATTTTTTGCATATTTAAATGAGAATAAAACGGAAATGTTGGAAAAGGTTGTTTAAGTTACAAAGTACGTAAAACTTACTATTTGAAAACCTGGTACCTGCCTACATAATTGAAAGGTCAGCCCGTCAAGCCGACAGACTCGGGTATGAATAGGAGATTCAATTAAAAAAGCCTTAAAGCACTGTTGAACTTATAACAATATAATTCTCTGCAATTGTTAGACTAACGAGTCAACATTTGTTTCGAAGTTGAAATTAATTTGTTTTGCGGGTGCGTGGGCCCTCCGTGAATTATAAAGACACAAAGAAACGTGATATGGGTGTTTTAATGGGCAGTACAAAGGATTGCCCTCGTATGTGCAAATTACCGGCGTTCGCTAATTAGCCACATTGCTAGACAATGTTACTAATTTTACACCTATTTGAATACTTTTCTATCTATATAATATTGTACAGAGATATGGTCGACGCCAGATAAATTTGCATTAACGGTCATTGCACTTTCCTTAATATCTCGTCGTACCTGGACAATAATACGAGCACGATTGAAGTCAATTCAGCTACTACCTATTACTATATATACACTTAAACAAAAACTAAAAATAGTCTTTATTACTTCTTTTTAATTTTCTTCTTGTAGGTTCTTGTTTTGTCTGTAGGTATTAATTGGGGGCAGTATTTTAATCGTTAAAACAAATATTTTTTAATGAAGCGTGGAGTCTTCACTTTTTTTAGGAATAGTTGATAAAATAGGTCCTTGCTTACATTGGGGCAAATAGACTAGTTAGAAAAGTAGATTAGAAAAGTAAAAAAATTGTATATTGATTGATATTTCTTAATCTCCTTATTCTAATATACCTGTAATTATCACATTACCTACACTCTGTTAATGTTAATGCGTATAAAATATGACTTCAAATGAACAGTCATTAAAAATCCATTCAGATTCGAGCTTATATTTTACATGAATTGTATTCAAAATAAAAGCGGATTTTTTTAAGCGGACTGACTTTATTTTACTGTCACAACGAAGATTTTTTCGAGGGTGAAAAATGCTCTCAATCATTTAATAATGAGTATTCTGAACGCAAATGAAGGGCTTACAAACATAAAGGGGGAGTACTAAAACTCAAAAATTAAGTTTATTGGTAACAGCTAAAGAATACAAGAGGATTCTATATTTTTAAAAATCGTTCGCTACAGGTGCAAACTGTCAAAACACCTCTAATTTGTAATAAAAACACGAAATGCGAAAATTTGCCTTCTACGTACGTATAAATTTAGTTAACCATTGATTCAAAAAGCAGAAAACACCTGTAAAAGAGCGTACTGACTGGTGTTACGGTGCGTAATATAACATGTTAAAAAGCAAGCATTCGTGCAGTCAGTTCATGGACACAAGCACGAACATGATGCGTACGTGTTTTGTTTTATACGGATTTTAGGATACGGCGTAACATAACATGCTCTCTGCGAATGTTACAGTACGGCCCGTAATACCGGTCAGTACCCAGCTTTCTATTCGAAGGGACGGGAGGAGTACCCTAAAGTACACCAACATTTATGTTTAAAGTCTCATGTATAGGGGACGAGCTTATTGCCATAAAAGTACTCTTCCAAAAACTACCCAAGTCGCTTCAAGTGTTCCTATAAAATTTTAAAAGTTCTCTCTATTTCTCCAGGATCCCATCATCAGATCCTGACTTGATTATCATGGGACCACCTAGGAAGACCACCTTTCAAACAAAAAAGAAATCCAAATAGGTCCAGCCATCTTTAAGTAATCGGGTAACATACATAAAAAAAAGGTTCCGACGAATTGAGAAACTCCTCCTTTTTTTGAAGTCGGTTAAAACTAGTCCGAATCTAGACTCAGAGCTACTATTTGACAAATTCTAGATAGAGAAACCTATCACAACACTATCTGAGCTCTGACCGAACGTTAAAACATTATTATTTTCTATATATCCTTCTAATATTATAAAAGCGAAAGTTTGTAAGTATGGATGGATGGATGGATGTTTGTTACTCTTTCACGTAAAAACTACTGAATGGATTTTGATGATATTTAGCACAGTGGTAGATTATAGCCTGCAATAACACATAAGATACTTTTTTATCCCGGGAATATGTTCCCTTGGGATAATTTTCAACAATCGCGCGGGCAGAGCCGCGGGCGGCAACTAGTATTTTATAATTCTTTGCACGAAATTCATCAACAGTCATTGAGTTAATTCGCGTAGAAGAGACAAGCTATTAATAGTTATTCAACAAAACAGGCAATTAGGATAAGTGCTGTGAGAAACACAATGATTTTTAGTGATTTGTGTGGGCCGAGAAACAGTAAGTAAATCATTTTATTTCTGCTTGCGTAGTCCTCCAATCCAACGAAGGTTCCCAGCCCACGCGATAAAAATCACCTACCTAGCCTTACTCAATCCCTCTCAGAACAAAGATTTACATTCAGGTATAGTTTATTCTACAAAATAGTCTTCCGTACCGGATCCCTAAATAGTTGGGCAGCTTGGGCACCCCTGCTCGGATGAAATCATTCCACGTACCCTCATCAATCAACTCCAGCGAAACGAAAGATCATAATTTATACAAGAGTTCCTCTATTCATGGATCCATGTGTTTTTCTTCTTCGTATTTACCTGATGCAAATTTCCATTGTAATGTAAGCAGCAGAAATTTAATTAACTTTCACTTCAAAGCCCTGTTAAAGGTCAATGAGCGCTCGAGGATTCACCGTTTTGTGTAAAAAGGGCCAACTCCAAAGTCATTTCCGACCCGACTTGAGCATTTTATGGCAACATTCTGCTCTTTATTATGACGTTAAATTGCTTAATTGAAGGATATATTAATTTAACTGAAGGAGGATTCTATTATTCTAGCTTCGACATGCAAATTGAAGTGTGCGTGTGTTTCCTGCCGCCGCTAGGGACCAGTCAGTCGTTATTACCGGCAACTTAAAACTATGCTAATTTTACGAGGTCGAAATTGAATAAAGTTATGGTGAAATCTCAGTAAAAAAAATCCTTTAGCCTCCATATTCGCAAGGATTATAAGATATTAAAATATTCAAGCATCGCAGGAAGATTTATTTATCAAGTATTATGTAGGCAGAAGGTTCCACGCATCAAGTCATACGCTCCATATATTGAGGTTTTCACAAACATTTTATGTTAATCACGGCTGGTCGGGATCCACAAAAAATGTCCCCACGACACTCATGTCGGCCAAGAGAACTGTGTCCGCTATTCACATGCAAATTGAAGTGAAGGACCGATTTTTTGTCGAATAGACATTGTCCGAGTCAGGATTAAAGTGGATTACAGTACGTAGAGGTAGATAACAAAAAGATAGGGACATAAATCGTGGAGCACTTTTACGGCATTTATAAAAGAGTAATAAAAAGCTTTAGCACTTTTCAAGATAATCATAAAACATAACAATGATAAACCCTTTCGTGGCCTTACGAAGAATTACGCGATTAAAAAATGATATAACTCATGAATATTGCGGGATGATTTTTCATAATAAATGCGCTTCGTCGGATGTTTCGGATCCGCTTTGCTTTAGCCTAATAGCAGACACAAGACTGTGTTGTTGAGATTATGTACTGCCGAGTTATTCATTTTATGTGTGGTGAAGCTGAGTGATCTTCGCTCTTAAACATATATTTAAGTTTGGACTTAATATATACAAAGAACATACATGTGATACAGGACAAATCCGATACCTTCAGTGACCTTAGATCCAATAATCTAAAATTATAAATTCAAGTGTAACAAAAACACAATTTCATTCAGTGATTTACAATTCAAAGGTTAATAATGAGATGTGTGACGTAGGTATATAAATCAGTCCTCTTTTACTCCCTTCTAAAACATCAAAATAGAAGGGATTACTAAAATCCACGACTACAAAATTCAGTGTTCACTGACGATGTGGCTACCGTCATCAGCTTGTGGTATTAGAGCTGCCAACTTTAGATAATAATTTTGCCACCTGTCAGTCCCTTGTCAGCTGAAACCATTTCGAAAAGCTAGATTTTACTCTTATTTTCACTTTCAATGTTTCACAACCCTTTATTGAATCTACCAATCAGTAAATAGCTAGTCGGTCTTCGGCCAAATAATCAGCACTGCCATTCAACGCCGCAATTCTTTTTTTTTTATGATGAGATGGGATCGCTCTTGACTCTAGTCTAGGTCAGAGACGACTGAGACAAAGTCGAAAAAGAAAGAAATATTGAAGAGATTGTATACGTTCGGAAACACAGACACAGGCAGAAAGTTCCAATCTTTTGCTATGCGCATTATAAAAGACGTTTGGAAACGCTTAGCGCGAATTGGTGGAAAACTTTTCCATTTGCGATGTGGATGTTTTTTTTCCCAGTGAGTTATTTTTATACACATTTGTACATAATTACTACGTATCTGATACTTCCATAAGCTTAGCTATTCTATAAAATCTAAAAGTAATGTTTAAAAAAAAATAATATCATAAAAAATGTAATTCACTTTGAATTTCATTAAAACTGTTGGCTGTTCGCATCAAAGTTTGTAATACAAAAATATTCTAACAATAGTTCATTGCATGCAACGGAACGTGCAACAAAAGGACGGACTTCACAATTTTTAATATAGTTGTAGGGATTCGAGCAGAAAATTTCCGCAAAGTTACAGAGAATCCTTCGTTGAACAATATCTACATTTGTAGTCAAAGTTGAACTATTTCATATTAGAGTAACGTAACTTTAAGCTTTCCTCAGTACAAAGAAAATTCAACTTAGGTATGTAGAAATTCTTTTCTAGAATCTAAATAATATCTAGATATAACGTGACAAAAGAAATGGTAGAGCTAAAGAAATTCGCATAAAATTTTCTTCTCATAATATATGAGTTTTTTCATTTTATTTTTCATTGTGAATCTACTGCTTAAAATAGAATCTTACCCACTTATTCAATGTCAGAAAATTGTTTCATTATCAAAACACCAAAAATAGGTGTATTCTTCTTTTAAGAATATTGGAAATTCTATTTGTTCTGTCGTTACGAGTACCGGCAGTTAAGGCAGGCCTATATCCAGAAGTGGACTTACTTTGGCTGTAATAATGTTGACAATTTACTTAGTATACTTTACCTACACCCGTAGCATAATTCTTACAAATATGCATCTAAGTTAGCACCTGAGGCCTAGCGTTAAGCTGAGAGTACACAAGCGGGCTCGGATCCGAAGGACGCCACTAGCGAGCTGTTTGTCCCGGACAAATACTATGCATCCCTCGCTTTACGCACATGGGACGGATTGTGAGCAAATAGCTATCGGGAAGGGACATTTGTGGATGTAAGCATGTTTATAGATATCTTGCAAGATGTCATGATGTTTTTAGGGTTCCGAACCTCTATGTTATGGAAAAACGGAACTCTTATAGGATTACTTGGTTGTATGTCTGTCTATCACAGCCGATTTTCTCCGAACCTCCTGGACCGATTCATTAAAAATTTGGTACACATTATATAATCATCTGTGTCCCAAACACGGACAAATATCGAAATAAATAAATTTAAAAAATGGGTCACTTTTAACTGTACTGTGTGACATATCAAAAAAATAATGTGGGGCACCGTTTAAAAATAATAATAACTTTACTCCTGCAGAAGAAACTGGGCCTAACTAGAAGAAGACCCAATTGTGTGGAAAAGAGTGGGACAATATATAGTAGAAAGATCTCGTTAGATTTTTTTTCTGTTCCACGTAAAGTAAAAATAAAACTAAAATATGGCGTCATAAAACTCATCGGCGTCGCTGTCGACTGGAAGTGAGTGAGTGAAGGTGTTTTTCTGTTTGCGTCATAATATAAAGCGAATACCTACATTTTGTTGATTTGTCTTAATTGAGTACTTTGTAAAAACAGCTATTGACGTGACAACGTCTAATAAATCGATGAACGCCGGCTGCACGCACGAAAAAGGATGACTTATTGTAACGTTACGCTCATTGTCCCGTTACGATCATTTCATCGATGTTTTGTTACGACGTTATCACGTTAAACTATCGCCCGTAAACCGACCTTACAGACAACCTGACTTTTTGTCATAATTATGATGAAAAAATTAGGGAAAGAAAAATAATTAATAAATTACGGCAACCACAGTAAAATAATTCAAATATAATTACCGTCTGCCTTGTTTTCTACCTGATAAAAACAAAGCAAAAGAATGAATCAACTGTCCGAAGAATATAAAAGTCAACTGAGAGAAACGGCCCGTTCTGGTCCTTAAGTCGAAAACATTTCTTTTGTTTTCACTCATCCTGTTAGCGAAAACAAAAATTAAACAGACATCTGAGACAAAAGAAAATATGCAGCTACCAATCCGAAACATACCTCCGGATCTTTATCATCTTTGTACAGTACAAGCATAAAATTACATACAATTTTCTCGGAGAACGAATATTTCTTATGCTGAATGTCACATGTCTTCAAAATTGTGAGTAGGTACTTTTCAGTTTCTTTACCATATTTTTGAAGTGAAAACTTCTTTAAGCGCGATGAGCACTTTTTGGGTGAACAAAAATCATGGAACTCGCGTCATCGTCACCGAACGCTTTAGCTTTTGCTTAGTTTTTACTTCTATCGGCAGTCCCCAAAGACTGCCCCGCATGTTTTGTTTCGTAACTTTCTGGCTCTCAAAATAGAGACCAATAATTAATTATTTAACAATAACAACAATAATTATTAACGGTTGGGTAAAAAATAATTTGCACAAAATGAAGTGTATGTCTAAGTTTAAACCTCTTCGTTATTTTAATTCAGAACGAAACCCAGCAGCTACAGCACCTAAGAGTTACTAGGTACCTACGTATTATTCAAACAATGAACTTTTAATAAAAGTGCATAATAAAAAAATCTACTGCGCAACACGTCATAACAAGAAAATCACGTTCGAATTACGCCTATCCTGCACACGTTTATGCCCCCAACTGTACGTACCTACATAATTAACTTTCAACTAAAAAAAGGGCATCCACTCTGCACAATACACGCCTATACGTAGTAATATAACTCATGAAATTAAATGCATGCGTTGACTTTTACGGTCCCGGTGGGGCCGGAAAGTCATTCCGCTTATCCGGTTCCGCCAACCACTTCATTTGGGAGGCTTCCGCTCCTCTAGGTGTTTTTTCGGTAAGCTGAATTTTGATAGAGGATTACAGTCGACCTTTTTTGTTTTTTTTTTTATTTGAAGATAAAGAAACAATACAATCGTTGATGGTGAGTTTCTTTTAAGAGATTTGTGGGTGTATAAGAATGAGTGACATGTTTTCACGGCTTTAAAAGGTTGTTTATTATAACGAGTGTAATACGTATTTAATTTTATATTCTGATTAAAGGTAGGTACAGACTGCTACATCATTGGGTTACTTTTCACGCTTTTCTAAGTCATTTTCGTGAGTGATAGATGCCCAATATCAACAGCTATGTGCCAACACGATAAGGCAAACGAAATATCAGCCAAGACAGTTTTGTTTTCCATGCACTTATGGTTTTTGGCACCAATATTACAACTGCTTCGTAAAATATCCTAAAAAGTGGTGTTATTAGCATTTGACATGCTTTAAAGGGGACGATCCTTTAGAGCATGTCTTTTTTTTTTTCAAAATAATTTAATAAAGTTAAGAATGACTTTTTGACGTCAACATTTACAGTTTGCTCCCAAAGGATCCATCTAAAATGCTAGACAGAACACCCAAAATTCATTTAACGCGAAAGAAATAAATAAAAATTTAACTGAATATTTTTTCAAAGGTATCTGTCGAAACCGGTACCATAGATACCCACAATCTTCCCCGAATCACCGTCAAGCGACAGCTACTTTCGACGGCTCAGTTCGCATCTTGCATAATTAAACGAAAACTTTAATTCGCCTCGCGTAGAATTTCGCTAAGCAAAGCAAAACTCAAACATGGACAAAATAAATTTAAATGAAAGTTAAATAGCCACTAATTAAACGAGCTGTCGTACTTCAGACGTTCCACAGGGATTTATCTGGGACTGATGTACACATGGCGAAGGAGTTAGGTGTATAGGAAAAAAAAATCATGTAACTACCTATGTAGGTCATTGTAGATATGCTAGTGTTTGACTATAGTCTATTGACTGATTGATTTTCTGGACGCGCATTGCCAATCAGTGGTATTGAAAAGTATGTATCTATGTAGTTATAGACGCTGTACAATCCATAATTGGCATTGGCGTTCCTTAACTTCATTTGAGGCTTGAAAAGTTTCACTGTCATGCAGAAACATATCTACAGAAGCTAGTGGTATACCACAAATAAAGAAATAATAAGCAATTGATTTGACTTCTCCGAAATAACCATTTTATTGCATTATGCTACGTGCATTGTTCTACCTGCACACCTATCGCTTTTGTCACTGTACCAAGCCACTGTACCAAGAATCAAGTATGCATGTTTTTCCGTCCCGTCATACAGATTGGAGTGTTATTTTTCCCAATGGATAGCTGGATGGAATGGATTGATGGCTAGCAGATATTCTAGCTAACTGATTCCAACAATTTCGATGACAAACCAAATCAGTTGTTGTCACAGATATCGACAAAAAATACAAGAGAACTATTTTGTACTAAGATCCTTATGCATAATTTCTAAACATTTGATTAGTTTAAATCCTGATTAGTAGATTTTAATCACTTATTTTTGAAGAGAATTTGAATTAAAACTAACCATATTTATGGTCGGATCCTTTACAAATAAGGCCGTAAATTAACGATCAGTGCTCAAGTCTAGTCGATCGAACTATAGTGTTTAGAATTAGATTATGAGAAAAAAGAATTACGTAATCAAGGGAGGAGATGCTACTGAAAGGGCCGGAAGTCCCTACAGTAAATATACCTGAAAATAGCCAACGATCTTCCGGAGCTCTAAAAACATCGCCTAAATTTAAGTCAATAAATACCTGTAGGTATATATTATAGAATATAACTTTTGGCAACCAAATCAAAGAAAAATTTAATTTAAACTTACTCCTGTAAAAACGCGTTCTCAAAAATAGGTAGATAAAAGACACCCGGCAGGAATAATTAAATTGCTTTCACAATTATGTTTGAACTAGAAAGTAAAATTATTTTGTCAAATATTACTATAATTTGCCAGTTTGTTTGTTATTTAAAGCGGAACCCTTTTAATTATTATCTCCAGAAAATAATTAATCTGAGTATTGTTTTAGAAATAATATTTACCTACAAAAGAGATAAAGGCTGTCAAAAACTTAGATGTCTTTTATCAATTTTGTTTCTGAGTAAATTAAAAGAAGTATCTATTTTCTACCATTACTTTGTCGAAATCATCGGCATTTTCGGAACTCTTATAGTATCTCTCGTGTGTCTGTCTGTCCGTCTGTCACGGCCAATTTTCTCCGGATTTACTGGTCTTTTTCAATTAAAATTTGGTACCCAGCTTAACTTCTGTGATCTTAACAAGGACGCGTTAGTACATTTTGAGTAGGGAGTCACTTTTAGGGGACTTATTAGAGAACTAATAATAGTCATCATCTTCCTGCCCTTATCCCCCATGTTACTTGGGGTCGGCGCAACACTTTTTTTCTTCCATTCTGTCCTGTCAACCGTCACGCTATCACTAACTCCCTTTTCTTTCATATCACTCCTAACACAATCCATCCATCTTTTCTTTGGCCTCCCTCTCCCTGTCTATCCATCCACATTTATATTCATAACTCCTTTAGTTACGTGCATTTCATCCCTCCTCTTCACATGACCATACCAAGATAAACGGTTCCCTTTTCACTTTTCCGCTACTGGCGCCAGTTTTAAGCTACCTCTAATGAACTCATTCCCCACTTTATCCATTCTCGATATTACACATCCATCTCAACATTCTTATCTCCGCTACATACAATCTTTTCTCATCCGTCTTTTTTACAGCCCAAAGTATTTCCAACTTTACCGTCTGTTATGTCAAATGAAATTGAAGAATAATGTGAGGATTAACAAATTATTTTCGAGATTAGAAAGGTTTAGGTAGTTAAATAAAGGTAAACAATCTTGATGTGTCTTTTTAACGTTTTTTATTTAACTCAGTTTATCAATTAAATGCATCTTAAAACCAATGTAAATACTAAATCAATTGAACCATTGGTTTAAGCAGTACCTACTGCTTTAGTTCAGTTTATTTGTTAATTATGTGTTTGTGTTAAAAAAACTCATCGAGATTGTTTACCTTTATTTAACTACCTAAACCTCTCCAGTATAATTCCTAATTTTTCTCATCTGTCAAGTTCCATTCTGTTTTTCGAGACAACATACACGAATTGTGAAGCCTTACAAACCGTTGACTCCATTCCACAGTGACGCTAGTTTCGCTCTGATGTATCGTCGTGAGTTATTGCGATGTCTGGCGTACTCCGACATGCCAATAGAAGCCCAACATACGCCAATAAGCGCATGTTGAAACGCCTTCCGCTATTCAAATAGCAAAAACATGTCGCAAGCATTCGCAACCCTACGTACTAGGGGTGTCACACCTGAATGATATAAATGTACTGTGACAGGGATTGTGGTTTGATTTGGAAGGCTTGGAATGCCTTACTGACATACTTTACAAACTCGTCACTGAAAGCATGTTTAATTAAATGACATAACATAACATCACGGTTGTATTTCAAACGAACTCTGAAAGCTAATACCTTAAATCCGACCATGCGATTGGGGATTTTCAGTTATAGGTAATAGTTGTCGTCCGAAATTGGAACTTTGCGATGAATAGCCGAGCTCGTCTCGTTATCATTGCACTGCAGAACCCTTTCCGATTCAGAGGGACGTATAACAGAGGGATCTGTTCCTCTAATAAATACTGGGTTTCAGTGCAAAAAGTATCCTTTATCGTGTACCTAAGTATAGCAGTTAAATTGGAAATTAGCTTCTGACGTAAATTGGATGTGAAATAAAATCTTTTGAATTTGTATGAGACCAAGAAAATATGTATCTGGAATAAAATAATCTATGAAAATAATGCTGTTTCGGATTCGATTACACCTCTAGTTTTTATGACTTACACGGCCTAACTATGAATATCTTTTCTGTCGATTACTCGAATCTCGCAGCCATGAAACTCTTGCCCTCGAATATCTGAGATTCAGTATATTTTGAAGAATATATTAGGGTGGCCGCCAAAAGATGAGATTATTAATCAACGATGCGCCAATGATTTTTTCCTGAAACTGCTCTACGAGTATCCCTTTGAACAATTTCTATGAAAATTGCATCGTACCTGAGTGCGTGAGGCTTTATTAGCAATCTTTCATACCTACTTGGAAATACATAATCGACAATATGACAATACCAGTACGTACTGTGTTAAGACGGGGCCCGCTAGGGCCAGAGCCTGCCAGGGTTGCGGAATTTGTTCGAAAGAGTCACCGCGGCCCTGGAACGCAAAGGGCTTTAGAAGGAACACGGATGGGTTTTAGTCAGTCCAAGTCTGACACGCCCTTCCGCTCCACCCAGAGCGGAAGAAGTCATTTAATGACTTCCCATCATTGAAAAACAAAAAAAAGTACGTACCTACTGTGTTTTATATATAGTCTTCCTGATCGATTTCGGCCATGGCAGCCAATCTCAACCGATACTAGCCCTCGGCGCGGGACATATTATAGTGCACTAGCGTCAAACACAGGTCCCACTTCCATCATTCTCATATTCCGATAGGACGGCTACCCGCCACGACCGGAGAGAGATCTGGTGAAGGACCAACGGCTTAACGTGCTTTCCAAGGCACGGGCGTGTCACACCACCAACTTCCAAACTCCGGGCTGTCACAGAGAAATTCCTAATGGAAAAACCCAATGACACTTTTGCCCGACCTGGGAATCGAAGCCAAGTCTCCACGCTCGGAGGTCGCGCTTGCGACCGCGAGACCAACGGAGCGGTTATACAACATAGGTATCAAAGCTACATAGTATCTACATCATGTACGTAATTTGCAATCGACGTCGACGTTCCCAAGTGATTGTGAACATTATTAATTTGTTGTTAACAGTAAATCAATGTAATGGGCTGCAGTAATCGGGCTATTAGTTGCTTCCGGGCTATCAATGTCCGATATCCGGTATTGTGATGGAGATAAATATCAATAGACTGGATTTAAAAGGTTTTGTTTGAGACTTTTATATCCAAGCTCTTTTGCCTTTAAGCATAGTACCTATAGTCAATTTCATAAACAATTCAAATTGGTGCTATTAATTATGAAGAGGTTTTTTTGTTAAACAGTGTTGCCCGTGTGCCCACAGGCAGTGGGCAGGGCATATTGCTCGCAGAAAAGATGGTCGATGGTGCCGAAAATTTCTAGACTGGCGACTGCGTACCGGAAGACGTAGTGTTGGAAGGCCTCCCACAAGGTGGACCGATCACCTGGTGAGGGTCACGGGTAGCCGATGGATGCGAGACGCACAGGACCAGTTGTTGTGGCGACATTTGGGGGAGGCCTATGTCCAGCAGTGGACGTCTTTCAGCTGATATGATGATGATGATTTTGTTTTGTTTGTAAGAGCGTGTGGTCACACAATAACAGACAAACTGGTCGATATTCGAGGTTAAGCGACGCTTGTCGAGGTCGATCCGTGAATGGGTGACCATCCATGTCATACCAAGACTTTTCCGTGCCTAGTAAAGCACGCCGTTGGTTCCAGCCGTCATTTGTGGATCTTTGACCGTCACAACTGATACTCAGAAGCCAGAAAATCTGACACTGGTTTTGCCAAGGGGTATCATATTACCCAATAGCTGTGTTGTGGACTTGTAGTATGAAATATTTTTGTTTTTTTTGTTAATCTATTTAGCCTATATTGTCCCACTGATGGACAATTTCTTCCTCTTCCATCAACACACAACTCTGTTCTCTTCGGTAGGAGTAGAACTGCATCGTCATCTTCGTCTAGGACTGCCGCGATGTCCTCAGGCATTTGATCAGGACCATTCATTTAATTTATTTCAGTAACAATTTTTACATTGTAAGAATTTGACACTAAATAAAAAAAATTAAGAATTACAATATAAATCACTATAACAGATTATTAAAACAGATAATTTATTCATTTTGTAGGTGTAAAAAAACTTTGAGTTCACAAACATCAATTATAGCCATTTCTAAACATTCAGCAGACATAATTGCTATACCTAACTTATTCTCTTTGTAAATAGTTGTTGAGCAAATTACGTACGAGTAGCTAATCAAAAACATAATTAATTTGATTAGGTAATACCTATTTGAATAGTAAAAGGTTCTCAGACGGCCTGAAAAACGTGGGTGGACTTTATATTGACTGTTCTAGATTTTATGTTTGCTTTAATTATGGACTGAAACTTATGAAAACTTACACGTGTCTCATTTATTTTTCTTTACTTTGTACAAGCTTTTTAGGGTCCCGTACCCAAAGGGTAACCAACGGAACCCTATAACTATCTAAGCTTCCGGTTCGTCCGACCATCCGTCGGTCCGTCCGTCTGTCTGTCAGCGGGCTGTATCTCAAGAACCGCAATAAGTAGACAGTTGAAATTTTCACCGAGTGTGTATTTCTATTGCCGCTATAACGACAAACGAAAAAAATTCTAAATATCAATAAAAAATATAGGGATATTACTATGGGGACTCCCCCATATACGAAAAGTCATTTGGTTTATGGTACGAAACCCCTACGAGTGCCAGCCCGACTCGCAATTTTTCGGTGTTTTAGAGTGTTTTTTAATTCAATTTCCATGGAAGGGATATCAGACTCTTACTGACTACAACTACACGGTGTTCTGCAATGACCTTCGATCGGGACGCTGTAGTACTTGCACAGTTTTTCATGCCCTATCGCTTTCGTACCTACTGAGTCGCCATGTCAATATGCGGTTACATTTGAATCCAAAATTATTTAAAAATAATCCCCAAACAAGATGTTCAACAACTTTATTCTTTATTTTTTCCATTGTGAACAACCCTGAAAAAGCTGAATATTTTATGATAACACCTACTATTTAGAATAACGCTCGGAGATGAGGACATAACAATGGCATCAAATAAATATAAGGATGGGAGACAAGTGGCAGACAATTTGCTAAAATGGAAATGTTCTCGTATACACTTACTTTACGTACTAACATATTGCCACCTACTAAAAGATTGTAACACACTCTTGCTATTGGCGCTTATGGCACATTGCCGTCACTGTTCCAAGAAGCTTAGAGGAAAATACCATTGGGCGGATTTTACCATACTGAAATAAAAAAAATGTATGCCGTATATTCTGTAAAAATCGCACCGTCAAAACATGTGATTGCGGATTTTTTTCGTAAGGGTCACCGCGGCCCTAGAACACAAAGGGCTTTAGGAGGAACAGGGATAGGTTTTAATCAGTAAGAGTCTAACACGCCCTTCCGCTCCAACCAGACCGGAAGAAGTCATTTGATGATTTAACATCCTTAAAAAAAAATACTTATGTCAAGTGAGCTATCAATCTATCCAATCAAGGTGGAATGGCAGTTCACTTTAAGCTCACTCCACCTATGTAAGTTTACGCGGTAAGATTTTTACAGAACAGACCGGCTGTTTATCCAGTTTTTAGACTAGCTGCCGCCCGCGGCTCCGCCCGCGTGAATGTCGAAAATTATCCCAAGGGAATTCCAGACCATAATCTACCTCTGTGCCAAATTTCATCAAGACCCGTCTTGCGCTTCAAGATATAACAAACATACACACACACTCACAAACTTTCACCTTTATTATATTAGTGTGGTAGTGTGATATACAGGGTGTCCCAAAACTCAACGTCAAGCCGAAACGGGGTGACAGGATTGATCATAACCATCACGAGAAAAATCTGAAAAAAAATCTATCCCATGCAGTTTGAAAATTAATGGGCATTTTAAGAAAAACCTAGAAATTTGATCAAACTGTACCATTTTTCGGTTATTGTGGTTATTATTTTTTATTTTTGTTCATTTGAACTTTAGAAACGTAATCCTAAATAACATTTCTAGAATCCCAATAAAAAATAATGACACAATTGCCTCAAGTTCCCGAGAATTGAGACTATTTGTTAAACTACGAATTTAAAATTTTCAAGACTCGTCGACTTTGACAGGCCCTCCTATAAAAAAAATGTACTAGAGTGCCTTGGCAAGTAGCATTAAAAGTTGGCGCATTTAATCAGAATTCTAAAATGGTACAATACTTGTTAGTTCCATACAATAGAAAAGAGTAAAAAAATTAAAACCTCAAGTAACCCGATTTTTGCTATCAGATTTTACTCAGTTAAAATGTTTTTAATTCGCACAAGCTCTAGGTAGGTTCTTAATTTTAAGGCAAAATGATGAGAGAGATGGATAATGGGTATGTTTGCCATGAGTGAGCGAGACAGATAGTGACGCCACGCATTGAGACGGAGATGCGTCGTTTAAACGAGTGCGAATGAAACAGATAGATGCTATGGCATCTATCTGTTTCATTCGCACTAGTTTCAGCCAAGCAAATGGCTACGCTACCAGTCCGACACCAACCAGTTAGTACGTTTCGCTCATTCGTCTACTGCGCACGTTCGTATTCGTATTAATTATTTTACTAATTTTACCAACTTTTTTTCACTTTGGTAAAAGTGGCGTCACTATCTGTCTCGCTCACTCATGGCGAACATACCCATTATCCATCTCTCTCATCATTTTGTCTTAAAATTAAGAACCTACCTAGAGCTTGTGTGAATTAAAAACATTTTAACTGAGTAAAATGAGATAGCAAAAATCGGGTTACTTGAGGTTTTAATTTTTTTACTCTTTTCTATTGTATGGAACTAACAAGTATTGTACCATTTTAGAATTCTGATTAAATGCGCCAACTTTTAATGCCACTTGCCAAGGCACTCTAGTACATTTTTTTTATAGGAGGGCCTGTCAAAGTCGACGAATCTTGAAAATTTTAAATTCGTAGTTTAACAAATAGTCTCAATTCTCGGAAACTTGAGGCAATTGTGTCATTATTTTTTATTGGGATTCTAGAAATGTTATTTAGGATTACGTTTCCAAAGTTCAAATGAACAAAAATAAAAAAGAATAACCACAATAACCGAAAAATGGTACAGTTTGATCAAATTTCTAGGTTTTTCTTAAAATGCCCATTAATTTTCAAACTGCATGGGATAGATTTTTTTTCAGATTTTTCTCGTGATGGTTATGATCAATCCTGTCACCCCGTTTCGGCTTGACGTTGAGTTTTGGGACACCCTGTATAGTTCAGTTTTATTTTGTTATTCATAATATTATACAAATCCAAACTATTAATGGCTGCCTGACTAGGTCGACGGTGATTGGACGCAACTGAACATTAATTTATGTATTCTGAGTTTCTAGTATCTAAGGTTCAATCAAAAACTTCTTTATTTTTATTGTTATTCGTGGACTCTGCTGTATCTCCAACCCATTTGTTTCACGAACATACGTAAACATCAAAGTAAACTTTCTAAGAACCTGATCCACCTTACACTCCGACATCGGTAAAGACTCGGTAAAGCATACTTCTACTTCAAACATTTCAGCTCTGCACTGCCTAAGTGCACGAAACCCTTTTAACAAGACGTTAAACTAGATTTACACAAGGAATGAGACTGAAAGCCGCGTCTCTACTGTATTTGCAGCCACGCAACTGTATTTGCAGCCACGCAACTCCGTTTGCCGCCACCGCATGCATTTCGCGGCACTATACCTCGTCTTAGTCTGTTAACAGAGTCTCTGCTTTATATTAACAGGGGTTTAACTTCGATAGGGTGTTCGAGGCTTAAAGCTCGATTTACACTTCACTGATCTTTGGCAGAAGAGATTAGACAAGCTAGTTTTGGCTTAGTTGTTTCGATTGTTCGAGTCACTTGATGTGTACTTTTATTGGAGACGGCTTAATTAAGGTTCTCTACAATGCCTCGACGCGATACTGCGACAATGTGACACTGCGATAACACAATCAGTTTGTCAAGCCTATAATAAACTATTCTAATGGTAACTGGCGGCGAGATATACCGACCAACGACGGACTCTCAAGATTACTTAAATGGTCCGGCCCACAAGGAAAGAGAAACGTAGACAGACCACAAAAACGATGGGTGGACGGCATAATATCGGTGGCGGGGAAAAACTGACTCAGAACAGTACAGGACAGGGAAAAATGAAAAAACATCCACGGGTTTCTATTAAAATACATAGCATAAAAATATTATTTATAAGTTATAACTAACATTGGAAATACTTACTAACACTAGAGTTAGAATAAATACCATGTAAATGTTTTATAAGGCTTATAGGAAATAAAAAGGCTTTATTACTATTATTTCGTGTATTTATTTAAACATCCATACAATTACATTTTTAAATATTTGAATATAAATTATAAAAAAATTAAAATAAAAACATTTAAAAATATATAAAAAATATTCTATTATTATTATTTATTAATGTTTACCGGTTAGCCTCCAGTCCAGCCAGATACCAGTATTTAATATCGAGCGACTATCAAACCATCAACCTTCAACAACACAGTCCTTCAACACATTTAATAGAAATCGTTCTATCTGCAGAATGGAGTAAGCATAATTTCTTTAAAATGCGACAGCTGGCTTTACACCGTAGTATTGTCATCCTAGTCTTAAACTGAACACTTAGGTCCCGTAATTAATATACTTGAGATGTAAAAATTAAATTAACGTCTAACCAAATCCAGTCATAATAATACACTGTCTTGGTAATAAACGCATTGAATTGACAATTGCATAGCGCAACTGTATGAAAATCGTATTTAGTTGCGAGTCAAATGTCTTTGAATTATTCAGGATTCTGAATTTTGATCTGTGTGTTCTCTATAGGATGTGGATGGTTACCGGATCTAATAAAGTTCTTAAATCGTATAGGTATTTAAAAAAAAAAACGCAAAAGTTACTCTGCACGTCTGCCTGTCACCGCTTCACTTCTAAACGGCTGAATAGATTTATATAAATAACTTTTTTACAAACAATTCAACCGATTTCGAAATAAAAAAAACATTACAAAGCATAAAATAACTTTAATTTCGGAAGTAGGTGTTTTTGGTTTTTTCTTCGGATTTTAATCGTTTTATACTTTGAGGTGTTTTTTTTTATTTGGAAGGTTGCATTTTTTTTAAAGATCTTTATTTTTCACTTTTTAATGGTACCCCACACAAAACAACACCATTGGAAAGTCACAAGAAAGCAAAAAATGCAATTTCGTTTACTTGGATGATATATTTTCTATTTCTCCAGCTATTTTGATTTAAAAATCAAACTACTGAACCGATTTTGATGAAAGTCCCGAATTTATATGGGACTAATCGGAACTTTCCTTTCAAATGAAAAAATATTTTTTCAAATCGGTTCATAAATGACGGAGTTATGAGGTAACAACCTCCACCTTTTTTTTTGAAGTCGGTAAAAAAAATTAGGAACATAGATAGAACCTGTCCAGGACTAGGACATGGAATACTTTTCACGCCGGGAGCAGTTCCTTGGAACCCTTATACGCGGGCGAACCCGCTGGCAGGAGTAGCTAAGTTTGATTATAAAATGAAAATGATTTTTATTGGCTTCTTATAGTTTTCTAACAAGCTTCAAAGAGTCTTCCTTAACGCTAAAGTGTACTTAACAACTCATTTTAAAACTTCATAAAACAACATCTAAGTGAAAACTTCTATCAACTTGGCATACTCTGTAAAACTTGCTAAAGGTGATACTTACACTGCTAAGATTGCAATAAAATTACTGCGAAGAATCTTTACGAGATTTTCGCAACTGTCGCTTGAAATCGCAGCGGAGTCAAGGAACTCGACTGTTTTATACTATCATCTCGCACATGATTCATGCAAATATCTCAGCTTCTAGTCCACACTAAATTTTATACGGTCTGAACACTTTTAAGTGTATCTCAGTTTTATCTTTGTCATAGCGCTTTTTAAAGACTTGGAGTTGTTTTGTTTTAAAATTAGTTTACTCGTCAGAACCTTCTCAAATTGATGGGTACTCCTTAGTGCTCATGGTCTTTATTCGAATATATAAACATGATGATAATTACCCTTTTTTTTTTTTTTTTTGATCTCGGGGGGAAATCCTCATGGAAATCCTCCACCCTGGGGCAGGTGGAGGGGTCTGTCAGACTCTTACTGACTAAAACCACCCCGGTGTTCCATCTGCCACCTACGCCGGGGATCGCGGGAACGTATGCGACTTCCGCAATCCCCGGCTGATGATAATTACCCTATTCCAACTGTTAGTGATAACTTCAATCGGATTTTTGATTATGATTACTTATACGTATCAAAATTTATATAAATGAATACTACTTTGGAAAATGTTACTAAAACAGCAATAATTGTGAAAAATTGGTGGAAAAATTAAACTTTAATCTTTCGAAACAAACTGATGTCAGTTTGTTTCGAAAGATTAAAGTTTAATTTTTCTGTCATCCTTACAAATCATGTGTCAAAATATTCATAAGAACAATAAACCATATGTTTTGATTACATAACATGTTTTCTACGAAAAGGTAAGTTAATACTAATAATACATAGCCCGGGCAGCTGCTATAAATTGCCAGAAACGAACAAACCAATCACCTAAAACGAAGATTAACCGCAACTTAATCTCACTGCATCCACACACCGCCTAAACACACAGTCCAAACCAAAATCAGTGTATTATTCAGTATTTGTATGAGACGATCACGTCGTAGTGCAGTACGCTACTACGCCAGTACGCAGCGTATTTCCCGAGGGCACACTACGCATTGATTAGAAGGGACATTGTTGCCAATCTCACCTAAACAAGCCATGATTGCGTGTACCGGGCCACGAACGTGCCGCGGTATGAAACATATATTGACTTTAAATGGAGTTACCAGTGAATGGACGTAAACGTGGCATTCATACCGTGGTTTTATTTTTTTGTTTGGGCTTAGGGAGTGTTGTGAATGTGTGGAATGAAAAACGGTTTTGATAATGTACATTGTTGAATGAATTGTTAATTACTCATAGGTGATTAACCCCGGTTTTTGAATAAAAATGACGCGTTACATATTAAATGCTATAAAATCCAACCAATCACATTAACCTTTCAATGACCTCTACAATCTGAAAAGGTTTCTTTTTTTATATATTTTTTTTGACAATTGTCATTCTTTTTCACATAAATTTTGCGTTTTTTTTTTGTTCTAGAACAGGGCTTAGTTGAGCATAGTTGTCTTCTATCTTAGTGTAAACAATAGAAAAAGTTCGTAGCCCTTACCGCAATCTTTAGGGATTATTACAACCTTGAGGGGTTGCACGAGTACAGGTAGCCTGTTGAAACTCTTGAGAGAGATAGTGTCCTTTTCTTTAGCCAGAATATCTCATCATCATCAGTCTACTGCAATGCACTTCTGGACATACACATCTCTAATCGCACGCTAGTCATCTTAATTCTCGGCAATTCTCATTGGTTTGCTTCATTGCACCTTCGAACATATGTCATATTGTGATGACTGGTAGAGAATGCCTTGATGCATTTAGTTATAATATGTAAACATAGGTTAAGGTATTTATGGATGGGTCTTTGAAACCTGACAATAAATGGTTTATTATTACTGTCCCGTGTATTCATTAAAACTTATACACAATCATATTTTTAAATATTTCTATATTGAATTATTATTATTAAGTTTGCCTATGTACTGCACATAAAGTTTCATTAAAACGGTTCATTCATTTCGAAAAATAAGGACTTGAAAGTTTGCATGAAATAACGTACTTCGTAAACGTTCTTAATAAAAAACAAGGAACCAATTTGCTAGATTGATAGTACAAGATATACTTAAAAAGTAAATATCTGATAAACTTTATGAATCAATATGTCAGAGTTTAGGCCACGGAATGCTGGTTTACCGATTTTCCGACATCAAAGATATCAAGTGATACAAAAAAAACTACTTTCAAAATCAAGCTGGTTGAAACAAAAACTACAAATTGCTATTCTAATATCCCTTTTGTATATGCGACACTGGTCACTTTTGTTTCAACTTTTTTTATAAAAGCCGTTTACTCGATAAACTTTTCAACTCCTGTTAAATCCTCTAAAAGAGTTTAGAGCATACATTTTTTTGACCTTACAACGTCTAATAAATCGATGAACGCACGAAAAAGGATGACTCATTGGAACGTTACGCTCATTGTAAAGTTACGCTCATTGTTATGTTACGCTCATTGTAACGTTACGCTCATTGTAACGTTCCGCTGATTGTAACATTACGCTCATTGTAACGTTACGATCGGAGCGAGGGCGCTGCATTACTCAATTTTATTCATAAAAGTATGCAATCATTTCATCAATGTATTGTTATGACGTTGTCACGTTAAACTATCGCCCGTAAACCAACTTTACAGACAACCATTTTTTTTTTAATATTGTTTTATCTCACCTTAGACTCTTGCGTAACATTTCTTGGTGGGTTTCTAGACTCAACGTTTTTTGCGGAATTTGTTCGATAGAGTCACCGCGGCCCTGAACGCAAAGTGCTTTAGAAGGAACACGGATGGGTTTTAGTTAGTAAGAGTCTGACACGCCCTTCCACTCAAGTCATTTGATGATTTCCCATCCTTACAAAAAAAAGACCCTACGTTTCAGGTTGTATTTTGTCTGTCAATTATTTTTATTTTATTGAAAATATGTTTTGTGTGTTCAAACAATTAAAATCATTTTCCTAAACTGTAAACGAGCTGTTTTTACTTAATCATTTTACAAATCAGGAAGAGTATATCACTTTTTTCAGTAATTAAATCGGATGTAATAATAATATTGTGTGTAACAGTTATGATCATGTTTTATTGTTTTGGCGCTATCCGAAACGGTGTATATTGTTATTCTATTTAATAACGCCGGGCCATAATTAATGTGTGATCATTATATGTAGCGAAATCACGGCAGATAATTGATTTTTATCGTAACAATGTAAGTTAATGAAATTCCAATTATTAAAGAAAGGCTTCAATAAATTGGAAATTAATAAATATTGACTGTAAAACCCTGGTTAGGTGCTTTACTTTCCGTAATGTATTTCATCACATTGTGAGGTTACAACATTATTACATGTCCTAAAACCAATAACTGGACTCACGTGGTGCATTACATCCCACTCGCTCTTACAGAGAGAAGGCCAATGTCCCAGCAGATGTAGCAAGTAGTAGACTAATTAACCTTTTGAACGCCATTGTCACGTATATGTGACAAACGAAAGCTTACCCTATACGCCAGACGTCAGAAATATGTCACAAAAGTGGCTTGGCGTTGGGGGTACGCAGATGCGTTTATGTTCTGGCGTTCAAAAGGTTAAGCTACGGTGTTCCACTGAAAAATTATAGGGGACAAAAATCTTTCGTCTTTTTGCAATCATTTGACACTAATGTAAACGCTGGTGAACCATCAGTATACCTAATGATGCTGATAAAATTGTGTATAAAGGTACTTACTTCACTTGGCGTTTTTGTCAAAATACCAGTTGCTTGCTTGGAAGCAACGAGACTATTTTGAACTTTATTCTGATGATTTTAGGGTTTTTTTTCTATTATCCATAATAGAATAGTTCGTTTTTGAGCAAATAAGTAAAGCCAAGTGGAGTGCCACCAATAAACAGGTCAAATGGCGCATCGGAGGGGCAGTTCTCGTATTTTGAGGGAGATTTGCTACCAAAAATGTGCGAGGTAAAGGAAAGCCTACAAAAAGCATCGCTTTATCTTTCTACCCTGGCTTAGCACAGCTCTGATGGAAATGTGGTAGCGAACCTAGCTTCACAGTGTCGCTACAAATCCTCGCAATGCCTCGCGCATCTCAATCAAAATTTCAAAATACTTTTATTATAGTTTCCTAATATCTTGACAAGTGTTTGACATTGACGGTAGCCGAGACGTGATTGCGTCTCGAATTTGACAGTTTAAGATATGATAAATTGGACCTTCCAAAGAAGAGTGTTTTCCGTTCAAGACATTTCAATATCAAAGATTATAAAATGAACAGGTTACAAAGACCCATACATAAATACCTTAACCTAAGTATACATACAATAACAATTGCGCAAAGAATTAGCATTGCCATCAACGTGGCAATGCTGCCAGTCTTCTGAGCACGTTTCCGGATGACAGCGATGCGGAGGAACATTTCGAAGCCTGAGTGCATTTTGTTTTTGTAGATGTATATACTTAGGTTTAGTAGATGTAAATAGTTTAAGTAAGTTATGAACATACATTCATGGTATTATGGAAACAAAATAACAATTGTGTTAGTAAATAAAACTTAAAAATATGATAGTATCACTTTGTTATGCTGGTTTTCAACCTTAAAAGAACGTAAGGTTGAATGCATTAGCTATACTACTGCAGCACTGAGTTTATATTCCAAGAGAGGTTAAGATATTCCATTAGACTACCTCGCAAGTGCATTCATGTAAGTGATAGCAGGAATCACTTCACACAAAACATTTATCACCATCACTCCGCACAGACGTTCTGTCTTTGTTTTATATGTACATACTATGGACGGTGTACATATTTACGGACGTACGATTTCACGGTCGGACGCCTGGCATGTGAGACAGTCTCGACGAGCCGGCCGCCAGCCCGATCAAGCCGGATGGAATGATTTCGTCTTACGCATGGCCGGATACCGATCTGCATCGTATAGTCGGCGGCAATTCGGGACGAGTGTGCATTGTTCTCGAGTTAACGAATTAGTCGACGATGAAGTTCTTCGATTGCTTTTGATTAGTGGAGTACAGGAAGCGAACATGGAACAGACTTTTTTAACGAGAATTTTACCTTTTCTTGTTTCGCAGATTAAAAAAAATCTACCATTCCTTTTTCCAACTATGTTGAAACAACTGGAAAGTAAAAGCTCACTCTATCATTAGCTTCCTAACAATACATATCTGGAATTCCACGAAGCAGCTTACCTATTCTCACAAACAAAGAGAGCATGCATACGATTCTCGTTATTTAGATTGAATCGAGTATGTAAATACATTTGGAAGGCGCGTAAAGCTCTTTATATCACTTCGGTTTGACACGACGCGACGAAAATGTCTCGAACGTCAGCTCGTGTCTATGTACATCTATGTATAGGTATGTATAAACAGTATTCTACCTCGAGCAGATGCTGGGTTTGAACAATTTAAACGGTGCAATACATTACAGTTTGTAGTGACAAGAATCAACTGGGGTTTCTAGGTTGAAATGGAATTGGGAGAAACATTTATTTAATAAAAAAGAAGTAGATTCATATGAGAACTACGGTGGTACTACGAAACTTCGCTTACAAGTCGAGCCATGAAGTTTACATGACGTGCTACGTCGCTTCCATTACTTACTACGAAGCTTACATGACGTGCTACGACACTTCCATGACTTACTACGAAGCTTCCATGACGTGCTACGACGCTTCTATGACTTGCTACGGCGCTTCCATGACTTGCTACGAAGCTTACATGACGTGCTGCGACGCTTCCATGACGTGCTGCGAAGCTTACATGACGGGCTAGGATGCTTATATGACGTGCTACTATGCCTCCATGACGTGCTACGAAACTTACATGACGGGCTATGACGCTTCCATGACTTGCTAAGAAGCTTACATGACGTGCTACGAAACTAACGACACTTGCTACGAATCTTTCGTCGCGTCGTGCTATAAAACATTTTACGATGACTACATAACGTAATGCTACGACGCTGCTACGCGCGCTATGCCTTCGCAGCTGGGGTACTACGGGTTTTAAATTTTTCTTTCTAATATTTTTGGTAGGATTTAACTGCTGCCTCTTCGGTGCTTCGCCTAGAGCTGTTGATATGAAATATTAATCAGAATGCCAATTGGCCCAGGAAACCTTCCTCCAACCATACATTAAGGCCAACATCTTGAAGCTAGTTTGGTCGGGAATTAATACGATTCTGTCAGCTTTAACCCAGCGGGGCATAGCCGACGCATGGCCGCATTGCTGGGGCGCCCAACCGTGTAAGTACCCCTTAAGTGTTAACATCATGTGTAGCAATGCCTTGATCACTGATTGATTAATTAATGATCAGGATTGCAGCTCCATATAATAGTATTATCTGCTCTGTTGCTGCTGCTGATTAGAAGATATTGTTGGTAGCCACAGTGAGGATTGCGTTAACTAGTGTGATGAATCAAGATATCAATGCTCACATTTGCGTAATAACCTAGATAAACTGCCTAAAATCTATCAAAAATTGAATCAGAGTATCTGATGCCAACAATTTTGGTTAAGCATATGTATTAACATATTATCTCTAGTAGGTAATGTTTAGGTTCCGTTTAGCAAACGTTGTACTAACACTACTGAAAAATTACTCATGTTAAAACAACACGAGTCTTAATAAAGATATATGACACCAGCAAAAGAAAATCATCCCAAAATTTCAAAGTTACATACGTTTTGAAGAACCTGCCTTTGTATATGCATAAGGAGTACAATACGAAACCTTGAGTCAACATAAAATCGTATACAGAAGTCTTATGTAGTATAAAGCCACAGAGCACTGACACAACTCGACGGCAACTGCTAGAGACAGCGTTGTCAAAACTTGATCTGCAAGCATGTCAGTGAGGGCTGGAGCTGCTTTCAAGCGGCTCCTGCCCAATCTAGGGGGTCCAAACGCCTCCTGCCGGAGGCTCTATGCGGGGATCGTGCGGTCCATCGCCCTTTATGGGGCCCCTGTGTGGGCCCTAACGCTGAAGGGGCGACCAGCCCGCCAGCTCAACGCGGCTCAAAGGGTCATGGCCATCCGGCTGGCTCGGGGATACCGCACGGTCTCCGGCGAGGCGGCGAGCCTCCTTGCCGGATTACCGCCATGGGATCTGGAGGCGAGAGCCCTCGCGCACGTTTATGCGTGGCGCGTGGAGGTACTTCGCCGGGGCGAAACTCCGCTGCCACGGCAAATTGCATCGCGGTGGACGGAGCTCCGGCAGGATACTATGGCGGTATGGAGACTGCGACTATCGCAGCCCAGCGCTGGGCACGCCACAATTGCGGCGGTAAGGCCCCTCTTTGAGGAGTGGCTGGAGAGGCGCCACGGCGTCCTCACCTTCCGCCTGACGCAGGTACTTACCGGACACGGCTGTTTCGGGAGGTACCTGTTTCGGATTAAGCGGGAGGACACGCCCGGGTGTCAGCACTGTGAGGATCGCCCGGAGGACACGGTGGAGCATACGGTGGAGGTCTGCCCTGCTTGGGCTGAGCACCGCCGTGTCCTCGTCGAGGCGATCGGCGGCGGCAACCTCTCGCGTCCGGCCCTGGTTTAATCCATGGTCCGGAGCGAGGAGGCTTGGGAAGCGGTCACCTCCTTCTGCGAAGCAGTAATGCTAGCGAAGGAGGAGGCGGGCCGCGCGAGGGAAAGGCAAGGCCTTCGTCCCAACCGCCGCAACAGGAGAAGACGCCCCGGGCGTCGGGAGTCGCAGGGCGATCCCCGGCCACCGTAGGCGCGGGCCTGCGGACGGCGAGCGTTGGGTGGCTCGCTGTCCGATCACCACCAGGCCCGGGTCGATGGCGCGTTGTGTTTCACGCGCGCCTCAAAGAGATGTCAGCAAAGAGGACGGGGCCCGCTAGGGCCAGAGCCTGCCAGGGTTGCGGAATTTGTTCGAAAGAATCACCGCGGCCCTGGAACGCAAAGGGCTTTAGAAGGATCACGGATGGGTTTTAGTCAGTAAGAGTCTGACACGCCCTTCCGCTGCACCCAGAGCGGAAGAAGTCATTTGATGATTTCCCATCCTTAAAAAAAAAAAAAAAGCATGTCAGTGAGTCACGTTTACTCATAATGTATTATAAGTTTACCATCCCTACCTTGTTGCTATTCCACCAATTCCACTTCATTGCTGTGCCCAAAAACTATCTACCTACTTCTGTGCTTCTTCTGGGTAAACTCACTCCATCATCGACTTTGTCTCTGTCACCTATGACCAAAACTAGAGTCAAGAGCAAACCCATTTGAAGTTTTTATGTACCAGAAGTACTATCACTTGTCGTACTTATCCAATTTTTTATTCCCACCTCAAATAGGTTTGATTTCATTTTGATCAATCTTATTTAAATAGATGTAACTAAAAATGCAAGAGCGATCGAAACGATCTGGTTTGTTTTTTTATTTTTTGAAAACCACATAGAAGTTCCTTTGTAGACTAATGCAGAAAAGATCAAGAATTTTAAGATAGCAAAGGCGAGCATTGCGAGCTTCGAAAATGTGTAACCTATACTTACTCACTTAAGTGCTTTAAGAAAACTATATTGTGATGGTTGGCTTAAGTTATTTTTGTCATGTGTTATTCCAGACTATAATCTACCACTGTACCAAAAGAGTAACAAACATCCATCCATACTTAAGTACAAACTTTTGCGTTTATAATTTTAGTAGGATTAGCTCACAGTGTCAGTAACGTCATCTTTAGTCGCTGCCGTTTCCTTGTTCTGTGTTTATTACAGTTGACATCTAGAAAGTACCCTTTCAGATGGAGTACAATACGATTGCGTCCTGATCGATCGAGTTACGAGGGTTTACACAAAGATCGACTCTCATTGATTATACGTTTTGTACGTGTACATATGTTTGTTTGTCGTAGACGAGACAAAGGTACGAAATGCGAATACAATACTTGTGTCTTTTTATTGTAACGAATCGTGAAGGGAAAATACAAGGTAGCTTGAAACTAATTGGCAATTTTGTAAGAAGTGAGATTAAATAGCACACAGGCACACGTAGATACACACAACGTAGGACCACAAATAAAGGATAATTAACCTTAAAACTTAAACATTGTGTGCCTTAAGGCTGCATCAAAAAGGTACACAGCATGCCTGACAACCTAGGTTGAGATCTTTTAATTTTAAATTTTAATTAGTGTAAAATTTTGATACAATGTATATGAAAATTGTATATGAAATAAATAAATAGAAAAAAAGAAATGAAATTAACTCTACTAATTTTTAAGCAACGTTCTCATTTCCATCGTTTGTTATCAACTAAACCTCAAGTTGAGTGTATAGATGCAAATCAGTTTTGTGAAGTTTATTTATATCTACTAGTTGAACATTATATCAAATATTGTATAAGAATCAGTTAAATAGAAACTTAAAACCAGATAATGCGTCGACCTTACCAAGAAAACTAGTAAGCCTTTCAATACACCAACATATTAGTTACAATATTATCTGTGTCACAAACAGAATCAGACAAATATAACATTGAATGACGTCGTCAGCATACAGGGAAGGTAACGTGACAAATATTTGATCGACAATAATTACGAGCGAACTTATTTGTCGGATTTCCACGGAGAATGTAATCATTTCATTGATTGCTCGCGACAGATTGACGGTAATTTCATTGCCATTATACTCACTACTCTTTGGTAACGGGATTTCAGTATTTAATTGACGCTTTTATTTTGTTTCGAGTGTGCGATATAATGTAATTTGAATGATTATTTCAATTTGCTGCATTGGATGTGTGCTTTTCTCTGAACTGGAATTTATAAAGGTATTTTAGGCAATCTGTGGGTCAACTACACGCAGCGGGCCATCAACGCTCTCCGGATACAATATAATAACGCGTTCAGGGTGCTGGTGGGGCTCCCGCGCTGCTGTAGTGCGTCTGCGATGTTTGCGCACGCGCACACAGATGGCTTTCACACTGTGCTGCGATGCCGGCCGCATCGCTTCGCTGATGTTCCGTACGCGTGGGAGCGCCAACACCATCCTGAACGTTCTCAGCTACAAGCTCGACAGCCCCCTTCTGTGGCACTGGGTTCAAGCACGAGTGCGTGTGCCCGGGGCCCCAGAGGGCGGTAAATACTTAAATTATTTTTTTAAATCTAACTAACATAGTTTTTTAAGTTGTACTACTAATAATATTATGGGCCTAAAAAAGGTCTGAGATAAAGAGTTTTTTTTTTTTTTTTTTCTTGTAATAACGGTCATTGACCCACCTACAATTATTGACATTTTTAATTTGAAAAACGAAATTAATGACACAAAGCTGTCCCGAATCATCATCTCTCGTGATCCTTAACATTGTCTAATAATGAAAAACGATTCATATTTAATTGTTCAGGTACCTATGAACAGTTATTAGGGAAAGGTCAATATACTTTATTCCACATTTATCTGGCGCCTACTATAGATTGCTATTATCCCAAATGATTTGGGGTCGGCGCATTGTGTCTTAGGTCGAGTTTCTCGAACAAAAATGATCACAAAATTAGTGTGACACATTGTCAAACGCTAATTATATAGCTGTGATCGATAAGATGTTTTTTGACGGGTCGTTTTTTTTCCGAAACCGAGATTTTTCTGGATTTTTCTTCCATCAATCTAGATATTTGTACCTTGTCATAAATACGATGGGTAAATCAAAGTCAACGGCGTTTCTTGAGAAAATTGTAAGTCAAGTCAGTTAAATTTTTAAATTTTAATAATCATTAATTATGTTCAAGTAAACGTTATTAAGAAATAAACTAAATAGATAAAGAAATACTTTTCAATCATCATGCATTCTAGAAATTTAAATATCCAGAATGTTTAAGTATTTAAATGCTTTGATCAAATATGAATAATGTAAATTGAAATAAAATATTTGCTAATTAGAATATATTGCGAGAATTTGTCTAATTCTCTAGCTTGTTATTTTAACTAATGAAGTTTTCAAAGACAGACTCGTTTGCGTTTATTTAATTCGCAAACTTATAAACGCCAATCAACATAGGTACAATGTTTGTCATGAATACAAAGCTTTTTTATAAATATAGTAGCTGCAAACATAACAAAAAACTTAGCCCAGTAGTAGACAAAGCTGTCCACTGCAGGGGCCAAGGCCTTCCTCTCCATTTTCCATACCAGACAGTCCTTTCTGTAAGAGTCGATCTCGTCCCGCTATTTTCGCCATGGTCCGCCACGATGTCCTCTGGCAACAAGAGCGCCTGGAAACGTAATTGGCAAATAAAGATCTTTCAATGAGAGATCTCCCACTATGTCTTAATTGGGGAATTATGGACATGTGTATTCTCCCCACACTCACTTTTAGTACCTACTTGGTAAATCGGAGGAACAAATCAGCAGGAAAGCTGCCATTTAAGAGATTTTTGCAGCTTTTAATTGATCATCATTCAAAAAAACCTAATTAATCAACCGACTCCCCCAGAAGATGAATGCTGTTTTATATCTAAACCAGTGGGGGGCAAAGTACGGCCCGCGGGCCAGCTCCGGCCCGCGAAAGCATTTAATCCGGCCCGCCGACAGTCCGTCGACATGAATAGTATGGCCCGCGATAATCATATTTTGACGGTCCAGAAGTATAAAGTAGACTCTACTTAGTAGAATTATAGACTTCGATTCATATGTCTCACACGCCTACCATGGCAGGGCCTTCGAATAAAAGTTAAATTGTAATTTTTAACATTTGTGCAAGTGTTTAATGTTTTTATATGATTAAAAGTTTCAACACAAAATGCATTTTTTCCTATAATTCTGGCCCTCCTCTGAAATTTATTAAACTTTCTGGCCCCCCATTAAAAAAGTTTGCCCACCACTGATCTAAACAAACGTTCCATTCCGTACACAAACAAATATCTTTCTACTCTAAAAGACCTTTTAGAGTTACCATTAATTGTCTGCACTCTTTACCAACGTACTGGAAAATATCGGGGCCGAATGTATAGTGCAGTAACATACGAGCCTCTGAGGGGTACTGGCGGATCGAATTATAGCTATTTGTTCTCCTCTAACGTACTATTGCACAATAACCCATGTCTAATAGCAGTTGCAGTGGCCTCCTAATGGGAATATTTCAAACTGCATTCGTTATCGTCAAAGTGATAGATAACTTGATGTTTTGACGGCGTTACTGTAAGCCTAGGTTCACACGGAATCCATAGTAATGTTGTAAATGCGAAAAGAACCCTGTCTGTTTTACCTCTTCCCGACTTTTTCTTAACCGCTTATTAGATATAGATGAAACATGCATTTGGACGCTTTTTATCTGCTTGCCTACCCTGGGATAATTTTTGACATTTTCGCGGGTGAAGGTGCTGGCTGAAGCTTTAGTTTATAGTAGAATATTTAAACACACCAAACAACCAACTAATGTGTATTATGTACACCAAATAATGTAAATTTAAGAAAACATTACATAGGGTTACACAGTGGGCGGCCTTATCGCGAAAATCGATATTTTAAAGACAACCCTTGTATGGATTTAAAATAGAGAAGGAGAATAGTACATCTAATTTTACCTGCAGTACTGTCTCAGTACTGCAGGTAAAATTAGATGTACTATTCTTAGGTATAGGTACAGACGGCTTGTGCGGCGCACTGGGGCCATAAGTCTCACATTACACTGGACGTTTTCTAGAGTATCAACAGCGAGCTGATGCCGTTTGATCCCAGCATTATCCTGCAAAATAGCTTGCTATACAATGCCGTGTTAACCTAGGCTAACAAGTAGTGTAGTCATTTGTTTTGGTCGTTCAATCCTGGATACATGAAACTAGTTGTTGGATTTGTTGAGGGGTGTCGTTGACGATTTGTGTCATGACTAACGTGGAAATTTACATTGTGTTTGAGATAATTCTATAAAATAAACATTAAAAAATACTCTTATATGGTCTTTAAAAACTGACAACATATTATTACATTAACTACAATGTCGACATTGTCGACTAACTAAAATTAAGAATAGAAAAACATTTCATAATTAAATCTATATAAAATGGTTCAATAACAACTTTAAAACACAAAAAACTTTAATTTAAAAATAAGACATAGGTAGGTACACATTAAACAAAATTTTCATTCAACTTTGAAATAAATTGACAGGAAAAAAACGCATGGTCATAATATTACATAATCGTCACCGGAGTACAGACACTTATCGCGTAGGAATGCTTGAAGCTTTTCTTTTTAAATGAAAATGTTAACAATTTTTTTTAAGTGTAGTGGTAACTTGTTAAATATTTGCACTGCTTGATATTGTGAATTGCGCTTCACAATGTTGATATCTGAATCTGAATCTTTCTATCTAATCAATGGGCTCGTGGTTTGATAATATGAAAAAAAACTATTTCTTTTTGCCCATCTGTAGACCATAACAGGCTAATTAAATATATAGAAGACTTTCTGGGTAGGCTGCGAAGGGTTAATTTGTTTCAGATACCTGTTTTTTTAACTAAAAATATCAAATTGACAAGGTATACCTAGCTATTTGTAACTCTGAAGTACTAGAAAGAGAATTTAAACTACTTTAAACAATTAAAACCAAAACAGAAACGCAAAAAAAAACAAATGAGAACTCAACTCGTTGCGAATAAATCTCTTTAAAGCTTAAAAGGTACCGCGGGGCTATACAGGTGAATCTTGTTAAGCTGTTCAACTTACTTATTAACAACCTGCCTTAAAATGTACACTTTTTCATTACCCATAAAGTTCTTTAACCACAGTATATTGTAAACAAAAGGTTTATCAGCATCTTGGTGCTGAAAATCGTAAAATTTGGAAGGCAGGAACGTAAATGAGATGCTTTAGGCTTTAATCACGGTTCTAAAGTTATGTTTAGTGATATTGTGTGCGTAGGAGTCTGATAAATAAACTGTTATGTTGGTTAGTGGGTTTAAAATGTGTTTAATATACACGCAAGGTGGTAAGGATATTCTGGGCTCGTGTGTAGTCGGCGAGATGGGCAGACGACATTGTAACCATCGGGGGCACATGTAAATAGGGACGTATGCTCAGTAATGGGCTAAGCCGGGCTGCGGATGATGATGATGATGATGGTGATGGTGATGTGTAGATGCCGATAAGGATGTGCCTTCTTCTTTACAATGTTACTTGAGTGAAAACTGCAATCCATTCGAAAAAGATGACTCAGTGTGTTAATAAGTTTTGTTTAAATGTTGTTGTATATTAGAGCATACTTTATTAATCTCATCTATCAGTCTATTTAGCATACTTTATTAATCTCATCTATTAGTCAGATGGTTACACTTAACAGATAGTTTGATACTTGTTAGACACTGAAAACTTACGAAAAGTCGTAAGTGCCAACTACTCTTGCTTTTCATACTGCCCTTTTCATACCTTGACGTGGTTGGCTTTGATTCTAACTAAATAAAGCCGAATACTAGTATTTGACAAGGAGCGACTGCCCATCTGAGCTTCACAACCCTGTTCCTCGGTAACACGATACCTACCTCATGTCCAGGGTTGGACAGTATAGTTTAAAGTACGTAATTAAATACAAATACGTATTTGGTATTTGTATTTCAATTACTTCTTAAAAATGTAATTTGTAATTGGTATTTGAACATATTAGTATTTTAAATACAAAATACATTTGAACATAATTACATTTAGCAATCTTATTAATGGGTGCGTTCTCCAGAAAACAGCGCTCGATAGCTTTCGTAAGCAAAAAGGCTAGCCTAACCTAACACCTGACAGTATTTTGTAATTATTATTTTGCATTTTAAATAAAAATAGTTCATTTTAACTATTTTTTGTAATTTATATTTTAAATACACGACTTAAAAGTATTTTGTATTTTAAATAAATTGCGAGATAGTATTTTGTAATTTGTATTTTAATTAAAGCAAAGCATGTATTTTTCCTAGCTCTGCTCATGTCAAGCCCTTACCCTAAAAAATCTATTCCACAAGAAAAAAACAAATTTCACAGAACCAAAAACTACTACTAAAAAGCCACCAAAACAAGAAGCGATAATATAATAATTAGCTGCACATCGCTCGACTTGGGTATCGAAATTTGCTGCAGGTAATGTTCCTAACTCAGTCGAACTTTCGCAAAAGTTGAGAATTCATTAAAAACAATAGCCGTTCGTGGATAACTCTCTTCTTCTTGCGACCGAAGTACTGGCTTCGAAGTTCTTGCTTCATTATAATTCAGCCGGGGGCTCCTGAATTCTGAATCTGGAAGAGTGCAGCTATGTCTGAGGTCGCGTCCAGGAACTTTCGGTTCGCTTCGTCACTATACTTGTATTTATTGAGTTATCTTTTAGTGAATTGTTGAAGTTCCAAATTGGAGTTCCAAGAAGTACCTAGTGCTCGTTTTAGACACTTTTTAATTTTGAATGAAGTCATCATTATTAGACTGTACTGTATACAAGGCTAACGTCCTACATGAGTGTGTCTCCATTGCCAATAACACCAAACAAAGTAAGAAAATCTAGAAAACAATAAAAATACATTATTCCAGCTTGCGGCTTCTGTTTTATTCAAAATTGAAGGCTCAAGTCAAAAGGAACCATTTTGTTCCGTAGCCAAAGTAATCTTGGTGAGTCGGAGACGTATCTGAATTGCAAATAACTCCAATTTTATCAAGAAAATGCAACCAGAGCTGCATTTAATTCACTATAACGCATTCACGAATTATGCAGTCAAAACAACGGATAGACTGTCGCAGATATGCTAAAATATAACTTAGTTGTGGTGCAGTATATTACGAACCACGCCGGGCTATTTACATAAACGTTTTGTACTTGCATTTGTAGGAATAGTTGTAATTGTTTTAAGCGACAGTCTGTGATAGTATTTTTGCGGTTTCGCTATGTGAGATAACGTTTTGTATTACTTACCTACTTATTTTTTTGGATTAGGCCCAATAAAGTAGTTACTCGGAGCAACAGGCAGAGGGTACAACAGTGTTAACTAACGGCCGCCACGGTGGTCCGGATTTCGAGCTCCATACTCATAGAAACTTAAAGTAACGGATTTGAAAAAAAAAAAATTTGATGGCTTTAGAATACCTCCCTTTATGTAATATTAACGTATGGATGGTACAGGTCACTCCACGCGTGAGAAAAAAAAGTTTTACGTTTTTTTTGTATGGGAGAAAACACTAAAAGTACATTTTTTCGGAACTGTATGGAACTGTAAGGCTGGTGCTCATACGAGCTATAGTCCTATCGACGGCGACGAAGATGACATACAATTCATGTGCGTTTAGGTGCGGCTAGGCACGTAATATTTTTTTGAAATTTTGTATTATCGATATGTGATTTTTCAAACCTTTGCCGTCGTTCAATGACTTTGTCGATCGATTTATTTATATTATGGTTGGATTTAGCCTGCTAATGATCGTTATGATAACAATAATTAAAAAAGATTTTGATAAAATACGTTTTTTTGCAAAATTTAATTCCAAGATTTAACTCATATGTTAATAACTGTGATTAAGGTTGAGAATAATTAGATACTAATGACGTGAGCACTAATGTATTGCACCTTTTCGTATCGCTTTGCTCGTGGAAATTTTGAGGTTATGAAGTAGGTAGGTATGTGGTTTTTCTGATCGCTTTATAAATATAAATTTTAAAAGAACAAAAATGCGTAGTAAACTGGTATATATTTTATAAAGTTAAAAATCACAAAAAAAAAACGAATTTAAATAAAAAAATAAATATTTTAAATTGCGAAATTATACTAATATTAAGACATTAAAACAAAATACATCTAAGTACAATATTATATTATTATATTTAATCCTCCACAAATATCTACAAAAATAAACAGCAATTAATTATAAACAACAGCAAAAATAAATAGGTAATAAAGCCAGTATTAAAATTACAAAAATAGCTCAAATAGTAGTAAAATAAGCGTTAGCTCATTCATAACTATTTGAGCGGTTTGTTTTTGACCACTATTATATATAACTATAACTAATAACTACTACTACATTGAGTTATACATATTTACATATTTTTGACTACCGTCTAGTAAAAACTACTGATAACAGACAGTATCTTCGCCCTCATCAGAGTCTTCTAAATCGGAGTCCATTAACGCACTAACATTAACATCGACAAATTCAATGATCTCTTTGTCTACACCTGAATCTTCACCAATGAGAAGAGATTTCATATCATCAGTGACTGCTCTTTTTTTAGGCTTTCGCAGCACTGGTCTTATGCTGGACAGGTAGGGATCTGATGATACAAGGAGACCATTGGAAATATCTTCGTTGGTCGCTTTACGGCAAAATTTGCGTGAATGGTGTTCTCGGATTATTTTGAAGTCTTTGTTTCTGGCTTCCGATGCCTCTTCAGATAATTTGCCATGCATTAAAAGTTTGTGAACATTCGAAGGCATGTAGTACCAGCCATAGCGCTCTACGTACATTTCTGCAGTAACGCGCGAAAAGTTTGCAATGCGTCAACATTTATGGGCTCCCCACTGGCTATTACACGCAAAAGTGTTGAAAATCATTCGATCAAACGGGAATCCAATCCTGTGATAGCTGCGGTTATCGCAGGATCACTAAAAAATTTCCTAGCTGTGTTCCCATCATTTGTAGTTCCCGAACCTGAAACAAAACAAAAATTGTTGACTTTGTGCAGAATAAATATGTTAATGAGTAATGTTATTTTATCTGACTTTGTTTGACGATGTCTACCAGGAGGCCCATTTCTACACGGAACTTTTGCTGTATGGTTTGTTTTCTACTCTTCAATGACTCTTTACTGCTTGCATCTCTGGCTTGCCATGTTTTAAAGTCCAGTCTATATGAAATATGGAGAAGGCACTCCATACACCTGATCCAAGCATGAAGAGTAGATAACCCATACTTGTACATTTCTGTTGAAACCGGTTTTCTGAAAATGAGATGATTACATGAATAAAAAGAATATTGAAGTAATGCAGTGCCATTAATATATTAATTTATTGAAAACTCACTCTGATATCTTCTCCAACTTATTCATTTCCGAAGGAGTAGCTTTGCATATATCACATGTCTGTGATGAGGTATTTGATAGCTGTGAAATGATTTTGCCGTCTATCATGGTTATAAGCATCGAGTGCTTTACAACATGGCTTCCCATGACAGAAGGCTGCAGTGCGTCAATCTCAGCCTCAATCAGAGCCTGTTCTTCCACGATGTTTAACTTGTTTTCTTTTGAAAACTTGAAGTAAATAGGTCTGCAAAACATGGTGGAAGATGGCTTTGGATTCTCCCATACCTTTTCATCACCACAAACAAAAGAACACATAAAAATGCTAGAATCGTCTTCGCCTGCCATAGTTTGCTTATACAAACTTTGCCCTGAAGCACCATCAAAGCCCCACTTGCATATAAGATTTAACTCTTTCCCATCCAGCGAAGATTCCACACGTAGGAATTTCCCAAGCCTAGCCACAGTTTTGTCCAAAATTGCTTGGAGCTTTACTTTAACCTCTCTTTCCGTAATGTCTATGGTATCTTTTGGGGGGTAGCAGTTCTTCTTCGCCTCAAGGATGGCAGCATAAGAAGGATACAGTGGTATTCCTTCTTCTTTTGTACACGATCTTAATGTTATATACTGCCACTTTGAAAGCTTCAATGAGGTTAAAATACCTAAAGCTTTGTCAGCGGAATATATAGGCACAGTTTTCTTCTCATTTAACAATTTCTTTTCTTTGTAGCCTCTTCGGGATGCTCCGATACCAGTTTAATGATATCTGCTACATTTTTGTTTTTTACTTTAAAACCAGTTGCATAAGCAAGGCTTTCAGGTCTATGCGTTAGGAGCTCTTCCACTCGCCTTCTCTTCTGTAGCGGGCTTAGCTCCACGAATGGTTTTCTCGGCGACACAATTGATGTTGATGTTCCAACACTGCACGTCTCCGATGTGTAGGATGTTGATACACCCTCATTTACACCAAAGTCAGAACTGGAACATGGTTGTTCCTCTTCTGACACTACAGAAGTAGTCATCTCTATCATTTTTTTTTTAATTATTGTTATCATAAAGATGATTAGCAGGCTAAATCCAACCATAATATAAGTAAATCGATCAGCTAAGTCATTGAACGACGGCAAAGGTTTGAAAAATCACATATCGAAAATTCAAAATTTCAAAAAAAAATTATGTGCCTAGCCGCACCTAAACGCACATGAATTGTATGTCATCTTGATCGCCGTGTATAGGACTATAGCACGTATGAGCACCAGCCTTACAGTTCCATACAGTTCCGAAAAAATGTACTTTTAGTGTTTTCTTCCATACAAAAAAAACGTAAAACTTTTTTTTCTCACGCGTGGAGTGACCTGTACCATCCATACGTTAACATTACATAAAGGGAGGTATTCTAAAGCTAAATCACAATTTTTTTTTCAAATCCGTTACTTTAAGTTTCTATGAGTATGGAGCTCGATTTCCGGACAACTGTGGGCCGGTCTCAATAACGTATCTACTTTTGACCAACTGTCAAATTAGCTACCAACAGTAGCTGAAACGTCATGTTTTAAAGGCAAACAAACATAAAAACTGTACTTGTTAATACTATAACAGTTATAAGCTATACTTTTATAATTTATACGTTAGTTGTCACAGGCGCTATCATACAGTGACGCCATTAAATTTGCCTTTCAGTACGGGTAGACTGGTACACTGACTGGTGGACGGACTGGCATAGGACCGGTCGATGTTGTTGGCTGTAAACTGGCTTACTGCTGGTTCACTTTTTGGGGTTTCGAACCCCCGTCTGAAAAAACGAAACCCTCATAGGGGGGCTCTTGTATGTCTGTCTGTTCACCTTAGAATCTAGACAGACAGACTCGTTTAAAAATCAAACCTAATATTTTTAAAATTATTTCAGTAAGAACCTTATATCGCACAGTACGCCGAGACAGTTACGCAACCTCACCTACTTTTAGCTTTTATTTGTTTTTATACTGTTACTTATTAAATTCCAAAATTATGTAAACACCTCTTATGATATTTTATTAAAAATTTAACAGGCGCGCGTAATGACTCCATTCCGTCCCGCGTCATACTCGTCGCATTCATGTCTCATTCGAGAATTTATATTAAAAATCCCAGACAGTGTCAGACAGGCCTACTGATGACTGACTTCATACTGTGTGACACAGGTGTATCGTACCAACGTATTGGTATGCTTATTGTGCTGACAATGCTATTTTGTTTTGTCGAAAATGTAATGTAGTTACGTCACATACATATTTGATTGAATAGGTATACAAGGAAAAAAGGGTAATTTATTGATATAACTAACTATATACACTAGAAATAAAAACTAACTAAATTAACCCTAAAATATGGCGTCAAAAAAATCATCCGCATCGCTGTCGACTGGAAGTGTACCCAAAAGACTGGCGGCATTGCCACGTTGTATGGCAATGCTTATTCTTTGACCAAGGTAAAAGCCAGCCCTTGGGTCACGTGAAGCGCCTTGAGAGATCTTTGAACAAGTTATGTGCACTGGTATACAAGGTGTATCGCAAACCTGAAAAGGGGTTATTGTACTCATCAAAATGATGAACTTTTACTATGGGACCAAACATGAAATCGCGAAAACACAATCAGCTGTTCAGTATAAAATGTACCTTTTGTCGAGTTATGCTAACATATTTCATAGTAAAAGTAGTTCATAATTATGAATACAATGACCAGATTTTTTCAGGTCTTTAGGTATTTCTGTTACGCCCTGTGTTATTAGATAAATTAACAAACCAGCTTTTGCCCGCGTGTCGTAGGCGCATATCCCATTTTTCCCGTTCCCTTATCATTTCGGGACCAATTAGGTATACACCTAAACCTTTCTCATGAATAGCTTCATCCATTGGTGAAAACCGCATGAAAATCCGTTCAGTAGTTTTTGAGTTTATCGCGAACAGACAGACAGACGCGGCGGGGGACTTTGTTTTATAATATGTCGTGAAACAATAAAAATGTTGTGTTTCCATGTGTAAAAGACTTTTTACTGTGTTGAAATCAAAAATTCTGCTGAGGTGACTGTATTCTGTTCACGTTACATCGCCCCTTAGGGACTGGTAGAAAAGCAAGGGTCAACAACATTTTTCATGGATCTATCTAATCGGTTTGTTAGCCAGCAGTAGAAAATCAAGTCAACTTCTATCGGCTCTAAACGATTGATAAATTGATTAGTCACCAAAACTCAATATTTGTTAACTTCGTACTGATTAAAACACTACAAAGTACAATATTACTTTAATTTCGGAAGTAGGCGTCAAAAAACATAACCAGAAAAAAAGTCTTCCAATAATATTTTTTAATTTTGGACGTCGGTTTACTAGGTTTAAAAAAACATGTCTCCGAATTTAGAACCTCCTTCTTTTTTGCTAACTAAGCAGCATCAGCACCCGATAATGATACCCGGACACTAATTAATACAAAATTAGCCTAATCTATCCCAATTCTAGTGAGGTGCATAATGTATCTCGGTGAAGCCGGGTTTGACCGTACTTAAAGTGTTAAGCCAGCATGTGATAGCCGCCATTAATAACTTACAACACTTAAACACACCTCCTTACTTATTCAGAGCTTACCTGCGTTTTATGTGATACATCTTCACACGATACACTGGCTAGAGCCTGGATTTTGAATTCCTTTGCCAGCTATTTTTAACGGCTTGTGAAGTTTTTATGATACTCGTGCAATAATGCTGTTATTATCAACACCTGCTTTAGCTCTATAAACTAGACAATAGTTAACTTTTGCTGTTTTTTTTTTGTAATCAGCTCATGCTGTCCCACAGCTGGGCCTGCACCAGATCTTTCCAGGTATTTTTTTCCGGACCACCTCGAACCAGTTTGTGTGATTATTTTTTTGTAAAAGATAACCTCTGAAAATACTAAAAAAATATTTAAGTGATAGAAAGCTCCACTATCACTGAGTGTCAGCTATAAATATCGTTTCAAGCATAGGTACAGTTATTTTTTAATCCTTTTCGCTCCAATCAGTTAGTTTTCGCCTCAATGGCGACGAGATCCTTTGTCAGCGATCTATACCGCTAAGTTCCTTAGGGGATAGAGCCGTAATCACAGTGGAAGTCCCAAACTTGGCGGCGCACCACTTCAGATTTGCGAGCTTGTTGACTATTGGCTTGACTTAATTACTTTCCCGAGGAACCAACCTATCTATGCAAAGATGCAGGCAACAAATAAACAAACAGGCAATTATTGGTTCAGCTGCAAAAATAGAACGCCAACAAAAACACGCATTATCTTGACGCATCCTAAAAACTATATTACAAACCCCACTTACAGGGAGATTAATGCCATCCCGAATATAATCCGAGTCAGCGGGCGGCCGAACAACCTAACAAAAACGGCAATGTTTGCGCGGGCCCACAAAATGTGCCGTTTAAAGGTCGTCAGAGTCGTGACCGTCCAAATCGGGCAACCTTAAGTTTCCGCGGAACATTTTTTGGCAACGTGGCAACGCCGAGCACTCGTGACCAATATGAATGTGAAACAATTTATCAGGTTTACGTGGTTATTTGTACAGCGCAGGTGTGGATCCGGTGAACTCGCAGCCCCTTTTCATAATGACGAATTCGACTTAGAGAAGACTTAGAGGGAGAACCCTCTCGCATAAGACGAAGATCTAGCTTTGCTCGTTTGCACGGCTTTAGATGCTTGCCGAATGCCGATGGGATTAGCTGTAGCGTGTAGACTTGGCTGATAGTAACTCGTTTCCTAATTCCTATTCGCACATTAACATTTAAACGCTATCCTAACACTTAAACAGCCATTCTTTCCTAGTAACCTGCAGCGTAGAATTGGAACGGAAACTAAAGTACGTTCCAACACCGCCGAGTGCATTCCGTTTTATTTTATGTCCTCATTATTTGACCGCAAAGTATGTTCACCTAAAACATGCTAACCACACTGCTGCAGGTTGTCTTGTGGTCCTTTAGGAAATATAAACCTCGTCTATTTTCTAGTTTTAATATCCGGCTTAAATAATAAAAATAATATGCAGAAGCAAAAAAAAAGACAAAGGATAGAAAGCTCTATTCGGGCATTAAAAAATTCGTCCAGTCTATTGAAAAAGCGTCCAAACGACTGGTTGGCAATACTGATTCTAGGGCTCAAAAAGTAACCAACCCTCTGGTCACGTAAAAGGTCGCTCAACTCTTTATAATATTAGTATAGATATAGACTAGCGGACGTCACGCGGTTTAACCCGCGTAGTTCCCGTTCCCGTGGAAGTACGAGAATAAAATATAGCCTATGTTACTCGCTGATAATGTGGCTATCTATTGCTGAAATAATTTTTCAAATCGGTAAAGTAGTTTATTCGTTACATACAAAAATACAAATATTTCCTCTTTATAATATTAGTATAGACATTTAAAATATATATAAGTAGGAGTATATTATGCTGAGAATCTACCCACGACCTTACACACATTCTTATTCCACTTGACCTTTACTAAAAGGTACTGCAGCAATATTAAAGAATACATGTCTCTGTTTTACTTTCATTTCTCAATCAAATACGAATATTTGTCCGTCCCATTTCCAGATATGAAATACTGCTCCTTTCTACAGTGGGATGAACAAATATTCTTATTTTCTATGTTCTACGCATGAGCTATATTGCATTGAGTATCATGAACAGTAATATTGGAATCAGATTTCGCTCTGAGACTTGTGCAATACGGCTGTTATATTCAAATCTGCATTCCCAAACGTACTTCACATATCAGAGATTTAATAAAAATTCCCCGTATGCTGGATCTCAGCTGCGCTATCTCGTAGCTTCTTTTGTTTCAGATCTATGAGCGACATAAATGGCGTTCTTATTAACTTTACAATTCGTATTCAATTTTGATTTTGGATCACTCTGTCAATCAGGTATTGTAAAGCTCGTGGTGTGTGTAAGTGGATCTCTTTCGTCAGGACGTCTTTAGGAAGGTTAGAAAATGGCACGTTTATGAAAAAAAAACAAAAACACTAATTCTTAAACTTATGTAAGACAGCGTGAGGCAGGTTCACAACTTTGTATTTGTTTTCTTCAAAGAAATATATTCTATGCCTGTTCTATACTAATATGATAAAACTGAAAGCGTTTGTTTGTTTGAACGCGCTAATCTCTGGAAATCGGTCGGATTTGAAAATTATTTTTTTATGTGATAGCCACATTCATGTGACATGCAGTAGGCTATATGGGAAATTCCTACGGGTAAGGGAAAACACGGGATATGCGCTTACGAAGTCACGTGTAAAAGAAAGTACTAAATAAAAATACAGTTTTTTCCCATATCCGTGAATTATTTCAAAGCTTTAAAGTAGCATTTTCTCGTCATCTTTGTTCTTGATTTGCGAAACAATAAAGTAAGCTATTTGATTGATGACGTCACAGTAGAACTGGTTTTACACTTTGTATCAACGCCACCGCTGTAAATCAAATTCTTTTCCGTGCCTTAAAGTCACATTGTTTTTTATAGTTGACTATATAAGTTGATGTGTATTTTATAACGGAACCGTTCTTTGCTTTAAGTTTTAAAAGATTTCAGTTACTCAGTTGCTGGGCTGACAATGTAAGGGAAACCAAATCGAGCTTCAAAGGTTCTTTATTAACAGCCCAGAACGCTAATTCTCGTAATTTCGCACCTAAAAAGCGTTCCAATACAAGTCGCAATACCATCTCAGCGACAATCAATACTTGTCATACCATAGTTTATATTTTTATATATTCTTATAATACTATTATAGGCCAATATGAATAGATACCACTGAACCATATGTACACTTTATGTTAACTTATTATTTCAATAAACGTTATTATTATAATCAATATAAAAAATGCAGAGAAATACGAGGTTTTTTTGACAGTTTGCAACCGTGACTCGTATGCAAATGTTTCTTATTTATAGACGTAAATTGTCGATTTTTGTGGAATTTAATATGCATATGTAATTGGCCAATGAAGATTTGGTGTTTTATTAAAATAAGACATAGGTCATATTTTAAACTAGCTGCCGCCCGCGGCTCTGCCCGCGTGAATGTCGAGAATAAGTATCCGTGTTATTCCACCCTATAATCTACCTCTATGCCAAATTTCATCAAGATCCGTTCAACCGTTCTGACTTGATTGAGTAACAAACATCCATTCAAACATCCAAACTTTCGCATTTATAATATTTGTATAGTTTATAATATTTTATAGAAGTTAACGCGTGTTTTAATCGTGTTTCTTACTAAATATTTAAGTAGAAATAGTGATAACAATAGTAACTACACGAATATGGCGCCTACATCCTACTAACATTATAAACACAGTATGTCTGTTTGTTACCGCTTCATATTTTAGCGGCTACACAGATTTGTATGAAACTCGGCACACGGCGTAGAACACGTCTTGGAATAGGACATATAGTTAGGACGATTTATCCCCGGAGTAGATTCCCTAGGGACTATTTTTAACATTTTCCCAGCGAAACCGCTGGCAGATGCTAGTTGAAAATAAAATACCCATCAGCATCACAAATCTTTCAGAACACAAGCTAGAACTTGTCCCAACCGTCCGCACTCCGTACTCGGCCTATTTCACAGATTTATTTTGAAAACAGTACGCTTGTTTAAATTCAAGGCGCGGCCTCTCTGGCCACAGGGATTGGACGGCCGTGACATGTGCTTATTGTATTTCCTGAAAGCACCACCAGAGGCGCTGTTTCAACAGGATTTATATGGAAATGGCTCAACGAAATTGTTTTATTTAGATATGGAACAGGGTTAGTGCTTCAGGCTATTTGACTTTTTTTGTGATTTTTATAAAGTGTATTTGTTGATAGTTATGTCAAAGTGTCTCATGTAAGTGTTTGTCGCTCAGCCAGGGTTGCGGAATTTGTTCGAAAGAATCACCGCGGCCCTGGAACGCAAAGGGCTTTAGAAGGAACATGGATGGGTTTTAGTCAGTAAGAGTCTGACACGCCCTTCCGCTCCACCCAGAGCGGAAGAAGTCATTTGATGATGGAAATCAAATAAAAAATTTAAAAAAAAACTAGAATTCTCTCTTTAAACTTTTAGGATTTTTTAACGTTTTATATAATGTTATTAGGGCTTTCTAAGGTTATACAGCAAAACTTTCTTCCTTTATGCCTCAAATAGGATACATACATCAACAGAAACTCTCGTTCCCCATCTCGTTTAGTTACCGTGATAATTACGGCAGTATTCCCCCAAATAAAACTATTCAGAATTCTAGTAGGTACTATTGTTTATTAATTAAATGCACCATATAATAACTGAACTTCCAGTACATTTCACACAGGAATCAGGATACTCAAACTATTAATTCAGTTAAACTACAAATTAGCATTTGTGACGAAGATACTTGACACAAGTTTCTACTTGCACAAGTTAAACAGAATCCAGATATCTCCGCTGAGTTCAGTTTTCCAAGAGCAATACTGCCGGTCCTTAGACATAGTGTAGTAGAAGACAGAAGGTCGACTTCTATAAATATGAAAATATTAACAATAACTCAGGTGTTTGTGCGTAAATATGCTCAATCAGTAGAAACTTCGAAAGTAGGTTCTTTCATTCTTTCTTATTCTTTATTGCCCGCACAAAATATAAAAAACAAACACAGCAAGACAATAATGCCAATAAACAGACAGAGACATTGATCTGTGGGCAAATTCTACTCATTTATAAGCAACGTCCGCATTCGCATCTCATCATTGCGACTGAGATGTGAATGCGAAAGATGTTTAAAAATCATCACAATCATAATTACCCGACCGTCTGAAGGTGAGGTGATGACTACGTGTCAATAAACTTAATATTATAAAAAAAACAGTAAACTTATTGCACAAATCTTTATGCTTTATATGGATGGAAGGTTCTGCCTTCAGAACCCAATTACTGGGCATCATAGATTTTCTGTGGTGAAGCCAGTAGAGTAACAATGCTTTATTATTTTGGGAAATCTTCAGCAGTTCAAGGATTGATTTGATCCTTGGGAGATCCATGTGTATAGGACAGCAGGCTCGCGTCTTATTACATAGGCTTACATCGGCGGGAAAAGAAAAAACGCAACGAGGTGTCATAAAAGAAATACGGAGGCTTCATGAGGAAAATGGGCAGATGTGACATACGGAAACAAGGTGGGTACTAAAACATAATAATATGATTTTGAAAAGCATCTTTGTGTTACCCTTATTTATATTTAATGCGTCTTCTTAGAACAATTTTATAACGAAACTAGTGTTTTTTTAAATATTTTCCGACAAGCCTGCCTCACTATTCCCAATGATTGCAACTCCTAAATGCCAGAATCAAGAGTGGCGACCACCAGAAAACTGCGATTCAGTGAAGCTCGACGAGCCCTGAAGAAACTGTTCCACTGTCTCGTTTAATTAAAAGTCGAGATCAGACCAATAAAATCTAGATTTCCTCGACGATAAAATAAATTGTCCAAGATAAATTTTACCCAAATGCATTTTTTTATTAATTGGTCCTTCTGCCCATAATTTTTCCACTAGAAGCCTCCCGGTCCTATCTGACGTCACAAACAGTCTATCTTAATTAACCCGGGGAGCCCGATTATTAATTCCCAGCAATTTAGCAGTTGAAGGAATCCCATCGCACCATCGACCTTTGTACTGAGATCGGCAACACTGGGTAAGTATACCTACAACCTCTAATGAATCTTTGAGATGGTTGAGTCGATGATCAATCCTTTAGAATTGTTCAAGTTACGTTATTAGTTTACAAACAATAAATGCAGAGTGATCTTTAATTGAATTTCAATATTTCAGGAAGTGAAATCATGCGTTGCACGTAGCACGAATAAACTCATATTATTTTCTTTCTTTCAGTAACAACTTTCACTAAAGGTGGAAGAATAGACCGCCAAATTCAAATTTTCTTATGTTTTTTTGCAATTTGAAAGTCAGTGTCAGGCTGTATGTTGAACAAAATATGATTCGCGACCGTAACACGTATTTATTTCCCTCTATTATTAGATAAATATTTCCCTTAGGTACTAACTTATTAACAGGAAACTGACTCAAACTGATCACAATTCTATAATTAATTAAAATTATTTTATTCTCTTTACCCGTTCCAATCGATCTGTCTATTTCTATCCTTTTCCCAGCTATGTATGTTGGGTCAGCTTCCAGTTTAACCGGATGCAACAGAATACCAGTATTTTGAATAGAGCGAATACCTATCCGACCTCCATAAGAAACGACGGATGGACTGAGTTTATGACTAGAAACGTGGTAAATATGTTGTATATGATAACGACATCTTTATCAAAAAGGAGGAAGCAAAAACTTTATTTCTGTTAAGTAAACAACCCCAATCTCTTCAAAATTCGAGTGAACAGGCTTCTTCTGGGTAAGCTCGCTCCATCGTCGACTTTGTCTCTGTCATCTATGACCTAGACTATAGTAGGCGCCAGATAAATATGGAATAAAGTATATTGACCTTTCCCTAATAACTGCTCATAGGTACCTGAACAATTAAATATGAATCGTTTTTCATTATTAGACCATGTTAAGGATCACGAGAGATGATGATTCGGGACAGTTTTGTGTCATTAATTCCGTTTTTCAAATTAACAATGTCAATAAATGTAGGTGGGTCAATGACCGATATTCCACGATTATCTGGCGCCTACTATAGAGTCAAGAGCAAACCCATACTAAATAAAAATAAAAAAAAGTATAACGCACCCATAAAAAATAAACAAATATAGTAAACTGGAAAGATTGGAAAAATATGCGTCACATCTGCTCAATCGTTCAACATAATACTGGAATTTGGACTGCGCCAAAGCCGCAGCGCTGGTTTTCACGACATAGCAGCTAGCGGCAACTACATGACGTCGACCGGAGTACCTAGCAAAACAATTTGTTAATTCGAAAAGCACGTTAAGCCGTTGGTCCCAGCTGTCATTTGAATAGCTATGACAGCCGTTACGGGTATGCGAAACAGAGAATAAAGTCACCAAGAACACACCTCCACTGTAGTGGGAGGATCCTCCGACCAGACGGTTGTTATGTCTTGTGGGCAGCTGCCCGATAGATTATATTCGGATTGTTGTATATGTTCAAATCGCACCGAGAACTTTGCTTGCACGATGCAGGATTTCGTTGGTAGTTCGTCGCTAACAGGATAGATGGCGTTGCGGTTTTTTTTATTGTCGTACAAAGTTCGTTTCTTAGTTTTCCATGTGGCGGCATTGATACTACTACAGTCCTAAGCCGGAAAACCTGACACCAGTCTTGACAAGGTATAACGCCATTACTGGGTTGAGGAGATCTGATTGACAGTCGCTTCATATAAAATACTATATTCAGCTGCATCCGGTTCGTCTGCATGCCTGCTTAAATAAGGTATATTTAAAACAAAGTACGTTCTTTGACCCCTCATTGTTGGCGATGAAATGTGAAATCTGTCTCTTTCTCTACCCGTAGTACTGGGTACCAGGGTACTGAATACCACCACTCCTTGTAGACATCTCTTTAATAACTTCATTGTAGTTGCCGGTTGACGGCAACAAGCAAAAATATTAAAATAATTGTGTACAACAAGCCTTGAACCACACCTCGTGAGGCTTTCGTTTGGCAGCAGAATCAACTTGGCTTGATTCAGAAAGCGGTACTTCTGCTGTGCGATTCTGTAAACATGTCAAAGTGAAGGCTTGGGTAAAGTGATCACGAATTACAGCTCACTTCGTGATCATTTCAATCCATGTACATAATCAAGATGGAATAACAGCTCACTTTGTGACTTCACTTCGACATGTTTACAGAATCAACCATCTGGACACGGCTCGTATTATTAGGAGATTCCCCTGGAGCCCTGACCTGTACTTGGACCCTGTTCCCGATACCGGTGGGCTTTTTATAATTTTTATTCTAAATCCTAAATTTATATTTTGATGAACAAATGATATTGTTTATAAAGTTAACTAATACAATGAACAATATTATAATCAATGGTGTCACTCATATTATGAGGAAATTTATGAAGTTTAGGATTATAAAAGCGACACCGCATGAATTTTGTGACTCATTTCAGTTTGTTATGTACAAACAGTCGCAGTATTCACAATTTAATCGAAGTGTCATATAATATTATTGTTTTTATTAGTTTTGTTTAGCGTTTTAAAAAAAATATTTATGGTTTAAATTTGTGTGAAATTGATTTGTGTGAGATTTATGAGAAGATGTATCAAATAATATGTCTTGTTATATTTCTAGCTATAAGTTTGGCTACGGACGTGACCGTTTATAGAGGTACATATGATAATTATTTAGGTAAGTTAATTTCCCTTATTTCCCATGCATTGTCATTTTTTTCTTTATTTGATTTGTTGCGTGACTAATTATTTTTATTTTTATTCTTTGGAGAACATAATATAGAACCAGTGTTGAAATCTCAGTTCCCGTTGAAGTTTCAGTATCACTCGAGTGATTGGTTCATTATGAAATTATTTATAGAAAACATACGTGCAAGTGTTACTGTGGTGATCGCTACTTACGATACAGGCAAGTAATTTATGTTTCTTACACCTTCCTAAGTCTACTCGAAACCGTCTCGTTACGTACGTTTTTTACCAGTGACATGATTAGATTTATAAAAAAAACAATTTAGTCCAGAAAATTATAAATATCAGTTTAACGGCTTTTTTGTCCTCGGTTCATGGCACTGAGATATTAGTCAGGAATATCCTAGCTTTCTTACTCATCGATTTTGATGTGCCGTGCTTCACTGTGGCTATGGATACCTGGAAACTAGCTTGCCCGGAATTTAATTCCGCCTGACTACCCATCATCCCAGAGACGTGGGATGAGCCACTCTGAACAACCTTATTGCCACAGCTACTGCTGCTGAGCGTGCACGCCTGCTGGCTGTGGGTGAATGGGATTCGGGACACTGGCTTAACGCACTGCTGTCATCGGATGGCCATGCAAATCCGAAACTATGAGGAATAGCAAAAATACACTCGATGGGGTCTCGAGAACAATATTTTGTAATCGTCATAGTGACGGACTAAATTGATATTTTTATTTAAAAATTCAACGATGCAATTATTTACTTTGCTTTTCTTAAACGTTTCAGATGTCACAACGTACATCGGGGGTATCAATATAGAATATTCTGGTAGGAGAAAAGGTCAAATGTATTATTTGATCGTTGGAGACTCCATTAAAGTAATAAAAATCAAGCTACATATATATAGATCAATTTTTTTGTGCTCATCACTACTTGTTGCGGAAGGGAGGGATCAGTCTCAATTAACGAACGAAGAGGCTAAGGAATTTAGATGTAAGATTGAAAAAAAAATGCTTTATGTAACTGCCAGTTTCTGCGCCTTTTTTAATGAAGTTTTTAATACACACATCGAAAGGGTCTAGGGATCATGCACGTTTTAGAGTATCGCCGCAATTGAGGATTATTATTTTTTAACTTTTTTGGATCGTTATTGATTGTTTTTAGTGAATTTCACTAAATTTCAAATCAAGGTCAAATTGACCGAAGATCTTTGGGGCATGTCTGTAAAGGTGTGTACCACCATTATTGACACTATAGCGCTGTATTTATATTCAATTTGTGTGTGGAGCAAGGAGTTTTCCTGGACCTTGTGAAATATAGTAAGGTAATTCCTTTATTCAGTTTCGGGGACAGTAAGGATACTAATAACTTTAGACCCGTATCTGTGTTGCCAGTTTTCAGGAAATTGTTTGAAAAGGTAATGCTTAATCAAATGCCCAGTCACTTTAACGCGATATTTTACACGATAGACAGTACGGTTTCACCAGGGGACGTTGTACAACTGACGCTGGTGTAATGTTATTAAAACATATCTTTAATGCTAGGGAAGAGCGCAAGATGCCATAGGTATCTTCTGCGACCTGTCGAAGGCGTTTGATTGTGTGAGCCATGAAACATGACTCCTGAAACTAGAGCATTACGGACTAGGCACAACCGCTTTGAACTTAGTGAAATCGTATTTGAATAATAGTCAATAGCTAGTTTATATAAACGGCAACAATTCAACAGTATTAAACGTAAAAATGGGGGTACCTCAGAGCTCAATTTTAGGTCCCTTCTTGTTACTAATTTATATAAATGATTTGCCATGTATATTGCAAAATAGAATTAATGTGGTGTTATTTGCTGACGATACATGTTCATTTTTTTAAATAAATAGACATGCAAACAATCTTGACGATGTAAATAATGCCCTACTGCAGTAGGGCATTATGTACGCAATTGGTTCACTGTTAATGCAGGAAGACTAAGTTCAGCAGCATATGCTGTTAGAAAAATCCGCCACTTTACAGATGTTGAAACCGCGAGACTAATCGACACTTTTCACACCTAAACAGGATAAAACGTCCGAAGTGAAAATAACAATTCAAAGAAACAATTAAAATAAGCCGTGGCAGCCGAGAAATGACCAGTCCCAGCTGACGGCGTCCGTTCACGAACATGAAATCTAAAAAATCCTCCTTTTTGCCATTTAATTGACGATAGCAAACAAGGGTTGAGTTGTTAGATTAAACATATGAATTAAAGTAATGAGCCAGTCTGGAAGGCTAGATTTTATAATTTAAAATGTACATGATCCTTAGACACTTCTGACGTGTTTTGCTTCGACAATCTCGGGACCCTAAGTCCCGGAACTTTAGTAGGTGAACGAGGAGCCGAAATCAACTCGCATAGGCCCCGTTGACATTTCAAATTGATTAAGAGGGGCACCAACCGACGATTGTCCCTATATGCACTAGAAAGTAAACCCAAGGACGATCCCAGGTTACTGCAGGAATATAGAAACAAAGATTATTGTTATCATACATATTTATACTTCGTATTTATTGTAAACTAGCCATAGTCAGTCAACAAGCTAATGATTGGTCTCTTTTATCTTACAGGTATTGATGAATGTAAACTCAAAATCTATGAGGTAGTAGTAGATTTGAGAAATGAATGTGATGGTAAGGCCTATTTCATATGCACTAGTAACAGAAACGTTTTATGTTTAAACAAATATGAGCGTATGTTTATTTTAAGTAAATACCTTGGAAACCTCCGTTTTTAATACACCTGCCATGTTATCTCTCACCCACCATTGGTTGACTAGTAAAGAATGCTTTGAGAATACAGCCCGCCTTCGTACCTCTGTATTGCATGAAGTTTATAAACCAAAATACCTTCCCACCTATCGACAGCCTTAATTTTACCGTTTTTAGGGTTCCGTAGCCAAGGGAAAAAAATAAGAATCTCTTATAATTTTGTACTGGCCGTCACCTATGTAATACTGGTTCAGCTGCAGTTTCGTTGAAAGCTAACCCACAGTATAGTTGGCTGTCAAACATATGATGATGATTGATGAGAGATTGACTGGCCTGTTGGTGGAGTGTTTAGTGACCCTGACTGCTATACCGGAGGTCGTGGGTTCGATTCCCACCCAGGACAAATCTTTGTGTGATGAGCATGATCATTTGTTCTGTGTCTGGGTGTAATTTATCTATAATATGTATGTATTTAGAAATATATAAGTATGTTTATCAGTTGTCTGGTTGCCATAGCACAGGCTCTGCCTAGTTTGGGATCGGATGACCGTGTGTAAGTTGTCCCAAGATATTAGATATTAGATTAGATTGATTACTAAATCAAAATTAAGTAATTTATTAAATCTATTTCTGCAAAGTTTCTAGGATTTTGTACCTGTAGGATAACCGGAACCCTATTACTAAAACATCGTCATAGGGCTGTATCTTTAGAATTTTAATGTGTAGATACGAGATTTCACACAATGTGTGTCTTGGCTGCTAAAAATTAAATAAAAGTTAAAACCTATAGGGTACTTCTTGTGTTCACCTTCACTGCATTACCGCTACGCACATTCCATTGCATGCCTATTTCGATTTAAAGAAATTTATTTTTCTCAAAAAGAACATACATAGTTCACTGAAATATGAGAAACTTAATAAAATATCTAAATAATAAACATTGTCGTTCAATCTATTGAGTAGCAGTAATTAATGCTTTTTACATCTTTACTATTATTAAAAATGTTCACCGATGATGAATCTCTTAGTTCTTTCGGTAACTTATTATATATCTGCACTCCCTCAAACTGAATAGTTCTTCTTCCGTACAAACTCCTAACTAAAGGCAGTTCTATACTATCCTATTTGATGGACAGATCTTTCGTTAACCCGGGTCGAGATGAATGGCGATAGAGGTCGTGCGGTGTTCCACAGGATTCGTTTTTGTGGCCAGTCCTGTAAAAAATCGGATACAACTAGGTACTGCGCGGTGCGCATGTGATGTCCGCCATGGTGATCCCAACACCACACCGTAAAAACCTCCATACCTCATCAAACCTTTATTTTTTAGGAATTCTTGTTTTTATGATTTCTATTCCTCTTAGTTCTTTTACGAAAGGTTCATAATTGCAAATAATAACATAGTGTTTTTTTGGGGATTTATCTGTGTGATAAATTCTTTTTGCAGATTCCAATCTCCCACAAACGATAAATATCAAATAATGTATGTAATGTATAGTTTGTAAGGCTATATTTTCGTAACATTATGTTATTTCAGATTCCGCATCTACTACCAATACAAAAAAGAATGATGAAAAAAAATTTAGACCTGTGAACAATTTTGCGTCTGCTAGTTCAACGTTGCAAAATGAACACTTAGAAACAACTACTCGAAATAGTACAACATCTAATGCAGGTAAGTATTATCTTTATCGTCATACAAGGGTTAAGATTCTTCCAATCAAACTTACACCCTCTCATTCCCCTGTTGGGGGTAGTTTTTTAAAACTAATATAAACACTATTTATTATTAGCTTAGGACAGTATTCGTACCAAGTTTCAAGTATATTCGCCGAAGCAATAAGATTTTTAATAAAAATGAGCACTTTAAAGCTTAATATTTCATAAACGGATCCTTGGATGGAAAAATAGTTTTAGCAAAACCTCAATATTTTCAAAAACAACCTATCCAACGACACCCCACACCATAAAACCCTACATTTCTGACAGATTGCGATTGATATGCGAATGCGAAATTGCGAACGTTGCTTAAAATGTGTAGAATTTGTAGAAGAGTGGCCCGCTAGTGTTTTCTTTTTTTATTTGAAACAATGTTTTTTTTTTTTCAGAAGCACCTTCGCCGTCTCCGCCTATAAACGCCGTGTTTATTTACATGATAATATCAGTGATTATGTTGTGTATTATAATATTGGTAATTTGTATATGTGTGAAAAAATATTGTCCTCGAAATACGGACCCAGTAGAAACAGTGGAATTGGATACTTTTGTAAGTCTTATGCAAAATTATAAACTATCTTAATAATTTAACTAGCGACCCGCCCCGACTTCGCATGCTAATTATACAACCTGTAGCAGAATTAACGCAATACCTGAAAAAGGGGCATTGTACTCGTCATTATGAACAACTTTTACTACGGGACCTACTCCGAAATGGCAATAAAAATTGGTTGTCTGAAAGTCGGTTTATAGACGATAGTTTAACGTGACAACTTCATAACAAAACATTGATGAAATGATCGAAACGCTTCAATGAGTCATCCTTGTTCGTGCTTTTTCGATTTATTAGACGTTGTCACGTCAAAAAAATGAGCTGTTCAGTACATTTTGTTTAGTTATGCGCATATAAATGTATGGGGCAGTTGATTTTTTTCGCAATTCAGTGTTGTTCACACAGTTCATATTTTTCCTAATGATGAGTCAATGTCCCCTTTTCAGGTGTTGCGTTCATTCTATTACACGTTGTATAGGTACAGAAACCTTCCCCATTTATCGCTATTTCTATAATTGTAAATCGTATGAAAATCCGTTGCGTGGTTTGCAGGGTAGGTAAGAAGTAGGCGCAAAAACAAAGAGAGGCCGATTTTATAATATTTAGAGAAATACATTAGAGAGGAAATGTTTAATAACAAAAACTTCCTTTGAAAATTGTTTCAAAATCAACTCAGCCGATTTGAAGATAAGCCCTTTCAAATACATGTACGAAAGTTGTAGAAATTGATCAAAAGATATATTTATAAAGCTATTTGAAGTAGTAGTGCTAGAAGAAACCTTTTATAAACATAATCAATAATGTTTTTCCAGGTCACCACAAACGAAGTTATATATGCGGACCTGAGCTTTGCGCACCGAGACAGTCAACCAGGACGTGGTGAAGAATCTACATATGCCCAAATAATTGGAGTGTTAAAACCTGCTGCAACATGAACAACAAATAAAGTATATTACTTAGTTTTATCAACAACGTTTATTTTGTAACAGCCACGAGTAGAATGAGGGCTATCGCGATTGAATTTAGCGCTAGAGGCGCTAGTGTAGCGTGAGGTCTTCGAAATGTCAAGTTTCACGCGATTTTGCTAAAACGGCCTAACTATGGCAGATAAGTAATGGTTCTAGTGACCACTGCTTTAAGTTTTTTTCTGTCGGAAATATGTGTTATGCCCTTCTTTTTCAAAATGAGTCTGCGTAATACTGCGGTACTATCTAAGTTTATTTAATCACGCGTTTACAGCATTATAAATTATCTTACTTCTAAATTTGCTCACGTGCGTGTAGTAGCATCTTTTAATGCTATGATTAAGGACCTTACTCGCCCGTGGCGCCAACTGGTGAGCATTAAAATGGTACCACTCATTGCACACGAACTCTATTGGCGTTTTCGCAAAAATACTAGATATGTTTCGGAAAAATAGTCAGCCTATTACGAGCCAATGCCATCATTACCCTGCTGAGAAAAAAGTATAGTGCTATTCGTCATGTAATCTCTCTCTTACAGCGGATTCGTAATGGCATTGTTACGTCACCATTGGCGTAAAGCGACTTTTTTAACGCGTAATCCGATTTTTCGGGATACTTCACGTATTTTCGGTAACAATCGATTAATGAGATCTTACGACCTTACGCCGACATACGCTGTGTAACAGAATAGACGCAAAACCTGAAAAAAGGCATTGTATTCATCACAATAAACAACTTTTACAATAGGACCAACTATGAAATCGTTGGTCTGGTTGTTGTGGTCGTTGGTTGGACAAAAACCGGCCAAGTGCGAGTCGGACTTTCACACGAAGGTTCCGTACCATAAACCGAAAAAAACACGTTTCTTGTATGGCAGCCCCCTTTCATTTTAATCTTTATTATTTGTAATAATAATTAAAATTTGGTAATGGAAATCCACACCGTGAAAAATTCAATTATCTACCATTACGGTTCTTGAGATACAGCCCGCTAACAGACAGACGTATGGACGGACAGCGGAGGCTTAGTAATAGAATTCCGCTGGTTAGCTTTTGGGTACGGAAACCTAAAAATCAGTTTTTGTCAAGTTTATGGGACAAACGATTTTTTCGGACCAAAACCAAAATCGTGATGAAAAATCGACTACTCAATTCCTACCACAACCTAATCCACCCTATTCTTTCACTTATCTAGGCTACACTATCTCACATAAATTGTGTATACTCATTTTCGGCTTTTGGAACCAGAGATCGAAGAAGATAGAAAGAAAAGTGTTTACAGAACTGACATAAAATTCTAGCTTTAGCTATTTGAAAAGCTAAGTCTATCACAGATTTTTCTACTATCTACAAATAAGAGGAGCTCGTGGCTAAATAATAACAGCCGCACGGGTCGATCTTTAAGGTTAAGCAACGCTTGCCGAGGTTGGTCTGTGGATGGATGACCATCTTAACATACCGAGACTCCTCCGTGCCTCGGAAAGCACGTTAAGCCGTTGGTCCCGGCTGTCATTTGTAAATCTTTGGCAGTCGTTACGGATAGTCAAAAGCCAGATAATCTGACACCAGTCTTGCCAAGGAGTACCGTGTTACCCAGTTAATGGGTTGTGGAGGTCTGGTAGGCAGCCGCTCCACGTAAAATACTGGTATTCAGCTGAATCCGGTTTGACTGGAAGCCTGGACTCCAATATAAGTGGGAAAAGGCTAGGCAGATGAATTCAGATGATGACTATCTACATGTTTCATTTCCTGTCATAAAGACCACGGTTACAATTTGACAAGTTATAGTTTGAACCCTCTCGAAATGACGTTTCCGTGTTACTGTCATTAAGTTGTCGAAACTAAAGTTTAAAGTTAGATTTAACATAACTTGAAGCAAAGTTATAATGTTGCTTAGTTGTGACATTGTATTCTAAATGTTGCTGACAGCTTGACGGGTTATTTTTAGGATTCGAAGTTGGGTTTATTATTTTAAGCAGCCATATACCTAAAAATATTTTAGAAATAAACAAATAATCGTAATAGTTAATATATTTAAGCTGTTGCAGTTGGTAGGCGAGAGCGAAGCCAATTCAAACATAATTTGTATTTTTTGGTTAATATTTCTGATCAGATATGTGTAATTCAGTGATCAGTATTTCTGCACTGTTTTTTATTCATACAATAGCTTTCTAAACCATTTTTTTCTTGTACCACATAGAGCTTCTACTGTTATCAACTTATCATGAAGGGCGGCAATAGCCTATAGTAACTAAAATCTCTGCATGAATGTGTTTTTTGAATTTGAACAGTTTTCGATACTACATGTCATTGTAATAATAATAATAATTTATTTCACCAAAACAATACAAAAAAATTACGTATAATTATAGGCTAGTACAACAGTATAAAAACAATGTGTTAGCATATGTAGCCGAACTAGGACAGTCCTGTATCTCAGCATACAGAACCAAACCATCGAAACCGACAATCATTTGTAGCCTGTAAGATATGCACCAGCTGATTATATTATATATGATATAAACCAGCGTCAGCCAACTACTAGTTGTCTGGCATTTTGCTGAACTGGACCTATTTGGCACAGCCGCGGGGCATACAATGTTTTTGTTTTAAAATTAAGTTGTCTTTCATTTGTATCTATAATGTGTGTCTGTGTGTGTGCCAAATAAACTATTTTTCTTTCTTTCTTCTTTCTTCTATATGCAAAGAGATGCAACTGTGAAAACTTGCTACATAAAATTTTAAAAACTAAGCAATACTTAAAAAATATGTAAGTGTACCTACGTGTATTTTTGTTTATGTGTTACTGTGGATTAGTGAGAGGTGTTCGGGTGTTGGATAGTACCGAAAATATTTTATTTCTATTACCTATGGGTGTAAAACAGGTTCTCTCAAGAAAGGGCTAGTAGGTAGCTATGAACTCTCTTCTTACATAGAGATCTGTTTAGCGGATATATTTTGATGATCTTATTACTTTATTGTACAGAAATAGTGCAACAACCGTGTAAAATCTTCTGACAAAGGCCGACTACATGTAATGGCAGGCCACAAATTGATATATGTATATTCTATATAATCACTCCAAAATCTTTTAAATGATGTTTTTGGTTTCACCGAAATATGATCCTACAATATGCAAAAGATTTAAATAAGGATGCTCCTATGAAACATGAACCCACTTAGTTGACGACTCAAAAGACCAGCATCTTTTATGTTACCTAGAATTTTTCAGATTGAGTTTTACAGACTGGGCTAAGTAGGTAGTTAATTAAATACGATAGATCAATTTTATAACTAAGCCTAATATTACATTTGGAGTTGCAACAAACCGTCACAATTACGCAAATAGTAATTAAGATAAAAAAATAAAAAATTGTCTTTATTGTCGCCAGTTAATACATTCATCAAATATTATACTAAGCCCGCTGGTATTTACAACACCACAAAACAAGTCGTATTTAAAACTGCATTCTGTCTATCATCTTCAACTGTCGACACTTAGAAACGTTTAGCACTAAAATTATGGTGATATTTTTATAAAGGCTCACCGTAGCTAAATCCGTATAAGCAGACGACTAAATCATACGGTGACCTGCGATAAGTCAATAAAAAACATTAATTCAGCTCTATTACCCACAAGAAATACCAAGGGTGGACTATAACCCCATAACTCTAGCAACAACTACTTCGAACAATTTTCAATAATTTCAACATTCTATATTAATTAATATTCCACAAATTCCGATATCTCTTGCAACCATGATCAAAATAACCAGAATACCTTATGCTGTTATGGATATTGCGCTCCCAAAACTAACGAAATAGTTTTAAAATATTAAGGTGTAAAGGGATGATAATGGAAATACCCAGGAATAAAGAATATTAATTTATTTTAGTGCCCATGATTCTTTCAGCTTGAGCTTTTTGATTGTACCTATACCTAAATAAAATCTTTGAGCAAAAGCCCAGAGGCCCTACTATGACGTCTCAAAACCATCTGATTCCGGTGTGGGAGGGAGACGGAGCTATACATGACGCATAGCGCTATCACTTTTTGACATCATCGTGGATTCGCACGTCATGTTCCAGGGTAGGAAGGTAAGTTACCTGCTAATGCAATATCCTAACCATGCGTTTCTACGAACGATGTCTCTGGTGGTAAGTCCTAACTTGAGTCGCTTGTTTTGGTTACAAGACCACTTCCTTGAAAATATTGTTGAAAAGAGTAACACCGTTAAACAGATTCGTCACTCTGCTTCATTGCATGGTGAAAATGCACTCTAAATGTGAAATACTCTGTCAGCCACCAGACGGCGCTAAACAGCCAACCTATGTACTCAAATGATTTTTTTTTTTTTTTCTTATTTAGTTTTTAACGTATCTTTACTAATATAATTTAAGAACTACTAACACTTTCGTTTAGGGTTAAGTTTAAGAAAAATAAAATTATGTACGTGGGTGGGTATGTCGTTTTGTGGCAATTTAGTACTTGTTCCTTCTTTCTTTCTTCCAGAAAGAAATACTCTGCTAGCCCCCGCATGAACGTGATAAACTCAATCTTATTGTTTTTTTTTTATTAATAGTAATAATAAAAGTTTATTTTGGAATAATAACAAAAGAATAAGAATAATTAAGTTTAGGTGCAGATATTTCTACCTACATTGTATGCACCGATGCGCCAAAATAAATATATTATTAAATATTATAATTATATTATTACTCTCTTTATTCATTTCACTTACATACTAATTTATATTTTTAAATATTTCTTAAAAAAACACACACACACATTAAAAAAAAACATTTAAAAATATAAAAAGCAGTAGTCCGCCGGTGTCGGGAGCAAGGTCCAAGCTACCGGTGGTTAGGGCTCCAGAGAAAGGAACCTCCTCACAATACGAGCCGTATCGAGAAGTACTGCCTTCTGTATCAGGCCCTTTATCCAACCGCGTAACGCCAGCTTCGACAGATGGTCGTCGAAGCTTTTGGCCATCAGGCCATTGGCCGTAATGACAATCGGCACAATGACAGCCGAGTCCACATTCCACATGTCGACAACCTCGTGTGCTAAGTCGAGATACTTGATTTGCTTCTCTTTCTCAGCCTTCACGAGGTTCTCGTCATGCGGGATGGTAACATCGATTATCATTGTGCGGCGCGCTAATCGGTCTATCACCACTATGTCAGGCTTATTGGCAACAATAGTCCTATCAGTGATGATAGACCGATCCCAGTACAACGTGACATGGTCATTTTCGAGAACTGGGTCGGGCACATACTTGTAATACGGTACTTCGGAATCTACAAGTTTGTATTTTAAAGCAAGTTGCTGGTGGATAATCCTGGCCACTTGGTTATGCCTGTGCAAGTACTCGCCGTTAGCAAGACGAGAACAACCAGAGATAATATGTCTGATGGACTCACCCGGACGGTGGCATGCCCGACACACGTCAACCGTCCCGTCCTTCATAATATGCTTCCGGTAGTTGTTCGTCAAGATAACTTCGTCCATAATCGCACAGACAAAACCTTCGGTTTCCCCGAAGAGATCACCGAAACGTAGCCAGGCCACGGACGCTGAGAAATCTACATCGGACCCATAAAGAGCCCGATAGAAGCGCCCGTGAAGCTCCTTGCCTTTCCATACCTCCTTGCGGTCATCTGTAGTAAGTATCACAGGTTTGCGCCAGTTCTCTTTAGCCATGGACAACGGAGTGAGTCCCTTGTCCACTGCGACCACATCTCGGTGCATACCCACATCGGCTTTGAGAAAATATTCTCTGAGACTGCACATCTCACGGTTGTGGAGAGTCTTAGCATTTAAAAAGCCTCGACCTCCACACTTCCGTGGGATGTACAGTCTCATCACCGACGATCGTGGGTGATGCATCCGGTTTGCGGTCAGCAGTGTGCGGACCCTCCTATCCAGGGCATCGAGTTCGGTTTGAGTCCATTTGAGTATGCCGAAAGTGTACATTAATACCGGCATGACCCAACCGTTGAAGGCGCGCACCTTATTTCCACCCGACAAAAGGCTGTTTAAAACCTTTTTCAGGCGGCCAAAGAAGCGCTCCCTCAGCGATTGCTTCATGTCAGTACCGTTAATGCCCAACGCCTCCGACATACCCAAATACTTGTAGGATTCGGTTGAGCTGAGGGATCTAACCTGTATGGAATCCGAGAGTTGAATTCCCTCAGATTCCATAATCTCCCCTTTCTTTACATGCATGACTGCACATTTGTCCACACCAAATTCCATCCTGATGGCACTACTGAAGGTTTCAGTTACCTTTAGTAGCTCCATCAGTCGCAAATTGTTGGGGGCAAAGAGTTTCAGATCATCCATGTAAAGAAGGTGAGATATGGCCTGACCACCTCTTCTCAACCGATAGCCTAGGCCTGAATCCTCCAGCAGTGTGCTTAGAGGATTCAGAGCTAAGCAAAACCAAAGTGGACTCAAACTGTCGCCCTGAAATATTCCCCGTTTAATCCAAACAGGCTCATCACTCCCTTGGATCGGTTGACATCCTGGATAGCGAAGGACTGTTTTCCATTGCCTCATACATGACTCAAGGAAGGTGCGTAGGGTTGCATCTATTTTGTACAACTCCAACACCTTCATGAGCCATGTATGTGGCACAGAATCATAGGCCTTCTTGTAATCTATCCAACATGTCGACAGATCCTTGCGGGATCGACGAACCTGTTGGCTTATGGCCATGTCTATGAGGAGTAGCTCCTTAGTACCGCGGGACCCCTTCCTACATCCATTCTGAGAGGCGGACATAATTGAGTTACTCTCAATGTGCTCATTAATTTTCGCTCTCAGGATAGATGTAAGAAGTTTATAGACCGTCGACAAACAAGTAATCGGTCTATAATTCTTGGGTTCCGCGGGACTACCTGTCTTATGGAGCAGGTGGGTAATGCCAGTTGTTAGAAACTGTGGTAGCGACCCAGACTCTAAGGATGACTGGAATTGAGATGCCAGGAGCGCGTGTGAGCTGCTATACCACTTCAGCCAGAAGTTGTGCAGTCCGTCCGGTCCAGGAGATTTCCAATTCGGTAACGGACGGACTGCTTTGGCTATATCCAGTGTGGTTATAGTAATTTTTTCCATTTGTGGTATAGCTTCGCACACGCGCTCGACATCGCGCATCCAGCCACCCTCAGCGTGACAGATGGGCACCGACCAGATGCTGCGCCAGAATGTACTCGTGGCGACATCATCCGGGCGGTAAACGTCTGTCACACTTTGTTCAGGTCGCTCCCAAGCTCTGTATACCCACCTCTCATCGCTCTGGAACATGCGGTTTTGCGAGTATCGGTCAACCCGCCGCTTATACCGCCGAATACGGTTTGCCCATGCACAAACTTTCTGCTTCAGGAAGTCGATGCGCTCTGTGACACGGAACGTGTATTCTCGGGGGCTGATTCCAGTCCCCGAAAACGCCCGCCTCACAAAGCGCATCACACGTGGTCGTGTGTTGCCCTCACTGAAGCAGTATAGTTTGCCGATGAGTGCCCTAGCCTCATCGATACGCCGCTCGATCCTGCACTGCCAGGCTGGTGCAGCAGGCTTCGGTCGTATAGCTTCGTCACAACTAGGAAACTTTACGTTTGCTATACGACATGCCGCAACAGCCCCGCAAAACAGGATTATCGTATCTCGTATCTCGTATCAACGAGGCTCTCGCTGCTTTCAAAGATGTTCTGCAGCAGCGAGTCCAAAGCACACACCAACGCCCTATTCTTTTTGTGCATAGGTAAACGTGGTAGTCGGGGCCTAAGTTCGGTCGGTGTCAATCTATACTCGCGAAGCGCATCCTCCAGTGCGCTCCTCAGTCTATCGTTGCACTGGCTACTTACCGTGACAACCCTATCATCTACCTCATCACCACCGTTGTTGGGCCGCGGTGTGATTGCGCCACTGGCTGGCGCCTGTACCACGGTCTGTGTTGGGGTCGAGATGATAAGGTTGCTCAGTACCTCTGAGCGCAGCCTTTCAAGTGCGGCATCGTCCAACCTGCAATTATGTTAGTAGTTGGAATATAGGGTATTCAGATCACAAATCGTGATCTGAAAAACCCTATATTCCACAGTTTAACCATTCGAGTATTCCTATATTTCACTATTCGAAATGAGACTTTGACTAAATACATTGAAAGTAGTTTCATGTGAATGAAAAGAGCAGTCACTTCATATCAATCAATGGATCATTCAGTAGGAATGGTCTATTCAGACATCAACGAGTTTGGAGTGGAATGTGCACAGATGTGTTCCTCCGACACCTTATATAGGGTAGCATCTAGTTACCTGTGTAAAATGCAGGCTTCATGTATAGTTATTGTGTAGATAAAATTATATTGTGTTCGAATTAACACACACTTCGTTGTGAAATGGCTCTTGTTCTCAAATCTTATTTGTTTATATAACATACTAGATTGCGTCCTAGTTTTGGTATAAGAAGTATATTAAGATCATGCAGACCAAATCGAGGTAGGTATTTTGTGTAAATGAAACAATAAATATCGTAGAACATAATTTATTAGAGGATATTTACATTGTTTTGGTCAATTTGCAGAACGCACTACACAACATTTAGCCTATCTTTGACAGCTGGCATCAGGTTTTTTGTCTTTCTGTTACACTGTTACAGTGAAGATAAAACGGTTTAAAAGAAAAAAAGTTCATTTCCTGGTTGAATCTGGTAGCATAAAACATCTTCTAAATCAGGTAGAGCTGTGTCTGCTGTTTCTGTTTTACTACTTTCACTAGGTTTTGGTGAGCTTGCATTACATTTTCCACGATCAGTCTGTATGTCGCTAACTCGAACAAATGTACGAACATCTTCATGATGGCCCTCAGTCTTGACTATAAGATACTGAATCATCTCTAGGTCAAATAACTCTTTTGTCTGGCTTGTATCACTATCCTTGTGATTAGATGAGCTTACATTCGGTATTTTCAGGTCAGTCTGCATATCTTGAGTAAATATAATTTCACCGTTAGCATTCTTGCAAATAATTTTACGAATGCCTTCTAAATCAGATTTTAATGGATTAAACATTGTAATGTTAATATTTTTTCGCGAGAACCTTCACACTACGAATTGTAAGAATGTAATGTCGTCTTAACTGATTGTAAGCTATTTATAAGTAACTCGGGCTTTAATGCTCATCCCATATGTAAACGCATCCATTGTAAATTGTCATTGAAGTTTATTCACTGTCCTTGTCCCACAAATTTTATTGAGAAGATATGGCAGGCAAAGTCATCGTATGTTAGTAGTTTACCATTAATCATGAGTTTTGCAATGTAAGTAATTCTTTATAAGGAGACCGATCAAAACAAAATAGCAACATAGACGCAAAGTAAATAGGTACAGGACGTTACAACTCCTACAGCGTGCGCAAACGGGCGCACGCACACATTGATGTGTACATAAAGGGATCTCAGCAATGCATGCCAGCCGCAACGAACAATCTCCACTCGCGCAAGTGCATGCGTCCCACATCTATGTGTGCGTGAGGTGAGGTATCGCTCGTTATAGGAAGCTGGCGTTCTGTGTCTAATTATCATACTATTGCTACGCTCGGTTTTACTTACTATTTTATATCTAAGTAGTATTATAATGTCAATTAAAATACATAAATTCGTTATAACTGTTTATTATCTAGGTTTATATTAATACCTAATTAATTACATTTGATTTAGAATGATACATAGTTTATACATTACAACCATTATGTCTAATGTAAATTGTACATACGCAACTACATTTTCTTTTGAATTTTATTTATCATATCTTTAGCACAGTCGTATATATCATCAGTAAATATATTATCAACAATATGTTGAGCACATATTTTAGCTTTACAAGTGCATAATTTAGAACCATTGAGTTCTTCACCCTCAAAGATTTGAATACGTATTATTTTACGGTGTGGGCCCTTTACATACTTTCTAACATACGAATACATCATTTTGCTCCCTCGTCTTTTATCATTGACGGTTTTCCTGGTGGTATTGGCGCTGTTCAACCTTTCTTCTAACTGGGGTGATGTTTCTCTCTCCCGATTTTGATTCAATGGTGGGGAAATTGGAGAGTACGATATAAACGGTCTCTCTCTTTCCAAATAGTTCATCACATTTTGACGTAATTGTTGTGGTGCTGGATTCGGTGAGTATGACGGGGTTGAAATAAAAAGTTGCTCGGATTCCTGAAACATAAGAATGAATAAGATAAGTTAATATACAATTATGATTACTTATTAATATCGGCAGCCCAACTTCATTATTCATAAAAACTAAAATTATATTTCTATGTAAGTTATCATAGAAATTGCGAAAAAATAATTAATTTAATAAAAGTGTCGCTAATTTACTTACCGACATTATTGGTGAAGAAACGCTAGCGATGATGTGATTATTTTTTTCGAGATTGTACTGATTTTATACTTGTTCAGATTTATTTGATTCTTGTAATAAGGTTCAAAATTATAAGATAAAAAACAAGATTATTCTTGTATACCGAAATATGAGATTCTGACTCGTCATATCTCCACTTCTCCACATGTCTAGGAGTTGCATGCGAGCGTGCAAACCGCAGCGTTTGTACCGTCGCCGTCATCGACGTCGAAAACATTCAGCAAAAAAACAACAACCTACAAACATTTTTTATAATTGTAAGTAGGTATGAGCTTCCCCTATTGTTGATTTAAGTGAGTACCTACACAAGATTCAAAATCGCTTTTTTATTTGTCTTATATAAAACGCTGTAAACTTAAAACCTTAACCGCTACGATAAATACGCTCGTGTACGCAATTGACAATTTTTGCAAGTATGCAGTTTTACAAATTTGGACTGAATGACGTGATTTTAGGCCTATAAAAACGCTTCGCAAATTAGTCTCCGGCACAATTCCTCTCTGGAACGAAACCTGTCTGCAAGGAATCAACGCTCCGAGCTCCTCATCAAACTACCTGTCTAAGCATCAATCAAGAATGTAAGTATTTATTCAATAATTCATTACCGTATCTAACTATTGAATGGTCAGAATAATGTATTAATTGTATTTTGAATGGTTAGATATATTGAATGGTCAGAGTAATGTATGAATAGAACCAAGTACCTATTACAATGCTTGGCTCAGAGACTGAGTGATGCTTTTCTGTGCTGCAGGTTCGATTCCTGCACAGATGCTATGTATAATATTCATCGGTCGGTGGTTGACTGATCGACTTTTCAGATTCGATTTCAGCACAAATCAAACGATATTTATATCTGTTAACTATTTATCTTCCTCACGATATTTTGATTGCAATGCACTAATATGTACATTTATATTTTTGTTGACAGGTCGACACTACTTAGCAACGACCTTTTCCTCTCTAGCGATGACTCTGAGCAAGAGGCGAAGCCGAAGAGGAAGACAGAGGAAAGAAAAAAGAAGCGGGAAAGGTCCATCAAATCGAGTGAAGAGTCAACAAGCGCAAAAAAATCGAAGCAGGTCGTTTCGCCAGTAACACCATCAGCTCGAGTTACGGCCAGTGAATTATTCGGTGAAGACAGTGATAACGAAGAAAGCGTCACCCCAACACAGAGACCCCACAAAACTGGTAATATACCCCCACTGTACTCATATTTTACTAGAAGGATGGCTAAGGGATATTCACGACAAATAAGCGAGACTAAAGAAGGAAAATATTATGTAGAAGTGAAAATTTACAACACAGAAGAAATTAAAAAAATAATGCCCATAAATAGATGGCGCTCGGCCATAACTACCATCAAGACGAAATTAGATGAAAATAAAGAATCTTGGCCCCACTTAAAGGAGTTTGTTAAAGCAACTCAAAATGATTTTAAAAATTGTCCTATCACCTGCATAGGTGCTTATGATACTTAAAGACTTTATTTGTTTAACTAGGTGTTCCCCAATATTTGTTTAACTAGGTGTTCATCAATATTTTCTTCTATAGGTACTTACTTTAAATTGTATCTTGTTTTAATTGTGTTTACCTACATGAAATGTCTTATTATTATTATTTTGTACTGTATTTTATAAGTATGATGTTGTAGTATTAATTAATATAATATAAGTAAGTAATCTAGTAATTGGTTTTCTTATTTACAGTTACACACCTCAACAGCAAATCGAGACCTAGAAAGTCAATAACCTGTCATAAATGTAAAATTGAAATACCAGAAAATCAGTATTCCTATCATATGAGAACGAATATACACAAAGCAAACTGTTTATTGAATACCAAGTTCACAGATATTCATATTATTGCAACAGCATTCAAAAACAGATTAATGACATACAGATTGAATGTCACTCAGGAAGACGAGTACCTCGGTTTAGAGGCGTTCCTGGGTGATCATCTAATAAATATAACAGAATTGATAAAAATGTCACTTAATGAACACAATTGCATAAAATTGAATTTCGAATTGTTTGCCTATTTTATGTTATCAAAATCAGACGAACAACAATTAAAGTCGTTTAATACCAAATATGAAATTATTTATAAGAACACTGATTTGAATGAATTATTAATCAAAGTAATAAATAAACTAAATAATAAATTAACCGAGTTCCAGCACTGTCAATCTGGTTGGACATTTGTTTCTATGAGTCATCTCGAAATTAATGTAAACAAGTATTCCCCTATGAGAGGTGGGTCTTATATACAACTGCCGTCAGCTATTAAGCAGTCTAAAAGTTGTATAAATATTAAAAATAAAGATAATTGTTGTTTATTATGGAGTATAGTTGCTGGATTATACCCAGCTAAAATTAATGTATGCAGAACAAGTTCATACCCCCATTATACCTCTGTTTTAAATATTGAGGGAATGTCATTTCCTCCTACGATTAATGATATTAAAACGTTAGAAAAAAATAATCCCAACATCAGTTTAAATATATATGGCCTACAAAATAATACTGTGACCGGACCTCTTTATGCAACGCAAAATAGAAGAAAAAATCATTTTAATTTACTTTATATCGAAAAAAATTCTATCGGACACTACTGTCTAATTAAAGATTTAGTACGTCTGGTGCGACGTCAAGTGACTCGTTCTAAAGGAAAACATTATTTATGTGATGCATGTCTACAACTATTTAGTAACGAAAATAGACACAAGACTCATAACTGCTCTAAGATTTTGACTATATTACCTGAAAATAATTCTGTACTAAAGTTCAAACATTACGAGAGGCAGCAAAAAATCAATTTCATAATTTATGCTGATTTTGAATGTATGTTAATAGACTGTAATGAAAGTAGCTCTTTGAATACACAGAAACTAAAAACACATCAACCTTCATGTTTCGCTTATTATATTTGTTGTGCACATAACGATCAATTAAACAGGTATATTACATATCGAGGTAAAGATTGTGTGAAAATATTTGTTAAATATTTAATAAAAGACGTTAAAAATATACATAAGATTTTAAGTAGTAAAAAGCCAATGACCCCATTATCGGCGGAGCAAGAGATGGACTATCGAAATTCGACTACATGTCACATATGCAAACTATTATTATTGAATGATAAAGTCCGAGATCATGATCATATTACATCTGAGTATCGTGGGGCAGCGCACTCCCATTGTAATTTGATGTATAGAGTTTGTTCATTCATTCCTGTTGTCTTTCATAATCTGTCTGGATATGACTCACATTTATTCATTGAAGAGTTAGCAAAGTATGAAGGTTCTATTAATATAATACCGAAAACTAAAGAAAAATATCTTTCAATAATAAAAGTAATTAATACGGAAAAACACAATCACCCTATACAAATAAAATTTATTGATTCCTTTCACTTTCTTAGTTCTAGTCTAGATGCACTAAGTCAAAGTTTGTCAGAAAACGATTTTTTGAACTTATCGAGAGAGTTTACTGATAAAAGACAATTTGATTTAATGAGAAAAAAAGGTGTTTATCCATATGATTACGTTGATTCTTGGTCTAAATATGATGAGACGAAACTTCCCTCGAAGGATCATTTTTATAATAGTCTGTGTGAAAAACATATAACTAAAGAAGAATATTTACACGCTCAAACAGTTTGGAATATTTTCGAAATAAAATCTCTTGGTGAATATACAGATTTATACATAAAATGTGATGTGCTTTTACTATGCGACATATTTGAAAAATTTAGAAAAACAAGCTTACATTTCTATAAGTTGGATCCGGCTTATTATGTAACGTCACCGAGCTTAAGTTGGGATGCAATGCTTCTATATACCGACACTGAACTTGAGTTGATAAGTGATTTACGAATGTACGAGTTATTAGAAAAAGGAATTCGTGGTGGGCTTGCACAGTGTTCTCTACGTCATGCTGTAGCAAACAATAAATATTTACCACATTTTAATGAGTCTGAATCAAGTAGTTATTTAATATATCTTGATTGTAATAATCTATATGGCTATGCTATGATGAAGAAACTTCCTATTAAAGAATTTAAGTTCTTGAGTCTGAAAGAAATTAGCAAGTTTGATGTAAATGATGTGTCAGATGATAATGATTACGGTTATATTTTGGAAGTAGACTTAAATTATCCAGATTATTTACATAATAAGCATAAAGACTTGCCTTTTGCAGTTGAAAAAATAGTACCTCCTTATGGAAAATCAGTGAAATTGGTTGCAAATCTTTATGATAAGCAAAATTATGTAATTCATTATGTTCACTTGAAAGAATGTTTGAAAAACGGTTTGATTTTAAAAAAGATTCATCGTATACTTAGCTTCAGACAAGAATTCTTTCTCAAAAAATACATTGATCTGAATACTAGTCTTCGTCAAAATTCCAAAACTGCGTTTGAGAAGGACTTTTTTAAATTATTGAATAATGCCATATTCGGAAAAACTATCGAAAATAAACGGAAGCAAGCAGATGTAAAATTAGTAACAAAATGGACTGATACCAGAAATAAAACAAATAAACATCTTGGCGCTGAAAAATTGATATGTAAACCAAATTTAAAAAGTATATCAATTTTTTCAGAAAATTTCGTAGCTGTGGAATTATACCGTGAAAAGGTCGTTTTAGATAGACCTATTTATATTGGATTTACCGTTTTGGAATATTCGAAGCAACATTTGTACCAATTTCATTATGACGTTATGAAAAATAAATACGGAAACAATGCTGAGTTGTGCTATACAGACACTGATAGCCTATTATATTTAATTTACACAGATGATTTTTATCATGATATGCATGATGATCTTTCAAAGTTTGATACTAGTAATTTTGAAATGAATAATCCATATCACATACCACAACTTAATGCTAAAATTCCTGGATTATGGAAACATGAGGTTGGTGGCGATTTAATTATAGAATTTACCGGTTTAAGAGCTAAATTATATTTTATTAACAGTGCGAAGACTGAAATTAAAAAAGCCAAAGGTGTTTCTAAGTCTGTAACTTGTAACCTAAAATTGAATGATTACAACAATGTACTGCTGACAAATAAAGCGCATAGATGTAAAATGAATATGATAAAATCAATTAAACATGTTTTATACACTCAGCAAGTAGACAAACAAGTTTTAGAAAGAAACGATGACAAAGTTCAAGTATTACAGGATCAAATTCATACATTACCCTGGGGGCATTGTGATTCTACGTTTGTAGATTATTCCAGTGATGTAATACTATCCGTATGACTCACTTAATCTGAAATTTGATGAAGGTAAATACAGTATATTATATGAAATGTATGCTAATTTTCGTCAGTCGTATTACAACTTAGGCATTGATCCATTGCTTAGCTTAGACCAATTTAAAGAAATTGCTCCACTTTTTGTGATTGACTGTTCAAGACAAAACGATTCACTTAAAACTGGACCAGTTGACGTGCGATTAGAAATTGAATGCTCTGAAGATATTCAAAATAATACATCTGCCTATTGTTTAATAATAAACGATCGACTGTTCGAATACAAGCCGTTGAGTAATATTGTGAGAAAACTATCATGAATGTCATCGTAGATGTTCAAGGGTTTAAGAGTGAAGAAAATGAGTTTATTCCAAAAGAAATAGCAATAATGTACAAAGGACACGTACAAGTACTGTTGATAAAACCACCACGACCATTTTATGACTTGACGAGGAAAGAACGGTTACAAGTGGCTTGGATTGAAGAAAACAGAGGAATAAACTGGAACGAAGGCTTTGTACCATATTTTAATTATCAAGCAATCTTTGGGGATTTTTTAAAAAATAAATCTATATTTACGAAAGGAAACGAAAAAGTGTTATGGATAAAAGATATATTCCGAATTAATAATGTATACAATTTAGAAAGTAAGAACTGCCCGAGTTTGTTGACATTATATAACAATTATTCAGATTCATCTGACATTATAAGTTGTATGTATCATACCAATATATGTGCCTTAAAAAATGTGTTTTGCTTAAATAAATGGTGTAAAGAAAATCAAGTGTTTTGTCAGTAAGATAAAATAAGAACGATCTTAGTTTTACGAATAAATGATTATAGAATGTTAAACCTACAAACTTACTTACACATATTCTATTATTTAGGTTAGTGAAAATGTAAGTAATAGTAATGTAAGAAATGTATCATTGCTTATAAAACAATATTTGAATAATATAGAAATAAATATTTAAACTTGACCTACTTGCGAGTTTTATTTCTTTAACACTAAAAATATTAATATAGTTAACCACCTGCCAACCACATATTATAGTTCGACATCGAAAGCAAAAACAGCTTGTTATAATGAGCAGTTCATACTGAACAGCTTGTTAAAGGTAATGAGCAGTTCATACTGAACAGCTTGTTAAAGGTAATGAGCAGTTCATACTGAACAGCTTGTTATAATGAGCTGATCATACTGAACCGCTTCTTATAATCAGCAGTTCATATTGAACTGCTCTGTTTATTTACACACTCGAACAGATGCTACTGATGAGTATGCGACTACTATACAGGACTTTAATTTAAAAAAAAAAAATATGTTTGAATAGAAAACTATAAATGTTATTAGTAGACCATTTTATGACTTGACGAAGAAAGAATGGTTACAAGTGGCTTGGATTGAAAAACAGAGGTATAAACTGAACGAAAATTTTGAATAATTAAGTATATTATGGGGTTACAGAGGAATAATCTGATACTCGAATGGTTTAACTGTGGAATATAGGGTTATTCAGATCACGATTTGTGATCTGAATACCCTATATTCCAACTACTTATGTTGGATGACCCGCACCTGATCCGACAATCGTTGGGCCGAGACGTTCACAGTTGGTTCCAGGTCCTGAAACAGAGACAGCATCCTGACACGATACGCAGTGAGGTTAGTTCCCCCCTCTGTAGACCCGTAATATGCGCGCATGACGTTCTCGTTCATGGACTGAGTCCATCGCATGCGCTGCACACAACCACCGGCAGCGGGGACCCGGCTCAGGGCCGGTTGGCCCCTAGATCCCAAGCTTCTCGGTGGCCGGCCTCTCCCCTGCCGACGCACAGGTGTTGGCGACGTCGGCGGGGAGAAATACTCGTCGCTCGAGCTCGACGCAACTGCAACCACCGGTGACACTTGTGATCCGATGTCCGGCGTTGGCGAGGCGGAGCTGAGCGACGAGCCCGGGGGTGGAGGATGTGCGCGTCGGGCAGCTGCTCTTGTTATCATACTCCAAGTTTCATTCCATCATTCCTCGTAGTACGTACGTTAAACGTAGGTATCTAGGTAGTCATAGTCATTCAATTTTCATAATGACATATGTCATCAGTCTGTACTGCATATTTTCTTCTATTGTGGCCATTTTATTGGCTTTATGATGTAATAAAGTTTGTATTGTAAATAATCTGTTTGTTTTTGGAGGTTTTGGGCGAAAGAAATGTGCATAAATACAATCAAAAACTGTTATTTTAAATTTAAATTTGCTTGTACGGAAATAAAACTTGTGTTGACATCGGGAGTTGCCAGTTATATTATTATTATTAAATATACATGTTCACTACCTTTCTTTTTCATAATCCTTCTTCAACATCCATAACTTTGATCTAGTCCTGGAAAAGACAAACTACCCATTCAAACAATCAATGCAATATCAATCGTTAAACTGTCATAGTCACAGCTATTTCTAGCCTCCCAATAAGGAAGTACATCAATCATGTATGCCAACGTTTCACCCCCGTCACATTGACACATTGCTCGTGAAACCGAACGTAGTTTATCTAATCTCAGCCTTACCACGCGAAATGTAAATATCCTTTGAGTACGCTTGTAATTAATACAGCCCTCAGACGTAAGCTCTCAATACGGGATGTGGAGTCGTGACTTTATAGATATAGATACGTTATGTGGGTTAAGTAGACGTTAAAATTACAAAAAGCAACTTTCTTGCGTTTCCCTAGTACAGTCAGCGACAAAAATCAATTGACGCTGCTACTTTTACCCATCACCTAATTCTAAAGAAGTTTCGCCAGAGAACTAAAGTCACCGACATTGCGCGTAGAATGAGCATGCTGAAGTGGAAGTGGGCCGGCCATGTCTGTAGACGGTCGATGGAGCAGACATGTGGTAGAGTGGAGACCGCGTATGGGCAAACGTAGTGTGGGACGTCCTGCGGCACGATGGATCGATGATTTGAAGAAAGTGGCTGGCAGCGGGTGGATGCGGACCGCTCAAAACCGGGATGGTTGGCGATCATTGGGGGAGGCTTACGTTCAGCAGTGGACCGCAATTGTCTGATATGAATTCTAAATTGACAGAAAATTATTTGATAATCTGGTTTTCTGTAAAAACTAAGTATTCATATTCTTTTAATTTGACTTCTGTTCCAATTTATTTTAAATATTTTGCTCAAAAAACATAAAACTTAACATACAGATGTGTTCCTGAGGAGTTTGTTGCGCCACTTCTTCTTCAAAGTCAAAGTCAAAGTCAACACGTTTATTTCAATTAGGCTATTAAACGGCACTTTTGAATGTCATCGTTTATAGTTCAGTAAAATAATAATGTTACATTAATAAAGTGACTCTACTGTCCATTCGGAAAGGTAGATTCTTATGGAGAAGAACGGACAAGAAACTCCATAGTTACTCTTTTCAAATAATGATTTTACAAAATTTGGTATACAAAAATTAATTTAATATTATGTGAGGACGATGCACCCAGAGTACCTATGCTACTTAAAGAACAAAGTATCACCAGCAGAGGTAAACTTATTAATTTCCTAAAGAAATTTAGGTAAATGGTACTCACATATTTACAAACATTGGAACCATTAATTAAACAACAGTGTGTGAGTCAACAGAAAAATAAAAATACAAAAAAAAGAAACAGTATATCTATAAAGTTAATACATTAATGTTTCCAAGCATTCTTATCCTGAATGTAATCTTCTAATTTGTAATATGCTTGTTCACAAAGTGTACTTTTAACATGAGTTTTTAATTTTCTTTCATTTAGTTCTATGTCAGAAGGTATTTTGTTGTAACATTTAACACAATACCCCATGAAAGAAGTGTGGACTTTAGCTAATCTAAAAAATGGTTGATCTAATTTGTCTTTATTTCTAGTATTAAAATTATGTCTATCACTAATTTTACTAAAAAGATGTCGGTTTTTCCGCACATACATAATATTTTCATAAATTAATTCCCAGCTAAAGCACTAAGAAGTGGTGACGGGCGGGCGTTTCGGGGGACTGTCTTTATGTAGAACTTTGCCGTTCAAAAACTACTGGCACTCAGCCTCATCTATATAAATGACTTTTGATTTTGATTTGATTCACTATGTAAACTTTATGTAACTAAATTTAAACCTACATGGACTCTATGTAATCAATCAGATCGAAGTAAAACTCGTTTAAAACAACACAATATATGTATCTCACCTCAATTATGACCAGCCAGTTGATTAAATAATGTTTGTAGCCACACATTACATGCTGATTAAAAACTCATTAACATTCAGTAATTATACAACAAAATCTGTAGTTTCGAGGAAATTGTCATTATTACCATCATATTTATACAGAATTCTAGAAGTCTGTCTGTCTGTTCGCGATAAACTCAAAAACTACTGAACGGATTTTCATGCGGTTTTCTCCAATGGATGGGGTTATTCATGAGGAAGGTTTAGGTGTATAATTCGTCCGAAAATTCATAAGGGAACCGGGAAAATGGGATATGCGCGTACGTGGTCGCACGTCAGTCGCACTCTAGCACGAAGTATTCTGTACTATAAACCGAAAAAAAACACCTTTCTGTATAGGAGCCCCCATTCATTATTAATTTAATTTAAATTTTATTATTTGGAATCAAAATTGGAGGCCCTTGGGGTCCGAAACCCTAAAAAAAGAAGATAAATTATCGACATAATTTTTTTTAAACATAAGGCGATCATAGCCAGGTTATATGATTTTTATTCAAAGATGTGACACAACAAATAATTTTGCAAAAGGTAGTTTTTAAGTTTCTTTTAACAATACAAAAACAACAACAACCGGGACGCGTCGTGCTTCATTGACTCAGCGTTTTTTCTGGTGATCGCCACTGTTGATTCTGGCTTTCAGGAGTTGCAGTGGTTACAACAAATATGTATTTGTTGTAACCACTGCAATACACTGCACTGTAATAGGTACACGTAATGTAGGTATGTACCTACATTACGTGTATACGCCCAACGACGGCTAAAGTGTACCAAATGTATCCTGTTACTTACTCGTATATACACGTATAAACCTACATGCTTATATCCGACAAAGGACCAATGACCTGCTATATTATCTTAGATGTCTCTGAGAGCGAATGTACAGTTGTGCACTCTTGCATTTTGCCTTTGAACTTTTCTTTTCTTATACTCTATAATAAAATGCTACATACACAAATAATACAAAATTCTAGGGCAACAATACACGTCTGTTTATTCTCCAACGAATCCTGTTTATGAATATTCCTCATTACCATTGCAGACAACAGACGTTGACTACTATAAACCGTTCTGTACGCATCCCGAGGATTCTCGCGGCCTTACACATATGATAATAAGCCAACTAGCTTTTGCCCAGGACTGCATACCCTTTTTTTCATTCCCGTAGGAATTTCGTGAAGCTTTCGACGACCAGCAGTTTCGGCTGTGCGTTGTCTGTCAGTCACTCAGTCAGTCACTGGTAAAGGAAGAATTATATATATTGATGATGATTATTGCTAACCTCTCATAATCATACCACCACACCAACCTACACAAAATCAACGAACCATCAATATTCAAACGCCACATTACCTTGTATCCGCTTAAGGACTACACAGAAGTTGTCGCTTAAGCTTTTTAACGATCCTCCCATTGCACTGTGAATTCGATAACGATCAACTCTAGAGGCGCTTGTTCGCAGTGTAGACTGCCTTTATCTACGTAGTTACATGGGATAGAGTGGTCGTGTTATTTACGGGCCAGCCCAGGCTTTGTGGTTTGCGAATAAACGCTTTTGTTACCGAATGTATCTAAATCACGGGAGATACAATCGGTAATGTTGCATTTTTTATGTAGCTGTACTGTGTTCAGCATATTGGATGTGAAACAAAAGGCGATTGTGTATTTGGAAGTGCTGTTTTGTGTTCACAGTATATATTTCAATCGTTGGAAAACTTTTTGTGACAGAAAATATGCCAAAACTCCGTTCACAAATATGATATCTGACTAATGAAAAGTCAAAGAGCGAGATTAATACTTTTTTTTTTTTAAATGTTGCCCCACACTAGGAATTTCTCCTGTATCGTGGGTGCGTCTACAAATATACAAAGTCACATACACAAACAGCCAGACCCGGAACAACTATCTGTAGGCCACACAAATAATTGTTCCGTGCGGGAATCGAACCCGCGACACGCAGCGTAGCAGTCAATCGCTCAACCGCTGCGCCAACCGTGCTGTCTAAAGAAAAAAGATGTATATGTGAGACCTTTGTAAGACAAATAAGTCATAATTAGTTCTTTAATCAATTCATTACGATTTATTTATCTGAAAGAACAAAAGCTGTAGTATAGTATACTTACTTCAACTAAAAAAAAATCAAAAGTTATAATTTCACCACGTTCAAGGTAACTTCGTTTACAGTATATACAGGGTGTCCCAAAACTCAACGTCAAGCCGAAACGGGGTGACAGGATTGATCATAACCATCACGAGAAAAATCTGAAAAAAAATCTATCCCATGCAGTTTAAAAATTATGGGCATTTTAAGAAAAACCTAGAAATTTGATCAAACTGTACCATTTTTCGGTTATTGTGGTTATTCTTTTTTATTTTTGTTCATTTGAACTTTGGAAACGTAATCCTAAATAACATTTCTAGAATCCCAATAAAAAATAATGACACAATTGCCTCAAGTTTCCGAGAATTGAGACTATTTGTTAAACTACGAATTTAAAATTTTCAAGATTCGTCGACTTTGACAGGCCCTCCTATAAAAAAAATGTACTAGAGTGCCTTGGCAAGTGGCATTAAAAGTTGGCGCATTTAATCAGAATTCTAAAATGGTACAATACTTGTTAGTTCCATACAATAGAAAAGAGTAAAAAAATTAAAACCTCAAGTAACCCGATTTTTGCTATCTCATTTTACTCAGTTAAAATGTTTTTAATTCACACAAGCTCTAGGTAGGTTCTTAATTTTAAGACAAAATGATGAGAGAGATGGATAATGGGTATGTTCGCCATGAGTGAGCGAGACAGATAGTGACGCCACTTTTACCAAAGTGAAAAAAAGTTAGTAAAATTAGTAAAATAATTAGGTTTGTTGGAATAAAAGTCAGATGATAGAGAAATAACGTTTTTTATTACAATAAATGTTCAAATTGTTTACCATCAGCCTCAATACAAGCCCTACATCTTCTTAAAAAAGATCTACTTATTACTAACATGTGACGTCACTAGCGGCCGGCGGCGCCGAGCGAGCTGCGCGAGAGGAGCTGCTGCTGCTGCGCGAGCAGAACGACCGTCTGCGCGCCCGGGCTAGCACTGGTCAGTACTAACATGTGACGTCACTAGCGGCCGGCGGCGCCGAGCGAGCTGCGCGAGAGGAGCTGCTGCTGCTGCGCGAGCAGAACGACCGTCTGCGCGCCCGGGCTAGCACTGGTCAGTACTAACATGTGACGTCACTAGCGGCCGGCGGCGCCGAGCGAGCTCTCATCATTTTGCCTTAAAATTAAGAACCTACCTAGAGCTTGTGCGAATTAAAAACATTTTAACTGAGTAAAATCTGATAGCAAAAATCTGGTTACTTGAGGTTTTAATTTTTTTACTCTTTTCTATTGTATGGAACTAACAAGTATTGTACCATTTTAGAATTCTGATTAAATGCGCCAACTTTTAATGCTACTTGCCAAGGCACTCTAGTACATTTTTTTTATAGGAGGGCCTGTCAAAGTCGACGAATCTTGAAAATTTTAAATTCGTAGTTTAACAAATAGTCTCAATTCTCGGGAACTTGAGGCAATTGTGTCATTATTTTTTATTGGGATTCTAGAAATGTTATTTAGGATTACGTTTCTAAAGTTCAAATGAACAAAAATAAAAAATAATAACCACAATAACCGAAAAATGGTACAGTTTGATCAAATTTCTAGGTTTTTCTTAAAATGCCCATAATTTTCAAACTGCATGGGATAGATTTTTTTTCAGATTTTTCTCGTGATGGTTATGATCAATCCTGTCACCCCGTTTCGGCTTGACGTTGAGTTTTGGGACACCCTGTATATTCATAGCGATTTATGTAATTAAGGTAAAATTAACACAAATTTTCTTAAAAATCTTTCCTGAATATTGGAACTTTTTTGAGTGTTCTTTCTGTGGTCGACGAATATTTGACAATTGCAATGAATTTCTCACAAGTTATCTTTTTGTTTTCCTGCCTGAAAAAACTTCACCAATCGATTAATACCACGAAAATACGCTTCGTCCAATCATCTCATGAAACAACAAACCCGCAAAATATTTTTCTTTCATTTACAAAATCGCACATTCATACATTTCGCCTGCAAACATCAAAAATCCCGCTTGCATTTTTCTCCGAACTGTTTATTTCATAAAGTGGACTAAGTCAAACATTCTGCAAGCTATTCCGAAATTATTGGCAACATGTGTGCAGTTTAAAGGCTTGTTCCAGCCGCCAGAGATCACGCAAAGCAATCAAATAAATTTATTCCCAGAGTGACGCCATCGTCAAGAAATACGTGTAAAAGGTCTACTCTATACAATGAGCGAAAACGCACGCACAGAGACATGTGTTTACATACAGTGGGGCAAGACTAGTGCGCTCGCGATGGTCATTTGTTAGACATCATTTGATAATGTCACCGGAAAATTGCAAACGCCGTAAGATTGTAAAATGTTACGTGAAATTGTTTACTAGTTTTTCTCATAAGACACGGATATATTGGACACTATTGTATTCAAAATGATCTTCCATAAAATATCGAAAAATTATAATCTTTTAAATATTTATTACAATCTTACGGAGTCGACAATTTTCCGGTGACAATAATAGCCGTGCTTGTATGTGTGCCTGTGAGTGAGCGCCTGCTTTTGTTCGCTGTATGGAGTCTTCAAGAAATTGCTTCAACTAGCAGTGATAAGAGGAAGCAGAATACTACGTTTTAAATTTTTAATTGACCGATTGATTGATAAATAATAAGGACTACAAAAGAGGCAACTACTTTTAATAGAGTCTGTATCTATAGACTGGAGGCTAAATAGTCAATGGGAACTGGCCTTCTGCACTTGCTTATTTCGTGCCATCTATATGGTCGGTTTTCTGAGATAAACAAGCACCTACTGTATAGTTTTGAGTTTCCATTCCGCTTGGGAATCGTTCTTTACGTATTCAAATCGAAAGAAAATGTAATACATTACGTCTTAGAAGCTCTAGTTACGAATATACCTGGCTTGTAAATTGATTTGGTATCTATTTATGAAGTCACCTTTCAGTGTTCTGTCTGTGTTTGCCAATCTAAGTCAACAAATTGAAGGACATTAAAATGTATCGCGTATCGTTAAGTAACATAAGAGTTTTATATAAGATTTGATAAGTGCCTTTGTTAACAACGTCATCCAATTATCTCCAAGCTACTAAAGGCAGGTACATGAACTTAAATACTACAATGATGATTAATTTCGATCATTGAAGGTCGTCGGCAAAGGAGTTAAATTTGGCATATATTTATTTTATTTATTTTACACCTACTGTGGTGTAGGTGTAAAATAAATCTAGTCTAGTCTTTATTACCCAAAGGTTGACTTGCTTGAGAATGCCTTGATGCTTTAAGTCCGCACATGTACCACTATTGTACATAAAGTTTAAATAAATAAATGATCCCACTGCAGCGACACAGGCCTCTCTGCCATGGGATACAGAATAATCCACCATGCGGGTCCAATGGATCAGTGGATGTCAAATTCAACTCAGATCTGCGAAAATTTCGTCCAACGAAGTCTTATTTACTAAAATAAGCAAGAAAATTATTCGTGTAACCTTTCCACGTTTTACATTATAACTGATAGATATTCTAAGAACTGTCTACGCTACTGTTGTCTACGCAAGTAGACAACAAAAGGTCAGAGATAATACCGATTCTGGCTTCTTGATCCTCGATTGATTTGAATCGCCCACAAAGAAGCACGAAGCTTGTCTATGGGCGATTCAAATCAGGCAGACCTACTAAAACCTCCATAAAGACATCTGTAATTACAAAACTAAAACTTATAATTGCAAATACACCAGACAATCTTTAAGCAAGTTAAACACATGTGAGGAGATACCCGCCCGTTTGCGATTGTAACACGAGCGTGCTACAGCAACCAAACCTGCAACGCAAACGGGCGCCCCTATATTCCCAACGAAAGCCTTTTACATTCGATTCATGCGGAACTCTCCTAAAAGGAACTCGATTGCAACGAAGTGCACATACCGAGTTCTTTAGCACACAATCTATGGATGCACAAAGTTCGCAAGCACCAAACTTTGAATATGGGCCGAACTTGAGGTCTACCTGCGCAATTTTGAATACAAACATTTAAGAACCAAGTTTCGCCATCTTCCAAATTTCGAAAGTTTTTTGGTCCTTTTTTTAGTATCAGGAATTTAAATATTCAGGGACATTTGCTTTGTATTCGAAACGTTTGTTCGAAATTCTAAAATAATTACGAAATACACAATAGCCTCATAAAACATGCAAAAACCTTTTACATTCAGTTATTCGTTTTTCAACGGCCAGTTTCGAAACAAAAAACTTGATAAATTAACTTTATAAACAATCGTACAGTCGTCGTTTTATTCGGTCTTCAAATCTGTTCATTCGCTTAATCGAGAGTCGTAAAAAAGTTTTCAAGTATTGACTTAATGGCTATAGTTTCGATCGTAAAAAAACGATTGTCACTGCGATTTAGCAGATAAATCTGGTTCAAGATACTGGTTATAAATATTAAATGGTGCTTTGGGTGAGAGAGTCAGAGCGTGGTTTTAGTCGAGTCGAAACTAACATAGTAATTTAGGTTTCATTGAAACTGCTAACACAGAACAGCTCTGTAAATTGTAAAGCCAAAGCATATTATTAAATCTGTGTACACTCAAAGATTCTAATAACGCTAGGCGGGCATGCAATCTGCTGTTTTGGTGCATTTGTTAGTCTAACACAGCTTTTAAATGAAATAAATAAACTATTTCAACATCGGAGGTAAATTCTCGAAATAAACGCAGTACAGTAATTGAAAAATGAAATGCTCCATAAAGATGTATAATTTAATTGTTTAATTAAATCTTAAACCGGCAATTATAGCATCGTTTTACATAAAGGTCTTTGAGTGACAAACACGAAACGAAGTGCGAAATAGAAGATTTTGGCTAGGTATTGGGGCAGACGACCCGGCAGGCATGTATTAACTATAGGTAAATAGATACGTTTATACAGGAGATCTTGGCAGGTTTTATCGTCATTTAAAACAAAAGCAGAAACAACAAACACCACCTTTAAAGTGCTCTTCACATTTGCTAGTTAAATATTCTCGTATTCTGTACACAGCCACATTCAACAGATATCTTAACGTACTCGTATATACCGACACACCACACTCAAATCTCTAACCACTATTAATGTCCTAAAATCCGCAAAGCTTAATTTCTTTGCACGTTCGTGGTCCCTCGGAAAGTCGTTTCGGCAAACTAATTGCTTATGAGTGGAAGCGGATAAACGAAACGAGTTCCACTCTACCGGGGCTCGTAAAATGGACTCAGGGGCTTGCATTTAATTAATACAACTACTAGAACTACGTGAGAGCACATCGACTGAAATGGAATCATTCCTTTTGACCGCCGAACTGACTCTTCTCGACGAAAAATTACCCAAATTACCACGTCCGCATCAGCGTTTTACCGACCCAAAGCTAAGTGGAATTGCACTTCATGAATTCGGTAACTCTTTCCGAACGTTCAAACTTTTCGAATCGACTGTGCACGTTTCAACATATAGACGAGTCTTTTAACTCAATGTAAATGGTCCCCTTTGAATTTTTTAGATTAGGTACAGACGGGAACAGATGATACTTTGCCACGGAAGTGTTTCCTGTAATTAGTCCGATCTACTTCAGTTACTAATAGTACGGGACGGGGCAATGACAAAGGAAAAGTTAAGGTCAATAGTCTTTAATTTAAAGACGGAACAAAAGGGACACCAATAATAGGAGAGACAAGAGCACGATTACAGAACGACGAAGTAGCACCAGCTTTAGATATTATAGAGTTGTCGTAGTGCGCTTGTATCATCTAGGTAAGTGCGATACGACTGATTGTCATATCCCCTCCTCCCAAATCAATTAGTAGAGACCTGTTTGACTAAAAAAATATATATTTATCAATAATATTCCACAAAAATACAAAATTAAATTGCCACACGATCACGTTTCGGTTTGTGACTATTGCAGTCAAATAATTTGATCAACGTATTTCATCAGGCACATTGTGTGCGTTGAACAAGCGCCTAAAATTGAATGCTTTCAGTGTTTTCGTACAGTCCTCTCTAGGTGAATCCTTACTTTTTTCTTGGGTCGTTGTCGGTATGCAAATTGCGAATTCATTAAATGATTGTACGTCCGTCTGAAGTTTTCCTTTTTTTCCTTTCGTGCTTGTTAAGAGTCTCTTGTCTGCTAAGTTTAATAGAAGCGTTTAGATGCTCTAAACATTAAACTGCTCATGTTTTGTTTACTTTTAAAGTTAATTCAGAACCTTTATTGAGTGTGTTTAATAGTCAGATACTTGACATTAAGAGAGTTCTAGAAAAAAAATTTGAACCCTCTTTTGATCATTTTCTTGACAAAGTAAAACGTTATGTAGTATTCATACCAAAGGAATAAGACCCTAATCAATTAAACGAGAAGAATCTATTTTCAGTACATTTTTCTAAACCCTTCTGAGACTCCACTTGATGACGAATGTGCCTGTGGTTTTTTAGTGACTGCAGTTTACTTTAGATCTATAGCGTAGACATGGAGACTGCCTTCGTTTTGTGAAACCTTCATCATTGATAACAAACGGTCAATATTTTCGAATCAATATTGATGAGCTAAAATTGTAGTGAACTCTGAGTTACTTTTTTGGATTAGTTTAATATTCCAAATTGTCTTAGGTAAAATTCAAATCCTCAATCCATATTGGATTTAAATACGATTCAGCTACAATATTATGATATCGTGGGAATAAGAAGTACATAATATGGAAAATTAAACCGAACGTGGGCGTGCAGTAGGCTACAGTAAGGGTAGGCGAGCCCGCACATAATGCCCAAAAAAAACTTTTTTTGGGCATTATGTTTAGGCTGGCCTACCCTTACTGTAGCCTACTGCCACGCATGCAGACGAAGAGGACACCAATAAATTGGAACAAGAACAAGAAAATGATGATGATAACGATATTGTTAAAAACGATTACAAGTAACTTTCCACGGACTAATCTACCTTCACAGAAATATAGATTTTTTTTCTCATTCTCACACAACTACGATTACTCACGTCCAAACCATAAAATCGCACAAAACGTGCACCGACGACAAGCAGCAGACTACCCAGAAATATTACATTTAAGAAGAAAACGCCGAAGTGTCGCCGTTATTGCATGAATACTAAACGGGAGCCGACTAGAATATAAGCTAATACTGAAAAATAATCATTTCCTATTGGAAATTCCAAGTGTTGGAAGCTGTTCGAACCGTCTCATCATTCTGTGAAATTGCATCTTTCCTCTAATTTGTATTCTGGTACATTTTGCCGTCAAGTGTTATTTGTTCATAAGATGCGGGCCGTTTCCTGGGTCTGTCTGTGATGTTTAAATGATCGCTGGCTGAAACGATCCGGTTCTACAAATCAATGTCTTTGACACGCTTTGAACCAAGGAGGTTCGTTTTTGTTCGTTTTAGAATGAGATATCCAGCTATGAGCCTGCAGATGTTCTTAGATGACTTTCATCTCTACTTTTTCGTTTATATATGTCACCTGAAAATTGCAAACGCCGTAAGATTGTAAAATATCGCGTGAAATTGTAAACTATTTTTTCTTAATAAAACCCAAATATATTGGAAATTATTGGATTTGGATGGAATTTATTGTACTTACATAAAACGATTTTTTCATATTTCGAGAAATTATAATCTAATAAAGATTTATTACAATCTTACGGAGTCTGCAATTTTCCGGTGACATATAAGTTTGTACAAGATCCGATTAAGAAAATTGAAATGCCCAAAAACCTGGCAGCGTTGCCACCCAACGTGACAATGCTGCCATTATTTTGGGCACTTTTTCTCAACCACATAAAGTATCATTATAAAATTAAAAACTACCCATGACAAGTGGTCGAGTTCCAGTATTAGTTGCCGGCAGTAAAATAAGTTTTAATCAAAGAATCACAGTAGGTACAAGTCGATTCAAACTTAATGACGTCTATGAAGTTCATTTTTCGCTGAGCAGTAGTACCCCATCTCTCACCCCCGATGTCCCATCACTTCGCTACCACGCAGCGATTTGCGGAGTGTCACCGCCATTACGTTCGAATCTACCTGTAAAAAAAAAAAATCTAGGAACAACTCTCTGCCAAAGTCGATGAGCCATAAACTCAGCCGCGTACGAACAAAAGCCAGCCCATCCTTCGGGAAGAAAATAAAGTGATGAAGTTGTTAATACCCAGCCGACCGAAATAAAGTGTGTATCAATCAAATGGAGTGGTCCTGGAGTGTATGCGCAAACTGTTACGGTTACAAAGGTAACAGGATCAGCCGTGTTCGTTTGTGGTCCTTAAATTCCAATGTTAAGCTTTGTCGATGCCATGGTGTTTTGTACAGGTTCAGTTCGATGTTGAATTCATCGTGTGCACTTTTAGATATTTTTCTATCGACTGCTTATGCTTATTTGTGACAGGCACCGAAGTTAATTTGTTTTTGACGTGACAACTTCCAATAAATCGATGAACGCCGGCTGCACGCACGAATAAGGATGACTCGTTGTGACGTTACGCTCATTGTAACGTTACGATCTTTTCATCAATTTTTTGTTATGACGTTGTCACGTTAAACTATCGTCCGTAAACCGACTTTACAAACAACCAATTTTTTTATTTGGAAACTCAACAGCTTATTATTAATTAACATGTGTTATGTTATGAATGTTCACCTCACTATCAATGAACAGCCCAATGCAGTTGCGTCAAAGTTACTAGCATCTTAGAGTCTGCATACACCACAGTGATAGCGAGATGATGACAATGATGTATCTCTTAAGACAATAACAGAATTGCACGGCATTGATAAAGCTAGGTTAACTAGAAAGTGGCGAGAAGAAAAAAATATACAAGTGAAGCTATTCATAATAATATGGGATTGTTGACACTTTGTTCACATTTAATCAAAGTTACAAGTATGAAAATAATAACGGCTATATTAGTTAAAGTCTCCACGCAATGGGTACCAGAGGACGGACGGCGTCGCCGAGGCCGGCCCAGAAAGCGGTGGCGAGATGATTTGGATGCACACCGCGAAGGCTGGTTCAAGGTGGCGCAAGAAAATGTCTGATGGATATGGGGGAGGCCTTTGCCCAGCAGTGGGACACAATAGGCTTAGGATAAAAAAAATAAACAAAGGGATAAACTAAAGATTGTGAAATCTAACATTGTGAATATAATTATAAGGTGCATTTAAAGTATCACTCTTAACAATAACTACATTTACCATGACCCGTGGTGTCAAGTACTTTCATTTTAAATAAGTGACTAAATCACATTTCAAATGAGATGACGTCACCGATCTACCAAGAGGCTGTATCGGCATCGTTACTGAACAGCACCCTTCATTCATTCAAAGACGAAGTGCGACGAAGATTGGCAACTTGAAGCAGGTTGTCAAATGTCTTGTCAACTGTCCATCTGAGAGAGGTCGTCATCAGTCTGTTTCGAACTGTCGAAGACGACGGACGTGTGCCACGCATTTAAACTGTACAAGGTGTGTCTTAAGTCTTTGCCAGATCGTAAGGTGATTTTAAATCACAGCAGCAGCCCCCGGCATCAGCAGTGCCTCCGGTATGTTTGCCGAGGCCAACGTCGACAGCTTTGCGACAATCGTGCGTAAACGTTGCACGTCGACCCTAACTCGCATGCGAGCTAGTTCCAACAGCATCTTGAGCGTATAGACTGACCGGTGGGATTCTCCGATGCTTGAGCGCTGGGTACGACTGCACGCAGTCAAATAGCATACATGCGTTCTGGTGTCGGATTATCCTAAAATCTGTGATTTTATTTTTGTGTCATGTGATTTTTTACTAACACTAGCTCTTAAGTATTTTGTATTACTAACAATTTATATGGAGAAATCTGAAAATAAATTATTATTATTATTATTATAATGTAACAACGAAGAAAATATTATTTTATATAAATACGAAACTGATGACTTTCCAGTCATCAATTTCGTAGGTAAAAAGTAATTGGTACCTACAGTACCGGGCCAGTTTACTTTAGTGCGGCCGTATTTATAGGGTTCGCCCCTCCCACGGGCACGTGTTCTCAAGTTTTTAGGTTAAGTATTGAAAAATTTAAATTACAATAACAGGAATAGTGACACGCTGTTTAACATTAATTTTACATCTTAGTAAACTTAAAGTAATCAATTTGCAAATTTTTGGACATTCAAATTATGAATCTTAATTATTTTAATACTGGTAATGGCTAATTATTGTAATTGCGCCGATATATATCATTTATTATTTTTCATCATTACCATCATCATCAATCAATCAATCAATAAAAAAAAACAATCAATCAATAATTATCATCATCATTTTTTTTTCTAAGTATATATACTTTTTCAAAATAGCAAAAATAAGGAAATTGGTAACTTTTACAAAAGTTTTCGCACTTCGAAAAGTAGATTGGCCCACGGATATTTTAGAGAAGATGTATTATTTTCAATACCTCATACGATATTACCGCCGATATTAAAAACATGAAAGTATGTACTCCTGGAAAACTTCCATATCAACAATAATTGGCTCAAACAGGACGATATTCACAGCACACCACTAAAGACGGGGAAATAAAATTTAATAATAGGAATTCCCTTGCGAACACCCCTTGGCTTGGGACACGTGTTCCTGTAATACACGTCACGCATGTATGTAGGTTAGTGGAAGCTTTCGTTAACAGATTCAATTTTCAGGATTATCATTATCCTGTTTAAATATTTACTCGCAAATGATTTAGATTTAGACATTATGTAGGCATAATGTCTAAGTCAAAAGTCTACAAGGTGTAACAGAAATAACTAGAACAAACAAGAAAAGAGGTCATTTTACTCATCATAAGGATTAACTTTAGCAATAGGAGCAAACATAAAATCGCGAAAAATAAATCAAGTGCCCCATGGGTGCATTACTAAACAAAATGTACCGAACAACTCGTATAGTGACTTCTTTTCAGGTTTTGTGTATTTTTTAGGGTTCCGCACCTCGGTCGAAAAAAAAACGATTTTACCCTTATAGGATCAATTATTTGTTGTCCGTCTGTCTGTCTGTCCGTCTGTCAAGACCAACGCAATCTGAAGATAAGGCCGTTTATATTTTATATTTTTACCATTTGAGCACAGTAAATAAAATATAAAAGAATTATAAAATTCTATCGATTCGTATGCTAAAAACGTCAACCATTTATGCAGAGGTGGGTCAGCTAATTGCTGACTGTACAATTATGAATCCGTTGGTACGAGTAATGTATACTCGGAAAAAATCAAGACTCGATCGGAACCCTCGGTGCGCGAGTCTGACTCGCACTTGTCCGGTTTTTTTGTTACATCTTGTAAACATACAGGTGAAATTGTTTGTAAAAAATTATGTCTGGAAGTATCTACTGATGCATTTACGAAAATTATTTTAATAATAGAACGTGTTTGTTTGCACGGTTTGTGTGTGATAGGAAGCTAATAGATAGTAGATAAAGAAGCACTTCGCTCGCGACTTCGTCCGCGCAGATTTAGTAGATACTCCACAAACTTCAACGCCCCCTCTACCCCCTTTTAAAGGTTGGAAAGGTTTTGAAAAATTTAGCAAAACGATTTTCATTAATTACCCAGTCATTTCTGCTGTGATTCTGTGGTCTCAAGATCAACGCAACTGTTCACCCTGTCAGGGGTTGATTATGCAAAAATTGTTAGATCTATTTCAATTATCCCACTTTTAGTTTGTTCTTTCCAATTTTCACGTAAATTGAAGTCAGCAATAATGTCCTCCCCTAAAAACTTCATCATCTCTTTTCGTCCCTTTAAAGGTTTATTTTCGAAAAATCCAAACATTTGTGTTTTTTTTTTTTATCGAAATCATAAATGCCGTGTTTGCCGTGCAAGTTCATCTGACCAAGCATTAAGATTCTCCCCATTTCGTTCAAACCGCAACATTTTTCTTACTTAGAGCATTGATATACCCGTCGTAACTTTTAAACGAAATGTCTGATTTTAATTATTTAAAGTGCAATTTACATGTACATAATCAACCTTAATTATGAAACTATTTAAATGGATAAGGATTAATCTCATGATATTAAAATCACCACTTTTCCATTCCAACCGGGCGTCGATTGAATAATTTGAAAAAAAGCAGTCGTTGTGACTTAAACATAATCGTTAGGATGGGTATATCCTAATCGCAGACTTTTATATAGGTAATAATGAATACTTTAATTTTGTGGTTCATTATTTTAATGTATCATTAATAGTTTTCTCAGCGCCAAATAATGAATTGATTAGGCAATATTTTGCTACTTTGGATTACATCATATTTATATGGGTTACATAATTGCAATTTTTACTCTATTTTTTCGAAAATAAAATATAGCCTATGTTTTATGTTAATAATTTAGCTTTCTAATGACGAAAGAATTTTTAAAATCGGTTGAGTAGGTTTTGAGCCAAATCGTAAATAAATAAATCTTTCCTCTTTTTAATATTAGTTAAGTTATTGTAGATAAATAAAGGAACTTTTTTGACTAAAATAAAAATATTCTCTGTTGAATTTTCATTTTCTACAAGAAAGCTCTACTTTCAAGAAAAGTTAAGAATTTTAATAAATTACTCTTTCGAAAAGGTTCCGTTTGTTTAAGTTTTTCAGTTCAATTCAGTATCAGCTGCTGTTGACGTCTTCTATGTGATGGTATCTCCTAGAATTATTTTCATAAACAACAAGAATTGTAATAATGATTACTCATGGAGCGGAAGGTCAGACTCTTGACTAAAACTCATCCGTGTTCGTTCTAATCCGTGTTACCCTTTGCGTTCCAGGGCCGCGGTGACTCTTTCGAACAAATTCCGCAACCCTGACAGGCTCTGGCATCTCTTTGAGGCGCGCGTGGAACACAACGCGCGATCGACCTGAGCCTGGTGGTGATCGGACAGCGAGCCACCCTACGCTCGCCGCCCGCAGGCCCGCGCCTACGGTGGCCGGGGATCGCCCTGCGTTTCCCGATGCCCGGGGCGTCTTCTGCTGAAAACCAGCACCCTGTGTCTAGGGATATTCGCTATCAATTTTGTATTTCCACCCAAGTAGTGATGTTAGGCGCAACCATTAATTGTTGAGTCTGGGGGCTTTCTTGGGGTCGGGTTCCTTAGACTGGAAGTCGTTGAATACCAGTATTTTACATGGAGCAACTGCCTGTTTAACCTTCACAATCTAGTACCTGAGCAACACGATACTCGTGTCATAGTCGGTGTCATATTATTTAGCTTCAGGGTCCTTTTGATCCAGCATTCTGCCTGGATTTTCCTAGTATGTCGGGGTCGGCTTCCAGTCCACCCGGATGCAGCTGAGCCAGTATTTACCATGGAGCGATTGCCTATCCGACATTCACATCCCAGTTACTGGGCAACACGATATCCATTGACAAGACTAGTATCAGATACCTTGGCTAGTGTCTGCCCGTCACGACGGTAAAAGATGTTTAAAAGACAGTCGATAATAAATCTGTATCTTATTGAGAAGAATCAGTTTACAATTTCGCGCGATATATTATGAACTTAAGGCGTTTGCAGATAACGTAAGGTCACCCATCCTCTGACCGACCTTACAATCGGATCAAACTGAATGCCAATGACATAGGTAATTTTATATTCTTACTAACGACTACTCTCTAATCTACTCTCTAATTAAAAAATGTAGTATTTGTCCTACTTTCAAGTACCTACGTACTTAAGTAAAGTAGTAGGTACTTTTCAGTAACGTTAGAATTAAATTAAATGTAATGAAAGACGAAGCTAAAGTCAACTTCATTAAAGATTGTCACAACACTTATCTAGTTAATAATTAGGGACTTAAGTTATACTCAAGCTTCGAAGTGACACAAATGAGACTCCTTACTTAAGTAACACTTAATGGATCAAGTTCAGAACTATAGGTACAATCACGTGCAAAAATATGTGGTAAGTACACAAAATTCAAGAGCAAAGTTAAAGCTAATCATTATTTAAGCATAAAATTGCTTTTGAATTTGGTGCGTGTAAAATATTGTTAATATGTATCCCACAAAAAACATAAACGTGAAAAAGACCAAGTTCCTATCCCCAAAAATTCGGTCTATAAGTAAAAGTAGTGAGATCAATAATAGGCCAAGCACTTCAGAACTGCAGAATAGTCCATAACTTTAGAACGTGTCTTTTAAGAATACCACTCAAAGAAGTTTGAATCTTTTCTGACCGTATAAAAATGATGAAACACTCGAAAAATCGTTTTCTTAAAAAGATTCCCTATTATCAATTTGGCAAGTGTTTTTCAACAACGTCGATTTTACAATCAATTTAATATAAAAAAAAACGCACTGCGTGCGTTAGGCCGGAACTTGGTGATCCTTCATCAAGTGAAAAATTAGCACAGGTTGCTTCAATAAAATTCGGATGGCGTAGAATTAATTCGTTTTTTAATGTGTTTAATTCAATGGTTGAATATCAAGTGCGTCAACTCAATGCCAAAAGGTTAGGCTCCAATATTGATGTCAAAGTGACACCACTTTGACATCCGATGTCACGAATGTAACGTCTCAAATGACAAATGATTAGAACTGTCATCAAAGAGAGGCACAACCCGACAAAATATTATGTAGGCCAACAACTAGTAGGTACCTACGGAATATCAACGGACTAACGAACGAAATAAGAAAGTTACTTCCCATTTTATTAACAAGAACCCATCCCACACCAACCCAACCCACCATTAATGACCCATTTCAGTAGTTACCTACTCGTGACACTACAGCGTAAATGGCACTAAAAACTGAAAATCAGATTCCAGCGACTTGCCCAGTGCTTGCAAAAATCTCCCAGTTACCAAAAGAACAACACACAAGAAAACGAAACGCCAACGTTTTAACACAAATGTCATGTTAGAAAAAAAAACTTAACATATGGGTACCCTAAACTAAAAAATATCAACGTAACCAACCCGTTATACAAGACCGACCTAGTTTATTTTAACCAGTACCTAACCGAGAGCAGTCCGCCATTCACCACAATACGAACCAAAAGTTTTGTTTACCTTAAACTCATTAGGGCCACCTACGCAGTACAAAGGTCAGAACACATCTCGGTGGTTGAACACACGCCGTGATTGTCCCAGCATCGACAGTTCTACTCTCTAAACTCTATTACATAGGGACACTTTCCTTTTATAACTCCCTAGAAAATAATTTATTCAATGAAACGGCTGCTTACACCGAAAATGGTGTCGTTTGCATCTGCCCGACTCCCTTTCTCGATCTATTCCTGTAATTTCCCTCCAAATTCACAATAGAGCCAATTTGATTATTCGCATTTTTATGAAATTCGTATTGGTTGCCGTTTTATTAGGAAGTTACCTTCTCTTCGTCTTTTTCGTTAACATGATAATTTATTTATAGCGCCCTAAATGAGAATTTATTTTTTTGGGACAAATTATGATCTTTTTATAGGGACAGTTTATTAATATTATTTTCCGTTTTCTGATCGAAATTGAATTTTGTATCGTTCAATCTACAATACAAGCTATTACCAAACAAAAAATAATAAACTTCGTAACATAAAATCAGGTTCGAGGGGATTCCAAATTGCTTTTTCAATTGATTCGACGAATTTAATTAAAGAACAAAAACAGAATAAGGATTTTCACTAGAAGAACGTGATACATACTCTAGAGGTCTAGACTAACTGACTGGATTCAATTTATTTTATTTGGCGCCTCCATTTTGTGTATCGTGCGGTATTTTTATTTGAATTCTTCGATACATCTTAGCCTGAGGGCTCAATACGCTATTTTATTCACAACTATTGCGAACCTTGCGAAAATTAAATCACGTTACATAAATGCGTACGGCATAGAAATGAGAAAAGGAATACTGACGAATACTACTTCGAACATGTTATGTTGTATCTAATTCGAAAATAAAAATACGAACGTACATATGTATTTACAAAAGTCTGTCTTACTAAGTCCCAAGCGAATATACTTTAGGTACCTAGATCACTAGAAACTTTTAATGGAAACAGTACTTCAAGAACTATCATCAAGTATAATAAACCACTAGAACTGCTAAGTAATTTCGACAAGGCAGTACTGAGAAGCGATACACTATCGCCACAAGCCGTATATGAGACTCGATTTTGATCTTTATTGGTTACTAAGAGGGCGACCTCAAGCTTACAAATAAACCCATAGTAAATCTCAAGCCTTTAACCAAGTAATTATTACAACGAATGGGCACTATCGCTGTTATAACCGTATTGGCCAATATTCATGCCGCAAGATGGTATCGTGGCCAATAGGATCGTTATGAGACTTCAGAAACAAATCATGCAGTACGTGGCCCCGATAACCGAGATACTTATGGTAATAGATGTCTGTGGCATAAAATATGAATTCGTTAGTTTTGTAGGGTTCCGTGATCATCAATATTGGTTGATGTATTGTTTGCTGTGTTTTCCAACGCTTAGAATCAAAGACTTACTCAGTACTTAGAATTGTTTACAAATTGATTTACTTATATACATAGGTGATATACGAATTTAATAACAGTTCTGGATCATTTTAGTAGGTACCCTACACGTATTAAATTAGGTAGATACCTTAGAAAAAGGGGTAACCAGTCGGTCGATTCTGTAAACGTATCAAAGTGAAGGTTTGGGTGAAGTCATCACGAGGTGAGCTGTCAATCCATAGAATCAAGAGGTCACGTGATCACGAAGTGAGCTGTCATTCTCTTGATTATATGGATTGACAGCTCACCTCGTTATTACTTCACCCAAGCCTTCACTTCGACATGTTTACAGAATTGACGGGCTGTTGATGACAATGCATGCTTTCTAATACTTAATAGGAATTATTCCACAAACATTTTTTTCATTTTATCTTCAACAAAACTTTTTTCTCAAACCATTCTGATTTAGTTGCAAATTCATCAGCATTTACACCAACAAATGTTCTCATATACATGCAAATAAACAAAAAAATACAAATACGAAACTGCTTGGTGTAGAAATAAAATGAAACGGCTATAAAGTTGGTAATAATACTCATATTTCATTGTAACAGCCCCCGATGCCGACGGGCGCAAATTGAGGCGGCTGGGTGGACGATTCCCTAAAACTCGAGACAACCGAGAGACTCTGAAATACATAATTGCTATTGAAGACAACAACACAACGTTTCCTTGGTTATTCTCATAACAAGTCTCGTAGCGGTTACGCATTACTTCCAATCCGAATCCGTGAAAATAAAATAGGTACGTTCCGAAGTAGTTATAGAACTATTTGTATGGTAGTTAACGCACTAGATCCGACTTCCGTCATCCGAATTCTCTCCGTCGTCCGTGAGTTTCCGGATAAGGAAGAAATATTGACGGACCAACGTAGCTATAGTACTATTTGTATGAACGCTTTCGCATTTCCAAACATGACAGAGACATATCCAAAGATGGTCCTGAATAGCTTAGATTTGGATCAGAGATCGGATTAGTGCGTAAGCAATATCCGAATTCGGTCCGAGTTTTTTAAATCCGTATTTTCACGTAGTCGGATCGGTGCATCCGATGCGTAACCGCTCTCAAGTGCCTATGTTCGGATAGTAAGTTTAACCGACATTTGTAAATATTGCTGATAAAGAAAATAATAACTAGTGGAAATGCCAGTAACTCTAAATTAATGTGTTCTGAAAACTATTCAATTTTAATCAGCAGATTATGATTGGTAAGTAATCGTTATTTTGGTCAACCAACAAAAACATGGAATCTGACAATGCTTCCAGAAATCGCGTTTTTATTTAATAAATTATGTTCTATTTTTGATTAAAACAAATGTTAAAAAAGCCGCAAATATACCTACTAATAATAATGTCACAATAATTCGGTCGTTACACCTGAGTCAAGTGTACAAAAAACATTGGAGTCAGGTGACCTGACTACAATATTGTTTCCCCGAAATACTTATTTGGTAATGTGGTTGTTGAATAATGTAATAATAAATTAACGTTGTTGTGTTTCACATAATTAAATTGGTAATACTGCATGTTTTTATCCCATTATGATAAACCAAAGTTCATTGAAATTCATTACCCGAACACGCACGGACATGGACGATCATGGACGAACAATATAGAAGCTGCAAAATCGTGGTTATACGCGCGAATTTGTTTTGATAATATGTAACTAAAGATACAAAACAGTAGATAAATAATAACGAAAACTATTTTAAAAAATAGATTCACACCACGATTGTCGACAGCTCGAAAATGTAAAAAAGTCAGTATGCTGCAATCGTAGAATATTTACCGAAAATACTAGTACCTAGGTAAGTAACTTTTTAAAGGTTAAATACATTTTTAGTAGATACCTACCCCATTTTATCTCTGTTTATTATTATTCGTCTAATTTTTAGTTACAGAAGCCCACGCTTTCAGACGCCATTAATTGGTGCGGCATTGGCCGGCTATACTGAAGAATTTGCCAAGCGTATTTTATTAACTGAGGCCAAGCCAAGCTGGTCAGCTCTCTGCGACAGCGGTCGTGCGCGGGTTTCTTGTATGGTGAACGCGTATAAGCAAACGGTCAGACCAATGAGCCGGCCCCCTTCAACCATCGGACATCTAGACGCACTGCAAGTTACCATCCCTACCTTGTTGCTATTCCACCAATTCGCACTAAACGTTTCCAAACTTATTTTATAATGCGCACAGCAAAGAAGTGGAACTCTCTGCCTGCGTCTGTGTTTGCGAACGCATACAACTCTAATCTCTTCAAAATTAGAGTGAACAGGCTTCTTCTGGGTAAGCTCGCTCCATCTTCGACTTTTTCTGTCATCTATGACCTAGACTAAAATCAAGAGCAAACTCTTCTAAAAAAAAAATATAGTTCTTATGAAACAACATGAAATCAGTAACAGTACTTAACATCGACAGAATTAATCGAATTGTAATCACGCTCGCGTTTCATTGCGTGGAATGTGATAAATATTTAATTATTCGCAATTTACATGAAGTATTTCGGTACAGAATTTTCATTAAGTACTTACATGTCTAGATCAGGAAAGATCTCGTTGCGTCATTTAATATCTTCGAATCGAAATGAAAAACGTTGTCATGACAATCCATTGGTACTTCCTCACCAGGATAAGGTATATCTTATAATTCGTTTCTTGAAATTGAGTCTGTACATTATTATTAGGCGATTTTTATACATAGAACGCGGAAATTGTGTTCAAAAATAACTTATGAAGATTGCCCCGAATAGTCTAGTGGTCGCAAGCTCTATTGATGAGGATGCACTCCAGGGTTCGATTCCCATGTCGGGCAAAGTATATTGTGGTGTAAGAAAATTTCAAATTTCTTTGTAGCAGCAACTTACGGTGTCAGGCAAGATTGACGAAACGAATTTGTTCGAAAGAGTCACCGCGGCCCTGGAACGCAAAGGGCTTTAGAAGGAACACGGATGTTTTTTAGTCAATAACAGTCTGACACGCTCATCCGCTGCACCCAGAGTGGAAGAAGTCATAATAATATGATGATTACCCATCCTTAAAAAAAAAAACGCGGGCGGAGTCGCGGGCGGCAATATACTGACAAAATTAAGCCCTATTCTTTTACAGCAATGCAGACTTTTCTATCAACTCGACTGAGCTGAATTCATATTCGTAATGTCATATTTGAATTCTCGCCATAACTGAGTATTAAGGCTTCTGGGTCCGTTTCAGACCTACGTTCTATAAAAAATGGTCGCAGCTGTGACCAAATGTAGGAAATATTTGATCTGCGTGCGATAAATTATTTGTGAATTCGTAAAAGTAACTTGTGCTCAACTCCAAAAGTACCTATACAATGTGGAGACATCAGTACGACATTAAATAAAAACACTGGCAATACTGGTTCCTAGGAATATTTTGAAACTATTATAAATCCTGTCACCGAAATTAAAAATAAACTTTCCAATTGCATAAAATGTCAAAAAAACTCAAACTAGTCTAGGATATTGACTACTATTCTGACGAAATATTCCAAGCAGTCTGTTGCAGTTAGTGATAAAAGACAATATCTTCATGATATCTTCGTATGAACTAGTATTGCCAGTGTTTTAATAAATTTTCGTATCGTCTCCACCTTATATGCTTTACTTTACGTTTAAGGACGATAAGTTGAGTGACATAAAGCAGATAACTGCTTCTAAGTTACTAAAAAGTACTTTATCATTGTACAAAGTGCTTGTCATTTGCCCCTTGTAGTTTTACCTCAACAGCCTAGGGGGCGTAGTGACGCCTAGGTTACAATTTTGATAAAATTTTGGAAACCACTGCCAGCCAGGTCAGGTTCCTGCCAGGGTTGCGGAATTTGTTCGAAAGTGTCACCGCGGCCCTGGAACGCAAAGAGCTTTAGGAGCAACACGGATAGGTTTTGGTCTCTAAGAGCCTGACACGCCCTTCCGCTCCACCCAGAGCAGAAGAAGTCACTTGATGATATCCCATCCATAAAAAAGCCAGGCCAGGTTAACATTATTGTGTTGTGTACTTGTGTCGTATCGTGGCACCTGCTGACGCAGTTGATTGGCTGCTAAAGTTGTTGTGATATGATGTAGGTCTGAATAGATTCATTTGATTGGTGTATCCCGCAACACGACACAGTATTGTACATCCAGCAGGAACCATCGACCACGCCATGATAAATAGTCATACATTTAATTCCCATAGGTTAACGTCACTCAGCACAGGTGTAACATAAATATCAGAAGAATCGTTATATTCTTCTGTTCCAGATTTAGCTTATAAATCTCCGGGACGCGGCTGAAAACTAGCGCTGTCCGAACTAAGTTATCTGCAGTGTTTTATGTAACGTACGATTTCCTTGTAGGTGTCTAAAAGGGTGGCGGGTAACGATTCGGTTTTTATTTTTATTGCAGTGCTTCGTGAGATAAATTGTGGTATTGCACATGACATGGGGTAAATGGGTGGGAGTGCGGAATGGACACGCGGTTTTATGGGAAGTGGTCTTTGAATCAATGGTGATGTGGATATATTCTATCTATTCATTTTCATTTTGATCGCATATGTAAGTTGTACCTACTCTAACAACCTATCTAAGTGATTAGAGAAAGAAAGAAAGAACAATAGGTATTTATTTAGCACTTACATGAAACACGCACGGTACATAGAAATAAAAATATAAAAAGAAATGTAGGTATGCTAAGAACTAAGACTACTACTGCGAACTAAGTGTGTGTCTTACGGCTGCACTAAAAAGGAGATAGACTAGAGAAAGAAAGAAAAGAAAGAAAACTGTTTATTTGGGACTCGCACAAGACAAATAAAACAGTAAAATAAAATTAATAACTAAAAAAAAACTCACCACATTATTCAGGGTTAAAATCACGATACTGCGATCCGAATTTTTTTTGGGAATTGTATGGGCTGGCCGTCCCTTACTGTAGCCTACTGCACGCGCATGGGTATTAACCTAGAAAAAAGTATAGGAACATATGTATAGGTTCCCATACCAAAATCATGGACCACTTCTTCGTATTCCACTTAGTTTGTATATCACCAACTCAGGAAGAAAAACCTAGCTTGAGTGATTTGAATCAGGGATGTTTCACGTTCCTTCAGATGTATTTTCTACTCTGAAGCTACACATAATATACCTACCTAAATAATAAATATCGGCTGAACACTTCAACAATTTATAGTTCAGAGTTTATAAACGAAACTAAATGGATCAGGTTTGTATAAAACAAGTACCCTAATTGGCTAAGCATGGGACTCCCTAATGAATTAGCTAGGTATCTGGTAACTGGTAACGAACCAACTTTTATTATAAACTTTTATGTCGCTGCCACCCAGCAATATTTTGTACATATTTCCTAAAATAATTGTAATCAACTAAGTAACTTGCACGTACCAATATTTTGTAACCGCAATAAGACTCAGTGTAAATGGATACTCTTTCCTAAGATACAGACAGGTTTCCTGCCTAGTTTAGGAAAGGGCCTATGACCCATTTTATAATTATTGTACTGGTTTTTCTTTATAGCATTTAAGTAGGTTAGACAACTTTGTATATCATGTACAAACTACTTATTGAATAAACTTATTATTATTAAGTAAAGCATACTATTTAAAGGTAAAATTAGCCTATATCCGTCTCTAAGGTCTCATTTTTCAAATTCAAAATTCAAATTCATCAAAATCGGTTAGACAATTTAGGCGAGAAAGCGTACCTACCTAATATAATAAACAAATTCACTTTCGCAATTATAACATTACTAGCTTTAGCCCGCAACTTTGTACGCGCTTATCCGGTTTTTTTCCGGTTTCTGTATGTCCCGTACGTGGCTAGGCTATCATATACAAAAGAGTTTTCCAAATCCGACTGGTAGTTTCAGAGATTAGCGCGTTCAAACAAACGAAGTACTAGCTTCTGCTAGCGGTAAAACTCGCGTGAAAGTAGATAATTTTAAGCCTAATTAACTAGTATCAAAAAAGTTTTACTTCAAGCTTGGTCAGGTTCTAAAAGTTTCCTACCGTCTTTTACTTGAGTCACGAATACTAATTAGAATCTGCCTGCCTGCAACAAAATCAATTGATGTCGGCACAGCAAAGCTCTCAGATAATGTTAAAAAAAATACAATAGTTCGCACTTTTTTTGATGAAATGACTCCTTCAGCTCTGGGCGGAGCAGAAGGGAGTGTCAGACTCTTAGTGCCTTAATAATAATCCGTGTTCCTCCTAATGCCCTTTGCGTTCCAGGGCCGCGGTGACCCTTACGAACAAGTTCTTAACTAGCCCTGGCTGGAGGCTTTAATATTTATATTAAGGCCGCCACATGCAAGCCCGGTTAAGCAGTCTACAACCTCCAAGGCTGAACAGCTATAAACAAAAAAAAAACGCAATAAAATTGTTCGCATTATTTTCACAGGACATCAGTAGCCGTTCGCCATCCCTGGCCTATAGGTACGCTCTTAGGCGAAGTAAGTATAACAAGTCCCCAAGACAAAGTTCGCGAGTGAGTCCGAGTCCACTTCAAAATTCGGAAGTTTCAACTTCAAAGGGGTTCTCCATTACTATTTAAGCACGGACTTTCGCCAACAATAAACGGTACCGTGGCTTGGTAAATAAAGTGTAGGTATACGTTGATCTTTCAACTATGTACTTGCGGTTTGTAAGGACCATCGAAAGAAAGGTAAACTGGATATTTGATTACTTTGTTAGATTACACTAGTTAGTTTGTTTTCAATTGAACACTCGAGTTTATATCCTGAGGAGTTAACTTTCTGGTATGTGAACAAGGCCTCTGAATTCACCGAGGCGTTGAACTACGCAGGCGTAGGGGCGCGTAGCCGGAGACGCATGTGGCCGTAGATGTGTAGGTAACCTTTGGAGTCATCTTTTAAAGTTTGTAGCAGTAGACCCGTACTGGCGCGAAAATCAATTGTTACAAGAGTCTACAGCGTCGCCGGCGTAGCAGTAGTAAAATTAAAATCGATCGTATCCAACTGTTTACTACTTTATCACTACTTAAAATACACCTAAAGCTGGGTACTGACCGGTATTACGGGCCGTAATGTAACATTCGCAGCGAGCACGTTATGTTACGCCGTGTCCTAAAATCCAACAACAAAACAATACGCACATATTCGTGCTCGTTTCCACGTAACGATTGCACGAATGCTCACTTTGTAACATGTTACATTATGCCGCGTAACACCGATCAGTACCCACCTTAACAGACTTACATGTTTGCTACGACTGGCCTACGAAATGACGTAGCGGTACGTCGTACCTACTCTAACTCGTAGTACCTACATTATTTACGAAACTGCAAATACTATTTGCAACAACTCGATTACGTACCGGCTGCAACAGAAACTTTCCGGTGTTTACTTGATAAATGTGTCGAATTGCATGGAAAAGCAAATATTAAAGTAAGTAAAATGTTACGTTACTTATGTATAACCAGCAGGGCCGTCTTTACCAGGGGGTGCAAGGGGTGCGGTGCAACCGGGCGCGGAGCGCCCGGGGGCGCCTCACACTGGTCCCAAATTAAAAAAAAGTGGACATTGATAGTAGACCGCTGATATTTTTTTTTATTGTTGATACAATGATAACAGATAAGGCAAAAAAATATTATTGTCCTACTTCAAATACTTTTCTATAAAAAAAATATTTCTTTTTTTTTGTATGGGAGCGATTACATTTTACTCAATTTCTCAAAAACTTTAAGCGATGTCGAGATGGCAATCACATATGTTAGAAAACTAATAATTCTGAGTATTTGGCTCGAAGAAACTTATTGCTTATCTCTGCGTACTTTCGAGATAATAGTGACAGAAAATAACAATTTTTTTTAATGTTAATTGTTTGCTTTTTTTTAATCATAGCCTTACTCATATCACAATAGGTCCGCTGGCCAGCAAAATGGAGCTTCGACGCGAGTTTGCCGGGATAACAAGATGGCCGTCTCTCATGACGTAACGTAATACGGTCACGAATCGCGCGCGTACACCTCAGTGTACAACTAAATGTGGTTGCGATAAGACGTGTCCTTATTTTTTCTGTGCGCTTGAAGAAATGCTTGTTGTTTGTTCGTTTTGTTATTGTTGTATTTTGAATCTTTGGATTTTAAAATCAAATAATTTTTGTTTGTCTTTCTTTCGTCGAATTTGTTTTCGTAATTTTTTTTGTTAAAATCAAAGTCACTTTGTCTTTGATATCTTTGATTCTAATTTGTTTTCAATTTTCCTTAAAATTATAATATGTCCGCATTTGTCACCAACTTAGACTTATACGTTGTTCTTAAATCAGGAGGTGGTTTTAAAAATGTCGAATTTTTATTTAATGCCCTTATTGAACGTATTGGTGTTGAATTGTCTTCCGAAGATTTGAGTAATATTAAATTATTTTGTCGTAATTTTTCAAGTAATATCTCAAAAAGATGGTCTGCTTCCAGTAGAGCTCAAAAGACCTTTCTTAACAAAAATTCAGACTGGTTACAATCCCAAATAGTTTGGCCAAAATGTCAAAATATCGATTTAAGCAGCATTTTTAAAGTTGCCGAGGAAGTAATTCCAAATTTCGAAACGCAAGTGGATACTCATCAATTAAGTTGTGGTACAAGTAAAAAACCATTTGTTGATATATCTGATAAACAGAAGAAAAGGCGTTCTCTAACACTTCTAGATCACACAGAGGAGGAATTAGTTTATGCTTTATGTGCCAAATTAAAAGAGTCTAAAAAAACAAAATTAGCAGCTATATTAAACGAACTCAGCCAAAACAAGGAAAAATGTGAGATGGTACATGATGTACTATTCGCTAAAAAAGACTGACAAACCGTGTTTACCAGATGATAAAACGTTAGCGCTTTACACCTCAACAAATTTGTCAAAATGGCAATATCGAAATTTAAGAACTATTCTTGCTTCAGAGAAAATGTATGGTCTTCCATCCTATCAAAAGCTCCTGGAAGCTAAAAAAACTTGTTATCCTCCAGAGTCAGACATAACTGTAACTGAATCTGATGCTAAGATAAGACTTCAATCGCTTCTAGATTTGACAACCAATAGGATATTAAAAACAATTCAGCACAACTCTGCCGACAAAAAATCGCTAAAACTAATAAGCAAATGGGGTTTTGACGGGGCATCTTCTCAAAGTAATTATAAACAAAAGTCACACTCCGACGACACTAAAATTGACGATTCTTCAGTTTTCATGATTAGTTTGGTTCCGCTTCGTTTGGAAGAAGAGAGTGGTACTATCTTGTGGCAAAATCCTGCTCCCTCTTCAACAAACTATTGTCGTCCAATTGGCTTTATATTTGCAAAAGAAACAAATGAATTGATAAAGAAGGAAAGTGCATCCTTAGAGGAAGAAATTCGTAATCTTGATCCCACAATTGTAGATAATCTTGATATTAAACATGCTTTGTACATGACTATGATTGATGGGAAAATTTCTACTGTGATTTCCAATACTTCTTCTGCAGCTGTTTGTAATATTTGCAATACCCTACCTAGCAAAATGAATGACTTGGACTTTGTATCCAAAAGACTCATCAGAGAAGATATGTATAAATATGGTCTGTCTTCGCTTCATATGTGGATAAGATGTATGGAATGTATTTTACACATTTCGTACAACTTAGACTTCAAAAAGTGGGCTGCACGAAAAGAAGATAAATTGTTAAAAGAAATTAAAAAGAATTTGACACAAGAAGAATTCCGGGAAAGAACTGGTTTGTTAATTGACATAGTAAAACAGGGATATGGTACAACCAATGACGGTAACACGGCAAGAAGGTTTTTTGAAAATTATGAAGTATCTGCTGAAATAACGGGAATCCACCCTGATTTAATCAAGAGATTTGCAGTCATTTTACAAACAATTTCATCTGGTCAACTTATTAATACCAACTTGTTTAGGGAATATTGTAAAGAAACAGCAATGCTGTATGTAAACTTATATCCATGGTATTACATGCCTTCAAGTGTCCATAAATTGTTGATACACGGTGCTGATATTTGTGAAAATTTCTCCTTCATTCCGATAGGCATGCTTTCCGAAGAAGCTTCCGAAGCGAGGAATAAAGATTTCCGGAATGTTAGAATGGCACATACAAGAAAAATCGGTAGAGTTCAGACTAATTTAGACATTATCCACAGCTTTCTAATTAGCTCAGATCCTTACATCAGCCATATCAAACCAAAGTTTGCTCGTTTACATAAACAGTTGTTTCCAGAGGCTAGTGCTTTGATCTTGAACAATGAATTGCTTTCGTTGGAAAACGAGGAAATAGAGATTTCTCAAGAGAATATAGACCCAAATATTAATCTTTCACCATAATATTTTTTCAGAATCGTTTGTGAACATATTCAACTTTATGTTTGCAGCTTTATTTGTCTTCATTTTGATTGTTTTTTAGAACTGATGAAAGTACTCCATCAGAAAGGTCATAGCTTTTCAGTCATTAGTGAGCCCCCATAACCTCTTTTACAGAGAAGTCTCTTTTTATTTATTTGACATTACGCATACATTATAATTATGTGCTAAAGTAAGGCTATGATTAAAAAAAAGCAAACAATTAACATTAAAAAAAATTGTTATTTTCTGTCACTATTATCTCGAAAGTACGCAGAGATAAGCAATAAGTTTCTTCGAGTCAAATACTCAGAATTATTAGTTTTCTAACATATGTGATTGCCATCTCGACATCGCTTAAAGTTTTTGAGAAATTGAGTAAAATGTAATCGCTCCCATACAAAAAAAAAAGAAATATTTTTTTTACAGAAAAGTATTTGAAGTAGGACAATAATATTTTTTTGCCTTATCTGTTATCATTGTATCAACAATAAAAAAAAATATCAGCGGTCTACTATCAATGTCCACTTTTTTTTAATTTGGGACCAGTGTGCGCCTGTCGAGTGCTGAATTATTGGATATTCATATTTCATTGAACTTACCGCCATTGCACAATTTTATATACTTGTTACTTACGACAAATGCGCAAGCAAAACAAAAATAGTCATCAACAATAATATTTTTTTTTACTTTTATTACGCTTTTGGCGCTTGTCATACCGCATTACTACACTACACAAATAACAATTTTATTTAATATACACGCGCGCGGCAAAATCTCTAATCCAAAGTGAGTATATGTACGTTTGACACGTTGCCGCTTTGTCGCCCGCACTTGACGCAAAATGATTTCTAAGTCAATAGAGTGTAAGTTCATTTGAAAAGGGCGCGCGGCGCGACACCTGTGCATCTCACATAGGCGAGTAATTGCGCCCTTTGACATTGCCGCCGGGTCGCCCGCACTTGAAGCAAAATAATCTCTAAGTAAATAAAGTGTAAGTTCAGTCAATTTATGTTGCGTCCTTCCTTTGACATAGCCGTCCTGGCGCTCGCACTTAAAGAGAAATGAACTCGAAATCACTACAATTAGGTGTAAGTTCATTTGAATTTAAACCGCGGAGCGCGGCGCCTATGTAAGTGTCGGTCAGTGATTGATCTGATTTCTTCTTTTAAGTAATTGAATTCGTTAGCTCATTTCATTTGCGACAACCGGTGAATTAGCACGGAAGGTTTTAGAGAAAAAATATAACGACTCGAGTACGGGAGTACCTAATTAGCAGGCAATAGATTTGTTATTGTGTCTGGCTTGAATTTGTGCCGCTGGGGCTCAAGTGAATAAAGGTAAGTCAATTTTATTTTTTAAGTGTTATTGTTAGGTACATTACAATCATTTTCATCACATCATCATTTGTTTATCAGAGAGAGTCATGACTGTTTTGTTTATTTGTTCATAATTGCAAAAATACAAATTCGTAATGTTAGTGATTGATAAAAAACTACTTACTTTATTTAGAACGAGCTTATGCCCGCGATCTCGTCCACGCATATCACGTTTCTCCCCGTTCCAGTTAGAATTTTGGGAAATGCTCTCTTAGTGCTCTCCTAAACCTCCTAAACTCTTGAAAGAATCACCATATTTCAGCTTTCAACGACTGGTGGTTTATAAAAAGATCCATTTCATTTCATCATTTTACAGGTTGAATTTATGAAATATTCTTTCATAGCAAAGACACGTCAGAAGATATACATTTACATTATGATTTTTACCCAGCTTATTAACCCAACGAATACCAATCTTACATAAAAACTGGAACCCCCCAAATTGTCTATTAAGGGTAATGGTGGAAGACTGGCATTTATAATAATTTACTTTGTCCAGTATTCGTACAAAGTTATGTGGAATATATGGCTCTCACATGAAAACTTTAACAGCCCGGTTACAAACTTCTCCCCCCCTTTTCACCCCCTTAAGGGATGAATTAAAAAAAATCCTTTCTTATCCGACGCCTACACCATAAAATTAATATTCCTCAAAATTTCACGTTTCTGCGATCACCGGTTTAGGCTGTGCATTGATCAGACAATCGGAGATAAGTTCAGTCAGTTGGTACCATAAATAAAACATCTGAAGTGGCATAAATTAGTGACAGAAGTCGCTGGTGTATCCTGCCTGGGTTCGATCCCTAAGTTCCTACCTACTTATTATTATTACACTTCTTATTTTTTGTATAAGTTACCTGTAACTATATACGTAATGAGTCTTAAATAAAGTAGGTTTTTATGATTATGACAATATCTAATTAATTGTTTTTTGCGGATTGCGCACCGGATGCGCAATGGTTAGTAACAAACACTCGCTCTTGTGCCAAAGGTCTCGGGTTCGAATCCCGGCCGGTGCAATATTTATTTAAATACATACCTTCTCAGACCTTGTGTTAATTTTTTGTATTGTGTGATATATCCAACACGCGTTCTAATCGTGGAGATTATAGCAATAAATAACCCCATAGTTTTGGAGGCTCATGTCTAACAGTGGACTGGTGGCTTGTGTGTTTGTGATTTCTTTTTGGGGATTATGAATTATGTTTTTTCATGAAATAGCCGCAGGCGAGATCTGCCAATCGCAACTAAAGTATTTTAATTTCTTACTGTTTGCGCATAGAGCGTGCGTAAGCGCCTCGGCAATTCCACACTGAGCGCGCTCGCCTGGACTAACGGATTAGACTATGCCCGATTGCCCGCCTTAACTTTAAGGCGCTGTTTTAATGTCCTAAAATATTATTGCGTGGCCCTGTTACCACACTTGGTTACAGAAATTGTTGACTGTCTTATGTTTTTTTAGGTACATCTTCGTCAACATCCACCCGACAGTTAGAAGAGACAGTCAACTTGGAAGAGAAAACTTCTACGAGTATTTCACAAGTTCCAGCTCATACCAGTACCAGTACCTCGCCTGGCTCGCTTACTCCAAGTGAACCAATTCCAATTGTTAACCAACCAGCAACAGAACCAGATGTACGATTTCGTGAAAATGTCGCGAATGTTCCTGCTCTCTGGCCGCAAGTAATATCCGATAATTTAAGATTATTTTTAACAGAACGTGGACCGATTCAGATAAAAAAAACCAACTATCCTTCAGATAGTAACATGAGGTCGTTTTCAGATACATATTACAGTAAAAAGCTACAAAACAACGAAATTATTCATCGAGTTTGGCTTGTATATTCCACATCTACTGATTCTGTATTTTGTTTTCACTGTAAGCTTTTCAATAATAATGTCACTGCATTTAATGCCCCCACTGGTTACAAAGACTGGGGGCATTTGTCGAGAAATATAGAACGACATGAAAAAAGTTCAGGGCACATATGTTCTTTAAAAAAATATTTGGATCTAAAAAATGACTTATTGATAGGGCAAACAGTAGACTCGGTAAATCAAACTGAAATAGACCGCGAAAAAAAGAGGTGGACGGCAGTTTTGGAAAGGATAATCGAAATTATAAAATTTTTGGCAGGTCAAAATTTAGCCTTTAGGGGCACAACCGAGAAGTTGTATGACCCAAATAATGGTAATTTTTTAAAGTTGGTGGAGAGTATATCTAATTTTGATAGTACACTATCAGAACACATTGCTCGAATTCAAAGAGCTCAGCATCGCATGCCACATTATCTTGGTCATAACATTCAAAATGAACTGATTAGTATAATTGCTGAAAAAATAAAAACGACTATAATTAGTCTTCTGAAGCAATGTAAATACTACTCTGTAATTCTAGATTGCACACCTGATATTTCACACCAAGAACAAATAACTGTTATTGTGAGGTTTATTTATTTAAATCCATCGACAAAACGCGCTGAGGTACGAGAACATTTTTTAGGTTTTTTACCTGTAACTGACACTACCGGACAAGGGTTGGCGACATATTTGTTAGATTTCTTAAAATCATGCGATATTGAATTAGATGATTTGCGAGGCCAAGGATATGATAATGGGGCCAATATGAGGGGGAAAAATATAGGCCTCCAAAAAAAAATATTGGACATGAATCCTCGTGCTTTTTACGTACCGTGTGCTGCTCACTCCCTAAATTTAGTAGTAAATGACGCCGCTAAAAGCTCATTGGAAATTACAAACTTCCAAGTTAAAGTCTTATAGATTTATATGTTCAGTAGTTATATGGTACAATATTTTACTAAAGATTAATATTGTAAGCAAAAATTTGCAAAAATCGGACGTAATTATTTCAGAAGCTACCAAAATGATTAATTTGGTTAAAAAAGATTTGGAGAAATACCGCACCGATAGTGCGTTTGAGCAGTTGTTATCTGATGCGAAATTAATTGCTGAAGAATTAGAATGCGAAACAGAATTTAATGAAACTGCTCGTCCACGTCCCCGAAAAAGACATTTTGATTATGAAGCTGCAGATGAGCCCGTTTTAGACCCAACCAACAAATTTAAAGTATGTTTTTATTTTTTTCTACTGGACACTGCTATCTCGAAATTAAATGAGAGATTCGATTTGCTGACGGAACACAATTCAGTTTTTTCACTCTTCCAAAACATTAAATGCTGGAATAAATTAGAGATGCACGAAAAAAAATCTCAGTGTTGTCGGCTCCAAGAAAAACTAACATTTAAAAATAGATTTGATATTGATGGGGAAGATTTATATAATGAATTAGAATTGTTGCCAATAGTTTTTCCCAATGCATCAACAAGTACTCCCACTGATATTTTAAACTATATATATTCCAATAATTTAATTTCCTCATTTCCCAATACCTCAACAGCTTTGCGTATATATTTAACACTGCCTGTTACAGTAGCAGAAGGTGAAAGATCCTTTTCAAAATTAAAATTATTAAAAAATTATCTTCGTTCAACCATGACCCAAGACAGACTGACAAACTTAGCCATTATAAGTATAGAATCCAAAATTGATTTAAAAATAAATGATTTAATTAAAATCTTTGCCAACTCAAAAGCAAGAAAAATTGAGTTTGTTTAATGTTCTTGTTTGTTGTTTGTTTGTTGTACATGCAATAAATAAATAAATTATCAAAATTACGTGTATTGTGTTTTCTTGGTTGACTAGCCTCCCCATACCCCCCTTTGGCCCTTTCATACTGCAGTGTGTCGTCGGTCGCGTGCCACGCTGCAGTGTAAAAAAAAAAACGGGGGCGCAAGCTGAGTCCTGCACCCCGGCGTAGAATAGACTTAAGACGGCCCTGATAACCAGCGGGAAAGTCGCAAGACGTGATAATTATCCTAAGGGAACACGCTACCATGATAAAAAATGAAAGAGAAAAATCCTATTTGCTTGTGCGGCCATGATCTACATACATGCCAAAAACTATTCAGCCGGTGAGGCATGATTGATTTATAACCAAACAGTCAAACATAAACACGTACATTTACCTATTAGGTAGTGGAATTACCTTCCAAGCTATGAAATTCCATGAAATACCATTTTGATTATTTTATAAATCGGTACCTAGATGAAATAGGTACTTAGCTCGTGTAATAGATTGGACGTAGTTACACGATAAGGATCCAATCCACAAAACTATCAAAATTGAGTTAACTATACCAAAGAGACCGTAAAGGTCGATATTTTCGGTCAGCAAAAAGATCCCAGTGAAATACGAACACATGACATTGTCATAAACACGAGGTACCAGTCCACATGTATGGCGGGCGTTTATTATGAATCTACTGAAAAAATCCAATCCTCATGGATCATTAGTGAGAAACAGTCCACATGTATGGCGGGCGTTTATTATGAATCTACTGAAAAAATCCAATCCTCATGGATCATTAGTGAGAAACAATATTTATTGGTAATAGTATAAAATAAGTAATCTTAAAAGAGATCCAATTCACTTGGATCCTTTCTGATAATTATTGTTACTTCAAAAACCGATACATAGTAAATCACGTAAACGATCCAAAACACTTGAAGCCTTACTGTTGAATATTGTTAATTACTTATTAAACAGTATTTAAAACCTAAAAAAGAATCCAAAGCACACGAGTCACTTCTGAAATAGTTATTTGTGTTTTTATTACATTTAATTTAAACAACTGAAGGAATCCAAAGCACCCGAATCATCTAAAACAGAAAAAGATTCACATTTTTTTATATAATTCTTACAATAACTGGCAACATTCATTGTCAGTTTATCAATCGCACTGAAACGTATTACTAATCTGTGAGTCGCAAGTGACGGGTTGCGTACGCGTGGTGGTTGAGTCTCTTTTAAAAACTGTGAATTGAATAACATTGTGGTAATAAACTGTGCTGAGATATGAGGAGAGCAGACCGAATTTTAAGTAATGCCTTAGGCGGATTAAAACACGACAATAATAAGTCAGGTAAGTTTCAAGGTCATTTTTGTTATTGGCTAAATAACTGCTTATAGTTTGTAAACTACGGAGAATTTTGCTTTTCAGATGATATGGATGATAATGAGGTACCGCTTGAGGCTACAGCATGCAATAATAAAAAAAAGAGCATAATTTTTCTGATTGTAAGTATGAGAAAAAAATAAGTACCTACTTACGTGATGAGGTGATCTCTTGATTGTGAAAAATTTGGTCGAAATTAGTTTTTTTTTATAATTATCTGATCTTGAAATGTATGTACTTGCTTATGTGTGACCTGTATAGTATTTAATATAATGTAGGTACACACTACGCACGACGGCCTATCAAGCTATGCAAAACCAAATTTAGCTGATCTCTCATCGTACGGGAAGCTCATACAAAGCGAAGTCAGGTTATACTAGTTATGTATAGTTTAATGTGCCGCCGTGTGTACTTACCTCCCATGTACCTACCCCTTCCTATACCACCTGTATTCCTGTATCTACTTATCTCATACTTCATACATCTAAGTATTATTATGTTGTTATTTTCCTGAGGCATAGTAGATACATTTTTAGATAATTTCCATCTCTCCCTCCAATATGTTCAAAAGACAGAGCTTCTCTTTTCTTTATATTGCTTAGCTATAGCTAGATTTGGGTGATGGGGCTTCTACTAACTTATAATTTTTTCCTTTTCAGCTTATAGGTAATAATAATGATCCTGATCTTGACACAATTGCAATACCTAGCATAGAAACTAACGATTTAGAATCGCCAGTGGCACCATTGTTTTCTCCTTTAACACCATATATAAATAAAAAACCAACTTATAATACAACCATTGTCAATAATTTTGAAATGTCGTCGCCATTACGCCCAATGTCTCCTGGTACATTAGAGCTTTTACAAGATTTGAATGGAGAACAAAGCCCATCAGAAGTAAATGTAGTTGACAATTTTCTGGAAAACAACGAAAATAATATAGAAGTAACAGGAACTGATTGTTTACGTAAATTAGGTGACAATGAAGTAATTGGTACTCAAAAAGGTGACTTTAGTATTGATACAGACTCAGATTTCATACCAAATAGTGATGAAAATACCAGCGATGAAGAAGATTTAGGTACATCTAGACACCTAAGGGTTGTTGCTTTAGTGCATAGTTCAAAGAAACAAATACCTGATAATGAAGTACTACCCACACTGACGAAAATTGACACCAATGTTGGAGAAGTTATAAATAACAGTGACATGATAGAATGTGAATCGAATAATGAAACGCGAAATAATGATAATATAGAACATGAAATAGAAAATTTACCTTCAGAAGGTCGACCAAGAAAGGGTAGAAAACGAAAATATCCAAATCACACCATTGCTCAAACTAAACAAAGAAAATATTTAAACTTACCATATCATTCAAAGAAAAAATACATTACATCGAAAAAGTTTAAAGATTATACCTGTAGTTGCCTCAAACAATGTCACCAATTAATTACAAGAGAAAAAAGAGAAGAAGAATTCCAAAAATATATTTCATTGGGATCTTATGAAGCCCAATTATTATATATTCTAAATAATGTAGAAGAAAAACCCAAAACAAGATCATATACTGTCACTAAGGAAAATAAAACAAATAAGAAAAGACCCAAAGAATTCTCAAGAAAATACACTATATGCGGAATTGAAGTTTGTAGATCCATGTTCTTGAATAATTTTCAAGTAACAACAAAAAAAATTGACGTATGTCTACGAAAAAATCGGAATGGGAACGTAATTAAAGACAGAAGAGGACTTTTACAAGGTGGTTGGAATAAGACGAAGCAAGAAGATATTGACTTCGTCAAGGATATCATAAGCTCTTTACCTAAATATGAATCACACTATCGAAGAGAACAAAGTAATGGTGTTATGTATTTAAAATTAGGAATGACAATACAAAAAATATATGATATTTACTTGGAGAAATTTGGGAACGTATATGGTAGCTCCAAGCATCCATTGTCATTGGCTACGGTAAAACGTATATTTTATAAATATTTCAATTTACACTGCAAGTCACTAAAAAAAGATACTTGCACCAGGTGTGATGCTTTCACTAATAAAATAAAAAATTGTTCGTCAGATGAAGAGAAAGAGAAGTTAAAGCATGAAAAGGAAAGTCACCTTAAAAAAGCAGAAGAATTCACAAAAAGTAAGAAAGAAGATTTAGCAAAGGCAAAAACTGATGAAGAATTTGAATGCTTGACATTCGACTTAGAGAAAACACTTCCACTTCCACGAATTCCGACCAGCATTGTTTTCTATAAAAGGCAATTGTGTTTGTATAACTGTGGCATCCACGCCGGCTCTAATGATACTGGGTATTGTTATATATGGCTCGAAGGTGAAGCTGGTCGAGGGGCCTAGGAAGTCGGGTCATGTTTGATCAGTTTTATAAAGAACAAACTTGACTCAAAAGTAAAAAACTTAGTGTTATGGAGTGATTGCTGTGGCGGACAGAACCGCAATATAAAAATAGTAATGATGCTTAAGACAGTGTTAAATTCTCACCATACTCTGAGGTCAATAACTTTCAAATACCTCGAGTCAGGTCATACTTTCCTGCCCAATGACACTGATTTCTCAAAAATTGAGAGCCAATTAAAATTTCATCAACGTATTTACACTGCCGACGAATATATGCAGGTTATTAGAAGTTGCAAAAGAAAGAACCCGCTCGAAGTTAAAAAAATGGTAAAAGAGGACTTCCTGAGCTCACAAAATATTGAAAAAAATATAGTCAACAGAAAAACTTTTACAAACAAGCAGAAAACTAATTGGTTAAAAACAAAAGTAATTTCATTAAAAAAAGAGGAGAAATATATTATTTTCATGAAAAGTGAAATAAATGAAGACCAGTATTGTGAACTTAATATACAAAAAAAAATGAAAGGAAAATCTTGTGATTTTTCTGAAAGGTACTTTACCATTTTGTGGCCTATAGGCAACAAAAATTGCTCAACCTAAACTAGACGATCTGAGGTCAATGTTCCATTTAATTCCAAAAGATTGTTTAGACTTTTACAAGTCTCTACAGGGGGATGAAAATATGGAGGATGACCTCGAAGGATTCAGTGGTCAGCCTGATTTTCATATTGAATATGAAAGTCAGGAAGAAAAATCATATTAGAATAATGATTATGCAATGAATCTCATTTTTTATCTTTTTTCTTTTATTTTGATAAGAAAAGATGTGTGCGGTTATTTGAATATAACTTTTTTAGTGAATTATTAGTAGTTTTATTTATTTTTCAATATTTAGTTAACAGTTCATGACGTGGTTCCTTATTGCGAAACATCATTTTATGCTGGTTTTATTGAGAATACAATTTATCAAAAAGGATCCAAACCCATATTTTCTTGAATAATATTTGAAATATCAAATTAAACTTAGTAAATTTGATTTAAAGTTAAAATATAAATAGAGTTCCTTATAATTTCAATAAAACCAACAAATTTACAGCACTGCATCATAGAAGAATTCCGATGCAAACTTTAAAATTCAATATCTCAAAACTAGCTTAATGTGGATTGGATCCTTATCGTGTAACTACGTCCGATTGACCTATCAACACTTAAAGTACACGCAAAACAAATCTCGCAGATACTTCGCAATGGAAAATAATGAAATAAAAACGCTGAATAAAATAAAGGAAATCCGAAGGCAACGTTTTTACATTTCCTTTTAAATAAAGACCTCATTACTTGCTTGTAAGTTCAGGATAATTGCCCGTTAAACTAGTTAAGCCAAGAATCTTTTTACGGCATAGTTCAGCGAAACAAAACCTTTGGCTTTGTTATTGTTTCATAATAATGTTGAGATGAAACTTCTCGGTTTTCTTTAAAAGATTTCTGTTCCAAGTATAGGTCTTTGTGGAGAAACTCTTTTGGGGAAGTATCTACCTACCTATTACCAATAATTGTTTTGCAGAATATGGATGGGCGCCACATACGAACCAAAACAGTGCCACAGTATACAGGGCTGAAAGAAATGAACAAGCGAAACTCCACGGTAAATGAAGATTTGAAATTGAGATTGACGTCACTGGTTCACGATTAAACAAAAAGAATCGAACCTCATAATTTCAAGTAACTACGGCTTTTACACTACCAGTGGCCGTAGTTAATTGTCATCATCATCATATCAGCCGAAAGAGTTCCACTGCTCGACATAGGCCTCCACCAAAGAGGTGGTGATCGCAGGGTAGCTGTTGCAATGAACAGAACCACAGATAATGCTGCTGCCCATTCTCTGTTGAGTCCCTTAGTCGCCTCTTACGACACCCACGGGAAGTGATGGGATGGTGGTATTCTGTGACTTCCGACACCATACATAACAGTTAGGTAATGTGATTAATTGAAATTAAGAATTTTCAGGATTTCTTACGTAGGTACCCGAAGGTACCAATCCTGTTATTAAGTCTCTGATTTTCATTTTGCATCCTTGTCTGTCGGCGGGCTATACGTAACTGTCGACCTATTACGCTTCATGAGATAGGTACCGATCTCAAGAAGCGTAATAGGTCGACAGTTAAAACAGAGTGTGTAGGTAATTCTATTTCGAGGCGATCGGCGGCGGCGACCTCTCGCTTCCAGCTCTGGTTAAATCCATGGTCCGGAGCGAGGAGGCTTGGGAAGCAGTCACCTGCTTCTGCGAAGCAGTAATGGCAGACAGACGCAGATAAAAAAATGCAGTAAGCAGATAGAAATGAATTACGACGAGGGAAATGGAAATCTACGATAACGCTTTTTTTTATTTTTTTAAGGATGGGAAATCATCAAATGACTACTTCCGCTCTGGGTGGAGCGGAAGGGCGTGTCAGACTCTTACTGACTAAAACCCTTCCGTGTTCCTTCTAAAGCCCTTTGCGTTCCAGGGCCGCGGTGACTCTTTCGAACAAATTCCGCAACCCTGGCAGGCTCTGGCCTTAGCGGGCCCCGTCTTCTATGCTGACATCTCTTTGAGGCGCGCGTGAAACACAACGCGCCATCGACCCGGGCCTGGTGGTAATCGGACAGCGAGCCACCCAATGCTCGCCATCCGCAGGCCCGCGCCTACGGTGGCCGGGGATCGCCCTGCGACTCCCGACGCCCGGGGCGTCTTCTCCTGTAGCGGCGGTTGGGGCGAAGGCCTTGCCTTTCCCTCGCGCGGCCCGCCTCCTCCTTCGCTAGCATTACTGCTTCGCAGAAGGAGATCTACGATAACGCTACCAACTTGTACTTGCTAACCACCATACTAATGGCATTTTTTTTTATTCAAGAATCCCGAATTTTGGGAATACCGGAAAAAGAGATCTACTTACACAATCTGAGCTCTCTTATTGTCATACTTCTAGTTGGTAAGTAGGTATCTATCGCAGCCAGTACCTACAGCGCGAAATATGTACCTATGCGTGGCCACATCGTAGAATTATGCCATTTCATGATGTGGACGGACGGGACTATTTGAAATGTCCGGCCACTTCATGAAATTGCAACCTCCATCCTGGCTGTCATTTCTGTCTGTTGGTTTTAAAGGAACATTATTGTGTGTGATGGCAGATATGTTCGCTCGCTTGCTCACAAACTCACTCTAGCTCTCGTCCTCCCATTCGAACCTAACCTATCCGAGTCGGTGTGCCCTAAGTTCCTTCAAACTTTACCTAAATTAACCTCGGCGGGTCGGCCACATTATGAAATGGCTAATCAGAAAGTCAGTATATAATAATTGTTTATACCGCGCTAAAAATAGTAGCTATTCAAGGCGTAGTAAAGCGACTATCTGCTGTGGGCAGTCGTCCCTCCTATAAAACAGAAATATTTATGAAACTATTGCCTAAGATGTGCTACACGTAGGTATTCAATGCTCCCCAAGTTTTTTCTAAGTTACGGCACATCATCCTATTATTATGATAGACAGTGTACGAAAAATCGTTCCGCATAGTTAATAAAGTTGCCCCTCCACACGGACGGCTCTCGACATCGGTAATTGCGTTCTAAGCATTCAGCCTTTGAGCCTTTGCTTTGTTCAAACGGCAATGGTTCCCCTCTTTATTATTATTTCCGTCGAAAACATTCCGACAGACCCCGACGCCGGCACAATACATATTTCTCGAGCACTTACGTTTGTATTTCAATATTCTCATAACATTATTGTGTTATGGGCTACTTAATTTAATTTATTGGATTCGTCTTCGTACCTAATGAAGATTTGGAATATGATTTTTCCTCCTTACTTCACTTATTTATTCGTTGATCCGCGCATTGGAACGCCATAAAGCAATTAGGTAGGTACACCAAAGGACCTAACGGCCCCCCACCCCCGCTCCCTCTACCTCCTCGCTGGCTAGCCGTCCGCTCAGCCCAAGCGCTTGCGCTTCTAACTCCCAACCAAAGGAAGCAACGTCCCCCGCCGCCCATGTACATCCAGGACAAACGAAATGGACCGACGTATCCAAGATGTGTGTTGACAGTAACACAAACGCCAAAACCTGCCAACAAGGCATCAGAGTTACGGTCCCGACAGCAGTGCCACCGCTGTCAACTTTATGGCCACTCGCACGGCAACTGCTTCGCGACGCCCAGATGCGTAAAGGGTCTGGGTAAGCACTGAGCAAATCACTAGCGAGATAGAGCCTCTCCCCTACACTGCGGTCAGTTTGGCCACCCGACTAAAGCCCCAAAAATCGCCCCCAAAATGCAGCAGTGTGATTCTCCTTCTGAGAGAATATCCTTCTCTCAGATGCCCGAACGACTCACTCCGCAGAGGCCCTCTCTGTGGAACCAGTTGAACCATCAAAAAGCGTTTCCAGCTTTGGTGGCTTCCCCTCTCCAACAATCCCATTCCAGCGCCGATCCCCGCAACAGCTACCCCAGTGGTCCCAGCTGTTCTCAGCCTGCATCTCAGCGCACTGTTGCTCCCGCAACGGTGCAAGCGCACCCCACTCCCCCAACAACCACGGACAAGAAACCTGGAGTGGCTTCTAAAATCCTGGAAGCCTACGGCACGTTTATGACCCGTGCCGCAAGAGCTATCTTCCAAGAAATAAACGCAGCCAAAGGTAACAATGGCCAATTATATGTATTTAAGTATTTATCCACCAGAAAGGCGCATGACATTTTCGATGCGTACAAATCAATTACGGACGCCCAGGATGAGATGGATGCGATTGATGATTGATCAATGAATCAGCACTTACTGAATCCAGGTCCCAATCCCCAATCTGTCGACTAGGCATGACTGATCATCAACCAATCACCATCATCTCCGCCTACTACCATCATCCTCGACCTCATCTTCCACGCCTGATGACCCCGTCGCTCTCACTAGCGACTTACTCTAGCGATCTCAATGCCAAACATCCCGCGTGGAATTGCAATACGACAAATTCTAGAGGCAGGGTAGTGAACAACCAAGGTCCAACCCTTAACTTAGACGTCATCGCTCCAATGACTCCCACACACTGTCCTCACGATCCCGACCAGTCTCGATGTTCTCGATATGGCGTTGCTAAAGAATGGAAACCTCCATTTGCGATCTAAGTATAGAAACCGTCCAGTGAATCTAGGCTCCCCCGCTCGGGTCAGCTCGATCCCGACCAACCTACCTCCGTAGAAAAGTAAGCAAAAGGCTGAAATCACCTAGATACCATCCCAGACCATATCGTCTCAGTCGTTGACACAACGGTGGCGATCGACTAGCTTACGGATCACGTACAATCCGTCCTGAACAAATGTTCAAGGGAAATTCCAGTGGCGGAACACCACCGCTGGAAACTCCGGACGATGTACGGAATCTGACAATCGAGGAGAACGCAGCCATCATTGCGTACAGTGCTTTTCCCTGCTACGCGAACAAAACTCACATGCGAAACTTGCAGCGTGCTGTAAGGGACACTAAGGTTAGCGAACTCAAGCCCACACACCTCGAAGACCCTGATGATCTTATGCCCCCAGTCACTGGCGACGAGGTATATAACATTAAAAGGCTTCAGCCTAGGAAAGCCCCTAGCTCCGAAGGCATCATCAACAAGGTGTTCAAACTCTTCCCCGCCCAACTCATAGTGCTAATGACTACAATCGTCAATGACGCATTAAGCAACATGTTCCCCCAAGCATGAAAACAGGCCACCGTTATCGGTATCCCCAAACCAGGCAAGCCCAAGTTTGATCCCGCCAGTTATCGTCCCATCAGTCTACTCAACGTTCTCGCAAAAATCTACTCAAACTACTACGGCTCAAAGATTATACGAAGCAAAGTCTTATGCCCGACGAGCAGTTTGGTTTTCTAACCGAACACTCGTACATCCAACTCGTAGGTCCCCGCATCGTCGAGCACCTAAACGCTGGTTCCCAGTTCTTCGACATAGCGAAAGCATTCGACAAAGTCTGGCACAATTACTTAATTTATAAGCAATACCAACTCAACGTGCCAGACAAGTCTCGTGCTCATCTTGCGAGACTTTGTGCGAACCGCACCTTTTGCTAACGCATCGAGTATGAACTCTCGTCCCCTCACCCTATCCAAGCAGGAGCCCTGGGGGACCCCAGGGCTCAGTGCTATCTCCCCTAGTGTTTATGATCATGTGTGACAAGCTCAAAGCTGTGGCAAAGATCTCTTGGCAGAAGCAAACCAATTACCTGGGAGTCATCCTGGACAGCCATCTCACCTTCGCTGAGCACATAAGGCAGACCCGTTCGCGTGCCGCCTTCGCTCAGGAAAGGCTCCACTGCATCACGACCGCCCGTAGCAAATTGTCACTCAGGTGCAAATTTCGGCTTTTCACCGCGGTCATCCGTTCCATCATGACATACGCCTGCGCTGTCTTCGCTCACGCAGCCTTCGTTACCTCCATAGAATGCAGACGCTCCAAAACCGTTTCCTCCATAAAATCACGGGAGCCAATACTATGTCCGCAATGAGATTCTACATGTAGACCTCAAATAGCCCACCATACAACAGTTCATGAAACGCATTACTAAGCGTTTCTTCGACTGTCATACATCACAACCCCCTTATCGCATCGGCCGCCCGATACGAACCCTCCTAATATATTTTATATTAAGGCCGCCACAGGGAAGTCCGGTTAAGAAGCCGACAACATCCTAGGTCGAGGGCCACTCATTAAAAAAATTACGGACCTAACGGAGCATAAATTACGTCTTCGTGTGCTGCCATTCAGCATCCTGAGGTGGACATCAAATGGAAGGCACTCAGCTAGGAAATTCAGTGTAATATTTGAGTCAGGAATGTTTAGACACAATAATGTTGAATATTTTAAACAATTGTCTTTATATTTCGTTGCCAGCGAACTGAACTGTAGGGTCCGTAGGTAAGACCGCTTGGTATACCAGCCCGATATCCGACACAAGACCCAAGAATCAAAGCTAGCCAGATGGTAAAGATAAGGGGGATTATAAAACACGCGTTGCATCCTACAGTAACGAGGATTACAATAAATGATTAGTTAGTGATAAAAACATTCGCAGTTCAGCTTTTCTCATCAATGAGGATGCTGATAAATTCAAATTCGTAACAAGTGCTGCCATCTTACTAACCGTACAATAAGTTACAACAAGCGAAGTTCATGGGGAGCTTCTAGTTGCCGATTGGAGCGCCACTATTGCTAAAATTGAAGATGTGGTTTTCACTGAGTACCAATGAATGGTGCATTTTTTACCTAAACTATTTAATTACACTGGTCAACAAAGAACACTTTGTTCCACAAGAGTTTTTTAAAACTATATAATTGTTAGAACATGCTTACATGCAGTATTATGGAACTGAAATTAGAATTATATGATTTTAGAATAAGGGTAGGCAGGTAATTTGCAATTAGTAAGCACATCCCTTGTGGCAAAATCTTGTTGACTATTGTTATTTATTATATTGAAACTGGCCATTATCCTACAAATATTTATGTTCATACTTGTTAGTTAAATATTATTACAGAAGAGTACAGCCATAATAAAACATCACATTTATTTCAATAGGGTTAGCACCCCCATTACTGTAGCTCAAGGGCCTCAAGGTTAGGCTAATATTTTTTGTTTTGAAATTAAAATAACATTAAATTAAATGAAGGGAGAACTGATGCCAAACAATGTAATAAATTAAATGAATTTAATCAGAGCTTCTTCCAAACAAGCCCCTAAATGCAGGGTTCACAATATTTAGTATGATTTCCATACACATTAGCTTTTAAACAATAGTAAGTCATCAATAAAAAATGATTAATTACAAAACTGCAACTTCATACTTTACATAATATTTAATACACAATAATCTACACTAAACAAATATTTAACAATAAAACCCTATTTGGTTTTTGCTTGTACATTTGATAACTTTGTAGGGTCAAACTTGTATGTCTTCTGCAGAGGTCCTTTGCCTGCTCTCGTGAAAATCATCTCATCTATTCTTTGTCTCTCTGCTAATTCTTTTGAAATCTTCATGTTCGTCCAAGAATCTTTAGCTCCCTCAACAAAACCTTTTTTCTTCATTGGTAAAGTGTCTGCTGTATGTTTGATCAATTTAGGAATCTTGAAGTAATCCCTGACAGCTGGTACTTTTAGTACACCAACTTGTATGAGCGATATGAAGTTAGTAGAACACCAGTAAACTAAAATGGCACCTGGGAAGTTGATTGTGAATGGAATCATGACGAGTGGGATTGCTCTAAGAAAGTACCTCATCATTACCATGTTTTGTGCCTCAAGACGTCCTCCATCTACACCCAGCTCTATTGTTGCCCACATTGTAGCACTGGTTATAAGTGGCAGTAAGAAATATTGATCAGGTACTGTCAAATCCATAAACCATGCCAAACCACCATAAGTCATACTCTCTACAGGACAGTTTGCCATCCCCCTTAATCCCATGAAAAAGGAAATGAACAGAGGTGCCTGTGCTATAGGAACTAACATGTTCTTCAATGGATTTAATCCTCTTTCTTTCATAAATGACATCATCTCTTGGGCATAGCGAGCAGCTTCAAGCTGATTACCCGTCTGTCTTGCCTGAGTCATCTTCATTTGAAGAAGTTGAATTTCTGGCAGGTTATTGTTCATGACCGCTGTATTTCTTTGTGACATTATGACTAGCGGGAACATAACTAACCGAACACAAACAGTTCCAATGAGAATGGCACCCCACCATGGTACATCCAGGGAAATGTGTAAGTACTCCAAGCAATTTTGAACCATGCCCACAGGAGACCAGCCACCAAGACCTAAACTGGCGAAGGTAGGCTCTCCATTTGAAGCTATTGTTTGTACAGTTTCAGTCAAGTCAACAAGTGTCGAAGGATCTGGTACTGGAGGTGCTTCCGGTATACTGTCCAATATGGTTGCTGTTTTGCCTGCATCGCTGCCACCAGTAGAAGCAAATCTTACGGATCCCGCTGAGGAATATACGTAATAAACCTTAGCTTTCCTAACCTCAAAACACTTTTCAGAGAAATAATTTATAACAGCACTTCGAGGGCGGCCATGGCGGCTGAGTAATTTGAACATTGTGGCTGACTTGTTTTGCACAATCCGCTATAAAAATTTGCAATAAACTGTTACGAATTATTTGTATTTTTGTTACGGCACATTTCTGACATTCGCACAGACAGGTAGTCTATGGAGTATTCCTTTTTATATTATAGTACTCTGTGGAGTACTCTGTGCTGCTGTAGTCTATGAATGGCTATGGTAAAATATCTTTCAATTTATTACTGCTCTCTGTGCTTTCTATGGAAATCCCTTTCTGTTTTTCATTTGGGAAAAATTTGAAAGCGGGTTGATTTTTACAAATACAAATTTTGTCTACATATTTCGGAAACGAGTCGACATAATTTTAAAGCTGATCTCGAATTTTTTTGCCTGTCAAATTAAATGTCAGCTGCACGTGTTATTTGTTACCTGTGTCAATTGCAACACTACTGTCAAAAGTTTCAAAACAACGTGGGAATGTTATTACTCGAGTTCTGTTTTAAGTTCGAAAATTAAGTGATGATAATACATTTAAAGTGATAAACCTGACACAAACATGGCACATATATCGTACCCTTTCAAGAAAACAAGCAAAGCTGTGTATCAAAAGCCAGCTTCTGTTGTTACAGAGGATAATATTTACTGGAAGAAATTAGGAGTAAGTGAACCTACTGTTAAACATTATTACAATATAGAAACTTTTTGGAATTGTACTAATTTGTTTTGTATTTTCAGTCGCCAGTGCTAGTGAAGGAGTTTGGTGCTATAGATTATTTGGACTTCAGCCCTGTAGAACCTTATTATTTCGCAGCAACATGCTCAGTCAGAGTGCAGGTCAGTTATTTACTGTTATTTGATTTGTTAACTATAGGATAAGGCTTGGTAAATAGGAATTAATTTGGCTTGTACTAGTATCAATATGGGTAATCATTGGGAAATAGTCATTGTTAAAAAAAAAGTAGAATTTAGCCTGTGTTTGAAATAATTTAATATTATTCTCATAAAGGATCTATTGATGATCTAGATATGTATTATTCCGGGCTATTTAACCTTTTGCGTGTCTTAAGTTACACAGTTCGACATAAGAAAAAATGCTCCAAATGTCTTAAGTCGGACAGTTACACTTAAGGGCTTGGTCAGGATTGGACAATAAAAATCTGTGGTAGACACGCAAAAGGTTAATGTAATGTATTTGATAAAACTGAATAGATAAATGATGTTTCAATTATTATGCTGTCCCATTTTTCAGATTTATGATCCCATCACTAAAGTTGTCACGAAGAACATCTCTAAGTTTAGAGAAGCAGCTTATGGAGCTTCTTTCAGAGGTGATGGCAGACTTCTAGCGGCTGGTAGTGAAGAAGCGGCTGTTAAACTGTTTGATGTACAGTCCAAGAATGTGCTTCGAGTATTTACTGGACATACTGGGCCTGTAAGTAAATAATAATATGACTTTATACCATATGAAAAACAGAGTTACTGGGCAAATTCAATAATTTTCTGCTGTTTCAAAAAACCGTGTTAGTCTTTGAGGACTGCAATAGAAGTCAAAACTAAGGGAAAGCATTTGGTGATGATGATGCGAGTTCCATGATTTTTGTTCACCCAAACCGGTTGGTGACAATGACGCGAGTTCCATGATTTTTGTTCACCCAAAAGTGCTCAATGTGCTAAAGAAGTTTTCACTTCAAAAATAATTAAATCTACTAAATTACTAACATATGGGCTTAATTTAATATTTTAAAGTAAAGTATAAAAAAAATCATATATCATTAGATGACTCAACATTGTCTGTTTCTTTCTATATTGCTTATCATTTTTTTTATATTTTCACAAATCAATAGTCAACTAAACCTTCTTGCAAGTAAAGTAACTCATGTTTATGGTGATTTCAGGTGCACAGAACATTATTCACAAAGGACCAAGTCAAAATCCTCAGTTACTCAGATGATAAATCTGTTTGTTTATGGGACATAGCAACAGAAGAGAAGATAGCCAGTTATACTGAACACTCAGACTATGTAAGAGCAGGAGCTGCCAGTCCTATATCCCCAGATATTATTCTATCTGGGGGTTATGATCATGCAGTGAAGCTGTATGATTGTAGGTCCAATGAGGTTGTACTCTCTGTCAACCATGGCAGTCCAGTAGAGTCAACACTTTTTCTACCTTCAGGAGGCATATTCATTAGTGCTGGTGGCACAGAAATCAAAGTGTGGGACATATTCAATGGAGGAAAACAACTAGCCAATATTTCTCAACACCATAAAACTGTAACAACTTTGCGACTAGCCAGCAACAACAGTAGACTTATGTCAGCCTCCTTAGACAGGCACGTTAAGATCTATGATATCTCCACCTTTAAAGTGGTACACAACATTGATTTCCCTAATGCAGTATTGAGCATGGCTATATCCAAACATGATGATACCCTAGCAGTTGGTATGATTGATGGCATTATTTCAATAAGAAAGAGGGAAAAGCCTGCAAAACCATCTGATGAGAAAAAAGGATTGTTCAAGTTTGCACCAGACCATGTTCAGTCTTCGATTGTGGAAGAAATTCAAGAAAAAAATAATAAGAAAGGACAGTCGAAACCAGCCAAAGGTCCCGAGTTTGATAAGTTCCTCAGAAAAATGGAGTTTACCAAAGCCCTGTCAGCTGTCCTAAAAACTTATATAGCTACTAAGTTCCCAGAGAGAACTGCTGCCTTAATACAAGAGATGTTGAGAAGAAAGGTTCTCCATGTAGCAATGGATGGATTAAATGAAAAAGACATAGGTACTTTACTCAAATATTTTAAGAAAAATCTAGGAGAAACAAGATTTACCAGAGTGATAGTAGATGCAGCCAATGTATTTGTGGATGTCTTTGAAAGTCAAGTAAAATTCTTTTCTGAACTCAATTTATGGCTCTATACTTCATTGATGCAAGAGATAGAAGAAGAAATTGAAGTTTGTAAGAGAGTGAGTGAGTTAGAAGGTGCTATTAGCCTTTTGATGGCTGGAGCACAAATTAGCAATAGCACTGATACAGTGGAATTAAATGATAGCATAGCGCCGTCAACTAAAGCTCTAAAAGAAATTGTTATTGATGTATAAATGTTATTAAATTCACATGTAATATTCTGGAGTTTCATTTGCAAAACCTCATAGTATAGAAAACCAATAACCGCCGCCGCAATCTAGGATCCCATAACAAATAGGTATTTCATGGCATTTAAAGTTTACCAAATTATTTAGGTTCTCTACTAAATCTACTTACCCTTATGGTATAACTTGGTTTTATAAGATTATAAAGAAATTCCACATTTATAAATTACATCGTATTCCAGATCGTGAACATGAAGCTTTATAAATTTCATTGTCTATGTTTCGTCACTTTGAAATCAATTTAATTACAAAATGTGCATATGAAGTTAGACAATAAAATTACGCCTAATATTCAAGCATCACATATAAATATCTTATTAGCTCTTAGTTGAAAAAAATGCTTATCTGACAAGACAAGAAATCAAATGCTTCGTCATTCTTAGAAAGACTAGTCTGTCCGCTTTTGTCAAACCCTATTTCTCCATAAGAAAATTTGAAATAAAAAGTTGTCTATGGCTGATTGTTGTCGGACAAAATGACGTTTTGCAAAAGTCTCAATAAAAACGAATAATTTTCAAGTGCACCCCTATGTTAGACTAAGAAGTGATTATAAATGGCAACGCAATAAATCTATAAATAAAAATATTTACGTAAAACGATGTGACGCGTTCATGCTCAAATTGTTAACTGTAGCAATAAACTGTAAGTTCACTTCAAGGGTTTCATGTTATTGGAACATTTTTTTAACTTTTATTTTACGTATCTCTGTGTTATATAAACTGGTCTGTTTACAAGAATACATGAATTGGTGTGATACATGTTTGTTAACCTTAAAAGTTCAGGTTGTATTTATTTTTCTTGTAATGCTGACATTAGCGTGACCACGAGTTTTTTCTTTATCGTAGGTACTCGTATGTAAAATTGTAAAACATGGATGAGCGGAAAGTTGCCGATTACTTTGTGATCGCTGGATTACCGGAGAAACCGGAATTACTTGATGATTCCGACTCTGGACACCTCAAGGGATACAGTACTAAACCACCTATCACTGACATTGGTAAGTTTTTTTTAAATGAATATTCTGTCTAATTTCTAAAATGTTTGAATCTCGGACTAAAATAGTCCTCTTGCTGGTGATTTTTTGTGTTTGTCATTCAAATATTGATTTAAGTATGCACATAACTTAAAGTTCAGTGTGAATAATATCATGTAAATACGCCTTATGGTGGATTTTACTTGGTTTGTGGGTGTTTCATATTAATAATTCATCTGTTTTTAATCTCTATAAATATACCAAATCTTGAATGGACCATTCAAATTGTTACTTACTCTAAGGATATTTAGATATTAAAGAGTTATTTAAAAAAAATGGCAATTATTAATTGTTTTATGTTACTATGATAGGAAAGTGCAGAGCAAAGTCATTCTGTCTGGTTTTAATTTCAAAAATGTTATTGTTACCAAAATATAGATTTCCTAGAATTGAAAGTGTACCTACACTTTAAAAGTACCTAACTGTTTTTAAATAACACATAAAATTTTCCTTCCTATATAATATCAACATGACAAGAAGTAGGAGATACGTTAAAATCAACCTGTTTACTAAAGTTAAACCTGCTTATTTTTCAAACAATATAGGTATTATTATCAAATATTTATTTAATCAATCAATAACAAATGTGTTAGATATAAATAAAACATGACTAAATCAAATATATTTATTGATGTCACACTTATTGAGTAAAGATAATCCTGCATCCAGTTGATATTACTATCTGTTCTACATAATCCAAAATACAAAAAAAAAATGTGTTAGAAACTGCCTTTCGAGTGTCAACTGCCTATAAATTGGTTCTAAATGTGAACACACTTAATATAAACTTGACATATAAATGTATTCTTATTAGAATTTGTATAGTAAACTATTACCATTTATTTAGACTCAGTTTTAACACATTGCTATCAATTTGCACAGAATATAGCTTGCATTAAGGTCAACGAGGAAGTCATTAATTATTGAAGTCCAACTACATACTTTGCGTAATTGATTCTCTAGGTCACTTATGCATTGTCATTTTGGTCATGTTCATAAATTCCTGCATAATTATTAAAATTTATCTGGCGGACATCCTGAGCATTACGCTAGTCTTATACGGAACAAGTACTAGATAGACCTATTAGTATTCAACATGCTTTATGTATTTAATGTAAACATCTGACAAATTAGTTATAATTAAAACAATAATTGCGTTATATTATTTTAATTTTATTATTTTGTATCAATATGTTTGCATAATCCAAATGCCTTGTCACATAAGGTTTGTGGTTAGGCATCAAGTTACATGGTAGCTTCATGCAACAGATACTTGGGTGCGAAGTGCATGTATTTAATATCAATAGAAATCAGTAATTGCACATTCTGTGATTACATTTTAATTGGTACTTGGTCTTTTAAACTTTATTTTATGTACTTAATAATCATAATTTATGTATTTAAATTTTTTCTGTTACTATTTCTGCAACCAAAAGTTACATAAGAATCATTAAGGAGAAATGAGTCGGAATTATTTAAAGGCTGAATTAAATAAAACTCTCTTAAAATGTGGTCACTTCTCTAGTTTGAAATTTGTTTTTCTAAGAAAAATTTATGGTATCGTTGAATCAAGATTTTTATCCAGCAAATCAAATACATAACGGGTCGCCTTATCAGTACTTATGTCCATGCCCTAATATTTTTATATGTAATCAATTTTTCAGTACATTGATAAGAAGTGTGCACTACAGTGTGTTATTGACACTTATTTGACCGAACAAGTTGAAATAAAACCAATCTACCTTGACCTACCAAATCCTTGCTTAAGAATAACCAATTCATTTGTGAAAACATACACAAATATACTTTAACTGTGAGAAAATAAGTTGTATTATTTTGTGAAAGTATATTACAAGTTGAGGAAATAAAAAGCAGTTATGTGCTGATTTGTCGCCTAATGAGCGAAACTGGTTTTTTCTCCATTATGCGTATCTAGGGCACTTCCCTTATCTAGAAACTGGATATCAACCTGATTTAATATGTCTGTACTATTGACTACCGTGTCCGATTCAGATTTGTAGCTGTAATATAAATTAGTTTGAATCATTATTGGGACATTGTTACAAACATAAAAAAGAATGTAGGTATATCAAACCATTGCCAATTTTTCGCAGTGGATGTGCCAACATTTTTAGGTTTTAACGTACCATTAAAACCAGCGTCAGGCAACTACTAGTTGTCTGGCATTTTGCTGAACTGGACCTATTTGATGTAGTCACCGGCACACAATGTTATTTTAATTAAGTTTCCTTTTATTTCTACCAACATTGTGTGTACCAGTAAACAAGTTTTCCTTCTTTCTTTCTTTATTAGGTACCTAATTCTATGATAAGTTAACTGACTGATAAAACAACATTTACCAGCCAAATATAACTGCGTTCTTTATGCGTTATAAACATTCATTCAAATCTTTTAAACATAAAAACCCTGATGATAAGCCTCATAACTTCATTAAATAACTTTTTCTAGATCGGTAATTAAGATAAGGCAAGAGCAATGCAGGTACATTCATCCTTATGAATCAACTCCATTTAATATTATAAACAATATAAGAGGTACAGTCAGCAAAAGAGTAACATGTGCAATTGTGCATGCTAGTAATAAAATCTTTGTTTCTTTATCACTCTTCTGGCCAAATAACTAACTGTGTTCGTGTTTTTTAAACATTGTACACCCCATGGGTATGTTACAGCAATATTATAAAAAATAATTATAAGAACTGACCATACACCTGTAACAAGCAATCAATGAATTTGAATTTGAAGTTTCAAGCATAAGAGCACTTCTCGTTTTCCCTAATACTAGAAGGCGACTAAATAAAGGCGCCGAACGAAAATCGAGTTAATATTTCTAAGTGCCGTAAGTCCAACAGTACAATAATATTGAGGCATTCATTTGGGTGACCCCTAGTTTGTTTGTTGCCTAGTGTTCTCGGGCATATAACGTTGGCGTGTCCTAAAGAGTCCGCTTATCTACCAACTTACTGATAGGCTATAGTAGGCGCCAGATAATCGTGGAATAACGGTCATTGACCCACGTACAATTATTGACATTTTTAATTTGAAAAACGGAATTAATGACACAAAGCTGTCCCGAATCATCATCTCTCGTGATCCTTAACATTGTCTAATAATGAAAAACGATTCATATTTAATTGTTCAGGTACCTATGAACAGTTATTAGGTAAAGGTCAATATACTTTATTCCACATTTATCTGGCGCCTACTATAGTCATTTCACCTCGGCACTCTCACAATTGTGTAGAGTTAATGCGGATACGAGAAAAGAACGCCAAAGACTATCCTCCATTACATAGCAAAAGCAGCATTTGTTGGTTAAAAAATTGAAAATGAAACCTGCCTGTTACTTATCTCTTTTGTTGACAGTACAGGCATAATCCATTATGTTTTGATATGATATACATATTATACAATGCAGACAGGTGTGCGATTGTACTATTAATATGAACGATTAGGTAAACATTGAAGCTAGTATGTTTTCCCTTAGCCTAGGTACTTTCGTCATTATGTTATGTGATCGGGAAACGTTTATTCATGCAGGTATTCACGATATATTATGTAGAGGTACAGGGGGCCCTACTATGAAGTCTTAAAACGATCATGATTCCGCTCGAAGAGAGAGACGGAGCTATATACATAGCGAATAGCGCGATCCCTTTTACATCATCGGAATTGGATGGCATTAGCACGTCATAGTAGGGTACCCAGGTAACCTAAAGTATCAAATATTAATTTTAAACAACTAGTCTAATAAATTCGCAAAATGTACAAGCTCGTTTAAAAACAATATAAATAGTTGGGCATAAAAAAAAACATCCACATCGCTGGCAATGGGAAAAGTGCCCAGACTGGCAGCATTGCCGCTTTGAAGGGCAATGCTGATTCTTTGGCCAAATAAAAGGCCAACTCTGGTTTCGTGAACAGTCGGGTTTTTAGGGTTCAGTACCCAAGGGTGAAAACAGTACCCTATTACTAAGACTCCACTGTCTCTCCAGGCTGAATCTCATGAACCGTGATAACCAGAGAGTTGACATTTTCACAGATGACGTATTTCTGTTGCCGCTATAACAACAAATAATAATAATTAAAGGGGGCTGCTATACAAAAAACGTGTTTTTTTTTTTCGGTTTATGGTACGGAGCCCTTCGTGTGAGAGTCCGACTCGCACTTGGCCGGTTTTTTGCTAATCGTGAAACTGACTTGCTATTTATTATGTTTACTTAAGTACCTAGGTACTTATAAAACTACCTACACATCAAGTGACATTGTTTTTGTATTATAATTTACAAATAATAATTTTCCATTAAATAAGAAACTATTTGTGACAAACAATAGTTTTTGTTTGAAAACGGGTTTGCAGAAATATCCACGGAGTTATCTTTTTTGTAATAATTACAGAAAATAATAAAGATTGTGGAATCGTTCAAAGTAGATACGCGGTTTTTGCTGTGCTAAAAAAAGAAAATATTTGTTTGAACTTGTCACAAATTACAAAAGAAAAACACACAAACAATCACACAAAGGAAGAGTATTCGGGAAATCCTTATAAAGCGAAAACGATTCCTATCTATCAAGGCTCACGCTCTTTAACTCGAAAGGAAATAGATATTCATTTTAACACAGAACTAAATTAGTATTTTTAACCGACGAAAAAACGAAAGGGGTTCTCAAGTCGACGCGTATTTTATTTTTATTTTTTTACTTTTAACTTCATCTAGGCAAAGTCCCCAAAATCCTGGCGTTCCAAGATTCCAATCTTCAGATGAAGAAGTAACGCAAACAAATGCCCAGCAATACGCTCCATTTGTTACGTTACTAAATGCTTCAATACACAGCATACTCCAGAAATGATTAGCCCCTATTGCAGCGCTGTTTCAAAATCAATCGATCTCAATATATTTCCTCATTGCTACCCGCCTCCCATTACTCAGTACCCGTCTTGATTGTTTAACAAAGGGCCACGTTCATTTGACCCCCTGTCTGTGCTCATTCTCATATATATTGACACCATTGATAAGTACATCGAACTAAACGCCGTCGTGACGAAAGGTTTGAGTATGAATATGGATGTCTATAAGAGTATGGGAAGACCAACAGAACTGGATGGATTGTATGAAAGATGGAAAGACTAGAAAGGGGGTGACTAATGAAATAAGGGCTAACAGAACTATGGAAGAAGAATAAATACATGTTGCGTTGACTCCAAATAAATCGGGATATGGAAATATCGTAATTCTCTGTATTCCTATAAATATAATATTCCATATGTGAGTACCATTTACCTAAATTTCTTTAGGAAATTAATAAGTTTACCTCTGCTGGTGATACTTTGTTCTTATAAGTAGCATACTCTGGGTGCATCGTCCTCACATAATATTAAATTAATTTTTGTATACCAAATTTTGTAAAATCATTATTTGAAAAGAGTAACTATGGAGTTTCTTGTCCGTTCTTCTCCATAAGAATCTACCTTTCCGAATGGACAGTAGAGTCACTTTATTAATGTAACATTATTATTTTACTGAACTGTAAACGATGACGTTCAAAAGTGCCGTTTAATGGCCTAATTGAAATAAACGTTTTGACTTTGACTTTCCAATTAATTTTAGATCGCCGCAGTCTTCTTCAATCCATCCATCATCATCATCTCGTCTTCGTTCTTTGGTTTTATAGCTAAACTAGCTTTTGCCCGCAAATTCGTACGCGCTTATCCCGTTTTTTTTCCGTTCCCGTATAGCCTTCCTCATGAATGTGGCTATCATGTACAAAAAGAATTTACCAAATCCGACTGGTATTTCTAGAGATTAGCGCGTTCAACAAACAAACAAACTCTTCAGCTTTATTATTAGTATAGATAGTATAGACTAGCTTTTGCCCGCGATTTCCCGTTTCCGTATAGCCTATAGACTTCCTCATAAATGTGGCTATCATGTACAAAAAGATTTTTCCAAATCCGACTGGTAGTTCCAGACATGTGTGTTTATTTGTTCACACACACACAAAATAAAAACACAAATTCATACTCAAAACTTCTGACATTTTCCTCATACCTCCTCATTACATGTCTATACCATGACAACCGCGAAAGATTTATTAGTGATTGCAGAAGGGCAAGAAAATGATGTTGGATCATTTGGATGATACATCGAACTACAAGTTGGGTTCAATGCCACATAAACCTCTAGATATACTCGGGTCAACAAAGCAGCATTGTTTGTGTGACGTAAGGAGCATGCGCGCATTCTTTTGGATATGAATTGTTAATTAGTCTGCCGGTCATAGATAATGAATGTTTACATTACTTATACGCAGCGGAGTTAAAATTGTAGTGTTACAGTTACCTACAATGTGGGCTTATAAACTGCTGAAGGGGATAGAGATAAAATAAATGATATTGACCTATTTCAGTCAACTCCAGGTCGTCAGAAAAGGTTTAGAAGTCTGCGGAAAAACAGACAGGTGGACGGCGACTTTGTCTTTAACTAATTAGATGAGGCCCATGTTTAAAAGGTAGTCTAACAAACTAGAAGCTCTAAGAAACAAATAGCAGATTCTATCGAGACATGCTCATTTATCTTAGATCTTTGATATTAGCGGGACCTAGTTATGCGAGAAGCTCCTACATTCTTTAGGGAAATCAGGTTTTCACAGCAAAAACTTATTAAGTTACACAGGTTGATGGAAAACTCCTTAGGCGCAACATTCATAAAAACAAGTGGCTAACACAAAGTACTTACCAATTATAGTAATAATATGTTACACCGAATACACGAAGGTCGAATTGAAGGAAGTGGAGCTAAAAGTTTTATAAAAACATCAATAAAGAAAGAAGTACAGCCATTGTCAAGGCTATCGGGCTACCAAGACCTTTTAGCTATTGATTTTTTTTTTATATATAAAAAAACTTTCGCTTAACATTGAGATTCTTATGTGAATTATTTCATGGTTAACTAAGAAGTCTCATTTTTCTGTTGAAGGGACGCACGCAAGTTTGTTTTGTTTTTATTTAAATTTATCGCAAGTTAACGCTTCTAGTTTAGTTTTTGTGTTGATAAATCTATGTTCTTCCGGTATTACGGAATAGGAATTTTGGTTCAATGATTCAGCGTCCACGTAGGTACATCTCGGGACACTGTGAAGCTTTGCGTTATCGTGGGCGTTATAAATTTGTTAGTACAGACGACACATATCTTACATGTATAGACATGCAAACCTTAAACTGATCTGTAGACCTAATAAATGTTTATGTCAGACCAAAAACGTCCAAAAACTTGAGCGCACAACCTCAGTGCCTATCGAGTTAGCCATAAAGCTCAATATTGCTCTCGATTTGAATCTCGATCATGGCTCATGGAAAGCTATGGATTAGGTCTACGATAGAATGCGTCTTTTTTTATTTTTTTATTTACTATGGGTTTGCTCTTGACTCTAGTCTAGGTCATAGATGACAGAGACAAAGTCGACGATGGAGCGAGCTTACCCAGAAGAAGCCTGTTCACTCTAATTTTGAAGAGATTAGGGTTGTATGCGTTCGGAAACACAGACGCAGGCAGAGAGTTCCACTCCTTTGTTGTGCGCATCATAAAAGACGTTTGGAAACGTTTAGTGCGAATTGGTGGAATAGCAACAAGGTAGGGATGGTAACTTGCAGTGCGTCTAGATGTCCGATGGTAGAAGGGGGCCGGTGGGATGAGATCGTGGAGTTCCTGGACACTCTCCCCGAAGTACAATCTGTAGAAGACCGACAAGCAGGCAACCTTGCGGCGATGAGCCAAGCTGTGAAGCTTGGCATCCACCAGTCTTACGTCGCCAATGAGCCTTTTAGCTCTGTGTTCCACCGAGTCAAGCGCGGCAAGTTGGTATTTAGCTGAGCCATCCCAAAGGTGGCTGCAATACTCCATGCAGGATCGGACTTGTGCTTTGTAGAGGGTTAAAAGCTGTCCAGGCGTGAAGTATCGCTTCACTCTATTTAGGATGCCCAGCTTTTTGGCCGCAGTTTGGGCTTTGTGCTCAATGGTGGCACCAAAGTTGAGACTGGTTGTCAACTCCATGCCTAGGAGCTCGAGCCGATCGGTTACAGGAACAGATGTACCCCGAAAAGTCGGAGTTAGGTCGAAACGACTCCTTTTCGCGGTAAAAAGACATGCTTGTGTTTTGGTGGCGTTAAAAGAGGCCAGATTGTCATCACCCCACTGGGAGACAAAACTTAAGGTCAAATTTGTCCGCTCTACCATGGCCTCTCAAGGAACGAACTTCTTCCCCGCTGGTTTTTGCGCTAGACAAGTATCTCTCTGAAACCGAACTGTCATCTGCATACCCAACAATACCAGGCTGAAGCAGGTCATTGATGTGCAGCAGGAAAAGAGTTGCAGAGAGAACAGACCCCTGAGGAACTCCGGCATTAATAGCCATGAGGTCAGAGAAGCAGCCGTCAACGACTACTCGGATCGACCGTTCACTAAGGAAGTCTGATATCCAGCTACAAAAATCAGCTGGGATGCCAAAAGCAGGAAGCTTGCTGAGTAGACTTGCGTGCCACACCCTATCAAAGGCCTTCGAGATATCGAGCGATACAGCAAGTGCTTCGCCGTGTTTCTCGATGGCTTCGCCCCAGCAGTGCGTGACATACACAAGAAGATCGCCAGTTGACCGTCCCCGGCGAAAGCCATATTGACGGTCACTGAGGAGATCATTGTCTTCAAGGTAGGTCAGCAACTTACTGTTCAGTACCCTTTCCATAACCTTGCACAGAATGGAGGTAATGGCGATCGGTCGATAATGAGCAGGGTCTGCACGGTCGCCCTTTTTTGGCACAGGTTGTACATTCGCAAGCTTCCAGGATTTTGGCACCGTTCTTTTTTCAAGAGAGAGGCGGAACAAGCGTGTCAACACAGGAGACAGTTCAGGCGCACATTGCCTCAACACTCTCGCTGAAATGCCGTCAGGCCCGCTGGCCTTGTTCACGTCTAGACAGCACAATACTCTTCGTACCTCTTTCATGTAAACTGCGATCTCCGACATCGAAGAGTCACAGTAACGAGGTACAGTTAGTGGTTGCTTGGAGCCAGCGTCCAGACGTGAATTGCTAGCAAAGGAAGATGCAAATAAATTTGCTTTCTCACTTGCAGAGTGGGCCAGCGACCCATCAGGTTTCAGCATTGGTGGTAAAGTGGACCGACAAAATTTCAACCGCTTTCGAAAGGGACCAGAACAGTTTACTACCCGGAGGGTGAGATGCTAGTTTGGCCCCGATACGTCCGACATGGTCAAAACGTGCCCCACGTAGAACTTGCTTGTAGAACTTAGCGGCAGAATTAAAAGTTCTCTTCCTCGCGCGAACCCTGCGTGCTCTAACTTTTTGGTCGCGGGCCTTGACCCAAGCTTGGTAGGCAGACTCTTTTCGGGCCTCAGCATGGGCGCACTCTGCATTATACCAAGGCCGGGTTTTGTGACCGAGCGGGATGTCGGAGAATGGAATGAAATATTCCATCCCCTGCCGAATCACGTCCGCAATCATGTCGGCACAACAAGACGGGTCACCCGAGGAAAAGCACACATGCCGCCATGGATAAGACGCAAAAAAGTGCCGCATCTCATCCCAATCTGCTGACTCGTATCGCCATACTCGTCTCGTGCCTCTAGGGCTCTCATCTGGAGGAGAGCAGGTCGACACGGATTTCACCATGCAGTGGTCAGATGTTCCCAGCGGGGCTGAGACCGATACTGAGTGACTGTTCGGATCAGTTGTCAGCAGAAGGTCCAAGCAATTGGGTGTATGGCCGTCAACATCCGGTACCCGTGTTGCCACATTCACCAGCTGGGTTAGATCTAGCGTTAAAGCAAACTTGCGCGCTTCTAACCCAGCATGGTCAGTTTTCTGGTACGGGAACAACCATTCTTTGTGGTGGGCGTTGAAGTCCCCCAGAAAAATGAGCTTCGCTGTTGGGTACCGTTGTTGGGCTACGTCAGTCGCGTCTGCCCAGAAGAAGCCTGTTTGCCCTTGCTTAGCAAGCTGATAGATAAATATGTAATACATACACACAACACAGACGCTGACAAAGACTTGCACACTTAACGGACACAAATGAGGTGGAGTTATATTTTTGATGTGTAACATCTTTCCTCTCGCTTTCCTGCAATCTGTGGGAGTGATTTCGTGAAATGGGACGGAATTGTGTAACAGGAAGCCGAGGAAGCGCGCGCTATTTGATTTGACCAATGAGCGCGCCCTATTCGATTTGACCAATGAGCGCGCGCAATGATCGAGTTGGCTGTCAGTTGGTAGTTTTAATGATAATGTTGCTTTTCACCAAGTTGAGATGTCCGATGTTACACATCCTATGCGACTACTGTAAGACTCGCTCGTTTTTTATTATGACCAAAACTACATTAAGTCGTTCTTTTGTTACAGGAGTGATATTCCCTGGCCTAGAAGAGACTGTCCCCAACGGTTTCGAGGTCCTAGAGCTAACACCCTCAGGGCTACCAGCAGACTTGAACCATGGCTCCATGCGATCACCAGAATGTTACCTCTGCATACGACGAGGCAGAGATCGACCACCTCTGGTCGATATCGGTAAGTTTACTTTTTCTTCAACATGGTTATGGCACCGCTTTTTGGCTCGCAAGCAGTATGTTTTACGGGCAGGGAGTTTATTTTTCTATTTTCGCACTCGTGTGATAAAGCGAGGCACCCAGTCCCAAGTTCCTATTCATTTCATTACTCTTATACAACCTGTAACAGAACCTGAAAAAAAAAATTGTATATCAGACTGGTCTTCGGCCAGCCCCCACAAAAATCGAACACGGAAAACAGTCCGCGAGCCATTTGTTACAAAATATTGTGTTGATGTAATTTTATTCGTCAATTCCGCCTCGCCTGCAATAACATATTTTGTCCACTTGCATCAAATGTACTATTTCACCTGTTGTATTAACTACTGACTATCTACAAAAAATACTGGCGGTAAAAAGAGAAGACAGCCAGTCGCATTGGTTAACTTGGCCTAACAAACGGCATTTTTAACGCACTCGATCGCGTTAACGTAATAATCGCGTTAACGATCGAGAACGTTAAAAATCGCACAAAGGCCTCTGAATTCGCCAACACGACGAAAGCAAGCGTGGTCAATACACGTGCTTCCTGTGTGTAAACCTTTATGGAAAGAGCCTCTATCCTGCAATGTTACAGCGCAATACTGGTATTAGGTATTACAGTTGGTAGTGGAACTGACAACTCGGGGTGAGCCAGCTTCCTGCCAGCGTTGCGGAATCTGCTCGAAAGAGTCACCGCGGCCCTGGAACGCAAAGGGCTTTAGGAGAAACAATTTGGTTTTAGACACGCCCTTCCGCTCCACCTAGAGCGGAAGAAGTCATTTAATGATTTCATGCTTACCTGCATCGTCACTTGTGAAGGCTCGTTGAATGCACTTCGTTAAGTTTACTAATATTTACAAACAAAACAACTGACTTAATGTGTTCTACAATCTGCAGTTTTACGATGCTTTATTTATTACTCAGGCACATCTGTTAGGCAAGGAAAATATTTGTCTGGAAATACACTATACGATTTAAACGCCGTTTTCGGTAGTCCTATTTCCTTATATGAAAGAAATAAAGGATTCACCCAAATGCAAATGACTCTTTGTATGAATAAGAAACTAAAAATAAACGGAATACCTTCCTTTTGTGGAAAAAACGACTTTAATATGATGCAAAGGTTGCCTGACTCAGTAGTGAAAATAATATCTAACATTTGATTTCAGAAAGATTATTATGATTAAGATGTGAAAAACACGAACGAGTTCAAAGAAATAAAGTTATTTTTATCCGACATAAAAAATGTCGTCGATATGATTAGTTGGGTTTTTTGACTTCTACCGAATGGACTGGCCTGCACTAGAAGATAACAATAGGATGTTTACGGGATAAAAAAAAATGGTTTTTATTATATCCGACAGTTTTAATATAATTTAGATTAGCAAACGTATTGAAATCGTATTTTTTATTGCGTTGTAACGTACCTTTTGTACGCCAGAGCATAAACGCATCGCTGTGCCCCCGACGCCAAACCACAAATTTGCCGTTTTTTTTTGTCGGCTCTAGCCGACGGTGGCGTGCTTTCATTTGTCGGCTATAGCGACCGTGGCGTTCAAAAGGTTAAATTGACAAAGATAAAACGTAGCAAAGCGGGGATTTTTACGACACTTCTAGTAAAAAGTGATAAGTACACGCTTTACATAGACGTGACGTCACCCAAAAATTTCACCGGAAAATTGCAAACGCTGTAAGATTGTAAAATATCGCGTGAAATTGTAAACTACTTTTTACTAATAAGATATAATAGTTTCCAATATATCCGATATTGGAAACTACTAAATTTGGATGGAATTTATAAAAAAAATACGTTTTTTTTTTCATAACAATTATAATCTAATAAAGATTTATTACAATCTTGCGGTCTGCAATTTTCCGGTGACATTATGGTCTTAATTTTTGGTTTACATGACAAAAGAAAAAATACGTGTCCAATATTTTTAGGTAATCTAACAAACGGACAATATTTTTTATGGTATATCTGAAAAAGGGATACGAAGGTCTTAGTCCTGCTGTGGAACAATAGCCTATATAATAATATCGACTGAACGGACTTACGGAACATTGGCTTGTTAGACCAACCCATTACAAGAATATCACAACCATTTATGGGCCATATTCTTACCAAACACATTTCAAGGACTAATCGATCACACACAAAACTATTCCACAGTTCAAATCGTAGCTCGCCTCTTCAAAATAAGGAATGTTATTAAGATATTCATCTACAACAGTTAACCGCCTACACTCCACTAATCAGACCAATCACTAACAATAAACGGGCCACTAGAATCATGAAATAAGAACAAGTATGCATTATTGTGATGCGTTGCTATGTTGTATGAACAGATAGATATTGTACTTACTGTAGCTTGTTTGTCATACTTCTTGTTAGTTTTTAACATGATTTTTATCATCTCCAAAAGTCCAAAAGGCCAATATTGTATACGACCTCATAAATCGGTCCTGCATTGCCATGGGTCAAACCGGCCCCAGCCAGTCGCTTGTCGCGGAAAGGGTAGATTGACTATAATTTTAGGAAAGACCTATGATTGGTTACATACAGTTAATTATTTTTATGTTCAACCGACGGGTACACAAACAGACTAAATAGGTTTCCTCATTATAATTATAATGTTGCCGAAACTTCGATTTTTCCTTAATTTAAGCTCGAGCTACATTAGAGTGTTGTGTCGTGACGTGCCTTCTGACGCACTTGATTAGCTACAAAACTCGTCATATTAAGTCATATGACGAGTTTTGTTTTTGGCCTAAACAGATCGTTTGATTGGTGTATGACGACACGCAGTGATGTGAACCTAGCTTAACAGGCACTGTCGATAATAGAGCTTAGGTTCATACGGTGTGTAGCGGGTCCTTCAAACCTACAGCCTACTGAATTATTCATGAGATTCGGAAGCGTAGGCACCTCGATAACACTTAAATTAGCCGATTCTATAAATAGTGATTAGCGTTGCATACAAAACGTTAGAAGGACATTTAACTAAACGGTTAACTGTGTCTTTACACAAACAAGTAAGCCGTTAAAATCGTCTGTATTCACTGCAATATCTTTAAGATTGACTGATCTTATCGGCAAAGAAATTAACTATCAGTTATCTGGACTACGCCTCCATTTCGGTCGAGGCACTTATATTTATGTGACAACGTTCGGACTCCAGACCTTATTTCGTTTTCTGCTCGATAAGATACACCACAAGTTTTATAGCTTTGACTTTCCCTGTATAAGTTCGTATGTAAACAACACCATCAAATAATCGGGTCAGTGATTCCAACGAAAATGTGAACACTGCTATATCGCCAAACAAATATTCATAAGAAAGACTGGCCCCATAAAGTAGTCGTAACATAGTAGCTAACTATAATACACATCATCCACAAAAACATAGATAAACCACCGTTATCTGGTAAAGAAAAATAATCACGAATCACGATACACACTGATGACGTCATATCCCATAGTAAATCCATCTAGTAAGTAGGTTAAGTCTTTAACATAGATAGGTCATATTTTTATATCGCTGATTGCGATAGAAGGTGCTATGCAGTGCTATCGGTTGTACAATTTAGTATTTTATCGTTAGGCCCGATTTAGGAAGTTTTTATGCAACACCATTTTTGTTTACTGCTTTGTGAACTATATCAATGCTTTTGCTGGTGGTTTTCTATTGAAATTGTCAGTTTCTAAGTGCAATTTCCTTCCTTGATAATTTTGTGGGAATATTTTAAGATGTGGTGCGGGCCTAACTTGATTATTGAATAATGAGTTAATTGTTCTGAAGATTATGTTTTAGTCCGAAAACTTGACTAGATAAGTGGCTTGTATTATTTACTAGAAAATGAATGAATAGGACAAGCCTTCTGATAACACAATAAAACACAGTATCAGTCATTCAAAAGTTACTTCTTCTATGGCAGGAACTGTATCATTCTGCCTGATAACTCTAATCCGGTAACAAAATATGGGTATTTCCGAAACCTACGTTTTGACTAGAATCATAAGCGTCTCCTCCGCGATAAGGCAACATATTTATTCTAGTATGAACCCAAACTTGCATCCGCAATGCCTGGTGTTAAGGATTGCAATCCAGCATTGTTTTCAATCCCGCGGGATTTTTTCTGGATTGACTTCAATGCATATTTTTTTTTTTTACTATTCGTCTAATTGTTTATTCACAAAGAGTATCATAAGAGTTTATAGTATTTTAATTATGTTAATAGTATCTTAATAAAATCAATAAAAATAACACTTTACAAATATCGAATATTAAGTCACTTTACTTCTCTTTTTGGAAATATGATCTTAAGAAACAAATAGCATCAGTGGTTTTATCTCCCAATCAACTTCGTAGCCAGCGGCCGAAAGGGCTCTTCCAACCTCAACACTTGTTGGTTTGATAGTTAATTTGGTACTTATGGATACGCATTGCGGATCCGCAAGCTGTTGCGGGATCCCACTTTGCTGGATTGCAATCCCTACCTGGTGTGATACGGTGAGCTTTACGTAAAATAAAAACAAACAGAAAAACTCTATATTACTACGAGCCCCAAATTGTCCCACTGCAAGTACTACAACCCTTGGCAAATACCTTTTTTCTAAGAGAAATCGCTCGAAAATGGAATAATATCAACTCGCAACATTGGCGATTTCAAGATTATATTTTGACTACACGATGTTTACCTTCACCTTTACTTAGTGTGTTATCCAAAATAAACTTGGATGTTGATAGTAAAAGTCAATTTCATACTTGAAGTTAAAGATCTCGCGCATCTTTAACCTCCACTCAAAAGCAGACTCCATAGATTCATCTTTATCACCCTCCAGTTTATTCTAATTTATTTGTGGTAGGAGCATGTCTTCTTCTCCCATACTATAATATACATATATTATTCTTTTTTTATTTTTATAATGTGTTTGTTGCTCTTGGCTGTGTCGAATAAATCTTTTATATTCTACATCTCATAAATAATCTTCTCCAGGTGTCATGTACGACGGCAAGGAGCGTCTCATGGCCGATGCAGAGATGGTCCTGGTATCCGCCGGTGGTCGCTTAGCCAACGTCAACAACTCTACAGCCAAAACCTTCATTACGTACCGGCGGGCGCATACAGGGGCCCCCTGCAACGCCCTTGTGGTGGTTGATGTGTGTGTCATAGTGGCTAGTAAAGGGGAATGTCCACCCCATGCCTTTTGTATGATTCCTAAGAATTTGAATAAAGGTGAGTGTCATTTTAATCAGAAATTTAATGTTATTAGATTACTTTGACATCTGTGAGGACATTTATTAAAAAAAGACTTTTTACAAGGTGTTATTGAAATAACTGGAAACACTAAAGGGGTGGTTGCATACTAAAGTCTAAAATAAGAAACTACGGAACCTGGTCCATAATATGTTATTCATGATAAGTACAATGATCCTATGTCAGGTTTTCAGTTACCTTCCTTTTTGAATTATATTTTGTAGGTTTACTGATAATTTTTGGGACCCATCCGCAAAAAACGCTGGTGTTATCAAATCTTTGATTGATATAAAATAAAGGCTACCAACTGCATCAGACTGCAAACTCATTTGTTTGGAATTTTGCTGTCTTTTTATAACAAAATAGAGAATTTAGATTTGTCACTTAAAAGAGTTGGAAATGTATATTATCCGTACTTCGTGGGAGGCATCTAATTGTATAATATATCACACTAGTGGTCCCGCGTCAGAATAAATTCTTGCCGTGTTTTGTTTTTGTCATTTATCAGAAATGGCGCTGTATTCGAAAATGATTTTTGTACAATTTCTTTTTTTCTTTATTTTTTCTCATGTTTTAAAAGTTATTCTGCTATTCGGAGCAAAAATAAATCCAACAAACTAAAGATCTTCAAAATCGGTTCAGCCGTTCTTGAGTTATAAATTGTGTAACTAACCCGAATTTGTTTTATAGATTTAGATATAGAAAATCGCCCTTAAAAATGACGACACACCCTGTATAGATATTTAATTCAGGAACTATACATCCGTATCAGGCCATTACTATGCAGAGGAAATAATGAATGCAAATTGCATTCATTATTCACCTTATCTGAAATTATATCCTATTACCTAATGGGCTTATGATGACATAATCTAACGATAATATAATTTATAGTTATACTAAATCCAATGTTGTTTTAGGTATTTATTTACTATCTTTGAATAGAAATCTTATCTCGTACAGTAATGTTTATTATTATTATAATTTGTAACATCATGGTTGCATTAAACAACGGTTGCAAAAAGTGATCTGATGTTGGCCATCACAATCTTTGGTGGTGTTTTTGACAGATGGTCGACTGAGCTGCGAACGTTGCTTAAAATTTTGTAGAATAGTCCCTCTGGTGTATTTTTTTTGTGTCATGGAATTCAACCTTTATACATAAGCTACTAAAGTTTAATTTAAACTGTCACTAATCTAGACTTGTCACTCTATTGGTTTGTGTTTAGTAAACAGCGTTTACCCCAACGCTTAATTTCCAGGTTTAATGGGCAGTGATGTGTTTCTCTGCTACAAGAAGTCAATGAACCGTCCACCACTAATTGCCTACAAACCCGATGTACTGTTCAGGTAATTATCAACTATGTTACATTTTTAGAGCATTTTTCTTCTAGAACCGAGTCTTTTGAGCATGTGTCACGATATCGAATCAATATCATCTATTGATTTCACACACGACTACTGCAAAAATTATGTATGAGCTTCCAGAACACAAATATAAGGGTTGTCCATTAATCACGTGAGGCTCGAAAGGGGGGGGGATTGGGAAAATATCAATGCTGGAGGGAGGGGCTGCTAGTGATATATCACATGTATTTATTTTTCCTTGAGTGCGCGATTTCTCCTTTTTTAAAAATTAAAGATTTTTGATACAAAAAAGAAAACTCCTGACTGGGGGGTAATCTTAAAACTCACCAAGTATCACCACGGTGGAGGAGGGGTAAAAAGTTGTTTAAAAAACATCACGTGATTAATGACGACCCTTAACGGACCAGCTTTTGCTCGTGGCTTCGCTCGCGTTACTATAATTAAATATTTCGCGTCATTATGTTTAAAAAAGTAGCCGATAACTGTCTCCAGGGACAGTCCTCCATCATTTGACGGTAATCATCTCAGTATCAGCCAAAATTCATCAAAATCGGTTCAGCGATTTAGGCGTGAAAGCGTAAAAAACAAATAAACTCACTTTCGTATGTTTAATATCAGTTAGGAATATTAGGATTGGATATTCGATATTACGAAGTGCTAATCTGAGTCAGTAGGTACCATATTCTACTATACTCTGCCAAAAATAAACGGAAGTGGTCAGTAGTGGTGGTTAGTTTAAAACCGGTAACTAATTATAACGTTCTGAGCGTGCGTCATTAATTACTGACACAAACGGAGCAATGTAAATAATAATACCGCTTTAACATCTGGTTGAATTAAACTGCATTTGTAACGGTCATAATAATATACAAACTAGAGAAAAACCAACTGATATTAAATCAAAATCAAAACAAAATACGCTCATTTAAATTGCTGGTTGTCTGGGAGTCAGCACATTAACGTCATAATTTTACTTAAAAGACAGACCCCCAAAACTCCCGCCCGTCACCCCTTTCTAGCTGTTTTCTTCTTAACCTTTTGAACGCCAGAGCATAAACGCATCGGCGTGCCCCCGACGCCAAGCTACAAATTCGTCGTACTTTTTGTCACATATTTGTGACGTTTGGCGTACAGGGCACGCGCATGCCTGTCATGTATACGTGACAGTGGCGTTCAAAAGGTTAATTTAACTGGGAAGAAGAATATATCACTGCGAAAAACGCTTGTGCAAACGCGTAAGAATTCCGTTTTAACCGTTTAGGTGCGGAGCTCTAAAAATGCATATTTTATGTTTGAGATTTTGTCACTCATTTTGTTTTGAGTTGAGTGGTATTTAAACACATAATATTAACAGATAGCAATGATGACATAATCAGATTTTATCAGTAAAGTGATTACATCTGTTTTTTTAATCTTCAAGAGCTAGCCTTGACTTTAAAAGATGTCAAAAAAGCTTGGGAACTGCAAGCCTGCTTTCGAAATAAAATACATTTAAATAGAAAAATGCTGCAGACGGGGGGAAAGTATTAAGGAGAAGAAAGTGTGTGCGAGAGTTCGAAGCTAACACATTGTTGTCTTGTTACTAATTAAGAAACCTTTATGAACATGTCCTGGAAAAGTAAAAGCTTTATGAAGACATTACAATTAGGAACCTAGTTACCACGACTAGTCTAGTTTCCAAAACGTCCAAAAGCCGAATACTTAAAGTCTCAATCTCAGAACTGCTTCAATATCATAAAATTATCTTCCGCCGACTGTGCTCGCAGAACAAATGGCTGATGATATCAAAAGGGCAATGAATTGGCAACAGCTTAGCGAAAATCTCAGCTATAGAAGGCCTCCTACAAAATGGGCCGATGACCTGGTTAGTAAATATTTGGCGACACTTGGAAGGTCTATGTCCAGCAGTGTACATCTTTCGGGTGAAATGATGTTTTTTTTTTTGACAATTCACACGGTCATCCGATCCCAAACTAGGCAGAGCCTGTACTATGGCAACCAGACAACTGATAAACATACTTATATATTTCTAAATGCATACATTTTATAGACAAATTACACCCAGACACAGAACAAATGATCATGCTCATCACATAAAGATTTGTCCTGGGTGGGAATCGAACCCACGACCTTCGGTTTAGCAGTCAGGGTCACTAACCACTCCACCAACAGGCCAGTCCATGATGATGGTTGTACCACGAAAAACCAACAGATAATTTATATTCATACAAAGAGTTTCCAATATCCATTAACAAAACCTCTTTCACACAGGTATCCAACGATAGAACGACGTAACTTATTGTTTCCAACTTCGGTGCCGCTCTTTTGTTTACCGATGGGTGCGACCCTAGAACTATGGCCTAACAACGCGGCGATGCCTAAACCCGTCTTCTCCACCTTCGTATTGACTGTTGCGGACGCTACTTATAAGGTAGGTACTTGCGAATATTTTTTCAGGTTGTTCTGCGAAATTTTCTAGGTAAAAAAGGGTGTCTTGAAAGCATTCGCTTATATTGTCAGAACAGGACCGACCGTGCTTTTTTCTGACGCCTCAATTTGTCCGTACATAGCCCCGACTACATCGAAGCAAACTCACCACGCGGTCGGTTATCTTCGGGAGCGGTCGACTTCGCGAAAAATGCCGTGTTACTTGTATTGTGATCGCCGATAAGCAAACGTTCGGTCGGCTCCAGCTTTACTATTTAAGTCGAGTCAGAAAAACATCATATGTCAATCATGGCCTTTCCGAAAAAACATATTTACTAGTAAAACCTGACTTATCAATAAAATATTGCCTGAGATAAGCTTATTTACATACATACGAATCTCGTATTTGGTATTGATATGAATGAAGCTTTATATTTCTTCTGTTATCTTGATCACTGGTTAAACTTTTTCAACCACACAGGGCCTAGCACGAATGTTTTAACATTTAGTAACTTTATATTAACAAAAATATGAATATAGTATCCAATTCAAATTATTATTATGTGCGAAACGAGTATTATATTATAGGCCCTCTGATATCGTTATCTTACAACCTCAACTAAAATAACAAAACCTGGAAATAACACGACTAAAAGTAAAAATTAAACGTCTTGTTACATTCATAAAAACCACTTAAAGTCAATAGCACAGAATGGAATGTTTAGAACTTTAGAAACTTACAAAAAACGTTTTGACAAAAACCTTTTGAATATTTGAAAGTACAATGACATGAAAAAAAACAACTATGGACATCTGTGCTTTAATGCTGTATTTCCTGCACGACTGATTGAAATCTTATTTAAAATGTAGGTACATATATGTTATTATACGGTGACTCATTAATTAATAAGGTTAATGGCTGAACAAAATATCGCATTCGTTTTTTAAAGAACCTGTTCAGAAGTAAGCTGGAGAGGATTTGAAAGACTGAAACCGCAAATGGTGGTGTATTTTTCTCACAATTTAGCAAACTTTATATTTGCTACACTGGCATGTGTCGATTGTTAAAACCTCCTTTTTCGTCTTAGATATCGGTGGCAAATATTAGTTTTTTTTTTTACTGTAGTTCAATTGTTTGTTTGGCGCAGTGTTTGTGAAATGTAAAATATCAATGAGTGCCAACGGCCTTGAATGAGGAAATAAAAATGCAAGTTCTCCGACCCAAACCACGTCTATTAGAACACTCGATTATGACGTAGGTCACACGCGACGTATTACTGACCGAAAAATCGGTCGTACGGGCAATAACCCTTACCTTACCTTGTTTAATCTAAAATAATTATTCTTATTTCCCAGGTATACGGCTCAGCTGTGACATTTTACGAAAGCTACCCACACTCGCAGCTAACAGAATACCAGATGGAACAACTAGGATGGCGGGAAGGATTATCGCATAGTACGCACTCGGTGTACGCGATCAAATGTATCTGTTTACTGTCTCGATGGCCTTTCAGCGACACGTTTGAGAAATGGCTACTGTATATACTCGTAAGTATGAGCAGAGTTTATTTAGTATATAATTAATTGGACACCTTATAGTATAGCAAAGAAAATTTTAAACTAAAACACATACAATGGGCGGCCTTGTCGCATTCTGCCCGTACATGAACAGGGGGCTAAATGTAAAATACTGGTATTCCACTGCATTCGGTTAGACTGAAGGTCTACCTCAGCATAGTTGGGGAAAAGAAATGCTGGGCAGATTTTGTTTGTCCACGCATTATTTAAAATGGCTTATTGCCCATTCATTTGACAGGACCAGAGAAATGTCTAAAATATGACATTATTGCCAATTAAAAGGCTTCACCCTTTTCATTGGCATAATGTTATACAATTATTTTCTAAATTTGCAGTTGTACAGTTTGTGAAACTAGCACCTGTGCAATCCTAGGTATGGTAGGTTGTCAGGCCTTTTTCGAAGATCTGGCAGACGAAGCTTGTTCCGCAATTAATGATTGACTGTATTCATTAAGCTAAATAATATTTTTCTTACAGGAAATGTCATGGAGTCAAGAACCTTTAAACATACCAATAGAAAGGTATATAACTCATTTAATAGAAGAAGTGCCCTTCCCAGAACCAAGAATACTTTTACAAGTAAGTTACAGCAACTTTTTAAAACCAAGTACCCAGCTGTAAAATAGGACCAATTTATTGTTACATCTTCCGCTCCTCGGATCCGGCTCGAAGTCCCTGTTGTAGCGTATTTATTACCATCTACAATAATATTTTATGTTCCACCAGTTATCACCAACAAATCAACACGATCGTGTAATTTTAACACGACGCGACGACCAGCCACTCGTGCGCAGCGGCGCTAGCTTCAGACAACTACTGCTCAACTTGGGACCCGACAACTGCCTCCTAGTACTAGCGTTAGCTATCACCGAGCAGAAAGTACTTATACACTCGCTCAGGTGAGAATTTATGAAATCAGACGAATGATGCAGGAGCAATCTTAATCCTAAAGTAATAAACTGATCATTGGGTTTTGTATGTAAAAGAAACACATTTACAGCACATCACATTGAATTCCCAAAAAAAAATAATTAAATATTATATGTGTGGCTCGGTAGGACTCTAATGTGTGCTTGCCCTAATCCTACTGTTTGTTTTTAAATTTTCATGTAAGGACATGGCGCAAAAAAGCAGCGTTTGTCTTATCATACGTAATTATTTTTACAGGCCTGATACTTTAACAGCGGTTTCGGAAGCAGTCTCAAGTCTTTTATTCCCGTTCAAATGGCAGTGTCCGTATATCCCGTTGTGTCCATTAGGTAAGTCAGAACTAAACGTTTGGTTCATGAAGCAGTGAACAATGAACTTTGTCGCTCTGTCTCGCACACGAGTCCCAGCTTTATGCTGAGCGATGGCCGTTTTGCGCGAATGTGACGCATATCTTCCCAACTTGCATAACTTTTATAATTTAGTTTATTTTATTTTTTTGGTATGCGTCATGCTTGTCGCAAACAAACTCTTTTTCTTTCTTTCTTTATGTCCTCTTGTTTAGGTTTTAAAATTAAAACAATGTTTTGTTAATGTTTCAGGTTTAGCAGAAGTATTACACGCCCCATTACCGTATTTAATCGGTGTTGATTCGAGGTTTTTCGATTTGTATGAACCCCCACCAGATGTGACTTGTGTTGATTTAGACACCAATAATATTACAGTAAGTATTCATACACACTTTACCTAAGTACTAGTAATAATTTACCTTAAATACTGTTAATACTATCGTTAAGTTTTATAGCTAAGTTTTATTGTATAATTTTATATGCATGTCAGTTTTGTTACAATACCTTTTCGTTCTTTAAGTAAGCAGTAAAAATAATTTGTGAATGCTTCAACTATGAAGTCACACAATTTATCATGTTTAACATAAATTGGTCAATATTTTATTGGCTTTCTTGATACAATAATGTTTCTATTATTTCAGATTTGTGAAACACAAAGACATATATCTCTCAAATTGCTACCCAAACGGCAAGCGAGAGCACTTAGACAGACGCTAGACTTACTATACGGCAATATTAGACCAGGTTAGTACCTTCCACATTTTTACTGAAATAATATTGGGCTAAATGTACGTCGGTGGTAACACATTCCCTACGAAAACCGTCCATATTTTTAAGGAAAAAAGACGCTGACAAAGTCAAATTCCTACCACTTAATTAGGTTGGCTGCTCTACATTTTTGTATCAGTTGTGTAATCATAATGGATTGTGATTTTTTTTCAGCTTCACCAGTTCATCATGCGAGCGAACCGAGATACAATGGAGAACCAACGACGAGCTTAGACAGAGACTTCCAAAAGAGGAAAAAGGAGGTAAGACATCCATTTTATGCAATGGGCATGGCAGAGTGTCAACAACAGGGTCTCAAAGTTAGAACTAACTACTGGTTTAGGACAATGTTCTTAATTTTCTTATTCTAGGAAGAAGAAGAAAGAAAAAGAGTTTATTTGCGACAAGCATGACGCATATCAAAAAATAAAATAAACAAAATTACAAAAGTTATTCAAGTTGGGAAGATATGCGTCACATTAAAATCGAACCCTTGTGAAATATACTCACTTTTTAAATCATCAGACTACTAATATATCTTTTTCAGCAAGCTTTAGAGCTTAAAATCCAAGAAGCGTTCCTTCGTTTCATGGCAGTCACACTACAAGGATATAGAAACTATCTCATACCCATCACGAAAGCGCCTACGGTTGGAACTACGGATCCGCATGCGCTGTTCCATATGGATGCCTTTATGAGATCCCGGGATAAGGTAGGTGACATTTTACTTTTTTTTTTTCCTTAGCCTATTGTGACCCACTGCTGGGTAAAGGCCTCCCTCCGCCATATCCTTCCAAACATTCTTTTCTGGCGCCACCTCGAACCAGCTTTCGCGGTGTGCATCCAGATCATCTCGCCACCGCTTTCTGGGCCGGCCTCGGCGACGCCGTCTATCGTCTGGCACCCATTGCGTGGATACTTTTGCCCAGCGTCATTATGCATGCAACTGGTGTGACCTGCCCAGTCATTTTACTATGCATTAAATTAATAAACAAGCCGTTATCATGGCATTAAGCCCGCCTCTGCACATTTGTATGTATATCTGGGGGCAAGGAGTGTATAGGCTGATTATAGGCTAGCCGTATCGTCGCTTACCATCTATAAATAATAGTAAAAGAAAACTGAGTAGAGGAAAAGTCTTCAATAAATAAAATCATATAACTTCAGTGTTCGAGTCAGAAGTGGTAATAAAATGTGTAAGCGTGACGACACGACACTCGCTGGTTTTTATAAATCCTGCACTCAATATTCGCCGTCCTACTCGTGTATTTCATGACCGTGGTAGAAACGGCATGAATCATGCTAGATGATTCATGCCGTTTCAGATAATACGATTTATTTGTTGTTATTTTGGTCAACCGAATACTGCAGCATATTTAACTTCATGCTTATAAATTTACAACCAACTTGGATACAATATGCGAAGCAGTCTTCTCTTACTATATAAACTTTTTTTTTTCACAGACGCACCAACGTTTCTACGGCCTAATGATGCGTACACAAATGTTCACCCGTTTCATCGAAGAGCGGTCGTTCGTGTACGAACCGGACCAAGGACTAACGTTCTTCGATGAATGTATAGAAAGGGTTGCAGCGGGTGACGAACAGCTGTTAGGAATGGACACCAGCAATGTGTCGGAGAGGACCGCTTTTGTATTGCCGCCTGATCCGCCTGACCCGGGTAAGAGCTTTGTGGTTTTATTTGAACAGGGTTACTGTACGTATATGAAAGACTCTTTACCAGAGGTCGAAATAAGGTTAAGTTATTTATTTACTTATACTGACTTCATACAGCGAAAAAATAAAGTGGATATGCCTCAAATCCTGTTGGCCACACGGGATTGTCTATTAGAAATCCCGAGAAGATCCATATTAATATCAACATTTCGATGCAAGTACATAAATAACTCTACCTAATTCCGACCTCTGGTCATTAAATTTGTGATATATGTACAGGGTGGGCCAGAAAGGCGTACGATTTTAAAAACACTCTTGCGTTTGAAGCGTTAGAGAGGGGACTGCGCGGGTGGTGGGGTTAAGTAGCTCGGTTCTCGGAAATTTAGTCGCGATGGATCACTTCACCGGAGCGCAACGTGCATTCTGCGTTAAACATTATTACTACTGTAGACTAGAGTATATCTTAGATTGTGCTATGTGTACGCATACAAAAATAAAAACGGGCATGCAGGATAACATAAAAAAACGAAAAGGGTCAGACATGTCTGCCACATACTATGGCGTGCAAATAATATGCAGTTACAAATTTGAACAGTAAAAAACTGAAAAAAATATTACTGTCAAAATATTAATCAAACTTAAAATACGCCAAATCTATGTAAACATTAATAAAATTTCAAAATTACGATACAGTATAATATGTCAAAATTATAATATAAAATGTCAATCGTGCGGCGGGCGCGCAGACAGGCCGCTGTCACGAAAATGTATGACGTCTGTCCGCGCGCCCGCGGTAACAATATTAACGTTTCTTTTGCGCCATACATTTTATCTTCACAGCGCCCTGTCCGCTTTGTATATCAAGTCCCATAATGAGATGGAGCCTTCCTTAATGCAACCCATTTGAATGTGTCAAGCATTTTGTCATTGTTACCTTATTCCAGAGGCAACATATAAATACTTGCGCTTCGAGCTAGACGAGAAGGTGATGGCGTGGTGCGGCGGCCGAGCCCGCGCGGCCGCTCTGCACGCGCTGCCGCCCGCCGCGCTGCACTCCGCCGAGTCGCTCAACGACGCCGAGCCCATGGCGCGCCGCACCAAGCACGAGATAGCGGCGGCGCAGAGGTAATCCATTCATTCATTGATGATGATGAACTCAACTTACACCAACTTTCAAATCAAACTTTCACCAATCATCTGTAAAATGTGGTACGGATCTTATATAACGAACTAGCTTTTACCCGCGACTTCGTACGCGCATATCCCGTTTAGAAGGAACACGAATGGGTTTTAGTCAGTAAGAGTGTGACACGCCCTTCCGCTCCTCCCAGAGCGGAAGAAGTCGTTTGTGTGGAGGTGCCTGTCGCTTCATGTAAAATTAAGCTGCAATGGATAGACTATCGGCCGACCACGAATAAGGAAAAGCTAGGGTGCATGAACTAAACTCATGTTTTGCGAGTAATTCGAACTAGATGTGATGGAACCAGATCATACCAATCTATTGTCATTGATAAATATAAGGCTTTTGTCTCGTCTTTGCCTCTGTAATCGATGGTTCTTACGAAAGTAGCTGTAAGTCGTTTTCTCTTCCCTAGCCCTATAAAAGCTATAAATACGCTGGGGACAGAGATACAGAACGGCTTATCTTTGAACCTCATTTTATTGACCAACCCACTGGATCTATTTGGAGTCCATATGCAAGAAAACTCTTTCGAAACTACATATATAGTATAGTCTTTACTACCGAAAGGTTGACTAGTACAGAATGCATTGATGCATTAAGTCCGCCCATGTACCGCTATTGTACATAAAGTTGAAATAAATAAATATTGTACGCACAATGTACCCAACTCCTGCGCATGTACGAAGCGACGAACTCTTTTTAGAAGTGACTTTTGATCAGAAAAGTAGTTCATAATATTGCGTTATGAATTTCTTGAAGGCTCAGAACTACCCAACTGTTAGAAGTAGTCGCTTAAGAAATACTCATAGTTTACATATTTCTTTCCAGACTAGCCCGCAAGGCGAGTTTATCAGCGGAAGCGTGGGCCAAGTGTTTGCTGGGCGCCTGCTATTCACTGTACTTCTTATCGCTACCGTGCCGTATGATGTTGAACCGAGGAAAGGAACACGCGACGTTGAGAGCTGCGTACGAGTTGTTAGAACGCGCTACGAAATTAAAAGTTCCTTGTGATGAGGTAAGCTTCCGTTTGTATTGGTACTTCTAAAACTACACGATACAACTTGAGACACTTTATAACAAACGTTCTTACCCCTGATTTCTTGGGGAAACCTAACAGACCTGGGAATTACCCATTTTGAATATTTAGCTGTTAAAATATTATTACTTTGTATTTGTATAATTATATACTAGCGACCGCCCGCGTTAATGTCGATTTAAAATTATCCCAAGGGAACATACTCCCGGGCGAAAAGTATCCTGTGTAATAACACACAGAATTCATATTCTGGAATACCAGACTATAATCTACCTCTGTGCCATATTTCATCAAAATCCGTTCATCCGTTCTGACGTGAAAGAGTAACAAACATCCATACATACAAACTTTCGCGTTTATAATATTAGTAAGATTTAACTAGCACTTCGCCCGCGACTTCGTCCGCGCGGATTTAGTATAAATTAGTCCATAGTGACAGTCAAGTTTATCCTTACTCCATTTATCCAGATTTCGTTTCGTTTTCTCCAGGTTTGCTACCGTGTCATGATGCAGCTATGCGGCAACCACTCACTGCCAGTGCTAGCGGTACAGCTGCTGTTTCTAATGAAGCGCGCGGGACTACAACCTAACGCGCTGACGTACGGGTACTACAACCGATGCGTACTCGAAGCCACGTGGCCGCAGGATATGCCGAGGTATGTACATACAGTAATGGAGCTAAATCATTGAGCCAGTAACTGGGTTGTGGCAGGTCAGCTAGACAGTAGTTCCATGTAACCGCATTTGGTTACACTTAAACCCAACCCGAACTTACTTGGGTACAGGCTAGGCAGATGATCATCACAAAAAGAAATGAAAAGGCGCGCATATTTGAAAGGTATGGGTCGATTAAGCTCAAAATCTCGAACAACCTCTCCAATACCACGAATTGTGAAAATAAATTTGAAAAATATGATTTGATGTGGCTATGTACTATTTTCTGATATGGTGATTTCAGCAAGCATTCAGTTTTCTGATTTTTCATAACATTTTTGTTATTTTTTTTCATAGTGGCGCGCAGCTTCTGTGGAACAAACTACGTATCGCAGTTGTTGGTGCAGCATTGTTCCGAAAAGCTGGTGCACAGCGAGCTGGACGCAATCTACTTAACTCCACGTCTGCTGGCAGTAAGATATTATTATTTATCCCATATTCATTATACGTTCGCAATAATCTACTTAAATAATAATTTGAATATTTTTGAATGAAATGTTCAATTCTCGTTCAACTCTCTGGTCGCAGGTCTGCTGTTAAAATTATCCGTTTAAATAAACAGTTCCTGTTTTTTCATGTACCTTTATGTGTTGTTTACCTACATTAATAAATAAATAAAAGCCTAGAAAATATTCTTAACAAAAAATATTGCTCTAGGCATCTCTGATTATCTTCTCATCACTGTAACAATTTTTCCAGGTAGCAGCACATTACCTCGCGTGCGATCTGCAGCGGCGGTGGGCGAAGGCTCGGAGCTAGCGGGGCTCGCGAGCATGGCCGCCTGCGAGCCAGCTAACAGCAGGACCAGCTTGGACTCAGGTACGTTTTATAAAATAGGAATGACCAACAAATCGCGCGTTGGGAACGATGCGTTCCCGCGTCCCGCTAGACAATCAGAGAGACCTAAAAACGAACTGCGCATCTAACGACTCTTGCCAAGTTACGTGCCGGCAACTGCAATCGTTTGAGAATACCTACTAAAGGGTGTCAGCGTTTGCCATGTTGTAAAATGGTCATAAGTGATTTTTTTATTTTATTATTGATAGGTTCGCCTTTCGTATCGTTTGACCACTATCTCATCTGACTACAAACGATGTTGAAGCTATTCTGTTATCACGTTATGTTCCCCAGCATGCGGCCGCGAGGCGGAGGCCCGCTCGAGCGCGTTCGAGGCGCTGGTGCGGCGCGGCAACATCGTGCGCGCCGCCACGTCGCGCACGCACGCGCACGCGCTCTCCGCCGCCGCCGGGATACTTATATCTGGTCACTATTTACTATCTCATTCTTGCATGCACTACTGCAAAGCCGCGGATCCAGACAAAAATGTGGAACGAATTTAACGGCTATCAGCAGGATTGGTTGGATAAAGTAAAAGGGTGGGGAGGCCTTTTTCCTGTAGTGGAACAGAATAAACTTAAAATCGCTAGTATAATAATAAACAACATAAAAAAAAACATGCATACGACTTCGAGGTTTTAGCAAGCAAATGGCACGTTTACACGAGAGATTTTGCTAACATCGAGAGACGACATCCGTAGGTAAGAATACATAAAGTTGAATGAATCTATAAATCTGTCTAGTCTTTTCATAACTTCGTTGGAATCAGCTTCCAGTCTACCTGGACTCAGCTAAATGGCAGTATTTTACATGGAGCTATTGCCTAATTGACCTCCATTGTAGCTAGGTAATACGATACTACATTTATTTTTGATTTAAGTTTTAACCTCGTTTATTGTTCAGGTTTACCGTCCAACACTGATTTGAGTGAAACAGCGCGACCTAGGAGTAATTCATTAAACAACGAAGAATCAAGTACGCCGAATCCTATACCCGAGAAAAGACAGGTAATCCAACTTTGAACCCTACTCCATTTAACTTTCTAAAGGTTTCATACAAATAACTCACTTTTCTAAAAAACCAGAGACAACCCTCCCAGTATTTGGGTAAATACTCAGTGCACTTCAAAAACTTACTAAGGTTGATCAATTACTAATTTTACAATCTTATTATTGTTTCGATTACACTTGTGGGGGGTCTACAGTGAGCATATCTTTGCAACCCACCATAGAAGTTCACATTATGTTAAGTAAATATATTCAGTCAGCTTCCAATCCCATCGGATCTATTCAGACTGAGGTGTTATTTATTTCAAGTAATTCTTGTTTGTAATTTGTATGATTTATTTCATATCCCCAGACAATACACGTAAGTCCGGACAGTCCGTCCGACCTGCGAATCCTCACGCGGTCGGAGAGTTTCGCCGGAGACGCGCAGATCGTACAGCAAATACAGAGGCTAGCGTTTCCTAATGGTAAGCATTATGACCTGCTTTTTGGTAATCCAGAAAGCAGCTATAGTTAAATAAATATATCTATACTAGCTTTTGCCCGCGACGCAACTTCGTACGCACATATCTATCTCGTTTTTGTTCCCGTAGGAATGTCGGGAAATCCTTTCTTAGTGCTCCCCTAAACTTCCCAAGGAACCTGTATGCCAAATTTTAGCTTTCTATGGCCACTAGTTTCGGCTGTGCGTTTGGTGTCAGTCAGTAACGGAAGAATTTTATATATTAGGATTGTAAACTGTTATTGCGTCGCAATAGAATATAATTCACATAATAATGTATCTATGGCGGCTGTGTGTGTGTGTAACTTTGCTATTTCAGTTGCTCAATTATCTCCCAAGTGTTTAAATCGCATCAGTTGTGTATGAAGTTAACAAGAGGGTCACATTGACCCTCTTGTTTACTCCATACACAACTTCATAATTATACTTAAAGTCCGATTAATTCTAATATGTATATAAAATTCTTCCGTTAGCGACCATCTGAGTAAGTGACTGACAGACAACGAACAACCGAAACGACTGGTCTTAGAAAGCTGAAATTTGGCATATAGGTTCCTTGGGGAGTGTTGGGGAGCAGTAAGAGAGGATTTCCCGAAATTCCCACGGAAACCGGATATGCGCGTACGAAGTCGCGGGTAAAAGCTAGTCAGCTATAATGTTAGTGTTAACATACTTTAATGATGAATGAATGATATTATTCTTTCAGTAGTAACACCTAACACAAAAGCGCGGTGTTCGCGAACACTGAGTTTCCCTGAAGAGCCGGAGAAAGAAGCCGCAGCAACAGATCTTCCTGATGCCAAGACATCGCCGCTCAAGTGAGTTTACATTTTTATTTAACATTAAATTATAGAGGTATAGAAAAATACTGGCATTCAGCTGAATCTGGTTTGACTGGAAGCTGACCCCAACGTATTTGGGAAAAGGTTAGGCAGATGATGAGGTGAAATTAATGAGTTTTCCGTAATAACGGAGAACCATACTAATATCACAAATACCGCAGTGTCTTCAGACTGCCGCGGGCCAGTGTTTGTTGCCACTGGCAGTGATGCTGGTAACTTACTGCATAGAAACCTAGTCGCACGTGAAGTTACCAATTGTGAAATGAAGAGTGCTAGTGCAAGAGCAATGCACGAAGTTACTGTGCCTCCTTAGATGATGCGAGAGTAAGAGAAGACTAAAAGTGACTATTTTGAAACATAAATAAAGAATAAGATATGTAATATAATAATGTCGTGTCCCCCAGAGTGTCAGCCCGCACGCCAGTGCTAAGCGACGACCCCCTGGGCGCGCTGGGCCAGCCCGAGCAGCCCGAGCAGGCCGAGCAGCCGCGGGCGCCCAGCGCGGCGGACGAGCCCGCACTGCCCAAGCACGAGCTCAGCGTCAGTCCCAAGCTCTTCCACAGAAGGAGCAACTCGTTTCAAGATGACCCGCCGCAGGAACTCACAGGGTATACACCTTCCTTGGATATTTGGATTGTTAATGCTTTCTTTGCAGCTTGCATGAGATGGTAATCCGTGTGCGGTCAGAATTTGATGGAATCTTGCCGCAGTTCGTTGCAATTGATCAAGTCGAACAGCATTCTATTTTCTACTCCCGTTTAACCACAATCTTACCTGATAGAGAGCTATGTTTTGGTCGACGACGGACCACTCTTGCCAAGAAATCGCCTATTAACTCTTGACTCGTACCTATTAGGAAACAGACTCTGACAGGGAATTCCGCGCCTCCGCACGCCGTAAGTCTTGTAGTCGAATTCACCGTTTTAACAGCGAGATAAGGACGAAAAGATTTTAATTGAATTCTGCCCACGCGTAGATTACAAGTTCCTGATATAAGAAGCTTGGAAACGTCCTTCGTTACGGATAAATTATAAGGTGGTAGACGCACCCGTTGAAATATCTGTGGGCAGTTGGGAAAGATTTCCAGCCAAGGTCCAAAGATATTTTTGACGATGACCATTTCTTTCAGGCTTTAGTGTACGATTATTTTTACTACTTACCAATATGTGTGAGATTGTTTTATCCCTATAACTTTCTGTAAAGCGCTTAAAACTATCAAAACTCTTCAAGCATGTTGCAAAATGTACCCTTCTTTACATCCCTCACGTAGTAGCTCAGAGTTATAACTGACATAGAGACTGTAGTATTACGATACGTTGCTTGCAGTACTGAGCCCATCTAAAGGAATATAATATAATTATATATGTCACCGAAAAATAGCAAACTCCGTAAGATTATAAAATAACTTGAGAGATTGAAACTCTCGATAAATTGTCAACTGAACATTTGGAATACTTTTTTACGCATCATAATTTGATAGTCTATAATCTCGCGAAGTCATTCCGAGAAATTGTGGATTATAATAAAAAGGCGACCAATCAGAGCACAAGTCTACAATTGATCTGTTTTCGTGAGATAGTAAACTTGGAAACAAAGCTCTCATTGGTCTTTTCAGAGAAAACAAAGACCAATGAGGGGCCAAGTTTCCAATTTAACTATAAAATAATATAATATAATAAAAAAGCAAGACTAAAAAACTTGACAGTTCAAAACCCATTGGAAGTCCTTTCGAAAATAGCAGTCATAATGAGCTTGTACTTTTACTGTACAAAAAATGCAATTATTCCTACTCATTCAATTCAATAAATTGTGTGAAACAGAATCTTCTTTTATACTAGTATCAAAGCAAAAGTTTTTCATATTTATGACTGCTCCCACCCACTGGAAAATAACTTATTTGAAAGTCAACTAAGGCAGCATTAAACTTTTTACATCCCCCTCTATGTTATTTATTCCTCTGCGCATAGTTGAGTGCCATCCCCCTTACCGCCCCTTATATTACACTGCGCCCGCTAACATACGAGTATAGCTAGAGCTGCGCCCCTATTGAGCAAGATAACCTCGATAGTTTCCTGTGCGCAGGAAACTGCACAGAAGTGAGACGGCTCCCGCGGGCACCGTGTCTTCTAGCCTCGTCAGCTTGGGGAACACACTCAAGATCAGCTTTGGGTGAGTAGAGTATTTAGTTGAGTGTTGAGTCTTAAAAAATTTTTAGAGATTGTTTTGGCGAGTGTAATCTTGTGCTAAGAATAAACTTTTCTGTTGTGTTCATTGTTTTGGTGTGCTCAAAAATTCTTGTTATTACCGGGCTTTTTCATTCATAAAAGAGCAATTATATTGGAATTCATTTTGGCCAAACGAAATAATATTTTAAAAAGCCTTTAATATTGATTTCAGTTATTAAAAAAAAAAAAACAAGGGGTTGCACTCCGGGAGTGCCGGCAGAAGTGAAAACTTGAACATTAACGTTGTGCATTTTTGATATTTTGCAATGGTTAGGGAATAATTTCGCACGAATTGCTTTAATTATCACTATAAAAGTACTATCATATATGTGATAAAATACAATATTCATTTATTGCGCTATCGTACACAAACATGACAATTTATATTACATTAAAAGTTAGGAGGGAAAGTTCTGAAGTGTTACTTCAGAACTTTCCCTCCGTCTTACGAATTTACGATCAAGTCACGTGTCCTGACGCGAGTTTAACATTTTTTACCCATCCCAAAAAGTGCACAACGTCGCTAAAGAAGTTTGCACTTCAAAAATCCTAGATTATAGGATATAACTTTTCCGTTGCTTAGTTATACGTTCTAGAACTACGCAGCCGAAAAATTTACATTTTAATGTAAAAGCTCATTTATTAACATCTCAAAAAACCTATAGTACACCAAGATAATTTCTATGTCTAAATATTACTATACGAACTCGTTGTCTATGTATAGATGCCACTGCTATGTTTTAGTTCACGACAAACATCTTGTTCGATACTAAGCATGTTCTTGTCATTGTCGGGGGAGCCCTTTGTTCCCCTATTATTATTTTCTTTTAGTTTTTTAGCCTTCAATTTTAGCTGTGTAACATCTTCACGTATTTTTTTTAATGCATTTGAATATTTATTTGCGCCAGCACATCAAGCTGCAACAATCTGTCACATTTCTTTGATAGATTTCCAACTATAACTCTAAAACATAAGGTTCAAGGTTGATTGGAATAATTTTATAGTTTCGGGTAGCTTGATGTGCTGGCGTCTGTACTTAAAAATACCAAAGAACGAAGTACAGATTAATTATTATCTGACCATTAGATTCAGTTTAATATCGATTTTTTATTGGAAACTATTAAAAAAGAAACAAGGGTTTAATATGGTCACCTTTTGTATTGAGAATACAAAGTGAAAATGGTTTAATTCCTGTACCAAAATGTAATTTTGTTTCACATCACTTTCTTTCAACTTTACTTGAAGATGCAACCAACCTATTTGTTTATATTTTTTCTAATAAAATAGCTCTGTTATTTTATTAACCGCACCAACACGCAGTACGCTAGCTTGTTTGTTTTCTTAGACGCTATTCGCCAGCCCGACTGTCGTTGCGCAAGGAAAACATGAAACTGGGGAAAGCTATGATCGAGAATTACTTCAGGTAAGAATCTCGACAACCGTTTAAAAAAATAACCCCTTTTGAATACAAGAAATAATTGAAAAATTAAAAAATAATAATGTTTTTGTAAACAATAATGCAGCGCCACTCTTTGTCTGCTGTGAGTATTCGTAAAATTTAATAAAACCATGCCATCCATCTTTTAATTTTCCCATTTAGTATCCAGAAAAAGTTTGATGTCTTCATTGTGTTGAAAAATGTTTTATATTTAGATACCACATTCCACTTTCGTTCGTCTATATGTTTGCATGTCTTAGCTGATTTTTACCGTATTGTCTTGTGAAAAGCATGATCGTTTTAGTTTTTAACCGACTTCAAAAAAAGAAGGAGGTTATATGTTCGACTGTGTATTTTTTTTGTAAATAGAATTTTCTCGTACACGAACACAACATTCGTTCTTGCTTCCAAGTCAGCCTTTTTAAAACAATTGAAGAAGACATCCTACAAATTGTTTCTGTATGGCCAGCTACATAAAATACATCTTTCAGTCCAACGAGTATAGCTGGGAAGAGGTCCAATGAACTCTTACAGAGTGGTTTAAGCAGCCTGAAATCCGCGGCTACTAGTATGGCGAAGAAGTTCGATGAAATGAAAGAAGTTATCTCTGCTAATTCAACGCCTGTGAAGGGCGCGATTGGTAATGCAGTAAACAGTTTTATTGGCGAGGAAGATTCTACTGATGGGTCGTCCGAGATTAATCCTGATGGTGAGTATTTTGTTTTTCATGCCAATTGGCAATGAAATCGTATTTTTCGGAAGGTTACGGAACATTATTTCAAAAATATAATAACGTAAATTTTTAGTCAACCTCATCTTACTTTCATTACTAGACATAAATATTACAGTCATGCAGTTAACATTAAATAAGTTAAAAAAATAAGTTTAACATGTACCTACATAAGTATATCGTATTGTATTTACAGAATGGGTAGGAGGGGTTGGGTTTAGACGCGCGTCGAGTGATGCTGAGCTGGCCTGTTCTATGGAACGTGGCTCCTTGGCCACTCTGGTGTCGCATCTACCCGACAACTTGTACCCAGCTTTGACTGTAAGTAGATTGAATTATTGATTTATTAGCTTGTGCCCGCGACTTCGTACGCGTATATCCCATTTTCCCGGTTTACGTAGGAATTATACATCTCAACCTTCCTCATGAATAACCCCATCCATTGGAGAAAACCGCACAAAATTCCGTTCAGTAGTTTTTGAGTTTATCGCGAACAGACAGACAGAAGCGGCGAGAGACTTTGTTTTATAATAATGTAGTGATTGTATGTGTATTAATTAAATAGAGCTTCTGTAAAGATTTCATCGTGAAATCTTGGGTGAAGTGAACATACAGTGAGCTATCAATCTCCACCTAAGTTCTCTTGCTTCCATGCCAGCGTCAGCAGTGCAACATCACTGCAGACGCTGGCAAGGAAGCAAGAGAACGCTATATATATAGACAGTTGACAGAAATTTATCAAAGAACTGGCTACCTGCCGCGGATCCGCACGGGTGGGTTTAGTACCTCCACCTATTGTAAATTAAAACCAGTGATCGGATAATCGGGCGCTTATATAACTTTCGCATTTATAATATATATAGTACTTGGACAAGTTATATACTGCACCAATGTAACCACCATGTAAATGAATTAGCGAAGAAACGCCATCACTTAAAAGTTTGTCCTTAATTTGCATTGAATCTATACTTTTGATTCACGAAAAAACAGCTAATTTATGTTGAGTCTAATGGGAAATTAATTAGTCTAAAGGAATTAATTTGGAAGTCGTTAGTAGTGATCGTATAACCGGTACTAAAGTCACGTATAACTCGAAACCCACTGTTAGACGAAAAAATTGAACATTCCCTTGCCATTGAACACAGAAAACTTTGTTTATTTGTATATTTTTTCAACAGGAACAATCAACCCCAGAGTCCTCATCGATAGTAGTCCACCTATCGTCGTGCTCACAATGTCACCAGTGCTTTGCGTTCTTGTACGATGAAGACATCATGGCGGGCTGGGCTGCAGACGATTCTAACTTGAACACGCGTTGTATCGCGTGTGGACGACACACTGTGCCGTTGTTGTCTATACAGGTAAACTATGTACCTACTGTTAAAAGATGATTTAAAAAAATGGTCCTAAAAGAAAGCGATCATCGTACGAATACCCGACCGAAGTGATCATTTGTTTCACAAACCCGAATGTATCGTCACACTAACAGAGGGCGCTTCACGGTTTTGTCAATCGCAAATTTGCGCGATTATAGCTTCTATTAGATCGACGGCTTAGTGTCGAAAATCCGTTTAATGTTAAATAAATCAATAGTAGCCTGAGTTCATGTCACTGTTCTCAATAACAAATGCAAAACGAATTTAAATAATGGCGAAATTATTTTATTGTATTGTTTCAGATAATCCGTTCCGACCAAAAAAAAACAGAAACATTCAGCGTGCCTTATTTAAATCCTCTGGTATTGAGGAAAGAATTCGAATCTATATTAGGTACGTATTTCAATTAAGCACTTCATAATGGGAGAAACTTGCTAAAAGAAGGTTCCAGCGGTGATCGCACCGTTGGAGCCTTTATGCTTACTTCTTCGGTTACGATAAAACATTACCCTCCTTTTTGGCTCCACCACAGTCGGATAAAAAGATATCGTTTTTTGTTTCCAGGTAGGGAAGGCGACACATGTTTAGCAGAGTCAGGCTTCGTGGAATCCCATCCGATCGTCTACTGGAACTTGGTGTGGTTCCTAGAGCGAGCCAATATCGAGAACCATCTGCCTGACTTATTGTGTCCGGACTTCGCAACGAAGTACCATAGTACTGATATGCTGCATGATCCGGAGAAAAGTGGTGAGTCGACTGAAGTGATAAGAAATATGCTGATGATGTTCCCTAAATTCTTTTACACCTTTTCAGTTATATAGTAGCAGGAGAATGGAGTGCTAACAGATCGTCAATAAATCAAACCCCCAAAATCCTCCATTAAACATCATGACTTGAGTCATTTCTTAGTTTTTACGGTAAGAGAACATGAATAGAACTGTCTATCCATCCAGCCAAGGTGGAATGACAGTTATCTTCACCTAAGTTTTCACTGTGCGATGTTTACAGAATCGCACAGTTCCGAATCGTTCAGAATGAAGTTCGGTATAGACCAGCAGTTGCTACTAACATCTCCAAGATACATTTTTGAGATCAAACAGTAGATTTTACTGATCACGTATTTGAGAATAGGTCAGCTCGTAGCATAGTCAATTTAGGCAATTCACACCCATGTCACCCCTTTTGCTTACTACTCCATCCCTATTCCCCCTCCAATCGTCCCTTTTTGTGTTTTTCAGAGAGATTAAGAATTTCACTATCTTCTGCGATTCGTATCTTTTTTGACACGTCTATGGAGACCAAGAAATAAAGAATTTCAAGAATCGATCGAATGAATTTTTTACTGTTGCACAATGTTAGTATTCCACGGAACCACGGGTGACCCATATAGTATTGTAGTCGAAATAGTTATTCAGAATTCTAAATAATTTAATAAAGTAGGTAGTTTAGTTTCTCGTTATTTTATAAATTAAGCGTAAGTAGCTGATTAGCTTGGGCACACCACAATTGTGGCGATAAGGTGTGGTTGGAGACGCGCCACGGCCGAGCACGAAGCCGCCTCACGCACAGCCTCACCTCGCGCCCCAGCCGCCGCGACAGCACCGTAGGCGCCGTCCGCTCAGCACCAGGCCCGGCTCGACGGCGCGTTGTGTTCTACGCGCGCTTCAAAGACATAACAGCATAGTAGACGAGGCTCGCTAGGGCCAGTGCCTGCCAGGGTTATGGAATTGTTCGAAAGAGCTATCGTAGCCCTGGAACGCAAAGATAAGATGCATGAAAGTACATGACGGGATAATGATGGTGATGGACTAACAGAAATCTGTAAACACAGGTGGTTGCCGAGTAATATGCACATGGGAGTATTCGCGAGGCGGCACCGCGACTGTTGAAGCTGGCGAGGCGGGCGCTGCACTGCACCACGCGTGGCGCTCCAAGCGCAGACATCACCAGCGATCCCGAGCGCTGCAGGCGCTGCTGCTCACTGAGGACGACGCGCACGCGGGCCACACGTAAGTATAGAGCCTTCGAGGATAATCGGCTATCTTCGGAAATACGAACGCCCGATGATGAGAACTATTAAAGAGCTGATAGCCTATGCTGGCAAAACATAGCGATGTTACTGAAGTTAGTACTACATATGTCCGTCGTACGCGTCATGTATATAGTGTGATATGTAGTACTAACTTTTCCAATCAAACCAGATGTAGCTGAATACCAGAATATTACATAAAATGCATGCCTACATATATGTGACCTTCATGGCCCAGTTACAGTACTACAAAAATGTTTCATTGTTTTTATTTTAGGCATTTTACTAGATAACATGATACCGCTTCTCAGACTTTTGAATGTCTGTCAATAATCTTAGAATGTTTAATTGATCAAAAAATAAATGAGTCCAATTATTGTTTAATTTGCAGTGTGGCACTGGCGGTCCTCAACGGGTTGCTAAGCAACGACCTGTCAGACTCTCTACGTAAGCTAGCCGCGTGGAGAGAGAACACGTCCAGCAACAAACGATACCATTCCTTCTACAGGTATGTAAATGCTCTGAAATTTGCTGGTTATTTTCAGCCTGCATAGTCCTATTTTTAGACAAAGACTTGACTTCTACCTGTTTCGGCTCAGGGCAAGTGTAACCCATAGGTTATGGATTTAGCCTAGCTCATCTCGCCATCTTCTGTGTGGTCTGCCGCGACGTGTCGGGCCTCTACATGCTGGTTCTTTAGCGGTAGACGTATACAGCATAGTCCCACTTCAATTTGAAGTTTTTTGTGCAATGTCTGTTCTTAAGAACGCAGTGTGATGTTGCGAATAATATGGTAAACCTTGAGCTTAAGACTAAGGGATATTTGTCAACAGCCGTCTCTGCTCCTGCACATAAATGTTATTCCTTTGACACTGTCTAAAAAAGAGCTTTACTGGACACTTCAAATATTAAAACAAGGTCATCCTCCACAGAGACATACTATTCCTCGCGATGGCAGCCCTGGGCGAGCACAACATCGACCTCATGGCGCTTCAACGCGAGTACACGCGCGCGCTGGAGCGCCTCGGCGGCGAGGCGCGGCCGCAGGACCTGCCCCCCTCCGCCACCGCCGTGTGCTGCCGACACTACTTCAAGCGACTGCGACTCATCGTCGACGAGTAAACTTGTCTACTACATCGGGATTTAGTAAGAGTGACAGAGATAGCGCTATACAAAGCCGCTTTTTTAAAACTCGATGTGAAGAGCGTACGGACGCTTTCGATTGCAAGGTGCCTGCATTAAGAGTATTCCGGACGAATACAATTTATCTTATAAAATGGAGTACCTGATTAATGCAGGCGCTTTGTACTACCATACATGGCCAGTATTTTATTATTTTGGAACGAATAGTTACTTAAAACAGACGAGACGCATGCTAATCAATCAAGAAAGTTCAATTTGATCACTGTGTATAGCATGTCAATTGTCGCCTTGTGATATTGATACGAACTTCATCCTCGTCACGCTGGTCTTGTATGGAGTTTGACAAAGCGATAAGAATCATTATCGCGCAGCAATATTCGTGTAATTTGGAAGCGTATGACGCAGGGCTGCACTAAATGCACCATTTTTATTCATTCATGTAAACGTAAACTCCAGCTTGCAATGCTTTTATTTACGACGGGGCTACTCGAGTAAGAGTTCCGAATCCCTTGTATGTTTATTTATTTACATACATTATATTATTATTTATATTTAAAACAGTATGAAACTTATATGTATAATGAGAAGAAATGTATTGCTGAAAGAGTTATTATTTTTTGTAGTTTAGTTTTGAGCGTTTCGTTCTGTATACAACACTAGTAGGGAGTACCGTCCATTTTATTTTAGAACGATATAGTTTATCGAAGCATTACATTGTATGACGACGAGAAAACCGGAACTTGACGAACTTCTCAAGCCCGTCCAAACGGGATCAAGGTACGCTTGATTCAGCATTAAAACTATTATTATAAATGATGAATCTTTATGTAGAATCGTTAACCGTAAGGCCAGGACTGTAAGTTAGGTGGAATCGTGTGGATATTGTGGCCTAAGTCTCATGAAGATTGCCCCAAAGTATATTTCGAAGTATCATTCACTCATAAGCAATCGTATGTAATAAATTCACGTTTCGGCGTTTCGTTAGTCTAGATCGTGGGTGCTAAGTTTATTAATCGGGACGGTGACCATAATGACGTATGTACATAGGGTTGTTGTATAGAGTAGGTGTAAGGGCACGGCGCGCGGTGTGCTGCGCTTCATGTGTGACGCCGGTGCAGCGACGCGCTTCGGTTGACTTCGTAAACGAATTGTATGAAGAGTTTGTGTGAGTGTTAACATAGTCACATTATTTATGTCCCAAGCACCCTGTGTGATTAACATAACACCATACTAGTTTGTAATCTATAGGAATTGTGTAGCAACAAGATTTTGTATACATAGCTACTTTTGTGATATCAGATAACATTATTTCAGCAGAGACACTAAATAATGTGACTGCCAAAATTCAAAAGTATTCATGAAAGTGTCAATATAGTTAGTTGGTATATGATGAAATCATATTCATTTATTTGTATTACTTACCATACAATATTATCAGATCTTTATTATGACTGCAATCTGTTCTGATTAGCATTGTATGCCTTTAGTGAAGAGTAGCACGGCTCGACATAAGACCATTTTATATTGTTACTTTACTGTATTAAAAGTACCAATCTATTGTTTTATTGTAACACAAAGAAGGATTTGAATGTAATATGTACAGTCAGAGAAATAAATTGTTAGTGATGTCAGTGCAGTTTCAGTTTACTGGGTATTGCTGTCAAAAGCTGTAATCAATTAATTTCCCTGACTTTAAATAAACATAAACGGTTTACTTTACTAAGCAGTTAATCTATACTGCAACTCACAAATACTCAGGATACTAACAAAGTACTTTATATTATTTGTGTTTTCAAAATAATATGCAACATTAACATATTTATTGAAACTAACATTAGCTTCTAGAAAACAAAAGAAAGTCATGAAACTAATTTTCGATCAAATTCTAGTTATTCTTATTTATTCTTTCTGAATCTACAATTCTATTAAATGTATATCTTCAACCTTGGCTTATTAATTTTCTGTATCTATTTTTATAATGATAAAACATGTATATTTATTTCATAAACACCTTTGAATTGAATGTACACTTTGTGATCATGTACAAGCCATATTGTTAGTTCCATAAAAATTGTACAATGAAGCCACATAGGTATTTGAAGTTGTAAAATATTCATCTTAAGAAAAATTGAAATTTAATTATGTATATTAATCAAAGCAACAGTCATAAAAGACATGCAATTAACTTGCAGGAGTTTTTTTGTTATTAAATAAAGATTATTTTATTTTGACAAGTGTAATAAAATGCATATAATTTTTATAAAAAAATATATAAGGCTTCGATACCAATTGTTTTATTTATCATCTACATAATTATATATACAATATTTTATTGTGACATACCTAAAACTCTATACAAGAATTTGCCATCATGATCATAGTAGCAATCATTGACTTTGTATGTAGCACCTTTCTTATATGCATTCTTTGGAATTCTTATCCTCTCTGGATAGTTCATTATTTCATTAGGATCATCACTTTTATTCTTATATTCTACAACACCTTTTTCCTTATGACTTTCATGGAACAACTCCATTTCTGCCTGTACGCGTTCGGTAATTGATTGGGTTGGAGCTTTTGTAGAATTTATAATAATTCTGTCATTCATGTCTACATTGCGACCTTTTTCTAAACGGTTTTTTATTTTCGAAGTAAGTTCATCTAAAGTCATTAGTTTTGGGTCTTCTTTTTCTCTAAACTGTTTATCCTGTGGTTTTGAAGAGTGGGGACTTGGTAGAGCAAGCTTCATGCTCTGTTTATTTTCTGTAGTGTTACTTGTGTTCACTTTAGCGGCACACTTCCTTACAATTTGCTCAAATTCTCCTAGATCTTCTTTTTCAGGTGTGATGTCAATTTTGATTGATTTTTGACTCAATGGCGGAATGGTTCTGTTAGAGAATTTGAGGAAATGATTTCTGAGTTCTGGTGGTATGTCTAGTGATCCCTCTTTCAGCTCCTTCCAGTTTCGCATGACTGAGGCGTCATGACGCGCGATGCGTTGTTCTGTAGCAGGCTTCCATGGGTATTTGAGGAGTTTCTGCAAAACAAATTTTTAAATTAACCCTAATAACCTTGATGGATGAAAGTGCCAAGTATGAATGTGGACAGCTGTTACAATAGAAGAACATAGAAATTAACATTGGATAAGATCATAGCAATTGTAAGAGGCGTTCATGTTTAGAAGTTAAAGCAATGCCGCATGGCCTATACTACTTTTTATTTTCAACTTGTTTTGCCCCACAGCCGGGCAAAGGCCTTCCTACCATTTCTGCGCTAGCAACAAATTAATAAAAATTAAGAAGAATAGTTGACAGTATCACTATAGTAGGCGCCAGATAATCGTGGAATAACGGTCATTGACCCACCTACAATTATTGACATTTTTAATTTGAAAAACGGAATTAATGACACAAAGCTGTCCCGAATCATCATCTCTCGTGATCCTTAACATTGTCTAATAATGAAAAACGATTCATATTTAATTGTTCAGGTACCTATGAACAGTTATTAGGGAAAGGTCAATATACTTTATTCCACATTTATCTGGCGCCTACTATAATATATACCAACCTTAACCACAGGCACTGTAATAGGAAAGCTCTCTGCTATCTTCTCTGGAGTCCACTCATCAGGTTCGCTGTCAACCAAGTGTCGGATCTGTTCCTTTTCGCTCCAGGTCAAAAGGTTTGGCATGTTCTCTTTGAAGTACTTCTCCTTTACGATGCGGTGGCGCAGTTCGTATTTACCAATCAATGTTTCGTTTTGATGTTCATTGTAGGCTTCTCCAACCTGTGAAATTACAATTAGACAAGTTTTAAGATTTTTTTAAATTTCCTCTTGAAAAAAGAGATATCTTGTTTGAATTTTAATAGAGGGCCTCACTTATGCAATCCCTGGCCAAAAAGAAAGATTAGCTTTGGGACATTTGCCAATTGCCGGGGGAAGTTATAATTGTGGACAGAAAGGAACCTAATCCTATATTTATTAAGACCTTAAATGTACCATGTTTTTATACAAATAAAATATTCTATTCTTATTCTTAATTCAAACTACTTGCTATGGTACTCACATTGTAAAAGTCACTTTCAGACTGTTCGACGAACTCTTCAAGATTTTCTTCTTTTACACGTAAACCGTCAGCTTCAAAAGCTTTAAGTTGATTATCTAGACCAGGATTAGGGTTTCTTGTGTCTAACCTCCGACTTCTTAGGTTACGAATGATAACCTTATCACAGGTGCGGTATAGCTGCCTCAAATGTATACCGAACATATTTGTATTGTTGTAACAGGTGAAAAAACATAGAATTGAGATAAACTTAGATGGAAAAGCACAAATAAAACAATGTTTATATCCAGAAATTGGTCACTTGCTTGTTGCTCGACTGACCAGTCTGACATTTAATTTTGACAGTTTTTAACTCAGTCTGACAAGCAGTGACGACAGGTGCAGTTTGACATTGACAGCAAACGTCGCAATTTCTAATTTTTTCAAACATCGCATATAGCCTGTTCTAAATACACCATAGAGTATAGTAATATAGATTGGGAAAAAAAAATACACACAGGTGCACTCAATCTCTTCCGAAGTAGTTATAGCTGGCAAAGCCTCCGATAATTTTACATACCTAATGTTCATGCAGGCAGACAACGTGTCAGGTGCCAGCCGTGCTGTTTTGTATGAATCTGATTTGAAACAACAGTTAGGTACAGACAACAGCACGTCAAGCAACAACAATCTGTCGAAATTCTTTAAAAGATTTTCAACTTTATCGCTATTGTTTTAGGTTCAAGGTTGATTAGGAAAATTTGATAGTTTCGGGTAGCTTGATGTGCTGGCCACAACATCATCAAAAAGACTCAAACTAAAAAAGAAGATTACGCAAGAGAAGTGATTACTACGCAAAATGTCTTCCGCGATGATTTATTTTTGTAGGAAAGTTTTTACTATAAGTAGCTACATTTCGATATCATTTTACGTCATGATGGAGAAACTCTTTTATCAGGAGAACCAAGTTTATCGACAAAGCCGAACGTTTATCTATCTAAGTAGACAGACTTGTTTCTGTCGTAGGTATACATACATAGCTTCATTATTTTATTACTTGTGCGTGATTGTGTCTACTTAACCTACTTAACAAGTGCTTTTTAGGGTTGCTTGCCCGAAGAGTTGAGCTGTCCATCCTGTAGTGTGTAGCTGTGTGTCTGTATGTCAGCGGGCTGTATCTCATGAACCGTAATAGGTAGTAGGTTGAAAATTATACAGTGTGTATTTCTATTGCCGCTATAAAACAAATAATAAAAATTAAAACTTAACCTTAGGATAAACGTGATTTTTTTGTTCTTATGGTACGGGACCCTTCGTGTGCGAGTCCGACTAGCACTTGGCCTGTTTTTAATGGGAACATAAACCTTGCAGTGTTTCGCGAAGGGCAAAATATTCGTGATACCTGTTTCTGCATGTTAGGGCTGGTTCCTATTGGTTGTTCGAGGCATTAAAGCCGTACGTTCGCTTGTGCAACGTTGCCTGCCACGGTCAAGGATAGGCTCAAGAGCCAAGTAACCACGTTCGACAAATATTACCGAGATATTGATACAGATAATCGTATTTTGTAATCCGTGTTGGCGCACTACGATGTGCGAGCTGATGAAAGTATAATTTTAAATAATTTAATATAACAACAAAAAAATTGGGCTTATTTTTGAGCCGTTTGGGGTTGAAACATTAGGCCCATGGGGTCCGAGTGCTCATCGAGTCTTTCGGGACATCAGCAAACTGATTGCCCTTTTTTTTTTGATGTCGGGGGGAAATCCTCATGGAAATCCTCCACCCTGGGGCGGGTGGAAGGGTCTGTCAGACTCTTACTGACTAAAACCACCCCGGTGGTCCATCTCCCACCTACGCCGGGGATCGCGGGAACGTATGCGACTACCGCAATCCCCGGCTGGTGCCGGCCCGCCTCTGCGGGCCACCTCGCGTCGGCGAGGGGAGTGAGGTGTTTAACTCCCCTCGCTACGTCAAAGAGGGGCGCACGGGAACACCACGCGCCGCCACCTCGGGTCCGGATGAATGGGGGGCGTCGGACATCCCCAAGTCCAACGTCCCTGGACCCAGTTAGGGGGGCCGGAAGAGGGCAGCGTATGCCCTCCTCCGACGCCCGGGAGAGCGGTCGTGATCTCCCTCAAAACCTGATTGCCCTGACCCAAATATACAGCGATGTAAGGAATTTTTTGATGCCAAAGATTTATTTTGGTTTTTACGCGTTTAAGTAATTTCGCGAATTTATTAGTCTACTTGTTTAATAATATTTATTAGTTAGGTACTTTAAGTTACCTGTACATAATAAATAAGTTACAAACAGAATTAAATAATTTAATTATGTGAGAACCTAAAATATATTATAATCTTTTAGTTTTATCTTTAGGTAGGTACCTATATTTTAAGATGTTGAATCAATGAATAATATGCTTGCTTAGTGGTGCAATGGCCGCAAGTCAGGATTTGATTCCCGGATCGGGAAAATGTTATTGGGTTTTTCCATTTGGATTTATCGTGTAAGTAGCCCGGAGATTGTGTTTGTATCAAACATTACTGGTGCCTCTGCCTCACCCTTTAGGGACACAGGCGTTATATTAAATATTATGAAATTAAATGAAATTTTTTATTGCCAGATTAACATCCAAATAGCACACATAAATAATTAAAAAAATATGTTAGGTAGGTAGGTACCTACTTGTTTCGAGATTCTACACAGAATTTCAAATTCAGAATCTGCTAAACATGTTAAAAATGTTTTATAAAATGCCTACATCTAAGGAGTGGAATTCCCTGCCAGAGTCTGTGTGTCTGATAGCTACAACTTGGGAGTCTCTTAAGGTCAAGAGTGAATAGGTTACTTCTAGGCAAGCTTGCTTCATCTTCGACCACATCATCGCTTACCATCAGGTGAGATAGTGGTCAAACGTGTGCCTAGATATCAATAGTAAAATAAAAGCTTTAGGTAATTCGTATCAATTACTTAGCTCACATAGAAAGGTCCGTTACATTCACGGCAAGCATTCGTCCTACATAGTTCTCCAAGTCTGCATTCACACAGAATCAGGTTTTTTGTGCACCAGCCGGTTGCCATTGCACGCTACGTTTCTGTTTACTCTTGCATTTTATGGTAGGTGTTAGTAACTCTTATTGTGCCGGTTTTTATATGTGATTAGACTGTAACTTTTTTAGAAAGGTAGGTACCTAATTGATTTTGAAAACGTATCGTGTGCAAAATGTTATGCTTCATGAAACAATTTTGTTATTGTTAGATATTATTATAACCGGCTTAGACCACGAAAATTAACCCAAGGGAACGAAAGGTGTGTGACTAATAAGCAGTGGCGTAGCTAGTCTCAAAGACACAAGAAACATTTTTGATGGCCCCATTTTTAGGGGTATTTTTATTTTAAACAAAATAGGCTACTAGCTTAGAACTGTCTTGGCAGGCCAAAATGGCAATTAGCGGGACGTCGCGTCGCGTCGGTGCTCTTGTAGCCCGGGGAGTATCTTTGGTACCTACGGCTGATACAGCGCAGCGGTAGCTACGCCCCTGCTTTTAACCTTGGAGAAAATATCTAGGTACTGAATAGCATGTCCGGGAGGATTCATTCTTTCGCGTTAGGTGTGTGCTAACATCCAGATTATATTATTTTGTTTATATTGGCTTTTCTTGGGATTTTCTCTTTGACTATAAAGGAAAGCGTTACCTGTCTACCTCTATAGATACATGTTAAGTACCTGCCTATGTGGACAATGGTAAATGAGACACAAAGGTAACTGGCTAAGTAGGTACCTATAGTTCCGATTGCGATGACGCATTGACGACAATAGGACAGTTGGTTACCATATACCTACCTAAAACGTAAATATGCATGACAAAAAAATGTCATCTAATCAGTAGATAGGTACTAGGTACTACTTACTAAAAAAACGCAAAATCTGAAAAGGGGTCATTGAACTCAATAATATGAACCAGTATTACCTACCTACTATATGGGACTAACCCTGAAATAATGTAAAAAAAATCAACTGATGATTTTTTTTCAAGCATGAAGATTTATCTGGCTACTGTGCCTACCTAATATTTCTCAACTGCCTTACAGGAAGGATGCTTACCATCAAGAAAAATACCTTACAAGTATTAATATAATGTAGTATGTAAGTATCATTTAAATAGCAATAATAATACATTAAATCATTACAAAACCCAAACAGAGACGGACGCGGTACAATCAGCGAGCGAAGTCGATGTGTCCAGCTTGTGTCTCCTCCTGCCAGAGTTGTTGAGAAAACGCTATCGTCAGCCACTTCAGTTGGCCGCGACTGTCCGCCGCATATACGCGTTCTTGTTACTGTTACTACACTCCAGTTGAACTTTCGATTTTCGAACACTTTCGAAAGAATAAAAAGTATTTATTGATATTTTTTCTGGTTTGGTTTTGGCTGATCTTTTTTTATAGTAAGTATTTTTTTTAATTTTTTGTTTTAAATCCCTTTTATTAACCGACTTAGAAAAGGGAGATGATTCTCAATTTGTCTGAATATTTTTTTTGCATGTTTCTTCAGCGATATTTTTGCCAATTGCCAACCGATTCTTTTTTTTACCTAAGTATGAAAAATACCTTTGTACTTACCTAATTTTCTGTCGTGTGTATTTTTGTGTTGTGTTAAATGTGTGTACATAAACTGTTAAATAAATAAATATTTGGATATATTTATTTAAAAATATATCGATTTTTGTACACATAGTTCCTAACCGTAGACTTTATCGGTGCGATAAGCTAAGCATTATTTTATTTATCTTAAACTTATGATACGAAACGATAGTTTTTTTTATCAGCTGCGGGAAAAAAAAATTAATATCAGGCACATAGGTACAGTTATAATTTTTTATTGTTATCTGTCAATTTTATTGTAAAATTATTAAGTACCTTACGTAGAAATGTGTGAAAGTGAAATTCAAAGGTAATCAACCTAATTACTATAAAATCTATGTCCAACTTCATCCAATCATCAATGTCGATTTGGAAATCAGTTTTATGCTACGGCACCTTCGCTTCAGAATATTTGATAAACGTGTTTCGTTATTGAATAGTTAGAAAGTACTTACATATTTTGGTTTTTAAGCATTCAGATTTCTTAATATGTAACATGTCTCAAGGTTCGTTGGCCAGTGTTGGACGTTTATGGATATCTAGATACCTACTGGGTATACATACCTACACGTGCTTGTTACTGTATTCCGATTTGGTAGGAGCCCTTAGTTTCTAAATCTCGAACGAAGCCCTTAATTTTATTTGCTCTATACCTTCTTTTTTTTTGGCGATGGGAAATCATCGAATGACTTCTCTGGATGGAGTGCAAGGGCGTGTCAGACTCTTACTGACTAAAACCCATCCGAGGTACATATACCTACCTACATTGAAAATCTACCCATAGAAATATATGCGGCCTTCGCAATCGATTTCTTGGCAGAATACTGCATTTTGTGTGAGGATAACGCAAATGGGATTCCAAAACATCACAATATTTATCGACAAAAATCCAAACAAAGATCACATTAATGCCAACAACAGAATAGTAAATTTTACGATTTGTAAATATTGAAAGTGTAAGGTAAAAACATGCGCTCAAAAACAAAAGCGTCAAAGAGCCAAAAGATAACAATAGTAGGTTCCTACTAACCAAGATCTGCGTGCTAGTATACAATTAAAAATTTATTATAATAAGCGAAATACCGTTATAGTAATACTTTCTATGCCTACCTAAGTATAGAGCGGTGATTGCCCTGAGAAGGTACCTATAATCGGGCATAAATTATGTCTATTAGTGCAAAGCCGAGGCATGTAGCTAGTGATTTTTTTTTTCATAAAAATGTAGCTGCAGGGCAAAGGCCTCACTTCCCTCCCTCCACTTTCTCAGGTAATATTACAAATGTCAACGTCTGGAGATGTATTAATCAATCATGTCTTAACAGCTGGAAGGATTAAGAGGGAATTTGGCATAGATACTGGCAGACCAAAACTAGAATTAGGTCATAAGATACTTTTTAATTCCGGTAGTACCTACATACCTTACATTAGTGGGTGGTGAAATAGTTCATGACATTCACTCGGGCAAAGGCAAACGCTTGTAGTGCCTTATTCAGAATTAAAAGATGCAAAAGGTACAAAATGAAAATGAACGAGGAATTAATGATGCTATGCTAGGAGTGCGTCCTTAATTAAATACAAACGGGAATTATTTAATGAAAATTAATTCCATGACCTTTAGGTAGGTCAGTGATAAATATGAAATGATAAATATTTAGGCAGGTTAGTTTTTTAGAACTTATAGAAAGAATTAAGTAGGTCATTCTTTAAACGCTAATTAATATTAGATTCGTTTCGTATGTCTCTCGAAGATGGTTATCATTTATGTGCACCAGCCACGAGGATGTTGTTGTCCAGTCACACTTTTAGGGCTGAAAAAATTGTTTATACATTACTAGATTCTGACAGAGGATTGAGAACCCAAGGGAACATACTCTCGGAAACAAAGTATTCTTCATGACATGATCTACCCGTGTTCCAAGTTTCATCAAAATTCGTTTGGCCGTTAAGACGTGAAGAGGTAGCAAACAGACAGACCGAGTAATTTCGCATTTTTATTATTAGTGTGGAAGTATGGATTTTTAGAGCCTTGGCAAGGACTCCTTTCACTCACCATATATTTCACCCTTACATATATGCGAGAGTGCTGTCAGATACTCTGCTGTCATCTTGTGTTGTCCAAGTAGAAATCAAATTAGACATCAAACTTCACCCAAGTGAGTTCGTGTGATTCTCAATTACCTATTATAAATTGTTATCATTTATCTAATTTTGCCACACAATTCATTCAAGTTTATGGCAGACGTGGCCAACCCAGTCTCAAGGTATTGCTAGTCTATGATACTGCGCTTCATCACATTTATCAAGAGTCATAACAACCTCAAGATATTCCGCCGATTCGTTAGCTTGGCCTTGAAGTGTATGAAACCGAGAATCGGACAGAATATTAAAATGTATTTTATATGCTTGTCATGTAATTATGTGTGTATGCATAAGTGACTATTTAGTTACGTTTAACCGTGGATTTGTAGAGATAATCAACCGCGTCTTAATATTGGATAAACCAATTAATAAAAGGTTTGGAAGATTTTGGTGGCAATTAGATAATTTTGGAAACATTCCTCGATTAAAAAGTTAATTAACACAGAACTGGTGTTCATTAATAATTACATATTCTCTTCTTTTTTGTATACCAGAATGTTTGACTATAAATAATAAATACTTTTTTTAAGTTAACATGATGCTACCTGCATGTTGTATGAACCAGCTAGTATGAGCGTTATTCGAGCGTAGTCACAATGCTACGCTGTTACGATTCGTACTAACCGAGATAGTATTTAGTTTTTACCCGGACGTAGTCTAATGCAACGCTCTGCTACGAGTGGTAGTAACCCGGATTCCCCGAGCGTAGCCACAATGCTACGCTAATACGAGTCGTGGTAACCTATAGTAGGCGCCAGATAATCGTGGAATAACGGTCATTGACCCACCTACAATTATTGACATTTTTAATTTGAAAAACGGAATTAATGACACAAAGCTGTCCCGAATCATCATCTCTCGTGATCCTTAACATTGTCTAATAATGAAAAACGATTCATATTTAATTGTTCAGGTACCTATGAACAGTTATTAGGGAAAGGTCAATATACTTTATTCCACATTTATCTGGCGCCTACTATAGATTCCCCGAGCGTAGCCACAATGCTACGCTGCTACGAGTCGTAGTAGCCCGGATTCCCCGAGTGTAACCACAATGCTACGCTGCTACAAGTCGTAGGTAGTAGCCCGGAATAGCCGAGCGTAGCCACAATGCTACGCTGCTACGAGTCATAGTAGCCCGGATTCCCCGAGCGTAACCAAAATGCTACGCTGCTAAAAGTCGTAGGTAGTAGCCCGGAATAGCCGAGCGTAGCCACAATGCTACGCTGCTACGAGTTGTAGTAGCCCGGATTCCCCGACCGTAGCCACAATGCTACGCTGATACAAGTCGTAAGTAGTAACCCGGATTCCCCGAGGGTACAAAAAAATACTCTAGGAGTGTAGGAGGATTTAGTGCGTGGTGATCCCGCCAACTGGGTTAACGCAGGGATTGATTTGATTAGATATTTTTTTGCAAATTGACTATACATTACCTCAATGTCACAAATCTTGTCTGAAACTTAACATTAAAGCGTGATTAAATCAATTAAGTAATAAAAGTTCATGAATACTTCAATAGCACTTAATTCACTGGCAACTTAAATATTTTTTTTAATACCAGTTTCCCTTAAGTGCTCTTACGTTTTGAATTGCAGTTGTTTATATCATCATGGTTAGTGATCCTAGTAAGTAGGGTTTAATGATTTTTAGTATGTTCTTGTTCATAAAGGAGATGATCTAGTCCATAGTTTTCACATTAAACTGGAGCTCTAATAAAATCTTTTCTTGAGATGATGTGCAATAACTAAACTATATTTTGTGTAACAAGCGATAGCACGTTTCGACAGAGGTAGCAAATTCAAGTATGAGCTATCTATACTTAAATTTGCTACCTCTGTTGGAACGTGCCATCGCTCCTACCGAGTTATCAGATAAGATGATAACTCGCATCAGTTGATTTTTGAAAATTATTTGGAAGGCACGCGTTTCACCACATTCTCACCTGATGGAAAGCGGTGATGTGGTGGACGATGGAGCACGCTTGCCTAGAAGTAACCTGTTCACTCTTGACTTAAAGACCCCAGGTTGTAGTTGTCAGGAAACACTGACTCCGGCAGGGAATTCCACTCCTTAGCTGTAAGCACAATGAAAGTATTGGATAGTCTGGAAGCTGATAATTCATATTAGTTATATGTATGTATTTAGATATCGAGGACATAGCATAATACATAGCATGCCTGGGCTCTTGCTATGCTATAGCTATAGAAATATCCTTTCGCAGCCGAATATCGCAATAGGCTCTATCGCCTATATCCACCACACTAACCAGTTTTTCTCCTTTTGACTTGCTTCCTTCCAAAACTATGTGTAAACGGAAATAGGCTTGCCACAGTCTTGGATATATAGTTTTAAAGGCTTGTCACCGGTTTAGATAAGTAGTTACCGCAACACTCACGATAGGTTGCTGGAACGAAAATGATCTTGTCTGCAGTAAAATTCCAATTTGGCCAAGTCCGTTTCTTAATGGGATCCTGGCAGGCTTGCGGAATTTTTTCGAAAGAGTCACCGCGGCCCTGGAACACGGGTGGGTTTTAGTCAGTAAGATTCTGACATTCCCCTCCGCTCCGCTCAGAGCAGAAGGAGTCATTCGATGATTTCCAATCCTTAAAAAAAAACATCGGCCAAGACATATGACGATGCGCCACCGGTACAGGGTGGACAAACGCAACACATTTAGGGAAAACCTTCATTGTGAGTAGGCAGGTACAGCCAAGGAGTGCAATTCCCTGCCGGAGTCTGTGTTTCCTGATAGATACAACCCGAGGGTGTTTAACGACCGGTTTCAATAACGTATCTACCGTTAACCAATTGTCAAATTAGCTACTAACAGTAGCTGAAACGTCATGGTTGAAAGGATACATGAGGTTTCAGCTACTGTTGGTAGCTAATTTGCCAGTTATTTAAAGGTAGATACGTTATTGAGACCGGCTGTTAGTCATGACTTTATGAGTCAATAAGTTACTTCGAGGCAAGCGAGTTCCATCGTCTACCAAATCACATCATAACTTTCCATTAGGTGGAGAGTGACCAAGCGCGGGCCTATAAAAAAAAATCGCAGGTCGTCAGTGTTGATAGTAAAATATTGTTTAAAAGACCGGGAGTTAGTACCTATGCTATTACACATTCTATCAAGCGTGTAATAACGGAATAATGCTTTTTAGGTATATGTGAGTATAAGATAGCGACTAAATGGCTATACTTAGACGAAATTACTGTACTTATACTGATGTAATCTCGTATGTGTTACATACATACATATACTTACCTACTTACTATACTTATATACTAAACATGGTGTTGTGATGTCTATTTGTAACTTTCATTTTGTTTGAAAATTACTCATTATATGAGTCTGGTATAGTAAGTACGTAGAGTAGATATTTAACTGCAGCGTTTATTGCGAAGGTTTTTCTCAATTTTCTCTATTTTATTTTTTATTTAATATGGGTTTGCTCTTGACTGTAGTCTAGGTCATAGATGACAGAGACTAAGTCGACGATGGAGCGAGCTTACCCAGAAGAAGCCTGTTCACCCTAATTTTGAAAGGATTAGGGTTCTTTATTTGGTAAAAGAACAGTTTATTCACGATGAACTTTTTATGACCTTTTTTATGGTTTTCAGTTATTTCAATGACACCATATATTAAGACTCTCGGTAGTGGCGCTTGCGACCGCGAGACCAACGGAGCAGTTACCGAGCCGAGCCGAGTTAGCGAGTCCTGGTTTCGATTCCCAGGTCGGGCAAATAGTGTCATTGGATTTTTCCAATAGGATTTTTTCTGTGACAGCCCGGAGTCTGGAAGTTGGTGGTGTGACACCCTCGTGCCTCGGAACGCACGTTAAGCCGTTGGTTCTACGCCAGATCTCTCTCCGGTCGTGTCGGGTTGCCGTCCCATCGGAATATGAGAGTAATGGAAGAGACAGTACACCTGTGTTTGCGCACACACTTGCGCACTATAAAATGTCCAGCGCCGATGGCTAGTCTCGGTTGAGATTGGCCGCCATGGCTGAAATCGGTCAGGAGGACTATATATTAAGACTACTGCAAACAAAAAGCATGAGTTGACGGATCTCTCTTCCAAATTATAGGTACCTATTGTTCTTTAACCAAGTAATAACTCCATGTATGGCTGCCGTAATAAGTGCAAAATCAACTTCAAACAAAAATTGTGTTGTACTCATGTAATTAATTATGGTTACATACAAGCTAGACCTTTTATCTAAAAAGTATTTTTCCGTCATTTAAGATATTGAATTTAAATTTGAATTTGATCATTACGCACAATTGACCTATCTGATTTCCGCTACCTATGTTTGCTTCTTTATGCGAAACCGCCAAAAATAGCCAAACTTAAGGGTCAGAAGGCAGGGCACATTAGGTATCTACTCGAAGAACAGATTGTAGTTGGCGGTCGAAAGATTCTGGAGTGAAATTGCGTACCAAAAGACACAGCGTTGGAAGGCCTCTAACAAGGTGGCCTGATGAACTGGACTGACCAGGTGAAGGTCGTGGGAATCCGCTGGATTCGAGACGCACAGGACCGGTCGTCTTAGCAACGCTTGGGGAAGGCCTATGTCCAGCAGAGGACGTCATCCGACTAACATCATAAAAGCTACATAACGACGTTTCGTTGGCTTTCTATAACCAGTTAGGATGTAGAGTTTCCTCCAAATTGTACCTCAAACAAATTTTAGAATATTCAAGACGTTTAAATTTCCGTCTCAACAAATATTTCTGTCCCTTTAGTACGATGACGATGGCAGAGGTCAACTAGAGTCAAAATTTTAGTTACCTATAAGGGATTTCCGTAATTTATCTTCAAGTGGCTCAAACATACATTGGAAGCATCCTAAAATTTTATCTCCACGGAAATCATATAGTCATTTGTCAATATTTATTTAACAAAGCTAGATGTCACGATTTTTTAAATCATATTTTCGTAAACATGTAAACATGACAATTTATGACTTAGACAAATAATTGCACACTAAAAAAATCTTAGATTCCTTGATGACTCGTTAGGTACATGGAATACATTATGTACGAGTAATCAATCTTATTATATTTATTATCTTTATGTAATAGAGGAAAATAATAAATTAGTTTTATTGTTCTTGGGACGTGACTAAAACAATGCTCTTGTGTAAAAAGTTATCGCTTAAAGAAAGGCATGGAAAGCAATTAATGATTCATGTACCTAGGCGCCTTGTTTTCTTACAAACCTAATGAACAAAGAAATCTAAGAAATAATTTGCCGTTCAGGTCATATATCACACTCATATTATAAAGGCGAAAGTTTGTGAGTGTGTGTGTGTATGTTTGTTACTTCTTCACGTGCAAACGGCTTGACCAATTTTGATAAAACTTGGTATGCAGGAAGCTGACACTCTGGATTAACACATAGGCAACAAACACCACGGGGAGTAGCTAATCTATATATATAAAAATTAATCCCTATTTCCCTTGGTCACGGCATCACACGTGAACGGCTGGACCAATTTCGCTAATTATTTTTTTGTGGTTTGGTATTGTCAGGAGAAGGTTCTTATGAAAGAAATATTCATCCGGGTCCGGCCGGGGCAGGCCACTAGTTTACTAATATTATTCACATGCGAACACTAATAGCACCCATGCATGGGTACAATTATTTTAAACGCCATGTTGCAACTGCTCGAACAATTAAGACAATTGTTTTGAACTGTGAAATCTCGACACAACTGTGACTAAGTAAGGTGACACAACTTAGCATCACGCTTGTATTTCCCAAAGGAGTAGGCAGAATAATAGAGGCCAGAATAATGGAGGTTTCTCGTGCCTATCTAAATACAGCTTCGGGCTAATATTGATCATTTACAATGTCATCATCATCATCATATCAGCCGAAAGACGTCCACTGCTGGACATAGCTGCCTCCCCAAGTGTCGCCACAACAACCGGTCCTGTGCGTCTCGCATCCATCGGCTACCCGCGACCCTCACCAGGTCATCGGTCCACCTTGTGGGAGGCCTTCCAACGCTGCGTCTTCCGGTACGCGGTCGCCACTCCAGAACTTTTCGGCCCCATCGACCATCTGTTCTGCGAGCAATGTGTCCTGCCCACTGCCACTTCAGTTTGGCGATCCTTCGGGCTATGTCGGTAACCTTGGTTCTCTTGCGGATATCGTCATTCCTGATTCGATCACGAAGGAAACTCCGAGCATTGCCCTCTCCATTGCTCTTTGGGTGACTTTAAGCCTTCTGATGAGGCACATTGTGAGCGACCACGTTTCAGTTCCATAAGTCATCACTGGCAACACGCACTGGTCGTAGACTTTCGTCTTGAGACAAAAATTTTCAATGTATCTAAAACACTTTTTCCGACCTAGGAGAAGAAAACATAACCCGAAGCTCAGCGGTATCGGTTAGGTATGAGTTACAACCAATGAGAGCTTAAAAAAAAATCTCAAGTTAACTCTCGTTTTGTAAAATATTTAAGTTGAACTAGTCATGGTTTAGCCATTGGGTTCAATGTGTGTGAAATCGGTTTACCTTGGTTTGGGATGTTGGAATAGGCATTATTTTTGTTTGCTCTTAAGAAACCTTTTGGTTGTTATAATGGGCTGTTGTACGTACCTATTTACTCGAAGTTTAATAGATTTTCAACTTTATCGCTAAAGCATTAGGTTCAAGGTCGATTGGGAAAATTTTACAGTTTAGGGTAGCTTGATGTGCTGGCGTGTGTACTTTAGTCAATATAGATGATATTGAATGACCAGAGGTCTTTGAACGACATTGACATAGAAAAGTTCACCTTTATTCTATAGTGAATGGAATACTGAGAACTTTACGAGTGAAATAAATCTTTAGGTAATAAATATTCTTTATTAAACTTTACTCCATTTGTGATGAAAACGTAGCAATAGGTAACTAAGTAAGGAATAAACTGTGTCAAATTCTAAAACCTGCTTTAATATCAAGTTTGAAAAATAACTCTCAAAATCGCCATATACCGGATGGAAATGGAAATTCGAGTAAGAATTATCCTAAATATTGACTTGACTATAATAAATATCCTAGATCTCCTTAGGGCACAAGGTTTCCACAGTAGACCTCTATTCTCGAACGGCCTTGAAGTTCCCACTTCACCTTGTTCCAGGTCAATCCGTTGCTCGTCGGTAATGCTAAAATGCCAGAATTGATGTGGCCCATTTACAAAAACCGGCCAAGTGCGAGTCAGACTCGCGCACCGAGAAATCCGATCGAGTCTTGATTTTTTCCGAGTATACATTACCTACGGATACATCAATGTTCGTCACGGTCAATTCTAAAAAAAAAAATTATATGATAAAACAACAAATTACCTACCTACTTAATTCGGAATTTTGCTGTGCTCGTACTGTAAGATTTATCTTTTTGTTAATTTTCATGACTCTAGGTTAACGGGAAGTACCGTACAGGTTTTGAGGCTTTATCTTTTTTTACGTTAACTTAGAAGATTTATTTTTTCACAGCTTCAAGGGACTGTAGACTTAAGTATATGGTTTTAATTTCAACTCGATACCTCCACACATTCCCGAGATAATGAGTCTTGACAGACAGACGGACAACAAAGCCATCCTATAAGGATCCGTTTTTTCCTTTTGAGGTACGTAACCCTAAAAATTGGTACTTAGCATTCAACACACTCTTCAACGATCCACCCTGAAGGTATATGAAGGTACGTGTATCACATAATTCCTGTACAAGTTGTTTTACCGAAATTATATTTTGTAAATCAGCTAGATATTTTCCTATTAGCAAGAGATTGACCGATTGTTTTAATAACGTCTTGAGTGTGAGTCATAATTATACTTCTAAGCCTATACTTGTAACATTTTGGCTCTATTGGCCTTAAAACATTAATTAATTTGGGGGCCAAATCCTAAATTAGGCATGAGGAAGGTTATATGATATAATTGACTATCTATTCCTAGATATGTCATACTAAACTTATCAAAGTTATAATATTATTTATTTCGATGCAATCGAAATTCTAACCTTTTCATAAATGCAGAAAATATGATTTTGTTGAATACCTTGAGGCATCCTTAATAACCGGCCTCTTTTTAGAATGAACCAATGTGTTTACATAGCTCGTCTTAAGGTAGGTAATTTAATAATTAAAATAATATATTGTATAGCCAGCACATAAGCTTCAATCTGTCAAATTTCTTTGATAGATTTTCTACTTTGTCGCTAAGGCATTAGGTTCAAGGTTGATTGGGAAAATTTGACAGTTTCGAGTAGCTTGATGTGCTGGCGTCTGTACTTCCCAGCATATCCTTTGGGCAAAGTAATAAAATTGTTAAAAAAAATGTTGTTTATAATATATGTTGGTAATTACTTAAGCTAATTAATTAAAAATAATAATAATAAAATAATAATAAAAGGGCAGGACACCAGGTCTCCACCCTTTTACAAAATTTTCCCTTTTATTTTGTTGTGTACTTGTACACTGACAACCTAAAGATAAGAAATCAACAATTGGTGGCTCGAGTGTGAATTTTAGCAATAAACTTTGTTTAATTAGTATTTGTGTGTGTGTGTGTGTGGTGTGTGTGTGTGGGTGACTGAATGCTAGTGTTCTTTATTATTATGAGCTATCACACCAAAATAGCCCTGTATTTATGTGAGTACAGCTAGGTTTTGTCTACACAGCTAGGTTTTCTAGCGATGTAACTTGCAAAACTTACTTCTTCTTATATATCTTGACCTACCCCAACACGTCTCAATTTATCACTTAACCTTTAAATGCGTAACTTCGAAAACTCGAAGGATATAACTGCAATCGAATCATACGATGCACATATGAAGGTAGACAGTGGTTTAGCCTTGTATCACAAGTTAAATGACTACACAACCAGTTACCAATGCTTTCCAACTGAGTACCGTCTGAAGATATTGGGACAGTAACCTCTGGTCAACCTACTGAGTCCACTTACAAACTGGTTTTGGTAAAGGTGCTATAAGTGCAAGGGAATTAAAATTACATCATACTTCGATGTTTAAGGTTCAGTGGAAGGTAAGCTTTTATATTGAACACAAAAAGAAGTACTTAAAAAAATATATTTTATAACATCGAAGGAATTACTTACTCGAATGTCTTAGCCGGTGTTTTGACAACAATGTCGTGTTTTGCGAACTGAGACTTTTCCTTGATTATATCTATTTCGATCTCACTAGAATATCTAGAATTATTGAACTAACGAGGTCATTGTTTAGGGGTGTCGATTAATCAGCACTTGAGTGGCAATTTTTGTGTTTTTAAAGAACTTCCGCATTTGCATCGCAGTTACAAATGTATGATGAAAAACATAAAAAGCATCTGTCAAGCGAGAACGATGTTTATTTTATGTTTGTTTTAAGTAAGAAAAGAGGAAAAATAACGAGATGGATCGGCATTTGAAAATACACAAGATGAGATACGCGTAGCATTTGTTGATTACGTTGCGCAGTCCGTTACACGTACCTATTTATATTTTTAGCCTTGCCGCGATCGACTGGACTAATAGCCGCGCTCGACCGGTCGATCGCAATCGACCGCCATCCCTGATTCGATCACGAAGGAAACTCCGAGCATTGCCCTCTCCATTGCTCTTTGGGTGACTTTAAGCCTTCTGATGAGGCACATTGTGAGCGACCACGTTTCAGTTCCATCCTGCTGATTCTTTTTACCATAGAATCTCAATAAAAATGATCATTTGAATGTAAATCACAACTAAGTTTGTCTTTAGATCAAGAGATGCTTAGTAACGTTAAATTATGATATCTTTGCATTCGCGCCGCATCCGAGGTCTCACGTAAGACACAATGCCGGCTATTAATCTTTTGTGAACTTGATTCCACTGCGTGCCGGTATGAGGCCATGAGTCCTTACCTATACCAATTAGATATATTTAAATATGTACAACATTATATCAAGAAGGTATAAATGTTCGTCGATAGGTATTGAGCTGCATAAAATCTCCTTGTAGATACAATATATCTGCCAGAGTAGCGAAATTCTGCCAGGGTTGCGGAATTTATTCGAAAGAGTCACCGCGGCCCTGGAACGCAAAGGGCTTTAGAAGGAACACGGATGGGTTTCAGTCAGTAAGAGTCTGACACGCCCTTTCAAGTCATTTGATGATTTCCCACCATTAAAAAGAAAAAATACAACATATATTTTTAATTTCAATTTATTCTACGGATTAATTTCAAGACATGGACTATTGATTATCTCTTTAAAACAAAAGGAAATTTACACTAACCTATTAACTGTACTCTATGAGTAATAACGACGATTCAATAATATGTTTGCAGAACATAATATACCAGGTACTTGCTTGTTCCGTGCAACCTGGGCGAACATCTTGCTAACCTTGCGACTGGCAAATCGTACCATATCCAGGCATAATTGACGACTTTTAAGGTGGCCGCAGAAAGCCGCGACGCGAGATTGCGGCAATGCTTTTTCATAAAAGTTGTCCACAGATAATATTATAATGTATTAAAAATTGGATGTCTTTAAAGTCGGTTTACGGACGATAGTTTAACGTGACAAAACGTCATAACAAAACATTGATGAAATTATCGTAACGTTACAATGAGCGTAACGTTACAAAGAGTCATCCTTTTTCGTGCATCGATTTATTAGACGTTGTCACGTCAAAAGCGCTGTCGCATCGTTGTCTCATTATCGGAGACTTTAAATTCCGTAGCTCATGATGAATCCACAAATGTTTACAAAACAAAAATCTGATCCGTATTCCAGATGGATCTAGAAAACAATAGAATACCTAGGTACTCTTTATTATGTAGGTACACGAAATATGTAACTGAACAGAGAGATGAAGAAAGATGTCCCATTTCAAAATAATGGCCTGCGCAGACTGGCAGATGGAACGGCAGACGAAAAATAATTTAATTTAACAATTGAATTTAATAGTTATCCAATCGAAATAAGGTATATATGTATTTTAATGCTCTGTGATCGGGCGAAACTGCGCTGCGATGCTGAGGCATAATCCCACGTCAGTCTTTACAGAAAAAAATCGAGTCGAGTCAAGAGTGTCATTATTTAAGTTGAAAGTTCATCCGCACTAGTCCACGCAATATGTTACATAAAGCCAAAAGATGCGGAACACAGCAGCCTCTTACCTATGCGGTAACATTGACTTGCGGCCATCATCAATCTATTTCTAAAGCAATATTACTTCATTCTTCATGGGAATATTCCAAATCACGGACAGTCATTAGGCATCTGCAGTTTATACAGGGTGCTCATGAAGCGCGTCGTCATATTTAATAATAATATTAATAATAAATAATTTAAGGGTGGTGTTCTGTATCTGCTATACTTACATACAATAAATTAGGAAAAAATACGAAAACAATTTTTGTTTACTTCTTGAAAAAAACCCGGCCGCAAAAGACGCCTATAATATAATTTAATATAATAATATTATGTATAATAAATTTATTCACCAAAATAATTACACACATATTACAAAAACTGAAAATTGACAATTAACAACTAAATACTGGCTTAGAGTTTGTAATATACACAGTTTGGGACTTTTTGTATCCGAACTAGCCTGTATCTCGGATTGCATTTCATCCCCTTATAAAATGTGGGCACATTTAGTAGCCATTAATAAACATTTAAATGCATTAAGATTGCCATGTCATGAGTATGAGGAATTATATAATATATAATTATATATCCATATATATATTTATAAAGTTAAGAATAAAACACATAAAAAAAAAAAACCATATTTAAGAACCAATACAACCGTTTCATTTACCTAGCCTCGCTCAGCGCTAGCTAAATGAATTAGTAACAAAAAGTAATTTCCATAAACAGGCTTTGATAATATACTGTGATACAAGGTTATTTCCGCTAATTGTGAAATTCAAACTATACCTAATATAACTAATAATTCATACATCATCAGATGCAGAAATAAAAACAAAATTACTACCATCCGAGTTTAATTAATATGGATTGATTACCTACACATTGCAAAAAATAAAGGTCGCACGCATGCTAGGAATAAAAACGAAGGCTGAAAATTATATTAATTGCGTTTTGCATTCACATCGTTGTATTAGTAGCCTAGCAGGTATAGAATCTCTTGAACGTGAAGCCAAGTGTGATTTGTTCTCGGTTTCCTTATCAGATTTGAAAGCCTGCGTCATTCAGTTACTAACAAAGTTAAATAATTATTTTCGAAGAATACTAATATAAACTAGCAATGTGTTAAATAATTTTAAGTTCATGCTGTGTTTTTCAGACATATACGAATGCTGTTTTCAGACATATACAAATGCTGATTCGAATAAAATCACCAACCCACTATCTTGGCTGCCGCCGATCTCTACACCAGTTCTTGTACCATCTCCCAGTCTTTATATTCCAGTCATGTTTTCTCAAAGTTCCATATACATAAGCATCCTGATCTATTGTATTTATATTTATGTAGAACAGTTGGATACAATCCACGTTTGCGTGTTTAGGATCGACAAATAATGTTCATCCATTATATCGTTCTGAGAAAATCTGTTGCATGCATTGACGTCATTGCATTGTTTCAAATTGTTATGGATAATGGGGGTAGCTGTTTTGGTTGAACATGAGCGTTATTATAGCTTATATTCCCCGAAGGCAAGGTAGAGGTACCCAATAGTACTCACATTTCGTCACTTATATTTCAGTTCCATGTTATGGAAATGTGCCTTCAAACGGGTACAGATTAGAACGGATTTAGACTCCGAGCTGCTACTATTTCTAAAGTAAAAACTCATGGAGATATTTCTAAAGTAGGATCTCATGCTTAACAGTAGCCCGTGCAACCACCAGACCAACAAGCAAGCTATTATAGCCTTCATAAACCCGAAGTGCCATTTTCTATATTTTCAAGGTACTTTTGTAACTTGAATTCTCGTTTAAAGAGGTATTTTTATGTAGGTAGATACATCAAACCAATACTCTTACGGCCTTTCAAACATGACCTTTCAGCTTCTGTTGGTAGCTAATTTGACAGTTGGTTAAAGGTAGATACGTTATTGAAACCGGCCGTTAGGATTTTGAAAACAAGGTCTTCCAGATTTTTATAAAAAGTGCCTTTTTCTTTCTCAGAAACATGCCTGAGGTAGACGCCACCCGAGAATTGGCCAACATCAAGGATTGGCTCTGTAAGCAGCCTCATCTGCCACATGAAGTCGGTAAGACAATCTTCAATATTCTTCGTGTTTTAATTGAGAACAAGATGGTTAACTTCAGTAGAGACAGTTTCCGTAACCTTTGAAACTGTGTTGGTAGGGAGTTTTTTGCTGCTGCCAGCTAAAACACTAGGAAGTGGTGACGGGCGGGCGTTGTGGGGGACGATCTTTACATTTCTAAGATACCTATATAATGTTAGGTATTATTTCGATTTGTTGCGTCACAATTATTTTGCTCAGCAGGCCTATCGGAGATCGAACTATGTTGTTACGTTTCAATTACCGATTGGATTGGACGGTTGGTCAATAGAAAATATCTTGAGAATTTACGTAAATATTGCACGCATCGGGTATAAATTGTATCTTAGAAGAAACCTTTTAACTGTTACTCAATATGGACCTTCACGCATCGTAACAAATCCATCACACATGGGCATTTAAAATTGTAAAAAACGATTGCATCTAGTTACAGATTAGGCGAAAAAAATAGAATTGGATTTTTTTAAACTTGTGTTTTTCAACCAAACAAACTTTGTTAGCAAAAGACATCAACGCCCATTACTAAAAAAAAAAAATAGTTTAAAAAACTAAAAAAAACAATCTTTTATAAAAAAATCCAACCAAAAAACAGAAAATAAAATTTAATAAATTTGATTAAGAATATGTAATGTAAAAAAGAAATGAATGTACATTATTGTTAAAAAGCGTGGGGTGCATTTAAAGTGAAGATATTATCAAAGTGATGATTACTGATGATTCTTCTACTCATTATCTGTCAATAAAATGTTTATAACTATTGACACTATGCACCCCACGAGTACCTACTCCCCGTACTCTCTCAAACCAGCTCCCAAAAAAAATTTTGCAAAATTAATACGACCAGTCTCTTGGTTAAGACTTATAGATTCAACAGTTACGCGACGCCACATTAGGTCTAGCTAGGTACGACTAAAACTAGATTTAAAGCAAATAATTATTAGTAAGGGTTATTGGAGCAAATAATCTATCATCTTAGGCCGCGTTCCCACTATGCCGCGACGACAGATTATCGTGTCGTGGCTTGTGTATTTCAATGGAGGTGTTCACATATAGACGACGCGATTAACCGTCGTCCACGACTTTTTACGTATAAAGTGTATGTGATAGTCGTCCAATGATAAAATCGTCACGACATAGTGGGAACGCGCCCTTAGGTTCCTGTGCGCATTTGTGCGTTATGTGCATTAGGCTCAGCTGCGAGCCAACATCCACTGTTCTCGTCCGATCATCGAAGTTTAGCAACATCAGCAGCAGTCAGTATTTAGAAGGGTAAGAGCCTCGGAACACCGTATGATGTTGGCTTATAGTGGGTCTTGAATCTTATATTTAATGGTATCTTTAAGCAAGCGATTACCTTTTTTTTTTGGATGGGAAATCAACAAATGCCTTTTCCGTTCTGGGTGGAGTGGAAGGGCGTGTCAGACTCTTACTGACTAAAACTCATCCGTATTCCTTCTAAAGCCCTTTGCGTTCCATGGCCGCGGTGACTCTTTGGAACAAATTCCGCAACAGCAAGCGAGTACCTACGAATTTTCACCCACAGCCAGGCGCGTACGTGCCGTACGTTCCGCAGTTGTAGCAGATGTGGCAATAAGGTTTTTCTGAACTTCTATGCAGAAAGGCTCATACCATGGTCTCTGGGATAAAAGGTACTCAATCTGTATGGAAGCTAGAGTATCCCTGATTAATTGGTCAGTGCCGTGAACCGGGGTTATAAAACTTCACTACTTCCAAGTCACACTGAATTTGCATAGAAACTAAAGTTAACGCTCATTAGTTTCGTCATAGAACTTTTTATAGGACCTCTTTCCACATGTTTATGTATGTAGATTATGGTGCTTTAAAGTTAACTGTTATCTGTTATGGGATTCCCATCGTCACGTGTGATGCTGTTGCTAAGAACACATTCATTTATTTATGGAAATTTCTTGTATGACTTCGATTTTTGTTATGACTATTTTTGGCGGGTACACTGTGTCTACATTTAGTCGTATAGACTGACACAAATGAGCCAAAAAGAGGTCGCGACTCTTTCGAAGAGTTCTTGGGCATTCCCATATCCCCCGGTCGAGAAGAAATGTACACTGTCAATTTCGACGAGGCAAAATTGACGTTTCCATTCCATTCCAATGCGCGGCAATGTAAATTGAGCTTCTTTTTTTGGAATTTCAGCCTCTTACTGACTAAAATCCACCCGTGTTCCTCCAAATGCCCTTTGCGTTCCAGGGCCGCGGTACCTAACTCTTTTGAACAATTGAGCCTAAAGGGATAAACTAAAGGTTGTAAGTTTAACATTTTTACCGGCTTGTAGATGATAATATAAACATTTAGGAACTTATTGAATCAATTTATTTATTTATTTATTTATTTAAACTTTATGTACAATAGTGGTACATGGGCGGACTTAATGCATCAAGGCATTCTCTACCAGTCAACCTTTGGGTTATAAAGACTATATTGTGGTAGGTGTACAATAAATAAAAATAAGATTCAAAATTGAATTTTAACAATTCGGAAAGAATATACAGATAATATATATAATACTAATAAAATACATATATATGCTAAAATAATAAACTAATAAATATGATATATAATAATCATACCGATTAAGAGAATTCATAGTAATCATGACGAAGACCAACTAAGAATGACAAGCTTTTAAGTAGTGTTTTCGGATTTTACGCTTAAAGGAAAATTTTGACTCCGCCTTCTTGATGTCAAGGGGTAGCATATTCCAGAGTTTAATTGTAGAAATAGCGTAGGAATTAGACAAAAACCCGGTGCGGTGAGAAGGGATATGAAGAAGTAAGTTTTTAGATGCTCGAAGGTTGATCAATTCTATGTGCTTGTGTATTCTGCCTTGAACTTGATATGTTTAACGAGTTCGTACCTTGAAAGTGTTGAACATGTCACCGGAAAATTGCAGACTCCGTAAGATTGTTATAAAATAAATCTTTATTAGATTAAAAATTCTCGATATATGTACTTTTGTATAAAATAAATCCCACCCCAATTAAATAGTTTCCAATATATCCGTGTCTTATTTAGAAAAAATAGTTTACAATTTCACGCGATATTTTACAATCTTACGGCGTTTGCCATATTCCGGTGACACACACAAGAGTGATAGTCAACAAACTTGGGAGAAACCAGTATTAATAATTATGTATAATAGCTAGTATAATATTTAACATGGGTAATAAACATGAGGGGTTTGGGTTTAACCGAAGCTCCAACGCATCATACATTTAAAGTGGTCTTTGGTTGACCGCATCTTGATTTCGCTCGCACTTAAAAACTATTGGTCCAATAAATTCTGCGTTAATTTTTCCTGCCTAATAATAATTGCAAACGAAAGCAATAAAGACTTTGGAGTAACACTTAATAACAAGATGTATGTAATTGATTCCCTTCTCTTTGAGTTAATTTCATAATTTAATAAAGATTTTTTTTTGTGTTGTAACAACAGATTTAACGGTATAATTTGTTTCGAAACGGTAATTAATCTTTAGCTTATTATTTAGTTACCCGCAACTACGCACGAACATAGCCCGTTCCCGAGGGAATTTCCTGTTCCGAAAAGCCTATAGCCTTCCTCATGAATGTGGCTATCATATACAAAAATAATTTTCCATATCCGACTTCTAGTTCCAGAGATTAGCGCGTTCAAATAATCAAACAAACAAACTATTCAGCTTTATTATTAGCATAGATAGATTAGTTTCCTAACTCTCTGTTACTTACATTAAGTGGCGTAAACGATTGATTATAATGCTAATTAGTTACCAGCTGATTGATCGAACAACCTATCGAAACGTGTGTTGTAATCGTACGGTTCTCTCCAAATCGTTAATCTGTCTGATTACGATAACCACAGAGTAACTTACTTACTATTTTGTCTCTTGATATACCTACTGGCTTTCGTCTGTAGCATTGATTTTTTTTTCGCAACATTAAAAGTAAAAGTTGCTTTGAATTCAATAAACCGGTGTCGTTGACCCCTGTATGAAGATTGCCAGTCGAAATTATTGTTGTGAACACAAAATGGGGCAAGACTTAGGTTGCGTAGATGCATGCTTTGTCGAGTGACATATTATGACGTCACCTGTCTGGTTATTAGCAGTCAATGCAGGTCACCGGTTGTTTCTCATTTAACTTTGTGTAGGCTTCAATGTTACGCCTCTTTTAGTTTGTTGCCATGAGGCAATATGGCATCCAATGTCTTTATTTCAATCTCCATTGATATTTGGAGCCCCCAAATTGCGATATTGGCATTTTGGACATACGCACAGCATTCGTCTGTTACGTTGAAAACACCAATTAGTTATAGCGTTTAATAGTACCTAATTGCTTTTAACCAGTTTGTTGTTATTCAATCATTCCATTGTTTTAATCACTTCACAATCTCAAGATTTTGCTTTATTTATCTTTTAATAGCATCGTTTAAACGCCCTCGCGTACCTAGATAATCTTGGAATGATTTTGTTTTCGAAACTATCAATTGAGTCAAACTCATGATTCGTGCATGAATCAATTGGACCTACTGAATGGAACTAGAGGGATGGTCTAGTCATCAGCAGCTCCAGAAAACAGAGAGAAGGGGCAATAGAAGGAAAAGGGAAAAGGAAGGCAAAGGCAGAATTAAGAGCTTATAAAAAAAAATTAAAGAAAGAAAAACTGTTTTAACTATTTTACTGTAGACATACTTGAAATATTTTCTTCGTTTTGTATTCCTCTTACAAACACATACATACGTATCGTAGATCAAATCTAATGCGGTGTACAGTTCACGCTTTCTCCCTTAACGAGTAGGTAGGTAAGTGGTTCTTGGAACGGTATTCACAACATGTCGACATGAGCACCAAACTGCAGACTAGAGACGTATGTTACAAAATAAAGCAATAGCTATGCTGTGGAACATGAGATTTAAAAAAGAAGGTATGTTATTGCACATCATAAACTGACTTCATTAATTTATTCAAGAGAGTGGTAAACGTTACAAAAGAGGTTTCAAGTATCTTCTTTATGTATGTTGAGATTTGTAATGTAATACAGAAGGTATATTTTCATCAAATTCATTTCAACAGGTTCGGTCCCATACTTGCAACTACACGTTTGCACAATGATTAATACTCCTTCCATACCATAACAGACCAACTGACCTTAAAAGCGTCCTAAATGGAATTAAAACTTATACTTAAGGTGACTTTGTTGTATCAATAATGTATTGTCGACCTATATTTTTCTAGCCCAAGTGTACATACAAAATTCACACGTTTAAGTCGTGGTCTTTCAAGTCCGAATATAAATATTTACATAGAATATACATAGTGTGACTGTCCATATTTACTTTGGCACTGCAGTTGCTGTTATAATTACCTACCATATATTAATTTGACGACGTTTGAGTTTGATGAAAAAATTTGAATCTTGTGAGTAAAATAGCACTGTATGACTGCACTAGCAGAATATGGATGTCTCCCGAATAACTGATTAATCATGCATTTAAAGAATTTTGCTGTCATATTATAAAAAACTAAAATAAATATGAAGAAGACAAGAACCCGAAATTCTCAGAACAGACAGTCAAAACAGAAGGTACGAATTGGACTTTTGTCTTCTGGGAAAAAAACATAAAATGGTTGCCGATTATCTTTCTTGACGTAAAGAATCCATTGGCAGTTTCCATTCGGCCTGCCAAACAAGGCAATTATATATACATATATGGGGTTTAGGTGTTTCCCATAATGTTCAGATAAATCTTAACAATCCAAAAAACTTTAACTGTTATGTTTAGGAACTCGGATAAACCCAAGCCAAAAGATAATGTCAATTCCAAATCAGACTAACAACATACATATTTGCCCAGAGAAATACTTTATGCAAGGTTTTTTTGTGGTTGATCAGTGCACGTGTATTCTTTGAGAGGACTTTATCTTGCAGTAGAAGTAAAATATTATGGTCAAACAAATCTCTATGAAAAGTTAGCTTAGCTCTATAGCTAACGCATTTGTACCTTTGTTTTCAGATGATATCCTCCTCCTCCGTTTCTTGACAAGCTGCCGCTTCAGCATGGAGCGAGCCAAGCGCACCATCGACCTGTTCTTCACCATCCGCGCCAATGGACCTGAGCTGTTCTGTAAGCGTGACCCCTGGTCCCCGGAGATCAGACGAGTCTTCGAAGTCACGTGAGTTACATGTATCATCGTTGTCATATAAGATATGAATGCGCGTGCCCCAGCTGTTCCACACTACAAGATGCAGAACTCACGCTGGTGCACGAGCGCCTCTCCGGCGCATCGTAGATACGTATAACAAACACTTTATCGATTTAGATATTTTCGCGCTGACACACTTAAAGTTCAAAAGAATGGCTATTGAATCTTTAAAATACTTTACTTACACCTAAAATTATCCCTAAAATACCCACGAGTATCTACTTTTCTGTAAAATTAACGCACGCTTTTAATTATATAAGTAGTTCGTTACCATTATTTCGCGGACATTTGTGTGGGTTAAACGTTAAATTAGTTTTTTTTTTAAGGCATACCTTTTCTTGTAATGTGTACCTAACTGTTTTATGTCCCAATAAAGTAAAATAAAAAAATGAAGTGAAGAGTAAAAAAACAGAACACTCCTTTTTAGGGAAACGCGTAAAAAGGGGACCCTTTCCCAAGGCCTTGATAAAAAATTGTTCATTATCAACAAACAGATTGCATCGTTCGGCTAAGATATATAGATGCTAATATTGACAGCAAACTATCAACAGGATATTGCACAAAACAGAATTTGTTTGCTACTTCTTCTGTGTTTGGGTATTTTCCTGAGAGTCAACGTGTTATGATGTCGCTTTCAATTTATGTTTTGAGGAACTCGACTTCGGAAGACCGGTTCTACCAAAATACCTCTAATGCGGAAAAACCGTTGCTGCATGTTTATATTTAGATTTGTATAAAAATAGAAACAACAAACATTCGAAGTTGCAGTAAGAGGTGCTAATGATGAAATAAAGTTCAGAGGTGATGCTTAAGCAAAGAATTGCAGTAACAATGGTTATTAAATATATTTTGCCCTTTGTTTGTGTTGCTTCATTAAGCTTTGTGTTGGCAGAAGGTTGTAACATACACACATACTGTTTGCCTACAATAAAGATCTTCGATGGTCTAGCGATCGCAATCTTGATACAGATGTGTCTGGTCCTGGGTATTCCCTGGGTTCAGGGGTCTAAGCAAAGAAGGTATTTAACATAGCCCCAAAATTGTGATGTGAGGAAAAAGGAGGTCTCTGCCCAGCAGTGGGATAAAATAGGCTAGATAATTATATTGCTCGTGACTAAATAATAACAGCTACACGGGTCGATCTTCAAAGTTAAGCAACGATGGCCAAGGTCGGTCTGTACATGGGTGACCATCTCAACATACCGTGTCTCCTCCGTGCCTCGGAAATCACGTAAAGCTGTCATTTGTAGATCTTTGGCAGTCGTTACGGATTGTCAGAAGCCAGTGAATCTGACTCCAGTCTTGCCAAGAAGTACCGTGTTACCAGTTAATGGGTTATGGAGGTCTTGTAGGCAGCTGCTCCACGTAAAATACTGGTATTCAGCTGAATCCGGTTTGACTGGAAGCCGACCCCAATATAGTTGGGAAAAAGCTAGGCAGATGATGAATTATATAAGTTATAATCAGCCACCATCAATTAATTGCAGGGACATGCTGCCTCTTCCATACAAAACGAAAGAGAACTACAAAGTCTTCATCTACCGCCTCAACAACCCTGACTTAGACCTGTTCAACTTCGTGGATGCTGTGAAGACGTTCTTCATGTTGGCTGACACCAGGCTGACTGAAGATCATGAGATACCTGAGGGAGAGATCCCTATTTTTGATGCAGCTAATGTGTCTCTTAAGTTTATTGGGAAGGTTAACCTATCAGCGCTTAGAAAATATATGATGTACACACAGGTATGATTTACTGTATTTTATGTTTTTTTCGTGAAGTGAAACATCGGGTTAATTAAACATAAAAATAACATAATGTTGTCTAAGTCGCTTGAGACAAAGCTCAATCTTCAAAAACGAAATAAATACTTAGTAGATAGTATTATAATTACATAATGAACGAATCCTTTCAAATGCATTAATTTTTTGTATTTTGATTTGTTGTATTTTTAGCTTTTTGTTACTTAATAAATAAATCATATAGTAACATTACATAAAATTATATAATTTGTTAATGTCATGTTATGCACACTTGCGTAATGACAAAATTAAGTGATTAGTAAGTTTAATAATTCACATGAGTTAATTTAATCATTGACAACGAGTCCAGTGTTCAACTTTTGAAACAGTATGATATAACTGCATTTCCTATCGAATGGTTGTGTTATGTTGGGTATAACTATTTTTAATATAACAACGAATGATATAATTTTCATTTGATATAACAACTTTTGATATACATACATCCAAGAGGTATAATTTCAATGCATATAAGCATTAGTCGATATATATGTCACCGGAAAATGGCAAACGCCGTAAGATTGTAAAATATCGCGTGAAATTGTAAACTATTTTTTCTAAATAAGACAAGGATATATCGGTAACTATTGAATTTGGGTGAAATTTATTGCATACAAAACAATTTTTTCATAATAAATCGAGAAATTATAATCTGATCAATATTTATTACAATCTTACGGAGTCTGCAATTTTCCCCTGACATATACTTATACTAATGATTATAAGTAATTATTTTCATATTGTATAACCGTCAACATCACATGCCAAAAAGCAAGGGAGCAAAGTCCTGAAACTCATGCACGCAAATAGTGAATGCGTCCTGCGTATACTAAAGGTCTTGTTGCCGTTTCGAATAAGATGTGACGTTTGGAAACGTGATTACACTAATTTCATTGTTTTTATTTTTATCTAATGGACACTAATTCTATGGATTAGGGAACCTAAGTTTGCTCACTGCGCTCGCTCACTGCTCCCGCCATTCCATTCGAACCTAACCTATCCATGTCGGGGTGCGTTCACTCTTTGTTCAGCGGTTAGATCAAAATGTTAATTGTACAAAACGATAATTAGATCTAGAACGTTATACTATGTAAGAATATACAAAACGAACGTTAAAGAAAGTGTTGTTATAACATCTATCTAAACTAATACTAATATAATAAAGCTGAAGTGTGTGTTTGATTGTTTGAACGCTCTAATCTCTGGAACTACTAGTCGGATTTAGAACATTCTTTTTGTATATAATAGCCGCATTCATGAGAAAGGATATACTGGAACAGGAAATAGGGATAATAAAGGGATATTCGCGTACGAAGTCGCGGGCAAAAGCTAGTGTTCTTTTATTAACCTTTTGAACGCCAGAGCTAAAACGTATCGGTGTGCCCCCGACGCCAAGCCACAAATTCGCCGTACTTTTTGTCACATATTTGTGACGTTTGGCGTACAGGGCACGCGCTTGCTTGTCATGAATACGTGACAATGGTGTTCAAAAGGTTAAATGAGCGGCACCCCTTCTTCCATAGTTCCCTTTTACTCATCCTCTGTCTAGATATAATCTTTCTCACGGTCAGTATATCCATTGATCTTTTAGATTTCTCGACATTCATACTTATAACTTTCCTCCTGCTGTCAATTTCGTTGCATGGTATAAAGTAGGTATTTATAACTAATATTGCAAATCATGAAGGTCAACTTTATTTTGTAAGCGCTTTTATTTTTGTAGCTTTCGAAACAGCAGACGATAATAATCATGCATCAAATTTCTTTCGAAAACGAAGTGCAAATTAAAACATGACCATCAAGGGACTTGTGAAATCCCTTCTCAATGTTAAAGATCAGCTGACATACAACAAGTTAATATGTGCATTGGACAAATCTTTATCCAATGTACATAAAGCTGTTGCCTGTTGTAATATATTTGCTAAACTTCTTGGACTCGTCAAAGAAGCAGAAAAAATCATTTTTGAGCGCTTGACTTCTCATCTAGTGAGTGAAGGATTTTGTAAATGAAAAGTAATAGTTATATTAGAATACTTCATTTAAAATCTGTGAACTGTACCTACACTTATTATTGCTCTCACATGAAATCCATGAACCAAACATGTACCTACACTTGTCAAACTGTACAGTTTGGTTTTGAAACAATATAAGTAGGTACCGTAGGTAGATACTTCGTAGTTTCAGACTTTGTATTTCTATGTAACTGCTTCTCTATAAGGCAAGGTGTAGTACCACTACGTATTTAAAACCTTTGCACAAAGCTCATAACCAGTAGTAAAAAATGCCTATTAAACGCAAATTACTCGGCACTTATCCACTAATTGCGATCTTTGATCTCAATACCCATTGCTGCAACCTGACCCGAATTGGAACAAAGTAGTTATTATATGATTTAATCGCTGTCTGATATAGACATGACGATAATTGTAAAACAAAATTTAAAGATTTCAGCTCGGCTATTATACAAGTTTGAACATCAATTTATCTTGATAAAGTCCTTGATTCTTGAGTGAGACTTAGAGACTTGGTAATATTTTTAAAAGGCGGCAAAGATCTGTCAAAAGATACTATGAATATTCGTAAAATCACTAACAGATGCATTTAACAAAATATCTCCTATATTGAAAACAATTAAAATTGTGTATTTTTTTATTTCAGGAGGCCATGCCAATCCGGCTAAAGCAAGTGCACATCATCAACTGTCCATCCTACATCGGCAAGATCTTCGCTATCTGTAAGCCGTTCCTGAAGACGGAAGTCTCTAAACTGGTTGGTATCTACATAAATTACCATCACACCATACTCGAGAATTCTTATGAGTTTTGTCGGATTCTATGTTTTGCTAGTAGCTATAAACTGGGGGTATTTAAGAGTGAATAGCTTACTTCTAGGCAAGCGAGTTTCATCGTCGACCATATCATCGCTTAATTTCGGGTGAGATAGTGGTCAAACACAAACCTATTATTGAAAAGGGCACACAGCGGAGACCCATACATACACCAACTAATTACAGTCACTGTTAATCATTGTATTACCGAAATTTATTTACATTTAACGAATTATGTGTACAAGTAAGTAGGTACTAAATAAAACTAGACTAATAATCGCGAAATTATGTACAAACGCATATAAAAACATAATAAATCATTGGGCATCAAAAAAATCATCCACATCGCTGTCAATGGCAAAACTGCTCAGAACACTGGCAGCATTGCCGCGTTGAATGGCAATGCTGATCCTTTGGCCGAAGAAAAGCCCAGCGCTCTGGTCACGTGAACAGTCGACGAGTTATCATTGTTAGTTAGAAAGCTCACTGTAATTTTACTTAAAGACGTGATGATTAATTAGCTGATTGTATTGTCAGGTGCAATTATGTTAGATTACCTGTGAGCGATTCGAGGGACTACGCCTTTGAATAACATTCATACTTAATCCATCACCAAACTATCCGTTTCTTTCTAAGTTTAGAAGTATTTATGGAATATCAGACTGTTATTTTATGATATACTGCGTTTAAAAAGTTATTTTCGTTAATTAGTTTGTGACTTATTACTATGTGAAACTTTTTCAGATTAAATTCCACGAGCCCAACACTGACACGTTGTACAAAGACGTCCCACAAGAGATTCTACCATCAGAGTTCGGTGGAAAAGCTGGTTCAATTGAACAGATAAAGAGGGAATGGATAAAAAAGATGGAAGCCAAGAGGTAAGGCATACTGGTTCATTTTAATAGAAGAATCATTACTGAGAGTAATGAATCTTCTATTAAAATCTTAATGCTCAGAGCAGCTGAATCAAAATATGGCAGTTTTAAGTTCCTGTTGTACCTTAGAGAAACTTAACCCAAATTATTCCTTATTTTCCACTGAAACCGTGTTATGAACACTTTCAACGATGTTTCTCTGTTTAAAAAAACATTTTCGGTGATCCACGACATCCATAAAATCAAAGGACATGGATCAGGCTTATTATCAAAATAAACTTCTGGACACATCTATTGGCCCACCTTGTATTTTCAGTTTCGTTTGGTCCTAGCTAAAATTTTATATTAGGTCGAGCAAAAAGTTTTTATGCAGTTTTGAACCTGGCACATTCACAATTTCATTCAATAGTCATTTTTTGAATTTCGAACACAGAATTTCAAGAAACAAAAGACAATTTGGAGCCTGTTTGTTGATGTCAAACAATCGAATACTAAGAAAACTTGGTTTTATTGGTTTACTTGGATTTAATTCTTGAAAAAGTGATTGATATCTTTGGTTTTGCAACAAACATTACTTATTCTTAACATTAAGGTGAGGTTCTATCAATAATCTATGGATACTTCACCTGAAGTCGCCGCCCAAGCTGTGGCACTTATTCAGGCCGGACACAGCCAAAGAAACGTGAGTGCTCAACTTAATTTAAGTCGAACTGCGGTCCGAAATGTTTATCGGAGGTACCTAGAGACTGGCGGCTTTGTTCGTCGCCAAGGAAGGCCACGATCTCGGGTCACAACGGTCCAGAAGTGTATATCGATGGCTTTACTGATCTGCTATATTATTATTTACAGGGATTGGTTCCTAACAAATGACAAGCGGTGGGCTGTGGACGAGTCCCTGAGACCTTCGGGCAACCGCGATGATCGAGTGGACAAAGTGAAGGAACTCCCCGGCTCGTTCAGGTCACTTGCTTTAGATTGATGATATACTAGTAGCTTCTAAGTACCGGTAGCGTTATGTTGATATGCGACCTCAGTGGGATATTCTAATTTATGTACCTATATTTAGTGTAAGTATGTACTTACTTGAATTATTTTTCTTTTGTCCTTATTATTTTTATATATTTAAGTTATAATGTGGCTCAATGTATTTAGTGATCGTAGTTAATGTTTTTTTTCTCTAAAACAAGGATGAAGTAAGTAGATTATAAGTATAACGTATAGTAACTAATAGGTATATGAATTAACCGGTGTAATATGGTGCAAAGAGGTGTTTAAAAATTTCAGTAATTAAAAAAAATTGTACAAATTTGGAAACAGGAAAAAATTTATTCAGTTCTTCCGAAATTGAAGTTATTTGTTTTGAATGAAGATAAATTCAGATCTCAGGTATATCTTATGTTCACAGAGTAAGATTTTTAAGATATTATAATATGACTAACTACCTAACAGTGTTGATAAATTACTAAATGATTTAAGAGTTTTTATTTGCCATCAGGTAGAACGCCTATGAAATGTAAACGAATGATTTTAAGTTGAATATTGTTAAAATACCTCAGATTATGGTATTTTTTACCTATGCCTATGCGATAATTTTTGAGTTATTAAATTTTTATATTTTGAAACAAAACATGGTTTTTATATTTTTTCTCACTTGGTCCCTCAAACTCAAACTTGGTCTTCCAAAAATACATTTACTTATTACAATTAATTTTATTAAATGATTGCAAAGATATTTGATGTATGTCTGCGTCATATTGTTCATTGGTGTTAAATAAGTATGCATGTGCATTCGTTTTGCATAAAATATTCAATTAACTGCATTTCAAGTGGTCTCATTTGATCCAAATCTTGATTGGTCAAAAAAAAAAAATAACGAGAAAGGAGTAGGTTATCCAATCCTTTCTCGTTATTTTGATTTTCGACACAGTATCAAAATATTCATATGTTACAATTTCTGGAAGATCAAATTTTAATAATTTTACTGTACTTACTTCTTACAAGTTTGTAAATGGTCGGAAAAAGAGGACCAAAATTGATCGTAGTAAAATCACAGTTTCTTAGGAGTTTTTCTTTAATGCGTTTATTTTAATATTCAAGATGAATAAAGATCGCAAAAAATAAAAATACTGAAAAAAGGATATCATAAACTTATATTTGCTAAGAATCACGCCAGTCTTACTAGCTTAATAAAATCTATCAAATAAACTATATTAAGATAAAAATTTTAGAACTTAATTAATTAAATCCAGATCAACGAATTAGTATTAGTCATAGTATTAATATTAAGTACCGAAATATCACAATTTATTTAGTCTATAGCGAGAGTTCTAAAAGAACCGCTCATAGTAGTTTCCACTGCTCCATTTTTTCCATTTTTAACTTTCTTGCTGACATCTGCCTTCCAAAGATCATCGTTTAGGAAGAATTTCCTGAAAAAAAACAAAAAACAAACGTTTTACTCGTTTGTATTTCCAAGCACATCTTTACGAAACTAAAACTAGTTATGGGCAAAACCGAGGCAAAAGGATTAGGCCCAGTGAAAACTGTAAAAAAAATCATGCCTCCAGTTCAATATAAGTAAAGAAAGCCTGATAGCGGGTCCGATTGCCGGAATCACCTGGTGAGTAGGTTACAATCCTACTCTGATTAAAGGAGCCAAAGCATAGGACGGAATATCCTCTGCAATCCTTCATTTCCTATTGGGCTTATGCCATCTCTTAAAGGCTGGTAGCGAGACTCACTGCCTGAATCGCCCGGTAAGTATTCAAGGCCAAATGATTTAGGCCCAACTAAAAGCATATGTCGGAAAATTCTTCATTTCATGCTTCCTTAGCCACTTAAAGGCTTATAGCGGGTCTGACTGCCTGATACATACAGGAACTGTGCCATGTGCCACTGTCACTGAATGCAAGTTTCTTGATTATTGCATAACTTTCCCAAATGAACAATCCATTTACCTGTTCTCGTTGATGTCTTTGATCCAGCCTAAACTTTGTTCAACCATGCTGCCAGCATCACCGCCGTATTCCGAAGGCAGGTATTTCTTGTTTATGTACTTATGTAACGACATGTGATCGGTGTGGAAGTGTATCTGAAATAGATTGGGAAAATGTTCTTCAGTTTTGGTATGGATAATAAGCAAACCTGCAATAATGGGTATTTAAATAAACAATTCGCGAGCGAAAATAAATAATGCAACTTTGAGTATGAAAGTGGAAATGTAGATGGCTATCAAAGCAGGCGAAAATAAAATAAGCGATGGATGGATGGATGGAAAGTGGCTTAAAGGGGTTAACTACTGAGAAGCGACTGATATATAACTATAAAGAAGAAGGTATGGGGACTCTTGTAGTTGCACCAAACCCAAAAAAAAATAGATAGGAGCAAGGGATTGATGATCAACAAGAAATCGTTAAATGAAATGCTGGTAGTTAATTGCATCCAGTTAGACTGGAAGCTGAATGGCTGATGCAAAAAAATAAAGTATTCATTCACAGGGGCCTTCATGGATAAGTGCAGTTCCCAAGAGTAGATAATAATTTACTAGGTACTAAAAATACTCACTATGTCCCTAGTCTGCTGTGGCAGAGCTCCCTTGACCAAGCCATACATGTACTCGTAAAAAGACGGGCAGTTGATCACGTGGACTTGGGACAAACGAACCGGCATTGCTTCCTGAAAATCGAATAAATATAGTTAAATATTAATAAAGTCGTTAAAGACGGCAATGTAGAAGTGAATTTGCAACGTTGAAAACATTGTTGCGGAATTTGTTCGGAAGAGTCACCGGGGCCCTGGAACGCAAAGGGCTTTAGAAGGAACACGGATGGGTTTCAGTTAGTAAGAGTCTGACACGCCCTTCCGCTCCGCCCAGAGCGGAAGAAGTCATTTGATGATTTCCCATCCTTAAAAAAAAAAAACGTTGAATACATTCAGGATTTCTTAACTTTTGGTCTGGAATATACGCATACGCACCAACCTTTAATGTTTCTACTGCTAAGACACAGTATTCCTCTTTTGTTCCATTCACTATGAGTGAGCTATTGATTGGTGGAGATCACATTTCTTTTGATTCTATTCTAAGACATGCTGGTTTCACAATTATCATGCGTGTAGTGGGTGGGGTAAAACCTTAGTGAATTACCTGGTTGATGGTTTGTGGTATAAATGAATGCAGTTATTACACGCTTGTTTTCTATGAAGATTACAAGCAATTTGTTTGCTTTGTGTTTTGTGTCCTCAATATTGTCGTGTGACCAAAAACTTAACAGTAGAAAATTGCCCTCTGTTTGTTTAGAGCTTGGAATGTTTGTAATGTGTTTGCTTTAATTTCACGTGCTTTTTTCTTACATCGCCAATTGTTTAGCTATCAGCCCTAGCTTATAACTTAGTTTTCAATCACTGTTAACCATGAATATAATTATTGTTATTGTATCCATATCTTGCGGTATTTCTTTTTTTAATTTACCGGCTTTTAATACATACTATAAATAATTTAACTGTAAACGAGAAAATAGAACACAGGATTCGGTCATACAAACAGCGAATAATGTCACATACCAACACCATAGCCATATCCCTATGTGAACCAATAACCATGAAAAGGCTCAAACGCCACCATATATGGGACTTTTTGAGAGGCAGAGAACAATTTTGAGAGGCAGATTCTTCGGTGGAAGAATGGACCTTAGCAGTCAGTAACCACACAAAAGTTCTGCTAAAGGTTTACAAACGATTGCAAGATAAGCAATGAAAAATAAACTGACTTTTGACTTCGATCTCGCCGATTGACGGATAGTAATGGATGTCGTCTACAATAGACGAATATAAATATATTACTATACATTAGTAGGGATCATATTACAAAACCTGCCAGAACAGTTTTAAAGATTGTACAACTGTGCAGACATTGTCGGAACTATCAGATCCCTTCAAGCCGCAACAGCAATCGTTTCATTGCACTCCCGTGTTAAGCAAATATTACATTCATCCAACACCTGACATAAACCCTATGAGGGCGCAATAAAATTTTCAAGTTCAGTTTCAATTCCAAGATAAACTTACCAATAAGAAGATAGCAAATCTCTGGAAGTACAATATATTTGCCCTTGCGACCATCATGAGAGTGTACACGCCAATATCCAGAATGACGATATGGTTTTCAGGAAGCGTTTCCCTGTCCAGATTGAGCCATTGATCAGCTTGCAGCATGAACGATTTGAGGACATCGTAGAAATCAAACTTGTCTGGGTCGTTGAGTCGATGGATCAGGAGTTCGTCGACTCCGGCGATGTATGTTGCCACATTTCTGGAAATGTACAGTAAAATAGTAAGTATGCGAGTGTTTTATTCTCGTTTTCATTATCATGAATGCTTAAATATGATTGCACTGTTGGATTTTCAACTGTCGGCGATCTTCGTCTTCTTTGCGTGTCGATTCCTTAAATTTTGTCTGTCCTGTATACCTAACCTGGATAGCTTATATTATATTATACTAGTTAAATATAGATTGATTTAAATAATTGTATTAAATTTAAATTTATTGTATTGTATTGTTGTTAATTGAATTGTATTAATGAACTGAAATGTATTTTTATTGTAATTTTTTTTTTCTTTTCTGCACTATCCCATTGGGTTACTGTTATGATAGCTGTATGTATGTCTGTAATAAAAAAAAGCTCTGGCATTCGCTTCATTTAGATCTAGGAAGGTGCAGGTGGTTCAGTATGGTGAGCAGGAAAGGACGCACTAAGCACTAAGTCGACCATATAGGAATTAGAATGATATTACTTAGCTAACCGTGCATTGTCAACCAAACTAAAAATGTAAGCAAAATTTCAGTTCAATCGGTAAGGAATAACAGGTTTAAAGTTCAGTTGCAAGAGATGACCCATACATAACAAGGCAAGATAAATAAAAGCCTGTAAAAATAATGGTGTCCTGTCAGTTCACCAAATATTAATTTACAAATTTTTACTTTACAAGCAATGATTGGCAAAAACATGATATGTCATTTCATCATTATACAACAACAAGTTTACCAAATAATTCACTTAAGAAAATTAATTTTCGATAAACGTTTTTTTTATAACGTATAATTTGACAACCAATTTTTTTTTTTCATATTTTCTCGTCAAGTAACGTTTGGAATAAAAATTTTTTAGGTACATATTTGCACGAACGAACGATTAATCTAATGTTTTTTTTAAGATATTGGATATTTCAACTATGTATGAAATTCCTCATGGACGACTAGCCTACAGTTTATTAATACTGCGCGCTGGATTGATTATGAATGAAGATTGATTTTTATATTCTAAAGTCACCAATACACAAAATAGCATTTTTAACTTTAAATTAAAATATTGTCTTAAAAAGTCAATAATGTTGTGCTACAAAAGTTAGTGACAGAAACGAATCGCTGCAAAACCGAATCCACGTAGTCTTGTCTGCCCTACCCCTAGAGTGTAATTTAAGCCCGCGTAGGTGCGGAGGGGCAAGGCGGCCCGCGAGCTGAGAAGCAGGTGATTGAACGCCCGCCTCCGAGGCTGAGGCTGGCCGGCTTCAAGACGAAGTTGCGGTGGTGAGCATTAAAACCATCTGCGAAGATAAGCTCGCGTGGGGCTGCCGGAGCCCTGCAGCGCCGGAGCCGTGACAGAAACCACGCCTGCTGCATGTTGCACGCTCGCTTGCATGCTGCTTGCAATGCATGCATTGTGTATGATTGTTTGCATGTTGTGATGGTTTCGAAAATGTATTATAAAATGATTTTGATGATTTAATGTAAACGTGATATTTCCAAAAGAATCTAAATATTAAATGGAAAATGCATAAATTATTAAATATTATCCGAAAAATTTGTAAAGAGAAGCATTTGCCAAATAAATGTTTGTAAAGCAAGTGTTTATAAAATAAAACATTTGCGGAATAAGTTGTTTGTGAAATAAATAGTATACGAAAGGTTGGTTGTAAACTAAAAATTTGTCAATGGTGTTTTGGTGAAACCTAAATAAGTGAAACAAAAATAATAAATGTAGCTTAACTCACGTGATTTCAAACGCAGTCTTCATTTTAGTTGACTGTGGGTCCCTCTTGGTGAATATCTCGCTCATGTTAGCCCGGCTGGTGCAGAAGTCCTCGATGCATCGCTTGGTGCGCTCCAAACTGCAGTGGCAGCTGTAGAGGAACTTCTTTATCAGGATGTCCTCTGAAACAAATGGAATAACAACTTTATTATATTTACTGATATTAACCGCAAGGTTCGATCTTCGAGGATAAGCAAAGCAAGCCGAAGCCGGTCCGTGATCCGGCCGGTGCTCGATCTAGGGCTCGGGAGAAGGCACGGCTCCCTGTCGTTTCTGCGACGCAGGTCCTCTCGGGGCATGGTTGCTTCGGGAGATTCCTGTGTCGCATAGGCAAGGAGCCGGACGCTCGTGTCGCTACTACGTCGACTGGCAGAGTGTGCCGCTTGGGAGGAGCCGCGCCGTGCCCTCATCTCTGTGGTAGGCAGAGACTTCTCGCTGCCGGCCGTGGTCCGTTCTATGGTCGGCGGCGAGGAGTCCTGGGACGCGATGGTCTCCTTCTGCGAAACAGTTATCGCGCAGAAGGAGGCTACGGAAAGGGAGAGGGAAATCTCAACCCGCAACCGGCTCGCAGCAGGCGCATAGGGTCCAGGGGCGATGGACTTGGGGATGTCCGACCTTGCAAACTAGCGTTGATCGACTTCCTGTCTGCCAAAACGCATCATCAACAATAACCTTTAGCATTTTCATACATAATACTTATTTATAGGTACTTAATCCAACTCGTAAATTGCCTTGGTCTTGCAAAAAAATAAATAAAGGAAAACCAGATTTTAAAGTTCATTCGGAGATAATCACCGGCTTATTTCTTTGTAAAGATAATATACATCATGAGTATGGTTCTAGCTGTTTTAAATGTCACGCGGACTTACACGAAATAAAATCTATACTAATATAATTAAGCTGAAGAGTTTTAGTAGAGGATTCCAAGTAAGATTGACCTCCACCCACCTGCTTACCGGAAGAAATATATTTTATTTTATGAAATAAAATATGTTTTTCAACATATACCAATAGAGTTTCGCGATTTTGGTGTTGGTCCCATAATAAAAGTAGTTCATAATGATGAGTACAATGACCCCTTAAGAGGTATTGCGTTTAATCTGTTACACGTTGTATAAGCAAATAAATTATAAGTATTATATTCATCTAATATGAATGCATAAGGGTATTACAGTCATTACAAATGACTTAGTATATATTATAAAATAAAATTGTAAGTACGTATTATTATACTTCAAACTTTTTTTACATATACAAGTAGGTACCCAATTATGTTTCCATTGTATGTAATCATCAAATTAACTTTATTCAGTAACAAAGTCGTAAATTCTGATCGCTTGCAGTCACACTTACAGGATGCACCGAGATCGGAGTAGTCAAAAATTTTGCCCAACAGTGGGACATTATCTATGGGTAAAAAGGTAAAAAAAATATGTAATCACTTTGGTTAACCATCCTAGTTAATTAATTACGAAAATAGGTCTATCATATGTACTTATAGTGCAATTGCACTATGTATAGGTACATAACCACCCACCAGTTGTTGTAAGTGTTATTTCTGCAGTATTATTGTAATTTTATTGATGTTATAATTTTGTTTTTGCATGCTGTGTCTATCGCATCATATTGTACACTATGTTTTTATCACATTGCTTTTATTATTAGGACAAACAGTGTGACAATTGTAGATAGGCCAATAAATAAATAAATAAATATGATAGACCTACCTAAATTATTGCAGCGGAACGTTTGAAGTGTTGACTAGTTAATTACTATTCTTATCATAGAGAAGTCAAACTGATGTGGCGATTGTCATAAATTAATGCAGCAGCACGACCATACATTATACTGCATACCTACTTAATGAAGTTGAAAAGGTGTCGTCCATAAAGCGGATAAGTAATATATGATATCGGAATCCGAACGTTTGCTTTGTCTGACGAAAAATTATAGAAATCGATTGCAGCGCCACCTACCGGGTCCAATTGTGAATCTGAACCGTTCTCTAATCCCCTTGAACACACACAAAAAAATCATCAACATCGATCCAGCCGTTTAGAAGGAGTTCAGTGATATACACACGTACACAAGAAATATATATATTAAGATTACAAAATCTCTGATATTTACAAGATTTAACACTTAAATCTATAATTTTATTTGATATCATGATCAGTTAATATAATAAACGATTGATATAATTGAAATAACTAATTTTTATAAGCATACATTAATTATAAAATCGTTAGATATACCACTCAAAAGAGAATAGATAAACCCAGTAACTGATTACCACCTGCCAAGGTAGCACCAACAATAGAGGGGACCTGGTCGTTAGTGGTCACTGTTCTATCCTAACCTAACAGAAACCTATCAAATAATGATAACCTTTATATGATATGATTATGAGACGCACCCAACGCACCGTTCTTGAGAAAAACAAATTATTGTAACCTAACCTGAAAATACTAAAGTTGCTTCTGAATCATCTCCGGCGCTGCGGGAAGTGCAACCCCTTCGCCCTAACGTAACAAAGGATAGGCGCCATGCTTAGGCCTAGTTACAGCGGGCGGGGGTTGCTCTCCCTTCGCGCCTCCAGTTTTAATAAAAACTCTAGGGGTAGCGGCCCGATTCCCCCATTCGGTTATGGAACAAATTCGACCACGAATTCAAATGTACATTATAGAAACTGTTCATCATCATCTGCCTAGCCTTTTCCCAACTATATTGGGGTCGGCTTCCAGTCAAACCGGATTCAGCTGAATACCAGTATTTTACGTGGAGCGGCTGCCTACCAGACCTCCACAACCCATTATAGAAACAGTTATGGTATCAGTATATATTTTCCATAAAGCACATTTGAATTCGAAAAGTACATACTAACACTATCTAGTCCATCCGATACATTTTATTAGTGAGAAAATAAGAGAGTTCATGCAACTCTGGGATCTTAGTCCATTAGTTTAATTACCTAACACGTCGAAATCATTCAGGTTATTTTAATTACTTTCGTGTCCTTGACAAGTCGGTGTGTTTGATATTGTTTCTCCGTTTTTTTTACACCGACTTCCGAAATTAAAGTTATTTTATACTTTGTAGTGTTTTAATTTGGAGTCGTTTGTATTTTTTTGGAACAAAAGTTTTTTATTTTTCACTTTTTAGTGGTACCCCTTTACATGCACGATGTTATGTTATGAACTGGTGTAAACAATAAACAGACATGCGATTTCAGCAATCCCGGTTCATTTGCTATCATTAATAGAAGAGTTCCGTAGCCTATCTCTGAAGTTCTTAGTCAGATCTTCACTTAACTGAAATGGAACCACTTCGAATACTCTTCCGAAAAATACCCAAATCGCTTCAAGTGTGCATACATTTTGAAGATTTCCCTCGATTTCTCCAGGATCCCATCATCCGATCCTGACCTGATGACCATGGGACCACATGGAAAGTATACTGTTTCAGACAATGCCCATAAAATTTGTGGGTTGCCCTTAATTTTTCTGGGATCCCATCGTTAGATCCTGACTTATACCTTCCTTATACCTTATCACAAAAATCTGAATTGCGTTAGAAAGTACATATGTATATGATAAACTTTGCCTATCAAATTTGAGGGTTGCCCCCGATTTCCCTGGGATCCCATCATCAGATTCTGACTTGGTGGCAATGGAACTATTTTAGGAATAGGCTTTCGAAAAAAAGAATACTTTATAGAAAATCGGTCCACAATTGGCGGAGAAATTGGTGAACATACTTACATTAAAAAAAATACATACAGTCGAACATAGAACCTCCTCCTTTTTTAAGTTGGTTAGAAATGGTAGAAAATACCTAAATGTAATTAAACTGGCCAAATACAAGTTTGTTATAAATTTGCTCTTCATCAGACGACATTTAAAAATAATCATTATACATATCTTCATACTAATACCATATGTAATAGGTAGAATGTGAAAGTCTGAATGAATCTAAATAATAAATGTATAAATAGACTAGACTTGCATTTAATATTAGGATAGGTTATAAAATTATTCAAACTTAGTAAAAGGAAAATTGTAAAAGCGCTATCCTCTCTTATTATTTAAAACTTTCCTGCAATTTATAGTAGTGATTTCTTGAAATGGGACGGAAGTGTGTAACAGGAAGCCGAGGAAGCGCGCGCTATTTGATTTGACCAATGAGCGCGCGCAGTGGTCGAGTTGGCTGTCAGTACTTTTAATGTTATTGTTGCTTTTTACAAAGGTGAGACGTCAGCTGTTACACATCCTATGCAACTACTGTAAGACTCGCACCTTTTTTTATTATTATTAGTTGCTATCCTTTCCTCATCGACAGGAAGGTCGGCGAACTTGCGATAAATGAATTTATATTGTTATCAATTGGTAAATGCTTATTATGCACACATTAACATTTTCCAAGTTTATATTTTACCACATGTGGAAATTATAGATTGCAATAAACGATTTGAGATTTGATTTGATATTTTATGTTTCGATGTTTGGGTGTCTGATTCAATCAGTGCTCAACCGCTGAACGGATTTTAATTAAACTTGGCGCGCGGGTAGATAAGGGTATGTAAGGCTTCCTGGCAAGTAACCCACTAAATAGACAGACAAACGTTATGTGTAACAAAGTGGGCTTCTTCTTCGTTTACATAATTATTTATTTTCAGTGTTAACTGGATGGACTTGACCAATATCTCGCTACTAAGTAGTCAGGTAAACGATTATATTTTTTCAACACTGAGGAGTTTGAGTCACTCAACACAGAGAGAGAGTTTTTATTTTATTTTATTTTCTTTTATTGGCCAACCAACAATTGTTTACACTGTAAATATTTAAAGTAATTATCAACTAAAATCTAAGGTTATTGTAACAATTTCTTACAGGTTAGCACCGCATGCCCCATAAACATATTAGATGTGCCACAAGCACTGAACTTACTATAAAATGAATGTCTAATTAGCTAAAATTACAAAAAGAGTTGCTCAATACTGGTCGTACAAAATAATTATTTGAGCGAAAAGATGAACACTGAGGAGATGCTATGTTTACCTACATTACCTACTTGGTAGTAGGTGCGTGGCGTCCAATCTGTGTTTGAACTTAATTCAATGACATCAACTGCATCACACTGCTTGAAAAAGAACTCGTTTGGAATTTTTTGTTCGTTTTAGCGGTCGGGTTTTTTGACAAAGTAATTTTTTTATTTCCTACATTTTGGTGATTTGCATTTTTGGAATCGTCTCCTCGCGCCATTTATTTTTATACCCCATTCAAAGGCTAGGTTTGAGGAAAAATAATTTTTGAAATCATAATACGACGCCAAAAATCGACCATTTTAATTTTTATATAGGTACTCAATGCCACTCTCACAATCAAGACGAAACTAACGACACTTCTGAAGCTAAAATCAAGCATCAAGCTGTTTAGCCTGCATTTTCTTATTTTTTTAAGGATGTGAAATCCACTCTGGGCGGAGCGGAAGGGAGTGTCAAACTCTTACTTATTAAAACCCATGCTTATTCCCCTTAATTTCCTTTCCGTGGGCCGCAGTTACTCTTCGATCAAATTGCGCAAAAGCAGTTTAGGCTACAAAGCGTGCCAAAGAAATATACATACATAACCCTCCTTCTGGCGCAGTCGGGTAAAAATAAGTAGAGCTGACGAAATCAACAAGTAAATAGATAGTAAAATATTGACAGACTTTTACCTATAAATCTATTAAGTATACAGATTGTGTCTAACTTTCTAAATACATGACGTAATGGTTCAAAGTTACTTTCATCTTAATTACGTTGAAGTAACTTACATTGTTAAAAGTAAGAGGCACGCGATACTGCAATTTCTAAACGTACTCACATGATTGTGTCTGTGAAACTACTCAGATTGCTTAAAAAATATTCAGGCCAGAGTAAATGGGCTACATATTAAAGGCGTGGTTGATAATGAAACCAAATGCAATTCGACCTTCTTTGTGCAAGTGCATGCTAGTAAATACTTTAACTATTGGTGTTGGTAAATCTACTATGAATTGCAGTAACGTCGAAATAAACTGCATTTAATGCGCTACACCATATTAAAAAAAAAAAATTGTTTCACCTATCAGTTCTACCGTTATTTTTAGGGAAAATTAAGCCCAAGGGCTTATATGAAGATGCTAAGTATGTGATTAGCCGATCATAAAAAAACACAATAAACTAAGTGGTATGTTATCAAGCATATCATTTCAATCATCACATCAAATAAATAAATATACTCTTAGATACCTACGAGATAAACATGCAACGTTTACATGGAATGATATTTTATTTTATTTTAATTATATTTAACTGATGCAGTAAATACCTAACGGCCTTATCTACTCAAGCGTAGAACGAAAAATATATTCGTAAGTAGATTCATTTTGTGAATTTCTAAAGGATTTTTTTGGGTACAGAACTATTGATGTCATTGATGCCAATCTTTAAAGATGAAACTAACTTTGATCGTTATTATTTAACTAGGTTTGCCCGCGACTTCGTACGCGCATATCTTGTTTTTTCCCATTCCCGTATAGCCTATAGTCTCCTTCATGAATGCGGCTATCTTACACAAATTTTTCAAATCCGACTGGTAGTTCCAGAGATTAGCACGTTCAAACAAACAAACTCTTCAGGTTTATTATATTAGTATAGATAGAACACTCAATAGAATGAAGAGCAACAGATTCAGTTTTTATTTTGATTTTCTGTATTTTTTTACTCCTTCACTGTTCTTTTCTGATAAACCCGCAATTAAAATATCGTTGCGGGTTCCAAGACAGTTGAATCGTCTCTCCGGGACTCATTCAGCTTCATTGACTCAACGTTTAGTGGTCACTTTACTGTTGGTTTTGGCTTTGAGGAGGGTGGGGGAGGCTTTTCCCAAAAAGAAAGAGTAATAGGTAGATAAAACTAACTAAGATTACAGATGAATATCATCGACAAAAAGGGCCTTAAAACTCACACGAAGGGTTCCGTACAATAAACCACGAATAAAAACACGTTTCTCGTATGGGAGCCACATTTTTTTTTTAATGTAGGTAGCGGTATTAGAAATACAAACTGTCAATTTCAACTGCCTACCTATTACGGTTCTTAAAATATAGCCCGCTGATAGACAGACAGACGGACAGCGGAGGCTTAGTAATAGGGTTCCGTTGGTTACCCTTTGGGTACGGAACCATAAAAGGGTGTCAAAACCTGCCAATGCCGAAGATGAGCAATAAAGAGAAAGTGGTATTAAGTGAGGTTCTAATAGCTAAGTAAATACTAGGTATTTTGCCGTTAGATAACATAACTACCATGACTATGTAATAGTTGGCAAGTTGACAACCGTTTACGTGTTTGACGTGTGAATCAGCATTGTGTCTTACGGTCTAAGAATAATAAATACTTTAGTATTTAGTATTCAACTAGTATGTTATTATTTTCATATTAAATGCCAATAGCGTTGCTCGGTTTTCTCTATGAGCTCAAAGGTCGATAGGAAAATCGAGCAAGGTGTCTTGAGTTCGAAACCCAATCGTTGCACTGTAGAATGTAATGGAACCCACTACACTACTGGTTCAGTAATGCCTACCGGGCTAATAGTGTGGCTCGTCATAAAAAACAAAACATGACTGCATGACTAACCTTATTTTTTTGTCAAATTCAAATCTTGCACTTAAATAAAACCATTTACAGACACTTTTGACCCGTCAAAAACTTGGTTATACAGAAAGTCGATTGTACATTCCAATGTGTCAATCTTTTTGGAAAAGACCGAGCAACTCCATGGACACTCTTTAATTGTAACTTGTTCAGTATAGCTTAAACCGAAACCAGAACAAGAAGAATAACTAGTAAAGTACAAGCCCGTGGGACATTATGCTCTTGCCAAATTTAGAAAAAAAACAGCGACACATGACCCAATAACCCCAAATGACCTATTGACCATATTTGTGAATGAAGACGCTGCTTTGCTAATATTGACAAGTATTTAAATCGTCATTGGGGACAAACACATGCTAAGTATTTTTTAAAGTATCACACTGAGTTAAGCTTGCACTTACCAAAGTTTTTGGGAAGAGTAGGTTCCTTAGCCAGCCAGTCTTTGATAGCAGTCACATCTTTCTCGTTTACTTGGGCCATCTGAAAAGACATTGTTCAAATTACATTGTAACTCTAACTAAACGTATGCTTGTCCATAGGTGAAGACCAATTTAGAAAGTTAAAAAGTAGTTAATAATAGTTTATTATAGAGGTCACGCTAATTATATAGATAAGAGATAAAATAATAACTATATTGAACTGGTCTTAAGGTTCGAAATCTGTGAAACGATAAATCTTAGTATTGATTTTGCAATGCCTTTTCTATAAAGAGGATGTCTCAAATAGGATGCTGAAATTTTCTAATGTCGTGAAGTCTAGGATGGTCTGCATGTAAAATTATAATGTAATATTATAAAACACCTTATTGTCCTTAAGTCTATACTAATATAATAAAGCTGAAGCTTGTTTGTTTGTTTGAACGCGCTAATCTCTGGAACTAACCATCGGATTTGGAAAATTCTCTTAGTATACGATAGCCACATTCATGAGGAAGGCTATACGGGAACGGGAAAAAAGCAGGAACGATAAAAAACGGGATATGCGCATACGAAGTCGCGGGCAATAGCCAGTTGTAAACAAATATAAATAAAGGGGCAATTATTTAAATCACTTAACATTAAAAATCTGCGCTTAAAAATTGCCACCTTAATTAAACCAAATGAGCCATTAACAAGAAATCTTTTCTATTAATTAGTAATTTAGGTGGCTGTTTAATTGCCCTTTTTAAATGTACCTTCTTACGAATGGCATATTGTTTATTTATTTATTTTATTTATTTATTTATTTATAAAAACAATTTGTTGTCCTTAAGATTACAAAAAGCACACCATTAGACCCCTAGGGTCTGTCTTAGCATGCCATGGTCTGGAAATTTAATCAACGCGCTGATTAGAAAATTACATAAGCTAAGGTGAAATCAGATCGATGTAATGTTGTTTGAGCTTGCGCTTGACATTTTTACTGTTCATTGAGTCTCTAATGTGTAAGGGTATTTGGTTTAATAAATTAGGTATCATGACAGATGCGGTGCGTCTACCATAAAAGTTATTTTTGCGTGGCACTTGCAAAGATTTTGTTTTTGCTTGTCGAGTGTTCACATCATATCTAATTGGAACCTGAATTTCAGTGTTATCGAAATGTTCTATGAGGAAAAGGTACTCAGCGCGGGCCAGAACAGGTAACACTTTGCAATGTTTGAATAGAGCCATATAATTATCGCGGTATTTATTTTTAACATAGTTTGGTACTATGAGCTTCAACAACCGTGTTTGCAGATTATGTATTTTATCCAGGTAAGTTTTAAATGTGCGTCCATAGCTGGTAAGTCCATATGAGATTGTTGATTCCGCAAGGGCCGTGTACATTTGAAGGAGGGTTCTGTAAGGTATGTTCCGCTTTAGAATATAAAATTTTGTGAGTATTGCACGTAACTTGCCGCATACCGATTCCACCTGATAACTCCAGTTAAAGCGATTATCAATTCTAAGTCCCAAGTAGGTATGATATGGGACTTGCTCAATGGGCGAACAGAGGCAGTTAGGCACATCGTTATGCAAACAATCATGACTATGACCTTTAATTTGAAAAGAGTGGGAGGAATTTATGTGACTTGAATGTACGTGTATTATTTTGGTTTTTTGTGGATTTAGAACAAGTCCCATATCATGGGCCCACTTGGTCATAGAAGTAAAATCTTCTTGCAAAGATTCCACAGCCATATTGAGGTCTTTGTTAGCAGAGAGTATACAAGTGTCATCAGCGTATTGGTATAGGGAACAGCGTTTTATAATATTTTCCATGTCGTTGACGTATGCCAGATAGTGAAGTGGACCTGTCACTGATCCTTGGGCTGTGCCTTGCGTAACGTGTACGGGTCCACTGAGACTAGGGCCAACTTTAACGTGATAACATCGGCCAGAGAGATATTCTTTACACCAGTCTAGTAATTTTCCTCTTATTCCAGAGTTTTCCAGTGTTTTTAATAGCCTATTGTGTCCGAGTGTATCAAACGCCTTACTGAAATCAACAAATATAAGTATCACATGCTTCTTGTCATCTAGGTTGTTGTTTACCTCATCGGTAAAATTGGAAAGTAACTTAGTTGTAGATTTCTTACTTTGAAAGCCATACTGTGCTCTAGAAATTATGTCATTTTTGCGATAAAAATTAATGAAATTGTTGAAAAATATATCTGCGATCAAATACACTCGTATTTGATCGCAGATATATTTTTCAACAATTTTATTAATGGCTGGTAATATTGTTATGGGTCTATAATTTGCTAGGTCATCGAATTTACCTTTTTTATGAATAGGTCTAACTATGCCGGTTTTTAATTCTATCGGATATTTACCTTGTTGGATACTCGCATTTATTAGTTTCACTATTGCATTCACATTGTTTGCAAGACTGGAAGGTCATGGGAGACATATCTAAGCCTATAAAATGGCCGCAGTAAATCGTTGATGTGTAAAAAATATCTATCAAGGTAGGTTCAGTGTACCCAAGTTGGCTGAATAAAAAAATATTCATAAACTGCCCATTTATAATTTTTTTTGTTTTTTTTTTTACCATTTGCTTAGTATAAAAACTGATTTAAGCCCTCAGGTAGTTTGGTTTTTACGTGATTACTGATTAGAGGCTTGTTCATAAAACATTTTTTAACGATAAAAACTGATTAGCGGAATCTAATTTTAAATTCTGCTTAGAAAATTTGAATAAAGAACCTTCTAGTTATTACTTAAGTCCTACTTAAGTTCTACTTAAGTTCTACTTAAGTTAAGCATGGGTTTGTTTTTAACCGACTTCAAAAAAAGGAGGAGGTTCTCATTTCGTCGGACCCTTTTTTATGTTTGTTGCCCGATTACTCGAATGTATGAGCCTGTGGGTATCGGCCCAATAAAAAAATAGCAAAAAAGGTCAAGGTTGACAAGGTGTAGGAATTATATTTTTTTAGAATTGCGTTTTTGCCTGCGTTCCTCATTGTTGCGGATGATTAAGAGGCCCAAATTCAGGTAACATAAGTCTCTTACAGCGGCCTTTTTAAATGCCTATAGGGCAATGGTTCGTTGAACGCACTCGGTCAAAATACCAGTTAAGATAATTCAGGTAAATGAATGTCAAAAAATATTCTTTGGAACTTGATAGTTCTTTTTATTTCATTGTTTTTAGTGGCGTAAAGAGACTGTGGCTAAATATAACAGCCGCACGGATCAATCTTCAAGGTTAAGCCACACAATCCGAGGTCGGTCTGTGGATGGGTGACTATCTTAGCATACCGAGACTCCTCCGTGCCTCGGAAAGCACGCTAGGCCGTTGGACCCGGCTGTCATTTGCAGATCTTTGGCAGTTGTTACGGATTGTCAGAAGTCAGGAAATAAGTACCGTGTTACCCAGTTAATGGGTTGTGGAGGTCTGGTAGGCACCTGCTCCACGTAAAATACTGGTATTCAGCTGAATCCAGTTTAACTGGATGCCCAATAAAGTTGGGAAAAGGCTAGGCAGATGATGAGTTATATATTTAGTATGTTTTAAGTTTTAATTAACGAAAGCATTATCATTCTACTGTTCTAATCAGACACCATCAATTAATTCCAGGGACATGCTGCCTCTTCCATACAAAACGAAAGAGTGCAAAGTCTTCATCTACCGCCTCAACAACCCTAACTTAGACCTGTTCAACTTCGTGGATTCTGTGAAGACGTACCAATATACATTTTAATATGTATACTTATGAACCTCCTTTAAAGCAGCTAGTACCTATTCATTAAAAATGAAACTTAGTTGTATTTAGCACTTGTGATAATGATCTATGGATGGCAGTTAATTACACTACAAACAACGTAGGTACATAGTATGATACCACTAAAAGAATTTTAATTGTAAAAAAAAAGAGTGCCAACCAAACAAGCCAAGTGCGATCCGGTCGCGCGTAAATGGTCCCCAATGGTATGAATAATTTTTTTTAACATGTGATAGGTTTTCCTGTAATCTACTTAAAGGCGAATAGTCAATTTTCATTTATTACTTTAATAACTCTAAACCTGTTTATTTTAAATGGATGAAAAAAATCCAGACCCTCGCAATAAGCCAAATTTTGACCAGTACAGATCGAAATCTTTCTTTTTTATTTATTTACTTTCCGCGTCCTTAGGTCTCAAAAGATCATGAGTGAACTTAATTGCTTAAAATCAAATATGAACTTAATTGCCCCAGTAAATTCGGAGAAAGTTGGCTGTGACAGACAGACAGGCACACGAGTGATCCTATACCTTTAAGGGTTCCGTTTTTCATTTGGTCGTAAGAAACCCTAAAATAAAATTACAAACCTGGTGCGTGCAAATATTACGTGAGTGGGCCTTGATTTATTCTTTCAAAAGTCTTATTCAAAGTATCCAGAACTCGAGAGATCACCGGGTTTGGGCGAAGCTGGGGCGGGCCACTAGTTTATATAATAATACATATTCTCAATAAAGTAAAACCTTTTTATGAACATGACAGTATAGAAAACTAAAATGGTAATTTCTAAGTAAATTCTAATCTTTGGATAAATTTCTGTAAATGAATAAGCAAAATGGTACATAATATTATTTAAGATTACCTATACAAATAAATTCTATGAACACAGCATAATGAAATCGTATTAAATTTAAAATAAATAAATGACTCGCCGGATTTTTGAATCAAAACTTTTTTGCATCTACCGCCTGTCTGTTTATTTACAAAAATATTTCCAAACTTACATGGAAACAAAATACCTAAATAAGTATCTTACCTTGAATTTATTGCAAGCAACAATACGAAACTATTGTTCTCGATGAAGCACGCCCCACAACACAACTAATCCACCTTCACTCAATGGTGTCTCAACCGTAACTAAATAAATAAAAACTTAACCGCTCGATTCGATTTTTAAGATTTCTAAGGCCAAACGTACACTTGACGACTTAGTGAATGCGAACGACACGCACTGCGGATTCTGTGGTAATGCGATTGTCGCAACATCTAATTCATAGGGCCATTGAAATGAAATATGCCAAAATTTGGCCATAGTTTGTTGCAACCGCAATTCTGCGTTAGGCTAATATTATACTATTAGTAAATGACGTACCTGTACTTGGGCACTCTGAGTTGGCCCAGAAATATATAATTGTGGAACTAAGGGCGAGTTTGTTTATCCGCAGTTACCTCAAAATTATAAGTACCAACTACGTGTCAGACCACGCACAATGTAGGGTTCCGTAGTTAACCATGCCAGAAAAATATTAAAATGTACTTAACTATTATTAGATTACAAAGTTTTTTATTTTTTTGGTATGCGTCACGCTTGTCGCAAATAAACTCTTTTTTTAAGGTTCCTTGGATCTAAAAATAGTTTTAGCAATATTTTTAAACAAACTATCCAACGACACCCCACAACATGGGTTTAACGATAACAAGAATTACCTATCATCACATCACGTGAAACAAATTTTTTTTCAAGATTTTATTTTACTACTTTGTCGGTGAAATTTAATTGGGTGAAAGGGTTGGTACTGGTAGACCGATACTGCCGGTAACTATCCCAGGGAATCGTATTATTATGTATACATAAAAAATACATCTAATCATAATATGTACTTGTGTTTAGTTTAATGATGAGCGGACTCTGAATTCAAATTCCCTGTAGTCCTACTAATATTATAAATGCGAAAGTTGGGAGGATGGATGGATGGATGTTTATTTGTCACTCTTTCTCGTCAGAACGGCCGAACGGATCTTGATGAAATTTGGCACAGAGATAGATTATAGTCTGGAATAACATAGGTTTTTTTTAGGCATTTTTTTTTCCTTTTCCGAAATTTACACGGGCGGAGCTCTAGTAAATAATAAAGAATTTGCTTATTATTTTTTAATAAAAGGCCTGATAAAGTTACATATTAAGTTGGTTAGCTTATGTCTACATCTAGTATGTCTTTAAAATTTAGCAAATTTTAGAAATAAACGTGTGTTTTAATACGGTTGGAACGTTCAGATTTTTAAAGGCATGTGAACCCTATTTATAAATAGTTCAACGAATTAATGCCCACCTAACACTAATTATTCAATTCTCATGATTGTGAGGTAAAATTAAAAATTCACGCACCGTGTGAGTCTCACAAGATTGTAAATTAATCTTGAACTAGCTTTGCCCGCGACCTCGTACGCGCATATCCCGGCTTGTCCCATTCCCGAAGGAATTTCCCTCTCCGTATAGCCTATAGCCTTCCTCCAGCTATCATATACAAAAAAAAAAAATCCGAAACCGACTGGTAGTTCCAGAGATTAGTCTCGCGACAAAAGGCAGCCTATGTTATTTCCCAGGACTCAAACTATCTCTATACCAAATTTCATCTAAATCGGTTCAGCGGTTTAATCGTAAAGTGGTAACAGACAGATACACTTTCGCATTTATAATATTAGTACGGATTTTCTAATAATAGTGGCATGTAATATGCAAATATTATTGTACACATACTTATTAGTCAAAGTTTTTACTTAGTTATTTTTGGTTTGTCATTATACCTGCTTGGTGACTTAATATTATCGCATTCTTGTTAGAATGCTCGTTCTTAATCAGGAGAAAAAAATATTCAGGATGTAGATAGGCAGATATGATAATTAATTTGGTAAAGTAACTCCATTTTAGCGTTTTTTCTTTTCCTATTATCAAATATTCTATACGGGTGGTCTATGGACCAGTTTCACAAAGCAGGCCTATAATTCACTCCGTCTCCGAGTCCCAAGTCCAATATAATAACATTTTCAGGACTCTGGTGCGGCTTCCGCGGCACTGTACTTCAGGCATGTTTGCAGATCCGCACGTAAATGATTTCTATGCAATTATGCGTAAGAAAATCATGTCTGTGGTGCGTAGTATGATGGGGAGCCGTAGCGGCATCCTGAAAGTGATAGCCGACAGAATGGACTCGGTGGTCATGCGTAGATTCATTTACCTGCATGTGAAAGGTGCAAGTAAATGAAGAATCATACCTATATTTACGTAACTTTATTCCCATTATTATTTTATTGTACTGACGTAGTTTATAAGATTTCGGTTTTCTTTCTTGTCCTTTTGTTTATGTGCCACCCAGGAGTTAGATAAGGTTTATTTAACTGTAGTTAACCACTCAAACAGGTACTTTGTGCTCCCTTAAAAAGCAGTGAACAGAACAGTTCTATGAGTATGACGCGTTTTACAGCCAAATAGGTTTCACCTCTAAGATTGCTTTGGTTCCCGCTTAGGTACTTCGAATACATTGAAAGTACCTATACTTTAGTAGGTATTTATAGCTAACAGCATGTTCATTGAAGACATTTGTTATGATATCTCTTGACAATGTTTTTATATAGGTACCTAAATAATCCTTACATGTGTACATAATATTAAAGTACCTTTTTATTACCTACAATGTTGGCCTAATGACTTAAAGATAGATTAGTAAATTATGGGTTAGGATAGAAGTTATACACGTGTAGAAGTGTTTTATGACCTATAGGGTCATAGAACTTTTCCATCCGCATTTAAACATTAGGAAGAAATACTTCGTTTAGATAATCTTCAAGATGTCAAGTGGTCTCTTTGATAATCATACGATTGTAAAAAATACCACTTGTCTGTCATCTTTAAGCACAAAAAAATGTAAGCGTCATTAATTTTTAGTTTCATACTTTGAGAAAAAACCGGACAAGTGCGAGTCGTACTCGAGTGCAAAAGGTTCCGAACGATTCATATTTTAAATATTACTCCAAAATCATAGACTTCTTATAGGTTTTCCTGTAACCTACAAGTTACAGGATAAAATTCCTGTACCAGAAAACCGACCATGCCGGGTTAGAGGCGCGCAAGTTTGCTTAGACGCTAAATCTAAGTTCTAACCCAGCTGGTGAATGTGGCAAAGCGGGTACCGGATGTTGACGGCCATACACCCAATTGCTTGGACCTTCTGCTGACAACTGATCCGGACAGTCGTTCAGTATCAGTCTCAACCCCGCTGCCTGGATCGTCTGGGACCAAACCGGATCAAACAGGATTCGTCTCAATACCAGTATTTTACGAGCAGCGAGAATAGAGCCAATAGCAAATAAAAAAAATGTTTTTTTTTTAATTATTAAAAACAATTTTTTAAGAACCTTACGATCGAGCCCTGTGATTAAAATTTGATATGTCACACGGATTTATCGAATATGACAGTTGGAAAATTTTTCCCTTCCAAAAAGTGACCCTGTTTTCAAAATTTACTTATTTTCGTTTCGCGTTCGTGTTTGGGTCACAGAAGGTTATATCTATGTGCAAAATTTTAACTGAATCGGTCTAGTTGATTCAGAGAACATCTGCTGTGACAGACGGACAGACAACCGAGTGATCCTTTAAGGGTTCCTTTTTTGCATACAGAGGCTCGGAACCCTAAAAACCATTTACGACCCATTAAAAATACGGTTCTAGTTGACAGAGACGATTAATAAAAAATAAACATAACTCTGTCGCACATTCAGATTAAAATATGTATACCTAAGTAAATACTGAAAAAAAAAATCTTTCAACTTGCAATAAGGCGGGTACCGTCAGCATAGAAACAAGTGGTAAATTGTATCTATCATGTTCTTGAACAATTCCACATGATGATAAATCTTCTGAATCAAACAAAAAGTCACATAACAAATGTTGAAAAACAGAATTATAATATTGCTCCTTAATAACCTTAGTCGATGATTATTGCACTAGGTATGTACTAAGTTTATTATATAGACAGATAGATGATATAATTATGTCTGTCTATATAATCACGTCAAAAGTGTCTAGGGATCAAGTACATTTTTATTATAAAAAATATCCTATTGATATTTTATCAAATCTAGTTTTCCATGCTGGCTTCTAACTTTAATTCTTGTTTAAGTTAGCAACTTATCCCTAAGTTTTGTAAAAATAAAGAAAAATGGCAATTTTTGCAAATTGTGGGAAATTAACCTATAAGTTAATGTCTTCAATTAAATGGCAATAAACAGAGGGATTTTTTATAATTTTATTATAAAGTTAAAAATTATATAACTAATCTGTGTTTCAACCATTAACACGAATCACACAATCACAGCGATTTGTGATGCTTAAAAATCAGTTCATCAAAATCACTTTGAGGAATGGCCGACCACGTTTTTCTAACTAGTCAAAAAGTTGTTGTGGGGTATGCACGGCATCCATACTCGGCAGAGCTTTTTTTTGGAGCATATCCCATGCGTGCTCAATTGGGTTGAGGCATGGCGATTGAACAGGCCACGACAGAACGTTGATGCGAGCATCGGCAAGAGTTCACTACTCTAGCCGTGTGTGGACGTGTATTGTCATGCATTAGTTGAAACGAATCACCCAACCGGCGTCGCAAAGGGATGGTCACGTCTAAAACAAACCTCTCCGCATAAATCTGAGCATTGAGGTTGCCTCTGATTCAAATGAGATCGATTCTTCCACCGATCTCCTACTTTTCGGGGTACATCTGTCCCTGTAAGCTCCTAGGCATGGAGCTGACACCCACTCTGAACTTCGGTGCCACCATTGAGCACAAAGCCCAAACTGCGGCCAAAAAACTGGGCATCCTAAATAGAGTGAAGCGATACTTCACGCCTGGACAGCTTTTAACCCTTTACAAAGAACAAGTGCGATCCTGCATGGAGTATTGCAGCCACCTTTGGGATGGCTCAGCTAAATCAGTCAGTCAGTCAGTTAAATACCGCGCTTGTCTCGGTGGAACGCAGAGCTAAAAGGCTCATTGGCGACGTAAAACTGGTGGATGCCAAGCTTCACAGCTTGGCTCATCGCCGCAAGGTTGCCTGCTTGTCGGTCTTCTACAGATTGTACTTCGGGGAGAGTGTTCAGTAACTCCACGATCTCATCCCACTAGCCCCCTTCTACCATCGGACATCTAGACGCACTGCAAGTTACCATACCTACCGTGTTGCTATTCCACCAATTCGCACTAAACGTTTCCAAACGTCTTTTATAATGCGCACAGCAAAGGAGTGGAACTCTCTGCCTGCGTCTGTGTTTCCGAACGCATACAACCCTAATCTCTTCAAAATTAGAGTGAACCAGCTTCTTCTGGGTAAGCTTGCTCCATCGTCGACTTTGTCTCTGTCATCTATGACCTAGACTAGAGTCAAGAGCAAACCCATATTAAATAAAAAAAAAACAAAATACCGGCCCAAACCATTATTGTTCCCCCTTGTTCTTCAGTTCTTGACGTTCAGAGGTCCTCGAAACTAGAGTACGTCTTGAATCCGGCCACATACCGAAACGACATTCATTGGACAAGCAAACACAACGCTAGCCTTTTTCCTCCCAATTTCTGTGTTCGCGAGCCCATTGTAACGGGCTCTACGATGGCAGGGTGCTATAGGTAGAACTCTCAGCGGCTTTCGGGAACGCAGATCCACTTTACGTAAATGAATTCGGATGGTTTGGTCGCTTATCAGCAAGCCTGAAGAGCTGTGGAGCCTCATAGCCAACATCATGGCGATCATGGTACGATTCCAGTAAGCAGTATTTTGGATGTACCGGTCCTGTCTAGGAGTGGTGATGCCTTGATTATCCGTAGACACTTTTGACCTAGATAAAAATGAATCCGTATTTTCCTTGGTCACGACATCACGCGTGAACGGCTGGACCAATTTCGCTAATTCTATTTTTGTTGTGTTTTTATGGTCAGCAGAAGGTTCCTATGAAAGAAAATTTTGCAAAAAAATATACATCCGGGCGAAGCCGGGGCGGGCCACCAGTCAACAATGTTTCTTTGTAATGTTTTAAATGGTTTTAATAGATAGCTACCTACTAGAAATCATTCCAACACAGTAAGTTGTTCACCCGTATAAATACAGCAGCTATAAACCGAAATAATCATAGCAATTAACTTTTCGCAATGTAGCGTCTTTATTACAGTTCCTTACCGAAACGGTTAAATGTGGTTACAAAGTTCCGAATAAAATCGCTGCGAAAACCTTCGATAAACGTCTGGAGCCCTGCTATGACGTGTTATAACATGATTCCGTTGTGGGAGGGAGACGGAGCTATGCAAGATGCATATCACTCTATTTCACAACAGAATCATGATGGCATTGTCACGTCACAGCGACTAACCACACTTACTCAGCCGGTCGATTCTGCTGGTCGCTTCTATAAACATGTCGAAGTGAAGACTTGAGTGAAGTGATCACGAGGTGAGCTGTCATTCCATCTTGATTATATGGATGGCTGCGACGCGCGCAAGCGTCTAGAAGAGACGTCATTACTATTAATAGTAGTGTCCGAGCTAGACAGACATGAAGAAGTTGGACCTATCAGATGTCGATGCTGTATGAATACGTTCCAGACGAGCACATATTATATACAATCTCAGTCCGCACATATTTCGCTGAGCGAATATTTCAGCTGTCATAGGCATAATTATGATTGTCACCGTCTGTCAGTTTTTATGGGTGACACATACATAACTAACACTCACTGACACGCTTGGTTTGCATGAAGTGTTCAAAATGCCTTTAGCGGTCTCTGTTTTGTGGTTTTTGTCTAATCCAGCTTAAAAAAAGGAGGAGGGATTCAATTCGACCATAAGATTTTTTTCTTTTTTTTTTGTCTCAGTTATTTTTGGAGATTTCGTCAAAACAACAACAAAACTTAGTACATTCAATTTGAAATAAAAAAAGAACAACAATCAAGGTCAAGGTCAACAATCTTGCCTGAGATTTAACACCGCCAGTGGCTACATAAGCTACATTAATCTTAATTAAATTATTAATTTTTTTGTTTTTGTTTTTACTATCAATTAATAAAATAAAATTAACTTAATTACTCATTTAAGCACTTTTTGTATGGAACATCATTCCAGACTGTATCTGGAGAAGGGCGTTGCTAGCTGCGCTACAGTTTATACTTTTGCAGCTATCATCGTTTTACTTGTTGTACTTATTCTTGTGTTATTGTTCCGAAATAAACTTTTATTAAATATAACTTATTATTATAATTTAACCTTTTCGTGCAGGTGGTGTGAAAAATAATATTAACGATCATCATCAGCCTCTAAATAAGTAAATAAGTAGTAGAGGTACCGATATTCTGGACATGCAGCCTTATATGTGTATTATGTATCTCCTATTGTATTGTCTCTGTCTCTCTCTATATGTGTTATGGCTAATTAGTAATTCTACTCTTTGAGAGTTCCAATCATATGACACTTTACTCGATCCTCAGATAATCTTATGCAGCTGCTACCAACTAGACGAAGATCGTTGCTCCATACGTCTTTATTTTCGCCGATTCACAATCTCTCAAAACAAAGTCGCCCCAGAGAGAATCTGTTTAAATCGAATAATGAGCACTTCATTCAAATAGGAGGCATGTGCGTCATATATTGTGAATAAATTATTCATTGTCTTACCCTCTTGATTTTAATTGCTGTTCAGGAAGTGTGTCCTGCTTGGAAATTGGCTGATTGGCGAAAATGGTTTGGCGTTAATGATCAACGGAACAAAGTTCGATAGAAACGAAATTGTTGGTATTACTTAACTCGGATTATTTAATAGTTACATAACGCATTAGAGTATTCATTTGGGAAGGTTCGCTGTCAAACAAATTCATCATTATTGAATCAACAGCCTTGTTCTTGACACTATGTAGATTTAGAAACAGACTTAAAAAAACCCTGCTTATCTGTATACCTTTTCCCTATTTTTTGGGGTCAACTTCCAGCCTAAACGGATGCAGTTGAATATAATGATGCATTTTGCTACAGAAACTGTAGATAGGTACAGTCGCTAGCAATGCATACAATTAATTTAACCTAAATACATGTCTGAAATTGCTATACCTAAACACAGATCAGATACTTGTAGGTACCTCTAACCTCGACGAAACCGCACGACCATCATCCTTTTGTGTTGAGATGAACTCATCTTAGATACTTCCAAAATAATTGCTATCTTCTATCTGTCTAATACCCGTGTCTCATTTGAAAAATTGTTTATAATTTCAAGCAATATTTTACAATCTGGCGGAGTCTGCAATTTTCCAGTGACATATACATTTTCTGTAGTTAGACACACCTCTCGTAGTTACTCACTTGACACCTTGTAAAGATTTAATACTAAATTAATCTTAATTACAATATTTTACTCATTACATTTTTTTTTACTAACGACAGTATATTTTGTAGGTTATTTTTAGTCTTCTAGGCTGTTTGTTAATGATTTCATAGTTATACCTGTCTAGTAGTTATTATTGACTAATAAACGGTCACCATCAGCTTCAACCTCCAAGTAGGTATGCAAGTAGTGTATATCGATATTAATATTCTGGACATAGGGTCTCATAATTATTTCCTACTAGCTGCGCCCCGCGGTGTTACCCGTGGTTTATCAGATACTCCGCGTGAATGTCGAAAATTACCCGAAGGAAACATACTCCCGGAATAAAAAGTAGCCGAATGAAGAAGTAACAAACTTTCACCTTTATAATATTAGTGTGATTAAGTGTGACGATTGTATCTATTCTATCTCCCTCTCCATCTCCAATCATATAATGACACTTACCTCGATCCTCAGATAATCTCATGCAGCCGCTACCAACCAACCTGTGAAGATCGTCACTCCACAAGTAGCCTGAGTGCATCGACGGGATTGTTCGAACGAATTACCGCGGCCCTGGAACGCAAAGGGCAATATTGAAGGAATACGGATGGGTTTTATTAGTCAGTAAGAGTCTGACACTCCCTTCCGCTCCGCCCAGGTCGGAAGGAGTATTTTGATGATTTCCCATAAAAAAGATAGGTACTCACTTGAAAAAGTAGTACAAGTATTTTTTGTTTACTGACAATCCTCTTTGAAGTCAGTTGATAATATCTAATTTTCTAGTTGTTAATTATCTCTTACTGCACGTACGAGTTATGGAACTTAGTTTGACACGACACAATGCAAGACGCGATGATGACAGGTGGAGTCAGGGACTGATCAAGTCTTCTGCTTAAGTAAGAAGCTTGTTCTTAATATGTGGGGGCGCCTATCCTTTTACGCGCAACTAGTGAAAGTATTGTAACGATGTGTGTAACTATGCCTGTGCAGCGGCTTATAGGGCATGGGTCTGCAAAGTGCACCCCTTGAAGCTTGCGTCCTTGGCAACCCCTAACTACGATGCTGATCGAATCGATACGAATTTTATGTCGCTGTGCAAGTATGCAATCATAATAGAACAGTTTAGTATATTTAATACCTAATTAAGATCTTCTTGCTACAAGGGCTTGTTGTACTCCCTCGAAACTTGGTACAAGATGTTCACACTCTGAATCATCTCATGAACTCTATTCATTTTTTATTAGTTTGGCGAGAGGTAGTTATTGGAATTTATTTTTAACAACCATTTGTGTCGAACCCTAAATAACAGATTTTTTATACTTGTACGAATAAAGAATGTCGTTGTCGTTCAATGGTAATTTTTTTGAGTTCGATTCATAGTCGGACTCCGGCTCGCGCTAATCAAAGAATGGAGGAGGACGCAGCGCGCGGAGCCTCTTTTCATTCGTTCATAATCACTAGAGTATTGCTCTCAAGTTTCCAACCCGAAATATAAGGTCTATGTCGATCGCTTGGAAAGTCGCCGATTTGGCACTTTTGTTGGAAATCATGAATGGATCAGCAGATATACCTGTGTTGGTAAATAAATAGGACTACGTGTACCTTGGCATACCTACGTAGACCTCACCTACTGGCCACACCGGTGGTGAGAACTTCTTAAATTGGGGATGTTTTTTTTTTATCGTCTTTCCGTACAGCTATGGAACCCTAGACTGCGCGTGGCCCGACATGCACTTGGCCGGGTATCTATTAAAAACACTTTAGTTTATACAATCAATTTTAACAATGATTTATCATTGGTGAGAAAAGTAAACGGTAATAATTACATAATCTATTAAAAAACACGCTTTGTGATATCTTTTATTGATGTTTATAACATTACATTTTTGTACAAAATATTCCCGCCCATAACAACTAATGGAATGTTACATTTTACAATATAACCACCTACTACAGCCATCCTTTCATAATTTTTAACAATTATAAATCTTTGTATAAAACAACAAATATTCATAAAATACCTCTAGGTACCTATATATTCAATTATACCATACTTAAATATTTCCAGTATTTTTGTCATAGAATAAAAATATACAACGTATATAACAGAATACCCGCAATATCTCTAAAGAGGTCATTGTACTCATCATTATGAACAACTTTTACTATAGGACCAACAATGAAATCGCGAAAAAAAGTCGACTCCCCCACTGTGCAAATAACTCGACAAAATGTACTGAACTGCTGATTTTTTTTCGCGTTTTCGGGGTTGGTCCTATAGTAAAAGTTGTTCATAATGATGAGTACAATGACCCCTTAAGAGGTATTGCGTTCATTCTGTTACACCTTGTATATTAGAGGGACAGCTATTAAAGATACGGCACATGTAAAAATATTTAATTTGAAATGCAACATGCTATAATAATAAATTGTCAATCCATAAATAGTTATACAGAATGTTCCAGAAGTGCGTGCTCATATTTAATGTTGATGTTGGGTAGCTGATATAGGTACATGAAGGGAAAAAAAAAAAAAACATAAAAGTGTTTTTTTTTTAAATCGACTACATGTAACGACTTAAAAAATCCGAAGAAATGACTTTTCAAGCAGCATGATGCAGTCAGTGACATCAAATGTGTGATTGTACTAAAGTTAATGACACCAACATCACCCTTAAATATGACCACGCACTTTTGGAACAACGTAGATTGATCTGCTGGCGTCTGTGCCAGCAGATCAATCTACAACAATCTGTCAAATTTCTTTAATAGATTTTCAACTTTTTCGCTTAAGCATTAGAGTCAAGGTTGATTGGGAAATTTTGACAGTTTCGATTAGCTCGACGTGCTAGCGTCTGTAAATAAAATCTTTTCAATATTTTTACACGTAACTAGATTTTTAACTTTAGAACTACTTAGACATAACCTGAGTCCCTTATTGATTACACTTGTGTTGAATAAAACCACGCCTAATTTCATAAATTCGCAAGACCCTGGCAAATTGCTAGGCACAATAAAGTTAAACTAACTTAATAAATACATAAACAATAAGACACAAACCTATAACACAGCCAGCTATTTGTATGTTTATATTATAAAAATTGTGCATTATAAATCTTTTCATACTTAAGATCTATGAAGTCAGAATCATAATGTACACATCAAGCTAAAACAATCTGTCAAATTTCTTTAATTGATTTTCAACTTTATCGCTAAAGCATTCGGTTCAAGATTGATTGGAAAAATTTGACAGTTTTGGGTAGCTTGATGTGCTGACGTCTCTGATATTAATTAAGACTTTTTTTTTCAGAACGAAATGTGTCTAGACTCAAGTCTAGATAAAATACAGAGTGTTCTAACGGCCAAAAAGTAGGCTATGGCTGTCATTTACGAAGAATCAGCTTTTACCGCTTTAAAGGACCTAGGAGCACCAAAAAGTAATTTACACTCATAATTTTGCAGTTTTTTTTTCAGAATAACTTATGATGCCATCTGTACAGTAAAAATCCACAAATAACCAAAGTAGGTAACTAACGCTTAATCCAAAAATATGCAATGTGTAACAAAATTAACGCAATACCTACCTGACTTTTCGAACTATGGGACCAACACATTTATGTGCGCATAAGGCCGAGGACACACGAGCTAAATTTTTTGAGTTGTGAGTCGCGTAAAATGAGTCGCAGAAGTAACGTTTTACTGTACAGCTGTTTTTTTTTCGTGATTTTGTTGTTGGTCCCACAGTAAAAGTTGTTCATAATAATGAGTACAATGACCCCTTTCCAGGTTTTGCGTTTATTCTGTAACACGTTGTATTGTTAACAAACTTTACCACACATCATAGGTATAGTACTTAAACCTATAAGTAAAACAAAATATTGTCATGTCTAGGTAATTGTACATTATCTTACATTAATCTATGTCTAAAGATCTAAAGGTTGTTTCTTTTATTTTCTTTCCTTTCTTCGACGTCTTCCAGAAGTTTTCGTCCAAAAAGGTTTTTCTGTAATTGCAAAGAAAAATGTTAAATACTTACATATCTTGTTAACAATTTAAGATAAATCATACGTCTACATACGTAGTTTAAGACAAAACCATGCTTACTTTTTCATAAAAGAAATGTAACTAATCATAATAATATGATTAGTAGAAATACTAGAAATGCTGATTAGCAGATTCTATATTCAGATTCTTTACAGAAAAGGAGAAGAAAAAATTGCCCCACCCCACGTCCTACAGTATGGAAAAGCATCCCAAAAAAATAGAACAAAAAAATATAGATATATTTATATAGTCCTCCGACCGATTTCGGCCATCTCAACCGTCGGCGCGGGACATAATATAATAATAATAAAAATGTTTATTCATCTCCACAAATTATACATTATATACGAGGACAATCTTAAAGTTAAATATACAGGTTGACAGTTACGTAAATGTAATTTGTAGGAGATCTGGAGTCTAAACTAAGCCTAGGCCTGTACTATGCACAAGTGTGTGCACAAACACAGGTGCACTGCCTCTTCCATCACTCTCATATTCGGCATCATTGCCATATCCAAAAATAGAATAGACTACCAACTGTCAAAGATCTACACAAGACAGCCGGGACCCACGGCTTTAAAAAAACTCTCTTTTTAAATATTTATTTTTATATTAAAAAAATATTTTCCCAATAAATATTTTGTAGAGGTGTTTACCTTTGTTCCATAACAATTTCCATGACCTTCTTGTTCATTTCGTCCATAGAAGGTTTGGTGCCCCCATAGTCTTGTGGCAAGTCTTCTTTGCTGATGAAATTGTATAAAGTCTCGGATTTTGGCACGTGGAAGTGGATCTGTAAAGTGATTTAACATTTTTGTTATTTCAAGGTCTCAACTGCATCAAAATTCTAAGGCGGTATGACGGAGCAAAACAGTTCCATGAAACGCTTCAAGTCTGCTGTATGGATAAGATTGCAATCTATCTGATAGAGCTCACGAGTTCTTAAAACAAATCTTACTAAATTATTACAAAAATACAAATACAAAATAGTTTATTATGACAAATAGAAAATTACATTTCATTTTAACGTGTTTGGAGCCTCCTTATGCCAGTATTAGAAGGCTCCGCTTTTTCACATCATTGTCGTACACTTGTACCAACTAGAGTTAATATAGTGTTACGCGGATGATGAGAGATGAGAGAGGTCTTTGCTCGCGTAATCATTTCATCCTCTCTGTTCTGTTCTTTGATGACCTGGAGTGATATTCTATGGGCCGACAAAACGTAGTTAAAAAAAAACCACAAAAAGTGGCAGTGATGTCAACTTTTTAAAATCTGTAATAAACAGAGACAGCACCAATTGCGTGTGACGTCACTCACAAATCCCACCATATTGAATTGAAACCATCGAGTACAAATTATATTTTGTGTGACAAGGATATAAGAATAACTTCAAAAGTGTAAAACTTGTGTTTTTCGACCATTTTATTTTATCTATCAAATAAGTCAAAATCAAAAGTCATTTATTCAAATGTCAGTCCCCCAAAACGTGCCCGTCACCACTTTCTAGTGAAGTATTTATTTTTAGATTTTTCGCACTAGTGCGAAATGAATGTTAATGCCCATTACCCATCCACTGGCCAACTCCGGCAAGCGTTGCGCAACCGTTTGACTGTTATTACTTAACCACGAGCTTCTCAAACACATCCTCGACAGGCGAACCTTAGTGATGCAAATATAAAAAAATAGGGAGACATACATACCATTTCTGTGATTTCTTTTCTGAGGATGGGCTTCATGAGCCCGAAGAGCTTGTCTATGAAGGGCGGCGCGTTTATCACGTGGATCTGCTTTATTCTGATCGGCATGGCTTCCTGAGAATTATAAAGGATACATAATATCACAAGAAGAATAATCATATTAGCGCATAACTGCTTAAGATAACTATAAAATTACGTCTGTGTTCGCCGGAAAGTAAAGTTACAGCCCCAGAAGAGCCGGTTCTATTCTATTGACAGCTCTCCTCATGGTCACGTCACCTAAGCTTACACAGTGAGAGGTTTACAGAATCGCACTGCAGATAGAGCGGTTTTTGTGGAATTTGTTCGAAAGAGTTACCGTGGCCCTGGAACGCAAAGGGCATTAGGAGGAACACGGATGAGTTTTAGTCAGTAAGAATCTGACTCTCCCTCCACTCCTCCCAGCCGGTCGATTCTGTAAATATGTCGAACATGCTCACACACAGCTCACCTCGTGATTACACTCTCGTGATCACTTCACCCAAGCCTACACTTTGATATGTTTACAGAATCGACCTGCAGTAACGTACACGCAAGCACCGCATACAGTTAAGTCTTATCGCACCTTTAAAGTAAAACCGTTACCAAACGAAAATTTTCATGAATTGAGGTATCAATGCCATCTATCTAAAAACATTGACTATTTTCTAATATTGGCTCCCCTATAAAATTTCGTACTTTCGTTTAGTAACGGTTTTACTTTAAAGGTACGTTATGTATTAGGACCGAGCCTATTACTATCAACCGAGTAGGTATACAAACACAGAGCTGTTACTGAAAAAATCCTAATAACCCTTTGGCCTGATAAAACAGCCAGGCTGAAGAGGGAATAAACTAATTGACCGAGTGGTATGCACCTGGAGAGATGAGAAAAGATCGTCACCTTCTGAACAATGATCTGTACAAATGCTAACATTGAAGAATTATTTAAAGAATAAATGGTTATATGCATTACAATGTACAACAGTAAAAGTACAGGTTTTAGTTACACAGCTGGTATTCAAAACAGGTGAAGCACGCACTACAAACATCAATTTGTTGTTAGGTGCCTAAAGAAAGGAATGATTGGAAATATCAGGTACATTCTGTTTCTATACATCGGAGAAAAGCAAGGTGCTAACTTGACAACCTAACATTGCCCAAAGTAGGAGATAACTGTTTTATGCTGGCACTTCACTAGAAGTATTTGTCCAAATATTCGCGTCACTTGTGTCTAACAAAATATACCTTATGAAATTCGAAATAAAGTTTATTATGTATTGCACAAGTGACGCCAATATTTTCACAAATACGCCCAAAAGAAGTGCCAGCATTATTATGACCTAGTTTGGACAATGTTTTGTTATCCACTAAAATTTTATAAAAGCCACTGCGACTATTGAATCCGTCAACTGCATGTTGGTGTAACAGGCCAAACAATTGATACAAAGCAAAAAGGTCTTTTCTTTACTGTAGGACGTGAGGTAATTTTGTATGGACCGTGATCCTTCTTCTTTTATCTACTGAAAAGGCAGTAACGCTGCCTGGCCATTGACGCAGAGCGAGGCAGTGGAGCGGAGCGAGGGTTTAATGAGGAGCGGAGTTTCGGACTATGTCTGTCCATTGATGCGGAGCGAGTTAGTGTGGAGCGGAGTTGCGGACTGTGCGGAACTAGGCAGAGTTCACGCGACGAGTAATTTGAGCGGGTGGCCGGTTTTTCCGCTTCCCCTCTCCGCTGCCTCGCTCCGCTTCCCGGTTTGTATGATTTTTTTAACTAGTTCGCAAATATCTGTCCACTGAAGCGGAGCGGAGATTTTGTGGAATTCCATTGGTTAATATTGGCACGGCTCCGCTGCTCTCCTCTGCGCTCCAGTGGACATTTAACCTAAAGCTTTCCTCTCGTAGGGGGTGAGAAGAATTTAGAAAAACCAAATTCGCGATACGGGTGGCTGTTATAATTTAGCAAAGCAAATATTATTTTGTCACGTAAGTACCTCTTGATATTTAGACAGTTTCCTCGCAACGGACAAATTGAACTTGGTGATGAACTTGAGCGTGATATCCTTAGCGTCCATCACAACGATGTCTTCAGCCGCCAAGTGGTCATTGGCCAGCATCCATGCGTCACACGACATGAAGAACATCCTAGCATCCTGGATATAGTCATACTGCTCGAGACCTGGGTCGTTTAGTTGCCAGAACCAGATATTCCTATCCCCCGATATTTGGTACTGGGCCATTTTTCTGAAAATACGAAAAAATGGGTTAATTATGGCGATTGATCTGTAAAGTAGTTTTCTGCGATTTTGGCTTGCATCCAGAAATAACAACAGTGAAAATGGAAGATTTTGCGATTATATGAAACATTGTTTTGCTTGTGTTATTTTAGTTAAGAATTCAAAAACCAATTTTTTTAACGTAGTTTACGGAAAAGTCATGTAAGGGTCTACTAGAAAAATACTTCAACCATTCTTGTTTATTTTCCCGTCGCGCTGGCTTCGGTACTTCAGAAACCTGGGCTCATGGCAAAATAATACTCTTATTTTGTTGACCATTGTTGATAATAATCTCACATAGGCACGTATGCTGAAGTAGGTAGGTATGCTCAAATGGGAGCGGAGAGGCCATTGCTCTTGGCATTGACAGACAAAATACGTAGGTACATATTATTATCAGGTTATTGGTAGGTCATCGGCCGACATTCGGAACTTTTGGCGTTTGCTGAACTTCGCTTTCGATCATAATTATTATCACAACTTGTGTATGTTCTAATAACATAAAAACTTGTTCATTAACATGGGCCGAAGTAATTTTTAAAATATGACTACACGTTACCGATACACCCTGTTTACACAAACTTTCTTCGTTTATCGCTCTTTCTGCGTGAAAACAGGTTAAAAATCCGTTGCGTGGTTTAGAGGAAGTACGTAAGTGGAGAACCAGACGGGGGAAAACAAGCCCGTCACACTATTTCTAACTACTGCAACTCCTGAAAGCCAGAATCAACAGTAGCGACCGCCAAAACACGCCGAGTCAATGAAGCTAGAAGAAACGATTCAACTGTCTTGGATCTCGCAACGGAATTAATCAGTAAGACAGATTCAGGCAGCGACTTTCTATACTAGTCAGAGAAGATATAAAATTTATGTTTCGATCGGAAAAAAAAAATATTTTATGACTTTTTGCGGACCTTCCACGCAAAAAGTCGTAATTTTTTTTTTGTTAATTAGGTTTTACTACCTACTATAATAATGTAAAAAAACTACACTACACAATTCAAAAAATCTATATTTTCATATTTCACTAAGAATCGAGTTTGTAACCCGCAAAAATAATCTTATCTTTTGCGGCTGATCAACACAAAGATAAAGTAAAAAATCTCCCTCCTGAAAAATCACAAACATACGACCTAATGCGCGGGAGGTGTCGATTTCTTTGGAGTTACCAGAATTATTCCCAGGGAAAACCGCAGCAAAACTTGTATTAGCAATAAATAATTAGTGAGACACACGACGGTGCAGTGCGGCGTGACCTGTTTTATTATAATTAGTGATGATTGCTGAGTGCCATTAAGCGGTGTAATGAAACGTCTGCTCTATCTTATAAGAATGATTTATTTTTAATAACTCTTCATTATTTATTGGTATGACGTAGGTAGTCAGACCATTTTGTTTATGAAAGTTTATCTATATGGGCCACATAGATATAAGGTGGGCCACCTTCGATATACGGATAGGGCACCTACATATAGGTCACTAGATTTTCCCTGCGACTTCACTTACGTGGCCTATTGCAAAAGAAGCGTGTTTTTTTCCGGATTATGTCTATGGCAGTCAGGGATAGTAATGTTTTATCACTGAAATAATATATATTTTTTTTGGGATCAGTACCTCCAGAGATCACTTTCACCACGAACAAACAGAATTTAGTCTCGACTACAATGTTAAAACTTAAAACCTAACACAGAGAAGGTACTCACCAAACCTACCCATTGGCTCTCTTGTCCATTCATTATTGGTGATCTATTGGAGACTATGCCATAAAGAACATCTAATGTCCCTTTCAAAGTTTCCAACACTAATTTAAACGGTTTAAAACAAAGAGTATTCCACAATTCAACCTATCTACCCACCTACTATCGTAAAGAGACTGCAATAAATATAACCCAGTTTTAATTCCACCGTGTTAGTTGGTTTTGCGATTTATAGCGGAGATTAGAACGAATTACCAACAGCCATAAGCTTGCCCTAGATTAGTGTAGTCACGACCATCCGCAATGTGTTGCCAGAACACGAGACACTTGCTGAATAAATTTGTTAAATTTGTTTACCATCAAACACTATTTTAAAACAGATGAATCTGCAGGTACAAGTCGAGTTTCAGCAAAGGGGAGCGATATAAATAATTGCACAATACAATATTCTGGTGCGATTGGCGAGAATATGAAAAAAGAGATGATTGAAATGATAAATGATATTTATTTTGCAATAGTTTAAACATAACTTTTTACACGTCAATCTTTTTAGTCATTTTAAGCTAGATGAGGCTGGTGTTTCCTAGCTGACTACCCTGAGAAGAAACACCGAAACAAACTCAGAGGTCAAAGTCTCTTTAAAGTCCATACAATCCGTACTGGTCAAATCATATGAGAACCATGTAGGTTTATGCCTGAGGTGGCCTTTTGAGGAAAGTGCCACACAGATTTGAGTGGACCTGTCCAGACAGTGCAAGCATTTGTTATTTATCGTTGAGCTCCTTAAAGAAAGGACATCTGGGTAGACCGTATAAATAACTCAAACTGCCAGAATAACTCAAATGAAACCCTAATATGGCGATCTACATAGTCCTCACATTCACAATACGTAATATGAGAACCACACAGAAAACTTATAGAACAAGGATAGGAGGACATTGCAGGCTCGTAATATGTAAGCAATTGATACATATTAATCATAACGTTTGTACCCGCCAGCCCTAAATCTATTATATCCTTTCGTTCAGTCCATCCAAAGGTTCTCTGTAAGAGACTGCCCTTTGCGATAAGACCGACCATAATTCTCTCATTTTTATAAATGTTTGTCCAGTGCTCATTGTGAGCTATGTGTACAATAAAGTACATATAAAACAAATAAATTATAAACTTAAAGACATTTAAGGTAAATAAATCGATGTTGGTTTAAACAGAAACCTGTTCCATATTTCAGGGACATAATACTCACGAGATTTTCAAAGCCTTCTGCATAGCAGGTGACAATGGATCCCTGTGGTTGACCAGCTCAGGCGAATTGTCCCTGATTTTGAAGAACAGCTCTATGGTATGCTTCGTCTTGTCAATGTCATAGTAGCAGCTGTGAAGAAACCTCAGTATGATTCTGTCCTCTGAAACGTGAGAATTCATGATAAGTATATGCATCTACTTTAACAGTAGGAGAAGACCGAAGATACGATAAAAGGCCTGTATGTAACATATCAGGGTCGCGGAATTGTTCGTAAAGGTGACCGTGAACCTGGAACGCAAAGGGCTTTTGAAGGAATACAGATAACAATTTAGTCAGTAAGAGTCTGACACTCAATCCCGCTCTGCGCAGACCAGTATGAGTCATTTGATATCCCACCCACAAAAATAGCCTGTGTGTAACCTATAGCTTAAAAGAGGTACTAATAAGATGACAGCTAGTAAAGATAGGCATATCAAAGAAAAAATGCTGAGCCGAGCCGAGTCTAAGTAAATTTGGATTTGGTACAAAGGATGATGATGATAAAGCTTGCATAGCTCGTGATCAAAGAGTAACAACTTTGGACTATTCAAAGCACAGAAAATCGTGCATGTAGGATGCATAACTGTGATGAAACAAATACTGTCGGACATGCCAATCTTAGTTTCGCCGGTCGGCTTCACATCTAGACTGTCGTCAACATTGTTTACACAATTCCACGGAATATAACCGCTAGTTATATGGATACATATAGGAAGGCTTGAATGGTCTCAAAACATTGCCTTTGGACATTTCCGCAGACCTTGGAATGCTAAGCAATGTACAGTGAACAAACATAAAGCCTTAAGTAAGAGTGTTGTAAGAGGCATTCCCTCCATAAAGTAGGACATGTCCAAAACCATCGTTCAAAAGTATTGAATCAGTTTGTTTGGTCTTAAAAGTTTCAACTTGTCTGTTAACTCATAAACAACAAGTTGCATCGTTATTACCCGACTGCGCTAGAATGAGGGTTATTTATATAAAACTCGTTTGTGTTACCCACGCCAGGTATTCAACAGGAAATAAGTTAAACACGTTTTTTATTGATACCGCTTAGACCATTGTTAGTTGAGAGTCTAATGAAACAGTGTCACAAATTGAGCTTTAAAAATGTAAGAAACCTATCGTTTTACGTGTAATTGAACATCGTTTTGAGCTATTAGCAAGTCATCTATCTAACTCTTATTTGATGACAATGATAATGTTATTATGACAAAGCACCTTTTCTTACAAACAACCGCTGGAAGTGTTTTATAGACATTGTTTTGATGTCGACATCACCACGGAACTGAAGTAGGTACAAAGGTACTGTTTCGAGATAGCAGAACATCGATAACTTGCACGTAAGATTCTATAGGACGTACACTTGAAAACAATTCAAAGCAATGTAGAAAAGCTAGAATGTGAACCTTATTGACAAAGGAATTAAGTTGAAAGTTGTACCAAAACAGTATCAACTGTGGAAAACTTGGTATACAGAACAGTACGAGTTTTAGGTAGGCATGTAGCAACGGATTCCCATTCATTCTGTTCAACGATGCTCGTTGAATGGCCTATCGGGTGGCAATTATTCTTTGTGCGATTCGGACGAATCAATAACATTGAATTGGAAACGTGTAGCTACTGGTACTTTACTGATATTGTTCACTTTTCATGCAGAGGGCTTGATAACCCGTCATCGGTCATGCGTGCAAGTCAGAAGCCGAAACTGTGATAACCGGTTCAGCATTAGATTAATCTGCCAATCAACAGACGATGTTTATTTTATGATCGTTAAAAATATCGTCACAATTCAATTCTGTCTTATGTTTCCTAAATATGTTTAACATCGCGATGCAAAATATTGTTCTCATATTTTTAAACTGGTCACTATACTTATGAGTTTCAATGCCATCAGGTACAAGCTGTCAAATTCGGAATAACACTGAATTTTAATGACCAATTAATTTTATTGCTTACGGCTTTACGTCGATGTTATGTAAGCAGTTTAAGAGGAATTTTATTAAACAACATTTGCGACTCATTTGATGGCTTTGTCTTGAGAAAATTTCTATCTAATATAGAGTATTGTCCTATTCAAGTTTAATTAATAAGAACACGAGCATTTTCCATTCCATAACATGCCATTGAGTGATATGGAAATAATTCCTCTAAATCCAAACCCAGCAAGAGTTTGATAAAGCTGGACAGTAGATTAGGTTGCAAAAAAACATAAGGGAAGTAAGGTAAAAAGGTTTTTTTGTCTTACTGACCGGGTGTAACACTTGCTCGAGCCAGCCCGCGCCACTGAGTTTGTAGTCTTAAATTCGCCCTTTAATAATAATTCTAGTTCGATCTAGCCCGTCCCTAGCTATCCTCCCCCCAGCGACGCCTTAAGCCGAAGCCCGTACCCCACAGGGGTTGCCCTTAGCGTGTAGTCGTTTGGTTTGTAAGTTTTTTATAAGCCCTGGCCGGAGGCTTTAATATTATATTAAGGCCACAACAGGCAAGCCCGGTTAAGCAATCGATAGCCTTATAGGTTGAACTGCGAGATGCCGCTAACAAAAAAAAAAAGAATAACACTTGCTGCCACTGTAAAGGTGTTAGAACGTTATAGCTCAAAGTGAATTGTGCTCTCAACTTTCTGAGTCTACAAAGTCGACAGAAACATGAGGATCATTATCATCACCACTGTCAATCAGAGTTCATTTGAGATAGTTTTTCTTCTCTTTCGAACAACCTAATGAAATCCAAGAGTGAATGATTTTGAAAAAAAAGACTGGTTAGGGGAATAATTGCAGAAAATCTCCAGTTAACATTCAATATACCTACAGACTACGTTCTCAGTTACTCTGTATACCTGTTTATATAGGTAAAAGCAAAAATGTAATACAAAATTTGATGCTCACCTAAATCTTGGGGCAAATGTGGCTGTGTTCTTGTCCAATCCCGAAGCAGCGCCACCTTCTTCTGTATCTCTTCTGATATCTTGTTATCCATGTTGAAGACCACCTGAAATTAGAAGTTTTTATTGATATAACTCCTGCGAAAACGAAACAGTCGCTTTTATGCAGCAGATTTTGTCCAACTTATGGTCAGAATTATTTTCTTTGACAAAACTTTGCAAGACATAGCGTCTTTCCTTCACTAGATATCGTCTGTCGTGTGAGTAAAGCATCGGCACAAATGTTGGCAACAGTGACGACACGATGACGGCATAAGTATTCGGTCATTCCTTAACACAGCCCATCCCATCGTAGTACTATAATCCTATACATTATGTTCTGTGGTTTACAATTTGCATGTTATACAGATAAATTATGCGATGTCGTACATACTTATGTGCGATTGTGCGCCTCTGTGTCTGTTTGTAGCTGATCTTATTATTAAGTAGAGTTTAACATAGTTTTTCCTGTATTTCATTGTACCGTCCTAGAACTTGAGTTCACTCGAGTGAGGACAAGGATCGAGTGGTTAAAGAATATAACCTTGTCAAAACCAAATACAACTGACTTTTTATTCATCTGATATAATTTTAGTCCGTGGTTATTTGGTCAGCTCAAACCTACTTCCACTTCGCGGCTACACCCACGCAGCTGATAATGAAACATGAAAATTAGATTAGGTGTTGTGGAATTAGACCCATACACTGGACAGACGCCTTTCTTTATTCGTAGTCGTCGTCATTCAGTTTTGATTTTTTGTCTTCATGATATCTGAATCTTTAGACATCATATTTACACAAATAAAAAATTGAGGTTCTTTTTATTTTGATAGTATTGGAGCGCTGCGTGCCGCGGGTTCGGTTCCCGCACGAAACAAACATATGGATGGACTACAGATGTTCCGGGTCCGGCTGTTTGTGTATGTGAGATTGAATGTTTGTAAACGCACCCACTATGCAGGAGAAATTCATAGAGTGGGGCAACGTTTTGTTTAAAAAAAATACTTTATTATCTTGATAGCCATAATCATGATTCAGTTGCCAAGCGAAACGGTCTCGAGAGTTAGGACACAAAACGGTCCCTACTTGTTTATTATATCTATGGTCCCTACTACAATTGTATGATTTACTATGGACAGGGACAGAGGCCCAGCTAAATTGGAGCAGTCATTGTACCGAGGCACTTATAAGGGTCAATGTTATGGGGCAGGAGGGCAAGGTATTACGTCGGTTAAAAATCTATGGATGCACACTGCACAGTGCGATAAAAAACATTTTATGAAACACTGAACATTTCTGAACAATTATTTGCGATAGTCGTATTAAATAAAATGACTGGTTGGAGTACCACCGTTGTCAATCGCGTTATTGATCATAATAAAGTTACATTTACCTGTTTTGCAGCTAAACATGGTGCAAAATTTGTGGAGATAAGCGGCTAGAGGTTCTAACATGCAAGGAGTGTCGAGATCCTTATACCGGCACTTAGAAGGACCTAAACACGCCATTTATTCGCCAGCTTCTACGATTGGATTGGCCGTCTACTAGGCCTTACTCATCTCATTAAATATTATTCGAATTTACTCGTACCATGCATATGTCACCGGAAAGCCTTAAGATTGTAAAATTTCGCTTGAAATTGCAAACAATTTTACTCTTAATAAGACACGGATATATTGGAATCTATTGAATTTGGACGGTATTTATTGTATACGAAACGATTTTTACATAATATATCGAGAAATTATAATCTAATCAAGATGTAAGTAGGTAGGTATAAAAATCTTACGGAGTCTGTCCGGTGACACATAGGTACATACCGTGCATTGGATCGAAAAGAAGAACATGCAATTTAAGTACCTATTAGAAATGCCTAATTTCCAACTTGTGACAAGAAACAATGGCTTATTTTGTGATGTTTCAATGTAACCATAACCTTGTCCAAGAGTGTCTGTTGTGTTTGCTGTTTTTATCTGATTATGCAATATCTAATCTACTAAATACCTATTAGGTATTTTCGACACACTTTTTTCCTATGATAAGAACAGGAATTAAATAGGTACTTATGATTGAAATTACAGTAGGTAGGCACAGTACTACTGAAGCGGAACTTCTTTGAAGGTACATTTAGGTGTCTTTTTTTACGGATGGGAAATCGTCAAATGACTAAAGGGAGTGTCAGACTCTTACTGACTGAAACCCATCAGTGTTCCTCCTAATGTTCTTTGCGTTCCAGGGCCGCGGTGACTCTTACGAACAAATTCCGCAACCCTGGCAGGCACCGGCCCTAGCGGGCCCCGCCTATTTTGCTGAGATCTCATTGAGGCGCGCGTGGAACACAACGCGCCGTCGACCTGGTTCTTATCGGATGGCTAGCCACCCATCGCTCGCCGTTCGCAGGCCCGTGCCAATGATGACTGGGAATCGCCCTGCGACTCCCGACGCCCGGGCGTCGTCTTCTGTTGCAGTGGCTGGGGCGTGAGGTTTGCCATTCCCACACACGGTCCGCTTCCTCCTTCGCTAGCATTATTGTTTCGCAGAAGGAGGTGATTGCTTCCCATGCTTCCTCGCTCCGGACCATGGATTGAACCAGGGCCGGACGAGAGAGGTCGCCGCCGCCGATCGCCTTGATGAGGACACGGTGGTGCTCCGCCCAAGCAGGGCAGACCTCCACCGTATACTCCACCGTGTCCTCCGAGCGATCCACCCTTTGGTAACACCCGGGCGTGCCTCCCGCCGAATCCGTAACAGGTAGCTCTCGAAACTTGCCGCGGCAGCGGCATTGCGCCTCCATGCGCAACGCGTGATCGTGCGCTAGGGCTCTCGCCTTCAGATCCCATACGGCAAGAAGGTTTGCCGCCTTGCCGAAGACCGTGCAGTATCCCCGGGCCAGCGGGATGTCCATGGCCCTTTTGGACACGTTTAGGTGGCGGGCTGGTCGCCGCCTCAACGAGAGCGCCCACAACGGGGTCCCATAAAGGGCCATGGACCACACGACCCCTGCGATTGGGCAACCTAGATTGGGCATAAGCCGTTGGAAGCCCCGGCCCGCCGCATTTTGGGAGCCAAACGTCGGAAATGCTTGACGAAGTTCCACCGGCTGTCGAGGACGAGTCAAAGGTTATTTGGGATCCCGATGGTGGCCTGTTCCGAGAACCATAAAAGCACATGGCTTCGGACTTGTGTAAGGCCACCTCAAGACCCAAGTTGCCGCGACTTCGTACGCGCATATCCCGTTTTTTCCCGTTCCCATAGGAATTTCGGGAAATCCTCTCTTAGTGCTCCCCTACGGAGTGTAGGGAAGCTACATGCCAATTTTTTTTCTATGACCAGCAGTTTCGGCTATGCGTTGTCAATCAGTCAGTCACTCAATCACTCAGTCGCCAGTAACGGAAGAGTTTTATATATATTGATGAACATTGTAACTCTTAATCATGAGTTTAAGTGTATGATATATCAACTAAAGCTTATATGGTTATACCGGAGTCCATCCCTGATGCAAATTCAGGGCAGGGTATTAAAGGCATTGACGATGTCAAGAGACACCACCAAGATGACCCTGCCCTGGGACACCGCATCCCCCGTCGTGACGGCTCTCACGCGCATGATGGCGTCCACCCTCACATTTAGGTGCCTTAAGGCCAATTTATCAACTAGTCAGAAATTTTTAACTGGCTGTGGCTAATAAATATTGCTGTTTGTTATATTTTCTATAGGTACAAAAGCTATAAAACAGCCATTTTATTGCTCAGGTAAAAATGTCAAACTTTTGAAAAATGGCCCCAAATGAAGAAAACTTCATTTTTACTTAATTCATGTTTCATATGACATGTACCTACTTATTTAAAATTTTCAGCTTTTTAATTGAAACAAGTTTCTGCTCTTTGACATGGCGAATCGGTAAGCTACATTATTTTGTCAACATAACGAGGAAGTAATTGTATATTAAACCAATTATCAGCTAAACCCATAGGTATCCGTTCGATCAGTTAACCACATCCCATAAATATCATTATGTTTAAACTGTATTTTTTATTAACTTTACCTCTTCGCAAGTAAAACGTTTAGTTATTTTCCAAAATCTCTCTATTTCCTCCAGTAATATAATTTCACAATAGAAACAAGTCGGTACTTACATGCACACTCGTTAAAACTATGAATTGTCTTTTAATTTACCTAATTAAAAACAGCAGATTTTTTAAATGAATAATGAAATAACAAACAAAGCCATGAGAATAGATGGTATCAATCGTCGGTCTGTACCTACCTACTCGTAATTTAGCTAAGTAGGTATAAACGTCATTTATATCCCTGTAGTGAACTCATACGAAGGAAATGGGCTGTTAGTTTGTTATGTTGCCATCTGACATTGCTCTGTATCGCAATCTGTTTCTGACGTTCGACGATATAGGTCAGAATTGAATGATACGTTGTTGAATCATAGGCGTCAATTTTACACAAGAATTTGTGGCGAACTCCTGCAGAAAAACGATTAGACGGGCCGCTGCCGGGAATTGAAAGCCCGTCCATAAGGTGGACCGATTGGCTGGTGAGCCACGATAGTTCGCTGTTTGCGGAACCCCTGGACCCCCCTTATATACTTACGCCTATGACTGGAGCTGATAAAGTACCTACAGTATACTACATAAAATAAGTACGTATATGACATACCTAAATCTTGATTTTCATGTCTATAGAACGACAAAAGAGGAACTATTAAGGAGCTCAAACTAAGAATTTAAAGAATACTAATAGGTATAATATCTTTCATAGCACGGGTGAGCGCACGGAACGGGCGGAGCAACGGCGGATCCAGGATGGGGGGATTGGGGTATTTGGGGATAACTTTTCGTAAAATCCTCAAAGACTTCTTATGATGTAGACTACCATATTTCTCGGAATATTCGAGCTCGCTTCGCTCCACTGAATATTCCAGCTTAAATTGCTTTCATACAGAAATAGGAGTCGAGTTGTAAACTCATGCTAAACATTTTAAAAATAGGAGAATGTAGGATACAAGAGCGAGCGCAGCGAGCTCGGAAATTGTGGCTCTCCTCCAACTCCAAACTGCTTATTAAATGTATATCGGTATTTTTTCAACTAGAAAAGTTAAGTTTGTCCTTCAGTCCTATTTATCTTTTCGTCAGAGTATTGTCCAGTGCTTTTGTAATTTTAGTCGGTAATGTTAATAATTTCTCGGTATCGATTCTCTATAGCTCGGTATAAATATCTATGTATATCTGAATAACATGGCTGTGTAGCTTATAATGAAAATGAGCTCGAAATTATTGAATTTTCTGTCATAATGTAGAGACAGAAAACTTCAGAACTTTACACTGTGCGTGGCCCGACACGCCCTTGGCCTGTTTTTTTTCTGTTTTCTAGACATACTTTAAAAATAAATAATACTTTGCCTTAATTTTGGCCTTATAAATAGGTAGGTAAGTATTTAGTTATTTACATTTGAATTATCTGTTGAAAAATCGCACAACTTTTTTATGGGTAAACTTTTTATACACATTTTATTAGCTAACCATTCCATTTTGAATGTTTAAATTTCATTCACTTTGACAAAAGTCCGAGCTGAAAACCCCTAGGCACTCCACTATTAGTGCAGTGTACTAAAAGTTAACAAATCTCTTGTAATAGGAGGTTTATTCATTAGTTAATTTACAACTTTATAAAAAGAAAGAAAGAAAAGTAAGTAGTTTGTTTGGCACATACAGATAAACACAATATATGTACCTACAAATAAAAGAAAACTATTAAGTTTTCTTTTATTTGTAAAAGCAATTATATAATCTATTTTTTTATTATTATTTTAAAAGATTCTAGATCGCATGACCGATACGGTGCAGTGTTGCGATTTTTCCTCTTAGTAACCTAGCTACCCAAGTACTTTAAGTTGCAAGTATAACCTAGTTGTTAAATAAAGAAACTGCATAGAGCGACCTTCCTCTCACATTATAATCTTTTATTACAGATATCAAGGCATTACGGACGTGACTGTACCGTTTCTGTTTTTAACTGCTTGTGTGCTAATTGAAAAAATGATTAGGTACTTGGAAACACTTCATTCAGTTTGTTTTTAACCGACTTCAAAAAAAGAAGGAGGTTTTCAATTGGTTGTTTTTTTTGTGTTTGTTACCTCATAATTCCGTCATTTAAGAACCGATTTTTTCATGTGGATGGATATACTTTCCGAATGGTTCCATAGAAATTTCATCAAAATCGTTTAATTAGTTTGGTTTTAAATCAAAATAGATGGAAAAAAAAATGTCAGCCAAGTAAACGAAATTGCGTATTTTGATTCCCTGAAAAAAATTACAACAAAATACAACCGACTTCCAAATAAAAAAATACTACAAAGTATAAAATAACTTTAATTTCTGATGTCGGTGCTCTTGGTTGTTTCTTCGATTTTTAACACCGACTTCCGAAATTAAAGTTATAGATGGGTCTTGCCAGAAAAAATAAAATAGTATGATAGTAGTAGATCAAGTAAAATTGGCAGTCGCTTCATGCAAAATAGGTCCCTAATGGTATTTCGCTGCATCCCGTATTCCCCTACAAGAAGACAAGAAGCCGACCCCGATATAGTTGGAAGAGACGAGGTGGATTAATTGAATTACGTTGATACCTCCCTAGTAGCCCTACATTCTTGACTATAAACAACGGGTTACAAATTGGTATCTCCAATGCGCTTCTTCGAGGCGATCGGCGGTGGCGACCTCTCGCGTCCGGCCCTGGTTGAATGCATGGTCCGGAGCGAGGAGGCTTGGGAAGCGGTCACCTTCTTCTGCGAAGCAGTAATGCTAGCGAAGGAGGTGGCGGGCCGCGCGAAGGAAAGGCAAGGCCTTCGCCTCAACCACCACTACGGGAGAAGACGCCCCGGGCGTCGGGAGTCGCAGGGCGATCCCCGGCCACCGTAGGCGCGGGCCTGCGGACGGCGAGCGTTGGGTGGCTCGCTGTCCAATCACCACCAGGCCCGGGTCGATGACGCGTTGTGTTTCAGCCTCAAAGAAATGTCAGCATAGAAGACAGGGCCCGCTAGGGCCAGAGCCTGCCAGAGTTGCGGAATTTGTTCGAAAGAGTCACCGCGGCCCTGGAACTTTAGGGCTTGGGAAAGAACACGGATGGGTTTTAGTCAGTAAGAGTCTGACACGCCCTTCCGCTCCACCCAGAGCGGAAGAAGTCATTTGATGATATCCAATCCTTAATAAAAAAAGCCCTGCATTGTTGCCTATAAATAACAGGTTACAAATTAGTATCACCAATGCGTTACTTCTTAATGGCTGCGAATTTCCGAAATCGTTGTAGGTACTAGGTAATAGCTAATTAAAAACCGCCTTTTAGAGATTACCTGCTTACCTAATGCAATAACAGTTGATACCTACTTTCAACTTTGTTTTTATTAAGTAGGTACAGCACCAACAAAAGTCGATTATCACTTCGGTTTCGTAAATCTTAATAATTGTGCAAAATATTTAATTTAAATCGGAACAGATGTGAAATGTAAGAATATATAAAAATAAATATACTTAAGTATGGTAAAATGGTAAAAATCAAATTTCGAATATATTTTGTGTCAATTTTGATGATGAAACGTACTACATCATCATCATCTGACAAGCCATTTCCTACCTACATATGTATATGTACCTACATAGACATAACATCGAAAAAGATAAATAAAATTATAAATGTTATTTTACAATACTTAGATTGTTTATAGCAGGCAAACAGCTCCATAAATTGTCGTCCAGCAGATTATGGCGCTGTTTTTTTAGATAAAGCAAAATAATCAGGTCCAGAGATTGCTCAACTCAACTCAACTCAAAGCATTTATTTCAATTCAACATTTACAGACATTTTTGAAGTGTCAAGGTCGGTCAGTCAAAAGAGATTAATCTATTTGCACGTTCCAAAGCGTACCTACCTACCTAGATCTCTATGGAGAAGAACGACCAAGAAACTCCACGACACTCTTTTAAATCAATATTTTTTACAATCATATGGTAACATCATTAATGTGGAAATTATACAAACATATATATACCTACTTATGTATTATGTGAGAACGATGCAGAAAGACTTGCACGATCAAGCGTCCGGAGTAAAAAAAGCAACAATAATCTAAGTACTTATATGTAGTAATAGTAACAATACATAGTAATAATAAAGCTAAAGCGTTTGTTTGTTTATTTGTTTGTTTGAACGCGCTAATTTCTGGAACTGCCAGTCGGATTCGGAAACTTATTTTTGTATTTGATTGATATGCGCGTACGAAGTCCACGGAAAATGCTAGTAATTAAAATAAACCGTGGCAGCTGAGAGATGATCAGTATTAACTGACGGCGCTCGTTCACAATATGACGCCTGCGCAAGCACCATTCGACTCAACCACTTTAAAGGGTGCCAAATTAATGATCTAGCTCCATCAGCCAGACTTGCTGTGAGCATGACACACTCAACCGTCAGGGCACATTAAAATCAAAGAATTTTGCAGTAAACGCAGAAAATATCAGGAGGGAGGCCTTTGCTTGGCAGTGGGATAACAGGCCAATAATAATAATAACTTTCAGTACGTAACTAATCATCAGGATATGCCTGTACCTATACAATTAGGAAAAACCGAAAAAACCCACGAAGTGGGAATTCCTTGTCGCCTATTCAACTAACCGAGTACCTACATTAATTTAATTTCGTCTTGTTTATTAGGTAGGTAAGTACTTAATTATTTAAAAAAGAATAGCTGGGGTAATGATTGTTGCCATTTCAGTATTTTATCATCAATCAGAATCTGTGTTCACTGACTGTCTCTTCTGCTTGTGAGAATCACCCAAAGATCTACCGGTAATAAACGAGGTATTAAATAGCCTTTTATAAATCATTTTAGCCGTTATTTTTTATGATCCGGTCCCAACGCTTAAAAACACAGTTTAACAGGCCTATCTGATTAAAAGATTGAATTCAAAAATAAAACTTCGTTTTACCACGACGAAAGTGTAGAAAATGTGATAGTTAACCCAAAACGTATACCATACCCAAAGTTAAAAAAGAAAACAATTTCCTACTACTTATACCATACGCAGTCATCAAATGATCGAAACTCAATACAATCAGACAAAAACAAGACTGAATTTGGTCCAACTGACCCAAAAAGGTCCACCCGAACACAAGTCTACGTAGCCCTTAAAAATAAAAAATAAAACAAACATCCGAAACTCACTTTTAGATCACTCAGCTGTGAATCCCCAAGGATTATCAGTGTGTCACCGTATAATTTAATATCAGACTGGCAGTTAATAAAACACGTCGCGATAGCAGCGCGCACGCTTGTACACTGACTGGAGAAGTGTCGGCCTTTGAAAACGGAACAACCATGGGCGTTGATACGCGAAATGAACGATCACTTTATAGCCGGCGCAAGAGCATTATGCACTGCATGCACATGATATGAATAGGTGCAGGCTGACTCCCGCAATTACTGTCTTTCGAAAATCGAACATGTGCGATTCAAATTTTGATTTCTGAGATGAAATCTTTGTTCGTATTTCTGGAGTTGACAAGGATCGTTGATAATGTCAAGGCCGACACATTTGACTAAATTCTAATGAGTATTTGATGCTCTTGAATAATCCGATCCACAAAACTTCTCTAGCTTCACTTGCCGGTCAATGCCTGGCTAAATATAGATAGCACGGTCCATGTCTTTTCGCTAGTGTTTACTGAGCACTGTAAACATAAATACGGTAGGTACTAAAACTGACTTTGGAAACTGCCGTAGTCAGAATGACATTGGTTCAGCTTCAAATTCCTAGCAGAATTTTAGCAATGGCTCCAACTCCAACTGTTGCAAAAAATATTGTTTGTATTTAAGGACCCAACATAATTCTTTAGAGGCTTCCAAGAGGACATTGACGAAAATGTATCAAGGAGAAAATCATAAGAACATCGATTCTTTACTAGCGATACAGATTAGTCACTGCCAACTCTAGGTCAACAGACGGTCTTTATCATAACATAACAGATGTTAAGAAACAATGATCTATTAATACTTATTACTGTAATAGTGCGTAATAGGATTGTAGTATGTCTGTGGTGGAGAGTACGCAACTAGCTATACGATTTCCATTGTCCAGAAATATTTAACAAATTCCTGCCGATGATGAGATCCCAACAAGAACTTCAACTATGCTATGACCACACCGCTCCCACAGTTTGCATCTGAATGAATTTATAATTTTTCCTAGGAATTATAATATAAAGGCAGTTTTACCACAAAATGAATAATTCCTATAGAATTATGGGTTACAATTTGAGGCTGTTACAAGAGACGACTAAGGGGCAGAAAGACACTTGGAGAGCCTGATTTTCAATAAAATTTTTCCTCACTTTGCAGGGACAATTTTATTGTAAATCATTAAATCAAAAAATCAAAATCAACACAGTCATTTATTCAAATTAGGCTGAGTGCCAGCACTGCCAGCACTTTTTGAACGTCAAAGTTCTACTTAAAGACAGTCCCCCAAAACGCCCGCCCGTCAGGTAGGAATTACAAATAATGTGGGTAGTTGTCAATTACAGTTGTTTGTTTCAATCCTTCGGTTGGCTAAATAAGGTAGCAACATGGTATGTGAACAAGCCGAATACAGCTTTTATACAGGTGAAGGCCGAATGTGACGCTTGAAGAAGCTGGTTTCTGTGCCTGCAAGTTTTTTGCCACATGAAACTAGATCCGGCTCATAATTTTATCTTATTTTTTATAATAAGCGTGAGGTCAACAAAATTCTTCATCAATTTTTACAGTCGGTATAATTACTTAAACTATTGAATATATTATTTTTATTTTGTACTTACATTTAAACTACATGCATAAGAATAATAAAACAGCAAACATAGGTATCGATAATATATTGTACTTTACTACTTACTATAAGTACACTAAAAATATTTCAATTTGGCCTACCTACATAATCAAAAATATTGTTTGTTTGTATGTCCTACTGAAGCCTTATTATATACATCTAATATCTAAGGCTTATTATATACATCTGATACCTATATCGAATTGATTATCGTGTCCAAAAATACAATGCAAGTACCAGTGGCGGCCTTAGTAGGTGGCTTACGAGGCAACTGCCCAGGGCCTCGCTTTTGTAGGGAGGGGCCTTACGCAACCCGAGTTCAAAAATCTAACATCATCATCTGCCTAGCCCTTTCCTTTACTATATTGGGGTCGGCTACCAGTCAAACTGGATTCAGCTCAATACGACTATTTTACACACACCGACCCAGGAACGGTACTTCTTACCAAGACTGGTGTCAGATTTTCGTGCTTCTGACTATCCGTAACGACTGCTAAATATCTACAAATGAGAGCCGGGACCAAAGCTTAACGTGCTTTCCGAGGCACGGAGAAGTCTCGGTGCCTATGTTAGGATAATCACCCACCCACAGACCAACCTCGGCAAGCGTTGCTTAACCTTAAAAATCGATCCGGGCGCCTGTTATTATTTAGACACGAGCTCCTTAAGGTTAGGTACAAGTGAAGCGTTTCATATTTTAAGCAATAAAATGAAGTTATTTAATCAATTATTAAATAATATTAATTGTAGGTAACAGGGTGCCGTCGTCCGTTTTCAGCATTGTAATTTTCTATTAGAAATTAAGAAAAGTATAAGAAAAATAAAGAAATAGAGTTTATTTGCGCCAAGGCCAAGACTGAGTCGAGTTTGTTTGTTTTCATTGTGATTTCATTTAAAATTTTAGTCTAAGGAGAAGCCGCAAACTTAATCAGGAATACCTATCTATTTTCAATTTATATAAATTTCAAAAAGACCAAAGGCCTTGCAAAGGTCTTCCGCCCGGGGCCTCCCAATGATTTGCCGGGTGCCTCGCAACTTTAAAGGCTGCCGCTGGCAAGTACAACAAACAATTTTATACAATCTTACTAACCTAGAACTTCTATGTTACGTCCAGGTACAATACTTTAACTGGGACTATATTTTGCTCACCCGTTTTCCTTCTTTGTGTATGGAACGATAGAAGCAATAAAGTATCAGATTTTGCGATAGTTTTTCAACGAGACGAGTCTCACGTACCAGTCTTCACTGCACAAATTCATCTGTTCAAAACTGGCGCCATTTTCACATATGTTTCAAACGTCAAATACTAACCAATTAAAATGCGTCAAACGTTTCAAAATTGTTACCAATAAGAAAAGAAACTAAATGAAAAAAAAAGAAGTAGAAAAGTTACAAAACAAAATCATTTTATTGTTAGCCAAAGCACTATAAGGCATTTTAATAAAAACAAAAACCTTTTTAAATGCTATTTTTTTTTCTATGTCTAAGGCATTTGACCAACACCATTCTATACGAACGCAATCTATATTTTTATTTTTAATATTTATGTTGCCAAAAGAAAAATAGAAAATACTCAACTGACTTCTGGGAAAATGATTAATGTCTCCTTAATTAGAATAATTTGAAATAAGGTAATTATAGAGCACTTCAGTAGTGTGAATAATGTGACTTAAAATAAAAAAATAATAACAACATTATGCGTATGACTTTATATTACAAAAAACATTTAACTACTCTGACAACACAAACTGCTGCAAGTTTGCGCATGCGCCGAATGGCGAATCAGTGACTATTCTTTGAGTTAAATATTTTATAAATAAGAAATTTTATCGTTAGTTGGTAATATATTTATGTAAACGTGTAATTTACAAATTAATTTAGATTAAAACTTTTAGTAGTACCTCTCGTATATCGCAATTTATGAAGTGTTAAAAGTGTAACATTGGTGGCCATTACAAAACCTAAACTTTTTTATCAGAACAAATGTCCATTTGATGTTTCGGCGACGTTGTGACTAATCCTACGGAAAGCTAACTAAAAATCACGAATTGTGCTTCTATTTCCTGCAGTTAAGTTTCTCATAGTGCTCTGAACTCCAGTACTGAGAATCCTGGTTGTAAATCATTTCAAAACGTTTTGTGCCGACCGACAATTATTGGGGTTGACTTCTCACAAGGAACTGTCAATTGTTACATTTTTTCGATACATTCATTTCTTTTAACAATAAATATTAATTAGCTCAACACATTTTACGTTGATTGCTTGAAGATTTGGTGACTGCGTGGTGATTTTGGTAATTTGAATAAGTTGGACACCCACATCGCTTGTTGTTACTCTTCAATGAACATAACATTGGCACGGCGACCTCTATTCACTCTCGCTCCCTTTCCGAGTAAAATCGCATAAAATAATCAATTAACACTGCTACGGAAAGGACAGTTATCATTTTGAGATTTCCGATACGATTCGTCTGGTGTCGCCGAAACATTCCATCTTCACGTTCAAATTGTGTTTGCAGTGTAACAAAAATGATTTTGAGATAAATTTGTATAATAGTGCAGTGGTAATAGTATCGCAGTGAAGAAAAAAAATCGCAATAATAATATTAAAAAGAAGTGACTAAAGTGTTGTTGTGTTGGATTGTGTTATGGCGATGCGTCGCTGGCTGGTGTCGTGGAAGTTGTGGTGACATGGGCTGCGCTGCGGCCCCGACAGACGCTGGACACTGGGAGTGAGCTGAGTGCTGGGCATTGCGCCTGCACAACAAGTCTTGTATTATGAATAAGCGTGATAATAGCAAGGACAAAGAACGACAGACTGAAGAAAAACGAGCATCGTAAGCATCTTCCCCTACCCATTATTCTTCTTGCACTCCCAAGTAACAACATCTGTAAAGCACAACTTTACTAACCGGATGTGTCATGCTGTGGGGCTATGCTTTTAGTTTAAGCTCCACCGTATTTCCATTTGTACATATTTATCATGCTTGAATCATGCACAGCTGTAAGATAAAGAAACTCAAAATTTATGGTTTCAATTTGATTATCAACTTTATAAAGATTCAAAATACAAAATAGCTAGGACCAATGCTGGCCGTGGCATGCTGGTACATTGATATGATCATATAGAGGTTAATTTGGCCCTTCTATGCACTGGGCCATTATAATGGGCTAAAAATAGTGGTCCTGAATATAAATTAGCTACTCATTACCACATTGCACACTTTTGTTAGTATTTAACCAAACTTATTTGAATATGACATCATTTGTAATTGCAGTTCAATTAATTATGATTTAAAGCTAATGAACCTTTCTTTCTGACCAATACCTGAATGCAAAAAATACTACTTTGAATAAACATTCCTCAATGTAGTCTGCCCCTATTAATTTACCTACAAGTTGAAACTTGTAACAAATCATTTCATTTTATATTCAAGGTAGGGAAACATGAATATTTTGTGTAACTAGATATTTGGGTGATTTACACAGTCAATAAAATTATGACTCACAAGGTAGTTAAGATAATTTCATACAAAATAATGCCATATAACCTTAAAAAGATAATTTACTATCTACAAGTACTTGCTCAATAGAAAATATAGTTTTTCCTCTGTATCTTCTAAAGTAAATGGTCAGCAAAAAGTCTATACAACAAATACTAAAGTCAATGATCTAACAGATTCTATGTGAATGTAAACACAGTTTTTTCAGCTCAGTCACATGTTTCTAATACTGGGTGTTGCAGCATAAACTCTACATACGTTTACCCATTCAAAGAGAAATATAATAACTGCTTCAATTTGAAATGGAAGCAGATTGAAGTTGACTGATTTTTTAGTAAGTAAACTGTGCTTTTGGGCCATGAATTGTACTTTTTTTTGTAAGACAGTTTAATCTTGATCTTATCCAAAATTGGAATGATAATGATATTCTACTTTATCATGTTCTAAGTTAGCCTATTGTGGGTATTATCAAAGAATGTCCTTACTGTTGACTTATTAACTAGGTAGAATTCTTAGTCTGAGTAGTCTGTGGTTCTTCAGCTTAAAATAGAACTGTGGAAGAAGTTCTTATTAATAAGAACAGGAAACTTAATAGTTGCAACATTACATAAAATGCTTAGTAAGTTTCTATTGTGGAATAAGGGCCATCCATAGTTCTATCTGATTAGATTGTTTTCAAGTAGATTTACTTGAAAACCATCAAGATTCAAAGCGATAAATACTTTAAATTCAGCCACCATACTGACTTCAAAGACCTTTAGGTTACAAATAATAGAATCTGATTTTCTGCAAACAGATTCTAGTACACATGTACCTAATATGTTTGTAAACTAAAATATTTGAAAAAACAAGGTTAATAGAACACAGATGCTAAGAGAAATTCAATAGGTTATAGCCATAGGCAAAATCTTACATAAATTAATTTGCATTAATACATATTATAAAGGATAACAACCTGCTTGTGAGGAAATGAATTGCTTAAGTGACCAAAGCTTTATTATGTCACTCAGTGTATGCACACTATCACAATACCTAAGTATTGCTGCACTGCCCACTGATGAATCATTAACTGTAAACATCTTGCTATATCTCTCACAATACTTACAGTTGATGATAACATGTTCTTAATAAAAACATTAACTTATCAAACATTACAGCTGCAATCTGTGTCCAGTTATGCATTGTTTATTGTTTGAACTGATTCAATAAAACCTTCATTGGGGTCTCATTAAAATATGTAAATGCCGTTTTTTTGAAGAACCATTTTATTTTATTACACAAGTAACTTGTTAAAACAGTGACATTTCGTAACTAACAACTGACTTGGCCAACTTGGTCAGTTTTCTATTGAAATCAAGAGTGCTTTGGTGGTATGTCACTCAAAATTGACAAGTGAACTGTCTGCGGCAAAGTGACTAACATTTTTATATTAATTATGAATATTCAAAGTGGCTGTTATTGTATTTATTTAAATACATGCCACAATGCATAGGAAATAGTGAGTATGCAACAGTTGTTCACTTTATAAAATAATAAAATTAGTTTCTCTGACAACTGAATAAATGTAAAAATTCTATTTGGATTTTCACATAGATAGGATAAATCCGTAATGATGAATCAATTCTGTGGTTGTTTGCAAGTATCAAATTGGAAGAATTTACTACACAAAATTATATTGAATATTGTTTTAACTGAGGCTCACATTTTACTTTCATTTTGCTATGCACTGACTATAAAGCACAGATACCTGCCTATTGTTTTGTATAAATTTCACACCAGTGATACTATGCAAGTACAGAAGTTAAAACAGGTTTGACATAAATAGTATGTAAATTATAGTTTTTAATTGAAAATGCATTTTTGGATTAAAAAGTGTCTGCATGTTACCAAGTGTTGGCTAGATAATTGTCTCCTTCCATGCTTTCGGTGGTTGGAAGTGCATTGTAACTTTCACTTTTAGACTCAATGCCGATAACAGTTGGTATGATTCACTATAGCTGCTGTACATTTTGACTAAGCGTATGAAGCATCTTATAATTTTTAAGTTTGAGGAAATAAGTTAAATATGCTAGCAAAAATATATAAAAAAATGTGAAGGCCAAATCTTAGTTTGTTTTGGAGGTTAAAAATAATATTCATTCATTTACTTATTAATTAAAAACATAGTGTTTGAATTATTGATATAACAAACACTGATGTTTCTGTTTCTTCCTAACACACTAAAAATTAGTTAAGAATTTAATGATCATTGTAATTAATGTTTCTTTTTTTAATTACAAGTATCTACTAGTTATTATCTGTCTATCAATTGATAACCTGCATTGTGACTAATTATGCAGGTTATTTTGTTATCACAACAAGATAATAATTATCATTTAAAAAATAAGCATTAAAGAAAATTGGTTATTTATTGTGTTTGAACCAATATTATAAGACAGTAAACAGAACTAGGCAGCAGGCTGTGAGAACTTAAGAAGTTTTATTTTTTCTGGCAATGTTTCTCAAAGGTCGTCAGGTCGTCGCCAGGATATGCCGGCGCCATCTAATCGCTATCCGGCCAAATGTATCTTGAACTTGTTTTTATATATTTGTTGGATTAATATTAACCACCGGTTTCTACCCGCGTCTTCGCCCGCGTGAAAAGTACATTTTTTATTTCAAGAAAATTTTCTATTAGAGTTAAGTGACTTATATAATATCCTAATCCAAGTCATAGTCCAAGTATTAGTGCCAAATATCATAAGATCCGTTCAGCAGTTCAAATGTGACAGACACACATTTGCATTTACATTATTAGGTAGCACATTATAGATGCAGAAATTAAATAATATCAATGATCTAAATTTAATCATTTAATGTAAGACTGGTCATTCTTGTAATTATAACAAAACTATTGTCAGTAGTATTGAGATAGGTAGTAAGCCAATATATAACTACCTTTAATCTTTGCATTTCTTGTTTTATTTTTTTGACATGGTTTTTCTTTTATAAAAACAGGTGATTCCAAAATATTTTCATAATTTTTCACTACTACCAATAACATTGAGCTGTAACATGTGAAAAACTAACAGGATTATTAGCTCAGATTAAGTATTTAACTCCTTAAGTACATTTCTTTAAAGAGCTTAAGAATTGGTGAGCTTCTTCAGTCAATTTACTAAGATTTATTTAGTTGGATGGTGGTGCATTTTTTTAGTAGGTAATTTAATCTTTGTCCACTAGTACAAGACACAAGGTGACTTTATTTGGCATGCAATTTTGGCTACCTTGACCTTAAACCGCTCTAGTTTCATCTTGGGCCAGCTTCTATTGAATTGTTTCCATACATTGGGAAAAAAAATTAGTATAATACTATTTGTAAATATAACACTGTTTGTTTTCCTTGTTAACCTTTTGCGTGTCTACCACAGATTTTTATCGTCCAATCCTGACCAAGCCCTTAAGTGTAACTGTCCGACTTAAGACATTTGGAGCATTTTTTCTTATGTCGAACTGTGTAACTTAAGACACGCAAAAGGTTAATAAAATACTTGCGTAAAAATATTAGATTAGGAAGCACCTAATTATAATAATAAATTATACACAACTCATTTTATAATAGTAATACTCATAGTTCATACATTCCTTCATTCTATTTCCTCAATACCTAGTTGAAATAGACGCTGATATCATTTGATGTTTATGTATTCCCTACTATTCAATTGACATATTATGTATAAGGAAGGTTCTGAAGGGAAAGTTACAAATTATAATCGGTTCTAATGGCGAGTAATTGGTCAAAATGTGATAAATAAATATTTATTTTCACATGTGACTAAATAATAACAGCCGAAGAATTGATCTTCAAGGTTAAGTAGTAGTAGTAAGCAGAGGATAGTCTGTGGATGTTTGACCATCCATTATGTACCGACACTACCTCCCGAGACTTCTCCGTGCCTCAGAAAGAACGCTGTGGCGTTGTTCCCGATTATCATTTGTACTTACATACTTGAGAGTCGTTATGGATAGATCATTTATTTATTTATTTAAAATGGGTTTGCTCTTGACTCTAGTCTAGGTCATAAATGACAGAGACAAAGTCGACGATGGAGCGAGCTTACCCAGAAGAAGCCTGTTCACTCTAATTTTGAAGAGATTAGGGTTGTATGCGTTCGGAAACACAGACGCAGGCAGAGTTCCACTCCTTTGCTGCGCGCATTATAAAAGACGTTTGCGTTTTCATACAGAAATCCAATCTGATTTTCAAAAATCACAATATAATAGATCTTGTCAGTATCACTCAGAACATCGAAAGTCTGATACCAGTCTCGCCAAGGGATATCGTGATTCCCAGGTAATGAGTTGTGAAGGTCGTATAGGTAGTTGCATCATGTATTCACAATCCTGGTATTCTGCTGCAAAGTCAAAGCATTTATTTCAAATAAACCATTTTCCCAACCTATTCAACCAACTTTTGAATTGTCAAAGTCAGTGTCGAAAACATTAAGCTATTTGCTTTGGAACATGCAACTCGACAGACACTCTTAAACCATTTTGTGTTTTACAAAAATCCTGGTTACATTAACCTTATACACATGTAAGAACAATGTAAAGAAAGAAAGAATAATACTTAGTATCAAATATTAAAATAAGCCAGTGGCAGCTAAGAGATGACCTGTCTCCACTGATGGCGCCCCGTTCACGAATGTGACGCGTGTATCAGCACCATTCAGCTCAACCATTTTGAAGGGAACTGAATGATCAGATACACGCGCCAACAGCAGCGAGACATTAGAGTGAGCAAGATGCTACATCCAGTTAGTCTGGAAGGCGACCCCAACATGGATGGGAAAAGGCTAGTCTGATTGTCATAGCCATTATGGCACCCACTAACTATGAAAGATCCTAGTCCAAGGTCGTGACGGAGCACTTCAGTTATTACCTTACACCAAAATTCAACCTATCCTGAAAAATCCGTTTCCATCAAAGGGCAGTTGCGCTTAAACAACTCATTCAAACCAACCTATCGTTGAGGCTTTTCGATATAAAATTGTTTATGAAAAGAATGCAGTCCAGCTGCACATTGGCCTTGCCATATGTCGCGCTCCAACTACAGCACCCGGTTCCCCGCTTACGTCAATGACAGGTACTTAAGAACCTTAACTATAGGGATGTGGAACTGCTTATTAAGCAATTAAATACAAACTCCCGAACCTTTCATGCAAAATTAATAGTCGTAATTTTTGAAGGAAAGCAAAATCTTGAAACAGCATCAATTTCAAACTGCACAAAGACCCATTCCTCTCTCGATTACTTCTTATAATGACAGTATTTTGTCACACCTCTATAATAAACAGTATTTCAAATAAAAGACAATGTTTATCTTCTTGTCATTACGTACGTATATTTCATAACATAAATGCAAATCTGATTTTCCTATAGCATTGTTGTAGGCTTGCAGAACTAAATATTGCAATGTCTTGTGTATGTAGTATAGTATCTATTGTTTTATATTATCTCTACTATAAAACCATAAACGGTTATGTTGACTGCACGAGCTATTCCAGGAGTTGTGTCACGAAAATATGAGATGGATTTTCGAGATACCTACGTGTATTGGTACGTAACTATATGGTGGCCAAATGTTTTGTCGCCCGCCTTCCTTTTCTCAAAGCTTGCTTTAAAACCCCATCCGTCCCTTCCTAACTGACGAAATCGAGGCCAAGATCGGACCAATGATTTAATGGAAAAAAAAGGCTTTCTGGCTCTGGTACTTCATCGTTGACTTGTTTAAACGCCAGTTGTACATTGGAAAATATAATATTTTTCAATGTAGAACAGAACTGTTGTTCCTATCCAATATGGCATTGCAGCATTCCGCGCAAGACATTGTCATCTGCAAAGCAAGCAAGATGCGAGGACGTATTCATTCAATCATAACAAGATGCTGAAGGTCCCAAGTTGCGACACGGCACTTCGTCCCCATCGTAAACGATAAAGATTATTGTTCTCATCATAAAAAATCCTTCTGCCCAGTCCTACGTCGAAAAGGGGTGCTACGTCGGTTTTCTAAAGATCTTAAGAGATATCACTCACTATTTTTCCAATCGTGGTAATAAACCAATAATTTTGTTTTGGCGAAAATTTTGTAAATCAGAATTACCCAAGTTTCGACGAGGTCGATGGTTTTCCTGTAGCCTACACATCGACGTGTATTTGAGCGGTAGGCATATAGTCTAAATATGTATTCACTAGCAAATATGGCTGTCGTGCATAAGGCCCATTGAAAGTTTTGAAATTCCACATACCTCAGCACAAAATCCACTTTGCGCGACTAGGACGTAAACAAAAACCTTCATTCTACAGTTTATCATCCAGTATGTATTGCTGCACTGCAAGGCAAAAGGTTTACTCTCCATTTTCCACTTCTATTTTTTGCTCCTTTGAATATTGATTCGTCTAATTCTGTTTAAAGCTTGTTTTGAGCCGTTTCGGTAGGAGGAGTGGTCGTCCCGCCATCTTCCTCTTGGTCTGCCGCAGTGTCACCTAGCCTAGCGTTAAATGCGGTCCCATCTAGTTGGCAGTTCTTCACCCAATACTACAAAAATAAAAGTTGTCTGAATTCAATTTTCCACATAATCGAGTACCTTTCAGTGTTTACAATCGCGTGATGAACTGATTTTTATTGCAACCACTAACCCATTTGTATAAAATGCCGGTAAATGTAATAATGTAGCTTTAATAATTGTAATTTCTAGAATGAGGATTTATAATTGCCGGCGGTTACTGTACAGTAGCTTTATCAGATAGATATTTTATCGCTTTGTTGTATATATTGAAACTCTTAAAACACTCGACTTCTAATTCATTCAACAGGCAATTTGAAATTGCTTCCTGTAAACGAGCCTTTAAACTCTGCTAAAAGTCTACGTCATTCATTATTCAAATAATATCGAATCGTACGTACTTAATTGTTCGAAATTAATATAATGATGGTACTTAATCATCAGGGGAAAACAATAATAGCTTACGAAGTAGTCAGGAATTCATTTGAATTAATTATTTTCTTTTACCATTTTGTCGTGATAATTACTAAAATGCCATGTTTTAAGTTGCTCATTAAAACTAAATTGAAATGGCTAGGCTACTGCTAACATCGGGCAATCCTAACTATAATGAAAAGGCTTCGGGACTGATTTTGATTTTTGGCAAACGGATTTTTAAGGAGATCGCATTGATCGATCTGTTAGCACATTTACAACATTTGAGATTTTCGAATGAAAAAGTAATCCATTGATTAATTAAAATACAATCCTTATCTGAACTTAGTCCTAAGATATCCGATTAAACGGTAAAAGTTGTGTCAATATAAAAGATAACATTGTGCCTTCTTATAATTTAATCAATGATCGTCGATACTACATTCTTAATATAGCTAACCTTACTGATTATACCTTGTCCGAGCCCACATTGTAGAAGATACTTCAAAACCTCATGCCCCTTGAGTAAAAATGTCCTGTCCTTAAACTTCTATATAGGTGGCAACATTCTAAACCTCTGCATTTTTTTTACTTTAATGACATGTTTGTCTCACATAAAGCCTAAAATGACATAAATCTGCCTTAGAAAACTTCATCAACAGTTGAAAAAATTGTAGCAGAATTACTCCAAAAGCCTGACCCTTTTTGCACCTATGTCCACGATGTTAAACTGTGTGTACACTATTGCAGCGCAGCCGGTGCTGTGGGCGGGCGTGGTGTGGGCGGCAGCAGCGCGATGCATACGTCGAGGCACTCCGTCACCTCGTCTTCGGGCGTTCTTATGGTGGGGCCTAACTTCCGCGTCGGCAAGAAGATCGGCTGCGGTAACTTCGGTGAACTTAGGCTCGGTAAGTGAATCCATATCTTTACCCATTCATTTTAAGTTATCTCTGCGCTGACATGGATGCCATGCTACCATGGCAAAGCTTTGGGCCAATAGAATTTGAATTAGGTGTAGCTTTAGCGACACGAAGTAAGACCATTCATTGAAGGACCGTCTGTCAACTGATCTTTATGAAATCCTGTCCTCGATCATACAATCTGTGCTTGTGTAAAAATCTTCATTCCACAAACAAAGGAGTTCCCTAGTTTAGTACGTATGCGAAAAAGTATTTCTGCTTTCTGGAAATGTTGCCCTTTTCGAGATCTGTTTGTGAATACCTCGCGTGGGTTTAATGGAAATATTTTGAATGTAATATTTATGCAGACAATGTCTAATCTCGAACCGAGAAGGGTTTTTGTGTTAGTCGGTCAGTGAATAATCCTTCAGGTAGATCGGTATCTAAAGGGTTTTCGTTCAAATTGGCACGTGTCTATCACTAGGTTCGGAAAACAGTCTATTTTTAACACCAAATTATAAAAACAAGAACTCACAACGTGATTCTAATCAACGAACTTTGATACGATGAATCATAAGTGATTGGTTTTCTACTCCTTCGAAATTGCGTTGAGTGATGACGCATAGGATGAGAGTTCGGACCACAAAAAAAAGAAGCTGGTTATCCTGTTAGTAATAAGCAGTTGTGTTTAAAAGGAGACGCCATCGCCATGACTTTTTACATTATCTTTCTCATGTTAATATGGCTACACGGCTAATGTACTTAAGCCACTCAATGACATGCTCACAACAACGCGTCTTGCCGACCTTGCTCGCTTACTGAAATATGTAAAACTATTAATAGTAACTGTTTTAGACACACCCTATGTTCCAATTCCAACTAAGAGTCCAGTAATGTCCTTGTCAGTCTTCAGAATTGCCATAATGAAAACAAATACATTCATTTCGCTGTTGCACTCATTTTAGCAAGACGTAATAGTCTCTTTCCGAAAAGTTGTTAGATTTATGTGGAAGTTAAACATCTGGATTTAACAGCCGGCACATATTGCTGTACAGTTTCTCCGTATATAATTTCGTCATGCGTAAAGATGCGATATTTATTATGGCCAGCCCTAACTGTAATAAGTACCTGGTTGCTCATTTATTGAACCGATTGCGTGGAGACGACGGAAATGAGATTTTTCTGTAAGAAATAATATTGTTAGTTTGATACAATTTCGCGAATGTCATTGATAGTGGAAACAAATCTTTGCACGCCTTCAGCGAAGTACTTTTGGTGAGGTCAACTTATCATTGTCATGAAGATCTTGAACTGATAGGAAACAGAGTGAATCGAATGTAAATGTCCCTATTGTAAGAGCCAGCAGAGGGAAAATAGGTCACTATGCTGTCTGTTCGAAAGGCTAGCAAGCTTTCCATCACAGTATACACTATACAGTATACACATAAATATTATTGTTGCATGTTGCTTTATGTGCGATACAAAAACATTTTTATTTTGATGGTGTCTGGAGATCCGTTATCTTTACGCGGAGAAAGCGAAACTAATGTTTGCAAAGTGCTAGTAAGTATATTACTTACGGAAATATTTTGCAATATCGTAGAAGCTAAGGCGAAACATAAAACCCTCGATGAATTCTCTTAAAGATTCATTGAGACTGGCTTATGATGAAGCCCTTCAAATATAGCAGATCAGGAAGAATGTTATGGACTTCTGAGTTTTGTTAAAAAGTTCGGCTTTCATAAGACTAAAACTATCTATACGCCAGTATAATAACGTAATTTCTCGTACAGCCTACAAACTTAAAATATTCATCCAGCAGGTAGCAAGCAAGCAACGTAACAAAGGACCTCTGTAATAATGGAAGACTTATGACTCATTCTTTCGCTGTCAGTATTCGGAAACGCTCTTTCAAATGAACCTCAGCCACCGTTCACACGTGCCATGCAATATGATCACTTTACAACGACCACGAAATCTTTTAAACAAAGTAGTTAGGTAGAATATCATATACTTTTTTAAATGTCAGGGCACAACACGTGAGGTCGTGGGCCTTATTTTCTAGGCGGTAAGGTTTCATATGGGTGTTGTCTGGGAAATTATATGGCTGCGTGCGGATGAGAATTGGATTCAACCTCGCGTCACTGAATATAACATTATTGCGGACACGTGCGTGTGGTGATTAAGCCAATACATACATTATTTACTTTCCGAACGGAGTTTTTAAAAATGTAACACTCATGGTGGAATTAATCAAGCTAAAAATCCCACGAATAAAAAGTAACTGGCTACTCCTGGTTGGTTTCCTGCGTGGGTTATTTAATTGTTTCCTCCATTTAACATTTTACCGTAACGATTGTAATCTAAAGAGCAATTATAATTAATAGCATCTTGTTAGCCCATTAGTGCTTGTATCGCATTCATACTCATTGCAGTATCGATTGTAATACTGTTTATTTTGGGAATTTCAAAATTCAACTCGAATTTTCCATAGATCATCTTTTTGCATATTTGCCTTGATTTGATTGTTTCTACGTAAGATGCTGACGATTGAAGAGTAGCAGTCAACGTAATCAGAAAATCGAAACCGTTCCTGGATAAAATTGATTGATCGAGAATGAGTTCGTGACTATATTTTATTACATCTATCTCCCAGTTCTAACAAACAACAAAGATAATGTATCGAACATAATCAGGATTTCAGTCTTCAAGATGTCATTAGTCCCGTCTCCCGACTTTGTTAATACCGCAACCGAGGTAGCGTCATTTGCGTTGCCTAATTTAATTTCTGTGTTAGCTTACAGCCTTTAACAGCGAACATTGTTGATCCATTTAATTTGTGCGCCAGATAAGATATTGATTATTGAGATCTAATTCTATGTTGATACGACACTATGACGATCCTTATGATCGATGATAACACCGATAACCCAGGTTGGTGACGTTGACAATAACGGAATGTTTGAGTGAACATTTTATTGATTCAATCGAGTTGTTTTTATTTTTAAAATGTTTACAAAGACTGAACGTGTACAAGCGTAATTGTGTTAAAAAAAGACATTCGAAGTAAAAACAGTCCACAGTAATTACACCTTGGTTTTGGGTCATATCTATATCTATACTTTATATAATAACGCTGAAGAGTTTTGTTTGTTTGTTTCGTCACATATTAGTAGCCACATTCATGAGGAATGCTATAAAGCTATACGGGATCGAAAAAATCTCAAGGAAACGTGAAAAAACGGGATATGCGTGTACGAAGTCGCAGGCAAAAGATAGTTTATTATATTTAACTGTACTAAATTTGATTTTTCTTTTTCAGGAAAAAATCTCTACAACAATGAACATGTAGCGATTAAGATGGAGCCTATGAAGTCAAAGGCTCCACAATTGCATCTAGAATACCGATTTTACAAGTTATTAGGCACGCATGGTAAGTCTTACCCTAATTATATTTATAATTATGTACAAGTTTATGTTACGAAAATTCTTTACAGACACAGTCAGCAATCGTACTGATTTAAGCTTATATCGGTCAGCCAATAATTTTTAAATGGTGAATCACGGTCATTGTAAAACGAAGAGATGTGACTTACCTACGAATGATTTATGTGCACCAATATTGTAGTGTAGCCTAAGTTTTGTGCTCATGATTTTGATGAACATTCGGGCTGAACCTACATTATCTTTGTCTGATATTAAGGATATTAATTACGGGTCAAGATAGAAAGAAATACTCCTTATATTTATTTTTATAAAGTAACATGCATGCATTTTTCTGTAATGGGCGGTCTAGCGATCTTTTACAGAAACTCTTTGGACGGATTTAAGGGAGAAGGAGAGAATACTGCAGTACAGTCATAATTAGTTCGCGGTGTACTATTTACCGGTACTACCTAAATAACAGTCGGCTCCAATAGTAGGCTATTCCCATAACAATCATTGTCTCAATAACTCTGTCAACATTCGCATCATTCGATCGTATCATAAACGTATACGTAGTTAGATTATAACGTAGCTGACGCTCATAAAATTTACTCAGAGGGCGTACCAAAAGTATACTACTTGGGAACATGTGGCGGCCGCTACAACGCTATGGTCATGGAGTTGTTAGGGCCCTCGCTCGAGGACCTGTTCGTACATTGCGGCAGGAGGTTCAGACTCAAGACGGTCCTTATGATTGCTATGCAGCTCGTAAGTCCCGTGCCAATTCTCCGGTAGATAGGTGATTGTCTTTTGACGCAACACCGTAACCGATATCCAAATCTTTATCATTCATCCGACGAGGGTTCGCAAGCCGTGGCCATGGTCCTTGTTGTGGCCCGTCTAATTGTGTTTTTTTGTTTTTTATTTATGTTTCTGTATTAGGCTGAACACGTAGCAATGCTCTCGCGTGTCCTGTCGTGTTTGATGATGGAATTTGTAAATATCGGCTACAGTGTTGTGTCGTACAGGTGCATGCGAGAGCAATGCTCGTGTATTCAAATGTGAGTAAGTACTTAACTGTGTTCGGTCTGTCTCCTCCCCCTCCTTCCCCTTAATTCCCGTGGCTCCTGTAGCGCCGTCGACGGCAGAGGGCATACCGGAGGTGTATTACTTCGGCCCTTGTGGTAAATACAACGCACTGGTGATGGAACTGCTGGGGCCATCGCTCGAGGATCTGTTCGATCTCTGCGGCCGTCGATTCTCTCTAAAGACTGTATTAATGATCGCTATGCAGTTGGTAAGTCAATATGCGTTTCTATTCTATATATTTTGCACGCTCGAAAATCTGATATTTCTTTTATAGAAAAGAAATATTAGGTTTTCGAACGTATATTGAAATGCTATTATTATAATCTCTGTACCATTACTTGAGCTGAAAACAATTTCTATAAGTCATTGAACTTAAATAACAGCACTGACTTGCAAGAGCGTTCAATAAATATGATTGTAGAGAGCGCTTTAACTGGCAGACTATCGTGACGTAACTGATGCAATGCGACGAACAAACGCTTGCATTGATTGATAAGCAAATCAGTAATGCGCGAATTAGAGCTTAGAGATTTATATTAAATTGCCAATATCGTTCGCAATTTGAGGAAAATGTCCCGTGCCTACGCTTTTAATGAAATGCGAGCTCTTCAAGCGGTGCTGTAACTCGATCCCTGGGGTAAGGAAAGGTTGTAAAAGTGGGACGAGTAGATTCATATCGCAGAAATATATTTTACTTGCTGGGAAAATACCCTACATAATAATTGGCAAGAAAATATCAGTTTATTAAATCTCGATATTAAAGTCAGTCTGCTGAAGGCCGAAGAACTGTATGGCTGATCGAATTCTACTACGTACATGAAATAAACATTAAAATTCTGAAAACAAAATACAAAATCAAGTTACTGCTCAACAATTTAAAACGTTTGCCTCAAGTATCGATTGACACATTGACACTTATTGATACAAAACTGATTTGATGCATCAATATTCAATTATGTAATGAAATGCCCTTCAATGGAATGATTTGTATCGACGTCAATTGATAGTGACAAGTGAAGGCATAGACTAATTCTGCTCCGTTTCTGTTTCAGTTACATCGTATCGAGTATGTCCATACAAGACATCTAATATACCGAGATGTTAAGCCGGAAAATTTTTTAATAGGTAGAACTGCAACTAAAAGGGAAAAAATCATTCACATCATTGGTAAGTCACGATGTACTAATATTTATCTTTTTAGCTCTAAATTGTACTGTACCGAAAAACTGATTTTTCCATTCATGATGTCTTTACGGAAAAATGCGTCATTTTAGAGCCAACTTCGAAAGCAAATCAGATCAAATCTAGTACTTGAGTAAAAGAGGGTAGTGAGAACCTCGGAGGAGTGAGAATGTTTATTAGTCATAAATGTATGTTGTAAAGAGGTCAATGACTCACCCCGTAGTAAATATTTACTGTTAGTAAAGCTGTGTGTATCATAGTTATGTGTCAAATATTAACTTTTCCACCAAAATTAGGCCGTAGAACTACTCAAAGTAATGTATGATGTTTGATTCTTTCGTTAATAAATAGCAACATTTTTTAGGGTTCCTAATCTCTATAAGGAAAAACGAAACTCGGTTGTCTGTCTGTCCGTCTGTCTCAGTCGATTTTCTCCGAATCTACTAGACCGATTCAGTTGAAATTTGGTATATATACCTTCTGTAATCCAAACACGGATGCGTAACAAAAATAAATTTTGAAAATAGGGGCACTTTTACGAGGGGAAATTGAAACTTTAAAAAAATGTTTTACAACTATATGTTTTATACCGTGTGACATATCAAATAAAAGAGCTCATTGTTAGGGTCTCGAAAGTTTTTTTTTATTATTTTAAAAATTTCATCACGAAGTTATCAAAAATATCGAAAATAGATGAAATTTGACTATTCCCCACACCTTATCTCTGAAAGTACTAAGCTTAGAATTTTTAAAAGATACAGCTACTCTGTATGTAGGTCTTGACCTATAGATTACAGGAAAACCTATAAGAAGTCTATGATTAACAAGTTAAAAAAAAATATTATTCGTACGGATCCCTTGACACGCTAGTCCGACTCGCACTTGGCCGGTTTTTTTTGTAGGTTCGTCTGTATATTTTTGCCTATGATAGGATGTCAAATCGTAGAAGAATACGTAATTTAAGGATTGAATAATGAAAATTATCATATTTTTCGCGATTCTATTAGGAAATTGAATCTGTGCCAATATTAACATTCGTAACTGTACCATATTTGTCATAATTTTGTTTGGCGTAGTTATACGCTTAATTGATTATTCAAATTACGCTGTCATGATTATCGGATTGAGTCATGAGTATTTAAAATTGAAAGTTTTGCGTACAACGGCCGTTTGTTAACCGGCCCGTTTAATTGCTCCAACGATTTCCTTGTTATTGACGAGAATATTTTGCTTGTGATATAAGATTAAAATGGCCTCTATGCAAAATAAAATCTTTGCAATAATCCATTGAGTTATATTTATTGCTACACGCAATATTTTTCCGTGTCATAGAAAATCTGTCGTAGTCTGTCCTTATCTGTCGCCTTTGTCTTATAAAACACTAGCTTCTGCTTCGGCTGCGCCCGCGTGAATGTTGTGTGAAATTATCCCGAGGGAACATACTCCTAGGATAAGATGTGCCTCCTTCTCCTTATTCCTATTCCAGCATATGGTCTACACGTGTACCAAGTTTTATCCAAATCAGTTCAGGCGTGAAGAGGTAATTAACAAACAAACAGACTGACAGGTAGAGGTGTGGTTTTTCCAGCGAAATAATTTCATTGAAACTTTTCAATGTCTGTAATTCACTAAGAGCAACCGTGAGCAGCCGTTAGTTAAAATATTAGCAGTTCTTCGGACGACCAAATAATAATCGTAGACTATTCACTATATTAGTCCGTTCATTGCGTGATTACGATTGCTGATAACACGATAATTCTAGATATTGGCTGTCTACATTATTATGACGGTGTTCACACATCAATATGATCTTTGGAGCGATTAGAAAGTCTTTAGCTAAGCCTGTAGCTATGCGTGCTATTTAATCACAAACGTTATACTCCGAAAGAACCACCTTTAACGTATCCTTTTTGACCTGAAGCAAAGTTTAGAACCCAGAATATAATAGACCAGAATTAACTTGACACATTACCAAACTAAAGAAATAACTCCATTACAAACTGTTGACCTCAAACTCCTCATAAACTGGAAGCGAATTTTATTACACACAAAAATAATGATGGCCGCCGGTAAAACCCACGCCGGTAGTAATACAGAAGTCACGCCAATTATAATGGGCAGTGTCAACGAGTCATTTGCGTAATGAAGTATTACTGGAGACATTGGCGTTCTAAGTGATAGTGTTATTCATGATGTCGTCAGAATTATTAGGTAATGAGTAGAGCTCGGATATTCGGATGCATATTTGCCTAAAGTTAAGGTATCCCGCTATCCCAGGATCAAAATAGATGTAGCAAACAAACTCAATTTGACACAAATGACAGTTGACTTGTTGCAACGTGTGCGTATTATGTTTTCCTATTTTTTTTGTCAGAAAAAAGTATGAAAACGCCTAAAATTGCAGGGACTGACATAAAATAGCGGTTTGTGTATTGTATTAAAGCGGATTCTACTGTATTTATTTATGTTTTTTCATTTACGATTAGTAGGTAGTTCACTACCGAAATCCCGGGTTTTTTTTAATAAAAATTATCTAAGGCCGCTTTCACATTAGGACGTTAGCAGCGCGACAGCAGCACATGCCTTCTTAAATGCACGACTTTGACTCGCTAACGTCCCAATGTGAAAGCGGCCTAAGGAGCGACCTCCATATGTTAGCTAAAAATTAACTTTAGGTAAATATGCATCCGATTGTCCGATCAGTCATGAAGTATTACTGGAGACATCGTACTGTTAAGTGATAGAGTGTCATTCATGACCACGTCAGAATGATTAGGTAATAAGATATAACAATAGTGCAGTAATACAATCTTAGGACGAGGTTTGTGGTTTACTACTCGTGTTCTAGTAAGAATTCTGCAGGTAGGAAAAAACCTGCAGAATTCTTACTAGAACACGAGACAGATCATATATTTATTGGGTGGAATAAAACAGCAGGGCAAAAATATTTGTATCGATTCGCAGTTCAAGATAGTCAAAATAATAAGGAATGCTGTGGTTTTGACGAACAAAATATTAATGAAGACACCCTTGAATTAAATGAGCTATCTGCATTATTAAAGATACTTTCCTTAGGTGGCGCTCGTTTCTTTTCCCCATGTAATAATTTTGGATTTAAATATTTATGAATCAATTTTCAGAAGTATGTCAGTAGTCAGTAAAATCGTGTGATTTGATTACAAATCTTACAATGAACACTGAACAGTCATCGATCGACCGTTGATGTATTGAATACATATTCTTAAACTGATAAAATGAACGTCATGCCGAGGTCAATGAATTTAGCGGTCTTTGCAGTAGTGGCAATTATTTATAGCCACCTTTTTGTATAGCGTAGCCGCCCGTTCAGGTTTCGAACCTATCTTTTTCTGTCGATAAATAATTAAGTTAATCGATATGTCTGTTGTATTTCAGATTTTGGTTTGGCCAAAGAATATATAGACTTAGAGACAAACAAACATATTCCATATCGGGAACACAAGTCACTTACCGGGACTGCAAGATACATGTCAATAAACACACATTTAGGAAAAGGTAAGGTGTCAATGTACTTATACAATTATATTTAAAAGAAGGAGAATATCGAAATCCAAGCATATGACTTCCGCACTGGGCCCAGGTGGTGGATAACGGCGCACTTCCACTCTCTCCTAGAGAGGAAGCTTACAGCTAGGGTTGCCAACTTTGTTTAGAAGAAATAGAATATTTTTGATTTTAGAAAGGGTAAATGAAGAGTAGGTACAGTCTTCGAAAAAAGAGTAACTTTAATTATATTACTTGTTGTGAATGCATACTTTTGTTGTTTTTAAATTAATGGTTCGACAAGTAGAAAATTCCAATGAAGCCGTGGATTTATTTTATCACCAATTTTCAATTATGACCGAAAATACATAAACTCCTTCAGTGGAATACTGAAGTGATAGGATTTTATTCATAGTATTTTAGCGTCCTCTATTGCTTTTGTAGATTATAAAGTACGTCTACGCAAACTAGAGTACAATATTCTATTTTAGAGTATGGTGCCAACCATACTCTAAAAACCTAACCTAACCTAACCCAACGTACAGCCTATGTCTCAGTAGTGGGCACATTAAACACCGAGTATTATAAATGGATACAAGGATGTGTAAATCACCCTTTTAACCTTGGTAAAGTTTAATGACATTTAAACATCGTATAGCACATTCTGTACATTCAAATAGTTCGTGGAATATGCTCTAATTTGTATTCAACATGCAACTTCATACAATAATTCATACTTAAACTAACATGTATGTTTATATTTTTCAGAACAATCTAGACGCGACGACCTAGAGGCTCTTGGGCATATGTTTATGTATTTTTTACGTGGTTCCTTACCCTGGCAGGGTTTAAAAGCTGATACACTTAAAGAGCGATACCAAAAAATTGGTGACACCAAACGAGCGACGCCTATAGAGGTAAGAAACATTTATGATAATAACTATAAGGGTTCACAACTCCGCCCGTATGCTTAAGTTGTTTTGTTTCAACCGTCTTAAATAGGCGGCTGGAACTGAATGGATGACGTACAACTAGGTGTTATAGCGCAACTTGGAAGAGGCGAATTGAGTGGTAATACTTTGTGTTGTTTTTTTTTTTCGAAATTACTGTGAATATCATCAGACTTCTGTAACATAAACTCGTCTGCCTTACGACACCCTCAGATACGACACTTTTAATATCGATTCGTCTGTCATATGCCATTATTTTATTGGTGTCGAATCGACATTGACGTCACACTACAAGATTACGAATCATTGCCATGGTAAAATATAAATATCTTACCATGGCAAATCGATTCGGTACGTTATCGAAAACACGGAATCTAGAGGCTGATTCACCTCATTTTATTTTATATCATACAACAATATCGCGGGGCGTTGTTACTACATAATTTTAGATTTATCCTCCAAAAAAGTCCCCCAATCAATTGAGCCGTACGAGCCGATAAATGCATTTAATATTATTGAGATAATTATATCTCTATCCCTGTGTAAATACGAGGAAATACTGAAATATTATTATTATTCATCCATAGTTCACTGATGACGGTATAAGGCTATCAATGGCGCGCACTTATCGCCGTTTATCGATACGATCACACGATAGATAATACCAATTACATTTTGATTGACCTACACATAGCACTTCAGCTAAACGTTACCGTGAATACTGCGTCGTGATGATTTTTCAATAAATAGACGGTGCTGATCCCAGTTTCTCCCATTACTGTGATTTGAAAACTGAAAAAAACATCCTTAAAATATCTCAGACGGCAACTTATAGTGCCTCCTCATGTATAATGTGTGCATTTAAATAGACTTAACGCGAAATGTGTAATTGGAGGTTTACCACCAGGAGTTCCCCAGTAGTCCGCTTAGTTGCGGTCCGGTTGAAGACAATAGACTGTCCCCCTACTCTCCAATAATCTATCCATACTAATGTAATGAAGCTGAAGAGTTTGTTTGTTTATTTGATCTCGCTAATCTCTGGAACTTCCAGTCGGATTTGGAAAATTATTTTTGTATAAGATAACCACATTTATGAGGAAGGCTACAGGCTATATGGGAATGGGAAATTCCTACGGGGACGGGAAAAACCGGGATTATAAAACAACTAACAAAAAATAATACAGCCGTGGTGTTATTTGTATTCGACGTAACTTCAGTCTGGCTATCTATTCGTCACGACACAGTAGGCCACCTCAACGGTACCGCACTGAAACGTCACTATATTATTGAGGCGAATTCATTTATTTACATTGTTACTGCATTGAGGTCAAGATTAGGTTTTTAGGGCACTCCGCCGTTCCGTCCTTGTTCGGTGTAAGAAATGTTAAGATTTTATAATCTAGTTTTGTTCTAGTTTCCTTGTTAGGATAAGGGAAAAAATATCATATTCATTATCCTTATTTGAGTGCCGTATATGAGTTTTTTTATTAATGTCTTTAGAGATTTATTCATTTTCGTTTTCCTCATACTTCCACCAAGAAATTAGCTGAAGTCTAGAGACTAGAAAACATTTATTCGACACAGCACAAACGCAACAAATTCAGAATAAAAAAAGAGGAATTAGTGCAGAACAATTCAGTAAAATGCGTGCCCACAGGGTTGCCATCTCAGCGTTTGCTAGGCCTGGCGGGGTTGAAATTTGTTCGAAAGAGTTACCGCGGCCCTGGAACGTATAGGGCATTTAGAGGAACACCGGTGTTCAACAGCACTTCCACTCCGCCCAGAGCGAAAGGAGTCATAATATAATGATTACCCATCCAACAGAAAAAAAGCGTTTGTTGGGCGTCAGACACCCAGGGCTGGTTTTAAATTGGCATCCCGCAGTGATGACAGTAGAATCCTTCTATTCAATCAATGTATATATCACCGGAAAATTGCAGACTCGGTAAGATTGTAATAAATCTTTATTCGATTATAAATTCTCGATATATTATAAAAAAATCGTTTTGTATAGAATAAATCCCATCAAAATTCAATAAATTCCAATACACCCATGTCTTTTTAAGAAAAAATAGTTGACTATTTCACGCGATATTTTACAATCTTACGGCGTTTCCCACTATCCGGTGACATATATAAAGTTCTTCCGTTACTGAGTGACTGATAGACAACTCTAGAAACTACTGGTTGTAGAAAGCTGAAATTTGGTATGAAGCTTCCCTACACTCCGTAGGGGAGCACTAAGAGAGGATTTCCCGAAATTCCTACGGGAACGGGAAAAAACGCGATATGCGCGTACGAAGTCGCGGGCAAGCTAGTCTTTCATAAACAAGTCCCTATTGAAATATTCGGGAACACGTAGAAATGTGGGAATTAAGGCTACCGGACAAAAGTAATGCCTATTGTTACTCATGAAGAGAATTGTAATATTCAAGGACTAATATGACGATTATAATGACGAAGTAGGATATCCTGCAGCCAAATATTTAAACAGTAAATCTAATCAGAGATTAGAACAAACAAAAATATTTATTGAACCAATAATAATACTGTAAGATATACATACAACTATCAGTAGTTATGAGTAATACGTATTTGAAGAAATCAATGTCTGTCGAAAAATTGTTCTTTTGTTCTACAATTAGACAATAGTTTCTGAAGGACGTGAGTTCGATTCATGCAATACGGGGCCGATGTAGCTGAGCTACTTGTATTTATGAAGAGAATTGATTTTTTGTAGCGTTGCTCTTGACATAGTCATATCTAAAGGTTAGTTGAAGAGGCGTGGTGAAACTTGGAAGGAACCTTTCAGCTGTACTGGTTTTGATGGGCTGAAGAGATTATCTTGGACTTCATTTAAACCTGGCTGAAATAATGACTCGTTTATTTATAATGCATTTGTCGAACAAGAAGTTTACGGTGGATCTTTTTATATATTCTTATTAATAATACTGCTGATATGTTTGACTGTGTGAGATTCACAATCAAAAGGTATTAAGACCAGAAGATGCCACACCAGTAGACCGGGTACCTTCCTTCACGAACTATAACAATCAAAGCATCTTATTCGCCTCATGCAATTCTACAAGGCTACGTTTCCACATGCAAGCAACTCGCATGCGGTTTTAATTACATTGCAGAGCACAATCTAGCGATTGATCAAATTATACCTCGATAGCCCGCAATGTAATGCAACTTTCATGCCAGTTTTCAAAGGTGACCTTATACATGTTCTGGCTAAAGAAAATGAAGCTGTTGAATGTACAAAACATTGTATGTAATTTTGTGTATCTCCAGGTGCTATGCGAAGGCCACCCCGAAGAGCTAGCGACGTACCTACGCTACGTGCGCCGGCTGGACTTCTTCGAGACGCCGGACTACGACCAGCTGCGGCGGATGTTCCGCGACCTGTTCGAGCGCCGCGGCTACGTGGACGACGGCGAGTTCGACTGGACCGGCAAGACCATGGTAAACAACTCCGTAGCATGACTACCTTCACAAGAATCCTCCTCTCTTCGAAGCCTTGAGCAGAGTGGACGCGCGGGCACTAGGGCGGGTGCGAGCGTGATTAGGTGGCCAAAGTGCATCGCGGGTTCTTGTAGCGTCCTTTAGAGGCTAGACGTGTTTCCTCAGGGCTAAGGCAAGGCCGCTCTAGTCGCTCACATATTATGTTAGATAGTTCGCGCCCGCCTTGTTCCCGCGCAAGCTCGTCACGCTATCCGGGGCCTAAACCTTCACGAGCGAAGCTGAGGCTTACTGCTAGGGTCGCTACCTCGATTATATTAGCGGCATTGTATGACGGCGCGTGTCGTTTGCACGTTTTTGTGAAATTCTGTTGATATGTGAGGAAACAATTGTTTTACTCCATTGTTGATGTATTTTTTAAAGTTTGTGAGCTGTCACAGGCGACGTCATACAGTGCACTTAGTAATCTAGATGGGATAAAGCTTGGGTGCTCAAACTTATGGTGTCGGTGATCTAGCTTAAAATGTTGAGTCAGTAAATGATTAGACTGTCATCTGCTTCTACAAAGCTTAAAAACACACAGACCCCTGAGAAATTGTATGGCAAGTACTTCATGCATAGTAGTAGGATCAGATTACAGGCGTTGATTAATTAGTGATTTCCGATTTTATACCCTTATACTCCGCGATCGACTCGGGAAGGCTCTTGCTATCGACGACTGTTGGAGCACCCCAGCTTAGTGTAATAATGAGCAATGTTCACAGGCAAGTCCGGGGCCGTCGCAAATGTTAACGTTAAAAGCATGACCTGATATGAAGAAAAAAATCCAGTCAATTTTGCTTTGACTAGATTTTATAGTTTTAACAATGGCTACGCCTGTTTTCGTTCACTTATAGGCAAAGACCGTGGCTCTTGAAAGTCGCACTCGTACCGCGTCCTTGATAACACCGATATGTGGAGTATTTGCATTCTTGCCGATAAGTGGACGCGCTCCTTGACAATCATACACGCGATTCTTGGTATCTGAAATGATAATTAAAACGTAAGTAGCGATTTTATCGTGTATAGCTAAATAAAATCAGTTCCTGGCAGTTTGAAAGATATTTTTTGTAAACTTTATGCTGACACATAAATTCGGCATGTTGACAGTTCATGGTTGAGCCTATGGTTTTAATATCTGGTATAAATTAGCCGATGCCATCATTGAGGGGTTTTTTTAAAATTGAGAATGCCCATGAATTTGTAGGATGGATGACCATGGTAGACTTATGAGTATGCCTTGGTATAATAGCGACACATAACAGATTTTTCTTCGTGCGGAGATTTACAACACTAATCCGTTGGACATAATCTGACTACAATTGTAATGTTATCTAGAATCAAGACGTATCGGTCTAAATCTCTGTTATCTTTTGTATAACACACATTCCAAATTTAGTTACCGAGACAGCATTATTTCCAACTCCTATACCTTATCAATGACTAGACTGCTTTTGTTTATGAGAAAAGCGAAAAGTTTATTTTCAAAGTAGTCACTTAGCAGTGTACTACTTGTAGAGTAAGCTTTTTCTGTTTTCAAGCTCATTGTAGCTTTTTCTCGAGAGGACCAAGCATCTGCGATACGTCTCCTGGTATTCAAAATGTCTTTAGCTAGCGGTTACCATCAAATCCTCTTGTTACCATCCAATGGCGTAAAACAAAAGTCGAATAAAATTCTGTACTCCACAATTCGGAACCAAGTATAGCGTGTATGAGTTAATTCTATATTAATTGTAAGGTGTGTATTGCTTTAACTGTTCCCATTCTTGTTAACATGGCTAATCAGAGCTTTTAGACTATATCCATATTTCAACCAAGAAGCTGAAATCTGGATATTGTGAACTGACTGGCCAAGATTCTTGATAGCAAAAATAATGTAGGGCATATTTTAATTGCAAGATAATTTACGATGACTTTTATTTGCTATCCAGAACCTTATTTAATAATCGTATTCCCTCAAAGTGTGGCCTTGCACGATAGCTAGCAACGAGCCTCTGTTTATGTTCTACACAAAGAAGCCATAGTAAATAGTACATTTTACATAACGGCTTCTGGGACACTGATGTTTGAATTCGTTACATAGAATGTGTGTATTGATAATGCTTTTTCACGACTAATTCCAAGCATATTTGGCAGAGTTTAACCAAGAAACTAGAGATCCATAAGTTCAGTTTTATTTGGAGAAGTAAACCTTCATTTCGATAGAAACTGCATGCAAGGAAATGTAGCACATTCGTTAATTTTCAGTAGCTGGCTAACAAAATAATGATTCCATTTTTTAAAAACCATTTTTGCATCTCTAGTTTACTGCCAAATCCTGACTTACACATTCAATATCTTAGCATGGCCGTCTTGTCAAGCCATAAACCCAAGTCAAGTTTATCCGTCCTATAGCGTCTTTTACAAAAGGGTCGCGCAAACAGTTTTCAGATGCTATAGACGCTTTATTATGCGCCCCATACATGTTTAAATTATGCTTCAGAAAATAATCCTGGGACTCTATAGGGCTGATATGCTTGTGATTTGTTTAATGCCTGTGATATCCTGCTATGCCACAATGCACAAATTGTATTTATCTTTTCACTGGCTTGGATGTTCTCTATTCGCTTCCTCTATCCTCTTGCAAAAGTTGACATACACTGCTTTCGCCATTGAAACCTTTAAGTGCTTCGGACAAGTCCAATCGCATGCGCCAATTTAGATCTACATATTTACTGCTAAAGAAGTGCTGTGTAAATACAAAAATCACGGTTCTGTACATGTCAACTTTTGCACATTTTTCTGAACACTGAAATTATCCTTAGTTCACTAAGTTTTTTGTACTGCTTTCTCATTATGCCTTATTTCTAGAAATGTGTTAAATATCGTAACGGGTCTCGACATCATAAAAAACATTATTTTTTCACATTTGGACATTAATTTTTGTTAATAATTTTTTTCTTTTCTATCGTACCTTAACGGATGATGGTCCTAAATAATTAATGAATTAAAATAATTGTTTGAATTATATTTCCTTAGATAACATCGCTAATGGTAGAAGTTGCATAATTTATTATATTTGTTTAATAAAATAAAACATTTTATGCCCATATCAATGTGTTTTTGTGTAGAGATTAAATAGACTTTTTCGTTGAATCCGTGCTTACTTTAAGCATGGATGAGAGGTTCATTCTCTAACATATTTTTTTGGTTGCAACTCTTCGCCACATCAACAAATGTCAAAACAGAAGAACTTCTTAATTTGGTCATCAATTATATTTTATAATTCAGTTGAAATCTCTTAGAATACATCTATGGTTGGTGACCAAACTAGAAGTTCTTCATACATTAGCGTGTTCTGCGTTCATTCGTTCATTAACGTTGGTGTTGCATGCATGCTTACCGCTTTTGTTCGATGCGTGTGGACAGCCTTCGAACATTCACGTGATGCGAATCTTGCGCAACGCACCGCCCTCCAATGTGGTTAGGAATAAGTCCGACAAGGTTAGTGGTGACGGCTTACTATTATCATGTAATACTAGGGAAATAAAATCTACCCTAATGTCAAATATTTTTGTTAAGTTTCTATGTGTGACGATTTTAAATTACAATGTTTTTGGCATGTATAAGAATGTGCATGTGTGTGTAAATTTTCGGGGATGTAAATTGTACTTTATTTTCATTGTACTCCACATACTAACACAAATGCACAAGAATGTCTGCTTTTCTAAAAATGTAAATTTCACACTATAAAGCTTGGACTTGGAGACCGCGACCAGAATTTTACACTATAAAAGGTCTTTTTAACCTTTTGAACGCCATAACATAAACGCATCGGTGTGTGCCTCCGACGCCAAAGCACAATTTCGCGGCTCTAGCCGACGGTGGCGTGTTGGACCCTTTTTCATTTGTCGGCTATAGCCGACCGTGGCGGTCAAAAGGTTAATTTAATCGGCGAAACTAAACAGGACGCAAACCTTGAATAGATGATCACAACAGATGTGAAGTATCGCGCTAAACCGCACATACTATACGACCACGATCGCGGTAATTGATTTAAAATAGTGTATAATGCTGGTCGCAGTCCCCAAATAGGTGTACAGCCTATCTTGGTAATATTGTATCTGTATTGTAACTGTAATTTGTAAAAAATTGTTAGAAGAAATGGAGGCAAATCCTTGTTATAAGTCCTTGATATATTATTTTGAATGTGATGTCGGTATGATTTCAGTCTACCCCGGTGGGTTCGATCCAAACCGGACAGGAAATCGTTGTCTCACCCAATCGCGACAGCCATCAGCCCTTCCACAAGGTAAATACCACTTTATTACAAGTATTGTACAGTGTAAAGTCTATAAACAAGGGAATTATGAAGAGCGAAGCTAATGCCATCTGAATGCTACATTTTTATTTTATATTTCAGTTAAATTTAGAACTGATTGTTTTTTTTTTCACAATCTCAAACCCTTCTTAATCTTTTGAACGCCAGTGTTACATATATGTGACGGAAGCTTACTTTATACGCCAACGTCATAAATCTATACATATAAAAATTAATCCCTATTTCCCTTGGTCACGGTATCACGCGTGAACGGCTGGACCAATTTCGCTAATTCTTTTTTTGTTATTGTCAGGAGAAGGTTCTTATGAAAGAAAATTCTGAAATAAAAAAAATTACATCCGGGCGAAGCCAGGGCAGGCCACTAGTACGTGATAAAAAATATAATTTGTGGCTTGGCGTGGGGTTTCGCCGATGATCTGGCGTCCAAAATATTAAGTTAAGCAAAAATTTGCCATCATTCTTACGATTACTTATTTTCAATTTAAACTTAGTTCTGTTTTTTTTTTCATTAAAGAATCTATAAAAACGGGATAGTTGTGAAATATTCTTATGAATTGGAATGTGAAGCAATGCTCAGGGCCTGAAATAGGGTCGTACATATGAAGTGTTAGGGCCATCATTGTGCAAACGCGAAAGAGAGATGGAGTTTTCAGAAGGACAATAACGAAAATCCGTTTTATTCTTTCAGCTGGTTGTAGACCTAATAGACCATAACTAAATCCAAGTTAGATTTAGCCTATTAGTCTTGTAAATTTAGATAATATTATATCAAGTCGGACCGTAGGGGAAAATATACTAATGTGTAGGGAAAAATCCCCTGATTAACATATCAAAATGTTGCTAAAGTGAAAATTGTAAAATCCACTTTAATTGTGAATTACCGGAAATTTCTGCAATTATGGTGAAAACAAAAATATCAACTTGTAGATTCCTTAATTCCCTTTGATACGGAGTTAGGAATGCAGGCAAAATAAAGCACCATTTATTTACAATGTTTTTTTTTTTTAAACATTCATTTTTCTCCAAACGATCAGCTGATCATCTGTCTAATGGCGCCGGGCCCCAGTCACGATGCGCATCATGTGCAAACTTTTCAAATCACCGCAACAATATAACTCAGCATATTCTTTTCACTTTTAATATTAATTTGCGCATGGTGCGCATCACGTGACTTAATCAAGACTCACGGGAGTCAAAGTGGATTTTCAATTTTTCACATTAGTTTTTAATAATGTAATTACATTTTTTCAGTTTTTTTTTTTAAAGTTTGGGTTTAGTTTGCTCTTGACTCTAGTCTAGGTCATAGATTACAGAGACAAAGTCGACGATGGAGCTAGCTTACCCAAAATAAGCCTGTTCACTCTAATTTTGAAGAGATTAGGGTTGTATGCGTTCGGAAACACAGACGCAGGCAGAGAGTTCGACTCCTTTGCTGAGCGCGATCCACGTGTAGCTTAAACATTTATAGTAGTAGTAGAGATAATCAGGGGATTTTTCCCTACACATTGGTATATTTTTCTTCCCCTGCGGTCCAATGATATATAATAAAATCTATATTGACTGGACTATAATAATAATTATGTCGCATAGCTGACTCTGTATTTTTCATACTCGTGTTCTGCGGCCCTAGTGCGAGTTTTTCGACGTACTCGATCGCGTTAAAGTTAACGTTCGCTTATTTCAAATCGTATTATAAAGAGGTTTTCTGTTATCGACACCATTCGGCGCTTATTCAGTGTTAGTACGAATTAACGTTTACCTCACCGGGACCGAGTACGTTAAAAAACTCGCACTGAGGTCACTGAACTCAACTAACTTATCGATTATCTCTTGGTCTGCAACCGGCTTTGAGCTTTGGGTCTGGTAAGGTAACCATCAGATGGGCTACCCGCTTGTTTGACAAGAAATGATTTTAAATAACGCCATCTCTTTTTCGCAACGTACCAATGATGTCTCTAACACTTCACAGTACGGCCCCTGATATAGCTTTTTTGTCGGTGCAGGATGATTTGTGTGATTATATGATTGGTTTGGTTGAGGACGATGAAGCGGCGCTCATATCTGGAGAGGTTTGATCAGCTTTCACAATCGTTTTATAATACCCGCTCGACACAAAACTGTCCATCAAAATATTCCGCTGAATTTTTCAGTTACCGAAATCCAATTGTGTTGCTCTGAAATTGTTGGTTTGGTTGTGACCCTGTGCCGTTGTTTTCTCCATTCTGTGTTTTATTTCTACATCTTTCTTGCTAAGATTGACTTTCCACCAGACTCGTGCTAGAAGAAGTTTTAGTGTTTTGTTGGCTTAGCCAAAAATTATTTACACAATACATATACAATAGATTGATTCGTTACTGCATCTACTCTATATCACCTACATTAATATGTGTAACAATTAATCATAGGCTAACACCGCACTATTTGTGGTTATACCAACGACTATAGACCATAGATGCCTAATAACAGGCGACCGATGTCTGTCACATAAGACTTACAAATCTGATAAAGGTCGCCACTCAACAATGTTAACAAATGTTCTAGCGCCTCACGTGTGCCTCCGTTCTGGGAGCCCGTACGGTTCTACCGGACAGCTGTGAAACCAGCCTTAGGCGTCTATGGGCATATGGTCCTTGGGTTATACATATAATTGATTTTATTTATGATTTCACCCGCGTAGTTCCAGTTCCCGTGGGAGTACGGGGATAAAATATAGCCTATGTTACTCGCTGGAAATGTAGCTATCCATTGATGAAAGAATTTTTTAAATCCGTCCAGCAGTTTTTGAGTTTATTCATTACAAACATACACACACACACAAATACAATTTTTTCCTCTTTATAATATTAGTGTAAGTAGATTGATTCTATCGGTGAATTTTTCCACCGTAACTACTCTTTTGTTTACGTGTAAAGATTGCTCTGGTAGAAAGTTATTACATGTACTGTTTTAACAAAATCAAAGATGCCTTGATATTTAGTGTACACACTTATGTTATAATCAATTACCTACTCAAAATGGATGTAGAAATAAAACATTATTCGTTATTCATTCTCCAGCATATCATTTGAAGTTTTGGCTTAGTGCTTTAGGGTTTTCATCGCTAGTTAACTTCTCAACAGACAAGACTGTGTTTTCGTGTGGAGTTTTTGTGAATGCTATCATTCCAAATGGTTTTATACGACAACTGTTAGCGTTGTTTTGTCTTATACCCTTTTCAGGAGTTTTACTGCAACCACATTGAGACAATGTACAGTTGTACATTTTAGTGTCCAAAATGCACCTGGTTCTTGGAAACCTGATCAGGCACTGATTTCATGGTTGTCAGAAACCGGTGATAGGTACAGTCAGCGACAAAAATTTATTACCGCTGCTGCTTTTGCACATCATCTAAAATGACACAAAATGATTCGATAACTGTTTTTAAACGAAACTGGTTTTCACCATTTAATATAACAGTTGTGTTCATATTCTCTTAATATTAAGAGAATATGAACACAACTGTTCATATTCTCGTAAAATTTAGATATAGAAAACCAATTGGTTAATGAACTTTTGTTGCTCACTGTACATATTATATTAGAGACTTGTGGTAGTCTCCTGAATTCATTGTGATATGTCTGCGTTTCGATACATCAAATTTCATTTTCTTTTGACCTACCCGTACCTTGAAACTTGTTACTTTCCATGTGTTTGTTTGTGATCCCAAAGTTGCGCTAAAACTGACTAGCTTCCAATACTGGTTTACATAAAATTATGTTTATTATTTTAGGTTTTATTAACAAGTAATTTATAATTTATTTTAAGCCCTTTCAACCGGCTTATTACCTACATTGTAAACATAAAAAAACTTGTAAAATACTTGTATACTCGGATAACACTAATTAGCTTTTTCCTATTTATATTGTACGATATCAAACCACAGATTTAATTATAACAGATACTTGACTTCCGTAACCTAATGTCCCTTCAGCCTTGCTCAACTCAATTTTTCTTACATGTAATAATCGAAACCCAGTTTAAGTAATGGCTCTTTGAGCTGGACTCGCAAAGTTGCTTGCAAATACCTGTAAACCCAGTCTTTTTCGAGAGCTAAACTCCATCTAAAGAACGTGCAGCCCAGCACATAATGCCAAAAGTCAAGTACCTGTCTAACAATGTAATCTGGACCTTACTTCCTTAGTTTCTAAGCTCATTATCCGCCTATCTCCGTAGATGGCAGCGTTGGCAAAGACGAAGGATTTCGGTACCGGCGGCACTGCGAACACGGGCGGTAACTGGCCTCACAGCGGGAAGGCCACACCGCTCAATACCGGCCACCTTACTCCCGCTGACAGGCACGGATCTGTGCAGGTCAGATATGAGAAAGAGAGATTATTTATTTTTGATATGACGTCTTGATTTGATGTTTTTTTTTTGTACCATGTTATGTTAGGGCAGAACAAAAATTTTGTAATTTTAGACCATGCTTTTTTTGGGAAGTCGAAAACATCGGTCTGTAATTATCCCACTGGAGAGCAAAGCCCTCTTCTCATACGAAGAAGGCACGAGCATTAACCACACGTGCTCAGGATTTCAGGCTTAAGCAAATCCAGAATTCATTAAAATCTAGCAATCTTGATAGTAAGGTTGCATAAACGTTTTTGTTTTTTTTTATTGGGCAAAGAACCTAAAGTCCTTCTAGGTATTTTTTTACCGAGCCACCTTGATCCAGCCCTTGCGGTGGGGGTCTAGAACAATTTCAAATAAAAACTGGAAGCAGCAAAATTTTTAGATTTAATCCCTTTTATGCCCCTCGCGGAAAAATGATGTACTTTGAGTCATCCCTTCCAGGACATTTCAGGGCTATTTAACATATTTTATTTTATCTATAAGTTTGATATTGACTTATTTTAAATCATGTTTAGGCAATTAAGTACAAGTCTTTCTACGTTACCCATCCAAGTAGCCACAATGTATTTAGAAACCACTAAATTCCAATAACTGTAGACACTTAAATAAAAGTACACAAACACACTATTATTGCATGTCTTTACTATTATTTTATTTTTGCATTATTATTATTTTTAAACGTGAATTGTGAATGTATATTGGTGTATTTATTTTTTAGCTATTGAAGAATAAACATTTTCGGTATGTGAAATTTCCCGGATCGGTTACAACGGTCAGTTTTTGAAACATAAGTATTTGCGGCAATCCTTGTGTGACTGTCTGCATGTCGCTTATAATGTGCTACCAGTGCGGCCACTACAGTTATTGAATATTTTCCTCTTATGTTTTGTAGAAGTGGTATAATAATAAGTCGTTATACGACACGTTACTTATACTTGGTTTCTGAGGTTTTTATCGGTCGTGTATCTGTCCGTTAACGCTTTTTGTCATAGCGCCATTGGTTGGTTACTAGTTCGATCCAGCCCGTCCTTAGCTGTCCTCTCCCTAGCGACGCACTAAGCCGAGGCCCGTACCCCACAGGGGGTGCCCTTAGCGTGTAATCGCTTAGTTTGTAAGATTTTTTTATTAACCCTGGCTGGAGGCTTTAATATTACATTAAAGCCACCACAGGCAAGCCCGGTTAAGCAGTCGACAACCTCATAGGTCGAAATGCGAAAAAAATTGGTTGTTAGTTGTTAAAGGACAGATAAACGACCGATAAAGTAACTCAGGAACCGGTCCTAAGTCGTTTATACGAAGACTGATTAATTATAAGCATATTACTGAATGTAAGTATGATGGTCAACGGTTTTAAAGACAAGAGCTGTTTATGCTTTATTATTTCTACCTTGTATCTCAACCTAAACAGTTATTCACAAGCTTACACTTTTAAAATTGCGCTTCTCATAAATTTGCCAAGACTAATTTTTCGTTAAGAGGAAAATATATGAGATCTACAAAGTAGTACGGCCAAACTGAAAAGCTTTAAACCGAGCACTGCCAATATTCATTCATAAAGTATTGTACACGATTGAGCTTCTAATTAGGACGCTATTTATTGTATGTTTCCGTGACGCTGCACGCATTTGATTGCAACCAGTATTTTTTCGTTTTCACTAAAGTTTTCTTGCTTTTTTTTTCTTGTAAATATTTTGTCGCCTAGATAATGTTAGTTGCAACAAAGATTAACTTTTAATATTAAAACCCTCTTTCTGAAGTATTCGGTTCAATTGTACAAAAAGCTTAATTCAGAGTTAGTTGCTAACACTCGGAGAAATTATAACGATGCCAGAAGTAGGTACCACCAATTAACGTAAGGGACATTTTAGCATTTATGGTAAATGCCACTTAATACCATTTGCTGTAAGGTACATTTTGTGATTTTGGGTAAATGTCCTTTAACCAGTTAACGTACTTCCGGAATCGATAAATAGTTCATACATAATGGGTCGAGCAACTAACTCGGATATAATAAAATAACTCTAGCTGGTGAAAGCCGGGCTTAGAGTAAATTCTATAAAATAGTTGTCATCAAAATAATTTAAAACAATCTGATTACTTTTACAAAGTGCTTACATTATCACGGGATTAGTCCCGTGATAATGTAAGCACACACACCTTCTTTTCTTAATTCAAAATAATCAATGTTTAGTTATTTTTTATGTGTATTTCTCGCACTTCCTTAAAACAGTAAAATGTAGTTATACATATAAGTCACACATCCCATTTAAGTTAAGGTTACATGTTATGTAGGTGCTACTGTAGATAGGAATAAGTTCTATGTTGTGGGAAAGGTGTCTATAAAAGTGTAAAAATAACCGTATACTTTATATTGTAGTAGTTATTATAAATGGACAAATACTGGATAAAATTGGCTTATTAAGCTCAAACTTCGATCTTGCTAATACTACAATGATAACTGAATCAGTAGTATGTATGATAAAGTCGGGACATTATAAATAAACAACTAAATAGTTGAAGTTTCACAAAACTATATTATAGTGTCAATTTTGAGCGAATGTTTTTTTTACATCCGTACCATAAAGTCGGGTCACTTTGGCCCAAAATTTAAACCAATAAGAACACAGTAAACACAGTGTGATATGTTTCTATTCATTAATAAGTTAGGACCAATATAACCCGACTCAACTATACTAAAATGTCTTACATAAATCCCACTGAAACAATCCATAGATATTTTTCATATCTGTAAAAATAGTGTAGTATAAATCCGCCTTACCTCTTTTTAAAACCAACTTCAACTTATCAGCCACCACTCCGTTACTCTGCAGGTGGTTAGTTCAACGAACGGCGAGCTAGGGGCGGACGACCCCACGGCCGGGCACAGCAACACGCCCATCACGCAGCCGCACCACGAGGTCGACGTGGTAGACGACACCAAGTCAGTGTTCCAACTGTATGCATTCCTTTTTTATTTTATTTTTACCTATTTTTAGTTTTACATGCTTGGTGGTTGGGCGCTTGACATTATGCTGGCATTTTACTTATTGGTCAAAGTATTCGTGTCACTAGTTTATTATTGGTAGGCTCTCGTTTGACCACATTCTCACCAGATGGAAAGCGATGTTGTGGTCGCTTAGAAGTAACCTTTTCATTCTTGACTTAAATACCCCCAAGTTGTAGCTATCAGGAAACACAGACTCCGGCTGGGAATTCTACTTAAGCACTTCACACACGGCAGCTATAATGGAAAGATGTATATTAAAGTACGATACATCTCTTTACATATTTCCATAGAAATCGTCAGGAGACCACACACGACAACTATAATGTATATTTTTACATCTTCGTATCTTAAGATACAGAGCGATACGAAAATATACATTTATATTTCGATATCCGTATAATACAAATACATCTCTCTTCCAAAACAGTATTCAAAAAAATTGGAATGAAGGGAAAGATACACTACATTACCTGTTGTGTGTGTGATTCTTTAAGATAATTTAAAATCCCGGGATGTAATGTACATTAATATATGTACATAGCTGCCGTGTGTCAATCGTTTTAAGTGTTATACAAAAAATATACCTTATAATTTTCGATGTAACTACGATGTGACGCGAATATGTTGACAAGTACACCAAGTGAAGTGCCAGTATTACATCTTCGTAAACATAGTCATTCATGTCACCACCATTAAGAAAATATCAATCATACGCTGATGATGATCATGTCGATGCCTCCCACTTTAGTTGTTACAATAGACACTTTTAAGTGTAAAATATAAAACCACAATTTTGTGGGTTACAATAACTTACGTGGGAGGCACGATGTGTTCGGCACAGTTGTTGCCGTGGATGACCAATTAGCTGCTGCTCTACCTGTGGGTTCGATTCCCACACGTAACAAAAGCTATTATGACCTGCAGAAAGATTTCTGGATCTGTCTGTTTGTAACGGCACGGTTGGCGCAGTGGTTGAGCGATCGGCTGCTGCGCTGTGTGTGGCGGGTTCGATTCCTGCACGAAACAAAAGCTATTATGACTTGCAGAGAGATTTCTGGATCTGTATGTTGTAACGGCACGGTTGGCGCAGTGGTTGAGCGATTGGCTGCTGCGCTGCGTGTCGCGGGTTCGATTCAGATACTACTACTATTCAGGGTGTCATTTTAATGTTCCTGAGGAAGATCCATCTTCACAATACACGATCAACAATATTACATCTTCATGAAACATTTTAACCAAAATGGCTGTGTTAATTGTTCACTGTTTTTATCACGTCCCAGTTATTGTGATCCTCACTTTCGATGTTGTAATTTTGTATTTCAAAGCATACTTACACCAGCATCATTCAGTCACCACAACATTTTCGCTGCGAAAGAAGAAATGAAAAATTCTGAGTTTTAGCAAAAAAATCGCGCTGAGAATTTTAAAAGCGACAAACTAACTAATAAGCTCGCTCCATCGTCGACTTTGTCTCTGTTATCTATGACCTAGACCAGAGCCAAGAGCAAAACCATCTCAAAAAAAAAAGAAAAAAATCTGTATCAAAAATATGATTGATTTTGTTTTGGGGCCGCTATCCAGCGTGTCTTTCGCAGCGAATGTGTCCCACCATATCAGCTAGTTACCTGACAGACTCTGTAAATCGTCATGCAGGCAATCTGTGTATTCCAGATGCTGTTGTTTCTTCAAGCGCAAAAAGAAGAAGTGCGCGGCCCGGGCCGGCAAGTGACGCGAGAGCACGTGACCGCCCCCGCACCTGCGCCCGCATGTAGCCGCTCCATCCACACCTTACACCCAGTTGCTCCCTCATACGTACCTGTGTATACAGCAATGTACTTACCTATACCTATATACCTACGTGGCTAGGTTTCACAACCGTTTTTTGATGGTATGGAATTATAGTGACAGATAAATTATACGTTACGTTGAATGCCTAAAATGCGCCTAGCGTCTCAGGCCGGTACACGCTGGGCGTATTTCTTCTAACGCGGTAAGTAACTCGCTAGACTAAGATAAGTTATTCGAACTTTCAGGGGAAAACTTTTAAAGGCTAAGTATTAAGCCATAAATTGAGATTAAGACTCGTGTTATTCATGGTTGAAATTATAGTGACGACGCAGAGAGAGAGCGATTAAAGTAATCTAGAACATTCTTTGGTGATTGACATATTTTTGTTATATAGTGTAATTGTTAACAGAAGATTTAAGGCAATAAAAAGAGAGATAGTTGATGCGTTGTTATTAGTTGTAAAGTTAATATAATTACTTGCGTCGCACTATAATTTCATCAAAATATATCGAGCAACTGGGTTTAAATGTATGAAAAAAATATATATTGCCGATTTATTTTATCAATCGTATGCTACCCGATCCTCAATTATCAGAATTTTTATTTCAATATAATTTTAGGTTTTGTAATTTTGAGTAATCCATAATGCTAACTCATTATACGAAGCTATCATAAGTTTTAGTTTCATTTGACCTTACGCGTAACAAAGGTGCATAAAAATGTATTGAGTGGTTGGCAACCATATATTTCAGAATATAGTACCTATACAAAACGTTATACTCGTATGTACCAGTTATATACCTTTATTACGTTAATTGTTAAATAGAGAACACTTCCATTTAGATACTCGATGCATTGAATAACAAAACATTACAATTTTCTGTTGTCACTACTATTGACAATTTTTAAGAAATAGTACTCGTCAACAGAGTAACACTAAATGCGGTCATAGGACATTACTAGGAAATTCATAGTTTGTGTTAGTTATTCTGAAACTTAGGTAAATCATACATTCTAACAGATGTCCAAGGGAGGACAATCTTGAGCTGTCGCTGAACTTTCGATGTTGTGTTCTTTCTGTAGTTTCGAACTAAGACATTCGAGCGCCTTGCGGTCAGGTTGTTAAAGCTGAAGTCAATTTAATAGTTAATGCTTCCGAGCAGCATCCACGGCTCATCACGATCACCACTACAATTACATTAGGTCCATACAGTTGAAACGGGCCTTTAATATAAGCAATAAATAAGATTGAATTCTAAGCCATGTGCGGTTGGCAGAATGTTTATTTTTGTGTTCCCGTCCGTAGTGAATTACGTTTAATTTTCACACTTGTAAATTGTATGTTGTCTCTCCGAGACGTGAGATTTACTTTACCTCATCGACATCACTCGCATTACGTTCATGGCCTCACGCATCGATGAAGTCCATTCCAGCACATAGTTTGAACAAATCCACAGATTTGTACATTAGGTCGTTCTGTCATGATTCATCAACACCCGTAGTTTAACAAATACTTACCGAGTAGTTGTATATCGCTTTGTTCCGTTTTAATGAAGCAGTGAAATATTATTTTTGTACGTTGTTTGAGTTCATTACTATTGTGGTTGTCTTGATACTTGAGTAGTGGAGACACAGCCAATATTGTGACTTTATAATAAGTTTTTGTGTTGATGAACTTCTATCGTCCGCTGTGGGTTGAATGAGGCGCTCTCTCGCCCTACTGTGCGCAGGTTGTGATTCTTGATTTGTTTGACTTGATGATCAATAAGTGTGTATTGATGAAGTATTAATGTTACGTTGCAAAGAGACCGCGCAAGGAACTGGTTCGGAACCGTTACATGCTCTTGAATATAATAACTTCTTCCTAGGTTTAATTTATGTATGGCCACAGCTCCGGGCTGCAGAACTGTCTCATCCGCCGTGGAGGCCCGAGTGGGGTTCATTCAACCTTCGGCTTGTATGACTACTTTAGATTTAACTTTATTTAGTCATTGTTTACCTAAGTTCGATTTGTATGGAAACGAATATAATAATATTTAAATTGGCTCCGTTCCTATAGTGACGCCACATAATTTCCTATCTTTATTTATATCTATTATTATAGTTTTTTAAGAGATAACCAGAAATTTATTAAAATAAGAGATAAAGTGTAAGTAACGATTTACTTTTTCAATACATGCTTTTGTGACAAACATGACCATATTGACGATTGGTTAATTCGATAAATGTTATTATTAAGTGTGCAATAATTTATATAGAAAATCAATACAATAGTGTTAAAACGTAATTTGTTTCAATCGGTGTCCCCGTCGAGTCCCGAGGGAACTGGCTCTATATTCCTACAAGACTGAATGAAACATTTCACCTTGTGTACAAACACACGTGGCTCTGGGCTCATGTCAATTTGTATTATTGCGATTCTCTTTTGTTCGATTGTTAGTCTTACGAGTACGACGGAAGTATATCATTTTTGAATAGACTAATGATACTTGTAATGAATAGTCAGTGGAGTGTTATCGGTGATGATGTCGCTGCAGCCGCGGTCGAGCGCGCTGGATAGTGTCGTCGGGTTCGGTAGACGTGGCAAGTGTTAGTGATGTAGTGCGCGAGTGCGGCTGCAGCGCGAGCAGCTCACTCTCGTCACCGATCGGTCATTTATTTTTAGGAGTCGAATTGCGACGAGACTGAGATCATGGGTAGCGTCCCTTACGCCGCCACGTGGAGCCGACAGACGATCACTTGTTAAATATTATATACGATGTCTACGCGAGATCATGTGGCACACGACTAGGGCGGTCGCTAAGATGATGGTGTATAAATTGTACAGCTTTAAAAAAAAACCATTTGTATATTTTTGCTTGGACTGGAAGCGGCAAGGTTTCGACAAGCGTGATTTGCGTAGAAGTAAGATATTGTAGGTGTCATTGCAACCAGCGCAGCGTCGCAACAATATACCGAATTGTTTTCATGTAATCGTATGCTCTGATATACTACTATAGGTACATATTTTATACCAAAACTAAGTTGTGGCCCTGCGCTGGTCACACTGACATCGTCGTAAGGTATTTTGAATTAGTCACGGATATGTAGTCATCACAAAATTGTATCCAATGCATTAGAAGTTATTCATTTGGCTAAGTACGTTTGAAGTGTTTTATAACATAAAAAAATAAACATCTTGTTGTGTCGTTTTCATATTTTTTAGAAAAGTATAGTTAATGCGAATATTGTCGATATGTAAAAGGAAATTTTTAAATCAATTCTTTAAATAATGGTTTTTGATAAATTATTGTAAACAAATTGAAGTATTCTTCTCGTTAAATGGATCGTTAATACTTATCGTACAAGCATTGCAGTATAATCGAGTGTAATAAACCTTGTAAGTCTTAATACATGATTAATACCATAATTGTACCTAATTGTTACTTTCTATTTGCTAGATAGAATAATCAAATTAGATTGGGTATTAAAATCGAAGTGAAGATGTGTGATCTGCTGAGGTGAACGAACGAGCTCTTCGTGTGTATAGTGAATTTTAAGTAAGTAAATTGTTGAGTAAACAGAGTATGTTAGTGCACCATGAGGCCGAGTAGCGGACGACGCCTCATGTCGCGTATCATTGCGGAGCATTGTACATTATCACTGTGGTACGTCGAGGTGTCAAGTGTGAACTGTCGCTGATTGCTTGAACATTCACAACTACTATCGTGACTAAAATGTATTCGGAAATAATAAATAACTACGTTATAATGCACATTTATTTTTATTTTATTGCATTCTTCGACTTAAATTTCTGCTATGTAAAAATTAAACATAACATGATTATTTATTATGAAGGCTGCACCAAAAACGTAGGTAGGTGTGTCAGCGCTGACCGTGCTACATGCCTCGCCCTTCAGCTCTCGTGGATAATCACTTGTAGTTAATTTAATTTTAAAGTTTCGCTTACTAAGTAAGTCATGTTCAGTCGGCTTGTGGACGCACGAGGAAGATATATGAATTGTAGTTATTAACTTTTATGTATTATACATGCTTTTCCAACAGAATTGAATGTAAAAGTAAGTATAAAAAGTGAAAATCATATTCATAGAAACAATTCTGTGTTTATTTTCTGTAAGATGGTAAATATGGGATATGTATTCAGTTATGTCACAAACCTTGTTCGAAATTACGAAAATATTTGTTAATTCATAATTAAATAAAGCTTATTATAAGATAATCGTTTTATTTTTTTTCTGTTTACCTTTTATATTGTAAAATGATTGAAATTCTGGGCTGAAATGTAACTGCACGAGGTTTGCTGCAGGATGTACGCTGCCTAAAAGCGGAGTCGTCACCGAAGCACATAGAAAACGCTGCTGAAAAAAAATCAAGACCGCTTCGTATATTTTCGTAAAGACCGTTGGTCACTTATAAAGTTATAACAAACAGCCTAGTTTGCTATTTATATTAGTGAAGCTGACTTGTCTGATCCGGATATCTAAGTTGCTTCTATTCGGATAGCTAACAAAACAATATGGATACTTAGTCTCAAGTAGGTACTCGAGCGAGAGAGTGGTCCTTGATAGCAAACTGCTCTGGAACACACAACAATCGCACTATCCCTCCGCATAAAAAATATGGGTCTATTGAAAGATTGAAAGGCGGCCAATGCTGAACTCGCGCTTCGGTTTGGTGGTCTCGGACGGAACTTTCGACCACCATTACCGGGTCCAACGGAGCGACAACGATTATTGTCAGGTCTTATAAAAAAATATATTTTTCCGGGCGAAGTCGGGGCGGGCCACTAGTTTTTTGTATAAATTTGGGGCCGACCGAAGTCACAGTTCTTAAGGCGGGGTTACCCGAATTAACGTCGTTTTAGATAGTGTTTTATTCGTAGATAACACAGATTTAAATGTTGAAAAAAATATATATCATAATTCACACTTCGATCTAGATATTTCGGCCGTGCGATACCTACACGATTACTTACACTTCACTGCATCCAATTAAATCGCAAAGACAGGTCTAAATTATGATCTATTTTTTATTTCATTTCAGTTATATGAGGCTTTGAAAAATAAAACTTATACCATAATAAAGGTCATAAAAAATGGGATATAAAACGGCCAAAATAATGTGAAATATCAAAATATCCATAACACTAATTCCAAAATCCAGTGTTTTTCTGTATTTACGCGCTCGCTCCGTGTCCTCAGTCCCGAGCGGAACGTCATGGAGGTCGGACGCACGCCAATTATTCCAAACCCGCCGCGCGCCGCTCCCGCTAATCTGTTACCGGTCGAGCCAAAAATTGTTTATAAAAATAATAATAAGTACCTTAGTCTTATCTATACTTTACCCTTATTAAAATCTGAGAGTTTAGTTTTAAATACTTTACCTATACTTAGTGGCAATTTTGTGAAACGAAATGGGCAAAACCAAAACATATGATAAGTTGTCATCGCTGGCTCTACGAAGACTGAATAAAAAAAAAAGGTAAGGATGCTTTGACAGTATTATTATTTACCTATATTATATTTTTACTTTATTTACTAGGCTTGTACCTACGCGGAATAGATTTACAAACCGCAAATATGTGTAAAACAGTTGAATTTAACCCCTATGACAATATAAACAAAGACGCCACGCACGAAAGTTATAGGTAAGCCGACTTCTGCAACACCGAGAGTTGAAAATCCAGTGCGCGCAAAATACCAAATAGGTACATAGGTCACCCCGCGGCATTGGTGCGGGTGTTTTTGTAGAATAAAACGCGTATTTCTTACGTGTATTGTAATAATATTTAGTTGTTCATTTAGGAGTAAGATAAGTAATATTAGTTCGTTACTGTTTATTTATTTATTACAAATTAGGTACACAGTCAGTACACACATCACTCTGTACTTTTCCAGTATAAGCTGACCTGTCATTGTACGGAAATTATATTCAGTGCGAGATCAGCTTATTTATTTATTTATTTATTTATTAAAACTTTATGCACAAGTAAAATCACTGTACAAAGGCGGACTTAATGCCTTAGGCATTTTCTACCAGTCGACCTTAGGGTGGTGCAGAGACAACATGACAGGTGCAATTAAAAAAAAAATAACTAAAAATAGAGAGAAGTAAAATAAAATAAAATTATAAATACATAGATACATACATACACTTAAACAAAGTTATTAAGAAAAAACGAATCCAACGAATTAGCGCTGTGATGATTCTACCAACTTCTTCTTATACTGGTAGTCTAGCTCGTATGTATCTACCCACAGCAACCATGTTAGTATTTTTATTCTGTGTCACAACACAAACCACAACACAAAAAATAATAACATTTATGGTATCTGCAACGTTTGTGTAGGTCTCGTCTAGATGCCAACACGCAGTTTACTAGTGCCATAATGTAGAAATGTGACAGAATGACTACTTCCTACGAATATAATTATTTTGGTACGACTTTCCATTGACGTCGTCGTATTGAGAGTGGGGGATAGGAGGGGGGGAGGTATACTACCTCTTCTTAAAAGAAAAAGTCGCGGAGACCCCTCTTCGAGGTTTTTTAGTTTTTAATTCTGAGGAAATTTTTCAGAAAATTTAGTGTCGTTTGGCAAGAGGAGGGGGTTGTGGTGGGGAGGGGGGGGGGGGGGAGGGTTTGCTCCCTCTCCCTTGGCACCACTCCCAAGACAAGGTAACGCACTTTTTCTGAGGAAAACTCATTTAGTAACCTAGCCTCAAAACGTTTAAAAAGTTGCCTAAAAGGCGTAGTAGGGAGCGGGCGGGGCCTGATGGTTTAAAAAAAAAACCACGAAGGTGATGGCGATTCTAACCTATCCTGTCCGAGTCGGGGTGCCCCAAGTCCAAGTCAAGGTAAAACGAAACGTTCAACGACGAGAGGTCTAAATAATATGTGATAGGGATTGACATAAATTTTGCTATAATAATTAATTTTCAATAAGTATTTTTTTCTCAAAAAGTACGTGTCTCCGCATGTTGAAACTTTGCGTGCGTACTTATAATAATGTAACTTTTCTGTAAAAAAAATATCAAATCCTAACTCGACGGACGTCATTGGAAAACTGAGCCAACCCCTTACTTACAGAAAGCACTGTATCAAACTATGACATGCTCTAAATTCATTAAAAAAACTATAAGTATGTCTAGTTAGGCTATACAAACTTTATCCATGGTATGAAAAATGTTTACGTCTGTTTTTAATGTTTTAGAGCAATGCAGTTGCAGGCCAAGAGCAATACGCATGTATCAAGTAATGATACGGTGGATAAAGAGTAATTTTTTAATTTTATTTTATGGACAAATTTATAAACAGGCTGGTTTAATCGAGTTATTTTGTAAAGAAAATTTAAAAAAATAACTTTTTATTACCAAATAGTCATAATCAACTTTTGCGTTACAGGTCAATAGAGTACGCGGAAGGGCGTAACGTGTCTCCATTGATGACTTTAGAGCCTGTTTATTTGAATAACCCTGGGATTGAGGAGTAAGTAACATAAATATTAAATTATATGAAAATTTTCTTATAACTATGAATATTGAAAGCAGGTAGAGGCTCTGAAATAGAGGTGGGCAGGACACTTGGCTAGACGTAATGATGGCAGGTGGAGCGGAGCCCTAATGATTGGCATGTTTGCCGAGTCACGGTAGAAGGAGCGTTCGCAGACCAATGACCAAGTGGGTATCTACAGAAGATCGTGTGGAAGACTTGTATGAGACTTGCACAGACTAGGGAAGCTTTGCAGAAAAGGGAGGAGGCCTATACTCAGCAGTTGGTGGAACAATGCTGCCGATGATGATGATGAATATTGAAATTTGAAACTGAACATCATTTATTATATTGTTACAGAACTACTAATAATGCTGCCAATGCCCCTGAAATGCCTTTAGATGAAATGTGCCGTTGGGGGACCCCAATCAGGAAAGAAGTTCCTTTTCACGTATGATTTAAAACAAAACAAAATTTTTGCAGCCACTATCTTTGATTTACATTTTGACCTCACTATTAGCTTTACCACCCTCGAAAACTATGAAAACGACACCCATGACAATCGCAACCGCCATCTTGGATTTACATTTAGAGCTCTCTATCGGCTTTAGCACCTGAAAAACATTTAATTATTGCAGCTGTCATCTTGGATCTACGTGAGCCTCACGTAGGAAATTCGCACTTTTATTTCGGTATTATTTTAGGACTGGACTAGTAGTAAATAACTAGGTTACCCTACTGCCCACACTATAAGAATTTATTAATATTGATGAATATTATAAGACTTATACAAAGACTCTTACTTTATTTTTACTGATTATTATATAAAGCAAATAAATTATTTTTATTTCTTAAGTGTTTCATTTATTAGCATATTTTTGACTACAAAATAAAATATTTTATTATTTTTTAACAAAACATGCTTCACATAATGTTTTACACAAAATAACCATTTATACCTTTAAGCCTTACAATATTGACATTGTAATTCAAGAATTGTAAGACAATTCTAAAGTAATTGTGCCTACCTACGGCCTGATTTTTATACTGTAGCATGAAGATTTCGCACCCTTATGTAGGGTCAATGGCACGCGGTGGCGCGTGGTTTTGAATCTTATTCTGTATTCATGACATTCACAAAAAAAAATAAGTATACCTACTCATTTTCAATTCATTCATTTTTTTTTTCATTCATTTTCAAGTTCATAGAATACGTACTTAACCTATAAACAACCTTAAAAAAGTACATACTAGAAAAATAAAACAAAAAAAATTATAAGTCCATTCAAGTTGATTTACTGCATTTCTCTTTTTTGTGACGCAACTTATTATATATAAAAAAGTTATTCGCCATTGTACTATTATATATTCTGTGGCCATTGTTTGGTTGCGCCATCTTGGATTTGAAATTTGTCATAGTATATAGTATTCTACTACTCAAGCCCTTTTATTTGATACCTATATTGAGAGAGTTGTGAAAAAATATGTAGGTAACTTGTCATTTTGTGGCGTCGGCCATTTTGGACCGATTTCCACCAAATATAGCTAAGAACACTCCCGACTAAATCACCTTTCAAACAAAACAAAATCAAAATCGGTTCGTGCGTTCGGGAGCTACGATGCCACAGACAGACACACACACACACATGGACACGTCAAACTTATAAAACCCCGTCTTTTTTGCGTCGGGGGTTAAAAATAAAAAAAATAAAAATTATAAATCCATTCGAGTTGATTTACTGCATTTCTCTTTTTTGTGACGCAACTTAGTACCTACTCGAGTTCGTGAACTCATTGAGCGAGCGGTGCGCTGCACGCTGGGCCCGCGCGTCTCCGCGCTTCGTAGTTTGTTTCGTATCGCTACTCGTTGCGGGGTTTTTTTTTTTTTTTTTTTTTGATGGGGACCACTCGCAGTTCAGCACGCTAGGGCTGGTGACTGCTTAACCGGACTATCCTGTGGTGGCCTTAAATGACTCTAAGGCCCCCAGCCAGGGCTTACAAACTAAATTAAACCTACATGACCGCTCGCTAGGGCATCCCCTGTGGGATACGGACCTCGGCTAGCGGCGTCATTTCGGGAGGAACAGCAAGGGACAGGCTGGGTCGTAACATTATTTGGGGAGTTTAAAACTACTGGCTCAGCGACACGGGCTGGCTCGGTAATCAAAGGTCGGGAGGGATCTTTACGGGGGCGTCGCGACGGGCCCCGACGGCGGGGCCTAAATACGGAACGCGGTCTGTTCTTGTGTTTTCTGAGAGTGCTGGTTTCCCTACGGCTCTCTTGGATCTGAGTGATGGACGTTGCGGGGGCTGGGGTATGCGTTAAATGCCTACGGCGCTCGGGCTATGCTCGCCTTAATAGGAAAATTTAACACCGTGACTACCGCCACCCCACAAATGAAATGGTATAATCTCGTAAACTAGGTACTGGAGTACCTACTTACCTACAATTTTTTTAAATTTTGCATACTAATTTTATCTTGTAGGGTAGGTAGGTACAGGGTTGCGGAATCTGTTCGAAAGAGTCACCGCGGCCCTGGAACGCAAAGGGCTTTAGAAGGAACACGGATGGGTTTTAGTCAGTAAGAGTCTGACACGCCCTTCCGCTCCACCCAGAGCGGAAGAAGTCATTTGATGATTTCGGGTAGGTAGGTAGGTACTAATTTTCATGTAGGATTGAGGAAAGCGACAAGCTCCTCAGACTTGGAATCATCATTAAAAGTCCGTAGTCGTGGTCCTGCGCGCGCGAGCGCGCGAAAGTTATCATCGCTGATTTCTCGGTAAATACAAATGTTTCAGTTCTGTTTTTTTACGAAATGAATCATATATCAAGGGTACTAATTATTTGTATATCTACTTAGAATTAGAATATGCTACTCCTTTTTTCGGCGCTCATGGTGGTCCTGCTGAAGGGAGCGTGACTACGACCACCTTCAAAGTCAATTTTCTCGGGTTTTGTCCCAGAAATACTATTATTGTTTCCGGAAGGTATTTGATGCGCTGAGTTCAAATCTAACGTTTACAATTTTTGCACGTCAGGATAACTTGATACCTAAACTCGCGAATTTTTGAGTTTGAGGCTCTATTATTATATATCATAATATAAATTACTAGCTGACCCACGCAACTTCGTCTGCGTCACATTTTTCTTGAATACTCGGCTCCTATTGGTCGTAGCGTGATGTTATATAGCCTAGAGCCTTCCTCAATAAATAGACTTCCTAGGATTAGCGCGTTCTACCAAACTAATAGTCAAGAATAACAAACTGATAGAGTGGTAAATGATCAATTATAATTGATCATTTACCGCCGAGAGTAGAAAATAATTAGAGTACTAATATCGCTATTAAAAAATAGGTGTTGGAGATATAAGGGTGAAAATTTAGTATACAACCCTAATTTTTTTAATGCCACAAAACAATAAAAATTTTCTCCATAAAATAAAAAAAAATGTTAGGGGTGGACAACCCTTATTATCACTTAGGGGTATGAAAAATAGATAGTAGCCGATTCTCAGACCTTCTGAGTATGCATATAAAATTTAATAAAAATCGGTCCAGCCGTTTCGGAGGAGTATGGTAACTAACATTGTGACACTCGTGTCACAATGTTAGTTGCTTATCTTATTTATAAAACTCTCGAGTTTTATAAATAAGATAAGCTCCATAAAAGTTGGCCATAGTAACTTAAAGTATTTGCCTTCCTCATTCAAATCCAGTTTGATTCTTTATGATACCTCATTCCGTCTTCGAAAATCTGTTATCAAATTGTATGAAAAACTTACAACGTAAAAATACCCTATCATTGATCGACGGTATAAGAAATCCGAAAAATATAATTTTACATAATGTTTGTAACTGATGGTAGTAATTTCAGATACCAAGATCATTTTTTCTAAAATGAAATACTGCACGCAGATGCGATAATAATATGTAGACAATCGATGTTTTGGTACTTTTGACCTAAGATTTCTAAAAATCCCGACGTGCTAGAAAAAATTGTACGTCAGATTTGAGCTCTGTGCGTCGAAAACCTTCAAAAAAGGATGGAATTGTCAAAAGGACAAATTAAAAAAAAAAGTTGTAAACTAGTGTTATTTACTAAATATGGAAGCGATTGGCGTTGGTGATCGGCGGTAGACAGACATGAATTACTCCCGTTACGATAATAATAGCTAAAAATTGACTAGGGTCTGAGCAAATCGTAATATTAACCTTACGCTATTTAATAGTTTTAAAGAATTATATCATTATTATTAGGTACATGTATCTGTTATATTTGGGTTCCATGTAGCATAATGGAGTTAACTACGAGTATTAAAACAACAATTTTCTTACACATTTTTTTATTCGAACCAGCATTCTCATTGTAGTCCATTTTGTTTAAACTCTTATATGGTAAGTAGGTAAAACGAGCTATTACTAATGCAAATGAAGTACTTAAAATAAAATTCTAGCTAAAAACTGACACGTCAGTTACTAATATAATTGCACCAAGTCGTAACAGAGAAAATGCTTAGTAATTATCTTATACTAAACTCCTACCGTATGATTCGTAAATAAAAATATATCTTGATTTAATAATATATTAATTTTGATTTTCTCAAATAAATATTCAACAACTTTCATTCCCAGAATCGTGACATAGTACCGTACTTTACGTTTGAATAATACTTAAAACTAAATAAAATCATTCATAGCGTTCTCACTAACAGTAACATAATTATTATGTATAAACTAGAGGCTAATTCCAAGGGTAGTTAGCATGATTTCCAACAACGAGTCAGCACATCACGACCAACCACTCGAAATAAACACACAGTCAAATTCCGGACCAACTACCTACGCGAGGAATAATTTCATTGAAACTAAATAATCGTAAAAAATACATTCTGTGTAAAATAATAGTAAAATAGTTATCTGAAAGGAAACAACAAGGAATTATAAAGGAATAGAAATATAGAATCTGTTAATTTAGAACTCGTTTAGTGTGCCGTTGACCACGAAACTCTTGACTTCTGTGGTATTTCTGGAATCGTAGTCGGAGATCTCCTCGATGACCAGATCGTCGGTCTTCACGGGTATGGGGGGCAGCAGGTCCAGCAGTTCCCCGAGCTTGCGGCCGGTAGATATCAGCGTGTTGGTGAGGAAGCTTTTGTCGTTGATGTTCATGACGCCGTCGTCTTCAGTTTTGAACTTTTTGTAGAAGTGTTCGTAGTTCTCCTCTTTGACGATGGGTGGCATGTATGCGCCGTCCTTGTAGTCCAGCTCGTTCTTTTTCATGCGTTTCTTGAGGTTGGGCGGCCAGTCCTCGTCGATGGGCAAGTCGACGTAGCCGCCGGCGAGCACCTTGTGCGTCTCCGTGCTCTTCACGACCTGGTAGTCATGGTCGGAGTGAGGGCGGTTGAACGTGATCAGCTCATCCATGTTGAACTCCCCATCATCTATTACTGTCTCGTCGAGCGCCATTTCTATTGAAAAACGGAAATGTTTAAATTTAGAAACATTAGAATTAGAAATCTATATTAAATAATTTTACTATTAGAAATCAGTAAAAAGATACAATACAAGTCGATCCAATTTTTTGCTATGAAAGTTTCAAAAGTGCATCGCGTTATATAAACGTTTCATTTAAACCCAAAAGTAGTGCAGACGATTATACATGGATTTCGAAACGATGTAATGAGAAAGTTGATTCGTGAATTCGACCATAACGAACATTAAAATTTACGTAAAATGAATTGAAGATAAAAATGTTATATAAATCGTAAATTGTAATAAACAGTTGTCAGGCAAGAAAAGTAGTGTTTTCGAGTCGTATGAAATGTAGTATCGTATTGTTTGACCTTAGTCACGATTGAGATATGTTTAATATTATTATCTATACGGCAAAGAAAGCGATAATGTTATCTTTCGGTCGCGGTCCAATTAAAAAAACTAGGTGCTCAATTTCTTTTTATAGACACGAAGCATATTATTTGCAGAAGAGTTTGTGCGGCTGACTGGCCGTCAAAACTTGAAGTATTTTTAGTTTATAGGTTAACTAATTTTGTAATGTACTATTGAAATACTGTTTTAAACTGTTGTACGATTTGAGTTAATTTACTTATGTAATCAATAATCAAAATTAGTGTACTATCAGTATAACTCATTAACAAAGTTCATGGCCCCTCTATCTTTCGGTTTGTCCGCAAATTACTGGGTTATTTTGATACGGTTGCACGTTTTTCTAATCGTGTTTAGCAACAGTAACTGTTATATAGCTTATTTCCGTTCGAGTATAAAATCGGATCGAAGATTATTCACTTAATATTTTATATGAATTACCGCATTTGCATAACTAGTCTTGATTATGCAATATGTATAACTAACTATCGAATAATATAATCGGTATTCTAATTCACGCACTGGTTGACTTTATTAATATCTAACATTTTCTCCAGTCTTCTGAATATTTGCACACTGACTGTCTTAAGGTGGAAGCGCAAGGGTAGCCCGCGAAATTCAAATGTTCTTATGTTTCTTTGCAATTTGCAACGCTGTATATTGAACAAAATATGATTCGCGACCGTAACACGTATTTGTTTACATAATTATAATCATTAAAATCAACAATACAACCATCTAAGTCATATAACTCGAATGAATGTTTATTTCATAAAAAAGTCATTCAATCGAGTTACATGAATGATATAACCTGTATTGATGATTTTAATGATTATAACTCAGTAAAGCCATATTTGTTACGGTCGCCAATCGTGTTTTTATCAACATACAACCTGACACTGACCTGAAAAAAGCAAAACACGTTTGAAAATTTGAATTTCGCGGGCTACCCTGGCGCTTTCACCTTAATATGCATCCGTTTGCTATAGTTCCACAAATGTAAAAGAGTCCCTATTCTTTAGAAAAGTAAACACGATACGCCCTTTGAGTCCATGACAATGTACCATTCCCTTCATTTCATAGCATTGCATTGGTAACCACACACAACGGACCGAATGGGAGTCTTAGTGCGGAATACGGAGTCCCTTCCTTACTCCACCATTTAACAATCAAATAGACTTTGGATCTATCGTTACACTTCAACAAATGAACTATTTCAGTCATTAGGTCCGGCTTTGTACAGTGTTTTTAGTGCATAAAGTTTAAATAAATAAATAAGTACTCACTATTGGAAGCTGAGAGCAGCGCTCTAGTGACGGCGGGCGAGTTGGCGGGCGTGTCCGCGGCGCGCGGGCGCACCTCCTCGCGCATGGACGGCAGCGCCACCAGCGCCACGGACAGCAGCAGCACCAGGAGGCACGTGGCGGGCTGCGCCGACTTGTTTGTGGAGCCGCCTGTCACGCCCGTTAGGACGTTCTGCAAAGAAAGGGATGAAGGTTTAGAGGTGGTGAAAATAAATAACAGAAAGTATAAAACCTTAATGAGTATGGTGCCTGATGGTAACAGTATCATTATTTTGTTGCGACTGTCGAGCGACACCTCAAACGAAGTTTCCATCTTTTATCTTTAGTTCTGTGCTGCAATTGGCGCACTAACATTTGCATCATGAAAAACCTTGGCGAGGCCAACTGTAAAGTCATCCACGTAGCTGAATTCTGATCGAAACTCATGTTCCATACCACCCTATCAACTATAACGCTACCTCCCCCTTCTCATATATGTCATTCCTCACACAATTAATTCATGTCGACGAATTAAAATCAATCGGGCAAAATCACAGACAGCTGCAGATGTGATTTACATAATTATGGTCCCACCATGTAACCAGCATAACATGAGCGGAAAAGACAAAAGTAAGATATGTTTTTTGTTTTTAAACATAGGACTAAGGGCTGATTTTTCAATAGTTACATAACTTTTAACTGTAGAATAAATATGGCCGTTGGACATTATTTTCGTACACAAACTGTCAAACCTCCATTTTTATTCCTCGTATAAAAGTTATCTGACTATGTATTGAAAAATCCGGCCAAGTGTTGTATGGGAGCCCCCCCTTAAATATTTGTTTTATTCTGTTTTTTACTATTTGTTGTTATAGCCGCAACAGAAACAAATCATATGTGAAAATTGCAACTGTCTAACTACTATGGTTCATGAGCTACAGCCTGGTGACAGACGGACGGACAGCGGAGTCTTAGAAATAGGGTCCCGTTTTACCCTTTCGCTACGGAACCCTAAAAATCAGCCCTAACTGTAGTAATGCAGTTGATACTGCAGTAATAAGACAATTGTAGTTTATTTATGAGTATAATAGGTAAAATGACTACCTACACACTATGTTATGACAATAATTAATAACATGGTAAAGCTATAAAAATATTAACTGTTAAACATAGTCATTTGACATCAGCATAGATTCTTGCTTCCTACCTACATAATATATGAAGTTGAAAACGGTCAATGACACTGTAAATCAGTATTTTACTCAGACCAACAGGTTGTTTGACTCAATGAATGTAACTCACTGATACATGCAATTCTACCGCATAAAAGCTTGGTACTTAATAATTCTCTATACAACGATCCATTGATTGTCAATATTGGTATCATTTATAGGACTAGCCTATGATTGCAGGCAATTAATTATTAACAGTCATTATGGGTCTAGTGCTGAGAAGTTACACAGTGAAGAAAAAGTATCTGACCTAAATATGAAAATGTTTGTCAGCCAATTAAACCATAGTTATTGGGGTTCAAAGAGTCTCATTTTCGTTTGATCACTACAGTATTTTTATTTAAAACTATTGGCCCGCCCCGGCTTCGCCCGGAAGAATTAGCGAAATTAGTCCAGCCGTTCTCGAGTTTTGCGCTAAGCAACACATTTAGCGATTCATTTTTATATATAGAAGACTAGCTCCTGCAGCTTCGCCCGTGTGAAACTCTAAAATGATCACATAAGAACATACATCCAGGATGAATGGTTTGCCGTTTCGTTTAATTCAAATTCGTTCAGCCGTTACGACGTGAAGAGGCAGTAAACATACTCACATCAACATTTATATTAATTTAGGATAAACAATACGAGTGGCGATTCTATTCAAAACATTTCGCATAGGTATACATTTTTTCCACTACTGCAATTAAAGAGAAATTTGCGACATGGCATTAAAATCGACATTACATTAGAAACTAGTTTGACTGACCTTTGGATTGCCTATACATTTATTGGAGCAACATTTTACTTGTCACTAGGAATGACAAATGACAATCATAACTAGATCTTTCGGCGAACTAGTTATGCAATAGAAATATGTAGCAAGCAATCGGTCAACGAGATTTGGTATTAAAAATGGCGGCCCGACCATTGTTATCGATATTTGTATCTCCCTCCCACACAGTCATATCGGAGTGTGAAAGGAGAATAGTAGCCATTTCTAAATCTATTGTTTAAGCAAATGTGTTTATGAATTTTTCGTCTGGTGATAGTCTGAAATTCGCAACATTTGACGTTTGGCTTTCGCTACGTTCTGTTTACGGAAATTCAGTTTTTGCAACTCGCTACTGAAAGGCCACCCGCAAAGTGCAAACAGGACGCGACAATGCAAAGAATACTTTTTTAGAACTTGTTCTACGGGTAGGTATATTATCCGTAGGAACATAAGAAGGGGTTACCCTTTTAAATACAACTTTATTTAGCGTTCCATAATAACCTCTCGTCGATGGTACTTTCATACACTGACTAATCTCGAAATCTCGAAATCTAATTGATCAAAGATGAAATTTCCGAAATCAAATTGAACTAAGAAAGAATTTTAGGACACTCCCCCGCGGTGAAAGTTTGCATGGTAAATACTGGACTGGTCTGTTGGTCGAGTGGTTAGTGACCCTGACTGCTAAACCGGAGGTCATGGGTTCGATTCCCACCCAGGACAAATCTTTGTGTGATGAGCATGATCATTTGTTCTGTGTGTGGGTGTAATTTGTCTATAATATGTATGTATTTAGAAATATATAAGTATGTTTATCAGTTGTCTGGTTGCCATAGCACAGGCTCTGCCTAGTTTGGGATCGGATGACCGTGTGTGAGTTGTCCCAAGATATTATTGTATTATTATTATTAAATAGCGGGCGGGTAAGGCTAGTTTATTTATAAATAAAGTCATAATAGCTGTAAATAACTGCAACATTTACCTGTAACCTCTTCAGTTGTGCAGTCAGAGATTGGTTCTGTGATTGCAGAATCTTTATTCTCCTTATTAGAGTCTGGTTTTCTGCTGTGCACTGTTTTACTCTGAAACAATGGATTAAATTGTTTTATTTCCTTAAGCGACGAAGGTAAATGACGTGGTTTGTAGTGGGTAACTGAATATCTCAGAACTAAGAGGTGTTATAGAAACTACGGTAGATCTTACTTTATTGTAATATCCGTAGTTTCGGGCTTAGTTGCGGGCGTATTCTACTCCGTATCACCTAACTGTCAAATCGTGTTGTCATTCATTCTTAGGTCGGGTTCGAAACTATTATTATTATTCCATTTATTTATTGTATATTACATATTATAGTAGGCGCCAGATAATCGTGGAATAACGGTCATTGACCCACCTACAATTATTGACATTTTTAATTTGAAAAACGGAATTAATGACACAAAGCTGTCCCGAATCATCATCTCTCGTGATCCTTAACATTGTCTAATAATGAAAAACGATTCATATTTAATTGTTCAGGTACCTATGAACAGTTATTAGGGAAAGGTCAATATACTTTATTCCACATTTATCTGGCGCCTACTATAGTTAATTTTTTAAATATTTCTGTATAATTAAAAAAAAACATTTAAAAATATAAAAAATAGTAGCCCACCGGTATCGGGAACAGGGTCCAAGGTACCGGTGGTCAGGGCCCCTGAGAGAGGAACCTCCTCACTATGTGCGCTGTGTCCAGGAGTACTGCTTTCTGGATCAAGCCCTTGATCCAGCTGCCCAAAGAGAGCCTCTTTAGATGTTGGTCGAGGCTCTTGGCAATTATGCCATTGGCCGTCACGACTATCGGCACAATGACTGCTGTGTTCACATCTCACATGTCGACAACCTCGCGAGCCAAGTCAAGATACTTCGTTTGTTTATCTTTCTCAGTCTTCACGAGGTTCTCGTCATGAGGGACTGCTATATCAACAATCATTGCGCGACGCTCTAGTCGATCTATCACCACTATGTCAAGCTTATTGGCAACAATAGTCCTGTCAGTGATGATAGACCCATCCCAATACAACGTGCAGTTGTCATTTTCGAGAACTGGGTCGGGCACATACCTATAGTACGGTACTTCCGATTCCACAAGATTGTATTTAAGAGCAAGTTGCTGGTGGATAATCCTGGCTACAAGGTTGTGTCTGTGCAAATAGTCTCCGTTAGCCAGACTAGAACAACCGGAAATAATGTGGCGGATGGATTCATATTATTATTAAGATATTATATTACTTCACTTGGCGTATTTGGCCAAATACTTGCGTCACTTGTGCAATATAAAATTAACCTTATTTCGATACTATAAGGTATATTTTGTATTGAACAATGTGTCTGTTTGTCAATCACGCCTCAACGACTAGGCGGATTTAGGTGAAATATGGAACACCTGCCTGGATTAGGAAAAAGAATACTTTTTTGGATCACGATACTACGTTCCCATCATCTGCCTAGCTTTTTCCCAACAAATTGGTTCAAGCTGAATACCAGTATTTTACGTAAAGTGGCTGCCTACCAGACCTCCACAACCCATTAACTATTTAACACGATACTACGTTCCCATTGGATAATTTAAGACTTGCACGCGGACAGAACGGCAGGAAAAAGCTAGCCGAAAAAATATGACTATTTTTATTTTATAGGTTTACAATAAAAACTTTTACACTTCAATCTTTTTCGGTCAGTTTAAACTAGACGAGGCCAACTAAGCAAATCCATCCAAAGGTTTTGTTAAAAGATATTTTTTAGCGATAGGACCGCCCATTGATACACCTTTATAATCTTTATGGTCCTAAACCTAATGTAATTTTGTATGATGTACAAAAGAGTATACTGTTGGAGATACGGTATTCCTCTATACCTGTTGACTACTCTGAAAAGAAACATCAAATCAAATTCAGCGGTCAAAGTCTAGCGTATAGTTCCAGGTACCTAAATACATCTATACTAATATTATAAAGAGGAAATATTTGTATTTTTGTATGTAACGAATAAGCTTAAAAACTGCTGGACCGATTTGAAAAATTCTTTCAGCAATGGATAGCTACATTATCAGCGAGTTACATAGGCTATATTTTATCCCCGTACTCTCACAGGAACGGGAACTACGCGGGTGAACCCGCGTGACATCCGCTAGTCATTCATATTTAGACACACGTATTGAAATTTGGTCTCTTGTATTGTCAATTTTGCATCTGAATAAGCAAAAACGTGTATTATTCAGAATGTTTTTGTCTCATGGTTACTTTCAATATAGCAGGCTGTTGCTAACCTTAAAAAGGCATGTAAAAATTTCAGTTGGTAACTACCGCCTTCCGTGTATACTGCATAGTTGCATGAGTTTTCGCAATTTTCCGTTGCAGCCTTCTAAAGGCATAGCGTGTAATCCATTGCTCCACATGAATTAAAATTGATCCGATAATATTGAATTTATTGATAACTATCTCCCACGGACATCTTTGCCCGCGTTAAATTGTAATTATTTATGACAAACAAACCTTCAAATTATATCTAATCTTATCGGGTTTTCCAGACGCCACCAGAAGTTGTAAATCTACTGTAACTTATTATTTGTTGTGATAATTGCGCGAATTTAAGTTGATAGGTTTACCTCATTTAAACCTTAATTTGAAATTACGAGTCTAACAATATTAGTTCATACTCCAAATCTCGAATCTTTTTTAAAGAATTGAACAGCGATTAAAGACCAGTTGTCGTACACTTTTCGGAATAGGGCCACATAGTACAATTTTTATGAGCTGTGAAAAAGTGACTGTCCCTAGATGTTGTACTCAATGTAATAGAACCTATGAAGTTGTGTCTACTAAAATCATTGCCTACTAAAATTGTTTGCATAAATGTCGCGGGTCACACAATATCGTCCGCGGACCGCAACTTAACGAGTACTGGCATAGACCGTGAAAAGTGAAAGGCAGGTCTTTGCCCGGAAGAGGACAGCTCAGTATTTCAGTAGGTACTGCAAGTTCAAATAGATAGATTACCTGTCCTCAAGCCCGTCAACGTACTCCTTCTTCCTTTTACGGGAGTCTTGTGCTGAGATCTTATTTCTGATTTTGCGTCGGATTCTCTTCAGTTCTCTCTCTTCGTGCTTGGTCAGGGGATAGCTGGTGGGTAGTGTGATGCCTTCCTTCGCCAACAGTCGTCTCTCCTCGGCTGTTAGAACGAGACGGGGATATCCGTTCTTTCCGTCAGGGATTGTCTCTTTGTGGTCGTCATCGTCATCGCTACGTTCGCTCCCTGAGTCATCTGTATGGGGAATTCAAACTGGTTTTGTATCGTATAAGGATAAAGGCTTAAATATTTGAAGGAAATTTTAATAATAAACCTGTAGAACTGGGCCATCCTATCAGGCTGCTTTTAGAATAACCAAGGCAAGGTAAAGTTCCCTTTTAAGAACGTATTGGCTCATGTAAGGCGATTCTACTGGTATTTACTTACTATGTAGTAAAAAATAAGACAAACCAGTCATTACCAGCAAAAAGATTTTACATTAATGAGGTTTCGAAATACCATTTTACATGAATGGATCTTAATTTGGAAGCAACCTTGACCTCATTTCAAAGTTGAGCTGTCTTTTAAAGAGTAAACGAAAACGTTCAACTTATTAAATAAACTATCGTCTATTAACGAAGCCGACAGTACAAACTTTCGTTTGGAGACACATTTTATAGTTATTTTCGTACGACAGCATTAAGAAAGTAAATATTTAACGAGTCCAATGACCAGACCGGTTGGGCACGTTATGTCACTTTTCGTACAATTGCTACCAATCAAACCGCAACGAGGTGACCGAAAATTTAGTGGACATTAAAATGAACTGTAGACTAAAGTGGTCGCTATTTCGCTTGTATCGTCTTTACAAATGATTGAGTCTCCGAGGAGATACTTTTAAGTTCAACGCTTATCAATGATAACGGAGATATTTGGAATAATTGATTCTGATGAATGAATTGATTGACAAATCATAGATTTCGTAGATTTTGATAAGTTTCAGTCATATGGACTGAAATTTATCAAAATCTACGATTTGTAAAACATACATATTGGAACAGCGTGAACGGCACTCAATGCATTCATTCAGTTTCTTGGCTTGACTTCCTAGATAGATAAAAACTGGCCAAGTGCAAGTTGGACTTGCACACGAAGGGTTCCGTACCATAAGCCGAAAAAACATTTTTCTTGTATGGGAACAACTTTTCATTTTTTATTTTATTTCATTTTTATTATTTGTTATAGTGGCAACAGAAATAAATCATCTGTGAAAATTTCAACTGTCTCACTATAGTAGGCGCCAGATAATCGTGGAATAACGGTCATTGACCCACCTACAATTATTGACATTTTTAATTTGAAAAACGGAATTAATGACACAAAGCTGTCCCGAATCATCATCTCTCGTGATCCTTAAAATTGTCTAATAATGAAAAACGATTCATATTTAATTGTTCAGGTACCTATGAACAGTTATTAGGGAAAGGTCAATATACTTTATTCCACATTTATCTGGCGCCTACTATATAACGGTTCATGAGATACAGCCTGGTGACAGACGGACGGACAGACTGACGGACGGACTGCGGAGTCTTGGTAATAGGGTCCCGTTTTACCCTTTGGGTACGGAACCCTAAAAACAGCATCACTAAAGATGTTTTTTTTTATAATATGATATCTTAATGAATGAAAGGCAAGTAATTAAACGTAACTCACCGTTATTTCCGCTGTGGTCATAATCATAGTCCCTAGCTTCCACTTTCAAATCGTGCAGTTTGCTCTGAGACAACAAGTTGGCCGCAGCCAGCTTAATGTTGGACGCATTCTTCAAATCCGCAGCATTGATGATCTTGATTGATTTGAGATCTTTCATGTCTTTTATTGTTACCGGAAGGAGGATTGATCGAGGGTTGCCAGCCATGGGAGCTACACGGATCACTCGCCTTTGTGGGGCTACACTTTCAACCGGCTTGGAGTAAACTTTAGTCTGAGGATTTAAGACTTGAATGTTGGCGACTTTGACCGGTTTCTGAGGTTGTGCCTTCACAACCAGTTGTGGTTTCGGCGTGCTAGTTGCGCTGGCGGGGATCCTGATTGTAGGTTTCTGGACTTTCGGTTGCACAGCCACCTGTGGCGTTTGTGATAGACGCCGCTTTCTGTTGCCTTTACCTAGGACGGAAATTCTTTGTTATTGTTTGGCAATCGAATAGGAGTTTTTCCTAGTTGTTGTAGAATAGAACTTAGTGATATTACGATAACGTGATTAAATTATTTATTAGAGTTTGTTTGTAGAAGGCCTAATGTGGTAATCTTGGAAATACTGATCCAATTATAATTCTTCTACTTGATTAAGGTCAGAAGCTATTGTTAAATGCCATAGACTTAACTTTATCCTAAAAAGTTCACACTTTCCGTGGGATAGAAGAGAAACTAGAAAAGGAGAAATGAAATAAATGTGTTTAATTATGACAAATTTCTGTTACTGTAATTAGAGTTAATTATTGCGTCAGTATGTGACTCAATGCGGTCTAGACATTTAAAGTGCGCAGATTGAGAGCATTGACCATTGTGTACTACGTATTATCGAATATCGGAATTTGAATTCAATAAATTGTCTATTATATTTCCATCGCGACACAATTACGAAACATTCTTTCGGACATTAATACTTATTGACTCAAGTGTCGTATTGAAAATGGGGAGGACAAAAGTGACAAAATAATACTTAACATCTGAAGGTCGCAAGTTGAAATTCGATAAACGGAAAACAGATAATGTTATAGGTATTTTGTATTGAAATAATGTAAAAAGCTTGATGTGTAGTCTTAGATAAGAGTGCCTAGTTCTTGTATAATTTACTTGTTATTCTGATTCGCGAGAAGCGGTCTGGCCACGTGTTATTCGATATTTACATAAGTCGAGTCCGCTCGTACTTCATACCGAGTATGTTCTGCGTAATAAACCGGAATTTACGCTGGTTATTTTCACGACTTAAAACAGCTATATTTGAAGATTATTTGCTATATTTATACAGAAGGATCCTATGGCCAGTTTTCTCAAATACTAGTTTCCCAAATTTTTAGGGGTTAGCTTCCAGTCTTCCCGGATGCAGCTTAATACCAGTATTTAAGGAGCGACTAACCCAGTAACTGGATAACACGATGCCCCTTGGCAAAATTGTTTGGCTTCTGCCTACCCGTAAAGTCAGTCTTTTTTTCTAATGAGACTGGACGAACTGCATGTGACGCATATCTTCCCAATTTATTTATACTGAGTTTGTTTTGATTTTGGTATTTCTTATGCTTAGCGCAAATAAACTCTTTTTCTTTCTCTCAAAACATCACTTAGAATAAGTCCCTAGGGACTTGATATGCGATCAAATGTTTATTACCTTGTTACCGACATGCTGAAACGTATTAACATACCAACACAAAATTCGCTACGCCGCCGCCTGAAGGCTTTATAAAATCGTAAATTCTTTCAGCGTATTTTCACGTGTTGCTAACGGTGAATTCCATTTATTGACTTGAACTTACATACATATTTACATTTTGGAAACACTGACACAAAATTACAAAAAAAAATTCAATGTCACCCGTGAAATAAAATTATTCTGTTATGTTAAGGCTAATTCAAGTCCTTGTAAATGAAAAAAAATCAAAGAAGGTTTTAAACATTTGGCTTTTGGCACAAAAAAAAAGAAGAAATAACTTACCAGGGCTTTGGAATGTATTTTTGTTAAGGAATCCAGGCACAACATTCTGCTCAAAGTTCAACATGTCAAAGGTATCGTCGACGACTTCGCTGGAGGAGTTGGATCCATCGCTGGAGTCCTGGATGATGACATCCTGGACGTTGCCGGGGCTGGTGGGCTCCAGACCCACGGGGGAAGCGCCAGCGTCCTCATCGCAAGAGTTCTGAATCAGGTATGGGGAGAGTTGTTGCTCGAAGTCGCTGCAAAAAGAAGACAGAATTAGCTACACGTTTCTAGTTTATCCACTTCAATGAATAATTCGAGGTTATTTCAATCCTTCGCCACCAGCTCAAGTTTTGGCTTAAGCGTTGTGTATTTAAGTGACCATTTGTATTAAAGATGTACCTACTAACAGATTTTTTTTTTTCAAAAAATATCAGCCTACTTCCAAATAAAAAAACACTACAAAGGTTTAAATAGTTTTAATTTCTGGTTGTTTCTTCATATTTTAACAGGATTTTCTATGAGGTAACAAACATAAAAAATACACCTATGAAAAATACACAACATATGAGAACCTCCTTTTTTTGAAGTCGGTTAAAAAAGTTTGGGTTGCAATGGAATTCATGTATTTTGTCTTGTATGAAATAGGCTAATGGGCCTGCTGTAGAATCGTGGTTACAGCTTCCTATAGACATTTATCACAGTTATCACGCTAAGACCGTGGCCAAAGCGTTGTCCTACTAGGAGACAAGCAAAGACTATATATAATGAAGACAAGCCTCATCTGCTACAGTTTCATCCATACGGAAGGAACACCAGATCACGGCAATAAAATATCCGAAAAATCCCTTTCACGCGAATTTCTGCTACTGGTCAACAGTTATTTCCATTTGTTAGAATTATAATACGATAAAAGAAAACTGTTTTATCACAGTCACAATATTTTAGCACGTAATAAAGTCGCCCATGACCTTGCTTCTTGTCGCAAGGTCACATCTCATATAAAAAACCGTAACAAAACCTTAATCGATGACACGGTTAGCGAGATGATTTCAAGTTCGAAGTAAGTACTAACATACAAATACTTAACACTGAATAATCAGAACGAAAAAAACGGGTTTTTTCATGTTATTACTTTAACAACAATAACCTAAGTACCTAAGCGCTTTGCCTGAATTTCAACAAAAAAAATAATGGCTAAAAACACGCTAAACCCAAGAGAGTTAACCTACTACAAAATTGTCGAGATTAAGTTACGTGGAAAATATCCGAGGGACCTATGACATGGAACGCGTAACTCCTATATGAACGTGTTATGTTATGCGTAAACACGTCTACATCCTTATCATATCTTTAATTCACTATAAAAAGATATTAAAGCTAATCCAGACAGGTATTTTGGTAGCTGTCTTTGGCAAAGTATTTCCTTAGTGAATAACTGGATAAGTTGTTTATGATGGACTATCGATTTTCTATGCAATTGACATACATTTAAGGTTTATAGGGTGCCAAATTCAAAGCGATCTTGCCAATTGAATTAAATCGATGCCCGAAAGGGTTCGCTCGTTCAAAGCTACTGTATTTTGGTTTGATGATTGATATTTTTCATCAAGAGTATAATTTAACTCAATTAAACAATCTATTTGTCTAAATACTAATCAAATACAGTTTTTCATCCCTTTATTGACACTTGGAAAGAGACTTTGTGACCTATTTCAGTCGAAACGAAACGGGTATTACCATAATTTATTCTGACTGTTGTAGTATACAAGCCTTAAATATAAGGTAAGAAAATTGATCTGGACGATTGCCAGGAATTAAAATCAATTCCTTGCTCATTCAATAAGAGAAAATAAGGAAATAAAATGAAGTAACAGATGAATGTCACTCTGCTTGTGAGATAAGTATCGATAGAAAGATGTAGGTTACGATGTCTACCCGAAATGGGGTAAATGGGATGTCAAGGGGTGTGGCGTACGGCCGATGTATTGCTGGGGTCAAAATGTGCTGAAATATTATGTAGGATTTCAACTAGAAACATGGGATAGGTTGCGTGTTAAGGTACAGCAATTTGAAGACAACTCTATTTTCTTGGAATAAATAACTTTGGTCATATACAGCAGACCGCTTATAGCTCCAGAAAACATTCTTAGGAGTAAGTATAGAGAAATTTTGAAAATAAAAATACGGTGGTTAGAGTAGTATTAGGTCGTAGGTAACAGAAAAGTCACCAACCTTAAAAATCTTTTCACTTTACTTTGGATAAAACTATGCTTTATTCTTCCTTAGTTCTATGCAACCATGTTGTTTCTAAACCTATTCTTCTAAGAACATTTTCTTACTATAATATACCGGGACTAATGGTGAAAAATGTGCGTGTTTTAATTAATAACATTTTTTCTAGCTTATCACTGAATTACGCACGGCATTGAGCTGGATAGCTACCTCGTATTCGAACACAATCAAAACCTAACACGTACTTAAATATTTTTTTGTTACTAGGATGTGAAATATTCATTTACCGTTCACTGTAGACAAAAAACTTGATACTTAATCGTTCGTCGGTGTTGGAGTCATGCTCTCGAATTTTGACGGGCCTGTCAGTAAGTGAAAGGCAAATATATAACATTTCAGATACACGTAGGCACAGCGTCCAAAGCCTTTTAGTGCTTTGCAGAATACTGACGACGATGTGAATCAGCTTTTTAAGTATTTATGTACCTACTTGCTTATGTAGATAGTAAGTGTTATGTATGCGATAATTTGGTACAAGCGACGAATGCACTTTCTGTGTATTTAGGTTATCAAAAGTATTGCGTAGATAACTGTTAAATTCGCTTTTATGTCGGCATTATATTTAACAGAAAAATACAACATTGATATTTAGGTATTAGCTGCGATTTAATATTAATCTATTTATTCTTTCTGAATTTCAGTAACGACGCAATAATCAAATATATTGCCATGTTTATTCAAGGTTTTCCTGCGAAAAAATGATAAACGGTAAGTAATCTACACATGATAACTGAGTACTTAAGTGGTATTATTGGTCAACCCTGAGTTAAGGTCATCAACCCATGCAAAGATCAACAGAAAGGGCGATGCAACTTTTTTTTTTCATACCATCTTTAGAGTGCTCAAACATTATGTATTTTATCTCAACGAGTAGGTACTTATATGATGAGTGTCGCAGTAAATCTCACATTATGTGTTGTTGCTACACATGCTACTATAAAAAGAAAAATATAAGTCGTTATTATTTTGAGTGACTCAGTCGATACTGTTATAAAAGTAGAAGCATATTCCTCCCACGTAAAAGTGAGCCTTGTCTTTATATCGATTCCGTTTAAGTGATACCTATGATATTAATTTTTATTTCAAAGTTGCAGCTTTTACGAATTCCACTCGTAGAGCCGGACCTGACGTATAATGCAAGTATAATTGGCTGACGAAATAAAAGCGAAAAGATGGCAACCTTATAAAATATTTAAACAACGCCTCGGAGTATTTTGTCCATAGTAAAAAATATTCAGAATGATCACCCCTATCGTTTGTAGAATAATAAACATTTTCCTCATGGTAACCTGTAGGTATAGATAAAGTCCGCAAACCAACTTGCATAATTAAACTACAATTTGTCTCCGATCAAGGGAAATATGCGTCAATATTACACAAATAGAAAATGTTATTTAACCTAGATATGCCCTTAGTCAACCTGTATAGTTGTTAACCCTTTGAACGCTATTGTCACGTATACATGACAAAAAGTACGGCGAATTTGTGGCTTGGCGTCGGGGGCACGCCGATGCGTTTATGCTGGCGTCCATTAGGTTAAACAACGCGACGTACTTAAATGGCGTGTCTTTAAACGTTTCCACGGGCCATTTTATGTCAGTTATTGCTATTTGTACTATAGACATCTTTGTTGTTACTTATAACTTATTTACGAAGATAGGCTGACACACATGTTGACCTGAATGGTAGAATAATGTAGTTTAACCTTTTTACTTTGTTTTCTATTTAATCATAGGTATATGTAAATATAGGAGTTATCAGTTTATTATAAACGTGTGTAGCTGCTGTAAATATTGATAACGTTCTGATATGTATGAGGAAAGATTCAAGTTAAGGCTAAAAGGACGTGAAAGCAAAAGAAAATAGAATAAGATAAGGCAATAATAACTTCTTGCTATGTTTACCACAATATTGCATGTTAAATTTTCTATGAAATCTTACAAGACACCTAGACTAATAGATATAAACTAAAGGAATAAAATACAGAACAGGAAAATATATTAGCAATAAACCCCACTATTATGTTCAAAACATGAAGACCATTAAAGGCTGCATAAATGAACACATTAAATATATTACAGCCGGTCGATTCTGTAAATTAGGATTATATGGATTGACAGCTCACCTCGTGATCACTTCACCCAAGCCAGTTACACTTTTTTATTACCTACATACATCCTTCTTTAGTTAGGCAGTCGTGAAACTGTTAATTAACCGCAAGATTGGAATGTAAATTATATTTGGACACTCTTACAGAAATACCAGATTGATAGGCTCGCCTGAATAATCAAAATCATTCAAGAAAACGACACCAACCCAAATCGACCATAAATATTTATTATTTATTTATTTATTCGTGACCAACTTCTAAGTTGTATAAATACATTTTATACACAAACATTACAAGTTATATAATATGTAGGTATATCATTGCTCGATCCATAAAATAATTTTCAAGCCCATCTTTAATTATAAGTACACGAAAAACCATTATAATACTCTATGAAGGCCTCAAACAAATACTGGCTGGTAACAGTAAATTAGAAAAAAAAATAAGACGAACTCGCTACATCATTTTATCGGCATGCATCCTCACATACTATGTTAACCTTTGCCTATTATTAAAAAAATCTTATTGCGTGCCGCTTTGTCGTCGCTAGTGATTAGAATACTAAACACAAAGTGTCACTAACATTTTACACTTTACAAAAATAAATTGGTCACACGCGTACCAATTGCATCAACGCTTGAGTCATTGCCTTCTTAACGGACCTATGATTGGAAGCAATAGATAAAATCTATTGTCGTTAACGGGTCTTTGTGAAAATTATATCAATAAAACGAATAATGCTGGCTCTTCACAAGCTGCGTTATCTTATTGTAATCTAAGCAGTTTGCTTAGTTAAGGTTAAGGATCTGCGAAGAATTTTACGAGAATTCCTATGCTGTTTAGTCACATCTCAGGTGCTACACGATGTGGCGACATTCCTTTTAAGAAATTAGAGAAACACTTGAGTCACACTCACTCCAAGACTTTTCAAACGCAACAGGCAACATAATGATGACATCCTCTGCAATATTCAAAAACTCAAAACTAACATGTTTACCGAACGTAAAGTTGTCTCACAGGTATTCAAACCTTGTTCATTAACCTGAGAATAGGGTGGACTCGTCCGACAACTTCACGATTTGATAATAGTCATTAGCGTCGCGCTAAAATGGCCTTTATTGTACGGCAATAAAGTTCCTTGAACTTGACTTAGCGGCACTTACGACAAATATTAATGTGTTTGTCGAGATTCACTATAAATCTTTACTACGTCTTTCTTATATCATGGGGCTACGTGACTATTACGAATATTTTTTAATAATCCAATAAACTAGATAGTTAAGCGCGTTACACTAATTAAATTTTAAACTTGGCCCAATTCGGATCCTGCCACGCCTTTGGCCCTTTGCGTGGGCCAAATCCGGGCTAAGGCATAGATACTGCAACTATAGGGCCAGAGACAGAATTGATCAGAATTTGTTTATTTGATCACGGGTACTACTTACAGGATAAATACCGTTGTATGGCGTAATTATAGCGCTTGAATGGCACTCAGTATAATGTAATTTAAATTCAATTACCAATTAGCAGTAAGTACCTGCTAAAGGAAGTTTCTGTTACCAAGCCTGTTTTCTGCCGTCAAAATACAAAACGCAAACTTTCGGTAATTCTGCATTTATGCACAAGGATAAATTCTAGCTGGTTATGTATCATTGTTTTCAACAGTGCACAAGGCCAGTTATTTCAGTAGGTAAAGCGACCAGGTAATTGGATTTAAAACCCGTTGTTTAAGTCCACTAATTTCTTTAGCAGTTTCACACGCGAAGTGATTTTTTGTAATAGTATTTTTGTGAGCCAGTCTAGATGCTGGCTGAAATAAAGAGGTAAACCCTTTTTTAAACTAGGAGAGAATACCTCTATTTGTACCTTTATTTGTCAGAGGTTTGAATCACCATTCACACCTCTGAGACAAATATAAGAATCCTTGATGAAGGACAAATGCTCTCTTTGATTGATAGACGTCACCTTAAGAACAGAGTCATCAACCTATCTTAGGTCTGGGTTTTTTACGTCAGACAATATCAGAACAAGCTGTTGAACACTGATGTCGCGGACGCTTTGTGTGGGTAAAACTTAATGCGTCCAAGATAATTCCTATCAATTTACAGGGTCCAATGTCCAATGGCAGAGACCAATGTTCAACTGCAGAAAATGTTAGCCGGTTTGTTACATAACTCCTCTAGATTCTAGATACAATTCTCAATGCGAACATTCTGCTTAACGATGTTATATAACTTCATGTTCACTTATCAAGTTATCAAGCTACATACATTTTAAATTAAATTCTTTTAAAATTCCAACAAATCTTGCGATAACGAGTCCTTGGCTGTTAACACTAATCAAAACCATCTGTCCAAGCAATTTGAAAGGCAGTAACGAAAATTGATTATACAGATGCCGATTCATTACGTTGGTGTATGCAATTGTTGCTATGTTCGAGACTGTTAGACGACCCCAATAGCTTGGTAAAAGTAAAATTGAACGTGGTGGATAGAAGGGTAAGATTACCAGCTTGATTACAGCATATGAGGCTTTTCAGATTTGTTTCTGGGATGACATGCATTTACGACGTCTATAGGTTACAGTGAAAGTACAGCCAGGTAAGCCACAAGTTTTTTTTTTAAGGGTGGAAATTATTAACTGTCAGACTCTTACTGACTAAAACCCATCAGTGTTCCTCCTAATGCCCTTTGCGTTCCAGGGCCACGGTGGCTGTTTCGAACAAATTCCGCTAGTTTGCCATCCATCAACGTCCGTCGTTCCCTCACTGCTGAGGATCACGACCACATAAGATGCATCTCCATCATGCGGTCTTATGGAGTGAGGACCGCTCGGTACATGCTGCCACAATCCACTTTTAAGTATAACCATAAATAAGAATGTGGATTGTTCTACTTCTATCATAATAGATTATGCCCTCATCTCAGTGGTCTTCATCACCTATTAGGCGTCATCTCAGTAAAACACCTAGTTTTTAGAAAGGGTTTAACACCCTTGTCTACTACAGCACCGAATATCATAAAAATCACTTACAATTCGGCCTGGTCGCTTGACAGCCCACTGTCGGAGCAAGAGCTGCTGATGGCTTCCGAGGGTTGCGACACATTGTCACATAGGTTGAAGTCGGGCATAGCATCCTCGAGGAAGTTCAGGGAACCCTGTTCCAGGGAGAATATGTTCTCGAGCAGGTCGTCTGACGTCGGCCAGGAGTCCGACTGCAAAGAAATGCGATCATCAGAAGTGAGATACAGATATCAACATAATAGGGTATTCTATTAGGTAGAAAATATTATTTAGTCCGTCCGTTACATTTTCAAAAAATATTGGACACGTATTTTTTTGTTAAAAATGATATAGAGAAGTGTGTATCAAAATTCAATTGAGGGGCTGGTGACGTCACGTCTCTAGTAAAAATTGTACCATCGTAGTGACGTCACGCGAGTTTTCAACGCAGTGTATCTTCGTCATTATTTGTTTACGTGAAAAAATTAAAAATACGTGTCCGTTTTTGGAAATATATCTGACGGACTAATTAGATGTTTTCAGTAGAATAGTCTATTAAACTATGTTTTCATATTATTATCTCTTCACCACTCTTGGTTGACTGGTAGAGGATCCCTAAAGATCTGCCATAGTACCTAGTTTCAGATTAATAATTAGTTATGCAGTGTTAGCATGTCCGTGAAGATTCGCCAAACAATTAAACCCTGTTTATTATTCAATAGCTAATCAGATTTTAATGAATTTATCAAGCTAAATTTTAACAAGGTGACTAACTCACTGATTCATTGTTGTCTATTACGAATGGCTTATGTAAGAAGCTTAAATTTTACTCCATAATTATGAGGTAATTTACTTTTGAATTGAATTGAATAACCCTATGTAAAGTTCATATATTCCAATAAATATTCCCTTTTCCATTATTATGCACATTTCTATGACATTTTACAAGAAAATATTAATATTCATTAGTTAATTATATCTAACTGATGATAATGTACTGGTTTGAATTTCTTATTAATTATCAATAGGTATGCTTTTGTTAATTGGAATGTTACTCATTTATTAAAATACAATTAATTAGATAGTACATTCAAGTATCTTCTTATGCCTTGTGTGGGGCAGGTGCCTAACCTGCACCATACAAGGCATTAGTAGATATTCAAAAGAATCATGATAAAAAAGGCTTCCTTAGGACCTTAAAAAGACTCATTGCCATCATAATAAGAATTATTAAATAATGCCAACCAACCAAGCCCGTGGTTATTTTAGTCAAAAAATTGAGAATATTGTCTATCAAGTCAAATATTAAAAATGCAAAATACAATTTAATCACAGCCAACTGATGACATTGCTAATACTAAAATAGCTGTGAAAATGTCCATCACAAATGTTGTGTAATGGAAGTCTACATTCAACATTAGGTAAACAAAGATGCCAGAACTGCAAATCTAAATCTCTATCTCTAAATGCATTCTACATACATATTAAATTATTTATATTAAGTCGTATTAAAAGCTGGCTGAAAATTTCAACTTTTTTCAGATGATTGATGTGACTTATTGACCAATTCTTTAGATAATACTATAAGTTGGTTTAATTAAAGTGATGGTTTTTCTATGTAATCTAGTTTGTATTTTGGGACAAGCCCACTATTCCCAATCACAGCAACTTCTGAAAGCCTGAATCAAAAATGCACAACCACCAGAAAAGCACCAAGACAATTAAGCTCTATGAGTACTGAAGAAACAATTCATCTGACAACAAAATTAATCAGAAAAGAACTTCAGAAAAAAAATTTCCCTCCATATCAAGTATGAGATATTACAGAACTAGGGCAATAAATATTGAACCTGAACTCAAATAAAAAAAAAATTATAAGTACACTCTAATTCTGATTTACTTATAATAAAGGCCATGGTATCTTAACATTTAACAGAACACCTAATGTTGATAGCCCCTTGGTAAGCATAGGCTTTCCAAAATCCAGAGATAGCATAACATAAACAAAAGCATTGCAGGATATGTGTTTGTTTGTAATCTGAAGTTATCATGATGCAATGAAAATGATAAACTACCCTTTGACTGATGTAATTGCATGCAAATCTTGCTGACACTAAACAATTTATTGCAGGACACTTTCATCATGGTAAATGACTAATTTCCTTTCAAAGCTACACTAAAATACTTTCTCTTTGCATTAGAGTCTAAATTAACTTATAATTAAAGTAATGTCTGTTGTTTGCTACAAAATATGCAGTTTACTTGTTCTATGCATATGAAATTGTTGCTCAAATAGTCTCTTCTCATTAAGCAAGTAGTTCTTATTAGTAAGATTCCAATATTTATCTCATTAATATCCTACAAGAATTAGTCATATGAGATTCCCAAATGACCAACAAGATAGATAGTGTGAGTCAGTTCCGCACTATGCATTTAACTTGATAATACAACTTTCATTTTCTCAATTCACTGTAGTGAAATGCCTTCTTTAGTGAAAGGAATTACATTTCTCATTCAAAAGTTTCAAATATACTTTTTATCTTCTTACTCCACGACTCATGGAAATGAACAAAACAAGTGCTTCTTATCAGGTTTTTAAGTAAGTATTGTGTATTTAGTTCCTGTATACATGTTATCTTTTACTTTATTTAGATTTTAGATATAACAGCAGCTAGTTACTAATACTGATAATGAAGATTATTTACATCGCCAGGACAGATAATTGTTTCCCAGTGGCCTTGTACAATAATAATAAATATTACGAACTACCCTCAAAAAATATCAAAATTAGATGAATAAATAAAAAACTAAAATTACCTCAAAAAGCGACATTAAATCTAGTTTTCGATCCATTTTAAACACTTGTTTGCATGGATATTACATCAACACTATTAACATTGGTGATTCACAGAACTGTTCTTTTGAGGAAAAATATCACTGAAGATTGTTCCTGTGCACTTTAAAATGGTTCACTGTTTATTCCTGTTGAGGGTAACTATGAAGTTATGATGTCCACCAGTGAATATTAATAGAAAATCATGCGGCATATGGAAGTGATAGCGACCGCATGGTGCCTAGCTGGCAATTCAGGTAAGTACAACTTGTTTACGCGGCGCACGACCGGCGCGTCGCAACTCCGTGACGCACTGGCCTAACTACAGATTACTACAACACAACACGTTTGTTAGGGGAAACCCTCGCTCCAATTAGCGGGAATTAACTAATTAGATAAGGAAGACACGGGAATGTTAAGTTGTTGAGACCGCGAGCGAACTACGTCCGTTCACGAAACCAAATGAACGTATAACGGTAAAAGTGGGAGCGTGAGTTCACGAAAGCTGCTCAACGAGGTTCGACAATCGCCGGGCGATCACTATTACTTCACCGCACGTCTACGGCACCGCGCGTACACTCTAGCGACCCGGTTCATCACAGTATCTGAACGGAGAGATACCTTATCAGCATACTGATTACTAAATGTGTAAGATACGTACCATTAGGCCATCCTGCTGAAAGTTATCCATTTTATTTGACTTCTTATTCACTTCGTCAAGCTCGTGGTCATTTCCAGTAAGATAATCCAGGATCTTGTACACTTCGTCATTGTGGAGAGTCATTTTGATCTGACAAGATCCACATTGAGGTCATCGTGATGAACGCTGCTTTTGCCGGCACTAATCTATTTAGTTTATTACACACTGCAGAATTGGGATGATAACGTAATGAATTTACAACATTTTGTTCATTTTTAATTTACAAACATCAGTTTACAAAATAAAAAGCGACATGACATTTCCTCCCAACTTCCAACGTGGAAATAATGACGTCATGAAAGTGGGACACTTATCAATTTTTGATTGGCCGCTCCTATGATAAAACAGCACAAAAAATGCGTACAGCGCCATCTATTAAACAATTGCAACACTATTGAAACGTTTAGTTAACTGCTCCAACACGCAATTTTCGGTTTAATGAATTCAGCATTTTAACGTTTGATGAAATTCCAATTTTCCTATCAGCCAAAATAAATAAAATAATGTTTCTATTTCTCTATAAGAGACTACAAACTGGTTTTTTCTCCTTGTGAAAAGAGAATAAAATGCGACATAGCTGAATAACGTTTTGATATTTGTTTTGCTTGATATTAAAAATAGCGGCAAACATGACAGCAATACAAATAAGATTTGCATGATTTATTTTAAAAATATAGATTAGTTGAATGAAATAATGCCTTAGCGTGTTTTAGTTGGTTTGGTTGTTTTTTTTTTCTATTGTTACCTATTTTTTCGTGATTTGTCTGCCTGTAGACTTGATATTTAGGATGTCTAAAACGTTGAATGAGATAAACTTCTTTTTGTCAATTAACTGAAATTGGGGATAATATCAGTAAACATGGAAGATAATCCTGCGTCCACGTCTCGGTTTACGCAAAAGGTAAGTAGCGAATAATTAATTATTATCTATCTAATCTAGGTACCTTTGATCTTTAGGTAGGTACCTACCTACCAGTTGTAGGTACCTACTTTTTTAAGTAGGAAGTTGCCTAGGTACATTCATTTAGGTAACTAGTTGGCAACGTCTCGTATCACGTATAGCTCCTTACAAGTTTTTTAACTAGTCCAAAGGTGCTTTGCCTTGCTTCAAACCCAAGACTCACCAAGTCTCCAGAAACCATAGATCTTTATATTTCTATGCCAGAAATTCTTTCCCCGCGCCATCTCGAAACCAGCTCTCGGATCGTCGGCGTCTAGGTCATCTCGTTACCTCTTTCTAGGCAAACTGGTGGCGGCCGTCCGTAGGTACCTAGATAGGTAGGTACCTACGTACCTAAGATCCGGTATCATAGCGCTTGCCTAGATTGATAGGTAGATGATTTATAAGTAGGTTCTTTTCTTAATGGAAGAGAAACAGTTTCTTATAATTGCACCTCTCTGGTGGAAACGCACCCTAACATGTCGGTCTGTACTTGAGAAACGTTTATTTCTCTGTGTCCGCTTTAGTTGATTACGGATTGACTCCCGAGCACGGACGGCACCTTTTACGACACCTTAAAAAGCTGTTTGGGATAGACTGGATGCAGAAGATGGAAGACCGGGTGTTGTGGACCAGCTTTGTTGAGTTCCATCACCAGCAATGGATTGCGATTGGTTGAGTTGATTTAGGCAAGGTTTAAAGTCGACTTTGCCTCTGTCGTCAAGAGCAAACACATCTCAAAAAAAAAAGGTAAGGCTTATCACAAATTCACAACACAACATTCGTTATTTCGCTACCTTTCGTAAATGTAATAATGCTTTCAAGATCAAAAAGCTATAAATTGTGATTGTTGATCTTCGATAGCCAACTACGACCGTGCAACAAAAGATAAGTCGCGCGATTATTTTCAAGTTCAGCTTCAGGCGGTACATTTTACGTAGTTTTGACTAATCGGTAAATGTTGCCTTAGTCCCTTTTTATGCAAACGCTTACCAGCCACTAAATTGAGTACCTATATCTGTAATCAATTAGATAAGTAGGTAAGTACCTTCTCAAGTTCGTATTAATTTAACTTGACAGCATGGTTAAGTGGTACTAACTTGCATTTTCTTTGGCCATCGATTGCCATTCCTTTTATGAAACGAATTCACTTGCCATTTTTATGTAGGTCAAAAATGTTCAGTGCCAAAAATGTTTTTCTATTCCCTCAATATCAAAAAATAATCCAATGATCTTTGGGTACCTATTATAACCACGATTAATGTCTGTGGAGGGTTCACAAAAAAACCTTTAATTTAGGCAATAGGGGCAGGAGATAGTGGTCCAATTTTTCTCTAAACCTTGAAGGGGTCTTTTGTGCGTTCTTTTATGCCACAGTAACAGGTTCCATTAGTGGGAGACACGATGAAAAGATAGTCGTGAGTGTAGCACACTTTATACTCGCATTTAAGAAGTTTATTTACACGACCAGTTTCCTTTATGCGATGCGGACCCTGACAATAGACCGGGAAAACCAGTGTGACAAAGTATATTTCTTAAGTGAAATGCGTTTTGTAAACACATAAATCGAGTCACGCCAATGTGTAAAATAAATTAAACAAATAACTAGTAAGTACCTATGTTGTAAGTACATATGTATGATTCTACCCGCGATGGCAACAATGTCGTCCGCGCATCTCGCTGCTGGCTGACCAACACTTTTTCTTCCAGTCTTAGGACGCTTTTCTAATTCATTCTGCAACTCGAATAATTGGCCGTCCGTACGCAGAGTCCTGGCGTTATATGACGCCAGGGTAAGGGTCGTTGGGATGATGATGATGATGAAATATGTATGTCGCGTGGCAAGGCGTAGTGGCGTCCACGTATTGCATTGATATTGAAATGGAGTGCAAAGCGGGGGTTCCAGGGGTGCAATTGCAGGCCCCTAGCTTTCAATAAAATAAACAAAAACATTAATGTAAGAGAACCTAACATGATTAATGAGGTGAAATTAATTTTAGCTCTCTGCGCTTGTTTCTGTATGAATGGGAATGAAAACCTGTCGATCCTCGTCGCAGCGGGAACCTACCGAAGATGCACCATTGCACCTCCATCAAAATAATTCCGCCAGCACACATGATCGTTATCATTCTATAGTAAGTTAAGCCTTCGGTCGGTTTCCAGAATTTCGTTTCAGTAGGTAACCGTAACCAAGTTAAAAACAGAAGATATATCTGGTCTAACGCAGGATAATATTATAACACATACGGGCTTGTGTTATGAAAAAAATCAAATAAAATAACGCAAACATGTTTAAAAATTATCTGTACCTATTAACACAAAAATGTGACCATAGAACATAACAGAACACTAGAAGAATATTGAAGACCAAAACCAATACAACGTTGAGAAACATGGTTGAATTGGACACTCTCGGTTCTCGGATCAAACGAGAATACTTTTATGCATCAGAAAACTAAACATTGAAATTCGCACTCGCCTTGCATACTTACATTTTCTCCTTTGCGTATCGAAAGCTTGGACATAGTGGCTATGTGCAAAATGATAGAAGCGTTCAGGAAAATGTTGAGAAAATCCTAGAGACAAAATAAAACGCGTTATAATGTTTCTGTACCTAAAGAAAACACAGCAGTTGATAATTTATTGTCATCGCTAAACAAGATTTGACGGAAATGAGCTTTGGATTTCCTCAAAAGACCGTAAAGACCAGGTAGGTATGTAATAACTTATTGACTTATATGCGTTTAAAAGCAGGAGAGCACATAACCCAAAAATTTCGTAGATAATTACATAGGTACTTGGTTCTGGATGATCCGAAATGCAGGATGTTCTTGCAGGGTGCTTCAACTAATGATCAAATGGGTGTTCAGAAAGACGACAGCCTTGCTGTACCTGTGTGAGTTCTTTACCAACACTATCCTTCGAATATACACTAAGTAGGCATTGTACAATCTATTATTGCGCTTGTGTGGTTAAAATCCAGTCAGGGTCAATCTGCATGAGTCGGGGATCCTTTGCCGAGAAAACCTACGACAAACTAAAATAAAGCATTTTCAGACAAATATTTGGATTATTAGTAGGTACCTAACGTGTAGCTCCTCAAATAAGACACAAGTGGTCTACATAACGGTTTTAACGGTTTGTTGCTATGTCTCGAACTCGACTATACTTGGTTTCGTTTTTATGTGCGTTTTTTGCAAGGAATTAACGTGCTGAGGTCGTTGCCTCCATGTGGTATGCAAGCATTGTAGATAGATGTGTAGGTACATTTCCACTATAGGAATAGGGTCTGAAAAACAGAACTAAATGATTTGTAAATACATAGAAATACAAAATGAGTCGTGACAAAATACGTACCAATCACAATAATTCCTGAAAGTTGAAACATGAATTGGGAATCTGAAACTATTAATGGGTTATAAACTTTTGCTAACTGATATTCGGAAAATCGTGCAATGTGAGTAGGTAGTTGGTACCACACGCTTGTATTGATTGTTTTATCGTTTAGCCGTAATATGTTTAATTTAATGATTTTGGAAACGAGCTTTTTTCGCCTCGTGCAGGTCTTTTACCTAGTTAGTCACATATTTTCTTTCATTTCTATCTCTCTTCTTAATTATTCTACGCCCCGAAGAACTAATGGAGGACGAAGAAATATTTATTTTCCTTATGAAGACAAACATTGCGAGAACATTAAAATAATTATGTAATTCCTCAAGGTCTGTTGAAACCGCATGAACTCTATACATAGCAAGTTCCTATTGTGTCGAATAGGCACAGAAGTATATATTTAATTAAATTTTGGTCATCGTGGTCGCAATTTGGCACGCACTTCAACCACACTGCGTTTGTATTCACACCCTATTTGATATATGAAGTTATCTACTACAATATGCTCAAGGCGATACTGGTGATACATGTTTAGAATTTATTATTTAGATATTGTGAGTACATCTCGGGTTTTCTTTGTGTTGTATATAAAATTAGGAAAATAGTTAAGGACATTTACTCCTCACGGTATATCATACTATCTAAGTTCTTATTCTTGAAAATGAATGAACCGATTTGAACTAAATTATGAAAATTTAGCTTAGAGGGGAAAGAGTGATTTTTCACTATTTATGATACTTAAAACTGTTTTTAGAAAAAGTTCATTACTTGGGTACTTTTTAGACCTTTTCAGAAGTTAAATTAAAATCAGTCTTTTTTAAAATATAAGTAAGAACTTACGAGTTTGTATGAAATACCATGAGAAGTGAAAACGCCCTTAAATGTTAAGATACACTTACCGACGATTAAGAATTTGGATGTTTAGTACTATTTGGTCAAAATCCATCGGTGTCTAGCACCTGTTAAGCAATTAAATAGCTGAATTCTTGCAGGCTTATTTATAAAAAAATAACCACTTGTTAGTTTAAATACAAATCAGCAGGTTCTATTTTTTCTTAGAGTGCGCTACATAATATTTTTTTTAAACTCATCATAAGTAAGTACCTAGTTATGGTCAGATTTTTATGAATAAGCCTGTTTTTAGATGTTTTTTTTTAATTTAAAATCTGCTTCACATATGCTAGACAGTTCACATTTCTTTTTCAAAACACTCTTTATGGTTATCTATACTATACTTAATAATATTTTATAAAGAGGTAAAATGCCTGAACCATACTAAGTCCAATTTCAGCAGTATCTCTTTTTACTAGATCTTGTTGAGGCTTGTCTTTTCTTTCATCGTATTTGTCGTGACAATGCCAATTCCAGACAAAGTTCCTTGGGCACGCCACTATTGTGGTGATAAGTCACTTTGAGGAATGAGTAGAGAGGCGCCACGGCGTCCTCACCTTCCGCCTGACGCAGGTTCTCACCGGACATGGCTGTTTCGGGAGCTCCCTGTTTATCTTCTCCCTGTGTCGGATTTTGCGGGAGGACACACCCGGATGTCATAACTGTGAGGATTGGCCGGAGGACAAGGTGGATCATATGGTGGAAGTCTGCCCTGCTTGGTCGGAGCAAAGCCTCGTCGAGGCGATCGGCGGCTGCGGCCTCTCGCTTCCGACCCTAGCTGACGCTTCAATCCATGGTCCGGAGAGCGTTGGGTTGCTCGCCGTACGATCAGAACTAGGCTCGGGTCGACGGCGCGTTGTTCCACGCACGCCTCGAAGAGATGTTAGCATAGTAGACGGGGCCCGCTAGAGCCAGAGCCTGCCAGGGTTGCGGAATTGTTCGAAAGAGTCACCGCGGCATTTGGAGGAACTCGGATGGGTTTTAGTCAGTAACAGTCCGACACTCCCTCCCTTCCGAGCGGAATGAGTTATTTGATGATTTCCCATCGTTAACAATAAGACAAAGTTTCTACCTACAATACCTTTAACGTTTATTACTATCGTCTGTTACTCTTATAACAAACATAGTACCTACTTACTTACCAATGCTTACAGTCGTCTCAACTCATCTATTCAACTTTCTATACTAACGAGTTCTTCACACACAGATCCCAGAGCAATGTTTCCAAAGTTTTAATATTTATAGGGCAAAAATAGGTTTTTTGTTCAGGACAACCTTTTTTATTATGTAAGAACGAGTTGCTTGACTGTTTTAGGGTTCTCTAGGGGAAGTTAGGCAGAAATATTCTGTCACAAATCTAACCCGAAGTTTTCTTATCTTTGGGATCCGTAGTTGAGCTAGAAAATGCTCATAAATAGTTTTGTTGGTTTTGTTCTGTTTTTACCTACGCGATATTTGAATTTTGTTGGGGGGGGGGGGGGGGGGTGTAACTAGGCGTGACTTACTGGTTTAATCAATATTTTTTTTTTATTCCAAAGGAGAGCTTAGTAAACAGTCTACTTAAAAATAATTTGCAGAAGAAATTAAAATCCGAAGCTTTATTTTTATTCTGGCTTTTAATAGACTGCCCTTATCTAGTCTAGACGAGACATTTAATTCTCATTTAAATAGGTAAGTCTGGTGTTAAGTAATTTAATTTTAATACTAGCTTTTCCCCGCGATTTCGTACGCGCATATCCCGTTTTTTTCCGTTGCCGTAGGAATTTCGGAAAATTCTCTGTTTTTGCTCCCCTACACTCCCCAAGGAACCTACATGCCAAATTTCAACTTTCTACGACCAGTAGTTTCGGGTGTCCGTTGTCTGTCAGTCACTCAGTCAGTCACAGAAATGGGAGAATTTTATATTACTCACCTTACTTGTCTTGTTTTATTGATGTTGTAGTTTTAATTTTTACTTATTATTTTAATTCCTGTAATGTGCGTATTTAGATATTTTGAGTACAATACACATTTCTTTTTTTTTTAAGCATACTAAGATAGGTCTGTGGGGGACACCACTGCCCAGCAGTGGGACCGGTCTCGCGCACGAAGGGTTCCGTACCATTATCTATAAAAACTGCAAAAATCATGTTTGTTCTATGGGAGCCCCTTAAAATATTTATTTTATTCTGTTTCTGAGTATTTGTTGTTATAGCGGCAACATAATTATCTACATCATCTGTGAAAATTTCAACTGTCTAACTATCACGGTTCATGAGATACAGCCTGGTGACAGACGGTCTGACGGACGGACAGCGGAGTCTTAGTAATCCCGTTTTACCCTTTGGGTACGGGACCCTAAAAAAAGATAGGTCTAAGAACCTCTATCCCGAATTTCTTACTCTGAGATTACGTCTTAATTAGAGAATCACTGATTGGTGTCTGGTAAAAAAATAAATTATGTGCTCAAGTACCTAGCTAGCTTTTAGAAAATAAGTACCCAATTTGCCACAAATTAAGATTGATGTTCGGCTATTGATTATTTCACCCCACTATGTTGTCCCCAATGTTACCTAAATTAAGTTAACTACGGTACTCCAGAAGTAGCTTTTGTGCACACAATGTTTTTTTTTCTGACCCTGGTAACGTAATTTTTGTAGGAATATTTCTTTTAGATCCAAACAGAATTATTCACAAGAATTACATAATATATTTTCTGTACGCAGGTAACTAAGCATAACTAGGTACCTACGTGACTACTCACTTAACAAACCTTCAAAAAAAATATTAAATCATTTCACGTTAAGTAAAGAAATAGATACTTCATTTTTTTTTCTATAATGAAATTATTTAGTGTACAAATTGAAGCCTAAAATGATTTTTTCGTGTGCCACAGTGCGGCCTAGACCAATTCTTTCAATAAATTATTCAGTTCGCGTACAATGGGTTGGTAGATAAGCATAACACCGGGGCTCTACATAGAGAAATAAAGATTTATTTCCCAAATATCGACAGCTATAGTGCCTACAAATACATTTAAACACAGAATTAAAGTAAATAACTCAGTAACTGTACTCTTTTCATGCATTGTCGGTGCGTGTTATTTACCTACTAAAAGAACAAAACTTAGCACGGTTCGCTGAACCGGACACTTGTACAATCCTATCGATTATGGCACTAGTGCTAATTAGGCCAGCTCGAAACCAAACCCGTCCCATCTATTTTGGCGACTAAAATTATTAACACTCATTTAACAGCTGTCGAGTAATTTTCCCCATTTATGGGTAAATTCCCCGAGTGTGGCAAGGTAGCGGTCGTCTCGGGCTCCAATCGCGGCGAGCGCCCGAGAGCAAAGTAGCAAACCAACCAGTCAGCATCACGTGCGCGGACGTGACGGCTGTGTTTTGTGCCGAGCCGACGGATTATTCACGCGCCATTTGACAGTTATGCCGTGTCCTGTAATGACTGTAGTGCATCACAGTGTAACGTAGTGATCGTTGCTGCCAATAAACACGTGAGGAATTTGTCATAAAAACGCATTTAGGAAAGCGTAAAGTGATAACAGGGAGGCGGGATGCGAGAGGTGAACGCTCGTCACAGCGGCGCCGACTCTCACCGGCTACTATTGTCTAAGTGCCACGGAATCTTGGTCCTTCCCATCGGATTCCATCGATGAAGCATCCGCCTTTCGACGTGGGCTGCACGCGAAATACTTGCGTCGGCGATTAGTCACAAAAACCGAATGTTTACATAGCGATCCAATGGAAACAGATAAGATAAAACTTGTCTTTTGATAGTAGCTTGTCTTTAGTGCTCTGAATGTTTATGTGTCCGAATAACTATGGAAATAACGAGCTAGATTGGCATGCGTTTGCTTGATAAATTATTGTCGATGCTAACTGTAAATAACTCGGCCAGGTAAACGCGCAAGCTGAAGGTATGAGTGGCCTAGTTTAAAAAATGCAAATATTAAAACGAGGTAATTTCTGACGACAAACGTATATACTTGCTTAGTATAGTACCTATTCTGTTTTTAAACAACATGTGGATAATTTTTATTTAGGTTTATCTAGTTGCCAGCTTATTAGTACAAACTTTATTATCTTTATCATCACAATTATTTTCACCAATCTGGTACCTAGTTTTAAAATTGTGTTTTTATCATATTTTTACTTTGTCATGAGGCATTTGTAATATTTATAAATTATATTTCACTGTATATTTGTGCAGACCTCGCAGTTATTAACAAAATAGAATGATCTACGTAGTAACAAAGATGGTAAACATAATGGATCAGATACTATTGATAGACAAGGTGCATACAGATAAAAAGATAAACACAACACAAATAACTAACAAGGAATAACTGACATCATCTCACAACAAGCATACAATAACAATCGTTTGAATGTAATATCTATTGTACTGCAAGGAAGTTGAACCTTCCAATGTAACAAATAAGCGTTTCTTAACAACAAGTGAATGAATGAATGAATTCTGGTTTGTGCGCTACTAACTGCAATACAGTAGGTACGCACAGAAAAGCCTTGAAACTATGCAGGACTATGCAAAATGCGTGACATTTTTCAAATTAGTCAAAGTTGATAAATATTTGGAGATAAGGTAACTAGGGGATATTTTTCCTTTTCTCGATCAAAATCGTAAGTTAAAATAAGGAAACAGTTCTGTTTTCATTACAAAATAAAATACCAAACAGGAAAATATTTAAAAGGAAATTCATTAAGCAACTTTTTTAATGCTTAGGTACAGTAGTATACGGTGTTTGTAAAAAATCTACCTTGAACTCTTTCCGCGATGTTAAAAAATAAATAAACAAAAGATCAATCCTCATTGTATGGGACGCGACACGCAGCTACGATTGGGCCCAACAAAAGCCTTGCTACAAAACCACTATTCAATTCCAGGCACGGCTGACAAAAGAAAAAACAAACATGAATCAAGTTATGTACTAAATTATTTACTTTTAAAAAAAGAATAGGAAACGCGCCCATATTTGCGGAAATGATCCATGTCTTGTTTATCCAGAAAAGGCAAACGTCAGACATAACAATGCTCTCGCCAAAGTAGGTTGAAGTAGAGCCGATGAAACGCATTGTGATTAATGGTTGTCCGGTGATACGGTAATAAAGAACGGCATAACAGAGAACTCTGTCGGGGCCTATACTTTTGTCCTTCATGTATACTTGACCCACTTATTGGTGGAAGTATTGCCAAAGGCCGTACGCTCGTCCAAGTTTTAATTTGTCGGAAACCGATTTCCGATTGATTGCTAATTTTCTTGCACAGGCATGTTAGGAAATTCTAGTCCCTAGGTGAGCCCATCAAGTAAACACCCTTCTACCCATTGTGATTGGCAAACGAAGTCCTGGCACGTTTTATGTCGGACTTTAATGGATATGTATTTTGGGTTCAATCAAGTTTTTTTTATCGCTTTAATGACCTCCAGCTGGAACTTCCTTAATGTAGCCCACATCGAAAATATCTGATTAGAATTTGTGATTGAAGCTTAATTTGAGAGACCTAATCCATAACTAGCTTCAGTAGCAACTTCTTATGACCAAGATACCCAAGCAAATAACTAAAACATTAATTTCCAATAGATAGTCATGTGCAGAGTTGCATGATCAAAGATAGCAACAATCTCTACGTTACAATTACAAATAGGTAATATTTAATTGGAGACTTGGTTGAAACAAGAAACTCTTTGGAAAGTGTGTGTGAAATGCTGACAAGTACTAGCCGGTGAGTGTGTGAGAGTGCGTGCGATGGCGCGGGGTGCCGTGTTATCGTCGACCATCTTGGTGTCAATTTTATCATTATTGGAGACAACGTTCGCGCACTACACGCCTACATGGGCCGTCCACATACCGGGAGGGAAGGAGGCTGCCGATGCTGTGGCCAACGACCACGGGTTCGTCAACTTAGGAGAGGTAAGATATTCTTATAATATTGCATGTTGCTACTGCTGTACCTTTGTTTCATTTTATTTTGCGATAGATCGATAAGAACTCTCCAAATATTGTACTTTCGTTCTTATCAAATCCTTCATTTAACAGCAACATTTCGATATTGTCAAGGCCCGCTTTGACAAGAATACGAAGAACATAAATTCCAGAACATTTTAGCATGGCATTTGGTAATTCTAAGTAATCAAGGAAATCCGGACTTGGGTGGTCTTACCTAGAAATAGAAACAATTACGCTAGTTTCTATGCCTACATTCGTATTTAGTTTTGACTTGAAAGGTGCAGTTAGTCCAGTTGGTCTAATTTTGACACCCATTAACTTGGCACCAGATTTCATATTTCAGGTTACACCACGCAGATATCAGATTGCATTAGTTGAGACTTGAGAGTGTTGAGACGCACCTAAACGCATTGTAGACTGGATTATTATTAGTTATCAATCTAATTAAGATCAGCTAATAATCCCGACTTTTCCTGAAGAATGCGAGAATTTGGGTAAGCTTGTAATCTTACCAAATGCGGCTAAATTCCATACAATTACGGGCAGTACACTCGGCACAATTATAATGGTATAAATGGTAAAACGTAAAGTGTGGGTTTACATGTCAATGAAACAGAACCGGATTTGAGCCCCACTATTCCGTACTCCGTAGTTAAAACGGTCATTGCCAGGTTACAAGTTTACTGATCTAACCTTGAGAGGTTGGTTTAAAATTCTGCTATTGTTTTTAGAACAATCAAAACTGCGTAAATGGGTAGTCAACAAGATAATGACCAATTTTTGACATTGGCCGAGTACCTAATTAATGAATTGCAAATAAACTTACTAAACTTCTTCAATAAGGTATTGTTTTGTATGGTCGCCATGACGTATTTGTATAGTGCGAAAAATAACAATAGCCAATATATCCATTCAGAGCCGGCATTGACCCTTTCCATTAATCTTCTATCGTATCGCGAAAAACTCTATCCAATAATTGATTTCTGGGAGTTGGATAGGATTTTGTTTGAAACAGTTGAAACTATTAGCAAGGTGATTGTTACAAATTGCTGGAAGTGAGTTGCGGATCATGTAACAAGTGAACCGCATCGTTAACACTGCAATGAGATTAAATAAGTGTGTTATTTCGAGGAAAATGCTGCAAACTCATGCGTTGTAACAACAGATTTCAGGAAATGTTCCATTTAGCATCGCCGCCCACTTCGCTACAATTCACGAGCTTTCAACATCTTCATAAACACTTTGTTTAAACATGCAGATTAATTGTTAAATAACCACGTGCAAAACCTAAATATTTTGCATGCCTGGATGAGACGAGAATACATGTTGGAACTCAGCTCTAAACATTTCCCTTGGCGCCCAACAAATATATACATATATCTTTAACCAATTACTGACTAGTTAGTTTCAAAATCTCCTTTAGAATATCCAGGGATACCAGAATACTTATAAATCTTCTAGGACACTAATCATTGTCTGGAGCATAATCTCTTATGCATTAATTCAAAGGTGATACCTGCAAACCATACTAGCGATCGAGTGATCTCAATAATGTTATGCTCTTAAAATACCCGATGATTGAAAAAGACTCAAGTACATGCTTCAAAATATTGAATCTTTAAACTCCCAAAACATTCAACTCCACGTTTAGAAAGCACCCGCGTGCGAAGTGGGGAGACAAAAATAAACAGGAAATTTAAGTGAGCACAGTTATTTATTTAAAGCGACATCTTCATTTGGAATTTCTTCCACTTATGGATGTCTATTTATATGAAGGAGCTGTTCTCCAAAAAACATATCTTAATACATACCTAGAAGAAGCTAAACACATGTCTCAACTCTTAATTACAATATTAAGTAAATTGGTATGAGGAATTCGAGAAATTCAGAGGATCTTGTGGCTTAAAATTGCTTGTTGTGTTTTCTTAAGATTCGCCTGTATTATCTGGTATTTATTTAATACAATCTAAACAAAAGGCTGATAATACTGTCCTAGTATTATTGTTAGTGAAACACAACGTTTGTTCGATGCCAGAGGGAAGAATAGGAGCTTTGAGGCACACTGAGCTGAGGACAAAAGGGGGCTGTCACTCGAGCCATCGCTTCCATGTATCCGATAACAAAATGCTGTCGTTGGTGCCAGACCTGGGTGACGTCACACGTTCACAGATACAATACTGGCACATCTGACGTCATGGAATGTATTGATAATGCTCGCGAAAATGGGTCTTATGCTCAACGAAAAAGTTTGTCGAATTTTCTGTAATAAAGCACCATGTGAGTGCAGGATGTTGGTCTTTGTTATGGCCTGCCTTGCTTGGGCGATCAAGCGATGATCGTTAGCGAGTTCATGTGCCCTATACGTAAGATTTGGGACATAATGAAATGAGTTCGATTATTACAATATTCATGCTTTATTTGTACTTATGTTCTATTTTGTCCCTATTTTCGACCTTTGGAGTAATTTACTGATTATATTTTCGTTCATTTTGCATAGTAAATCGTGGTATAAATAAGTTAATGCTTTTCTTACAGCCTTCTGAGAAATACTTGTCGATAAAGATACTTTCTTATGTTTTAAGAAGAGGTGAACTTCGTCGTAAAGTTTTATAATATGTTATGATTTATTTATAGTTTTATCACTGTCACGCAAACAAGTTGCAGAAAAGTACAGACAGTGTGATAAATAGCTTTATTTTCTTAAGGTTACCTAGAATGTGTAACATTAAAGTTGTTTACGCTGTTTTATAGATATACTTTTGGTACTCCAAATATTATTAGAATAAAATTATTCACAGCTGCACAAGTGAAACTTAGCTTCAATTAGGCACGCTTTACTATATTTTTATTATCTTTCCAATTTAGGTTTTCAGCTATGTCACCACCTATCGTTTTGCCATTTTACATTTTAATAACTCAATTTCAATTCATGACGTCAACACTCAGTTAAATTAAAAAAAGATTATTCTAGAATCGAAATGTCTGATGGCGTTGTATTGTTCAGTGGGCAGACGAGATGCGACAGACAGACTCTGTGTACATACGTTTGTATGTTTACCATCATGTGCTACTATTTGCATCTTACAGCCGCTGCTGTAAAATACTCCAAATATCTCTGTGTACTTAGGCACCTACATATTTTCTTGTCAACCTGAGTAAATAAACTTCCTTGGACAGAAGCTTTTACTGGCCAGTATTTCATGTGGTTAAATGTTCCTTTGTCTGTTGTTTTGGTAATGGCATCTAATTAATAAAACGCATCTGCAAGTTAACGCCTTTGAAAATTCTCACTAAATAGCGATTATTTCTTCCTTTAATTAAGTTAAGTGTTTCATTAGCAATTAAGGAATATCTCGGTAATGGTAAATTCTTTGAGTTCAATGTAAGGCGGCATTTGGGAGATATTCCTAATGGGCTGACTGAAAACTATTCGTGAAGATGTGCCGAAATTTATGCGAGTATGTGGTGAGAAAGATTCGAGTTTAGCCCAAGTTTGGAGACGTTGGTATTCGTCGGTAAGACGTCTAGTGTCGCATGTGGACTGTTTACATTAATCGCGAATTCGTAATACGTCGCTGTTATTTGTAGAACTGCAGACTAGCTGAGATGCCTCTTTGTGATCACGACAGAAGTGTCTGTGACAGCGGGAACTTTGATTGTACCCTCTTCGGTCACATAATACATATTATTATTCTCAAGAAACTGTTTTTTCTGAAATATGAAAACGCTTCTCTGAATATGAAATTCTCACACACAACCAAATTCTCTGTAACTAGGTACTTATTTTGTTCGAAAAATTCTCAAAGTATAACCGCTTGTTTACTTGAAACATGAATACGTAAGTTTCAATAGGAAGTAGCGTGCTTAATTATATCAGAATAAATGTAAACACGTTTTACATTAGTATCGCCATTCAGCCGTGGTACCCTATTAAAGAATGGGGTTTACCGCTGTTAAGAAATGCCACGTGCTTACCCACTATAACGGAAGGGAACTCGAAAGAACCACACCTTTTTCAAGGACTGGACAAAATGAGTATGTACGCCAACGTTAGTTGTGTTCTTAAACATATAATTGATAAATGTTGAATCTGCTTCCTTGTCTTTGCCTTTTTTTTTTTTTAAGGATGGGAAATCATCAAATGACTTCTTCCGCTCTGGGTGGAGCGGAAGGGCGTGTCAGACTCTTACTGACTAAAACCCATCCGTGTTTCTTCCAAAGCCCTTTGCGTTCCAGGGCCGCGGTGACTCTTTCGAACAAATTCCGCAACCCTGGTAGGCTCTGGCCCTAGCGGGCCCCTTCTTTTATGCTGACATCTCTTTGAGGCGCGCGTGAAACACAACGCGCCATCGACCCGGGCCTGGTGGTGATCGGACAGCGAGCCCCCCAATGCTCGCCGTCCGCAGGCCCGCGCCTGCGGTGGCCGGGGATCGCCCTGCGACTCCCGACGCCCGGGGCGTCTTCTCCTGTTGCGGCGGTTGGGGCGAAGGCCTTGCCTTTCCCTCGCGCGGCCCGCCTCCTCCTTCGCTAGCATTACTGCTTCGCAGAAGGAGGTGACCGCTTCCCAAGCCTCCTCGCTCCGGACCAAGGATTCAACCAGGGCCGGACGCGAGAGGTTGCCGCCGCCGATCGCCTCGACAAGGACACGGCGGTGCTCAGCCCAAGCAGGGCAGATCTCCACCGTATGCTCCACCGTGTCCTCCGGGCGATTTCTTGTCTTTGCCTACTAAATATGTCTCATTGGGCAGGTTTTCAAATGTTAATATATTATATTTACATTATATGTACCTACATGTAGGTAGGTATTTGGTAACTTAGTAATTTTTTTTTAGCACTTGTATGTATGTATTTTGATTCAAATATGTATATATTTTTTCATTTGGTTTTTATTAAGATAATGGGTATTTAAAATTTTGTATTTTAAATTAATTAGTAAAGTTATTTAGGTTAGTTACCTAAGGTATTTATTGTAAGTAGGTATAAGATTTTTGGTAGTTTACAGTAATGATAGAGGGGGCGGGCTGTAAATCAGCGCTGTGGCTATACTGCACACTGCTCAACATTTGCTGAGCCCGCTCCTTTTGCCATATTGAGAACCGTTATTTTATAAGAATTGTCTGTTTGGATCATAATATTATGACTGTAGTGTTGGCAACAAATGTTTTTTGCCTTTTTCTTTCTTCACAATACTATATTTCCGAAGAGGAAATTGTACCTAGCGTAATAATTCAAGAAAAAATCCAAGTTATTCTACAAGTCTTAAGAGGAAATTACCTCGAGCACTAAATGTTTTCTTTATGTTGGAGTTCATTATAGTTTGTTTCATCGTTGCCCGCTTCTGTTGGTACACAAGCCGGAACGTGCACTCATCACAACTGTCGGCTGGTTGCCAAAATGCGTTGGCGCCGGCAGACGACGACATGTTCGGCGTAAGCCGCGGAAATGGACCGCTGCCTTTATTGTGCGAGTCATTCACACCGACGACGCCTTACTTTAAATAGTTTTGGGTAATTAGGATGTGAATGTCAACGCGCTCGCGAATTTTATGTTTTGGAGGCCAATCTCAACCGAGACTAGCCATCGGCGCGGCACATATTTTAGTGCACAAGTGTGTGCGCAAACACAGGTGCCTCTTCCATCACCCTCATATTCAGACGGCAACCCGACACGACCGGAGAGAGATCTGGCGCAGGACCAAGGGCTTAACGTGCTTTCCTGGGCACGGAAGTGTCGCACCACCAACATCCAAACTCCGGCCTGTCACTGGGAAATTACTATTGGAAAAACCCAATAACACTTATGGCTTGGCCCGACCTGAGAATTGAACCCAGGACTCCACGCTCGGCAGTCGGGCTTGCGACCGCGAGACCAACGGAGCAGTTATGTTTAGAGTACCTAGCTGTGTTAAAGAAACACACATTGTTTTTTAGCGTGTGCTAGATTTCAGTCGGTTTTGTGAACCGTCTGTGACTTGGTAGGCTAGAAACAATAGCGCAGAAATCATAGCAGATTCGCTGTTCTGTTATTGTCTTTTTATCGTCACACTAATTAAACAACTACCTAAGTATAAATGTTAATGTTATAGAGGTAGACGTACCTACTAAAATGTAATTTACAAATCGTGCCGATTGCGTGAGTAGTCACCAAAACACGTACGCGCACCCGACAAATATTAATGAGTCTCCTACAAGTAAAGTTTGAACTGCACACGATACGATTGAGCCGGTTGATAAATCGCCAAACTAACAAGGAATACTTCAAGAAGATTGTAAAATTCAAAAAGCAATTGTGAAAGATTCTCAAACAATGAGCGCCGGGTACGGAATGAGATTTGGTTTTCTTTCGAATCCATTCTGCAGTCGAATGCGGGGTGAGGACGGGCGGGTGTCACGACTGCCTTTTGTAAGGGGCAATCGTCGTTGCCTTAAACGTTCTCCCTAGTTGGAGGGTAGAGGGGGACTGGAGGCACGAGAGGCGGAGGGGCATCTGCTTTTGTGTGTTTGCGGCTTTATCTCCAAGCAGCCACAAACACAGTCTACAATACCCGGCCCCAGCCTCCGCTAAACCGATTGCATTAACTCTACTAAGAAATAACCGCTCCGCAACGACGAATCACAAAAGATATTGCGACAAACCAAAAAGTTTCTTTTGCTTTCCATCAGAATCACTGAGGCTAATTCAATTTAAAACGAATCATTCATCGTTAGGACCAAAGTTAAGCAGAAAACAAGTTCGTTGGATTTTGAAAACTGGAAATTGCTTTGTTTTTAACAAAAGCAACATTTAATTCAATTATGGAATCATACCCGCTTCATGGAATTTGTTGCAGTATCAATCAAGAAATTAATACCAATAAAGTTTTAATGATTATCGGCGGACAAAGAAAGAATATTGCTTGAAGCCACTTTGAAGAGGAAACTGTAGGAAATACAGATTAAATAGTACTTCAATGATCTATTTCCGACTAACATTGATATGGGTTCGCTTCGCACATTCAATCAGTTGGTCTAGGTCTTCAATTTACATAGACTAAGGTGTTAAAATTTAATTTGTACAAAACTGGGTCGCGCCATCAGCAGTTGGATCATCCTTTTACAATTGAATAATTATATTTTACAATAGAGACTGGACGAATATTATCTAGGAATTGGAGTTAATTAATGTAAATAGTTATACATACATACTAGACGTATATAGTAAGGACGGTTTAATGGAGATTTAGAGTTAAGCACCGGTCTACATTGTAGTCGTGTGTCTGATAGTAACGTTTTTTCTGTTTTCAAAATGGCTGAATTGCCCAGCGGTACGTATAAACTGTGGCTCTTGTACAATCACAAACACACAACTCTACTAATGAACGTATCCACTGATTGCTTCATTAGATGTCTCGCCTCTTTACTTGTTTCAGTTTTATCTCTCCTAAGTGCTTACGAAACAAACAAACTTATCGTTAGATAGATGAAATCGGTGCGAAGTTTTACTGTTGCGATTTATTACGTACTATGGTGTTTGTTAAAGTTTTATTAGGCCAGAAAGGTCCTTTAAATCTGATATACTATCTATAGGAGCTCGTGGCTAAATAATAACAGCCGCACGGGTCGATCTTCAAGGTTAAGCAATGCATGATGAGGTTGGTCTGTAGATGGGTGACCATCTTAACATACCGAGACTCTTCCGTGCCTCGGAAGGCACATTAAGCCGTTGGTCCCGGCTGTCATTTGTAGATCTTTGGCAGTCGTTACGTATAGTCAGAAGCCAAAACATTTTAAACCAGTCTTACCGAGGAATACCGTGCTACACAGTTAATGGGTTTTGGAGATCTGGTAGGCAGCCGCTCCACGTAAAATACTGAAATTCAGCTGAATCCGGTTTGACTCGAAGTCGATCCCAATATCTATAATTTGGAAAAGGCTAGGCAGATGATGATCCTTATATACTATCCATGGGCGTGCTTACCCTGTAGACAAACAGGCAAAGCCTACCCTACCACAACAACGGATAAATAAAACAAATGCATTTATTAAAACTATGTAATAAAATAAAACAAAAATATTAAATAACTCTTAACTCCTAGTAAAATGCTTATAGCAACCTGTAAGCGGCCCGTGTGACGTAACTCACACTATAAATGTACTACGAGACGCTGGCTAAGGCAATACTTCGCATTGCCTACATGTCATTCATAAATGTATGCATGTGTGCTGTTCATGTGTATGAACAGCACACATGTATAAATATGGGCGTTTCTTAGGCCCGAAGGAGCCGGCCAACGCGTGTCGTGATTGGCTACGCCACAAGGTTTCAAGGCCACGCACAAAACGTCAATTTTCTAACCAATACAGACAGTTATAAAAGGGTAGTATTGTCAAATTTATACATTTCAGAAGAAATTTTAATTTTTAAAGAATAGCAACAGCCCTCTAAAAATAATTAAAAACTACAGGAATTAATTTTTATCCTCAATTACAAAAATGAGTATTTAGTATCGGCAACCCCGTGTTTTACTGTCAGTATAGATATTAGTATAACCCGGCAAATTTGCTTAAATGTCATTCTTAAAGATGACGATAGGACAATGATGGCAATTTAATTTGGAAGTGTTTTATCCAGACATTTTAAATGATATTTTTTTTAGAGAAGCCATATTGTTTTATGTGACAAGCAATAATCACGCGAATCTTTAGTGATTGTTTTGAACTTTTTAATTACTTTTGATTTTATTATATCATAGTGAGTTATAAGTAATTCGTTTTGAAACACAAAGTATTATAAATATTAGAGTTTATTTGTTTGTTTACTTAAAAATGGTCCTAGATTGTGAAGTTTGTGCTGACTGTGTGTTTAATTGAGATAAAAAGCAGTAAGTTTTCACAGCTATCGTATAATGATAAGATTCCACTTGTGTCTAAAGGTAGATGTGTGACCGAGTTACGAGAATTTATCAAAAAATACGATAATTCATCTCGTACTCGTCATTTCAATCCTCAGAGTTATGAAACATATAACTGGCTTTGTGGTTGTGTACACACAAATAAAGTATTTTGTTTTTCGTGCATTTTGTTCAATACTTAGGATTTATATATTTGCATAATTTTCATTCCTCAGTATAAAAAGCATAACCGATCAGAAAAACATCTAGAGACTTGCTTAAAGTTAAATACATTTATTTGGTAAATCACGTATTGAAACTAGTATTAAATGAGTAAGTATAACTTAAAGTTTAACACAGATTGCAAACCTTTGGTTTTCTTATAAAATATATGTAGGTACATACATGCAATGTGAGTCACATGAAATAGGGAAATATTGCAAGTGACGTGTTTTATAACTAAAACTCACTTGGAAAGATATTTGAGGTGACCTTTCTTCTATTTGCATCGTCAGAATTTCATGATTTGAATTTTTCTTGAAATTTTAAGTAATCTGGTGAGTTTTTGAAGTCATAAGTTTTGAAGTGGACGAAAATTCGCATCGTCAGTATCGTGATTTCAACCCTGAATAATGAGGCGAGTTTTTTTTTTGGCATTATGTATGGGCTGGCCTACCCTTAATGTGCAACTACTGCACGCTACTGATACTATCTTGTTATCTTTAACCTTGAATTCGTAATAAAAACAGTCCTATGATGCAAACCTGTGGTCTTCTTACATACTACAATGTCTAAGATGCTATCTACAAAGATATCAGAAAAAAAAACCTCGAAAACTAACCAACCAGCTTTTGTTTCTCTATTTACCTACTTCGACGAATTCCGTCTCCTGTTCAGTAAAAGTACCTACAGGGGTACGAGATTCATCTTCATAAGGACTAGCATTATATTTTATTTAAACGTACAGAAAATACGAAAATAAATAATGAGGTCTTCTTGCGGTAGAATATTTGGAAAACATTTTCCAAATAAAGGTACCGAACCTAATATTAGGTTACGTAACAAAGCAGGTAGGCAAGCCTAAGGTAAGCCTACAAATCTTTTGACAAAAACAATTCTTTATTATGTAGTCTTTTATCAAAAAAGAGTAAGCGACAGATTTTGTATTCGGTAAGGTCTGGTCTCAAATTTATCTTGGCTCCGTTGACCCGGTAAATTGTCGTCTTAACTTGAGGGAACCATTTATTTCCGTTTAGTCTCCGATACTAGGCTTGTCTTATATTATGCAAACGAGTTTTCATTCGGTCCCTGGATTTGTGACGAAAATGGAAACCTTCCAGCAAATCTTACAAAGAAGTCAAATCAAAGGGGTTCAATAAAGCTCTTTCATATTCCTCTCTGAGTATTTTCGGCTTAAGTCAAACTTTTACCGCATAAAGTGATTTACTGTCTGTATTGTTCAATAGATTTCATACAAACGATATTAGCAGGATCGTGTTCCTTATCAGATTTTACTAGTATCGATAAACCCTGGTCATAGGTTAGTTCCATTGCTAATGCATCGGAATCTGTTCGCGTTGTGTGTATAGTATATCTACGTAGATGATAATCCACGTATTTAAGCTGTTTGATTCGTGGCCTGTCCAACACGAATAACATCATGTTGTAAAAAGAACTGGTTTGGGATACCCAAACATTTTGAAGGTCAGTCGGTAGTTACATTTAAATACGTGGTATGTTATGTACATATAGTAATTTTGCATATCTATTGTAACCAAACAGCCAAACACTGTACGCGACACACAAAGAATTTAAAAATTTATCTAAGTCAATAGTTTATCCACCAAGAGTTCTCGATTGCGATCGCACTATGTAATAAACTGATTTTGAATCTTATGTTGATTCCACATCAAAAATGTTGTGCTACCCTTGGGAAAGGATAGAATCACCATCATATTTCATCAAAGCGAAAACAAAACAATAATCGAAAAGAACGTAAGTAATAATAAAAAGGCCAATCGTGTTGTCAGTATGTTAGGGGAGCGATTACGAGTCGATAATAAGGTGGTTCGACATTGGGTCGGGATGAAAAAAACTTGTACCTGCCGTTGTCCTAATGAAGGTCGAGGTTGGGAACAGACAAATTATTACCTTCAGCGGATGTTGAGTCATACATTACAAAGGTAATCAGTAAATGGCGGGCCATTTGAGAACTATTCCTTTTTTTGTGTCTCCTACAAAATGGTCCTGGTCGAGTGAGCTATCAAGTTTTGCAATTTCGTCTTCTTTTTTGGGTTTCATGGCTTCTTGTTTTGAAGAAGAATTAAGTCAAATTATGATTTGAAATTCTTCTCCTCTCCAATTGTAACAAATATCATTTAAATGCTTAGGCTTAATTCTACAAGAGTAACTACGTGATCTAGAATTTTCAGACAATCTTGTTTGTATGTATTTATTAATTAATCAATAACCCTTTCTTGCTCTTCCAAACATTAAAACTGTTGCTCTTCATCGTCGTGTATGAGATACGGTTGGTAATTAATTATTATCTAAAGACCTTTTTTTGTTTCGAAAAAGGATTAGTGGTCGGTACGTGGTCCGGTCCCATGCGCTCGCGGTAGGTCGTACGCCGACATAATAATAAGTCCATTTGAAACAATCTGCCTCCATCTCTTTTATTTGCTTTAGTCCGTTGTGGCCGTCTCGTTCTTTTTCTTCCTTTTGGTCGCCTCCTGCCTTTTATTTCATACGATTTTTATCAGTAGGTGCACTACGTCCAGCTGGTTTAATTTTGCTTGATGCGGCTATCTCGCCTTTTTAGGTTTTATTTGTTTACTTATGTCATACCTGTGTCAAAGGTTTGTTATTTTACAGAAATTAATTTGAGACTAATTTTGTTGTTTTGGTGTGTTGAACTCTATATCAATTAACTTGATTTAGTACAGTGATGTGCGTCTATTTATATCTTAATTATTACATAAGACATTATCCAACTCTTTTGCAATTTATTAGTAAACAAAAACATAATTAAATTCTAGTCTAGGAATTTATAGAATAATTTTAATTGAATCGAAATTGAATTCCTAGTTATGTACTAACGCTAGATATTAAATCATTCAGCCAAGCTCACACCTCATTATAAACAAGTACGGAGCATTAATTAAAACACGTAGTTTGCATATTTTCTGATAGGAAATTAATTAAACTTTTGATGAAAGTTAAAAGTGGGTTCCATCACAAAGGACGGATTGTGCTTCCGTGGCTCTGGGGATTATATTCTTGATTATGGCAGCTACCATTGAGTGTACATAATTATTAAGGTGTAGGGAGTTAAGCCAATGAGGACTTCCTAGATATTACAGGAGTGCCGCTTGCGTAGTGAAAAGTTTATATGATAGAAAGTACATGGTCTGTTATGCACGTAACTACCTATCTTATTAACGAAATCATTTCCAGGCTTCATATCTATGTGTAATAAGTGGGCTGCAGCTGAGTGGGCTGCAGCTGAAAATCAGCGTTAGGTGGTAATAACTACTGTTGCCACCTAACATTATGCTGAGCTGAGGCCCTTTTGGCACAATATTGCTATATGTACTTAAGTTTTGATATTTTCTATTTGTAAGGTGATTTTTTTTATTATTGTGCCAATAATGTCATACCTGTGTCAAAGGTTTGTTATTTTACAGAAATTAATTTGAGACTAATTTTGTTGTTTTGGTGTGTTGAACTCTATATCAATTAACTTGATTTAGTACAGTGATGTGCGTCTATTTATATCTTAATTATTACATAAGACATTATCCAACTCTTTTGCAATTTATTAGTAAACAAAAACATAATTAAATTCTAGTCTAGGAATTTATAGAATAATTTTAATTGAATCGAAATTGAATTCCTAGTTATGTACTAACGCTAGATATTAAATCATTCAGCCAAGCTCACACCTCATTATAAACAAGTACGGAGCATTAATTAAAACACGTAGTTTGCATATTTTCTGATAGGAAATTAATTAAACTTTTGATGAAAGTTAAAAGTGGGTTCCATCACAAAGGACGGATTGTGCTTCCGTGGCTCTGGGGATTATATTCTTGATTATGGCAGCTACCATTGAGTGTACATAATTATTAAGGTGTAGGGAGTTAAGCCAATGAGGACTTCCTAGATATTACAGGAGTGCCGCTTGCGTAATGAAAAGTTTATATGATAGAAAGTACATGGTCTGTAATGCACGTAACTACCTATCTTATTAACGAAATCATTTCCAGGCTTCATATCTATGTGTAATAAGTGGGCTGCAGCTGAGTGGGCTGCAGCTGAAAATCAGCGTTAGGTGGTAATAACTACTGTTGCCACCTAACATTATGCTGAGCTGAGGCCCTTTTGGCACAATATTGCTATATGTACTTAAGTTTTGATATTTTCTATTTGTAAGGTGATTTTTTTTATTATTGTGCCAATAAATGCAATTTTCTTTCTTTCTTTCTTTCTTTCTATATATAAAATACTTTGTCCTGACTGATGGATCAACGCACATCCTAAATCGCTGGTCGTAGAGACGCGAATTTTGGAGGACGTATTCCATTATGATGTAGGCATCCGATAAGAAAGGATTTTTGAAAATTCATCCGCTAAATGTGTAAAATAGGCGGTGGATGTTTGTATGAAAATCTCATCTCATCTTATTCCTTGGGCCAATATGCTTGAAACTTGGTACTGGCCAAAGTGAATATGTTGTCATTATTGGTATTTTCCATGACTACCCCCATAAGACGATTTAGAGGGTGTTAAAGTTTGTATGGAACATAATGGAAGGTTTATATCCTTTCGATTAAAAAAAAAATAAAACTAGGACATAGGGTAGGTATGTTTTATCTCGGTAATATGTTCCCTTGGTATATTATTCGAATTATACGCAGGCGACGCTGCTGACAGAAGCTAGTATTATGATAAAAACGAAAGCGTAATTGGACATGCAGTGTCAGCAGTATCCAATTTTTTAAATAAGAATTTATAGCGTATTTTACCTTCATAAAACATATAATAACTCCAACGCCCGAATTATCTATAAGCTAAGGGCCTTATTACAAGATGATTTTGATAAATTACGTTCGTCCCGAGCGATGGAACAAACAAAATAATGAAGTATTAACCTTATTAAATTCAAATTGGATTTCCTTAATCTGAAATACAGTGTGACGTCAGCTAGTCAGATTACTGGGCAGGCAATGCTCTTCTCACTGTCAGAGTGAACAGTAGAGTAGCAAGAAAAGCCCGGGATTTAGATATGGATGCATTTTCAGCTCCGAATATCCTGCGAAACGTTTGTTCAGGCCTTAACTTTAAAACCAGAATTATTCACGAAGACACGACTTGTGAAATGTCACATTTATATCTGAAATTGTGTCTTTTGTTTCGAAAGTTTGCAGGGATTTGTTTCAGTTGATACGAAATGGTGAGCTTTTCGGTGATTATCAATTTCTAAGTGAATATTTCGCACCTTTAAAGTAAAACCGTTACTAAACGAAATTATGAAATTTTATAGGGGAGCCAATATTAGAAAATAGTCACTGTTTTTAGATAGATGGCATTGATACCTCAATTCATGAAAATTTTCGTTTGGTAACGGTTTTACTTTAAAGGTACGTTTACAAAATAGCTAAACTTTTCTTAATTTGTGAATACGATTTTAATTTCTCACTCTGTGTAATGTAGAGTACATAGTAGTCTTTCTAAGTATTCTTAATAATTTTAAAGGAGCTGGATTCCTACATATAAAGTCCAAAAAGTTTAAAGTTCCATTTATAGTTAATTCCATAGTATTCTTCAAACCTCATCATCGTCATTCTTCAGTCATTAAAATAAATAGTTGAAGTTTTAGCTTCTCAATTAGTAGATTTGTATTCCCAAAACAATCTTCATCTGGCTAGCCTTTTCCGAATGATATTGGGGTCGGATTCCAGTCAAACCGGATTCAGCTGAATACCAGTATTTTACGTGGAGCGGCTCCCTACCAGACCTCCACAACCCATTAACTAGGTAACACGGTACTTCTTGGCAAGACCGGTGCCAGATTTTCTGGCTTCTTACTATCCGTAAAGACAGCCAAAGATCTACAAAGGACAGCTAGGACAAACGGCTTAACGTGCTTTTCGAGGCACCGAGGAGTCTCGGTATGTTAAGATTGTCACCCATCCACAGACCAACCTCGGCAAGCGTTGCTTAACCTTGATGATCAACCCGTGCGGCTGTTATTATTTAGCCACGAGGTCCTATTCCCAAAACAATCGTTACTAATTAAAGCTACCACAGAACACAAACCTATTCCACCTTTGTTTTCCTTTCAATTATTTTCAATATATGTACATCTTTAATAACTACATTGCGGTCGTCTGCGTCTTGGAGTTTTAATAAAGCTTAGCTTCGGCACGTGCGTGTGACATACCCATTGTCTATGAACCTGTGGTACCGCTAATTAATTATCTGTGCTCTGCACTATGCTCGCGACTTGTCGTTCAGGGGTAGCGAACCTTTTTAAATCGGTGGTTCAGAATACCGCTAAAAGCGTAAAATATTGTATTAGACTTACCCCCGGTTTATGAAAAAAAAAGGGGAACATTTTTAGAACGAGCGCGGACTGGTAAGATGCGACAACTTGACAACTCGTTTCAATCGAAATGGTTATTTATTGATTTTTTTATTTGAGATGGGTTTGGTCTTGACTCTAGTCTAGGTTATAGATGACAGAGACAAAGTCGACGATGGAACGAGCTTACTCAGAAGAAGCCGGTTCACTCAAATTTTGAAGAGATTAGGGGTTGAATGCGTTCGAAAACACAGACGCACGCAGAGTTCCACTCCTTCTGTTGTACGGACGGTTCTACGGATTAGACTAATTTCTATGAAAAAACATCATCAACGTCATCATCAACATCAAACGTCATCGTATTGTCGGCACGACACTTTTTACACGATCGATGTGTCATTTTTACGCCCGAATACCGCAAAATCAATACCGTGCTCAGAATTTCCTGTCGCGTGCCTTAGGTTCATGATCCCTGTAGTGGAACAAGCGGGACTGTGGGTGAACCTTAGTAATTACTTCACGAGTCCGTTTGTCATCTAATGAATCAAACTGTTGGCGACATTTGTACTTAGGATCTTTTGTTTGAAATGACTCGAGGAATGTTGGTGTTTACGTGCACATGTATCTAATGTCTTGAATAATGTTTGTAATTAGAATTCGTGGAATTTGAGCTCGTTAGCTTAGTTGCCCATCCATGCCCATATTGTAACCTATCAAGGTTACAATATGGATATGACAGCTCACTTCGTGATCACGTGACATCTTGATTATATGGATTGACAGCTCACCTCGAGATCACTTCAACCAAGCCTTCACTTCGACATGTTTACAGAATCGACCGGCTGGATTCAATAGGGCAGACAAAACATAAGTAATTGAGTTATTCCTAGGTTAGCCCTGAGCCTGTATTTAATTTTGTGTCAGGTTTAATGCAAAGGCCCCCAATTTCATGTGACTGAAACAATAGGGTCTTTTACTGAAAAATATAATTAGTCCGTCAGATAGATTTCTAAAAAATATTGGAACATATTTTTTCTTTTTTTACGTTAACAAAAAATGAAAATGATACATTGCTTTGAAAACTCGCGTAACGTCACTACGATAGTACAATTTTTTCCAGTGACGTGACGTCACCAGCCCCCGCTCTTGAACTTTGATGCGCTTTATCTTTATCAATTTTATCGATTTGAAATGACAAAAAATACGTGTCCCATTTTTTTTACCTATCAGACGGACTAAATATAATTATTATATTTCTATCTAATAAAATACCCTATTCGCGAAATTTGTGTAGGAGGTACAGTATTAAGTAGAAGCACATTGAAGCCTAAGATATCAATTTCTGCCTACCTTTTCGGGGAATACAACATTTAAGTAACATTGTGTCCTTTCTATTATACGGGTATTTCGGGCTATTCGCACTTGTCTACCAACAATACTGATGAATGCGCCAACGCGTAAGTGGCACCGCCATACAAGTGACATTTGCAGAGAGTTTCTAGTTGCAAATTGATTGAACCAAATATGATTAGTTGTACCACATCACCTGAGGTAGAATTTATCGCTGTCTAAGCAATCAGTTACCAAGTTGCTCCTATATCAGATTAATCTGCCTTATGCACTTTCTGCCCCACTACTATGACGTATGAATGGTGAAAAAGGGATAGCGATATTCGTCCGGTACAGCTCTGTCTCTCTCTTACAACAGAATTTTGAGGAGCTCGTGGCTAAATAATAACAGCCACATGGTTAACAATGCTTGCCGAGGTCGTTCCGTAGATGGATAACCGTGTTGACATTCCAAGAATCCCCGAGCCTTGCCAAGGGGTATCGTTTTAACCAGTTACTGGTCTGTGAGTTCAGATAGGCAGCCGCTCCATGTAAAATACTGGTATTCAGTTGAATCCTTTAAGCCTGGAAGCGGACCCCAACATAGTTGGGAAAAATCTAAGCAAATCCACATTGGCAATATGTTATAGTGGGCGACAATATTTATTCCACAACTCTACAGAAATGTAAGAGAACGGTGTATGACTGGTTACAGATGCAGAACTATGATAAAGCAGAAAATCTCCTAAAGTTGTCATTTCTCTAATACACGACCTACACGTGAATTCTTCTCAGTGCAACAACTAACACACAACCTCACAAAATCACAATTCACCACACTAACACACATAAAAGGGCTGTTCCTCAAACTATCTTGTCCAATTTCTGACCTTCTGATGCAACTTTTGACATAAAAAACAAGCGTGAGAATCCTGGTAATAACACCAGTTAAATCTTTCCTTGGGTACCAGAATTCAACACACTTGGTACTGACACGATTGTTACTCTCTAATATGTCTTTGTTCTTGTTTCAAAATAGTTGTTCGTAAGTGACCAATAAGCTTATTATTATGATAGTAATATATTGCGCGGTTATTCAGATTCCTGATAAATAGCTCTATCAACGCATTGTCATATCCGGTTTCTGTGATAAATAGATTAATTCTAGCGAGCAGAGCAATTTATTGGATCGGTAACTGCAGCAAGTTGCTACTAACTGTAATTTCTATTGAATGCTCTCGGAACAGTGAACCAATAACTTCAGTTGATCAGATGCAAACAAATGAGAGTTGCATCTGATACTTCTAAGCTTAATTAGATTAATTGCTTCATAACTCACGCTGTTGACTGTTCATTGCACTCAGGTGTTGGATACCATTTGTGATTCTAAACAGGTAATTATAATTAAGGTAAAATGTTCTTTATTAGCTTGGCTATATTTTCTGTGTTCTATCGGGATAAAAAGTTTTATAGTAGAACTGAATAGAGTAAATAGTAGGAAGTATAGATAATAGTAGTTTACCCTTCCCAAAACGGCTTCAGATTCTACAAAATTAGAATGATTCCTAGTTTCATGGGATGGTATCTACGCATTAATTTTATTTTATTTTCCTTTACTGGCCAACCAACAATTGTTTACACTGTAAATATTTAAAGTAATTATCAACTATAATCTACGGTTAGTGTAACAATTTCTTACAGGTAAACATATTAGATGTGCTACAAGCACTGTACTATAAAATTAATGTCTAATTAGCTAAAAATACAACAACAACAAAAAAAAAAGTTTTAATTAACATTACGTGATGAAATATAAACCAAACATAAAAAATAAAAGTAAAATTCAATAGCACAAAACAAACAAATACGGTGTGTATTTGTTTGTTTTGTGCAAATTGAATTTAATTTTTTAAAGACCAAAAAAAAATTAAACATTACAATTAGTTGCTATAACATACATCTATTACAATTAAACCTAATCGATAACTTCAACGCACAGATCTTTCAATAAGTAAAAGATATTGGTGAAGTGTGTTATCAAAACTAATTGCTTATTGAAAAAAAGTTGCCAATACCATTTCCATCACATTCATAGTAGTAAAAGTGTAAAACTGTATACCATATTGTGAATCTGTGCGAAAATAGCACGTGTTAACGACTTCGCTATTGTTAATCTCCCGCGAGCGAACAATACGTTACGCGTTAAAGAACTTATTACAGCCTGGGTAGCACGCACGCGACAATAGAATGATGAAGTGAGCTGGTTGACTGATAAGATGGAAAATTAGTCTTTAACCCTAGGTAGGTGTAGTTAAGTATTTTCTATAAGGCAGGATAAGAAAGTTAAGGTGGCAATTGGATGGCCGTAGTAGCCTTAGAATATGCTTATAATTATTTAGATGATGATTTACTTATGCTTATATAAGTATATTCGGTGGAGACGACGATACGACAAATCAAAACACTGGCCACACACACACTGGTCACTGACGAATATGTTGTCTTTTATCACAGACTAGCTTTTACCCGCGACTTCGTACGCGTATATCCCGCTTTTTCGCGTTCCCGTAGGAATTTCCCGTTCCCTTAGCCTTCCTCATGAATGTGGCTATCATATACAAAAATAATTTTGCAAATCCGACTGGCAGTTTCAGAGATTAGCGCGTTCAAACAAACAAACTCTTCAGCTTTAGTACTAGTATATACTAGTATGTATATGTATATAGATTTGATGACACTAACTGCAACAGACTACTTGAAATATTTCGTCAGATTAGTAGTGACTATCCTTGACTAATTCGAAATATAATTTTTAATTTCGGAGACAGGATTTATAATAGTTTCAAAATATTCCCATTAACCAGTATTGCCAGTGTTAGTGTCGTATCGATGTCTCAATGCAATCTGATACAGTTTTATTTACTTTCGTTTAATCACAGGTCTGATTCATCGAGGTCGCTTTTTGCGGCCGGGTTTTATAAAAGTCGTTTTTTTTGCAGTTGCTTGTTTACTGTATATCAGATACAGATTCTTAAAAATTACCCCGCATAGCTGAGATACCCTCTATAGTAATATTTGTTTAACGTTGAAGTCCAATGACTGAAGCGGTGCACTTACTTAAACCTACCTAGTACCTACCTTTTACCGTCGGTCGTGCAAGCATTTTTATGCTAAGTCCGTTGCGCTCAGAAGTTTTAGCTCTGTCTCCAACCTTTCTTTCTAGGCTAATCCTTTTCGACGACATAAGCTCATGTCAACACGGTTCCAATTTTACATGGGCGACATGAACCTCTAATAGAGAAAATGATACTAAAGCCAGACGGTGGCAGTGGGTGGACAGGCTTCGAGATTCCGTCCGTTCGTGCAGACGGAGGTCGACCGAAGATAATCGAATGACAACCGCTTCGAACACAATCGAGGCATTGATTGACTTTTTGCTACAGCACTGATCGTCGAGCCAAGAACGGGTGGTTTTATTATTGATAGGGTCGCGTGTGATAGAAAGTGATGATTATGGTTGACGATGGAGCACGCTTGCCTACAATTATGATTTCAAATCCCCAGGTGGTACCTAGTTATGAGGAAACACATAATTCGGCAGGAAAATTCCACTGCTTAGCTGTACCTACTCACAGGTATTCCCAAAACGTATTAATTTCAATAATAATTATGACTCTATCATCGATAGACTCACACAGTTGCCACGTACCTACCCAAAAACTCTTTAACCTATCGGATTTTATCAAGGCTTTATTCAATTCGATCAAATCCGTGACACATCTCACTCTTATCATCTTGTACCCGCTAAGTCTTCTTAGTAATCAAATCGCGAAAATATCGGAATAAAGATATTTTTTTCACAAAGCTGAATTTCTGTCAGTCTGTATCCAGCTTTACATTCATATTATGTAATTGAATCCCGCTGTTGCTTAGCAACATCAGTTCAGTGGCCCTAATCATGTATGTTAGTGGCCTAAATTCCATCAATAAATGATTAGATATTCTGGTCTGGGATGGGTTAATATGCCGCTGGGAGCCACACCTTTGTGTGTTAGGGTCTTTTCCTATTTGCGATGGATTAAGATATCCCATTTTTAATATGGATCAACTTGTAGGTAGGGTATTTTCAAGTTATGACTTAATCTTCCTAATTTTAATGGTAATTTAGACATTAGAAAATCCTCTGTATGCTCTTTAATACGGCAATTCGATAGAAAGAGCCTACAAATTTGCAAAATACTACGGCTGTTGGCAAAATAAGTATAAGCTGAAATTATGTAGAGAAGCGTCTATTTGCAAATGAAATTAACATTCCCCAGAAACTTACGAGAATATGACTACTCTTCAGCATTTCTGCAATTCGAGCTGCACATAATAAGTGGTCCCACTTGTCTCCTAAATCAACAGCAAAATTAATTAATGTCGTTTATTTTGTCCTTGCTATGTCTTCATGTTTTAATTATTCAACCACTTGTGAATACAGTGTTTCAAGACTGTTCCAAACATCTGTGTTAATATGATGTTGCAAATTAGGCAAAAAGTAAGTCGTATTCAGTTTCACAAATATGTATGACTAAAATACAGGAAATATTTAAAATACTGAAAGAGGACCATCGTCATACGGTCAGGAGTTAGACTAATTTATTCTGTCGTGTCAATCTGTAGTCGACACAGCATGTCTTGTTTTATCAAATCTTTGACAGCCTTCTCAGCGACGACTACCCTTCTAGCCATTACATCTTTCACTAGTCAAATGCCTATGGTATGAGAACCGTTTAACAACCATCTTCTTCTTTATCATTATAATCCACAGCCCAACTTTGCTCACTGCTGAGCATAGGCCTCTTTTTTCTTTTGCCGATCTCTACGATCTCTTTGACTGGCCTGTTGGTCGAGTGGTTAGTGACCCTGACTGCTAAACCGGAGGTCGTGGGTTCGATTCCCACCCAGGACAAATCTTTGTGTGACGAGCATGATCATTTGTTCTGTGTCTGGGTGTAATTTGTCTATAATATGTATGTATTTAGAAATATATAAGTATGTTTATCAGTTGTCTGGTTGCCATAGCACAGGCTCTGCCTAGCAAACTAGGCAGCTCACGCACGCAACTCGCAACTCACGCACGGTGACCGATGATGACCGTGCGACGGATGACCGTGCGTGAGTTGTCCCAAGATATATATAAAAAAAAAAAAAAATATATTGTCTCCCATCACGCTGCCCTCTTCTTCTGTGTACAGGACATGAATCTCAATATTTTAGTCAGGAGCTACAAGAGCATCGCTTATAACTTTCTTATCTGAAGAAGCTTTTAAATAATTTTATTTAAGGTAGGGTTCCCAAATATAAGCTGTGTGGATAGACTTTCATTTACATTTTAATTAGTTATCATATCTGCGACACGCATGTTAAGAGTTAATTAATATCTCAAAACTATTTTGTGAGAATAATCTTGGTAATGAAGAATTAAGATATTCGTCGCTTTTTTTTTTTTTTTTTTTTTTTTTTTAGGATGGGAAATCATCAAATGACTTCTTCCGCTCTGGGTGGAGCGGAAGGGCGTGTCAGACTCTTACTGACTAAAACCCATCCGTGTTCCTTCTTAAGCCCTTTGCTTTCCAGGGCCGCGGTGACTCTTTCGAACAAATTCCGCAACCCTGGCAGGCTCTGGCCCTAGCGGGCCCCGTCCTCTATGCTGACATCTCTTTGAGGCGCGCGTGAAACACAACGCGCCATCGACCCGGGCCTGGTGGTGATCGGACAGCGAGCCACCCAACGCTCGCCGTCCGAAGATATTCGTCGCTGGATTATGATTTAATGAATTAAGATTAGGCTCCTAGGGTATGTTTTGGGTTGATAATCTTTTGTATCAAAGCTTGTGATTTTAAAGAATAGGCAGTAAGTTATAGTGTGACGGTTGACACTGGAGAATAGAAGGAGCCGTGTTGCCTCCACCCCAAGCATGAGACAAATATAGGAAGATGATGAAGATTTGATAATTTCTCTTCCAAAGAATATTCAGAATCGGATCTGATGTCGCAGTTGCAAAATAAAGGCAACTTTCGTGTTGAATAGGGAACCACACGGCAAATATTATTTTCGTCTAAAACTGGAATAGGAACTCAATACGTGGACCCTGACAGGAAGGAGGTGCCTTGCTCTCACGGTAGAACATATTTATAACCGAGTAGGTAGGTACTTAGATATATATGCAAGCGCGTCCTCAGTCCCACACAGCAAGCGAGATGTTGTAAAAACCGATATGAGATTCAATAAACTTACCGGGGAGGATGCACTAGATTGCGTTAGAGACGTGCACATTGTGAACTGCGAAGCAGATATGAGTGGATTCGGTAAAAACTATACGTTTCCAATAAAAAAGGCACACCTCTGTGTACACATTTTGATTTTGTTAATGGATGGATATTCATTATCAACAGTCCAGCCGAAAGGCTTCCATTGCTAGCCCAACCGACGCCGTCGTGGTGTGTGTAGTCTTCTGTTATTAGACCGGCTTCTGATATAAGTCCGAAACATTTTCAGCCTGGACTTCTTTATCGTCATAAAAAAAAAAAAAAAAAAAACAATCATCTATCTTTGTATCTCGGGAACCATTTATCCCATTGAACACATTCACATCTAATTATACTAAGGTATATAATACTAGCGGACGTCACGCGGTTTCACCCGCGTAGTTCCCGTTCCCGTGGGAGTACGGGTATAAAATATTACTTGCTTATGCTACTTGCTGATAATGTAGCTTACCAATGGTGAAAGAATTTTTGAAATCGGCACAGTAGTTTTTGAGTTTATTCATTACAAACATACATACACACAAAAATAAAAATAAATCCTCTTTTTAATACGAGTGCAGATAGATGTAGATATATGTATGTATTAATAGTACAGAAATAAATAGTAAATCATTACTATTATTATTTAAGTGCCTATCCATGTCTAACAAAAAGCCTTCCCGATAATCCAACGAATTCCCAAAGGATTTTATTGTAAAAACCCGCGGGAAATCACAGAAACGCGTTGAGAATCAACGGAGGCTTTAATAAGTTTCTTTTGAAATATATATGTAGTTATTCGGGGAAATTTAGCTGATATGGTCCTCCGTAACAAAACATGGCCAAGCTAGTGATCAATGATATCTAGTACCTATACAATCTTCTAACTCCTCAATTAATTTTGGGCGAAAAATGTCTAGTCTACACTACTGTCATTCATTCTATTTCATTTTGAATGTCAGCATTCATCCCCTCCGATTATGCGAGAGGGTGTATGGCCTCTCTTTTGCGTAGTAAATTCATCGTATCTTTAATCTTCCCTATTAGTTTAATACTCACCCCACATCTTCGTACTAGTTAGTAGTTTGTGCCCTAGGTTTTGTAGATAATTCTGGTTCAGTGCACCAAACGATAAGGTGGCTGATAAACATCGAGGAAAAACACATAATATTGTCCTTAAGTATAGCTTATAGGAAAAAGCCAGTATCTACCGGGTAGAATGTGTATTATGTTAGAAACTAGCTTTTGCTCGCGACTTTGTCCGCGTTGAATAGTTACGTTGGGCAGCAATTTTATTTTGAAGATCCTAATTTTTCATAAACGCGTGAACATAAATGTTTTTTTTTATCAAGTGCCTAAATACAAAGGGTCATGGTTTTATCTTCAAAAATGATGGAGTCCCATATAAACTTTCATCCCCTATTTCAACCACTTCAAGCCCTTTACTCGCGACAAAAGCTAGCCTATGTCCTTTCCTGGGACTCAAACTATCTCTATACCAAATGTCATCTAAATCGGTTCAGCGGTTTAAGCGTGGAGAAGTAACAGACAGACGGACACGCTTTCCCATTTATAATACACTTCACATCAAAAAAATCGAAACACTTTCGTTTTTATTGTTTTTGTCCTAATTTTTTACAAAAGAGAATTAATTCCATGAAAAAAAAAACATTATTGTGTAGCTTTTTCATTCAGTTTGGTCATTACAGTAAGAAGAAAAAAATCAAAATTCGAAATTAGAATTTCATTTGTTTATCCTATAAATGAAATTAATCACTGTTTTGAGACAAATGTGTATTTAGGGTTGGAGTACGTTTCTCGTTTAAAAACTAAAATTAGCGCTTGTCTTTAAACTTTTTGTTTCTTATTTCATTTACTGTGACTTTGGGACGTCTGAAAAAACTTTTTTTTCTAAAACATATGGATACTTCGCCCGCAGAAGCCGCCCAAGTGGTGGCATTGCTGGATTCTGGACTTAGTCAGCGTGTTGTGGCTGCAAGATTGCATCTAAGCTTATCATCTGTTCATAGAGTCTACAAACGCTATCGGGAGACTGGTTCGTTCACGCGCCGTTCAGGATCTGGCAGGAATCGGGTCACTTCTGAGCGAGATGATCGATTTATTGTAACAACCTCTTTACGAAATCGACGCCTTAACGCTTTTCAACTGCAGCAGCAGCTTCGCGTTGTACGAAGAGTAGCTGTAAGTGACTCTACAATAAGAAGAAGGTTGAAGGAACGCGGATTGGCACCGCATAAGCCAGCGAATGGGCCGAAATTAACTGCAGACCATCGAAGAGCGCGCCTTAACTTTGCACGCGAGCACCTAACTTGGTCATACCTTCAGTGGAGCAAAGTACTGTTTTCTGATGAGTGTAAAATTATGCTGTATGGTAACGACGGAAGGAACAAGGTCTACAGAAGAGATGGAGAACGCTTTGCACAATGCTGCATTGAAGAAAAGGTCAGCTATGGTGGCGGTTCGTGGACGGTTTGGGGAGGAATCAGCGCCGACGGTAAGACAGAACTTGCCTTTGTATCTGGGCCACGGCTGCCTGCACTAAACTCTCATCGGTACATCGAACAGTGTCTTGAACCTCATGTGATGCCCTATGCACATTTTATTGGCAACGACTTCATATTCATGCACGACAATGCTAGAGCTCACACCGCGGGCGTCGTACGAGATTATCTTACCGAAGTCGGTATCTCCATTATGGTATGGCCAGCAAGAAGCCCGGACATGAATCCCATTGAACATCTATGGGATGAATTAAAGAGACGAATTCGAGCAAGAGATCCAGCCCCAGAAACACTTAGCCAGCTGCAAAATGCAATCCAAGAGGAATGGGATAATATACAACAACATGTGATCGTGACTCTCATCCGATCGATGAAGAACCGTATGGAAGCAGTAATAAGAGCTCGCGGAGGGAATACAAGTTATTAAATAAACGTTTCTTACATTTTTTTTCATTTACGCGTGTTGTTTTACCCATTTCCTTCATATTCCATACAGGGTAAAAATTACTCATTATACAAAATACGAAACCTATGAAGACTTAATTTGAATTTAGAACATTAACATTAGGATTTAAAAACCTCATACTACTCACTATTAAATGACATTTTACATTTATTCCTAAATATACACATTTTTCTGATAATCCTTATCAAATCATAAACTGCGAGGTGTTTCGATTTTTTTGATGAGAAGTGTATTAGTGTGTATGCAACAAGTTGACACTTTTTGCAGACAAATGGCTCTGTTATGCTATATCTTTGTTATAACAGCACATACAATGTACTTACATATTATTACGGTAGCTATCATATCTTACTTAAATACCTTTTTATTTACTTTTCTAACAAATAATCCAAAGATTTTTTCAAGTAAATACCCATTTTTTTCCTAGAAAGTTATTCTTATATTTTTTCGAAGTTAATCTTACTTAAAGGTCAAATTGAAACAGATTCTAATTTCAATTTTACCCTTAACTATCTCGAAAGTTTAATTGAAATAGACATCTCCGCTTATAATATCGTTATTAGACCTAGTGGGAGTTTCCACTAGGGTTCAATCAAAAAGTTAAAATGATAATTTAATTATTTTAATTCTTACCTGATTTTAGTTAGGTACTTTATGCACGACCGCTCCCTAACGAACTCCTGACAGTTTGCACGTCAAACAATATAAACTTTACTTACTGGAAAAGGATCACAAAGGCTTGTTTCAAATTCGTAACACGTAATTAGATTAAACTGTAAAAGTTTTTTGGAAGTTTGTGAGTTCCGTACTACTCATCTGCCCGCCGTCGTCTGTCTAAAGATTTATTTTTAAACTAGCTTGCTGATAGCGGCTTCACCCGCGTGATTTTTTTGAAAATTATCCCAAGGGATACTCTTGGGATCGATAGAATCCTACATCCTATTCCAAGATAAATACCAGTGTGGCAAGTTTCATCCATTGCATACTGCCGTTGAGGCGTGAAGAGGTTACAAACGAACATATAGACACAGAGAATTACTTTCACATTTATAATAATAGTATGGCAATTCGAAAATATATAAATATAGTTGGGTACTTATCGGCATTATAGTAGAGAATTTCTAACTGAGGACACAAACAAATTGTATTATATGTGTCATGTTTGATACCATTTCATCACTCTGGCTGACCTCTAAAAATCCGCCCTTATCAGCTTAATTGGTCACGATCATTAATTACTTATTTATAATAATTATAAAGCTAAATTGCGTGCTTGCTGCAATAAAATAAACAAAAGAGTAATTGCTATGTTTAACTTTGTTTAGAATTACATATTTACATCATTGCCCGAGATATTGCTGTCCCAGGCATCGATATTATGAGTGAAATGTTACATCCCATACTCAACTGCAGTCTACAGCCGACTGTTTTCGTTTATAACTTTTTAATGAAATAAGAAAACGCCATATGCATCCATTACGTCCGTCTCCGTCGCTTTTTTCTTATTTCTTAAAAAGAGCACTTGAAGCGAACCCGAGACGTGCGGGATCATAACACTGTTACCTATTGCGGTGAACTAACGAAGTGCTCTCAAGTGTCGTCAAAGGACGCCAAGCCAGCCATGGTAAGGTAACGTGGCCTTTCAAACGGTCCCGTGGAGGGCACTCTCCGCGAACGAGCTCCTTCGCAGGAACGAAATGTATACAAATGTTGCTTTACGTTTACAACTTATTTGAATTCCGCCTCTGAATTTCGTATCACATGTTACACGAACTCTGATTCGGTCTTCGAATCTCTGCTGAATAGATGAACTACTTTTTAACCTTTGATGGGTCGGACGACATTGTCAAGATTCGCGAAACGCCAAAGAAAATCTTTTAAGCTGAAATAGAAGTTTTACAGTTCGCTGAATATCCGAGATCGCGTTAGACCTTTAACGAAGTCATGCTAAGAAAATATGAGTGAAAACTTCGAAAGATAAAAGTAACGATGACTCACAGAAAATGGTGGTGTTAAAAATGCTTCGAACATTGATTGGAAACGCTTTTGGAGCTTGTAAATTGAAAGCTTTTGATATTGGCGCAGTTCTGTGTTAGTTGTTAGCTAGAGCGCAATCAACTAGTACCGAAGCTACCTATTCCCAATGGCGAAATGCGAACGGTCTCAAAAACAGAAAAAAGAAGCAACAAAAACTTTAATTATTCAATTCGAGTACTATTTTAGTAATAGCGTCTGGGATTACTTGGGTACAATGGTAATTTGGGCATTTGAGGTAGAAAAACCGGCCAAGAGCGAGTCGAACTCGCGTGCAGAGGGTTGCGAAAGAATAATATATTCTTTGACTTGTTACTTTTAAATCATAGACTTCTTAAAGGTTTTCTTGTAATCTATAAGTAAAGACCATTATCTGTATTTTTTTCATAATTTTAGGCTGAGTACTTTCAGAGATAAGGGGGGGAATGCTCTTTGATTTGATATGTTACACGATGTAGTTGGAAAAACTTTTTTTAATGTTCCTAATTTTCCCACCAAAAGTTGACCCTATTTTCAACATTTATTTATTTTCGTTACGCATCCGTGTTTGGGTCATAAAAGGTTCTATGTGTACCAAATTTCAACTGAATCGGTCCAGTAGATTCGGAGAACATCGACTATGACAGATGGACAGACAGACAGACAAGCGAATGTTCCTATCAGGGTTCAGTTTTTACATACTTAGGTTCGGACCCTAAAAACTGACAAAGAAAACTTCAAGTTGACGATTGCGGTTTACATCTTATCGCCCATAAAGATAACGTCATTGTCGCAGTTCGCCCGTATCAGACAAAACATTGCTTAATTTGCTGTGTAAATTGGCAAAAGTAATTACAATAATTAGTCGACGACCATTCAATTAGAATACTCATTTTTATCATAAGCGTCGAGGGAGTTATTAGCTAAGTAGATGAGTGGATAAGTATTTTGTTTAATTAAAGGTATTTTTCCACTTTTGTATGTTCGTGTTTTTACGAAAGTTTCTTTGTTTGAAGTGTATGATATATCTACTGAGGATATATAAATTATCGTCATACACTCAATTTATTTTGGGTCAGCGCAGCATGACTTCTTCCATACACAGGAGGTTGAAAAGATCGAGATATGTGCTCTATAGCATCTTAAATTATTCAAGCAGAACTATAAATCTAATTCGTTAGAGTCTCATTAAGTGGAATAAATTTTGTCAGAGTTTATTAAAGCTAAACATTTCGGACTTGCGGTACATCAGTTGAATTGTCTCTGCTATCACCAGCACTCCGGATTTAAGGGCTCCGTGACTTTACGAGCCCAATTAATCCCGGGCGGCATGTACACTTTATAGACCGACAGAGAATCTATAGACCAATGCAGATACATATATCATTCTCTATGCATCTATTTTTCAGTATGCATCTATGTATATGTTTTGTCTATATTGCTCCACAATTTGTTAACTCTTGGGTTAATAGGTCATGTGTTACGAAGATAAATGCCTATCAAGTGTTGGATATCTGCCCAAGTAACGGCTAATTCTGCCACTTTAACTATTCTGACGTATGCATTTGTGTATGCAACATACTATAAATTATAGTCATTTAGTTTTCAGTACTCTTGTTATTTAAATTGGGATAGTTTCATAGAGAATTCAAAGTGCAAATAACCGTCTATTATGATAGTAATGTTGATATTTTGCCGTGTCAGTAAAATAAACGTTCCCAAAAATAAACGTTTAACTGTCCGATCGACCGGAACGAGACTTGATATATTAAATTTTGAAACACTGAGAACAAATATTCGATACTCGAATACAAAACTTTCAATAAACTTGCAAGAGATATTATAGTTTGGTGTTTTCCCAATATGGAAGACTTATTCCCACTCCACGGTTTGACACATGAATATGATAATCCCAGTGAACACATCGAAAGTCACAGGTGGTAAGAATTCACGACGTCGCCGCAAACGCAATATTCTATAACGCCTTTGATATGACAGATTTTTCGTGTAGCTAGTCGTGACACAGCAATGTACGGCGATTATTGAGGATTTACGAAACCACCTGTGCGGTGTAATACTGTAAGAGGACCCGATACTATGAGACAATAGGCATGCATTTACGTTTTATGCGATTTATATTGTTCATCCTTCCGAGAAATTGTGTCGTGTGTCTATGACGCACGCCTGAGCTGCACGTGAATAATAAAATATTCCCATATCTATTAAAATCTAATAACTATTTGGCTTCTAAGTGCATAGTTTTATTGTTAATAACCATGCTGAACATGTCTCTATAGTCAAATGGTTGTTATGTTCCATAATATTTAGGCTAATAAAAGTAAACGACCGCAGGGCTGACTGGACGATTACATCGAACGAGTATAATTTCGGGTGGCCATCTGTGTAAAATGGACATCGTCATTTTCTCCCCAGATACTCGTTACCCCTGGAATATCAAAGAGTAAGTGGCAAAAAGGTAAAAATGTGCGTGAAGGTTGGCAACACAGGTGCGTCTTGGACGACAGCTTCCTTGCGTTCATTTGCATATTAATAAAGACTTGCTTATTTTTAGGGAACTTGATGTCTTCGAGCGTTCTGGTAGTTATTTTTGATGTGAAAACGTGATATTTTCTATTTAGGGTTTCATTCTATTTTGTCCTGTTGTCGACACAGATGTCGGCCTCGATTGTGAGGCGATTGTCGAGAGATGATGAATGATGTCCTCGCAGTAGGTACTTTTTACTCCCTTTGTGTAGCGTTCAACTCGAGGCCACCTTCCTTGATGCTTTGATCGCCTTTTTATGACTCAGTAATTTTATTATTGTTATTCAGATTGTAGAAAAAATGCTTGTAAGCGCGTTCCTCTATTGAGACTTCAAAGGGATTGGAGAGTCAATATCAGATAATCTTTTTTCACCTTTGCTTGTTTAAGTATGTAAATATTGTTTTTGATGTTTTTGGTAGCGATGTTACCGGTGCTTTTTAATCTTGACTTTTGATATGAAATAACATACCTAATTGTTACTGGAATTGGGCCATCCAAAATAAATCTAGTCGTTTTTGCTTTTATAGATGAACTAAATATTATTAGATTCACAATCATTTACCCTCACAACATGGAGCTATCTTAAATCATGACGAATAGGAATATCTAAGCAAGTAATCTCTGTCGTTATAAAAGTTCGTAGCATCAGCTCTAGCATTAAAATAGTTAATCTAGAATTTCCAACAGAACTTACGCCAAGTTAAATAAGAACAGTATATAATAATGAGAATTTATGTGTTCGCCAAAGTAGCTTGGAACTATGGTATTTTTTAATTGTAGACTATAAATTATCCAGACTTTAGATCCCTTGGCAACTGTTAAGTACTAATGTTCATTCTAAAACTGCAATAAATTCATATATAATGTTTTATTTATACATGCATCTAAGTAACTATGAATCACTGGCGAAATTCTAAGGAAGTGAGTCAGAGCTTAGCAGCGTTTGAATAAAAACCTCTTCAAAAGAGATCATTGTCGTGAGGACGCCGGACGGAACGCTTTGAGACTCACAAATGACAGCCCTATACATATCTATATTGTTTTAGAATGATGCGATCGGTACTTTGAAGAAAAGGACTTTTTACTTAAAGTTGAAACTAAAGGTCTTAAGATTTTTGGAGGATTCGAAACGCAAGACTTCTCAAAAACGGCTAAAAATAAATAACACGTGTGAGAATAAATGATACTCAAGATACAGTCTGTCACGTATCGGTTGGTAGTCAAATCCAGAATTTTGAGTGAATCTAAACAGATTACCCACGGAACGAGAGTTAGGTAAAGATTAGGGGTATGAAAATGTGTAACTAAGTATTTGTAAACGGTCACTTTTCACACACCTGAAGACATCCCATCAAAAGCAAGGCGCGACGTTACAATCAATGTGACAACTATGCGACTAACATTTTACATAGAAATTATTCTACGCGCCTGTCTTTTGGAACTTAAGAGATGGATCTTGATTCTTGACGCCATATTGTGATTTACGTCTAAGACGTCACGTCTTAGCTGTCAAACTAACTTCAGTTGAATTACGCACACACATTAGAGCCAAGTCAAAAGTTTTAAACAAAATTGGTCGATACTTTTGTCTGCCATCCAAAGAACTCTTCTGTTTTGTTTTGGTTCAATACAGATTTTCAGTTCCAACAATTTGACAAGTTTGAATGTTTGGTTGCGAGTGTTTTCATACTCAGAGCGCTGTCTTTCCAATTCATGCAGACATGACTTAGTCTATGATTTGAATAGAATGTGCTGACACGTCAATTTGGAATAAGTGGGTACGACCTCATTCAAGGAATCTATTTCCATCACGTAGTGCATGGTGCTAATACGAACTCCATGCAGGATTATTCGAATATCGTGCGTGTTAAACCCAACTAGGTTATTTCGCTGAGCATGATAAATATTTTCTTCGTCCCCTTCTTTTTCCTCATTTTGTCTGGCCACGAATTTATGTATCTGTTGTTTTCGGAATTATAACGTCTGAAATAGGGGTGGTAGTTAATTTAGCCAAAACAAAGATAAAATATACCCACTGTTGTAACTACCCACTAACTGCTAGTTTATTACAATTGTTTTGTTTTTTGTTTCAGGTATGTTTGCGATCCGGAAAGAAAATATGTTTCAACTAATAGCAGAGCACTCTAATGACTGTATACTTCTTCGAGTTTGAATTGTAAGTTATGAATCTTTGTAAATTCAGGAATTGACCAAATATTATTGGCGATCAGTATTTCTAACGGTTGGACTCCTGAGAAGCAATTATGAATATCGGTATCTTTAGATTAACTTTAGTAGATAAGGGTCAAATACTCTCTGCTCAATTTTATAGTCTTCTTTTGTACCTTGACCTAACGTTAAGATTGCTGCTTTATTTTAAACACTGTTAAGAAGTACGTCTAAACTATTCTAAAGTATCCTATGAGTAGTCGGTGATAGAATATTAGGCTTAAATCTCATTACTTGGCAACATTGCCCCGATGAGTTCAACTTGCTCGTTGGTATTACGTAATTGGAAACAATGCTCCCCAATTATTGTGATGAGCACATTGCCCAACAAACAATCGCACTGTCGCGGCACGCGCCGCCATCATTGTTGCTGTTTTGCAAAGTATGTTTTGCAATACGCGATGTAGGCGGCTCCTTTTACATTGATTTTGTTTACGTCATTGGTGATATGAGAAGGCGTTTGTACTCGGTTCGATATTTAATGTGATACTTAATTGTGCGAAAGGTAAGATGGGAGTACTAAGATGTGATGTTTTTTTATGAGTTCTCTCAAATCAACCTTGTAGGTTGTCCTGTGCATGACACGGTGGAGCATACGGTGGAGGTCTGCCCTGCTTGGGCTGAGCACCGCCGTGTCCTCGTCGCGGCGATCGGCGGCGGCGACCTCTCGCGTCCGGCCCTGGTTGAATCCATGGTCCGGAGCGAGAAGGCTTGGGAAGCGGTCACCTCCTTCTGCGAAGCAGTAATGCTAGCGAAGGAGGAGGCGGGCCGCGCGAGGGAAAGGCAAGGCCTTCGCCCCAACCGCCGCAACAGGAGAAGACGCCCCGGGCGTCGGGAGTCGCAGGGCGATCCCCGGCCACCGTAGGCGCGGGCCTGCGGACGGCGAGCATTGGGTGGCTCGCTGTCCGATCACCACCAGGCCCGGGTCGATGGCGCGTTGTGTTTCACGCGCGCCTCAAAGAGATGTCAGCATAAAAGACGGGGCCCGCTAGGGCCAAAGCCTGCCAGGGTTGCGGAATCTGTTCGAAAGAGTCACCGCGGCCCTGGAACGCAAAGGGCTTTAGAAGGAACACGGATGGGTTTTAGTCAGTAAGAGTCTGACACGCCCTTCCGCTCCACCCAGAGCGGAAGAAGTCATTTGATGATTTCCCATCCTTAAAAAAAAAAAAAAAAATGGTTGTCCTGTGCATGACTGTGGCGGCCTTAAACGATATTAAAGCGTCCGGGCAGTACTAACCTCCAGTTAGGACTTAGTACTAAGATGACGGGCGTTGGCTAGTTAAACAAAAAACGGAAGGGAACGTCAAACCAATACTCTTCCATGGACGCCGCGCGGGCTTTCCAAAAGTGCGTTGTGTTGATGACGTTAAAGTTGCGAAAAGCAAAGAGACGCACATGGAACAGGGAAGTACCTAGAAAGGGGAGCCCTATACTATAAATGTAAGTGTTAATAATGAGCTTGAATGAATATCATGACGTACCCTATGAACGGAAACATGTCGTGCCAACCAGAAATAAATTGGTATAAGGGCGACTAACTCCCGGTCCGATCGTAAAATTGCCTTTCATTGATTAGAAAAATGAACTGTTTCATGGACATTGGACTGTTGCAAATTTCCCCTGAAGAAAGGTTAAATGTAGGTTACAAGCAAACATGTTTTATTAAAAGCGTATTTTATGTATGGTTTCAAAACAGAACACAGCCTGTAATCTCCGAGACTGACTGAGGTGATGAGATTCCAAGTATCAGGTGGCGAAGTTCTTCTAACTCAACAGACAGATGTGTTGCTGGGGAGCTAAAACACTAGGAAGTGGTGACGGGCGGGCGTTTTGGGGGACTGTCTTTATGTAGAACTTTGACGTTCAAAAAGTGCTGCGGTCAGCCTAATTTGAATAAATGACTTTTGACTTTGACTTTGAAGCTATTGTCATTTCATTTTTTTAGAGAACGGGCTGCTAATGAGAATTTTGTAGGTATTAGAAAATCTTAATGAACACTCAGAATTAGAAATCGAAGAACAAAGAGAGATTGTCAACAACACTGTTATTATCCGTGGAAGTGCTTTTACTGAATGAAAGGATAAAAGCAACGGTTCCTGAAGGGAAGCGAATCTGCGGGAAATCCTGTCGCAATATTCGTAGTTTTAATGTTGATGTAGCCAGAACTATTTTGATTTGTCACAAATTATTTTAATGAAACTATCAACTCTCGTAATAATCTTGTTCAACCTTCAACTTACCTGCTTACTTACCTAGCTTTGGTTAGACTGTAACCACTGAAACCGCGGAACCAATGTTGTATTGCACATAATATAAAATACCGTTAGTTAAATTAGTGTTGTGGTCGTGTTTATAATTGCCATTATAATCAATGGTAATGTCGTTACTAACTAGCTACCAATTATGTTATTATTGACGACTTACTTCTGAAAGCGGCTTCGCCCGCGAGGAAATCGGAATTTATCTCAAGGGAACGTATTACCGGATGAAAACTAACATTTATGTCCTTTTCCTAGGTCCAATCTGTATCTATACCAAATTATTAATGAGAATTGGTTCAGTGGTTTAGTCGCGAAAACATAAAAAACAAAGAGACAGTTACTATGGAATTTATAGTCTAAAATTCAGCATGTGAGTTTTTTGGACTCTTCCGTTCAGAAATTAGACATGCAATAATTTCAATTGTACGCTATCCGATGATGAATATAATTAGGTATAGGCGCTACTAATAAAAATAATAATGATAAAGCCTTTATATTTATTTTTAGCTTTCGCTAGTTAAATGTCTTTACAAATACTTTGTTTTCTTCCGTTGGTAGCGAGAAACGCAGCTCCGATCGATGTGACCACGCGTGACGCTTGGGAGAGACCAATGGCCACCAGTGGATGGCTAACATGCATGATGACATTTTCTTCAAAGTTGATTCGTACAACTTACTTAATCATTTCCTTTCCCTCTATTAACGTCTATGAAGATACATTATTATTATTTCCTGTTTCTGATATTTTTCGTGTCAATTTACTTGAGTGACCTATTTTCATTTATTTAGATTTTTATATAAACGACAGCCCATACAACAGTGTATTTGTAAAATTCAATTTTGTTAGATCGTGTTCAGGTCAGATTTTTGAATGGCGTCGCGAATAGTAGCGGTTTCTAAAATATGTTTATTTTGCGACGTCACTTGCAGGTGGCGGGTAGCGAATTTATTTACAATTTACGTGAAACTTTGTCAGCTCATAGTGTTTAAAATTTAAGAGTTATGAAGCTAGTGTAGCAATCAAAGCAATAACTAAGGAATTTAAAATTAGTGTGTGTCGAAGCCAGTTTGGGCTATTTTACTTTGGCCTGTGCTTGAAATTCCTAAAAAGTTCATCCAGCGTTTTTGCTGTGCTGAGAAAATTGCCATGAATGTGGACTGTTAATATTTTTAAAGCAATTTGCAGCAAGCCATTTCCGACCGATTTATCAATATTGGCAGCATATAGGCAAAACTTGAAGAAAATATTTGCTTCATTAAATACAGTTATCTTAAATATTTACATTGTGTCTAGACAAGTAGCTACCGAATTCCAATTAGATAAATGAGACTTAATAATATTTTTACTGTTACATTATTATTGAACCAAACGGCCTTCTCTTTTAACATTACGTAAGTAAATGTAAGACAATGTGTAGCTACTGTCAAGGTCTCATTCAACATTAGTGCATTTATATTGTTCAGAAAGAGTAAAAATCAATTTGGTTTCGTTTTTGTCTTTTAAAATAACATAATTCATATTGTTCAGGAAGAGTTAAAATCAATTTGGTTTCGTTTTGTGTTTTAAAATAACATAATTCATATTGTTCAGGAAGAGTTAAAATCAATTTGGTTTCGTTTTGTCTTTTAAAATAACATAATTCATATTGTTCAGGAAGAGTTAAAATCAATTTGATTTCGTTTTGTCTTTTAAAATAACATAATTCATATTGTTCAGGAAGAGTTAAAATCAATTTGGTTTCGTTTTTGTTTATTCATTTAGTTAATTACTACGCGAGAAACACCATTAAGTTTAATTCAACATTTTGTAAAAACTTTTTCAGTTTTCCACACGTTCAAATGTGGATACAGTTCAATTCTTTTTTGTGCTAGCTACTTTGCAGCACAGGGAAACCCTTTTAGCGTTAGGTGCAAAACAACGTAAAGGGGACCTAAAAAATAGGACTCAATACGAAATACCTGAATCCATTCGGTGCTAATAAAAATAAGCGTCGTTCTACGTTCTAGAGACCAATTTCATGGAAGCTATACAGAAAAAGGTGCAAATGTTCGTTGTAACAGTTCCGCCATTATTCTCGTATAGAGTGAGCAATAACTCAGAGGACCGGAACACCTGTTCTTCTGTAGCAAACAAACGGCGCGGCGTATGATCGAAATTCATGCTGAATCGGATAGTGCCCTGAAAGACTGATGCGATTCCGTGTTGCGACATGACTGTCTATTATCGCGTTACGTAGTTCTTTTAGTATTTTTTTGGAACCGTTATATATTCCTAGGCTTTATAAAAGCCGACAAAAGAACTGTTCGATCGCAACCTCGACTAGGTTTTAGTATTTTCGATTTTTTTTTTAAATATTTACAGTAGAAGATGATTTTAAATCTAAACTAATATAATAAAGCTGATGAATTTGTTTGAACGCGCTAATCTCTGGAACTACCAATCGGATTTGGAAAACTTATGTGTATGATAGCCACAATCATTAGGAAGGCTATAGGCTATTCGGGAACGGGAAATTCCTACGGGAACGTGAAAAAACAGGATATGGCATCTGTTGAAAACAATCATAAATACTTATAATCTTATCTATCATAAATAAAGTGTATTTGACTTCTACCCAGGTGTGGAAGTCAAAGATACTTAAATTATTAACTGATAGAACATCCAGTCTATTCTGTCAACATCTCACCGTGTAAACTTAGGTGGAGGGAGCATGTAGTGAACTGTCATTCCATCTTGTTTGTATGGATTGACCGCTCACTTCATGTTACAGAATCGCACTGCTGAGGTAGTGCAATAACATAGTCAACGGTAAGGTATTGCTTCAAGCATACCCTTTTTGAAACAAGCCATATTCATACGTTGATCTCAATGACAGGAGTACGGAATATACCCTGTGTCAATAACGGGGATGTACCACCTGCAATAATGCAGATACGTTAGTTCAACATCCTATGGCAACATAAAGGGACGTCCCTTTATTGTCATAGGGTAGGGTTAACTCCTTACTCTTCCTGAACCCCTTGGCAGTAATCTTTCGACCGGTAAGACTGGGTCACTGAAAATGACAATTTATGTATTTACTGGCTTGTGTATAGAGGAGCTCGTGGCTAGAGAACAGCCGCACGGATCGATCAAGGTTAAGCAATGCTTGCCAAGGTTGGTCTGTGGATGGATCTTATCATACCGAGTTTCCTGCGTGCCTCGGAAAAGCACGTTAAGCCGTTAAGGATTGTCAGAAGCCAGTAAATCTGATTCCAGTCTTGCCAAGAACTACCGTGTTACCCAGTTAATGGGTTGTGGAGGTCTGGTAGGCAGCCGCTCCACGTAAAATACTGATATTCAGCTGAATCCGGCTTGACTGGGAGCCAACCCCAATAGAGTTGGGAAAAAGCTAAACAGATGATGACTGACTTGTGTCAGCGGCTTCGCCCACGTAAAGCCGGAAATCATAAAAGCATTCTATGTCTTAATCCAGGACGAAGTCTGCCATATTTTATCCAAATCCATTCAGCCGGGTAACAGACAAACAGACAGAGTAACTTTCGCATTTTTACTAATATTTTTTGCCACTTTTACTCCTCGCAAAAACTACTGAACGGTTTTTAATAAACATAATAAGCTTCAACACTTAAACATTAGGCATTTATAAAGGGGGAAAAACTCATTCCTAGTAGTAGAATATTAAATCATTTACAGCATTAAAAGTAGTAGGTACTAGTGTAAGCAGCGTTTAGCAACTAAAGTGATGTAATATTTATTTACTAAGCGTCAGAATAAAATGTAAATAATGGATTTATGTTCGTTACCAGATAGTGCAATAAAATGCGAATAAGTTCTTGATAAAAAAATAAATATCCTGTGTAGATTATCATGTTTGTTTTTTGGTGAGTTTTTATAGGTTTAACTATGTTATCACAATTGCAGTAGCGTCCTACATCCGTAATACTTAGTCATTTAATATCTGATTCTGCTGTCCATGTGTATTTCATCCTTCCTTTAGAACGGTCAAAGTCCATAGCTGGATTACTATCTACAGGATTTAACAGACACAACGTATTCATCATTACGAACAATTTTTATTATGTGACCATCATTACGAACAACTTTTTAGTATGTGACCATCATTACGAACAACTTTTTACCATGTGACCATCATTACGAACAACTTTTTTCCATGTGACCATCTTTACGAACAACTTTTTACCATATGACCATCATAACGAACAACTTTTTACCATGTGACCATCATTACGAACAACTTTTTACCATGTGACCATCATTACGAACAACTTTTTTCCATGTGACCATCTTTACGAACAACTTTTTACCATATGGACATCATTACGAACAACTTTTAACCATATGACCATCATTACGAACAACTTTTTACCATGTGACCATCATTACGAACAACTTTTTACCATGTGACCATCATTACGAACAACTTTTTACCATGTGACCATCATTACGAACAACTTTTTAACATGTGATTATCATTACAAACAACTTTTTAGCATGTGATTATCATTACAAACAACTTTTTAACATGTGATTATCATTACGAACAACTTTTTACTATGTGACCATCATTACGAACAACGTTTTACTATGCGAGCATCATTTCGAAAAACTTATTACTATGGGACCAACTCAGACATCGGGAACAAAAAGTCAGCTGTTTAGTACCTACATTTTATCGAAAACATAAATGTATGGGACAGTTTTTTTCGCGATTTCAAGTCGTTATTGCGGTTACACGTTGCTTTGGACACTGTTTCGCAAGAACTTAGCGCATATAAAGTTACAATCTTTTCTTTTTCTTTACAGTCAAATTGGTTAAACAAAACCAAATACCTACTTACGAACCACATGAAACGTCTTCTGCATTCCTAGAAATAAAATTTTAATCCAATCTCAATACGATTTCGTTCCGCGGTCTATCCTCCACGGACTTATTTCACGTACATGTCATTTCAGTTTATACTGCTCGTAAAGAAAGGTATTAGGAACTAGTAAGATAAACCGAACTTATCTCATATAGCACGTAGCTTAGTTTCCTGGTGGAGCTTTATTATTATATTGCAACAGAGATAGTATCCTCCGCACATAAGCAACGCAAACAAAGCTCTTCCAAGAGTTCCAAGTAATATGTTCGAATCCAATTGTCTTTATTGGCTCTTAGTCCTGCCGCATGTGCAAGCGTCACTGTCTCATTTTAGACATGTTTCATGCCTCCACATAATTAAGACCATAGGCTAAAACGAACTGTAACATGCCATAAACGTCCGTCATAATTCGCTTCGCTAGACCTCACTTGAACATCTATAAAGAAGTCACATAAACTTGTTTGTTTACGTTGTTTCTCAAACGTACTTTAATTATCCAAGTTGGCTGACGTAAAGACCTGTTTCACGAAAGCAATGGTGATTTACTGCGATAGCACCGCCCTATATAGCTGAAGATATTCTGTTCTCCTCTCTCGGCCCTAACGTTTGCACCTACGAGAATAGATTTTAATAGTGGCACGGTAAATTTACTCCTTTTATGGCGGTCGTAAACTGTACGAAAGAGTTAAACAACGATTTGCTGCAACCACAAATACGTGGTTTTACAGCAAGCTGTTACCTACATATTCCGGAATCGAAACCTTTGAGATCTGGAGTACTTTTATCCGGAACAAGATTGTATAAATATGGGTTTGGGTGGTTTTGAGAGCCGCGTGATGAGCCCAAGCATGACTTGCCTAGTAAAGTAGTTACAACGTATGTTAGAATATAAGTGGCAGTAAAAGGAGTTTCTCCTTTTACTGTGTCTACTGTTAAGTTACCCAACTTGTATTTTCACCGAGAAGGCCTGTTTTATAGTTATGTGCTTGTCGAAATGAATGGGCTTCTTGTCCGTTGTTATGAGACCTAAAAGTTGCATGATTCTTATTTTAGTATCAGTAGCGTAAAATGGCCTTACTCAAATAACAGAGACACATCCTCAATTCCTCATGGTTGCAAATAACTTAGTACAGAAGTCGTGGCCATTAATAATACTCGCATGATGGCTAGTATGAAATATACCTAGCTAATGTGTCTGACAGCTTGGGCGCACAGTCAGCTGCGTTAGACGTTCGACGAGCCTTTGATTTAGATGCTCTGTTACCCGAATTAGTTTCCTACGCATTGCTTGCTTAATAAAACGGTAAAACAATCTAAGTATACCTACTGCTTTCCTTAGTTTTATCGGTGTGTCGTACGATCAAATTATAAGTTTAGTTTATATTTCGTCGTTAATTTACCTAAGGACTTTCGCTATTAAATTTAATTGGTTTATTTAATTAGACATTAATATTAATAAAAAAAAACTTTTTAGCTATGTGATTTGTTTAAACACTAGTTGCCACATTCTAAATTCTCTTTAGAGAATTTAAATAAATATTGGTCAGTATTTTAATACTGGTCAGCAGAATATTTATTAAAATTATAATTTTATTATGGTGAAAAAGTTTTTACAAATAGGGCTGTTTATCTATAAATGCCTGTATTTATCATTGTTAAGTGTATGAATTTCTTATTAGTTCAAGTCTTATTTGTTATTAATTCAATATTCAAATTAAATCTTGTATGTTTCAAGTAACATAATCTGCAATGTCACCGTCATATGATTTTATTCCTGAGAAATATTCCAAGCAATTGTCTCCTCTTGTTTCACTTACATAATAAACAACATGTTATTGTTTCAACAACACTCGTGATTCTAATTATTTTTTGTTGCCGAGTAAGGCAATTAAATCTCTTATTAATTAGTGCAATGAATTAGGTTGGGGGCGATTTGTTGTCCACATTAATTTATCTAATTTAGGGCCGTTGTTTTCTTTCATCACTCTGGGCTGTTTGAAGCGGGCGGCTGTTTATTTAAAGGATTACGGTACGATGGCGCTCAGTTCAGCCGCAGGATAGTGCAGAAGGTCGACTCCATCCATACAACGAGCGTTAACAGGCCAATGCACACATAGGTCACGCTCCGGGGCCGAACACACCGCCAAGGCGGTCTGCGTTCTGTGGTCGAGTTCTGCGTTCCGCGTTCACACAGCAAACGGTCTAAAATTCTGGAGTTCAGTAATCGTACGACTGGAATTGAATACAGGCTTCCGACCCACAGACATGTTGCGTTTTTTTTTGTAGAAATTATTCAAAAATTTCTCAACAGCTAGAACAATTTTTATGGTATCGCGTTGTCATGTGGTTTTTGTACTGTCTTGTTGCGACTTTCTGGGAGAGTTCTTAAGCTAAACACTGCACGTGAAGTATGGCTATGTGTAAGTGCGTTTTCGTTAGTTGTATCAATTCAACCTTCTGTAAGTACTATTCTGTTGCCTCGTGGTTTATTCCCAAATAACTTTTGTGTTCACATAAAACGTAATTAATTAGTTAAATGCAAATTCCATTTGTAGGCTTCTCCAAGGTTTTTTATCGTTTATAGCGTGAGCTCAATGTAAAAATAGAACATATTTTTCTCGAGAAAAAAATAAACAGTTTTTGAAGATAGGTAACGCGGGGAGCATTATTTATATTTGTAATTTGCGTAGGTTTTAATCTTTAATAACATTGAATAAATTCGAATCATTTAAGTAATAGGAAAAGGCTCCTTTTTAACCCGATAAAATAAATAGATAGATATATATTATATTTAAAAAACGAATTGATCAAAATTGAATAAAACCAAAACCTTGTTACGTTATATTCTATTTATTAAGCTTCATAAGAGTAGGTAATAGGTTATTGACCTGCGGGTCAAAAGGTGAAGAGTGAAAGATGAAGGGTCTGACATTGAGGGTTTCATTAGCCGTCGCAGACAGAAGGCTTGTGGTCTGACAGTCTGACGCTAAATACAGACTTCTTTTGTTTTGCGGTATCAAATGCATCAGTGAGACATGTAGTTTGATACGAGTTCATTATGTTAGGTAACTCGATCTTTAAGAGTTATTTTTGGTGGCTTTATTGTTTCCAATTTTCCAACAATAACTTGGAAATCTGTTTATTTAAATGGAAACTGTCGTTAATCATTTTATGATGAAATTCTTTTCGGTTATTTCTTTAATTATGCTCTAATATCAACCTAATAAGTACAACCTTGCAATTTTAATTCGGTGAGTTAATACTGCGCGTATTATTGTTTATTTAAATTAATTGCCGTAATAATTTTACTAGCAAGACATAATGATTAAAACGAAATGAAAAATATAATTGAGTCTTAAAAAATCCAATATAACGAAGACTCCCCAGTAACGATAGCCATAAAGTAAATGATGTTTTTATATTTGTTTACGCAGTCTCATTTTTATGTAATACAGGCTTGTACCAACGGCTCTGCCCGTTTGGAACCCAAAAATTGTTCAACGTGAACTTCCCACCGGGATAAAACTATCCTGCCTTAATCTAGGACATGGTCTACGCTTAAGCCAGGTTTCGCTCAAATCTGTTCAGCCGTTGAAGCGTGATTGATGAACAAACATCCAAACAAACAGATATACACATTTATTAGTCGGATGACATCATTTTTGAAAATATCAGGCAGTATAAATTTTACGAAATAACGTTGTTGCTTGAAGAAATACAGTTTTTTTTATGAGCTCGTTACTCATTTAACTTGATGGATACTTATACTCGTGTCTCCAAGTCTTGGAAAATAAATTAATCTAAGTACATAGGTACTTATATAGCGTATAGAAGCCTTGAACAATGTGCGAACAGCTGTAATCTAGACTCGAGAAAGTTGAGCCATAAATAAAAACTTGGGTGTGCTTGCTTTTAGGTAGGTAGATAGGTACCTACTAGGTGTACTGTTACTAATGAGATGCGATGTGCATGTGACAGACAGAAGCAATTTCTACTGTTGTTTACATGTTTTGGCATCTGTTTTTAGTGTTGCCTTTGTTTGAGAGTTACAAACTGGTAGCAGAAGTCTTGAAGGTTAATGAGAACATCTTCACCTTCAAGATTTCGATTACGATTATTCCTAATTAATTACTAATTATGTACTGTAGGAGGTGGTGGCTAAATAATAACAGCCGCACGGACCGATTTTCAAGGTTAAGCAACGCTTGCCGAGGTCGGTCTATGGATGGGTGACCATTTTAACATATCGAGATTCTGCCATGCCTCACTAAGCACGTTAAGCCATTGGTCCCGGCTGTCATTTGTAGATCATATTGGCTGTCGTTACGGATTGTCAGAAGCCAGAAAATCTGACACCAGTCTTGCCAAGAAGTACCGTGTTACCAATCAATGCGTTGAGGAGGTCTGGTAGGCAGCTGAACCCGGTTTGACTGGGGTCCGACCCCAATTTAGTTGGAAAAAGGCTAGGCAGATGATGAATTACTAATTATGTACTGTATGTAATTGGGTACGATGGTAACTCTGTCTCTGTCTAGCACGACTGCTGAGGAGCATGGGTTTTGATACTCGGGTCAGGGAGAGTTTCCCATTTAGGATTTCTTAGTACACACCTCTTCCTTCTGGAAAACAGAACAAACACTTTTTTATTTTATGTTCAAAACAACTCCCTGTCACTCTCACTAGGTACTCACTCGCTTATAGATTTACGATTGTATTATCCAAAAAATATTTTTTATAAACTATGGGTGGCCAAAGGCGTTTAGGCGTGAGACGCAAACACTAGTTAAGCGATCATTGCCCTGGCTGGCACATGGCGCCAAGATTATAACTTATTTACTAAAACCCTTTTACTAAGTAACGGTCAACACAACATTAAAAGCGATAATATTTGCCAACAATACGTTTGTGCATAGGATCAAGGTTCAAGATTACATTCGAAGAAGTTATTATAATTATTAATTTTGACCAATAAATATGGGAAAGTGTATTTAAGCATTAGTTTACAAATCATAATTAGGTAGCAATACCTGCAGGTGTTGCTACCTACATTTTGTGGTTAGTAATAACTAATTAGCAGAGGTCGGAATAGGTAGACTATATTTACCCAATGTTCGTGGAAGTAAGTAACATAGAGTTGATAATACCTCCTCTAAAATCCCGGAATCATAAACATACCGATTGTAAATGCAAACTACTTATTGCGCTTTGATTACATTTGAACAAAATTATTTTATTAAAGAATCTTATTAGCTGTTAATTTAACAGTTTTAGTAGGTACGGAACTCCCGTACCTACTAAAACTGTTAAATTAACTAGCTTTGTTTTCGCACAACTCTTTCTTATTTTGATTCTTCAAATCAATAATTTGTAACTATACTCAAAGTCCAGTTCATGTTTTTATAATCCCGGATTTTAATTGTCATGATTCCATTTATGATTCCGGGATTTTACAGGGGGTATTATCAACTGTTACTTACTTCCACGAATATTAGGTAAATATAGTCTACCTATTCCGATCTCTGCTTTAGGTAACTATGACTAGAGTAAGTCGTTGCCATCGCGGGCGGGCCGTAATCGAATGACAGCTAAGCTGATTTAGTTAAGTTTAGCTTTCTTTATCGTCAAGGAAACAACCCATTGGCAGAACTAAAGGGTTGCGAATGACCAGCAGTGAACTTGAGCCGTAGATGATTTTAATTTAGTGTATTTTTATAATTTTATATTGTTCATCAGACAGAGGGTAGTAATTGACAATATTTCATAAACTATTTTAGCTGTCTAGCTCTCATCATAAACTGTTGAGAGATGTCCCCTGTTAACCATGAACCCAATATATTCTGACAATAAGCGGCCATAAGAAATATTGCCGCAATTACCTCGCTCTGCAAATGGATTGATGGCAATATGTTATTGTTAGAAGACAGGAGGATGCTTGTACTATCCTTGTAAGACAAACTACTTGCCACTGGCTTGCCTCGACGAATGAAGATCGTAATTAAGGTCCTAAAATTAAATTAAATATTCTTTTTGTTTTTACAATTGTTAGGCACGCGTCTGACCACTATCTCACCTGATTGTAAACGATGATGTGGTCAAAAATGGAGTACGCTTGCACTCTTGACCTAAAGACTCCTAGGTTGTAGCTCTCAGAAAACACAGACTCCGGTAAGGAATTCCACTCCTTAGCTGTACGCACAATGAATGTGTTCGTGGGATGTCAACCATGTACCGGTGGCGCATCGCCGTACGTCTTGTGGTCCGATAGTGGAACGAGCTTGGCGGAATTAAACTATGCAGGTTTTGATCCTTCCTTATCAGTATAACGTTGTGCCTGGGAACAATCAGGGTACAGTTTTCTTAAATCAACCTATATTATCCCAAAGGCCTCCCCCATAGCTTTCCACACTTCCCTTTGTTTATTATTCATTTATTAATTATATTATACTTTATTGTACATGTACACCTCCTAATAAGAACAGGACAAATATTATATTTATAAAAACAAGTGTACAATGGGCGGTCTTATCGCACAAGGCAATCTCTTACGGAGAACCTTTGTATGGACTGGACGAAAGGAGATAGATTCTTCCCTTTGTGTCGCCTTCTCCAATCAATCCACCGTAAACGGCATTTTTTTGTCTTCAAGTCAGTCTTAGTAAAGCGTTTAATATAGCAATGGGATCTCAAAAATTCACGTTGTATGGTTCTAAGTACTCTTTAGAAACATTATACTAATGTAATGTTCCTAACTCACAATAGAGCCATGTTCCGTCCCTCGTTTTAGCGAATACTTGAACAATACTTAGTGTATGCAAATAAGCACCGCCAAACAGTCCAAACTATTGTTGATTCAAACAACTAGTTTGAATGAAATTACACGCAAATCGTACTACTCCTTAGCAACAGCAGAATTCGCCAGCGAACTTGTTTGACCGCTTCATACGTTTATTTACAAATTAATGACGGAAATCGGTTCAATGGCCGCTTACCCCGAAACTCGTGCATTTACTCGTAATGTTACATTTCGAATTTAAGCTTCCTACAGATGTTGATTTACGTGCTTTTAAATCTTTCACTGTAAACTTTCGGTTTTAACGTTTGTTCATACAAGGTTTTCGCATTTAAAACGTTGTTTTATCCAGATTTTGGCATGTTGAAATACGGTTGTGTATAAACAGAGTCGCGGCGGAATGCGAGTGCAGTTGACGAGGTGCCAACTAGGCCCACAGACGAAGCTGAATTAAATTAAATACTAGGCTGCACGTGAAAACTGGGATATTATTATCTTCTTTGTGTGTCATCTTTGGTTTATGATTTGAAATGATAGGTGAAGGGGATTGTCTGATAGATTTATTACGGATAATGGTTGCCTAGCCAAGATTTTCTATGTGCAACATTGTAACTATCAGCTGGTACATTAATTTATAAAACGTATGCAATTTATTTTTGTAGCGAATGAATGGCATGAATGATTTAGCATTATTTTAAGCCCAAATCTGAAATAATTTTAACTTCTAAGGTTCTTATAACCTATACTAACATTTTAGTAATTTCTTCTAAAAAACAATATAGATGCTCCCATAATTTCTAAAACATCTTTCCTTTTCATTTATTCGGGTAACAAATTATTATTAAGTAAGTATATTTGTCGAGACGAACGAAATTATTTCGGGAAAATTTCTATATATAGAATTTGTAATGGAAGTATGCCTACATATCCACCTGCGCGTGTATTTCATGCATGGTTTGACGAAGCATAATAATTGATTATTTCGCCATTAGTCCACCGGCTAGAGACGAATGTAAGTTATTATTGTCGCTAATACAGGTAAATGTATTATAAGATTCTTCCTACACTTCGCTGACGACTTCGTCCGCGCGGATTTAGAAGGTAGGGACTCTACAAACTTCGCGCTCTCTTCCCCCTTTTTAAAGGTTACTTTGAAAAATTAAGCACAACGATTTTCATTAAATACCCAGCCATTTTTGCTGCTGATTCTGTGGTCTCAGGATCAGTGCAACTATTCACCCCGTTCACCCCGTCAGGGGTTGATTATACAAAAATTGTTAGATCTGTTTCAATTAACCCACTTTTAGTTTGTTCATACTAATTTCCACGTAAATTGAAACAAGCAGTAATGTCCCTAAAATCTTCATCACCCTTTTTCGCTCCTTTAGGGGTTTATTTTCGAAAAATCCAAACATTTGTTATTCTTTTTTTTTATCGAAGTCATAATTGCCATGTTTCAACTTCATCGGACCAAGCAAGAATCTTAATGATTCTGCCCACTTCGCAACATTTTTACTACTTGCATTTTTAGTAACTTTTATTAAACGAAAGGTCCTATTTGAATAATTTAAATTATAATTTACAATCAACTTTAATTACGGATAAGGATTAATATCATGATTCCAAAATCACCACTTTTCCATTCAACCCGGGTTTTGATTAAATAATTTGAACAAAAAGCGTTCATTGTGACTTAACCATAATAGTTAGACATAATTTTAACCGTCGCGAACTTTTTATAGATAATAATAAGTACTTCAATCATGTAATACATATTTTTATGTATCATCAAAATCAAGCAAAATTTGCTACTTTGGGTTACATTATTGCAATTTTCGTAGGGATCTCTATTTTTTTAGAAAATAAAATATAGCCTAGGTTTTAAGTTAATAATGTAACTTTCTAATGGCGAAAGTTTTTTTTAAATCGCTGGAGTAGTTTTCGAGCCAAATCGTTACAAACAAACAAATAAATATTTTTTCTTTTATTTATTCTCTTTACAATGTTTAATTTCTCTTTTAATTATAGATAGATAGATGGATTATAGATAACAGGTTTATTTATTATATAGTAAAATTAATAAATTTATATTATATATTATTATAGTTTAGACACCTACACGGAAACGGGTAGAAACGAATATTTTTTCCTGACGTTGTTTCATGCAAATGCTAATTGAAAAAGAAAGAAAACGAACCTGAGACTTCAGTTGCTTTGATACTTGAAAAAAAAAAACAATGAGCTAAAGTTAAGCCTCAAATAGAGCCAAGGGTAACATGAAGTTTGTCACGTCTTGTAAAATAGTTCTTGAAAATTCATCATACCCAGTTTCCTCTCAAGTTTTACTCGTTGCTTGTACGAGTACGAGTTCAGTAAATTAAATAGCGCCAAAGCATTCCAGTCTTCACGTTCACGCTTTCGAATCGAATCGGAAAGTAAGCAAGCAGTATTATTTTCTTGTAAGTGCAAACGAGTCAAAGTTTTATTGGAGACGTCTCGAGTTTATAGCGCAGTACGCGATAGAGTGAGACACCTCGAGCCACGAGCCACGTGATCTTGATACAAATTTAAACTTTTCTCCCTATATCACCTCGGCAGCGTCTGCGAACTTGCTTTACGACGGCCGTTTGTTTTGAAAAATGTCTCTTTCTTGATTTGCTTTTTTTAATTTACTATTTCTACGACTTGATTGCTTTACAACTTACCAATTGGACCATAAATAAGTTTTGGATGAAATGAGAAAAACATTTTTCTTTCTCGAAACGAGAAAACGATTTGACAGCGCTATAACAGGTATGACATGACAGATTCGTGAAACAGCGAACGTATAAATTGAATGGCGGCGTTATCGGATGTTACTAAATAGAAATTTGAATGATCGGTGCGTCGGGTTGGCCGGCAGCAGGCGGGTTTGCACGGGCATGGGCACAGGTAGGCTGACACCGTTTCCAGGATGTGTAATGGCCGTCGCTGTGCCGCTCGCAGATCGCATCGCGATACTAATCGAAATGGCCATTGTGTTAGTCCGGATACAAACCGCACGCTTCAATCTCGCGCCCTCGCACAATGCACGATCGCTCGCACACACCGTATACTTTGTGTACGTACTTCCTAGGGTTGCCAGCTGCCATTCAAACTCCACTAATTAACTCTAATCTGATTGCCTCCGTTCAATAGAATATCGACTCGTATTTGCTAAGTTTTCCCAATTAATTACGTTTTCGCTTCGAGGGGCCGTTGTTTTACTTTATCAGGGAAAACCAATCAGCTGTAGTCAAACATGCAATTAATTCTTCTGGATTGGCGATTTAGAGTAACGCTTCATAGGTATTTTGTCATAATTTTGCTTAGTCAACGAATTAGGTTCGGATGTTTATTTGAACAATTCCGTATAAAACTATGACTATAAAATACTGTGTTATGTAAATTTATTCAGATAATCTAAAATCGATCCTGTTAATTGTTTGAGGAAAACGTAGTTATCGGTATTGTTCAGCCGGTCGATTCTGTAAACATGTCGAAGTAAAGGCTTGGGTGAAGTGATCACGAGGTGAGCTGTCGATCCATATAATCAAGATGGAATGACAGCTCACTTCGTAATCACGTGACATCTTGATTATATGAATTGACAGCTCACCTCGTGATCACATCACCCAAGCCTCATTTCGACATGTTTACAGATTCGACCGGCAGTAGCATGTAGCATCTATGTATGTAGCTCGCGGATTTACGTCATTGTTAATACAAATAATGTAAATAATCGAATACAATGTAAACTTATTTGTTTTATTCCCCGTTTTGTTGACAGTACAAATAAAATGCGTCGCAGCTGGTAACTTTTGTATGCTAACCCTACAAATCACAATGCAATTTGTCTAGTTGAAGCTTAATGTAATATTTCGGAATAGGTGAAAACTGTTTCATTTACGATTCTGGACTATAATACCTAGTCTAATGTTATGCAGGATATTACTCCAACCTATTCTATTCCACAGCAATATAATAATATAATAATAATGTTATGACATCATTCTCTAGATGTGGATATTTGAGACAGGGCAGGTACCCTAACCGCCATAGTTACAGGAAAGCTTCCATAACAGGCAGTCCTTAACATTTTGAGTAATCGCTAAATGCATTCATAGATTTTTGAAAATAATTTACAGTCTGCAAGAAAATGTGCAATTTACACACAAAAACAATTATGCCAACAGGATCGATTGACAATTTTTTTTTGTGTTCTTATTATAAATGTTATAAAAAGTCCGAGGCTTTATTATCTACTAGAAACGCCACAAATCGCATTCTGCCGGGTTGTCCGTTATTTACCTAATATAGACGATAGTTCTATAGAATTTTGTTTCACATGAAATTTTATTCATATTATCATTTCTAAGATATGCGTAGGTATTGATACGCAGTCGCAGAATACTGATTTTGAAAAAAAAAAAAAAATCATTGGTTTTTGTTACAAATAAAATGTAATGTTTCGCTATTCATATCATAGAGAACATATCAAATATTCTTTATCCTCATATTGTTTAGTTAACATAAAACTTATTAGGCACTAAGAAAAATATTATTTCGAGTGACAGTTTCTAAACGTTTCAAAATATATACCCTGCTATCCTATAAAATTACTACACCGCGCTCACAAAAACAATACGGGTAAATTCTAGTAGTTGATTGAAGTAACGAACGATTCACCTACTGTTGATTTATATGTGGTCAATATTTGTAGCTAAAAAAAACGCAAAATAAATCGTTGAATCATAGTTTATTTACTTATAATTAGGTCATTAAGTTGAAGTAAAAACACGTAAGCGAGCATGCAACATGCAGCAGGCATGGTTTCTGTCACGGTCCCACGCGAGTTTATCGTCGCAGATGGTTTTTACGCTCGCCGCCGCAGCTGAGCACCGTAGCATCGGCTTTCAGCGGCAGCAGAGGTTTGAACTTCCTGCTCCTCACCTCACGGGCACCTCGCTTCTCCCCTGGCTAAATTACACTCTAGGGGTAGGGCACACAAGACTTCGTGGGGTCGGTTTTGCAGCGATTCGTTTCTGTCACTTAGTTTTGTAGCACAACATATTGACTCGTTAAGACAATATTATTATTTTTTTACTTTAGAAATCAATATAGCGCACAGTGTTAATAAACTGTAGGCGAGTCGTCCATTACGTATTACATACATAGTTATAAAAATATCCAATATCTTCAAAAAAAAAATTATAGATAGCATAACGTTTATTTCATAATCAAAAATCAATAAAATCAAAATAAAAAATTATTGATAGCATAACGTCTATTTTTGAAATAAAATAGCATGGAAAAATACACCCAACAAAAAATATTCGTTAAAAAATAATTCTCCTGTTTCATAAGTTTGTTAGATAAAAAATGTGACTGTAAAATTCGTTGAATTATATTTATGTGAAATATGTGTCATTCAAGTAAATAGTCGTTGAAACAACAATATTCTAAATACAAATACGAGGACCAAATATAACATGAAACATTTTCTGCGAAACGAAATTCTACGAAATTTCTGTCTGCAAAACAAGGGAACACCTTTCTGCCTACCTCAAAAATCCACTTAGTATAAGAGAATAGAGGAGCTAATTTATGTATCATCGACCGAACACTTGAATAATTAAGTGGTATTTAGCGAACGTTAGAGTAATAATACATAATGGCGTGTTTACTGTTTGATCTTCGCGTTAGTAGGTACAGACGACAACAAAGTGATGTGTCTCACAAATTGTTATTAAACTCGAGTGCCGAATAATCTACCTCATCATGTATAGGCGTTATCCAAACTAATATTATGAATGCGATAGTAGCTTTGTGTGTCTATTTGTGATGTTTGTTACCTGTTCATGACTTTATGGCTGAAGGGATTTGGATGAAACTTGTCACACGGGTAAACCGTCTCCTGGGAATATGACATTGGATATTTTTCATCCCTTGGAATAATTTTGTCATTCACGCGAACAAAACTGCTGGCAGATACTAGTAAGCAATATCCTTATCTAACGTGTATATTTTTCAATATCACAAAAATTCCTTTCATTAACATTGTTCCTATAATCAACATTTTTTTTAATAAGCGACGTTGTTTGAAGGGAATATATTCCCAACATTTATTTTATTATTGTAACATTATCAAGGTATGCGCAGTATGCTTGTGTATACCATATCAAATGCCGTACAAATAAAGGGTGACAAATTAATGAGTTGAATTAGTGTAGGTATTTTAATAGTGTGCCCTTTCAGACAGCGTAATAAAATAAACATTTTAGAGCGTAAAAGATAAATTCCTTCTTCTGTGAATCTTTGAGCGTTTATGTAAACATTTCTGACATTTTCCTTAACTTTGATTGTAATGTAATATTTTACATTATAGGTAGTAAGTACTATATTCCTGGATAAATTTACACCCGTTTAGAGAATATCTACCGTTATTCTCTAAACGGGTGTAAATTTATCCAGGAACTGTTGTGCGTCTATTAATAATTTCCGCGAGCATAGAACTGGGGCCCTACTATGAAGTCTTAAAACGATCATGATTCCGCTCTTAGAGAGAGACGGAGCTATACATAGCGAATAGCACTATCCCTTTTACATCATCGGAATTGGATTGCATAAGCACGTCACAGTAAGGCAGGCTGAACGTCAAAGTCTTTCAGCGCTCATCGGCACGGCTTATTACCGCGAGGACTGAAAATGGCTACAACAATAGGGTTGTCAAAATAAAACTGATGTAGGTAGTGTGTTCTCTGAATATTAGTTTCGCTGTGTTTGGGAATTCGTTAGGCAAACTTGTTCCGTGCTTGAGAACGCATTATTTAGACTAGAAAAAGGTATTGTAGAATGCCTATGGGCATGGCAATAAGTCCGCCTCTGTACATTTGTGTGCTAAAAGTGTGAAATAAATAAATATTATTATCTATAGAAGTTCAGCGTCCCAGTGTGACGTGCCATTATGATTAGGATGGTCCGATTATGAAAATTCTTTCACGGTGGGGTGTATATGTCATCGGTAAATTGCAGACTCCGTAAGATTGAAATAAATCTTAATTAGATTATAATTTCTCCATATATTATGAAAAAATCGTTTTGTAAACAATAAATCCCACCCAATTTCAAACCCAATAGTTTCCAATATATTCGTGTCTTCTTTAGAAAAATTAGTTAACAATTTCACGCGATATTTTACAATTTCACGGCGTTTGCCATTTTCCGGTGACATATATTTATATACTTTTTACCCGGAAACAGCACATTTCCTATGAAACAAGTCACGGGAATAAAGCCGCGAGTTAAAACAATTTTTTAATAATCTGACCAGCTAATTTTGTAGTGAACTGTATCCGAAATCCGAATATCCTATTAGCTGCTTCCCATAATTGCTTCGTAAGTGTACATATCTCTCAGTAATTACATATGTACTTGGCAAATGCAAATACCTCTACATACCACTTATGAGGCAAGCGCATAGATTTGATTAATGCATGGTGAAAGCAAATTGAATCAGCCACATTGAATTTAGCTCTTATTGCTTATGCGTTAGAGTTGAGTTATTTTAGAATAATTTATTGCACATAATCAAGCTTTACTTAGTTATTATTTACTCTGTTAATACCCTTTGTTATTAATGGGACGCTGCATGATTAAATGTTTTGATTAATTAGTTTTATTGGAATAAGGTCAGTGTATTGTGATTGATAAATCGATGTACAGTCAACAAAGCTATTTGGTATGCAGGCAGCTAACTTGCAACTACTGTGAAACAATGTGGTGAGTGTGTTGAGTAGAATTATTGTACACCACACTCGTAAGTATTTCATAAGCTTAAAAAGTGATGGATGATGTACACATTAGAAATAAATATTGGCAGTGCAGTGGAAAAAATAATAAAAATACTAATTTTACATATCAAATAGCTCTGTTGACTGTACATAATGAATATTCATACATATATACATACGACTTTTTCCTCTTCGGGTAGGTAGAAGGAATATATGGCGATGTGTTACTATGTACTCGGGTTTTAAACGACCTCGTGCGTATCGTTTCTAAATAATAATTATGAAGTTTAATTAGTTTCAGTTGTTCTCCTGGTTTTAATATGAAAAGTTTGGTTCACCAAATATTTAAATATTGATATAAAAATTGTGTGAATTCATATTGCAGTTTCAATAACTTTACCACTTACGGAGTTTGCTTGTGAAAAATATATAGGAGATGAGTAAAAAGTCTGATGTTCATTTTTAACAGTTTGTCGAGTGAAGAAAACGTCAATTTTTGAACAGCTGTTTTTGAAGGGTTTATTTTTTTACATAAATCGTTTGTTTTATTGAGGCCTGGAAAATAGATGATAATATAAAAGACAGCTTGTATTTGAGCTATATTTGTTTTAGTAAATCTAGTCTTTAAATCGCTCAATTTCCTTAGCAGAACCTAGATTCTCATCAAAACAAAACCAAGATTCTTCTCCCAAATTGTTATTTTTATTTTCGACTACCAAAGTCGGTTTATTAAAAATTTCACGCACAACTAGAGCGAATAACGAAAGGCTTGCCGGCTCAGATCAAAGGTGAAAGGACCAGCCGTCCCATGTCCAAAAGTCTAGCTTTTTTGGTCGGGTTAACCCTTTTGAATAGTCAAAGGGGTAACGTGTTGTTTATACTTTAATTTGACGGGATTACGTTGACGTCTCTCTCGACGGATAGGTCCGGAAAATTCGTATAAGAGGATTCTGAACTTTTAAACCCGGGATTTAACTGGATTTGAGCGTAAATGCTGCAAAATTAATCACTAAAAATTGGTTTTGTGATTGATTACGTTGTGGGTTAACGTCAAAATACTTGTAAATGAATTATATTATTCGTATTTGAAAAGCTTTGGTACTTACCGTACTCTGAACTAATTAGTTTCGGAAGACATTGTCTTTTGTTTCGCTAATTAATAATAATTAATCAGCGAATGAAGAGCCTTCTCGAGTGACGATACTTAAGAACGGAGTGCCCTGGGCCGGTAACCCCATTAGCAAGTTTGATGACTGGCTAATCTTTATAGGTACTACAAAATGTGAGATACCTACTCTTGAACAGTTAGTTCTGAAAAGAGTCAAGAAAAACAGGAAAATAAGAATCTTTAATCGATAACTAATAATTATTTACATTTATCGATAAAAACCTTATTAATTAAATGGAAAACTAGAATGGCGATATAAGTTCTGGAATTGAGATTATCAGAAATAATTATTCGTTAACCGATTACATGAAACAGGAAAAAAGCAAATAGAAATGATTATATAACTATATTTTAAATAACAACTTGGTAACGATTACATAAAACAAGTAGAAAGAGTTCGGAAGGTATTTCCAAAGGGAAAATGAATTCGATAAGAGTTATGGTTATGACGTAACACTCTTTTGACATTTAATGAATCCGTGTCTTCATGGCATCAGTGTGCTCAGAAAATCTGTCATCTCCCTCACACATCATACATCAGAGCTAACTCGTATTAACGCAAAAATGAAAAAGTCCTAATACCCTTTTCTCCAATGTCAGCTCCAGCCCCGAACTTCATTAATTTCGCAGACAATATCGGATTTATGTCCTGTCGGCAAAGCGCAAATTACACTGATTGGAATTTTTAATAGGCGTCCGTTCTTGGCGAGTAAGCATCGAACAATTTGTTCAATTTATTTGATTTCATATCTCTCGCAGCCTGATATTTGCTTGTTCCATAATACCATTTTCACCTTCAGTTGCGGTCGGAAAAGGTCTTTGTCCTATTAATGGTACTTATTTATAACTCAACTTGTAATGTCTGGAGATAAATCGTAGAAAATATGCTAATAAATAATATTAATTATTCGTTTTAATGCCTCAGTTTAGATTGTTGTTGAAGTCCTTTGACGATTCCAAGAGCCACGTTTGAAACGTCAATTACCGTTTAATATTTTAATAAAACGACCTAAGTAGCTTGAGTATGTGCTAGTGCTAAACATTCGCACACTTTGACGAGATTAGAATGCCTTTGACGTGTCAACATTATGTAGGTACATAATTACTCTGTAACTATACTATAACGAATACTTTATATCAATAATGGCAGCTTCTACAAACTAAAATTTACTAGCTTTCAAATAATTCATAAACTCATATATGCAGATATATGTTTTCTAAAGTAGGTATGAATAGAATGATATGGGTTCTGCGAACATATTCATCATCATTAGACATATAAAATGTTGGCTTTTATAGACCATTTCAATCAACAAGAGGATATTTCCATGTTCGGATGTGTAGCTGCAATATGCTTTAAAACTTTATTGGGGGAGAAAAGAGGGTTGCATTTCATATTTACCACGTCGGTTTCAATTTCTTTTATTAACATGAACTTGCCACAATTTAGGGTTCCCATTGGAACGGAAAAATTTAAACCTCCCATCCGTCCAATTTTTAACTCACCAATTTAATACTGTCCAGGGGACATTTTAGGGGGAACTGTAAAACTCATCTAGGACTGACGGCCCACCGTAATTGCTGGCAACATGAATTTTTTAGGGTAACCAATTTCGTTTCCCGAGCGATGACATTTCATGAAATTATTCCTTATTTTGAGAGAGAGCCAGAAAAGTGAACTAACAATATCAAATAACGTTTCAATTTGCACACGAAGTGAACATAGCATAATAATAAAGAACACATTAAAAGCACCCGGATGTATTCTTGTGATTAGTTTTTGGCGCGAGACCCAAAAGTGGGTCACAATGTTCGGCAGTTTGCATTTCACTCGAGTTTCTGCTATTATCTTTAACGGAAAACATGAACCGTTATGAACCAGCTGTATATTGTAATTATGTCATATTCTTGGTCTGTTTCTGTTATATTCTTTTGGGACTTTGGTTAACAATGTTTTGTATCATCTGAACAAAACTTACACCAAACAGTCCTGCAGCCCTACAATGACGTGCTAATGCCATCCAATTCCGATGATGTAAACGGGATAATGCTATTTGCTATGTATAGTTCCGTCTCTCTCTTAGAGCGGAATCATGATCGTTTTAAGACTTGAAGCGTTGCGAAAGGAAAATAAGAAATTGGGTTTATGAACTGTTGCCAGTCTTAAGATCGGCTATAAACCAATAATATCATGCAGTGTAAATCAGTTTTCGCGGAAGGTCGAAGAGGTCAAACGGCAATCGCGCCACAGATACTAAAAACGTGCCACATCTCGGATGATTCCTTGAAGTAAACCGAATTTTTACGATAGGCCGAGAAAACGAATGAAGAACAAGATTGAAATAAAAATTGTGAGATGTAAAATGCTGAGTGAAATTATGAGACGATGTGGATGTATGTATTTCCCACGGGTAACATCGCAAGCTTTCCCTCTAAGGCCTACAGTTCATGTGTGAATATTAATCGTCGAGGTCGTATAGCTCCTTTAGCATGAATACTTAACGGTTCCATGCAAGGAGTTATTACCTACATCGTATGTTGATTTAAACTCCAAAGGTGAAATGTCAAGGTCACGCACTTAAACTTCTCTTCCACGTGCAAACTCGCGAGATTGTAATTATACTAATTATATTCCGAAAAGAAATATTTGCTTTATGTTATGTCATTGACATAATTGATGTACGGAATAAATTAGAAGATAATGTAATGCGATACGCTGTTAACGCGGACATTAAAACTGACAAATGTAAATATCTCTAGGTTGATCAACTTTATGAGGTAGCTACTGAACGATGTTTTTTATGACTTTCCCTTCATTACTCTTGTAATTAAAATAAGCTGTGCTGTTGAAACGGAAAACAAACATGGCGGTCATATCAGCATCGTGCACGCAAACTAATCGATTCCTAGTATAAACAGAAATCAAAAATTGATTCTTTTATGCGGATTATGGGCTATGGAACGTAAACCGAGTGGGATTTTTCAATTAATATGTAAATCGGTGTTATTTGCTGCGCCGCATCGGTAGGAGAGATGCTGTCGTAACAATAAGCTTTAGCTGATGATGTCGTCTATCAAGTCATAATAACAATAAGCGCATTATTATGTTTTGCTGGAGTTTGTAAGCCGGTCTCCCACTATAATCATGAGCACTATGGCCAATCAAAGTATTCTTATAAAACACACGACACTGCTAAAACCAACTACTTAATATCGATTGACTCTACTGATGCTATAATGAATAATTGTTTTTTTTCGTTTCATAATTGTGGAGAACGTTTTCCCATCGGGACTGTTAAGCAAATTGTCTTGAAATTAAACTATCGTGGATTATTCACTTTACTTTACTTGACTTGGGCAAGGTAGGGTCTCTTGTGTGGATAACAACTTACCCCTATCATCGGTCAACTACCCGCTAGGGATATGCAACGTTACGGTCAAGTCTTGGATGTCTCTGTTAGCACGCACCTTTAGTTCAGAAACTATTGTTCAGTATTATCCAATAGAATAATTGTCATCGCCGTTTCAGTTTTGTTTGCAAGCCTGAACTATCGTTTGTTAACTTTGATATTCTTTTGTTTTGCAACGCACCTCTCTTACGTCCAACCTTTTGCAAACAAACAAAATCTGGCCAAAGCTATAAATGTGTCTTGTTCTGAATCCGTATCGCATTGGGTGCGAACGGACGGTCGAAGTCAACCGATAAATTTAACCATCTTCTTTTACCACACTATAGTGGTGGGAATCACGCGAACTTGAATGTTCGACTGATATATCTTTCCCGGAACAGTTTCACGTTACTGCTCGTATGTGAAAGGGAAGCATGTTATAATTTACTATTATGAGCTCTGGGACGTAACGAGGCGAATGGGTTATCTAACCGTTTACGAAGACGGCACTTTCTGCAGCGTTCCGCTTGCATATTGCCTATTTGCCGACCTTAAGATCATCGTGTGTAGCGTCGAAGATAAGTGTAATCGACTTTGTGGATGAGATATGATTATTGAGTTCAAATAGCGTCGTCTCTTTCTTGCGTAGTGGAATAAATATTGTCTAGGTTCGCTGGGGTTTTATAGTGCAGTTCACGTCCAGACTTACTTAATTTTGTGCTGTCCTAAATCGCAGTGGGGGCGTTATGAGAAATGCTTTCGTGTCTGCTGTATTGTCGTTTGCATTATAATATAAATTAAATGTTTATGCCTTCAATGCGTAAGTGGCTATTCCTTTTCTCAATAGATCTGGCTGTATAGTGCTGTGTTTGAGTTAGTGTTTTCTTGTGTTCCTAGATTTTATGTTTCTCAGATTAGGAGTTAGGAGACGGCTTAGGAGTTTCTGGTTTTCAATTACAACAATGATGACATTTCCCGGTTTCTGATACTTTAATATGCAATAACACAAATTAATTAAATTTTCTAAACAAACTTACTTTCAGCAATCCATCTGCTTGTTTTGACATGAAACAACGGTATGCACACATCCGGCGTCAAAGAGTTTATCATTCTAAAAACACGCACAACATTGTATAATTTGATTGAAAAGTGTTTATTCCTCGTGCCAAACAATAATGGGCTTTATGGATAGGGGAGAAGGTTTCCAAAGAATAATATGATTACTTTAAAATTAATTACTGTAACATAGTTACGGGTGAATGGAGTCGCGCTAAAGTTATTTTCAGTTTATTGAAGTGTAAAGGGCGCCATTGATGCTTCAAACATGAGTTGTTTCTCAGTCTTTCTAAAAAGTCTCTCTCAGACTTTCATACTTGGTCTGCGTTTTCTTGAAATAAATTACTTTTTTGAAATAAGAGCACTTTTACTTTGAACGGCAGTTTTGACTCTTGAATCGTAACTTTGAAAAGTCTAGCGTTTGTTAAATTGTTGCAAATGAATGTGGATTGTTGGAAAAAAAAAATTTTTTCAGCTATTATTATTGATTTATGTAATACAATGCTGTACCTGCTTCATTAGATTTTGTAACAAAAGAACAATCAGTTTATACAATGACCACAAAAAACAAAGACATAATTATTGACAGAAAGACTCATTACATCAGTGACGTTTGATATTAATTAGCCAGCGTTTATGTCCGAGTTGAATAAATATGCAAGATCTATGTAAACTTTACAGACTTGATGGGATCGCGGGATATGGGAAGCCCGCTTTTTTGTGATTTTCATTATCTAAAAGCTCACGTTTGACCACAATCTCATCTGATGGAAAGCTATGGTATGGTCGACGATGGAGCACGCTTGCCTAAAAGTAACCTGCTCATTCTTGACTCAAATATCGCCATGTTGTAGCTATCAGGAAACATAGACTCAGAGAGGGAATTCCACTCCTAAGTGGCGCGCGAAATGAAAGTATTACCAAACGTTTGACGACGTTGGATTTGACGTAAATAAGCTACTGGGGTAACAGATTATGAGTCTTCCTGACCGATTTCGGCCATGGCGGCCAATCTCAACCGAGACTAGCCCTCGGGGCGTGACATATTATAGTGCACAAGTTTGTGCACAAACACAGGTGCACTCCCTTTTCCATCACTTTCATATTCCGATGGGACGACAACCCGTCACGACCGGAGAAAGATCTGGCGCAGGACCAACGGCTTTACGTGCTTTCCGAGGCACGGGGGTGTCACACCACCTACTTCCAAACTCCGGGCTATCACTGAGAAATTCCAATTGGAAAAACCCAATAACACTTTTTGCCCATCCTGGGAAGGACCAGACCCAGGACTCCACTCTCGGCAGTCGCGCTTAACAGAGCAGTTAATTAGTATAGGTAAGGTTTAACATCACTACGTTATGTAATGTATTACCATTGTAGTCCATTTACATTTTATGTTGTCAAGTCCTTTAGAATTACGAAGTAAGTAGAAATGTTGTTTACAATAGATTGTACCTATTGAAATTGAAAGTTGTTACGCGTATTTATCGGTCTGATTGATTCCCGTATTCAATGGAACTTCCTCTTTTTAACAATCTTTGATAATTCTTGGTCTGACAATAGAAAATATGTGCTTCGATGGATTTGCTTCTTAACAAGATATTATTATCAAAAGACTTACTTTAATAAAAAATTTTTTTCGAAGTTAGAACTAGTTCTTCATTCATTTTATTATTGCTCAAACTTTTCGCAGCTAAGAGTATGTTGGGAGCGACTGCCTATCAGACCTGCATAACTCAATAGGGTTACTCGAAACCCTTTGGCAAGACTGGTGTAAGATTTCCTGGATTCTGACTACCCGTAACGACTGTCAAATATCTGAAAATGGCAGCCGGGACCTTTTCTGAGAATTTGGTTTCTGAGGCTCCGTTGGCAAGCATTGCTTAATCTTGAAGATCGACCCGTAAGACTGTTATTATTTAGCTAAGAAAACCAATAACTTCTGATATTTGAATATATTACAAATATTGTACGTAACCAAAATCAACAAAATATACAAGAAATGTTCTGAAAAGGACCAATAAGACGGCGAACAAACATAAATAATTTGGTATTTCATTTACTTACTACGATTTGCTATTCAGTCTTCAAATTGTAATCATTGTAGCAGATAAAGATAATCCAGCGACGTCTGTGATCAAATATGTTCCCTTGTCGTCTAACAATAGAAATCGTAACGATGTATTAGGAAACACAGGGGTAGAAATCATAATTTTATCGACTTCACTTACATTATGTAAGTAGAAAAACGTAAAAACTAGGAAATACCGACGTGAATTCCAACGCTGGGGCTTTGGGCTATATTCATGGTAACTGTTTGTGCGTCGTTGCTCGCTTTAAATGCTTGCCTTAAAATTTCTTAGATTTATTTTCTAAATCTAGGGTACCTAGGACCTGGAAAAAATATGACATGTGAGTGTATTTCATGAAAAGGCTATCCGTATCGCGGAAGTCAATGTCTTGACCATAGATTCAAAACAGACAAAAAAGACGCTAATAATGAAACCGAAGATTTAGTTTGTCTTATAAATAGTAAACTACTTTGAACCAATCTTAGCCTTTTCCCAAATTTTTTTGGAGCCTAGTCCTGTCCAGATCCAGTCTAATAGAATGCAGATGAATACTAGTTATTTTACATGCAGCGACTGTATATCGAACCTCCACCCAGGTACTAGGTTTCTGGACTTATTTTCCTAAGTCAAACTCAAATCATTTATTTCAATTAAACCATTACAGGTACTTTTGAATTGTGAAGGTCAGTCTGTCCAAAGAGATGAAGCTATTTGCACGTTCCAAGAAACTCCACGGACACTCTTTTAATGTTTTTTTACAATGATATGGTAAGTAACATCATTCGTGTGAAAATTAAACAAACATACTTAAATGTGAGAACGATGTAGAAAGACTTGCACGATCAAGCGTCCGAAGTAAAAAAGAAAAGCAATTCAATGAACAAATAATTAAAATAAACCGTGGCAGCTGAGAGATGACCAGTTCTAGCTGACGGCATTCGCTCAGCAATATAACTTTTTTAAAAGCTTACGCTACAGGTACTATTGTATTTTTTTATTATTCTTAGGCTCGCGTTCACCTGTCTCACCTGATGGTAAGCGATGATGTGGTCGACGTTGGAGCACGCTTGTCTAAAATCAACCTATTTACTCTAGCACTATAAGTACAGGGTACAAATGAAATGTTTGTATATACGAGTATCAAACACGCCATTTTCATCGCAAGTCTTCTTGCAAGTATCGTTTTCCTCAAAGGGAAAAGCGTGAGTGGTTCAGGTTTCGTTAACTTTGAATTAGTTCATGTTTTAAGAAGTCGTGTCGTCTTGTTTTTCGCTCATGAGACCTGTATTCCTTATGGAGAGCTGTCAAAGTGTAATGTAGCTCATGCACTACTTTATTCCGTATACGCACGTACAAATATGAGAATAGCTCTTGCCGTAGTTAAAATTTTAGGCATTCAACAGCGTGGCAGCGGGGCTGACTTCCTAATGCGCTGGACGTCCATTTTTTATTGCCCGGCTATTTTCATGCTTTGCTCTTGCAAAGATCCATACTTAATATTATATATGTATATGCGAAGGCAACTCAGCCTTTCTGTTTGTAACCAAAGATTTGGATGAGCTTGACATACGGGTAGACCAAATCTAGGAATAGGACATAGGTTTCCTTATATCCTGGTAGTACGTTCCCTTGGAATACTTCGACGCACATGAAACCGCTGGCAGAAGCTAGTTCCCTATAAAACGTTACAACACTGAAATCGCGAAAACAAAATCGACAGCCATTCGACACACAACACACACAAGACTGCAAGCATTTCTGTGCACATATCTCGAAAAATGTACTGAACTGCTGATTTTTTTTCGCGTTTTCGGGGTTGGTCCTATAGTAAAAGTTGTTCATAATGATGAGTACAATGACCCCTTAAGAGGCATTGCGTTAATTCTGTTACACGTTGTATATTCAAAATACTCTGCCTCGCTGACTTAATAATCTGCCTAAGGCTTTTCAAGCATTGAGTTTCGTCGTCTCATCTTCAGCAATATGTTACGTATCATATTCGTACCGCAAGTTATCCCTAATCCGCCCATAGTAATACCAGTAATACCTTCTAGTACTTTGAGAGCACTTGGGGAGCTTTTCTCTCGATATATTCACCGCAGATGTTGAATAATATCGCAAAGAAAATGTACGTGCGTTCCTATTTGAAGGCTTTGGATGCAATGTATTTTTAAATCGCGTCTGCGCTCAATGTGGTTTTTGTTTTCTTTTTGGAACAGTTGCTTCGAGAAATCTATCTTAGCAGTGTCTAGGTTTTTATCAAGGTTCATTTTATTCTGAACCTAATGAACATAGTTTCTGGTTTCAGCTATGACTTGACTCCTGCAGTTCTTGTTGTCCATAAAGCAGTGTTTTGTTTTATTAGAAAAATATTAGGCTATTTATACTGCTTCTAAAAATATGATAAGATTCATTCGTAGGTTAAGATTTATATGAGGGTGCTCACATAATAATGTACTTGTCAAACACATTTCAAAGTGACGATTGATCTCCAAATCTTTCTTATTGATATTCCGTTGTTATGTGAAGTCAAAGGCGTTGCTATGATGTTTATAAAAATAGATCGAATAAAGAATCTTCCCACGCAAATTGTACGTTCTTTCGAATCGAAGAAAATTGATACTTGTTATATTCGTTCTTGGATGTGTAAATACATAGCGCAGTAGCCTGGTAACATAAGATAGAATGTAAGGGTCAGGGTTCAGAACTCTTGTTTGCTATTTATAGAAATCAGGGGAATATGTTTTATTTTTCAGTAAATCGTTCGTTTACCCTCCCTTTGAATAAAAGCAAACCGTGATGAGAATTATAAAATCTTCGTTTAAAATAAAACACTGTTTGATTTTTAAGATTCTGAGTTCCACATTTTTCAGTAAAGAAATTTATCATGTTAGTAACAGCGTAAGCCTTTGGAAGTAAAGGCCCATATTCCAAGAGTTCATGAAGGAACTCCACTCGACTTGGTCGCCATGACAACAGAAATAGTCCCTCGAATAATGTCATTAAACAAGATACGTACAAGTGTCAATTTGATTGATTCGAGGTGCTATATCTTGACCTAGAGAATAAAGATAGGTTCGAGGCCCAGCAAAAGTGACAGAAGAGTTAGTGGGTGTCGTCAAAGTCTAAGTCAATTCATTTATTTCAACTAGACCATTAAAAAGCACTTTTGAACGTAAAATTTACAGTTTGAAATTAAAATATTAGTGACTCTAGTTGTCCATTCGCAAAGAACAAATGAGGTACAGCAGTCTTCATATCCCTAAAATCATCAACAACCTTGGGATAAAAAACTTAATGTATCGCAACTTCCTTAAAACAAAATGTATCATTACAGTTTTGTACTCTCAGGTTAAATATCCGGAAAACCGAACGAGTGCCAACAATAATATAATCTGACCTTGTGGGAAGTATCGCCCCGAGACATTCGGAAAGCAAATACTCGAAGAAAAGGGAAAAGGTTTAACACAGCAACAACGTGTCAGAAACTATGATATTGCTTCTTATTCTTGAGTTGATATGCCTGTATTTTATGTTTCAGTGTTGTGACGCTTTGATCGTATGTCCATATCTATATGATGCAGATTTTGTCACATTCTGACATACATATCGTGACTCCTACGTGCCTCGGAGCCGTTGGGCCCGGCTGTCATTTGTTGACTTTTGACAGTCGTTACGGAAAGTCGGAAGCCAGAAATCTATCACCAGTCTTGTCAAGGGATACTATATTGCCCAGTTACTGGGTTGTGATCAGATTGATTGATTCAGAATAATGTCTTGTCGCTGTACCTAGTGTTACCTTCATAACGGCCGTAGATTTATCTAGGCCATTACTGCGTACCGCATCACTGCATGTTAAAATTAGCATTTCATTCTTAATTTAGAAAGTTTCTTAGTAATCGTGTGTCATTTGTTTTTTGTTCTGCGTACTCGTATGATGCGTTGCAACAGTGCCATTGAATTGTATGACATCATCGTTTGACACTAATCTTGGTTTTAATTGCGTGCGGTACCTTAATGCTAAAAATAAGCCGGCAGTGTGGCTACGCGATTTTGGTACTTCTGAATTGTACGAGTATGAGAATAGTTCTTGTCATGGTATACTTATAAGCCGGTACGAAAGGTGCAATTAACTATCGCTACTCGTGGATGCTACTTTATGATCAGTTTGATTGACCATTGTTCAGATTGACCCTGCAAACGTCCGCCGCGCTAATCACCAATTTAGTCCAATTAAAAATACTGTAAATAGCAATTATCTGCTGGACGGACGCAACTGACCATTTTCCTGACCCTGACATAGTCCCTTTTAGTCTATTATTTTATACTTCTGATATATCTGATGGGGAGGCCATCTTCACTCCTATCGGAAAGTCTGACCTGCAGTGGCAGAGGACAGATGTGCGTAAGGGGATGGAGAATTGGAGAGGGCTGCTTAGATTGCTTAGAGTGGTAGAATATAAGACTAGCTTCTGCCAGCAACAACGCTTGCGTGGATGTTGAAAATTATCCCAAGAGAACATACTCCCGGGATGCAAAGTATCCTCCGGGATTTGGTCTACCCGTGTGCCAGGTTCTGTTCTGTATGGTGTCGGACGTTAAAGAGTAGCACCATCCCATCACTTGCCGTGGGTGTCGTAAGAGGCGATTAAGGGACTCACCAGAGAATGGCAGCAGCATTCTCTGTGCATTGCAACAGCTACACTGCGATCACCAACCCGCCTGCCAAGCGTGCCGATTATGTAAAACCTCCTGCTTTGGGGGAGTCCTATCTCCAGCAGTGGACGTCTTTCGGCTGATATGATAATGATGGCGATGGTGTGCCAGGTTTCATTCATATACAGACGTGAAGAGGTAACGAACTGACAGACAGGCAGAGTTCCTTTTCTTCTTAGTTTTATTGGTATGGAAGTATTGCTGTCGTTGATAATCTCATCTCAAAAACATTCCTTACCCAAAGACGATAGTGATTAGCTTACTTTCACCGATTGAGGGTCTCGCGTGGCATCAGGAAATACTGTATTGGTTCTTTTAAAACAACAAGTTCAATTTAAAAGTTCCTGCTACCGCGGTGAAGCAGAAGTTTGAAGTTTCACCTTTCATTGGTTTATTGATTGATCGCTCTACTCTGGTTCCCGCGTGGATTGTTGGTGTTTGAGATATAGCCATTGTTTGTTGTTCGCAGTTGTTTCTGGGTAAGCAAAAATTGAGATAGTTTGAAGCAATGTTTGCGGTGTTATTACAGTTTTAGTTGGGGTTAGGCGTTTTAAAGTCCATAAAGCGCAATGGCGAAGCAAATGAAGCAAGAAGAAGCAAATGTGGCAATTATTTTAAGTTCTGCATATATTATGATGTATACTCATGTTTTACAATAAAAATATATTCTGTTCTATTAAAGAAGTCTAGATACTTAGATAATATATGCACTTTATGGTACACCATTACAAATTACAAATAGAAGCATAAGAGTTGTGTTGTACTAAAAGCGATGTTTTAGCGACTACCTCGTGACAAAGAAGGGATGGGGGTTGGGACTTTGGTGTCCTCTAATAGAGATTTATGGGAGAAATAGTCATACTATACCGACCTCAAATAAATTGGGATAAGGGTATTAGCAGGAAGTTAATGATGAATGGGGGTGTTGCCTGAGTTAAAAAAATATGATTATATTAAGTCCGTCAGTTAGATTATCGAAAAATATTGGATACGTATTTTTATTTTCTGAAATCAATAAAAATTTACGAAAATAAAACGCATAAAAGATAAGGAGTGGGGGCTTGTTACGTCACTTTACAGTAAAAAGTGTACAGGTAAGTGGCGTCACACAAGTTTTCAACGCACTGTATCGTCTTCATTTTTTGTTTACGTGACAAAAGAAAAAAAAATACGTGTCCAATATTTTTTGGAAATCTATCTGACGGACTCATTCGATTTTTTAGTCAAATACCATATTGTATAATCTAAAATATAATGTTTTCTATGTTACAGACAATTTCTTACATACAATATCAATAAATTTAGAGAACTGTTAACTTTAAAGCATAACTAAAGTTGCATCGCAAATTCCTATCGGCATTATTTTCATTGTTAAGAAGTAAATGCATTGAACTTTATAGTTCAACTCAAGTCCAGTAAAGTTGACTTCTAAATAGAGTTTTAAATACGTTTTACAAACCGGACAAAAATATTTAACTGACTCTCGTACCTTCGTTTTAAGTTAAAGCTAAACAAAGTTGCAATTTATCTTTTTAGAGAAGTGTTTCTGTAGTTATGGTTTGTTCATTATTTTGAGATGTGTGTAAAGCCAAGGTGACCGCCGAAGGCCAAAAAAATACAATTTAGACCCTCACATCTTCCGTTCATATCTCTTTGTTTTAAATTTCCATCTCAAAATTTCTGTATTAGTACTAAATTTCAATTGAATCGGTTCTGTAGAGTAGGAGAAAAAATGGTTGGGACTAACAGACAGCCAGGCAGCCAGAAAAACAGACTCCAGAGTGATCCTTTTAGGGCCCGTTTTCATATGAGTAATCGGAGCCCTAAAAATATAGACGTTATGTCATTCTACTAAGATTTAAACAACAGAATTTCCTTTTCATGTTTATAACTCCACAGGTATTATTCAATTCTTAGCCATAGCCTTTAATGGGTCTGACCTAGTTTTTAATGTGTCTGGCATTTTAATCGTCACTTCTGGTGCAGGTAATGTGGGACTTGTCGGAGAATAAAGACAACCGTTTGTTTTTAACAGTTCTTGTAGTGAAGTTGTTGGCAATGTGCTTGCTGAATGTTTTGTATTGATCGCTGTATATAGAAATATATAAATATAGATGTATGTTGGTTGTTGGCGCAAGTTAAATATAAATTTTCCTTTAAAGTCAACAGGGAAAAAATTGCAACTATATATTGCACCTACAAATAAAACCCAAAGCTTATTATTGTGACATTTAAATAACAAGAATCTGTTATTGTTCCAGGTACGTTCGAGTTTCAAAGGGCATCAGACCAAGTTGCTATTAATCTTCCTGATGGTTCGGTATGCCGGTGAGTGTAAGTGATCGTGATCCGAAGGCGATCGGCTGTTTAATGTCACTTGCAAATCGACCAGTTCCGCGTGGCCTTGTGGCCCACTGTGTACACACTTAGCGGCCAGTGTTGCCAGGCTACATTCTTTAAAGACAATCGTTAAAATTAAATCGATTTTGAAACAGTCTTCCAAAACTGAGGTATTGTTTTAGATCTATGGTTTCAGATATACTATACTTGTTAAACACAGAACATGAACAACAGTATATTCTAAACGATTCTGTTTTGACATTGAGCCTATGCCGCTGGCAACAAATTCTATTTGCAAAACACGTAAACAAAAAAGAACCTTCAATGGGCTTAGAGGTGATAAAAGGTACAAACTTCAGTCCCTATAAGTAAGTACCTTTTTAATGCGAAACAAGAACATAAAGAAAATAGGGACAAAGGGAAAAACAAAACACATCAGTCAGGTTTACGAAAGATCAAAGTTCTCTGCTAGTGAAGTAGTTTCCAAAAATATCTTTTCAAACAAACAATATTGTATGATTCTTTTGGGCATGTTGTCATAACTGGGCATTGTTACTCTTATGTCACTTCACAGTGGTTGAAAGACAGAATTCTGACTTGTACAGAGACAACATCAATTGGAAATGTAAGAAAGAAAATATGATGACGCAAAAGAGACGAGGAGTGGAATTCCCTGCCAGAGACTGTGTTTCTTGATAGCTACAACCGGGGAGTCTTCAAGACAAGAGTGAATAGGTTACTTCTAGGCAAGCTTGCTCCATCCTCGACCACATCATCGCTTACCATCCGGTGAGATAGTGGTCAAACGCGTTACTACCAATAGTAAAAAAAGACGAAAAAGACATTTTTACCTCCAATTATTATTAGACCATTCAGATTCAGTTCCATATACCAAAATAAATGTAACATTCGATGGTTTCAATTCATATTCCTAAACCACAAATATATTTCAATCTAAATGTGCAATTTTACTCTTCAATCTACTATTCATCAAATTGTAAATTGAACACAAAGGACAGTCGACACAAAATTAGAGCTCAATTTAATTTTCAACTAATAGAAATTATGAGATAATTATTAATACATTGAAGTGAGCTTAGAAGGGTAGGCCTCCCACCCACTGGAGATAGATACCCACGATGAGCCATAAGGTAACATAAGCCAGCAACGTTGTCTGCAAAGTTCGCTAAACTAAAAGGACTTGAAACTTCACACAGGTAGGCGATGGCGATATATCTATAGTTAAACCTCTGTTGGAAGTCCTCGTATAGAGCTTATCGATAAGTCTGACATCGTTAAATCCTACGCGGGCCATCCAGAGAGCACTCAAGCCTGCCTCACTCTTCACAGATGTGTAGAATGGCCACGGATTTACAAAGAAACGGGACTTTTTTGTTTCGCACGAAACCTGCTGAGTAACATGTTTTAGTTTTGTTTGTGAAGCTAACTTGAGGCTCGACTCTTTTCAGCGTCGCTTAAAGGGTAACAGTTCAGTTCCAATGAGATGTAGCAAGCGATGTTGGCATCTCGCCACGTTTGATATCGACTGACCCAACAATAAGATCTCACCAATATGATTCTAGACTTAGTTCGTTGTATTTCAAAATAGAAAACTAATAAACAATATTTACTGACGTGATAAATGTTAGTTTAATTTTCATATTGGAATTTAATCCTGTCCGAATAGACTAAATAATGACGATACTGATGACTAGATTAATAGCCCATTTCCAAAGTAATTATGTTTGCATATTTGTCTACTTTTCACATGTTCTAAATACCTATTTCAATGCTCGAGCAAACACATGGTAAATGGGAAATGTAATTGGAAAACCAAACCTATTAAAAAATAGGACCGTTTTTTTCAGAATTATGCTATTTTATGGGTTGATACATTTTACATTCCATTTCCCCACTAAAACTGTGGTAAACATAGGTCGTTCGCAACAACTATGCGCTCAGCCACCCTGGTTCAAGATATTAGAAGCACTGAGTGGCTTTATACCTCTCAGTAGTGAGTTCGGGGTGGCCGCAAGCATTTGGTTGGGCTTTCGATTGTCTGAAGCTTCTGCAAGATATCGGCTTTAGGTTAACTGTAATTATGCCTACATATAAAGTGGGTTTTGCCGTTTTGGCACCGCTTTCTGTTTGGATCTTTGAACAAAAGACAGAAAGACTACGCCGTTCTTGACTGCTCCCATTTACAACTTTTCCGAATATGTAATTCGTAATACAAAGTGTATTCCATCTTTCTCGTCAATTTGCTGTCTGGCATTGAAGTCTGTTTAATATTATCCGATCTGTGTGATCTCCACCAAATTAGGATACCGTTTCGACTCAAGAATCATGTCTTTGTCCCTCGTGATGCCAAATGGCAAAATTAGGTTACATCGTAATAATTATATTCTTGGCATCAAACACAGCGGGTGTAAAATGTTCACCTACATACTTGACCCAATTTGAGTGATTGTTTCCAAAAGGAAATTGCACCCTTGGCTTATTTTCTGTGATATTGGCGAATTTCCTCCTACGGCACCGATCTTTTGTTTTTTATATTACAATAAATCCATTTGGTTGTAATTCCCAAGGAAATACAAATTATTTCTGTTTCATATCTGACGAGAATATTATATTTAGGAGTGGCTGGGGACCATTCGTTTGTCTTGAAGAAAAATATTGAGGATGAATATTCTTGTCAGTGGGAATTCGATTTGTTTTCTTTATATTTTTGCGGGCTATATTTTGAAGGGTGGCTCGCCATTAAGGCCACTGTTTTAAGTGGATGGGAAAACACAAAGGATTTAGTTTTTAATAACTTCTTTGACTTTGAGCTTTGAGTTCAAATAATTCATTTGCGGTTTGAAAATAATTTTATTTATGAATTCAGAAAGGTCGGTGACGAATATTTTTTGTTGTACACGAATCAATAAAAACAAAGCGACAATCGCTCCAGACGGCTGCCACATAAATTGGATAAATTTTATTGCGACTACTTAGACGGGTCTCGCTAGACGTTTGATTACTATTTTGCGTAGGTGTCATTTAATATTCCACTCAGTCAATTGAGGGGAACGTTTAGCTGGGTAACAGACTGATGAGCTTAATTCGCCACAATTACGTTCGGCTATGACCTGGCCGATGGACAGGATACGTTTAATTGAACTAATATATTAGTTACCTGCGCAATATTCACTAATCACTTTGCCACAATTGATAAATAGGTACAATATGCGATGGAAAGCGTATATCCAATTAGATGTCGCATCCATAAATCATGTAACAATAAGATGAAGCTTCATATAAAAATGTATTACATATCATATTCGTCCAAAACAGTGTAAAAATCAGTAAGATAAAACAAATTCCAAACGTTATGACACTATTATTTCTATATCAGTAGCTAGGACATCGCCCACTTCATTTATGTCAAGATCAGGGTCAACGTAACATGAAACCTGAATAAAACTAACGACGTGACTAAGAGCGGGGCACAATAAAAGTTATGACCTTCCTTCAACTTCGTCCTAAGTAGACCTATTTATGTCTGGGTATTCGGTTACTTGAAAATCAGATTACTTACGTAACAAAGACTTAGTACATAGACTACTCGTATATAGTCAGTTCTTCTTTTCAAGTTTTATTGCAATTGTCTTTGTGAAGTCGGTGATGTAACAGAAAAATCACTAACTACTGCAGAGGCGATGAAAACTTCAGTGTCGTATAATCTAGTCGGAGTAGTTAATCCGATTAAGTCAATTCAGAGGAAGTTTACGCTACTTCTGTCCATAATACTTTTGCTGACAATGAATCTGTTTTTCGCTGGAGCGTCGAGAAATGTAAAAGAATTGGAATTTGCTGTTAAAATTTCATTTGAGGCTCGTTTTGGGAGGCTCTGTCTCTATGTTTGTATACCCCGTGTATTGCCGCAGTTGTGTTAAATTTGTGTATAGATACGTAGTCTGTAGTTAATATGTAATAACGCAGCAAGTTACTAAGTTCAGACTAAGTTCTTCCGCTCCCCGGCGTCGCTGTTTATAATTCCCCGCCGGTTGGTTTGACCTTTGCAACTTTCATTTGTCTTGTTCCATCAAGCAACTTCGTTAGTTCTTCTTAGTGATTGTTTCCTCTGAACAATTAATTAGTTATATTCGAGGTGACTGGATCTTTATTAGTTCCTGTGGTAGCGTGTTGGCTTGTAACGACATCGATAAATTTTGAAGACTCTATTTCCCCTATTTTCTTAATGGTTCGTCGCTTAATATAGGGCCGTTATTTTCGTAGTATATTCACATTCCACGTGAATTAGATGCGGTATCAATGAATATTTATGTTGTTTGGTAAATATACTCGAAGTTAGGGTGTAATTACAATTTGTGGGTAATCGATGAAGTCGTAATTCGTTCTTTCCCCTGAGGAGATGTGAGCAGCGAGCGGAGCTCGCCTAATGAAAATATACGTAAGTCGGATATTAACAATTAGGATTTATCCCCTATTAGTTCATGTGTAAAACAATTTGTAGTGCGAGTGTCGAAAGCGTTAACCTTAAATATGTAAATTGCAATTAAAATTCATTGAATGGGATAATAGTTTTGACTGCAAACTTTATTAATAGGCATGTAATAAACAATGAATAATTGGAAAGGCTGCGTAAAGTGGGGCGCATGAAAGAATCAACGACGAACTTTTTAGTGCGACATAATATGCGTTGAATGAATGGGAATTAATGAAAGCATACATATGTATACATTGCATTATTATGAAAACAAGCTAGTTTATTCGCTGTAACACGGGGGCGTGCGTTGTTTAGAGCTAAAGGCGGTAATTCTCGGTTATTCCCGCAAGTGCTCTCACTCGCACGAGGGTCGTTAGCGAGCCCGTCACAACACCACCTGATTTTTTAATTTGAAAAGCCGTCGCTGCTGCTTTTTCTTTGCAATCTTGTGGAAACATTCATGATGGAAATTGTTAATATTTTTTATGTACCTAATGCTTTTCAGTATCGAGGAATTAATAATCAATACTCAATTATTTATAGCATTCCATATGTATTACATAGATGGTATAACAACGTAAAAGATCAATATGGACCCTGTCGGGCACAGCAAAAAAAGGGGAGAGGAAGAGAGCTAAGTAGCAATTCAAGTAGCAATTCATTAAATTATTAGATATGTTTAATTAGGTGTATAATTATGTTTATGTAAAAATATATTTATTGTTAGGTCTGTGTATATAGGTATAGTATATTAGTTATTTTAAATTATGAATGGAATTCAACAGTTTACTTACTCAATAAACAATATTTCAACCTTTTTCTTTTTGCTAGTGTACTTTTAAAAGATAAGCATCCTAGTATATTAAAACTGGTTGTAAAACATTTTATAAGGAATTATGTTACAGATAAATTACAGGAAATTTATCACACCGGCGGTGAAACCGAGCAAATGAGATTTAGTAGCTCGGCTAGACGACGGAACCCGGCGATGGTCGAGGAAATAAGGCTGTTAAACTATTTTTTAATGGAACTATAAATAAAAACGATCGCTTGACGTGCAATCCTCTGTAAGCCGATTTTTCCTATCGTCGGCGAGCCATTGAGGCGAGATTGTGAAACAATGCCTTTTAATGGGACTATTTACGTTTCGTTTTATTGTGCAGTCGGCTGGTGGTTTCATGATTTATCTTACAGTTCTTGAAGAAAAATGTGAGTTTTTAAGGGTTTGGGTGTGTGTGTGTTGCCATTAATAGCGATCGAATTCATACCTTTATACTTTGCAAGCTTTTGACCTTATTTAAAACATCTTGATCTTATTTAGCCCAGTTAGTTGTTGATGATGTTGGTGCTGTTGTTAATGTCCACTTGATTGTTAGCTCCTTGTTCTTAGTAGGCCAACACACCGATCGCTTGGTTTAACACTGTATATAGTAGGTAGGTACACTTAGTTATATCCCATAAGCCAAGTCCTTATAACCACTCTCTTCCAAGTCCTCATTACCTTAATATACCTGCTCTGAAGAAGACATACCCCACTCAATCCTATCCTATCTTTGGGCTCCAAATGCCGAAGGCTTGAAAAGGATTGACGAGTTTATACTTATTATCGGTGGGCAAAACACCCTATCGCTTGATTTTATCTAGTATTTCCTCTCGATAGCTTTATTTTACCATTATCTCAGATGCCAAGTCTCCGAAAACCAAAACCACTTCGCAAACGTTCTATCTGTTCTGCCTCAATATACTCCGAATAAGATATCCGCTCCGCTCAATGAGCTCAATCCACCAGCTCCTAATTCTCGAAGCTCAATAATTTGCAGCTATTACCCTGCTTTTGGGCTTCCAATGTCGCAGCCCTAATTAGGATTAACGAGTTTAGGTCGTGAACGTACCGTTAAAGTTTCCATTGCACATTTACAACTGCAATTTGGGGCACAGTTACGCGGAAGTGGCGAAACTTGTATAGTTTAAATCACTGAGAAATATTAGTTGGCAGCGTCACATCTTTCGCTTTGGAGGATATCCTGCGCTTTGTATGAAGGGGTTATGTTATTTGAATAAGCTAAGACAGTGAAAATGGAACTTAAGTCTCACTTTATCTGTTCATCTTATTAATTTTCTTCACTCGACTCAACATCGACTTGGACTTTCTTGAATCAAATTGACATTGTTACAAATATTGTCATGTTGAGATATTGTCCTTCGAAAACTCTCTAATCGAGGACGTTTATATCACTATAGGATAAGAAAGAACTGAAAATACATGGCTAAGTTGGAACTGATCTAGTGTGGAAAGCTTTCCACGATTTGTAATGCATACATTTAGAATTTCGACTCATCAAATGCGGGATAGCGCTTTCATAGACAAGGCGAAAGCACTTATATGCGATTGGAATCCTAAAATCAATTGATCGCGATGACAAACTAAGCTTTATCAAGCTTCAACGCAATCCCTGAAATATGTAGATTGCACTACTTTGTGTAATCTACATATTAAGTCTATGTACCTGCTTCCGGTAATTTCTTGATACTACCAACTTCCTGTCGTTCCAAAGTTCGGGTACCTTCAGTGTGCTCAACGCCGGTACTACCAACGAAGAGCGCAGATACATAAATTTAGTTCTCTATGGCAAGCCCTAGTCTATATGTAGTAATGTTCCAATAAACAGAACAAAGGGACATCAATCTTTTAAATGTGTATCCAGTACTATGCTTCAGCTAATTTACGTATTAACGAGTTAGCCTTGTGCTAGTGATTGTTCACGCCCAAGATGAGGGCGCAGGCGCATCAGTTGTTGCAATTTTTCATTCAGTTCTTAGTAAATTTCCATGCGGTCACCACGTCTTTGCAGCTGTTCTCTGATGCAAAATTAATGTTCGTCAATTACGAGAAAAATATCGACCTATATTGTAGTGAGTAGAAACGTTCCTATTGGCTAAATTGATAATGGCCTACGTTCAATTTTGCCCGTATTCACAATTGTCAGTTATTAATTAGGTCTAGGCTGCATCTGAGCCAGATGAATTAACAATAGGTTAAATAATAGATCAAGTAACTAAATAAAGGTCAATACATTACCAACTTACGGATGTTTTCAACCATTTTCTAGAATAAAATGATAAGTACAAGAATACTAATTGCATTTGGTGATACTGTTATCAGAATGAAAGTTTGACGTCATTTCTAAAATATGAGTCAATGCAGCGGTCACGTGTCACGGGCTTTTATAACAAAACTGTGAAAAATTTCCGATAGAAACCTTCATTATTACGATGTTTTTATTACTTTTTGCTATGTTACTATTAGTAACGTGTATGATTAAGATGTTCAATTTGATTAAGATTATTGAGAAAAAAAGTTAATGTATTGAATGAGTACGATAGCCATAAAATCTCATTCAATACCTTTGGTATGGGGATGGGTGTTAAATAACGCCTTGGGGTACGCGGTCGCCACTCCAGAACTCTTCGACCCCATCGGCATTCCAAACTGCGAGCAATATGTCCTGCCCACTTTCACTCCGGTTTAGTAATTCTTCGGGCAATAATGGTCACCTTGGTTCAAAATTACAAACATTCAATTCCACAAACCTCAGAAGGCCAATTCTCGTTCGAATTCAATTCTCTATTCCATCTCAGCGAAAATCACTGTCAAAACTTGCCAAAATATGGGCAATTAGAGGTCATTTTGACAGTTTGTGACAGCGATGCGAATTTGGAAAGCTCCTTAAAAATGTGGTAATTGGCCCTTAGTAGGAAATTATAAGTTCCAGATTAAATCGGTTTGGTTTCCGACTAACTGAACCACGTCTTGTACTAGGTCTTAATCTAAAGTTTCGCTTTGAAGGCACTCGAAGTGTATCTGAAAAGCCTTACACGAGGTACACCACTAGTTTCACACAAGTAGAACTTAGAGACGACTGTAATATAAGTTATCCGGTAAAATTACCAGGTAGAAAGCTAAAGCTACTGGGTAGGTTATTTAATTATTTTAAGTAAGGTCTTAGCTCTGGGTTTACTCAGTAAATTCTGAATTTTCACAATAATACTGACTTATGCAACGCTGCTCCTTAATAAGTAGCAGTCTGAAAGAATTGGGATTAATTTCACACCAGTTCCAAAAATCTGATAATTACTTTGAGTTTTTGACATTTGAAAATAATAAGATTTTTAAACTAACTTCTGCCAGCGACTTGATACGCATACAATTTCTCGTTACCCAAACCAAGCACCAAGTCCTAGTACTTTATGGGAATACCACAAAACATTTTTGCAATTGTGTGAGAAATTCCAACGACAGCTGAACATTTCAAAATATCAATTAAGATTAGATTGACTCGCTTCGGTATAAATTCCGTTACGTTATATTTATTAGAGAATGGGTGAGAGTGGCCGTGGCTCGAGTAAAAATAAGCAATTGAACCTGAGTCTTAGCAGTTTTGTAGATAAACCAGTCTAGATTCTACCATTACCACCGTAGCATTATACATATCGTGTGTACTCGCAGTAAAGTAACGAATATCTAATTATTATTTGCTATTTATTACTGCAATGTATCTTCTCCATGGCTTATAACAATTTGCACAGATAAGCACGCAACCATTAACGCTTGATTGGTTTGCAATCTCACTTAGAGAGAGGAATAATAAATAATAATGGATATTTCATTACGGAGCTGCCCTTAGCACGATAGGCAAGCTGTAACTGTCTTCGCAGATCATAATCTTGAAGTAGGAAGTACAAGAGATACTTGTTTATGAGAGTCTAGTAATATTAAAGTAGGTACTAACACTTCGCCCGCAACTTCGTCTGCGCAGATTTAGTACAAACAAAATCCCCCTTTTCACCCCTTTAAACGGGGAGTTTCCTAAAATCCTTTCTTAGCGGACGTTTTCTACTCATAATGTACCTCTGTGCCAAATGTCATCTCAATATGTCAAGTAGTTTTCAAGATTTCGTGATTAATAAAATAAGAAAAATGCATTAGATACTTACCAGAAAAACATCTGCTAACGAAAATACACTAAAAATGTTCGTTACCCAATACATAAACACATTCTTGCTTTTTCTTTTCTTTCTTTTTGACTTCCATGTCTTTGTTATCTAATAATTCTGATATTACAAATGTGCAGGCGCACGTGACCACGTCAAATACCTACCCATAATGGATGTGTTCATTCCAGTGTGCCACAATTTATTAATTTAGGTCAAAATAAAACCTTTAGTCAGGGTTTTTTTTGCTTGGATATCTTTGGTTAGACGTACTGAACGCTCTGTGTTCAAATTTGTCCATCTACTTTAAAGGGACCTTATATATGTCGCAGCCAACTAGCTTAACCAGCCATTTAATTGGCTGCCTTGATTTAGGCCGTTGAATAAACGGCGCCGTTCAATGAAAAGGCTAGTCAGCCAATGAAACGGCTGATTAAGCCAGTTGGCAGCGACATGTATATAGATCTACAATGCCTGTAATAGTTGTAAATACCTATGTTTTGGTAAGCAAAGTGACTTGGGACAAGGGCGGTGAGATGGTGATTATAAATAGTAAATTTTTGAGTTTGATATACAAAAGATAAGGGCCCTATACGAGTAACCATTTTAAGTCCTTAAAAAAGAGGATAAGAATAGAAGTACTTAGAAAAGGGACCAGCGCTAATAAGGCCTAAGATTCTCGAAAGGGACAAAGATGATGGAAATAATCTACACTTATATTACTTTCCAGTGCAAACAGATTACAGCCCAGGGTAGATATTCATCCATTCTCATGAAAGTTTAACATTAATCCCGCAACAAATAGCAGACTTATTAGAAAACCGATTCGTTCACTACAACAGTCTTTAATCTCGGCTAAGAAATCCGAGCTTCAATCGTATTTTCAGCGTAACTAGATAAATATCGAACTCGTCTCGGCTATTTCCTTTAGCTGGTGCAACGGATTTGCGGAAATAAAGGTGGTGATCGAAGTTATGATTGTAGGAGGAGATTCGGGTTTTTGATGATGGGTGTGAATTAGAATATTTGTAGGTATTACTCTCTCTGTCTTCCTTCTCTCTATGTTCGGATCTCTCTCTCCCCCCCCTTCTCTTTAAATTCGGAGCTTTGCCTCTTTCCTTATCTTTGTTTAAATAACATGACTTTATCAGATTTTGGATTTGTGATTTAAAACACATTATTCTACACCACTAGAGTTATTGCATTTGAAAACTGCAATTAAGTTTCACTTAATATAGTAGAATTATCTATTGTTTGTGGTGGTTTATCTGAAGGGAGATGTGAAAACGATGGCGTCATACACGGGACTAAACATTTACCTATAAAGTTGATGTGGTATGAGTTATAATCAGTGATCGGAATAGGTAGAGTAAATTTACCTACAGTTCGCGGAAGCAAGAAACATATAGTTGATAATACCTCCTCTAAAATCCCGGAATCGTTAACATGACGATTAAATCCTGGGATTTATGAAATCGCAAATCAGCTGTTGCGCTTTCAATACATTTCAATTAAATTATTATATTGAAATATCTTAGTTTTTTGAGTTCGGTACTAAAGCTGTTCTAGAAAAGAGCTTTGTTTTACATACAAAATTAATTCTTGAAAGTTCTTCTGTTATTTACCTGATTATATTGTAATCTGAATTTTTTTTTTTATAATCCCGGTATTAATTGTCATGGTTTAGAGGTTTTATATTTGCCAAACCCTTTGAGGAATACAGGCGTGGTGTAAAAACTGTTGGATGTCATACCACTGTCAACCTTGTTTGCTGCCGCCACACATGTAATTCCTATACTTAGTCATTTGTTTTAAACATTAACATAATATAACTCATTTATCGGGAAATCTCTTGCTTGATTTACGTCATCGTGTTTATCATGCAGCGTCATTTTATTAGCGGACTATATCTGGAAGCCTAAAAGCAAACATTTTCTCAATTTACGGTAACTGACGTACAGGATATTTTTTCCGAGAATCTCGACAGTGATCTGAGAACCAATTTCATACTGGAAATTCATATTTCCTTGAAAAATTAGATCCGAATCACGTTGGGGCGGAGTGTTTACATTTTGTAGGGGTCTTGTGGTTGATCCACATCCATACTTCCAGTCCAATATTATTCATGCTAATATTATAAATGCGAAAGTAACTCCATCTGTCCATCTGTTTGTTACATCTTGGAATCTTGACGGCTGAATTGATTTGCATGAAAGTTAGCATGACGCTAGAATATGCCCTGGAATAGGACATAGATACTTTTTAACCCGGGATTATGTTCACTTGTGATCATTTTCGAAAACACGCGGGTATAACCGCTAGCAGAAGCTAATAAACTTATAATTCTTCTACAATATTCTTAAAAAAAATATTTCGGAACCTTAATAACTTTTTTAACATCCGTGAAAAACGGAACCCCTTTGAAGTTATTCAAGAAATTTGATGAAAAACTGCAATTCCCCTTATCTCCGAAACTGCTGAACACAAAATTTTGAAAAGAAAAAAAATGCAGATTCTCTTTACCAGAAAAACCTATAAGAGGTCTACAGCTAAATTAACATGTTTCACTATTTTCCTCGTGTCTAAGTTATAACAACTTCTCGGTTGCTACATGATTAATGCTTGCCGAGATCGATCTTTGGATGTGACCATCATACGACATGAGAACATCTTACGGCATTTGGATGGGTGATATATTGAGATACTTCCGGGAAAACCCGCTAAGCCGTTGGTTCTGGGTGTCATTTGAAGATCTTTGACTGCCGTTACGGATAGTCAGAAGCCAGAAAATCTGACCTTAGTTTTGCCAGGGGTTAACGTATTACCAAGTTACTGGGTTTTGGAGGTTAGATAGGCAGTCAGGCCATGTAGATTACTCAATTTAAGGAAAGAAAAGGTAAGACAGATTGATTATAACTGGCATCCTTGTACAGACGCCAGCACATCAAGTTATCCGAAACTGACAATTTTTTCCAATCAACCTTGAAACTAATACTTTGGCGATAAAGTTGAAATTCTATCAAAGAAATTTGACAGATTGTTGTAGCTTGATGCGCTGGCGTCCGTACATCTTGTCCTATCACATCAGCATCATCATCACCCTTCGCCAGCTCCTACGCATAGGTCCCTCTTTCCTCCATAATTTATTCAACGCCATTAATATCAGTACGTGTTGCAGCTATAACCGCAAATGTGCCTATTTAACATACATGAATGACGTACAAAATTGATTGCGTATTACATTACTCATGCTTCCATTGCATCATTAGCTAGTGCTATTTTTGGTTTAGGATCTAAGGTTATCGGTAGTAGGTACTGGTTGACGGATTCTTGTGGCCAAGTCCGTCAATGGATGGACATTCTTTTACCGATAACGAGTGTCAAAAAGTCTAAAATGTATAGGGAATGTGCTCGGCGTTGACTATGCCATCTAGTGTTGCATATTTGAAGCTTTAACGTTAAGAATACTTGTCGTTGACGCTTCTGTGCTGCTACCCATAGTTCCTGGACGCACCGTTTAAGGGAACGTACACGAAGTAGACTGTGCCATCTAGCGCTGCAATTTAGGAAACTTATAAGTAAAATATACTTGTCAATGATACTTCTTTGCTGCCACCTATAGTTCCTGCACGTTTCCTATAGGTGTGAAATGCGCTACCGAAATGTCACGTGGTCAACCCCAAACATTTTAGACATTTGACAATCTTTATGAAGAATGATACGTTGCCAAGGACGCCTCGATCCTTAGGTAGGAAGAATGAATTTGGGGGTATTTTCATTAGTACAAAATACAATACAAGTTTATTGTGACAAATAGGACATTACAATTTAACGTGTTTGGAGCCTCCGTTTAAGCAAACAATTAGTTTAAGCAAACTATTAGAAGGCTCCGCTCTTTCACATCATTATAGTAGGCGCCAGATAATCGTGGAATAACGGTCATTGACCCACCTACAATTATTGACATTTTTAATTTGAAAAACGGAATTAATGACACAAAGCTGTCCCGAATCATCATCTCTCGTGATCCTTAACATTGTCTAATAATGAAAAACGATTCATATTTAATTGTTCAGGTACCTATGAACAGTTATTAGGGAAAGGTCAATGTACTTTATTCCACATTTATCTGGCGCCTACTATAGTTACCTACTTATTTATTTCTTGCTTACTAGCAGCCTAGAATATGAGTGATGACGATTTTTATATATGGCATGTATAGTCTCATACCTCCCTGGCTCAAATAAAAAATTTTATTGTTCATTCCTATACTTACTCAGCGAAGCGAAGAATCTGGTTTTGTGCCTACAGTTCATTACATTTTTAAAACTAATATTATACAAACTTGCTTTTCCAATCTACTTTAGACATTGGCAGAATAGTCTGGCTTGTCATATAAAAGTAAAGAATAGATTGTTCATTCGCGATAAGTGCGTCCTCTATATTGGGACTAAGCCGTAACTGGTGAAAGATACGGAGAACCATACACCTCTGCAATACCTTTCAGGGAATGCAAGCGTGATTTTATGTCCTAAGGTTATCAGTACAAAATCTAGCGTGACTCCCCGTGATAAATGTTCAGTTCGCTATTCACGCCAGTTCTTCACGCCTGTCGTGACAGTTGCCAGTTGTCGCTAAGTGTATTGAACAAGTTTAGAATTTATAGCTAAGGTGCAGTTCGAAGATATTTTTCTTCGTCTTTCGACAAGGTCTGGGTGATAAATAGATGTTCGTATTTCACAATCTGCATCTTAAACTGTCAGCAGTGTGTTAGTGCCAAAGAATTTGAACCTAATGTCTATGTTGGAATCTAAATTGGGTTTGATTTGAATCTTCTGAGTATTTCACATGGTCATAGGTGTACCTATTCGACTCGTCTATGACTAAAGGCGAAGTTTAAAATATATGTGACTGGCCACATGACATTTTGGACGTTTTGCCAATTGTTATCGTTCAAAGTCAAGTCATAGTCAAAACGTTTATTTCAAGTAAACCATTTAAAGGCACTTTTGAATTGTCGAGGTCAGTCAGTCTAAAACATAGTGCTAGTTCCACGTTCCAATGCGGACGTTAGTTATGTAGTGTGAATGTGTGATTTGGTATCTAATATCGCAACGTCCAAAAAATATAGTTTCTCTTCATGAGATTACATAGCAAATAAATTTTGAGTGTCTTTTAAAAACTGGCGGTATTTCTGTTAGATATAAAACATTGGGGAAGCCAGTTGTCCCATTGTTGTGTTAAATAAAAACATTTACGTAATATTTGCACAGGGGTGTCTTTAAAATGGGGGTGATAAAAATAAACGCACGTTGATATTGCCTTCGCTTACCCTTATAAAAAGCGACGATTGTTTTTGTACAAACGTCCACAGAACCGACTAATCTTACTCATTTTCAAAGGTGACAAAAACACTCATTTGCAACCACATTTCATGTGTCACCCGAAATTTCGTTCTTGACAATAATTTATGATCACCAAAGTCCCTGCTGAAACTAATTGCATTTTATTCTTAGGATGTGTGTTTTAAAACCTCAGGTACAGGCAAATGCAAAAAACTATGTTGTTTTAATATTGCACAATTTATTAGTAAGTAGATGATGGAAGATAATATATCTAAAAACACAGAAAGCGGGAAACTGGGTTTTCAGAGTGCTTGGGGACTATGCCCAACTTCGGAGAGATTGCTGGTCACAGGTTTCCCCCATGCATCTCTACACCGATCGGCCCTAGGCTTGTTGCATCCAGCGGATTCCCGAGACTTTAACCAGGTCATCGGTCCACCATGTTGTAGGCTTATTAATGTTGCGTCTTTCTGTAAGCGGTCGCCAGTCCAGGACGTTCTTTCCATAGAATTATTGGAGAAGGCATCGTTTTTCATAAACTGTTTCCCTTAAATTTTATTCACGTGACTGTACCTGTAAAACCGTATACGTTTTAAAACCGGTGATTACCCCGAACGTCCCCCAGGTGTGTCGTCGCTTTCACCCCATTTGATAACTCCCCGGGGGTGTTACCGTGCAATACTAGCTACTTTGTACAAAGAATCGTGCTTGAAATAAGACTAGATAGCGCTTCGGAAAATATGTTGCCATGACATTATCTTTATATTGTTTCGCCGCTATTGTTGTTTGTAAACGAAATTTCAAGTAAGTTAGTATTTGTTTGTTCTTTGTTCTAAAGTACCCGATTTTGTATCTAAGATTTCAGATATAAAATCCTTCATCTACTTCATTTCTAAATTCCTATTTACTAACTTTAAGTTAATTAAGTACTTAGGTACTGTAGTTAACTTATTGCTTATCATTATTAAACACCTTTTAGCATTTTCATTTAACACCATTATTTAACAATTTCAATCTAGAAAGGCATAGCCCCAAAAGAATAGGGATATTGCTTGGGTTAAAAAAATATGATTCTATTAAGTCCGCAAGTTAGATTATCGAAAATCAATAAAAAATACGAAGGTAAAACGCATCAAAGATAAGGAGTGGAGGCTTGCAACGTCACTTTCCAGTAAAAAGTGTACCTACTTGTAAGTGACTTCACACGAATTTTCATTTTCATTTTTTGTTTACGTGACAAAAGAAAAAAATACGTGTCCAATATTTTTTGTAAATCTATCTGAAGGACTTATTAGTTTTTTTTTTGTCAAATACCCTATTGCATTGAAATTCTGAAAACCTGTTAAAGTGGCTATCATGAATTCAAGACCTTTACAATAAAAGTAAACAATACGTACTAAAAATGAAACAACCTCATTTAAAGTCGGTTTAAAATAAACAAACGTCGGCCATGCTGTTTACTTTAATATTTCAGCTTTATTTTCAGTTGTCAGACATATCAAAATACATATCTCTCTACATAGGTATAAATGTCGGTCCGTACATAATTGCTCGTTCGTTGTGGAGCAGAATTTTTACGTTATTCGGTTCAAATTCTTTTATCAACGACAAAAGCTAACGTTAATGCATTTAAAGCCGCATTTGCAGTACATGAACAAAATTGTATGCAGAATTTATTTTTGTTGCTAAAATGCCTTGCACCCAACGAAACACGAGTGCTTTTATAAACCATTCTGTTGTGTTGGGTTTCCATGAAGCAATGTGACTTCAGGGTAAACTATGTTTCCTAACTAATTTTGCTGAATAGGTACTGAATTCAATAAAACCAACGTGTTTTCGGAAAATCATGTTCATTATAACGTTAAATTTGATGAGTTCTCTGTTAATCTTTTCAACAATAACTAAAAGTTTTGTGGATTCATTGGCTTCTGAAATAATAACCGTTTTGATTTTATTGGAAACATCTCGATAACAACCTTTGAAAATTTTTCAATTGGTGTCTAAAGTTACTCTGTAAAATAATGTTTAAATTCAGCGCTTATTGAACTTCACTGAATAAAGTTGTCTTTAAGTTATACTGCCTACCCATTATTGTGAAGTCTTTTGTGAAGTCTGTTACAATTTATAGGAAGTCTTTAGGTTACAATTTATTTAACAAATTGTCCCAATCTTGTTCCTAACTATAAACTATTCAATAACTATAAAGACAAACGCGTATCCAACATCCAATCACCGTTTGCCAACACCAAACTTCAGACTTCTTAGAACAGAACTGTGTCAAGATTGTATAATAATAATCTGCGGTCATAGGTTAAATACGGTAATTACTGTACCTCCCATAGTTTGGTGTAAACTTGGCTAACCTGGATATTTCTCCGTCATTCCCCCACCTTTCTCTATTGTATCATTTAATTACTTGCCTATTCACATGAACTTCTGAACATAACTATGTCGAAGCATAGAATAAGGATTTCTAGAAGAGAAAATCTAGCTCCAAGAGTGTTCTTTGCCTAGAACCTTGAACGCGTACGATATTCAATACAATCGTTACGATCATTCGTTCGGCAAAACCGGGTCGCGTATTCGCGCCATGATCACTTTGTATGAAGGAGATGCCCATAGTTTTTTCTACTTCTGTAGTCCACTGCCATTACACGACAAAAGTGGCGATAACCCACGTTCGCCAAATCCAAAACCAGGGTTGTTGCCGACAAGAAATTATTTTTTCGTACCATTATCATCATCATCATACAGGCTTTCCCTAAAGTTCGCCACATCGCATCGACCCTGTGTTTCTCGTATCAAGTGGAGTCTCTTAGCCTTCACCAGGTGATCGGTACCTTCAGGAAGACCCCTCCCTTCCCTGCGTCTCACGCTACTTCAGGACTTTACAGCCTCATCGGCCATCTGATCAGCAAGCAATGTGCCCGGCTCTGTGGCATTTGAATTGGCCAATTCTCCGGCTGATCTCTTCATTTCTGTTTCCATCACGCAGGGAGCCTCAAAGTATAGAGTTTACCTTCTGTTAAGTTTAGTTATTCTATGGTCGAAGTTATTCCTACGATATATCGGTGTCACGACGCTATTGTCATGTACAGGCGGTCGTTTAAAGGATGTGTCTAACTGTCTATTGCAATGACTTAGCGGACAATAGTTGGCAAATGAGTATTTTGCGTGTGAGTGTACATAGAGGGATATGTTGTGGACAATCAATACGGTGGAAGATATGATTCCAGAATTGATTTGTAATCTAGAATAGAAAGACGCTCGAAATCAGGTTATTTCTCTCAGATATTGGTCTTCGCTGTTTCCACAGATTTGCTAAGTAATTACTTCTTTCTAAAAATAACATTACACCTTTATGTTTCGGAGAACAAGTAAGAGGTGTAAGTACCCTAAGTGCCTATATATATTTTAGACTGTAATATTTAAGTAACTCCCATGAATTGTAAGTCTATTACCATCAACCGACCACGAATCTCGATTCAGGGCTGGTAGGCACCCTTTCTCTCCGCCTAGAGCGGAAGGAGACATTTGATGATATCCCATCCTTAAGGGCTGGTAAGCACTGATAAGTTTCTGATGAAAAAACTTTGCACGAACCGGGAATCGATCTCAAAACCTCAAACTAAATACTTCTTAAAAATGTTCGCATAAGTGATGGCTACTGGTGTTATAAAGTTGAAACTCCTACAGTGATCGCAAGAAGGGTGGGCGTTACGACACACAAACAAAGCTAAGGTACTCTTACATAAAACAGGGTATAAGCGATAATAACTAACCGTTTTATGGACTGACCCTAATACCCGATCCGATAATGCTTTGCGTGTTCAACCACATTATACGGAAACAATTTAACGGCAAACAAACCAAGATGAATTACTTTCCTGTCACAAACACCGTGTCGCTTTTAATTGAAGACAAGTTATTTTTTTCTAACTCGAACAAAGACTCGTGGCTGTTGCGGTCATAAAATGTACAAGCAGGACGGTGAAATAACGACATAGTATTCGTCAAAACTCTGTGTAGCCGACGTGCATGTAGAAGACGTGCCGTCTCGCTCAATCGCTTCATGACCACCGAGTGCCATTGCTAATGTTTTTCTTTAATTCCCCTAAGCCTCAATACATTTTGCAATTACACGCCCGACTTGCTTAAAAGAAAAAAATGCCTCTCTTTGAACCAATTGGGAATTATTTACGATCCATTTCAAAGAAACTCGTAGGTACCAGTTACAAACTAAATAGACAGCTGATATAGAAAGGTCTAATAAACTTAATGTATCTTTTTTATTTGTTGGTGTTTGGGCGTTTTATTTATTTTAGATTTCTTAGAAATAATCGAGCGCGTTTCTTTTTGTTTGTTATACAAATGGCAGTTTATTTTATGTAGGTATGATTATTATTTAACCTATTGTTATTATTTTTATCTTGACACGAGTATTGAGCTGAGACACTCCTTATAATTGAATGAATCTTTAACCACTTAAATTCAGATGAATTCATCATCAGCGTTTATCGTAAGAGTTATAAAGGTTGGTCAAATGAAGCTGTTCGTCTCGGCTGTCATTTGTAGATCTTTGGCAGTCGTTACGGATTGTCAGAAGCCAGTAAATCTGTCACCAGTCTTGCCAAGAAGTACCGTGTTGCCCAGTTTATGGGTTGTGGAGGTCTGGTAGGCAGTCGCTCCACGTATAATACTAGTATTCAGCTGAATTCGGTTTGACTGGAAGCCGACCCCATTATCTTTGGGAAAAGGCAGTATTTTATATGAAGCAATATTCTGGCTTCTGACTACTCGTAGCGACAGTCAAAGATCTGCAAATGACAACTGGGACCAACGTCAGTAGTGCGATTCTGTTACAATAACACCGTGATAGCTTAGGTGAAGTGAGTTGTTAATGCCTAGGATTGGAATGACAGCTCACTTCACTTAAGTTTTCACGGTGAGTTTTTTACAGAATCAACTAGCTGATCAAACGTTATATACGTTTGATCAGTTAGTTGATTCTGTAAAAAAACCAGCGAAGTGCGCGTCTACTAACTTTAATTTTTTATTTTTTTATAGCGGCAATAGAAAGACACACTCTGTGAAAACTTCAACTATCTACCTATTACGGTTGTTAAGATACAGCCCGCTGACAGACAGACGGATGGACGGACGGACTGACAGCGGAGGCTTAGTAATAGGGTTCCGTTGGTTACCCTTTGGGTATAAAACCATCAAAAAGTCAATTAAAACAATGATAATCATCGAATGTAGTCTTAATAGAAAAGCTAACAGAAATCAGCATGAAACTCTGAGCACCCAGATGTCTAAGTCTAAGTTTTGTTTGCATACCGTGCACTGGTTCAGTTTGAGTCTAATACAACTTTGTCTAAATAGATTCAGGGTAAACAGCGAATGTTAACATTGTTTGGTCAGGCTTCATGATTACCTACTAGTTTTAATTGTATATAGTTCCTAACAGTCAATTAGGACAAAGAAATCTTAAGGTATTTTCCCGAGCCCTTTGGGTCACAATCTGAAAGCTTTGCGCTTAATAGCTCGGTCTTTTGGGACGTACGCCCAGATTTTGGTCCTTCGGTTCGATTTCGATTGAAATGTAATTGGTTTTTCACCAAGAAGATGTGTTGCTACAGCCCGGGATTAGAACTATGTCTGATAAATGGATAGGCTCGTCCCTCGTCACCTTGGGACCAATATGGCGAATAATCTACGATAGGAAGCTTTGGCTATCTCAACAGGGATCCTTTAAGAGTGGTTGTAATGGCAATTTATACCTACCTGCAGCTATAAATGGGACTGCAGAGGCTGACAAAACAGCAAATGTTAATGCAATTTATTAATATGATGTCACGCTGTCAGTCAAGCGTGAAATGCAAGTCACACCGGTTTGCAGCGCGGACCCTGCACAATGTTAGCACATAACGTTGTACACGACGCGAATGATAAGGAAAAGGGCAACATTAACCATCACCACTTCCCAGATTTTATTCACTGATACAGATTGTGTATCAGAGTATCCTAAGTGCAATTTAAACGCAAAACTTCCTAGAGTTTGTAACCCAACTAAAGTTTGTAATTCAAGAACGAAATCTGATGCCAGTTCATTAAGGAACTTCGATATTTTTACTTTCGTCTCAACTAAATTTAGTCTGGTTTCCGTTACTCTGTTAAATAGAACCAAGAAAGTAAATGAGATAACTTTTATATTAAATGTTCTGACGGTTAGTGTCAAACTTGGCCAATTTTGCACTTCCTTGTTTCTATTCGTGCGTAAATTTCCTCTAGGACAGCTTGGTCATAAAATATGCAGATATTTAATGAAGCTGCTGCTTATGAAGTCTGTCGTGAGTTTATTTACTTAGTGTGTTTTGGAATTTCAACATTAGGGATTGAATTAAAGTGTGTAAACAGCTTTAGAGTGGTCGTTACTTTATACTTTGTGATGAGATCGTGGATGTCCAGTGGTTTGATATATGATATTCAGAGATGTCGCACATGGTATAAATAAACTGGCTGCGGAGCGTTGACCGAACACTGGGTTGCCATTTAATTTATAGAAATTCCTCTAAAAATGTTTCAAAATATTGACCGTAATCTGTTGCATCAACATTTTATTTTTGATTTGTATCATGTTGAAATTCTTCATCAGGTTGAAGAGCGCGACCGAGGCAGGAAATTTGATTTATAAGATTTCCTTTGAAACGAAGATCCCCTTGGTTAATCGTAGCCAAATGCTTCATGCTCAGAAATAATAAAAATAAGACGTACATTTATCAGAACATTCCAAGATACTGGAATTTTAATCAAACAATTTGTACCAAAAGAATTTATTTAGCGGAATTAATTTCGTCTGCCGAAAAAAAAGCAGTTTGCATTGTGGAATGTTTTTCAAATTAACGGTAGGTGCAAGTTTTATGTGTGGGGGAATATTTCTCATTATTTGTCGAGGCACCCTCGTCTTCTCCCGTCTTTCTTTATAGCTTCCATATTGTTTCGGGAGGTGTTGCCAGGACAAAATAAATGTTTGTATGGACCCCGCGTGCCACGACCGTCGTCTTCGACGGATCCAACAATTTAAGCATTATTGCTTTTCGTAGATATTTTACACAGGGTGAAGGAATTTTATTGTTCTTCTTGTTATTAATGACGTAAACAAAGATAGATTAATGGGCCACGTGGAGGTAATACGTTCCTCTGGCAATGTTCTTTGTGGTTTGAATACGCTTGTTAATACTTTTTACCGTTCAGAATAATTGAATCCAAGCGTTCGCCCGTTCTCTTAACCTCAGATGTTGGATTGGTTTTAATTGGATTAATGTTCGGACATAATTCAATTCTTTTTGATTAATCACGGGTTTATGAATATTGGAATGATCATTTGCAAATCTTTTCTTTAATTTCGTAAGATATTATCTCCAGTTTGTTTAACATGAATAATTATTATTTGATTTCTTATCCTCATTCCTTTATTTAATCGTACTGAATGTTAATTGGCTTCTATTAGAAATACTTATGACTATGGTTTCTGGACTAGAAATCTAAATAAACAAAGTGTTATTCGTCCCACACTACTCGCTATTTTAGTAAATTGAAGTTAAAAGGGTTTTATACTCTTTCATCTCTTTGGGACTTCTCACTTCCAACCTTTAGTTATCTTTCCAAGGTCTTCCTTGTTTTAACTACCGTCCCAAGAGAAATTATGTTTTCGCAGTTTGTAATTAGATGTAATGTCCTTGATACGAGTATAGTCCTTTAGTTGCTTTACTTGCTTTTACGACACTCTGGGGAAAAGATAGAGTGCCCGATTTTCTTAGCTTTTACCCCATCCATGTTGCGGTCAGCTTCCAGTCAAACCAGAAGTGGGTTGGTATTTCTATTTCACACAAGCTATTTTGCGTGCCTGTTTTAAATTTAAAATGGTTAATTACAAGGGTTGTTTTTTTTATTACTTTCTGATGCCGCCATATTTACGTAGCGTCAACTCCGCTTGGTGTAAAATGTTGCAAGGAACACATGCATGAACACAAACAAAACGTTTCCCCTAAACAAAGCATTGTTCAGCAATTTATCATTCAGCCTTTCATTCCCATTTTCCCCGTGCTCGCTTTATGTTGCATCAATATTTAAGGAATTCTTTAGCACGCAGGAACTGGGAGAAACACACCATACATATATTTTGTATGTAAAGGTGCAATTTTTTTCCCGGGGTTAAAAGGGACCCCTCACTTAGGTAAAAGGGAACAGCCCCACTGACATGGCAACCCCGTGAAATAAATCAAGTTGAATAACTGTAGGAACAGCTACGCTACAAAAAGTTCATTTCAATTTGGAATTTACAAGAATTTGCATTTTCGCACGTAAATGAGTTGTTTTCCACTAGAAGCGGAGTAAGTCTCCTTAGACCAGTCTTTTAATTAAGTTGTGTTTCCTCTGCTTCGTTATTGTTATTCTAATAGAGAATAGAGCTAGTTAATGTCTTCTTTAACGTCTGACTTAACACTAATGGCTTATAGATGGTGTCCGTAAGTAGTCGTTCTCTTACTATTTCATTGAGCTTCTAAGTAAATGTATTACTTAGTAAAGAATATGTACGTTATCTTACTTAGTAATATATTCCACGAATATATTAAAGACTAGGCACCACCCCCTTAGGCACCTTGAAAGGGAAAACAAAACCCTTTCAAGATCCTCTAAGAAACCTCGCCTTAATAGCTTAGCGAGAGATTACCTTTCGTGAAGTCGCTGTATAAAGTTGCTATAGGTACCTTGCCTGTAGAGAACTCAATAAAAACATAATTCCAAAAACCAATTTTCGCAGTGTCGGCTGCCGCCTCTAAGTTCACTATCAAGAAATTGTGGATCGACTCGCTAAACTTTCTCAATAACACCGTCAAGGAAATTTTCAATTATTAACTTTATCCACAAATCGGTACCGAACTGCATAAAATTTTATACAGAATTATAGCGAATAATATTGAAGGAAGAATAAGGACCAACTTAGCTACTGTGGCCATTCTTCCCGATACCCCCAAAGCATTTGTTCTTTTAATCCTATTTCTCCAGTCCTTTGAGACTCCGATACCTTTTATTTCCGCGGATTGACTATTATGTACTTCAGTAGGATTGTCTTAAAAGTTTAAGAGACAACGTTAAGTAATCCTAAGTAATGCGAATTTGGGCAGTTGTTTGTCGTCCCCTATAATCTTTTAGAAGCGAATTAAGAGCAAAACGAACTAAAGAGGATGCCGAATGTCAATAAGGGATCAAAGGTTGCCAAACATTATTTCGAAATACTAATTTTACTGGGAAAAATCACGTAGTTTTATCGTAATGATGGGTAATTTAGTCGTAACGGCCTATAAACGTCTTTGGTTCGAGCAATTTTAGGAGGATCATTTCTTAATCACCACGTTTGGCAGGCAGATTAGCGATAGCAGTATGATCAGTATTCTGACGGAGGCTGCCAATCCCCTTGGCATAATCCCTTAGGCGTGTTTTATGATACTCGAAATGAAAGACGGCGGATTATCTTTTGCCAAAGTCTACACATTGCCAAGAGGCTAACAAAGGAATGCTTGCAAATTAATTTTTGCATCTGCCTTGGAAAATTTTCCAGTTTTCTCAAAAAGCAAAGCTAAAGCTAAAGCTTAGAGCACGATGCATTCTGGGATTTCCGAAGAACGCAATTGTACCTTGAATTATCTTTGTACCTATGTTTGTATAAGTTTAAAGGCAAATGACTCCAAAATGGGACAGAGTCAACTTTCAAAGTGCATACGGGTTGCATTATTATAACGTTACATACTAGAAGTTATTAAACCTCTGCTCTCGAGTTAAGCTTCACTCTAATTACTAATTAGTAAATAAAAGCTGTCTTTAATTTACATTTAATTATACAAATGGACTGAAATCTTGTTGTTCTTAAATCTGTTGTTGAGAAGTGGGTTGCAGACGACAATGAAGCTAGCGGTTTACCTAATCTAGATGGAAGAACTTTATAAAATGAAATTGTAAAACAAAGAGATGTTTTTTCCCGAATAAAAGTTTCTGTATTTTTTGTCAGTTGGAACATGGAAGAAGTAAATGCAGAATCATTTAATGAGGATAAAGAAACTTAAACTCATCTAACGCCTTTAACCAAGTAACTTAACTCTGAAGATTCCCCTCATGGCAGAATATACAAATCAAGAGATAACATCAACAAACATACTCAATACGAGTTTATATCCGTAGATATGAGTTAACAGATGCGCCACTTTGTAAGATAAACACACGACGCTTAGGCGATTATCTCAAAATGTGAAAACATAAACAACACTGCTTGGAATGTTAGCAGCAATATTATTGCCCTGTAGAATATTAACATGTGAATTTTTCATTTAATCTGCCTGACCTTTTACAAATATGACGGGGTCGGCTTCCAGTCTTACCACTCAAGTAAAATACTGGTATTCCGCTGAAGACTAGTATTTTACATGCAAGACTCTGGTCTCTCTGGCTTCTAACCACCCCCGTGATAACTGTCAGAGATGTTCAAATGACAGCCGGGACCAACGAATTAAAGTTCTTTCTCCAATCCAGGGACCTACCTATCTCAGGAAGCGTAGCTTAATTTAGCCACGAGTTCATTTTTCATTAAATGAAGAACCATAAATATTTGATTCCTTAATTTCCGACATAACAGCGAGGTTTTAATTTTCTGCCTACTTTAAAGAGTCAGTTTCGGGAGAGTACCTACATCTATATTTGGATCCTATGTTAATATTAGATATCCATTACCTAATTGAAAATGGATTAAGTTATTTAAGTTTGTTCAGGACGTGGGCGTTAACTGCGGAATGGAAAATATCTTATCCAGCTTTTTGCTAAAAAATATGAAGATTATTGGAAAACTACTATGGGAAAACACTCTTAAAATGTAAACACATCCCGTGTTTGGCGTTGGTCCACAATATTCAATACGAGCAATTAGATATTCAATGTTAAAAATAATGAGAACTAGGTTTAAGCATCATCCCTATAAGTAATTTCTTCCAACCATAAAAAATGCAAGCTAAACTAAAAACTAATAAAAATACTAAATCGCAATATCGCTCCTTTTCTTCGCAGAACTTCTTTCCAGTAAATATATAGCTGTTCTCCCCATTGCCACTATAAATGTTTTATGCATCTCTCTCTCTCTCTTAGAGTATTTCTCAAAGTCGAATAGCAGTTCCGCTGAAATCTTTTTTTCTCACAATGCTGGGTAGGTAGTGCTTCAAAGTCAATAGTGACGTAAACTGGAACGCCTGTGTCGCTGTTTATGATTGTAACCTGAATTTTTTCAGCGATTATAAAGAAATTAATGCGTTTTACAAAAACATTAGAGGTTTTTGGTGGTTTATTGGTTTCGACTCTTTCTTCTTTGGTTTATAATTTCTATTGAGGTAACTCGGAATGGAATGAGTAATTGATTTGCGTTATGGCTAATGTCTTACCATTTATCTGTATTCTTATAAAATTCAAAAGTCATTTATTCAAATTAGGCTGAGTGCCAGCACTTTTTGAACGTCAAAGTTCTACCTAAAGACAGTCCCCCAAAACGCCCGCCCGTCACCACTTCCTAGTGTTGTAGCTGGGAAGAAGAAGTGGCGCAACAAACTCCCCAGCAACACATCTGTCTGATAACCTAACACTCTCATATTCCGAACTAAATGTTTATAAGCATAGTTTTAAACCTTAATTTTTCTTTTATCTCTCAGAAGTGTTTACATGAAAGCAAAATTTGGTTATTTTTGCCAAAGTCCAGTTAGACTTACATTGAAAAACTAAAAAATCCCATCTGGAACTTGAAAAATCCTTATAAAAACCGGATAAGTGCGAGTCAGACTCGAGCACCGAGGGTTCCGATCGAGTCTTGATTTTTTCCAAGTAGGTATACATTACCTACATAAGTTTATAAACTATGAAAGCAAAATATAGCAGGTAAGATTGAAGGACAAACTTAAGTTTGTTGTTGAAAAAATGTTCTCTAATACATTAATGTACGTCACGGTCAATTCTTCAACCGAAAATATAAGTTTGTAATCGTAAAATAAAAAAAATTATATGATAAAACTATTAAGTCCCAATTTTCAGACGTTTTCCTATATTTGTACTCTAAGAAATATCTTCTTGCCAAATTTCATTAATCTAGGTCAACGGGAAGTTGAGCGAGGAGGCTTGGGGAGCGGTCACCTCCTTCTGCGAAGCAGTAATGCTAGCGAAGGAGGAGGCGGGCCGCGCGAGGGAAAGGCAAGGCCTTCGCCCCAACCGCCGCAACAAGAGAAGACGCCCCGGGCGTCGGGAGTCGCAGGGCGATCCCCGGCCACCGTAGGCGCGGGCCTGCGGACGGCGAGCATTGGGTGGCTCGCCGTCCGATCACCACCAGGCCCGGGTCGATGGTGCGTTGTGTTTCACGCGCGCCTCAAAGAGATGTCAGCATAAAAGACGGGGCCCGCTAGGGCCAGAGCTTTAGAAGGAACACGGATGGGTTTTAGTCAGTAAGAGTCTGACACTCTCTCCACTCCGCCCAGAGCGGAAGAAGTCATTTGATGATTTCCCATCCTTAAAAAAAAAAAAAGGTCAACGGGAAGTACCCTATAAATTTTGATTCCTTTGTGAGTGTCCAAATATACGTTTTTTGCGGCATAAACGGCCGTATTTTCTTTTACGTTAACTTGGAAGTTTGATTTTTTCACAGCATCAAGTGACTGTAGACCTGAGTATATGGTTGTAATTCAACTCGATTCCTACACGTGTTTCCGAGATAAAGGTTTTGACAGACAGACAGACGGACGGACGAACAACAAAGTGATCTTTTAAGAGTTCCATTTTTTTCTTTTGAGTTAAAGAACCCTAAAAACAGGAATCCACTACTTATACAAAAAAAAAATCAAATAAGCTGCTAAAAAGATAAAAACCTCTCAATTTCTTTTTCTATTTCCGTTGTAAACTTGGCGAAGTCTGATGAATAAACTTTGTATTGCTTCACTTGGCTGGGAGGCTACCTGTCGTGGATGACGTCACCGTGTTAAACTCAATTTAAAGTTTCACTGTCAAACTTCAAGTTCTGCTTTGTTGCAGATGAATAATATCGTGGTGTTTATAAATAGAGTGGTATATATGTATAGCCCACACCTTCACTTCAACTACTACTAAGTAAATGACGATAATATCTTTCCCCAGCGAAATGTCAACGTAATCTGACGACGACTTAAGGACATACAAAAGTTTAATAGAACAAATACTCCTTTTAATCAACTGTCTAGTTTTTAACTGTGCCAACTTGATCTATATTTTTTGAAGCGTTCATCACCATCATCATATCAGCCGAAAGACGTCCACTGCTGGTCATAGGCCTCTTCCAAGTGTTGCTACAAAAACCGGTCATGTGAGTAACGCTTCCGCAAGATGCAAGCGTTATCCGGAAAAATTGCGAAGATTTTTAGTCTCTTTTATTTCTGACCAAAATAAAGCAGCACCAACAAAACAACACACTCGAACTTATGAATAACAAATTAAACAATTTCAGAAACCAACAAAGCAAGTTCAAATTAATTACATGGGCAGCAAAGACCCCCAAAATAAACAACAACATTGGGCCATAATGTTTAACATGCACACAAAACAAAACCCAGGAATCTGAAGTCCCAACTTCAGAAAAAATTAAATCTCTCTCACGGTTCTGAAGTCGTGCAATGAAATTAAGTATGCGGCGTAATGGGACGTTTGTGACCCAGTTCCTGGGCTGACAATTGCTGAACTCACATATTTAACCGACACGTCAATATAATTGAGATGTAGAGCTTAATTGGTGGCGTATGAATAATTTATTTATTTATTTATTTATTTAAACTTTATGTACAATAGTGGTACATGGGCGGACTTAATGCATCAAGGCATTCTCTACCAGTCAACCTTTGGGTTATAAAGACTATATTGTGGTAGGTGTACAATAAATAAAAATAAGATTCAAAATTGAATTTTAACAATTCGGAAAGAATATACAGATAATATATATAATACTAATAAAATACATATATATGCTAAAATAATAAACTAATAAATATGATATATAATAATCATACCGATTAAGAGAATTCATAGTAATCATGACGAAGAACAACTAAGAATGACAAGCTTTTAAGTAGTGTTTTCGGATTTTACGCTTAAAGGAAAATTATTAATAATCGTTAACCCTGCAATCTTTGGCTTGACGTTGTTATTGCGATCCTACGTAATGCCATCATTTGAGGATTGTATGGTGGTATGATGGTTTTAAGTCAGCCGTCTACGGCGAATTTTGCTATATAAGCTATGCGGTTTAATTGTATCTCAGCCACGCATTCATGCATAGCGTGGTCGTGGTGGATTGCATTTGGCGATCCCGTGTATATTTTCATACAAAGCAGTTTCTCATCTTCATAGCTTAGCCATAAGCTTTAGCCGGTAAATGGCTCCCGACTTGGGACTGTTTCGGTCGATACGCAGCTAATGAGCCGCTCAGAGCGATGTCGCCGACCGAAGCTCAGCGACGACAGCGACTACTCTAATTTACGTAGTGTGACCGAAGACTATTAAATTGTTTATTTTTGTACGTAAACGGTAGCTGGCTGGCAGTCATACTTTGTTTATTTTATGATGTTTGGTTTTATATGGCGCATTTGAGAATAATTGTATACTTAAACCTTTTTAGGGTTCCGATTTTCCGTAAGAAACGGAACCCTTATAGGATCACTCGGCTGTCTGTCTATCTGTAACAGCCAATTTTCTCCGAATTTGCTGGACCGATCCTGTTGCAATTTGGTACACATATGAACTTTTGTGACCCAAACACGGACGCACTTTTGGGAGACAAACTAGCAAATAAAATAAAAGTTTTTTAAACTGTACCGTGCGACTTATCAAATAAAAGGGCTTGTTTTGATGGTTTTAATGATATTCTTTTTCATAATTTTAAAATGAGCAGTTTTTATATTATTCAAGAAATTAGACGAAAAATTACCATTCCCCCCACCTATCTCAGAAATAATCGAGCTTAAAATTTTGAAAAGAAAAGCATATAGTGATTACAGGAAAACCCATAAGAAGTATATAGCGTTGAAATAACATATTACAAAAATTAAATTCGTGCGGAACCCTTTGCACGCGAGTCCGACTCGTACTTGACCAGTTTTTACACAGCGTACGAAGCAAAACGAGAGCGAAAGTAATGAGCACTTTGCAAGTATGTTGTGCCACAACTCTAATACAATCATTTAGCGCGGTTATATTCAACTTAAAAGCTTTTCTCTCGTCCTTGGACTTCTTTCTATTTTTTGCCTCCTTTGGTTATCAGTCAAGAATCTAAAATGTGATATGTCAACATTTCCCAGGTTGCTTCAATGCGGTCTTGTAGCGACCACTGTATAACACCCCTCTGGTCCAAGAATACCCCGATCCATTCAACATTTTTACAACCATCATTAAATTAACACGTCTCTAATGAACTAAATTGTCAGCCACAAGACTTGTTCTGTAATACGATTAATGAGCAAAGCCAACAGCAACCAGAGCCAAAGTTTAAACCTCAAGCTGCACATGTATACGAATATACGAATAATAGAAAAACCCAATTAAACTTCACCCGACCTGGGGAACGGAATGTGGAGTTACGAGTTTTCGACTATATATATTATGTAAGAGCTTTGTTTGAATCTAATTTATACAACTTTTTTATTAAGCCTGGTAGTTCGAATTTGAACGGGGCGTTAGAAATCCAGAGGCACGCTTGAGTGAGTAGGTCAATGAGACGATCGAGATATATTCCAATACATATTCATGTAGCTTGTATTCCTATAGAAACAAATTCGGAATATCGTAAAAATGTCATGTGTATTGAAATTATTCGAAAACTTTCTGAATCCATAACGCGGTATGTATATTTTTGTATATATGGACGTTCTGCGAAGAGCCATTCCTATTCTAAGGAATACTGATGTCGATGCTGGAAAGGATTCTGGAATTTTCTTCGATGAACTTTCTTACTGGAACCGCTCTCAAGAATTGGAAGGCATGAAGGAAAGACATAAGAGATTTTTGTTATATATCTAAAAATACCATGCATACCTGTATTTCCACAGTTATAAAGATTTTATCATTATCATTCATAAAATAAGGCGAAAAGTAAAAAAATACTATCAATTAGTTTAATTAAGGGTATCAGCGAAATTCAAGAATTGTTTATTCATTTTCTCATGTACCATGCTGACCTAATTTGTAAGGCTTTCAGTTGAGCGGTTTCAGAGTTCCAAGTGATTGTTGATAAACTTTTGAATTAAATTAACTTTGGCAATTTGCCAAGTGGAGCTAGTATTAAAACTGGTTTATAATGTTAGGCTAATTAAGCAATATTAGCTAGATCATTATCATCACCTGCTGAACTAAAAAATACAAAAATATTTATTTCATCTCAAAACATTGTAAACTTTTGTTAATTTTCGGGTCGGTATGTTCCTTCCTTCTTTCCATTTTTTGGCTGTGTCTGCAGCAGTCTGAGTTGGTATGAATCAGGACATTTTTCTCAATTCTATACCCCGTGAACCTCTTGTTACATGAACAGGAGAAATATTTCCAGGCCCAGTTCCAGCGTTGACACATATATTAATTTATGCTGGTGAGCGATTGTAAGCGATATCCGAGAGGTTTAAGTGATTGCGAATGGATGGTGCTATTAATTATGCACCGCTTAGTTCAGCTCGACTGTGACCCAATTTATCCGTCGCCTCCTGCAAACATCTGCCATCGTGTCGCTCGCGACTTAACTTGTCTGTACTGATATTACTGCTTCCATACACTACGTCAACTTGCCATTCAATACAGAATACAGCATTTCATGCAGATCTGAAATCCTAAGAGAGAATTTGCTATTCTGAAAAAAAAATGTTGGAAATGGAAGCATGTTTACATCATGTGATATGATATAGATAGTATGTAGCGGTTGATGAACAGTAAAACGATGTAATAAAAGAAATAAGTAAAGAAGCAACATTAAAGCTTTGAAGCCACAATGCTGAATTAAAATAGCGAGCAGCTACAACGAGTTACGAATTTACCATGATTAAGAAACTTGCAAATAGAATGCGTAGTTTGGTACATTAACTAATTCTGTTTTATTTAAGTATTTACCAAACAAATCTCAAAAAATTTTGGTTTATGTAGGCATTAGAAGAGATACTGAAATATACATCAAACTTTACAATCGCAGAAAATTTAACATCAATATGTAAACCGTATTACGAAGTTCGAACTCATCAGCGTCATCGATAAAGTTTGCAAATCTTTTGGAGTGAAAAAATACAGCTGTCTTATTCTCGGCAAATGTCCTGATTACTGGCTCCGAAATGCGTTGACTCGGCGCTCTCAGTACCCTCCTATTTAACTTAGCTCATCCCGCGACTCTGGCATTCCGGACCAAGTTATCCTGCTTTCGAGTTCCAAGTTGGTCCTTCATTTGGTTTAGTTCCGGACATCGCCAATCGCTTCAAGATTGCGAATTTGCAACTTTACACCGTTTGGTCCCCAGTGTGTTCGCACAATTCATTGTCAACAGCTGTTAGTATCCTCAAAGTACTCCTGTTGCATATCAATGACGTTGGATGCTGTAGTTCGGAGTTTACATGCGTTTGCTCTTATTTTTCCCATAGGACTATGTAAAGCTTGCAGAATATATTTCCATTTATTTAGTTTTCATCAGGTGGGCAAACCTTTTTTTTGGCTTGTTCGCTGCTGAAAATGGTATTTCGGATTATTTCGTATTCCCTTTATATTCTCTATAGTAAGGCTCGTTTTACCCAAGTCGATAAAGATCAACTCGCAGTGTTCGACTTCAAGAAGAAATCTCCCTGCTAGGTGTTTTCTTTCCATTCTAAGTAATGTGAAATTTCTACGATATATGAAGTTCCTCGTTCTTTGAAATTACACGTTCTTCCAAAGTTTCAATATAAATTCCAATTTTGGATTTAGCACCATCGTCAGTTTCAAAAGTTTTGAAATCGACGGACATTTCAACGGGATAGTCATTTCGATCGTCGAGTAAGCTGTGGCAAGCTGTTCGGAAGTTTCATGCTCTCTCTACGGAGACTTCGTTAATAAACCGCATCCGAGTAAAGTTTGAAGACTGTCCCAAGTCTTATGTAGCTTCTTTATATAAAGGCAAATTGAATGAGTCATATTTTTTGCTGGTAAAGTCTTAGGTCGCTTTTTTCTCGCGGTTTCACTTGAACTGTTTAGTCTAGATCCCATGTGAAGGTGAAAGTTTCGATCTTTTCTTGGAACTTGCACTGTCCCGTTGTAACAGATGTGCAATAAATTGTATGTATTATGCATTGCACGTCGGGCTTCTAATAAGTGAGGCCAGATCATTTAGAACTGACGGGGAACAAGTGGAAGGAGAATCCTCAGGGACTTTGGTAAGTGGTGTTATTTCATTTAGTTATTCTATAAGGTGATATACATATATGTTCATTGTTTAGACAAGCTTAGAGAGCTGTAGGTTTGTGTAGGTGCACTAAAAATAGTAGCTATGTTATGAATATAGTCGGTGCTGTCTTAAAACAGACTTGTCTAACTTTGACGTAAATCTTAGTTCGTAGACTCGTTCGTAGAGTTAGTATCTAGACCTTGATGAAAAGGGATGACTGATGAGTTTCAAGAACTGGTGCCAAACTTTATACTTAGTTCACCGCCGTGTGCTGGCAACCAGTATTTAGAATTTAATCCTAACTAAACAGTTTCCTAAATGCTTTATACATAATGTAAACGAAACATCCTCTCAAAATTTACTGATTTTGACTACCTCCTAATATTAATGTGCCGTCGTTCCTGCTAAGCCGTCTTAACATTTTTGTTTCTTTATTTTTCTTGCTTACCGTACTTTTCCATGTTTCCAATAATCTACGTAATGGCTTTTAAGAGACGTTTCATTATTTAATGGACGCCTTCAATAATAACAGACGCGACGCGAAGACACGGGGAAAAGCGGTCAAGTGCGAGTTGATTGTGTTGTTACGGACTTGCGCAGTATTTTAATTTTAATGTACCTAATTTGAAAATGTTTGATATGTTTCATACAACTTCATATTTTTACGTCACTCGTTTAGTGACGTAAACATATGTATGATGTTGAATTCTGTAATAACTGGAGTTCCCAACCATACCGTTTAAAACAGTATTATACTTTTTTGGCTCGTATATCTATATTTTTTATTGTACTACCTATAAAAATACAAAATACCTACTGTTTTTATGACCACTTCAGCCTTCACAGAAAGAGTGTTTTCCGTAATGAATGCAAAGTAGCGGGATGACAGAAATAGAGTTTGTATTGATTCCGTAAAAAAATAACCTGCTAATTTATTTTAATATTAACTTAAAGTGTGGAGAGGATTATGAATATTTTTAAATTATAATGAATTGTTAAATTGTCTAAAAAATATGTTTTTAAACGTAAAAAAAACAGTTTTCTGATCTAAAATACTGTTCATTTTGGTACGCCTACTTTTATATACTTACTTTATTTCTCGTACAAAAAGTTTAGGTTTTTTGGGAACCTTAGTTAATAACCTTCAATTGAGTTGTATAAATAAAAAAGCAAATAGTAAATTCCGTTTTAGGGATTATAAACGTTTTATCAATGTGACTACTACGTTTAGTATTGGTATCTTCAAGATCCTAAATAAATATTTCACGTTCCACAAAGAACTTTAATTAATAATTATTTCTCATTGTAAAGCTTTGTTCTACATAGAAATACAAACAAAAGTATAAGAGGAAAATTACTATGAATTTTAATTAGATGGATGACTTTTTTTTCTTTAATTAATTTTATTTTATTTCCTTTCAGGTAATGTGCTGAGAAAGCTGTTTTTCCAAATTCTACGAAGGTAGCGTTTGTGTTAAAGTAAACAATTTTTACTAGCAATGGTTGCTTGTTCAAAATATTTACGTATATATATATTTACCTTTACTTGGTTGTTCTTACAATAACCAAGTAACAAAATCTTGTTTTATTTTAGCGCGATGCTAACACTGAAACTTGTTCCACTTAAAATTAAATAAATAAAAAGTTCAAACTGCTTTTTCCACATTTTTAGGGAAAACCTATATAGTTTCGGTGTGCCATGTTGTTTCTATGCAAAATTTTCGCGAAACAGCCTACCAATATTTTCAATCATCTCAACTATTCTAAGTTAATTTCCTTTTATTGGAAATCCAAAAGAAAACCTATGTTAATTTATTTTTATTGGAATTAATGCCTTTTTTATTTTTTTTATTTAATATGGGTTTGCTCTTGAATCTAGTCTAGGTCATAGATGACAGAGACAAAGTCGACGATGGAGCGAGCTTACCCAGAAGAAGCTTGTTCACTCTCATTTTGAAGAGATTAGGGTTGTATGCGTTCGGAAACGCAGGCAGAGAGTTCCACTCCTTTGCTGTGCGCATTATAAAAGGCGGTCGGAAAGGTTTAGTGCGAATTGGTGGAATAGCAACAAGGTAGGGATGGTAACTGAGGCCTTGAGAATAAATCACATGCTTCGAAAATATCGAAGCATCGATCGGTCTGTTCCAAATAAAATATTCAATGGGCGTAATTTAAAAGCTTTCGAGTCATTTACTCCAGCATACTTTGTCATCCTACACTTGATTGCTCCAATATGCACTTTAATCCCTTGCGATAAAACATGAATTCGCACCCCATTCGTCTTGTTAAATGGATTTAGGAAGGTAACTTGAAAACATTCAGTATAAAAAAAACTTTGGCTTTATGCCAAAGTTTTTTAGTTTCAAAGTTTCAAAGTACTTACAGAAAGGTATTTTTTTAATGTTTTCTGTTCAATCATATGTTTCGTGAAAATGTTCTTGTAGGTACACAAAATGATAATGTTAATCAATGATTAACATCTTCTTGAATTTGGATATATTAGTCAATCATTCTGCACACACAGATGTTCTCATTATTTTTTTAATAATTTTTGTGGGAAACACATCTTATTGCTGGCAACTTCGTTCCATTACGTGCATATATGATTAGGTGTTATCTATAAACGTTTATGTCTGCGCTACTGTTAACATATTACGCATTTAAGTATTCTTATCAGGATTAAACTTAGGTAGGTATAATAAATCATAATTGTACAATGTACATACATCCATAATTAAGTTTATTACTTATGTTATCTCATTTCCACAGTTTTAAAATAATCGTCGGAACGGTCAAAGTCGGTTTTTTTTTTTTGGGAAGTTAAGATCACTGTTCCTACTGAAATCTACGAATATCACAAGATTTACAACGTCTACGGCTAAAACAAACTAACACTGTAGCATTATTTGTTAACTTAATAAAACTTCAAGCAAAAGTGCATAGGCGACCCTGACACCCCAGAAAAAAATGCAGATCAAGTATTTCTCACGAATCAAGTTAAAGTACTCCAGGAGTCTACCGATATACTAAATGTCAACTCATAATACCCCAACAACACACCCGTGCAAGATAATCCCATAAAAATAATGTTATTTATTAATTTACGCTGAACACAGTGCACTTAACGCAAGCGACGGCAGGTACATAAGTGTCGACATACTTCAGAATATATAAAATGTAAGGCACATTTGCAAGAGAACTTTGCAGTAAGAACTCTGCTTCATTTTCATGTCTGAAATGGGACAGGAGATTTTAAGTTTCGAGGTGTTGGTTTTATGGCTGCCATTTGCTAAAGAAATGACGTGTACGTAGTAAGAAAGTAAAAAAGTCCTTGTGTAAAAGTACGATGTAGGTTCAAAGTTTAATTTAATAAACAAAGGCTATTTCAGCAATAACTTTGGAAGACAAAGTCAAGGGTATTGGCCTGCGGTCGGCGAGCGTTGGGTGGCTTGCTGTCCGATCGGAAACAGGCCCGGGTCGACGGCGCATTGTGTTCCACGCGCGCCTCAAAGAGATGTCAGCAAAGTAGAAGGGGCTGCTGGGGTCAGAGCCTGCTAGGGTTGCGGAATCTGTTCGAAAGACTCACCGCGGTGACTCTTTCGAACAGCTTTAGGAGGAACACGGATAGGTTTTAGTCAGTAAGAGTCTGACACGCCCTTCCGCTCCACCCAGAGCTGAAGAAGTCATTTAATGATTTCCCATCCTTTAATACCATCCTCATTTCAGCCGAAAGTCAGAAAAGTTATTTTATTCAGAACATGGACACTACTCTAACCAGTGAACAGAAGAACTATTTGCACTTTAGGAGACGTAACGAAAACTTAATTACTGTAGCAATCCTGACGGCTACTTCCGACAATCAATACCAAAAACTTGTGAAACATGTAAGTAGCTAAGAGAAAGGTGTTTTTGAGGAATGTTACCGTACCGTACTTAAAATAAAGGAATCATCCCTCTGAAGGAAAGCAGCTCAGTTATCGATTCACAAACAAAAGGCACCAACTGCTCATCTATAAAATATACGGAAGTGTCTACCTGTACCTTTATCCAGTGATTAATAAATAAGAAGCTACAGAATGTGTATACCTCGTTTATTCCGCGCCAGTTGTTAGGGTCAGCGGAGGGTCCAGGGGTTTGCCGTGTTCATGATAACGGCTTGGGCGACCCGACCCGTTTCCACGTAGGTACTGTATTGTCGTGTTTTAGGTGTCACTTGAGTGGCTGTAACTTGTTTTGTTTGTTCTTATTGTGATATACCTTTAGTGTTGAGCACCTCTGTCTTTTTACCTAGACTGTCATGGCGATATTATGGGTAGTTATCGGAATCTTACCCCTGGTTTTTGCCAGTATTGTCACGAATGATGGTATGTGGTATGGTGGTACTTTTTAGAATTATTTCTTTTGCGATTGCCACGGCACTGTTCGCAGATATAGAACATTTGACTTCTACAATATAGGAGCTAAGCCTGGACAAACACGGCTTTTGCTGAAATACATAAATATTTTATGATATTATGACTGTAATTAAATACGTGACTGCACGCACCTACTTATAAGTTTTCACATGGTTAGGTTAATCTAGAAAACTGACACAAGACCAAAGTCGTGAGCTCGTGACTCACAAATCTTTGGGTTAAAAAGATAAACCAAATAGCGCAGTTGTGAGCATATTTAAACGTTCAAAGGTGTATAGGGTAAGTAAATATTGTGTTGTGTCTCATTTATTGGTGCACCCGTGACGTAGCTGCGTTGACCCGCTGATAACGCTATCTGCTATTAATTACTCGGAAATATTACCAATGGCCAATATCCCGTACTTTTTGCTTGAATCCTTTTGTCGAAGCTGTTGGTGCTCAGTACCGTACTGATTTGTACGGTCCTAATGGCGATTCGAGCAGGGCTTACCTAATGCCAATTTATAATTGTATGTGTCGTAAAGTCGTGTGTTTCAGGTAGACCCTTAGTGTAATTTAATTTTTCACCACTGCCCTCAAGAAAACCGACATGCTCTGGCACCAAAAAGTTGAAGATACATTTATATCCACCAATCCGGCCCGTTTAGTGGATAAAAAGCTCACTCACAAAGAAGAGGGTTGCGTAGCAGTGGGGACGTTATCGGCTGATTATAATAAATATCGTATCTTAGTCAGCAACATCCATTGCGTTATCATGCATATTATAACATACGACATATGTGAAAACATAAAATATAAAGACTGTAATTTAAACTCCATTATCCACGAAATCAGTAACCAAACGTTCCTTAACAACGTACTGTGCAAGATATATGAACTAAACTGTCAATTTTACTGTCTGTAGCTACGCATGCCAATGACACACTTACTGTTATGAGTGACTCATCTGGGCTTAAACCAGACTAAAAGCCCGTATAAAACTTTATAGGCATTCGAAATTTATGTTACTAGGACCAAGATGAGCGATATTCGTTCGAAAATTCGTGATAAGAGGCATGTGTCTGAACTCTTGCTTGTGAGTAAAACTTTGATAAGATAATTATAAATGGTATACAATGCTATCGAGTCGCAATTGAATGGGCGAGTTGGGAACAAGTCTCAACAAGTTCAGTCAAGTTTAAAGTCTCATTTACCAACGGGTACTTACAAAGAAAAATTGTTGTCTAGACTTCTTAGAGTTGGTTCTATTCCCAATGCTGTGTTTTATGTTCCAATAAGAGATTTCCTATGTCGTACCATTTTACAGTACCTACTTATTCCTGTTTTACAGAAATCAGATGGGCAGGCACTCGATGCAATATACTTATTGGCATTCAGCTCTGAAAGTCGGTCCCAATTTAGTTGGAAAAAGGCTAAGCTCAGTCATCTGCTTAGCCTTTTAAACCGTTTTGAATTTAAAGTCTAAATATTTTCACTTGATCGTTAGGTTCTCCATGTGTCCTTTTATTAACACTTTTTTTAATTTGAGTTATAACTCGTGTGGTTATAGCCACAATGTCGCAAAACAAAATGCGAACTCCTAAAGACGCCATATTGTTTGGGTAGGTACTTTATATTGTTTTATATTGGGACATCATTTGAAATAAGAATTCGTATTCGAAAAAAAGAATCATTTTTAAGTTGATTGTTACCGTTATCAGGGACAGAGGTGATGCAAGTTGATAGTCACAACACGCTACGAAATCGGGATTTCCCCACTCCCTAGTGTCAATTGGCAATATCTGTAATACAATATCGGTAATACCAAAAGTCAACGGGTCATAAGATTTAATCGTAAATAAGGATTCTACGTACCTACCCATTTTTTCTTCTTATTTTAGGTAATTAAGACTGGAATCGTAAAGAACACTAGGTGTATCATTGGCCTTTTTTCGCTTTGTCATCCTTAAGCGAGGTTTAGCCTGAGTCTAGAAATCAAAACGTAGCAAGGCAGTCGGCGCGTTTTCATGTATATTTTTTTTTAATTTTAAATCTGCTGTCGGAACAATTTCTATAAAAGTGCTTGCACAACGTCGCACATTGGCGCTTTGCTGCATCTTGAGAGCCTAAAACAAAAATGTGTTGTTGCTAAAATAGATACATCTACCTATCTCTTCAGGAACTGAAGCGTGACGTTATTTCATCTCGCTAATATCGTAATAGCTACGCAATCGAGTGAAACAGACAAAGGCGAGATAATTAATCGATTGTCTGTGATGGTGCCGATTCTGAACGCTCCCTGTATCGATGTGGCGTCTGGTTAATCACTCGTGTACTCGGATTAACGTGTAGTTTACTTTTGTGTCATTGGCAGTTACTACAGGAAGCTGTTAAATGTATACTAGAGGTACATTAGCTTTTGCTAGCTTGCTACAGTAACTGTTAAATGCCAAAATAATGTATTACCGGTATAAAAATAAATCCTTTTCAGGTTATTCTTAACACAGGTCACGGTTTACCCAGGGTTCTTCCAAAACCGTTTTGTTCTTGAGACGTGATTGTTTAATAAACTACATTTTCATTTTTTCTGACTGGCCTGTTGGTCGAGTGGTTAGTGACCCTGACTGCTAAACCGGAGGTCGTGGGTTCGATTCCTACCCAGGACAAATCTTTGTGTGATGAGCATGATCATTTGTTCTGTGTCTGGGTGTAATTTGTCTATAATATGTATGTATTTAGATATATATAAGTATGTTTATCAGTTGTCTGGTTGCCATAGCACAGGCTCTGCCTAGTTTGGGATCGGATGACCGTGTGTGAGTTGTCCCAAGATATATTATATTATATTATTATACTTCGACATGATGATATTAGTAGTATTTGTCGAATATTCGAGTAACTTTATAAAATAAAAAAATATGACATGCATACATTAGGTTCACCCTTGTTTGATAGAACAACGTTTGATATAATATTACTAAATCGAATTTTAGTTGCAATAAAGTCATTTCGAAGAATTATTCATTTGACCGAATAATTCATTGGTAAATTTTTATTTAGCGCAATTATTTATTTGAACTAATTTCATTTGAACTAATTTCATTTCGCCGAATTTTCAAATGCACTAATTTTATTCTTTATACCCTATACACCTGCCACCCTCAACTATTTTTACCAGGAGAAACTGGATGCAATCTGGACTTTAGGGCACCCCGACTCGGATAGGTTAGGTTAGAAGGGGATGGCGGGGTCGTGTGATCGAGCGAAGCGAGCGAATAGACCCCGCTATCCCCTTCGTGGTTATTTTTTTTATAAACCACCCAGAAGTAGGAGCCCCGCGAAGCGGGGCTCCGTCGACCAAGCCCACCCTCGACCATGCATAGAATATTTTAAGGTTTGGTTAAGTGTTAAATACATGGTTATAACATCTGAAGATTACATCAAATGAACATTATACCTTTTGATCATTAGCGCAAATGTTGTTATAGCAAATAAATATTCGATGAACTGAAAATTCTGTCAAGCGATATTATACAAAGTGATGATTTTCTTAAACGTTGTTCGATTTAGTAATATTATATCAAACGTTGTTCTATCAAACAAGGGTGAACCCATACATTATGTCTAAACTTAAACTAAAATTCTTTACCACTTACTATAGTATTACTTGAATTATTTTAGTGAAGCCAATATTAATTTTAACATTTAAACGGGAACAAAAGGAAAGAAAAACTTCAATCACACTCATAAATATAGATCTCTCCCAAAAGAGTCACACTTCGTTTTAATAATAAACGAAGTCTGAGCCTATGATGTTTCGATTTTATCTACCGTGAACAAACAAAATAGAGTCAGACTAGTTTCATTTGTTATCTCCACGGTCCATTTAATTTGAATAATGGTGAAATTAACAGTTTTTTTATACTTTTTGTAGGAAAGCACACAAAATTAGGACTTGCGCACTTAGATTTAGCATCAACAATGTTTGCAGTTTCATCGAGTGGATTGAAATCGGCGATAGTAGCAACATTCTAGACATTGTCAGGGGCTATTTGGTGTTTGAATTTCATCGTATCAGCTCATAAATGTTCGGTGCTATACATACGTGGGTCTCCAAGCAGCTTAAATGGTTGGTTTCTTGGAATATTTGCCATAATTACGACACACACCGTTTCCAGCTTTATTAGTGATTATGAAATGTCCAAACAATATTTGCTTGGGCCTTATTAAATACCTGTTGAAGGAAAACATGTACCCGGCTGGCAAACCAAAAATTGTTTCTAAATTCTGGGCTGAATCAATTTTGACTGTTATCGACAGGCTTAGAGGAAGAGTGTTCAAAACAGGAGATATGTTGGTTTAGCAGCGTAGTAGTAGTACACATATTATCTCTGCAGAGGGTGGCAATAAGACTGTTAGTCAATACATTATTATCAGACTTGATATCACTTCTGGCCATCTTCTTCATATAATACTTTAGTCGCCACCCACAAGTGACCTAATTTTTGATGATGCCCTAAAACTATAAAAATAAAATATGTTAATTTGAATATACTTATATATATATAATAGAAACCTACACTAAGTATAGCTAGTAAACTTAAAATGTAAATAAGGATTCACGAAATTCCAACTGTTGTATTCTAATTGAACATTAAATTGTATTGTTTAGTTAGTAAACTTGGCAGCAGTTACAGAGAAAACACGAACTAAACTATTTGAACAAGACTTCGTAGTTAACATCGTTGAAAGTATTGATAATGAAGCAATAATTTTTGATGTTTCAAACGTTTGCAATGTTGGTCAAGAATATTTAAAAAAGATATTATTGAAGTTTTGATTCTGATGATGAATCTGATATCATGAACTTGACAAAACTAAATAAATGTTAAGTACCTATAGGGGCTAAAAGTTTGAATCTCAATCGATAAAATGGGCCGTCAAACCTCAGTTAACAACACCCAGTCCAGTAATGGATGGTTTTATTTTTCATTTCCTTGTATATCACTCCACGGGCCGCGCCTATGTCCCCAAATTCCCAATTAGTTAATTGCTACAATCACCTATTTTTTCCCATTTCCACATTACTAACTAAATGGATTACTAAAATTGAAACTACTCACAATGCTAGTTTATGTTTGTTTGTTTGTTTATTGTTTGACGTCAGACTATCAAAGCAAATACTTGCTACATGTCGTTTCGATTGCATTCAGTCAAAATAGGTGCGTTGGAATTATAGTAGAAGCGGTCGATATGTGTTTGGCCTAACGCCAGAAGATTCCGACGCCATTTCTGCCAAACTTAAGAGGCAAGCCAGTTTCTCGCTTACGTGACAAAGTTATAATATGCCTAAATTACTTTTAACAATTTCGAGCTAAATTACTTCCTCGCTGAATTGGAACTTCAAGATAATTCAGTGTGTCAGCTCCTTATTTATTAATAGGATCTTTAATATTGGCTTTAGGAACGCCACGTGATGGAAATTCTTTGATTTGATTGTATCATACGCTCTACCATATCGTACAACAGAATATCAATTTGCAATTTCACAATATCAATGCAACCATAGCTTCGCCAACTGCATTGTTGCTAATTGTAATTAAGCTGACCGGGGATCGTTATCATGACAACTATGACACACAAAACATTACACTGGAACGCTAAACAATGATTCCATGCTCTGAATCCACGTTCACACTCATATCCTTCTATATTTTCCCACAAGTCAGAAGGTTAATCAGAGTTCAGTTCAATCGCTAGATCAGTCTTAATTAATCGGCCTGGCGCTGGCTAATTATTCAACATGACAACGCTATCTATCACTGCGGGCACCTGCACTTGCCGTGTATCAAAATAGAACTCGGGTTTTCCTAAAAACATTTTACGTTTCGTTTCAACATTATTTTCCATAGGGGCCTATGTTGTATCATTCTTTATCTTTCTTGTTTCATATTTATGTTTATTTCAATATAAGCGATTACACGCTTCTATAGTAGGCGCCAGATAAATGTGGAATAAAGTACATTGACCTTTCCCTAATAACTGTTCATAGGTACCTGAACAATTAAATATGAATCGTTTTTCATTATTAGACAATGTTAAGGATCACGAGAGATGATGATTCGGGACAGCTTTGTGTCATTAATTCCGTTTTTCAAATTAAAAATGTCAATAATTGTAGGTGGGTCAATGACCGTTATTCCACGATTATCTGGCGCCTACTATAGAGTTTTTGGTGTTACCTGAATAAATATTAATGTTATTAAATTATGTGCATATCTCGTTGACGTCACAATGAAAATGAGACTGACTATCGATGAGTCCGTCTGTTGTTGACATAAACTTTTATCTTGTTAAGTCAAGTGTTAAAGAAACATTTACAAGGTCTTCGTGTTTACCTACTTAGATAGCTTAATTGTTGTATTTCTTATTCTCAGTATAGTCGTTGTCCTCAATAGCCTATTGATTGGGTTTGTATAGCACTTGGTTACTATGCTATTCTTAATAATTTTTATTCCGGTCAACGGCCTGACAATCTTCAAGGAATTGCGTCCTTTTTGGGGGTTTTATACGCCAAGTTGTTGTCTGGTTTGACCTAGTTTTGTACAAAATGTGAAGAGACGTCAATTAATCGGTTGATAGATTGAATATTACGTTTTTAAGCTGATACAAGCCATTTTTTGTTTTTTGCTGATCATTACTAATGCATACCACTGTGCCAAACAAAATCATTCCATGCCTGGATTAGCTGGTAATACTCATGGAGACCTGGCTATACCAAATAAAATACTCTATATGTACATATATGCATCTCTCTACCTCCTCCCGGATCCCGGCTACATTTTCTACCGTACATTTAACAGTTTTAACAACTTCGTTCCTATATTTTTCCTGTGTAAAAATACGCCTTTTTCATCTCATACGTTAGTAAATGTTTATGACGTAGAAGTTTCTGTGCCAGTCGGCCGCCTGTGCTGGAAAAAGGCCAGGGTCCTAAGGTCGTTCTACAAAAATTATTAAACGGGTAGCGTGCGAGAAATTGCATCGCCGCTATATGTTTATCATATCTTATGTGGCGACAGGGATTAGGTTCTTTATATTTTAAAAACGTATGCAAGCGGACGCGCCACGTCGTCGACACTTTAATTTATTTAGCCGTTTATTACTCGTATATTTTTAGCCAGTATTTTTAAGTTATTTTTCCTTTAAACGTAACAATAACCTCTGCAGTGCACTCTACAAATTCTTGTAGGAGGGAGATAACAATCGATTTTGTTAGCCGAACAGTTTTCTTGGCTGCAACGTTCTGAATTAAATCTATTGAGAGAATTAAATTTAAATGCACAATGGCCGTACAAAACTGCCCATTCATTATCCTACATGCGGGCACAGTTCCGATAACAGCTTGCATTATGTAGTCGGTCGCTTTAACGTGAACATTTTCTCGTATGTGGATCATATTTTATGGATGCCTTCTCTGGTCATTAGCTTACGGCGTTTATAGGTCATACCCAGTGGGTCATTTAAAAGGGGACCGCAGATAAGGACAAATAGGGATCTGGATGAGGCTCGTTATCGATAACGATAAAATTTTAGGTTTGATTTTAAATCGTTTAGAACTTTGTAAATCGTAATCGTAATGACCATTAAATTACCAATTCATGGTATTTATCCGTTTTAAGTGAATTTAAAATTATATAGGAAACATTAAATCGCAAAAGTTCGATCATTAAAATGACAATATAATCTGAAGGAAAGCCAGATTTAGATCTTTCAGATCTTTCTTTATGAAATTCCAATTATAACGTTTTACAACAATTTAATGAGGTGTTGATGCTGCCAAGATATAAACTTGAGACATTGTTGACGTCCCGATTTCCAAGACACTTTGTTTATAATAATTCTCCCTGTTATCAAAGACAGAGATATTTCTAAATGTCAGATGTCAACGCAGAGAAACACGTAATAGCGTCCCTTTTATTTTCTTAATAATTTAATCGAGTAATATCCGTTTCTGTACGATGTTTTCCTTATTATCTTTAGCCTGTAATTTATTGTTAAGACGGCTGACGTTTTGTTTTTGAACAAACAACATTTAAAGTTGACTGTCTGTTGGGCGTATAATTTTATGCGCTTACGTGCCTTTAAGATCTGAAGGATATGACATTTCATTTTATTATTATCTTTGTAAAGACATAAATATCTCATAGTTGTTATTACCTACTATGAGTCTTCGCCAGCCCAATTCTTTATTCACTTCTCAAGGCTGTTTACAGTCCAAGTCATTTTACCACTCTCCTTTGGCGATAATTTCTAAATTTATTATGTGTTGTTAAGATTGCTAATTATCGTGGTAATGTAGGAACCAAAAGTTGGGTCAAAGTTTCTGGTGGCAAGTTGATAAATGAGTGAAGACCCTTCGTTAAATTACTTTAGGAACTGTTGTTAATTGATCCCTTTCCGTTCTCTTTAAGAGTATTTACTATCACTTTATTTTATTGAGTGTGATTCGAAGTTTGATTGTAAACGATTGGAAAATGTGTCTGTGTGTCCCATTGCAAGGCAATGGCCTTCCAATTGCCTTGATTTTGCACTGAATTGGACCAATCCTGTCTGTTATCAACTCGTCCCGTCATTGCCTAGGTCTGCCGCAATGTCATACAATGTTTCTGGGACCCCTTTAATAATTGAGATTCAAAAAATGTTTACACACTTACACACACACACACACACATACGTACACACAGTATATACACAATATATACGTGTTACTTTGCAACGTACAATTAGTGATTTTTTTGACGTGACAACGTCTAATAAATCGATACACGCCGGCGACACGCACGAAAAAGGATGACTCATTGTAACGTTACGATAATTTCATCAATGTTTTGTTATGACATTGTCACGTTATACTGACGACAGTTTAACGTAAACCGACTTTACAGACTGCCAATTTTTAAAAAAAAAATTATTTCTTTTCCTGATTGCATTGACCGTAATCAGGTTCTTAGCATTCAAGAATTGTACTTATCAGACGATAAAATTGATGCTATCGCTTCCAGAATAAATTGCTTATCCGACCTAAAGCTTTTGTTGACAGTTTAATTATTATGATTCGCAAGTTTACAATATTTCCATACTAGTTGTTTACCTACTACAAAAAAAGTGTTTTATAGAAATAGATACAAATCTATCTATTTAATTGCATTATATACCTCAAGGACTAGTTCTAATCCTTTATTTTTGGTATTCTTAATGTCAAGTTTTTAACACGGTTCACCTTGAGCTTATTAATTATTCAGTTTACAAAAAAATAAATAAATAAAACTATCTGTCTTAACTGTACTGGCAATAAAACTACGAACTCATAAAAACAGATACATAAAATCGATAGCCGTTGTAACCAAACGACTGCCTTTTAAATTAATAAACTTTTTAATACATAATACTGATCCAAAATGTATTCTGAGAGTTTGGCCATTCGTGGTTACATAAAAACACGGTTTTATTCAATAAATTGTTACGGATGACCAGCTTTGTACCCACTGACAAGGTCATTCCTCATTGGAATACGAGAACAAAAAATCGGTAACTGAACGCTACGAGACAACAAGTACGGGTGTAATGGCAACACTGAATTCCAAATACAAATGTGTCCGGCTTTTTTTGTCGTCAAGGCTATGTCTCGGACGGATCTCAAATTCACAAACAATTCGCACGAACTTTACCAAAACTTAGCACAACGTTAATTTCAAGCGCTTTACTTGTCAAAAAGTTTAGCAATTGTGCCCGTTTGTGTAAGGCCGACTTTATGAATTAATCTTAAACGTAAGACAACGATATTTCAAATTCAAATTCGAGCGCAATGAAACTTTGATTTAAAAAAATTGGATTTCCATCTCGACTTTTCTTAATTCAGAAATCATGATGAGTTTTTATATCTGCTGTTTGACAAATAAAAATTGTGACGTCGGCTTAATGGTTCTAAGTTGTAAATTGTTTTAAACTTAAAGAGCTCTTATCGCAAAATTTTGTGAAGAATTAATGGCTGAGTGGTTTAACGATACGGATCACTGAGTATCCTCTTTTTGTTTTAAAGAACCTGAGACTGAAGACTTTGTTTCTTTGAGTGTGTCGGAAAGGTTTTTCTACTTTAACTTATCTTCAAACCGAGCTTAAATTATCTCGCTATTTACCTTGTCGGAACCTCTCATGTTATTTCATTAAAATGTAACCACTAGACGGTTATTATTAATGATCCTACGGTCGCAAAAGTATGACCGGATTTGTCCGGTTATGGTAACATAATGCCGAAAATATCTAGGAGCCTAAAAGCTTTTTGATGGGAACCGTTTTTCCTCGAGTGATGTGTGATTTTTTGAGCCCCTTACTCTAAAACCTTTGACAACCACCGTCCCATCCATTTGCCGGCTTCATGTCAAAGGTTAATCATATTTTGATGTGATAAATGCGGTCTACCTAGTCAGGGTTTAGGACGAAAGTGACCGGTTAAGTGAAAACCGCTGTCATGCAAATGTCAAAAAGTCCCGAAGATATTTTTGGGACAGATCGTTGGCATTCGGCTTTCATAGTGGTTTGTTTTGTCAAATTAATAAAAGGTTCGTTGGTAAGTATTAAAAACGCTCATAGCTACCTATATTTAAATGTAGAAAAATATTTTGTAAAAAAATAGAGCTGAAATTTTCCAGCAGCAAATATTAAAAATGTTTGCGTGATACTTAGTACCAGCCGGTGAAGTGGCAACATACGAGCAATATTTATCATCTAGTGCAGCTGTACTCAACCTGCGGCCCGCTGGCTGTATGTGGCCCACTAATCTTTTCTGTATACCCTCTAGCCTAGCACATTAATGTATTGGCGCTGTATTTAGTGTCAGTGTTTCAGTGGTAGTTTTTATGAAGTACTAAACTACGAGTATTTATCTATACTTTACAAATTTCGGCTTACTAGTTCACTCCTTGACAATGTGTTGAGACCATTCACCAAAGTAAAAAGATTGCCTATGCATTTATTTATAAATTATAATCTATTTTATCTTAAACTGTCTATTTGACAATAATTCATTAATCCCATTCGTGTAGATACTATTAAATGTATAGTTTTATTACACTGTAGGTTATTGCGGCCCATCATGATAATAGTAGAAGTGCTATGTGGCCTAGGAAGAAAAAAGGTTGAGTATGGCTGATCTAGTGCATAAGTGTAAGTGGTACTCTTGCAAGCTTCCAACTTGTATATCATACCAAAATGAAAATCAAAAGTCATTTATTCAAATTAGGTTGAGTGCCAGCACTTTTTGAATGTCAAAGTTCTACATAAAGATAGTCCCCCAAAACGCCCGCCCGTCACCACTTCCTAGTGTTATAGCTGGGAAGAAGAAGTGGCGCAACAAACTCACCAGCAAAAAAAATCAAAGGCAAAAAAATCAAAGTCTTATAAAACTTCTCTCATATCAAAACTACTTCTAAACTTTTAACTCACTCTGCCAGCCTCAAGTGTCCAATATAATTTTATTTCCTCATCCAATATCGATGTGTAGTTCAGTTCTGTACAATCACTTAAGTAAGACCGCGAAACTTTTTCAACCGAAAATTCACATAAGTGGGAAAGTGTGTTTCCTTGCAGAAATTATCCTGGAATGTCTGACGCGAATGAAGAGGGTCGGATATATTCGAAAGACGACGAAGAAGATTCGATGACCTAGATAAAAGGGGATTGCGGCCCAGTAATTACAATTGGTAGATTTAAGAGGTTTACGTCAGCTGGGAAAATGCTTTATTTATTGTGAACGTCAGATGCGAAAATAAACATCAAATAAACAAACCGACAATTTTGTCCTAAAGAGAGGAATCCCAATAATTAAAATGCCTTTTAAATTGTGAATACATTGGCCAATGTGGCTTTATGTCACGTTCGAATCGTCACGTAATATGTTTGAAAATGAAAAACAGATTTTTAAAGCCCAACGTCCAATGTTTAATTTGGGAGTAAACCCAAATACATTGTTTTGTATAATTTCGAAAGTATAAAATAGCCTGTTCACCCCACATTCAAGTTAATGTCTTACAAGTAACTTGAAAACTTAACACTTAAACGTTTAATAAACTTTAATGCGACGCATATTAAAGTTGGTTCACTTGTACTTTCGTTAACAACGCGAACTACTGAACTTGCTAAACCGAGTAACTGCAATTACTTACTTCCATAATGGCGTCGAAAGCCTATTATCTGGGCTCACTAGTTTCTTCCCGCGGTTTCGCCCGCGTGATAAGCGTCTTACTATCCCAAGGGAAAATATGACCGGATCAAAAAGTATCTATGTCCTAATACCATAATTCCATTATGGTGTCATAGCCCATCTTTATGACAAGTTTGATACGAATCCATTTAAGCCCTAAAGGCCTGAAAACGTAACGAACAAATAGACAGAAATACTTTCGCGATCATAATATTAATATGCTTTTTAAACCGCATGACGATTTTGAAAACAGAGAAACTACAAACTGTTTCGTCCTTTCTTAGAAGGCATTAGGCATGCAATGTTCTTTACGCCATACCGTATAGGGTCGTTTGTAAGTTAAGTTAAAGTTAAATGTAAGTAAGGAATTTGTGTTTATTACAGTGCCACATGCAAACTTTTGTTAGTTACAATATTAAGGGATATTGTAGTGCCGTTTATGGTGTTATGCTGAGACCTAAGGTGCTTTCTTATTGCGTTGGTTTTGTTGTGTCGTTGTTTTGGTGTGCTGTGGTGAAGCTATTCTATTTCTAAGGATTAGTACGAATGAGTGCATTTTAAACCTTTGTTGTCTGATTTAAATATATAAGGTTTATGCACATGTATTGTCGCTACCACTAACAAATATAATACCGTTGCTTGTTTAATTTGAGAAATGGGTTGTAAAAAAATATTTACAGCCCAAACACATAAAAAAAAGTGACAATTATCATCATGTGCCTAGCCTTTTCCCAACTATATTCGGATCGGCTTCCAGTCAAACCGGATTCAGCTGAATACCAGTATTTTATGTGAAACGGCTCCACAAACCATAATACGGTACTTCTTGGAGAAATAAAATGACAATTATAAAAAAATAATATTCTGATCAATCCGAATCGTCCGATTTCTGATTCGTCCAGCTAAAACTATTTTTCATAAAGCTGAACTTTAAAAAAAACGTAACCAAACTTTTAACTTAACAAGTCACATTTATTGGCGACTTAAAATACTCCATGCAGTGTAAAGTTCTTTGTGACTGAACCATTTTATTTTATGAAAAGGCGAGGAAAACTTATCGATTCAGGTATTCCATTAACTCGATGCATGTTTTCAGTTAGTGTGTCCCAAGGCTTCTTAATAAAATTCTTTGGATATCGAGTAACCACGTATTGCGAACTTGTTAGTGTGAAGATATTTAGTTTTTAAACATATTTTTGCAGTGAGTTTTGTAGGTCATCATTTCCCTCCGGAGATTAGATGAACATCCAATTTGTTTCGTGGTTTTATTTTATGTGAAGGCTTCTAGACGGTCATAAGTCATACTTCGGTACCTATCTAATAAATTATTCATTATTTTCATGCACTAAGGTGGACATATCTGTAAGCAACCTCAGGCCACGTTACCTATTTAGTAATCTGTGACGTTACCACCTGCAACCGGCAAGTAGCATTAGGCATTGAGGGGTACAAAAGTATAATATGACTACCGCTTCATCGTGGCTCGCAATGTATACTTGCAGGTGGAAAGGCGGCATAATGGAGTCCGCTGGATATCGATGTGGGTACGCTTGTCCTACGCCTATGTCCAACAGTGGACGGCTTACGACTGAACAAAATGATAATTCACTAAATTCTCATTGTAGTTCACAGCATTGTGTTTAACAGCAGTAAATCACTTTTTTAATTAAGCCTTAACATTACAGATGAAGTTATTAATTAGGTACTGTCATGATTCCAAGGAGGCGACTACTAAAAGATTATTGTACAAAGTTTCAAGTGTTTAATTAATGAAAATGAGAAGTTGTTCATTATAATTTTGAGAGACATATATAAGACACGTGCGAAAAGTTTAAATTGCTATAACAGTTAAACATTTCAATTAATACGATAATTAAACAAAATTTATAACAAGCCTATTTTGCCCATTAATATTTTCCCACTGCTGGGAAATGGCATAAAAAAGAGTAAGGGGACTCTTTTATTGTTTTTAATTCTCCCTTATTCATACAATTCTTCAAGCTTGTGCGATCTCTGGCCAATTGGTTCCGTAAACGTGACCGTCATACTACCTTCGCCGCGGTCGACCTCAACGGCGACGTCCTCTCTCAGGTGTCCAGTGAGTGACGACCTTCGCCCATCTCTCCGGGTGCAAACGTATGACGTGACCAGCCCACGTTTTTTAATCAAATTAAGTTAAATGGAAAAACAGTCAATCGCTTTACACAAGACCTACTAACCTACCCAATTACGTTAAGTAGCTTTAATCCAATATTCCTCAAAATACTCACGTACGTGTATTATACAATAGACACTGATTAACTAATACCTACGTAATTACGTGATTTATCAATCTAGTAGATCAAAGCGAATATTAATACATTGCGTGCCAAACCGTCGTAGACCATTTTATAGTGGTATTAATAACACTCTGCATTAGCATTACGCGACCTCGAACTTTGACCTAGATTACAATTTAATAATAGCACCCTGTATAACGCCATATATGGAACGCCCTGTATAATGTCGTATATGAACGTAGGTACGACACGTCAAAGCAGTTCTTTGATATTACCTACACGTGTATTAGCAAAGGAAGTGAGATATTTCAATTTTCGTAACCGACGTTTTTGGGTTATTATGGTGTTCATTGAAGCAATTTTTAATTTGTCTTCAGTTGAATGTTATTTGGTACAGGTAGGTTTACTTGACATGTCGTAAGTTCGAAGTTAGATTTGATTAGTTTAGTCATTATTTACTTAAATTTAGCTCAAAAGACAATTTTGGAGAATCATTGCTAAACAGACATTTCAAATACAGAACCTCATTTTATAAGTAAATTGAAAACAGGCCTGTTACACGACGCAAAAGAGCTATCGTAGCGCACTTATTGGCTGCCTAATACCATCAATCAGTCGGGAGACAAGACGTGTCACGAATTACAAGATCCCTTAAAACTGGAGTCCCAAGTCCCAAACAATACGATGCAAAAACCACCTCAATACTATCTATCCAGCACCTGCACGCTATAATTCAGTCGATATATATATCGCTCGTTTTTCACGGTCGTAAAACGGCTCTTGTCGAGCGTGCAATAAGTCGGCCTGTCACGTCAGCCTTCAATGTGCCGCTGTATATCAGTGGCAAAATAAATAAAGTCCCGCACGCGTGTGTAAACTAATTCCGAGAGCCACACAATCGATTTAGATGTCTATCGCTATCCATCTGGGTGTGAGAATAGAGCGAAATAAAGAAAAACTCTAAATGGAAATGAAAGGGGTGCTGTTTCAGTGTTGGCTGAGTCTTTTTCTATGAGCTGGGTTCTAAGGTAATAAAAAATGAAATAAATCATTTAGTAAAATTCAAAATCGTAGTTTTCGGACTTTAAAAATTTAACAATGAAAATGTTATGTTCATGTTATGTAAATCTGTTAAGATATGGATTTATTGCTACTTAATATAATTACATACATGTTCCACTTAAATGCTGTTTTTAATGCACAGCTAAACAATATGTGCATTCTTGAGTGTGACGTACAAACTGGCACAAAGTTCAATGTACAGCATAGCTCATACACAAACATAGCCTCCTAAATCGCCCCACAAACTAGACTTTTTGGTAGTTTTTGGAAAGACCATTGCTCGAATAACATCATTATAATCCTAGAATAGTTCCTAGAAGCCATAATGAATAGGAGTAGGTTAGTTTAGACTTTTGTTGCTGTAAAAGATATAACGAAAAAAAAACTGGCCAAGTGTAAGTTGGACTTGCACACGAAGGGTTCTGTACCATAAGCCTAAAAAAACATTTTACTCCCTTTCATTTTTGTTATTTGTTGATATAGCGGCAACAGAAATACATGTTCTGTGAAAATTTCAAATGTCTTGCTATCACGGTTCATGAGATACAGCCTGGTGACAGACAGACAAGCGACAGTAGAGTCTTAGTAATAGGGTCCCGTTTTTACCCTTTGGGTACGGAAACCTAAAAAAGCTGACGAAGAAGAAAGTATGACGTACGGACTTACAAAGCAAAAATGTAGCAATGGATCAAGCATAACACATTATACATTAAGTAAAAATATTAAAAATCGTAAAAAACCTCGTCGAAAATTAATTCACACCGGTCCTTTAGATACAGCCTCAGCTTTAAGTACCAAAAAAGTTAACAAATCAGGTCAAGAACATAAAGTCGTACTGAAATCGCTAACTCAAAATGTAAGTCCCTTTCTACGAGTAAGTGGCAGTGGGCGTATCAATTACAAAGGACCCACAAAGGAATATTTGGCATATTCACGAATTTTCGATTTTCATTAGCCTTGCTAAATAGTGTTTCCATCGCTCTAAGGGCACTGTACCACTGTCTATGGTTAGCGAAAAGCGAGTAGAACTAACAACTAGACTTGAGTTGACGAGTAATGAGTAGCTAGTGTCCCGCCAAGTGAAGGTCGCTGAGCGAGGTTTTTCTTTGGTAGCTGTTATCACTGGGGCTTATTAGTAATATAACCCTTCGCTTGTAGGGCAGAACACTCGCTCGCCAACTCGTTTCTAGTAGCTTGCTTTTCGTTGACCATCAGCGATGGGAGAATTCTCGCCAGCTAGCAACGCCAATGTGAACAGTTAGAACTGATTGACTAACTCTACCTCTTTGTCCGTCTGTCAGTTTGTTATCTCTTCAAGTCTTAATGGCTGACCAGTATTGGATGAAACTTGAGACACCTGTAGACCGTGTCCCTAATTAGGTCATAAGATTTTATTTTGGGAATATGTTACATTTGAGTTAATTTCTGTTTTACACTCGAGCGAAACCCGCGCAGAAGCTAGAGTTTGTATATTTTTTTACTAATGTGGGACTGACACGTATTGTAAAATAGTTCATAGCTAGTCGTTTCCTCGCTGGCAGTAAGACGAATGCCTAAGTGCCAGATATCACTAGGACTGCGATTTACTTAAAATTGTCACGTATTTGGCCGCAGGGCGACCAGCCCTTATTTGTATGCTAATGAATCCTTACTTATTCAGTTTGGGGTAATATCATGTCATTAAAATATAATGTATTTGTTTTTAAAACATTTTCTTTTCATGTGATCCTGAATAATACGTATATGTCTCTTACCGAAGCTCGGTCTCTAAATAAGCATTTTTCGTCTTTGATGTTAAAGTTATATGATTTATTTCTTTCAGAATTTCATGAAAATATCACAGTGTTTTAGGCTGTGTTAGACTTATTCTACTACTAGCTGCGCCCCGCGGTGTTAGTATATATAAACAGTAGCCTATGTGTTAATCCAGGGTGTCAGCTTCCTGCATACTGAATTTTATCAAAATTGATTCAGCCGTTTGCGCGTGAAGAAGCAACAAACATACACACACACTCACAAACTTTCGCCTTTATAATATTAGTGTGATTTTGGGGAAACTATAAAGCTTAAATTCATATCCTGTTTTATTTGATACGATAAGGTGCCTGAATTTTTATACATACATTTTGTGAAACAATCTGTCAATCTGTACGCGTTGACATGTCATCATAACATGACCCATTGGCGTGTTGTCATAACGGATCGGTCCTTCACCTGTCAACTTGACAGATCACCATCACACGACTTGTTCGCCATATTTATCGATATTTTTCGTTTCAATTCACCCGTTTTCTCGACCACAACTTGATTAGCTTCCCTAGATACAAATTATCATCGGTCCGCTAATATTTTTAGTGCAAATTCATCGTATTTAGTACATCCTTTATACTGACGGGATGCCTATTAACGTAACAAATGTACCATGTTTTATTTTGAGGCCGTTATTTCGCACCGGCTTGGTTTTCTGATGTTTTATGTGCACATTTATCTGAACGAAGTACGCGAATTTTATTAACTTTGCAACCGTTAAATTAATGGACTCTTAATGTCTATTTTGAGTTCAAAATAAATATGACGAAGGTTTCGTTTTGGGTTGTAATTTTTAATGCCCTTGATTAAGTGCGCGGGTTATAATAAAACGGTAATTGCTAAAGTTTTATTTTTGTTTTAAACTGGCGTATTCTCGAACAAATTTTCTTGAGCTAGTCGGGGAATAAATCCAACGTTAAGTGAACCACGTGGAGTACCTACTTACGGACATACGTACGTAATACGCGTAATGTAGAGATCGCATTTTGCATTCAAATGAGTTCTGCGAAATGAGGTCCAGTTCAGACATGAATCTTGTTGAAAGCAGTTCTCATAAACCTACTCTAACTTGAAATGGACATGTTCAGAACTCGAAATTTCTTAAAATGCGGGACGTTTTATGTAGATTTTACTTTGCTATGTTTCACTTTAATATTTCGTACATATGCCACGTTTATTTAGTGGTATATCGAGTACAATGTAGCGTAAATTGTCAGTAAATTTCTGTCGGTAAGTCTCTAACAGGCGAGTCTGACTACTAACGAAGTGAACACGCGGTGACCAAGGTGCTAAAATTTAAATCCGACACTATGTAACGGGAACTAGAAGAGACTGAAGCATGTTACACAAATAAAATTAGTACCTAAAATGTACCGTCAAGGAGTTCATTGAACTCAGAAATGTATTTTTGCTGAGGTAATTGAAACACTATTGTCACACATGTCATCGCACTAGTTTTCCTTGGGCAAAAGTAGCAAAACCGTTGTTAATGTCCTATGAAGGTAATAGTGAGTTTGTTTATTGTCACTAATCGGAATCAAACTTAGACTACAGGCAGTTTCTGAGAACTTCTTAATAGACAAACAGCAAAGGAGTGGAACTCTCTGCCTGCGTCTGTGTTCCCGAACGCATACAACCCTTATCTCTTAAAAATTAGAGTCAACAGTCTTCTTCTGGGTAAGCTCGCTCCATCGTCGACTTTGTCTCCGTCATCTATGACCTAGATTAGAGTCAAGAGCAAACCCATCTAAAATCAGTTTGCTCGACTTGAGGATCGAACATAATCCCAATACCAAAAGATCCTCGATTGGTTCAAGAGTCGCGATGGCGACCACTAAAATGCGATATAGTTATGTTAAAAATCTCTGCTATTGGGTCATCCAGTGTTGACCTAAATAAAACTAACCTTGCATATCAAATATCTTAACAATACTCGTCAAGAAACTCGAAACGAAAGGTTATTTCAGCTGGAAAAAGGTTTGAGTTCATTTCATTTGGAATTCGACGGCCAAAACTATTATGTTACCGCGCACTGACGAATTTGACATGCCATTTCTTTTTATTGTGAAGCAGTTTCATGGATTCAGGTATATGTAATCAAAAATAAAGGATAACTCGTTACCTAATAGACAGATAAAAAAGCAAATTGTATTATTTGCCGAGTAAACATTCAATTTGCACAACCTGCACAGAGGAAAATATTACGACGAAAGGCGAGAGCCGAGAGTTGTGTTTGCATAGAACTTCTAGCAAACATTGAATCTATGGACTGTGTTGTGTGGAAGGAAAATGTTGCTCCCGGAATATGCGCCGTGTTAATATAGTTACTGGGACTGCATCACAACCGACACACAGAAAAACCTCACGGAAAAAGTCTTCACCGAATAAAAATACTCTTGAGGACTATTAATATGCAGTGAACGTAGTTGTGATTCAAGTTGCTTTTCGAAAATGGTGTTCATATTCTCTATAAATCGTCGAGGAAGTGTACGTCATCCAAACGTCAGCATGGCCCTTATATGGTTCGGTCAGCAAAGGACTGACGTTACACTGCAGGCAACAAACAATAACCCAATATGATGGAAGCAAGAGCGCTTGCCTTACGGTACCTGAGCAAACAGAGGTTATCTTTGGAACCTCCCGTTTTGGAAGACCTCGCAAGCTGTATGTGTTAAGTCGAATGGACCTTTTGAAAACTTCATATTGTGTCACCTCTTTGCATTGTGCAGCCTGCTAACGCCCCGGTAACATAGTTGAAAGGTCGCCGACCACAGAATTTGCGCCAAGCTCAGAACTTCAGCAAATTAAATCGAAAGTTCCTAAAAGTAAGAGACCCGTATTTTAGTCAAGTCAAGTTTATTTTCTTGCGTTAAAAGCTGCGCTACATTATAACGTTCTTAATTAATGGTTTAATTATTCAAATTTTTTGATGAATGTTGTTTCTGTGGTAAATGGAGTACACAATTTTAATTATTAAAACAAAAATTTCGTTTATTCTGTCTCTTTTGATTTATTGTTATGACATTATGAAGCTTTAGAACTTAATTAACAAGAACCTGGATATTAAAAATATCTCAAATTTCGTTCATTTTTTTAATTAAACAATCTGTGTTTTTTTGAAGTCACTTTAAATTATCATCAGAAACTTACATACCGAAACAAACAGTCGTTTTATAAAGTCTTAGACACAACCTTGTTTCCTTAACTAGTTTGAATATAAACTTAACTTTAATATCAATGTCGCCACAGACTTACAATAACTTTATTAAGTAGCTATAGGAGACCAACCGCGCGGAAAATGACTGCCTTTGAACGCCAAACCGATTTTCCAGTGTTGAGTTTACTAATGAACTAGTTATACAGTCAATTATTGTGGATTATGTTAGTAAGAAAAAGTAGTTGGAAAGAAAATAGCTAAGTTTTGGACATTGGAGAATACTTAGTTGGTGGTTTCTGAGGTTAGGGGAGTAAATTTAATAGTATTTGACACATGTTGCATCATAACACTTTAGTTTACATTTGGTAGTAGCAGGAGCGGTTATCACTATAAATATACACATTACCAACTTAGATATTTTGTCAAATAAATAGGTATATGGAAAATTAACAAAAGATTTCGTAATACCCACATTTTGCTCCGCCCACGCTCATTGCTACAACTAGAAATATTCAAAAATAAATCACAGCGTTGAAAAAAGTTCTCCAGTAACTATAATAATTTAGTTTAATTTATATGTAAAAATAAAAAAACAACAAACAGCACCCGTGTTATTTATCTGCAGGATAAAGACATTATTAAAGCATGTAATATCCGTCACAAGATTATGTATGTTATATACATAATCTCGTCAAAGGAAAACCCGAGATTCTCTTGTGGATTAAAATGATTGTACCTGCAACAAGGTAGTACCTTCCGTAAGAAAATGCCTTATCCTCATCCGTTGTGATTAGCGATAAAATTAAATTCCTCGCATGATTTATCACTGTTGCAATTATTTGGAAAGACAGTGCAATGGGGTCATCAACCTTATGATAAGGCGTCATGTGCGCAAGTATTACGGTGAAATATTATTGTAAGCAATATAAAAATATGAATGGTTTTTACTAACGACTGGCTCGTTCGCTTCCTTAGCTTATAGAGGGTATACATAAAAGAGAGTAAAGTCCCACAAACTTCCGTTGAAAACGGAGGATCCTCCGACCGGACGGTTGTTGTGTCTGGTGGGCAACTGCCCGATACTTAATATTCGGATTGTTGTTAATGTTAAAATTGCACGGAAAACTGATACAGAGATGCCGGATTTCGTTCGCACTTCCATAGATGACTTTCTATAAACAAACATGCAATATAATTGATCTCTCTATCTAAATGCCAGCGCCTGCGCCCGCGCGATAGTCAAAAATATCTCAAGGGAACGTACTGCCGAGATATTAGTATCCCTATGTCCTGTTCCAGATCATGGCCTACTCGTGTGTCAAAATACATCCAAATCCGTTCAGCCGTTAAGACATGGAGAGGTAACAAAAAAACAGACAGAGTTACTTTTTCATTTATTTACGGATTCACTTTAGATGCACATGGATATAGAATATCCTTTCCTGCTAATAAAAAACTAAAAAATATTACCACAAAATTGTTTCTAGTTAATTTAACTAGCGCTATACGCCAAAAGAAAATGCTTTTGCTGCTACTTCCACGTAAGGTGATACTTATTCATACAGTCTGATGTGCTCTCCCATTCCCCGTGTTTTGTAAAATTAAATTTTAAACTAATGATAAAAGGAGTTGGTTTACATTGTGTTAACCGATACCGCAACTCGGAAGCTGAAATACATTATAATTAGCAACCTCGAGTGCGGTACTTGAATCTTTCTCATACATTTTACATTATTTTACTTGCGGTTAAGAAAAACCTTCTTCCGTATTTTCCTGACTTTACGCTTACCTCTATGTTATTTAGAACTGGATTTAAAATAACACACCTGTATATCTTGAATAGCATTGCATTGCAGTGGTGTTATTTTTAAATGGATACAGTCGCTTATATTGGATGCACTTCTTGTCTCTTACATTTGATGGTGTGCCCGACGCTAACCGGTGCATGCTTGAAGATTGTTCCAGAAGTAACAATGCACATTGGTTAAAAAGACATTGCATCAGCGAAAAAGATAATAGAAAAGTTACTATGTGATATTTCGGTAGCGTATGTCAATGCCATACATTTTTGACTTTTCGACCGTCACGTCGCCGTCGTCGCTTTGTCGCTGATTGATTGACACTGGTATCTTGATAAAATTTCTATTACGTTTCATTCAAACATGTTAAAATTGTACTGAATAAGGATCCTTTTTGCATATGCTGTATATCAAAACCTAGGAGAACTTTGTGAGCTAGAAACTAAACCCAGTACCTACTTCACGGTCGCGGTCGGTGGCTTCGCGGAAGGAAAGTCAGTTGATTAGCAAACTAGTTTCCTCATCCATGATTTATTAAGTTGCTTGTTCACGGGAAGCTACTGATATTTTACCTTCAAGACTCCTAAAGGAACCGAGTGTTAATGCAAGGTTCATAGGTACTACCTACTTATAACTTGTCTAAGACAGTTATTGAGGCATCAACAGGAAAGTCATTTGGCCTATCCATAAACTGAACTTTACCGCTGTAAGTTATTCGCATGGCATTTTAGAAGCCACTTTATCAACATCTCATAAGTAATAAACTGAATCTATTTGCTCTATCTTTACGTCCCCTTTTATGGTCACTAAATTATTTTAAGTGTCGTCACTTTACTACTTATTCATATTAATGTTACTACATCCCATAATTTTTATCTACACATGAATCGATAGTTTCCATAAGTACCTTTGTTAATTTACGTTAAGTATCATACTTTTCCCATTACCGAAGTTTGGGAGGTGAATGAAAAGAAATTAAGCTTAGGAATGTTAACAATAGTGCGGCGTTAATTAAAGCTGATTAAGGAAACCGATGCAAGACGAAGGAAAGTGTACTTACAATGGGGTATAGCGCCACGCCGTCTGCTAAAAGCGGGAGGGGAATCAGCTGTGCTGGGACAACAGGGGGAAGTCGAGACGTGAAAGGGCGGAGGAGGGGTGTGTAGCCGTAAAAGCCTCGCCTCCCAGAATAGCGCACGTTTTCACTACATTGCGTTTGCTCCGATCTTATTTCCAATGAATTTCAGTCGCCGTTGAAATCAGTGCTTCCATCGGCACGACTGGCTGCCACCGTGTCGTCACTGCTCGCCGATGCGGCGACTATTGTGCCATATCGGAACTGTTACTTTTATGCATTCACAATGGTCGTTTGGGTTATTGTGCTCTCATTGATAGGTACTGTTTGTTGTAGTACAATTAGGAATTGACGTCTCTTGTAAGGTTTTCTACAGATTAAGTCCTTTTTGACTATTTACTTTGAAGTATTACAGAAAAGTATGACAGGAATAAAACTGAAGTGGCAATGAGCCACCCGTAATAACCGTAGAACCAATACCGCAAGGCAAGTTGGCTCCTGCCAGGGTTGCGGAATTTGTTCGAAAGAGTCACCGCGGCCCTGGAACGCAAAGGGCTTTAGAAGGAAAAAGGATGGATTTTAGACAGTAAGAGTCTGACACGCCCTTCCACTCCACCCAGAGCTGAAGAAGTCATTTGATGATTTCACATCCCTAAAAAAAAAGGCATGTTGGCTGGTAGCAGCTAGGTAGTTGCCGAGAATCCAGATGCCTTGCCATTGGAGAGGCCTATGTCAAGCAGTAGAGGCTGTTGATGATGTTGCGTGTACCTTGTTTTCCACTGAATTTATTTATTAAAACTTCATGTTACCTTTTACACAAGCATGGTCCATTAACCCAACAGACTTTCCTACATTTCAGTACAATTTATCCCAACAAAGATGAATACGATAGGCTAGAGCAAAAACAGCAGTTTCTCGTCGTTTTCATCCTGTTTTAAAAATTAATAATGGATGGCGAAAGAGGAAAGCTTATTAAGTCGATATTGGATCTGCAGCTAACGGCTCTTTGTGCTTGTAATATGTTGCGGTTATTGAAAAAGCTGCCTTTATCCTTTATGCTATGCTAATGGCAATATTTTCTCAGAAAAACAGTAGCTTTTTATGGACATTTGAAGTGAAGTTGATGATTGGATTACAATGGAATCTCATTACTTTGGCCATTGGTTAACCTACTTATTTATCACCCGATGGAAAGCAATGGTGTGAAGAGGAGCTTGAAGCTAAACTATAACAGCCGCACGGGTCGATTTTCAAGGTTAAGCAACGCTTGCCAAGGTCGGTCTGTGGATGGGTGACTATTTTAACATACCGACATTCCTCTATGCCTCGGAAAGAAAGTTAAGCCGTTGGTCCCGGCTGTCATTTGGAGATCTTTGGCAATCGTCACGGATAGTCAGAAGCCAGAAAATCTGACTCCAGTCTTGCCAAGAATTACCGTGTTTCCCAGTTTATGAGTTGTGGAGGTAGGCAGCCGCTCCTAGTAAAATACTGGTATTCAGCTTAATCCGGTTTGACTGGAAGCCGACCCCAATATAGTTGGGAAAAGGCTACGCAGATGATGGAAAGCAATGATGTGGTAAACGATGGAGCACGCTTGCCTAAAAGTAACCTATTTATTCTTCACCTAAAAACCCCTAGGTTGTAGCCTTGACGTAAGAGTAATTATTTTTACCGAAATTTTAATGTCTCATAGGTAACTACTTGGTAACGTCTTTTGTGAGTCCACTTTTCTCCCAAAAGTGTGTTAAAGATAGCCTTACCTACCCCATTGTCAAACGTCCGTGTCAAACCTAAAATACCAACGAGCAATGACAACCAGTAGTTACAGACCTTGATTCGGTTGACATTTCGAGCGCTTTATGCTCATGAACGTATGCAGGATCTATCATGCGACACATAAAAGGTTGAAAGTCCTTGAATTTTGAAACCAATTCCAACATAAATTGCCCGCCGCAAAGTGTAAAACATTCCCGGAACCATCTTTTCTCTATTCAAACTTCAGGTATCAATTTAAAATCTCAGTTGAAACCACTCCTGCATCAATATTGTGCATCGACTGCAGCAAATGTTCCCGAGAGAGTAAATAACTCCGCACTATTTTATTGCGGAACTTCCATTGTGCTTCCTTGAAATAATGAAAGAAATCTGAGAAAAATGAACGTTTACTTCAAGTTGTAAGGAGGAAGTACCTGATATTTGTAACGTGAGTTCTGACTGAAGATTAATTGAGGAAGTAAGGAATTTGTTAGTAGGCAGTTGTTAATTCAATGCTTTCGTTATTAAGTATTAAGACACGCCTAAGGCCTAGTGCTCTTTGCCCTATGCTAGCAACAACACGTTTCTTGCACCATTCATAAAGTTTATGGCTAAATACCTCCAGGATTAATGTTCGTGAAGTCAAAGATCATATCTTTATGTACACCATAAGGTGTTTGACTTCAGTTGACCCTATCGTGTTATATGTAAAGATAGACATCATCCTCTTGATTATAATTTAAAGTAAATGGCGTTGCAATCAAGTAATTATTACACAGTCATGAACCGTGAACCTATTAGAATGTCGAATGCCATCTCAATAATATCTAATCAGACAATTCAGGTATATAAGCTAGATTTTCTCTCTTAAAAACCAACTGATAAACCAAACCTTTTTATTTCCATTGCACAAATACTAATACAATTCTCTCGCCCGAAAAGCTAAAACGCGTTGTTTCACACATAAGCCCTTTGACTCGCTCCGGTCATATTGCGCGGAAAATATTAGAGCCCATAATGCTTATACATTCCGCGGCTGTGGTTTTTTGAATATTATGGGAGTCGTATGTCGGAATGTGTTGTTAATTTCATGGTAATAATTTCAATAAAATTTAACATGTATTAAAAAATGAAAATAAAATACAATATACATTCAAAACAAATAAAACCACATTGTTTTTCGAATGCACTGAATCTGATGAATAAAGATGGTTGGAAATATGTATTATTCCTCTGTTCCACCACAAAATAAAAGTAGGCTGAACGCAGTTTTCCGTGCCAGTATAGAGTAGTAATAATGCAAAAGAAAAACAGATGAGCAATCGAGTTGGCCACGACGAAAAACGCGCCAAAAGGAACAGTTTTCAGTTTGAAATAATCGTGGGATTTATTAACTACTGGCAATAATAAACCGAAATTCTAAAAGTTTAGTCAAGTTGCCCAGGTTTTAAGTCTTTCCCGAAAGTGATTTACTCTGTTTAATTAATGATGGTGGCGGTCAGTCGGCTGCGTAGAATGGATAAAGTTTCAAAATCAAAAATTTTGATTATATTTAATTTGTAACATTTGATATTAACTAGAAGTTAGTTTTCAAATTTCTACCTTAGTGAAGGATTTTGTTGACATTGATTCATACTACGAAATCGTATGAATTACTATGATAGAAAAATGTGCAGAAAGGGTTAAATGTGAGTATTTAAAAATATATATATTATTTGTGTAATAACTTTGCTCGCTGTCATGGCCACCGTCGCGACTATTTCCGGACGATTTCCTTTTTTAGCGTTTTGTGACATTATTGGAAAACAGGCACTTGTGAGCGCTCATGATAACATTTCGGAGACGCAATATCTTTGAGGTTTCCTGGAAGCACTCGTTAAATATGAATGATATATGAATATTGAATTTGCTTGTGAATTGTGACATGCTTATCTATTGATATTTTGGTGAGTTTTTGTTTTTAATTAAACCGAATTGGTACCAATAAACTTGTATTATGTTTCCTTTATACGAACACTGTTGATAGGTCATCAAAAATAATTCTACCTACAGTAAAAGACAAGGACCTGGCTTCAAAAGTCGAATAATAAAACACTCATCTTACTTTTAGTCTGTAAAGCGATTAAACACCAACAGAAAGCTACCCGGACTGAAAATTCTGAAAACTTATTCTTTTATAGTGCTTATAACTTGTACAGAGAGACACTGCTACACATACAAATGGGTTTAAAATATTAACTAGTTACTAACTTCATTAAAACTATGATACTCAACAATTTTACTCAACTTCGCACGTGACTATTTTTTTAATCAGATTTTTTACAACGTGCAACTTAGAGCTACTTCTTTTGCAGCAATAAAGTTTTGTTTGAACTTTGTTGATTTGTTGAAAATAAAATAGTAACATAGTAGTTCCTTTGTGTTTTAAGTTAACTGTATGCATGCATGCATTTTTTTTTCAACAATTATTTTATTGTTTTTTTTTCTAAGTTAAGGTATATTATGTCGGCATAATAATATGTCACTTATACGTAAGTAATTTTGAATAGCTGAAAGCCAATTTTTATAAGCTTCGTTTTAATTTGCAATGTTTGTATGTTAATTGGTTTAGGGCTGAATCATAACCACTTCCTCTTATTTTAAACTACTTTTCAGCTGTTCAAAGTCTCAAAAGAATAATAAATATTATCTTCCATGCATTTATTTCCGAACTCTGCCACTAACAGCTACAAATTTTTTGACGAACACGACCATCCACGTCGAAACTTTGTGTTGGTGTAAATAAATGAGGACATGTTGGATACATGGTAAAGTTTTTGTACTAGGCGCTTTTGTCGAACGTTAATAACTAACAACGGTTTGGCTCGCCTTTTATTTTACGTGCGAATCCAGGGTTGGCCGATTGAGATCAAATGATTTTCCTTGTTATAAAATCGTGACTTTTCCTCAACTTAAAAAAAAAAATGGGTATAATGACCAGCATGCCAAGTAGAAGAAGTAATTTAATTAAGTACGTTAACATTGTTTTTAATTTATAACAAAAATCACCTGTTAAAGAAAAAAAAAAGAAATTCGGTTCTGGTTAACCCTCATAGATACCATTCTGTCTTCTCTAACTATAGGTAGACCTATAGTTACTGGTAACCTACATAACTTTAAAGAACAAAACGAGATTTTAAAAATAGAACTAAAAAAAACATTTTCCCAACCCTGCGCTTCACAAGTTGGAGGGCTCGGATATTTTATGTTATGGCGGGAGAGCTTCACAGATCCGTTTTTAGTGGAGGTTGCCCCGTTTTCCGTTACCATAGAAACGGGACACGCGCTACCTGCACAGGGATTCGTTAAACAAGATTATGTAGGTACACGTTCGGATTTTTATTTTTGACTTTGAAGTACGTTTTTCGTATTCTGGAAAACGTTCGCTTGCTAAATCTTGTTTCCTGTTTGTTGGCTTTGTGGTAGTTCTTGTACTGGGGCTTTTATAAAACGTACTTACGAATTGCATATATAGGTAGATTTTCACTGTTGTGAAAAAACAATTTCATGAGCTGACTTAAAGCGTTTTGAAGCTAAATTCTTCTAGTTAGGGTTAATTCATTGTAAATTTTATAGGTAGAACCTTTTCTTTTGATGCGGAACGATGCACAAAACGTTAGGTTTTGTGCACACCAACCGATGTTGCATAGTTTTGTAATACTTTGCAACTTAGGTCATAAGTTGTAAAAAAAGCGGGTTTTAGTCTTACAGGTTCTTGGAAGTTTCTTATTTATTGAAAGATTACATTCAGACGTAGAATGGTACCGATGCATACCTGGTTTAATGCCCTGATAGTGTACCTAGTCTAAATGATTCATGGAAATAGTGCGTCAAAGTAGCGGTTCAAATAAATTTCGGTAGATATAACTGAATAACCCCAATCCTCGATAATTTAAGTTTCATAGGGATAGGGAACGACTTAGTAACCCAAACCATTTTGTGCCATTTTGTCGAATAAATTCTACCTTGAACCGACTTAAAAGAAAGATTTTCTAATAACACCCAATTATCAGGAGGTCTCTAATCCGATCTGGGAATTGGGCCCTTGAAGTAATCAAATCCTCATTTCGGAACGGATATTATTTCGTCCAAATCCGTTCGTAAACAAAATAGCTATGAGAACCTATTTGGTTAAAGCTGGTAACGACAGTCCAGGAACAGTGTCATCTGACGTCAAAAGCGATGTCAAAGAAATTGGTATGTGCGGAAATTGACATCACTAACATGTCATTTCCACACAAAGGAAATACCAGCTTCAATTTTTAGTAGCTAGCTTGTGATTTGGAGAAATTGCCAGAAAATATGCACAAGGGACATGTTATTGTGAACCCTTTAATTGAAATAACGTAATCGTCATTTTCTATAATTAAAAAAGTGACAATATAACACAGTGGATTAACCACGATATTTCGGTAGCGCATGTCAATCCCGAACATCCCAAATGTTTGGGATTGTATTTTGAACATTGTTCTCGTTGATGGTATATCACTTTTTATAGCCTTTTATAGCCTTTTATAGCCTTTAATAGCCTTTTATAGCGTTTTACAGTTGAGATGTAAGTAACACTAAACCTTTACAAGCATATTTTGACCATTTTGACCAAGCTTCTTCTTGCAAAGAAATACGATATTTAATTGCTTTCAGCCATCATTAGATATGATCCACAAGACAGTGAAGTCACAGGAAACGGCTGCCAATAATTGCTCTTGTTTACTCTCTGTTAAGCAGAGAACAGAGAATAAACAAGAGTCTCAGGTTACGCTAAACAAAAACTTGTTCCAAGTTCTGGAAATGCGGTACAAAAGTATTTCAACACTTTTAAAACAAACAGTGTTGTTGTAAATGTGATTGCGAGAAACCCTCTTCATACATACAAAATACTTTCAAGCTAGTCGCTACTTACAAACAAGAAACCTAATATTCCCCTATGGACGCTTACACTACAATGTTTTCCACTAGATAAAAGGCAGATAAAGTTCTTACTCAAAGGCATTAGGAGCGCCTTTTTTTTTAAATACAGAAAGGAAAACTACGCATCCCGAATTCATTGGGTGCGTTCGAAAACTGAAATACGACTGAGTGGCAGCCTGCGGTTGGCACGTTCCCGATTGCAATAGAAAAAACAGAAAAAAAGATGAAAACATTGAGTGTAGAATGGTCTGATTGAAAAAAAATTACGGATGGAATATGACGAATCTAAAGAGAGCAGTGGGATGCTTGTGAATAGTTTTACGTTACAATAAAATTGTAGTTTTACTGGGTTTTACTAAGCTTTTGGTTCTACCTGTACTAAGCTTCTACAATATTTCCTGTAGGTATGTATGGTACAAAAAACTTGAAAATGCGATATTTTATAAAAAGAACTTAAATAATGGCAGGGACTAGATGAAGTGACATTCTGTCAGCAATAACAATTGCCGAAAACTCAAAATCGCATTCATATTGAACTTTTTGACAATCGTTCAATTTCGTTCGTCACTTCGTCTAGATATATCATAAGTTATATGTTGAAAGTAAGACAACATTTTCGACTCTACGGGGTAAAATCAAGTAAATTTAATCCTTTCGCGTCACTATCGGGCTGACTTGGTCCCATTATAGAATATGTGGGGATTACATCGCGAATAAATATGTGTTCGCAATCTTTCGCCACACTCTTTAGGTAAGCCGGCTTAGTGTCAACAGTTTTATTAAAAGAAAACCTTGCTAGAACCAACTGCGAATAAAGATTACTTCTTAGCCTTAAACTAAGGGCCATAGAATTTGTATTACGATAAAATTAACCCTAGTCTTTTGACTCGGGATTATTTTGTCATATATGTTTTGGCTGCATTTTTTACAATATCGGAAGGGCAGGTACTTTAAAAGCATTCAAATTGAAGACGCAATTACCACTCCATTACACGCGCGGGTACATGTGTGCCCCAGCTACAGACCATTGCATATTACTTCTAAAATAATAGACTAAGGTTTTAGCCACCTTCAATACCTAGCTGTAGTATTCTTGAGCTATTGTCAGCATAGCATCAACAATTCCACAGACGTGGTTTTTGCAAACGTTTTAGTGGTTTTTGGGCACGCCTGTGCCCTGTGCGTGTAATAATATAACTGTTTGAAGCATGACAATAAAAAAGTAATCATTTTAGCGTTATTTCACAACATGGTATGACAACACTATATGCGTTTATAAGTCAAGAGGGCTTGTACAGAACATCTGTCAATGAATTGGTTCCAAAATTGCAAAGAAGAAGGAGCGGGTGATTTAGCATACTTATAAGGTAGTAAAGATGATGAGGACTTAAGAAAACGGCATACCGTAAAGTGGACAAAGCCATCATTGCAGGAGAGGGGAACCAATCGTCCAGCACAGCAACTAAGACATGTCAAAAGCTTGTGTCAAACGACGATTAGTATAACTTTATATCTAATTTTATAACAAAGTTTGAATGATTTCGAATTGTCACATGATGTTGGCAAAAATCACAAAATTGATGTTCCTATGCTGAGTTTTCATATTTTAATAAGATTATAAAACGAGTCTTATAAATGATGGTTTTATAAGGAGAAATCTTATACTTTTGTTTTTGTCAAATGACTCAATGAAGAACATTTACAAGAAAGCAAAAATTTATATTTTTAAGATCTACGCCAATAATTAGAAATGTATAATTTTTTTTGGGGCACCGAAGTGTCCCGCGCGTGTAATTTTTTAGGTGCGCGGGTAATGGAGTATGTCAAAAGCTCGTCAAAATGTAGGGAACTGTTTTTGTACATTTTGATCATAATGCGAATGCAAACTCTCCCTATAATACAAAAAATTGCCCCTCTGATACTGATCTCTTTTATATATAAATTTCTGATATTGTCTTCTAAGCTGTGTCGTTATATTCTAATAAATTGTGTTTACTTAACAAAAGAGAAATCCATAACCATGACACTAAAATAACGTGCTTTATCTAAATAAAATCTATAGTGACTCGTTCAAACATTGACAAGCATTAAAGCTATCTAAAATGAACATTGAAAATTCATATTTTCGTCAATTTAACGTTCAAAGGATAAGCAAGAAGGATGAATATCACACAAAGGTGTCCGTGTCATTTGTCACCACTCTCCCCCGTTAAGTCGGCACAGGTCACGATTCCCCCTAAGGGTGAAACGGTTTCTAAGGACCGTGTGCGCTGACACGAAACTACCCCTTTTTTGCCTCGAAAATTGGATGTACTATAACGTCCTCATATTTAGATGTAAGCACGATGAGCATAAATATTGGACACAGTTTGGTTTTAGGTAATGAAGAGCATTAAAAATAGGTGCACTTAATAGATGGGGCAAAATGGAAGGGAAAAAGACCGAGATGTTACATAAACCGATTGTTGGAAAAATATATATTTGAAACTTACTCGGGTATAACTTGTTGAAAATATTTGAATTTTGTAGGAGTAGATATCTCTAATTGGTAAATCAATTTGAGATTGGTATAGAGCGCTATTCACGTTTTTGCTTCATACTATTTTTTTTGAATACTCAATCTATTTTCAAGGTTATATGAACATTTTCAATAAATATTTGACATTCTTATTACTCAAGTGACCTACCCACGGCTTTGCATTCGTTAAATAAATCATTCATGCGTACAAAGCTCTAGTTTACAGAAAACTCTGTAATATGAGCAGCTACAAAGTATATAGGTATGTATTAATTGAAAATAGAAATTGAATGTTACATTTACTTTGAATACGTAGGTAACTTTAGCGTGTGGCCAGCAACAGTGATTCCTGCAAAACTAAACATGTCGCTGCAACCATGTTGCACAACTTCGTTCCAATATGCGGTACAAATCTAGCACAACAAAATTACTAACGCCAACACCAGTTTCCAACATCGCGTTTGAAGCATGAAATTCTTTGTTAAAAGCCGGTAAGCTGCCAAATTTTAAAGTACCTAAGATACCGAGGAGCTCCCTGCATATTGTATCGGGTTGGCAGCACGGCTGTATGAAATCCCTTTTTCCAGGTGAGTTCATAAATACGACAAGCGCGGCGCCCGGAGGCATTCTCGCCCAGGATCCCTTGCTACACACCCGTGTCTCGTTGACCGTAAAGATTGCTTTAAAATACATTATGTTTGGTCACATAAAAGGAAAACAAGTAAAAGTTTTAGAAGGGAATGAGTGAGTTCGTAAACAAAGCAGTTTAAAAGAGATTTTTCAGAAATTACTTTTTCAATAGTTGTTTGTTTGAAAGAATCTGTGCTTTGATGTTTTACTCTACATAAGTACTTACTTTTCACGGATTTTTAATCTACAAAGCAATAAGAAGGTATTACATATTATTATCGAACGTTATTACTTTGAATTAGCATAAAGCAAAGGCACAGTGTTTCTTTCGCGAAAATCATGAAAATGCTCGTACAAAATATTGTGAAAAAAAAAAAGATTTCTGATATACGTATTATTTAAGTAAAATTACTCTTTGAAGGATTACTGTTAATGTACTCGTATAAATGCTTCGCAGTTAACAGAAACATGACTAAATCATTATTTATTTATTTTTCATTAACAAAAATAAAAAAAACTGTTTCAACTATTAAATTGTTTCAAATGCCACTTTTATCTGCTTTCAAATATTTTATTTTCCACGAAAAAGGTTACTACGCTAAAAACCCATTCGCAAGCCAAAAATATTTATAGCCTCTCAGGATGGCCCCGTATCTGTCCCGCGGGTACTGGTGGAAAAAAAGCCAGCACACCACCCGAACAAAATAAACTTTAAAATTAATTGAATAATCAAATAAAGATAAAGCTTTCCAGAAAGGACGACTTTCCCCAATTCCGTTCGAAATGGAACTGCTAAACGCGCTAAATAATATATTCAGATTGTTTTATTAGACATTAGAACCGTGAAGCAAAATCATGTTCGCAATAAATGAATAACTTCGAAATCATATATTTATATTTTATATCGCATATAAATATCATGTTATGATCGTAATGAAATCTTCACGCGACGTACTAACATTTATCGTAATTCGAAATAAAATATGATCGCGTATTATTCGGAATTATGTAATGAAATTCAAATAACATATCAGTACGACACCGCAATGCGGAGATGGCAGTTATATGAAAATTTCAGCAATCGTTCCGTGTAGAACGACGGCTTTGCCAAAATTTTTCCGACAAACCTCGATTTTTCAAGTACCTTAAAATCATTTCTCATGCCGAAAAGCCGGGAAGAATAAATATGACTTTTCCCTAAAACCGGAATTAAAAGTTAAAACTAGACAAATAGAACAGTCGTCGAGCTCTATTTTCATTTAACAGGCCACTCACACTCTAGAGACTGTGAGCGTCTTTTCATAAATTTTATATGCCAAGGCGAAAAACTGAAATATGGAAAACGTTATAAATTGTATTGAAACTGAGGGAAATTTAATATTAATGTTTCAGCATATTTATTACAAGTGTATATTACGGAACTTTGCGAAAATATACATTCACTGAATTTTGTGAAAAGTTTTTCAGACTGAATTTCAAACATTTAGAATTGAAACATTTAAATTCGTTTACCACAAAAAACTCTTTGTTTAGGATTTTTAGATCCACACAAGTGTCGAGCTTGCATTCCATACAACTATTACTATGCACGAACGCACAGCGGGTCACTGGTCATTTCAGACTCGGTTTATTTCAAAACACATTTCAAAGCCAGCTGACTGAACTCAGTTCTATTGAACCGTAAATGAACGTCATTAGTTTGAACTGAAGGACTTTCCAGCAATGTTGAGGAAAAATAAAACTCCTAATTGAGAATAATAAAATGTATTTCTGGCTTTCTGTGCAAAATTTATTTTCCTTGGCAACGAATCGATTCAATATGGTGGAACTTGCAATTAAAATCTGTTATTAAAAATCTTACTTAGCAATTTGTTACAAAAAATACGCATTGAATTGAAAATGTATTCATAGGCAAGAGCGTGTTTTGTTATAAAAAGCTTTTGAATGACTGTGTTACCATCTTACCATCGATAGCGTTATAAATGTTGATATTTTCAGAATCATTCTATTGAAGAATTTGTCATTAGCCCGATCAACTGCCACTTCATATTTAATTAAAAATTGTTGAAAGGTAAAACTGGTGGACGTGCAAGACTAGATGTGTAAATGAGGGAAAAGGATTAGGTATGTGAGGATCGTTGGAGGTAGTGTTTTGTAGTTTCTACAATTCTGCCTAATCCTCAGGAAAAGGCGAGAGCTTTTGTGTGTGAAAAAAAAAATGAACCAATATCAATATAAAAATAGTGAACGGAAGGCAATAATAACTATGACCTCAGTTTACTGTCCTCATTGTATCAGGGGCATTAATATACAGTTCAAATAAGTGCAAAAATGCAACAATAAAATCTCACAGAATATGTTTTAGCGTTTACAAAATAGGTTGTCCTGATAAAGAATTAGATAAACAAAGTTAATTTGAGAGCGGTCACGTAGCCCCGTAGTGGTACTTTCATAAATATTTCGCTCTGCACTTTGAATTGAAATTGGGTTATTATTATAATTAAGCTTGCAAATTAACTTAATTAGTACATTTACATTTATTACACTGAAGAAATACGATATCTTTAGCTGCATCATTAGACTGGACTACAAACGAAATAAATGGCTGTGTTCTTCCCGACTGCTTTTAATTGCGGATCTTTTTGGTTGTTGGATTTTATTTAAAGTTTTCTTTTTTACATTTACTCAAGTAAGCCAGTTTTCTAGCAATAATAGACGCAGCCCTGCTTTGTATTTACGTGAGCTTTAAATATACGTACTTTATTGGCAAAATTCCTGCCTAATTCTGCAAAAGGCAGGAATTCACATCGAGAGAAGAGAGGAGAGAATTCGCATCACACCTTAAAAGGTGTGATGCGACCTAACGTGATGTACTAGCTAAGCAATATTAAATACAGTTATTTTTCTAATTCATGTATGGTGAAAAACATATCCAATAGGCCCATGTTCGACCACGGCTATGTTTCACTAATTTCGAGGACTCTTTTCATCTACCCAAACATCAGTCTCTCCTACATTTCTAACATATTTTTCTCCGTCTTCCACAGATATTCGACAACCACTACCACTTTCACCACCATGCGATCGTGAAGCGATCTATCACACCAGCGCGCGACCACCATGGCAAGCTAGAAGGTGACAACAGAGTGCGATGGGCGAAGCAGCAGAAAGCACTCTCGAGGAAGAAGAGGGACTTCCAGACCATACCAGATTCATATCATTCTACAGTTACGACAGGTTTGTTGAACGTTTTACTATATAAATAACTACACAGCCCACTTAGATGTGATGTTCATACATTGATATTTGAATGTGTGCGGAACATACAGAAGTTCACGGGAGTTTTATAGAATTCTTCCGTTCTGGTACAAGTTTGTTTATTTTTACTGGAGCCATTGACATCTAATAAGAAGAAAAATGCACGATAAAATCATGAAATAATAATATACTTTATCGTAGTTAATTGACAATAGAGCGCTATTGTCAATTGACTACGATAAAGTATATCTTATCTGTCTAAAGTACCTAATTGCAAAGTTTTCACGTGCAATAAAACTGCTACAACCAAAACGTCTGCACTGACACACTATCCCAGATTTTAAGGTACCTCAATCCAACCAAGCATGCGACAAATCGTGACTTTTATTTTTTTTCCTAGCTGAGACGATATCATCGGATGCGCCGGCGCCGTCAGCCGCGTCGAAGCGCGACACTAATTCCAAGCGAGAGCTCCAACCGTCTCGGGTGAAGGGACGGCCAAGAGCTGCTGACTCCAAGTTTCAACTTAACGACCCGAAGTGGCCCCACATGTGGTATTTAGTAAGTATTTTTAAAAATAAGTACTGTAGACTTGAGTATTGTTAATAATTTTGGCCTTGAGAGATTCATGGAACTTTTAGTATCGGATTATCTCGGGGAATGTGTTGGGCCTCCCAGTTAGATGGACGAATTAGCTTAGAAAAGGTGGCTGGCATAAACTGGATGTCTAAGGGTGGAAAGCGAGGTCTTGAGGTGTAACTGGGAAGAAGCGTTACTCGTATGTCTAAAAACTGCGGCAGGCTGAGTTAATTGCTGTTAAGAAAGATCGCTTGTTGTCAGATTTTAAACAAAGAGATATACTCTAACAGAGATAACGATTGTCAAAATGGACAATAAAGTTTAAAAAGCTTTGAATTTAGGAATGGTTAATGCAACTGCAATGTAGCCAAATCTAACTTGAATAATGTTTTGGATATGCTTGACACATGGTATGCATACACATTGCATTCGCATGCGGGTGATCTCAATCAACTCGGTAACTTACTCTACGATAGACAAAGCGGGTCTTGTAATTTAAAATAGGGTCACTGATTGAATCAATCATCGGTGCAACGTCAATCAATCGATGCTAGAGCTCTTTAGATCTAACACTTCCTTTATATTATTTATATATATTCACAGTTGTAAAAGCCAGGCACTTTACTCTGAGTGCCCGGACTAAAGAGTGACTTTGAGGAGTGCCAATGCGATTAGTATGGGTACCGAGTTCTCTCCCTTTGGTAAAACCAGCTATCTGAAAATAAAATGTGGGTACTGAAAGGCTCTGGATCACTTTTTACAGTTGAAAACGTTTCCAAACGTTTAGAAGGTCCAACGGTTAGCTTTCAACGGAAAAGTTAATAAGTAAACAAAAATGTTTCATGAAAGTAGATTAAAACTACTTTGTGTTTGACTAAATATAAAAGCGAGAGAAGTTAATCTAAAATATTTAGCTTGTTATTTAACAAGTGTTTAGTTGGCTTTGAGTTCAGCTAATTATTATACTTTCAGGCTGAGTTAAACACAGTTTAACCAAGTAAAAAATTATCAAACGATCAAGCAATCTTGAGCTACAACAATTTGGGCCCCAGAAATTGAGGTAGACCCAAGCGAAGAGGACGGGACGAACTTGCCAACAATAGATAGGACTGATACGCATTTGCCCAAAACTGGGCAGAATGGAAAGGAGAAAGAGAGGCTTTTGAACAGCAGTGGGGAAAATTTAGTTAAAATAAACACATTTTAACACCAATGTATTAAACCAAAAGCTTTTTATTTAAGATATTTGTGAATTACTGTTTAAATATTACAGAACAAGAATATTGATGAGGTAACAGCTAATTTATAATTGGTATTGACTTTATTATGATTGTAAAGGTGTCGTTCAATTACGAATCTGAATATTTGAGTTTACCGAAAAGTTGCGAAGTTACACTGTATAAGCACTCGATTCGCGTCGTTTTTGTTTTTCTTTAGCGATTCAACCGAAGCGAAAGAGAAGTTTAATTTTCTTTGGGTGAAGTTTATAACGCTTTTCTTAAATATTGACGAAGTGGAAGCCAAAAATTCGAGTTTTATTAAGCTATCGCGGGAAATTTGCCTAATTCTTACATAAAATTGCCTTTAACCAGCGTAACGAGGGTTCAGATGTTTTTGATTTCATATCTTTAGACAGCTCGTGCCTATTAGGGAGGCTGAAGTGAATTAATTTCTACAACATGTTTCATCTAAACGTCGCCAATTTATAGTACAGATTGTGTATTAAGTTTATTCGATATTTCAGCGGTCCATTTTCCAACTTTAATGGTATTTGACTAAAACAATCTAAGTAGTCCGTCAGATAGATTTCCAAAAAATATTGGACACGTATTTTTTCTTTTGTCACGTAAACAAACAATGAAGACGATACAGTGCGTTGAAAACTCATGTATCGTTACTTACCAGTACACTATTTAGTGGAAAGAGACAAAATTGCAAGCCCCCACTCCTTATCTTTGATGCGTTTTATCTTGGATTTTTTTTTCTAAAGAATTTCCGTAATATAATAATGCTGAAGAGTTTGTTTGTTTAAACGCGCTTATCTCTAAAACTTACAAACGGATTTAGAAAATTCTTTTTGTATATTATAGCCACATTCATGAGGAAGACTATACGAGAACAAGAAATTCCTGCGGGAACGGGAAAAAACGGGATATGCGCGATTGAAGTCGCGGGCAAAAGCTAGTTCAGCTAGTTGTTTTGATAAAATGAAAAATACGTATCCAATATTTTGAGATAATCTAACTGACGGACTAAATAGAATCATATTTTTGAACCCAGGCAACATCCCTATTTGTATAAACTCAAAACTCAACAAACACGTGTCACACACATAGATACCTATGCTCGTCAATCAATCCACAAAAGTAATTCCAATTTAGAATTTGTTGTTAGCCTTTGTTCACTTTTATTATTCGAGCGATTCGAAATAGTTCATATAAAAACCAATTTCGTATAGATATCAGTGAAACGATCCGTCAATACAAATTTCCAGTGGTTGCCCCGGTGTTGCCGCTGATATTTCATTTTCATTCGGCTCTGCTAGTGTTGCAAATGTATTTCTACAAATTCGTTTTAGTAACAATTTTGTAAATTAAAAAATCTTCCGTGATGAAGGTTGAGTAATTGGTTTTACTCGTATATTTCATTTTTGTGGTACGTTTCATGATTTTACGGCTGCCGAAGATTAAGTGGGTCATTGGTTTTATTTTATTACTTCTTGTTTGTAGATTTTTTGCCAAGCCATTTTATAAATCATGCGCTAAATGGTAATATGAGTAGGTTGTTATTAAATATTGATATTGCCCACTGAATATATTATTTTCTTCTGAAAATCTTTATTAATCTTGTTTTTTTTTTGTGATATTTAGAACCGAGGAGGTGGTTTAGATATGAACGTGATACCAGCATGGCGGGAAGGCATCACTGGCCGTGGTGTAGTGGTCACCATTCTGGACGACGGCCTGGAGACCGACCATCCCGACTTAGCCGCTAATTACGTAAGTAATCGCTATTCTCTGTATTGTTCTTTGTTCAAGTTGAACACAAACTTGTTGGAAGACGATTGGATTGCGTCGTAAAACATCATGTTCCAGATTACGTCTCACGACATTTCGAATGAATTTCTTCGAAATCATCTCATTGTATGTTTTATGACGTCGGTACTTTGGTGCCCCCTTTGTACTTTGAGCTGAAATCGTCATTGGGAAATAAGAAGCGCAGTTTCCACGTATGTTAGAAGGAAATGTTTGAAAAACACCGATGAAATCAGAACGGGGACGAGTAATACGCGGAGGATCCAAGCTTTCGCGATAAAAGGGCGTAGAGTGACATCTGTGTTCGGAACAAAAGCTCTGGAGTTTCAAATTACACGATTCATCTCGCCCGTGCGGCTTTAATTCCACTGTTGGCATTCGGAAAAAAAATGGGTAATTGGGTCGCGGGTATACCGAGGCGATTTATGTGCGACGAACGTAAGGGCCTCGCCTTAGGTAGTAACTAGACCGCGATGAATCGAGAACTTTTTGACATATTTTGAGTCTTATGGTAATTTTAAAATAAGCTTCAAGTCTTAAATTCAATAAAATAATAGAGATCAAAAAGTCTGTGTCTATATTTTATCTTAAAATATATTCTTGACTTAATGCAGTGTTGTTTTTCCACATAAATGAGGACCGTGACGAATAATTTGCAAGCATGTTGCAGTTTTCCGACTTAACTTAAGTCGGAAAACTGTTATATTTTAAGATAAAATATAGAGACAGACTTTTTGACCTCTGTGATTTTATTGGTGTAGGATAGATGAGGTAACATATATTTAAATAGCGGTAAACGCCGATCGCCCGCGGTCTGTTTGCACCCTTACACCGAATTTAGTACCGAAACATCATGCATTGTTTTCTTATATAATAGCGAATGAAATCTTTAGACTGCTAAAGATGTAAGCAGCTCAGAGATTTAATAACGGCGTACAAATGTGTTGTATGCAAAATTGGGAGATTACTTACTTACCTAAATGTTAGAATTTATGATAGGGCGTAATCTGAGACAGACTTATTTGTTTCGGCAATAAACGGATGTATAACTCTTGTACTTATTTTCTTCAAGCTATTTAGTATGGCTTCGTTCAAGAAAAGCCTTGCTAAAAACAATGAGGTCAATAAGACTTAACAAGACTTTTTTCTTAGAAGTCAAGTAAATTGGCGACCTTGGCCTATTATTGGGCTATTTACCGTTAGTTACCTTGAGTAAAGTCACCAAGAGTTAATTTGATGCTTCGTACTCAAATAGAAACAGGGCTACTAAGCTTGTGTGTCCGGATAGCTGTAAGTGAGTTTTCTTTTGTCTTTAAGAGCGTTTACGACGTCCGGCATTTCATACAAACTTTCAAGTCCTTATTTCTCGAAATTTATGAATCGATTATAATGAAACTTCCTACGCATAAGCAGGATGCATAAGTCTAAAAAGTTATCAGAGAACATTTTTGAAAAATAGTGTTAACAGCTAAATTCGACCAATTTCAAATTTTCATAGAAACAGATTTCCAATTACATTTTTTTTTAAATACTTAATACTTTTCGAAAATGTTATCTGATAACTTTTGCTTTTTTAATGGGCAGCAGCATTCTTTGTGCCTCTGTGCATTGCAACAATAACCAACCCGCCTGCCAAGCGTGGTGATAATGGCAAAACCCCCCACCTCCCTTGGGCGAGGCTTGAGGTCTTTCGGATGGTATGATGATGAAAATTCTTCTTACTAAATGGTCTGGTCAGCTCAAAGATCCCAAAAACAACGAAATTTTATATAGGTGCTAATATTGCCTTTGTTAGAACCCGATGGAGACAATTTATCAGTTCTAGACTTACATTCCACTATGCCTATGATCTTCAGACATGAAGGACCGACCAGAGAGAGAGAGAGAGATACTTCTAATACTATTTTTCTTTTTACCAGGACCCCATGGCATCATACGACGTAAACTCTCACGACTCGGACCCCCAGCCGCGGTACGACATGATCGACTCGAACCGCCACGGCACGAGATGCGCGGGAGAGGTCGCTGCCACTGCCAACAACTCGCTGTGTGCTGTGGGGGTCGCGTATGGCGCTAGTGTTGGAGGTAAGATACATTTATAGCTACAGATGACATCATATCAAGAAAAAAAAACTTTTTACAAAAAAATACAACCGACTTCCAAACTCCAACTTCTGTGCTTACCCCTTCACAGCGTACCGGCGTGATGTTATGTTATGAACTGGTGTAAAAATAGACAGACAAGAGATTTCAGCAATCCCAGTCCATTTGCTATCATTTATTGAGGAGTTCCGTTGCCTATCTCCGAAGTTCTTCATCAGATCTTCACCAAATTAAAATGGAACCACTCCAAGAAAGTACTCTTCCAAAAACTACCCAAATCGCTTCAAGTGTGCCTATAAAATTTGAAGAGTTCCCTCTATTTCTCCAGGATCCCATCATTAGATCCTGACTTGATGATCATGGGACCACCTGAGAAGTATATCCTTTCAAACAAAAAAAAAATCCAAATCGGTCCAGCCATCTTCGAGTAATCGGGGAACATACATAAAAAAAACGGTTCCGACGAATTGAGAACCTCCTCCTTTTTTTTGAAGTCGGTTAAATAACGCATGAGTTGGATTCTTAATCGCGGTACGATGTGATCGACTCGAACTAAAAAGGGATGAAAAGGCAGACTCGTGGTTGCCGAAATTTTCCCTTGGCAAGCTTGATTTTTATTTTATTTTATGTAGCTAATGCTCATGATGTTTATTTGTTTAGGTTAACTGTTTAGGTCATTTTTTATTTTCACGGTTTTTACTTTTTTCTTAATTAATTCTCTTAAAGCCTCTAACGTATAGTAGTTATATACTATGTCCTCATTTGCAATCTTAGAAAAATTAATAGAAACGTTCTTAGTCCCTTCATGTACCATTTAATGGATGCTTGAAGAGTGACAAACATGTGTCATTGTCCACAAGAGTGCACAAGTGTCCTAAGACTCACACTTTGCACGACTGATGTGCTTTCAGAGTGCATTGTCAAGATTTGTCTTAGGACTTCTTAAGTTCTAAGTGCAAACTGTAATTGTGTATTTAGAAGGTTCTTTTAAAGTATAGTGTGAAATTACTGTACTTAGAGCAATCCTTATTGCTGTAACAATTATGATTGACAGAATATTCTTATTTCAAAGGAAACCTCAACCGGTAAATGCAGTGTAGGACCCTTCAGGCTAAGTTCCCCGTCTTTGCGGATTGACAAGTAAAGGATAATGAGTGGGGCCGATGTGGCGCGTAATTATAGTAGCCTGTCTATGAGCTGGACTGTTGGTAGTGAGGATAATGATGACCTGACACATTAAACCTCAGTAAAATACAAATGCATAGCATACCATAATAAGTTTATGCCATGCCAAATGCCGGCTGAGAGGGAGTTGGTTAAAATCAACCACGCTGGCACAGTGCGTGTTGGTGGATGTCAGATATCGTCATTTTTTTAGTTCCAGGACATATCCGTTTCATCACGATGTTTTCCTTCACCGTTTTCTACAACGTCTTTTATAATGCGTACAGCAAAGGAGTGGAACTCTGCCTGCGTCTGAGTTTCCGAACACATACAACCCAAATCTCTTCAAAATTAGAGTGAACAGGCTTCTTCTGGGTAAGCTCGCTCCATCGTCGACTTTGTCTCTGCCATCTGTGACCTAGAACTAGAGGCAAGAGCAAACCCATACTAAATTTAAAAAAAAAATGATGATAAAATCATATTTGGATTTGCCGTAATCGGGTAAAATATTGTGATCAATATCCCAATGCGAGGGAGCATTATTTGTATGGCCAAAATATTCTGCTATAAAAAAGGTCTCTAGGTTACCATCAATTGATATTCTCATAGCTTAGTGTCGTTCAAAAGACGTGACGTCATCTATAACATCCCAATGGATTACGAACTACAAGAAATAAAGATAGATCAACTTCGATGTTTTGTAGGACAATTTATGAATGCGTAATAAAGAATAGTTCTGTCTGACTTAATACAGGGTTGATTTTTTAAGACAGGCAATACTATGATGAAAAATATCGTGAGTAAGATGATTCATCTCCACTAAGTGTATGGGAAAAGTTTTTTGCGATTGGTGATATTTTTAATGCTCAAACTCGAATTGGTCCAAAAATGGTTTTTGGTGTAAATTGGCCATTTTCTTACTGACAGTACTTTTTTTTCAAAATGTAGTTAGCAATTACTCAAAATGTTAAGGGCAGTTTTTTAAGATTGCTTTTCTGGAGCTCCGATCGCTGCTGACTCAAAAATACACCCTGTATATTCGATACGCAAGAAATCTTAAGTAAGATAGATGGACTAGAATCTACTTAATAAGGTTTTTTGTTTTGCTTGCTTAAACATATATTTGTGCTAAGGAGTTTATGTAACTATGTCCGGTATTTGTAATCAAGGATCACTTAAGTGGTTGCTGTCGATATAAATATGTGACGCAGCGCACTAGAACCTTCTGTTTCAATATTTACTAATTGTTCTTATTGGTTTACACAAGAGCGGGCCTGCGGACGGCGAGCGTTGGGTAGCTCGCCGTCTGATCAAATCAGGCCCGAGTCGATGGCGCGTTGTGTTCCATGCGCGCCTCAAACAGATGTCAGCATAGAGGATGGGGCCCGCTAAGGCTAGATTCTGCCAGGGTTGCGTAATTTGTTCGAAAGAGTCACCTCGGCCCTGGAACGCAAAGGGCTTTAAAGGGAATACGAATGGGTTTTAGTCAGTAAGATTCTAACAATCCCTTCCACTCCGTCCGTGGAAGGAGTCGTTTGATGACTTCCCATAAAAAAAATAGGCTTACACAAAAATAATATTTAATTTATTCAAATTAATATTATTTATGATGTAAAGTCCTGTAAAGTCCTGCACGGTAAGACTCCCATTGTACACTTGTTTTTATAAATGTCTGTCCTATGAGGTTTCCAAAACAGTATGTGTAATAAAGTAAAAGTGGGCGTATCAATCATTTGCTCTAAAATACCCTCTCTCTTTTTAAAACTCAGATTTTTATGTAAGATTCCAGAAGGAATCCCAGTTTACAGAACAGTTGTTTAGTACGTACAACAGATCTACACATTTAATTTTCTGAAAATTTGCGTGGGTATTACTTTCACCTAAGCATACTACGTAACGTAAAACGACCGATAAAAAGAGTTCACTGAAAGAAATTCACTGGATTACACAAAACTCATTGTGTTAAGAAAAGACAAAGGAACAAAATGTATATTTTCAAGTTTACTGTTACGCCGTATGCATGTTTTTATGTTGCCTCGTAAGTTTTTATTAGCTTTTTTATATAAACAGCTGGTATATAATGTGGGCTGTAAAATGCCGATAAAATGGGTAGATACCGTCGGTTTTGTGCTAAATATTAAGTTAGTAATATCAGAGTTTTAATCATTTCATATTTTTATATTAGTCAGAACAAAAACCGATCGTTCGGTATTTGGGGCGTGGCGAATTCTCAGGAATAAACATTTTCGTAAATAGCATTCTTGATGGTACGAAATTTTAATAATTTCTGAATTATTTATTTATAACAGACTAATGGCCCGCCCCGGCTTCGCCCGGATGTTAATATTATATTTATTTTTTTCAATTTTTTTTTTCATATGAACCTTCTCTTGACAATAACAAACACAAAAAAAGATTTTGCCGGCCACGCGTGATGCCGTAAACAAGGGACAGGGGTTCATTTTTATATATGTATATCGATGACATCACACGCAGGTTGAAAAATTTAAACTGTGGTTAATAATTTTATCAAAATGAACATGTTACTCTACTCTGATTTAACTTTAATTTAATTAACTTAATTATTCTTGTGAATTTATAGTGTTAAATACGATTATTACACAAGCTAACGACACAACGGACATATCTTTTGCTACGGAGACGTAAAAAAGTTTCCCTAAATGGATTTTAGCAAAATGTTTGTACAAATGAGAAAATATGAACTTTTCCGTGTCAGACTGTTCTGTGTAGCGATATGAAAGCGCTTCGGGATATAAAGTTATTAGCAAGTCTGCGTAGCTACGAAGTATATTCGTTTGTGTAACTCGCTTTGCGAACACAGTTTAACTTGTACACTCGGCAGCTTCCTACGCAGTTAAACTTGAAAGTTTATCGCAATCGCCACCCTAATGTAAACATTACATAGAAACAAGCATTATGATAATATTACGTGGATCCTAACCGTCTGCAAACGTGTCTCGGTGCATAAATTCGGGATTTCATCGCAAACACTCTTGTTCGTTCATAGTTTAATATTTATCGGAATAGTCTGCTAGCATCTTTTATATTTACACAGCGGGATCCTCGCTTTATATTTATATCGTAAAATCCACTGTAAAGGGCTCTCTAATTGTAATTTATATCAAACATGCGATCAAAGGCAGCTAGACGAATTCTGGGAATTTCAGAGACCCAGTTACATGTGTGTGCTGTGTTATGATACCGACACAGGGAGCGTTTATATGGTTATAAAACACTTTACGTTCATCACACGAACGGAGGCGAAATGATAAGATTCTGTTTCTGATATTTTATTATTCAGGAAGTGTCACAGTGATACCGGTTTACACCATCAGAAGTTTTACGTCTGAATGTTTCAAAACAGAGGCCCTTGGGATGAGCTGAAATAAATTACTCAAGCTGACATCCCCGGAACTCTAAATTAACACGAATTACAGTTACAAACGGGATAACAAAACATGTTTTTGTTGGGATTAACATTTATCTTTAGTCAGGGACTTTTACATTTTATGCTAATTACACTTTTGTCCGAATACGCAGGCACGTACGTCCTTTGCATTAAAAAAACACACACACGCGGAGGTCTGCCTAACTAACGCTGAATTTTTTAGGCTTCGAGTTTGAATAACCCATTAGAGTCTGGCCGGTAGTTTTCCAATGCGGCGTGCAAAATATAAATAAAAAATACAAGTTCAGTTTTTGTTTCATACGTAGGCTGTATTTCTACGGATTAAAAGGAATATTGGTATGAAACAGAGAGTATGCATTTTTATTAAATAAAATAAATAAATCTTTCATCATTCCAGGGTACGACCTACTGGTAGCCTCGCACCGCACCCTTTTTTTTTAAGGATGGGAAGACATCAAATGACTTCTTCCGCTCTGGGTGGAGCGGAAAGGCATGTCAGACTCTTACTTACTAAAACCCATCCGTGTTTCCTCTAAAGCCCTTTGCGTTCCAGGGCCGCGGTGACTCTTTCGAACAAATTCCGCAACCCTGGTCGGACCGAACCTTGCTGACTCAATAATTACATCGTGGCATGAAACAAACTACTTACTCCCTCCAGCAAAAGCTCTTACCGATACGCTTAAATCTTTCTTAAGTAAATTCTACCTATATTTTATCATTTGCCTTACTAATTGTGGCCTTTTCACAGGAGTACGAATGCTGGACGGTGACGTCACAGATGCAGTGGAAGCCCGGTCTTTAAGCCTGAACCCTCAACACGTGGACATCTACAGCGCTTCGTGGGGCCCTGATGACGACGGAAAGACTGTCGATGGACCAGGGGAATTGGCCACTAGGGCCTTTATTGAAGGAGTTACTAAGGTAAGAAGTAAAAATATGGTACATCCTGAGAGTCTTTAAGTCAAGAGCGAATAAGTTACTTCTGGGCAAGCGTGCTTCATCTTCGACCACATCATCGTTTTCCATCAGGTTAAATGTATAGTGTAAGTAAAATAAGGCTAAACTAATAATGTGGGCCAGAATTATAAATCGTCCTACCTACTTTGACTTTACTCAACTCGACGATGCCACGGTATAAAATCGTGTTCAGCAGAAAAGAAGGAAATGGGAAGCCAACCTGAAGCAAACGGAACAAACGGGCTAGGAGTTAAAAGGAGGAGTCTGATTTTGCTATATGAAGTTAGCATATCTACCAATATGAACTTTACTTTCAATCAGTCAAGGTTCAAATTCGTATGACACGTTTACTAAGTAAATCGTAATCATAGGGACATTTACAGCACTAGAGGTTATATTTTACCCATTTCATATTTATTGTTTGTTTTGTTTAATTCGTTTAAATTACTTTTTATGCGGCTCCGATCGACGTCATTCTGTCAACGATTGTCGCTGAAAACCAGTGCTGTGGCTCTGTCTCGCACACAAGTCCCAGCATTATGCTTAGCGATGGCCGTTTTGCGTGAATGTGACACATATCTTCCTTACATAGTTTTTGTAATTTTGTTTATTCTTTTTTTGGTATGCGTCATGCTTGCCACAAATATACTCTTCTTCCTTCTCTCTTCTTTTCTATTTTACTTATCATAGAACATCCCAGAGACAAAGCTCGAATGCCTCTAATCAAACCTCTCCATACCTTTCAAAGCGGGTCACATAATGAAGCTTAGCTGCAAATTTAAGTATGATAGTAGGTCACCATACGAGAATGTTCAAAGAGATGTAATACCAATAAAATCAGTATTATCGTACTGGGCAAAGGCGTCTTCCAATAGTATTTATTCTTTTGGCAAAGCATTTCGATAGCCAGCTTCAACAACATAGCCTTAGGCTAATACCAGACAGTAAACAGTTTGGGAGCAATATATCTATTTGTTGTTGCTACCCGATGTTACACGATCTCGAACATTGATTTACTTCTTACAGTATTGTCGTTCTGTATCCAATTAGTTCATATTAAGGTATTTGACAGAGTATTGCTATACTATAAATATATTATTTATTGCCTATGTATTATTTTTTTAATCTACCGGTCAAGTGCGAGTTGGAATCACATACGAAGGGTTCCATGCCATAAACCGAAAAAAAAAAAAGTTTCTTGTATGGGAGCCCCCTTTAATTTTTATTATTTTTTATTAAGCGGCAATAGAAATACACACTTTGTGAAAATTTCAAATGTCTGTCTATTACGGTTCTTGAGATACAGCTCGCTGACAGACAGACAGACAGACGGACGGAAGGACAGCGAAGGCTTAGTAATAGGGTTCCGTTGGTTACTCTTCAGGTATGGAACCCTAAAAATGATAAAAAATAAAAAAGTCTATGTTGGGCGCCTTTCTATACTTGTCGCGCGAAAATAATCTAAACTGTGATACTATGGCGGTCATGTCATATGATGTCAGCTGTCGATAGCACTGTCTCCGTCCAACAAGTAATTTTAAATTAGCCATAACCAAGCCATATTTTATAAAATTACAATATTATATAATAGTGTAATTTTACTATTGCCTATCTTTTATGTAGGTAAAGTATCAGAACGAAAAAATCTGCAGCAACCAAATTGAATCATTAAAACAAAGAATTCGATCAAATCTTTAATTCCTGCGCCTTCATTTAAAATTAACCCAATCTGACGGAAGCGTGTATTATTGCCATTCAGGGCTAGCAGGCGTTAAAGCCACACCTCAGTAGTACTACCCCACTGTAGTTAACAGCAAACGTGCTTATCAAAACCACGGGAACGTGTCGGACTCAAAGGCCACAGACGTGCTTGAGTAGTGACTGACCATCGAATTCTATAACCTAGAAACCCGAGTAGGGTACTCCTCTAGTACCCTAACTAGGGTACTAATTAGAATATTGCCCATTGCCGGGTCTGGGATATTGGAATTGTTAAAGCTAAAAGCTGTTCATATTTTATTTTTTTCAGCCTTTTTGTTTCTGTTTTGTTTGGAATTATCTCTCCTTTTTCACAATGTAAAATCATTTGGAAACCGTTACCATCTGACTTATATAAGTAATACCCACTCACTTATCTATATTTTCAACATTTTCAGCTAAGATTTTGATCACAAATATTTAACTGTGCTTGTTTCCAATTATTATATTTAATGGGCTCAACGGTTAAGTTCAAAAGTAGGTATTTAAAGTAATGCTTTGATGTTGTAATAATGATTTAAATTACTGTGCTGTCAACGTTAATTAAAATAAACAAAAGACAAAAGATAATTTGTAATGATAAAGCTTTATATCATTCATTTTGCGCAACTTATTTTATTTTAGTACGGAGAATTGTATTAATAGACAGGCGCAATAATAATAGAAAGGGTTAAAATAAAGCGTTGTTCGTTTTTTAATATGAAAATGATTTTATTGGATGTTATTTTACATGATCAGAAATAGTAATTTAGTTGAATAAAAAGGTGTACGAATGTGCGGAAAACCATAAATTACATGTGAAAAGTCCACATCCATACAACATTGCAAAAAAAAAAATTCAAGGGGAGCGTTCGCAAATATGTTTTTTTTTTTCGTTTTTCAGCTTTGGCGGTAAGTTTTATCATAAAAATAGGTCAGACTAAAATTGTGCTTTTCCTCGCATAAATAATATTCGTTTTCTTGAAGTGAAGTTAGCGCAAATACAGCTACACATCTCCGGCAACACTTGATTTGCATAATCTGTAAGAACTCCTCCGGGAATATACCTGTCATCACGTACTACTGAATCTCAGGCATAAACGAAATTACTGGATAAATTTTCAGATTCACACAACATTTTCCGCGCGTCTGTACCTACATACAATTCTGTAGGTAGGTACAGTCTTAATGAAAAGTCACAATACCAGCTCTGTTAAATCCTGAAATTTAATTCGTCAATTTTCACTGACATGTGACATTGGCACTTATATGGTTAGTTTTAAGGTTTCTTTTCAATCCTTTTGTATCCACGACGATTTTGTAACTAAGTTACTGAAGGGTACCCGAGCAGGCAAGCGACACTGCTAAAGCAATTTCTATAATGATGCATTTATTCTCTCTCTTACTCACTCTATTTTTCACACTATATGGTAAAGTGTTCACACAGTATACAATTTACATAAAGTTGTTTTCCTTTTTTCAACCCTAAACAGCTAAAAGGTTGTTTAAAAAACGAAGTACGTTTAAAAAGTTTTCTTGCTACCGTTTTTTTATTACCTTCTGCGGTTTTTTTGGGTTTCGAATCTAAATAGAACGTGTAATGTAGTCGGGGAAAAAACTTTGCTTTTGCGCCTAATACACCTGCGTCGCAAGTTTTTATGTGACTTTTATTTAAACTTTTGAGTGCGTAGTATCGTGGTAAGTGGGTCGAGAATAGCGAATGAGACAGAATGAGACTTTGGTGCGTATAAAAATACTCGCATCACTTGCTTGTTTACTTAATCTTCTCAAGTAGTCAAGTTTTGTGTGACTATAAAAAAGTAGGTCATATTTTGCCGAGCTATTTTCCAAGTATGTATGTGTCGTGTCTAAACATAATATGTAGCTTATTAGATAGATACTGGTAGTTTACATGAAGTGACTACCAAGCTGACCAGCCGGTCGATTCTGTAAACATGTCGAAGTGAAGGCTTGAGTGAAGTGATCACGAAGTGAGCTGTCACTCGTGATCACTTCACCCAAGCTTTCACTTCGACATGCTTATAGAATTGCCCTGCTGGTCACCATCACTGGTGACCTGGTCACCATAAGACTTCTTGTTAAAGTTTCGGTCTTCTGACTATTCATGACGGCTGTCAAAGATCTACAATGATGCCCATAACTAAGTTACAATCTATCGAAATACTGCCAGAATCCTACCTGCCTATAACTTCTAATTAAATAATGTACACCAATAAATAACAATCACTAATCCAAAGCGAATCATTGGACGAATCTAAATGATGACCATTAATACCTGAACAGTATTAATTAATTAAAAAGCCGCGGGACGGCCGGTTTCAATGACTGCTTTGCTGCCAATCACACGCCACGGCTGCTAATTACTTGCTAACGAGATACGTCTCAGCATACAACGTCTCGTGTTAGTAAATCTATAAAGGGTTATTTTAATTACTCGGCTGTTTTTGTCGGGGTGAAACCCACGAGTATGTATTTTCTATAGGAACAACTTTTTGTATAAAAACGAAATAAAATAAAATCCATTTAATTCAAACACAATTTGTTTTTACATGCGTCTTTAATTAAACCGCAAAAGTAAATAATAAAACCGACTCTGATGAAAAAAAAACGCTATTTAACATTTTTATGTGTGGTTTTGTAGTGAGTCTTTTTTTCTTTAAACTCATAATAATTATATTATGAGTTTAAGTACTCATAATTATAAATGACTTTCACCCCTCTGAATTAAAAGTCACCCTTTAAATTTATTCTCTCACATTTCGATTCGATCCGTCTGCCCTTGAATAACAAAAGATTTCTATGTTCTCTTAACAAAATGTAGACCCAGTGAACCGGATAAAAATACGCTTGGATTTTCAAGTGTACACTCCGTTCGGCGGTTTTTTTCTAACACACTGAAGCTAGACTTCAGCCGCATCACGGGTTAATTTCTGAAAACTTTTAATTGACCCTTTGATCGTTGAATCGCGCGTTTACACAAATCAACTTTATGTAAATGTATGTTGATGTGGAATTTTCTCTGAATGGGTTGAATGAACGGCACGGCTGTGTAATAAAACCATCGTGGCAAGGCAATGGCAAATTACATGACATTTGAATATGATCAGTTGGAGGCGCAATACGTTCGTCGTTCGTACGTCGTTTGCCACGCCTGTGACGTTTCCGCTTCATAAAGCTACGATTTAAAAAATGGATGTTCATTTATGCCCTGCCGCACTACGTCAAACCAATCATTCAAGTGTGTTCAGATAAATACAAACCTAGTGATTGGAATCAAAAATTGCTCTATGATTTATTTCGACGGAATATTGTATCGATAAAATTGTATATGCTGCCAGCCGATGCGGACGCCCCATGGGGATAAAAATGCCCGTAGATTTTTCCGGATATATCCTTTTGTTCCAAACAATAACATTTTGTTTTATATAAAATAATGTGAATAGAATTTTAATACAAGAACCCTTTTGTGGATGTGAAATTCATCGAAAAAGCGTAATAAATTCGTTTAACTCGTTTGTTCATGTTCTGGTGTATTTAGTAACACGTCGGTAATTTGTCAATGTTTATTCATAGAAAACATTAGATTTTATGTAGAAAATATTTTTTTCGCGTTAACCTTTTCAATCAATATTATTTTACAAAGGGCCAACGCCCGTCGACGTTCTTCCAAACATTTTAAATGTTCTTTATATGTACGGAGTAAGATTATAATAAAATGTACGCAACCCAACCGGTTACATACATACAAGCCAAGCAAAAATCGACTGTTTGTTACTCTTAATCTATCACAACAGTCTCAGGTCTCACATACGGCCTTGCCAAAATCAGCACGTAGCGTCACCTATTAGCACACGTTTCCCCAAATGCCCTATTTCCTCGAAGGAACGAGTTTGAAAATACTGGGATATATTACTACATTGATACTTCTCGATTATGCTTGCCCTATTTTTTCATAGGAACGAGTGTAAGAATTGAAGTTATAGTCTTGGAAATGGATTGTTTAGCAAATTGACCAAACTAAATTCAAACACACCCATCATTATTTGTTAATCTGGTTATAACATGACATCCGGTTTCTGGAAACAAAATTATGAATGCAAGGCAAGCGAATGAATGAATTTCCCATCCTTAAAAAAAAAGGCAAGTGAATGGCTGTTTAAAGTTCATTCCACCAATCACAACAGCTAACGCGCATTTAAAAACTTATCAAATAAATTATACTTTTTTTTTATCCAGACACAGACCTAAGCGTTGCATGTCAAACTACCTACTATCTAGCAGTCCAACAATACATTTCCCTAACTGTACATATCCACGTTAAAAGAAAAAGCATTTCATCTGACAAGACTATAATGCCTCTATTTCCGTCGCAGGGTCGCAACGGCAAAGGTTCCATTTTCGTATGGGCCTCAGGAAATGGCGGACGGGAGCATGATAACTGCAACTGCGATGGCTATACCAACTCAATATGGACGCTATCAATATCTTCGGCAACTGAGAGGGGAGAGGTTCCTTGGTATTCGGAAATGTGCAGTTCAACTTTAGCAGCGACCTACAGCAGCGGGGCTATAAATGAGAAACAGGTAAACTTTTTCAATTTTATTTTTATTGGTAAAAAAAACTTTTTTGCTTTGACCACTGGCAAAAAAAAAAGTAGACTTTGTAATGAATGATTCCACTAAAAACATAAATGTGAAAGAATGCCTAGTTCTGTATAGCGGCTACGCTTATAAAAGAAGTGAGATCTAACTGCTTACCGAGTTCTCTCGAAGTTCCTTTAATTATAGCTCCTGTCGTGCCCAACGTTCTTCAGTTCTGTAATAGTTCGTGTAATAATTATAACCTACGGCAGGTGTGTCGCCTTTTTGGTTTGCGAACTTGGCTGACACACTGCCGTGTGTCATCCATATCTAGATTTGAAAGAAAAGGCAAAAAGTGATAGCGTGACAGTTACCAGGACGAAATGTAAGAGGAAAACGTGTTGCGCCCCCAAGTATCTTAAAACAAGCGTAAACATATTAAAGCCATCTTAGTCTTGCTCATTATGAATAGATTTTCCTGCTTCTTAATGAAAGGATAAAGAAAGGAATGTTTTTTTTAAGATTTTTTTCCTGCTCCAGCAATAGTCGTATGTAAATAAGATTGTAGTTGCTTCTTCCCCCTCTTCAAACCCTTAAGTAATCTCGAAAGCAGTCTGTTTATTCAGATTTAAGAGTTTCCTCAAAATATTTGACCCGGCTGTAATCCTTTGTGAGTAAGATAAATACTCCAGCCTCGTATCTCTATTATTAGAACTAACTAATTTCTAAAGACAGGCGTTTCATTAAGACAAATTGATGGAGAAACATCATTTGTCAAAATCAGTTTTGTCGTCTAGGCGGTAACAGAAATAGATAGCTAGTCTAGCTTTTTGGTTTCGTGTAAATGTATTAGTAAAGTTACTCACTTTCGATACTGTACTGTCTGGAAATACACTGCAGAATACAACTTAAATAAGTAAGTAACTCTGTCGTATAAAATTAAATTAGTCCCAGAAATAGTATTCCTCGTTCGCTAGGTTTAATTTCGACCGAATAAGAAGTCCTAAAGTTAAAGTAACGGTGAGCTTTCCTTTTGATCTCTATTAGAACTGACATCTATCTTTGGATGTCCAAGATCAATGACACGTTTTCTATTTTCAGTTGTTTTTATTATCCTACTCTGTTATGACTACACAGATCACGCTGAATGTATTCTGTTTTCTTTGATTCGTGTTCGTAAGCCTACAGCTTAAGTATTATTTACACCACACTGAAAAGTAGGTGTAAAAATATTTCTAGCAACCCGAAATGTATTCATTCTCTCCCTCGGATTTCGGAAAGAATCTCGCTATTATTATCTTTTTACTGAGGGTTTTACCTTTTTACGTATTTGGGCCCTCCATCCCACTTACCCCGGGGGTAGTAGCCGTCCCTACACGGCTTTACACTGAATACTACAAAACATCCTTCGCCCTATTTAGCACAGGACGCGAGGTAAATAAAATTATGTCATTTCGATGTAAATTATAAGATGGGTCACGTTAATTCTACGTAGGAGGCCTGTGATCTGTTCTGTTCGTCCTTTAGTTGTAATACAATGGGCGTGCCCACTCAATCAAAGTTGTGTAAACTTTTGGGTCAAACGAAATTGTTGCGAATAGATAAACTATTGGGTTCGAATGGTAGCCGTTGGATACTTATTCAACCGATATGTTAGGAACTCATATACAGATAAAGAAATTTCTATATAGTTCTAGATTTGCCATCGATGGATTACCGACTAACGCGAAACAAACTATTCAACAAAGTAATTTTTTAGACATACGGCACTGTGTCAGCCAAGTTGGCGAAGCATTAGGACGACACACCGTCCGTAGGTTATATTAACACGAACCATTTCGATCCTCTTTCGACCCCCCTCCATATCTTCAAATCCAAGTCGCACTATTAGTTGCAGAGAAGTACAAATTTTCTATTAAAGCAACTGCATGACAGTAGCGTATTATATGATTCAAAGAACTCACGAAAACTTAAGAACTTAGAAAATACTTGGAATACAGTTAGATGCCACTTCTTTTATAAGCGAAGCCGTTGTAAAGAACTTGGCGTTCTTTCACATTTATGTTTTTGGCGGGATTACTTTCACATTATACATGTTCAAATTCCATACTGGTTCCCTAATGCTTGTCATAACAGGTATGCCAATTATTTTGTATTATTTAGAAGCAGAATTGAGGAAAATAATAGTGACTCAAACTGAAAATATTGTTAATGAAAAACATCAAAGTTTCATTATAGCTGAAAACTGAAAAGCTTTTTTCAGTTGCCGAATGCGGGTTAGCTAAATATTCCCCTTTTGTTGCCAGTTCAATCTAAAAACATGTAGTTTAAAAACAGGACGTGTTTTTTGCATACAGGCTTTGCAGCTAGACAATAAACCCAACAAAATATATAAAGAAAATGTATTTTACGGACTAAGTTAACACGGCACAGTTGTTTTTGGTAGCAAGAAAAATCGCATTCAAGTTTGTGTTATTTTTAAAACAGGCTCTACACACTCTAAATACAGCGAGATTGCGTTCCCTTTTTCCTTCAATTCCTCTTGTATTGTTATGCTATTATTTATGAAGGTATACTTTACTTTTGTAATATTTTTTCGGGAAGAAGATTCGATTTGTAGTAAACGAGAACTCTGATAATAGATCGGGTGATTGGGCGTTTTGGTTTTCCTTAGCGATTCCAGAATTGGAAATATTTTGTAGTAAGTAACAGAGATGGAATTATAATTTATTTTCTTTTATTTCTTTATCTGGAATAATTTTAAGAACTTTTTTTATTAAGGTTTTTAGTTAAACTAAACTTATAATCTTCACAATTAATGGTTCTTTAAGCCTTAATAGAAATTTCTACTCCTTAAAATTTGCTTTTCCAAGAAAAGCAATGATTGGAAGTGATTGACCTTTTCATTTTGTAATTTATTTTTCTCGGAAGTGATGAGAATAGATTGTATTGGTAACTTCGTAGCTTTCGGGAAAATTACTTATTTGTATATTATGCTGTTCTTTTTAAATCATTGGACAACCTTTTTCGCATCCACTTTTATATTTCGGGCCCATTGTCGCCACGTTTTGAAACCAGGTAATAGAATGATAATAGAGAAGAACCGTTTCGATGAAGTCTGGGTATCATTTTTAATTCAGCCGCGATTTAGGTAAGTACTTATTAAAAAGTACCTATTAAAAAGTGTCATTCTAGGGATTCGTTAGTAAAGATGACGGAAAAGTGAATAATGTGGTGAACAAAAAATATCGAATGACTACCAAAACTCTTAGATAACGAGTAATATGTCAATCATATTGAAAGTCGCTGTAGCTGTATATCAGCCGAAAGACGTCCACTGCTGAACAAAGACCTCCCCCACAACACCACAACAACCGGTCCTGTGTGTCTCGTATCCATCGGTTACCCGGTGAGGGTCGCCTCACCAGGTCATCGGTCCACTTTGTGGGAGGCCTTCCAGCGCTACGTCTTCCGGTACGCGGTCGCCACTCTTCTCAAAACTTTCCGGCCCCATCGACCATATGTTCTGCTAGCAATGCCCACACTATTTAATAGGTCATCTAAAAGACTTCCAAGTCACAGAATCTTCGTCTAATCTCCAATTTTTCTTGTCCAGGTGGTAACAACAGACCTGCATCACTCTTGTACCGCGGGACACACCGGTACATCGGCGTCCGCGCCGCTCGCTGCTGGCATCTGTGCGCTGGCCTTACAGGCCAACAGGGACCTCACCTGGAGGGATATGCAGCATATTGGTAAGTTTACATACAGCGTGTAACAAATTTCAGGGTTAGTCCCATAGTTAAAGTTGTTCATAATGATGAGTAGAATGACCCTTTAAGAGGTATTGCGTTTATTCTGTTACACGTCGTATATGTACATTTGAATTTTTGGAAATTATTTAGTTTACCTAAATTTACCTACAGTTGGAGTCACGTAAAACTTTTCTTATACTATGGATTTTTTTTTATTTGTCCCCCAAAATGTGCACCCATTTTCATAATTTAAAAAGCAGGTTTATGGTTTTATATTCGTCGGCTCGAGCTAGCAGGTATGCGTACATTCAAAGTACGTTCTAATACTACTTTATCCCACACATTATTACTGAGAAAATAAAAATCCAAAATGATTGTTTTGAAATACAAAAAAGGTTCTAAGATACTGCACTGGATCATCCCAAGACCTTTAGTATCAAAGCCTCACTTGCCCTGAGCAGGCATAGCTCCCGAGTTTCAATTATGTATGAATAGAGCACTATTCTATTGTTGCTCGAATCGACTAAGGACTTGCACCAACATGTTTACCGGACAGTGTCGATTTATTATACTAGACGGTCATCTTGTCAGGAACGACACCTGACAGATCATTCAGAATAATTTAATGTCGAATAACCAAGTGTGGGTCGTATACATTTATTCATTTGATATTGCAACTCGACTAAGAGAAGTTAAATGGTATTTTCAATGTAGATTTACTTGATGTTCGTAAAAGTCGAAGGTTACGACGAATAAATCTGCGATAAGTGTGACAGATTGAGTTGTAAAATGTTATACTCGAATTCAAGCCTTATTGACTCTCAGCTTTAAACCTAACAACCGATTTCAAATAATACTAAAAGTTGATAAGGCGCAAAGGGCAAAGAGCGTGTTTTTTACAAGTTTTTTTAAACCACGCAAAGCCAATAATATGTACAGTCGACAAAGCTACTTGGTATGCAGGCAGCTAACTTGCAACTTCTTTTAAACAATGTTGTGAGTGTGCTGAGTAAGAAATTATTTTTCACTACACTCGTAAGTATGTCATAAGCTTAAAAAGTTATAATGCACATTTTTATATATATATATAAAAATGAATCTCTATTTTCCTTGGTCACGGCATTACGCGTGAACAGCTGGACCAATTTCGCTTTTTTGTGTTTGTTATTATCAGAAATAGAGGTTATGAAAAAAAAAATTAAAAAAAATTGTACATCCGGGCAAAGCCGGGGCGGGCCACTAGTTAGAAATAAATATTGGCAGTGTAGTCTGTATACTAAATAGCTTTGTTGACTGTACAACAAATAATAAAATATAAAGTATGTGGACGTAAAACCAATGATCTGTGCGGATTCCTAACCCGCCCTGGCAATAATTCTCGCGATCCTTTAGTTGGCAATTTTCTTTACGGCTTTCCGCGCTATTTTTGTCGACCTTCAACTTCGGCTTTGGACTGAAGCAGGACAAATAGCCGATCATTGTTATTACTACGACATCGTTAAATAAGAATCGAACAAATATTTCAGGATTCCTTATAATATATCGCCTTTATTTTAGCGCTGGCTACTAAAACTCAATCCTCTTTCGTCTAGTTGGGCTTGCTAGCTGGTCACAAACACGACTGCAGAGCCTTGAGGTCGATTTTCTTTCTTTTTTAGAGTTCCGTACCTCACAAGGAAAAAACGGAACCCTTATAGGATCACTTTGTTGTCCGTCTGTCTGTCTGTCAAGACCCTTTATCTCGTGAACGCATAGAGGTATGAAATTAAAACCATATACTCAAGTCTACAGTCCCTTGAATCTGTGAGAAAATCAAACTTCTAAGTTAACGTAAAAAACCGATACGGACGTTTATGCCGCAAAATACGTCCAAGACCAAGACCAAGTCGATGATGTAGCAAGCTTACCCAGAAAAAGCCTGTGTGTGTGTGTGTGTTTCTGGTCTCAGTTTTGGTTTTCGGATTCTGGAAAAGTGTTACTGAGTTTTTCCATAACGTGTTTCTCAGTAGAAGTATGTAGTCTAGGTTTGTGTTCGGTCAATGCCAATAAGCTTTTCTCCTCACTATATTTGAAAAACAAGTAAAAAGATTTAAGAAAGAAAGAGACTGATTTCTGGTCAGTGTGTCTGAGAGTAATTTTAACTTAGGATTGCTATCTCTGTCACTCTTAAATACCGTGAGGAGAAAACACTCAAATGTAACAGTAACAGGTGAAGTGTAGACATGTAGGTATTCTGAACACTGTTTCGAACCTTGAGGAGTTTACAGGTGTGATGATACTCCAAAATAAATACAATCTTATAATTAAGTTTGCAGCTCATAAAAGGGACGGAATCTGTTTCGGAAATCCCTAATTTTATTGGATTAGATTCTTTATAAAAGGAAAGGTACGAAAAGGTTACGTCACGAGATTGCTGAGTTCCATTCACATGTTCCATCCTATAAGATTTTCACATTCTGCTACGTAAATAATTACGTATTTCAGTATTAAAAATTGCATTTACTTCATAAATATTTGCTCGTATTCAAAAGTTTAATAATGTTGATACAGATTTAATTATTCGTAAGTAGAATCGCTGAACCATATTATTTTCCACTTGTGATAATGCAAAACTAACATAGACTGTACGAAAATACGTGTGTTTTGTGTGCTTGCTTTAATAAACCTTTGTCGAACGCTCCACAATCGTTTATGTATGAGGCTTTGTTTATAAGCTGATTTTATCTTTTTACATGTTGCTTTGATGTTTTTGAAACACTCCATTTAATACTCTGATCATCTGGATGATCCACGTTTAGAGACAAATAAATTGTCTCGGGAATTCTGCCTAAACAGTTCTTATAAGTCTGTTAAAAGAACTTTTGTTTCGTAAGGCCTATTGGATGCCAAAGTTTTCGAATGTCCACGAGTTCTACGACAAGTTAGACTGAAGAGGGTATTTTACATAACGTAGTTTGTAACTGCTTTTGTTTTTGTCTGACATGCTATTTTGGTAAGGATATCTTGGCTTGTCACTGGTTGACCTCAGAACTTACAGAACCTACTACATTACATATAGCCGTACATTTAGTACCTTTACATATAACTTATATATTCAGGTACGTACTAAATGTGCGGCTTTTCCAGACAGACTTCTGAGTATTTCACTATAGACTAAGATCCCAGAGCTGCCAGATATCACTTATTTTCTCACTAACAAAATGTGTGGGATAGAGTAGTGTTAGTTTGTACTTTTAACATATGTATAGGGGCCTGCTAGCTTGAGTCGACGGCCGATTTCCAGGTATCAGGTGCTAAAGCCATCAAATCCCTTTTTTTAAGTCTGGGTGCTGATTGTTTGTATGTTTTACGGAATATAGTTAAATAATTAGTAATTAAATAATATTTTAACGACTGATTAGTCATTGAAATACTCTAAGAATTGGTCGCCTCCTCGAGTGAGATCCTATTGAAAAGGCTGAAATTAGGGCATAGTTATTTACTAGGTGCAAATAACGAAAGCTTAAGTCTGCCAGGATTTGGGAGGATGCAAAACTACCTACCTCCTTGAATACTGAAATACGTTTAATACAACACAAAAAAAAGTACATACTAACACTACTCTATCCCACATATTTTGTTAGTGAAAAAAATAAGCGAGCTCTGGGGACTCTGGGATCTCAGTCTATTAGGTAAAAACATTTAGCGAGAATTGTTTGTGTACTTAAATACACAAACAATTTTCGCTGAATGGTTTTCTGGGACTAGGTTTCTTAATTAACCAGAAAGTACGTATATGTTAGTAAGAAAGTACTGAAATATACTCAGTGCCGATCAATAATATTATCATTCATCACAGAATCGGTTGCACACCCTAAATGACGTATTCAGCAATTGCCGCTAAGCTGATTGGTAAACTTAGACTATTGAATGCGTATAATCAGTCTTATCTAGCCCTTAGACTTAGTCTAAACAGTATTAAACTAACAACGGAATCGGAGAACTTACCCGCGGCTTTCAATAGAATCTGTGACTTGCAAGTTACTAGAATAGATCCAATTAGACTTCGGAATTGTTGGGATACATCGTATTGTTCAAATAGTATCTTGGTATATGATTTTGTTTGATTATAGCTATGTGCTTTGAAATTGATTAGTTGCCATTCTTTAGTGCAAATTGCAGAGGCTTGATAGGTGAAGTGGGGGAGGCCTATTCTCAGCAGTGTGTGGAACGAGCTGCCTATGATGATAGTGATGATAAAATGAAGTTTTATAGCAATTGTTTTAAAATAGCCTTGCCCCTGTATTTATACCAAGTCATGTCTTACATAATACTCTTAAGGACATGACTTGGAAAATAAAAGTAGTACATGAAATCATGGCCATGTACTTGACTCCACTTCGATTATCAAATAATTGACTGTTGTAGCTTGTTAATTATATAAATTAGTCCAGGTTTTTTTACTGTTATCATGGGAATAGACTCGAGTGGAGATCCTTCAAACTGACTGGGCAAATAGGTCTTAAGGTAAGGGAGACTGAGGACACTTGATTCCCCGATTATTATTTTTTTTCGCCCTTAAGTTTTAATATAGTTAACGAACCTATAGGTCAACAAATTATTCCTCATTTGTCACCAAGCAGAATTATAAGTTATAGTACTGCAACCTTTAAAACAAATTAAATTGTACTGTTTTTTCAACAGTGGTTCGCACTGCTCGCCCCGAACGCCTGAGCATCGGCGGCGAGTGGCGAGTGAATGGCGTCGGCCGCAACGTCTCCCATTCCTTTGGCTACGGACTTCTTGATGCCACCGGCATGGTCCGACTGGCCAAAACATGGCGGACTGTGCCGCCACAGCGGAGGTGCGAGCTTGCGGCGCCGAGACCGCAGCGACCAGTGCCGCCACGGGCCTCAGTCACTTTACAGGTAAGATCCTTTAGACTTGATCCTGGGTTCATCATCTCCCATGCCTTTTCACAACTATGTGTGAGACGGCGTCCAGCCCAACCAAACGATTTAGCTGAATACCAATTGGAGATGGAATTATCTTTTTGGTTTCCTCTGACTTGTTCAAGGGTTACATTTAAAAATCCAGCCCTAAAAGAATCCCTTGTGGGCAACAAGGGATTCTTTCTATATTGATCGTTTGCGGAGAAATTCCCGAAGGCCGATTCCAAAAAACCTTGACACGACACGACGGCATGGTAGATACTTGCCGGTTCGAACAACCTACAACGCCTCATAATAAAAGCATTATGTAGATTCTTGAAGCAGTGTGCGCATAATATCCATTTAAAAAGCAGTCGTACCACATAAATATAATCGATGGTGGGCGATCAGGCGCGAAGTCGTGACCGGCATATTGGCGCACACATGTGGCTGACACCAGCCTCGGTGTGTCATGTGGGCAAAAGCCTCTGTTATATAAACACAGGCTAATTAACGACAAAGCCGGATAAGCCGAATAAACTCCTGAACTGTGTTACTTCATTTTGTTCACCCCATAAAGATATCGCACTCCAGAAATTTTAATATAAACTCAAAACTTACTACATTTCCGAAATTTAATTACCCGATAAAGTCATAATAAAACGCTAAAGACTCCAAACTTTCGCAATAATGATTTTTAATTGCTTTTTAAACGCTGGTCCAACCATTGCGCATTAACAATTGCACTGAGAACTCGAAATAAGTGATATTATGCGCTACGGAGCCTTTTAGTATCACTATCGAAGTTCGCCAGTTTATGCTAATGGAGTCGGAAAAGCGTTCACACACATTACCATACATAACCATTCGCAGCTGTGTGCAGTACATTCATTACACCAAGTCCACTGTCATATTAAATTCAGTAAATCAACATTTATGTATGGCCGTCATTAAAATATCTAGTATTCCGACTAGTGTTGGGACAATTTAGTCCCAAATGTATCTTGAGCGAAATTCTGGTCTGTCGGCTGTTGCACGTCATTGTACGTTTAAACGCGTATGTATGCACGGAGCGAAATGTGTTTTCAGCTTATTGCATTTTAGCACATCTCCCGAATGAAGTGATGTCTACAACCGAGCCAGCGAATGGAGTTTATTTTGGTTGTGTTAAAAATACAAAGCAGCGTATATTGAAAATTCAGGATTTGCAACTCTTGTATTTTTCGTATCGTAAAAACTTTATTAGCTGTTATGCTTTTGCACTAACATCCGTTGTTGTTATGAGAATTTTTAATTTTGGAGCCAATCTTTGTAAATATCTACCTGCGTCTGTGTTTCCGAACACATTCTACCCTAATCTCTTCAAAGTTAGAGTGCTTCTTCTGGGTGAGCTCACTTCATCGTCGACTTTGTCTCCGTCACCTCTGACCTTATCAGTCCACATAATTATCATCACCGCTAAAAGCCAGCTGCACCACCAAAGGAATAGCAAATCAGAACACATTATCGATGTAAGGTGGCAGAAATAGGTTTGATGTATACATCAAGAACATTATTTTTTCTTCATCAGACATGCGATGTTCGATCCTCTAGCTACATACGCTGTTAGGTCACTAACCTGACCTTTTATTAAAACTTTATGCACTAGTAAAAACATTGTACAAAGGCGGACTTAATGCCTTAGGCATTTTCCACCAGTCGACCTTAGGGTGGTGAAAAAACAAATAAAGAGAAGAAAAAACAACATCATTTATAAATACATATTTAGACATAAACAAAGTTATTAAGAAAAAACTAATCCAACGAATCAACGCTGTGATGATTCTACCAACTTCTTGAGAATGTGCTCACGTGCCTTCACCTTAAAGGATAACCGACTTACGAATTATATCTGTACATTCCCATAGAACATTACATGCATGCGAAATAGAATAAACTTCTTGAAGTTATGGTCTACAAGTCAAGTTATAGAACCATACATAACCTCGATCCTTCTGCTATTTAATTGTCATCCTTCTAACCATCTATTCTTTCTCAGCTGGATGTGGGCTCCTGTCCAGGAGTCAACTATCTGGAGCACATTCAAGCGCGGGTGTCGCTATCTGCTGCAAGACGAGGTGACCTGCGCATCGTATTGACCTCACCTGCTGGGACAAAGGTCACTCTTCTTGCACCCAGGTATGTATACGGTTGGAAGGTGAGAGGTACTTTGGAGGACGGAGCAAAACAATATCGCCTGTTTTACGTTAACATTTTAAAATATGTGGAAGTTACATAATTATTATTATTTTGTTATTTAATTACCGAAGGTCTTGAAGACGATCCGGATATTGAGAGGGAGCGCAGGGCATTGGCAGTCATAGGTAAAATGCTGGCCCGCAGTAACCGTTCTTTGGCCACGTTTCCACCTGCAACCAGCTCGCATGCTAGTTGCATTACATTGTGGGCGAATGAAGTGACGTGATCTGTCGCTCGATCAATGTAATTAAACTTCAAAACACAGCGAAAGCAAAAAGCAAAGAGTTACTTTGACTGACATATTTTTGATTACGTACTGTAGCACTACGAAAACTGTCTTAAACGGACTTAAACGGACACAACATGTTCTAAAGGTCCCAGCATTGTTAAAAAGAAGTACCTCATCTTAAACCAGTAGCAACATTCGGTCTGTCCGGTTCGTTCTACATAAATGTCGTTGCTATGTAGCTGGAGCTCGGCAGTAATTGAGGTATAATGGCTCCAGTACACAATGGCTCTCACATTGGCAGCTTTACAGCGGCCATTGAACGTTCAAGATATAGCCACGGCTAGGTACATATACTAGGTGACTGGTTGAGATGTACGTCGAAAAGTGGACTTGTGCGGTATTGAGTGAAGTGAATAAAGGAACCGAAAGGTTAGGTTAGATTGTCAAGTACTGCTGTGATTGACGGAGGACCTTCGGTCTTATCAATCAATCAGTCATTCGTAATCACGATTGATAGAATTTACTGATGAACTATCTTTTTACCGCGGCTTCGCTACCGCCGCCTATCCCACAGGAGCTGTGCTTTATTCCAGGCTAGCTCAAGGCACTTCACTATTACTAGTGTAGCTTTGTTAGAGTGAAATAAGAATTTTATGGAATAGTTTTAAGCGGTCAAACCATATCCTCTGTTATTAGAATAAATACAGGGATGTATTGGAATTTCGATGGCATTATCTTCATCTTTCTACCTGAAACCATGTGCAGGATTAACTCCTTAACATGAAAAGTCGCTTGCAGGAAAATACTGGCTGGTATTTCTAGCGAAAAGGTCAGTTTAAACTGTTCCTGGCTAAACCAGATGATTTCCAAATAACCTAGTTTTCTCAATACCTCTGTTTACCGAGTTTCGAATTTCGCCCTGCATTCTGTCTCTATAATGCGTATCAAAGCCAGTGTTTGCACTGGAGCCAAGCGTTTATCGAACGGCTACCAGGAATCGTTTGTCAAAGCTTGAAATGGCCAGGTATTGATGCTGTTCTTCTTGAGCGAAATGGTCAAGGCCGATAAGTTTTTTGGATTAAGAATTTTCTTTTTAGGTAAAATGTTTACATACTCTCTGTTTATTTAGAGTAATATAAACTGCAAAGGTGAAGTGGTAGTTTTTTTTTGCTAACCTAGTTCGTGTCTCACTGCTGGACAATGGCCTCTCCTTCCCTTTTTCATACTTCGTTATCCTGACCGATTTCAGGCCAATCTCTTTTTTTCATGAATTATGTTTAAAATTTTAAATCATTATTTAGAAGTCTCAAAAATAATCTTAATGCATATTTAAATTTAACTTATTTTCAACCTACTCAAAACATACAAATATCAAACAATTTCCGCTACCATTCAGAGTTAACCTACTGTTCAATAATTCACTACTCTCTTAAAGCTAATGCACGATGGTATGATGTGCTGTGACATGGAACAACGTGACCGCAAATACAAAATGCGCCATCTATTCAGTTTAAAATAGACGTGATAATGTTTTGCTACGCTCGTCATTGTTTACCTTTAGTTTCCAGTACACGGCCCTATGTGTTCGTGGTAATTATTAAACCTAAAATGCAAGCAAACTGATAAAATGACATTAGTATTTTCGTTTTGTGTAATTTTTCAAAGATATGATAGATAACACTTCAGTAGTTTCTGTGACATTGATTATGTCCAGCTTATTGAACGGAAATGATTGAAAAAACAATTTGGTAGACTAAAAGTGATCACTGATGTGATTGATTGAATGAAGCAGCCAATCACAGCAGTTTATGTGTGCTTAGTAATATTTCAGATTAATTTTGCTATCATTTTCGTCTTAGAAATAGGGACAGTCTCGTGAAACACTTAAATGACAATTAAATAATTTACAGTGTGCTGAATAAGTCAAAAATATTCCGTTTCTCCTCCCAACGTACTTCACGTTCAGGGTGCACGATTAATCATGTACAGTGTGTTGTTAGTTGTTCAGTTTATTAAAGCCGACACAAGACGCTAACTAGCGCTCGCACTGGGTGTAATTAGACGGTTAATTTTCCGGCAGGCCGCACGACTCGTCCCGTGCCGGCTTCAACTCGTGGCCTTTCATGTCCGTGCACATGTGGGGCGAGTCTCCTCTTGGCTTCTGGCGGCTAGAAGTCACCAACGAGGGACGATACATGGGTAAGCTAACTGACATTATACAGGGTGAATGTTTTCCACGGGAATAAAACTGGTGAAGGGATCATACTAACTCATTCCTTAGATTTAACTATACATCTTTTATAGCTACATACTTTAATGAATCTTGAATAACAGAAACTCTTACTTTAATCCGCAAAGTTTTTATGACCGCATTTATCACGAATGGCTTGTCACAAAAGTCGGCGGTCTGGAAATTTTAAAGGCCCAAGAAAGGCTTAAGACGACAGCTCAAGAGATTGTTTATTCAGCTCAGCTACTTATCATTCTATTGAGTGAAAAGAATTTCAGTTTCACTTATCCTCGGCAGCTGTAGAATAAAATGCGAATCAATATCTGTTTGTTCAATCCCACGTCCTAGGGCGAGCAACGTTGCAAGATTGGTCTTTAACTTTATATGGAACTAGTACGCCTGCAGCTAAAAACGATCCCATACCGTTCCGTAATCCAAGTATACGCAACAAGGGCAACGCAACGCGACCCATAGTGGTGCAGGCGGGCCGCAAAAACAATAGAGGAAAGCCGGTGCCGATCGTGCCGACCTACACCGCGGGGCTGGTGAAGCGGAAAAAGAATAAGAATTCCAAGAATCCGAACAGGAATTCACAAAAGAAACAGAGTAGACCGGCGACGCGTTCGCCGATAGAGAGTACGACGGCGCGGGTGACAACGTCGACAGCGGCAGATCTGAGTCTGAACCTTCGTGCGGATCTGGGAGACCCGCTAGCGGACGCCCGCGGGCGCAAGATGTCCAGTCTCTTCGAGCAGTACCCCAAGATCCAGCGCATATACCCCGCACCGCTGCAAGCCCACGGTACCGCCCTGCATGTCGTGTCCGTGTGCTGCCCCGACCGCTTTATTTCGCCACTAGTTTGAGCCTGCACGTCAATTACCTTTGTTCCAGACTTCGCCGCTCTTTGCATGTCGTGTGTTTGCATTGTTTACATTTTATTTTGTAGCAGAACTTTATTTAATGAAACAGTTTTGGTTTCAATTGAATTTTTGTTTTCGGTTAAGTAATTATCTGTATTGTACGTGAAGTAGACTGACTGTTAATTTCGTTTGAGTGCATTTTTGAGTTTATTTTGTTTTACCGTTGTAGTCGTTACTGTCGATCAAGCCCTATTTTCTTTTTTTGCTAGTATCGTGTTCACGCTTTGTGTATAACTGTGTAATAACAACAAATAGAGCTGATTTTCTTTTTTTGCTAATACCGTATTCACGCTATGTGTATGTCACCGGAAAATTGCAATTCCGTAAGATTGTAAAATATCGCGTGAAATTGTAGACTATTTTTTCTTAATAAGACACGAATATATTGAATTTTGATAAGATTTATTGTATACAAAACGATTTTTTCAAAATATATCGAGAAATTATAATCTAATCAAGATTAAAATCTTACGGAGTCTGCAATTGTCCGGTGACATGTGTATAACTGCATAATAACAAGAACCAATAATTTGAAAGCCAGTAGATAAATGGCAAAACATGTTAGATGATGATTCTAAAATGTACCATGTTTTATGCAAATAAAATATTTTTATACTTGTTCTTATTAATAGTAGACAATTATTACATTTACAAAATTTCTGCCAATTAAAATAATGTAATTTTACAGCAGGTCCACTGACCCAATGGGAGTTGATATTTTACGGTACGGAAACACCTCCTCAAGAGGATGACGCGTCTCCGGAAACGAATTCACTGAGTGGTGGTGCGGCGGGGGGCGCGGGCGGCGCGCTGACGCCTCCCGAGGTGCCATCTAGTGGCGGCGGCGTGACGTCATGGAGCGACCCCGAGTCCGCCGAGGATGGGAGACAGAACGCCCTCGACGATGATCTCGCTCTCGTCTGGCATCCGCACACGGTGAGTTGAAGTATCTGTTTGTTGTTTATTCTGTGCAAACAAATCCTTGATTCATATTTTTCGTTTCTTCTGTTTGGATGCAAAATGGAGGCAAAGCTTCTATATTGCTATTTTGCTGTGATAGACACAATTTCGTTTATGGAGATGTGAATAGTAACTAGTTATATTTCAAATTCTGATCTAAGAACCAATTATTTATTTAGTTAGTAATAAGTACCTGGATGACCGAGCTTTGCTCGTTTTTTTTTTTGGTAAACGTTTTCTAAAACTCAAACCTAGCTAGATCGATTTATCGCCCCCGAAACCCCTATTTTTATGGATGGGAAATCATCAAGTGACTTCTTCCGCTTTGGGTGGAGCGGAAGGGTGTGTCAGACTTTTACTGAAAAAAAAAAACCCATCCGTGTTCCTTCTAAAGCCCTTTGCGTTCCAGGGCCGCGGTGACTCTTTCGAACAAATTCCGCAACCCTGGCAGGCTCTGGCCCTAGCGGGCCCCGTCTTCTACCCCGAAACCCCCTGCATACTAAATTTCATGAAAACCGCTGCAGCCGTTTGCGAGATTCAGATTATGTATATACATAAATACAAGAATTGCTCGTTTAAAGGTACTAGATATCAAAGGTGAATTTTTAAAGTGTGCGTGGATGGCCATGTCCGAATCTATGAGAAATATCGAAATTCGAAAAATATTGAAAGGAGTCTCGAGCCTGATTTTGATGAATCTGCATCTGCATCATTCGATTGTTGATTATTGGATTTGATCTTTGGATTTTTAGAAAAATCGGTATTCCTAGCCAGGAATCGAACCCGTTGATGAATAATAACGCATGGCAAACTGGAAAGCGCTCATTTTTAACTTTTTTTTAAAAAATTCTTACAAAACTAGCTACCTAAACTGGAACTGATATTTTTTCAAAAATCCAATGAATTCAATTGTAGGTTTACGGGTCTGATGTCGATGACAACTAAAACTGCATCATAGATTTTTGAAAATTGATCAGTTTCTTTGAAAATTATAAAAGTATTCGACGAAAATGAGCGCTTTCCTTTAGTTTGCCATATATTATTACTTCCCGGAATTTGATACTTAATAGCGACACTTTCGGACGGCGTAATAATACAGGATGTGTTTTTTTTTTCAAAATGAACCGGTTCGATTCCGGTACCGATTTTTATGATACCGAAAATACAATGTTGCAGTTTTTTTTTTCATCAAAATCGAGCTCGAGACTCCTTTCAGTGTTTTTCGATTTACCTCATTGTTTCGGAATTGGCCATCTACGTACTTTAATAATTCATTCTGTATATGCAATATTTTGCCATGCTAAAACAAACTAAATTATATATTTGTTCGTGGTAGGGATACCTATTACCTATGTATACAAATACGATAGAACATTGCTTTGTCCTCACAATATTGTTATACCACGTTCAAACATTTGGAGTTTTGGACTTATGTCAATAGCTAGACAATAGCGATGTTTGGCGTTATTGTTTTAAACACCTGCTGTGTTTCTGTGTAAACAGTAGATTTAATTAGTTGGGTTAAATACAAACCCAGCAATAGCCAATTCCAACATATTTGTTTAACATCTTTCTTGATTATTTAAAAAAGAACGTCCAATACGGCTGCGGCATAAAATTAAATTTAAATTCTATCCTCAATTTTACAAAAAAATACGTCTTTACTTAATCTATATCTTTCAGCGTTGGCTTTTTAGAGAGCTTAATGTAAATTACCGAAAATGCCCTCATTTTTCTATTGTTCAAGACTATTCAAACTAAAAATAAATGGCAAGTCTTCACAACACTTCAAACAGTTATCTTAGACCGTTTACAATACAATCAAATAAAATTAAATTTTATTCGCGGGAAAACGTGTCTCTTATAAAATTAGCGACGAGAAACAAGGCATTTACACATGTTTGCACACAATACAAATCTTCGTTTATAGATATGGCGAAAATAACAATAGTCAAGAATACTGAAGACTATATAACGGCGTGAATTGTGTCGTGCGATTGGAAACTAAACTGCCTTATTAGACGTTTCAGGCTTAAACTTAAAAATCTATATAGCAACATAATTTCGGCTTAAGTACTAGTATCAAAACTTTTTAAAACAGGTGATTCCAAATCAAAAAAGACCACCACTAAACCCTGAAGCTTAATATATTACTTTTACATTAATAATTCCTGTGATCACTTCGTTTTTTGCTACGAAAATAGGTACGTAAACCGTAGGATTGTCAACATTCAAGTTTTTTCAAGCAGGGTTTAGATTTGTTGAAAACACCAGAACTGGCCTCAACTAGTTTAAATATGACGAAAAAAGATTGACGTGTAAAAGTGTTTGTTATGTTTAACCTACTTACAAAATAAATATCATTTAGCAATGTAAATGATAACCCACTATCAGGTTTGTGCCGTGCCTCGGATAGCACGCCAAATAAACTTTTGGTCCCAGCTGTCGTTTGTAAATCTTTGGCAGTCGTTACGGATTGTCAGGAACCCGAAGATCTGACAACCAGTCTTGCCAAAGGGTTACCCCGTGACTGGGTTATCTGACACCTTGTAAACAGTAGCTGCATTTGGTTAGGCTGGAAGCCGATCCCACCAAAGTTGGGAAAGGCTGGGCAGAACCACAGAACATAACAGACAGGCATGCTGTGGCCAAGTCAATCCGCTGTACCGTTTCGTCCATCGGCTCGACTAATTGGCTAATGTATCCTTGCTGCAGGCGTTACGTTTGCTAATGCAACACAGTGTGTTATCGGCCTAATTTAACGGTCGATTCGATCCGCCAATTAGTTCTGTTGCTTGTACATTTACATTTTTTACATCGGCTGCTGGATTGGTTGATATGCGAAATTTGAATGGTAACCAAGGTTTTCTAACCTAGACGTATACACTACGGCGGGTCAAAAATGCGTTGGGTTGTCGATATCATCAAAGTCTCGGGAAATATGACATAATATCCTGGATAAGGGATGATCCCATGAAAAAGGGAAGACCAGTACACAGCAATGGCTGATTCTGGGCTGAAATGTTGATGATGGTAAAGAAAGCAAAACCATGTGTGTTTGTTGACGTCGTATTTAACATTTACATTTACAAAGAAATTGATTGAACTCATATATTACTATGCATCTCCTGATCTCCACCATTTGTGTTGACTCAGATATTGCAATCGTACTGGATTTCAATTTTATATTCCTGTCATCAGATTTCCACGTACCTCTCGCCTTCTCTCACTATACAATGTCTCGAATGAGACGCGGCAAGCAAGAATTTATTAAGTTGTAGGTTTATGCTCCAGTCAGGTGTGACATAATATGGTGTGGAAGTGACAGCCCCGTATCATGTTAGGGCGTAGAAGGGGAAGCGCTAACAGCTGTTGTTTCCTTGACACCTATTCACCCAAAAGCAACATATCTATGGTTACGTTGGTGTCTATGGTACTATTTTAGTAGATGAATGGAAAGCATACATTTGTGTATGAGAAAACAGTCATAATAACAATACATATTGTCCCGCTTGTATTTGCCTAATTTCATTAGAAAACCAGCGTCAGGCAGTCTGTCTGACATATCGCTGAAATGGACCTTTTTAGTGCAGCCGTGAGACACACATTTAGTTCTTAGCATACCTACATTTCTTTTTTTTAATTTTATTTCTATGTACCGTGCGTGTTTCATGTAAGCGCTAAATAAATATTATTCTTTCTTTCTTTCTTCTTAATGGTTAAGCAGAGGCGGGACCTATTAGGCATTGCGACTTCGGGCTGCTAGTGAGAAATTTCATGTGTTGAAACACAACAAACCCATAACGCAACCCAAGACCATTATTTCCATTCATAACAAGAACAACTATTTTTTTGATTATGTTGGATATTTTGCAGGAAATGACTAATTAAATAAGTAAAGAATGTTAACCGTTATGGTTATGTGTTTATACCTTGTAGTGTTTTTTTAATTTGAAAGTCTGTTGTATTTTTTTGTAAATATTTTTTTTTATTTAACACCTTTTAGTGATACCCCACACCTAACAACACCACTGGAAAGTCACAGAAAAGCAAAACACGCAATTTTGTTTACTTGGATGATATATTTTCTATTTCCTCCAGATATTTTGATTTAAAAACCAAACTACTGAACCGATTTTGATAAAATTTCTATGGGTCCAATGGGAAAGTATATCCTTTCACATGAAAGATTTTTCATGTCGATTCATAAATGACGGAGTTATGAGGTAATAACCATACAAAAAAAATACAACCAAATTGAGAATATCCTCCTTTTTTGAAGTCATATAATAAGATTAATTTATTCAGGTTGACACGAAAACAATTTTTCGCTCATTCACCTGAGCTTATCTTCCCCATTGTGTCTTACAGACTTACATACAAGTGACAACCCCCATGAGGAATGATATCGTACGTAGGCATCCGGAGGTAATTTGTTATTTTCAGCCACTGTTTTCCATCTAAAAACAAACCCTGACATTTTACGGTTTAAACTTTATAAAAACACGCCCTCGATCATTAAAATATCAGATACTTTCCATACGTAGGTTTTCTAGAGCTCGTCGGAAAATATTATGACTTAGATTCTGAGAGACGACATAATAGAAAAGGATTGAACTTAAATGCAACGGACCTATTTTGAAGTCTAAAAATAATGTCTGCCACATTATTTTGATTGGCATGAAATAATGTCAAATTTAATAATAATTTAAGATAGTTTCTGCCAAGGGCTGATTTTTTTTCGGGATTTCGGCGTTGGTCCCAATGATATTATGAAGGAAATATACTTACTTCTTTTTTATTTGCGTTTATTCTGTTACATGTTGTATTTTAAGACTCCTTTGAGAAAAGATGAAATGGTCCTTAGAGTCTAAATGATAAATGCCACACTTAAATTACGGCTGTTATGATTTATTTCTGCTTCGAAGATTAATAGCCCTAGATTATTTATTAGGTAGTAAACTTCTGCGTTTGTATCTAGGCTAATATTCTCACGCGATTCAGAAATTTACGACCCCTCACTACTATAGAAACATAAGTTTGATATTATCAAGACTTAGGGCTGTACGAGTAAATCAGCGGAGGCGGACAAGAAAATACAATATTTGAATAAAAAAATAGACTTGTATAAAAAAATTACTGAAATAACAAAAGGAATTCTATATTTCACAACTAAATAAAAAACATGGTTTTGTTAACTTCTAGGCGAAACTTTGTGATCCATAAATGAATCGCCTCCGACCTTAACGAGCAACTGTTTAGTATAGTTGATCGTTTGCTACTGGACCTTTATTTTTTTACTTTCAAATGACTACTTCCACTCTGGACGAAGCGGAAGGGAGTGTCAGACTTTTACTGACTAAAACCCATCCATGTTCCTCCTAATGCCCTTTGCGTTCCAGGGCCGTGGTGACTCTTTCGAACAAAGTCCGCAACCCTGGCAAGGGTACTGAACCTGGCGATGGCAGTGACATGGAGGCTAAACCATGAAAGTTGAGACTGATATCTCCGTCACATTGAGGGGTCGTGGCTTAATTCGAGTTGATTTCCTTTATTAAAAGTTCAGCACGCTAGGGCTGGTTATTGCTTAACGCGAACTATCCTGTGGTGACCTCAAATGAATTTAAGGTCCCCAGTCAGGACTTAAACTCCTATTACAAGCTATATGACCGCTTTCTAAGGGCTCCTCCTATGGGGTACGGACCTCGATTTATCGGCGTCAGGGGGCAGCAAGGGACAGGCTGGGTCATATTATTTAGGGGATTTAAAAGCTAATGACTCAGCGGTGCGGGCTGACTCGTTCGGCAAAAGTCGAGAAGGGGCCAAAAACTTGTGAAGACGGTTGCATGTGTACGAATTCTTGCGGAGTACCGCATTTGCGGAGAAGTTACAACCCTAATTTGAACTCATCAAGATACCCGCAATTTTTGCTATAAAACTTGCTGTTTACACTAAAATATTCCATATATATATGTACTATACAGACGGTTTTTACGTTATTTGATAAACGAGATACGATGATGAAATGCGAAACTTTATGGAGATTGTTGTTCTCTTTAGTGAGCATTGAAAGATATTTACTCGAACAAATGGTAGCAAGGACCAGACGAGTCTGAGTGAAAATATTAAGGATTTAGTTCTTGTATTTTGCAAAATCTACTCGTCTTTCGTAGATAGTGTCTCAGAGAAAATGAACAATGAAGTCTTTTGGTAATTCTTCAAGGATTTGTTTTCACAATGTTTTTTTTTTTTATCAAAAAGAGTGCTACCAAATAATCTGCCGGCCAATTCTGTAAACTGTTGAAGTGCAGGCTTGGGTGAAGTGATCACGAGGTGAGCTGTCAATCCATATAATCAAGATGACATGTGATCACGAAGTGAGCTGTCATTCCATCTTGATTATATGGATTGACAGCTCACCTCGTGATCACTTCACCTAAGCCTTAATTTCGACATGTTTACAGAATCGACCAGTCGGTCACTCAACATTTGAATTCAAAATTCGAGATCATTGTCTTTTGGATCAAACTCGTATATCGTTCTAGACAAAGTACAAATTCTTAATAACTAACATTATTGGACGGAAATAATCTCGAATTATGAATTCATGGATAGTAAAATAAAACCGATATTATTATAAAATGTTATCTAAAATTATAGTACCTACACGGTATGTTATCTTAATAAACATTAATAATTAAAAATGCCCATTGTTCAGGTAATAATGGCTTCAATAAAGTATCTTTCCGTTCGACATAGATATTTGGATCGTGGTGGAAATGAACGAAGATTTCTGTATATTAAATGGTATGAAAAGTATATGTAACTAAATGTAAAATCTAAAAGATCTTTTGATTCGTACCTTGTAATTAAAATCGTATCGTTTGAAGATTGTTACTTTGAGCAACTTGATCTACTTTTATTTAAAAACTTTAATTTAAAGTAAACCTTTCATTATTGTTATTAGAATATTTTATGTTTTACTACGTAATGTTAGTTCTGAAATATACATGTGAAATAGTTCTTTAAATTAGTCGCTATTTTAATACCAAGTCTCATTATTCGTAGCGTACCTACCTAATATAATCTCTACCTACTTATCTCATTTATCAAAGTATCTTAAAAGAAACCGTATTTCGTTGAGTGTTCATCTTCTAGAAAAACCTCCGAATGAAACTGATTTTCTTTTAGAACTAACGTTTTTTTCTTGTTTCTAGATAAGCGAAGACAGTCCTCCCGAGTCGGTGGACTCGGGCAACGCGGGGCAGTATACGGGCAACGCGTCGGGTTGCGCCACACACGCGCCACAGTCGCTCCACTGCCTAGGTTTGTGCCTATTCATCATCATGCTAATGTCAGCGGCCGACGCGTTGCGCTTACAATCCTCTAGTGTCAGGTCCCAACGCAGACAGCCCCATAGAATAAGTGATCGCGATTGTGCACTAACTGCTAGCGTAAGGTATGAGTCAGGACGCGGCCGGCTGGGGGCGCGGCCGCCGCGCGCGCCGTGCTTGTCGCGCCTAACACCGACCTCCGACACCCCGCTGGGTCCCTAGTACTGCGCCTAAGGCATTGTGATTTTAGTTAAATTTACCGGGTTTATATATAAGTACAAGCTGTTATTACTGATATGTTTGGTTTAAGTTACGTTAGCTGCTGTCCGGTCACAATGTGGGAAGTAGCGCTGTCGTGTGTGCGTCGATTTTGTCTGGATGTACCTTTACTTCTCGTTAATTAAGCTAAACCAGCTAAAAAGTTCCAATAGATAGTACCTACTAAATGAACAAAACATGACAACGTTAACTGACAGCTGATTATAAATGAATAATTAAAACAACTAATAAAATATGACAGGTGCCATCGAATAGATGAATAATGTGACATCAAAACTATTTACAGAATTATAATAAATATGACAGCTAAGCCAATCGACCATGCAAAAAAAAATATGTCTCTAACTTTGCTTTGATTTTGTAAAGGGACCAGCTTTCAAAAGCTATGCACTCCTATGCAGCTTTTGGCGGTAATCAAAGCCGTGCGGCTATATAGGCAACTATGTATCTTTCATATAGCTTTGACAGTATTGGACGCTGGATTCATCGGAAATTCCATAATACTGTTTGGCTATTGGCTTAGTCTTAATCCTTGCAGGTTTGACTGATTACTTGCTAATGGGGACTTCCTCATTTCAATTTATCAATCCTGGTGTAAGGATATTCTGCTATTGGACATAGACTGGAGATTAGGTACGTGACGTTTTTCGTCCTTCTTTTAAATGTTTAGTTAATTCCGAGATTGACAATCAAAGTTCTCTGTTAATACAGGAAATCCATGGCTAATTAATTAGCTTATCTCAAGCCGCGATCATCAATAATTAAAATCTCCTACCATTTTAACCTACTTAAAGTTTCGAACTATATCCTAAGCTGCCGTGTTCAGACAACCAGACAAAATCGGCGAGTGCCCGGCTACACTTATGTTAAAATGTTAACCAATAGTTAGCGAATAATGTCGCGTCGCGTACCTACATAGACTCGTACTTAATGTTTACGTACTGTTCGTTAAGGATATTGTACTAGTTAACAGATGTTGCCGTTATTATGTCAAGTCCAAACGTTTAAGTGCTACCTTCGTATTATGACGAATAAACATGAAATATAATCTTACTGAAATACAATTAGGACTCGATGGAAAGACTAAAAGCTCTTGGTCTTCTTTTCCAAGAACTCAATGATACCTGGTTTTTGAAAAGCAGTTAAAAGAATGTGCTGTCAAATTCATTGTTAGCTAAGAATTTGACACAAATTATATGATGCTTTCTGAAAACAGGGAATGAGGTACATTTGACTATGGATATCACGCTACACTTTGTAATAGCGGAAACTTAACACGTTTCAACATCTATATATATGAAAATGAATCCCTATTTCCCTTGGTCACGGCATCACGCGTGAACGGCTGGACCAATTTCACTAATTATTTTTTTGTTATGTTTTCAATTGTCAGGAGAAGGTTCTTAAGAAAGAAATTTAAAAAAAAACATCCGGGCGAAGCCGGGGCGGGCCACTTGTAAGAAATAAAATATATCATCAACGTTTGAACTTGGCATTTTAATACTCCTCCCATAAAGAGTATCTTTTCTATCGGGAAAACAAAGATCAAACTCGCAAATGGACAGCTAAGTAAAATAAAAATAAATGTAATTCTCTAGGTGTTACGATATAAGTATGTTCATTTGTATAAACCATCACTTGGCAAAAATATTAATGAAGAGCTAGTAAACAAGTGCAATTACGTATAATAATGTATAATTACGATATCAAGTCGATAACGTCCATTTTTCACGAGTAATTGCAAAGTGTAAGTGAGAATGAATGTACAGAGTCAGTTAAAATCAATACTTACTGTAATAAACATGTGGTGTATAAATTTAAGCCCATTTTACGTATTTACTTTGCAATATAACCAAAACATTACTCAATTTGATATTATTTTTGGAATTTTAAATTATTTGCAGTGGTTTTTGTGGTCTCAAAACGTGTTTGATCCTTTAAAAAATATTTGCTAGTTCACATCAGCTTGACTTTTCACTAAACGTTTCAAACTACGTTGAACTATGAAAATGATACCAAATGTTAGCGCATTTACTGTAGCCCTTCACATGTTATAACATAATTTATTTATTAATGAATATATTTAGATATTATAATAAAGTAATAGAATAAATTTATTTTAGAAGTAAATCATTTTATGATCTAATTTAGGCAACGTTTTGGCGATATCTTTCAGCGGTAGCTTTATCATGTTTCTAGAGTTATTTGCAGCTAATTATATTTTGTTTATTCATCTACAATCATGTTATGAAATAGTTTCTTAATACCTATATATTTCTATATCAGTTATGATGAAATAAATCGCCTTTACGTATGTTTGAACAGGAATACATATCTGTTATAATAAGTTTCATGATTAAATTATCCTTATTCTCAGTGGCGTGTTTGTCGTAGCATATGAGAAAGAAAGAAATAAGGAGTTATCATGGCACCAATCATTATTTTCAGTGTGTTTAGACACGTGTGAAAAATGATTGGGATTTGAGTCCGACATTGAATTTAATTAGCGATAGCAAAGCTGAAATTGTCCGCGATACTGTGAGGGGTTTATATCAAATAAAATACCTGGTACTTATCTACTTGGTGTTAATTTATCCTTTGTGTGTAAATGAAAGCCGATTATTGCAATTAATCCGGTTTTACTTCGCGTTTTCGTTCACCTTTGTTTCAATGGAAAGGTACAATGACTTGATATTTTCATTTTTTCATCTGATGGAAAATATGCTACGATAAACACAACGTACATAAAATGAATGTAGTTTTCATGTATTTGGACGTAACTTGTAGGTTTAACATAATTGCATATTGTGGTTGTGATCATAGCAAAGATTGCCAATCCATATAGCATAGAACAAGATAAAGATAATTGTAAATAATAAGTAGGTATGTATCGATATAAATAAATTTGGAGACTTGTACAAATTTGCTCACAAACCTGTAAATTGAAAACGACTGAACGTTCATGATTTCTCATCGACTGGTAGTAAAATTATCGTAATTTTAATGTAATAGATAAGTATCTAGAATACTTCTCCATCATCACTTCTAAAACTTCATTTTCTACAGATTCCAAGTCAAAAAGAATGTTGGTCTACGTTAACTATCGCTCGATGGACTAGAAATCATCAAAAAGGCTCATTTTTATAATAGTTGTGTAAAATGTAAAATTGTTCACTGATTTCGAAGTTAAGTAGCAGCCCAATGAACTGTATCTATTAATGTAAATGTTGAAGCATAATTTGTATATATTGAATCTAATGTGAACGGGAAATAATAAAAACAATCTTTTATTACAAAATTTACTCAGGTTTTCATTTTGACGTCAATAATGTAATAGTTTCTTGTCTCTGATAATTATTAAGCAGTTAGTCGCATTACGTGTCGTTTATTAGAAAACAAACTGTGTTTCATTAGATGTATTTTGTTTATTTTTGTTTATTGCATGTTTCGCTTTGCTTAAACTAAGCTTGCTTTTATCTGTTAGCACCGCAAACCACGCTTCATTAATGTCACATCTCTATTTAGTTGTGCACTCTCACATTTTTGACAAATATTTTATTTATTTCTTCTCACTTCTCATTTCGTCACATGAAATTAAACTTTATTTTCTGTCTGATTTCATTTAATTTTGTGCACGTCTCTTTGCATGTCTACTTCTATATTAACATTTGTTTGTTTTCAACCGTATGATCCGACAAAGTATGTATGACCAAAATTATTTGAGATCAGTGACAAGATTCTATGTTACCTTTCCTAAGTTTTCCTAAACTTGCTTCCCTCTCTGTGAACTGACATCGAGGCTCGGTTGGACGCGCATCAGCATCATTTGGCAAGAGATCGCAAGCTGCATGGACGCTGGAAAGGTGCTGGGTGGTGAAGGACTGTCGCTCTGTTGTTTCATGTAATTAAATATCTTTGTTCTCTTTCTTTCAATAGAGTGCGCGAAGGGCTTGCATTTGTACTCCGGTCGATGCTACAAAAGTTGTCCAGACGGTACGTATGCCAGTGAGATTACGATGGACAGGAGTTCAAGAAGACGTAATTTGACTTATTATTCGGAGGGGGCTATAATGAAAAGACAGGACGCCAACGCCCCTAAGCAGAGCGCGTTAGAAGCTTTAGATATGGAGGCTGCAGTTAACGAGAGCGACGCTAAGCCCCCTCTCACGTGCCTGCCGTGTCATTACACATGCGCCACGTGCGTGGGCCCTCACAACAATCAATGTTTGTCATGTTTAGACGACGCTCAACTCTTCAACTTAACCGACTCCGAGCCTAAATACTACTGTTACCAGAAGTCGGTTGTATCACAAATAAAGGACGCTAATTGGCACTATAGGCTGAACGTTGCTCTTGTTGTTGTCTTGTTCGTCATCAGTTCTGCCTGTTTGTACTTCATGTTATCGTGTGCCGCTAAGAGGTACTTTTGCGGCGGGTATTACAAGCCAAATGTAGTTTATAACAAATTGGCTGCAGACGATAAATTGCAGAGTGCAATGGAGGTCGAGGAAGAGATACATAAGGCTTTAAAGGATTTTAGTGAGAGCGAGTCAGATGATGACTTGAATTTATAGCGATTGGTAACATTCCAACCTAAGTATTATGAACTCGTCGAACATGTGACCGATAGTGATTAAGAGATTCCAAAACCGATGCAGGGCTCGTGTTGTGATATTATCATTCGGTTATCACAATATTTTAGTTTGCAAAGAGTGTAGTTTTAGTTCAATGAGATTTTAATTCGTACAAACATTGAGGTTAATTTGAAATTATTCCAAAGAGCTGTTACAACTCTTGAACGTTTTCTATAAACTCTATTTCTTTCCCTTTTCGGGTTTCCTTACATTCAATTCTTTATGAATTTTGGTTGTGTCTATTTTTATTGGTGTTTTAATATTAGTCCTGTTTTCTTAATTAATTTAGAGTACGAAGTTTATTATGATTATGAAACATTCCATTCCAAAAATAATGATAAAATGCTATGATCCTTAAAATTATTTTCGGTCCTTATGGCCTTCGGACATTGGAGGCTTGGGGGCGCTTTTATTATTTCTGAAAGGGGCTATAACTCACCCCCGTCGAGATGGCGATATTTCGTTAATTGAAGTAATTTAATTTGCTCAAAATCTTACTTATTTCTTTTTATTTTCTTTTCTTAGTTTTTAAGACATGAGATTCGCTCAAAGAGACGTAAATTAATTTTAGTTTCGATGCTTTATTTTTTATTTTCTTTTTATTCATAAGATGACGTCATAATAATCGCATAATATTAACTTAGGTATATATGCTCAAGATGCCATGCTGTATGTGTGTGCCAAGCATTTGGTGCAGTGTAAATATTTGTATGTAAATAAATGAGTTCCTATTTTCATATGCTGTTTTATTAAAGTGTTTGCAGTTTGATAAAGAGATGAAAAAGTCATCTCTTTATCAAACTGGAGAATGCATGGGGAGTGGATTTTTGATAACCGACGCTTAAAGTGAAGTTAGTAAAGTAATTATGAATTTGAAGTAAGTATTTGGATTACAGAGTACAGCTGAAAATATTTTTTTACGGAAAACTGGTTTACTTTTCAAAGAATACCTACATCAACATACATAAATAAGCATAAAAATAGACCTCGGTATTCTTGGGCTTGTGTTTGAAAGCTATCATGTGATCGAGGATGGAGCACGCTTGCTATCTATGCCTAGAAGTAATCTGTTCACTCTTGACTTAAAGATCCTCATCAGGTTTTATAAAAGAACATTATAAAAGAACGATTGCAAAATATAAGTTAAGTATATTAGAAAAACCCCTACTGATATGATTTACGGTAGCCATCAATACTGACCCACCATAATCTTTATAAAAACAACTTCCTGCCAAAAAAAACAACACAACACAGATGATGTATTCCCATAGCCTCTCCACCACCGCCATTATTGCAGAGTTCCCTCGAAAATAAACGCGTCCATCGAACGATCAATAAACCTAATGTATTGGGTAATATAAGCCCTCACGAAGGTGCCAGTATCAAAACCAAGATACCCTATATTGAGACGGTACTTGGAAATGCTACAGCATCGCTTTTAGGGGACTACCTAATACAAATATTGGGCTTCAGAATATGTCCTTGGGTAATGTGGCTAGCAACAATTGAGTCAGTTTATTATATGAAGAGAGGAATACAGGTAAGACTAATAAAAAGGTAACTCAGTTGACAAAAGATGGTATCTCAGTCCAATAATACGTAACTCAGTGGAACTTCAGATGGAATGGGATTTTGAAAAAGACTGTTTAATTGTTCATGGATACTAATGAAATGAAAGATTTATTGCGTAAATAAATGATGACGAGATCCTATCTAGGTTAAAGAATAAAGGTTGAGACACGCTCAAAGGCCATGGTCTTGAACTTCTTTGAAATATTCTTGTTTGAAAAAAATTGCGTAGCGACATTTAGCATAGTGTAGCGCTGCGTAGCATGGCGTAGCGCTGCGTATCACCGTAGCACAGTTTTGAGAACTTTGTTTTGAACCCATTAATCGAAAATAAATATGTTTTATCATTTAGAGTAATGAAGGGCAAAATCAACTTCAAGCCGTAGTGGCCACTACTATAGCACTGTACCGAGTATGAATATTAGATAAAGTAGTTATTATTATGGTAGTTAGTTATTTCATTTGAAATTATAATAGGTACTTTTACTTTTTTTTCTCAAAGAATAAAAGTTGTGATTTTAATGCAAAGAAAACACCAAGAATGCAATTGATTCAAAAGTCCCTTCCAGCAAACAAACTAAATCGACGTTTAACCCCCCTGCCGTTGTAACGAGGTGACTCAAGATTCATCCGAAAATACCAATAATTACACAGAGGGGAGAAAAAATAATATCTTTTCACCCTCACGTACATAGCTTATATGGTACTTATGTATCTACCGATTCCCCATCGCCTGAGTTCAATAATACCGACCATTGTGTGCGGTCCAATTTATTATTCCGCTTAAATGGATCGCATTTTCATTAAAATAAAAAAGAAACACTCCCCACGAACAGTTTGTTTCTTTAGTTCTCTTTAATGTTGTGAATTTCGCAAACTTCCAACTTTCCGACGTCGAACTTAATTTCGATCTAATGAGCCTTAATTTTCCTTTCAAAAGTTCTGAACATTTTTTGTATCAGAAAGTATTGCCGCTAATTGGATACAATCTCCCAGAAAAGTTGATAACAGAAATAATATTGTGAGAAAAACGTGCGAACATAATACCGACGTCGTCGTAAATAATATAAAGGGAGATATAATTAGATCCGATCCTTCCACATCCCTTCCGGCTCATTTAATACCAATAATCGAATGAGGATTGGTTTCAAAGATCCCTCGCGCTCTAAAAACGTGTCAATCGCGTGACCTAATTCTTTTTCCTCATATAAAATCATAGTGAGTGAGTCGGGGCGTGTACATCGCAGCTCACTGTGATAACGTTAACAGCTCGTAAACTGTGTTTGTCCACTGCGTAACGCCTCGACTGAGTTATAAAACAAACCATGTGAACCTATCTTAAAGCCCTTTTATAGTCAGAGGCTTTTACGCTTTTTATCGTCTATTGACTGGTCGACTGGGAAAACTAAACGAACGATCCAATCTCTCGCTATCGAGATCTTTTCAAATACAACTGAAGTCTGCAAGTCAAAAGGGTTGGTAGTTTACATACGGGATTCGTACTGGAATATCGTTATGGTCTTTGGTGAAAAGGATTTTTTTTTCATACGAGCCTGCAGATGAACGCTTCGTTACACTTGGAAAATATTTTTCAAATTAAAAGTGCGAGTTCATTTACGGTAGGCAATGTTTCAAGGGTGGGAGTGCATTAAAAGCGCTCCAGCGAGTGATGATATTTAGCTACGTCCGGTGAACCCGGTGCGAAGGTTGCTAGCTGAGGGGAAATTACAGTAGGCTGGCAATTTCGGGTTGGTTTTGAACAATCATACGAATATGAAATACTATGATCAAAATCTAGAACGTGTCGATTCTAAGTTTGAGACTGACTGACAGACAGTCGTAAGTTGAGAGGTGCGTTTTTCTTATGAGCTCAATTTTTTGTAATGTTCATAATTTTCAGGACAAGGAAATTAAATTGTACCTACCCGTGCGAAACGCGAGCGGATCGCTAGTAAAAATAAAACTCATCAAAGTTCATGAAAACAACATTTCCAATACAATGCATTGACTAAATATAAAAGCTCGTCAATGGAATTTATTACGAAACAAAAAGAAATGATATCGCGTAATGTAAATAATCGACTCGGTTCCCGCATTTCCGCAGTTCCATACAAAATATTATGTCCAAATAAATATAATCATATTAATGGAACCGAAACAATAGAGCTTCATGTTGGTCGCAACAAATGAATATTGAATTGTTGTTGAAACAATAGCTTTTGAAAGCGAATGAATTTAGAGTACATCTTCCTTGTCTCAATCATGGCTGGAGGGCTACATTGGAGCGGTTCCTGTTACTAGCTAACCGTTATTGGTTAAAACTACGAACGATAGGTAAGTTTGGAGAAAATTTCAGCAACACCGGTGTGGCGCTAGAAGTAGCTGCAAATGCACAAAATATCTAAGCCTTTACACTACTTTTAGGCTCCGCTGCAGTCGGGTATAAAGGATGGGCAGATACAGATGCCAGCACATCAAGATACCCGAAACTGTCCACTTTTACCAATCAATCTTAAACCTAATGTTTTAGCGATAAAGTTGAAAATCTAATAAAGAAATCTGACAGATTGGTGTAGCTTGATGTGCTGGGGACTCTGGACTATTGCATGTTAAAAATATTTGACCATTAACCTTTTGAACGTCAGAGCATAAACGCATCGGCGTGCCCCCGACGCCTAGCCACAAACTCGCCGTAATTTTGGCACATATTTATGACGTTTTGCGTATAGGGCACGCGTTTTCTTGTCATATATACGCGACAATGGCGTTCAAAAGGTTAAGTGACAAGTCACGCCTTTTTCCCACGGAAAACATGAACTGCGTGGCTTCAGAAGGCTACTAAGACGGACTGGACATTGAAATTAGTAGCAACCTACTATTCAGTAGGTTGGTAGTTACCATGGGTAGGTAAACAAATCAATTCGTATCACATACAGACCAGAGATTAGCAACAAATTGCGAGGCCGAGTGCATTTGAATACAGTGATCACTGGCAAAATGGACTAGGCGTATGGTAAATACTATAAGCATTCATGGAGTACCTATCCATGTGTGCTTATAGTATCTACTCATACGCTCTTCAAAGTCATCAGGAGTTGATAACTTATAAGACTATCATATTCCATTACCTAAGTGCGTGACGAATAATTTATTAGAAAGTGTTTAATATTAAGCTCGCAAAGAATAAGGTATCGATTCTAACAAAACTTCACAAAGCCTAAGTATACGTTAAACCTAGAACGCTGCCCAGTCTGGTATCGATAGCCAATTTAAGATTAAGAAGAGAAGCGAGTTTACTCATAATAATTAATAGTCGCAGAAAATAGGTAGGTACTGAAAAACCAAATTGGAAAATAGGTAATACGTAGGACGGGTATAGAATTTCAAAATATGGCAGATATATGCATTAATCTGGATATTATTTTAGAGATTTATTAGACCATGGTCCCAAGATAGCCATTAAACGGACCACATAGCTGATATCTATTATTATGTCCTGTGATTACAACTAAACCTACCCGATAGATATCAATCGACCCTTGTTTATACCAATAGACAAGGGTAGATTGATACATACATGTCTAGGTACTTAGTCTACAGTACAGACCACGGAATGGCCAGAAATTAGAGATGCCATTACTAGCAAACTAATAATGTTATTCAGACTGAAACTGTGTGGGTTCAAAAATACAACGAAACACCTCTAGAAAAGGTAGGCAGAGTGCCCTGCTTCTTTTGGCTCGTATTCGTGGACATATAATATTAATATTATTTTCTTGTTCTTCGTTCAGTGTGCACTGAGGACAAGGTTCGGCTGTTATAGCCCTATGACACATTCACTATGACAGTTGCTTTGTAAGAAATGTTTTACAATGCCTTCTCTAGCAGAAGTTATTCTATGGTCTACAGTCTGTGCGGATTAGACTTAGGCGAGTAACATACGGAGTGGTGCGGCGAAGCGCGGTCGAGCGGTTCAAAATCTTGAACCCCTGCGGTAATCCGTCCAGTCTTGGCACTGGCTTTTGATACGGTCGACCGCGTACCGCTGCGGCAAGCGACGCCACGATACACCGTGTGTTATTTCGTCTTATCTTAACACTAGGTACTACACACTCAGGAAAACTTTTGATCCGATCAACAAAGCGGTGTGTATTACTACATAGAGGCTTACAACTTTGCTCACTTAGTTACTGTATGCAGGCTTAGCCTTCTGATACAGTTGCTGATCGCCTGTATCGACTTTGTGTACTAGGGCTAATAGATTGGTTTTCTACTTTTTGTAAAGAAGAGCGATACGGGAAATTAAAATGCATCGACAAGCGGTTTATATAGCGAAATGTTTAGAATCTGTGAAGATTTCAATGGATAGGATATTGCTTTGAAGTTTATGTTTTTTGAATAATAAACCTGAAGGCGCGTTTCCATTTAGGATGTTCAACGGTACGTAGCGAGGAATGTGATCGCCTCCTGGCAGCACTCAGCTACACCCTACAGATGCGGATTGCTCTCTGAAGTGTCCTTGTTCTGTTAGTCTGAAGATACCAGCTGCGATTTTCTAACCTAGTGCGAGGATGTTAAGAAACGAAGTGGACTTGTGGCTTAGTCAGGTTTTGCAAGGGCCCTACAATGACGTCTTAAACATAACTGAGATCCGTGGGTAGATGTGAATTCCGTGCTACGCGCGGGTAGGTAAAAACAATGATGATTCCAGTGTAGGAGGAAATCAACCGACTGATTTTCCACAATCCTAGATTCCACGTCTGCTGCGTGATCCTACCTCTTACTGCAATATCTGCGATCGATTCTAGTCGTCGCCGGACTACTGGTGTCCTCCTCTGACCGCTATACCGTACCGCGTCCGCAAATTGGTAAACCGGAAAAGACTAACCTGTGCCTAGTGAACTACTGCGACAAGACTGGGAGCTGAGGAAAAGTGCTGCCAAACGAGAGAGAACGAGCTCGAAGAGAAACCCACCTCTGAAGTTAGTCGTAGTATAAGTTCAGTGCAGCTCCTTTAGCCTTCCCAACCGTCCTATCTTAGGTACAGAGCGGTCTCTGTGCAGTGCAGTTCACTGCTGGTCCTTCAATCAACTCTTAACCTGCCGCGCTGACACAATGGCATTGGGCTCGAGATTATAGTATGTGATTTACAGTATTGCATACAGAAACTCTCGCCTTTGAGCATGGGGGAAGGCATAAAACGGCATACAGAACGCCACCTACTACGATCCTTACATAGCTACTCCTTTTGGATCGTTTACGTTGACACAACGGCCCATGCCCAAGAACGCCGGGTGTGAGTACTACGCACTTGATCTTTCTGATGAACATTACTAATAAGGCCTGTTAATATCATCAACTAAACTTATCATCCTATTTCCTGTACGAGTATACTACCATGTATCATGCATAAATTCTGCGTAAACATCTCCAGCGATTTCCATTAATCTCTTACATCAAGTGGAATCTGTGGAATTCAGGCTCATTGCCAGTTCCCTCTTCAAAATAACCGATGTGATATGTTATTGTATTTTTGCTAAGATATTTTATAATAAAAACTTCACATTGAAGCTGGCTCCGATAAATTATATCTGGTGCCAGCAACGGTAGCCAAACGTCTTGTGTGTGCAGTTTTTATCGCTTTTTGCTTCGTTTAGCAGAAATCACCGGGACGATTCAACGTGACATAAAAATATTTTATTGAAACTGTGGATTGTTTGTTTTTAGTTCTTTGGTATTAACTTTCGAGCTAAACTGAGTTCTTAAACTTATGATTATTGGTTTTGAGAAGCCTGATGTTTTAGATAACAATTAATTTTTGTAACCAAATGAAATCGTGTAGGTACGTACCTAAAGACAGTACAGTACTACAGCCTACTACTACCTAAACTTGAAACAGTAGTCATCAATCAGTCCTATACAAGTACACAATATAAAATTTCCTATGCCCTAAGAGTACGCTAGTATTATATTATCTGTGTCTAAGAGAAGGCACCTGGGAAATACTCGAAAGAGAAACATAAATCTATCTATCCCTCCCTATTACATAGCTCGATACTCTTTCATTGACAAGTCTATGCCTAAGAGATCTGCCAGGGTTGCGAAATTCGTTCGAAAGAGTCACCGCGGCCCTGGAAAGCAAAGGGCTTTGGAAGGAAAACGGATGGGTTTAGACAGTAAGAGTCTGACACGCCCTTCCGCTCCACCCAGAGCAGAAGAAGTCATTTGACGATTTCCCATCCTTAAAAAAAATGCCTAAGAGATAACTATCCTACATCTATCTGAAAAGAGAATCTGTCGGTTTAAGATAGATGATGGATTACGCTCCGATACTGAAATATACAAAACTTCGTTCATCTTGTAAAGCAAACTGAACAAAAAAACTGGTCAAGTGCGAGTCGGACTCGCGTACAAAGGGTTCCGAACGAATTTCGGTTTGTGCCATGTTTTTTTTAATACTTTAAGTGTTACAGCAATCTATAGGAAAATAACTATTTTTTTTTTTAATTTTAGGTCCAGTAGTTTTGGAAATGTGGGGGAATGGTAATTTTTCGTCTAATTTCTTGAATAATTTGAACACAATTTATTTTTAAAATATGTAAAAACATTTGTATATTACAATTAAAACCCTCACAAAAAGCCCTTTAATTTGATATGTTACACGGTACAGTTTGAAAAACTTTTCCCCAAAAGTGACCCCCGTCCTCAAAATGTAGGTATTTATTTATGTAACGCGTCCGTGTTTGGGTCACAGAAGTTCATATGTGTACGAAATTTCAACAGAATCCGTCTAGTTGAGGAAAAAATTGGCTGTGACAGACAGACAAATAGACAGACACCCGAGTTATCCCATAAGGGTTCCATTTCTTACGGATGTTCGGAACCCTAAAATTCACAGACAATTTCTAAATTCATGTATATTTTATTTATTTGCTGACGGTAGAATTCCTTGATGGATTTCAACTTCAATTTGCCATGTCATCGTGCTCATGATTTCTCGAATTTTCTTATGCCAATCTTCAGGGAATATTTTAGAAATAAGACAAAAGAAAAAGGCACGTTCTTTGTTTTTTCTCCAAGGTTCTTTCCGTGAAGGCCATACGACAATGCGAATTTTATTCTGGCAATTTTATTTATGTTTCATACATAAATAGTTGCCAAAAGATCCGAGATATTGGAATGTGTATATTGCTTGGGAGGCTTAATAGGAAAACAAAACAAATTGTCTATTACTCTGTTATACCTAATCTAAAATGAGTTCATCTCGTATACATATAGGGCTCATAAAGTTACCTCAATAAATACTAGAACTATAATTTTAATATAACGGGCGAAGATCGTAGAAGAACTCACTGGTCGCCTAAATGTGGGTAATGACCGGTGTTACGGGGCGTAATGTAACACGTAACAAAGCGAGCATTCGTGCAGTCAGTACGTGGAAACGAGCAGGAACATGACACGTATGTGTTTTGTTATACATGGATAATAGGACACGGCGTAACATAACATGCTCGCTGCGAATGTTACATTACGTAACACCGGTCAGTACCAGCTGTCAGCTGTCAGCAGATAGCTTAAGGGAGGACTTTGCAATCGAGGTCCACCGCGGTAGGTGGTATGACGATCTGAGGCTCTAGACACGTCACATTCTGACAGCAGTAGCGTGGCGCAGTCAAAACGTCAAAATTGTATCAAATTGACAAACGCTATCGAAATGTCACGTGATCAATTCCTTATATTTTGGCATTTGGCACTTCGTCTAGCACCTCTGATCACGTTTGCGGATCAAACTTAGCTAGATACCGTAGGTACTTGACACAGTGGTTAGGAAAGAAAAAGAGGTAAGCCTCTGCCAAGAAGTCGGATATAAATTAGGAGAGCAAAAAAAAAATGTGTGGTCGGGGAACCCCCGTCAGGAACGAAGTTCCATAACAAATACTTTTTCACAAAATTTACACGTATCTGTACAACCGTGTGTTTAGGTTATATGATAACACACCAATCGATCAACGTTGATCAATCGAGGACAGAGAGAGAGAGAGAGTTACGCACCCGGCTGCGCACTCATTTGCTCGTGTGCTCATTTGCTTGTAGGCTCAATACACACACGCATACACACACAGCATACGGCATTTCAATACGTGACGATTTCTATTAAATCGCACTACCCGTAAACCGCGTTAAGGAATTTCGTTCCAATACTTTTTAGTATTTATTAAGGTATCTAAGTTTCCTATAAGCTTTGGTATTGGCGTACATCAACCGCACTAAAAATGTTTCCGTTACCAAATATTTTTGCGAGAACCCGTATCAAATAGGATGGCATGTTTTAAACTAATACACACATACAAACATACATGCATTATGGAGTAACGACATTAAATAAGTAAGTTAGTTACAGTCCGCATATCGCAAACATAACTTATAAGTTTGTCTTTGTCCCACAATAGAGGCAGACTTTGAATGTGCGCAAGCAAACAACATTAAAACTAGATTCGCAAGTAAAACTAACATGTGTATAGACTTGTTTTTCAATGAATAGTTAAAGTTTAGCTAAGGTCATTTACAGTAGGTAACTAACGGCCGGTTTCAATAACGTATCTACCTTTAAACAACTGTCAAATTAGCTACCGTAAGTAGCTGAAACATCATGTTACAAAGGCCAAAATGACGTTTCAGCTACTGTTGGTGGACTTTTCGACTTCTCAACGCAACGCAAATTCCATTGGCAATCGAATTCGGTTGAACCACCTAATGCAGGTAATTGCGCCTTAATGCTTAAAGGAGATAGCAACTAGGCACAAAATAACCAACGCAAAGGCACAAGAATTAATCAGAACCGCCTTTGGGAAACTTCACTTTGGTTGGGGTTCGAAGTTTTGGAGTCGAGATTTTCATTACGTATTTGACGTATTTATGTACCCAGCTGAAATCTCGTAGAAGATAACACATTTTATACTTACTTGGCTTGTAATGCAATATAAAGTACCTACGTATTTTGGGAAGAATTAAAATTGCAGTTATGCTATTTAGAACACTTCATGACAAGTTTCATCATATAAATATTCTGCACATCATAATAGTAGGAAAACTCATTTACTTTTGAGTCCTTCTTGCTATATTAATATCTTTTACCTATGTGAAGTATGAACTTGACAATATTGCTCCTGCTTATTATTATGAAAACTCTTATTCGTTATATTTGAATAGGAAATACCCAACCAACTGCTGTCATACTCAGATACTACTGAGAAAAATACCTAGTACTTTTTTCTCGTATTAATACGTGTATTCTTGTCCCTAATCAGAATTCTTTTCATAAGCTGGGATTATATCTTTCTTAATAAGAACAACTTTCTGGATAGCTAATTGGAAAGAAACGTGACTTGTTATGTTGTAACATAGAAAAGGTCTTAGTATTAAGTACTGGTTTTAGTAAAAAAAAACTTGGGCATTTATTAACTTTTTGAACGCCATTGTTACATAATTATATGTGATAATCGAAAGCTTACCCTGAACGCCAACTTCACAAATATGTGACAAAACTACGGTAAATTTGTGGCTGAGCCTCCGGCTATGTTGTTCAGAAGGTTAACCTCAAAGCATTTATTTCAAGTGAACTATTTACAGGCACTTTTTCGCAGGAATTGACAAGCCAGGAGTCAGAGTGCTAATAACACACTCCGAAACGCAGATCTCTATGGAGCATGTGTAAAAAACTCCATCATATAGGACACCATTGTATGGGCTGTATTGGCATGCCACTGAAAAGTTGGTCACTCCAATATCGTTGCAGAAGCAGTCATTGTCCTTGAACAGCCCTTTGCATACCAACCGGTGCAAACTCCTGTACTTAAGTCCCAATCGACAGTTCCAAGTAGCTAATTAGGAAAGCACCACATTGATGAAGCGATTGAGCGAGCTCTAGAGAAATAATAGTACCTCCGTTGTCTTGGAAGCGGCATCGAAATTAATGAGAGAATTGTAGGTTAGTGAGAAGGAAAGCTGGCTTGAGACAATATGTCCGAGGTCCGAGGTGCCAATGTTTTGTTTGCTCAGTAGTAGAACAGTATTTAGTTGTAGGTTGTAAACATAAGTAGCAAACAATATTAGGGACATAAGAAACGCCTGTTGTCCCCAAAGAGCTAGAAAGAGGTATATTGATTTTTACCTTCTTGTCACGCGTACGATTTGCCTTTTGTTAGATGAAAGTATCCAACAAAAAAATCCTCTAACTTTCCTACATTTTGACAAGTTAATGACGTTGATTGTCGCTGAGAATGGCTGTGATGATGTTGCGTCTTGAATTCGAACGCCTTTTTTAGGTACCTAAGGCCGCATTCTCATGGGATCCGTCATTGACAATTCGTCAAAAGCACAATACGTCATGAATGATGGACGTTTACATTGCATACAGAATCGTGTTTTTCACGATTCGTCAAAAAAACCGAATTGATGTTCACCTACTACTACCTACTAAACTGTGCGGACCCAGACAGGCGGGGCGGGATCCATCACAAAATTCACGACACATGTTTTTTGACGAACGTGATTTTTAAAAGATGATACGTGATTTAAGACGTGTTCATCATTTTTCACGATTCGTGATGCGTGTGAAAATGGGCAATTCAAAAGCATTGCCGCTGTCAAAAAAAGAATCGAATCGTAAAAAAAGACGAATCGTCAAAAAACACGAATCGTCCTCGTGTGAATGAATGAGCCCTAGGAGAATGAGCCTTCTTGTAGCAGTTTTTACAAAAGCGATTACTAGGTTAAGCTAATGCTTAACCTTCTAGAAGTAATGATACCAAAATAAAACTCACTTTTAATCTGGGACGACCAGCGCGCGTTACGATGTTGGTAGGCGGCACTGCTCAAAAATCTTTAGAATGTTCAAAGCGACACGCAACGCCATCTATCAAGCGAGGGGCGAACTTATGGCGAGCAAACTGTTCCACAGTGCAAGGATTTTGTAAAAGTGTGATTGTACTTTTTTAAAGTTTTTCTATTGAAATCGATCATTTCTTAGTGTACGATTGATATCCTCGTCATTAATATCGTCTTTAACAAGTTGCAAACCAGTTCCTCCTTTACAGGGGTATGCCTAATCTCATATTCTGCTGTTCACAGAATTTAAATCTGGCAAATGAACCAGCTATCTGGTAGGTAGCCACATGCCTACAGGTCCAACAAACTTTGAGTAGGTACCTCATACCTGGTACAATCGCAAATGAAGTGAGCTATTGGAGAAGCCTATACAGGGCGTCCCACGGATATGCCACATGGAGGGAAAGTACCTTGAATATTGTAAATGAACCATTTTACTGAAAGACGAGATTATTTGAATTTAAAAAACAATTGAAACTGTATTCATAGATATTTAAATAATTACATGGTTGAACCGGGAATTGAACCCGTAAAACGAGAAAAATAGTCACTCTCTAGCTTTATAATACCGATCGAAAGGCTTCATCATCAGGATTATTTTTTGCTAAATAACATAGTGTCAGAAATAAAAGGAAGACCATGAATTTTAACATTTGATGTGAAATTTTGTTCAGGAAAATGAAAAGCTGACATTGCCGTAAGGACATACAACTGACATTATCATAAGTACCTATTACTAATAAATGTACCCACTTGAAAAGTACGCATCATTTCCCTATAATAATTTAAGTGCGTGATAAAATGATAGAGATACGTAATTAGTAGGTACCTGGTTGTATTTTGTCCATCGCAATGCGGCTGGCCGATTATAAAGAAATAATTCAAAAATGTGTTCCATTTTCAAACTTTTATTCTTTTGTTTCTGTGACTTTCATTGTAGGATTTTTGCATTGTATTGGGAATTTGATTTAATGGAAGCATACTTTCTCGTGTAACGGATTCGATTCGCTTTTCAACCATGTAATTATTTAAATATCTATGAATGCAGTTTAAATTGTGTTTTTAATTCAAATAATGTCTTCTTTTAGTAAAATGTTCCATCTACAATATTCAAGGTACTTTCCCTCCATGTGGCAAATCCGTGGGACGCCCTGTATAGCAGTTGACTGGATGTAGTCCGATGATATAATAAGAACGAAGGCAAAGGGAATCTAAGTATCACTCCGTTACTACTAAACACCCAAATTAAATCGATAATTTGTAACCAAATAGAGAATTCCGTCTACATGTAACTTTATCTCATTACGCCGTCTGCAAACTTCAATAGAAGATTTGCTGAACCTGAAGATAAATTACTGACTTAAGCTTTCTAGAACATCAAAACTAAGCAAGATTGAAGACTCAAAGCCACATAGTTGCCATAATACCTTCACTGATTGTTCAACACAATTTAAATCTAAGATTAAACTAAATGCCAGCAATTTTCCGCAGGAACTAGTTCACAAGTTCATTTAACTATTGAATTCAAGTTAAAGTCTAGTTAGATTGATTTTAAATTGAAGAGGAAGTGCTTGGCCTGATGTTAGGTGTACTTTGAGCAAGTTATGTAGTACTAATTATATCCGAGAACATAACCGAAGTTTGGCTCATTGTGTGTGTATGTTAAGTTCGGATAGCTAATGACCTTTGGAATATCACCAGGCATTAGGTATGCGTGTAGAGTCTTGATAGAACTATTTTGGAAGGTACTAAATTACAACTTAAGTTTTCGTTGAATAATAAGGTTCTATTTTAGAGCAAAATTAGACTGTTTCAAGTCTGAACTGTTAAAAGTTTCATGATACAAAACTCATCATCTGCCTAGCCTTTTCTCAATTATATTGTGGTCGGCTTCCAGTCAAAACGGATTCAGCTGAATACCAGTATTTTACGTAGAGCGGACAACACAACAAACTAACAACAACAACAACAACACCACAACACCTACCATCTACAAGACCTCCACAACCCATTAACTGGGTGACACGACATTCCTTGGTAAGACTGGTGTCAGATTTTCTGGCTTCTGACTATCCGTAACGACTGCCAAAGATCTATAAATGACAGCCAAACAAATGATTTTGTAATGATAGAAAACTCATTAACCTATTGCCTTTATTGGGAATCGAACAAGCAAGTCATGCCTGTCAACGTTTCAATCAATTCACTCGTCCTATTGCAGTTTGGTGCTCAACAAAGGCCCCTTTCGAATTAAACTGCAACGTTACCGGTAGTATCCATGCTTGTCAGCATGTAATCCTCAAATTAGAACCTGTGTAACGTTGTAGGAGTAAATTAGATTAACTTAGAAAATATATAAAAAAACAGTCGTTTGGTTTTGACATGGGGTCCGAGTAGGCGTGTCCTTTTCAAGGATGTATCTCGCTGACTGATCGGCAGTTTGCGTGACCAAAGGGTTTGCTCGTTCTTTGCCTGTCTTCTAGGCGCGTTTTCAGCGATGTGGAGAAGTACTTTGACGCCTATGTGTCTATACTAATATAATACAGAGGAAAGATTTATTTGTTTGTTTGTTACGATTTGGCTCAAAAACTACTGAGCCGATTTTAAAAATTATTTCGTTATTGGAAAGCTACATGCTTTCCAGTAACGAAATAATTTTTAAAATCGGTTCAGTTTATTGACTTAAAATATAGGATAAATTTTATTTTCGAAAAAATAGAAATCCCCAAGAAAATTGCAATGATGTATGTGCGATAATTGAAACAGATCTTATAATTTTAGCATAATCAACCCCTGACGGGGTGAACGGGGTGAACGGGGTGAATAGTTGCGCTGATCCTGAGACCACAGAATCAGCAGCAGAAATGGCTGGGTAATTAATGAAAATCGTTGTGCTTAATTTTCCAAAACTAACCTTTAACAAGTGGGAAGAGGGGTCGTTGAAGTTTGTGGAGTAACCTACTAAACCCGTGCGGACTAAGTCGCCGGCGAAGTGTAAGTATTAAAATATTTTTTTGTGTATTTATAATTAGGTTTAGTAAAATTTATGTTCTTAAAATATAACTACCTGCTAGTTATATTTTAAGAACATAAATTTTATGTTATATTTAAATGAAAAATAATTTAAATTTCAATAAATGTCAACTGGAAGGTGACAAGATCGTAGCGTCCTTCCTTCGTCCTTCCGTTGACGAAAACTAACCATCATCAATCTCGTATTCGTGGTCCGTCAATGTCCCCTCCGTCCGGTCAGCGTAGGTCATTGGGGGACTCATGGCCAACAAAGGTCGTTGACGAACAATAAGGTCATTAAGTATTAGTTTAAATCGTTTGTTCAAGGCAATCTCTGCATGTTCTGATCCGATTACGATATGCGTTGACTTGGATTGTAAGGCCGCTTTAAATTTTCTCAGCAGCAGCCCAGGGTTGGGAAGTTGGAGGTGTGACACCCTCGTGCCTCGGAAAGCACGTAAAGCCGTTGTTCGTACGCCTGCGATTTCGCCCCGGTCGTGTCGGATTGCTGTCCCATCGCTATGAGGTTGCGGAATTTGTTCGAAAGAGTCATCGCGGCCCTGGAACGCAAAGGGCAGATTCTGACACTCACACAAGGGAAGAACTGCAAGACAATTAAAATTCCTTGTTTCTTGTGTGGTGAACGCGTATAAGCAAACTTTCGAAAGGCCCTGGCTTTTCGATTTAAATCTATGGCGATATGTTACTTTCTTAGACGAAAAATGCAAAGATCCTGCAGGATAGGTCATAGAAACAAAGCCACGGAAATAAAGATACTTAATAATATAATTCTACAAGTAAACAAAATAAATATGGAAGCAGGTATAATTCAAAAATTACAATTTCCTCGAAATTTGTAGCCGTGTCCCTGAAAACTCAAGAGGGCATTATTTATGGAGCCCTCATAGTGATCCTATTAGGGAGGCCTCCCGCTGAGCGAGCGTCACTGGAAATTTGTCTCCATGTCACTTTTTATGTCCTGTCAAAAATGCGACGAAATAGTAACGTCAAGGCTGGTCATGTTAGATCTTAGTTATGACGAAAAAGAATGAGAAAGTTTGAAATAATTATTTCGTTGAGGTTGTTAAAATGAAGTGAGATTGTATGATTTGAATCGCATACTTTACGCAGACCAGAAGATTTATAAAATATTTTGTTGTGAGCTGATTGTTATGTTATTTTGAAGTATGTAAGATTTTTGTGTCTAAATGTACTAAATAGCCAGTCTCGACTATTTTACCGGTGTTACGTACACACCTTACTAAGACCTGTAACGTTTACAAATGCCACAGATTTATTTTGACGTACATTTAAATCACACTTTGAACCTCCTTAAAAGCACGAAAAAGGCAACCTGGCTTCCATCATAAGTCCAAAATTTACACTTACCTATTTAAAAATTAACGATACACGCGCAACTGAAATAAAAAAACACCTCCAAATGCTCGATAATTTCAGCTAGAAAAAAGAAAGAAAAAACATTCCTGGAACTTTTACCAAACATTTTACGTGTACATAAACTAATTTCGTTTTCACCATATTCCGTAAAAGTTGGTGTAATTACCGAGTTCTGTTTGGAAGCACCTTTATTAAAAAAAAACTCCTTTTAAATAAGTGACGGTAATTGACTAGGAGTACGGAGCCCGTGTTATTTATTATACCGGCCTTATACTGCGGAACTGGTAAATACTGGGTATAACAGTGATTTGTGAACGGTTCCGGAATGTTTGGAACAGTTAGTAGTGATGGGGAAAACCCTTGCTTGTTCTGTTTTCTTTTAAAAGTAATTAAGATAGCTCGTGGAAAAAATATCTTCGCTTTTAAAATGGTAAAGAGATCCAACTTAGTTAACCTACATTTTAAACTTACAGCTTCGGAGACTTAAAACGTAACTAAAGTCTGACATAGGTATCTACTGGTAGTAAATCACAGGTAGGTATAATTTCAACCCCCAATAGGTAATAATCAAGTAGTTACCGGAATTGTGAGCTCCGGTAACTACTCACGGATACTGAACACTTTAATTGAGTTTTGTTGTTTACTAGATTTCGATTCTTTGGCCTTGTTTAACATCTTTATTCCGGTTAAGCAGAGTTAGAAGAAGATTACGATTTTTATGACAATAGCAATGCAAAATTTACTTTCAACATTATATAATAAATTAGAATTCTCTTTATTATGTCACCATATAAGTTACAAAAAAGAAAGAGACACAATGGAGGGCATGATTGTAAGTGTTACTGGATAGACTGGATATAGATATATCTAAATGTAATGAAAGTTAGTATCTTTCAGTTACAACATATATTTTATGTAGTGTGTAGAAGTATTTCATAGCACAATGTGTCCCAAAAACCTCCACCAGCTGTTCTCTAACGATAAATATTTTTCATACTAGTTAGTATGTTCTTTCTCAATATAATTCATTCCCTCCCTTTCATAACACATACATGTAAAAACTCTTTCTTCCGTCCTACTTTACTTAATTCACTTATTACTTAGACAGGTTTGGCCACTTCATTGTTAAAATTTTCCTGCTCGAATATGTTATTTCAAATTAAGGCCACTTCCAAAAGAAAACCTTCTAAGCTTCGAACCTCATTAAATCGCTCAATTTTGAGGCTTCAATTTGCTTAAAACAGAATTTTCGTTGTTAAGGAGGAGATAGAAATGCTTGCATTATGCAAATAGGATTGCCATCTTGTTAGTAATTTAGACATTCGCGCCTTTATTGGTTACATTGCTGACTTTAAATTGGTGGCCTCTAAAATGAATACAGACGCAATCTTCTACATTTAGGGAGAGAAAACATAATTAGGTGATAACCGTCTTTTTAACATTCAAATGATACTGCTCAAATTGATAAAAATTAGGGTCAGTCAGTTTCGTCAATTGTTTAGATACCCATCACGCATCGTAGCTTACTTCCTACTTATACTATATTATTAAAATTCTAACAATTATCTAGATATATAAAAATGAACCGCTTTTCTCCTGGTCACGCTATAACTTCAGAACGATTTGACCGATTTGGCTAATTTTTTTTATGTTCTGTCGCCAGATACTGGGAAGGTTTAAAAAAAATTGGTAGGAAGGTAGGTAGGGTAGGTATGTATGTAGATAGGTAGGTAGGCAGGGTAGGTACGTAGGTAGAGTAGGAAAGTAGGGTAGGTAGATAGGGTAGGGTAGGTAGAGTAAGGTAAGTTGAGTAGGGTAGGTAACGGTTGACGGGAGGTGATGGGAGATGTCGGGAGGTGACGGGAGATGACGGGAGCGAAGCCACGGGCACAGCTTATAATATTATAAATGTGAAAGTTTGTGAGGACGAATGGATGGATGATTGTTACTCATTCACGCAGAAGCTACTGAACCATACGTGTGTTAATGAAATTAGGCACACGTATGGTTCATAACTTGGATTAACACAGATTTTTTTTGAATCCCTGAGTTACGTTTTTTATTATTATTCCGTTTTTTAATTTCTTTCTAACTATTATTATTATTGCTAGCCCGTACTGTCCCACTGCTGGGCAAAGCCCTCTCTTCATTCCTTCCAATGCTACGGTGTTGTGCCTCTTCCTTTAAATTCGTAAGGAAGACATCCAGGTCGTTCCACCATCTCCTTCGCGGCCTGCCGCAGCCTCGCGTCCCTGCTTCAGGGCTCCAATCCTGTATTTTACGAGCCCATAGCTTGTCCGGCAGCGGCATGCGGCAGTGTAATGGAGCGCAGTATACTAGGTGTTCAATTAACAGACCACGTTCGAAACACTACACTGCGCTCCAAAACGCAAATCGTCGATGTGGCTCAAAAAGGCCCAATTCAAATATATATTTTTTTAATATTTCTAGTATATTTTTTTTAATGTTTTTTTTTTTTAATGTATCTGGGCGGGACATGTCTGCCGAAAGTACGTGCTTTTGCGATAATTTTCGACTTTTACGCGGGTGAAGCCGATGACAGAAGCTAGTTACAAATACGTGATACCTTGAAAATGAGGTAATCAGTAAATAACAATGTTGGTATCTCAGCCGATGTTTATGGCAATGTAGATACCGGTTGAAACTTATCTAGATCTGCTGAAAAGATCCTTATTGTACAGGATCTAAGTGCTTTCGAAAATTATTCTGTTATTGAAACCCTGTCATATCAGATAACCCTAGCACAAACTGATGCCAACATTAATTAAGAACAAGCCAGGACTTATGATGAAGACCGCCCTGAAACAGCTTCCTACACCATTTCATTTGTTTAAATTTATTGCTATAGGCAGTTCAGTAGCCCATTAAGTCCCTATCGTAACGAAACGAGTCTATTATTAGAATTCATAGTTATTAGAGGTAATACCATTACAGATAACTCGATCGGGGGTCTATTGGGACTTCGAAGTTAGCAACAAAGGGTAATAGTCCAAGATCCCAGAACCCCCGTGACGGTAGTTATTTTGACAGTAACAAAATTTGTGGGATAAAATAGCGTGTACTTTGGACGTACGTTTGGACATAGTTTATTTAGGATTTAGGAGGGTGCAAAATTTCATAGAGTCATGAAATATGTTGTGTATGTCACCGGAAAATTGCAAACGCCGTAAGATTGTAAAATATCGCGTGAAATTGTAAACTATTTTTTCTTAATAAGCCACGAATATATTGGAAACTATTGAGTTTTGATGGGATTTATTTTATACAAAACGATTGTTTCACAATATAATCGAGAAATGATAATCGAATACAGATTTATTACAATCTTACGGAGTCTGCAATTTTCCGGTGACATATATATCACCAAAAAAAGAACAAAAATTGGCTCAAGCTAACGGGTATGCGTGTCACACAGAGTGGGTCCAAACGATGCAGACTTTGTTGCACACGCAAATTTCTATAGAAATTTAAGGAAGTCTGTATCGTGTGGGCAGTCTAATGCTGAAAATGTAAGTTATGTCTGGGAGCTCTGGGATCTTGCTCTATAATAAAGGGCCGTCTTATACTCGTAACTGTTCTGTAGCACTCGAAAGTCACACTGTACCGGTATTCATGTTGGCAACTCAATTAAGAAGTTAAGTCTACCTGACTGAAGTTGGGCTGACTAGGAGAGTTATTCCGGTCGGATCCCCTGATCTGATCCCCTGTTGTTTATTATAGTATTTTAATTCCTGTCTGATCCACTATTAACTTTGTCATTCCGGTCTGATCCCGTTACTCTTTTTTGACAGGTAAGTACAGTCAAGAGAAAAGCAGTTGTTCATGTAAAAATATTTGTTTTATTTGTTTAAAATCATCACAGGCAATCAGAAAATTAGTCTTTTTATTTAGACAACTACACCTTAACTATAAAAAATATTTGACCATATTAATTAAATAACAAAAACAGAACTTAAAATTACTATATAAAATAGTATTTTTACTTGGACAATCCTTAATATTAATAAAAGATTTTGACCATCTTAATTAAACAACAAAAATAAAACTTAAAATTAGTATTTAAAATCATCACAGATAATCAGACATTTGGTCTTTCTATTTGGACAAACCTTAATAATTTAAAAGGATTTTGACCATCTTAATTAAATAACAAAACAGAACTTAAAATTACGATATAAAATCATCACAGACAATCAGAATTTTGGTCTTTCTATTTGGATAGATAACAAAAACATAAACACAAGTTCTAGAGCTTAATCAAATTTGAGAGTTAAATGAATGACATGACAAATTAAATAAAAGTAATCGTTTTTAAATAATAAAAGATTTCGACTAGATAAATCGAATACCAAAAAAACATAATTGTGTCTTTTAATTTGGACCAATCACTTACAGTCTTAACTTTTCTAAACAGTGACCAACTGTAATTTTTCCAGTGAGAAGTTGGTCAGTTACATGTTGGTACCACTTATCGACTACGATTTCTTTTGCTAGCCGTCGTTTTAGGTTTGGCATTTCAACACTATTAGTATTCACTATTTGCAACTTTGCATCCTCTTTTAAAGTTTTCAAAAGCTGATATAAATTTGGGTTTCTTGGCAGACTGCTGTTGAGCTTTTTATGCCAGGATTCCACAGCATTGGTTGTGCGATGGCGTTGATTATAGGCACACCAAGTATCGACAAAACTTTCATCTTCCAGCCATTGTGTTACCATGTAATCGTTGAATGCTTGTATTTCTTTAGACTCCGGACTGTCTTCCATTACGTAGCACCAGCCATCTGAGATATATTTTCTAGGTAGCAGTGGCAATAAGGCTGATAGCGCTACGTGTTTGCGAAATCGCTTGTTTTTTGTCAAATTCAACGCTTTAGCTCTCTTCCATACATTATGAGAAAAATGAAAGTAGCATCCTTTTACTTCAACTGAGGGGAAAATAGTTGAAATGGCATTCATAGCTGCTTGTTCGAAATCAGTCATATATTTCAGTGGCTTCCATTCTGGGATATATTCCTTTAATAACTGGAATAGTGTTATGTAGATTTCTTCATTTTTTCTATTCAATAAAGCATATAATAAAGGTACTATTCGTGTGTGCTCTTCATCACTCCCAAGGTCCCCATGGATAGTGTAAAGTTGAACGAATGGTGTTGGGCAACAATCAAAAGTTCCATCACTTAAATAAAATTGTATGAGTCGTATATCTTTCAGAACATTTTTATCTGCAAAAATTATTATTCGGAAATCAGAGGTCTCGTCATAATGATTGACCAACACAAAATCTTCAAAAATAGAAGGAATTTCTACTTCCTGGGCATTTTTACACTGTATCTTCGATATACCGGCTTGTTTATTTCTAGCATCATACAACGCAGTTTTTATGTTTGTAAACGACGGAAGCTTCTTTATTAGGTCTAAGCCGGCATCACTGAATTCCGCTTTAAAGTTGTTGTAAATATTCGGGATTGGTGAAAAAGAGGATGATAATACTTTTTCTCGGCAATTGTGTAACTTCTGTGCCATTATATTATCCACTTCATTGGGCTCGCATTGATGATGTTTCTCATTACTAATGTTGTTACCCTAAAACAACATAACAGGTATTTAGATCTTTACACTCATTGCTTGATAACTAAAAGACTGCATAAATAACATAAAACGTAATAAATACTTGAATGTTAAGAGACCCGGTGCAATTTTTTCTTCGCCAGTTGACACATCGCCATAGGCTCCATCCATTTTTATACTGTTTCTTCTTTGTGTACTGGTAACCAGCCCTTAGTAAAACTATGCCTCCATTTCTATTTATATATATTAAATTATCAGAATTTTGAGAGGATGATGCCGGCTTACTACCATCCTCATACATTCTGGAACGGATAGAAATAGAATGTGAATATTTATTATAAGAAAAATTTTGTAAACCTTCTGGTCTCTACATTAGAGGTTTACAGTATTCTTATACCCTACTCTTAGGGTTAAGTCCGGATAATTCAAATAACTACAAAATTTAGCAATGCAGGGTCGGTGTGAGAGAATGTAATGATAACAAGGAACGTACGTTGGAAAAATATGTATCTCGGGATTTTCTTTTACACTGTCATCTCTTGACAAGTTTGTCAAACAATAAAAAACATCAAGATTAAAAAGTTCTTCGACGTATTAAGTCGCGACTGGTACAGCCTTCATGGTGAAAATATATAATTATTATTTAACTTGAATTTGTGTGCCTACACTTCATGATATTTTTCTTCACTGGCAACATTACACGGGACGCCATTTTGTTTTCCTGTTCGCTTTAGTCCGTTATTTACTCACTTCAAATTTGTTTTGTAGATTTTTTTTTCATTTATATGTCCCACTTTTAACTAGCTAATTAACATGAATATTATGATAAGTTACCATAAGAGAACTTGAGTACCTACTTTTAGTTTTATGAAGGGTGAATTCGGATTTACAATTTGTTTTTTTTTAAATCAGATTGGGGTTTTTTCCGCCATGGTTAGAGGAATAGAAAATAAATTTGCTGCTCTTTAAAACGTTTATGATCGAATCAAAACCTAATATGAGGCCTATATCTACGTAGCATTAAATAGAATTTAGAAAGTAATCAAAAATAGAATTTAGCAAGATGTGTCACAGTCAAGTCCGGTCTCTTAACTATCTTACCAAATACATCTACTTATTTAATGTGACACAAAACAACAACCATTGTGTTAAGAAAAATATAAAATTATCAACATTTAAACCAAGTCTTCTTTTCATAGTTTCACAGATTGTTTAGTTTGGCTAACGTAAGAAAAGCAGAAAAAAAAATAATTATAACATCATTCAAAGTCATCCAAAAATAAAATACCTATCTATTATTAATAAATACTTACTTTTCCGGAATAACACTTTTACTTGACTTGCACAGAGCACAATTTAGATATCGACTAACACTGTTACACATTGATAACCCTTTCCTCGTAGTCAACAAAACTTCACTCGTCACTGATTGGCTACTTTGGAATCATTAGACAATAGCCGAGACGATAACAATGTAGAACAATACACACCCATATTTTTGCAGGTAAAAAAATATTAAAAAGGGTACATACCGGGCGCGGTGACTTAGCCAAGACGAAAATGTAGAGTCGTTGTTTCTCAATGTAACACGTTTCTATTACAATATTAAGTATTACGAGCATATGTATTTCAATAAACCCTGTATGCATATTTTGTTGCTGACTGTCCCAAAAATCTGTTAATAGATAACTAGTGTATTCGAACGGAATAAAATGATTAAATTTATTTGTGATACCCTGCACGGTGAATCAGACCGGAATAGAAAATATTATAAAATAATACTGATCCCCCAGGGTATCAAATACGGGGTATCCGACCGGAATAACTCGACTAGGAAAGTACATTGGGACGTAACGGCTAAAAGTATCGTATTGCTGGAGTTGGAGTGCATGCTAATTCTGAAGTTGTCTGAGTCTAGAATTACGTTTAAACATTCGTGCTAGGCCCTGCAGTGTCTAAGCTGCAGGGCCTAGCACGAAAGTTTTTGACGTATAATAACGTAGCGCATAATATAAGTATTGATTCCATAACTTTGATCTGTGATTTTTATTTAATAATCTTACTATAAACCAAAAAGTGTAACAAAATTGAATTGTTAAACATTGAAATGATTATGATATTCCAAATTAAACGTTTTTAACTCGATGTTCAGTTTTATTTCAATCTTCACCATTAAATCCCAAAAAGACAGTATTGAAGTTTTAAGAAAAAAATATTAAGCTAACAGCACTTTTAAGTTAGTAACAATCGGGGGCGATTTGGGGTATCTAATATTCAAGGGGGCGAGTAGATATACTTAGGCAATTAGGGGCAAGATCCAAGGGGCGAGCGGAGCCCAAACTTTTTGTTTTACTGGCATTTCAAAGCTTCTCGGCAACATGGCAGTCAATAAACTATCAGTGACACAATAGGCTTTAATAATAATAATGATTTTATGTTCAATTCTTCAGTGCTCTCCTAGCTGCCAGAATAGATTTGATTAATCTATTCTTGAAAGTTATATTAGTGGAATCTGTAAGAAAGAAGTCTAACCTCTGTTCGACTTTTCTTAGCAGAGAACACGAAAATTAGGACGATAATTTTGGTTTCATTCGTCTTTTCGTCGTTTTCTTACCGTTATTTAGAATATTTACTAAATCCAAACAAGTTCAAACAAAACGTAAATCATCTTCTAGCCTTTTCCCAACTACATTGGAGTGGACTTCCAGTCAAACTTGATTCAGCTGAATACCAGTATCTTAAGTGGAGCAGCTGCCTACCAGAACTCCACAACCCATTAACTGGGTAACACAGTACTCCTTGGCAAGACTGGTGTAGAATTTCTGGCTTCTGACTATCCGTAACGACTGCCAAAGATCTACAAATGACAGCCGGGACTGACGGCTTAACGTGCTTTCCGAGGCACGGAAGAGTCTCGATATGTTAGGATGGTCACCCATCCACAGACCAACCTCGCCCATTGTTGCATAACCTTGAAGATCGACTCATGCGGCTGTTATTATTTAGCCACGAGTTTCTAAAACAAAACGTATTTAAACCTACCCAAAACGCAGCGTTACCAAAATATTAACACAACATTATAAACCCTGCGACTAAAACCGGCCAATACATAACACAGTGCAGGAAAGCTCGTTCGTAACATTAGCGGTACTTAACGAGAAGAACCTTCATTTTGCTGGAGGCGCACGTGATGTATCTCTCCTACGTGACTGCATCGCGTGCGACGCCACTGGAAATATGGAGATATGAAACTATACTGTCCGTGGAATCTATGAAATGTACGATCCATATTATCCTTAACTAATGCAACCTTATTTATGATCGATGGTTGCGAGATCCCCAGGGAGCCCACTGAGCATCATCGGACAGTTAAAGTAGTTACTGTTGGCTTCCTCATATGCAAAATTTAGGTACGAATCGAGAATTCTTGTCAAATAATTAAGCGTTATCTTCTGTGTCTTCAGCAACTTTCAGTATTTAAGGGTCTCCTTAGATATCGCCAAAGAAGGTGGTTCATAACAAAAGCGGCAGTTAACCAGGAGGAACTAAATTACTCTGGAGGCACATATGATGTATCTCCCCTACGTGTTTGCGTCGCGTGCTAAGCACCCATTTGAGTCAGGAGAGAAAATATGGAGATAGGAAACTATGCTGTCCATGGCTAGGTATGATAAGTGTTACTAACTAGGTACCTATTGGTAATTGAATGAAGTCGTAAATCTGAGAGCTCTTTGATCCTGTGATCATGTTTGATCATTTTGTTGAATTATTAATTACTTACGCTTTTTTTTATTTATGAGCAAATGTTTGTTTCGTCAATCAAAATGTCACGTGATCACGAAGTGCGCTGACATGCCATCTTGATTATATGGATTGACAGCTCACCTCGTGATCACTTCACCCAAGCCTTCACGTCGACATGTTTACAGAATCGACCGGCAGAATCGCACAGCCTGCTGCACTTGGTGCAATAATGTGTCTAGTTTGCATGTGAGGGCGTGAGTATAGTTACGGTTTTGGCACCAAATATATTGTGCGGAACTCGATTCATACTTATATAGATCTCTTTACTTAAAAAAGGCGGAGGTTCTGTATTCGCGAATACGTATTTTATCACTTTTTTTTACAGTATCTTGTCCGTAAGAAACCAACCAAAGTCGTCAGGTACTTCGAATTCATTGACACAGATGTGCCAGATTCGTATCGCAATAAGCTAAATTTAATTATTTACAGTAAAATATTAAAACTTCTTGGGCGAGTTCCACCATGCGATTATCAATCTTCGCCAACGTTTTAGTAGTATCAAGTACTGTAGCAAAACCTCGTTCGTCAAGAGTTCTGAGCTTTCGACGAACATGAAAACATGATGTATCTGCACGACGTGAATGCACAGCGTTCGCGTGCCAAGCGGCCATTTTGAAGTTATACTCATCGCTTGAACTTACACTGTGTTACTACATCATTTCATTTTAGAGCCGTATTTCCTGGATTTCAGTTTTCCTTTGTTTAGTAAGGTATAAGTTGATTTGTTTTGTAGCAAAAATAAACAATAAATATCGCGTGTTACAAGAATACAGAAGATTACTAGATTGTCTCACTGCAGGATTAAGGCACTGGTCCACCGATCACCGACCGCCGACCACCACCAACGGGCCTGTGTGGATAATACTGTTCCGTGTAAAAATAGGTACAAAATTATTTTTATTTAATATTTTATTAACTTGAAATACGAGTTACAACCTAAAAAGTAAGCTTTTCAAACTGTAATTTATAGTTGAACTCGAGTATTCACAGGTGAAGAAATTCTTTAAAATAATAAAGTTTCATTTTGATATCACATTTTCAGAACACAAAACGCTACTAACTCCGCTACAAAAATAACCCTCTTTTAATTTAATAGTATTGTTAGAACCACTTATTCCAGATCGGAACGTTATGAAGATCCGAGCATAGCCGGGGCATGGTACAATGCTATTTAATTAAACTATCTCGGGTACATATTGCACCTGGCGTTTGACATTAACGGCTAGTTAGAGAGATCTGTTATTACCTTCGTTAGCTAAACGTGCAGTTGAAACGGTGGTTTTCGATGGGGGAGCCGGCTGTTTATGTACTCCTGGTAAATTGGCTCATTGTCTTCTATGGAGGACAAGACTACTAAATTTGGATGTATATTTGCATTATTATTTGATATGTTTTGGGGTGACGGGAGCTAAGTTTGCTTACTCTAGCTCCCATCATCCCATTCGAACCTAACTTATCCGTGTCGGGGTGTCCTTAGTTCCCGAGCTGGCCCCGCTCGCTCTTTGTTCAGCGTTTAGATCAAAGGTTAGTTATAGAAAATGATAATTACCTACAATAATAGAACGTTATACTAAATAAGAATATACTAAACGAATGTTACAGAAAGTATTGTTATAACATAAGTTGCTATACAAACTGAACGTTATATTAAGTGAAAATGATGTAAAATTTTGTTGGATAAGTAAACATTTGAGCGTTTATAGCTTTTGAACAAAACAGCAAATATTCTTATTTTAAATGAGCAGTACCCGGTCTATCCGTGTGCCATGTTTAAAATTAATTAATAGTAAAGTAAGAGAGTACGTCGTATTATGTTCTTTTCTTTATTATGTTGCTAGTTCTGCTAACACAGAAGCAAAATAAACAATAATAAAACTAACAGACCCTTGTCTTTACAGACAAAAAGAGACTAGCATGCAGAAAAATAGCATCCATTGTCCGACGACTGAAGTTTCATAAAGCGAAGATTTATTTACTCAGACTAGAATACCCGAGGTGCTAGCCCGTATTGTGTCCGTCACAGAATAAAATGTTTAAAAGACTAGCTATTGCCCGCGACTACGTCCACGTCAAATTCGTAAGACAGAACGAATGACAATTTCATGAGATTTTATTTTTTTTGCACGGAACCCTAATTCTTATTCTTACATGAATGTAGCCTAAGTTACTCCTTACATTTGCTATCGGGCACTGCAGTTGAAATCGGATCAATCGTTTTACGGCCGGTTTCAATAACGTATCGTCCTTTGACCAACTGTCAAATTAGCTACCAACAGTAGCTGAAATGTCATGTTAGCCTTTCAAATATGACGTTTCAGCTACTGATGGTAGCTAATTTGACAGTTGGTTAAAGGTAGATACGTGATTAAAATCAAGGAGAAAAAAAGAATGTTTTTTTGTTTTACCTAATTCGTTTCGTGGGATTCTTTCTTGCATTTAGTAAAAAGCTGATATTTTGACATTACAAACAGACTATAATCTTTCTTTATTTGAAAATGTTTACTGTATGTATTGTGAAGGAGGTACACAAAGAAACGTGATTTCGTGTAAACCAACTTTAAACGGATATTAAAAATGTCGGTAAAATCTAACTCTCAATATGTCTGGCGATGCTGGAAGATTTAGTACGAAATATATTATGAAAAATGTTTCGCTTAACGCTCCTTTGTGCTCAAATAGGTATCTTTGAGCGTATTCACGGTGAAATATGAACGATACGAAATCTTTTTAATGCGGTATCGAGTCGTGCATGAATTGTTATTTTTGCTTTGTTTTGAAAATTCTGTGTTCGATAATGTTATGGAGAAACTTAAAAACTGAAACAATACTACTAAAGATTCGATCTTAGAGGTTTAGCAGCGCTTTCCTCGTGGATGGGTGACTCATAGCAAGACACCTCTGTAACTGAGAAAGCACGTTGTTAAAGTTAGTTGGATAAAAACTTGTACTCAATGGACGAACTATAATTTTATTTAATACTAGCTACCGCCTGCGGCTCCAACCGCGTTAATGTCGAAAACTACCCCAAGAAAACATACTCCCGGGATAAAAAGTGTCCTACGTGTTATTCTAGACTATAATCTACCTCAGTGCCAAATTTCATCAAGATCCGTTCAGCCGTTTTGACGTGAAAGAGTAACAAACATACATCCATTCATACATTCTTACAAACTTTCGCGTTTATAATATTAATGTGATATAGTTAGAAGTAGGATAGAATAGGATTAATATTCCAATTTTCTATAAATGAAAATGCTATTAATAATAATTATTGTTTTATTATTCATGTTTTTTTTTTTAATTTTGTACATGTTCATTTTTTTCTCAAAATATAATATTATTGTTGATAAATGATGAATGTAAGTAATGTCTCAACCACAATGTAAATTGTTCGTGATAATAAATAAAGCTGTTGGTCCTGACTTTCATTAATTCGTAACGGTCCGTCAGAAGTCAGAAAATGTAACACCAGTCTTCCCAAGGGGTTCATATTACCAAGTACCTGTGTTGTGGAAGTCAAATAACAGTAGCTCCATGTAAAAATACTGGTATTCAAATGTATCTAGATAGACTGGAAGCCGAACCTAACAGAGTTAGGGGGGATGGCTAGGCTGATTGGAAAAGGGGGGGCTTCATTTATGCTAGCCAAAGAATGTAGCCCCCCTTTTCTCCATGTTTCAACTTCCTTGTAGAGACAGACATTGGCAAGAAAAACTTACTGGTTCTTAAAATTTATTTCTCGAATAAAACCCGTCAAACCTAATAACATCAAATAAATTCAAAGAAAAAATTGCCATTAAAAAATACATTTCCCGGCAATTTCCTGTCACATATCTTCAATCTTCCCTATATGTAGATTTATATCTTCCTAAAGTAAATAGGTTGAATGTTTTATGAAATCGGTCCATTTCTTTTGAAAAACGCCCTTCCACTGCAGCGAGCAGAACAAACGATTGTACAAAAACAAATAAACGTGCGAGAATCCAAGCTGCTTGCAGTCAACAGTTACTCACGGATTCGTTCCTGCGTTTAGGTAGCAGAATTTATTGGCTCCGAAGCGCTATTGGGTTTATACACAGAGGCGCCTCAGTGGGTACTGCTAGACCCGGCATTTTCTAAACTTTCCGTATTTACAAACCAAACATTTTGAAAGAATAATAAAGAAAGAAAATTGATTTCGCACATACAAACATGAAACACGTGCGGTAAATAGAAAAAACAATGAAATATGCCAAAAATAAGTGTGTGCCTCACGACTGCGCTAATAAGGTCCTCTTCATGCATTATTTAATTTTTAGACTGACTGAACTTATGCTGACGACTTAATTTCAGCGAGTGTCATTGTTTGCCCTTAGCAACTAACAGCCTTAGACTATTTGACTACTATCAAAAGTCTTAAGGATTGAATACTTATTGAACGATGTTGCCGAACAATATCTACTTACGAATTGTGAAAAAAATAATAAAAACGGTGCAAAAATTGGGAAGTTACACGGCACACGCAATTATATAGTTTTGCTTCTGTTTAAGAGCGTTAACGCCGTTCGGCATTTCATACAAACTTTCAAGTCCTTTTTTTAGAAATGAATGAACCAATTTTGATTAAACTTTTTAAGCATAAGCAGGATACATAAGACTACAAAGTATAAAACATTTTCGAAATTCTTATTTAAAAAAAAGATAATTGGAATTCTCTGTTTCCATGGAAAATTTAAAATCTATCGAATTTAGCTGTAACACTATTTATCGAAAATGTTCTCCGATAACTTTTAAGACTTAAGTATCCTGCTTATGCGTAGGCAGTTTAATTGAAATCGGTACATATTTTTTTTTAAATAAGGACTTCATAGTTTGTATCAAATGCCGTAGAGCGTAAACCCTCTTAACATAGATTTTAAAACACACTCAACTCTTTCATTTGTTAAAATTTTTAATCCGCTTTGTCTAACGTTAATAAATATATCTATTCGAATACCCTACCTACCTTCTGACCATGGCTATGATAACCAAAACTTAGACACGAATATTGTAAGTAATGGCGTCTCTTCTTGCTACTGGTGTGGTAACTCCAAGCTCTGTGGCTTTGTAGTACGTAGTGATGGTAAGGCACGATAACTTTCAGTTCGCTGACTAGCAAAAATGGCCGGTGTAGTGAAATTAGAACGGCTAGAGGGCCTGTCCTCATGTGGACGGTAAACCAAGATTATGCACGTATTTTAAAGGCACAAAGAACCATGTTAGGTAAGGAATCCATGTGGGCTTGTGGCTTAACAACATCTGCTTAGATTTTAGAATCAGTGAAGTAAAGAACCCTTGTCGCTGTCATCTTGTGGATGGGTAAACATGTCTCACATATCGTAGGGACATCGTGACTGATCACGTTACGTGTTATGACATGTGTAAAGCCTAAATCAAGGTATCTACGACTAGAGACGTCGATGATAGGTGTGTATTCCTCCTCCTCCGGCGGCCCTATTCATCATTGCTGAGCATCGTGATTCTCCCAAGCCGAGGTGGTATGGGTAAAAATTATGATCAAATTTTTTTATATTTTTGGTGTCCTTGGATTAAACATTAACATTAATAACATTAACCAACATTAATAAACATTTATTGAAACAATAAGTTTACAAAAATTAACAATTTGATCTCAAACTTAACTTGAAACAATTTTTTTGACTCGCCTAACTTTGCAGTTGTCAGTTGAGTTGTGAAGGTGATAGATACATTTTACCCATGGAGCCCATAAATTGTCTCACGTTAAACAGCGTCATGCAATAGCTAATCTGTTACTCATTGCCATAAGTAATGTCTAAGCTATGCAGTAGGCCTGCGGTCGGCGAGCGTTGGGTGGCTCGCTGTCCAGTCACAACCAGGCCCGGGTCGATGGCGCGTTGTGTTTCACGCGCACCTCAAATAGAAGTCATTTGATGATTACCCATCCATAAAAAAAGCTAAGCAGTAAGAAGTGGAATACCCTGCCGGAGTGTATGTGTTTTCTGATAGCTACAACCTGGGGGTCTTTAAGTCAAGAGAGAATAGGTTAGTTCTAGTCCAGCGTGCTACATCGTCGACCACATCATCCCTTTCCATCAGGTGAGATTGTGGACAAAGCCGAGCCTATCAATATTGATAAAAAAGTTAAACCCAATCACGTTTTATGAGTCAAAAAGTAGATAGATTTCATACAATACTTGCAAGCACTTCAGCTAGCCAACATCACTCAGCCAACGGATCATTGGCTGCGAATCGACCGAAACAATTGAAAATACGCGAGTCTGAGTGGAGTGCTCTCGATAGACTGTATCTATAGTTAGTTGATATTACTGATCTATCCTCGGCTAACGATACATTGGCTTTAATTTAAACAGAAAAAATAATCCGTCATAAGAACTCATGGCTAAATAATGAAAGCTGCACAGGCCGAACTTCGAGGTTAAGCTAAGCTTGGCTAGGTCGGTCCGCGGATGGGTTAAGCCGTTGGTTTCGGCTGTCATTCACAGATCTTTGACTGTCGATGCAGGTAGTCAGAAGAGAGAAAATTCGGCACCAGTCTTAACAAGGGGTATCGTGTAACCCAGTTACTGGTGTTGTGGAGTTCTGATAGGCAGTCATTTTTTTTTATAAATAGGAAATCTTCAAATGACTTATTCCGCTCTGGGTGGAGCGAAAGAGCGTGTTAGACTCTTACTGACTAAAAAGGAAAACCCATCCGTGTTCTTTCTAAAGCCCTTTGCGCTCCAGGGAAGCGGTGGCTCTTTCGAACAAATTCCGTAACCCTGGCAGAGATAGGCAGTCACAGCAAGTGAAATACTGATGTTCAGCTGCAACCGATTAGACTGGAAGCTGACCCCGACATGGTTGGAAAAAGGCTGATTAATTGTAAAAAGCTGGCCAAGTGCGAGACGGACTCGCATATAAAGGGTTCCGAACGAATTTCATTACTGAACATGTTAATTTCAAACCATGGACTTCTTAAAGATATAAAGATTCTTAAAGATATAGACTGTTCACTTCTTCACCCTCCCTGACATAGACATTTTTCCTGTAATCTATTTCTTCAAATCAATTATTTCAAAATGTTTACTCCGTATTTTCGAAGATAAGGGGGGAATGGTCATTTTTCAACTATAATTTCTTAACTTCAAAAACCTTCATTTAAAAATGCGAACTTTCATTTGATTTGTCACACGGTACAATTGGAAAGACTGTTTATTAAAGCTTTCTAGTTTTCCTCCCAAAAAGAGACCAATTTAAAAAAAAATATAATTTACATATTTATCCATGTTTGGTTATATGAGTACCAAATTTCAATTGAATTGGTCTAGTAGATTCGGAGAAAATCGGCTGTGACAGACGGACAGACAGACAACCGAGTGATCCTATAAGGGTTCCGTTTATTCATATAGACGTTCGGAACCCTAAAAAAGAGCGTAGTGATAGATTTTAGTTACCCCTACCTACCTAAAGGGTAGAAATAGACAATACTCCTTCACCGGCGATGTGTCTGTTTGTCACACAGCTGTATTTTCTAAACATAAATGGTGAACAACTTTAATTTCAGAAATGAAAGTGATACACAGAATAAGTACACGGAAATATAATGGCCTTTCTCATTGTTAATATAAGATAAATAAAAAGCTATAATAATTTTGGCAGTGCGGAACCTTTATTATATAGATCTGCCGGTCAATTCTGCAGACATGTCGAAGTGAAGGCATTCCATCTTGATTATGTGGATTGACAGCTCACCTCGTGATCACTTCACCCAAAACTTCACTTCGACATGTTTACAGAATCGACCGGCTGTATTTCTTTTATTCATGCAGTGTTTGTTAATGGCGTAGACGTCAATAAAGTCGACTACGGGATTATTTTAAGAAATTGAGTAGGTTAACGAGAAATTTCCGTCAGACAGTGAGAGCGCTATATATTTGAAAATGTAATTTCCATTACTGGGCCTTTCTTAGCTGACATGTTGTACAATAATTTATTATAAAAATAGTTAATTATTTATTAAACTACTCTCATGCACGTCACACATTTTATAATATCATGATTGACGGTTTTTGTACAGAAACCCTGCAAAATAGATGGTTGGTTTGCTGTTGAGTTTGTATGTGTACATTTATATTCGTTGGATTAATTTCAAGGGAACTCGTTTAACAATTTCTGACAAGATGAATAAAAGTCGTCAGGATGAATAAAATCAAGGAAAACTCATAAAAAACGGAACTCAAAAGAACCAGTTGTGTACCAGTGAGACTTCGGCGTGAAACCGTAATAAACAAACTTACTCACCTTCGCATTTATAATAATTTAGTTTAGGTTTGTTGTGCTCTGTATGGTGTCGAAAGTAAAAGAAGAGCACCATCCCATCACTTCCCGTGGGTGTCATAGAGGCGACTAAGGGACTCACCAGAGAATGAGCAGCAGCATTCTCTGTGTTTCTGTGCTATGCAACAGCTGCACTGCGATCATCAACCCGCCTGCCAAGCGTGGTGATTAGTGCAACCCCGCCCCCTTGGGGAAGGCCTATGTCCAGCAGTGGAAGTATTTCGGTTGGAGATGGATAGATCCTTTAAAGTCCTACTGGTCCATCTCCAGTTGGGCATTTGTACCTTTTTACCATCCCTTTATTAAACCTTACAATAATTCTAAAACAGTACCTTAATAAAACTGCTATAAAGGAAACATAACACAGCAGTTGCAGCAATAATACAGTAAAATAAGAAGTCCAATTTAATATACTCGCACTAGCAGGTTTAGCCGTGAATTTGTTACGCCGCCCGTACAAGGCTTGGCCCTCGCTTTCTGGTCACGTTCACCGCAAATGCAGTCCTCGTTTGAGAAAAATACATTTACTGCTACCTTGAATGTGTTTGTTTTGTGATTAGGAGCTTTGCTGGAAACAGAATTGCAAATAAAATTTAAAATAACAATATAAAATAATAATAAAATTTAAAATATTATATGAGTAACTGATCAGTAGGTTTTTTAACCGCAAACAATAAAAAGTTTTTTACAAAAAAGAGAGAATATTTTGGTTGTTTCTTCGTATTTTAACCTCACTTAACAACAGTAACAACACCACTGGAAAATCACAGGAAAGCAAATCGGGGTCCTTTATTTTCTATTTCGTGGAAGTAAATTAGTTGTTTGGTTGCTTTGCTTGTCAACAAACCAGATGGAACCGATGATGAGCCTTAAAATACTAACACACAGAACTTGTTACAGATTTATTTCATTAAGTTAAGTCTATAGAAGGATTTATCTTGGCAAAGAAAACTCCAAGTTACAAAAGTTTTAAAATACGTTTCACATTCCCTTAACTAACTTACCTAAATGTCAATAAATCTGTAGTTTTTTTTTTAAATATAGCCCCAATCTATGTATTTTTTTAGGTTATGAAATCATGACAAGTAACTAAGGGCGAGTTTTGATCTGTTGTTACTAATAGTTATTTATTTGTCCATTGATTAAGCTAAATATTGATCGACATTAACGAACTTTAGGTGCCCATAAATTTGGGCACGCCACAATTGCGGCGATAAGACCCCTCTTTGAGGAGTGGCTGGAGAGGCGCTACGGCGTCCTCACCTTCCGCCTGACGCAGGTGCTCACCGGACACGGCTGTTTCGGGAGGTACCTGTTTCGGATTAAGCGGGAGGACACGCCCGGGTGTCAGCACTGTGTGGATCGCCCGGAGGACACGGTGGAGCATACGGTGGAGATTTGCCCTGCTTGGGCTGAGCACCGCCGTGTCCTCGTCGAGGCGATCGGCGGCGGCAACCTCTCGCGTCCGGCCCTGGTTGAATCCATGGTCCGGAGCGAGGAGGCTTGGGAAGCGGTCACCTCCTTCTGCGAAGCAGTAATGCTAGCCAAGGAGGAGGCGGGCCGCGCGAGGGAAAGGCAAGGCCTTCGCCCCAACCGCCGCTACAGGAGGAGACGCCCCGGGCGTCGGGAGTCGCAGGGCGATCCCCGGCCACCGTAGGCGCGGGCCTGCGGACGGCGAGCATTGGGTGGCTCGCCGTCCGATCACCACCAGGCCCGGGTCGATGGCACGTTGTGATTCACGCGCGCCTCAAAGAGATGTCAGCTTAGAAGACGGGGCCCGCTAGGGCCAGAGCCTGCCAGGGTTGGGATTCTTTTTCCGAATTTGTTCGAAAGAGTCACCGCGGCCCTGGAACGCAAAGGGCTTTAGAAGGACACGGATGGGTTTTAGTCAGTAAGAGTCTGACACGCCCTTCCGCTCCGCCCAGAGCGGAAAAAGTCATTTGATGATTTCCCATCCTTAAAAAAAAAAAAAAACAAAAAGGTGCCCATAAATTGTTAACCAATGGCTAACTTTGGATCAAAAAACTCTTCCTAAGGAGTTCGAATAGACCAAATTAATCGCAGAATACAAAATCTAAATACAAGTACTGTCCTTGCTAAACTTGTAATTTAACGACTACACACATGAAAAATAAAACGAAAACTTGTTTACGTACCTAAAAAGAAAACCTTGAACAAAATATTTTTTACAAAGTTGTTTCAAATGTGTAAATTAGTTTAACTTTCAAATTATATAAACAGACATTTTTAATTAATGTGTACTCATTAACTTTAGCAAGACTCTACAAACAACAATATCAAATTAATTAACATTTTAAGAACGCAAACAGTCGACTGCAAGGGAAAATGAAAAATCTTCATCTTCTAATAAAGTTAATCTCCTACACACTTTAGAAAATCACTTTGAGTCTTCGTTTGTAGAATACCTAGACTAGAACAAACGGCTTCATTTCACTGAGTAATTTGTTGAACTTCTAATTAGTAAGAGAGCCTTTGATTTTATGTATATAGACCTATGTTATTAGGCGCTTCATTAAGGCCGATTTTGCTAAGAAACCTGAGACTGTAATTATGTCTGTGAAGGCCCAATCTGAATAAACAAGGTTTTCATGGAAACAAGACCTTCTCGGGTTACATTAACACGAGAATTGACTTTCATTCAACATCTTAATATTATTTTGTTTATGCTCAAAAATTAAAACCAGTTCAATACGTAAACTAATTGAACATTTCTAAAACATCATGAAAGTATTTCTGTCATTTATCGCGATGTTTAGTTGTACAAGATGGTACCGCTCTAATTAAAGTTTATGTGGATATGGTGAACTAGAGAATCGGCACTATTATCAATTAGTAGCTTTGTAAGCTCTATTATTAGATATATAAACACACACTGTAGCTTCATAAAATACTATTTTAGTTTCCATTGCAGGGTTAATTGGTATCGGTTCATTGGAGCTTAATTATTATCATCACATTGGGGTAGGTATTAACAGTTGGCAAAATAGAGCGATATATATGTAGGACCTATTTAGAACTATTTGCTAAATAATGATACGACCCATTCACGTTGTTCGTGACAGAGGATAGCTTGATAATAATAATCTAATTATGCAAACGATGTGCATACATTTTAATGGCTATTTTCGACAAATGTTTCCGTAACATTATGTCACATAAAATATTATGGAATGGACTAATAAAGTAATGTTATCTCTTACTGATATTTCAGGAACGTTGTTAGCATAATTTAATTTAAATAATTGGTAATAAGTTTGTGATCGGTACTTAGCCCGCGTGATGTTTTTCATATATGTGAACGTAGGTAGTTCCGGAATAACAAAAAAAACGAGTGTGCATCACACGACTGAAGTAAAACTTCTTTAGCTCTATCAATATGTATGTATATATATATATGGTTAAATATGCATAATATATACATGTATATACATTCGTCGATCGATCGATTGGTCGATCGAGGACAGAGAGAGAGAGAGAGAGAGAGAGATAGAGAGTTGTGCACCCGAATGCGCACTCACTTGCTCGTGTGCTCATTTGCTTGTAGTAGGCTCGATACACACACGGCGTACGGAACAAAATGCCGTTACATTACATTAAGTTTATTTCTTTAACGTTTCTTTACAATATTATTCTGTGGTTAGAACTACACTGTAAGCATGTAGTAATGCTTATATTGGGTGGTTCTGCTCCTCCCTAGGATTAATATAGGTACTTATTTTTAGGTACTTAACTAAATAACTAAACTATTTTAAGTAAAATTTTACAAACAAAAACAGAATGAATGAAAAGGTAAAGATACTGGTATGACTCTTTGTGTGTGTGTATGTATGTATGTATGCATGTGTGCATGCGCCTTTACCACCGTGTCCAATGATGCTAAAATACTGCTTCTCTTAGCTTGTGTGAATTATGCTACGGCATTTCGTTACGTTTGCCTCATCCGATCACACTTTTCGTAACGCTCTCGTCACGCATTCACCAGCTTACTCCCCAAGTCAAGCGTGCGTGAAGAAGTTTTACTTCAAAAACCTCTATCACAATCAGGGTCATGATCTATCCGTGTGTCAAGTTTTATCAAAATACGTTTAGAAAGATTGAGAAAGGAACATAGAGTCGATAACGTGTAACAATAGGTAGTAGTTGAGCCGTGATTGATAAACAAATTACAAAACATACAGTCTTTGACAATAATAGTACAGTCAGACAGACAGTCGAATGATCCCGTTAGTGTTCGGTTTTCACTCGGATGTACGGAACCGTATTAAGTAGGAAAGGACTTATAATTTATATCATCTGCGTAGCCTTTTCCCAACTATGTTGGGGTCGGCTGCCAATCAAACCAGATTCAGCTGAATACCAGTATTTCACGTGGAGCAGCTGCCTACCAGACCTACACAACCCATTAACTGGGTAACACGATACCCCTTGGCAAGACTGGTGTCACTTTTTCTGGCTTCTGTTTACCCGTTACGACTGCCAAAGATCTACAAACGACAGCCGGGACCAATGGCTTAACATGCTTTTCGAGGTACGGAGGCATCTCGATATGTTAAGATGGTCACTCCCTTGAAGATCGAACCGTGCGGCTGTTATTATTGAGCCTAATAATTTATATACCTAAATTTATTTACATTGGCATATAAGCAATCCGTTTGTTCAGCGTTTATTATGTACCTAACTTGCCTTTTTGTCGTGATAACGTAGTGCAGGATAAGCCTAAAACACGCTGGATCCGCACCCTGTAGAAATGTCTTAATTTGCAAAAATCCTATTCGTCTCAATCAGTTCTAGTTCCGACGGATATTTAATTTTAAAAGCATAGAGCCCTAGTTCAGTACCAAAAGAATCCACAAAGATTATACCAACAGCACAAAATTATACCTACACAGTACGAATAGGTAGGTACTAAAGCACCTGTGTACAAAACAAACTAAAACCCAAATTAACTGGCCACCAAAACGCTACCTAAACATAACATGTAATACTTACCTACTCGAAATTTAACCACTAAAATATAAAATCTCCGCGGACTAAGTCGCTGGAAAAACCGGCTACTTCCCAATATGATACATCCCCGATTCGTCAACATGTCAAAAGTAAAAAAAACGAATGAACACAAGTGGCGTTTGGACAGGTTTTTGATCTTCATACATTCCCGATTCGTCAACATTTGAAAATGCCTGTATCTAGTTTCATCTTTGAAACAATACACACAAAATCTTCGAAAGGAAAAGGTCAAATGTATTTTAGAACGCCTCCTAGATATTTAAGATTTATTTTACCTAAACAAAGTTCGTCTTCACAGAGTAACTCACTCAAAATTTGACCTTTCAAAATAAAAAATACTTTGATTTTGTTTCCACAAAATCAAATTCGTTTAATTTAAGAGACTTGTTTTAAAAGAACCCCGATAGAGTTTCTTAAATGAAGAACCTAGTTTGTGAAGTCAATTTTCTCGCTCAATCAAAATTCAAATGAAGTTTACACGAAATGAATGACTTAATTTCCTTGCAATATCATTTGAAGTGAACATAATGACTTTTAGATCAATGAAATGCCATTCATAAAAATTTGGCATAACGCAAAATTAAAGTTCTCGTTTATTTTTAATCACCAATTATTATTTAATGGCATTGAATGCCTGAAGAAGCAAATAAAAAGGCGAGCTCCAAAATAAAATACAAAACTTAATAAAATCGTATTAAAGTTGTTGGCACACCGGGTGATCATTAGGACGGGATGTACCTACCCACTGCGGACTCGGTAAAAAAATCGCATCAATAACCCACTGGGATAGCTTCTAACGACATTTTAATGCGATATTTCGTATTCGCATAAAATATAGGTGAGGCGATTTTTTAAAAACACTTTCGAGTTTGGTATCGATACAAATGTTTGTATAATTATTCGTTGATACGGCAAATTGTATATTCGGAATAATGTCGAAGCGAAAATACTAAGTTTGGTAGGAAAAAAATTAATATATTTAAAATTTTTCCGTAACTGAGTGGCTGAATGACTGACAGACAACGCATAGCCGAAATTACTGGTCGTAGAAAGCTGAAATTTGGCATGTGGGTTATTGGGCAGTGTAGGGGAGCACTAAGAGAGGATTTCCCTAAATTCCAACGGGAACGGGAAAAAAAACGGGAAATGCGCAAACGAAGCCGCGTGCAAAAGCTAGTATCTAATATTTCACATGGTGGAGTAATATTTTACTAATCTCCGAAAGGTTATCAACAGTTAACCGATGAGACCCAATTAAGAAAGGGCCAATAAATAACTGTGAATGCATGTGATTGAATATACTGTGTTTTATTTTCAGTCATGATTTGATAATATTATTATCATAAGTACTGTAACAGTAGCGGAGCCACGCTAGTGCTACTTACTGATATTATTATAAAATAAGACTATGTTTAAGATTTAAACTTCATAATATATTTGGCGTCTGTATTCAACGAACGCTGGTACCGGAGTCCCATATAAAAACAAAACATATTTTCATATTCGTAATTCAAATTCTCTTTCACTTTTTGGCAGACGCTTCTAAAGATCAACCTTGTCTGCCAGAGACCTGGAGCCAAGGAGATCCTCCTGACAGAACCTACATATAACCCAAATATATTCGGGAGGTAAATAGCCTATATCCGGCTAAGACTTTTCCAAGACTGTTAAATAACCCTTTTCAGCTTCAAAACGTATTCAGAACCTTATCAAACTATCTTCGTCACACCGTTTAAGTTATAATTACTTGAACATACCGCGGCTGCCAATAAAATCTAAGTTGCTGACATTAACCCGAACACGATACCACTTAATCTTGTCACACAATGAGAACTATGTCAAAGTGTCGGGGGGAGCCCATTGATCGTCTCATTTCCTGAGGAACATCGTAAATCCTCGCCACAAAGTAGGTAGATAGGTTCAGAAGACCATCTTAAGAGTCCAATGCACAACGCGAACTTTGTTTTAGTCTTTTTTAGGGTTCTGTACCCAAAGCGGGACCCTATTACTAAGACTCCGCTGTCCGCCTGTCATCAGGCTGTATCTCATGAACTGTGATAGTTAGACAGTAGAAATTTTCACAGTCAATACTAAAAAACAGAATAAAATAAATATTTAAAGGGGGCTCCCATACAACAGACTTAATTTTTTTGCCGTGTTTATAGATAATGGTACGGAACCCATCGTACGCGAGTCCGACTCGCACTTGGCCGGTTTTTTATATGACTACTCACCCGATTGTCTAGAAGTAACTTATTCTCTCTGTGACCGTCACGATGAGAATAACTGCAATAGGCAAATAGCTGTAGTAACCCGAGAGATGGGAGCAGCTTTCTTGTGGCGTAGGAGGTGCAAATAAAAAAAAATTAAGTCGAATGTGAACTACTGACTCGCATTCTGCGGTCCCAAGGTGCGAGTAGGTACCTGTATATTAATTCGCTCTGTGTAACTGTCTCCGGAAAATTGCAGACTCCGTAAGATTTTAGTAAATCTTGATTAGATTATATTTTCTCGATATATTATGAAAAAAATATTTTAGTATGCAATAAGTCCCATCCAAATTCAATAGTTTCCAGTACAACCGTGTAATTAGAAAAAAATGTTTACAATTTCACGCCATATTTTACAATGTTCCGGCGTTTGCCACTTTCCGATGACAAAACCAAGTCTCAAACGAATGGCTGTCGCGAGTGTGCTTGCACTCACTGTACGAGTCTATTCCGAAAACTATATACTCGCCGGGAAAACATAGGTGAAGTTTAGGCAAAGGTAGCTTGAAGTGAGCTGTCAATTCATTTGAACATGGTGGAATGATAGCTCACTTCAAGCTCAATCCACCTAAGGTTTCACGGCGTGATGTTTACAGAATTGACTGGCTGTCTAAACCTACGTGCATTTTAGCTTGCTGTACGGAGTTGATCTTCTGTATCTATCTATTTGGTGTCGTCGGCTACACACGAGATCCGATCGGTCGGATATATACTCCCTGTTTATTATGATGTATTCCTCATGTATAGCCTTACTTTCGCTGAGCCTTGTTAGAACTTCATTCTTGGAATCGGGATCTTGGGATTGAAATGGAATAAGTTAAGAGGTATAAAAAACTGGTTTATGGAAATGTATTTTGCTTTATAGACTTTAGTTTGTACTTGACGTGTTTATGGGAAAATAGCTGTCCGTAGAATGTTAAAGATTTTGCTCAAGCACTGACTAACAGTGATTCTTAAGCTTTTATTTAACTTGTAATGTTAAGTTAGGTATGTAAGATAAGTCTGTTTTTAGGTCAAATCTTGCAAGCTGAATTAGGACGACTTCCTCTTATTCTACAGCGTTGAAATTTTACATGACGTTCAATTCCAATGACCATGAATTTGTAAAGTAATTATGACCTGATTCTCAAATAGGGTAATGAAAAAATTCTAGTTAGTCCGTCAGATAGATTTCCAAAAAATATTGGACTCGTATTTTTGCTTTTTTCACGTAAAAAAAAAATGAAGACAATACAGTGCGTTGAAAACACATGTGACGTCCCTACCATAGTCCAATTTTAACCAGCAAAATGACGTCACCTGTGTTTTCAACGCACTGTATGGTCTTGATTTTTTGTTTACGTGTTAAAATACCCTATTAGGATTGGCTTTAGATAAACTCCTCTCCCGCCTGCCAAGTGTGGCGATTATGGCAAACGCCCCTTTTGGGGGGGCCTATGTACAGCAGTGGACTTCTTTCGGCTGATATGATGATAATGATGATGAATCTCCTCAACGGCCAACGGTGCTGGCACAAAATTTATTGCATTCAATTATTGTCCGTCCTAAAATCACCTTGACTTTTTAGTTAATTAAAAGCTGGTCCTTAATAGATTTTTACTTGGAAAATGAGAACTTTTAACTACCACTGGTTCTTAAAACCCAATGAAATGAAAACACGGTTGGCGCAGTGGTTAAGCGATTGGTTCGATTCCCGCACGGAACAAATATTTGTATGGCCTTCAGTTAGTTGTTCCGGGTCTGGCTGTTAGTGTATGTGCGATGCAGGAGAAATTCCTAGCGTGGGGTAAAGTTAAAAAAAAAAATTCTTAGCCACAGCTAAATATATCACAGCAGCTTAGATCAATGATAAACATTGCTCCCTCATAACTAACACTGATCGTTTTTTTAGCCAACGATACGAAGACCAATATCCCACTGGGACCTCTTTCAGTGAATTTGTGACCGCAATAGAAATAATCATATTGTCATGAATTATTCATAATTCCGAATGTCCCGCTATCATTCTTGAGGAGCTTGTTACGATACTCGAGAAAAGTGGTCAGGAAGGAATCCTTGAAGACGGATAAGGGCTTCGTTGGTCATATAAACATGTGTATGGATATTAGCTAGGAGAGGCTATTCAGAACGAAAAGCTCTCGCATTGGTTTTGGGTGAGGTTCTGAGAATAACATTGAGCGGTAGTATATATCTACATACATGGGTGATCTCGCTACTTTTTTATTAAGACCGAACATTTGCTTATAAATCTGAAAATAAAAAATGGCCAAGTGCGTGTCGAACTATCAATCGAAAAATCATGCTCTTGAATGGGGATGGAAGGACCTTTATTTATTTTTTCCAAATTGTTGTTATACCGGCAATACTCTGTGAAAACCACAGACAAGTGCAAACTATCACTCTGAGGGAAAAAAAATCAAGTTTAAAATTCAACGAACGGACGAATTGACAGCGGAGGCTTAGAAATAACGTTCCGCTGGCAACCCTTCGGGTACGTTACACAAAAAAAATCCACCGCTCACGCACTCTCCATACCTTCAGATAAGTACCAAGTCCAGACAAGGTAAACTGCCCAATTAAATTCAACTAAACTAACATCAATAACAATAGGGTCGTATTATGTTCCTCCAACTGAACTGTTTGCCGTTTAGATCCAGGTCACGGGAACAGTTTGCATAATACGACGAGGATTACGGAGAACGAGTAGAAACAAAAATATAGCGAATTAATGTAAATTGCCGCTCGTATCGCTTGCGGGCCGCGCCGCGGCGCGAGCTAGTCGCGATTTAAATTGCCATCGGTCTTGTGGTGTTTGTGAAGATTCTCGATTCAGAGAAATTGGATGCTTAGGTCTTGTCTGGATTATCGTTTTTGGGGGTGAAAAATGGGGCTTTGAACGAAAAGGTTTTAGTATCTACAAATACTAAATAAAACCTCTAATCAATTCAAGTTAATAAATAAAATAAGAATCGTTAGGTTTCGTTGCCACTAGTACCATTACCAGTTCCATGATGGAACTACTGAATTCTTTATTGACACTTGTGAAAATTTTAAGGGTGTTTTTACACCCTTAAAAAAATTCACAAGTGTTTCAACCTCTAGTGCTTTTACACCCTTAAAATAATCACAATTTCCGAAAACAATAATGATAATAAATTCAACGGAAGTTCCATTATTTTCAGATTAAAAAAAATAGAACTAGTGATAAAAAAAAGATATCAGTAGTGGCATCATGGAACTTTTAATGGTACTAGTGGCAACGAAGCATCGGTAGTATTAATCAGTCTTTGTAGTTCTGATTTTTTGAGCTGTTTACGCGTTAAGCTTGATAGTTATTTATTATACTGTTGTTATATGGTTGTTATGTTGTTGTTGTAATTGCCAATCTCTTCGAACAACCTTTGGTTTGAATCAAATAATATTTTACTTATTAAAATAGTTAGTCCACAGAAATATCGCACCGGGATAAAAAAGCGGCCAAGTGCGACTCGGACCCTCACACGAAGGGGTTCCGTACCATAAAGTAGAGCTTGTAGAGCTCCCTTGTATTTTTAATATGATTTAATTTTTATTAGGCAGTAGAAATACACACTCTGAGAAAATTTCAACTCTGTCTACCTATTACAGTTCATGAGATACAGCCCGCTGACAGACAGACGGACAGACGCACGGACAGCAGAGGCTGAGTATTAGGGTGCCGTTGGTTACCCTTCAGATACGGAGCCCTTAAAAGTATCCTATGTCCTAAACTAAGACATTCTTTACTCCAAATCCGTTCAGCCATTGTGGCTTGGTTGATATACATAGTTTTAATAGTAACTTAAAATGACATTTCTTTCTCAGTAACACCGATAAAAGTGTCCTTCAGTCTGCCCCTCATAACCGTAAAACAACGTTTCAACTGTTTGCCCACAATCTAAGAACTAAATATTGACGGAAAATAAAGTGCACTCCACTTATGTAGAGTGCACCAATATTTTCTAGAACTACTTCTTATTATCGTTCCAAATACTAGCCCTAGCCAAAATATCATAAGAAACTAGCTCGTTTTACTGACTTTGCTCGCGGCAAAGTCGGTAATTTATCGAAAGTAACATTCTCCCGGAAAAAAAAATCTCATATATTTATCCAGGATATTGTGTACTTGTATCCAATTCAGCCGTTTAGACGTGAAAAAATGAAATGAAATGAAAAATGAAATGAAATTGTTTATTGCCAGATTAATATCCAAATAATAATACACAAATAACAATAAATAATAAACAATAAATAATAAAAATAAGTTAAAATTTATACGTCGCGAATCATGTTATCGGCGTATGATAGGACAGCCATCTTTGATGAAGAGGGCTTTTGTCCCAGTCTCGCACCGCGGCCACCAAGGAGTTAGCGGAGCGATGTATGGCGGAGCGTGTGGCGGCTGAGCGGCTCCTCAGCAGGGCCGGCCAGCCGGGCGCGCGGCCCTCGCAGAACATGGCGCTCGCAAACAAAACAAAAGGCAACAAACAGAAAGACAGCCTTAGCTTTTAGTTTTGTATTTATAATATTAAGTACCTACTCGTTTATATTATGGATGAGCACAATGTACCTATCATACTTGCATCAATTTTTATAATGGTCTCTAAATCTGTACGACGGAAAGAATAATGTATGGTGTAACCATTATGGAGGGTAATGGGCCATCAAATTGTCACTTCCGCCATATGATTTTCAGCGACATTAAGCATTATTCTTAACTTCCAAAAATGATGTGGAAAACCACAAAAGCGGTTTATGAAGCTTCGAAGTAATGTGAAGGTAATGACGTGTCATTTTAGGGTTCCGTAGTAAAACAATTTTGTACTTTTTTTTTCGATTCTGAGATCCGTTTATGAAATATTTAGCTTCAAAGTTTTTTGTTTTGTTAGTCATCCGCCCCACCACCCCTCTAAAAACCAAACAGTTGATTTAGGATGTATAAAACGTATGCCTAGGTATAACGAAGTTCTAAGGAAAACAATCATCGTTAAATAGGCTCACCAAGTTAATAAGTGATAATCGACCAACCTATAAAATGTAACTGGATATATAAAATTTTCGTTATAATTCCAGAGCAATTAACATAAGACTAAGTGCATTTGTAACTTTGTAATCAAATATTAAAATTAGCTACTTATTTTTTGTCGTGGTTTACGTTACGGGACGGGTAACTACGGAACCTTTCACGATACGTGGTCCGACACGCACTGTGCAGGATTTTTTTTTGTTATACTTTGGAACGTATTTTTGAAGGCGGCACTTCACTCGGCGTATTTGTTAAAATATTCGCGTTGCTTGGATATTAAAAATTTACTCTAAAATAATTGGGATAGAGTTAATTTTTTAACAAATAAGTAAGGTTCGCAATGAAGGGAAAAGCCCTTTAAAAAGAACACATAACTTTAAGTTCTGACTTGTCTTTCCGAGTTCTTTTCTTCTAGAGGTAGAGAATATTCTTTTAAAGGTAGGTCCAATGTTCCACTATTAAGCCTCACTACTATGCAAATTCTGTATGGTGTCGGACGTAAAAGAATAGCACCATCCCATCACTTCCCGTGGGTGTCGTAAGAGAGTCGACCAAGGGACTCACCAGAGAATGGACAGCAGCATTCTCTGTACATTGCAACAGCTACATTTTTTTTTTGCGATCTTAACCCGCTTGCCAAGCGTGGTGATTATGGCAACCTTGGGAGAGGCCTATGTCCAGCAGTGGACGTCTTTCGGCTGGTATGATGATGACTATGTAAATCTTTTTTTTATGAAGTATATACTTATTTCTTCGATCTCGTTTTAAATATAAAGTAGTACTAAAGAGAAGTGGACCTTTGTACTAAGTGTCAGTATAAACTGCTGTGTTTCTCTTCTCTCTTTCTGAAAAAAGTATATCAGTTTCCCTAACAAATTACAAACTGATTATTTCTATTGAAAAACGATTTAGTTAACGTAAGCCCCTCGCAAACTATCGCTTTGCTTTCAATAGTGTTTCCAGCACAAAACACTTTCGACAATCACGAATCCGACCCGTTAATGAACCGATCAATCAGTAGTTTCTTAATTACTCTATTTGTGAAGTTCACAGCGTGATAACAAAGGCTTCCTATTGGTTGAACTTTTCAAATTCTATAAGGGTCAGTGTAGACATAGCAGCTATTTAAGTCTTTTTTTTAATATTCTTATATAAATGTTTGACAGGTTTACGTATATTTGTACTATGCATTTTGTTTCTGTGGAATAAACGACTTATTTTTCTTGATTTTTTTTTGTTCGCAAGCGTATTCTACGTAGGTACTAGGTAACACATACCACAAAAATCGACGCTTGACATTATTTTCATATTTCAGTTGTATTTGATTCAGTTGTGTCAACAGTCATTAGATATTTACTTTATGACTTATTTCTGTGAATGCTGTTTACCCGGCGACTACGTGTGTCTGAAGCGTCGTCCTCAAGAAAGCGATCATCGCGCGAATACGTGATAGCGTAATTATTTATTCAGAAAACACGTACGCGTCGTCGCACCGACAGAGGGCGCTTTCCGGTTTTGCCGAACAAATGATGGCGTCACCCGAATATTCCCGAATATTAAATTGTATTAGGACGACGCCTGTCGTTGTTTGTTACCTAGACCTAAGAAACAAAAAAAAATACAGAAATTTGTGCCATAGAATAGAATAGACTAGAATTTTATTTTGCAAATATGGGTAGTAGGTACACATAGTTGTTACAAATAATTAAATTAAAGGTCAGTTTTTTTTTGTTTGTTATTTGTGTATTATTATTTGGATATTAATCTGGCAATAAAACAATTTCATTTCATTTTCATTTTACCATTCGGCATGCAAATATTTAGGTACACACTTACATTATTTAAACATAAATTTGATTTCCAGAACAATCAATGAGTAATCATAACGTATTCAATATAAATTAAAAAAAAAAAAACAATATCATCATACAAAGTAAATAGTCAAAGATCCTAAAGGAACAAATGGAACTGTATTAAAAACCCAATTACAAGTCTATCTGATAGAAAACAGACTATCGGCGATCTTCAAGTTAATCTTGCATGCAGGATCAATAGAAAAAAGGCTATTATGCTGGTGCATTCGCTTTGTACGTACAAAAGGCTAGGTTCCGTATTAATCCCCATTTGAGAGGGGAGAACAGGGAATTATGCTGAATGAGTAATGCAATCTGTTCGTGTCTTTTCGTTTTTAGATCGGGTATGATCGGATGTTTTTAAGCTGGATGTTATTTAAGTTTCAATAAATAATTATTTACTATTTTAGCTTTTTAATTTTAATAATAGGGAGTCTAATCCTAGTTTTTTTTTATAAAATTGATTAAATCATAACTTAAAACATAAAATTTAAAAAAAATCATGTTTTAGGAGTTGGATAAACAATCCAAATCAAGATGATTGTTACTTCATCTGCATGCAGTGGATCTGGATAAAATTTGTCACAGAGATAGATTATAGTCTGGAATAGTAATTTCATATGCTACTTTTTATCTTGGGAGTAATTTCATGGCGTAAGAAAAGTCCAAATGAATAAATACTTATTTGATAAAAGATATTAAAACAACCATTTGGAAAAATAAATAAAAATGGTCGAAACACTGAGAAGTTACACTTTTGAAATTATTTTTGTACTAGTTGCCGCCCGCGTGATTGTCGAAAATTATTCCATGGGAACATATTCCCGGGATAAAATACTTACAAACTTTCGCGTTTATAATATTAGTAGGATCCTTGTCACCCAGAATGTTATTTGTACTGGATGGCTTCAATTCAATATGGCGGGACTTGTGAGTGACGTCACACGCAATTAATGCTATCTTTATATATTATAGATTTTAAAACGCTGACAACGCCGCCATCTTTTGAGATATTCAAGCAAATTATTTTACATGGGTCTTGTCTGCTCTCTAGGTTTTGAGAACTTTAATAAAAATCCGGTCAAATACCCTATTTCTAACACACACGGGTGAAACCACAGTCAGAAACTAGTAGATATGAACTATTATAGACCTCCACAACCGGTTAATTCGGTAACACGATTTGCCTTGGTAAGATTGGTCAGATTTCTTGGCATCTGACTACCCGTAACGACTGTCAAAAGGTGGGTACTGATCGGTGTTACGGGGCGTAATGTAACATGTTACAAAACTCGTGCATTCAGTACGTGGAAACAAACACGAGCATGAGCGTATGTGTTTTGTTTTACACGGATTTTAGGATACGGCGTAACATGCTCGCTGCAAATGTTACATTACAGCCCGTAACACCGGTCAGTACCCAGCTTATGATCAACAAATGACAGTGGGGACCAACAGCTTCACGAGCTTTCTGAGGCACTGAGGACTGTTAACTGTTATTGTTTATTGTTTATTGAATGTTGTATTTCTATTGAGATTATCTTAAAGAAATTTCAATGATTTATTACCAAAAGATGGTGTTCGCTAAGTAGTAGTTAGGGCTTTAGGTTAATAAATTATATACAACCAAATTAACACTAAGTACACAACTACTGAAAGGGAACGTCTTATCGCGAGCTGGGATAGATCAAACATTTAATTGAATGCCTAGAAAGATTTAAATTATAATTTGAAACACTATTTTACTTGTTAATTAAACAAAATTCTGTAGGTACTCGTCCAGAGCTGAAACATAATTTTCTTTCTTTATTATAAAGGTACCTGCGTATTCCCGAGTCCTCTAAACCTTTTGTCCTTACACCTTTCAAATATGAACAAGAAATTAATTAGGTCCCTGGAGGGTGGTCGTTCTAAGGACTGTGCAAAGTGTCTGCGTGAACTTGGCAGATCATATTCCAGCAGAGCTCAAAAAAAAGTGAGTTCTATTCGCATGCAGCATAGTTCTAGAGTTCCTGATACTTTTCGGAAATAGTTCTGGCGTTTTTCTCGGAAAAAAAATCAAATGAAAATATGATCTGCTAACTTCCGGTAGCAGATCATTTTTTCCAAAACCAAAATTTTAAAAGTATTTTAGGTGCATAAAGGTGAGAGCTATAGTTCCTGATACTTTTCGGAAAGAGTTCTGTCTCAACTGGCTTAAAAAAAATTTACAAACATACGTAATCACCACAAAAATAAAAACGACATTTTTAGTAAAAGTGGCGGTAGTTACAAAACGAATAACCAGATATCCATTATTCTAAACAAAATCAGTAGCTAGAAAATCAAATAAAAAGAAAAATATAAAAAAAATTCCAAACAATTCGCAAGAACTAGCAGAGCATGGTTGAAAACCTAGATTTGACAATATCATGAAAATTTGAAGTTTCTGGGTGAAAAATTCCAAAAAAATATCTAGAAAATACCCAGGACCGAGAACTCCTCGATTTTAGATACACCGATACTATCCCTTTATGCTGTACTGCAAAGTAAACCTAGAACTCAGACTCAGATATCAGCAGAGCATGGTTGAAAACCTAGATTAGCCGAAAATCACAAAAAAATAAGGTTTCTTAGTTAAAAAATCTAAACAAATATATGTAAAATACCCAGGGCCGAGAACTCCTCGATTTTAGATACACCGATACTATCCCTTTATGCTGTACTGCAAAGAAAACCTAGAACTCAGACTCAGATATCAGCAGAGCATGGTTGAAAACCTAGATTTGACAAAATCATGAAAATTTGAAGTTTCTGAGTGAAAAATTCCAAAAAAATATATGTAAAATACCCAGGTCCGAGAACTCCTCGACTTTAGATACAACGATACTATCCCTAATTGCTGTACTGCAAAGAAAACCTAGAACTCAGACTCAGATATCAGCAGAGCATGGTTGAAAACCTAGATTTGACAAAATCATGAAAATTTGAAGTTTCTGAGTGAAAAATTCCAAAAAAATATCTAGAAAATACCCAGGACCGAGAACTCCTCGATTTTAGATACACTAATACGATCCCTATATGCTGTACTGCAAAGTAAACCTAGAACTCAGACTCAGATATCAGCAGAGCATGGTTGAAAACCTAGATTTGACAAAATCATGAAAATTTGAAGTTTCTGAGTGAAAAATTCCAAAAAAATATCTAGAAAATACCGAGGGCCCAGAACTCCTCGATTTTAGATACACCGATACCATCTCTTTATGCTGTACTGCAAAGTAAACCTAGAACTCAGACTCAGATATCAGCAGAGCATGGTTGAAAACCTAGATTAGCCGAAAATCAAAAAAAAATAAGGCTTCTAAGTTAAAAAATCTAAACAAATATATGTAAAATACCCAGGTCCGAGAACTCCTCGATTTTAGATACACCGATACTATCCCTTTATGCTGTACTGCAAAGAAAACCTAGAACTCAGACTCAGATATCAGCAGAGCAAGGTTGAAAACCTAGATTTGACAAAATCATGAAAATTTGAAGTTTCTGAGTGAAAAATTCAAAAAAAATATCTAGAAAATACCCAGGACGAAGAACTCCTCGATTTTAGATACATTGATACGATAACTTTATGCTGTACTGCAAAATACACCTAGAACTAAGACTCAGATATCAGCAGAGCATGGTTGAAAACCTAGATTAGCCGAAAATCATGAAAATTTGAAGTTTCTAGGTTTTCAACCATGCTCTGCTGATATCTGAGTCTGAGTTCTAGGTTTACATTTAAAATCAAGGAGTTCTCGGCCCTGGGTATTTTACATATATTTTTTTAGATTTTTTAACTCAGAAACTTCAAATTTTCATGATTTTCGGCTAATCTAGGTTTTCAACCATGCTCTGCTGATATCTGAGTCTGAGTTCTAGGTTTACTTTGCAGTACAGCATAAAGAGATGGTATCGGTGTATCTAAAATCGAGGAGTTCTGGGCCCTGGGTATTTTCTCGATATTTTTTTGGAATTTTTCACTCAGAAACTTCAAATTTTCATGATTTTCGGCTAATCTAGGTTTTCAACCATGCTCTGCTGATATCTGAGTCTGAGTTCTAGGTTTACTTTGCAGTACAGCATAAAGGGATAGTATCGGTGTATCTAAAATCAAGGAGTTCTCGGCCCTGGGTATTATACATATATTTGTTTAGATTTTTTAACTTAGAAACCTTATTTTTTTTGCGATTTTCGGCTAATCTAGGTTTTCAACCATGCTCTGCTGATATCTGAGTCTTAGTTCTAGGTTTACTTTGCAGTACAGCATAAAGGGATCGTATTAGTGTATCTAAAATCGAGAAGTTCTCGGTCCTGGGTATTTTCTAGATATTTTTTTGGAATTTTTCACTCAGAAACTTCAAATTTTCATGATTTTGTCAAATCTAGGTTTTCAACCATGCTCTGCTGATATCTGAGTCTGTGTTCTAGGTTTACTTTGCAGTACAGCATAAAGGGATAGTATCGGTGTATCTAAAATCGAGGAGTTCTCGGCCCTGGGTATTTTACATATATTTGTTTAGATTTTTTAACTTAGAAACCTTAATTTTTTTGTGATTTTCGGCTAATCTAGGTTTTCAACCATGCTCTGCTGATATCTGAGTCTGAGTTCTAGGTTTACTTTGCAGTACAGCATAAAGGGATCGTATTAGTGTATCTAAAATCGAGGAGTTCTCGGTCCTGGGTATTTTCTAGATATTTTTTTGGAAATTTTCACTCAGAAACTTCAAATTTTCATGATTTTGTCAAATCTAGGTTTTCAACCATGCTCTGCTGATATCTGAGTCTGAGTTCTAGGTTTTCTTTGCAGTACAGCATAAAGGGATTGTATCGGTGTATTTAAAATCGAGGAGTTCTCGGCCCTGGGTATTATACATATATTTGTTTAGATTTTTTAACTTAGAAACCTTAATTTTTTTGTGATTTTCGGCTAATCTAGGTTTTCAACCATGCTCTGCTGATATCTGAGTCTGAGTTCTAGGTTTACTTTGCAGTACAGCATAAAGGGATAGTATCGGTGTATCTAAAATCGAGGAGTTCTCGGCCGTGGGTATTATACATATATTTGTTTAGATTTTTTAACTTAGAAACTTTAATTTTTTGTGATTTTCGGCTAATCTAGGTTTTCAACCATGCTCTGCTGATATCTGAGTCTGAGTTCTAGGTTTACATTTAAAATCAAGGAGTTCTCGGCCCTGGGTATTTTACATATATTTTTTTAGATTTTTTAACTCAGAAACTTCAAATTTTCATGATTTTCGGCTAATCTAGGTTTTCAACCATGCTCTGCTGATATCTGAGTCTGAGTTCTAGGTTTACTTTGCAGTACAGCATAAAGGGATCGTATTAGTGTATCTAAAATCGAGGAGTTCTCGGTCCTGGGTATTTTCTAGATATTTTTTTGGAAATTTTCACTCAGAAACTTCAAATTTTCATGATTTTGTCAAATCTAGGTTTTCAACCATGCTCTGCTGATATCTGAGTCTGAGTTCTAGGTTTACTTTGCAGTACAGCATAAAGGGATAGTATCGGTGTATCTAAAATCGAGGAGTTCTCGGCCCTGGGTATTATACATATATTTGTTTAGATTTTTTAACTTAGAAACCTTATTTTTTTTGCGATTTTCGGCTAATCTAGGTTTTCAACCATGCTCTGCTGATATCTGAGTCTGAGTTCTAGGTTTACTTTGCAGTACAGCATAAAGGGATAGTATCGGTGTATCTAAAATCGAGGAGTTCTCGGCCGTGGGTATTATACATATATTTGTTTAGATTTTTTAACTTAGAAACTTTAATTTTTTTGTGATTTTCGGCTAATCTAGGTTTTCAACCATGCTCTGCTGATATCTGAGTCTGAGTTCTAGGTTTACATTTAAAATCGAGGAGTTCTCGGCCCTGGGTATTTTACATATATTTTTTTAGATTTTTTAACTCAGAAACTTCAAATTTTCATGATTTTCGGCTAATCTAGGTTTTCAACCATGCTCTGCTGATATCTGAGTCTGAGTTCTAGGTTTACTTTGCAGTACAGCATAAAGGGATGGTATTGGTGTATTTAAAATCGAGGAGTTCTCGGCCCTGGGTATTTTACATATATTTTTTTAGATTTTTTAACTCAGAAACTTCAAATTTTCATGATTTTCGGCTAATCTAGGTTTTCAACCATGCTCTGCTGATATCTGAGTCTGAGTTCTAGGTTTACTTTGCAGTACAGCATAAAGGGATAGTATCGGTGTATCTAAAATCGAGGAGTTCTCGGCCGTGGGTATTATACATATATTTGTTTAGATTTTTTAACTTAGAAACTTTATTTTTTTTGTGATTTTCGGCTAATCTAGGTTTTCAACCATGCTCTGCTGATATCTGAGTCTGAGTTCTAGGTTTACATTTAAAATCAAGGAGTTCTCGGCCCTGGGTATTTTACATATATTTTTTTAGATTTTTTAACTCAGAAACTTCAAATTTTCATGATTTTCGGCTAATCTAGGTTTTCAACCATGCTCTGCTGATATCTAAGTCTGAGTTCTAGGTTTACTTTGCAGTACAGCATAAAGGGATGGTATTGGTGTATTTAAAATCGAGGAGTTCTCGGCCCTGGGTATTTTACATATATTTTTTTAGATTTTTTAACTCAGAAACTTCAAATTTTCATGATTTTCGGCTAATCTAGGTTTTCAACCATGCTCTGCTGATATCTGAGTCTGAGTTCTAGGTTTACTTTTCAGTACAGCATAAAGAGATGGTATCGGTGTATCTAAAATCGAGGAGTTCTGGGCCCTCGGTATTTTCTAGATATTTTTTTTGAATTTTTCACTCAGAAACTTCAAATTTTCATGATTTTCGGCTAATCTAGGTTTTCAACCATGCTCTGCTGATATCTGAGTCTGAGTTCTAGGTTTACTTTGCAGTACAGCATAAAGGGATAGTATCGGTGTATCTAAAGTCGAGGAGTTCTCGGCCCTGGGTATTATACATATATTTGTTTAGATTTTTTAACTTAGAAACCTTATTTTTTTTGCGATTTTCGGCTAATCTAGGTTTTCAACCATGCTCTGCTGATATCTGAGTCTGAGTTCTAGGTTTTTTTTGCAGTACAGCATAAAGGGATAGTATCGGTGTATCTAAAATCGAGGAGTTCTCGGCCCTGGGTATTTTACATATATTTTTTTAGATTTTTTAACTCAGAAACTTCAAATTTTCATGATTTTCGGCTAATCTAGGTTTTCAACCATGCTCTGCTGATATCTGAGTCTGAGTTCTAGGTTTACTTTGCAGTACAGCATAAAGAGATGGTATCGGTGTATCTAAAATCGAGGAGTTCTGGGCCCTGGGTATTTTCTAGATATTTTTTTGGATTTTTTAACTCAGAAACTTCAAATTTTCATGATTTTCGGCTAATCTAGGTTTTCAACCATGCTCTGCTGATATCTGAGTCTGAGTTCTAGGTTTACTTTGCAGTACAGCATAAAGAGATGGTATCGGTGTATCTAAAATCGAGGAGTTCTGGGCCCTGGGTATTTTCTAGATATTTTTTTGGAATTTTTCACTCAGAAACTTCAAATTTTCATGATTTTCGGCTAATCTAGGTTTTCAACCATGCTCTGCTGATATCTGAGTCTTAGTTCTAGGTTTACTTTGCAGTACAGCATAAAGGGATCGTATTAGTGTATCTAAAATCGAGAAGTTCTCGGTCCTGGGTATTTTCTAGATATTTTTTTGGAATTTTTCACTCAGAAACTTCAAATTTTCATGATTTTGTCAAATCTAGGTTTTCAACCATGCTCTGCTGATATCTGAGTCTGAGTTCTAGGTTTTCTTTGCAGTACAGCATAAAGGGATAGTATCGGTGTATCTAAAATCAAGGAGTTCTCGGCCCTGGGTATTTTCTAGATATTTTTTTGGAAATTTTCACTCAGAAACTTCAAATTTTCATGATTTTGTCAAATCTAGGTTTTCAACCATGCTCTGCTGATATCTGAGTCTGAGTTCTAGGTTTTTTTTGCAGTACAGCATAAAGGGATAGTATCGGTGTATCTAAAATCGAGGAGTTCTCGGCCCTGGGTATTTTACATATATTTTTTTAGATTTTTTAACTCAGAAACCTTATTTTTTTTGCGATTTTCGGCTAATCTAGGTTTTCAACCATGCTCTGCTGATATCTGAGTCTGAGTTCTAGGTTTACTTTGCAGTACAGCATAAAGGGATCGTATTAGTGTATCTAAAATCGAGGAGTTCTCGGTCCTGGGTATTTTCTAGATATTTTTTTGGAATTTTTCACTCAGAAACTTCAAATTTTCATGATTTTATCAAATCTAGGTTTTCAACCATGCTCTGCTGATATCTGAGTCTGAGTTCTAGGTTTACATTTAAAATCAAGGAGTTCTCGGCCCTGGGTATTTTACATATATTTTTTTAGATTTTTTAACTCAGAAACTTCAAATTTTCATGATTTTCGGCTAATCTAGGTTTTCAACCATGCTCTGCTGATATCTGAGTCTGAGTTCTAGGTTTTTTTTGCAGTACAGCATAAAGGGATAGTATCGGTGTATCTCAAATCGAGGAGTTCTCGGCCCTGGGTATTTTACATATATTTTTTTAGATTTTTTAACTCAGAAACTTCAAATTTTCATGATTTTCGGCTAATCTAGGTTTTCAACCATGCTCTGCTGATATCTGAGTCTGAGTTCTAGGTTTACTTTGCAGTACAGCATAAAGGGATAGTATCGGTGTATCTAAAATCAAGGAGTTCTCGGCCCTGGGTATTATACATATATTTGTTTAGATTTTTTAACTTAGAAACCTTATTTTTTTTGCGATTTTCGGCTAATCTAGGTTTTCAACCATGCTCTGCTGATATCTGAGTCTTAGTTCTAGGTTTACTTTGCAGTACAGCATAAAGGGATCGTATTAGTGTATCTAAAATCGAGAAGTTCTCGGTCCTGGGTATTTTCTAGATATTTTTTTGGAATTTTTCACTCAGAAACTTCAAATTTTCATGATTTTGTCAAATCTAGGTTTTCAACCATGCTCTGCTGATATCTGAGTCTGAGTTCTAGGTTTTTTTTGCAGTACAGCATAAAGGGATAGTATCGGTGTATCTAAAATCGAGGAGTTCTCGGCCCTGGTTATTTTACATATATTTTTTTAGATTTTTTAACTCAGAAACCTTATTTTTTTTGCGATTTTCGGCTAATCTAGGTTTTCAACCATGCTCTGCTGATATCTGAGTCTGAGTTCTAGGTTTACTTTGCAGTACAGCATAAAGGGATCGTATTAGTGTATCTAAAATCGAGGAGTTCTCGGTCCTGGGTATTTTCTAGATATTTTTTTGGAATTTTTCACTCAGAAACTTCAAATTTTCATGATTTTATCAAATCTAGGTTTTCAACCATGCTCTGCTGATATCTGAGTCTGAGTTCTAGGTTTTCTTTGCAGTGCAGCATAAAGGGATAGTATCGGTGTATCTAAAATCGAGGAGTTCTCGGCCCTGGGTATTATACATATATTTGTTTAGATTTTTTAACTTAGAAACCTTAATTTTTTTGTGATTTTCGGCTAATCTAGGTTTTCAACCATGCTCTGCTGATATCTGAGTCTGAGTTCTAGGTTTACTTTGCAGTACAGCATAAAGGGATAGTATCGGTGTATCTAAAATCGAGGAGTTCTCGGTCCTGGGTATTTTCTAGATATTTTTTTGGAATTTTTCACCCAGAAACTTCAAATTTTCATGATATTGTCAAATCTAGGTTTTCAACCATGCTCTGCTAGTTCTTGCGAATTGTTTGGAATTTTATTGTATATTTTTCTTTTTATTTGATTTCCTAGCTACTGATTTTGTTTAGAATAATGGATATCTGGTTATTCGTTTTGTAACTACCGCCACTTTTACTAAAAATGTCGTTTTTATTTTTGTGGTGATTACGTATGTTTGTACTTTTTTTTAAGCCAGTTGAGACAGAACTCTTTCCGAAAAGTATCAGGAACTATAGCTCTCACCTTTATGCACCTAAAATACTTTTAAAATTTAGGTTTTGGAAAAAATGATCTGCTACCGGAAGTTAGCAGATCATATTTTCATTTGATTTTTTTTCCGAGAAAAACGCCAGAACTATTTCCGAAAAGTATCAGGAACTCTAGAACTATGCTGCATGCGAATAGAACTCACTTTTTTTTGAGCTCTGCTGGAATATGATCTGCCAAGTTCACCGGCATGTGCAAAGTGCCCTATCACAGATGCGTAGAATTCCCAGGCGAGGTCTAATGGACGCTGGTAACAAACTAGGTAGGTATAATAACTTACAATGTAAGGACTCTGACGACCTTCTAGTATATAAATAGTTTAGATTTTAATTGGCTGGTTCTATGTAAATCCGTGACAGTATGGTATTTCGTCATCGCTTGTAATAAAGCTAATATGGCCACATGACCGTGAAATTACAAGCATATCGGAAATATTCATAGGCTCGTAGATGGTTGGTGCTGTGTTTGTACTTAACATCTGTTCATTAGGTATTCAGTTATGACGACCTAAAATACAATATGTTAGAAAAAATCTATTAAAACATGCTTATACGTACTAAATGTAATACCACATGATTTGCGCCTATTCAATGAGGATAACGCGAAGGTGATATCTTATTTGGTTGGGGAGTTCCAATTGCCACCTTCGGACTGCATCATGAGACCAAGTCCATAGCACCATATTGCTTTCAAAGTTACATATAGAAGTAACCCAATTTTAAGCTAAATCGGGTCTCAGCAAGTTAATTGAAAAATGCATTACTAGTTTGAGCACAAAAATACGAACAAAACAAATGAATAAAAGCAATATTTTCCATAAAGACAACCTGACCTCTTGCTAATAGCTAAAACAGCGTATCTGGAATATTTTTTACAGCCAAAATAAAGGCGGTATAAAAGAATTTATGCCGTAGTAATAAACCGCGTTACCTAATTGCAATCCCGCGCTACCCAGGTATACGCGTTGTGGTTCCAATGGGCATTAACTCAGGCTGGTTTATGATTATATAATTATGTTGCGGTCACAGACACCTAGGCTCGCACCGCGCAATATGCCGCGTGTTGGGCTGATGTATGTGACATTAGTGTGAGATATTGAAATGTTACGCAATGGGAGCTAGGTCGTCGTTGCCGAGGAATGCCCGGGCAACGGTGTCGTGACGACTTAGATGCGACACCCGGACGAGTTATTGGAGGCTATTGGAGGATCTCTGTCTCGCATTGGGAAAATTAACATATTTTTAAGAAAACTTAAACAATTTTTACCCAATAAAAGCTACTACTCGGTAAACGAATTTCTAAGTGATAGACTAATAAAGTTATTACTCATTAATAAAATAACTTAAGTCCCTATTCAAGTCTTTAAATTTTATTTGATTTGTTTATTCTATTTACATCTGTCTCTCTCTCTCTCTCAAAAGTTTCCTAAGTAATTTTAGATAACATAAAATGCTTTCTCTCTCCTAACCTAGATACTTATATTGCTGTGCCCGACAGGGTTCATATGAATTAATTGTTATTTTAACAACAAGAATACATGTGGAATGCAATAAAAGTATTGAGTATTAAATATGTAGATTGAAAATAAAATGCTACATCAGGGTTTCAGGGTTCTAGTCCCCGGAGAGTATGGCAAAGCTGAAATTTGGCCTTTGACTGAGCACGCGGACTCTGGACGGCACGCGTTTGACCACTATCTCACCTGATGGTAAGCGATGATGTGGTCGAAGATGGATGCACGCTTGCCTAGAAGTAACCTATTCACTCTTGACTTAAAGTCTCCCAGGTTGTATCTACCAGGAAACGCGCCTGAGAATCTCCATTTAGAAAAACCCAATAACACGTCCTTCCATGAAATCAAATTCAGTACTCTAAGCTCAGCAGTCTCAACTTGCGTGCGGTGTTGGAGTGATGTATTAGACGTTAGTGTGAGATAATGAAATTTCACAGCACGCCTGTATTCTCTGAAGAGTTGGGCAGAGGTAGGTACAACCCATACCGCCAGTTATGTTGGTTACAGATATAGGCAGTTGGTCTATGTTAACTTGCCATTTTGTAGCATGTATGTGAGACTAGACGCCGATAGCGAGATAGTTAAGAAAAGGCGCATTAACTGGGCACCAATCAAAAATTCCCTGATCTCGATGATTCGCCCCTAGTCCAGTACCTAGTAGCTCGGAGTTTGAAATTACGAGGAACCAAAACAACACTCCAGTCTGCTAATGATAAATTTTTGGTGGGAAATCCCAATAACACATCGCTTCGGTCGCTTAGCCCTACACTACCAAAAATAATTTATATCAAGGTAATTTCGAATGAAAATTGCCTGAAAATTGGTATTGTTTTGACTTTGGTATGAGATGTTTTTTTTTATGTATAATATAGATGGGAAATCATCAAATGACTGCTTTCGCTCTGGGCCAGGGTGGAGCGGAAGGGCGTGTCAGACTCTTACTGACTAAAACCCATCCGTGTTCCTTCTAAAGCCCTTTGCATTCCAGGGCCGCGGTGACTCTTTTGAACAAATTCCGCAACCCTGGCATGGTATGAGATGATGCCTGTTTAGTTTCTAACGACATTACTCAAAAAGCCAAGATACGACGATATACAGCAAGAGTAGGTGGGTAATTGGGTACGCCGTATTTTAAAGCAAACAATCGCAAATTTCGACATCAAGGTTCGACTGATTCAACTAGATAAGGCTGTCGGCAGCACACGCTATACAAAGGCGATACAGCACCGCCCTATTGTACACTGAAAGCGGTTTTGGTAGTTTTAGAACAGTGGTTCCCAACCTGCGATCCGCTGACTAGGTGGTCGGCAAGAGCCAAAATATGGTCAACGAAAGTTTTAAATTTCAATCTTTTCACCTCAAAAATATCATTGATGCATGCTGATTCTAAGTTTTTATCAACTTTTGTTTCAAAGAATAGCTATGCTACAAGTTTTGAGTATATTAACGATCCAATTTTATTTTTAGTTTAACATAGATTTTCTTGATTTGTGGTCCCTGACAGTAACAAAATAATCAAAGTGGTCCCATGTCAAATAATGGTTGGACACCACTGCTTTAGAACGTGGTTCACTAAAACTAAATTTGAAACTACCTCAATGTATTATAGACAAGGCTTCATTGTGGAGAGAAGTAGATGGTGATAATTGAAATGGGAATAATAATAATATCTTGGGACAACTCACACACGGTCATCCGATCCCAAACTAGGCAGAGCCTGTGCTATGGCAACCAGATAACTGATAAACATACTTATATATTTCTAAATACATACATATTATAGACAAATTACAGCCAGACACAGAACAAATGATCATGCTCATAACACAAAGATTTGTCCTGAGTGGGAATCGAACCCACGACCTCCGGTTTAGCAATCAGGGTCACTAACCACTAGACCAACAGGCCAGTGGAATCGTTCTGTATGGTGTACGACATCAAAAGAATAGCACCATCCCATCACTTCCCGTGGGTGTTGTAAGAGGCGACTAAGGGACTCACCAGAGAATGGGCAGCAGATTCTCTGTGCATTGCGACAGCTACACTGCGATCGCCAACCTGCCTGCCAAGCGTGGCGATTATGGCAACACCCCCCCCCTTTTTGGGGGAGGTCTAAGTCCAGAAGTGGACGTCTTTCGGCTGATATGATAATGTCACTATGGTTATAAAGGAAACAGTATACGAAATGGGTTGCCTGTACTAGGTTTTATGAGATCATAATACCTTCTGAGTTGTGGCAATACTTTTGTCGCTGGGCGACTGTCGGTTCTTGCTGTGTTGCCATAGGGCTGTTGCGACGAAAAATAATAAAAGAACAGGTTTTATTGCAAACTACATTACCTACCTCATCATGCTGTAGTAGGTACTAGAACAGCATCATTAAATCTACAACTAATTACATTCTGAACATAACTTTAGGTCTAGAAGCATAGCTAAAGTGACATTTTTATTATTCCTTTATTAATTTTATATATATCAAATTTTCATTTTTAAATATTTTTATTTAAAAAAAAACATTTTTTTTTAAATGATTACTATATTTTATAATTGAAAACTAAAAATTTAAGGGAATGACCATGTGACACTTCGGCAGCACATGTGAATTCCACATTTTTTTAAGTAAATTATATTTTTTGTCAACAAAGTTTATATTTGTCATTAACTTGTATCATCTAATTAATAGATCTATCACCACGAAGTGTTTTTATTCTCAGATAAATAGAAAGTGTCACCGGTATGCATTACCAAATTAATTTAATGTCAATATGTAACTTAAATAAGCGATGGATTATCAATATAATTATAGTTCATTCCTTGGCTAAAAATTTTGTTCTCAAAATAATATGTAGGTTTATAGGCCTTAAATAATAGCTTCTTACGGAGAATGGTAAATTTGCCAACAAATATTATTAATCAGGAGGCTTAAGGTACCCTGACACGGATAGGTTAGGTTTGAATGATATGACGGTGCTAGAGTGAGTGGCGAAGCAAGCGTACTTAGCTCCCGTCATACCATTCATGTTAGGTTCCTTTAGACCCTGCAGACAGAAATAGGAGTCGGAGCCCGGGGCTTCATTGATTGAGCGTTTTCAATTAATTTGTTTAAACAGCTATCAGAACAAACCCACTATTATTAATCCAAACCTATTAACTTGATACTTTGATAATATAGCCCGATGATTAGGTATATGTGAAATCACATATAATTTTGGTTTTTATATTGTTTTGAAACTTAATTTTGGTGAAAGATCACAGAATTTTTTAGATCGTTTTTGCTGAAAGAATGCCACTTTATCAAGAGCCTTTTGTCTTCATGAAGTCGCGAAAACGAAACCTAAAGTGTACTTCATTTTCAAAGGATGGATGCAAATATTTATAGGAAAACTTACTCAACTCATTTTCTTTAATAAAATTGCTTTTCTCAACAGTCTATTTTATTTCTTGATAACGTGGAAAACTTTCTTTAAATTGCCGATAGCCATGATAAGGCCTTAATTATTTGTTGCAAACTCTTTGCTAATTAATAGTTTTCAGATCTCTCTTTTTAGTTTGCCTTGGGAAGTTTTATAGAGCCGAGATGGAGTGCTATTCCTTTTAGATATTTCTCACAATTTTAGTTTAAGAAGTTTGATTTTTTAAATCTTCATTATTGCACTCGGGTGTTTATTGGCATTGTTAGAGATATAAATAAGTCGGTCTTCGATTATTTTTCTTTTTCAAAGCATCATAATAACGACATATAAACATGATAAGTCGATTAAGACGGCTGCAAAGTTCGTTTCAAATAAGTTAATGATACTGCCGGTCGATTCTGTAAACATGTCGAAGTGAAGGCTTGGGTTAAGTGATAATGTTAACGCTCAGGACTACAAGGTGCGGGGCGCCCCTCCGGCTCCCTAGTCCACAATCAGCGAAGGTATAAAAGTGCGTGGGCCGCGATCATTTTGAGCTACTATCACTAGTATAATATTCTCTCGAAAATTCGTATACCACAAGCAAAATTGTTAGGAGTCTAATTAAACGTATTGAAGATACTCCAAGTTCTTATTTCAGCACCTATCTATACAGACCCAACACACACAACAGTCTTATTCTAGACACAAAATTAAAGTATATAATAAGTGCAGGCGCTGGCATGCAGTTGCAGCCACCTCCGCAAGAAAAGCGAGTCCCACCACTGTACCACACAAATATGTAGTTTTTAATTTGTTTTAGGTACAACTGTCGCTATGTACAGCCGGTCGATTGTGTAAACATGTCGAAGCAAAGGTTTACAGAATCGCACTGCTTTTCTTTTGACCGAATGGTTGACTGGCAGAGAATACATTACGGCATTAAATACACCTGTATAGTTACATATGTACCAACTATATACATAAAATATAACCTAAGCAACGAGAACCTTAAGCCGGGTACAGACTGGTGTTACGGGCCGTAATGTAACATTCGCAGCGAGTATGTTATGTTATGCCGTGTCCTAAAACCCGTGTAAAACAAAACACATACGCATCACGTTCGTGCTCGTTTCTACGTATATAGTCCTACTGACCGATTTCGGCCAGGACGGCCAATCTCAACCGAGACTAGCTATCGGCGCGGGACATATTATAGTGCACAAGTGTGTGCGCAAACACAGGTGCACTCACTTTTCCATCACTCTCATATTCCAATGGGACGGCAACCCGACACGACCGGAGAGAGATCTGGCGCAGGACCAAAGGCTTAACGTGCTTTCCGAGGCACGGGGGTGTCACACCACCAACTTTCTAACTCCGGGCTGCACGAATGCTCGCTTTGTAACATGTTACGTTACGCCCCGTAACACCATTCAGAACGCACCTTTATATTTACACCATCACCCACAACTTTTAATTCAATATCCAAAGTTCATATCCTCCCATATATCCATAAAGTTAATCCATGAGTGAATTAATCCATTAGAAGGGAGGCACCTGATGCGTGGCATCCGCAACTGCCGAGTGACACCCATGAGAAGTAATTTAGTGATGAATTATGCAAGACCTGCCTGTACAGTTCCGAACTGTAAGTCCTGTGTAAGCTGACTTCGCATTGTATGGACTTTCCAAAGGATGAGAGGTCAGGTTATACTGGATATTGCTATAATTTAGAACGTATTTTCAGTTTAAGATGATCTGTCTTTGTATAGAAACCCTATAAAAATGCAAGGTCGGGTTATAATGCAAATTTCTCTCTTACCTATTCACAATATTCAGCAATCATACAATATTCAGCCTGTGCAGTGAATTATTTTACAAGAGAAAGTAAATGTTGGTCTCCTACTCGTAACTGGACTGTTATAGAAAAAAAAAACACTGGTGTAGGTAAATATACAGACAAAAAATACCAGTAAAACTAAATTTCACTTGAACTTAGTAACAAATCGGTCCTTATCCAAGCATCCTTCTAAGACGATCCCTTAATTCTTGCTCAACTTATTCTACGCAAACTCAGGGGCTAGTTGGTTCCCATTACACAAAATTAAAACATTTCCCTGTACATCTCCTAGGAATTGCCCATACTGTAAGAAAAAGCGGCTCCTTTCTTTTATGTAGATTTTTTCTACGCAAACTTTGATCGTTGTCTGTCGCCCTAGAGACGTTGCGGACTAGTTAAGTAAGTGGGCAAGTACCGCACGGTTACTGCCCCGCGAGGTAAGCTGAGTTGCTAAACCTCTAGGTAATCGTATGGAAATCTTGCGGAGGGAAAATTTTATGGTACGGAGAGAGTGCTTTAAAAGCTGTTGGTAGCGGAAGAAACCAGTTATATAGATTACTAGCGGACGACACGCGGTTTCACCCGCGTAGCTCCCGTTCCCGTGGGAATACGGGGATAAAATATAGCCTATGTTACTTGCTGATAATGTAGCTTTCCAATGGTGAAAGAATTTTTGAAATCGGCACAGTAGTTTTTAAGTTTATTAATTACAAACATACACACACAAAAATATAATTTTTTCCTCTTTATTATATTAGTATAGATATAGGTCATTGGGTAGGTAGGGTACTTCATGTTTATCTTGTCCAACACTAACTAACGGTAAATAAAACGTTGTTAATGAGGCTTAGAAAATCGCAGTTAGATATATCAGGGACGGTACTACAAACTGCCAGTGCCATCATGATCCTGTTGTGAATGGGATAGTGCTAATCATCCTGTATATGGTGGGCGCCAGATAAATTTGCAATAATGTAACCCTTCCCTTAATTTCTAGCTCGCGTACCGCGTAGATAACCCGACAATTGAATCGTTTTTCATTATGGGAGAGCGGGGAAATTGTTCCGATGTAATTTAAAAATGTACTGGATGTTACTGGCCAAACTGAGATAATTATGACGAATTTACTTAATACATATTTTTTTTTTTTCATAAAGCCTATTTCATTTATCAAAATCGGAACAACTTCTCCTCGGCACGTTTAGCCCTGTTCTCCCCTAATAGCAATGTCACGATGGATGTCGATTCAGGAAAGCATCATTCTGTTTTCGGAATTAAATATGTCAATAAGTGTAAGTGGGTCAATGACCGGTAATTCAAATTTATCTGGTGGCGACCATAACTCCGAATCTCTCTCACACCGGAATTATGAACGTTTCAAGACGTCGTAATAGGACCAGTGCTTTGGACAGACTGTTAACTTATAATGTTAAGACTGAAATCCCAAAAATATAAGATAATAACTTTAATTTCGGAAGTTAGTTTTTTAGTGTTCTTCGTTTTTGACACCGACTTCCGAAAAAGTTATTTAAGACTTTGTAGTGAAGCTATTGCAATGTACTGATCAAATTCAGACTTAGGTCAGTAACAGATTAAAAAAAACCTGATAAAAATACCCAATAACACGTTGCCAGGACCAAAACCAAGATTAAGGAAATCTTGTACCTACTACATAGTCACTAAATATTTTACTTAAAGTAGTAAATTTCGTATATACACTCTAGCCCGGAATTCCGCCGCATTTGGATCGAACGTAGAGTGCCATACATATCTCAACACCGGATCGGACGTACTATTCACGGATAGGGCTGTCAACCACTCAACGGTCCGGATCCTAATCTGATCCGCACTGTCTGGCTAACAGTTTGGATTTCCCATGTGTTGGATTGATAAGCTACTTACCGCTTTGTTGCGGATACCTAGAATTATAGCTACAATAGAGTAACTATTGTACAATAGCTTGATTCATTGCTTTTCTCAAAGCCACTAACGTATTCATCAAGCCAGCCGGTCTATTCAGTCAACATCTCACCGTGTAAACTTAGTTGGAATGAGCATGAAGAGAACTGTCATTCTATCTTATTTGTATGGATTGACAGCTCACTTCATGTTCACCGAAGCTTACACGGTGAGACGTTTACAGAATTGCACTGTATATTCACCTACTATAGTACGCCCACATTTCACCAGATAAGCTTAATTAAAGTTAAAGTTAAGCTCAATATAATAGGGTGCGATATGCCATCAGTTTGGCACAAACGAAAAACCAAGCTACTACTCAGACATTTAAGATGGAAACAACACTTTGTGTTTACATCTATATATCTACATATACATACTTCTATACTAATGTTACAAATGCGAAAGATTGAATGTTTGCATGGCTGGATGTTTCTTAATCAATCATGTAAGAACGGCTGCACTTATCTTGATGAAATTTCACAGAGAGGTAGATATAGTCTAGAATTGATACTTTTTGTCCCGGAAGTGTGTTTCCTGGGGATAATTTTCGACGTTCACGTGGGCGGAGCCGCGGGCGACCGCTAGTAACTCATAAAAACAATGCATTGCTTGATTATTATGTTCAAAAATCGTCTGCTCGACAAAGTCAAAGTAAAAGCATAATTATGTGTTCGGAAAATTAAATTTTTGTATGTTACCTATACAAGGTATTGAATTTGTTCGAAAGAGTCACCGCGGCCCTGGAACGCAAAGGGCTTTAGAAGGAACACGGATGGGTATTAGTCAGTAAGAGTCTGACACGCCCTTCCACTCCACCCAGAGTGGAAACAGTGATGATTTGCCATCCCTAAAAAAAAAATGCAGTAGCGCTTGCGACAGTTGTGGCCGCTAGACCAACGAGGCAATCTGTATTTCTACATTTTGTAAATGGGATTAGACGTACATATGAAGAGCCTAAGTTACAAGAACTATTCAAGTGTACAAGGTGCTGAGTTTTCACCGTTCCAATTTTAAAACTTCGGATATCTTAACCTACTGAACTTTTCGAGTTATTAGATTTATAGAATCTTTATTTCTCATAAGAACATGATACAGTTCACTTATAGGAGATTTTAATTTTAACATAAATTTATCGTGATTGACGAAGCATGCAGATGTAGAATAAGTAAAATTACAATAACAAGGTATGAGATCAATAGTAACACCATCGTTACTCACAAAAAAGCTCAATGTGCTGGTTAAAAATAACAGTAACTTTGTTTAATAAGCGTCCTCAAATAGCTTCGGGTCTCCCATTTTGAGGGTAGACGGCATGCAATATTGTAGTTATCATCCATTTGTAGTCGACTTGCTACCATTATATTAAATAGTTATTGCATTCCCGGGTACCCGTGCTCATATCGCGGTTAAAGTACTTTCCGGGTACCCAATATGTTCTTGTGACACAATATGCCATAAGATTATTTCTTCGTACGTCGCTTATTGTAGTTATGGACCTTGAAATGATTGAATATGAAGTTATTGAAAAGGGTATAAGGTTCAGAATCATTGTTCTTGGACTAGATGTCTTAATTTGAATCTACTTATATGCAAAACACACTAAGGCTTGTGTTACCGGAATGGTTAGAGACATACCAATGTACACCACCATTTTGACAGTTAGGTATGTTTTAATCCAGTATAATAAGGGGAATATAATGTAATGAGAATTGTCTGGTGGAAAACCCAATACCACCTTGTCCGATCCGTGAACTGAACCCAGAAACGCATGCTCAGCGGTTGCGCTTGCGCTCTCTGAACGCAACAAGTACTCCAAATTTCTATCCCCTTTGTACTAGGTATTAAATCATCTGCTTCAAATCATAATTTTTCCATTGTTTTATTTATTTATTTAATACACACTTAATTATTTTTATTTTTAATTGAATGGGACAATAAACAACTACAATATACATATGTGAATATGTATATTGTAGCTACGAAGGAAACAGAAAAATAGGTACAAAGGTGATGATTATTTCTAAAGAAATCTCTTCCAGCATACCTGCGAAAGGAGAGTCGAGTAAAAGAGATGTAGACATCGTGTGTAAAAGTCATACGTAGATAAAGTTAAAACAATACATTTTAAATGACATACAATATATAAATATAAAATATTATAAGATAAATAATAATCAGAGGTCGGAATTAGGTAGAGTTATTTATGTGCATCGAAATGTTGATATTAATATGGATCTTCCCGGGATTTCTAATAGACAATCCTGTGTGACCAACAATATTACAAATAAATAATAACCCACCTATGTTGTGCGAACTACAAATGTGGAATCATCGCGCGTGTGCGCATTGGAATTTTGCAACTTTGGACATCCGATGTCGTTGATGTAAATTTGGCAACGTCGCGCGTGCAGTGGTTTAAATTGTGTAAAAGTAAAAAACTTTTTATTTAATAAATCACGGGATTCTTCTGCTCTTTAAAATTAATCTCGGGATTTGAGGTATATCCATTTTTATTCTTTCGCTGTATGAAATCAGTGTGAGTCCATAAACAATACACAGCAACAGTACATATTTTTCTACCTAATTCCGACTTTTGATAATAATATATACTTATATGCAACTATGACGGTTTTGTATAATCCCAAAATCAAACAAACCGCTGGTATTTCGAAATCTCTTGTCTAACTTAGAATTCTACATCCAGCTTTCGGCAAATTGAAATGCAGCGAGTCTATTTCCTATGAAAGCTTTTTTTCCCTTTTAGTTCACTCCGACATTGGATTTATAGTTCTAATATCAGCTTTCACTCCATGCATTCGGCGTTAACATATAAATACACCTCGCTGTTAGCAATTCATCAACAAAAACGCTCAATTTCCAACGCATTTTCAAAAACGGGGACCTCTCGAATTTCTTTTATATTTGTGACTCAAATTACGAACGTTTATGTACAAAGCTATACACTGACATTTAAATAAAAGCCCTTGATTAAGTTTTACTGGTTTTACAGCCAGAATCGCGTATGCCGTGTCATTAAATAGTTCGCGCGAAATAAAACTGAAAATGTCAGCCATGTTGCCGTGGTCGCAGATTCTGCTGTGTGGTCGGCGGTCACACGCTGTGGTCGCACATGTCTCCTGTGGTCGTAAAATGTCCGCTTGCCGAGCCACAATCCCAAACAGAGTTACTCGTCATACGAATATATACAATTGGAAAAGCAAATTGGAACATTCGGTTCCGGTCATTTATTGTTAAATGAATGAATACATTTTTATGTAACATGAATTTTGGGCGTTTAAAATTAATGTAGCTTTTAATTTTAAATGAAATTTTCGTGCGCAAATTGTCGTGTTTGTAGCTACAATTATACGAGCCTGTTACATTTTTATTACATTACTTTATTTTTACGTGCTCGTGATTTTTGATTGTGTGTACAAACTTTATTGAATGTTTCTAGGTCCTTTGTCGGAAATGTGATTACTTAGTAAAGTACTTTATTTACAAATGCAGTGATTTTCAAGAAAGAAATGTTTTGATTGTGCATCTTGAAATGAAAAAAGTAAACGTTTTTATTTGGAGCAATTAAATATTGTTTGAAAATAACAATAAGCAACGACGGCAGCTACAAGTTGAACACATGAAACACTTATTATTTTTTAATTTTGCGATTTGTAAAGGGAATATTCAACACTAAACGGTATAGTACACCATATTATAAAACAAACAAACACATTCATTCTGTAGGTGCAGGTACTGCGGCAACGGAGGATGCCACGCACGATGCTACTCTTCAGATTCTTATAAAACACTTGTACTTGTTAAATATTACAATGATGAGAGCTTATATAGAGGTATGCGGAACAGAGAGTAAAGTCCCGCAAACTTCCATTGAAAAGGGAGGATCCTCCGACCAGACGGTTATTCTGATGGGCAACAACTCGATTGATTGCTGATATTCGGACTGTTGTATATGTTCAAATCGCTCGGAATACTTTGCTTGTGCGATGCAGGATTTCGGTTGTAGTTCGTCGCTGACAGGATAGATGGCGTTGCGGTTCTTTTTGTTGCCGTAAAAATTTTGCTTCTTCGCTTTCCATGGCATTGATGCCGCTACACTTTTACATAACTGACGTCAAAACTGTCTTTCGGTTAGTCACATTTGAAGTACTATACCTACTGCATAACCCTTCTTGTCTTGTGCACTATAATATGTCCCGCGCCGATGGCCAGTCTCGGTTGAGATTGGCCGCCATGGCCGAAATCGGTCAGGAGGACTTTGTTTATTTATATGTATTCTGTAACGAGTATGTAAGAGTAGCTATATGCTTTTACATTATGGGCGAAACTCAAAACCGTGTTCCACTATTGGCATCAATCACGGAATAGATCCACTTTGTCAGACATCCGCTCCCTGCTTTTATATCCGCGATGCAAGACCCTGTTCCCAAAGTTGAATAAATAAACATACTAGTTATATGTACAGGATGAGTGGATAAACTAAGGACAGGTTCAAAAAGATATGTCAAAACCACTCACAAAGTAAATATTAAAAAAAAAACTTTTTTTCAAAAAAATACAACCGTCTTTAAAAAAAAAACACCTAACAACACCAGCAAAGTACGCAATTTCGTTTATCTGGATAACATATTTTTTTCAGCTATTTTGATTTAAAACCATATCACTGAACCGATTTAAATGAAATTTATATGGGACCAATCGGAAAGTATGTATATCCTTTCACATAAAAACATTTTTTTTAAATCAGTTTATAAATGACGGAGTTATGAAATAAAAAATACACAATCGTCTTTCCTCCTTTTTTTGAAGTCTGTTAAGTTTTGAGGTAGAATGATTTGTTCCTTAATATGTTTGTATTTAAATGACAATTTCTGAAAACACTGATCCAATTACGAAAATTCTTAAATTTAAAGCAACACTGTCGCTAAGAGCCATTCTTTAAATCCCAAAAATTGCATGAAAAAGCTATAGAATATACTCGTAGGCCTGTTCTGAGCTCAGTTTCAAATATTGCAAGAAAACGGATACTGTCCGCCTGGCTTATCGAAAGGCATTAAAAGAGGAAGCGTTTTAAGACTTCTTGCTCGAATATTTTTTGGCAGCACGACTTATGAGTCGTTTACAGAATCGACCAGCTGAACCGTTAAGATATGCCTTAACGGTTCCGCCGGTCGATTCTGTAAACATGTCGAAGTGAAGTGATCACGAGGTGACAATCCATATAATCAAGAGGGAATATGACAGTTCACTTCGTAATCACGTGACATCTTGTTTATATGGATTGACAGCTCACCTCTTTACAGAATCGGCCGGCAGAATCGCAGGACTCTTTCATTACAGCCAGTCAGTAACTATTGAAAAGAAAAACATTTAACACGTCCCTCGTTTAACCAGTCATACTGACTCTACACGTTGCCGTTTTATGTACCCAGTTTGTCCATTATTGACAGTCAAAATTCACTAAAACTAAGCCTTTGCGATTTCAATAGGTTATACATATCTAAAATTAATATTGAAATAACACTGGAACACAAACCCTGTTTGTTTCTCTTAGTCACGCCATAACTTGAGAACGACTTTACCGATTTTAATCATCTTTTTATTAAAGTACTTTTTACAAGGTTTTTATGAAGAGCAAAATTGAAAAAATTGCACAAAATAAAATTGCATGGTAAAATGTAAGAACCACGGGATAGCCCTTGTCAAGACTGGAGTTAGATTTCTGTCTGGTCTACCAGCTAAAATAGCAGGGAATTTCCAAAGTGATCACAACCACGAGCTTCGGACAAGAAACACTCTGTGAAATTGAAGAATTTTCTAACACCAAGAAACAAAAGTAACCAGACACAACGGATTAGGCAACAGCACGCATTCATGAAGTGGTCGTCTCGCATTTCGACGTCCATCTCAACAACATAGGCTCAAAGTCCGAGCTCCGATGGCCGTGACACCCAATCGGCTTGAAATCGACATTCAATTAATTAATCAACGCTGAACTCAATCACTGGAAGGCATGGATTCATCAGAAACAGCATTCGCTTACTATGACATAAAAGACATACCACTATCAGGAATGCAAATGGTTCAAAAGACTTGGATACTGGGAATCGTAGAAATGCGTATGACGCCTGAAATGGTCGTATGACGTTTCAAAGCCTTTGACTGGCCTGTTGGTCTAGTGGTTAGTGACCCTGACTGCTAAACCGGAGGTCGTGGGTTCGATTCCCACACAGGACAAATCTTTGTGTGACGAGCATGATCATTTGTTCTGTGTCTGGGTGTAATTTGTCTATAATATGTATGTATTTAGAAATATATAAGTATGTTTATCAGTTGTCTGGTTGCCATAGCACAGGCTCTGCCTAGTTTGGGATCGGATGACCGTGTGTGAGTTGTCAAAAAAAAAAACAGTCAGTTCATTTCATGTGAGGTTTATATTTACCACTAGGTACTGGCTGCCCATGTTTCAAAAGTACAGAACATGATGGCTTCGTTTAATAAATAATCTGGCATGTTCACTCCTCATACCTGAAGATTGATTAGAAAATCAGCGTCAGACTAAATCTATCGAGAATTGTCCACTGCTGAAATGGATCTGTTCGGTGTAGCCGTAATTTTGACAAACTGATTTTAAAAGATAATAATTTTATTCGCATATCCCATTATTTCCCATACCCGTAGGAATTTCGGGGAATCCTCTCTTTCGGGTGCTCCCCTACACTCCCAAGAAATCTACATGTCAAATTTCAGCTTTCTACGACCAGTAGTTTCGGCTGTGCGTTGTCTGTCAGTCACCTGTAACGGAAGAGTTTTATATATATTGACTTATTTTTTGGGTATTACGTGTTTTTTCGTAAGCTCCGCATACACTGATTTCTATTTTCATGAAAACGAATTCGTGGCTAAATAATAACAGCCGCACGGGCTGATTTTCAAGGTTAAATTATTCTTGGTTTTAAATATAAAGATATACACATCCACAACCCATCTTATAATATCTAAAAAGTGCGAAGTAATGAAATGCAAACCAATCGTCAATCTCTCTCATTCACCGGATTCAGCTGAATCCGGTTTGTCTAGAAGTCGACTCCAATATCGTTGAGAAAAGGCTAGGCAGATGATGACATACACTGATTTCTAATTATTCTTTGTTTGTAAATCTAAAGAAAAACACATCCGCGAAGAATAAATACCAAACTAATAATCTTAAACTATCAAGTAATGAAATGCAAACCGATCCATTTAAGCATTCACTCAGTAAACAAAGGAACATAAAATAAATGTGTGGTTTAATACCATTAATCGATTAGATAAAATCGAATGCATTTCAAAATGAAATCGTAAACAAATTGAAACGATTGCTGTGGTCCAGCCACGGACTACGGGATTAGATTTTTATTATTCACAACGATAAATGATTTTAGGATAGATACCCACGTGTTAATGTTTTATTCAGGACGTTTTAACCTTTTTAAATTCGTATAAACAGCCTCTAGAGGGCGGGTTAATAATTTAGGAGCTATCTTTCAACCTATCAGCGCAATATAAATCATAAAAGTAATGTTTAAGAAAATATAAAACGTTTGATTCGTTTTCTTTTTTTACCCTGCTGTCTTAGAAGGAGGGTAATGTTTTTCAAAGAGTACGTGTCTGTTTGTATGTCTATATGTTTGGCGCGCTCTTAAGTCCAAATGGCTGTAAACAAATGAGGTATTATTAGATTAGTTTCAAGTGCCGAAGTCAGGCTGTATGAATTTGAAAATGAATCAAGATGGCGGCCGCTTTTAGGTAAGTGAAGTCGTAATTTTTACGTGACATAGTCATGTGGGGTATCAAAATAAATGGTTCGAGGAGACGATACAATAAATTGTATTCAGTAATTTTAGGACATCAAAAAAAATTGACTTATATCAAAATCCGACCGCCGAAAAAAACGACTAAAAAGTCGAAACCATACGAGTCTCTTTTCAAGTAGTCAGTGATGCAATTGGTGGTATCAAATGTGTGAATGAACAGACTTGATTGCTTGTTACCGTCTTTATTTTCTTTTAACATTTATTTAATAAGAACACGCTCTCACATTAATAGTTATGACAACGAATCTAAAAATGATACGAAAGAAACAATTTTATTTGCCAACCATTCTCACACATTTTTCTTAAGTTAATACATTGTGTTGCACCTATGAACATTTTGAGCATTTGAGTACTCGGCTAGGCTTACATTTTATTAGTTTTCTAATCCGTTACAACTGTGAAGCTTCTCAATTTAATTAAGTATAAAATAAAATTCGATGGCCTCACAAAAACAGTACCTAAGTGCAGTCTCTGGCTTCACATGATAGTGCAAGCCTAGGGATACTACAAAGCTTTCACATCAACCAATTAGAAAGCGCTCAAAACGTCTCGGTCTGCAGTATAACGTCTTGTACGTGTTCACGTTTGTTCTAGAATTGTTTGGAGACCATTTCCAGCCGCAAGTAATGGGAGCATGGAACATAACGCTTAACCTATCACACAAACATGGCTTCTGGTGCGAGATCTGACGCTTTTCGTGAGGGAGGTAGATATCTGAAGACGTCCGTACGTCCACAAGGCAGGATAAACGTATCGCTGTTGAGACGGGCAGTGTGTGCCTGAGATAGTTTTGTTCTATTCTAGATTCTTGTTAGGACCATGTGCGAATATTAACATGTTTATGACCGACTTAAAAAAAGAAGGAAGTTCCTTAATTCGACTGAATGCTTTTTGTTTTCGTATGTTTGTCACGAGTATCGACATGTGTTAGTCTTTTCATTTGAATTAATAATTCGAGATAGTTGTCAAACATATACACGCTGAAATTTTAATGGTTGTTTTCCCGCGGCAGAACAATTAGCCATCAGTAGTACTATCGAAACATAAAGTTAAAATCATATTTTTTCTTTTTATTTTTAAATAATTTAAAAAAAATATTCGTAAACTCGAAAGCGTGAGAAGCAATAGTAACTCACTAGACGTGACGTAAGTACTACTCAACAACGCACGCGCCGCCGTTGACTATTTTCACTTTGTCGAAAACCGAAACCAAAGTGAAAACCGATTCATAAATGTTCAGACCAAAATAAGCTTTCGCGCGTAGTATTTTTTTTTGTTTATTACAAGAGTTATTCTGCAATTTCTTGATTTTAAATTTATTATTTTTCATAAATCGATTGTGTTACCAAGACAAACTCATTTCGCTGCGGGAAAACAACCATTAAAAATTCAGCTTGTATAAATGTATATGACAATATTCAAATTTCATAGCAACCCATTCTTTTATAAATACTAATAATGACTCAAAAAAAACTTAAGGTACACAACGGTAAAGTCGACTTAAAATTATCTCGAATTATAAATTCAAGTTTATGATGTCCTAAGTTGCATACTACGCACTATATCAATGTTATGTTTCATTGTTTTCCTTTTGTTTTACTATATGTTTGTTGCTGTTGAGTTGTGTCTGTGTTGAATAAGTGTTTTCTATTCTATTCAAGATTGTTTGAAAGTCAGGTGGCATACACGTGGCACATAACTTAGTTACCTGAACCAACTGTTTCCTTCAGCAATTTGAACTTTACTTGAAACTAATTGTGTTGGTGTGTTGCACTGACATTAATACAAGTTGGTTAATATTCTAGTAACATGACTTTGCAACGGTAGTCTGTTAAGATGTATAGGAACTTCTTTGATTTTGAAAACTTGTAGAATCCCTACGCTATGTGTAAAAATTACTATCCATCCGTTTACGGATTCATAAAAAAAATAAGGGAAGTATAAAAACTCAACTGTCGAAAGTTAAGTTATTTGGGAGTGAAATGACGCGAAATTTTGGTAATGTTGACCCAATCCCAACTTTTCGAGAAGGTTGCATTGCTTCACAGGAACTAATTTGCCACTTAATTTTAATGTGTGTTTTTTTTCTACACTACGTATATATTTTTATTCATTAATTGAAAAACATTAGCTCAATTTCGAAAACAACTTCAACACCTCGCCAATTGAAAATTAAGTTTTATTCCAACATTACAAATTTCTTGTTTTGTGTCTAAATTTATATTGCGTTATTTTATTTTTTTAATCGATTCAATTAATCAATCAACTAAATTCATTTATATCAATTATGTACATGTGTAAGTGCTGTGTATGTAATAAACTATGAGATTAATTTGCTGTAAATAATAATAAATAAATAAAGTTAGTGCACGCCGAAACACCAATCATTTATTTATATTTGTTTGGGAATCGGTAACGCTGATATAATTTCACTTTGTATAGGTCAAATATGCACAAAAATAAAAAATCATCACTGTCATCATTTTATAAACTACAAAGTCAAAGTCAATTAATTTATTTCAAGTAGACCATTAAAACGCAGTTTTGAACGTCAACTTTCCAGTTTGAAATTAAAATATTAGTGACTCTAGTTGTCCATTCGCAAAAAGTAGATTCTTATGGAGAAAAACGGACAAGAAACTCCATAAGTTACTCTTTTAAAATATAAGTTTTACAATATTTTGTAAAACTCACATTATATCTAGGTTGGTTGTATGTAGGTTTGTTAGTACGAAAAATAAATCAGAACAGCTCAACAATATCTAAAGAGGACATCTGTCTATGAAACTTGTGGTCAACGGATACTCCGAACACATTTCAGAAAAAGGCCAAACTTGGGTCCTTCGGCTTTTCACGAGAGCAATTCTTCTTTTTTATGTGAAAGTCGGCGACAATGACAAATCGCCGCGGAACTGTTCAACGTTCATCTGTCTCTTGACCTATTTCACGAATGAGTGCCGAAGCCTTCCGAGGTGACCTCAGTCAAGTTGTGACGCTAGTTCACTGCTCTGCCTACCAAAGAAAAACGGGTGCATCTGAACTTTTAAGCATTTTAGAGTTGTTTGTATATCTATACATATATATAAAAATGAATCCCTATTTTCCTTGGTCACGGCATCACGCTTAAACGGCTGGTCCATTTTCGCTAATTCTTTTTTTGTTGTGTTTGTTATCGTCAGGAGAAGGTTCTTATGAAAGAAACTGTTGAAAAAAAAATACATCCTTATAAAAATGAACCCCTATTTCTCCTGGTCACGCTATAACTTGAGAACGGCTGGACCGATTTGGCTAATTCTTTTTTTTTTAATTCGCCAGATTATAGGGAAGGTTTAAAAGCAAAAAACAAAAGAGGGAGGTAGGTAGGTAGGGTAGGGTAGGTAGGAGGTAGGTAGGGTAGGGTAGGTAGGAGGTAGGTAGGGTAGGGTAGGTAGCAGGTAGGTAGGGTAGGTAAGTAGGGTAGGGTAGGTGGGTAGGTAGATAGGTAGGGTAGGGTAGGTAGGGTAGGGAGGGTAGGCAGGTATGTAGGATAGGTAGGTAGGGTAGTGTAGGTAACAGTTGACGGGAGCGAAGCCACGGGCACAGCTTGTTTCGAATAAAAAAGGCACATTCATACTAATATTACAGATCCGAATGTAACCCTGACTGTGCGTCTGTCTGTTTGATGGCTCTTCACGGATTGGCACACGGGCACGGGCAGGTCATCTCCTGCCTCCTAGATTTGAATATTTTATCCTGTGAGAATGTTCCCTTGGCATCATTGTCAACTTTTGCACAGGCGAAATCGCTGGCAGAAGCTAGTATATTTTGTTATAATTTTCTTTGAGCTTCCATGCTTGAATTACACTTGTAAAAAAGTACCTATGGTTTGGCCAAACAACATTTCAGACCCTTAATTTCTGTTTTGTGTTTCGGTCGGATGCGCCATTTCTTCTTCGGCGGCAGTGCTTACGTACGAAATAAAGTTTGTGAAACACTCTTGTGTTACGCATAAAACGAAACTACTTAGGAATAATTTTATGATTATAGTGTACTCAACGCTTTTGATGGGTCTTCGATTTGGCGCACGGATTTAATATCATATTTTTATTATTTTTTTACTGACGCGCCTAGCCATAGCCAAAGGTTAGCTATTTTAGTTTCAATAGGTACACCTACATATTGTTTGCTGTATTTTTACCGTATTCCAAAAAAGAAGGAGGTTCTCAATTCGGTGGGTATTAAAAAAAAAAAAATATTTGCTCCGATTACTCCGAGGTTTTCTTATGGTTTCGAATGTATTTTTTTTACTACTGATAGGCACGGGTTTGACCACTAACTCACTTGTAAGGCGCGCGTTGGAACACTAGCTCACATGATGGTTAGCGACGATATGGTCGAAGATGTAGCACGCTTGCCTAGAAGTAACCTATTCACTCTTGACTTAAAGATGTCGGTATGGAAAAACGGAACCCGTATAGGATCACTTGAGCGCCTGTCTGTTTGTCTATCCGTCTGTCACAGCCAATTTACACCGAATCTACTGGAACGATTTTTTATTTTCTCATTAAATAATATTTTTTATTGAAACCAACACAAACAGACAGAAATATAAATCCTGGAATATACCCATCTTTAAAAAAAAAAAGGAGTATTCATGACATTCATACGAATATATTTTATTTCATGCAAAACGTTTGAGTGATCTATCTATCTATCTATTGGGGTATGGTTTCCGCACTTAGTCCTGATGTTGGACCATTGTGCGTGGGCCATGGCGGCCGTCATTCCAACCAGCCGACCTCCCTCCAGAAGCAGATCAGTCCTCCTAAAGAGTTCAGGGTGTCTGTGAGTGAATTTGGTGTTCCTATCGTTTGTCTACGTATATCGGCGACGCCTGTGCACTCAAGGAGCACGTGCGACACCGTTTCCTCCTCCTCCATGCATGCTCTGCACAGAGGACTGTCTGTTATACCTAGTGTGTGGAAATGCTTATTCAGTGAGCAGTGTCCGGTGATGGTCCCCGCCACCATTCGCAGGCTGCTCCTATCCAGTCGCAGAAGGCGCTTGGTGAGTTTATTGTTTAGGAGTGGTATAGCCTCCTTGGACTGCCTGCAGCCTGGTGCCGAGGTCCACCAGCGTTCTGCTTGTGTGTGGGTATGTTCTCGTAGCCACGTGCGTAGCTGGGTGAAAGGGAGTGGCACTATGGGTTTGGGTCCAACAGCCATCGTACCAGACCCCCTCCTGGCCAGTTCATCGGCCGCGTCATTTCCTAGTGATCCGCTGTGACCTTTTATCCACTGCAGCGTTATGGTGTTGCGGTTTGTCACCGTGACGCGTTCTAGTGCATTGTGGCATTCTTGTATTTGTTTCGAGGTGGTGTAGTTTCTATTTAGGGATTGGAGAACTGAGGCGCTGTCGGAGAGTATACGAATATGAGTGTCCGTGACTCCCCTGGCTTCTATGGCATGGATCGCTAGGATAATGCCCATGCATTCCGCCTGGTAAACGGTGTTGAGCTTTCCTAGTGGTCTGGATATTTTAATGTTGAGGTCGCTGGAGTAAACTCCAACTCCGGTTCCGGTACTTGTCTTTGATCCATCAGTGTAGATTCTCAGCTCTTTAGGACCTGAGTGGTCATCCAATTCTTGTGTTAGCACTATGTTATAGTGCTTTTGGAAATGGTGCATCTTTTGAGCTTTGTCATTGGGTGATGACATCATGGGTTGTCGTTTTACGGCATCTTCCATGATGCGTGTATGTTTGATTCTAGAGTCTTTACCTAAAGTGCCAGCTGTGCTGAGCCTGAAGGCCGCTAGGGCCGCTTCCTCCTGCACTATAAGGTGCAGTGGTGGCAGTCCCAGCATAGCCTGCAGGGCCGCAGTGGGTGCCGTTCTCATACTGCCAGTGATTGCCACACAGGCAAGCCGTTGCAGCTTCTCAAGGTCTTTCTGTGCTGTGCTCAAGTCGGTCCTGGGCCACCAGACTAAGGCACCATACGTGATTATCGGTCTGATGGGTTGTATTGGGGCTAATACCCCAGTTCCTACCTAGCATGCGTTTGCATTGCCACATGCATATACTGGCTTTTGTGGTGGTGTGTTCAGTGTGCTTCGCCCAATTCAACTGCTTGTCCAGATATATACCCAGGTATTTGGTTTCAGTCGAAAGGCTGAGGGTGGTTCCGAAGAACCGTGGTAATTCTAGTGTTGGTAACTTCCTCTTCTTGGTGAAGAGGACTAGTTCGGTTTTGGCAGGGTTCACTGCTAGCTGATATTTTTTGCACCAGTCCTCTACTATTTTCAAGGCTTGGCGCATGAGGTTGCATATCGTGTTTTCGTGTTTTCCGTTTATTATTATGGTTATGTCATCTGCGTAGCCAACGGTAAAGTATCCTTTATTATTGAGTCTTTTAACTAGATTATCTGCGACGAGGTTCCATAGTAACGGTGAAAGGACCCCCCCTTGGGGGCAGCCCTTCGCCACAATGGCCCTTGTTGTGTTATTTATTGTGACTTGTACAGCTCTTTGCTTGAGCATGTTTGTGATCCAGCCACTCAGTGTCGTGTCCACACCGTGCTTTACGAGGGCTTTGCTAATACTCTGAAACATGGTTTTGTCAAAGGCGCCCTCGATATCAATGAAGACAGCCAGTGAGGAGCATTTATGGTTTATAGCGCTTTCGATCTTTGAGACCACGCTGTGCAGCGCAGAATCTGTTGATTTCCCCGCGGAGTAGGCGTGTTGTTGTCTGTGGAGTGGGTATTGACGTAGGGGTCCATCCCGAATATATCTGTCACAGAGCCTCTCCAGGGTTTTCAGTAAAAAGGATGTCAGGCTTATTGGTCTGTATGCTTTGGGTTGTGTGTAATATGTTTTTCCCGGTTTGGGAATGAAAATGACTTTCACTTCGCGCCATGCTAGGGGTACGTATCTGTGTGCTATACAGGCTTGGTAGATTGCTAGCAGCCATGGTGTTATGATGCTCTCCCCCCATTGTAGCAGGGCTGGGAAGATGCCATCTAGTCCTGCGGATTTATATGGTTGGAAGGTCTTTATAGCCCATGCTATTCGATCTTCTGTTACTACATTCCGGGCTGTAGACCAGTCTTGGTCAGCAGGGGTTCGTCCTGATTCGCCTGCCCACACTCTGTCCTCAAGAAGATTACAGTCTGGGAAGTGCGTTTCCAGAAGAACTCTGCTGGTTTCTTGGTCTGTTTGTGTGTATGAGTTATCTGGTTTCTTTAGTGCGCCGAGGGTGCGGTCCTGTTCAGTTGATAGGATTTTCCTTACTCGGGCGGCTTCGTTGTTTGATTCTATGGATTCACAGAATTTCCGCCAAGCAGTTTTCCTGGCGATTCTGATTTGTTTCTTAAATGTGTGTTGGGTTTTTTTGTACGTTTCCCAGTCTACAGGGAGTCTAGTGTTCTTTGCTCTATTGAACTGTTTGCGAAGTGTACTTCTGAGTTTTTTAAGTTCTGTGTTCCACCAGGGGTTACCCTTACCCTTGGTGTGTGATGCTGTTAGTTTACAGCACGTGTGATATGCTTCGGTTATGTAATCGGTTAGTTTTGTTACCGTGTTTTCTAGTTCTGTGGGGTCTGTGATTGGAGCTTGGTGCAGCTGGTGCCCATTTAGCAGAGAAGCTAGGAGGCGTTTAAATTGAGGTATATTTGTTCGGCGCGGATTTCGCTTGGGTGCGGGCTTTTTTGTGTTGGCTACTAGTGTGAAACGAATTCTCCTGTGGTCAGAGCAAGAGGGTTCGTCGGACACGCGCCAATTAGAGATGATTTTTGTCGCATTATCTGTGGCCAGCGTTAGGTCTATGATCGTTTGTCCCCTAGCAGTGACCCAAGTGGGTTCAGAGCCGTGGTTTACGATGTTAAGGTTAGTCGAGAAAAGATATGTGGATAGTGCCTCACCTCTGGTGTTCGATACTTCACTGCCCCAGAGTGGGTGATGAGCGTTTGAGTCGGTGCAGATGATGAGGTCCAGGTTGGCGTTCTCGCAGTGTTGGACCAAATCAGTCATCTCTTTAGGTGGGCAGTTCTCGTCGTCGCCTGGCATGTACGCCGAGGCTAGTACAAGGTCCGGGATATTATTGTCGGTTTGAAGCCTGATCACTGTCAGGTCTCTGGAACAGAATTGAGTTAGTGGCGTAATAGGTACGTCTTTAGGTGTGAATATGCAGGTTCGTGGTTTGTTGGTGTTACTTGTATTGAGTGTTAGTTTACCTCCGATGTTTCCAAGGCCGCATATCCTATCATTTCTGATCCACGGCTCTTGTATCAGGGCAATTGTTCGTGGTTGCACCTCCAGCGCCCTGCGCAGGCTAGCGGTGGCAGTTTGGCTATGCTGGAGATTTGCCTGTATAATCTGGATGGTGTTAGGTGTGGGCGACGTCGACGGTGGTGGTGGGTTAGGAGGAGACGGATCCATCGGACAGTCTGTCTCCCTCCTCCATTCCGGGCCAGTTGTCTCGAGTCGGCGAGGATGCGAGCAACTGCGATGTCCACCCTGGTGATGTAGGTGGCGCAGAGTCTACCTCTGCATCAGCCATCGCTGCTCTCGCCATCTCCTCCTCTAGTCTGGTCATGTCTTGGTCGTTTGTCTGGGTCGGTTCTGTGGTCTCAGTCACAGTCTCGGTGTCAGTCCTGACGTCAGCGGGCTGGGCCTTGGGGTAGAAGCGGACGTATATGGACCCAAGAAGGTACGATATGCGTCGCTCCCGCCCCAACACCTTTTCGGCTTCATCGGTCGGGATTCCCAGGGTCAAATATGTCCCGTGGTTATCCCCACCGACAGAAGTTGCCCTGTACAGTGACCACCTCCCGATGTCGTACCAAGTATTCTGACGAATCAGAATGCTCTGGAGCCGCGCTATGTCCCCATTGTACCTGGGAACGAAGAGCGCAGCTCTGACACGGGTAGGCACGTCGGTCTGTCGCATGACGGTCAGAGTCAGGTCAGTGTCTGGGAGTCTTATTCTGGGCACATTCAGGGTAAGCCAGGTCAGGGAGTTGTCGTCCTCGCACCACATCTGCACGGTGCCGTCCGCTACCCGAGGGTAGCCGCGGAAGGCCGGGAGTGGTTTAGTCGGGTCGGTTTCCATAACCAGTCTTTCCAGTTCAGTCCGAATATGTGTCGCCTCGGTGTGTGTCAGGTCTCTGGAGGGGGGGGAGAAGCAGATCGCTACGGAGAGTCGCGCCGGAATGTCCTTCGTGGCTCGCGCGTAGGTTCTCTGCTCCCCTTGAGCAGCTTGGGTCCTCACACGTTTCGGGTTTCCCTGAAGCGTGCTCGGCGAAGCCGTGTCATCCGGACGTTCCCTCTTCGCCGCACTCGAGCCGCTAGGTTCAGGTTGTGGTTTGAAGGAGGTGCCCGGAAGATTTCTGGGCTCCAGGTTATCCCCGCGCGGGGCTCGAAGCCGCTTCCCCCTCGCCCTTCTCGGTGGTCTTTCGGTGTCGCGTCTCTGTCGGTCTGGGTTCTGGCCTACAGCTCCGGTGGGTTCCAACGCTTCCGGAGATTTTTCGCGCTGGGTTTCCCCTTCGCGGACTCGTCCCCGGTCGCGCGTTTCCGCGTCCGGCCGTTTTTCGCGCTGGGTTAAACCCTCGCGGACTCGCGGCTGGTCGCGTACTTTCTCTGGGGCGACCATCTGGTCGCCGTATTTCCTCTTCCCAGCTAAGGTTTTTTCGTGCTGATGCATGCGTACTTCGCCCGCTGGGGTCGGGATGGAACCACCTGAACCGGCAGCCTTACCCGTCACTTTCTGGTCATTGTCAGGGTTTTTTCTAAAGCTGTTCCGGACGATGCTCTGTTGCCAGGCGCTCGTGGAAAGCTTGGTCAGGGTAGTTAGTGGCGCTTGAGTAGCAGCCGAGTCTGTGTTTGTTGGCGCGAGTACCGCAGCCGGTTTCGGTGTGTTTGGCGCGTGTACCGCAGCCGAGTCTGTGCATATATTTGGCGCTGTAGTAGCAGCCTGACGCGCTGAAGGCGCGTCCTCTAACGGCAGAAGTTTGCCCCCTCCCAGAATACGATGGGGGCTGACCGACGAGTCGGCATGGGATTCCCCGGCTTGGCCGGGTACCACCTGGGTAGTTACTTTTACTATCTGCTTCATGGTTAGTGTTGTGGTTGTTGGGCTTTTTTGGTTTGCGAGGTTGCCCTTCCTCCGGACCGATGGGAGTAGAGGAAGAAAGGAAGGAGTGCGAATTTGGAGTAGGTAAGTCAAGGGATAATGGGGTACTAGGTTAACCCTTGGCCTGGGATTTGGCTTTCGGGAAACTTCTCCTGTCCGGGGTCTCGTTTGAGACACTCCAGCTGGGAGATCGACTCCCAGTAGTCAGGTGGCGGTCCCCCAGCCGGAGCTGGGCTATCCGCAACCCGTCCACCCGCTCGGTTGCATGAGAAGAAGTGCCTGGCGGTCCGAAATCGTCTCGCCGCGTGGGTACGTGTACCCCTGCGTCAGGACGACTCAGCCGGCCCCGAGTTTGAGTGATTATACCACTCACATTTTATTTGCAATGGATAAAGGTGTAAATAAAAATTCACAGAATTTCAATTTGGCTTTAAAATAAACGTTGTGTTTTAAATGTAGACTAACAAGAAAAAAAAAGACCAACGAAATACCATATGTAAAATGAAATTGAAAAACGTATAAAGAGTGGATCCCATAGGAAGGGGGAAATTGGGATAAACTCTTTTTTTTTTGTAGATTTTGGAATTCATTATTTCCGTTCTTCTTTTACTTTTTGAGTAGATGGTTTTAACTTTTTAAATATTATGAACTCAGTTACTTTAGGTCACCGCGTTAATTAATAATACCTCTGATGGTAATACTTTGTTCTTATAAGTAGCATACTCTGGGTGCATCGTCCTCACATAAAATTAAATTAATTTTTGTATACCAAATTTTGTAAAATCATTATTTGAAAAGAAAACTATGGAGTAAGAAACTCCATAGTTTTCTTCTCCATAAGAATTTACCTTTCCGAATGGACAGTAGAGTCACTTTATTAATGTAATATTATTATTTTACCGAACTGTAAATGATGACGTTCAAAAGTGCCGTTTAATGGCCTAATTATTACTACTTAACTATTAAAAGAAATAAACGTTTTGACTTTGCTTTGAATTGCAGCATCATTGGAGTTCATCAGAGGCTCACAAAGGTGCATTTGTATGGCCACATATGGCAATCCATAGTTTTTGAAAAATGTATATATTTTTGCTATTTTATCGTAAACGTTTTGTAAAAATAATAAAAAGCGCAAATTTTGATAGCTGTTGTAACTCGCTATTCAATGTCTACCTATAAACAACTCATTAAGTCAAATTCTACGTGATATCAACCCATGATTCTATCTCCAATTTCAAATCGCTCACTGAAATCGAATAGTCCAGTACCAGAGCAAAAAGTCAGCGGCCTAAAATGGCGTTTCCATATCCCTTCTCCAGATTAAATAGGACGATCCGATTTAAGACGGGCCCGTTGTGATCCGAGATCCGTTGGCCCGATAGAGCACGTCCGTTGTGCGTCTATGAAGTACTGTCGACTTGGACCGATGCCACGGTGTTTATCTAACCAGTGATAGTTGCTGTTTCAGCCAATTTTTGAGTAATTGTTTTTTCGGTTGTTGTACGGATTTATCTGGACGTGGGATTAGGGTTAGGATTTAGTTTTAGTGTCTGACTGGCAACGAAAATTAATCCTCGACGGTTAATGGTCTGGGCATGATACAGCGATAATCGTGTGTAGGTGGAAAATTTACTGAACTATGAGAACCTTCAAAGCTAACACGCTTTTGCCGTATGTCGATATCAAGATAGTATGCTTGTTTTAGTCGCAAATGGAACATGTTTTGCAATTGTTTTTTTTTTTATCTGGATTTGAAATAAACTATGAACCTAGATTCAGTACCTACTGCTTGAATGTGTTCTCTATGACCTTCTTTTAGTACTTACAAAGGTATGTACCAACTGAAGTTTATAATATATTTAGTTCCGTACAGGACACCGTTTGTTACGCAGAAGCCATTTTTACCAGGAGTACAAAAATACTAAGCAAGTTTCAAACTTAGAAGTTAATAGTCATTACATTGTTGGTAGGAAATAATATTTTAATAGCCTATTATTGTTTGGTAATAGTTTATTGTTGGTTGTTTATTTGTAGATCCTTAACAGTCGAGACTCGTAATCAGAAGCCAGAAAATCTGTGAACAATCTTAACCGAAGGGTAGAAAAAGGCAAAGCAGATCGAATGTTGTACTTGAATAAAAGGGATATACATAGAGCAAGTGTAAAATATATTATAGTTTACACGTGCCACAACTATGTAGGTACATATAGTACATTATTTTGGGACGTGTAAATTAACCAAAGCTTTTATATCGGGTACGTAACAGTTAATCCGGTTATCTGGAGTCCATTAACCGGAACTTATGTAACAAACGAACGGGTTTTCATTGGATTACGGTTAAATCTAATTTTGTATTGTTGAAATGGTTATATACATTTTCTATACGAATGTACTTATGTATGTGCCTGTTGAATGTTGGGTAAGAGCGGTTACGCACTGCATCCAATCCTAATCCGTGTAATACAGATATAAAAACTCGGACCGAATTCGGAAATTGCTTTTCGCACTGCATCCGATTTGAATTCGTGGAAATACGGATCTAGAGCCGAAAAAAACTCGGACTGAGTTCGGATATTACTTACGCACTAACCCGATCTCTGATCCAAATCCAAAGCCCGCTGTCGAGCCGCGTGGGTATGTCCGATTTGATTCCGAGGTAATGTGGAAATGTTAATACAAACAGTACTACGGTTATTTCGGTCCGTCAATATTTCTTCCGAACTGGAGACTCACGGATGACGGAGAGAAATCGGATGACGGAAGTCGGACCTAGTGAGTGAACTACCATACAAATAATTGTCTACTTTACGAACTACTTTACGAACGTATTTTTAACGGATTACGGTTAAAGATATTTATTTCTCAATAGTGTTACAAATTTACTTATAAAAAAAACATTTGAAACAGATTTAGAAACAATGTTATCTGCCAGTATTTTTCTGCCAGTAAGATTCGGATAGGATGCAGTGCGTAATCGCTCTAACGGTACAAACAGTATTGAGCATTTAAAATATATTGCAAATTTTACTCCTTCTGACGCTCCTGGGCTCTAGACAAAGTGAAATTTTACTGACGAAAGCAATAAATGCTTAAATGTTTGAGACCATGAGACACTTTGGTGGGCTAACTAATACCAAAAAAAAAACTTATAGAGAATCGTAATTGCTGGTTAACACAATTCTGTTTTCAAGGATATTTTAACACACAATATAAGTAAAAAATCTCAAAATATTTTTTCAAAGTACGGTACGTCTCAAGATCGAACGAGTCTATTTCTGTATGATTCGATACAGAAGGTACCCAAACCAAAGTTTTTTTTATCAGTATAAAAAACCGAGATACAAAAAGTTCCAGCAACACAACAAGATTACTTATATTATATTTACAAAGATATCATAACATGCTGGCTCTGTTTGCATGAAGGGGTAAAAGCTCATATATCCAAATAAATAAAAACAGGTGGCCGTGCAATACCGTGTAATACCGGCAATAACCCGTCTGTAAATAAATGTTACGGTTTATTTGCATATCCACCGTCTTTTATGAAAATTGATGTTACTCCTTTTTGCGTGTGGTGCGAGATAATTCCAGTTTATTTGTCAGATTTAAGTTGCGTTATTGTAATGGTACGGGAAGGTTCAATCTTTTATTATAGCGTTGTAGTTATTGTACATACGTCTTTTTTATTGATGGGAAGTTTTTTCTTCTGTCTTACTAACTAAAACCCACCCGTGTTCCTCCAAATGCTCCCTATGTTCCAAGACCGCGGTAACTCTTTCGAACAAATCCGCAACTCTGGCAGTCACTGGCCCTAGCAGGCCCCGTCGATCTCTTTGAGACGCGCTAGGATCACAATGAGCCGTCGGGCCGGGCTTGGTTCACGGTGGCCAGGAATCGCCCTGCGACTCCCGACGCCCACGCGTCTTCTTGTGTTGCGGCGGCTGGGGTATGAAGGTTGCCTCTCCTTCACTTGCATTACTGCTTCGCAGAAGGAGGTAACTACTTCCCATGCTTCCCTCTGAACCATGGATTGAACCATGGCCGGATTGGAGAGGTCACTGTCGCCGATTGCCTCTGCGAGGACTCGGCGGTGCTCCGCCCAAGCAGGGCAGACCTCCTCCGTATACTTCATTGTGTCCAACGAGCGATCCACACAGCAGGAGAGGACGCCGTGGCGCCTCCCTAACCACTCCTCAATGTGGGGAGTTATCGCCACGACAGTGGCGTTCTCAAGTTATTCATGCCTGCTACTAAAATCCTATTTAATTATAAACTCAGAAGCTTACTGACAGAGAATGTCTTTTTGGCAATTAATCCGACTCTGTAGGACGAGACAAAATCCGCGATGGCAGTCACCAGAGATGCCATTACTAGGTATCAGCTAGGCACAAGTTTCGCCTCTCATAGTCACAGGAGAGTATTTGACAGATTTTTTAATACGTGTCACAAAACCCAATGACAAGACACAGTAAAAAAAAAAGCTCTCAAAAAATAACGGAGACGATAAACAGATACAGCTCTAATTGAGTGTGACGTATGTCACAAGTCAAGCCCTTAGCTAGGTATATTTATGCCTGGCATGGAATATTAGTCGCCTTAACGGGATTACTTTACAATCAATTATTCAGATTATTTTCGCACCAATCTAATCCATGGAAGTTTTGCGACTCGCTGTTTCGATACCGTGACAATAATAAAGCGGAATAATCAAGATTAATAACTTTTGTTCGAAAATCTTAAAAGTAAGACTGACTCGAAGGAGTTAGAGAGAGATTGATAACTTTTGTTAGAAATTTTCAGCAGTTCACCAATATTATTACTTTGGATTTCGCGTCAGAAATGCCTTAATCTTTTGAACCATCTATCATAATGTATCGGCGTACGCCCCACACCGAGCCACAAATTCACCATTTATTTGTCACAAATTTGTGGTGCTGGCGTACAGAGAAAGCTTTCGTTTGTCACATGTATTTGGCAAAAGGTTTTAGCTATCCATTTTCAGTTATTTTGTCATGATCTTCAATCGACCTGCTTAGTTTTTTCAGTACTATGTAGGGGTCGAGCACCAGTCCAACCGGATGCAGAAGAATGTTACCAAAAGGGCAATGGATACCTAATGATTTTTGCAAGAGATTTTAAGGTTACCGACATAGCCTGAAGGATTCCGAAACTGAAGTGGCAGTGGGCAGGGCACATTTCTCGCAGAAGAGATGGTTGATAGGGCCGAAAAGTTCTGGGTTGAAAACCGTGAAACGGAAGACGCAGGGTGAGGGTCACAGGTAGCCGATGGATGCGAGACGCACAGGACCGGTTGCTGTGGCGACAGTTGGGGGAGGCCTATGCCCAGAAGTGGAAGTCTTTCGGCTGATATGATGATGAACATGACAGCGGCTGCCCTTATCCAATTTTTGTTGGCGTCAGCGCAGTAAGCTCGCTCCATCGTCGACTTTTTCTCTGTCATCTATGACCTAGACTAGAGTCAAGAGCAAACCAATAATAAATTTTAAAAAAATGTCCCTTTAATTATCAGTCTCAGCATTCACCTCTTTTCAAGAAAATTCATCTTATATAGTCCACCTACAAGTAGGTGCCTATATGTCCAATTCAAAATTACTTGTTTTACTACATTGAAGTGCCTCCCCAGAGACCCACTTTAAAATAAACGTGGAGTTTACTGTAGCATTAATTTACTTGATTTAGTTAGTGGTGATGATTCAAAGTGAGTTTTGGAACGTGTATAATAATGTTTATTCCAACCCTCAATATTTATGTATGAAAACGTTATATTCCTTTGGTAAAGCGGGTTGTCCATTATTCAAATATGAATATTTTTAGTAACTAAAATGTTTGTAGTACCTACTGTGCAGTGTCTATTCATCTTTTTTTGTAATTTGTTTATTTTTGTTTCATTACGTGATTTGTGTTTTCAGAATTCTGTGATTGGCCATTTTGTGAATTGAAAAAACAGCTGTTCAAAACTTTTTTGAAGAGATGACAGGGATAACATAGTGACGGACCGGGCTCAAATTGTAGACATTGTTGAGAAGTTCATTGAAGAGTATATGATATGATGATAGGATGGAAATGCTATGTATAATTCCCATGTAATAAAGAGTTTTTTATCGTCAACCAGGGACCAGCACCAGCAATGCCGCTGCTATTTTCTTCACCCTCATCTGCATGCAGGGTCAGAACTGATGCCAGGGTTGCGGAATTTGTTCGAAAGAGTCACCGTGGCCCTGGAACGCAAAAGGCTTTAGAAGGAACACAGATGGGCTTTAGTCAGTAAGAGTCTGACACGCCCTTCCGCTCCACCCAGAGCGGAAGAAGTCATATGATGATTTCCCATCCTTAAAAAAAAGGGTCGGAACTGAAAACTAGCGCTAGGTATCTGACGCCTTGTACCAGCTGTGATGTTAACCCTTTCAGTAGGGGCACACTCAGCGTAATTTTACCGTATCATTCTGTACTATTCTTCTCTTTAGGTTTGTTGCTGTTATGTTGTTTCTATGTCGAACAATTGTTTTCTATTCTATTCCACTATCCCTAACTCTAAAAGTTCAGCTACGATTTTTGAGCATGAGCTAGATCGCCGATCATTAGAGCAACATAACACAGCGAGTTATAACTGGCTTAAGAGACACCTCTGCCTACCGTTCGGGAAATGTTGACGTGATAAAATATTTTCTAAGGCCACGTTTCTACTTGCACGTGAGCTACATGCAAGTTGCATTACATTGCGGATTACCGAAGTAAAATGCGACACAGCGCTCAATCGTGCCAATCAACTTGCAAACAAGTCGCTTGCAGGTGGAAACACGTCATTATTTTTTAAGTTTATTGATTGGTGAACGAAAATATACCCCAATAAAAGGTTACGGGTATACTGCTCTTCGCAAAAACCCTCTTAGTAGTCTCCTTACTACTAGTGGTTATTGACAGACAATAGAAAAGGTATATGGATGAGGTATTATGAGTATTTTACGACCATTTCTTGCGTAACGGCGATTTTTAAGGCTCCAGCGATCTATTTCATATCATCCCTAGAATAATTTGTCGATAAAGCTGTTGAATATTATGCATAGCCTCGGTGAGGTCCGGAATAGATAGGTAGGTAAACATGTAATTTTATTTTGGACTATCTACATGAATAGTTGATCATCCGTATCGAGTTGGATGGGCAATAATATGAAATTTTATGTCGGTTAAGATACTTATGATGACTGTTCGGTTGGTCACGTAAAAACAAGATATACGTACGACATAACTACTTCTATCTTATTTTTTATCATACAAATACTTTCGGTTAGTAAATGGATAACTTCTGTAATAGGCAAGTTTACTCTAAGATATTTGAATACCCTAAGCACACTAAATATTAAAGTCAAAGAGAAAAGTAAGTAGGGTTGCCTAAACAAATGATTCCTTCATTTGTTTTGAAGACACGGTACTTATGATGGCATTCTAGCGTCCCATGACATTGCGGGCTTTGTTTACGACGTTTTGATTAAATTCGGGTAATGTGATAAAAAAAAAAACAAAATATATTGTTGTATTGTTCGGGCCGCAATATTAAATTGCCGCTGAAATTATAAATGTATTTAATCAATAAGCTTATTGTTACATACTCGTAAACTGTCATAGGCGCCATTTTAAAACATGCCGCAATTTTTGACAGGTTCCCATTCACATTATTTTTGCGTCATCAGTATACTCACACCAATCTTATCGCAAAAAACAATAAACTAAGTCCAGTACCCAGAGCCTGTCAGGGTTGCGGAATTTGTTCGAAAGAGTCACCGCGGCCCTGGAACGAAAAGGGCTTTAAAAGGAACACGGATGGGTTTTAGTCAGTAAGAGTCTGACACCTGCCAGGGTTGCGGAATTTGTTCGAAAGAGTCACCGCGGCCCTGGAACGCAAAGGGCTTTAGAAGGAACACGGATGGGTTTTAGTCAGACACGCCCTTCCGCTCCACCCAGAGCGGCAGAAGTCATTTGATGATTTTCCATCCTTAAAAAAATAGTACCCAAAGCAAATGGCATGCTAGGGCAGACCCCGGAGGTCTACTTGTGTGCTTTGTTTTAGTGAATGAAGAAAAAACAAAACTTGTAATTTATAATAAATAAAAAATAATAAAGCAGACTGAACAAAGTTATTTCAGAGGAATTCTTTTTATTCTTTCACAAAAGTATGCGAATTTCGCGAGACCGTTGTCTCCAGTTAAACACGTAAAGAGAAATGCGCAAGTCGGACGAAGGCGAGAAACAAAGAATGTAATATGTCCACTTAAACTCAACCATGGGGCAACCCTAGCCAGAAATATTACATACCCGAGCCGCGCGGTTTGATAAGATAAAACTAGCTGTAACTAATATATGAGAATTTTTCCCTTTTTATATTATTCACATAAATAGTACATGCCAATTTTCGAGCTCATATAGTGTACGATGTATCTCCCACAAAAGTTTTATATTAGCATAAATTGACTTTTCGTAATACCGCGCCTGAGGGTGGTATTACATTTCTGTAAATATTTACCATACGAGGTTTTTACAACGGCCAGTTTTAGATGACACTTGGCTTACCTACATTAACTTTATACTGACGGGTCTATGTAATTTTGTGTGTTTTGTTCTTGTATGCCCAATATTTTTTCCAAAGTTGGCGACAAAATGTGGTGGGTCTTGTTTATTGCACATACGATAGTTTCCATTCTCTTTTCGACTATTTTTGTCTTCAGAATATTTACAATCATTTCTCTGTTATCCTTTTATATTAATTTTTCCGGATTAGTGGGTTGTGGACACTCAAACAAAATTGTGCATGTGATGTGAATAAACGAGCATTTTTTTTGAATTTTTATTTTCACAAACGGGAATAAAACAGACCATAACTTAATGTTTTGTTTTTCTTGTGGCTTGCTCTAGAAATTGCAAAAAAAGTTTAATAAAGAAAGAAAGATAAAAATATTTATTTGGGACGCACACATGACAACCGATAATATAAAATAAATGAATAAGTAACACTTATAACTAAGTAATAATATATTTATTACAAGCAAGCACGATAAAAAGACCTGTGCCGAGCCCCTATCTCAGCAGTTGTAAATTAAAAAAAAATGAACTTTACGCTAGTTTTATGGTCGGGCGTTATTTTTTTGTATTAATTTACCAAATATGTATATACTAAACCTTAAATACACTTCATATGCAGGTCAGTTCCTTCTTAGTACTTACCTAAGAAACTTACTTCTTCCAATCCATAACACAAAGAACAATATAACATAAATAGATCATTCGTTTTTTTCACAAAATTCTATCAAGCATTCAAAACAAGTTTCTTAAAACACCTCTACCACAAAGTTTAATTATACTATCCATAGTGTAATGAGAGCAGACAACTTGTTACAACGAGGTGATCATTAAACTTCAAAGCGAGAACGCAGGTTAGATGTCAAACGACAACTTAGGACAAGTTACAATAAACCGCCACAGAAGATGGTATTCAAGAACGTATTTATGAACGTAGTTATTTGCTGAGATAACATACTTACATACATTGTAATTATGGTTTGTTATATTGGCTTATATCCTGAAATGGTTATACGTTTGAGGTGCTGTAGCAGAAATTTAAGTTCAGATGGGAAAATTTGATTTTGAATTAAATAAATAATAATAATATAGAGGTATGCGGAACAGAGAGTAAAGTCCCGCAAACATCCACTGAAAAGGGAGGATTCTCCTACCAGACGGTTGTTGTGTCTGCTGGCCCAATTGTTGATATACGGACTGTTTAATATGTTCAAATTGCACGGAGAACTTTGCTTGCGCGATGCAGGATTTCGTTGGTTCATTCATCATTCAATCATCGCTGACAGGATAGATGGCGTTGCAGTTTTTTTTGTTGCCGTACAAATTTCGTTCCTTAGTTTTTCATGTGGAGGCATTGATGCCGCTACAATAATTATAAGCTGAGAAAGAGAAACAAATCAAGTAACTTGACTTAGCACACGAGGTTGTCAACATGTGGAATGTAGACTCGGCTGTCATTGTGCCGATTGTCGTTACAGCCAATGGCCTGATGGCCAAAAACTTCGACGACCACCTGTCGAAGCTAGCGTTACGCGGTTGGGTAAAGGGCCTCGTGATACAGAAAGCTATACTAGTCGATACGGCTCGTATAGTGAGGAGGTTCCTCTCGCTGGAGCCCTGGCCATCGGTAGCTTGGATCCTGTCCCCGATACCGGTGGGCTACTTTGTATTTTTATATTTTTTTTGTAATTTTTATGAAATACTAGTTGCCGCCCGCGGCTCCGCCCGCGTGATTGTCGAAAATTATCCCAAGGGAACATATTCCCGGGATAAAAAGTACCCTATATGTTATTCCAGACTATAATCTACCTCTGTGCCAAATTTCATCAAAATCCGTTCAGTAGTTTTTACGTGAAAGAGTAACAAACATCCATACATACATCCATACTTACAAACTTTCGCCTTTATAATAGTAGTAGGATTTAAAAATTTAAGAAATATAAAATAGATTCATTTTATATAGATATATAAAATGAATAAACGAAATAATTCTTAATAATTGAATTGATGGTGAAAACTGGTTTTAATGAGGTAACAATCAATCTACATAGCTTTTTCTATGGCGAGGTCGGCATCCAGTCCAACCGGATGCAGCTGATTCCCAGTATTTTATAAGAAGCGACTGCCTATCTGACCTCCACAACCCAGTTACTGGGTGATTTGATAACCTTTGGTCAGACTGAAATAGAATTGAATTGAAATACATACTGTACACCATGCAAAAATTACATTAAGATCTTATAATAGACGGGTGTAGTATATGTCATGAAAAACACATGTAAATAGTGTATGTGGCAAATTTAATCAATTCTATTATGCCCTCTACATACCCAAAAAAGTATCGAACCAAACCACACTACTTAGTGCTTATCATGCCTATGTGGGATCCACTCTATCTTATAGGATACTGTGTTGGGGATACTCAACTGATAAAGAAATTGCGTTCAAGGCACAGAAAAAGTGTATTGTATATGTTGGATACACCAAACAGATTAATGTGAACCTCATTTCATAAACCTCAAGATATTAACCCTCCCTGATCTATATATCTACACGGCCTCAATTTAAGCTAAATCAAACGTCAGTAGCTATGACATTCACAAGTAGTAGAACTTAAAAATACATAACGTAATAAAACATCCCACACTGCAGTATACAGCAATAGTATTTTTGTATGGTTCGTAAGTGGTTTGTAAGTTCACAATAAAGAATTTGAATTGAATTGAATTGTAACAATAGATGTTACATTTTCTGGCTTCTAGTTCTGAATACCCGTAACGAATTTCAATATAGACCGTCGATCTTCAAATGCGGGAACCAACAATTTCAAGATCTTTCCGAGGCACGGAGGAGTTTTGGTATGTAATTGATGGTAACCCATCCACAAACCGCCCAGCATCTGCATAAATTCACTCAACACGTTACGACCTGCTGAAGCAAACATCACCTCAATCTATATTCGTGAACATCGAGGTCAATGCTTATATTGTGTGCGGCAAACTATTGTGGTGTGGACAGAATAATAGGACGCTGCGATGTAGGGTTAACGAGATATACACAGAGGGTGTGTGCAGGATTGACAAATGTAGAGGCTGTATTTGTTTGTTGGAGCACGAAGGATGAGACACTGGACTGGTGAGAATAGGTCATAAATACGAACCACCTTGTTCAAAACTACGACTGCTGGTTTTGATTTCCGGGACGGATAATATATTAGTGGGACTTGGCATTTTACAGCAGCTGCCGGAGTCTAGATTTGTGACTGATTGATGGCAATAGACTCGCCTTCTATTTCATAGGACACCGCCATAATTGGTGAAATGAGGTAAGTATCAATTGGTACACTTCTGCTTAAATTTTTGAAGAATAGTGGTGAGATGTAGTGTTCATAATTTATAAAACTTCTACCATTGAAAAAAAATGTAAATCATACTAAAATCAAAATACGACAAGAGAATAATTTTTAACTTGCTTCGCCTGCAACTTCGTCGGCGTGGGATGCGATCTTGATAGCATTTTTATGTATTAGTCCAGTGCCTAAACAACCTATGTAATATATCTGTGCCTCATCCAAATTCGTTCAGTAGTTTTTGCGTGAAAAATCTGTCCATCTATATCCTCATCTATTGTTATCTATCCATCCCCACAAACTTTCAAATTCATTTTATTAGTAAGTTAAGATTTCAGACCACACTACTTAAAATAGTCTGAAATAAACATATTTTAGGTGGGTAGGTCCGTAGGTAAATCAAAATACAATTTCTCATCAGTTTGTTTAGGTTAGTTTCAATACTTCAAATAAACATTTCATTTGAGCGGTAGGTAGTCCGATATGTATGTTTAGAGTTTGCAACTAAGGGATAATATAACGTATCAGGTTGTTTACATTCAAATTGATTGATGGATTACGGCTATTCTGTATGTTACCAATAAAGAAACGAATTAATTTAGGCTGGATTTAAATTCCTTTGTTTGAATAAAAATGTAGGTACTCAGAGTCGCCAAAAATACTGGAAAGTTGTGAGCCCAATATTTGCGTATGAATTATGAACTCACTTTTGTGTAATAGAAACATGTGGCTTCTTTTTTTATGATCTTTATTTATTTAGAGGCTTTTACCTTACAAAGGTACGTCAGCCTCATCGTACCCTTTAAATAACTAATATCTACTTATAATATAATTACTGATTACACGTACCTACCTTTAATTCTACAAATGTTATTATTGCGTAAGCGAGGGAGTTAGTGATGCAGCAATCATTTCATAAACCAGTTTCGCTTCTCCCGAATTTGGTGTAGATAATATTCTAATAAAAGCCCCAACATCATACAAATTAAGTTTTAACTCCCGCATCACTATTTCCCTCTCTCTCCGGTTCTATTCCATCAGCAAATGTTGGACGTCTTCGACTTTATTACACACTAAACAGTTAAGGGAATCGACTTTTTTCATTAGATATCTAAATTTCCTAGATGGAAAATAACCGGAACGCAATCTGTGAGCCATAACAACATATGACCTCCTTGTATGACTCTCAGCGAACCAAGGGATTCGAGGAGGCTCACTTTGCATAGTCTTGTACCATATGCCTTTTTCTTTAGACCTGCTGTCGAAATACTCTTTAAAACTATTGTAACATATGTTCTTGTAATAGCTAAGTATTTCTGTGTAGAATGGAACAATGTCTATTTCCACTCCTTCCAAAATAGCTTTTTTTGCATAAATGTCAGCCTTCTCGTTTCCAAGTATACCAATATGAGATGGAATCCATTGCAACCTCAAATTAATATCACCGAGTTCATGAAATTGTCTAAGAATTACATAAGCTGTCTGTGTACCTCTGCAACCAGAGGCGCATCGAGCCAAATGCATTAAACCACTTTTGCTATCCGTGCATATGACAATGTTTTGATTTATAGAATGGATGTGGCTTTTTAAAAATCTATTTACTCACTAACTTTAAAAAAAACACGAAAAGGCACATTTCCAAAACCAATACTGCACAGCATACACAAAAGAAGGACACGAAAGAGGTCACACACAAATCAACAACTCACATAAACCTACCAACATCTACCCAGAATTCCGCTGCGTCAAATCAGGTCAGGTGTCAAACATTACTCATGAAAAACATGACCCTCCTTCGAACTTCGGCGTCGGGTAAAAAGTTGATGAAGCTGTGCAAGAACTGGCCATCAGTCATACCCGGCTGTGGCTTGGACGTACCATTTGTCAAAGGCTCAAAATCTACATGACTAGGCCCGAATTTGGACTTTTGGTTTGTGAACTAATATCAAAAGTCTTATTTTATGACTTAAATAACGGTTATGTTAACCTAATTGATGTTTATAAGTTTACAGTCACAAGAAACATTTTCTTTTTTTTTGAAATGTCAATAAAAATAATCTTTATAAATACAAAACACCATTAATGTTAGGTTAATCTAAAAAAGTTGGCCTCGTAAGCGAAGGGTTCCGTTATTCCGCAGTATAATCGAAAAAATACCACACTCTTGAAAATTTCAACAGTCTACCTAATACGGTTTACGAGATAAAGTCTGCTGTCAGATGAACCGACGGATAGCGTAGGCTTGTCAGTAGGGTTCTGTTGGTTACCCTTCGAGAACGGAACCATAAAAATCATGAAGCTCTATCTTTACAAAGTATAAAACAAAGTCGCCTCCTACCGTCTGTACGCTTAGATCTTTTAAACTACGCAACGGTTTTAATGCGGTTTGACTATCATTTAGAGAATTTCTTATGAAAGGTTTTTATGTGATGATAATTTAAATGATAAATAGTATAGAATACTCGCTGCTTTGTCAAGTGTCCAAACCCGATTTTGGGCGCACATCAGTAAATATTACCCGTGCGGAGACGGTGCGAGTCGCTAGTATTGTATAAAAACACTCAGTGATTTAAATAAGCTTGATCAAATCTAAAAAAAGTGCTAAGTGGAATATTAAAACACGTTTTAAATAATACCGTCGTGTAATTAGCTACGTAGTTGCTACGCCGTAGCAATTATATTGCTACGCCGTAGCGCTACATGCGTTTCGGTCGCGGTCTCAAAACTTTGTCAGAATTGGCAAGAACGTCGCGTTATTTTCATTTAGTGTTTGTTAGTGTTCCTTTAAGCAATATCACGTTTGCAATAATGAGTAGACCTAGGTATAAAGTCTGTCAAAATACTTAATATGAACGAACATTCATTATTTTGGAAGGCGAACCTATTCTCAGGAACTAGGTGATTCTTCACACTTTTATTCTACTTAATTATGTATAAAAAACTGTTTGCTTATAACATAAAACAATTAAGAGCCTCAGCTAATGAGGATGTTGTGCTTACATTACACGCAGTCTTTTCCGCAACACGGAAGAAAATAATAGCTTCGAATTAAGAAATTAATACACCATTTATTTAGTCTTATTACAAGGAGCTCGTGGCTAAATAAAAACAGGCGCACGGGCCAGTCTACAAGGTTAAGCAACGCTTGCCGAGGTTGATTCGTGGATGGGTGACCAGACCATTAATTACATTCCAACATTTCTCTGTCCCTCAGAAAGCACGTAAACCTGTTGATCCTGACTGTCATATGTGGACCTTGACAATCGTTGCGGGTAGTCAGACGCGAGAAAACCAGAGACCAGTCTAATCAAGGAGTATCGTGTTACCCAGTTATTGGGATAGGTTTACCCCAATATGTATAAAATATACTCAGAATAATAATAAAGAGGAAAACGGTTAACAAGATTAAGTATGCATTTAAAAGGTATTGTGTTTTTGCTATTTTTAAGTCAGTTACTGGAATTTCCTATGCGGTGATCTCGACGTTTCTTAATTTCGTTATTGTGGGAAACATTTCTATTTCAGCTAAATTCATTAGTAAACAAAGTTCTTAGAAAGTACCACATACAAAATATCATGCATGTTTGCCCCGAAAGCAGGGGTGTAACTGAAACACAATTTGTGAAATGTGGGTGACTGGGTGTAACTGAAACATCCACATTTTGCCAGTGTAAGTCCCATGTAATATGACGAGCCTACTGCCGTCACCGATATCAATAGGATTCTAAACCATGCTGCTACTGAGAAATTCTAGTTGAAAAACCTCAATGATACAATAATTATAACAAAATAAACAATAAAATGCAGAGTCAAAAGTCAAAAGTCAAAACGTTTTTTTCAATTAGGCCATTAAACGGCACTTTTGAACGTCATCGTTTGAGTGACCCATCATCCTCACCCAGCTGAAAGAGGGATGTCTTTCGGCTTGATAAGTCTAAACCAAGTGACACATCGAAATAATCTTGTGCGACTTGCATTCAGCGGAATCTCAAGACCTTCACCAGGTCATCGGTCCACCTTGTGGGACGCCTTCCAATACTACATCTTTCAGTACGCGGTTACTATTCCAGAACCATTCGGTTCCATCAACTATCTGTTCTGCGAGCAATGTGGGATACATTGCTCGCAGAACAGATAGTTGATCCACTGCCACTTTAGGGTTTTTTGGGCTATACCGATAACCTTGGTAAAAATGACCCAGATGGATTGAAAAAGTAAACCCTTTTTTGTTTCATATTTTCTGTCTACATTTTTAACACCTCTTGTCCCAAATTACCCAGAAAACACACCTTAGCGCCAAGCATCAAAGTTTTTGACTTATAACATAAAATTTTAGTATAATTATGATTCTCGTTTCGCACATAATATTTATTTGAATTGGGTACTACATATATCGATAATTTGTATAGTAAAAATTGTGTATGTAACATAAAATTGGACCAAAATACTACTGGGTGTAGTTTTTATATTCAAAATTCACTTACGTTAACGATACTGTAACGTTACTATACGTCAGAAAATTCGTGCTGGGCGCTCTTGTAACCAAAACAACAAAAACAAAAGACTACCTAAAAGTAATACATCTCCTGCCCTTCACGTAATACAACATCTTCTAAGTAATGTTTTGGCATGAAGTAACAACACTAGGAGTATTACTAACAACATTATGTTACCGTAAACAAACAATACATTTTACTAAGTTACTTTTATGTTACCTAATAATGTCACCTGAGAAAAAATAATATAAGTAAGACTCTTAGGGTGTATTTGTCGCAGGTGTCTATAATAAGTACCGTGTTTGAAAAGATTAGTAACTTAGGAAAATTCGGGAAAATTTGTAGACAAACGTGTACTCTTAAGTAGGTACTAGTTAATATTTTACGGAAACAAGCGTTTTGTTTTAAGTGCCTACTAATTAATGGGAATTATAAAGCTTCTAGCTTCTTCCCATGATTTTGCTCGCGTGAAAGTTATGATACCAAGGAATCATAAAAAGTACATACAGCCTGGCAGCACCTGTCTCATCGTCAGCGATCAACGAGAAGCGAGAAGCTAGAAACAAGATACGAGTTGGCGAGCAGCGAGAATGTAGTTCCGATAGTTTTTTCGCTCGGCTATAAGCCAGTGCTCTTGTGCGACGGGCGATTACTCACACCACTCACTCCGGCCGGCCGAGAGATACATTCCTGTGCAAACCTACACGCGCTACGCAGTGCTGAATTCATGATATGTTGGCTAGCACTGACATCCGCACTAAAAGTAGAAATTACCGATGGTTGGTCTCGCGGCGTGAGTTCTGACCGCCAAGTGAGCATCACTGAGCAAGTATCATCTTTGATAGCTTTGGTCGCTGCGAAAAACTAGTGGTAAGAGAATGCGTCTCTTTTACTCACACGGGATTCATACCTTTTGTCCGCTTCCTCGGCGAGAAAATAGTCGATAGCTAATCGGTTCCTCGTCGGCAGTGCCTTAACATGTGAAGGAAGCGTTCATTCAAATCTAGCCTAAAAACATGCGTCCATCTAACCTCACAACCAATACAATTTATAATATTAGTAGGAACTAATAGGAAGGATATCTACAAACAGTACACAAATTATCATATACTAGCAGACGTCACGCGGTTTCACCCGCGTAGTTCCCGGTAAAATATAGCTTATGTGACGGTCCAGTAGTTTATAAGTATAGAAATCACGAAGAAGTTAGTGGTAAGCCGTCGAGCCTACTTACGAACCCTTATCTCTCCCTAGTTATGGCTCAACACCTAAATGAAGTAAATAACACCTTCCTGTTAATATTAGTGCATATTTTCTGCCTCGCTTTATGAAGTGTACTCCGCTCTCGCTTAACGTGTATAGATGCATAAATAACAACGAAAGTGCCTGCAGTTGACCTTAAGTGAGCACACTACGGCATATATTGTATGCAGCCTTTACAGCGGTTATTTTCTTTGTTGGAATTTTCAAAGCGGTGAAATAGAGGTGAAGGTATATTTTTGGAAGAGTTATCGTTGAGTAGTAAAGGTATAGCCAGTGGCAATTTGATTGAGATTATGAAAGTATATTTTATGATTTGAGTTAAAGTCGTGTTTTGCGTTTTTAGCTGAACATAACAATTGTGTTAACGGAAGGGTAGGGATTGTCCGAATGTTCGAAAGAGTTACCGTGGCCGTGGAACGCAAAGGGCAATTGAAGAAACACGGTTGGGTTTTAGTCAGTAAGATACTACGACTAAATATGACATAAGTGACCTGAAGTACTTCTGCCGGTCGATTCTGTAAACATTTCAAAGTGAAGGCTTAGGTGAAGTGATCACAAAGTGAGCTGTCATTCCATCTTGATTACATGGATTGACAGCTCACTTCGTGATCACTTCACCCAAGCCTTAACTTCGACATGTTAACAGAATCCCACTGCTGCACTTGGTGTAATAATGTGTCTAGTTTGCATGTGAGAACGGGAGTATAATTATAGTTTTGTGGGATAAATCAAATGCACCAAATATAGATTATGCTCCTACAAAAAAGCGGGTTTTTGTAAAACTGATTATGTTACACTGGAGGTGCATAACTACCTTTATATTTTCTTAACAGTTTAAATTAAAAGGTAAGTACATACAACCTTTATACCATTTTGCAAATAAGATGCTTGAACAAAAATGTTAAATAATAAAATAAAACTATTCATAAAACTTAATGACTTATAACTGAGTAAAATACTTTCATTCCGTTTCAATAAAGCAATTATTTCAATCGAACAACTTCTAGAAATTTTCAAGACGTTTTAATCGTAGTCAATTAGAATGTAATCAATACAGATAAGGTTTAATTGGTTAAGAGTTCTTCTTAATTGAACAATACTTTAGTTTCCAATACTTTGTCAATTTTTTGATAATTGAATCCAGTGAATTCTTCAATTAAGTTGTAATAAGTAACTTTCAAGTACACTTGACTACAAATTACGAATACTTACGAAAGCTTGTTCAAACAAAATAAAATTATTTAAATAAGTAACTTTAAACTGTCTGCCTATAGTAGGCGCCAGATAAATGTGGAATAAAGCACATTGACCTTTCCCTAATAACTGTTCATAGGTACCTGAACAATTAAATATGAATCGTTTTTCATTATTAGACAATGTTAAGGATCACGAGAGATGATGATTCGGGACAGCTTTGTGTCATTAATTCCGTTTTTCAAATTAAAAATGTCAATAATTGTAGGTGGGTCAATGACCGTTATTCCACGATTATCTGGCGCCTACTATAGTTTCAGTCATTTGCTTTAAATCGATTACCTACATATTAAATAATTTAAAAAGAAAATACGAGGGTAAGTAAATAAAAAAAAAATATTAAAACTCATAAAATAACATATTTTTTTCCAGTTGATTCGTTCTAGTGCTCGTCTATAGAATATTAAGGGCAAATATAAATGCTTTTACTACACGCCAAACTTTTTTATTCTAAAAAGCGCAATATTTTGGTAGATTGCTTACGTTTCATTAGCATAAAGTACAAATATTTCATTAATTAATATAAATAAGTACCTTACCTATCATACATCACCCTCCCCACACACAAATATACAATTTATATTCAAACAACAAAAAATGACGTGACGTCGCAAAATGACGGAGATGCATGTTGCCGTCAAACTGATAATTACGTCAATCTGTAACTTGACATCCGACGTCGTTGCTGCAATGTTTCGTGCCACAGAATACAGAGACGCCAAATGGTGGGCTTACACGTGCAATTTTTTGAGCTCGGCAATACGTAGGTTTCGATCGACCTAGAGCAATTAGTAAACCAATAAGCAGTCAGTGCTAGGGACGGTAATGTCAACACTTCTCATATGAACCAAGTACGTCAGTTTGTCAGCGTCTATTCATAAAAATTGAGGGACCATAAAGCATGTGACAGCCGCATCTAAAACACTCTAGCCGGCTTACTAGATAGACCTACCTTGAATACCTTGAGGAAGGCCTACTTATACTGCGTTCAGGTATTTGGTCGCAGCTGCGGAACCTTAGGCCCATCGACAATCGAAGCGGTAGCACAGGAGCGATAGATTTACAAACGCTTGAAGGAGGCCTATATCCAGTAATGAAAGTCTGTCGGTTAAAATAATGATGAGTTTTCGATATATACTTCATTGTACACCAAAATTATAAGGCCGCTGAAAATTACGATCATTCCAACTTGTGCGGTTAAGAATATTTTTATTACTGTCATCTCTATTCGCTGCCACCGCGGTGATTCCATGTCCTGTGGTCCGTGCAGTCAACTGTAAAAGAGATAAACATACATGTCCATATTTTGTACATTTATAAATGTTATGGGGGAATGTGTAACATGCCGCTAGGTAAGTTTTGAGTTTAATATTGGACGATTTCTCGATGAAAACCAAGGAAAAGATGGTCTGTGTATGTAGAGTTTAGTGCCTGCGTGGTTTAACGCTAACTCAACCGATACCAACCACATCAATACTAAAGCTACCATCTCTTGACATGCGATTTCAGCTGTCCCGGAAGATTTGCTAACATTTATTGAAGAATTCTGTTGCTTATCTCCGAAGTTCTTGATCAGATCTTCACCAAATTGAAATGGGACCAGTATGGAAAAATAGTCTTCCAAACAAAAAAATAATCATCCAAATCGGTTGACAATTGGTGAAAATATCGCTGAACAAACATGAAAAAAAAAACATTCGAATTAAGAACCTCCTCCTGTTTTTAAAGTCAGTTAAAAATGTTTATTTAGGTGCGAACTAATAAGAGATTAAATGGTACTGTTCCACAGTGAAAAATCATCTCATAATAATATTTTATAACTTAAATAAAGTCTCAAAATAGTGGGTACCTTCCTTCTAAGTATTGCAGTAAATATACAAATTTGTTACCGTCACATGTGATTTCGGCTCGACTACTAACCGTATTTACTCGTATCTGGGTACCCGTATTGTGGTGACTTGAGGTAGCAGCGCTTCGCTATATACCGACTGCTTCGCTGCAGGAAATTGAAATCCTCGTGGCCTGAGTCGTGAAAGTGGTCTTCTAAACAAATACGAGTTAATGCTGCAACGAGCTTAAAGTTCGAGGGGACTTATTTATAAATAGGTAGGTACGGTAGGCAACATAAGTATTTGGAAAATTATGAAAACAATGATCAGTCCACTAAGGGCGAGTTTTTTGACCCGTACTTAACCAAAATGGTTAAAAATTGTTGGCAACTAAATTTTGTTAATGTTTGTTTTCTTTCAACATTTAGTAATAATAACTATTTTGACCAATGGTCAATATAGTTATTAGATAATAAAAATTGATCGAAAAACGAGTTTTAACGTACCCAAAATATTTAACCAATGGAAAACTACGAATCAAAAATCTCGCCTTAAGAACGTGTGAAACCCATGGCTTTTGTTCAGCATTTTTTTTTTCTTTTATATAATCGAAAGTAAGGATAGGTTGCAAGCAGAAGTTGGTTTTTGGAGTCCACTCCTTAAGAAACGATTTTCATGTTTAGCCCGGCTTATGGTACGGAACCCTTCGTGTGCAAGTCCATCTTGCACTTGGCCAGTTTCATATAATTCTTTTTCAAATATTTTATATGATTTATCAATCTGTTCTATTGTATTTTTGATTGGTTTTGATAGAGTACGAAAAAAAAGTGTGTGTGTCAGCTCCGACGCACGACTGGAGTTTACTCCTTAAGAACTATTATTGTTTAGATTATGTAAAAGAGTGAAAATGAAAGCATCTTAAATAAGCTGAGCATACTTTGTATTTACACAGACACATAATGTCGAAGTGAAAGGTCCGCAAAGAGCGTTACGCAAAGGAACATAACGCCTCACTTTTAGTTAACGCTCGATTTTACTCCTCATAAAATTTTCATACCGCGGTTAAATATGAAAATCGTTTCTTAAGGAGTAAATTCCAAAAGAAAACACTTATTTCAACAAAGGGCTGTCAAAATGCCCGTGAGGCCAAAAAAAGCCAATTTATATCAAAACTATTCTGTAGTAAATTTGTACGACACGTTCTCACCGTACCTTTGTTATTGTTGTTATTTAATAACTGTCAACGTCACTCCGAGCATTATCGGAAATATTGTAGACGGCCTGTAGAGGGCGTAAGGACGCTTGTTCAGCAAAATCCAAACCGTTATTTAAAAACCGGCCAAGTGCAATTCGGACTAGTACACAAAGGGCTTCTATGTCACAAACCGAAAAAAAAGGCGTTTCTTGTATGGGCCTCTTAACACCCAAAAAGTACACATACATATATACACAGTATACATATAACTTATGGAAAGCGTTCGGTGACGATGACGCGAGTTCCATGATTTTTGTTCACCCAAAAAGTGCTCGACGCGCCTAAAGAAGTTTTCACTTCAAAAAATCACCCAAGTGCGTGTGGGGCCACGCGCAGTGATGGGTTCCGTAGTTGAAACTACGACTTATTACAAAACAAAAAATACTGATGTAATCTACAGAAAAGTGTACAATTTATTCCTGAATTATTTTATTTCGGTCCAGAATTCCACCGTAGTATATCGCGGTATTTTATCCGCAAACCTATAGAAAAAACAAAACTTTACACCAACATACATGTTTTCATTTTTGTTCTTTTTGCATTTTATTTCACGCGCACCGTAATAATTGAAAAAGCACTGAATACTTTTTACTTTCACCATTTTTCATTCAACATGTCTACGAGTGACACTAACTTTTTGTTTGAAGCAAAAACTAGAATGTGCATTTTTGTTTTGCCTAAAAAAACTCTCAAGGGCTTTTCTAAGATAAGAAAAAGTAACTGTATTTCTTGTAGGAGTCTATGATAACACTTTTTATCATACAATAACAAGTTACTTGTGCTTTATACTTTGATATAACAGTTTCCATAAATTTTCCATTTCTCCGAACGAATTACCATTAGACAATTTTCTATAATACTGCTTTTCCAGCGAATAAGCAAAACGTAGCCACAGCAATATGGAACACACAAAACGATAACAAAGGAGAATGCATTTGAGAAAAAATATTACCCTTTTTGGCTCGTTACATATTCCAGAACACCGGAGCAATAAAACAAACTTGTAGGACTGTATGTACTTGGTCTATTACATTTTCCTTTTGAATAATATACTAAAGGCCTTCGTCTTTTCTCTTTGATTATAACGTACGGGACCGCGACCCTTTGTTGCAATTTTTGTTGCTAACACAAGTTACATACGGGATCTAAAGTGAGAAAAAAAAATGTGAAGCTCGGTAGGCACTTAGACTAATAGCGTAGTTACAAAAGTTTGCATAATTCGGTTTCACGCTTTTATTAAATGTTGTTTTTTTATATAAATTACTTCAATTCTGAGATTTGTTTTTCTGGCGAAGATCTACCAAAATAAACTTCTTGAAAGTATTACTATAGGTGACATTTTACTTAATCTTTGGTACGTTTGTTTTATATTTACTAAACATGATGTTTTATCAACCATCTCCAGTCAAACCGGATTCAGCTCATTACCAGTATTTTACGTGGAGCGGTTGCCTACCAGACCTCCACAACCCATTAACTGGGTAACACGGTAGTTTTTGGCAAGACTGGAGTCAGATTTACTGGCTTCTGACAATCTGTAACGTTTGCCAAAGATCTACAAATGACAGCCGGGACCAACGGCTTAACGTGCTTTTCAAGGCACGGAGGAAACTCGGTATGTTAAGATGGTCACCCATCCACAGACCAACCTTGGCAAGCGTTGCTTAACCTTGAAGATCGACCCGTGTGGCTGTTATTATTTAGCCATGAGCTCCTCGTTTTATCAACCAATTATGACTATTATATACTCGGAAATGGCTTTTTTACAGTTACATATCTGAAATAGTTTGCAGTTCCTGAAACTATCTTTTCCATTAAAACAATATTTGGATGGAAAATAGCAATTGTTTCGTTTAGTTTTTTACAAAACCCTGTTACCAACTTTACAGACATAAAACGTTACCATTTTTATTTTTATTCAGTAAAAACTGGTATTGAGCTTACCTCAGATTTTGACATCTCTGCTTTGAAATATCAAAACGTTTTGACACGGTCATTGACAACTGTCAATGCATTTTCAAAGCGAGTCGTATAGTGACTTTTTTAAATAATGCTCATAGATTTTTGTGAACAACAAAACAGCATCAAATACCGGGCTTTTGTTTTTGTCCGATATAATAATATCTGTCCATGTATCTTTATTTATGGGGCCATAACAATATTTCGCGAGTTTTAGGGAAACAACGGCTGCATACTCGTATTACTGTTATTATTATTTCCACCACAGTGTGGCTACAACTATGTGCCTAAACATTGCGTGAAATTTAATTATCACTGGTAAACTTTGTATCAAAACATGGTTTTGGAATAATAATCGTGAGATATGGGTGGTTAAAATACGTTCACGATTATTAAACTATACAATTACTTAACGTTTAAAAGTTCATTTAGAACTTTACTTTTGTATGTGAGTTTGTATGTTTGAAAACGCACCCACGATAAAGGAGAAATTCCTAGTGTGGGGCAACGTTTTTTTAAAAGAAAAAAAAAAACAAAAACTTCTTGAAATTTGGTTACATCTTGATACTTAGTTACTTCTTCATATAATTCACAATGGTTTACAAATTGTCACTTGATAAGAACACGACAAGCTTATTTGTCACATGCAGAATTTGTTATGCGGTACTGCAGCATTTGTTATGCGGTACTGCAGCATTTGTTATGCGGTATGGCAGCGATTGTTATGCGGTACTGCAGCATTTGTTATGCGGTACTGCAGCATTTGTTATGCGGTACTGCAGCATTTGTTATGCGGTACTGCAGCATTTGTTATGCGGTACTGCAGCATTTGTTATGCGGTACTGCAGCATTTGTTATGCGGTACTGCAGCATTTGTTATGCGGTACTGCAGCATTTGTTATGCGGTACTGCAGCATTTGTTATGCGGTATAGCAGTATTTTTTATGCAGTACTGCAGCATTTGTTATGCGGTATAGCAGTATTTGTTATGCGGTACTGCAGCACTTGTTATGCGGTACTGCAGCATTTGTCATGCGGTACTGCAGCATTTGTTATGCGGTACTGCAGCATTTGTTATGCGGTATAGCAGTATTTGTTATGCAGTACTGCAGCATTTGTTATGCGGTACTGCAGCACTTGTTATGCGGTACTGCAGCATTTGTCATGCGGTATTGCAGCATTTGTTATGCGGTACTGCAGCATTTGTTATACGGTACTGCAGCATTTGTTATACGGTACTGCAGCATTTGTTATGCGGTTTTGCAACATTTGTTATACGGTACTGCGTCATTTGTTATGCGGTACTGCAGCATTTGTTATGCGGTATGGCAGTATTTGTTATGCGGTACTGCATCACAAAACCATTGTCTAATATAGATTGTCGCCACATTTTTCCGGTTAATTTTATATTTCTCACTTGCCAGAATCCGAACAACTTTACACAGCATTCTTTTGTTTATCAAGGTGTTGGCTTTTTCGTCCTTTGCGCTTGTCAGGTAGTTTGCAAGAGGATCGTGGTTACTTGAGTAATACATAAGAAAGCTAATTATTTTTTTGCAGATCGGTTCGGTTATAAGCAGAGATCGGAATAGGTAGACTATATTTACCTAATGTTCGTGGAAGTAAGTAACATAGAATTGATAATGCCTCTAAAATCCCGGAATCATAAATGGAATCAGGCCAATAAAACCCGGGATTATAAAAACATGGACTGGACTTTGAGTATAGTTACAAATGATTGATTTGAAGAATCAAAAGAAGAAAGAGTTGTACGAAAACAAAGCTATTTAATTTTACAGTTTTAGTAGGTACGGAACTCTAAAAACATAATAAGATTCTTCAATATAATAATTTTGTTTAAATTTATTCAAAGCGCAATCATTAATTTGCAATTTCTTAAATCCCGGGATACAATCGTCATGTTTATGATTCCTGGATTTTAGAGGAGGTATTATTTATGACTTACTTCTACAATCATTAGTTAAATATATGTATATAGTCTACCTATTCCGATCTCTGGTTATAAGGCATGTCGACGTCAAAGTAAATTACTTCAAAAAATTTACTTTGCATACAGAAATGGACGAGCTATCGTAACTTATTTAATTACACATAATATTAACCCTTAATGTTATGTTATGTATAGCAATTAAATGTTCCGTCGTTAACGATAAGTGGGAAAACTTAAGTGCTTTATTATAGCTGTTCTTAATTCATAATGCTCTTCGAGAGAGGGTTTAAGGACATATTACTGTGTTACATCATAAACACAATATCACGCATGTATTTCCCGAGAGCTTAGGCAGAGGAATGCCGGCCTTCCGGTTTGCTGGTGGAAAGTCCCAAAAACCCTTTCCGCGACTGCGGAACCAAACCCAGGTACTTAAACTCAGCAATTACCTGGCGCAGCGACTAGAGACGGTTCTTCTAAAAAAGGTAATTATGCCTTTTTTGCGAAAATATAAATAAAAACACAGCGTAGAAAATCACAACTAAGTATATAAAGCATTTAAAGCCGCGGTACTAGTACTGGTGTTTCAGGTGAACCTAGAAAAAAATATAAATATTTTGTAAATGAAAATTAAATATTGGCTTTCTCGTATTTTTATTAACAGTGCATCTCTATTGTCGACGCTAGCTACCCGAGAATGTTAGGTAATACCAAGGCGAAGAGATTAGCGAGTCAGCAGACTCCGGCTGCTGGCGTGGCTGACTGCAGACTGCACAGGGAGCGCCGGACAATTCGACAGCTTAGCCCCGTCATTCGTGGGGCCTTTATTAACCAACATCAAAAAAGAGGTGGTAATGCATTTGGTAAGCTTTTTTCTCTTTCTCATGTATGTTTATGTGGATTCAGGAAAGATAATTAATAATAATAATAATGTAATATACCCTGGGACAACTCACACACGTATGTTTCTACAGCAACATTTGTGTATAATGTATCAAGTTCATTTATATGCTCATATTCATAAAAAGAATAGATCTAATAAATGTATGAAAGATCATCTTCTTTGGTTAGGAAGAAAAATGAAAATCTTTTAAATAGAAAATGTACAAAAGATATGCCTATAAGTACTTATTTGGGATAAAAGACAGGAAAATCATGATTGTTAATTCACCAGTTTTTTTGTCTATACGTCCCAATTCGTGATAAACTCAATCGGTCCATGTTAAACCGGTATCCAGTTGTACCCAGTTAGACTGTAAGCCGATCCATACGTAGTCAGGACACTATAACGGCTAAGCAGATTTTGATGATGACGATCAACTCAAAACCTCCCATATTCTAGCCTAGCTTTTACCCGCGACTTTATACGCGCATATCTCGTTTTTCCCGTAGGAATTTTGGGGAAATACTCTCTTAAACTCTCCAAGGAACCTTCATGCCAAATATCAGTTTTCTACAACCCGTAGTTTCGGCTGTCGATCACACATCACTCAGTAACGGCAGAGTTTTACAAATATTGATTGATATCTAGTAGGTTTAGTACCACCTAAAGCACTATTTCAGTACTAACTAAACCAACAACTAAAACTAATAAACATAAACCACAACAGGGTTCCCACAAAATGATCATAAACAAAATTGTTTGGACAGCGCATTATTCTCCCACATGACTGCAACTTTCACCCAACGTACTGAAAAACGTCTAAATGTGCAATGCAAGCATATTTTGTTCGTTTGTTTATAGAATAAAGCTAACCAACGCTTCGTTTTATTCAGGTTTGAGTTGCTATTGCCTGAGTTAAATAATTATTTTGGGAACGGACTAGTTTACTCGTATATCGGATAACAATTTTGTGGTTAAAAAATGTTTCGAGTTATTCGATAGTAAAGATGAAGACAATACTAATCACAAGATTTGCGGAACATTTTTGGATAATATTACTTTATTCCTTGTAAACGAGGTCAAGCATTCACAACTTGAACATTTTTGACAGTTTTTTTACCGTTGGGACTCCTTCAGCTCTGGGTGGAGCGGAAGGAAGTGTCAGACTCTTACTGACAAAAACCCATCCATGTTCCTTGACTTCCGCAACCCTGGCAGGCTCTCAATTATGCTGATATCTCTTTGAGGCGCCCGTGGAACACAACGCGTCGTCAACCCGGACCTGGTTCTGATTGGACGGCAAGTCACTTAACGCTCGCTGCCGCGGGCTCGCCCTGCGACTCCCGACGCGCGGGGCGTCTTCTTCTGTTGCGGTTGTGGCGGCTGGGGCCTGAGGTTTGCCGCTTCCTCAAGCGGCCCGCCTTCTCCTTCGCTAGCATTACTGCTTCTATGGATTGAACCAGGGTCAGACGCGAGAGGTCGCCGAAAGACTTACGACAAGAAATTGCCTATCTGCCCCCTATTTACTATGACATATAAATGTCATAATTTTTTAAAAGGAATAGTGCTATTCGTTATGTATAGCTCCATCTCTCTCTCACACACAACATAATGTTAGCACTGTCACGGCATAGTAGGGAATAGGATATTGCTTTAAAGCTCTTTGAGACAGGCGCGTGATTGAATAGAAATTGATTAACGAATTTGAACAATTTGTTTGAAAACTTTTGTCGCATTGTACATCGATATAATCTTTAAGTTTCCTACTTACAAAATATACCGTACGAATAGTGTTGTTTGAAGCAATATTCAAAGTCCCGAAATAATTTTTATTATAACTTTATCAGCCAAAGCAAGGATTTGTAATTTAGAAGAGAAGATTACATTTCTCGTTTTAATGAGCAGTCAACTTATAAAGACTTCTGTTATGGACGTTTCCTTTGAGATAGGTTTTTCTCTGTGAGTTATAATAAATCTATTGTTGGTTCATAAAACGGCAACGGTAACGGTTAGTACAAATGGTAAAAATATATTGTGAAAAACAACACAATTCTCCAAGAATAAGAAGGATTTTCCTCAAAAAAAACTTGACAAATGGGGTATCTACTTTAGATATTAATAGTTTAATATTTAGGTTACACACTCGTACATACATTGTTATTATTTACTTTGAAATAAATAAATCTTATTTTTAACCGACTTCAAAAAAGGAGGAAGTTCTCAAATCGGTTGTATTTTTTTTTTAGAAAAGTTTTTTTTTTTTTTAAACACCGGTATATATGTACTACGAGCTAGATGTGACGTTCCGAACACTCAATATGTTCGACTGAAATGCACATTTTACTCTACAACTACCTTCAGTGTGGCTTTGACATTTATGCGTCACATTTAGGCGGTGTACCGAACGGCGCGCCGCTCGGTACACCGCCGATAATTCGGATCAAAGCGTGAACCTGGACATAAATACTGGTTTAATAGTCAAGTAAACTCAATTGTTGTTCAAATGAATAAATAAAAATGTAATGATATTGTAATACCACAATAGAAAAAAAATACTTTTTGTTTTCTTTGGCTTTGCACGGTTTGTTCATTTAGCCAATGTCACGTTCTGTTCGAAGAAAATAAAGGTAGAGAAACGAAATATTTTATAATAAGTAGTATTTTGTTTGAACGGAAATTGGGATAGGACGAACATAAAAAAATTCTTCATTTATTGTAACGCCATTTACAATCATAGACTAAAATATTCAGATGTTCCATTCCATTATAAAATCGGTTGTAGGTAAAAATGTGTGACTAAACACAGACTTTTACGTGGTGATTTTATCAAGTGTTTTAATTTATTTTTGTGTGCTATTTATCAATAGGTATTTATATTATGTTATTTCTTTTTACTAGATATATCTATACTTGTCAACGTTCAGAAAATATGACTGCATACGTATTTCGATACTGCAAATATACATCAAGAAATGTCAGCATCATGAGGTTAAACGCATAACAATACATTTTATTTTAAATCATTTATTTCTAAAGTGTTAAATTTTGAGTAATAGTATGAAGTCTAATGGATTAATTGTAGGCAAAAACCTGTGTCCCTTCTGCGTTGGAAAATCTATAGAGATTTGAAGTTGTCACACGTTACCTACGTAAACGCATAAGCGCCATGCAGTTCCTGAAACTTCCGACGTTTTATTCGCGAGAAAGCTTAATTTTATAAGTAATAAATAGTTCACGTAGTAGTAGACGATATATGCAAAGATTTAGCGCTGCAGCGAATTTTCGTTCTAATTTACCAGTTTTAGAACAAAAGGTTTCTATGACCGTTTTTGTTTACCGGTACAATATAGCAAATAGCATAGAATGGAATGGAATATGATGGAATAGAAATAGAATACTCTTCATTAAGTACACCATATAAGTTATCGAAAATGTGGATGAGGAAAACATTACATAGGGTGGCGGCCTTATCGCTAAAAGCGATCAAACACGTGATCGAATATACGTCAATGTTTCAAAATGTTTAATTTCTTTTATAAGTATTTAAGTCTCAGATGTTTGCCAACTAATTAATATTTAAATATGGTTTTTTGAAGCGTGTCGTTTGACAAATAACTGAAATGAGAATTCCGGTTATGGTATCGAAGTTCTTATTAAGGATAGGTACCTACTCTAAAATATTGCTAGGAAAAATAGTGTTCAGTAATAGCGTGAAACACGGGCATAAATGAGAGCTGTGCTATATTTTCCACGTTTTAAACTTGCCAATTTAAATTAGACTATGTACATATGTATATTATTTAGAAATTATAATTTATTTTCTGGAAAAGACCTGTACACATTTTACCTTTTGGTAACGCTTCCCTTAGTGCGCGGTAGGAAGGATCGTGTAAACGCGTCCTAAAAATTTTAAATGAGTCAGATAGGAAAATATGCAAAAGAGGTCGAGGCTACCTTTTATTCAGTTGTAAATCGTACTCCTGAACTTTTTAATATTGTGAACCTTATATTCGCGAGTTTTTTAATAAAAGTGTAATCTGAACGTGAAAGTTGTCGCCATATTTTAAAATTTCGGTCATAAAAAAGTTGAGCTAAGTGATAAATTATTATTCTGGGTGGATTTTAGCGGAATATTTATTGTTTTATTTTGTCTAAATGCTGGAAACATCAATATTAATTTTAGAAGGTATAAACCGAACCAAGAAGATACTTTAGCTGAAATTCCTAATGCGTCCATAATCGTTATCAACATTAGCTAGCAATATTGCATACTAATAGATATTGCGCCGAAGCTGACGTCACAAATGCACCAACTTAGGCCATTGTGTACAGACCTCATTACCATTTAAAATTGCGGTAATCTCCTTTCTTCGCGGGAAAAATGGCACTCCCACTTCCACTGGCATATTTTTTTTTTCTTTAAAATAACTTAGCATCAGTAATTGCCTTCCTCAGAAATGCATACTGCCGTTAATTTCCATCTTCTTTGAAATCTATTAAAACAAACGAAACTCAGAAAACATTTTCTTTAAGCATTTTCATTGCAAAAACTCGTTAAAGTCTAATACATTTTTTATCACCGTACGAAATTAATTTGAGCGTACGAAAATATTTTGGACTTTCAAAATGGCTACGTCTTAAAGGTAGAAAACTATTAGTCTAGGTACGACGTATAATGAAATGATGGAGACGACTGCAAGACGAGCTCTTAAAGCTCTTCATTGGTGCTTCATGAATATAAGAGCATCATTAGCGGAGAATTTGTGAGCTCTATTTTCATTTTATGTTTATACGTAAAAGATGGTCTGAAATTGAAATATTTTGGAGGAGAAATCGTGCTTGACGGCGTCGTTGGATCAGTGATAAATTGTAAAAGTGACAGTCGGTCGATTCTGTAAACATGTCGAAGTGAAGGCTGGGTGAAGTGATCACGAGGTGAGCTGTCAATCCATAAAATTAAGGTGTCACGTGATCATGAAGTGAGCTGTCATTCCATCTTGATTATATGGATTGACAGCTCACCTCGTGATCACTTCACCCAAGCCTTCACTTCGACATGTTTACAGAATCGACCGGCTGATGATTCATGAACTATAAAATCTTGTACAATGGTACGCAACCCTTATGCGTGAGTCCGACTCGCACTTGGCCGGTATTTATAAAACTTGTACTCTTGTAGATGAAAATTGATACCCACCCACCCCATGGGTGTAGATGGGTAAACACACACTCCCCATGGGTGTAGATATGATGGCCCTAATTAGGTACCGTAAACTGATGGAAGCTACTAGCAAAATATAGGTTCCGAAGAAATAACCTTTTATCAGAAATTCAATCCTTTTCAAGTACAAACCAGCTTCTAATATTGACAATGGGTCTATAACGGTTCCGTGTATTTTTAGAGCATCTTCAGCCGGACCGTTCCCGCGGAACAACAAATCGGTGCGATTGCGTGCTCACCGCTGAGAGGGCTTCACAATCAACCCGGTAAACCGTTCCGAACGATTCAATATTATAGTGATTTCCTTAGAAGTTCTTTATTTTGCTATTGGAGTAGCAATTGAGAACTATTTTCCTACGTTTATATATAAACCTATAAATAAGGATCAGATTTGTAATGATCAGATATTTTTTAAACGGCAGTTCGAACACTTTTGTACAGAAATATGTGAAACTGCCATATTTATTCTTCCGATTTTTTTTTTTTGTAAAGTCACATCTGAAGATCGTAATGACTAACGGCCGGTCTCAATAACGTATCTACCTTTAACCAACTGTCAAATTAGCTACCAACAGTAGCTGAAACGTCTTGATTGCCTTTCAAACATGACGATTTGAGACCGGCCGTAAGAGACTTTCAAGAATTCGCACGAAAAATACAAGGTATTTTTCCCTAAATAAAGAGGAGAATACATCTAAGTCTGTATTACTTAGATAGTCCTTAGTGTGTGTCTATTACATAAGACCTTCAGTCTATTAGCTTCTATCTAGAGATTTTGACTTCTACTAGGTATAACACACTACTAGTGCATAGTAGTATATACACTACTAGGTATACGCTTGAATAAAGTAAGTCTGTACCATCAAGAACAAAAGTCTTAAAACACTGTGTCAAATAATAAAGATTTTTGACCGTATGATATCAATTCCCAGTTACTGGAAAGACATTATGAATCGGCTAGTCACAAATTAAATGGAAGACCAGTGACGCAACTGACCGTTTATTTATTTTCATTCGAAAGTTGATTCAACAAATGCATCCCAATAGAAATATTAATTACCAAACCTAACCTAAGGCGTTTTCACATACATTTTTGCGACTATTCAAGTTCCAAAAACTGGGCCCAAGCGGATCTTTTGCATTCAATTTACGATGCAATCCATCGCAAAAACCTACTGGCGACGGTATGTTTCGATAGCGAGAATACCGCACATAAATAACGGTCATGATATATTAGGCAGTCTGCTGAGACCCAATATTCGGGTGATTCGGGAAGCACGTCCAAGGACGATTCATATTTCATCCCTAACACTCCGGTCCCAAGGGATGAGCGAGTAAAGGTATCCATAGATTTGCTGCTGAGCTGTTGAATATTTGAAGTCAAGATTGATTAATTGGAAAGAAAATGAAAGAAGGAGATGCCAATTTCTTCATGTATTTATTTACATATGTCACCGCAAAATTTTAAACGCCGTAAGATTGTAAAATATCGCGTGAAATTGTAAACTATTTTTTTCTTTATAAGACACTGTTTAATTTGAATGGGATTTATTGTATACAAAAAGATTTTTTCGTAATATTTCAAGAAATTATAATCTAATAAAGATTTCTTACAATCTTACAGAGTCTACAATTTTCCGGTGACATACATACATTAAACAAACAGATAAGAAGAAGGATCAGAAAAAGAGGTACAAAGGTTATGCTTATTTCTCCAGAAATTTTGTGTCGCTGCCAAAAAATAGTGAGTAGCCGGCAGAGCAACCTTTGGCCGTATGTTAGGGCGAGATAGGAGGAACGTGAAGATGTCCTTTGACGATCTTACTAATTCAATCCATTTTATTTCGAAACGTGTCGATCGTCATAAATCGAGCAAACCTGTAAGCACCCTTAGCACGAAGCACTTGTCACGATGACTGTACACTGATTGTGTTATCACGGAAAATAGAATAACGAAACATCGGGTAATCTCATGATTCGTGTTTAGGCAAGGAATGTATTTGCGAATGAATGTTACCGACTTGTTATTTTAGTACTGAGTACTCATATAAAAAGTTTTAGTCTTATTGCTGTGTGCTCTGTTCCGTTCCGTTCATTACTCTGTGACAACTATGAGTATGTTAGTTTGTAAGTATGAGAGTTACTTGTAGTGAATGTAGATATTGAGATAATACAAATTAATAAAACAGTTGGTATAAAGCCAAATAACAGAAGATTTTAGTTTCATTTATGAAGTCTGAATTAAGTGGTTTTATTAAAATAAATACCTAACTGAAAATAAATGAATATGGAATCCATAAAAGTACCTTACTGTTTATTTAAGGTCAGTATTTAACAGTAAATAAAAAAATCGTGTTAAAAAAATACCAATCCTAATCAAAAGTACTGATTGAATATTTTTATTTTAGCAACATTTTGAGTTCGTGACGCATCGCTATTAATTGAAAAGCGTAGCTTTTTATGAACGCATATTTAATTTTTTTAAAAACTTTGTTTAAAACAAAGCTTCTATTTTTTTACGCATATAACAATTTATTTAAGTGAAACACTATTTTATAGTCGTGACTATATCAAAGAATTGACCTTTTCATGATGTGGCTGAAAAATTCATGAAATGGCCAGTGAAAACTGACAATATCGTTTAAACGTCAACGTTTGAGAATAAATCAATCCACGTTTGGTCATATCATGAAATGCCTGGCCACATCATGAAAAGACAACTTCAAACCTAACTTGGGCAACGGAGCTCTCCGTACCACTTTTTAACATTTCACTTAGTGCATCCGTATAGTTTCTATAACAGACAAGAAGATAGTACTCGTACATAATATCCATAGATATGAACCGCTTTTCAACTACAAAGAAGGAAAAAATTAATAATTTGGCACACACCGATACATATAATGTAGGAACAAAACCAAGGCGACTTAATTTTATAAACTGCATTTGACTTTCAACTCCGACAGATAATCATCTCACATCAACCGCCTTTAATTTAGACCATAAACCAGGCAGACTCCATAACTTGCCGCGTGTCACCCAACTTTAGATTGGGACAACGAGGGGAAGTATTCTGAATCGTTTCGAATCGCTGTTTGTCTATTTTCACATCGTTTCACAGCGATCCTTTTACGACAGTATCGTTTCAGACTCCGAAGTTTTATTCGAATCCTTTGAAATAATTCGAAACAAGGAGTATGTATCACTTTGAGTTGTAATTGGTGAAGTTTTACTGTAAGTACCTAGGTATTATTTGTAAAGCTTTATAATTGTAACTTTATCAGCTCAAAAGAAAACAGGAAGGTACAATTATGTATATTTGCAACGTATAACAGAGTAACACACAATACCTGAAAAGGGGTCACTTTACCTATTTTTCAGTATGAACAATTTTATTATGAGACTAACTGCAAAATCGAGAAACAAAATCTGCGGTTCATCACATTTATTGAGTTACGCGAACATAAATGTATAGGGCAGTCGAGTATTCACAGTGACGCATTTTCAGGATTTGCGTTTAGGTAATCTTTTACACGTTGTATTTAAACAAGTTCTTAATCACCTTCTCAGGTTATTGCAGAGGGGAAATTCTCATATTTTTAAGGGGCGTTCACAGTCATCACGCAGTAAGGCTGGTTTCACAGCGGTCCGGGAGAGGGTAGCGCCCGCAGTGCTCTGAAACGAGGTTTCAGTACGATAATATACCGGTTATACGGGCTTTACCCGAAGCGGGTCGCGTGCGTACCAATTCGCGTCGCTATGTAACAATGTTCTAATGCCTTACTGTATCTCCGTTTCGGGAGCCCGTACAGGCGGCCCGTACGGGTTTCCCAGATAGATGTAAAACCAGCCTTAATACACCTATAACTTCCCTATATTATGTCAATTTTTGACATTGATTGTAACTGAGATGATATTGCGACGATTTAAATTTGAATGCATTTTAAGAACTATAAAAGTTCAGCTATGAAAGTTCGATTGGATCTTACATTCTGCGACCACGGACAGCCACGGATTTTTTCAGCAAAAAAATCCATACTAAAACCCTTTTGTAAGCAAAAAACTCAATATTAAATATCGCAAACATTAGCATCAATTATTAAAACCGCAACACTCTAGAACCAACAGTCAGTGGCTTACTTTAATTAAAATATTAGTTTGTCTAAGCATATTAAACATTGATGAGTTCTCCAATAACGTAAAATAATCATCTTGTGTACTTACTTAGACTGAGTGGTGAGGCGAATGTTAGACGGTTAGTCTGATACGCCAGTATTCCCACTGTGGGACGACGTACTCTATGATAATACACTTACTGGCACAATTAGTGGGACACAAAAGAAAGGGTTAATTGCAAGAACGTTTAATTGCGCCGGCAAGGCTGTAGATTTATATTGCGCTAGCAAAATGTGCAGAGCTTCTTGGAAAATGTTGTAACCGGCTCTGTAATGAATGAAAGATTTTGTGTTAAATTTTTTTGAGCGTTAGAAATTTGATTTGATTTTGAGACAAAAATCAAATTCCACTTATCTAAACATAAATCAATAAGAATCTTAAGCAATGAATAAAACATAATTATATCATGTTTCTCGTAATAATCAGCATAGCATATAACTTTATCACTGTAGGGACACAGTTGTTCAATTACTTTGTACCTAATAGTTGATTGCTAAAAGTAATAGATGTCAACTCAAATGTACTACGCGTCGTGTCGAGTATCTTAATTAACACGAACCCAGCACAGCAACCCTATACCTACATAGTATAATTGAATAAAATACGTTACAACATTTCGTCGTCCCTCTAATTTTGCTCGTATGTGTATTGAACAATTCATTAACCAAAATGTTCCGTACCATTACCAAGCATGTACCACACGCTAATAAATTATTATTAACTACGTTTCGTACTTAGGCAATGAAGAGCGTGTTTTGGGTTAATTCGATATCCTAGTTAAAAGCTTACATATATCTAATAGGTGGATCATTAGGCGAGATTTACTAAACGAGACATTCTGAGAAAATGAAGATAATTTTACAGATATTTTACAGAAAATAATATGTAGGTATTTGCCAGAAGTAAGCCAAAAGTATACCAAGAATAACTTTTCCTTTTTTTTTTGTAAGGTTGGGAAATCTTCATATGACTTCTTCAGCTCTGTGTGGAGCGGAAGGGCGTGTCAGACTCTTACTGACTAAAACCTATCCGTGTTCCTTCTAAAGCCCTTTGCGTTCCAGGGCCGCGGTGACTCTTTCGAACAAATCCGCAACCCTGGCAGGCTCTGGCCCTAGCGGGCCCCGTCTCCTAGGCTAACATCTCTTTGAGGCGCACGTGGAACACGACGCGACATCGACCCGGGCCTGATGGTGATCGGACAGCAAGCCACCCAATGCTCGCCGTCCGCAGGCCAGCGCCTTCGGTGGCCGGGGATCGCCCTGCGACTCCCGACGCTCGGGGCATCTTTTCCTGTTGCGGCAGTTGGGGTGAAGGCCATGTATCTCCCTTCCGCGGTCCGCCTCCTCCTTCGCTAGCATTATTGCTTCGCAGAAGGAGGTGACCGCTTCCCAAGCCTCCTCGCTTCGGGCCACGGATTCAACCAGGGCCGGACGCGAGAGGTCCCCGCCGCCGATCGCCTCGTCGAGGACACGGCGGTGCTCCGCCCAAGCAGAGCAGACCTCCACCGTGTCCTCCGGGCGATTCTCACAGTGCTGACACCCGGGCGTGTCCTCCCGCTGAATCCGAAACAGTTACCTCCCGAAACAGCCATGTCCGGTGAGTACCTGTACCAGGCGGAAGGTAGGGACGCCGTGGCGCCTCTCCTCTCCAGCCACTCCCCAATGAGGGACCTTACTGACCTAGATTATCTTACACTTACACCTTGTAATAAGCGGGCCATTTTGTCATCAATCGAGCACAAAAATTAAAATCACAAAGTCATACTCAAATTAGGCTGACAGCCAGAACTTTTTGAACTTCACAAAGACATTCCACCAAAACGGCCGCTCGTCACCACTTCCTAGTATTTTAGCTGAGAAGAAGTGGCGCTACAAAATCCCCAGCAACACATCTGTCTGTTACGTTTTAAGAACTTCAATTTATACAATACTATGCAAAGTAATTAATATATGACACAGAAAATACATGACACATGACATGACACACAAATTCGGACTCTGGGCTGCTGCTGAGCTCTTCCAGATGGAAAATCCTAATATCACGTTGCTCGTCCCAGAGATCAAACCTAGAGCCTGCAAGTCAGCAGTAGCTTTTGCGACCACCAAAGCAGTCATATATAGCTAGTTTACACAGTGCGAGTCAGCTTGCCGAGTAGTTGCAATGCAGTACTCGCAACGTTTGGACGTTTATTTTACGAGTTACTGGCACGTGCGAGTTGGATAGTAGCTCGCATCCCAGTTACTTCAACATTTATTGTTTTCACTCGCCTGCCGGCCGACAGTAACTCGCACATGGCAGCAGCGCGGACATCACTCGCATTGTTCGGACGCGTTCGGTAGTATCTCACCAGTGTCAGGCAGGCAGTTGCGAGCGGGACCTGTATTTTTGTGAGCTGCGACTCGTAAGAGACTGGGCAGCTACTATCACCGTGTAAACAGCTAAGACGAGCCGAGCTACTGGCATTCGAGTAACTGTCTACTGTCTAGTCAGCAGCTCGCACTGTGTAAACTAGCCATTAGAAACAACTTTTTAGTTTTAATAGCCAAGTCTAATATGACGAGTTTGAACTAAAAGTAATCAAAAACTGTTGAAAACCAATAAGTAAATATAATATGATTTCAAATTGAATATTTTTAAAGTGTGTTTGACTACAGTTGAACGAATTCCAATTAAAGCAAATTTGATCGAATACTCCAAAATGAAATACAAAACCAACTCGAATATTATTTTAATAGCTCATACAATGAGCGGAGCTCGCGGGTAAATAATAAACAGCCTGTGTAGCTGTTGTTGAGCAAAGCTTGCCGAAGTCGATCTTTGGATGGGAGACCATCTTAAAATACCGAGACGACCAATGCAAGCAAGTTAAGCCATTGGTCCTCGTTATCATTTGTAGATCCTTGGCAGCCGTTACAGATTGTCAGAAGCTACAAAATCGGATCACCATTCTTGCGAAGAGGTACCCTGTTGTGCGTTCCCACTATGTCGTGACGATTTTATCATTTTGGACGACTGCCATACATTTTGTATGTAAAAAGTCGTTGACGACGGTTAATCGTGTCGTCCTATATGTGAACACCTCCATTTAAATACACAAGCCACGACGCTTTAAACGACACGATAATCTGTCGTCACGCCATAGTGGGAACGCGCCCTTACCCAGTTACTGGGTCATGAAGGTCAGATAGGCAGGCGCTCCACATAATATAGGTTCTGGTGGTATTCTGGTGAATCCGGTTTGATTGGAAGTCTACGCCAACATAGTTGGGAAAAGGCCAGGCAGATGACGCCATTACTCACACAATACTACTCAAAGAGAAAGAGGAAGAATAACACGAAACAGAGTTTAAAACCTAACTTGTTGCCGAAGCAAACTTGCTGTTGGATAAACTCGGAGTTACAAAGTAAAAACGGAAACTTTGGACGAAGCTGGTTCAGTATGCATCTGAGAATCGTGAATTGTCCTCGAGGAGTGATAAATATATGTTTTTAAAGTTCCAGCTCTGTAATAAACGCATTTTAAGGAGGGATAGTAAGGGTGTGTATCTATTGCCGTCGGGACTTGTATTTTTGTGTGTATTTTTTTACATTTGTGCTAAAGAAATGGAGCTACATCTGCCAACAAACTGATTTGCAGTAGGCAGAGGTAATAATTATATTGTTAGTAATGTATTACTGTGAATAAATACTTTTTCATTTTTTTTTTCAAGTAGCTATGCATTTTACAATGACTAACCCCTCTAATTATGTCGGCCCTATACCATCATGACTTCGCAGTGAGAGAGAGACGGAGGAAAAGCACATAATAGTTGGAGGGCTGGTGTCCACCGCACTTCCATTATGCTATCGTCTACATCTTGGTCGCATTCAAATCAAAACTATTAATGAAATTGTACATTTAAAAAAAAATGTGCGCATCTCGGGAAGCCCGACAGAAGTGATAAATTAAACTAATTTAAGTTGAACTATTTAATATGGGAAGCGTCTGTCCGAAATACGACTAGCGCTGTGGGTTAGAGTGAGAGAGGAAGAGCCTGCCTACCGCTGCCGTATGCGTGAGAGAAAGGGAAGCCAGACAGACTGGCGCCGTAACGCGTTACGTTACGAAGCGGTTTACCCTCCCATAAGAAGTTTTCACTTCAAAATCTGAGTAAGTTAAGGCGGTAGATTTCTAGATCAATGCAACAAAACTACATCCAAGATTACCCTTAAAAACACACTACACACGAACACGAATCCGATTATACATAATCTCTCACAGAAACACTACACTATCGCTGAGCCCCATTGGCAACTTTTCCAAGGGGTATAACCCCATGAAGCCGCGAGAAAAATTGTCCGAAATAGCTCGTTTTTCGGCGTCAGCGCCAATGAATAAACACCCTTAGTCAGAATTTGTTCCAAAAGGGGAAGGAACCATGCCATCCGAGTAAGGAGCGCAGAATAAGCTGAATTTTGAAACAGGTGAAGCGAGGAAACTCGAAACAAAAGTTTAGTTGAAACCTCACAGGGAAACGATGTCGGCCATTTATTAGTGTACGTAATTATTTAAGCTATTCAGTTTCCGCGTTTAGTGCTGAGAGTTGTTATTTATTTTGTTGAATGGATGTTTAAATCAAGTTTGTAACGTTTGCTTGAGTAGTTGGAATATAGGGTATTCAGATCACAAATCGTGATCTGAATAACCCTATATTCCACAGTTAAACCATTCGAGTATCAGATTATTCCTCTGTAACCCCATAATATACTTAATTATTCAAAATTTTCGTTCAGTTTATACCTCTGTTTTTCAATCCAAGCCACTTGTAACCATTCTTTCTTCGTCAAGTCATAAAATGGTCTACTAATAACATTTATAGTTTTCTATTCAAACATATTTTTTTTTTTTTTTAATTAAAGTCCTGTATAGTAGTCGCATACTCATCAGTAGCATCTGTTCGAGTGTGTAAATAAACAGAGCAGTTCAATATGAACTGCTGATTATAAGAAGCGGTTCAGTATGATCAGCTCATTATAACAAGCTGTTCAGTATGAACTGCTCATTACCTTTAACAAGCTGTTCAGTATGAACTGCTCATTACCTTTAACAAGCTGTTCAGTATGAACTGCTCATTATAACAAGCTGTTTTTGCTTTCGATGTCGAACTATAATATGTGGTTGGCAGGTGGTTAACTATATTAATATTTTTAGTGTTAAAGAAATAAAACTCGCAAGTAGGTCAAGTTTAAATATTTATTTCTATATTATTCAAATATTGTTTTATAAGCAATGATACATTTCTTACATTACTATTACTTACATTTTCACTAACCTAAATAATAGAATATGTGTAAGTAAGTTTGTAGGTTTAACATTCTATAATCATTTATTCGTAAAACTAAGATCGTTCTTATTTTATCTTACTGACAAAACACTTGATTTTCTTTACACCATTTATTTAAGCAAAACACATTTTTTAAGGCACATATATTGGTATGATACATACAACTTATAATGTCAGATGAATCTGAATAATTGTTATATAATGTCAACAAACTCGGGCAGTTCTTACTTTCTAAATTGTATACATTATTAATTCGGAATATATCTTTTATCCATAACACTTTTTCGTTTCCTTTCGTAAATATAGATTTATTTTTTAAAAAATCCCCAAAGATTGCTTGATAATTAAAATATGGTACAAAGCCTTCGTTCCAGTTTATTCCTCTGTTTTTTTCAATCCAAGCCACTTGTAACCGTTCTTTCCTCGTCAAGTCATAAAATGGTCGTGGTGGTTTTATCAACAGTACTTGTACGTGTCCTTTGTACATTATTGCTATTTCTTTTGGAATAAACTCATTTTCTTCACTCTTAAACCCTTGAACATCTACGATGACATTCATGATAGTTTTCTCACAATATTACTCAACGGCTTGTATTCGAACAGTCGATCGTTTATTATTAAACAATAGGCAGATGTATTATTTTGAATATCTTCAGAGCATTCAATTTCTAATCGCACGTCAACTGGTCCAGTTTTAAGTGAATCGTTTTGTCTTGAACAGTCAATCACAAAAAGTGGAGCAATTTCTTTAAATTGGTCTAAGCTAAGCAATGGATCAATGCCTAAGTTGTAATACGACTGACGAAAATTAGCATACATTTCATATAATATACTGTATTTACCTTCATCAAATTTCAGATTAAGTGAGTCATACGGATAGTATTGAGAATTCAAATATAATTTAATATTGCTTACATTGCAGTGATCAAATATAGAAGAACTTCTAGTTTTTACAGATTACACATCACTGGAATAATCTACAAACGTAGAATCACAATGCCCCCAGGGTAATGTATGAATTTGATCCTGTAATACTTGAACTTTGTCATCGTTTCTTTCTAAAACTTGTTTGTCTACTTGCTGAGTGTATAAAACATGTTTAATTGATTTTATCATATTCATTTTACATCTATGCGCTTTATTTGTCAGCAGTACATTGTTGTAATCATTCAATTTTAGGTTACAAGTTACAGACTTAGAAACACCTTTGGCTTTTTTAATTTCAGTCTTCGCACTGTTAATAAAATATAATTTAGCTCTTAAACCGGTAAATTCTATAATTAAATCGCCACCAACCTCATGTTTCCATAATCCAGGAATTTTAGCATTAAGTTGTGGTATGTGATATGGATTATTCATTTCAAAATTACTAGTATCAAACTTTGAAAGATCATCATGCATATCATGATAAAAATCATCTGTGTAAATTAAATATAATAGGCTATCAGTGTCTGTATAGCACAACTCAGCATTGTTTCCGTATTTATTTTTCATAACGTCATAATGAAATTGGTACAAATGTTGCTTCGAATATTCCAAAACGGTAAATCCAATATAAATAGGTCTATCTAAAACGACCTTTTCACGGTATAATTCCACAGCTACGAAATTTTCTGAAAAAATTGATATACTTTTTAAATTTGGTTTACATATCAATTTTTCAGCGCCAAGATGTTTATTTGTTTTATTTCTGGTATCAGTCCATTTTGTTACTAATTTTACATCTGCTTGCTTCCGTTTATTTTCGATAGTTTTTCCGAATATGGCATTATTCAATAATTTAAAAAAGTCCTTCTCAAACGCAGTTTTGGAATTTTGACGAAGACTAGTATTCAGATCAATGTATTTTTTGAGAAAGAATTCTTGTCTGAAGCTAAGTATACGATGAATCTTTTTTAAAATCAAACCGTTTTTCAAACATTCTTTCAAGTGAACATAATGAATTACATAATTTTGCTTATCATAAAGATTTGCAACCAATTTCACTGATTTTCCATAAGGAGGTACTATTTTTTCAACTGCAAAAGGCAAGTCTTTATGCTTATTATGTAAATAATCTGGATAATTTAAGTCTACTTCCAAAATATAACCGTAATCATTATCATCTGACACATCATTTACATCAAACTTGCTAATTTCTTTCAGACTCAAGAACTTAAATTCTTTAATAGGAAGTTTCTTCATCATAGCATAGCCATATAGATTATTACAATCAAGATATATTAAATAACTACTTGATTCAGACTCATTAAAATGTGGTAAATATTTATTGTTTGCTACAGCATGACGTAGAGAACACTGTGCAAGCCCACCACGAATTCCTTTTTCTAATAACTCGTACATTCGTAAATCACTTATCAACTCAAGTTCAGTGCCGGTATATAGAAGCATTGCATCCCAACTTAAGCTCGGTGACGTTACATAATAAGCCGGATCCAACTTATAGAAATGTAAGCTTGTTTTTCTAAATTTTTCAAATATGTCGCATAGTAAAAGCACATCACATTTTATGTATAAATCTGTATATTCACCAAGAGATTTTATTTCGAAAATATTCCAAACTGTTTGAGCGTGTAAATATTCTTCTTTAGTTATATGTTTTTCACACAGACTATTATAAAAATGATCCTTCGAGGGAAGTTTCGTCTCATCATATTTAGACCAAGAATCAACGTAATCATATGGATAAACACCTTTTTTTCTCATTAAATCAAATTGTCTTTTATCAGTAAACTCTCTCGATAAGTTCAAAAAATCGTTTTCTGACAAACTTTGACTTAGTGCATCTAGACTAGAACTAAGAAAGTGAAAGGAATCAATAAATTTTATTTGTATAGGGTGATTGTGTTTTTCCGTATTAATTACTTTTATTATTGAAAGATATTTTTCTTTAGTTTTCGGTATTATATTAATAGAACCTTCATACTTTGCTAACTCTTCAATGAATAAATGTGAGTCATATCCAGACAGATTATGAAAGACAACAGGAATGAATGAACAAACTCTATACATCAAATTACAATGGGAGTGCGCTGCCCCACGATACTCAGATGTAATATGATCATGATCTCGGACTTTATCATTCAATAATAATAGTTTGCATATGTGACATGTAGTCGAATTTCGATAGTCCATCTCTTGCTCCGCCGATAATGGGGTCATTGGCTTTTTACTACTTAAAATCTTATGTATATTTTTAACGTCTTTTATTAAATATTTAACAAATATTTTCACACAATCTTTACCTCGATATGTAATATACCTGTTTAATTGATCGTTATGTGCACAACAAATATAATAAGCGAAACATGAAGGTTGATGTGTTTTTAGTTTCTGTGTATTCAAAGAGCTACTTTCATTACAGTCTATTAACATACATTCAAAATCAGCATAAATTATGAAATTGATTTTTTGCTGCCTCTCGTAATGTTTGAACTTTAGTACAGAATTATTTTCAGGTAATATAGTCAAAATCTTAGAGCAGTTATGAGTCTTGTGTCTATTTTCGTTACTAAATAGTTGTAGACATGCATCACATAAATAATGTTTTCCTTTAGAACGAGTCACTTGACGTCGCACCAGACGTACTAAATCTTTAATTAGACAGTAGTGTCCGATAGAATTTTTTTCGATATAAAGTAAATTAAAATTATTTTTTCTTCTATTTTGCGTTGCATAAAGAGGTCCGGTCACAGTATTATTTTGTAGGCCATATATATTTAAACTGATGTTGGGATTATTTTTTTCTAACGTTTTAATATCATTAATCGTAGGAGGAAATGACATTCCCTCAATATTTAAAACAGAGGTATAATGGGGGTATGAACTTGTTCTGCATACATTAATTTTAGCTGGGTATAATCCAGCAACTATACTCCATAATAAACAACAATTATCTTTATTTTTAATATTTATACAACTTTTAGACTGCTTAATAGCTGACGGCAGTTGTATATAAGACCCACCTCTCATAGGGGAATACTTGTTTACATTAATTTCGAGATGACTCATAGAAACAAATGTCCAACCAGATTGACAGTGCTGGAACTCGGTTAATTTATTATTTAGTTTATTTATTACTTTGATTAATAATTCATTCAAATCAGTGTTCTTATAAATAATTTCATATTTGGTATTAAACGACTTTAATTGTTGTTCGTCTGATTTTGATAACATAAAATAGGCAAACAATTCGAAATTCAATTTTATGCAATTGTGTTCATTAAGTGACATTTTTATCAATTCTGTTATATTTATTAGATGATCACCCAGGAACGCCTCTAAACCGAGGTACTCGTCTTCCTGAGTGACATTCAATCTGTATGTCATTAATCTGTTTTTGAATGCTGTTGCAATAATATGAATATCTGTGAACTTGGTATTCAATAAACAGTTTGCTTTGTGTATATTCGTTCTCATATGATAGGAATACTGATTTTCTGGTATTTCAATTTTACATTTATGACAGGTTATTGACTTTCTAGGTCTCGATTTGCTGTTGAGGTGTGTAACTGTAAATAAGAAAACCAATTACTAGATTACTTACTTATATTATATTAATTAATACTACAATATCATACTTATAAAATACAGTACAAAATAATAATAATAAGACATTTCATGTAGGTAAACACAATTAAAACAAGATACAATTTAAAGTAAGTACCTATAGAAGAAAATATTGATGAACACCTAGTTAAACAAATATTGGGGAACACCTAGTTAAACAAATAAAGTCTTTAAGTATCATAAGCACCTATGCAGGTGATAGGACAATTTTTAAAATCATTTTGAGTTGCTTTAACAAACTCCTTTAAGTGGGGCCAAGATTCTTTATTTTCATCTAATTTCGTCTTGATGGTAGTTATGGCCGAGCGCCATCTATTTATGGGCATTATTTTTTTAATTTCTTCTGTGTTGTAAATTTTCACTTCTACATAATATTTTCCTTCTTTAGTCTCGCTTATTTGTCGTGAATATCCCTTAGCCATCCTTCTAGTAAAATATGAGTACAGTGGGGGTATATTACCAGTTTTGTGGGGTCTCTGTGTTGGGGTGACGCTTTCTTCGTTATCACTGTCTTCACCGAATAATTCACTGGCCGTAACTCGAGCTGATGGTGTTACTGGCGAAACGACCTGCTTCGATTTTTTTGCGCTTGTTGACTCTTCACTCGATTTGATGGACCTTTCCCGCTTCTTTTTTCTTTCCTCTGTCTTCCTCTTCGGCTTCGCCTCTTGCTCAGAGTCATCGCTAGAGAGGAAAAGGTCGTTGCTAAGTAGTGTCGACCTGTCAACAAAAATATAAATGTACATATTAGTGCATTGCAATCAAAATATCGTGAGGAAGATAAATAGTTAACAGATATAAATATCGTTTGATTTGTGCTGAAATCGAATCTGAAAAGTCGATCAGTCAACCACCGACCGATGAATATTATACATAGCATCTGTGCAGGAATCGAACCTGCAGCACAGAAAAGCATCACTCAGTCTCTGAGCCAAGCATTGTAATAGGTACTTGGTTCTATTCATACATTACTCTGACCATTCAATATATCTAACCATTCAAAATACAATTAATACATTATTCTGACCATTCAATAGTTAGATACGGTAATGAATTATTGAATAAATACTTACATTCTTGATTGATGCTTAGACAGGTAGTTTGATGAGGAGCTCGGAGCGTTGATTCCTTGCAGACAGGTTTCGTTCCAGAGAGGAATTGTGCCGGAGACTAATTTGCGAAGCGTTTTTATAGGCCTAAAATCACGTCATTCAGTCCAAATTTGTAAAACTGCATACTTGCAAAAATTGTCAATTGCGTACACGAGCGTATTTATCGTAGCGGTTAAGGTTTTAAGTTTACAGCGTTTTATATAAGACAAATAAAAAAGCGATTTTGAATCTTGTGTAGGTACTCACTTAAATCAACAATAGGGGAAGCTCATACCTACTTACAATTATAAAAAATGTTTGTAGGTTGTTGTTTTTTTGCTGAATGTTTTCGACGTCGATGACGGCGACGGTACAAACGCTGCGGTTTGCACGCTCGCATGCAACTCCTAGACATGTGGAGAAGTGGAGATATGACGAGTCAGAATCTCATATTTCGGTATACAAGAATAATCTTGTTTTTTATCTTATAATTTTGAACCTTATTACAAAAATCAAATAAATCTGAACAAGTATAAAATCAGTACAATCTCGAAAAAAATAATCACATCATCGCTAGCGTTTCTTCACCAATAATGTCGGTAAGTAAATTAGCGACACTTTTATTAAATTAATTATTTTTTCGCAATTTCTATGATAACTTACATAGAAATATAATTTTAGTTTTTATGAATAATGAAGTTGGGCTGCCGATATTAATAAGTAATCATAATTGTATATTAACTTATCTTATTCATTCTTATGTTTCAGGAATCCGAGCAACTTTTTATTTCAACCCCGTCATACTCACCGAATCCAGCACCACAACAATTACGTCAAAATGTGATGAACTATTTGGAAAGAGAGAGACCGTTTATATCGTACTCTCCAATTTCCCCCACCATTGAATCAAAATCGGGAGAGAGAAACATCACCCCAGTTAGAAGAAAGGTTGAACAGCGCCAATACCACCAGGAAAACCGTCAATGATAAAAGACGAGGGAGCAAAATGATGTATTCGTATGTTAGAAAGTATGTAAAGGGCCCACACCGTAAAATAATACGTATTCAAATCTTTGAGGGTGAAGAACTCAATGGTTCTAAATTATGCACTTGTAAAGCTAAAATATGTGCTCAACATATTGTTGATAATATATTTACTGATGATATATACGACTGTGCTAAAGATATGATAAATAAAATTCAAAAGAAAATGTAGTTGCGTATGTACAATTTACATTAGACATAATGGTTGTAATGTATAAACTATGTATCATTCTAAATCAAATGTAATTAATTAGGTATTAATATAAACCTAGATAATAAACAGTTATAACGAATTTATGTATTTTAATTGACATTATAATACTACTTAGATATAAAATAGTAAGTAAAACCGAGCGTAGCAATAGTATGATAATTAGACACAGAACGCCAGCTTCCTATAACGAGCGATACCTCACCTCACGCACACATAGATGTGGGACGCATGCACTTGCGCGAGTGGAGATTGTTCGTTGCGGCTGGCATGCATTGCTGAGATCCCTTTATGTACACATCAATGTGTGCGTGCGCCCGTTTGCGCACGCTGTAGGAGTTGTAACGTCCTGTACCTATTTACTTTGCGTCTATGTTGCTATTTTGTTTTGATCGGTCTCCTTATAAAGAATTACTTACATTGCAAAACTCATGATTAATGGTAAACTACTAACATACGATGACTTTGCCTGCCATATCTTCTCAATAAAATTTGTGGGACAAGGACAGTGAATAAACTTCAATGACAATTTACAATGGATGCGTTTACATATGGGATGAGCATTAAAGCCCGAGTTACTTATAAATAGCTTACAATCAGTTAAGACGACATTACATTCTTACAATTCGTAGTGTGAAGGTTCTCGCGAAAAAATATTAACATTACAATGTTTAATCCATTAAAATCTGATTTAGAAGGCATTCGTAAAATTATTTGCAAGAATGCTAACGGTGAAATTATATTTACTCAAGATATGCAGACTGACCTGAAAATACCGAATGTAAGCTCATCTAATCACAAGGATAGTGATACAAGCCAGACAAAAGAGTTATTTGACCTAGAGATGATTCAGTATCTTATAGTCAAGACTGAGGGCCATCATGAAGATGTTCGTACATTTGTTCGAGTTAGCGACATACAGACTGATCGTGGAAAATGTAATGCAAGCTCACCAAAACCTAGTGAAAGTAGTAAAACAGAAACAGCAGACACAGCTCTACCTGATTTAGAAGATGTTTTATGCTACCAGATTCAACCAGGAAATGAACTTTTTTTCTTTTAAACCGTTTTATCTTCACTGTAACAGTGTAACAGAAAGACAAAAAACCTGATGCCAGCTGTCAAAGATAGGCTAAATGTTGTGTAGTGCGTTCTGCAAATTGACCAAAACAATGTAAATATCCTCTAATAAATTATGTTCTACGATATTTATTGTTTCATTTACACAAAATACCTACCTCGATTTGGTCTGCATGATCTTAATATACTTCTTATACCAAAACTAGAACGCAATCTAGTATGTTATATAAACAAATAAGATTTGAGAACAAGAGCCATTTCACAACGAAGTGTGTGTTAATTCGAACACAATATAATTTTATCTACACAATAACTATACATGAAGCCTGCATTTTACACAGGTAACTAGATGCTACCCTATATAAGGTGTCGGAGGAACACATCTGTGCACATTCCACTCCAAACTCGTTGATGTCTGAATAGACTATTCCTACTGAATGATCCATTGATAGGTATGAAGTGACTGCTCTTTTCATTCTGAATAGACCATTCCTACTGAATGATCCATTGATTGATATGAAGTGACTGCTCTTTTCATTCACTGAAACTACTTTCAATGTATTTAGTCAAAGTCTCATTTCGAATAGTGAAATATAGGAATACTCGAATGGTTAAACTGTGGAATATAGGGTTTTTCAGATCACGATTTGTGATCTGAATACCCTATATTCCAACTACTTGCTTGCACAGCCAATACACAAACACTTACGAGTTTCATAAAGGTGAATTTAAACGTAAACTACACAATATAACAAAATAGTTTTTGTTATGGACTTACTTTTTTTTATTGATGGGAAATCATCAAATTACTTCTTCCGCTCTGGGTAGAGCGTAAGGGCACCTTTGACCTATGTTTACAAATAAATCATTCTGATTATGATAACTATTTCATTTAAGTTGATAATTCCTTCTTCGGTTTGATGGTCTGCAGTTTTTCAGGTCAATTCCTTGAATGCTTTGAATTCTTTTGATCTCGTATTCATCTTAAGATTTAAAAGAAAATCATGTAAGAAACTGTACGGGCACTCTTTTAAATAAATAAATAGTAACGTACACATACACATTACCTTTTTTTTTTTTAAGGATTGGAAATCATCAAATGACTTCTTCCGCTCTGGGTGGAGCGGAAGGGCGTGTCAGACTCTTACTGACTAAACTCATCCGTGTTCCTTCTAAAGCCCTTTGCGTTCCAGGTGACTCTTTCAAACCAATTCCGCAACGTTATGGACTTACTTACGTTTACTGGTCTACGCTGTCCTCTCATTTCTATCTATTAAATACAGTAATATGGAAAGATTATAAAAAATAAAAATAAATCCGCTACTTCTGAATAGGTAACGACCTATTGCAAACGTGCACTTGCTTCTGACGTTTTATAAGTGCCCCTTGTAGGCCTAAAATAAAATTTACTGTTTAATTTTTACTTTTCATTGAGGCTGCCGTTACTTCTCCACCTTTTTGTTTTTATCTTCAGACTTATAGTCTGTAGGCACCGTTGATTTGGGCACGCCACTATTGCGGCGGTAAGGCCCCTTTTTGAGGAGTGGCTGGAGAGGCGCCACGGCGTCCTCACCTTCCGCCTGACGCAGGTACTTACCGGACACGACTGTTTCGGGAGGTACCTGTTTCAGATTCAGCGGGAGGACACGCCCGGGTGTCAGCACTGTGAGGATCGCCCGGGGAACACGGTGGAGCATACGATGGAGGTCTGCCCTGCTTGGGCGGAGCACTGCCGTGTCTTCATCGAGGCGATCGGCGGCGGCGACCTCTCGCGTCCGGCTCTGGTTGAATCCATGGTCCGGAGCGAGGAGGCTTGGGAAGCGGTCACCTCCTTCTGCGAAGCAGTAATGCTAGCGAAGGAGGAGGCGGGCCGTGCGAGGGAAAGACAAGGCCTTCGCCCCAACCATCGCTACAGGAGAAGACGCCCCGGGCGTCGGGAGTCGCAGGGCGATCCCCAGCCACCGTAGGCGCGGGCCTGCGGACGGCGAGCGTTGGGTGGCTCGCTGTCCGATCACCACCAGGCCCGGTGCGAAATTTGTTCGAACGAGTCACCGCGGCCCTGGAACGCAAAGGGCTTTAGAAGGAACCCGGATGAGTTTTAGTCAGTAAGAGTCTGACTCGCCCTTCCGCTTCACCCAGAGCGGGAGAAGTCATTTGATGATATCCCATCCTCAAAAAAAAAAAGGCACTGTTGATTGGACTTGCCGGTATTTTGTAAAATACCAGACTTTTGAAAACTACGTCTTCTGCAAAACCTCTTGTCTGTATCTGCATATAGACACGATCATTTGAATACGTTGTTGTATAGTTGTTTAAACTATCTGTACAATCACTAGTGATCGGCGTAGGTAGTGCTATTTAGGGTCAAAGAATCTGAATGATAATAGTAATATGGACATGCCCCGGGAATATTTTTCTGAATGTTGATGCATTAAATGAAGTTAAACTGTTTAAGATAAAATGAGTTCGCATGACGATATATCCGGCATTGGTAAGCTGGTCCCGCGCAGTGCTGTTTGCCATATTATTTACTGGTCCCGGGATTCAGAAGGCATATCCATGTTAAGTTAACGGTCACTAAATCTCGGGAATAGAACTACCTATCATCACTGATAAATAATCTAGAATGTTATTGTTTACTAAATAATAAAAGTCGCATGGGTTGATTCAGGGTTAAGCACCGTTTGCCGCGGTCAATCCGTGGATGAGTGATCATTTTAACATACCGTGGTTCGCCCATGCCTCGGAAAACGCGTGAAGCTGTTGGTCCCAGCTGTCAATTGTCTGATCTTTGATAGTCTTTACGGGTAGTCTGAAGCCAAAAAACCGTGGATGATGGAGGTTACTGTTGAGGCAGTCACTCCATGAAAATACTGGTACTCAGCTACAGATGCATTTGGTGAGACTGGAAGCCAATCCCAACATAGTTGAGAAAAGGCTACTGAGATTGAGTCTGTTTTGAGAAAAGCTATATTTTATTATTTCAGTCGATCGACTTTTTAGTTTAGACATTGAACAAAACGGTTTAAAATGCATGCCATAATTTAAAATGCAATTATTTTATATACCATACTTGTATTTGCCATAATTTCATTAGAAATAACATGGCATAATCGTGAAATTACTTAAAATCATTTTCACTAATATCATTGGTCATAATAATAATTGATCAAGCGTCATAAAAAATTTAATTCATAAATTTATTTGCTATACTTTTCATTTTCAATAATGTCGTTACCATAATATTTATTCACAATAATACTCATTTGAACTTCAATTCACACCATAATTACTAAAAATAAACCTAGTCTACCATGCATGCTTGCTTTTCAAAAGAGGTAATCTGCCGCTCGGCGGCCGGTGCCGCGGCATTAGCGTAAATGATAATAGTGCAAATATTATGAGGGGGGACGATTATGAAAAACAATAATAGTACAAATTATATTATGGAAAACAAGACAATACCTATATAAATCCTCTGTCAAAGATTCCACGCTAGAGTATCGGTAAGGTATTACGGCAGAGCACGTTCAAAGAATAATAAATTGTAGGTAGGAACGTGTATGCAGATATCTGCAGAGTGCCTACAGTTCAGCAACTGATATGGGTATACGGAACTCTTTTGTCTACAACTCGGTCGCTTGAAGATGGTACAGTCTTACAACAAGATCCTCTAGCCAACATGACATTGTGTCAGCTACAAAAAATCTGCCATTTAAAAAATCTAGAATTTTGGTAAAATTCAAATGACTTCTTCCGCCGAAAGGCGTAACTGACTAAAACCCATACGTGTTCCTCCTAAAGCCCTTTGCATTCCAGGGCCGCGGTGACTCTTTCAAACAAACTCCGCACAAGAAATCTACCTAGCTTTTTGATTTTGTTGGGGTCGGCATCCAATTAAACCAGACGCAGCTGAGTACCAGTAATTTACATGAAGCAACTGCCTCTTTGATCTCCAGAAACCAGTTTAATAAAGGATAATTTGGTATCCCTAAGCAAGACCGGTGTCAGATTTTGTAGCTTCTGTCTATCCCTTACGGCTGTCAAAGGTCTACAAATGACAGCCGGGACCATATGACCGGGATGAGTCTCTGTACCGCCTCAAAACGCAAGTAGAAAGGTGTGGGAAAGACAAGGCCCCAACCGCTGCTACAGGAGAAGAGGCCGCGGGCGTTGGGAGTCGCAGGGCGATCCCCGGCCACCTTAGGCACGGGCCTGCGGACGGCGAACGTGGGGTAGCTCGCTGTCTGATCACCAACAGGCCCGGGTCGATGACGCGTTGTATTCCACGCGCGCCTCAAAGATATGTCAGTATAGAAGACGGGGCCCGTTGGGGCTAGATCCTGCCAGAGTTGAGGAATTTGTTCGAAAGAGTCACCGTGGCCCTAGAACGCAAAGGGCTTTAGAAGGAACCCGGATGTGTTTTAGTCAGTAAGAGTCTGACACGCCCTTCTGCTTCACCCAGAGCGGAAGAAGTCATTTGATGATTTCCCATCCTAAAAAAAAAAATAGGAAGGTGTAATTCCAACCTCGTAAAGTGGGGCTACCGTGATGGATCAACTGCAACCAAGCCTCCACCTTCACCTCCTATCTTGCCCTCTGTGCCCCAAAATATGCAGCCGAAGTGACCTTTGTGCTGCCACCAACGTTGCCGTGAAAGTGGCAATATTGTGGACCACCCAAATTTAAACAACTTTTGTGCTAGCGACACGAAGAAGAAGAAAAGTGAATAAAATTAATGTAATCAATGAAATGAACGAAATGAACGAAATGAAAGAAATGAACGAAATGAACAAAATTAACGAAATTAACGAAATGAACGAAATGAAAGAAATGAACAAAATTAATGAAGGCGGGACCAACGGCATAACGTTCTTTTCGAGGCACGATAGACACCAGTCTCCAAAGTGTTTGTATGGTGCGGCGGGTCACTAGTTTATTTATAAAAACAATAACTACGACTACTATTCTAAGGAACTTGATTAGAGGTAGGTACGTAATACGATCCTAGATGTTTTATTTCAAAGAGTAGGATTGCTAAAAGACAAAATTTAATTGACACGCTTTGTTTACGATCTAAATTAACGTAGCAGCGTAAGACAGTCTATTCCAAGATTAGATTGGATCGAATTAACACGAGTTTTGGTTTTACGATTCGATTTTCGTCGCTCCCGCCATCTTGGATCGAATTATTTCCTCGTTCAATTTGTGTTCCAGTTGTGATAAACAATAAATTTAGTTTAGATTTCAGTCTTATTTATAAAATTACTGAAAATAAATACATAATAATAAAAAAATATTACTCTTTTCGCCATATTGTTGGTTTTGTGATCACTAGGTATTTGTAAGTCGTGTCGAAAAGATGGTTGGATTGTGTAAGAAATGATAAGAACTTATGAAGAATGGAAGAAAAAAATATGTTGCGCCGACCCCAAATAACCCATAGTAATGATTATGATGATCAGACTACTAATTTGTAACCACTGTTTTAGGTGATTCGTAATTGATTATCTGATAAAATGTATGTAAGTAACTATGTGATAAGAATAGAAACTACTCTTAATTGGCTATCCGAGGGACGGGGCGTCCTTAAGGGGTGTAAATCTCAATAACGGTTTTTTTTAACGTTTCTGGGGCACTGGAATATTTTCCAGTATCGTGGGTGCGTTTACAAATATATAAACTCACATACACAAACAGCCAGACCCGGAACAATTATCTGTAGGCCATACGAATATCCGTGTGGGAATCGAACCTGCGATACGCAACGCAGCAGCCAATGTGTCTGTTGAAAAAAATCTGTAATTTGGTGTGACATAGGCGTAACTACAGATACCTGTTATTTTACATGAAGCAACTGCCTACTTTCACAACCCACTTGCTGGGTACTTCCTACGATACCTTTTGACAAGACTGATTGTCACATTAGGTTTGTGACAACTGACCAAGATCTTTGCAATACAGCAGGGACCAAATTCTGAACGTGCTGTTCGGGCCACGAAGGCGTCTTGTTATATGTATGGCCACCTACCAATCAGGGACCGAGCTCTTCAAGCATTGCTTCATCTCGAAGATCGACTGATCCGGTTATTTTTATTTAGGCACTCGTTATTTTCTCAATAGTTGCACGGTGCACCGTTTTCATTCGATACTCCTATAATACACGAGTCGCTCCGCTCACGTACGGTACGTGTGCGCCCGACTAACGATAGCTTTTGCTTCGAAACACATTATAATTAGCCAACTATTGCTACATTTATTAATTTTAGGTAAAATAATATTATAGAATGGATGTCTGCTTCTAACGAAATCACCATCACCGTTTCGAAGATGTCCACTTCTGGACATGGACCTACCACAAACGTCGCCACATCGACCGGTCCAGTGCGTCTCGCTTCCTGCAGACTCCCGCGGTTCTCACCAGGTTATTAGCATACACCGTGGGATCTGACTAAATGCCTTTACTACTTGTAAATCTGGTAACCAATTTTAAAATAAATAGTGAAAATTATGTTTTTCTTACTACTCCGTTTTCGTTTATTTATTTATCACCACTTTACGTGTATAGAGGCGGACTTAATGCCATAGGCATTCTCCACCAGTCAACCTGTGGGTGATGCAGAGAATGGTGGTAGGTCCTGTGCAATATGGTGAATAAAAAGCGATTGATATTTAATTACATACAAACATTTAAATAAATAATACAAATATATAAACTATACATTTATATTCGTTGCGGGATCCAAGCCAGTTGAATCGAACCCGCGACACGCAGCACAGCAGCCAATCACTCAACCACTGTGCCAATCGTGTCGTCAAATCTATGACACCGTGACTAATATGCTACCTTATTCCAGTACACTTAGCACTCCACATCTACATTCACTCCTCGGTACCAAAACATACACGAGCATAAACTGTTGCCTTGTAACATCCACATATTAAAGTTATTACAACTAAGGTGATCAAAGGGATACGAGCAGGGTTCCAATAAGAACTGAGGTATAAACATACACACGTTTACAATTAGATGGTAGTAATTGCGCCAATTAACACTAGGCATAATTATTAGATTGGGTTATTATGACAGTTGATTCGTAGGTGGTTTCCGGATCGAGTTTAGGGAGATTAATTTGTGATTTGAGTATATGCTAGAAAAGGAATGGCTTATTTCTTTGGATGGAAAATCGTCCAATTATTTCGAATTCCGAATGAGGCGAGGGAGTGTCAGACTCTTACTAACTAAAATCCATCCGTGTTCCATAAAATGTCCCTTGCGTTCCAGGGCCGCGGAATTCTTTCTAAAAAATCCGCATCAGAAAACGAATGCCTTACGCTGTTTTTTAACTGAACCTGGTACAGTGCGTGGTATTGCGAAACATATTTTTGGAAAAACTTCGCGTAATATTGAGGTTCTCAGTTTGACCCGTATGTTTGTCTGCGATTCTCTCGCGTTTGGCTGAACGGATTTTAAAAAGTATTTGTTATATTCTGGAGAAGGTTTTGGTATACAACAAATGAATACCCTGTGATGTCGTCCGCATGGATCAGTAATTTTTAACAATACATATTTTTTAAGTGAAAGTATATACTTTCCTGTGACTTTCTAGAGGTATTGTTATGTGACTGAACTATAAAACTAGGTACTACTAAAAACGTTTTTTTTTCGTAAAAAAACGTTTTTAGTAGTAGTCAGTGTTAAAATACGAAGAAACCACTTAAAAGTTTAAAATCAAAAAGACTTTTTTTACGAAAAAAAACGTTTTTTGGATGTTTCTTCGTATTTTAACACTGACTTCCGAAATTAAAATTATTTTATATTTTGTAGTGTTTTTTTTGGAAGTCGATTGTATTTTTTTGAAAAAAGTTTTTTCGTTATAATGTACGAGTAATAAATAGTTCAGTTACTAATAGAGGGGAGCTAGCACGGTTAATAAGCAACCATATTCAGGGCAAAATATTGAAAACTGAGCAGATGTGGCATGCTAAGAGGACCCTGAGAATATATATGTAACAAGCTTTTTCCGCGACTTCGTACGCGTATATCCCGTTTTTTTCCCGATTCCATATAGCCTATAGCGTTCCTGATGAGTGTGGCTATCATATACAAAAATAATTTTCCGAATCCGACTGGCAGTTCCAGAGATCAGCGCGTTCAAACAAACAAGAGAACAGCTTTATTCATCATCTGCCTAGCCTTTTCCCAACTATATTGGGGTCGGCTTCCAGTCAAACCGGATTCAGCTGAATATCAATATTTTACTAGGAGCGGCTGCCTAGCAGAACGCGGATGGGTTTTAGTCAGTAAGAGTCTGACACGCCCTTCCGCTCCACCCAGAGCGGAAGAAATCATTTGATGATTTCCCATCCTTAAAAAAAAAAAACAAAAAAAAAACCCGGTACTCCTTGGACTGGTGTCAGATTATCTGGCTTCTGACTATCCGCAACGACTGCCAAAGATCTACAAATGACAGCCGGGACCAACGGCTTAATGTGCTTTCCAAGGCACGGAAGAAACTCGGTATTTTAAGATGGTCACCCATCCACAGACCAACCTCGGCAAGCGTTGCTTAACCTTGGAGATCGACCCGTGCGGCCGTTATTATTTAGCCACGAGCTCCAAAAACTCTTCAGCTTTATTATAAGTATAATATAGATAAGTTTCAGACAGGATGTGGTCAGGGGCCCAATTCCAGAGTAATTAGCATAAGCATGAACACGTCTGCAATGTCTGCAATTAGATGGTATCATGGTAGCAATTACGCCAATGAACATAGTTATTAGATTGGGTTAATATGGCACTTGATTCGTAGGAGATGTTTGGTTTCCGGGTCGAGTGTAGGAAGATGATTGGTGACTGGAAATCTGTACTTAGTTCATGTTTTGGTTGGATTTTAAGTAGGTCCTCTGTCTGACCTGATCCTTAGGAGTAACCATAGTCAGAGAGAACTGCAAGGAGAGTGCGAATTAGTTTATTATTGTTTAAGATTATTTTGTGTGTTATATCTGGTCCTCAGTAGCCTGATAATAAAATGAATATTATTATTGTTTCCTTTATTCATAGTATATATATACTTATAAATTTCATTTTTAAATATTAAAATAAAAATATTTAAAAATATAAAAATAGTAGCCCACCGGTATCGGGGTCAGGGCTCCTGAGAGAGGAACCTCCTAACAATACGCGCCGTGTCCAGGAGTATTACTTTCGGCCTTTGATCCAGCTGCCCAATAAGAGTCTCTTTAGATGTTGTTCGACTTTATTATTATTATTATAGTCGTCACATATAATTACCTAATCAATGTCTATCCGTCTGCCTCGCCTTTTCCCAACTCACTCAACAGTCGAACCTCATCATCATCATCATACCAACCGAAAGACGTCCACTGCTGGACATAGGCGTCCCCCAAAAGGGTTGGCATAATCGCAACGCTTGGCAGGTGGGTTGGCGATCGCAGTGTTGCTGTTGAAACACAGAGAATGCCGCTGCCATTCTCTGGTGAGTCTCTTAGTCGCCTCTTACGACACCCACGTGAAGTGATGGGATGGTGCTATTCTTTTACGACACATACAGCTGAATACGAGTATTTTACAAGGAGCTGCCTATCTGACCTCCACAACCCAGAAATTGGGTAACATGATACTCCTAGAAAAGACTGGTGTCAGATTTTCTGGCTTCTGACTGCCCGTAACGACAGCCAAAGATGTTCAGCATAGTTGAGTGAAGACTAGGAAAATTTATGATCTAATAAAAGAAGTGTGCAAATGAAAAGGAAAAGAGTATCAATTATCAAAAAAAAAAAAATTGGGTAAGTTTTTAATTTAAAAAAAAAACGATACCTACCTGCCAGAAACAATGACACCAGAATTATATTATTGAAAAATTTCGCGCAAAATATTTAGGCTTATGTATCTTTCTTACAAACGTTATAGTGGACGAGGTATGTTATACTAACAGCCTTATTCATAAAAATGTTATAACCATTATAACATTTTTATGAACCATCAGGAATTTTATTCAAAAGGTGGAGACACTTAGACACGCTATCTACTCAGACATCAATCAAGGCTAAACTTACCAAGTTCTCGATTAAAAATGCACTCAAAAAGTCCCTATGTAATGTCCATTAAATTATATAATAAACTACCCGCATTCATTAAAAAAGAAGAGAAAATTAACTTATTTTTAAGAAAACTTAGACAATTTTAACTAAATAAAAGCTACTACTCGGTAAAGAATTTCTAAGTGATAGACTAATAAAGTCATAACTCAAAACTGAAGTACCTATTCATGTCCTTAAATTTTATTTGATTTGTTAATTCTATTTACATCTCTCAATAGATAATTATATTAACAGTTTCCTAAGTAATTTAAATGCTTCCTCTCTCCTAAGCTAGCTACTTATCTTGCTGTGCCCGACAGGGTACATATGAACCTATTTGTTATTTTATCACCTAAGAATACATGTGGAATGCAATAAAAGTATTGAATACATAGCTAAAATACTGATTAGCAGATTCTTTTTTTTCCAAAATTTTCAAAGGAGAATTTGAAGTTAGAATCTCTTAATTAGTATTTTAACTAAGCAATGTTTAAAAAGTTTAATGAAGGGTTAGTATTTAACCGAAAATAAAACACTAACGGTAAAACGCCCTTGTTCTTGGAAGTGGCTGTTACCGCCAATTAGTACCGTAATTTATATAAAACCGTAAAATTAATTTGTGTTTTACGAAATAAATTATTTGAGGAATTTAGTGTTTAATGTTTTGGCCTGTGGGGCAGAATTTCCGATCTGGTTCGACGAATTGTGCCGCAAATTAATTTTTGTAATAAGTAATCTGAAAATATTTAATTTACCTGCGAGGAATGGTTTTACAACCACAGTAAAATTAATTTCCTGGTTTTATTTTTTTCTGTTAACACCAGTTATCCAATACGAGTTTGATGATTCCTCATCTGCATAAAAAAAGTCACTAGGTACTGTAGTTTATATCTACATACATCATTACCTTGAATATGTTTGTGTGTATTTACGTTTTTACTATGTTTGTTATGGGGTGTACAATAAAGTATATAATAAATAAATAACTAACGTGAAAAATTAAAAGAAGGGTCTCTACGAACTCATTATCGTCTTGAGTTTATCCACGTTATTTGGAGTCGTATTACTCTTGGGTAACTACTACTCTATCAATCTCTTATTCAGTCTTAAACATAATGGGATATACGCATATGTTCCCATAAAAATGATAGGTACTATCTGAATTGATAATAAACTCTATGTCACTTAAGACAAAGTTCCAATTTCATTACACCTCACAGTTTTGAAATGTTTTTTTTTTATGATAAATTCTATCTTAAAAACCAACTTAAAACACAAAACTCTTAAGTTGATACTTGAGTTGGTACTAAGGTACATACAAACTAACACCGCATACTTATTATTTTGACACAAAATATTAATGCCATATTTAATTTCACGCTTTAATTTGTACTAAAATGTTCGCTACATTTTAGTGTCGGTTAACTGTGACTCATTTGTTGGGACAAATAGGTGCGGTCGAACCACAGCGGGGCTCGTGGTTCGTGGCTAGTGGCTGGACATAGATACGAATGACCTGTAAAAGGCCCAGCCTAGAACTGTTTTTGTTTGTTTAGTTTTCAGGCTAATTTGTCTGATTGTGTCCAGTGTTTGAGGAGTAATGGTGAAAGGATAGTTCAATACAAAACAATCATATTCCACGTCTGTTGAAAGAACTTCCCTTATACAAGTTTCAAAAGCAAATAAAATTATGGTTAATGGAGAACTACTTTTATACCTTAGATGATTTTTTAAACTGTAAGACTTAATCTCTGTAAATTATGTGTCGATCTATCATTGTAATTGTCAACTATTTTATTCCATTTTACTGCACCTAGTAGTAAATTTTCGCACGCCTCCTATAGGTGAGATGTGTAAAGCACTACCTACTTTCTTGTAACAGCCGTTGTACCATATCTCTGGCGAAATAAATGATTTATGAATACTATAGGCAATTAAAAAATTAGACAATGATCACCCGTACTGTTGATTTTTACATAGGGTGAAAAAATAATTTGTTTCCATTTTCAACTATAATTGTTGTCATGGAAGATATTAATATTAATGTGAGTGGGAGGTAGAAGGGCTCGTGTAACCGGGTACTCGTGCGGCTGTTATTATTCAGCCTTAAGACCTTGAAGACTTCTTCAAGGTTAAACAACGCTCACCGAGACTCCTCCTCCGTGATATAACGAGACTCCTTCATGCCTTGGAAAGCTCGCTTAGCCGTTGGTCCCGGTTACCATTTGTAGACCATTTGTAGACCATAGGTACCAGGGATGCGAAATTTGTTCGTAAGAGTCACCGCGGCGCCGGAAGGCAAAGGGCCTAAAACCCATCGGTGTTCCTTCTACAGCCCTTTGCGTTCCAGGGCCGCGGTGACTCTTTCGAACAAATTTGGAAAAAAAAATCCCAACCCTGGCAGGCTTTGGCCCTAGCGGGCCCCGTCTTCTAAGCTGACATATCTTTGAGGCGCGCGTGGAACACAACGCGCCAACGACCCGGGCCTGGTAGTGATCGGACACCGAGCCACCCAACACTCGCCGTCCGCAGGACCGCGCCTATTGTGGCCGGGGAGCACCCTGCGACTCCCGAGGCCCGGGGCGTCTTCTTCAGTAAGGATTGTGTGAGCTAGGAGGATTAAGACTAACCTAAACGGTACTGCGAAGTTTACCAAAATATCATCGCCACCGTTTACGCGTGTGAAAAACCCGTCACTCACAAATTTATTCTCATTTCTGCTTCATTATCAGACGTTCATTCAACAGATCACACCTTCAGTATTCAATCTATTTATTAAGACCATTTCAATTAACCCTAATTTGATTCCTCTGCTGCAAGTAGGTAAGCGCGAAGTTAGTTATCCTGCAGTTGTCATGTTGCTGCATCAGGTCAAGGTTACTATGGTCTTGCAGTATCATTAAATTAACAGAAGTCATCCTTTCGAATCGATAAGACCTTTATCTTATCTCTTCATCAACAAGAAAAGAGCTGATGATCTTCAAACAGCTGAACAAAGGAACCTTAATCAAACTCGGTTCATCCGTTTATGAGCTACGATGAAACGGTCGGACACACAGATACTTACTTACGTTGAGCTCCTTAAAGTTCTAAGTTTGAGCTACATGAGAACTGACAAATGCTTGCACTGTCTGGACAGGTCCACTGAAATCTGTGTGGTACTTTCCTCAAAATACCACCTCAGACATTAACCTACATATGAGGTTTTGATATAATTTTACCAGTACGATTGTATGGACTTTAAAAGAGACTTTGACCTCTGAGTTGGTTTTGGTGTTTCTTCTCAGGGTAGTCAGCTTGGAAACACCGGCCTCATCTAGTTTAAAAATGACTAAAAAGATTGACGTGTAAAAGTGTTATGTTTACCCTTTTTTTTAAGGATGGAGGATGGAGGGTGGAGCGGAAGGGCGTGTCAGACTCTTACTAACTATAACTCATCCGTGTTCCTTCTAAAGCCCTTTGCGTTCCAGGGCCGCGGTGACTCTTTCGAACAAATTCCGCAACCCTGGCAGGCTCTGGCCCTAGCGGCCCCGTCTTCTATGCTAACATCTCTTTGAGGCGCGCGTGAAACACAACGCGCCATCGACCCGGGCCTGGTGTTGATCGGACAGCGAGCCACCCAACGTGCGCCGTCTGCAGGCCCGCGCCTACGGTGGCCGGGGAGTTATGTTTACCCTACTTTCAAAATAAATATCATTCATTCATACACATGTGAAACTTATAACACCACTATTATACAGAATAAATACGTTTAAATAATTCAGTAATTATAACTAAATAAGTAAAGCTGCATTTGTTATTTACTATTTAATTAACCATAAAATTGATTTTGAAATAGTCAACAAAACAAACCAATACCAAATTACATTCCATTCATTTCGGTTTAAGTAGCATCGTTTATAATACTGTAAATCAGTGTTATTTAATAATTACTGACAATTAGGGGTAAGTACACATACGTACTTGTTTGTAACATTATTTAATGCAAATGAAATGAAACGTAAGTATGTAGAAAATTTGGTATTAACTAAATCTGTGACGTCAGTAGGTAAATACTTAAACAATTAGTCGATTCTTCACGTAACCAGAAGGCTTGCTTTTCTTCGGTCACCAACCACAACTAACTTCGGGACCAACCCCGAAATCACCAAAAAAAAATCAACGGCCCCATACATTTCATACCATCGACCCCCTTCAACCATCGGACATCCAGACGCAGTGCAAGTTACCATCCCTACCTTCTTACTATTCCACCAATTCGCACTAAGCGTTTCCAAACGTCTTTTATAATGCCCGCAGGAAAGGAGTGGAACTCTCTACCTGCGTCTGTGTTTCCGAACGTGTCAACCCTTCAAAGTCAGAGTGAACATGCTTCTTCTGGGTAAGCTCACTTCATCACCCACTTTTTCTCTATCACCTCTGACCTAGACTAGAGTCGACAAAATATACTGAAAAGCTGTTTTTTTTCTAGCGATATCAGCCGGTCGAATCTGTAAACATGTCGAGTGATCATGAGATGAGCTGTCAATCCATATAATCAAGATGGAATGACAGTTCACTACGTGAGCACGTGACACTTTGATTAAGTATAATTATGGATTGACAGTTCACCTCGTGATCACTTACTTACACCAAGCCTTCACTTCGACATGTTTACAGAATCGACCGGCTGGTTTGGTCTTACAATACAAGTTGTTCATAATGTGATACCTATATATGTACATTGTACATATATTTGTATACATAAAAACGCAATACCTGAAAAGGGAAATGAAGTCCATGATTTACACCAGATGAGTAAGTACGTAACGTGTGTTTTCTTTTTCATAAAGTAAGGTGAACTTTGGCCAGTTCTTTTCCAAAGTCACCCAATAAGTGACTTTAACCAAGTGCGTTAGTTTGTCGAAGTAAATGTATAAGTTTCAGATAAAAACTAGAAAAACAACTTTCATAGACGAGCTTACCCTTTTAAGTTGAAAAACAAAGATAACAAAATAATTTTACGATTGTATTTTTATTCAAATAAGGTACTACTATGACTACTTTAAAAAATCTACATACTTTAGGAGAAATAGAGTTACACGCTTTTAAATGTATGTATATATTCTAGTCACTTCTACACACATAATGCCATCTTTTGAATAGTGCAAATTCACTATGGAGTGACTTGCGAGTGACGTCATAGATTTTAAAACGCTCACAACAAATTTTTTCGCATTATTTTTTTTTAACTATGTCTTGTCTTTCTCTTCGAAAAAGAGTCTTATTTCAGCAATCATTACTTTCTACGTTCCACATTTTTTGTTTCTAGCTTTCCGTCTCCTAGGAGTGCTAGCAAAGAAGAAATGACCCCACTTCACTCCTAACACCTTTCGCGAACCTGCGCGTTGGCCGTTCAATTTTGGCGAAATCTGTCGAGGTCGCCGCGCCCTCACCTTCCTATTTTTTTTTAAATTATAATCGATAGACACGCGTTTGACCACTATCTCACCTGGTCTCAGATGGTAAACGATGATGTAGACGAAGATGGAGCACGCTTGCCTAGAAGTAACCTATTCACCCTTGACTTAAAGACTCCTAGATTGTAGCTATCAGGAAACACAGACTCTGGCAGGGAATTCCACTCCTTAGCCGTACACACAATGAAAGTGTTCCCAAAACGGTTTGTGTGTGTGGGTGGGATCTCTCATCTCTTTAGAAGTAGTGAAGCATAGATATAAAGATATTTTATTTTTCTCATCGTCAACACCTCGTCCAATCCGTAAATGTGACCACTTAGGAGCACTCGGGTTTTATCATACTTTCTTATTCCCTAGAAAATCTTTTTTATAAAAAATATTTTATGAGTTTCCAAGTATTTAGCTCCCTGCTTTTCCAGCTGCGTGAAAGTTTTCTTGCTTTTCAAAGTATTTTTGTATTACCAACAAAGAATATTTGTGCAATCGAGATGCATTTTTACCTTTGTTCGAAATACCACAAAAAAAAACGAAAATCTGTACAAATCAGGCATTGTAAAAAGAAATTGATTCAAGAAATGCTGACCGTTGGATCTTATTTCAAGTTTAATTGCCATACAATTTATTATAAATGAGTCTTTCTGCTTTACTGAGTAATTAACATCTCGTTACCCTATTAAAGTCGATTGAAGTTTTTGATGTTTTTTAAAGTCAAGTCCAAGTCAAGTCAAACATCTATAACCGCGGGTTAAACCGATTGTTGGCGTGACGACGCATGCCGTGGCGACGCTTTACCACGCTATACGATGGTATATATTTATACAGTCTATATGTATTTTTTTTTCATTATATCATATTAAGTTCCTGCCATAATCTGTTCTTTTATGCATTTTACTTGTACAAAATAATTTCTATGTTTCACATCTGCCAGGCGTCACGTGACGGCTCATATTTTTCTTTCTTTTAATTTGAAACAAGCTATTGCTAGCTGTTGGCTTTGCCTGTATTAAAGTCGTAAATGATGTTTCGGTTTATATTTGGAACCAAACAATGAAGAGAGATTCTGCTTTACTGAGTAATTAGTAGCTCGGTATCTATTAAGAGTCGTTTTTTTTTCTTTTATTCGTAACTACATAAATATTGCCAGTGGCTTTGCTTGCGTGAATGTCTAAATTTATGTAAGTATTCGTATTTATTAGGGGCTTAACAAAAACTAAAATAGAATTACTAAAATAGAATTACTCTTTATTGTTTACCATACAAAATAAAATAAAAAAACTGGGGTGAGGGTGGGTAGAGATAAGGGATAAGATAATTTCTTGAATAGCTTCAAAACTATTTATTTAAAATACCGAAAAAAAAACAATTGAAATCTTCGCAATAAGCCCTTTCGTTTGATATGTCACACGGTACAGTTTGAAAAACTTTTTTTTTAATTTTCTAGTTAGTCAAAATTTTTTTATAAAACGTAATGCGTCCATGTTTGGGTCACAGGACAATGATAATGTGTGCACCAAATTTCATCAGAATCGGTCCAGTACATTCGGAGAAAATTTAATGTGACAGACGGACAGACAGACAACCGAGTGATCCTATAATAGTTCCGTTTCTAACGGATGTTCGGGACCCTAAAAATCATGCCAGGTAGAGGTACCTGGCAAACTCATCATTTTAGATGAAAGATATCCACAGCTGGACATAGGCCTCCCCCAAATATCGCAACATCGGCCGGTCCTGTGCGTCTCGCAACTAGCGGATTCCCTCGGTCTTCACCAGGTCATAGGTCTACCTTGAAGGTGTCCTTCTGACGCTTCGTCTTCTGCTTTTAATCCCAAACTGATCGATGTCAAGTTCTCTAAAGTCAGTCGTGTACTCTTGACAGAGTGGTCGTGGCTTATGATAATGTCGGACTGTCACGTTTGTCCTCTGCGAGTACGGCAGCCCTCGCAGTACGTTTCCAACGGCTTCTGTTGCAGGTTTCACGAGAGCATTGCACAATGGAGTATTTTGTGGTGTTAATAAGGTCGGTCCAGCGTGTAGGTGAACTGCCTCGTGAACGTCTCCCCTTTACATGGCCTTGGACGATGAGGCGCGCCATGGAGTCTTCGTTGCGGATAATATGGCCTAAATATTTAAGTATTCGTATTTGCACAATCGACGAAAATCTGTCTTTGATATTGAGCTCTTTTAAGATGGAAACATTGGTACGGTGTGCTGTCTACGACACGATGTCAAATTACAGTTGCTTAAAATATAAAATTCTATACCGAACCTTTATAACAAAATTATATAGGTATGCGGTACAGAGAGTAAAGTCCCGCACACCTTCACTGATAAATGGGAGGATCCTCCTGCCAGACGTTTGTTATGTCTAGTGGGCAACTGCCCGATAGTTGATATAAGGACTGTTGTATATGTTTAAATCGCACGGAGAACTTTACTTGCGCGATGCAGGATTTCGTTGTTAATTTGTCGTAGATCTTTTTGTTGCCGTACAAATTTTCGTTTCTTAGTTTTTCATGTGGCGGCATTGATGCCGCTAAAAGATAATATTAGCACCCGTCGAGCGTGTTTTTTTCCAATTAGTAGGTTATCCCTTTCAGGTACATATTTATTTACTTAATTATAAGTAGGTAAAGTATACCAACGAACAAAAAACAAATAACTTTTGTGTTGTGCTGGTGCTTCTGCTGCGGCTGCGGAAAACCTCATGCGGCGTACCTTATTGGTAACTTTATTTTCGAGCCGTTTGGGGTTGAATCCCTCGGGCCGTGGTCCCCTTGTACTCACAGCCTTTTCAAAGAAATTTCGACACGGCTGGTTGACACTTCCCGTGATCCATGAGCTGGCTTTTACTTTGGCCAGAGGCTAAGTATTGCCATTCAACGTGGCAATGCCGCCAGTCTCCTGGGCACGTTACCAGCTGACAGCGTTGAGGACGAATTTTTTGATGCTATATTTTAGTTTGTTGTAAGTTTAGTTCATTTGTTAATATAATTTTTTACATAGTATATCGAGAAATTTTTGATTTCTTGTTAAACCTTATTTGGTCACCACCCCAAAATGTAGTTAAGCAACTTTTTTCTCCAAATAACGATTGAAAGCGCTTCAATACATGCAATTTTCTACCAACGATAATATAACAAAAACACTTCATATTTCTCAACGACTTCGCTACCGTAACGGCCTATTGTTATTAGTGTATCAACTTTTGCTGAAATAAACTCCAATAAATAACCAAAGAGTCGTTCCGTTCCGAGATGGAAAAGTTCTTTTATGTTTCCTAAGATGGATCCGGTAAAGAAGTCGAATAAAAAGTTTGTATTGTATGTAAATTGCACGAAGCATGATGAATAGATCGCCTTGCAGTTTAGATTTTACCTTTGCCAAGTTTCGAAGGAGCGAATAATAAATATCCGAAGAAAATGTTGAGCGAAAAGAAATCCTGGATCCGAAGAGCTTATTGCTTTGGAAGCGGATAAGCAGTATTAGAATAATGTTTTTTTTAATAGAAATAGTAGATAGCTATAGCTGTAGAGTTATTGATATTGGTACTAGTAAGTGGAAAAGTAAGGGACCAATAGTGACGGTCAAATATGAAATAGCCTGAAACATTTGATTGAAATTTTCAGTAGCCGGATATTTAAGTAAAGTCAAAGTATTAATTTCAAATAAACCATTAACAGGTACTTTTGAATAGTCAAAGTGACTGACTTTGACTATTCAAAAGTACCTGTTAAAAACAACTGGTCGTCAAAAACATGAAGCTATTTGCACGTTCCAAAGCGTATATCTGGAGAAGAACGTGCAAGAAACTCCACGGACACTCTTTTAAATCATTTTATGTTTACAAAAATCCTGGTTTATCTAGTTGCTTCTATATATGAGAACAATGTAAACAAAGAAAAAACAATTTTCAATATTAAAATAAGCCACCGCGAAGGCTGGTTCAAGGTGGCGCAAGAAATGAATGTCTGGAAGGATATGGGGGAGGTTTTTGCCCAGCAATAGGCTAAGGGAAAAAAAAAGCCAGTGGCAACTAAAGGATGACCAGTCTCCACTGACGGCGCCTGTTCACGAACATGACGCATGCATCAGCACCATTCAGCTCAACCATTTTGAAGTTAAGTTAATTTTAAGTTATTGGTAATGCTTTTTGCGAGCCTCGACTTCCAATGTAGTGCTTAAGTATCCCTAAATGTTATGAAACCTATTGGACGGTATTATTACTGATATAGTAGTTGCCAAGTTCTGGGCTGTCACATTTTAGATTTCTAGAAGTCTAGTTTCTTCGTTTCTTCAATAAGGCCATTAAGACTCCATAATATTGTTATCAGTAACTTTCAAACCCATCCCTAATGCCCAATTCTTCAGACACCAACACATTAACTTAACTTATTCATACTAAATACACCCTTAACACTAAACTTGGTAATATAACTTGTACTTCATATTATTTATTCGCGTCACCTTGACTTGTTTCATAATAGAGCAAGATCCCAGAGCCGCCAGACGTGACTTATTATATATAAAAATCAACACTCAAACTTGAAAGAGCTCGTGGATAAATAATAACAGCTGCACGGGTTGATCTTCAAGGTTAGGTAAAGCTTGCTGAGGTGGATGGATGACCAGATTTTCGTACCGAGACTCATCCGTGCCACGGACAGTACGTTAACCCGTTGGTCCCGGCTGTCATTTGTAGATCTTTGGCACTCGTTATGAATGGTCAGAAGCTAGAAAATCTGTCACCAGTCTTACCAAGAAGTACCGTGTTACCCAGTTACTGGGCTGTGAAGGTTGTGATGGCCGTCACACCACGTAAAATACTGGTATTCAACTGAATCCGGTTTGACTGGAGGCCGATCCCAATTTAGTTGGACAAAAGCAAGGCTCAAACTTTTAGAAAAGTGAGTAAAGGTTTTATTTATTTATTTATTTATTTATTATTTATTTATTTATTTATTTATTTATAATGTTGACACGGTTTGTAGACCAATTACATTAACACACAAAGTACACAAAATGTAAGCATTAAAAAAAAAAAAAATATATATATATATATTAATATTTATAAATTTACGTACTTTCACAGAAGCAAAGACAAGCGCACAAAACAGTTTTGAGCTGATACTTGTAAATTGACCGTCGGCCCAAGCTAGCAGGTATGCATACGTTTAAAGTAGTAACACTAGTAAAGTAGTAACATAGTAACACTACTCTAACCCACACATTTTTTTAATAAGAAAATAAGTAACGTCTAGTGGCTCTAGGATCTTGGACTATAATGGAAGCAGTCGCGGGTGTCACTTACGAAGTTGAAGTAACCTCGTTATAACAAAGGAGGGAAGTAATGGCCGCTTCTTCTCTCAAAAAAGGGCAATTTGGAGTATACAGAAAAATATTTTGTTACAGCAATTTTTTGATGGGTGTACTGTAAAGTTTTATTTTTTTCTTTCGAGATTAAATTGGTGCTTTTGAAGAGGCTGTTTCCGTATTTATAAGGTACACTCACAGTCGCATTTGTGAAAAAACCCTTAACTTATCTTATATTCTGTATTTTTTTTTGACTTTTGACATTGACTGTCAAAAGTCTGCTGCGATGTTAATGCGACTTGTATTTGTACGTTTTTGAATATCAGCAGGTAGGTAATTGCGTAATACACAAATGAATCCATTACATAACCTTTAATTTTATCATTTCAATTATATTTATTAAAATTGCATGTTAACGTTGTCTTGAATTTTTAAACATAACCAATCATCAGTCAGATCAGTAATCTATCGATAGTAAAAGAATAGCTATGCGATTTTGTAAGTTACTCAATTGGGGTGCAGAATTGGTCTTCCGTTCAGGAACTTAGTTTTGTGATAAAACTTTTCCGTTTTCTTATTTTGCCTTTACCACCAGTGGAAGCATGGAAGCTAGGCAAAATCGACCAATAAAATGGTCCCAATATTCAATCCTCTCACAGCCAACCCCTTCCAAAAGCAAAAAATCCGGATTAGCAAATACACGTCTCCTTGAAAATTCTCTTATCACCGTGTCACTATTCCCACTGGAAGAGCCATTTTCTATCAGAATAAACAGTTAGGTTTATCAACCCTACCTTAATATTAACCATTTGATTAAATGAAAAGTACAGTTCGAAGACATGGGTCCTCCCAAAGGGGAATTGATAGACTACGGTCTTGTGACAGATTGCCTATTTTATACACTTTCTATGTTTTGCCTCTTGGGAATGAAGAATAGCTCAAACTATTGGAACAATAGCCCAAAGTGAACTCATTAAGTATAAGGCATTATATAATATATATATAAGGTCCCATCAAAATAGATGGACAAACTTTTAGAAATCATTAAGACCATTAAAATAAGGATAATGGTTAAAAATATAAAGATAAGAAAAACGCAAAAATCTGCTAACGAAAATACATTAAAAATGTTGGCAATTTATTATTTAAAGAAAAAATAAAACCACTTTAATCAGTGTTCTTTTTTTGCTTGGATATCTTTGGTTGGGCGTACTGAATGCTGTGTTAAAATTTGTCCATCTATTTGAATGAGACCTTATATGACCAGTTGCAAGGTACAGCGGCGGCGAAGCTGCTTTCTGTTTAAATTTGTTTAATTCAGAGATTGCTGTATTTTAGAACATTCAAGCTAAGTAAATCGAGTTAAAGAGACGACTGCTGTCTATCTGATATATTGACGATTAACAAGGAGACCTGCACAAATTCAACATATTTTTTTCAGTTTTATATATTATGACATGAGGACGGAAAAGAAAAATTTAAACAAATAAATTGTGATTTGAAAACTCGACATCGCGTCAAAAATCAAATCAGAATATCCAATTTATCAGACATTGGGTGTCATAAATATGACTATTTGACAACATAATTACAGTGTATCTACGGTAGATCCTTAGATTAGTCGTGTGAGTGCTAGTAAAAGTTTAAAATTAGCGATCGTCACAGATCAGTTCGGATTTTTACTAGTAGGACTTGGCAAACCTGAGGGTTTGTCATAGTTTGGGCTTTTACAGTAACATACATACTCAAAAGTTTCATTTGCTATTGCCAACCTTACCTGCTACTTTTTTTTTAAGAAGGGAAATCTTCAAATGACTTCTTCCGCTCTGGGTGGAGCGGAAGGGCGTATCAGACTCTTACTGACTAAAAACCATCCGTGTTCCTTTTTAAAGCCTTAACCTGCTACCTAAGTTACCTTTAAATGTAAAAGGTATCACAGAAGTGACATCAAATCAAATCTCGGCTCCAAACGAGTGACCACTACGGAAGTAACTTAACTACCTCACTAAACCACGGACCGATGACCGATGGGAGACGTGTTCTTGTTGTCGTGTTGTTGGCGGAAATGTGAATCGGCAAACGATAGGTTAAGACGGCTAAATGGAATGATGATTTTCGCAGGTAGGTTGGATAAGTGTGGCTGAGGATCGAGCTAAATAGTTTAACACCAGCGGCTCCTGCTAGTGTTACTTATTGATATTATTATAAATAAAACTATATTGGAGATTTGAACTTTAAAATATATTAGGCGTCTGCCTTCAAAGAATGTGGTACCGGAGTCACAGATAAAAACAAAACATATTTTTACATTCCTATTTCAAATTCTTTTAGTTTTCGCCAGACGCTTCCAAAGGCTACCTTGTCTGCCAGAAACCTGAAGCCAAGGATATCCTCTTCACAATAGCATGCGGTTGAGGTGGACACGGTAGTGTAGCATGAGGCTGCTGACTTCGAAAGATTGAACCCATCAATCTCTCACTAGATGGCGATGTGACCCAAGATTTTTGACTTCAGAATTTGAAGTTGAATATTTGTCAAACTCTACAACTTACTGTCAGGATATGGCGGTAAAGTAAGGTTTGACACGTTTTTAAATCGAAATTAGCCATATAAGATTGCCTATAGACAGGTATTAAGCATTTAAAAGGTGTTAGAACTTTTATTTTTGGTAGTTGGCCTAGTAATTTAGTGTTTTTTTTTTCAGTTACGTCGTTCTTTTAAACTGGAGTATAATGGTTTATAAAAAATCACGTTGCTGAGATATTTGAAGATCTGTATTTTGAATTCTAAATATGTCAGCAACGTGGCATTATAACTTCACATTTTTTGTTCGTTTTAAGTGTCCTCTACCCATACATAGCAGAATAAAAAAGTACAAAATGGTGATGTGTGACTTAGCCAGTATGGTTCAATGTCCTTTCCATTTCCTTGATTGACATCAACGCAACAACTTCAAAATTAGGAGATTAGGAGCAATATTTAGCGTCTCGACAGACGAGATGAGTTTTCTTAATGGTTCTTCGGAAAGTAATTGAATAAGCCAAAGTAGGGATACCTTAAGACGTCTGTCTCCTGAAAGAATTTTACGGAAAAATATAAAACTTCAGATAAAATTATTTGCGACAGCTCTTAATGTGTTTTATATTTGGGCATGACTTTTATGAAAATATTTTTTCCTTTTCACAGATATTAGAGCCAAGCATTCAAGTAAACAAAGAATTTATACATTGAGGGAATTCATAATAGGCCCAAAATTATTTCAGCAAGAAATGTAACCCTAAGTACAACATTTAGGGCCTTAATGACGTCATAAACGTATGTAAATCATGAAATACGGCTGCGAAAACATACGCAGATATTTTCACCAAAAATGTTGCTCTATATTTATCTTAGTAGAGAAATATTTCACACAAATAAACTAGAATAAATTAGGAATTTCGTATTACTTCCCTTCGCAGCCAATCTAGTGGGGTAAAGAATCAGAGGTGTATAAAAGGAGGTTCTTTTTAAAACAAGGCACCGCGTCACAAGGAGGCAAAGCGTTTGCAATTACGTGGACAAATGATCTAAGATGAGCAAAACTCGGTTATAAAATACTGCTGAGAAATACAGCCGACGGTTTCTGCTCGGGTTCCTAGGGAGGGTCGTTTTTCAGTTTTATGTAACTAGTTAATTTAGCCTCTTTACTTTGCGCGCGTTTTTAGGGTTCTGTAACCAGAGGCTGACGTTGCCTATATTGTTGAACCGGTTCTGTGGGCAGGGCACATGCCTGTATTGTTTAACAGTAATACTCTTTCATGATCATAATCATTTATTAATTTGCAAACATGGGTAAGAGATATATAGATATTTTTCCTTATAATAAAGTTTTCCATATTTTACCAACACATGGGTATGAAAATAGCGTAATATAATTTAAAACTATCAATAATGTCAACTAAATTCAATGAATCACAATTGTCAAAATCAGTTAAAAATAATTTGAAAAAACTAAATTAAAATTATAATAAACAATACATACCTAACAATTAAATTCAGAATAATCAATATTAATTCAGTTCAAAATAATAAATGTCAAATGATTTTCCCAACATAATAATCAGATGTAGCAGGCTTAGCATCTTTCATTTAAATACTCATTAATATGATAATAACATCAATCACAAACTTTCTGTTACTAAGTTTTATATCACGCCAATCAAAGACAATACTTCGACCTTTTTATATTCTACTTTGTTATACTTTTACTGTTATATAATTGTGAAAACCGGTGTTTATTCATGAAACTGTCTCAGTGGCTAAACGAATCGGGATGCAATTTGGAACACGGGTACACCATATTATTTTCTGGATACGGAATTATAGAATATTTTAACACGGTATTCCGACTTCGAGATACTGGCAATGCTCGTCTATAATATTTCTGGTCGTACGGAACCTACACCATTTCTTCACTTGGCTCGCATTTTTACCTTCTTTCGTGCAAATATAACTGTGATATACGTCAAAACAGATAAATGAGTCTAGATTGTGTTGCACTCTAAAATGAACTTAACTTGACGTTAATGTTGCTAATTGGATGTGAAGGCACAGTTGGTGCTCGGTCTAAATCAAGTCTGGCTTAATTTGATGGCTACAAAGTTGATTAAATTATTATTTTAGCGGGCAGAGATGAAAATTTAGAAGAAAATTTGAAAAGCAAAACGTAGATCTTCACATTTCAAATTCTGAAAGTCGGTTTAGACTTGGGGTTGTCTAGGTATTGACTGACTGGAAGCCTACCCAACTATTGGAAAAAACAATTGTAGGCCTAGGTTAGATTACCAGTTGCGGAATTTATTCGAAAGAGACACCACGGCCCTGGAACACAAAGGGCATTTGGAGGAATACGGTTGGGTTTTAGTCAGTAAGAGTCTGACATTCGGATGGCGAGCGTTGGGTGGCTCGCTGTCCGATCACCACCAGGCCCGGGTTGATGGCGCGTCGTGTTCCACGCGCGCCTCAAAGAGATGTCAGCATAGGAGACGGGGCTCGCTGTGGCCAGAGCCTGCCAGGGATTCGAAATCCCTTCATTTGCCCGGCCATTTTATGATTTCCCTTCCCAAAAAAAAAAGGTTAGGTTACCAGTCGTCTTTATGTCGGTGCAGAGACAAAACATTGCGGCTCAAATCTGCCTTCGACTGGTCAGGCGTTACCATAGCTATTAACCAGACTCCACACTTGCTTAGAAAAAGACTATGTAAACGTTGTGCTCGAACATTACCGAACAAAATGAAGAATATTTATGTTACATAGGAGTATCTCTGAAGCATCTTTTGCAAAGATTGTATCAAAGTGTTGTTAAAACTTTCGGGATAACAAGGATAGTTTGGTGTACAAGTCTCGGGATTTTATACTTAATAGAAAACTGAAACCAAATGATATTAAGTTCAGATATCGAATATATCGTGTTGAATTTTGAAAACTGCAAAAGCGCTGCTTTAGCTGGTATATGATAGGTTTTTTTTTTTGTTATTCGTTCCACCTTTACTAGAATTCAGCTGAGTTAGGCTTGAAGCCAACCCAACATATCTTGTAGTTTGGAAAAGGCATATTCGGCCATCATAAGAAGAAAGGACACATCGACACGAAACGAAGTAATCAATTTCCGACCTTAATTAATTTTCTTAATGTCGGCAATCGGTTACTTCGTTTTGTGTAGATACGTCCTTTTTCTTAAGACGACAGTATTGCTTACGCGTCAAAAGACAATATCATCAAGTCTGCGTTCCCCAAGTGTCGCTGCATAGACCGATTCTTTGCATCTTGCATACAGCGGATTCCCTCGGCCTTCACCAGGTCAGCGAAACACTTTGTGGAACGCTATACAGCGCTGCGTCTTCCGGTACGCGGTCGCTACTTCAGTACCTTCAACCCCCTCACCTATCTGTACTGCGAGCAATGTGCTCTGGCCCTCTGCCACTTAAGTTTGGTAATTCTTCGGGCTATGTCGGTCACTTTGGTTCCCCTGCGGAAACAAGACTTGATGTTTGGATATCTTTTCTTTATTAAACCAGCTATTGTCCGCAACTTCGTACGCCCATATTTTTTCCCGTTCCCGTCAGAATTTCGGGAAATCCTCCCTTTGTAATCCCCTACACTCTCCTAGAAACCAACATGCCAAATTTCAGCTTTCCAGGAACAGTGGTTTCGGCTTTGCGTTGTCTGTCGGTCACTCTGTCACTCTGTAACGGAAGACATTAGTATTGTTATCAGTGCAATCTATTCATTGTTCATATTACTCTACTTTCATTCATCTTTCACATAATTTATGGTCAGTATCCCCACTCATTCATTACACCATTCCATCCCGAGCTGTAAGGTCAGCAGAATTAAAGTAATTAAATAAATTACGTCCAACTTGTTGTTTTATTAATTCATTTTCTCGACTTAAACCCTCTATGACGGTAGCGGTCACGCATTCGGTTTAAAAGCGTAATGCTCCGAGCGGAGCGCTGTAAAAACAAAAATAAAACTTTTAATTTGATAATGAAACTCAACACTGAACGAAGCGAGCTTTGTGTAGGTCTTTCAAAGGCCACTGTAACGAAATATCGAGCCTGTCTATCCCGAAGGGGTGGGTGAATGTGTAGGTGTAATAGGCTGTCATTTGGTTAGGTCTTCAGTTCTCTTCGTAATAGGGACGAGCCTATTGATATTAAACTGGTCCAGGACTTTCCTATCTACTTACTTAAATGATATACTAGTATCATATTTTGTTAAAATTTCAATTACGTAGGTACTATATCCAGAGTAATTTAAGAAAGAAAGAAAAATATTTATTTGGGACTCGCACAAAACAAACAGAAAAGTAAAATAAAACTAACAGTCATAAATTATAACTAACAGGAACAAGAAAGAACAGCATGAATTTAATACAAACCAAGAAAAAGAAAGAGTTTAAGAAAGCATATGTACCTGAAAGAGTTACTTAACAAATATATTTATTCATTTATTTATTTACACTTTACGCACACAAATGTACGGAGGCGGACTTAATGCCATAGGCATTCTCTACCAGTCAACCTTTGGGTGGTGCAGAGTAGTAAGAAGTAGTTCTAATTCGATTTTAAAATAATGTCCAGGATTAAAATACATCTTGTGATTGGGAATCCCTGCTGGAAAACTCCAACAACACTACCTAATCCACCTCAAAAATAATAATTTATGACGTAAGAATATCATTCGAACTACCACTAGATAAAAGTCGTATGTATGCCGAGAAGTACGGTATGTTTGGGTATACCGTAACATCGATATATGTGTATGCCTACATAGATTTATTGACCTATATTCTGTCCGTATTACCCAGTAATTGGGTTGTGGTAGTCAAATAGCATTCTCTCCACGTAAAATATTGATATTCCGTTGCTTCTAGCGGACTGGGAGCCGACCGCAATCTAGGTGGGGAAATAGCTAGGCCGGTGATTGATTTATATTCTGATCCGTCTGATGACAATATCTTTAACGAAGGTTTAATCTTCATTGCGGTCGGTTTTTACCATTATTTTACTCCTATTTAAAATCGACCAAACAAATTGTGTTCCATGAAATTATAAATAGGCTTATATTAAAATAAAACACCGTCCTTATCAACGATGAGATCGACAAAAACAAAAATGTCGTTTTGAATATGAGTGCCAATGCTACTTACAAACGTTCGCATTTGCATGTCAGTCGCAATCTGTCAAAAATGTATGGAATGGGAGGCTTTTTTGACAGATCAAGACTGAGATGCGAATGCAAACTTTGCTTAAAAATTAGTAGAATTGGGCCTCAGGGCTTTTTAACCGTCAAAATTGAGATTGATTAGGAAACGCCCGCCCTTCGCTATTTCATAGTATTTCTCTATTATTTAGTTTTTTTTTGTTTATTAACAAGAAATCTAAATGGCTAACGGCCGGTCTCAATAACGTATCTACCTTTAACCAACTGTCAAATTAGTTACCAACAGTAGCTGAAAAGTCATGTTTGAAAGGCAATATGACGTTTCGGCTACTGTTGGTAACTAATTTAACAGTTCGTTAAAGATTGATACGTTATTGAGACCGGACGTAACAATAAAAAGCAGGAAAATATGCTTTGTACGGATGAAAGTCTAAACCAGCAGTTAACCGACCACTTCCGAGGATTCTTGCAATAAATCACTCTCTGATGACAACTTTACCATACGAAGAAAAAGAAGAAAGTTTTCTACATTTTCTTTCCTATAAATAAAAGTGAAGGACATGTGTCGCAAATGGAATCCGAATGATCTCGAGAAATATGGTCGGATGATGCAATATGGTGTCAACCTACTGATACTCACTGTGAATAATGGTACAGAAGGTCAAGTCCTTACAACGGGCAAAAACGCACGCACACATAGACACGCTTCACGTACAGCGAGTGCAAGCGCACTCGCAACTGTCATTTGTTTGAGATCGTAATCGTCATGGGCGTAATTTTAAGGTTTTCGAGTTTTCAATAACGAAAATGGACTACAAATCAAATTTTATGTAGGCGCCAGTGATACACATTTCAGGACAAGGGATGGGGTACTTTTCATGGTTACTTGGAACGGAACGGACTTACGGAACCCTATACTGTGCATGGTCCAACATGCAATTAAGCGGTTTTTTTTTCCTTTCAAAGTCAAAAGTCAAAGTCAATTCATTTATTTCAACTAGACCATTAAAAGGCACTTTTGAACGTCAAATTTACAGTTTAAAATTAAAATATAAGTGACTCTAGTTGTCCATTCGCAAAAAGTAGATTCTTATGGAGAAGAACGGACAAGAAACTCCATAGTTACTCTTTTCAAATATAAGTTTTACAATATTTTGTATACATAGGTACATTGATCAATTGTAATATAATCATGTGTGATCATCATGCATGTGAGCACAATGCATCCAACATTACACTAATATACAGCACACACTTATATACTATAGGTACAACAAAGCAATACCAGCAGAGATAAAATTAAGTTTGCTAGTAAGGGACATGGTACTCACATATTTACAATATAATTAAAAACAATGGATCAGTGTGTGAGTTAAATTACATATTAAAAACCTGAAAGTACACCAGTAAATAAAACAAGTTTGACTTTTTCTGCTATACCCTCGATTGTCCTATGGAGCAGGACCAGCATGTTTCCAAGCATTCTTATCTTTAATATAATCATCTAGTTTGTAATATGCTTGTTTACAAACCGTGTAAAGCAGTTTTGACAAAACGTCTATTAGTTGTAGATGATTTAGCAGGTAGGCCCCTTAGTAGTATTAGCCCTGGGCCCGAAAACTCATGGTCCGCCCCTGACCGAGCAAATAATACTATAACTATAAATAATACTGTTACGCGCCACAATTAATGCCGGGTACATAAGGACATTAGTTACTACTAGCGCCATCTAGTATCGAGTAGCAGAACTAGTAGAGTCAAGTTCCTTCTATTTTTTTCTTTAGCGACTGCGTATCTTCAGATACTGGGTTGTGGAGGTCAGAGATACGGTACTTACGGTAAGCCTGGGCAAGACTGGCATCAGATTTTCTGGCTTCTGACTATCCTTTACGACAGTCAAAGATTTACAAATGACAGCCAGGACCAAGGGCTTAATTTGCTTTCGGTGGCACAGAGGAGTTTCGATATGTAATGAATGGTCAATTATAGGCAGACCGCCTTCCGCAAGCGCTGCTTAACGTCGAAGATCGAACCGTGTGACTGTCAATAAATAATTAACCATGAACTGCTCATTCCTCTATCTGTGTCCTTTCTCTATGTGTGACATATTTTTATGTGTGTGCGCCTGATTTCACTCGCTTCTACGAAGCCGACCTTTTGCACGGTCCTGATATCCTGCGTTGCGAAGCCTTATTTCCCGTCGAGAAGCGAAATGAACTGAGAAGGTACTTCCTACACCTGTGCAAACCGTTTGAGGAGGAAAATATGTCTTGAAGAAATTACGTTCGTAACAATTTTGAATGAACTACTTCTGAATGTTAGGTTCTATTGACCTTAGTAAGGACTTTGTGTGGGTTTTCTTGCCTTTTTTCACAGCGGATTCATAATTTATTACAGGACATGTGATAATTGGGGGCAGTTATCATGAATCAAAACTTCAATAAATAAAAAAATAAACTTTGCAAACCCTAAGAACATGAAATAATACCTACCTACCGTCGTACTAACGTACATACTACATAGGTATTTATTTCCTTAAAACTGCAACAATTCGGAAATCCTCGCTTCATCGCAGTAATTAAGTAAACCATTAATGAGCGTTGAGGTGTGAAAAATATCGTTAAGTTTTACGACCCATAAAATACTCATGCTTTATTTCAAAATTACCGTCAATAATATCAAATATTTCGTTACCGATATCCACACTGTATATTTTCCCGACGTTATTAATCACGATGAAAATTGGATACCTATTTCACTACAAAGTAACAAAATCATAATCATCTATTTGTTAAAAACATGGCTAAAATCCTTTGATAAAAATCGCTCTCGCAAATTCTGTGTAGAAAAATCCATTTAACATTTTCAGTGGATAAACAAGCAAAATGTTCTAAACCAACAGTTTTATAGACTTTCCAATAAACTAGTCTATTTTGGAAATGGATACAAACACAAACGGTAGTGGAAAGCTTTCAATGTGAAGTAAAACGAATGGTGCATTAGACGAATTGAACGCGGTGGCTCTATAGGTGGCCGGTGTCCGCTTTCCTACAGAGTCAATTATATGATTGGCAAGCTTGCGTTCATGGAACAGGGTCATATAAGTCATTGACACTCTGAAATAGAGACAAAATATTACTAATTCAATAACACTACAAACAGTGTACCTACAAAACCTAATCAGGTTAATTTCCGAGCTATTTTCCAGGTAAATTCGAAACATTTTCCGGTACATCATTTTGGGTGCGTTTTATTTTACTTTTCACTTTGGCGTGAAAGCAAGCTGGAACTTAATTAAGCATAGTGAGTGTCATGCCTTATTTGTTTATGTTACTTGACGCCCAGCAGTTGCATTCACATTTTTGAAATTTCTAGCTTATCTTTTGTTCGCAGCTCGTAGATTGTTTGTTTGTCTTTTGTTTGTTTGTCTGTTTAGTTTCTGGGTTATGGACGTCAGAGTCGCTCACTTAAAATACTGTAATTCAGCTGCATCAGGTGAGACTGGAATAAAATAAATAAATGTTTATTTCAATAACTTAAAAATACGTGAACATCATCATTAGAGAATATTCATTTAAGTAGGAAATATACTTGTGTTAGGAAAGCGACTCCAAATAAGTTGTAAAAGGTTAAGCAGGTTGATTTTTATCTCTAGTTGTAGTGCCCTTCAAATATTAAAGTAGGTACCAAAAAAAAAGTAAAGATCGTTCACACGACCACACGTCACAATGTCGCTGCACTCCGTTCGTTCAGTTCTCACACATAATGAGGCATCTGCGGTTGCATAAGACTAACGCTGATGATCGTGTGAAAAGGCTTTTTATTTTTGAACCGTTCTGGTTTCACCACAATCTCACCTGATGGTAAGCGATGATGTGGTCGACGATGGAGCATGTTTAGAAGTAAACTCTTCTAGACAAGTCACTTTAAGTGACTCTTGTTCTTAAGACCAAAACATTTAATAGTTTTTTCTGAGGCTTTTTATCGGCCAAGGATTACATTAGTATTGCCATTCAACGTGGCAATGCTGCCAGCTTTTTGGGCAATTGCCCCATTGAAAGCGATCCGGATGACTTTTTTTATGCTCTGTGAGTACTTTCTTTCTGAAATTTGCAAGTCTTTGAAGTTGTTTACTTATATATATGTCTATCTTGTAATCATAATATAGAGAAGTCCATTTGTCCGCCTTCACAGATGGACAAACGGACCATGGCTATATGCGAATGATAATTACTTTTGAAAAGGATTAATATAATTTAATTTTAATCCATCCCGATCCAATGTTTTCCGATACATGTAGTTAAAAAATGGACCACAGATTATTAATTTTCAATATGTACAGTAAAAAGGTACTTAAATAATTATATTTTTTTAAACCATCCAATATTATTATTTACGAACGTATTTAAATGCAAGCTATTAGTAGTACTGCTCCGTTGGCCTCGCAGTACGACTGCCGAGCGTGGAGTCCTGGGTACGATTCCCAGGTCGGGCAAAAAGTGTCATTGGGCTTATTCAATAGTTATTTCTACTAAGAAATTCCTATTGAAAAAGCCCAATGATACTTTGCACAACTTCCTAACTCCGGGCTGTCACTGGACAGCCCGGAGTTTGGAAGTTGGTGGTGTGACACCCCCGTGCCTTGGAAAGCACGTCAAGCCGTTGGTCCTGCGCCAGATCTCTCTCCGGTCGCGTCGGGTTGCCGTCCCATCGGAATATGAGAGTGACGGAAGATGGAGTGCACCTGTGTTTGCGCACACACTTGTGCATTATAATATGTCCCGCGCCGATGACTAGTCTCGGTTGAGAGTCACCGCCATGGCCGAAATTGGTCAGGAGGACTATATATATAAATGTATATATTTGAAAACCGACCACAAACTTTGATCTGCCGTTTATGCAAACATAGTTTCAAATGATAAATTAAAGGAAATATACCAAATCATCCATTCCATTAAGTTTAGAATCTAAAACCAGCATCACTTTACCCTTCCTGTTCAAAAACCTGCTAAAGAGCCAAAGCTCAACGAATACTGGCCCATTTTCAAATGTTACAAGTATATGCTTTCACTCCAGTGAAGTAATGTACGTTTTGACTAATAGCCAATTAGCCTAATAGAGTACTCCAGGCTGACTAATGTTTCACACGTGACGTCAGAGCTCATTTGATATATTATCACAGTTATATGATACGCAAATATATCATGGATTGGTTATTGATTTGAACGACAACTAGAGTCACTATATTTTAATTTTTAACAGTAAATTTGACGTTCAAAAGTGCCTTTTAATGGTCTAGTTGAAATAAATGAATTGACTTTGACTTTGAACGGTAAGGCAAACTCACCATATTTCTTGGGTTACCTACGTTTTGCATCAATAGTTATTTGGAGGGTTTATCAGACCCGCTGGTGTAGTGGTCGCGGGAGTCCTGGGCTCGATTCCCGGGAAGGACTAAATTTTAATTCGCGTGTTTCCATTTGCAATATCTCTAGTAGTAGCCCAGACTCTGGATTTGAAACCTATTCATAGCTCGCCACCTACCTACAAACAAAAACATAACTCACTAAAATTAGATTTGGGTGTGCTAACCGACCGCGTACCGGAAGACTTAGCGTTGGAAGGCCTCCCACAAGGTGGGCCGATGACCTGGTGAGGGTCGCTGGTAGCCGATGGATGTCAGACGCACAGGACCGGTTGTTGTGGCGACACTTGGGGGAGGCCTTTGCCTAGCAGTGGACGTCTTTCGGCTGATATGATGATGATGATGATGAACCTAAAGATAAACCTCTGCCTAACCCTTCCAGGGGAACAGGCGCGGTGTTATGATGAGTCTTATGTATCAACCTGTGTAATGTTCATAACCTGTGGGCTTTGTGAAAAAATCGCACGCGCCCAAAATGTTCGTATCATTTACCAACAAAAATCAATATAAATAAAATAGGAACTATCCTTACCATTTGGAAGTCAGCCAGATCTCGGAGCACTTGCGTACCAGACTAATTCAGTATGAATGACACTAACATGGCCTATACCGGACACTGATTTGAATTACAATAAAGTCTGCTGCCTCGAGCCCATTGGTGGGTACTGTGAAACTTCAAAGGACGAAATGAGGGTAGAATTGAAATTAGTTCGACACAATAAAAAATACATTTGGACCTGTTTGTGGGTAGGTCGCTCAGGTGGTACCTATGTATATGTTGTGCGAAAGAAAGCGTGATTTGAAATTAAAAAAGGTGTTGCTTGACTGATTTGTCGAAACAAAATGACTGAAAGTACTCTTGTGCAGTTCGTGAACGAACTAGTTCGTAAGAACGCTCTCTTAGGCGAACTACGCGAACTATAGTAGGCGCCAGATAATCGTGGAATAACGGTCATTGACCCACCTACAATTATTGACATTTTTAATTTGAAAAACGGAATTAATGACACAAAGCTGTCCCGAATCATCATCTCTCGTGATCCTTAACATTGTCTAATAATGAAAAACGATTCATATTTAATTGTTCAGGTACCTATGAACAGTTATTAGGGAAAGGTCAATGTACTTTATTCCACATTTATCTGGCGCCTACTGCACGCGTACTAAGCTGACTTTCCCTAATTGAGAGACGTAATACAAACAAATTACTTTAGAATATAAATTATCGCCATTACATTCCGTGAAATCGACACCTCCTAACAAAACAATTACCTATTTAAATAAAAGACAGTACCATGAATTCTTAAGTGCTCATAAATTATTTATGAAGGTAATAATTCAGTTGTTATCCTATATCCTGCAGCGGGTTTATAATTATACTAGCTTCTCCCTGCGGTTTCCATCGCGTGAAAGAGTTTTATTTTACCAAGGGAACTTTACTACCCGGATAAAAGTAGATATCTATCCCATATCCTCGTCATCATCTATTCATGTGCCAAGGTTTATCAAAATTCAGCAGTTTATACGTACAAACGTAACAGATAGACACACTTTCGTATTAAAAAATAAGTAAAGATAGGTGTACACGAGGTATTTTACTTAATTATTCAAGTTGTTTTGAGTTTAATTAGAGCAACATTTAATTATGATTAAGTCGTTTTCATCCTTCATGAAATTGATATCAACATTTCAACAAACACGACATTACACTTTTATTCAGATGGGGTAGTCAGAAATATTTTAACGCATTTTGCCAGTAATATTCAAGTCCCTTTTAAATATAAATTAATAAAAAACCGGCCAAGTGCGTGTCAGGCCACGCGCAGTGCAGGGTTCCGTGTTTCACGTCACAATTGCAGACTTAGAATGGTGCTTTTTGTTTGATTCTATGAATATATTTTGAATTTGATCTTTTTTTTTTACTTACATTTGTCATGTATCGCTGCTACGTACTACTACAATTGCAATTATAGAAATTTATTCAATTTTATTGCTGTTTCATAAGAATTTAAGGTTTTTTTAAGGTAAATGATAAAAAAAGACTTATTTTACTTTAAAAAAAAATCTCGTTTTATACTAAGACTAAAAAATTAAGGGTGTCCGGCCTTTTTACTCAAATGGCCGGCAAACTGGCTGGTCTGTCCGGCTTTTCGGTTTGAAGACCTGGCAACCGTAGTTGCGAGAAGGCTAGGCAGATTTCAATTCCCTATGAAAACGTGAATTTAAAAGAAAACGTGAACACGTTCCAAATAAAATAATTTGTCCTAAATTGATATCGGTTTACTCAAACCAACAATCGCTCTCTTTTGGAACATCGACGTCAAAGTAAACACTAGAATCGTTTTATCCAATAAAGCTAATGTATCGAATAATGGACGCTGTACCCACACTGCCCACTCGTTGAAGCTTGCGATTTAATATCGAAACCATCGGTTATTGTTTAATCGTTTGTTTTCTCGATACTTCATTAGCTGTTGCGTAATTGGTGGGGAGTTGGGCGTCTCTATGGTTGAATGGTCGGAATAGCGCTCGTTGAGTGTAAGGTTCTGGACTCAATCTTCAAATCGAAAAAAAAATGTTATTGTACCTATTTTTAATCAGGAACTGCTCGGTAGTATCCAGTATTCTCGTTTTGAACCCTGTTAGTGTCGCCTTCTGTTACATGGGAAGTCATATCTTTTACCAACTTAACGCGTAGTTAAAGCACAGTTTTAAAAAAAGGTTGATCCTCACATATCCGAGCCGTGCCCAGGACGTGGTCCGTCCGGAGCTCCAACGAGTTTCGGTGAATACATTTTATATGAGCTCGTTCACAGACATCCATGTCCGGGCCATGCCCGGAACGTGTCAGGCTAGTTTCACAGCTGTCCGGGAGGGGAGACGCGTACGAGCCGCCCGTACGGGCTCTCGGAACGGAGACACATGTGAGGCGCTAGAACATTGTTTCACAGCAATGCGGATTGGTCCGTAAGTACGTCCCGTACGGGTCTCCCGAACAGCTGAATCCAGCCTCAGCCCACGTTGTGACGGTGCTGACTGGGTTTTGTTATTTTTATGCTTTACAGGTACTTACATAACATACATAGGCACCCCCGACACGGATAGGTTCGAATGACGTGACGGGACTCCCGTTCGTCATGAACATAGAACTACTAAAATTAAATATTTCATATACAAGGTGGAGACGACGATGATACCACAATAAATTAAAACACTGGCTATACTGGTTCATACGAATAAGTATGTTGTCTTTTATCAAAGATTTGATGTCACTATCTGCAACAGACTGCTTGAAATATTTCGTCAAAATATTAGTTTTTTTTACGTTTTATGTAACTGGAAAGTTTATTTTTAATTTCGGTGACAAGATTTATACAAAATTTCTAAATATTCCTATGAACCAGCGTCGCCAGTGTTTTCATTTATTGTCGTATCGATGTCTTCACATTGTATTTTCATCACACGGTTGGCGGTTATGTTGTATTAGACGGATTGGCTGGATGTCTAGGCCGCCGATTAAACGGCTGATAAAGCCAGTTGGCTGTGACAGCTACACCTCTACCCTACCCATAATAACGCCTGTATTCCCCAGACGTTTTTTTGATTATGTAATGTAGGCACTCGTCCGATACAGTCCGTGGTTACGGTCCAATCGTTTGTTTCGTCGATAAAATACCGACATCTACTTCATTAAGAGCTTAATTGATGACATAATTGCTAGGTGAAGAAATTAACATACATTATAGTGGTTTTAAATCATGTGTGGTCAGCTGGAAACATTTAAATGAGGTGGAAAGTTTAAATTGGCCAAAAATTTTACAGAATGGAAATGTTTGGTAGGTACCGAACAAAAAATAGGTATTTAGGTACTTACCCAACAGTGTAGACTTCTTAAAGTTGAATTTAAGAACAATATTTTTGTGTGAAGATTGTGGCTAAGTAGGTTAGTAGTCCTACCTAACCGCTGGACGCGTCAATCTTTAAGCAACTGTAGCAGAAGTGGGTCTTTTACGGGTTGTAGCTGCATAAAAAAAAACCGCGACGCCATCTATCCTGTCAGCGACGAACTACCAACGTCGCACGCATAGCTCCGACCTACTGGAGCCAGCAGCATCACTCCGGCTCACTGGAGCCTGCAGCATCATCCCGACTCACTGAGATGATATCACCCCGACTCACCAGGGCACCGCAGACAGTTCCAACTCACCGTGATCTCTGCGACTTTGACTCACTGAAACCAACCTTCCAGGTTCTGACTCACTGAAACCAACCTTCCAGGTTCTGACTCACTGAAACCAACCTTCCACTGGCCTGGCAAGCATCTCAAGATGTAGGTACAGACGACTCATCCACTATCAATCTCCGGTCTCCGGAGGGGAGTGGTGTAGCGGCATCAATGCCGACACATGAAAAAGTGAAATTTGTACGGCAACAAAAATAACCGCAACGCCATCTATCCTGTCAGCGACGAACTGCCTACAAAATTCTGCATCGCGTAAGCAAAGTTCTCCGTGCGATATAAAACAGTCCGAATGTCAGCTCTCGGGTAGTTGCCCACCGGACACGACAACCGTCTGGTCGGAGGATTCTCCCTTCTTTAATAAAGGTGAACGGAACTTTACACCCTGTTTCGCATTCCTTCTATAGGTATTCAGAAGTCGGAAACTGTGACACCAGTCGTGCCAAGGGGTATCGTTGTTGTCAGATACAGCCAACCTGTTACATGAATTTGCTTCTGCGGAATGACTCGCCTCGTCTGCCGATTCCGCCATTAACTATCAACTTTCTTGTAAAAATAAAACGAAAAAAAAATAACGTTAACAAACATTAACGTTATTAATATGTTATAACAAATACCTCTACGTGTGCTTATTAATAAATTCCTCACGCTACAGTCTCATGTTTATTGCATCGAATTAAATATTATTTCCTCTGAGTTGTTTCAATAATATTATTAATTAATTTCCTTTCGGTCGCGATCTGTGAGTTGTGACTCTGCCACAGAGCAGACATGTAGGTGTCGTCATATTATCAAAATTATTTATTTCAAGTAGACCATTTACAGGCGCTTCAGAATATTTAAGGTCAGTCTGTTTGTTTGTCAGTCAAATAAATGAAGCTAGTGATATGAGTCCATAAAAATAAGATTAAATTACAGTTCCCTTCATGCTCACTCCACTTTGACAGAAAAGACCGGTTGTATGGAGCTTGTCTTCTGTTCTTATCTGTTCTGTGACTTTGGGTTACGTAATCCGTAAAATAATTTAAATAGTCACAGAGCCGTGATTGGCTGGGAAAGGTCTGAGTAAGGTATTAAAATTTCAATTGAATCAATCAATTGAAGTTTTAGTTTATGCCACCTTTTTTATCTTAGGACTTTCATGTATCTATGACTAAGATTTAGGTATTATATTGTTGAGTATTTTAAAATGTACGCTTTTTTGCCACTTATTTTACTTGTAGTAAGTAGTTTAGTTTGTTTGTTTGAACGCGGTAATCTCTGGAACCAACAGCCTGATTTGAAAAAATATTTTTGTATATCATAGCCACATTCATGAGGAAGGCTGTAGGCTATACAGGAACCGGAAAACGGGATATGCGCGTACGAAGTCGCGGGCAAAAGCTAGTGGGTATGGAATTAATAATCAAAATGGAAGCAAATCTTTCTGTAAAGAGTGCACTAGAGCTAGGAATATGGATAAAGTGACATTTTATTGCCAAAAGCGAAAGTCAGAATTTTTGGGATTGACTTATCAACCCTCGTTATTACTGATAAAATTGTACTTTTCTGGAGCCCCTAGGTACGTTTAAGTGAACCACTAAACTATCATGAATCCGGTGTGGGAGGGAGACAGAGCTATTCAAGACGCATAGCACTATTCCTTTTTAACAACGGAATCGTGATGGCATTGGCAGGGCATAGTGGGACCCCAGATTAATATAACCGATCCTGACCTGTATACATAATTATAATATAGCCTTTTATTCAAATCTATACTACAGTTATATGAAAAAACAATGCATTAAAAACTTAAATTTAATGTAAACATTAATCTAGTCTTTTATTTGAATCTTATTTATTTTCTGTACATCTGTTTGCCAGTCGGAAAAGCCTCTTTCAACTTTTCCACTCATGTCTTTCTTAAGCCACACTGTTCCATGTGACGCCTGCCACTTGTCTTATTTCGTCATCCCATCTTTTTTGTGGTCAACCTCTTTTCCTTTTACCTTCTCCAGGATACCATCGTGTCACAATTTTGCTCCATTTGTCTTTTCCTCTTATCAAATGCCCTGCACATCGCCATTTAAGCATTTTAATTTTGCACGTTATGTCTATAACCTTTGTTTTGCTTCTTATTACACGGTTTTTCAGTCGGACCTGTATACATACCTATTTTGATAAAAATCTCAGTGTCAAACTTTTAAATGGATTTTGAAGGAACTGATACACTGTAGGAGGAAAAACGTGATAAGTTCAGACGGAACTTGAAAATACAAACGTGGGTTGAAATGGAAACTCGTTTGTGCCCACGTGTTAATTCGTTATTTAGGTTAAGTATTACAATATAAATTAGGAACCTACCTATGTAGGTGGGTGATCATGTAGGTCTTGCCTATAGTTAAAAGTTAATGACTGTGTAGGAGGTAGCTCAGGTGTGTCTATAACTAGGGCAATTGCTCCACTTCTAGCGATTGGCGTTGAGTGAGTCGAGGTAGAGACGTAATACGTTAATCAAGTGTTTTCAGTGGCTATGTTTTTTGTCTGTAAAGGCACATACATAACATCAATAACTTACACCTCTTTCCCATGAATAGTCATGGGAAAGAGGTGCACGCACTGCTGTAGTTTCTGCCAACCCTATGGTTGGCAGAAACTACAGCAGTGCGATTCTGTAAACATCTCGCTGTGTAAACTTAGGTGAAGTGAAAATGAAGTGAGCTGTCAATTCATACAAACAAGATGATATGTCAGTTCACTTCACGCTTACTCCACCTTAGTTAACACGGTGAAATGTCAGAATAGGTTTACAGAACAACGCCATGCATCGGAATAATGTGAGCAGAGTCAAGCGAGAAGCTCAACACCGCTCATGGAGGACTAATGTGGTCGTCCTCTGCCCCAGTTAGTAGACATGGTAAGTCACAGAACGCCGAAGATGCTAATATCCTTTCAGTTATCTGCGAAGAAAACAATATGGGATGACAGTTAACTTCGTGAAATGTTGTCAGAATAGGTTTACAGAACAACGTCAAGCATTGGAATAGCGAGAGCAGGGTCAAGCGAGAAGCTCAACACCACTCATGAAGGACTAATGTGGAGGCGCTCTGCCCCAGCAAGTGGTCATAGTAAGTCATAGAACGCCGAATATGGTGTCATTTCAGATATCTGCAAAGAGAGTAAGTTTTATCTTGTACTAGCTTTGCCCGCGACTTCGTACGCGCGAATCCCATTCTTCCCGTCCCCTTAGAAATTTCCCGTTCCTATATAGCCTTCCTCATGAATGTGGCAACCATATTATACACATATACATATACAAATCCGACTGGTAGTTCCAGAGATAAGCGCGTTTAAACAAACAAGCTCTGCAGCTTTTTTATATTATTATAGTATAGACAGTTTATTCTATTATTGTATAGATAGAGCTGGTCTCTATGCGACTGACAATATGTGCGCTTACACTAAACACGTAAGTATAAAATACTAATTGGCATATTAAATTAAAATTTCATCTATAATCATCATGTAGCAACGTGCCGGAAACACCCAGCAGCAGGAATATTTATTTCCGTAACTCGATATTATTAGGTAAAATCCGACAACCTACACAGAATAAAAATAATATAAGTATATAAGCGCCCACCTTTCTAATAAATAAACATAGCACATACAAAAAGATAGACCACTTAATTTTCTCACGAAAAATATGTATTCCTTATTCTTCTTTACGGACGAGAAATTTCCTGAGAAACAGAATAGAAAAAGTATCTGACATTTTCTTGATACACAAATTCATGGCGACTTACCCTCGTTTTCATAAAAGAAAATAGGTTTGCACAGAAAGAGTGTTAATTAGGTATATTTTGTGGAAGTCGTATTTTATGAGGAAAATATATCTATCGCAGCTTTAGCACGATACAAAATAAAGGTTGCATTGACAAAATTCATCAAAAAATGTCTCTGTCGTTCTATGGTATACTGTTTAAACGAACTGTATTCGTATCTCTAAATCTTCAGGTCTATCAATAAGTTACTTTCAAGCAAGCTTGCGCCAGCACTCCCCGCATCTTCGCTTTTTTATTATTTATTCATTTTTATTGTGTATTCATGTTTTTTTACAAACATTATTAAAACGAATACTTAATCGTTTAAAGTTTTAAATCGACGAACACGACTCGAATACAAATCACTACTACACAAACGCCTTTAGGCGAGATAGTAGAAAATGAGAACTTACAAATTGCATACTAAAATCAAGGCTTTATTTATAATCATCAATGTGCGTGAAAATAAAGATATGCTATTACATAATGAATGATTGATCGCTGATCTAAGAATCTAGAGATATAGATGATATACAGCCGGTCGAGTCTGTAAACATGGCGAAGTGAAGGCATGGGTGAAATGATCAAGATGTGAGCTGTCAATTCACATATTCAAAATGGAATGACAGCTCACTTCGTGATCACGTGACATCTTGATTATATGGATTGACAGCTCACCTCGTGATCACTTCACCCAAGCCTTCACCTCGACATGTTTACAGAATCGATTTGCAGGTAACCCAACTTTGTTTTTTTTTAGAATGGGAAATCATCAAATGACTTCTTTCGCTCTGGGTGGAGCGGGAGGGCGTGTCAGACTTACTGAATAAAACCCATCCGTGTTTCTTCTAAAGCCCTTTGCGTTCCAGGGCCGCGGTGACTCTTTCGAACAAATTCCGCAAAAATCTCTATATCTGCAGTGCGAACCCAACTTACCAACGTAAGCGCTACGTAGAGTGAATACTGTTCCATGTCAACCGACCGAACATCAATGAAACCTCTATATCGTGTCCAACTAAACCCAGCATTTGTCAACAGCTTAATAATCCTAACAGGTAATCTGGGATATGTGTCGGCCAGAGCTTAAGGGTTAAGCTTTGAAACATGACGGGTTGAGCGTGCGAGAAAAATCTCGCTCTTATTTACTCTGAGTCCCTCACAGGTTAGTGGGAGGTGACGGAAAATATTCGGGCATTAGAGGTGTGCCCAAGGAGGGTGACAAAAAGTAGTCGGGCATTAGGTGTTGGAATCGTTTTGTCGCAATGTCGTTACCTTATCGTGTTAGTGTTATGTGATTCAAGCTTTACGGTTACTGGCGATTGTTACTGTTAATAGTAGGTACCTACAGGGTACAGATTGATAGGTAGATAAAATATTTGTTCGATACAACTCGAAACATTACATACAAATAAATAATAATTTAATTATTATATATAATTATGAAAAAGATGGACTTGATTCATACATAATTTGAAACTATCGTCTCCAACTTAAGCATTGACTTTTGTCTTGTGTATTTTTTATTGATTTTTAAATAAAAAGCATTGAATTGTAATGAAATTTGAACTATGACAAGTACGACATAAAATGTATTCTTCCAAAATTTGACAATTATCTCAAATTCAAGAGTCATATGTATTTGACCAGGACCACCAAACTACCCATTTCCGTCAAGTTACACTTTTAATGGTTATATTATATCAATTTTCACTGTTACCTATTCTACTTTTGTAGGTTTATCAATAAACTGGTTAGATACCTAACAAATACCTATTACTTCATGCATACCTCCTAATGATTATTATTTACCAAAATTAAGTAGGTAATACACGAAATAGGTATCACTAGAGTAATATTTCTTTCGCTTTCATAAGAGTATTACATACATATAGGGATGTAATGATAATAATTCCATCCAAATTCTCAAAATATCGAGGCAAGCTCATTCGTACACGCCCTAGCTAAATTGCTATTGTTACCAACCCTACTAATAGCAAGCCAAGTTAAGAAAAAGTACGACATAAAAGTACTTTCCACAAGTAACTCCGGTACCTAGTTATTCTCCAGCTACAAGTTAACATAAGTTGTCGTGTCGGCACGAATCGTCTACGATCTTTACGTGCCTTCATAAAAAAGTTAAACACTACAGAAGTTGTTTTATTTGAAAACTTATTACCTTTTTATGAGAATTTTCTGTTGCGTTAACTTACGTTTCTTAAAAACTAACGTATGAAAAGCTTATCTTATACATATATTGTAACACCAGTCATGGACTCACGCTGATGCTACTTATGATATTATTATAAAATAAAACTATGTTCAAGGTTTAAACTTCTGTAATATATTTTACGTCAACCAGCGCTGGCACCGGATTCTCAAATAAAAACAAAACATATTTTCATATTCCTATTTCAAATTCTCTTTTGTTTTTCGCCAGACGCTTCCAAAGGGCTACCTTGTCTGCCAGAGATCTGGAGTCAAGGATATCCTCGTCACAATATTATTTTAAGACACGGTTTATATCAATGGCCCCCAATTTTTTATCAAAGACACGATTCATGTCACACGAATACATCACTATCCTTCTGGGGAAGTTGGGTAGAATACTCGGTAAAATGTAGGGAACAGCTGATTTCCCTTTTTGGGAGTTAAAAATGAGCTCTTTCCTTTAGTTTGCCATGTGTTATTACTTCCCAGAATTTGATCAGCTGTCTGCTTGCCAAAATTATCTTGACAACTAACTACTATGTGCTTGCAACTCCGTTCATGTTTACTTTAGAATCTCAAGGGAAGCTTGCACTCGGGTAATTAATTTCCTAATTGCTGTCTAGCTAGGATACCTACTAGATATATTATACAGTTTGAATTTTTTAAGTGTGCGTGGATGGCCAAATCCGAAACTATGAGGAATATCGAAAAACACTGAAAGGAGTATCAGTCTCATGAGAACTAAAACTTTGTAGCGCTATCAAAATAAGCGGCCACATGAAAAACTAAGAAGCGAATTTTGTACGGCAACAAAAAGAACCGCAGCGCCATCTACGACGAACTAACAACGAAATCCTGCATCGCGCAAGCAAAGTTCTCCGTGCGGTTTGAACATATACAACAGTCCGAATATCAAGTATCAGGCAGTTGCCCACCAGACACAACAACCGTCTGGTCGGAGGATCCTCCCCTTTTCAGTGGAGGTATGCGGGACTTTACTCTCTGTACCGCATACCATAACATACCTCTATAATCTCATTATAGGACAACTTCAAAGCACTACAAAATACATATATTTACATTTAACGAATTATATGTCCAAGTAACAAATAAATACAACTAGACTAATAATCGCGAAATTATGTACAAACGCGTATAAAAACATAATAAATCATTGGGTATCAATCGAAAATTGGGCAAAAATCGTGATTTCTAGCCAAGGTTCATTTTGAAAAAAGAAATATTATAGGAATATAATTGTAATGAGGTTAGATTGTTTGTGACTCCGCTACTGAATGTCGAAGTTTGAAATGTCGACGTATGTTAGTTCTAAAGTACAGGATCTCGATGTACGCCAGTTCGAAAGTTTACTGGAGCGAAGTATGCAAGGCCGACGTATCGTTAGTTAGATTATCCTAATTAGATTCATCAGGAGGTCAGAGTGTCGTCTTGGGGGCACTATGAAAAAAATACTTAGAAAAATTTCGCGACCAATTTCGAGGTAGCGTAGTTGGTCACAGTTCTAACCTAACCTAACCAGGGTAATTTCGAACTGGCGTACATCGCACTCGTATGCTTTCTAACGATACGTCGGCCTTGCATACTTCGCTCCAGTGAACTTTCGAACTGGCGTACATCGAGATCCTGTACTTTAGAACTAACATACGTCGACATTTCAAACTTCGACATTCAGTAGCGGAGTGATTATTTGTATATGGTAGGTGCCTAGGTGGGTAATCTATATCAGTTCTAATCCGATATGCAAATCATTCTGGGGAGCTTGTTGCGCCACTTCTTCTTCCCAGCTAAAACACTAGGAAGTGGTGACGGGCGGGCGTTTTGGGGGACTGTCTTTATGTAGAACTTTGACGTTCAAAAAGTGCTGGCACTCAGCCTAATTTGAATAAATGACTTTTGACTTTGACTTGACTTATTTCTATGAACTATCAATAGTTATATATACAAGGGTTTTTGATAGTTCATTTTTTTTTTATAGTTTATGCTACTTTTTATCCCAGCTAAATACACAGTCCCTTTGAAAAAAGTCACGATTAACAGCTACAGCTAGTTTATTATTCACTAGAAACCAAACAACACAGCAATATAAATCTTATAAGTCAGAAACAATCTTCAAAATGTCAGTTTAATGAGTCTCCAAAACCGAGTAAAGTGGAAGGAGGTCCTCTGGCAATTTGCCCTGTTAGCACTAAGAAGAAAATATTACAGTTTAATTACAAGAAGTGCTGTTACGTTGGCTTGATACTGACCAACGTACTTTTTATTAATTTAGTGGGGAGGAAAATTATGAGAAGATGGATGGATGGATGAATTATGGTAACATGCAGTGTTAATAATATGAATTTTATGGGAGTGAAATGGAAAAAGGATACATAAAACTGACCATGAGAGGAAAAGAAAGAGCAGCAAGTTAAATAAGAAAAGAGGAATAATTTATAAACAATTTTACGAGGGTCATGAACGAACAATGACCTGGTCAAGGCCACAGCATAGGAGTCTGTTGGATGCTAGGAGTACAGGACTTCGGTGTCTTGTGCACCTAGCAGCCATCGGGAGGTGGTGACGCTTGCGGAACGCCTGTTTTCCGACTGAAATTAAGAAACAATATTTATGGCCATAGAACACTGTTTTAATTAAAATTGTAGTAAGAATTAAAGCATTTTCGTGATTCTTTTCTTCAAAGAATACCTTTTACCTATAACAGAAAGTTCTAAAAATCGGGCCCCTATGGACAAGTTAGCCACTGTGTCACATTCACAGAACCACCCACATTCTAGTTCAGCCACTTTCGACACATCTCAAAGTCTCAAACTTACCTATCCAGTATCCACCAAACCCTTATTTGTATCCATTTCCGTTCCAATGTTTAACTTTCCAAAGGATTTACCGCTGACGAACTAATTAGACACTTATTAACGACAAAGAGGCCTCCGGGAAGCCCAAGGTATCAGTTCAGCCACTAAAACGTGATGAGATTAGTTCCAGTGTAATTGCTCTCGTAAATAGGTCACCTACATTTTGTTTGAATGCTGAGAAATGCACGTATTGGTCTCGAGAGGCGAATAAGTTATTAGGAATGCTCTCGGTGGAGTTGATGGTAATAAATTGTTGTGTTTGAGTGGTTTATTTACGTAAATCATGTTATAGGTACTCGTTTTTGAAAACCAGCGTCAGGCTATAAAGGTCCGGCAATTAACTATTATGAATTGGACATCTTCAGGGCAGCCTCAAGGCACTTTATTTTTCGTTTTAAAAACACAAGATTTTATTGTTTTAATTTGTTTACCATTTTATTTTGTTCACTTAGACGTGTTGTGCCTTTTAAATTGTGCTAAAAAATGAATAGTCTTTCTTCCTCTTGACCTAATAATAAGAATATTGTGAAGCGAATTCTTTTCAAAAACCTCAGTCATTTTGTAACAGTCTCGTTGGCCTAATATTCGCTAGTGCGTCTTTGGATCCTGGGTAAGGCAAAATCATTATATGTACATACCTATCGTGTATTCGTAACAGGAAATACGCACGGCATTGATCACCATTTCTGACGAAATATGAGTGTACCTAGTGTAGCCTTTTGCTACAAGACTTATCTTCTTTTTTTAAATTTACTACGTTCGATTGATAAGAAAACGTCATGCATGAGACAAAAAAACCGTGACGGAATGAAGAAATATTTTATTGGTGAATTTATAAGTCAACATTTTGAGTTTTAACATGGATTGTCTTCTTGTGTGCGCAGGTATCTAGAATTGTGATATCAGTTATTTGAAACCGGACTCCGGTTTTCCCGCTGAGCGTGGCTTTGGCCCACAAAGGCTCATCTCTTATGGGCCTGCAGACTTCTTGGTTCCGTGCTTACATAATGCGGGCCCGAGGCGAGAGCCCTTGTATACCTGCCGGGTCCGAAGGTCCCGAACGTCGTTGCTACGGTGTGGGCGTTCAAGATTTGCGGGTCTCATTCTGCACATAATCCAGCAGTGGAGCGGTATTCCTGAAGGCGGATTCTTTTCGTCTGGCGCGAATCCTCGACCCCTGGCTGACGTATCTTTTTTATTACTAGCAATTACGTGGTTTCTTTTAAATTTCTACGGATTAAAAATTAGCTCTATGTCTATGCTTAAGCCAGAATTTAACCGGTTGCAACCGCGTTGAGGATAGCACGTGTGCCCAGTGTAATACTTTCAAACATAACTAAAATTTCCTAAGCTTTTTTCATACTCAACATTGGAGATAACTAATTTCGATAACGATCTTTGCTTTTTTTTTAATTTAATTAATCAAGTGTTTTTTTTTTACCTTTTTGTGCTCTTGTATATAATTTCGGTGTATTATATACCTGAGAACAAAATTATACGTATTATATATTTTCTTCCTTTTTTAACGTTACACTAGGTACAATACGCAAATTTCATCTCGCCAAACAGTCACCAAGTTGTGTATGTGTCACCGGAAAATTGCAGACTCCGTAAGATTGTAATAGATCTTTATTAGATTATAATTTCTCGATATATTATGAAAAAATCGTTTTGAATACAATAAATCACATCTAAATTCAATAGTTTACAATATATCCGCGTATTAAGAAAAAATAGTTGACAATTTTACGCGATATTTTACAATCTTACGTTATCGGTATTGGAAAATTCATTCCCTTTCAGAACTTTTCCATCCACCGTCAATTAGAAGCAGCAGCTACATTATGTACTTTGTTTGTAGTGGCTGAAGCCCGAAGGTCTTGTCCGGCCTTTATGCTAATAGTGCGAAGTTTGGCACAAAGGGTGCTGGCAGTTGATCCGTCTTGTTTGTGTTAGCCTAGTGGACTAGTGGCTCTCTGTCAACCGTTTAGCTAGTTGCTACGCTCAAATAAAACGGTTAGATGAGGATGCGGGCTTGGTAAATTAAATTAAGGAGAGGAGAAAATATTTATTTATTTATTATTTTTGTACATAAGAGAAACAGAGTAATAAAATTAAAAAAAAAAACAAAAGAAATTAAGCCTTCACTTTGAGTGTGTGTGACTATTGAGTGAGTACTTAAGTATAAAATTAACCTACACATAGATATGTCACCGGAAAATGGCAAACTCCGTAAGATTATAAAATAACTTGAGAGATTGTAAATTGTCGATAAATTGTCAACTGAACATTTGGAATACTTTTTTACGCATCAAAATTTACGCATGAGAGCGCTGATTGGTCGCCTTTTTATGTCAGTCCACAATTTCTCGGACCGGCACGGAGATATTATAAGACTATCAAATTGTGATGCGTAAAAATATATTTTACAATTTCTCAAGTTATTTTATAATCTTACGGAGTTTGCCATTTTCCGGTGACAGATATAATGAAAAATCAGCTGAATCCGGTTTGACTGACGCCGACCCCAAAAGTTATATTTAGTTGGGAAAAGCCTAGGCAAATCAGGTAAAGTGAAAATATAAATTTACTTTAACTACCTATGTTATTTTTAAAAAAGTTTTACACCGCAAAACATTTTGTACCGATCGCTTTGTGATGTTGTTTCGTGTTTGTGTAATTTGCCAGTTCAAATATTTGTTACGGGCTCTTTTATCTTTTATTATAAACATGTTCACAAATACGTTCTCGAAAGATCTTTTTTTTAAATGTACCTAGTATAAAAAAAGCTTTGCAGGTGGGGCAAAAGAGAATCAACTGGGCAAAACGAATATTAAAGAAAGAAGGAAAGAAAGAATAATATTTATTTAGCACTTACATGAAACACGCACGGTACATAGAAATAAAAAATAAAAAAATAAATGTAGGTATGCTAAGAACCAAGTCTCACACGGCTGCACTAAAAAGGTCCATTTCAGCGATATGTCAGACAGACTGATGCTGTCTGACGCTGGTTTTCTAATGAACCTTTCAATGGACGAGTGGCGGTTGCGGCGACGAGTTGCGGTATATTCTGGTTTGGATAAGCCTAACTTAGGTACTCTTTGCTGGATATACTTACTTGTACTAAAAATATGCCCAGGAAATTCCACGTTTCTATGTAACAGGTAGATTTAAAGGATCGTTAGTTGTAATTCTACTTCTTTTCGTATCGATTGTCACATTCTTTTAGAGCAGTGGTTCCCAACCTGTGGTCCGCGGACCACAGGTGGTCCGCAAGGGCTAAAATATGGTCCACGAAAGGTTTAAAATTTCAATCTTTTCACTTCAAAAATGTCATTGATACAAACCGATTTTATGTTTCTATCAGAAATATTGTGTTTTTTATGACAATGCTATGCTTCTTACCCCTGATTATCTATATTGTTTAGGATCTAAGTTTTTTTTTTAAAGATAAGTACAGTTTTATTTTCTTCTTGATTTCTGGTCCGTGGTGGTCACGGGTCACATAAAGGTTGGGAACCACTGTTTTAGAGTTTCGTAAGTCCGCAGAAAAACGGAACCCTGTATGAAAATTCGCGTGTCTGTCTGTCGCAACCAATTCGCTCCAAATCTGTCCAAATACCTTTGTTAGTAAACTTCTGTCATTTGCCACCATTTTGCCACTCTCAGATACAGAAAGAAGGAGTCATTGTAAATTGAGGAAACAGATAGGAAACGCGTTCGCATTGACAGTGGGTAGGAATGCTTATTGCGTTCAGCTAGCGATTTCCACTTCGGATTTTTCTGTGGCGGTATTCGTCTGACGTGTAATACAAAGAATCGAAGGAAACAAAATACGGGACCGCCACATGAACGAGTTTTACATACGACCTGCCGAGCACAAAGGTGTAAAAAATTCCTTTTTTTGTATTTTTACACCAAAACGCCACAGGTTTATAATGCCACAAACGAAGGTTTCAGAGATATGAACACTAACAAGGACTTATAGTGGGTCCACACGATACAGACTTATCTGTAGGTACAGACAGAACTCTGAATAAAAAAATGCGTGAGTGTCGTGGAACACTCGGTTGAACGAAGTTCCTATCGTAGTATATTATACAGGGATACTTTGTCTTGGGGATATTTTGTCCAGGTATGTTTTGTCTTGGGGATATTTTGAGATCCGAGTTTTATCCGAATTGGAAATGTACTGAATTCGGACTGATTCTTCGCCACCTAGAAGGAGTACCTGCTACAGCTTCTTCAAACCGACAATTTTCGGATTCGGATAAGATGCAGTGCGCTATAAAAAGCAACACTGTGTCATGGCATGGTTTATGTCACTTTAATCCACAGAAAAGACAAACAAAAGATTAGCAGATCAGAAATAACTATACCAACCTACCTAATTAATTCAGTTAACTTTATATTGGCCTGTTCAGACTATGTGGGACTAAGTGGCCCATCGAAAAACCCTTACGCTAAACCTCTTTACCCTCAAGTCAAGTAGCTAACGATATCGGCAACTTTTTAATTTATTATGATAGCAGCGAAATATTTTTCCTATAAAATACATGACGTGACATTATGCCTGTATGTATCACATTATAGTAGGTACAACCTATATTTTTGATAAGGGGCGAACCTATCGCCATCGACTTGGTAGAAAACCAGACCTCGGCTGCTGTTGAATAATTCCAGGTGAAAAAATTCTAAAACCTTTTGCCCAAGACCTTTTGTTCAGCAGTAGCGCCAACAACCACTAGAATAACGAACGTCCTAATATGAAAATTTAAACAGCAAAACCTCAATCCATCACTGAATTTCCTAAACTTCATTACGTATTCTATTTGCAAGTTCTTCTAACACATGCCCTAGAACTGTTAGATAAACTTTACGCACGAGTACTTTACCTTATAGTATTAAGTTGGCTCTTTAAGTTCAATTACCCGTCTAAAACGGCGGGATTGCTTCGGAGCAATTACCTAGTCTATGCTAACACTTGTCTAGGGGTGGGGACACGCTTGAGCTAATGCGATGTTTCACACACTGACGCACATAATTAATTACCGCGAAATCATTCTACTTGACAAGCAGGTAAGTGACGTTTAGAAAGGGTTTTCCAGTTTTTATGCCTGTGCATAGTTTCTAAATAAAGCTGCACCATTAGCTGTTTAAGAAAGTCTAACAAAACATGTCCATTCCGAACTAAATATTCTTTCTGGACTAAAAAGATATCTCGATTATTTTACTCAACGCAATTATGGCCACGACCACAGCTAGTCGTGTTAATCCTTATTTATTAGTCATTAGTCCGCAAAACACAATCTGTGAAACTCGAATTGGACCGCGAATTAGTATCTAAACACAACTACGATATTTCAATTACTGCAACCCGAAATACCCATTTGCCACCATTCGAAAGTTAGTCCGTTCACAAATCGTCTATGTTTTAGGATCAGTAAGTCAATTTGTGCTCATAAAACGGTGCTGTAGCAATTCGCCATTTATTAGATACTCGTAAACGTTGTGAAAACGACCCAACGCACACGCTCACATTTCTAGCATCAGAGTCCCAAATTGTCTGGGGTGGAGTGCGGGCCAGATGGTTCAGACTTTATAGTCCGACTACACAATTACCACCCACTGTAAAGCTAGCATACACTACCCTAACACAAGAGATAATTTCCTCTGGGTGTTACTCTTTGATCGACGATAAGAGCGAAAAAGCGCTGTGTAGTCACCCCTTAATGAAATTCTACTTGAAAATACAATATTACAGAATCATTAATCATTGTATGAATTAACCCAAGAGCGGAATTAATAAATAAATTATGGCACAGGTGGGTGGCCAATGAATGAGTTATTATTTTATTAAAATTCGAATGTTGGCCTGTCCGGTTCACTTAAATTGTACATTATACAAGTTAAAGCTAACGTAACATCAAAGAGAAATGTCTGTTACTGATCGCTTTATGTTACCAGTAATAGCCCCTAATAAAGTCCATAAAAACATACGATGCGTATTATCCTATCATTTCCGACCCTTGATCTTTTTTCCCGACAACTTATTCTTTCAACAAAATTGCTCATTGTTCGTAGAAGTGGGCAATAAGGAGGCAATTTCCTCTGCTCCTAAAAAAGCCGGCCACAATTAATTGAGGAAACCTTGCTCGGATGAAGATGAATTATAAACATGACAATGATGAATTGCTACGCGGATGAATGTCACCTTTTCATTAAACTGTGGTGATCAATTGGAGAACGCGCGTTGTAACGAGACTATTAATTAAATATTAATTACTTAAACATCCCATTGTATCGCTTTGTCTTTGCTCACGAAAGCGGTCGTTTGTAATGAATCCTTTCACTTATCCAAGCAGGAGGACTTTCGGGTATTTGTTTAATTATTTTTGTCATCTCCTTTTATACTTACCTAAATTATCTATCTTTGATACGTTTTATCTGGAATGTCTATTGTCTGATTTGGGTTTTCTTTTAAATCTATTATTACTAAGAAATACTTAAGTAATGTTAAGTAACTTAATTAAGAGTCCAAGTGGAAATTTCAACTAGATTTCTCTCAACTGTCTATAGACAAATCTTTTATAAAAACCAGCCTTGTGCGAGTCGGTCTCTCACACGAAGGGTTCCGTACCAAAAACCGAAAAAATCACGTTTCTTGTATGGGAGCCCCTTCAATTTTCAATTTAATATAATTTTTATTTGCGGCAAAAGAAATACACACTTTGTGAAATTTTCAATTCTCTACCTTTTACGATTCTTGAGATACAGCCCGCTGACATACAGACGGATGGACAACGGAAGCTTAGTAATAACGGAACCACATTGGTTACTCTTCGGGTGCGGAACCCTAAAAAAGTAAGCAACAAAGATCATACAAAAATATAATGATCGATAATCGCTATGATAAGGAAAATCCTGTGTTTTTCGATACCTATCTATTATTACCCGAATAAAAACATAATTATGGTGCCTTAACTATTTATACAAAAATATTACGTCAACATTGGGCCTTATTTCCTTATTTATTATATTATACATACAGAAACACATTCCCTTAACCTACTATATTGTCACTTACTTGTATCCCTGTTTATCAACCTGGAACAAACTGACAAGTGACACAGTGTGTACCGGGGTTTAAAGAACACAAGTGTACGTAAATAGTGACAGCTTGCCATTACCTCGTTTTCGAGCACCGCAAATATCCGTGTTGCTCTACAGCTCTATAGGCCTCCTGAACTTGCGTGGAATGAATATCAATTGTGATGTGCCACTTTGAACAGTTAAAGACTTAACTATTTCGTACTTAAATTATGTTGTCAGTTGATAATTAGGTACAGATATCACTTTTGCAATTTGTCTTCTTTCTTCTTCTTCCCGTAAGTACTATCAGTAGGTTGGTATTCTTCTTTTTAACAAAGTACCATCTTAGGTATTTTTCACACAACCCTTCCTTCACTTCCTTTGGTCTACATTTACCTAATCGCATGACTATCCTCGTGCAGAGCACATGTTTTTTTTTTCAATGATTTTAGCCTAATTTGATTTGATGGATGCTAACGCCATCCGGTAGCTTAGTAAATGAACCGTAAATCTTAACCCTGATTAAGGCTGTAAGGCAATATCGGATTAACGATTAGATACATGAGTGACAACCTTTTTTTTATATCGCGGGGAAATCCTCATGGATGTCTTCCACCCTGGGGCCGGCGGAGAGGTCTGTCAGACTCTTACTGACTAAAACCACCCCAGTGTTCCATCTCCCACCTACGCCGGGGATCGCGGGAACGGATGAGACTTCCGTAATCCCCGGCTGGTGCCGGTCCGCCTCTGCGGGCCACCTCGGGTCGGCGGGGGGAATGTGGTGTTTGACTCCACCCGCGACGGCAAAGGCAAGGGAATACCATGCGCCGCCACCTCGGGTCCAGATGAATGGGGGGCGACGGACATCCCCAAGTCCGCCGCCCCTGGACCCAGTTAGGGGGGCCGGAAGAGGGCAGCGTATGCCCGATGCGCGGGGGTGAAATTTCCCTCTCCCTTTCTGCATCCACCTTCTGCGCGATAATTGCTTCGCAGAAGGAGACCACCGCTTCCCAGGACTCCTCGCCGCCGACCATAGCACGGACTACAGCCAGCAGCGAGAGATTTCTGCCTACAGAGATGAGGGCTCGGCGCGGCTCCTCCCAAGCGGCACACTCTGCCAGCGTATGCCGCGCCGTGTCCTCCCGACAGTATGAGTGACAACCCTAAGCCTAAGTAACACTATTTTATCGAACTACCTGCATGAGATTGAGGTGAGCTCTTAGTCAAACTAGGTATTCCATTTCATGTTTTCTTGTAGTCTTTCAGACATTCTAGGAAATATTAGAAAGTACCTTCCTTAGAAAGTCCAAAGCCCCTCAAAGTAGTAAATATACAATTCTACTTAATGTTAGAGTTGAGTATGTACATTCAACAGGCTTTGTGTAATGTATATTTTTATTTAATTTAATTTAAGATGAACTTTTGATTTCCTGAAAGCGTCCTTTGCCATTAGTAGAAAGCAATATTAGATGGCTTATTATTTTTGTTTTGAAAAGGTCTGGATGCAGAAAATTATCAAGTGGAATGTCAAGGTGTAGATACTATAGGTACACTCATTTCACCAATTAGTCTTGTATGGAGGCAAAAGGCAAAAAAGCAAATTTCAAAGTTGGATGTCATGATTCTGTATCCTTTGCTAGTGTAAAAATAACTACGTAGTACACTGGATTCCAGACGCAACAGAGAAAAGTCAAGAAAAGTTGAAAAAACTGGCCAAGTGTAAGTCGAACTATCACATAAGGCTTCCGAAATGAACACGTTTTTTGAATGGGGAGCACCCTTTATTTTTTTATTTAATTTAATTTCTATTAATTTTTGTTAAAGCAGCAATAGATAACACACTGAAAATTTCAACTGTCTACTTATTACAGTTCTTGAGATATGTACAGACCGCTGACAGACAGACGGATGGACGGACGGACAGATGGATAGACACACGGATAGCGGTGGCTTAGTAATAGGGTTTCGTTGTTGACCCCTAAAAAGAGATTTCTCATAGCAAGATGGATAAAGCCAAAGTGTTTGTTAAGTCAACTAAAACAAACAGTGCAATTTTTCCTAAAAAATCTCTTCTAAATTAAAAGTATCGTCGAGTTCTACATCAAAGATCACTAACGCCATAAAGGAATGGAGGAAAAAGAATTCTTATCATTTAAATACCATTCGCTAACAGCATTCTAAATCCAAAATACTAAATACTAGTAAAGGTGTTATTAAAACGGATTTTGGCGAAATCTGTGCACTGTTACTAGGACTTGAAGAAGTTGAATGCTGTTAAAATGTCAACCAGGGGGCCAAATGTACAATTTTTTGACGTGACAACGTCTAATAAATCGATGAACGCCGGCTGCACGCACGAAAAAGGATGACTCCTTGTAACGTTACGCTCATTGTAACGTTAAGCTCACTGTAATCATTTCATCAATGTTTTGTTATGACGTTGTTTAAACTATCGTCCGTAAACGGACTTTGCAGACAACCAATTTTTTAAGCAAAATTCACCACCAGAACAAAATTCAGCACCTGTCACAATCTGTCAAAAATGTATGAAAAATATCGTCTCAAATATATGTCAAAAATATCGGCAACCTAATTTGTTTATTTATTAATTAGATAGTCTATACTGCCCAGCGGCAAAGGCCTCCCCCAAGTCCTTCCAAGAAATCTTCTCCCGCGCCTCCTCGTACCAGCCATCATAGTACTCGTTTTGGTCGTCGCGCCACCTCTTTCTGGGCCGTCTTCGGTGGCGTCGTCCATCTTCGGGCACTCATTGTGTGGAGACTTTTGCCCAATGGTGACAGTGCCAATCGCATTTGAGCTTGGCAGTTTTCTTACCCACGTCCATTATTCTCGTTTTGGAACGCAGCGTGGTGTTACGAATTCTGTTCTGTCTTATTACGCCCAGAATGCTGCATTTCATCGCTCGTTGGTAGACTCCAAGGCGGAACTTTTACGACTTGGTGAACGACCAGGTATGAGCACCGTAGGTTAGGATGGGTAGAATACATAAATCGATAGGTACACAATTGTCGGGAAACTAAACTGAAGTTTAATTCACCATAAAGCAGAAACAAGTTCTTCATTATTTTGAAGATCTTGAGCCTTGTGGCGAACTAAACTAAATAAAATAGAACCCCAAATCCGTTTGACAAAGGTCAGGTCAGGTAAATTGTTTCAAACTGACTGCTGACTACTGAGCTGTGGGTAATTGACTTCCAAATCCTAGCTGAATTCGGCAGTCGAATTCCTAGGATGGTTCGAGGCGAATTAGCTGCAGTGATTGACGCTTCAATAATTGTTGATCTTTGCTTCCAGGAGCGAGCGGAAGCAATAAACTTCGCTTAGACGTATGTGCTTTTGAACTACCTAATTTGCAGCTTAGCTTAATTTGGGTAGGTACACACAATAATATTAATTATGAAGGTCTTCCTCCACTCAAGTTCGGTTAAGGTCACCAAGACAACGCCTACAAAATTGTAGAAATAGGTATTCGAAGTCTCTGTGAAGTACACTTCCTCCACTCCAATCGATTGAATCACCTTGACAACGGAAAAACCCTCGATTAATGTCAATAAATAACAAGTTATAAGGCCCCTGTCTCGAAGCCAGCGGACTGAGAGCACAGCGACGGCGCGGGAACGAGAGACGCACGAGCGATCCGGTCCAGTCGAACGGTGCCCGATTGTCGGTATTGACTTATTTGGTGTACAGTTTATTCTTTGTCTTCATCGAAGCTTCTGCCAGTGATTTAAATCAAATTATTTCAGCGATTTTAATTGGGCACTGAATTGAGATAGGAGAGTATATATAGTATATATAAATCATAAAGCAGTGCGATTCTGTAAATATCTCACCGCTGCTATGGGAACGAATTGGAAAAACTGAAAATTGCATGTAAATGCGGTTTTATTACGCCAATAAAGTCTGTTAAGTAATACTTAGTCTATGTTTTAAAAAAATATGTTGTAGCCGCCGTTTCGACTTTGCGCTCTCCAACAAAGAATAACTTAATTCAACATTACGAGTCCAGCCGAGACCCAGCCTTACTTTCAATTTGATTGATTCGAGTGGTGGAAGTGACGTAGAGTATAGGGGTTATATTTTGAGGGCGTTGCCATGCCGACCTGAGTCGAGTGAATCTCGAGGTTGCGCCGAGCAACGCGCGTGCGCGGCCTCATTGGCCATGACACGAACCGACAGTGGCGAAGCCGACGCGGCGACGGTGACGTGTCAGACCTCGCTTGCCGGTTACAGACACTCTAAAGTCGTAGCTGCCAATCTGTTATCAGTTATCACATTACATTTACCGCGCGCCAATCGCTTGTCAAGTGTGTTTATTCATAGTAAACATTCAACCACACTCACAAAGTTCGTTATAGTCCCATTACGTATGCGGAATATATCCGAGCGCCCCCCTCCGTAGCGAGTATCGAAGACGCCCGAACGAGCGTATGAGATCGGATTTCTCCGCCACACCAGTCGTTCCGATCACCCAACGCCGAAAGGCTGCGCGCGCGCTCCAAAATTACCGTTACTTTTAATATGTGCTTATTGTTACGCGTGATAACTTTCTCTTCCTTCGTATCTTATGCTGTGATGATTTTCTAAAGCTTAATAATCGCTACTTCTAAGAACTATCTGTGTTTCCTCTTTTTCGTAATTTATTTTATGTATGTGTGTTGTGAATGATATATTATGATACTTATCAAGTGCTATTTTCGTTTTTCATTTTATTAACTGCTTTAACTTTGTCCGCTATAAATTATACCTATTATCATATACATTTAAACGCAGAAAATAAACGTAGATCCACGAACGAGAGATGTCTCGAAGACTTATTTATTCCGATAGTGAAAAACTGTGCTTGCAGAGGCTTATCCGCAAGTACGGCTTATTTCGAAATTCATCAGTGTTTGGCAACCTATCAGCCAAAAAAAACGCATGGGCTCGCCTCACTCAAGAGTTCAATTCTATAGAATCGAACTCGCGCGTAAGTAATCAAATACACCTGTTTATTGGTACTTTCTGTACCTTAGTTTGATAAACAGAATAACGTAAATTTTGCTGTTTTAAGAGAACGGAACCCCAGCTAAGGAAATGCTGGGACAATTTAAAAACAAGAAAAAAGGTCCTTTTAAACGAAAAAAGGGAAAGAATGAGGATTGCAAGTGGCCTTTATCCCAGTTCCTCGTCCGCGCAAAGTGTGCTTCCATCAGTTGTAGTCGAAGATCCATTGGAGACCAGCGACGTTGAGCTAAGGTTCTCTGACAGTGACACTAAGGTCATGCCTGACGAAACTCCTATGGACGGTACACCCTCAATTTAATTGTCTCTGTTGTGTATTCGAGTCATTAAGCTTACTAATACATCGTTTATCTTTCAGATCTACATATTAGCCCGCCAGAATTATTGGTACAAGTAGAGATGTCACGGTCGCCACCTCTCACCACTCTACAAAATCCCTCGCACACTACAGCACCACCACAGTGGATTGGTGGGTCCCAAGATTTTATTTTTTAGCCTATTACAATTCAAACAGTGGCAAGCGATAAACATCGAAATAGTTGTACTAAAATAAGGTGCAAATGTTCAAATTCTATCGATCGATGAAATAAAATAGATGGAAGTGTAAGCTGTTCGGTGTCAACTTTTCAAAAAAATTAAAACATTTATTCTGATGGCCAATTCTACAAATGTTTAAGCAACGTTCGCATTTGCATCTAAGTCGCAGTGTTAATGTTTCCTCAAAAATACTTTAACTTCCTTAATTTTTTGACAGATTGCAACTGAGATGCAATAGAATCGGTATCCTGATGTTTTCATCTGTGTATGATTTACTACTGATTTTTTGTACTCTTTTGTATTCATAAACTTCAAAATATTATTCTTTTCATGATCCCACTGATTTATGAAGTTAGTTAAGTCGTTATTTTATACGTGGCTTACTAAACTTATTTTTCTGAAGGTAAAAATGTTCACATGCCGCCGGAATTCGAGCCACGGCCGAATACACACAATAATACAAGTACATACCATCACAAGAGAAGCGAAGAACGAGAGGAGGAACTGCATCGGCTTAAAATAACGGAGAGGCAGTGGCTGGTGAAGGCAGCTGAAGAAACCTACCTGAAGGCAAAGCTTGATAAAGAATGTTCCGAAGAACGGCTTCGATTTGCTAAGGCCATAAGGGAAGAGGCGGAAAAACGATTAAATAATGATTAGATTACAGTAAACTTGTTTTATTTTTAAACCTTTAAGCGTCAAACCTAAAATACCAAAGAGCCTAAAATGGCGACCGGTAATTACGAATCTATTAGGTTCTGCAAACATCATACCGATCCGTATCATACCATGTAAGCTTAGGTGATGTGAACATGAGAGCTGTCAATCCGTAATAAATAAAGTCATCCTGACCGACTTCGGCCATGGCGGCTAATCTCAACTGAGACTGGCCTTTTTTTTTGTGAGTGGCGTCTCGCAGTTCAACCTATAAGGTTGTCGACTGCTTAACCGGGCTTGCGTGGTGGCCAGAGACTGAGACTGGCCATCAACCCGGGACATATTATGCTGCACATGTGTGTGCGCAAACACAGGTGCACTCCCCCTCTTCCGTCACTCTCATATTCCGATGGGATGGCAACCCAATACGACCGGAGAGAGATCTGGCGCAGGACCAACAGCTTAACGTGCTTTCCGAGGCACGAGGGTGTCCGCCAACTTTTAAACTCCGGGCTTGTTTCTGGGAAATTCCTATTGGAAAAACCCAATTACACGTTTTGCCCGACCTGGGAATCAAATCCAGGACTCCACGCTTGGCAGTCGCGCTTGCGACCTCGAGACCAACGGAGCAGTTAATCTCTAGTAAGTCTGTCAATCCATACAAACGAGATGGTATGACAGTTCATTTCATGCTCATTCCGGCTAAGTTTACACGGTGAGACATTGTCAGCCGGTCGATTCTGTAAACATGTCGAAGTGAAGGCTTGGGTTAAGTGATCACGAGGCCTTAAAGCATAACTAACTTCTACGCGTGGCTTTGCCTGCGTGATTTTCAAACATTATTGTCAAAACTTACTTACCACCGGGGTTAAAAGCAATCTATGTCCTATTTATTTTAAAATACAAAGTTCATACAAAAATCTTACATAAGACTATGCCCCACAAAACCGTCGAAACGGTTTGTCTGTGGGAACGGAACAATCAGTAATAATTCACGGTTTTAGTAGTGCGGACACTTAATATATACTTGTTTTACCAATAATTATCTCATAAGACTTATTTTCTCCCCCAGAAACCTGTAAACCACTTTCTTAAGAGCATAGTCTACAAATCCCTGAGAAATATCCAGGTTGCATACAGATTTATTCAACCGCTGAGCCGTGATTGATAAACAACATACAAAAAATAGACTCATATTAATTATAAGATACAGTAGGATTTAGGTACATAAAGGTAGTATCAGGCCTACAAATAGAGAAACACAACACAAGGTTTAGTCCCATTTTTTTATGAGCTGGGTACAAGTTTCTGTCACAGCCATAGTCGGAATTGTCACAAACCGCCAACTTCTATGAGTTGAGTTGAGCAAAAAATTTGACAAGTCCGTCTCTAGCGGGGGCCGTTATGTATCAGCTGAAGGCAAGATTAAAGTCGTATGAAAAGTATCCATATTTGTGAAGGACTGCCAATGACCCAGAGGCCCAATAGTACCGTTATCTCAACGAAGCACTTGAATCATCTGCCTTGAGAGGCGTCATAACGTAATAATAATTTAGTACATAGGAGGAAGCTATTAATAATGATTACAGTATGTGTAATGACTATGTAGATTGCACCTTGTCTCCTCGTACCATAAACTTACTTAAGCCTAAGGATTTGAGCGAAATACGTGAGATATTGTGTCTCTAGGCGCTTAAAATTTTGTGAGGTAGGTATGATTAATCAGACACCATCTAAGTACAAATAAACTAGTGGCGAGTCACAATTAAAATACCAAGTTAACCAAAAAGGTTGTGAAATTGTTCGCGATTTGCAGCCCTCGAACGCAAAGGGCATTTGAAGGAACACGGGTGGGTTTTAGTCAGAAAGAGTCCGACACACCTCGCTCGGCCCAGAGCAGGAGAAGGAATTTGACGAAATCATCTACAAAAATAAAGTTAGGTATGCTGGAAGAGATTTCTTTAGAAATAAGCATCACCTTTGTACCTATTTTTCTGTTCCCTTCTTCTTATTTATTTGTTAAATGTGTGTACATAAACTGTTAAATAAATAAATAAATAAATAAATAAAATCAAGCAACGACCTACTGGCATGGTAGCAACAGGAGTCACTACACCAGCAGTTCAATAAAAAAACATCTATCCTCGACAAAGATCTCAACAGCATTCTAAAAACAGCAAACAAAAAGTTTTTCGTTTTATATAAAAACCTCTTTACAAAGCGGTCCACGAGTAGTTCCATTAAATCCAATGAGGGTGTTGATTTCTGGATATAGTGGGAGGGATTACGATCCCTCCCTTTTGCTCAGTAAATACGTTTATGTCAGACATTCATTTGCGTTAGTCGGTATTGGAAGGAACGGATAATATTGCCTAAGCAGCAGTAGTTTGGTTGTGGTTTGTAACTAAATGGAGACGCTTTTGTCAGTGATGGTGACGAATGTGATTCTATTCCCTCATGAGAAAAGAGAGGTTCAGGAGTTAAAGTATGATATGCCTTTGTCTTCCGTATTTCAGTAGATTTATAAACATTTCTGTTTTGTCATATCTTGACCAAGCCTTGTCGGTAGGGACCTACCCTACCGAGTACATTTTAGACAGTGTAAATTGAAATAATTTCGAAATGACTTCCGATTTTTTTGTAAGGATCTAAACCAAGTTATCGCCTCCGAATCGATCTATGCTTTGATTCTATTTTTATCTTTCGTCTCGTTCTAAACTGTTGCAGTGTCAGGTATTCTAGGTATACGTCTGGTGTTATTGTAACACCTGACGTTGAAGAAGATACTCAAGAGAAGTCACAAATTTAATCCATTATTAAACATTGCTCATCATAATAATCTTGCGAAACCTTCTGGCAATATGAAGTATTACAATAAGATACAAGCTATTTATTTCCAGCTTTTTGGCGGCCCATACAAAGATTGCTCTAGTGAGTAATTACTAAGGAAATATGGCCGAAGTTTTATAGGCCATAAATAGTCTTGTTATGTACGCAATGTTTACCGGATATTGCCTCAATATTCGTAATAAAGGAAGAGGAGATTGTATCAAGAATCTTCTAATATATAGGTTAGGGTATGTACGTATCTAATTGTATGTTTTTTTTTATTTAATGTGGGTTTGCTCTTGACTCTAGTCTAGGTCATAGATGACAGAGACAAAGGACAATGTTTATTTGGCATAGGCTTTTAATTCAGTTGCCGCTTTAAATATTTAGCTAATTTATTTATTTATTTATTTAAACTTTATGTACAATAGTGGTTTATTCTTGATTATAAGGATGTCTAGAATCTAAAACATACTTTTCTCGTGGATTATTGATAAGCATCATCTTACCTAATTACATTTTTACATATTATATTTAAAAATGATACCTAACTAATACTTACATAAAATAATTCAATTTATTAAGTTTCTCAAATTCCTCCCAAAAATATTATCAAACTGACCAACGATTGATTACAAATTAACAAATGGCAAAAAACTACAAACCAAAAGCATATCAAGCCCGTTTTAAAATTTCTGCTACAGAACTTGCAATATTAAAAATGTCGATTAAATAATTATTTCCATACATCGTCATTCATAACGAAAATTTTTAATTTTTAATTGGAGTCAACGGACAGACAGCTTGAAAATACCGCGTCAATTTCACGGCATTGTACGAAATTATTACGCTCCCATAAAATAACTTAACTGACAAAATGGCGGGTTTATTAATATTCAAAGTTTAATTTATCAGTTTTTGGGCGGCTGCTTCGCGTAAAACTTATAGCCAAGTACTTTAGTTACCGACTATTAACTGCTTTTGTTGTTTTTTTTGAAAAAACTGGCTCTAATGTGATATGTCCTTTTTAAAATCAAAGAGTTATTTTTTCACATTCTTTCATAATCTTAGAATGCTTACTTTATCATAAAAAATAACAATAAACAGGTAACTTTTTTTGTACTTTTTTAATAAGAAAAAAATTCTTAATAATTAATTACGATCAAGCCTAAAAGACTGATAAGCAATTTAACTCTAACTTAATATGTTACATAATAGATTATTTTTAAACTAAGAATAGTGTTCATTTGCACTTTTACACAAGTCCGTGCACTTTCTTAGGCCTGAAACTGCGTAAAGCGGACGCACGCGAAATTCCATACAAAAGTGCCCCGCGACGGAACACTTTTGTATAGAACCGCGCGGGCGTCCGCGTTACGCAGTTTCAGGCCTTAGAGTCTGATATAATTTATAAAAACACTATGTTCTTGTGTTATATGTATAGCACCACATTGTTACTATTATTCATTCAATTTGTAAACTACTTGAAATCGCGAAAAAAAAATCAGCTGTATAGTACATTTTTGTCGAGCTATGCGCATACAAATGAATGGGACAGTCGATTTTTTTGCACACATAGTAAAAGTTGTTCATAGTGATGAGTACAATGACCCCTTTTCAGGTATAACGTTTGTTCTGTTACACCTTATAATAATATTATAATTGGTCTACTTTGAATATTTATTTTATTCTATTATAATATTATTAATAAGGGTATCGATATACTTTAATACAATTTGCGTGTGTGCAACACTGAATCAATTGGCGGTTTGAATTAGTTGACGGGATGTACACTATAATTTGATTTTTGAACTTTCCGTGTGGAAGTATGAGGAGAGTGTGCTGTGCGCCCGGGGAGCTAAATGTTAAGCCTCGCCTTTCAAACTATCAGAAATTAATGAAACCCATTCTTAAATTAGTTAGTAAATTAGGGTCGTGACCATGGAAAGTCGACGAAGCCTGCTGAATGCCCTGCAGGGAACCTAACATGCGGACCTATCCGTGTCAGGGTGCCCTTAGTTTCCGAGCTGGCGTCGCTCACTCTTATTTTAGCGGTTAGATCAAATGTAAGTTAAGAAATACCATTGATATAATAAACAACTGTATTTTTTATTTCTATGAGAAATACTAAAGGAACGGTAGAGAAATTTTTGTTATAATAAACACTGAACGTTATATGAAAATTATGTAAAGTTAAACGTTATGTGATTTGAGCGGTTTAGCTTTTAAAAATAGAACATGGTATATCATGATAAAAATATCGTCGGATAAAATTATTATGAAACGAAATGTAACGCAATATAAGTACTAGCCATAGGCTTTTTTTTAAGGATGGGGAATCATCAAATGACTTCTTCCGCTCTAGGCGGAGCGAAAGGGCGTGTCAGACTCTTACTGACTAAAACCCATCCGTGTTCTTTCTAAAGCCCTTTGCGTTCCAGGGCCGCGGTGACTCTTTCGAACAAATTCCGTAACCCTGGTAACTAGCCATAGGCTACAAACTAGTTTTATTATCCAGCCTTACGCCTCAGGTCATGCCCTAAGCGAAGTTCTATCAAGAGGTCGCCAACCTTCTTCCAAGAATGCCTTTCGGAAGAATTCTATTAGTCTGTACTAGTACGATATCATATAGTACGGTATAAAAGTAGTGAACAACATTCTTCGTATCCACATGAAGGGATCTCGTATGAATCCTGAAAGCCAGTCCGTAGCAATTATTCCGAGTGATGAAGCAAATTGTGGGCAAGCTGTCCGGTAAATTCCTTGGGAACGATTGTGGAAAGTTTATTTTGACGTAAGCATAGTTTTCTTCTAAGAATTTTTCTTGATATAATTTTTCTGGATATCATAGTTTTAGAGGTATTGTAGGTACCTATTTAAGATCAAGAATTCGTAGAGGGTGTTTCAAAACTGCCTGTTCATCATCTGCTGAGCCTTCTCCCAACTATATTGGGGTCGGCTAACAGTCAAACCGGATTCAGCTGAATACCAGTATTTTACGTGGAGCGGCTGCCTACCAGACCTCCACAACCCAGCAACTGAGTGACACGATACTTCTTGGCAAGACTGGTGTCAGACTTACTGGCTTCTAACAATCCGTAACGACTACCAAAGTTCTACAAATGACAGCCGTGACCAACGGCTTAACGTGCTTTCCGAGGCACGGAGGAAACTCGGTATGTTAAGATGGTCACCCATCCACAGACCAACCTTGACAAGCGTTGCTTAACCTTGATCGACCCGTGCGGCTGATATTCTTTAGCCACGAACTCCTCCTCACGAGTTTCAAAACTGCCTTTTTTGCAATAATAATAATAATAGACAACTCACACACAGTCATCCGATCCCAAACTAGGCAGAGCCTGTGCTGTGGTAACCAGACAACTGATAAACATACTTGAATATTCTAAATACATACATATTATAGACAAATTACATCCAGGCACAGAACAAATGATCATCCTCATCACACAAAGGTTTGTCCTGGGTGGGAATCGAACCCACGACCTCCGGTTTAGCAGTCAGGGTCACTAACCACTCGACCAACAGGCCAGTCGATGATTGCTTTAGGGAAATAAAACTATCGTTAGTTACGGAGAAAAAATTGTCAAAACTAAGCGCTCACTAATTCCATGTTTTCAATTTAAAGTTCGGCCGCAGTTCGTGTAGGTAAATTGTTGTAAACTTAACAAAAAAAAAATCGTACCAACTCTCCAAAAAAAAATGAACAGCCAATTTCAAGCGAAATTCGCGCCCAATCAGCTGAAAATTGAAACAGAAGTTTGCAACGGAATTATTTCGAAGGATGCAAGTGCCTGCATTCCCGTAAAGGAAAATAAAATGCCGAAGAGCTGTGGTTTCAGGTCGGTTGCGGCGTCGATACATCACGGTAGGTCCCGCGGGACGACTACGAGTATTCTTTTTCAAGTACGTTCGTTCATATTACCGAACGATATATCTTTGATCTGCAGTGGATATTTTTCTGCACGTGAAGCATCGATAAAACGGCAAAAATATTGTCATGTTGCTAAAATGCTGTGAAAGTCTATTTGGATTATGTTCAATCACGCCTCAACGACTGAATGAAGAATATTGAAAAACTGGCATACCATGGCCTGGATGAGGACAGCGTCCTTGTAACAATGGATATGCCTACTTGTCACTGTGTCGTATAATAAAATAGTAATTGTTATTTTTCTGGTACTTATGTGTACGTGCTCTAGTTTCCAATATAAGTAGGTATGTATCTAATAAACTAATAAATTGATGGTCTTTGTCTGAAAAACATCAGTTTATTGAACTTTTATCGAAATCAAAAGTAATTTAATCGAATTAGGCTGAGTGCCAGCACTTTTTGAACATCAAAGTATTACATGAAGACAGTCCCCCAAAACGCCCACCCGTCACCACTTCCTAGTGTTTTAGCTAGGAAGAAGAAGTGGCGCAACAAACTCCCCAGCAACACATCTGTCTGTTAAGTTTTTAAACTTGAATTTAAATAATAGTATGCAAAGTAAGTTTACAAAACATGACACAGAAAAATAATATGGCTAATATGTAAATCAAATTTTTGAATGAAATTAATTGACACTTGTTAGCTAGCACACTCCATTATGCTATCAAAAACAAACAAACTCAAACATTAACAAGTAAATAAAACTAATTAAACCTCCAGGCATAAATGGTGTATCCGGGTAGTAAGTTATCCGAAAGATACTTTTCGACTATCAGTACAATCACAAAATATCTTATTCTAAAACCAACGAGCCATTCCTTTTATCGAATAGGTACGTTACCATTAATTCAACTTTGTTTTCAAAAAGTTTGGGACTCTGCCAGTTTTACCCTCTGAGGGATTCAGAAATAACATGGCGAATAAACAAAAATATAAATTGAGAGTGGGAAGTTGTAACTTTTATATCTATATTTAAATATGGTATTGATGTTTTGCAATCCCAGGAGCAAATCACTAATGGTTATGCTAAAAACAAACATGTGTTTTGGAATTTCTAAAACATAAATTAAAAAGTTCAAACTTATTTTAAATATTGACATTCACTGTGAAAGTTTGACAAGCAGTCGCTTTATTAAATAGGTTTTTACTATAGGCTTAAGGGTAACGAGCGGGTGACGGCATGGTCAAGTCCACAAGGCAAAAGAAAGAGAGGTAGACCAACAGATAGCTGGGAAGATGTGCTCAAAAAAACAACCGGCCGCAACTGAATTCAAGTAGCCCAATCCAGAGAGGACTGGGGAGGCCTTTCTTTGGGGGAGACTATCTTTGGGGGAGGCCTTTACCTGCAGAGGAGTTCTAGCAGACAACTAAACATTGATGTAAAAAAAAATAAACCTAATTTACTAACAAAAATTGTTATATTGAAAATAAAAAATTCAAGCTACATTTAAACTAACATCTTAAATAAAGAAACAAAAGGCTTTTTTTAGGTATTTTTTTATTAATAGGTAACATACCTTAGTAAAAGTAAGCTTAATTCTGTTTTAAAATGCTCCAGATGAAAAAGAAACCTTAACTCAACAAAAAAAATCCAGTCCAAGGAAGCAAAACGTTAACATACGATGTTAGTTCAGACTTCTATGAAATATATTTTATTAGGTACGTGGTACACTTAAGGACCTTTTTACTGGGGTGCGCGCACACGTGCGACTAACGATTGTTCTTCGGATGCAATATACAAGCTAAACTGTGTTTTATTGCATCGTTTGTATGCTGGATTACTGCCTTACGTTGCGCACTCTTTTGTTTGAACCGTTTTTTATGTAGGTGTAACTTTTGTGCCCACCTACTACCTACTTACAGATAAGATAGATGTACCTACTCTCTTGTTCACTAAGCAAGTTAAAATTGACAAAATTACTACCCAAAAGTGACGCCAAATTCAAAATGTATGTTTTCACGTTCCGAGCCCGTCTTTGGGTCACAATAGTTCATATGTTATTAGGGTCAAAACAAATTAAGTAAAATAAGCAAAAAAAAAACAACGAATAATCATAACAACTAAAACAAAAGAACAAAATGTGTACCTACCGAATGTGAATCGGTCCAGTAGTTTCGGAGCAAATTGGCTGTGATAGACGGACAGACCGATAAACACTCAGACCCTATGAGGGTTCCATTTTTCTATATGGACGAGCGGAACCCTACCCTTAAAAAAACTTTTTCTAAACAATATAGGTGAAAATTAAACCTAAATCTTAAAGCTTTATTACAAAAAAGATAACCGACTTCCAAAAAAATCACTACAAGGTACAAATAACTTTAATTTTGTCGGTGTCAACGAACAACGCAAAAACGATGGACCACGCTAAGTTTTAAGATTTAGGTTTATGTTTCACTTTTTAGTGCTGATAAAAAACATACCCAAATCGTTTCAAGTGTGCCTATAAAATATGAAGAGTTCACTAGATTTCTCCAGGATTTCATCTTCAGATTCTGACCTGATGACCATGGGATCACCTTGAAAGTATACCCTTTTAAACCAAAATTACATCCTCCAAGTAAGCAAAAATGCTCACAAATTAAAAATTACTGAGCCTAACTGAATTTTTATATTTCACGGGACCAAATGGCAAGTATACCGCACCGAACTAAAAAAAATCACAGAAATCGGGTCAGAAACCTCGGAGTAATCGGTGTACATACGTAAAAAAAACAACCAAATTGAGAACCTACTTCTTTTTGGATGTCGGTTAACAACAAGGTGCAGTTGCTAAATTTTACATGTTATAATCAGAGGTCGGAATTAGGTAGACTTATTTATGTTCTTACACTGATTTCATACAGCGAAAGAATAAAGTGGATATGCCTCAAATCCCGAGATTAATCTTAAAGAGCAGAAATATCCCGTGATTTATTAAACAAAAAAGTTATTTACTTTTACACAATTTAAACCACTGCACGCGTGACGTTGCCAAATTTACATCAACGACATCGGATGTCCGAAGTTGCAAAATTCCAATGCGCACACGCGCGATGTTGCCACATTTTTTAGTTCGCACAACCGAGCTTCTGAGAACAAAACAAAAATTATTATAACTCTACCTTATTCCGGCCTCTGGTTATAATACGGATGGCATTCAATATTTAGACCAAATATCAGCATAGACGTCTCCAAGAGATACCAATCAGCAATTAGCTATTAAGTTCAATCAAGTTCGATTCGGCTTCTACGAAACTCGCTTGATTCGACTGGTAATTAGCACAAAAGCTACGTATCTCCAATTATTTAAACTGATCCTATATGTATCTATCCGTATTCCACAGTTAGTTCTAGGAAAATTTCCTTATAATATATTAGATTAGAATATTCGCGTTTAGCAAATATTGTTCTTAATAATACCCGAGAATTCCTACGAATTCCTAGGAATCACTTTGATCCCATAAAAAGGTTCTAAGAATTGTTTATTTATTTTATAATCTTTTGTGTTTTCATATCGAGAAACAGACGAAAGTAAAGCGAAGATATTTAGTAGGCATTAAACGCTACAATCTATCTCGACACCCGACTACTGTTAGAGGTAAAATCAATCAAACCGGTTTTATAGGCATACTCTTATATAAGATTTTATATAAAATTTGTATTTGAGAAATAAAAATAATAAAAAAATAATAAACCTAATGGCGGCTCGAAAAATTCGGCGAGTCGCAGCGCATTTTCAAATTCATGAGACAGCGGGAGTGAGGAGTGGAGTACTGCGCATCATTGGACTAGAACATTACTCCAATAATGCGCAGTACTCCACCCCGATTCAAATCTGTCCAGATTCCAGGTCGATTTAAATGTAATGCTGTAAACAGCATTATAGGTTTCTCTTTTTCTACTCTTAGAACTATAGTAGAGACCAACCAGAAATAAAACCCTGGCTACATACTTTCGGGAAATCTAGAGGTTGAGACGGCAAATAGCATTACCGGAACAAGTAATCAATGTTCCTATAAAAGAATCTCCACTATTCCGAAAATAAAAATAATATTTCGCATAGCAGCCTGCGCTATCAGTCACCGTATTCCGCAAGCGTGGTTGCAATTTATCAATGTATAGTGAAACTTTGTAACGGGACGCGTCGTCGTCCGACTACCCGCCCACTTTCAAATTCCAATAAGTAGCGCTCAACTCGGGTATTAATCTTCATCACGACTTTATGAAGTTGTTAAAATTATAAATCACTCGAACGAGTTCTGCTACACACGTGGAGGTTGTATGATGGTATCACTTTTTTTCTATACATATAGCTTATATACATAAGGCTGTCCTATTAGTTATAGTAGTGCCCGGTAGATGGCATACGCATGGCGAATACCTAATTAATACATCGCTCTAACTTAGATTTGATGCATATTAACTAGATTTCAGAAATCTAACTTATATTCATTGAATCTAAGTTAATGCATATTAACTAGATTTCGGATATCAAACTAATATGCATCAAGTCTAAGTTAGAGCGATGTATTGATTACTATTATGTAGAAACAACCAGAATTGAAACATCGTTAAGAATGCGTTTTTAATAAGGACTGACAATCATTTAATTTTACAGAATAACTTTAGCTTATTTCTAGGAATATCTTCTAGCAAATAATTATGTGGCCGGCCTTTTAAAACTAACTGCTTGCCATGAGCTCAAGAACAAGAATGATCTTTGAAAGGAATCGTTTCTGCGGGGCATACCCCACTACCAAGCCACTACCCCTATAAACCAACGGAACTTCGAACTCAGTGTTGCCAGTAAAATAATTAAGTGTGTATCAAGCCTGCCATAGCCTCAAAAGTTTACACTTATGTTCATAATTATGTAAATACATACTTGTAATTATTGTCGCGGATCATATTTGATAAAGTAACAACCTGACACTGACCTGCAAAATGAAAAAACACAAGAAAATTTGAATTTCGCGGACTACCAGTACGCAATTATACTACACTATACTACGGAATACAGATAGATACATATGGGATCAGTTCAAATAATTGGAGATACTTAGCTTTTGTGCTAATTACCAGTCCAATCAATGAACGCCATCCGTATTATAACCAGAGGTCGGAATTAGGTAGAGACTAAAGAAGCTCAGTTTTTCGCGCAGCCTTAAAAGCAGTTCCTAAGGAAACTAATTAAAACATTTCTTATTCTTATTCGCCTAATAACTTAAACATGCCGTTCATTTTACGTAACTTGGTTTCCAAAGTTTTCTGTGTACCTATATACAAAGTAAACCATTGGAAATGCAACGTTTTTGCCAATTTGCTCGGAACTTGAACATTAAGTAAGCAATGAAACTCCGGAATAAGTTTTGTTTAATAATAGTTTACCTCTTTGCCGAAGTTTTTCATCGTGAATTTTCAGAGAATCTTCGCTATTTGTTATCTGCCATTTAATGACTCTGCAACTGCCCACAAAACGATCAGAAACATTTTTGGCTGTATATATCAGGCTAAAAATCAAGACCAGGTGGTCTTGATATTCAGCCAAGTAAAAACCTACATGGTTCTCATATGATTTGTCCACGGATTGAACGGTCTTAAAAAAATACTTTGGTCACTGAGTTTGTTTCGATGTTTCTTCTCAGGTAGTCAGCTAGGAAATACCTGCCTACCATCTAGTTTAAAATTACCAAAAAAGATTGACGTGTAAAAGTGTTTTTTTTTAAAGCTATTAACAAATAAATATAATTTTTCGTATGAAAGTTTTATTTTTATCTATGGTCTAAAAATGCAAAAAAATGCCTTTCGTTCCGAGATCCACTCACAAAAACAAAGAAGCTACCTAAATAATGACCGTTTAATTAGTAAGATCCAAACTTAGCTGACTTTTTATTTTTGAACCGACTTAATTCAAACGTTAGCAAAAAGCGCAAATTACCCAAAATAAATCTTTGCCAGAATATTTAACGTTAAAAACGGACGTTAATTTATTCGATAGCGTTATCTTTGTGCAATTAACAGAGTTTTTTAAGGAAATAACTGGTGTTCGGTAGAAAGGTCGGTGTCTCGTTAATCTCGCTTTGTCATCACTTCGTCTGTCTGTCCGTTACGGGATTACTCGGAAGTAAATTTGGAGCGAAATGTCTTCCCAACTCGTTATGGAGATTGGCTCGAGAGTTTGTGGTAGTTCTAGGTGACACCTCTTGAAACTATCCACATTTTAGTCGTTTACTTGCTAATTTTCCTACTGGGAAAATGTTATTAGTGTTAAAGGTTGCATAGCATCAAGTGTAGATTAAAAACTCTTTAGAGATTAATAAAATCGCACCTTTAAAGTAAAACCGTTACTAAACGAATTTATGAAATTTTATAGTCGCACCTTTAAAGTAAAACCGTTACTATACGAAAATTTTCATGAATTGAGGTATCAAAGCCATCTATCTTAAACAGTGACTATTTTCTATTATTGGCTCCCCTATAAAATTTCATGATTTCGTTTAGTAACGGTTTTACTTTAAAGGTGCGAAATATGAAATGCTATGTGACATGAAAAAAATAAACAATGTACTGACATAGTGTCTTGTTGAAGAAAAAACGTGTGTTCGTGTTGCGCTAAAATAAAAGAGATAATATTAACACCTCAAACTAAGTCGAGCTAAATACCTAAAACTAACAAAAGGACTCATACCGATAGGGCTAATATAGATCGTTTATAACAGTCAAGTAAATTCTTAGTCAGTGCAAATCATCTGTTACTTTAAATAAAACTCTGCTAACTAACGGAACTAAATCGACTTCAGAGAGGTAAGTCGAATTATCCGTAACAATCAGTTCTGTTAGGAATTCAATTTTTACATGTTCTAAATACATTAATAATATACATACATACACACATAATCCTTGACTGCTTTTTCATAAACAAATTTTCTGCACCTGCATCTTTGTTACATTGAACAAAAGGTAACTAAAACAAACCGAAATACATATTTTCGCTAACCCAGATCATTAAAACTGTTGTGCAAACTCAAATTCTGATAACCACAGCAACCGCTATTATTTCGGCCCACAATTCTACCTAAAAGGGTTTTCAACAATAGCTGTAGAACTACTGTGGAAAATAAACTGTCCATAACGTCAGTCCATCCCATAGACTCTCGGAGGTATTCCCGTCAAAATTATCTGAACAATTGCTTCCCTCTTCCTTTGTTACACGATGCGGTTGCTGTTTTACACGACACCAAGAACAAGTACCTATAAAATAAAATGAAATGTAAGGCAAATGTTAGGATAAGCGATGCCGAAAATTAGAACACTGTGGGTAAGTATGTATGTATTTTTCATCCCGCCGTGATAGTAGATAGATCAGACATTATCGATGGTCAGTTCTTACTGTCCCATCTAATCGATCTAACGATTTTGATATTAAAGATAAGAATGCTTGGAAACATGCTGGTCCTGCTCCATAGGACGATCTAGGGTGTAGTAGACAAAGTAATAATAATAATTATAATAATAATTATGTAATTTAACTCACACACTGATCCATTGTTGTTAATTATATTGTAAATATGTGAGTACCATGTCCCTTGCTAGCAAACTTAGTTTTATCTCTGCTGGTATTGCTTTGTTGTACCTATTAGTATATAAGTGTGTGCTGTATATTAGGGTAATGTTGGGTGCATTGTGCTCACATAATATAATCAATTTATCAATGTACATATTGTAAAACTTATATTTGAAAAGAGTAACCATGGAGTTTCTTGTCCGTTCTTCTCCATAAGAATCTACTTTTTGCGAATGGACAACTAGAGTCATTAATATTTTAATTTCAAACTGTAAATTTGACGTTCAAAAGTGCCTTGCAATGGTCTAGTTGAAATAAATTAATTGACTTTGACTTTGACTTTGATCGACGTCAGTCGGTGAGATTGTGTAGGTACCCTTAAGCCCAATTGCACCAAAAACTTAACGCAGAGTTAAATAGTTGCAAACACGAGGTTAAATAACGAATATTTCCTACATAATGGCCCCGGTTAGCAATTAAATCACGAGTTGAAATGAAAACTCTATGTATGTACAAGAATGCGTTGATGTTTAAACCCGTCTCATCGGCATGGTAGCGGGTCTCTCAAATACGACAAAGTTTGCTCGTGGTCGTCACTTTTCTTTCACACAAAAAGCAGTAGGTAGACACAGCCACTATGCCACTGCTCTCTTGTGGCTCGGACGCGACAACTCAAGCGCCAAGTTTGCGACGAGTCGACGACATCAAAGAAAATGTATAAATAAATTCGACTGCACAGTTTGTGGCGGCCACTGGGAGGTGCAATTCTGCTCTAGTGTTGTGGTCACTTGTGGCTTTATGCGAGGGCTGTGACGTGTGATTTAGCAACGCTTTAATTTTATTTAAAAGAACGGTATCAGACTGCAGTTACTGTACTGTGTAAGGTCGTGCATTGTATTAACATATAAGTATTTTATCTAGGTATGTTTATTTTAATTTCAAAGTTCCTGCGTAGTAATTCTAATTAGTCCTTATTACAACACAGATGATTAAGAAAAGACAGAAAAAGTCTCCGTTTTATGCGTGTTAAATTAGCCAAATCAATACGTAACAAGTAAAAATAAGACCGAGAGAAATTACGAAGACGTTTTGTTCACTTGGCTGGTTTTGTTATCCCTACAATACGGTTAATTACCTACCCACTGTTATGCAAATAGTGGACTAGATTCGTTACTGGGTGGATACACTTGACCCAAATGGTTGAGCAGCGAAGCATCTGCTCTTTGTAGTGTCGGGGTTCGATTCTTACATAATTTACGTGTTTGTCGGGTCCGGTAAATACGTAAATTATGGAAGATGACTTGGATATTATGTTGCCTTATGAATAATTCCGATTAATCAGGTCGAAAAAAACAACGTGGATTAATATGGCACTTATAGTTAACAGAGCTTAATATCGGTTAATTTATGGTAAATACAGTTTATTTTTAACTTGATAAGTGTGATTTAGGATACCGTCTTTTTTAATCAATCATTTGTTTCTCAAATTCCAAAAAAATAAAATTACCGGAATTAAAAAAAAAATTGCTATGCTTCAAGAATTATTTGTATCTACTGTAGTACCATAGATAGTCGATTCAGCAGAACAGAACTAAATTTAGAATATACCACACTAATTGGAGATAGACCGCAACAGTCTTCATTGTCCTGTACGGTGTTTCTAAATACGCTAAAATACCTGAAGGTATCACAATACTTATTATGATAAATGAGGCACTCTAAATGGAGGGAGAAACTTGAGCATACCTTTAGTTATTCGTGACAAAATCTCGCTGAACTTCATTACCAACAAGTTTGAACTTCCCAACTTAATTACGTGGCTTTATTACGATGGTTAACAGTGTTTGTCTTTATTTATGAATTGTAGCTGGTACCTGCCTGTACAAAACAAGGCTTGTTTTCTTGTAAGTACCATCAACAAAGCTATTTGGTATACAGGCAAAAATATAAATTTATCTACTGCACTGCCAAAGGTGTGTATTATAACATTTTAAGCTTATAACATACTTACGAGTGTGGTGTACATAATTGTCTACTCAGCACACTCACAACATTGTTTAAAAGTACAAGTTGCAAGTTAGCTGCCTGCATACCAAATAGCTTTGTTGACTGTACCTACAAACTTTTCAGGTAACTAGAAATTATAAGTAACTCGCTGTCGCCCGCGTCAAAGTTGTAAATTATCACAAGTGAACATGATACTGGGATGAACAGTAGGTATGTCATAATCCAGGGAATGGTAATTTCGTATGTCAAAATTCATCCAAATCTGTACAGCCATACGCGAAAAGGTGAAACTAAAAAACTGGGGTAAGTAATAGATGAAATAACAACAAAGTCTTTAATATTTACAACATATAACAACGGAAGCTATAATTTTATTTAATATAACGATTAGTTTATATAATAAACGATTGATACAATTTTAAAATAACTAATTTTTATAAGCATAACATACATTAAATATAAAATCGTTTGATATACCACTCAAAAGATAAAAAACATAACTAGTAACTGATTACCACCTGCGTTAAGATAGTTCGACGGAGCGGGGTGGTTTTAAAAAAAAATCCGAATCGTGGTACTATGAGTCGGGGTGTTAACCATAATGACTTTTTTATATATATTAAACGTTAGACCAAATGATTTTCGATTACATAAACGTTATATCAAACAACGTTATAATAAATAAGTTTAAGAAAAAATAAATGTTATATGTAAAGAAATTATATCAACAGTTGGTATATCTCACGTTGATTATATCTTATGAACGATAATAAAATGAAATTAGACCAAATGAGTTTATACGTTATGAAACGCACCCAAAAAACTGAATTTCGCACTTAAAATATTAATTACGATGTTTGGAATCGATTTCACCTACGTGGGTACAATTTGTCCTATCGAATAGGAATTATAGCCAACTGTCGCCGCGAAAAATTTTAATGGCTGTAGGGTAAAAGCCGGATAGTTGCCACACTTTTTTATAAAAATATATAATTATTATATATTCAGTTAGTTGTCACTTTATTCATAAAACGGGTAGGTACTTTGGTTTATTATCTTCAAATTTGTGAAAGTAAAGAACATTATTTTTGATATTTCCAGAATATTGGCGATTTTTGTCGACCTCTAAATTTTGTGACATCTATCCCATATAGGGGTTAGTTGCCTAATCCATGTAAATTACGTTTAGGATAGGTGCCCCGCCGAGAAAGAAGATTTTTATCGCGCAAAAACTTTAATCGCACCTTGCCTTCCCATGCAATCGCACAGACACGTGCAACACGGTCTACTTAGTTGTCGTTGTAAAGTCTCTCGATTGATAAATAAAATAACATGTGATTCATCCGCGAAGCTAGAGTAATTAAAATCGAGGCAACTATACCCCTGGGGCAACTATCCTAGTTTTACCCTACATAAATGAAAATTAAAAAAGAACGTCAGTCTTTCAAGAATACTGCTAGTGGATAGGCAGCAAGCGTATGCTACAAACTAAGTATTCTGGAAAGAATATTATAGGACAAGCGTCGTTAAGATACAAATAAAAACTTTTTCTGTAAGCAATCCTTTTAGCGATAAGACCACCTGTGTTTTATAAACCCTGTTAGCTATTTTTACTGTATAGGTACACAGCACACAACTACACTACATACTAGTGGTTCGCCCCGGTTTCGCCCGGAAGGTTTTTTTGTTTTTTATTTTCTTGCATGACCTTCTGCTGACAATAACAAATACAACAAAAAATAATTAGCAAAATTGGTCCAGCCGTTTACGCGTGATGTCGTAACCAAGGGAAATAGGGATTCATTTTTATATAAATATATATGTAGATGTTGATAAAAAACTCAATTAGTAGACTTTCTCAAAATAAATAACCACTGAAAGTCTTACTTAGTAACAAACGAAAATAGAAACAGGTTTCCAAATTTTGATGTCGATAAAATAATAAGATTTAACAGAGCGAATTGGCAATTTGACGCCACTCAAAACATAAATGGGGAACAATAATCTTCGCAGGAAATTCAGGGAGAAGAGTTTCGATTGAAAACTCCATTAATATTTTGGTACGTTTTCAACTATAGGTAGGTAGTGCCGGTGCAAAATCTAGGGATGCTACGGAACTCCAATTTCGATTGCAGATCGACATATAAAAAATTCAGCACGTTTTTTTCATACAAATTCGCATGAAAAATGTTCTCATATCAGAAAATATCGTCTGTCATAACGGAAAATAAGGTTTTGCTGAAGTAAAGTTATTTTCACTCGTGTTTTTTAATGAAAACAAAATTATGTTATTTTAATATTTATATTAGGATAGGTTAGACAGAAGGCTGGTACTCCAGAAAGTAATACGATAAAAGAGTTGAACAAAAATTAAAGATATACCTACAGCATAAATGCCTTATTGTACGCCAACATATCTAGTACGCATCTCACCATGATAACTTATCTGAAGTGAGCTGTCAATCCCTAGCTTCTGGTTAAAAGACACTGTACGCTCACTTCACCTAAGTGTTCACGATGATATTTTGACAGAATGGACGGTTGTTTCATTTTAAAGTCCAATAACCTAATAATCATGTTTGACATCAACTTGATAACATTGTTCACTAAAAAAGTTCTTACAAGAAACATGTTTCCTGTGAAAAAACTAGAATCAGTGAAAATAATAGAGTTATGAAATTCGGAAAAAATCTTTTTAACACATTTGCTCAAAAAATTCATTTACGAAACCTGTATACATTCGAAAGTAAAAATTATGCACCTTACAATGGAACGTGCGGTAAAATAGGTACTCTCATCTAAGGCCTGAAACTGCGTAAAGCGGACGCCCAAGCGTTTCCATACAAAAGTGCCTGCGTGGTTCCCCGCAATGCAGCACTTTTGTATGGAACCGCATTAGTACTTATTTTACTGCACTCCTCGTTGTATTGCTCCGTGCTTATCCCTAATTAAAAAAATGATAATTCCACCAAGGAGTTTCACATTACTAGAATAAATAAGCTTAATGATCAAACCTCCTTGGAAGCGCTTTTGCTCAATACGTTTTTCTCACTTTAATACCAAAGACAAAATGAGACGAAGATGTTGTTCTAATTTTCACCACGCGCACGTGGCACCATTTGCAAATTCGCGATATTTTTACAAGACACGTCAGATTGCTGCGACTTTCAGACTGATATCTAAAAACAACATTTCTACCTACTTTGCTGTATTCTCGCAAATGTGTTGAAAAACGTTGTATGACACGTGCAGAAATTGGTTTTTCGAACTCGTGACTATGGTAAGCCCTCGACTACTCGTTTGTAAAAACCAACTTACCGCACTAATATCATAAATAACTGTAACGTGAAGTGGGAACTTTACTAATGTATCTTTGAGGAATCGTTTAACTTTACCTAAATATTTTTCAGCGTAGGCGTGCCGAAGGCGTATAAATTTTCTAACTACTATCCCTTTAAACTGTTACATTTTAATGACTACCCTCCCGATTATTTAGTAGTTACTTCAATTAAACAGTACTAAAGTCTGTTAGAACAAAGTTAATACTAACTTTTAGTTACAAATTAACATTAGGAAAATTATACACGAACATGTTGTGGGCAGTTGCAAGTTTCAATTGAATCATATTAAGATTAGTATTTAGTATGATCACAATTTAAATGAAAAACAGATAATGCGATTATTTACGCTTTAAACGACTTATAAAACCTGATTTGCAGCACACCTACCGATTAAAAAGATAGCAAGGGTTTTCTTAAGAACTCATTGTGTTTATAGTAAAAGAAAGAAATAATAATATTTATTTAGCACTAACATGAAACACGCACGGTACATAGAAATAACAAAAAAATTAGGTATGCCAAAAACTAAGTGTGTGTCTCAAGGCTGAAAAAAAGGTCCATTTCAGCGATATGTCAGACAGACTGATGCTGTCTGACGCTGGTTTTCTAATGAACGTTTCAATGGACGAGTGGCGATTCATTTGAATCAATATAAATAAAAAGCGACAGATATACCACGGACATTTATACTCAATCGAAGTAATCATACCATGATAGTAACCCTTATTTTAACTTGAACATCACGATTTAAAGTAAAAAAAGAATCTGCTTAGTTGTAAATTCGCAAAAGTCTTAGGAGAAATGACAACTGTTGAACAAGAAGTTTGAGCCTTTAACATTTAATTTTCCAAGAACACTTTTCTACAGAGAACACCTGTTACATCCTCCTTAAAGGTGCAATACCATAGTCTCATTAGTAAACCAGCCTCGCTGCTCGCATATAAATATTCTTTATTAATTCCTAAGATAATATTTCTGTGTCCAGCTTAAAGGTAAATAAACGATGCTCATCTGTTTCTCGCCACATGGGACTCACGAGAGTGGTTGAGGAAAAAGGCTTATTCTCACTCAAGAGTTATTAGATGTAAGAATAAAAGGAACCTTGCACAATGTAAAAATGGTTTATGACGTTTATTTTTACTAAGAATACTTGTAATCTTAACTATAGCGTAATCTATTTGACATTTTTATTGAAATTGATTGTATTTTAAATTTATATTGATGTTCTAAAAATTAAATATAAAGTTTTAATATTAATAATCAACGTTTATTTCATCAAAATCAATCATCAATCATAGCACACACATTACACATAATAAAATAGTAACAAAAACACACACACGTGAAAATACCACAAACATACATATTACTGGTTTCGATTGTTCAGTAAGTGAACCATACAGCAATGGTTCAGGTACTGACAATCGAACCTCTGCGCGAATGCCCTCAGGATGCCGTTGAAACTAGCCCGAACCCTGCGCACCAGGGATGTGCACCGTTTTCGCATAGTAGAGTAGAAACAGTCTACTTGTGACTCGGCGAACATCCCTGATGCGCTTCAGAATCGGGGAACATTTGTATGTTAATTTGACATAATTTAATAAATTTGTACGGCTCTGGGCAAAACATTTCTATGTTTACTATCTGTCGCACTCTGTTGTAATTTGACCTATGTTTACAAATAAATCATTCTGATTATGATAACTATTTCATTTAAGTTGATAATTCCTTCTTCGGTTTGATGGTCTGCAGTTTTTCAGGTCAATTCCTTGAATGCTTTGAATTCTTTTGATCTCGTATTCATCTTAAGATTTAAAAGAAAATCATGTAAGAAACTGTACGGGCACTCTTTTAAATAAATAAATAGTAACGTACACATACACATTACGTTTTTTTTTTTTAAGGATTGGAAATCATCAAATGACTTCTTCCGCTCTGGGTGGAGCGGAAGGGCGTGTCAGACTCTTACTGACTAAAACCCATCCGTGTTCCTTCTGAAGCCCTTTGCGTTCCAGGGCCGCGGTGACTCTTTCGAACAAATTCCGCAACCCTGGCAGGCTCTGGCCCTAGCAGGCCCCGTCTTTTATGCTGACATCTCTTTGAGGCGCGCGTGAAACACAACGCGCCATCGACCCGGGCCTGGTGCTGATCGGACGGCGAGCCACCCAATGCTCGCCGTCCACAGGCCCGCGCCTACGGTGGCCGGGGATCGCCCTGCGACTCCCGACGCCCGGGGAGTCTTCTCCTGTAGCGGCGGTTGGGGCGAAGGCCTTGCCTTTCCCTCGCGCGGCCCGCCTCCTCCTTGGCTAGCATTACTGCTTCGCAGAAGGAGGTGACCGCTCCCCAAGCCTTCTCGCTCCGGACCATGGATTCAACCAGGGCCGGACGCGAGAGGTTGCCGCCGCCGATCGCCTCGACGAGGACACGGCGGTGCACATACACATTACCTACAGAAGTATTCTAGGATTCCTTTTTCAGGCATAAGCGATTCACAACGAAAACATGGCTCTAAACAAGGTGTTACAGAAGTGCATGGTAATATTTAAGGGTTATGTTGGGTTGCTAATATACATAAAGGAAAAACGCCGGCCAAGTGCGAGTCGGACTTGCGCACGAAGGGTCCGTACCATTATCTATAAAACGGTAAAAAATAATGTCTGTTGTATGGGAGCCCCCTTAAATATTAATTTTAGTCTGTTTTTTAGTATTTGTTGTTATAGCGGCAACAGAAATATATCATTTGTGAACATTTTAACGGTCTAACTATCACGGCCCATGAGATACAGCCTGGTGACAGACGGACGGACAGCGGAGTCTTAGTAATAGGGACCCGTTTTACCCTTTGGGTACGGAACCCTAAAAATAGCAAGCAAAAAATATGACCACAAAAAACGACTAAAAAGTTCAGATCTGATGTCACGAACTGCATCAGACTGCTTAAAAAGTGACTTGGTTGGAACTTTTTAGTCGGATATTTTGAAAAAAGTATTTTTTTTGTTTTGCTACAGTACTTCCAAGCACACGACACTTCCGCGTTCACTTCTTAAATATAAGCTACTATAACATAGCACATAAAACACGGCTCCCCCCGGTTTTAGCTACAATAGCATTTTTATTAGATAAGTACTGTGTTGAAAGTTACTAGTTCACGGATGTACTATCGCGGACACTGGCTGTTCACCACTTTTCAACCTTATTACTTAAGGCATAAAGGTGAAAAGTCAAAGTGGTTCCCGGATGGTACGTGAGCAGCAAGAGATGAAGTCGAAGACGGTGCATCGATATCCCAGTGGAGTTTAGTTATGCAAACTGGAGTCTTTGAGTTTGACCGTTATAGAGGAATTTATCTTTGGAGTTAGAATAAGTTTACTGAAAGAAGTGTTTAAGGAGGTGGAGCTATTTGTGTTGGCTAAGCCAGCGACCAAGAGGCACGGGGTGCAAAGGCGGCTAATCTGACAGTGTAAATGGTCCCTTAGACTCGAATAATTTGACTAAAAAATCTCGAGCTCAAATCATGTTCTGAGAAATCATTTTGTGATGTAGTTCGGAATCATAGTCTACCAAAAACTGGCCTAACCCCCTTCGGGAACGTTATCCAATAGACCATAAAATCATCCAGCATACAAATAAAACATTCAAATGTGTGCTTCAATAAGAATTCCTCTCGACCACAGTACCACAGAGTACTCTGTGACGGTAGCTTAAGTTCTGAACATCGGAATGTCAACCACAGTCTGATTCTGATGCCAGGAGTATTCGCAACGCGTTTTTATACACCGAACGTGGTCCGAATAATGAACATTCTGTCGATCGGCATTCTTTTTTTATACCACCAAAGTCTGAATGTCGCCAATCTTTCGGCAAATGCAATTTGGAGGGTACACTTTGAAAATAAAAGACTTTCTGCTTTGTGTGAAAAGCAGCGGAGAGAAACGTGATTTATTATGATTTTGTTATACTTTGGAGCAAAATTGCGTTGCTTATTTTTTTGTACGGTGTCTCTTTCGACGTAAATAATTGAATCGCGAGATGATTCGACAGCTTTTTTGTGTCTATCAACGGTAAGGTTCCTTCTTAATTTAATCAATTATGCAAATAAAAATTAACTTAACATATTTTTTACCGAAAAAACTAGCTAGGAAAAAAAAAATTATTTCAGGCATAGCCTATTATCACAAAATACAATTTAAAATCACACATTAAATAAACACAATAAAATTAGATATGGCATGTCGAAATAAACCAGCTCACAAATACATTTATTCATCACGTAAAACAAGCAAGCATGCATAAAACGTTCTTCTTCACGAGAAGAAAAATCCCACCGGCAAATAGACGTTGTAGCTTTATTTAAGAGCAGCACTGCTTTGTAATTAAACTTGTTTTAATATGGAACTACTAGCAGAACCGTCTTACGTTCTAATTTATAACATTAGCCTTTATAAAGTCACCTTTGACCTACCGTACTTAGGACTGGTCTCACTGTGGGCCGAGGTTTCAAGAGCGAGCATGAAATAGCAAGTATTGTAGATATTTAACCTGTTTTACAAAAAAAAAACCTTGTTTTACACATTCAATCCCATTAGTTGCTTACTTTATTGGTTTTATTCAAATTAGAAATCTCCAAATATGTTATTGTGGTTACTTTTCTATAAATAAGGTTTGTCTTTTTCTGTTTTCTGATGATCGAAAATCGTAGCTAGCGATACGTTAGTACCTACTTATTAATCTACGGTCCTATCGATAAGAAGGTAACGTAGGCGATTTCGAAATGACTGAAATAAAACATATCAATTTAGCAGACTAGCTTCGTATCTACACAGCAAGATGAAGAGAGACAATTCTTTACACTTTATTATAGAAGCCCATCTGCAATCTTCCATAGTCACGAGGAAAGGTTTGGTCAATCGTCGCCCCTGTTATGACAAAAGCTTTACAAGTGATGGCGTAGCCAGGCGCAACTCGAGCGTAGCCCGGTGTTACTTGTAACGCTGTAAATCAAATTGAAAATTATATGATTTCCACTTCAAATTCCGAATCGATGAGTCATTCAACATTTTAACCGCATGACGTCCACTGCTGAACTTAGGCTTTTCCCAAGCGCCGCCACATCAACGGTACTGTGCTTCTCGTTTGTCATCAGGTTATCGGTGCATCTTGTGGAAGGCCTCCAACCCAGGGTATTCTAAGCCGTTGCGATAGCGTACCAGCTTATGGTACGCTATCGCAACGGGTCCGTTCTGCGAGCAAAGTGCCCTGCCTATTTGATCGGGCAATTCTTTGGGCTACAATCTCGGACCTACCATTTGTGATTCGATCGCACATGGCAACTTCAAGCATAACCTTCTCCAAGTCCGTAAGTAGCAAACCACAATTTATAAGATGATGCAATATAATTTTGGGAGCTTCAAATGACGCTGAGGTACATTTGTTTTACTCACATGCTTATCTTAATCATAACGTATCGTAAAGACTTTATCTTGCACTTCTATTTGTAGCGTAACGCTTTATGGCACATAAAATGTATGAGAGTTAACACTGGGTTCAAAGTTAACCGACCAATTCCAAGCCAGCCATAAAACTGTAGTAAATGTAGATGATTAAACAATAAAATGTGCTGCTAATCTACGTCGCTTTAAGTTTTAGCTGAACGCTAAGTTTTAACACTAGTTTAAGTGCAGAATCTATAAAGTTTATGATAGTAAACGGCCAAAATTCAAAGCGGCCAGTATAATATCAATAAATCTTGACGTCTAAGGAACAATTTTCTGTCATGTGGATTTTCCTCCGCATGCGAGGCGCCCGCATTCTATCATTTCTTTCATGCATGGTTTTCGTATCCAGCGGCCATCACGCTCGCGGAACCCGATGGACTGCGGAAAAGTAGGCCTCGCGAGCGGAACCCGCATGAGTGGCTAGTGTTGGTTTTACTGTCACGCGGGTTGGGCATGCCATCCGAATTTTTGAATTATCCAGATATCCATCTAATTAAGTATTCAACTATCTAGCTAATACGGATTCTTAGTAAGTACTTGAGAGCAGTCCTTGATAGCAAATTGCTCCGGAAAAATTATGTCTAGGTACAACAAACTCAATTTCAAAAAATCTTACTTTAACAATGCATAAAGCGTTAGGCAAAACATGAGGTCTCTTCCCCAAGATTACTTTGTGACCATTGCTCGTCTGTGGTGCTTTAATTTGCTCTTCAAGTCGAAAATCTTTTCCTATCTTTCGTGTTATGAATCAGAAAACAGAATTTCCTGAGCAGAAAAAAAAATGTAGCGGACTAAACCCAATGACCCGTTGTTTGCTATGCTTTATGAAGGATGAATAAATATAATGATTTTTGGTTCATAAGGACCGAACCGAACCGAACCACCGACTAAATTTATTCCTATCAATCATTGAAATTGAAATCAAATCATTGATTGATTATATTGGTTTGGTTTACTTTATAACGGTGATATCTGAAATATCCGTAGTATCCGGATAAATCCAGATAGTATTTTGGCAGTATCGGAATTATGTACATAGTAAAATGGGCAGGATTATTGCATGCCCTACACGCGGGTCACACACACGGTTATAGTGAGTACAAAAAATGAAGATTCACCAAGACACTGCAATGAACGAAATCTTTCTTCTGTGTGTGGCCAGGAGCTTGCTATCACTTGCATGACAGGAAAAAGGACGTAAATATGAGGGAACAGATACGTTTCTTTGTTGTATGGTCACCTACCGCTGCAAATAGTTCTAGCGTATAGAAAAACTATAGGTACTTCCTTATTTGAAACCGTCAAAGGCGCCATCTTGGATTCATATTTGAATCGTGTTTAATCGAAATATTCTTAATTTTGTTACTTTTACAAAAAAATTGTTAACAAGTCTGCGTTTCCTTTTTAAAATGTTTTCGTTTGAGTTTGTGAAACACAATCAAAATAAATAATTAATAAATTCCTTTGATGCCTGTGCCGAATCTTTTTTGTAATTATTGTATGTGAAAAAATACTTTCATGACACAATAGGTAAAATGTTTTCAGTGTATAGCATGAAAATGCCCTCGGCAACTGGCCTAAAGTTTTTTGTGTAACTTTTATGTGCCTCGTTGCTCAAGTGATGATTAGCGCGACTGCCACACAAGGGGTAGTGAGTTTGATCGCAGGGTTGTGCCTAAAGTTTTTCAGTTTGTCCATCACAAAAATATCAGCCGAAAGACGTCCACTACTGGATATAGCCCTCCCCCAAGTTTCGCCACAACAACCGGTCCTGTGCGTCTCGCATCCATCGACTACCCCCGACCTTTCACCAGGTCATCGGTCCACCTCGTGTTAGGCCTTCCAACGCTACGCCTTCCGGTGCGCGGTCGCATTCCAGAACTTTTCGGCCCCTTCTACCATCTGTTTGGCGATCCTTCGGGCTACGTCGACAACCTTCGTTCTCTTGCGGATATCGCCTTATCGATACTTTCTTTAAATATAGTAGGTAGTGAAATTGTTCTATTTACAATCAACTAGCTTCTGCACCTTCGGAAACTATCCACGACGACCACAACGTTGTGGCATTAAGGCAGAACGTAACGGTCAGATAAAAAAAGCCTTTTATTTCTAGCAAAACACAAGAAAAATAACTAAGATTCTAATTTTATTCATAGTGTTTTTGTTAATAATTAAGTAAAATTTCTTCATTTAAATAAATAAAATAAAATAAAATAAAATATTCTTTATTTCGGACAATTTAAAACCATATGTTTTAGTTTTTAAACAAACTTAAAATTAATTGAGTCTGCGATTTTTTTGATTTAAGATGTCAGTTTAAATTTAACTTGTTTTTTTTATTTCAATATGACAAGTTTTGTTAGTCAACAGTCAAATAGTTTTCGTTAAAATGTATTATTTGTCCTAATCGAGCCTATGGTCTATCTTTGTCTAATTTTCACCCAAATCCGTTCAGCCATTGAAGAATTAATTATCGAATAACAAACATTACAGATCGTCACATTTTTAATAGATGCCAAATATGATAAAAGGATCCCTAGTTTTCACATAAAATTTGATAAATCTTAGCAACAATTTTCCTACAGCTAAAATGGCAGAACATTCACGGCCCTTCAACGTCCCATTTAGTTCAGTTGACACTCAAAACTGTCGCAAAATAACAAGCACAGTTTTCTTTTCATTACGAGGGAGAGAATTATTTTTTTTAATTAAAAATAGAGCTTTAAATGTAGAATAAAAAAGTGTTCGCCTTAAAACCGTGGTAATGTCGAAAAGTGACAACAACCTTAACGCGGTGAAACCGTCAACTTGGAAAATGAAAATATCCTTTGAAACTCTTTTAAACTATTTGGTAGAAAACTTTTTTGTGCCTAGTAATAAAAACAAAGCTTAGCTGAAATTTTAATGGTTGGTTTCCCGCATCGAAATGAGTTTGTCTTGGTAATACAATCGATTTATGAAAAATAATAAATTTAAAATCAAGAAATGGCAGAATAACAATTGTGATAAACAAAAAAAGAAAAAAACTACGCGCGAGAGCGTATTTTGCTCTGAACATTTATGAATTGCTTTTCAGTTTATTGGCGCGCCGCCGCTTTGCCAGTAGTACCTACGTCACGTCTACAGAGTTACTATTGCTTCTCACGCTTTCGAATTTATGAATGTTTTTTTTAATTACTTGAAAACAAAAACATGTTTATTTTTTAAGTTTAACTTTATGTTTCAATAGAACTACTGATGGCTAATCGTTCTGCCGCGGGAAAACAACCATTAAAATTTCAGCGTGTATTAGCTTCCGTAAAGGTAAAAAAATATCCTTAGGGTCCTCCTCCATGGGTACTCCTGAAATAAAAAGTATCCTATCCTATTCCATAATATGGTAGACCAATGTGCCATGTTTAATTCATATCTATTAAGAAGTGAAGAGGTAACAAACAGACCGACAGCCAGAAATACTTTCACATTTCATAATATTTTATCTACTTATGGATTAAATTGCTGCAGCTGCAATTGCAGTAAAAATATTTATGAAAGACATGTGTGTGTTTATTAAATAATACGCGTAATTAAAGAAAAAACTATCAAACGCCAAGAACTCGTAAATTTGTCGAATGCACTTTATCAAATATTTTAGACAAACTATGTAAGAAACTGCTGTTAACTACCGCATAAAAGTCTGCATAGTAAAATAAACTGTTATTAAAACCTGCTTTGAAATAAACTTTGTGCTACAAAGTCTGGCAAAGCTACCGCTGCTACGGCGTAGCAAGCTGTCTACGACATTCGTAGCTCGTAGCATATAGCTACGAATCTGGATTCGGCTCGTATAAAACCCTGCTAAAACCAAGGTTTAAAGTTACCAAACGGCAAAATGAATTCAGTCCAACATTAATGACCCTTAATTTTCATACGAGTGCATATTTTGAATGACCCCCCACAATCCTGACTATCTGTAAGAATTGTTAATGATCTTCAAATGTCAGCCGGGACCATGGCTTAACGTGATTTCCGTAGCGCAGAGGAGTATCGGTATGCAATAGACGGTCACCGCTCCGCGGAACGACCTCGGCAAGTGTCGCTTAGCCTCGAAAATGAACCCAGACATGCGGCTGTTGCGGAATTTGTTCGAAAGAGTCACCACGGCCCTGGAATGCAAAGGGAACACGGATGGGTTTTAGTCAGTAAGAGTCTGACACGCCCTTCCGCTCCACCCAGAGCGGAAGAAGTCATTTAATGATTTCCCATCCCTAAAAAAAGGACCTGCGGCTGTTATTATTTAGCCACGAGCTACTATAAAACGTTTTATAAAACCTTGCAAAACAACTATGAAAGAATGTTTGATAAAAATAGCGTTACTACTTTGTGATCCCGTTAACGTTTATTTCTCTGTCATACGCTGTAGTTAAATAAGGCGTGCTACACACACTATTAGTGCTGGCTTTCGATGTTATTATTTTACCAATTTGTAAACGCTGCGGTATTTAATCTGTGCCAAGCAAGACAAGACGGATAGGATGTTATTCCAGATAACTTTTTTTATTTTCTACCTTGTCCTCCAAAACGTAGCCCATACTCAACATTTATTTATTTAGCTTACCCGTCCGTGTTTGGGTCCCAGAAGTTCATTTCATGTGTTTACACCAAATTTCAACTGAGTCGGTCCGGTAGATTTGGAAACATGGAGTATTTGACTACAAAAATCCAATTCGTCTGTCAGATAGATTTCCAAAAAATATTGTACAAGTTTTTTTTCTTTTGTCACGTAAACAAAAAATGAAGACGATTAAGTGCGTTGAAAACTCGTGTGACTCATTTACCTGTAAACTTTTTACTGGAAATCAAAGTAACAAGCGCGCACTCTTTATCTATGATGCGTTTTATCTTCGTATTTTTTATCATTTGCTTAAAAAAAAAATACTTATCCAATATTTTTCGATAAATCTAACTGACGGACTAAATAGAATCATGCTTTTTTAACCCAGGCAACATCCCTTTTGGCTGTGTCAGGTAGACGAACACACGAGTGTAAAATCCTATAAGGTTTCGGTTTTTCGGAACTGGTATTCATACCAAGCGCTCAAAATTACAATCATAAGCCTAGAAAGTCGCTTTGGAGTTATGCTGCTTACTTACTGTGTGTGATTATGCAAACGCGTTCACATACGCACCCCGAATATGCAGGCGAATCAGCGAGCGGACAGTTCCGCAAACATAGCTTTGACACGCAATTGTAAACCTAATTGCATCAGAATTGTATGACGGAGTCCGCAGTCAAGACAAACCAAATATGTATGTAGCCCGCCTAAATTACAAACATCGTAAAGTTCTATCAAGAGTACGATACCAAGTTATGACTTATAAAAAAATTGACGCTGAAAGTATTTTGTAGTTTACTTTATAGTTATTTTACGTTGAGTAGGGGGTGGTTCCTGATATAATTGTAGGATTGGAGACTATAATACAGGGATTTTTGTATAGGTCTTCTTATTTATTTTCATTTTAATTCAACATTTAATCGCTCTTCCGTCGTTCACCCGCCATTCGCCCCGTCTCTCTCGCACACATTCTCTCTGTCTCTTACGTTGCGTTCTATTTCCCCGTTATGTTGGTAGGTAGTAAAATTACGAAAAAAAAACTTAACTTTGTAAGTGCATTTTTGATTGCCAGGGTTGCGGAATTTGTTCGAAAGAGTCACCACGGCCCTGGAACGCAAAGGGCTTAGAAGGAACACGGATGGGTTTTAGTCAGTAAGAGTCTGACACGCCCTTCCGCTTCACCCAGAGCGGAAGAAGTCATTTGATGATTTCCCATCCTTAATAAAATAAAAAAGGTGCATTTTTGATAACAGCTCCTTAAAAAGTCACGTTAAATTTTTTAACAGCTAGAGTCATGCGGAACAGGGTGTAAGATTCCGCAAACTTCTATTGAAAAGGGAGGATCATCCAACCAGACGGGTTTGTGTGACGTTATGTTTGGTAGACAACTGCCCAATGGTTGATATTTGCTGGCTGTTGTATGTAATCAAATCAGATTTGTGTGACGTCAGGTCTTTGGTTTGTAACAAAATCAAATATGTGCCTGTATAATGTATGTAGCCCACCTAAATTACAGACATCGTAAAATTCTATCAAGAGAGTTATGACTTATAAAAAATGGACGCTGAAAGTATTTTTTAGTTTGCTTTATAGTTATTTTACGTTAAAGTCACCGAGAGGGTAGTTCCATAATATAATGTTAGTGGCAAGTAAAATTACGAAAAAAAGCTCTTATTTTCTAAGTGCATGTTTGATTATTATTAATAGTCAAGTCAAATTCTTAGACAGTAATTTCGGGTAGTCCAAACCTGAAACTCGAGGATATCTTGGGTTGTGGAGGGCACATAGGCAAAATAAAACATTTCATTTAATATTTAGCGGTATCTTGTTGGACTGGAAAAAATATAAAGATGATGATGATGAATATTTAATTTCAATATTTTACGAACATATTATTGTAAAATTACTACTTAGGTCTTAAATCTTATCATGGCAGTGTAATTATCCTCCATTAAAAAATATATGCAATCTACCTATCTATGAGCTTTGATTTACATATAAAAATACGCAATGTCGTAGTAAAACCTGTACCATACATAAAAATTACGCCAACTTTTTTGTATACGGAGCCAATTAGCATAATTGCCACGCCTCGACCTGCCATTTTACATTTTGACATTAAAGCCCTAGAGCTTTTTAATTACGAGTTTGGACGCCACGTAGGAAACCAGAGGTAACAATGTTCCAGATATTCCAAGTATTTACCATTCATAATGGTACTGTGAGCACCAGAACTGCGATATTTGAAACTCTAATGACACTTCATTATAATTTTGAGCATTAAATCAGCGAGATAGCGCGGTTTTGCATTTTCAAGTTTATGTTAAGGGGGACTGTTTTTAATTTTGTTTGTTTATTTTTTTTTAATGAGAAGCCACTTCTTAATCTGTTTCAGTTACTAAACAGCATTTCTGGTTTCCTATGAAACTTGACGACACACGTACTCAAGTTTATCTCCTAAGTAACAGCAACAAGAAAATCGTTTAGATCGTACATCAGTCACCATCACCAATCATCATGCTAGCTGAAAGGGAATCTCTTCATGGAGGAGTTGGCTTCCTACGTATTGCAGCAGGTAAATAGTCGGAAGCCGGATAACCGGTCTTGTTACCCAGTTACTAGGTTGTGAAGGTCAGATACGAATATTCCAGTCGCCCCCACACATGGATTGCCAACAGGGGGATTGCCGACGGGGGTTGACGATCCACGCCGTAATGTACAGCGAATTGAAGTGGGGGCAATAGCTTCCCAGTCGCCGCCCGCTGGCTACAGGGAAGGTATTCCCGATTTCCACCTGTTGGCAATCCATGTGGCGCCCCCACATGGATTGCCAGTGCTGTGTACTGGTAATATTCGAAAATAGACCTGCATCCTTTTACACTGAAAGCCGATCCCAAATTAACTAGGAAAAGGCTAGGTCAGATGTAGTCAGGTTAAATTTGACTTACGTTATATTAGCATTTCGGTGATAAAACACATTCTCAACAAAAAACATACGGATTGGATTTATGGTAATGCAATAAAATCTCGAATCGTTTTTATGTCAGTGACATTAATGACAAAGCGATAAGATATGGACAGTGTGACAATGCCGATGGCACACACTCTCGATACAAATAATATTTAATATTTTTGACATTTTACTAAAGCTCGATTCTCGATTTGTGTATTTTTAAACATCAAAGAAATATTTCAAAACTAAATGACACAGTGTATTTTGTACCACGACCTTCGTGGTTTGATTGTACTCAACATTTTTTTTTCGTCTAAATCACTTCAGCATGCGAATAAAACAAAAAAAACATGCGGGGCAGTCTTTGGAGACTGCCGATAGAAGTGAAAACCAAGTACCTAACTTGTGAATTATATTGTCGAGCTATTAGATTAGTATTTTTGAATTTGGAAAGCGTTCGGTGACGATGACGCGAGGTCTATGATGTTTGTTCACCCTAAAATTACACAAACATATGTTTATACACAGTATACATATAGCTCATGAAAGACGTTCGGTGACGATGTTGGGTCCATGATTTTTGTTCACTCAAAAAGTGCTCAACGCGCCTAAAAAAGTTTTGACTTCAAAAATCGGTTTGCCATTAAGAGTTTTAGCGACACTAACGAACAGCAATTGATTTTATAATATAAAAGTTAAGATAAGTTAGGTCTCTTGAACAGAAAATGGCAAATGCTTTGAGATCGAATTATAAAAGACGTCAAGACGACATCTGACGACATTTTATAAATGAGAATATTCATCTCATTCTCAGCAAAAGACCACAAAAAGAAACAGAAACCGCACATTACATTCTTTTAAATTCTTTTGGGCTCAAGAATACTTTATTTCATTACTCGACATTTTCTAACCCCGATCCCTCTGCTCGTAAATTAATACGTATCCTGTCTCATAAATCTTTCCACGCTTAAAGAAATACCGTATCTATTGATGCCTCTATTTCGATAAAAAGAACTGGTCTAGTGCGTGTTGGCTTGTGCATAAATTATACAACGTGTAACAGAATAAACGCAATAACTCTTAAAGGGTCATTGTACTCATCATTATGAACAACTTTTACTATGGGACTAACACCGAAATCGCCTAAAAAAAATCAGCTGTTCAGTACATATTGTCGAGCTATGCGCACATATTGTATGGAGCAGTTGATTTTTTTTTTCGCGATTTCCCCCTGTACCCTGGCTTTGCACGGGTACTTTTTGTGTTTTCAAACTTTTCTTTCTTACAAAACTTGTCCTGATAATTAATTACTTGCGCAAAAAAATACACAAGCCATTTTAAAAATTTAGCGAGACAATCCAGCAGCAATTAATTTTATTTTTGCATCTCTATATAAGAATAAGCAGATTTTGCAGTTAAAAACCTTGTTAATATTATACATTCTAAAAATAGATGAGCCCTCTAGAATCAGTCTACTTTTATTAGACCAAAGAATTCATAATCGTCTCGAGATTATTGCTTCAATGCGAAATATCTAGATCAAGAATAAATGGCATTCATGGCAACAAAAACAGATACAAAATAAAGGGTACACATAACCGTGACAGAAATGATAAAAGTTAATAAGAAATTCCTTATTCGAGTACCGAACCATAAAACAGCGTGGCCGAATAAAATATTATTGTCACAATAACAAGGTCGGGGACAAATTGGAAGCCAAAACCTATGTCTAGAATCTGTATAGATTGTCATATGACACAACAATCGAATGTACAGTTGAACTAGTGATTTGGTACATAGATAAAAATGTTCATCTTCCAGCATTTTTAGGGTTCTGTACCCAAAAGGTAACCAACGGAACCGTATTACTAAGCCTTCGCTGTCCGTCCGTCGGGTCTGTCTATCAGAGGGCTGTATCTCATGGACCGTAATAGGTGAACAGTTGAAATTTTCAGTGTGTATTTCAGTTGCCGCTATAACAGCAAATAATAAAAAATTAATAAAATTAAAAATAAAATGGGGCCCTCATACAAGAACCATGTTCTTTTCGGCTTATTGTACGGAACTCATCGTGTGCAAGTCCGACTTGCACTGTCCCGCTGTTTTTATTACGAGCCTGTCACACAATCCCACTGCAAGGTAAAGGCCATTCTTCCCCCCTCCACTTTTCCCGGTCTTTTGCGATTTTGGGTCAATCCTTTGAGAAGGGTTCCAGCTCTTACCGCCATCTCTTTCTAGCTATATTTCCACTACACTACCAACAGATATTCATTTTTATTGTGTGCGTAATGATTTTATAAACTTTTGGCACACTTAAAATAGTGATGTAAAAGATTTGACTTTAATGGTCATAACGCAAAACATAAAACAATAACGTAAAAAGCAGTTGCACGTCAGATACCCACACACCAATCTCCTGTTTCGTCCGTACATCGGCATATAATAATTTTGTGTGGAATTTTCCAATAACGGCTGAGATGAAGACGTACCCGCGTGAGGGAATGCGAGACGCCGAGCAATGTACCCAATGTACCCGCTGCCATCGACTCAAGGCTCTCTTGATTGCTATCGGCTTGTAGGAAATTGAAACGGCAGGGGCTGCATACCTTCGGTTGGGGACAGATTTACCTTGTCGTTTTTAATTGACTTGGTTGGTTGTTGATGTCAACAGTTTCGTTGTTATTTTGTTTGTGATTTTGTTTAATTTTTTTTATACTTCTGACCTTAACGATTAGAGTTGTACGGATAGAGTGTGGCGAATTTAGCGGCGCTCGGAAAAAACTATTCTTGTTTATTAAAGCTAAAGAAAGAAAGAAAATCAAAGAAAAGAAAATCAATTTATTCTGCCGGAAAAAACGCATAGAAACACTAACAATAACACTAAAATACTTCTCAAATACAATAAAGAGAAAAAAAAGAAGAGAAAAGAAAAGAGTCCAAAAAAGAACAAAGAGAGAAAAAAGAGTGAGTCTAAAGAGTTTGTTTGTTCGTTTGAATGCGCTAATCTCTGAAACTACCAGTCGGATTTTGAAAATACTTTTTGTATTTGATAGCCACATTTATGAGGAAGGCTACACAGGAGCGGAAAATTCCTGCAGGAACGAGAAAAAATGGGATATGTGCGTCAGTCGCGGGGTAAAGCTAGTATCAAATATAATAAAAAGCTTGGTACCTCTTAAACCTGTTTGTCTCTTGGTCACAAGAGCGATTTTAAATTCGCTGGTCTGGAAAAGTGACCTTGATGTTTTCCAGTAGGTTTCTGTTGGTTTTACACCTGTCCCTCTGGACCCACAGATGGTTGTCCCAATAGACTATGCAGGTGAAGGAAGAGATTTTCCAGATTTGTCACTGCAGTAAGAGTGCAGATGCTGCATACCTTCGGTCGGGAGACAGATTTACCTTGTTGTTTTTATTTGAGTCGTTTTGTTGCTGAGAATATTTGTTTACGTAAACAGTTTCTTTCTTTGTCGTGACGATAAGTTTGAAGGATTATTAGAGAACTGCAGCCCTACTATGACGTGCTAATGCCATCCAGTTCCGATGATGTAAAAGGGATAGTGCTATTCGCTATGTAGAGCTCCGTCTCCCTCTTAGAGCGAAATCGTGATCTTTTGACTTCATAGTGAGACTTCATCGTAGGACCCCTGGCTTTGGTAAGAGTTTTTATACGTAGGTACTCAACGTTCACTTATTTATATACCTCAGATCATATTTAACGATAAGTATATCAATCTTTAAAAGAGAATTAAGCTCCTCTGACTTACTTCCCTGTTTGTCTCTTGGTCGCAAGAGGGACCTTATTTTCACAGATCAGAAAGTGTCATTGAGATTTTTCAATAGGATCCTATTGCTCCTAGATGGACTACGAGTGCAGCCTGGTTTGTATCGTGTTTTAGATTAGAAATTTAAAAAAAACCGGCCAAGTGGGAGTCAGACTCTCACACAAAGGGTTCCGTACCGTAATCCGATTAAAACACATTTCTTGTATGGGAGCCCCATTTAATCTTTAATTTTATTTGATCTTAATTATTTGTTGATATAGTGGCAATAGAAGTACACACTCTGTGAATTTTTCATCTGTCTTCCTATTACGATTCTTGAGATACAGCCCGCTGACAGACAGACGGATGGACAGAGGAGGCTTAGTAATAGGGTTCCGTTGGTTACCCTTTGGGTAAGTGACCCTAAAAAAGTAGTTTCATGTCATGTATCCTAGCTATTACATATACACAGCCACCAAGCCGAATCTTTCAAAATATACAGCGTGACGTTATCACATTTCCTGTTAAGTTATACCCTGTTAATTATCACATATTATTTGGACAAAAGAAGCATTCTGTTTTGTCCATTAATTACCGAGCTAATTGGCTTAAACTCCAGCGTTTATTGCGACAGGAGTATTATAAATTTACATTTTACAATGCATCAACAATTCATTTTAGTAAATAAACGACAAATTTAAATACAGGATTGCATTTAAATGGAATTAACAATTTCATATTTGAAAAATAGTAACGATTATTTCACAAATGAATGATTATGATTAGTCATAATTATTTATTTGTCAAATATGGTACATTGGTCTCAAGATTTGACAGTGGTATCATCACATTCTGCCAATTGTGACCTGCAAATGTAAGGTACATATAGATAATAAAGGACACAGATGACTAAGTTAGGATTGACATAAGGTATTGATTGCATAAATTATGTTTTTCATTGATTAAGTTACAATATTTTGCATGTGTCAGTTAAAAATAATATTAGAAACACACACATATTTGTCGCATCGTGTCGTCATTGCCAAGTTGCCTGTCAATAAAATCAAACCTAGAAATTTTGCAGTATCTCATAATCATTATCATCATAACAGCTGAAATACGTCCACTGCTGGACATAGGCCTCCCCCAAGTATCGTTACAACAACCGGTCCTGAGCGTCTCGCATCCATCGATCCACATTGTAGGGGGCCTTCCAACGCTACGTCGTCCGGTACGCGGCCGCCACTCTAGAATTTTTCGACCCCATCGACCATCTGTTCTGCGAGCAATGGCCCTGCCCACTGCCACTTCAGTTAGGCGATCCTTCAGGCTACGTCCCGATTTAACCTTGGCTCTCTTGCGGATATCATCATTTCTGACTCGATCACGCAAGGAAATTCTGAGCATTGTCCTCTCCATTGCCCTTTGAGTGACGTTAAGCCTTCTGATGAAGCCCATGTTGAGCGACCTCGCTCTTGCAGTATCTACGTCATCAATTTTGTTACTTTGGTAAATTAAACCTCAATTTTCGAGCTGGGTTTTGTGGCCAAAGAGCGTTATTTGGGTATTTCCAAGATTCATTCTTAAATTTTATAACTAAGCCAAGAGATTAATAAATTGACTGCGTTATTGACATCAAATTCACAAAATTCACGTTTAATGCAGGGTATTGTTACCGTACCTATTTACACATGTAATTAATTTACCGTAACATATTGGTAATCTGGCCCAAGTGTAACAGTTAACGAATTAATTATTATTCATTAATTATTTACCTCGAATCATCGTTGTTTACTTACGTAAATTGACGGAAATGAGGATTACCTATTCGTATTTTTAGGGTTCCGTACCTCATGATTGAGGTACGGAACCCTAAAAAAAGAATAGGTAATAATAGAAAGTAGGATCACTTTGTTGTCCGTCTGGCTGGCTGTGCCGTCTGCCAATATCCTTTTTCTCAGGAGCGCGTGGAGGGATCAAGCTGAGATTTATATCAGGTCTACAAAAAAATCAAACTTCTACAGATAATGCCGTTTATGCTCCGTTTATGGCGCATGTTTTGACGCTCGCAAGGAAATCAAAACCTATAGGGTACTTCCCGTTGACCTAGAGTCATGAAATTTGGCAAGAAGGTAGATAGACAGTACAAGTACAGGAAAAAGTCTGAAAATTAGGAATTAACTTATATTTTCGATTGAAGAGTTGCCTGTATACTTTGTCAGAATAATGAGTGCTTTCATAGTTTATAAACTTCCGTAAGTAATGAATACTCGGAAAATAAAAAAACTCGATCGGAACCCTCTGTGCGCAAGTCTGACTCGCACTTGTCCGGTTTATTTGTATAGTAAAATAAAGGACATCGCACAAAAATCTTATTTTATTTAAAACACGAGATAATCCAGTACATGAAGCAATTTTTAAATTGTGTATTCCTGTAAATTCTATTTTTCACTTTAAATTAATTTACAAGACGAAGTCTTTGAACACCCTCATTTCAAACTAGCAAGAAATTTTAAAATTGCTTTTTAATATTCCGTAACGTAGTATATATAATATATATCTCTTTTGTCGACTGGTAACACAAATACTCTGGCAAGTATTTATTAACATTCTTTAACTGAGCTGTGTAGAAAAATATTTTTACCAACTTCAAAGCTCTTTGTCCATATAATTCTGCTCTGAGAATATAAAGGCGCTGTCAAAAACAAAAGTGGAAAAAATGGAATTCATGAATGTAAGGCTATTCTTATCATGGGATTATATTTTTTAATCGGTTAAGGGTTTAATGTAACTTGGTAACATAAGAAACGATTTTATTTACATTTTGAAATTCTTTTTATTTTAGAATTTCTTGATGGTTTATTTTAGTTTGTTGTAAGTTTAGTTTAATTATTCATTTTTGCTGGTGAGTTTATTGCGCCACTTCTTCTTCCCAGCTAAAACACTAGGAAGTGGTGACGGGCGGGCGTTTTGGGGGACTGTCTTTATGTAGAACTTTGACGTTCAAAAAGTGCTGGCACTCAGCCTAATTTGAATAAATGACTTTTGATTTTGATTATTATTTTTAATTTATTAATTTTGTATTGAATTAAATCTCCGAAGTACTTATTAAAATAAACAAAAAAGGAAAGGGGTTTAAGTACGCGCAAAAATAAACATTAAAGACACAAATGATGTCTCCGAAGCAAATAGGATAAGTAAATGTGAAACGAAACGAGGTGGATTAACGTTATTAACACGACTGTCACTGAAATATCGCCTTTAATGCAGCTGGAAGTTGACAATAATCTGACGTGGGAAAAATTTAAAGTAAAATGGTTTTTTTCAAGAGGGTGAGTGTACTAATGGCCCGTTTTTGTCCCAGCGCAAAACGGTAAATATTTCGAGTTGATTAGGAGATTAGGTATTTATTTCATGTAGGTCTGTGGCACCTACAAGTACCTAACATTATAATACTTTTTAACCTTAATGTGGACCACAAACTCTTAAAACTTTTCTAATTCTCTGTTGTCTCGAGAAAACTATCCGAGTTTCCCTAAACAATCATTGGCCTATTTCTGACGGGTGTTTAATGTAAGGTATTATTATTTTTAATATAACAATGAATAATATAATCATCTAGGTATTGTTATAACAACTTATGATATGTATCTAAGAGATATAATTTCATTTCATATAAGCTTCAGTTGACATATCATACTAATGCTTAAATGTTATAATTTTCATTTTGTATAACCGTCAAGAAGACATGCCAAAAAGCCAGGGAGCTAAGTCCTCAAACTCATGCACGGAATTAATAAATGCAACCCTTAAATATGACAATGCACTTCTGGAACATCCTGTATACGTTATATTAAATGAAAATTATTGAAAGTGTTGTTAAATGAAGTAAACGTTATGTCATATAAGCGTTACAGCTTTTAAAAATAGAGCAAATGTTTTTAAATTAAACTAGCCTCTGCCCGCGACTTCGTCTGCGTGAAAATTAGAACTGGCTAGTGAGAAATTAAAGCCCCTAAGGATTATAGCGTATGTTAAATATCTATTCTTGCCCGGGACATACATCTTCATGTTTCTGGTCTCCTGGTACTTATGAATCTTTAGCACTGAGCCAGCAGCAGCTCTGAATGTCCACTTCCTCTTCAGTCTCATAAGTTTTTTCGTGATTTTTTCCGATATTTTAATAGTTGTTTTAGTATTCGGGGCGGAGACGAATCCAAGAATCAGAGATCATTAAAATCGGTCCAGCCGTTCTTGAGTTATAAATAGTGTAACTAAATCGACTTAGTTTTATATATTTAGATGAGCGGCACCCATTTCTGCCAACCAAGTGCTCATATAAAACCAAAGGATACAAAGTACTCAGTGGGTCTTAAAGCAACGTGGTCGAACCATTTGAAGAGAAACACCATAAGTCACGGGCTCTATCTGTCTTTACGCTCATTTTCCTCTGCGTTTTGGCGAGCTTCCAAACGGTATCAAACCTAAATGCGCCAGTAATGCTAAAAGCTCTATGTGGCAAATTAATGGCCTCCACATCGAAGGTCACAGACTACAGAAGTTGTAAATCAATTAGGAATGTCTACAGAGAGAATTAACAATTTGGTGTAGTACAACAATTTCTGGAGTTTTTTAGGTTCTTAAACTTGATGGTGACGTGACGATTTTTGTTTGAAATCAAACCTACATAAATGCGTCAGTATTACTAAATGCTTTATATGGAAAATTAATGACCTCGACATCGAAGGTCACAGGCTACAGAAGTTGTAAATCAATTAAGAATGTCTACAGAGAGAATTAACAGTTTGGTTTAGTCCAACGTTTTTGGAGTTTTTTAGGTTCTTAAACTTGATGGTGACGTAACGATTTTTTTAAATCAAACTTACTTAAATAAGCCAGTAATACTAAAAGCTCTATGTGGCAAATTAATGGCCTCCGCATCGAAGGTCACATGCTACAGAAGTTGTAAATCAATTAGGAATGTCTACAGAGAGAATTAACAATTTGGTGTAATACAACAATTTTTGAAGTTTTTTAGGTTCTTAAACTTGACGGTGACGTGACAATTTTTGTTTGAAATCAAACCTACATAAATGCGTCAGTATTACTAAATGCTCTATATGGAAAATTAATGACCTCCACTTCGAAGGTCACAGGCGCCACAGAAGTTGTAAATCAATTAGGAAAGTCTACAGAGCTAAATTAACAATTCGGTGTAGTACAATTCTTATAGTTGAATTAGTTCTAAAACTGTGTGAGGACGTGTTGTCACGATTTTTTAAAAATCACACCCAATTGAATGTATCGAAAGCTTCATGTATCAAATTAATGACCTCCACAGAGATCATTTGAGGTTGGCAACATACCTAAATGTTGTATATCCGTTAATAAAGAAAATCTTCAGCTTAAAAAGTATTGTGGCTAAGATCCAGTACCTAGTTATTATTTGATCGCAAGCGTTGGGTAATATGTATTGTGTTTTATTATGGGGCAAAGTTGCCTGAAATAAAGAATAAATTTTAGGGTGCGTATTTTCGATTCGCCTAGTCGGGCAAAGCGTAATTGTCAACGATTTAGGGTTCCGTACCCAAATGGTAAAAACGGGACCCTATTTACTAAGACTGTGGAGTCTTAGTAAATAGGGTCCCGTTTTGCAGCCAATGCAGCCTGGTGACAGACAGACGGACCGTGGGGTCCGTCTGTCTGTCACCAGGCTGCATCTCATAAACCGTGATAGCTAGACAGTTGAAATTTTCACAGATGATGTATTTCTGTTGCCGCTATAACAGCAAATAATACAAATACAAGAAACACGTTTTTTTCGGCTTATGGTACGGAACCCTTCGTGTGCAAATACAACTTGCACTTGGCCAGTTTTTTTCAACAAAAATTTTCTATGAATCTCCTACTTTCAACCCCCCAAACTTTCCTAACGGATTTAAGGCTCCTAAAATGTTCTCCCTGGCTAAAAACAACATACATTTTATATAATTTTATGAGGGCCTCATAGTAAGGCGTGGTGTCTCGGGGGCGATAGATCACGTTGTACAGTCGTGTCTGCGACATATTGTGCATGTGTGACGTGTATGGAGTGTGTCGTCTGAGCCACAAACTGGAAGTAATGGCTGTCGCAGTGTCGCCACTCCCGGCTTGATGAGATAAAAGCGTGTTACAGTGTTGCTTTGAATTTTGCTATTGTATGAGAAATACTATTTTTACTCGTTGATGGATTTTTTATAGGGTGTGGTCCGAAATGAAGTAAAAAGGAAAATACATAGTTTTGTGATGGTTAACGATCTTACGGCCGGTTTTGATGACTTATCTACCTTTAACCAACTGTCAAATTAGCTACCAACAGTAGCTGCCGTCCTTACGAAAAGTGCAATAACTCGAGTTTTGCCCCAAATTGAGTTAAGTACATATTCGGAATCTGCAGAACGAGATCTATATATTCTTTTTAGAAACTTTTTACGTATCTATGACGTAGCCGGTTTTAATACTAAGCATAACTGCAATATGTAGGTCGGTGCTTTATGGTTCACATATCAAGATCGAAATAACTATAGATAGGAATAACTTACTAACGCTATTAAGTAGTTTTACTAACTATATCTGCAATAAGTATAGTTAGTACATTTACAATTAGCATAGTTCGTCATTTGTAATATTCGTTTACTAGTTATAAGTGCAATAAGTTTGAGTTATTGCAGATATGATACGGAACCTTATTTACGCTACTAAATAATGTACTAACTATTTCTGCAATAAGTAAAGTTATTGCATTTATAATTACCATATTTCGTTACTGTGATTCTCATTTACAAGATATAAATACAATAAGCTTGAATTATTGCAGTTATGTTATGGGGTCTTATTACTAATTATGGGAAGAAAACTAAAGTTATTGTAGTAAGTAGATTTATTGCATTTATTTGTAGGAAGATTAAACGAAAACAGTATACCTACGCGAAATAAACTGCAATACATTCACCATTTATTGCGTTTATAACTAGCACCAGGGGGTGAGAGGGGTACGAGGGGAGTAAAATATTTCGTCCAAATGCCAGTCGCGGCTAGGCATCGATTCGAGTCGGACGATCACAAGCACGTGCGAGACATTCTCATATCTAACGAATTTAATATTACTTATTTAATGTTTACTTGTCACGGGCGTTAATACGCTATGATGTTATGAGCCAGTACTACTTTGTGTAGTTATTTAAAGACACACATGGTTTTAATTAATTAGTTAGTGACTAACAAAAATATTATTTTGCTTTATAATAGAACAATGAAAAAAATAACTAAAAACTTGCTATTAGACGTAGTTGCAAGGTAAATGACGTCATAGTGGCACGGCATGTTAGGAGATATCATTATTTTTTAATAACTCAGCAACAAAATAGGTAGTATGTTCGGGTTCATGCGCGCATTACGCGCAAAACGCTGGCCGGCCGCCCGGTAGCAATGCGAGGTAGGTACCTACTATGCTGGAACGGTTGAACTCATAGAACTGATTTTTTTAATTTGTTTTTGCGATTTCTCACCGTATTATAATACTTTTTAAATACACTTTTCTTTTGTAGTAGTTTTCTATTGGGTATTGTTTTGTGAATTCTTTTAAAGGTTGTTTTTTTTCTTAAATTGTCACAACGGGACATTTTGAATTTCGTCTAGATTATTTCAACAACATTGCTTTTGTTTTTTTCTTTTGTTTTGATGTTTTTTTCCGATTTAAGTAGGTATAAAATTAGTAGGAGTCACCTATATCATGATTCACCTTACGTTTTATTTTTCTTAAATATACGTTGAAATTAAGTAGCTACCTACTTAATTTCCGGAGAAAACCAGTATGTTCTTCTACCACAAGACTTTTTGTCCCTAAGCAAAATATTTCTTTTCTTCAGGCATGACCAGAAGAGACAAAATTCTTTTTTTGGCTATATCGCAAAATCAAAACCCAAAACCACATGTTTCTGAACCATTTGAACCTACCAACCACCAGCTGATTCCAAGGCCATCAATAATTAAACCGACTGCAGATTTTTTTTAATACGACCTTTACCAGACATACTCTAAAGTGCTATGAAACCCGATGAAGAATATGACAATATTAACAGAGCTGTAAATTATTTTAAAGATTCCGACGACAGTGTCATTGATAAAGACTACTGCCCTGATTTTATACTTTCAGATTCTGATTCTAATTCACCAATTCGTATATACACTAGAAATAAAAAATAAAAACTCCTAACTAAATTAACCCTAAAATATGGCGTCAAAAAATTCATCCGCATCGCTGTCGACTGGCAGTGTATCCAAAAGACTGGCGGCATTGCCACGTTGTATGGCAATGCTTATTCTTTGACCAAGGTAAAAGCCAGCCCTTGGGTCACGTGAAGTCTCAACTAAGCGCCTTGAGAGATCTTTCAACAAGTTATGTGCACTCGGACCCCAAGACCCGAGAGTTTCAACCCCAAACGGCTCGAAAATATAACTACCAACAAGTTTATTATATTTCCGCCGCTTGAGGTTCTCTGCAGCCGCAGCAGCAGCGCCAGCACAGCACGAAGAGCTAGGAAGATGGGATGGCGCAAGAGTATCGACACAAGTAGCGTCCCACACTAATGGCCTACCCATCTTCCATGGAAATAACGACATGCCCCGTCCGGTCTCTTGCCATCGTCGCGTGCCAGGTCATTGGGTTCTAACACAGCCGAAACGCCGATGGTGACAAGAGCTCGTCGGATGATGTCGTTAAGATTCGCGTGCCGCGCTATGCGACCCGCGCTACGGCTGCATGGCAGGCCGTGGTGTCCGAAGCTGTTGACAACTTCGCCACAGTGGCAGCGATGAGGAGAACAACAAGGAGCGCCAAGACGCAGGCAGGCAGCGAGGCGGAAAGTAGTATCGTCGAACATGGTGCCAATGTTCAACGACGGTGAGAAGCGAGAAGGCGTGAAGCCAGAGACCCGACTCCCACTCACCCACAGCCAGCAGGCGCGCACGCTCTGCAGTAGTTGTTGATGTGGCAATAAGTTTTTCCTGAACTTGCCTGCAGAGCGGCTCGTCCCACCGTCTCTGGGATGAAGGGTAGTCGGTTATTTTTATTTCTAGTGTATATAGTTAGTTAAGTATTTATGGAATAAACAATGTGTAAGTGCCAATTCGTATTAAAACACATCTGAACACAAATATAATGAGTAGACTTGGCTTTACCGAAGACAGTTTCATATTCAATCGGTGAGAGGAAGAAATATAACGTTTTGCAAGCTTCTATTAATTCATATTTGACATAAAATGATAAAACCTCTGTTTTTCTAATAGTAACAAATTACAACTTTGTCGTTAAAACTTGTCTCTTACTTATGAAAACTGCAATAAATAAGAAACTTAATGCATCTTTGGTTAGGAAACAGTTCATAAAAAAAATATTCATTGCTACTTAATAATGCATCATGTTGGTTTCCTAACCATTAGTGCAATAAATAGGTTACTTATTGCGCTTATGACTAGTAAACATTCTTTCTTAATAGTAATAATACTTAACATTATAGTTTTTGTTGTTTTTTATAGCGGGAATAAATGCGGGAACAAACATTAAGTATCACGTAATATGCTCTACATTGTTACATATCATGTAGTGAAAGTTTCAACTCGATACCATATTTGGTGATGGAGATACAAACAAAACAAAAAAAAAATCTTTAACCGCGTTTTTCTCGAAATCAGGTTTAACCTAGTTATTGCACTTTTCGTTAAGACGGCAGAGCTGAAACGTCATGTTTGAAAGGCAAACATGACGTGACCTACGTTATTGAGAGGCAGTAGTTGAAGTCAATTTTTAGTTAGCTTTTGTTCTCTTTTTCATTAAGGTTAATGATTAAAGCAACCAGTGCTCGGATAATCGGGCGCTTATATACCTAATCATCTTCCCGTGAATGAATAATATGGACATTCCTTTCTGAATAAATAAGTAATCCCGGGTTCCCGGGATTGAACAATTTTGTAAAAACAGCTATAACAAACTTATAGCAGTGGTTATTTTGATTTAGTTTTTTTTATTTTATTCAAAACAAATGGAATAGGTACCTATAAAAAATTACAATGAGAGTTCACAACGAGTTCTAATTGTATTTTATTTCAGCAATCTCAGGAATATCGAACGATTTTTGGAACCGGGATTCTGAAAAGCATGTCCGTATTATACTTTCGTGGGAATAAAAGTGAAGTTTAGGTATATTAGCACCGAATTATCCGATCACTGCTCATAACTTATTAAACGTTACTAGCTAGTAGCTACAAATAACATTCAATCGAAAATTTCAAAATAATATTTTCAAATTTTCAATTCCCATATTTTCTTATAAAACATAGGTTTTATTTATCACACGATTTACAAACATACCTACAATTTTAGCATACAAAAACTGTCAAATACGTAAGAGGAAAATAAAACATAAGAAAGAAAGAAAAGAAATCCAAACGTACAATCAGAGTACGTCAAGCTAAACTGAATGCAAACATACTTCGCACGTTCACGAAATATGACACATGCAAAGTAAAGAAAATTCGCAAGATTTGGAATGAATGTGTTTTATTCGTTTAGCTTCCTACTGTGTTTCTGAATGCCGCGACAATTTGAGCTTGTTTGCACTGTTTGAATTTGCGTAGGAAGAATTAAAAGGCGCGATTCATAATAATAGTCAGATAGAATTATAAGAGAGAACATAACATACCGAGACTCCTCCGTGAAAGCACGTTAAGTCCCGGCTGTCATTTGTAGATCTTTGGCAGTCGTTACGGATAGTCAGAAGCCAGATAATCTGACACCAGTCTTGCCAAGGAGTACCGTGTTACCCAGTTAATGGGTTGTGGAGGTCTGGTAGGCAGCCGCTCAACGTAAAATACTGGTATTCAGCTGAATCCGGTTTGGCTGGAAACCGATCCCAATATAATTGGGAAAAGGCTAGGCAGATGATGATGATGAATTATAAGAGAGAACAGAATCATCAGAAATGTTTGGATTAGTATTTATACCTAATGTATTATTAAGACAAGTCATTCGGTTAGTAGATATACACCTATCTATATCTACTAACCCAGGGGTTCCCAATCATTTTTGTACTGCGATTCCCTTTATATATTTAATATTTTTGCGATGCCCTTGTGACAATGGTCAGAAATCACTACCTCTCTCTTAAATTGTTTTTACTTGGGTTCTACGCCTTTTTCTTTCATAATTATTATTGTATATCTTTATCTATTATGCATTTATTGTATATATGTATAAATAGTACACTTACCTACAGTACTGTTTTTCCTTTTCCATTTCAAATCCATCCGAAGGGTGTCTTGAAAAGATCGCTTTTAGTAATAAGGCCGCCCATTGTATCACCCTATATAATGTTTTCTTCAACTATATTTTCTGTTACTTATATGGTGTACATAAGAAAGAGTATTCTATTCTCTTCTACCTAGGTAAGTGTAGCTCCGTTTGGAAAAACGAGAAGGTACCTACGTACAGATAATAAGACGAATGAACTTGCTTTTCTGATTAAGATTCACTGTAAAATATTTGTTTAACATGTGCAGGTGGTCTATAAGTATAACAAAATATCTATTTTAAACTTAGCATCAGTTCTTGACCAGATTTTTCTTGCAGAAAGCCTTATTAAATTCTCCTGAAAGAAATTTTAATCGCCAATTGCAGCATATGCGTTTCATTTCCGTGGCGGTTTGCGACGCCTATGGGAAAGCACTACGACGCCCCAGGGAGTCGCGACATACAGTTTGGGAACCCCTGTACGATCCTAATGACCTAAGTATCTAATATCAGCAAATTTCGGCTGTGAATCTGAACGCAATCAGCACATCTATACCGCGTTTAAGAGCTGTCAATGTCAATCCTACTAATGTTATAAATGGGAAAGTTTACTGGGATTGATGGATGTTTGTTACACTTCCACGCAAAAACTACTGAACAGATTTGGATGTAATTTGGCACACATTAGTTTATAGCCACTCATATATTATGTACAGGTAACCTAAAGTAACAACTAAACATTATTAAACAACTTGAGCACTTTTCCCATTGACAGCGATGTGGATGAATATTTTGGTGCCCAATGATTTATTTTATTTTATTTTGTGTTTGTAAATAATTTGACGAATTCATTAGTCTAGTTTTATAGCCTAAATTATCACATAATACTTTTTATCCTGGGAGTATGTTCCCATGGGATGATTTTCCCACCTACACGGAGGCGAAGCTAGTATTCCATAAAAATGAAATCATAGAAAGAAAAGAAAAAGAAAACATATTTCTTCCGTCAAAAATGACGCACAAACCCACAAAAATAATACCGGAAAACGGAAACGGTATTTTTTTTTAATAGGGTTACTTCCAGTCGACAGCGATGCGGATGATTTTTTTGACGCCATATTTTAGTTGGTGTTTTTATCTTTATTTCAAGTGTATATATGTAGTTAGATTAGTATTCAGAATATAAAAATGTACATGTTTTTTCAAATACATTTCAATTACATATCAATAGTAATTTACCATACCTTCTTATATGTAAATACATACTTGTTATTATCGCAGATCATATTTTTATCAAGCAACGACCTGACACAGAACCTGCAAATTGCAAAAAAAACAAGAAACACTGATTTTCGCGGACCACCACTATGCAATCACCTTAATCAGCGTTTATAATTAACGGAGTTCTTAAATAAACTACACAGTTGCTTTCCAAAATAACAAGCCACATTCCCCTTCCCAATTCAGTCACGAAATCAAGTATCAAATCTGAGAAACAATCGTCAGAGACATGGAGCACGTATTTGAATTGTTATTCGTCACGGGCCGTTATGACAAACAACGTCACGCCTCCGTCACGCCGTCACGTCGAACGATATAACACGGTCGACGTTCTGTCACGCGAAATATGTAGGTGGGTCATGTCGAAAGGTTACAAGATGGTGGAATTATAGAAATACTGTGAAATAGATATGCTAGTTGACGATTGTTAAATGTCATACCGATTTGACAGGTATAGATGTGATTTTTTTTTGATTTCCGAGTGTCAAAAGGGATTTATTGTTTTACTTTTTCATGTATAATATGTGTTTAATCATATTGGGCAGTCATGTATATAAATGTAACCGGAAAATGACAAAAGCCATAACACTGTAAAATATCACGTCAAATTGTGAACAATTAATTTATTATTATTTATTACAGAATAGAATATTAATTTATTTGCTCAGAATATAGGTATTTACAATAAGGTGGTTACAATAGTATTAAAGAATCCTTGTACATTCTACCATTTTGGCATGCAAACATTGATGCAGTTTATCATCAAATACACAAAAACATTGATACACAACTAAAACTTATCAGCTAGAAAATCCGATACGGAGTAATAACATTTATTTGTTTTTTTTTTTATTATTATTTATTTTATTTATGAAAAAATGTTTTTTATACAATTAATCCCAATTTATTGTACCTATACAAAACATTTTTTTCATAAAGTTACGCGAAATTATAATCTAATCAAGATTTATTACAGTCTTACGGCGTCCGCAATTTTCCGGTGACTTGTCTAGGTATACCTACTATATCTATGCTAAAATAATAAAGCTAAACAGTTTGTTTGTTTGTTTGAAAGCGCTAATCTCTGGAACTACCAGTCGGATTTGGAAACTTCTTTTTGTATATGATAGCCACATTCATGAGAAAGGCAAAAACGCGAACGCTAAGGCTATACGAAAACGGGATATGGGCGTACTAAGTCGCGGGCAAAAGCTAGTTAATTACAAACTGAGACTAGTCTATGCCCCAAAGCACGATATGGAAGCTGTTTTTGCCAACTATTTTGTAGATTTTTAGCAGTCATTAAGTATTGTTAAAAGCCAGAAAATCTGACACCAGTCTTGCCAAGGAGTATCGTGTTACCCAGTTAATGGGTTGTGGAGGTCTGGTAGGCGGCTGCTCCACTTAAAATACTGGTATTCAGCTGAATCCGGTTTGACTGGAAGCCCACTCAGCCCAAACACAGCCCAAAGGCTAGAAGATGATTTACGTTTTGTTTCAACTTTTTTGGATTTAGACAGTCTTGTTAAGGATTATCATGTCACCCAGTCCCTCCATCATGGAAGATCAGATAGACAATCGCTCCACATAAAATACTGAACAATCATATTGAAACAAGTGAATATTATAAGGATTTTGAGAGTTATTCATGGATCATAAATAACTTATTCCGTGATTTAAAGCAATTCGTTCATTTCCTTTGCTCTGTAATTTAACAAGTTCCTTCTGGCGTAACTTAACCCTTCCGCGTGACTACACACACATTTCAATAAACTCAGCACGAGGAAGCGTATCACATTCTTATGAGCTCAAACGCAATAAGATGAAGCAAATCGTTCAGTCTATGCAAATATCAATGAGGGACCACATTGTTGACTGATGTAAAAAAACGACTGGAAATCTTGCACATATCGGTGTTTTTAAATAACGAACAAGTTAGAAACGCATTGATTTTGGGGCATGTTCTGATTGCATTTTCATTTGGGATTTACTTATTTTACAGTTACCTACCTATTGATTTGCTGTCACCGTATAAATTAATTAAGAAGTAAGAGAGTGCAGAATGCAAGAGCGAACGAAGCGAGCTCGAACATTTTTGTACCGCACCTCCGACAGGCTTCATTGCATTAACCGTTATGGGTGATACCCGACCGTAGCTACGCTACTGACGCAGGTACAGCTAATGAACGAAGAGATACTACTGACGGAAAGCGACTTAATAAGGACGCCTTCTCAGGAAGTAGACCAATATTTTACTTTTAGGGAGACGGTGATCAACTAACCATTATGCAAATAAACTCCTATGCGCGAAGATAAAATGTATTATGTCGAACGAAATATAAAATTAGCGACGCGCGTCGTGGGCGCGCGGACAGACGTCATACATTTTCGTCCCTTGGCCGCGCACCATGTCCGCTTTCTATACCAAGTCCCTATAATGATCCCAAATAATATCCATTGTTCTGCCTGACAGTATGTTTAATGATTCGACTATAACGTGATCGAGTTGTATTTACCTCACTTGGCTAAGTTTAAGTAGCGGAAAACCGCTACTAAACCCAACAGAAAACTCCAATAACACCAAAACACTACTAAAATGTACCAACCGAATCGTTCCCAAAGTCAATCCGAGCCGTACACGAGAGGTATCTAAATAAAAACCGATGTTTGTTCACTCAGGCGCGGTCGGTGCGGAAGCGTTGACGGTGGGACCTGACACCCGGAAATAGCGTCACCACCGTCGGAAGTGACGTCACAGCGCCGCCGCCGACGATATTATTATATTATGTAATAACTGGCTTCTAAGCTGATTTCAGCAAGTCGTTTTAGTAGATAAGTTGGTGGGTAGTTTGCTTTGTAATTGATCAGGGTTGTAATTATGCTTTCTTAAAGCTGGTCTTAAGAAAGCCTTATGAAAGCTTAATTACTAGAGAAATGTTGATATTAATATGGATCTTCCCGGGATTTCTAATAGACAATCCCGTGTGGCCAATAATATTACAAATAAATAATAATAATTTTTCTTTTGTTCTCACAAGCTATGTTGTACGAACTACAAATGTGGCAACATCGCGTGTGCGCATTGGAATTTTCCAACTTCGGACATCCGATGTCGTTGATGTAAATTTGGCAACATCGCGCGTGCAGTGGTTTAAATTGTATAAAAGTAAAAAACTTTTTTATTTAATAAATCACGGGATTTTTGTGCTCTTTAAAATGAATCTCGGAATTGGAGGCATATCCACTTTATTCTTTTGCTGTATGAAATCAGTGTAATTACATAAAATACTCTACCTAATGCCGACCACTGATCATTACATAACTATTCTATAACCCATTTTGTCTTATGAAATTTAGGTAATTTTGATTTAAAAGCATCTCTCTTACATAAAAGACCGAATGGATCGCCTTTTTAACTTTCCACAATTTTAAATACGATTGTGCCAGCCCTTTATAACTGATGAAAAAAACAGAGGGAGTTCTCAATTCGACCTGTATTTTTTTATGTATGATCACGCGTAACTTTTCAAAATGTCGTGTGTGTGAATGTGTTTTTCAGTTTGATTTAGAAAGAGGATTTAGATTTCCTTACCAATACGCATTCGCACAGCTCAGCTTGCATTTACAAATAGGCATTAGAGCCTATCCACACGCTCCACAACCGCCTCCTCCAGTACAATTTATCCGGCTTACCCATACATTTTGCCATCGGTACCCGGCGCAGACTACCCGGGTACCCAGACCGTGTGAAGTTGTTTATTTCATCCACTTTATCCGACGCATTTTCCTCAATTACTTCTGGACGGACACTTCCGAGAATGAAGGGGATTCATATCGGATTCTCAATTACAGTAAATTAAGTGTTCTTTAGTTTCTACAATAGACCTTGTTCTACTTTTCATTGCGCAGTAATACCTTCGGACTTCTTAGCAATGAAGGGTTACTTTATACAGCTTTTCGTAGCTACGGTAAATATCTACAGATCCATCTGAACGACATTTTGAACACAGATAGTTAAGGCTACCCCTGTAATGGCCGGATTCAATAACGTTTCTATCAAAGTCAAAGTCAAAACCAATTAATTTATTTCAACTAGTAGAGGCACTTCTGAACGTCAAATTTATAGTTAAAAATTAAAATATTAGTCACTCTAGTTGTCCATTCGCAAAAAGGTACATTATAGCTATATTCTTATTGAGAAGAACGGACAAGAAACTCCATAGTTACTCTTTTTAAATATAAGTTTTACAATATTTTGATCAACTGATTATATTAATCAATTGATTATATTATGTGAGCACAATGCACTCAACATAACACTAATATACAACACACACTTATATACTAATAGGTACCACAAAGCTAGATATCTTAAGCCAACATGACGTTTAAGCAACTGTTGTAGCTAACTTGACAGTTGGTCAAAGGCAGATTTTATTGAGACCGGCCGTTAGTGTTGCCTTGCCAAAATGAAAATGCATCAGCCGTGTAAGTATAAGTATGAGTTGGTAACCCTACATATTGTTACTGACTTGTTCAGTGCAATAATATTAAAGAAAAAAAAATTGTATTTACTATAGTAGGCGTCAGATAAATGTGGAATAAAGTACATTGACCTTTCCCTAATAACTGTTTATAGGTACCTGAACAATTAAATATGAATCGTTTTTCATTATTAGACAATGTTAAGGATCACGAGAGATGATGATTCGGGACAGCTTTGTGTCATTAATTCCGTTTTTCAAATTAAAAATGTCAATAATTGTAGGTGGGTCAATGACCGTTATTCCACGATTATCTGGCGCCTACTATATAAACCCTAACTGAAATTCCATAAATACATACCCATGTATTTAGTACATGGGTCCATTAAATGTTTTTCTATTATTTTCTTACAAGTATACCATAGCTTCACATAGAAGCTCACCATAAAGGCACATGGCACGGACACAAATGGTGTTGCCGCTATTCAAACTGCATTAACGGTAATGACTCCTTTGCCGCAGTCGATTCAGAACGTAAGAGATGCGTCGGTTTCTATAGAGTGTAGTGTGAGCTGCATCGGGAATGTGGTGCCTTTTGTAGGAATTTTTGACCACTTACTTCACCGCGTATGTGTTATTTAAGGAAACAACACTTATTTTTATTAAAGGGTGCAAGTTCTAATTTCAATATGCTTACACCACATGTATAATATTTTCTTTTAAAATTGTCCCACTTTACCTGTCCCTTCTTATACAAAAGGAAAGTGCGTTTGTTCTCTTCACTAGCTCACTTACCCATCTTCGCTTCTTCGTCTTTCCCTCACTGCTGAGGATCGCGACAACATACGACGCGTCTCCAAGCCATGCGGTCTTCTGCAGTATGGACCGCTCTGTACATGCTGCCTCGAACAGCCTTCCTTATTGCGTCGGTCTATCTCGCCGGTTGAGCGCGTTTTCCTTCGACCCCGCCCAATAACATGAGCCTTTCCAGGCTATGCCTAGATGAACGCATAATATGTCCGAAAAGGCTGAGGGCACGCTCCTGGCATATTGCAGAAAGCCGTTTTGTAATGTTGGGTTCTACCAGTATGGACTCATTCGTTCTCATGGCGGTCCATGGTATACGAAGTAGTCTTCGCCGGATCCACATTTCGAAAGCGTCGATCTTCCTGCTTTCCCATAGAACGACCGTAAACCATTTAAGTATCTACACTTTACGTACCTACATATGTATACTCCTTATCTAAACGTATGTACCTACATATATATATATACGTAAGGTCACCAAATTAAAGCGCAAACCATCTGTGAACTAATTGCGGTTGCAGCCGAACATAATAATAACCAGGAAAATTGTTTAAACAACGACGTTTATAAATCCAGAAAATGGGGAAATATTAATGCGATAATTCAATCTATATTTATTCCATAACACTTCAAAAATTCAAGCCATTCCATCAAAATTAACCATCATATTTACTTATTTATTAATTTTTTCCACGTCATCTTTGTATTTACTGTGTTTCTAAAACTACCCACTAGATGTTGTAAAAGTTAATTCTGCACTATTATTGTAATTTTCTTGATGTTACAATTTTGTATTCACAAGCTGTGTCTCATTTTTAAGGATGGAAAATCGTCAAATGACTTCTTCCGCTCTGGGTGGAGTGAAAGGGCGTGTCAGACTCTTACTGACTAAAACCCATCCGTGTTCCTTCTAAAGCCCTTTGCGTTCTAGGGCCGCGGTGACTCTTTCGAACAAATTCCGCAACCCTGGCAGATGCTGTGTCTCATATCGCATCCTATTGCTTGTATTATTGGGATAAACAGTGTACCAATTTGTTGATAGGCCAATAAATTAATTTAATCAAAATACTCTAATAAATGCTTATGGCTCTAGCGGTAATTGAGAGTAAGTTGAACCAACATAAAACGTAAATATCGCAAAATAATCTGTTTGGCTAATCGAAATAAGGATAAAACTTCACCAATTCAGTTGTAGGTAAATTAAATAAATCAATATTTAAAGCGTAACATTTGGCTTTTGAAACTCTTCGTCCTCTTTTGAATATTCTTTCAGCGTGGACCATTTATGGCAGTATCTATCTACCCACATTTTTACCGATCTCCAGATAAATAGTATCTACAAGTCCGTAGATTTACATTCAACCCTTTTTAGATAGAAATAGATTTTTTCGTGTTTATTTTTGTCGACAAACACTTTGGTTCGCAAAATTGTCTGATGGCAAATATTTATTTCTGGTAAAGCTGACTTCTTCCTTTATTTGTGTGGTCGTGCGTTTTTTTAATAAAAAAGCTCGGAATGATCGTGAGCAGCGTACAGCAATATGAGTATGAGATTAAAAATAGCAAAAGGAGTAAGTTCTATGTAGGAATCGTGCAAAACGATTTGTTATATCTGTCATGACAAAAAATATCAGGTTTTTTTTAATGTTTTGAATTCTAACTGAGGGCCCTTTTGATAAAGGGATGATTAACTTGTAAATTTGTGTGTGCTCTTACGTCTTTTCCGGAGTCACACCACAATAACTTCACTGCTTTACTAGGTATCAATTAAATCTAAACCCTATTTTTTTGGTTGAGAAATCATCTAATGACTCCTTCCGCTCTGGAGCGGGAGGGAGTGTCAGACTCTTACTGACTAAAACCCACCCATGTTAACACCCGCTTTAATTAGTAAGTTGTCATTTGCATTTGTATGCCTGATTTTTGCAACAGTAAACTGTATAATTATGTGACAATTTATCAAACTAAATATTTTAAAATATCAAAGCAAAATCTGTGTAATAACTGCACTTCCTACTCCTTTGTTTAATGCATGCCATGGCAGCCTTTAATTAAGGCTACACTATAAAATGTAAAAAGAAATATTATGAGTACTGTTACATTTATTTTGTTTTATGCTTTGTTTGGTGTCCTAAATAAATAAAATAAATAAATGTTCTTCCAAATGCCCTTTGCGTTCCAGGGCCGCGGTAACTCTTTCGAACAAATTTCGTAACAAATCTAACCCTGCACGCTTTGCGTAACTCATAAAATCGCACATTTCTTCACAATCGAAAGGAACGCCTACCAAATCCACACGCTATGCTTACGCTTCTATGTTTAAAAACTGCTTGACAACGTAAACCATGTAATTAATATGTAGGTATTGTTAGAATGACAAAACGAAAGGATATGTAATTGATTGCATATGTGTATGTAGGTATTATACAATCAGGCTCCAGGTTACCTATAACAGTTAGGCCAGTCCTAAACATACGCGATTTCCGACATCTAATCCCTCACTCAGTGAAATCCAAGCAATCACAAAACAATTCAGCTAACGGCATCGAGATAGCCCACCGCCATACGAATGCTAACATTAACCCGCTCTTAAAGTGTGCATAGAGGCTCTGCAGAGCACCACACTGCTGTTAGCAATACGAACCAGGGATGTAAAGAAGTTTCGTAACCGTGACCGAAACTATCGGATATCCGAAATAAAAAAAAATCCGAGACCGAATGAAAAATAATTTCGGATAGAGGTGAAGTCTAAATCAGGGATGTTAAGGAGCTCCGTAACCGTAACCGAATCCGATACAAAAGTTTCGGATAGTTTCGGATAGTCGTGGAGTCTAAATGAGATACGCTATGACAGATTTTTCTGCCCGGCCAACACACTAGTTCGAGTGTCACTTGCATGTTCGTTTAGTATTTCTATTGCTCAGTGTCATTTAAAAATTTAAAAAAGAATCGACTATCTGTAACCGAAACTATCCAAAACTAACGGATAAATCTGAAATAATTTTATATTCGTAACCGTATCCGAATAATATTATTTCTATATCCGTATCCAGGTTCGACATATCCCTCACATCACTAATACGGACGCCATTCCGTTATTAGCAATATCGCACAGTGGGCAAAATAGCCGCCGTGCCCACTAATTGTTGCGCTATGCGACGGTATAACAGACCAGTGGCGGAATTATGCTTCAGCTTCCTATCCGAAATACAGCCTATTTGACTACCCCGTGATAGAGGGACGTCCACAGTGGTAATTTGCGTTCAATTTGGACTTATGACGCACCTCTGCCGCCCGCATTGCAGTAAAGAAAATTAATTCTGCTGCATATGTATGTGAGTTAGGGTTGACAAAGTGACAATGTGTGTGACGACCCCACTCGGCTGTGCATTGGCTGTACGTTTGGATTAACGCACGGTATGGAATGTCTGGCAGATTGATGCTTGAAATCCATTTGAAATTCATGCAGTAGATCCTTTATGACGACAGTGAAAAGACGTTTGAATAATCGCTATGATATGGGGCGAAAGTTGCAGGAAGATCAATTAATCATCATCTCATCTTCCTGCCCTTATCCCATGTTACTTGGGGTCGGCGCAACACGTTTTTTTCTTCCATTCTGCCCTGTCAACCGTCACGCTATCAATAACTCCCTTTTCTTTCATATCACTCCTAATACAATCCATCCATCTTTTCTTTGGCCTCCCTCTCCCTGTCCATCCATCCACATTTATATTCATAACTCTTTTAGTTACGTGCATTTCATCCCTCCTCTTCACATGACCATACCAAGATAAGCGGTTCAAGAAGAACAATTAATCTATACTAATATTATAGTATGATCTATACCTACTAATATTAAAGTATAATCTATACTTAATATTATAAATGCGAAGGTTCGAATGGATAGATGGATGGATGTTTGTTACTCAATCACGTCAGAACGGCTGAACGGATCTTGATGAAATTTGGCACAGAGGTAGATTATAGTTTAGATTAACACATAGGATACATTCACGAGGGTGTAGCCGCGGGCGACAGCTAGTTAGAAATAAGTTTTTTTTTTTTATTTTGAGATAAAAAAATATTTGACATCAAAGCTGTCTTAGGTATATTTGGCTCCCTGACGAAGAAGCCGCGCGGTATGAGGTGTACCGCGAGGCTAAGAAGGCTCTGTGGCTGGCCATCGGCGAGGCGAAGACGCGAGCCAGGGAGGAGATGTTGGAGACTCTAAACGGGGATCCGTGGGGGCGTCCTTATCGCTCGGTCCGAGGCAAACTTGGACCATGGGCGCCCCCGCTTACGGAGAGTCTCCAACCCGAGCTGTTGGAGGACGTTGTGACAGCCCTCTTCCCGGCACGAGCGGAGCACGCTCCGCCGCCGATGGCTCTGCCCGCAGCCGCAGAGCCCGAAGAGAACGCCAGCGTCCCAGAGGTGACACAACCAGAGTTGAGGGCGGCCGTGACACGGCTCCGGGCAAAGAACACTGCCCCGGGGCCCGACGGGATTCACGGCTGCGCGTTAGCACTCGCTCTGAAGGAGCTGGAGCCCCGACTGAGAGGACTCTACTCGGCGTGCCTTGAGCAGGGCCAGTTTCCCGCTCAGTGGAAATCTGGTCGTCTGGTCCTGCTCAGGAAAGCGGGGCGCCCTGCGGACTCACCGTCCGCGTACCGGCCCATAGTGCTGCTCGACGAGGTGGGAAAGCTGTTTGAGCGGATAGTCGCAGCCCGCCTCGTCGGCCACTTGTGCGGAGAGGGGCCGGACCTGGCCGCGCTCCACTATCACGGCGATATCGCGAGTGAGATTCCTGGCGGAGGAAGCAGTGTCGCGGGGCGGTGTGTTGTTGGCGGTGTCCTTGGACATCTCCAACGCCTTCAACACCCTGCCCTGGAGTTGTATTCGGGAGGCACTGCGTTTTCATCGAGTGCCTCCCTACCTCCGCCGCGTCGTCGGGGCTTATTTGGCGGAAAGGTGTGTCACCTATCTGGGACGTGATGGCAGATACCAGCGCCCCATGTCGTGCGGTGTTCCGCAGGGTTCGGTCTTGGGCCCGCTCCTGTGGAACATCGGGTACGACTGGGTGCTGAGGGGTGAGCTCCGGCCGGGAGTGCAGCTGGTGTGTTACGCTGACGACACACTGGTCACTGCCCGGGGGAGCTCGCACAGGGAGGCAGCGTTGCTGGCGACGGCTGCGGTCTCACAGGTGGTGAGCCGCATACGGCGCCTCGGCCTGGAGGTGGCCCTCAACAAGTCGGAGGCCATTGTTTTTCATGGCCCCCGGCGAGCGCCGCCGCCGGGATCGCACATTGTGGTCGGGGGGGCCCGTATCGCTGTCGAGTCCACCATGAAGTACCTGGGATTGGTGCTCGACAGCCGGTGGGATTTCGGCCCCCACTTCCGGCGGCTGGCGCCCAAGTTGTTGGGCGCGGCGGGGGCGCTGTCAACGCTGCTTCCCAATCTGGGGGACCCGAGCACCGCCTGTAGGCGGTTGTACGTGGGGATCGTGCGATCGATGGCCCTTTATGGGGCCCCGATCTGGGTGGCTGACCTGACGGCCAGCACCATCACTGTTCTGCGGAGGCCGCAGAGGGTGATGGCCGTCAGAGTCATCAGGGGATATCGCACGATCTCCTACGAGGCGGCTTGCGCACTGGCCGGATCTCCGCCGTGGGACCTGGAGGCGAAAGTGCTCGCGTCACTGCACAGGTGGCGCGAGAACGCGCGGGCGCGCGGCGAGCGACTGACGCAGCGACACCTGGAGTTGCGTCGGTCGCAGCTGCGCGAGGTCCTAGTGGCGGAATGGCGGGACAGGCTTTCGAGCCCTACCGCCGGCCTCATCACCATCGAGGCCATCCGGCCAGTGCTCGACCTCTGGCTCGGGAGAAGGCACGGCTCCCTGTCGTTTCGTGCGACGCAGGTCCTCTCGGGGCATGGCTGCTTCGGGAGGTTCTTGTGTCGCATAGGCGTGCGCCCCTCTTTGACGTAGCGAGGGGAGTTAAACACCTCACTCCCCTCGCCGACGCGAGGTGGCCCGCAGAGGCGGGCCGGCACCAGCCGGGGATTGCGGAAGTCGCATACGTTCCCGCGATCCCCGGCGTAGGTGAGAGATGGAACACCGGGGTGGTTTTAGTCAGTAAGAGTCTGACAGACCCCTGCACCCGCCCCAGGGTGGAGGATTTCCATGAGGATTTCCCCCCGAGATCAAAAAAAAAAAGGTATATTTGGCTATCAAGTCTAAAAGTTATCAAAATAGCTAACGTAAAAAAAATCGTCATCGTTCTCATCATCATCACTCTCTTGGCATTATCCCTATTTATTAAGGGTCCGCGTAACATATCGTAAACTATGCGATTTCTTATTCCATTCTAAATAGATAAATACTTCCTAACATCTTGATTAAAATGAAACCTCCATTCCTATCTTAGAAAATAATTAAGTCATCATCTGCCTAGCCTTTTCCCAACTATATTGGGATCGGCTTCCAGTCAAACCGGATTCAGCTGAATACCAGTATTTTACGTTGAGCGGCTGCCTACCAGACCTCCACAACCCATTAACAGGGTAACACGGTACTCCTTGGCAAGACTGGTGTCAGATTATCTGGCTTCTGACTATCCGTAACGACTGCCAAACCAACCAACCACCAGCGGCTTAACGTGCTTTCCGAGGCACGCAGGAGTCTCGGTATGTTAAGATAGTCACCCATCCACATACCAACCTCGGCAAGCGTTGCTTAACCTTGAAGATCGACCCGTGCGGCTGTTATTATTTTGCCACGAGCTCCTCCTTTAGAAAATAATTAAGTGAGCTAGTGTTAAAGCTTTTCCTAGCCGTAATTAAGTGCTTACAGCGGCAGTACAGGAGCTTGCGGCTAAGTGTTCATGATCTGATAATAGGCGGTACATCAAACGCGGCGTAATCTCCGGAAACACACCACTCAGGGCATGCGTCCGATCTTCTTAGGCTAGGGTTGCCATGCGGTAAAAATGGTTTTGAAGGACATAATATTTTATAGATAGATAAAACATTCATTTGGTATTATAAGAACAGAAAACACGACACACAAAAGCACAATTACACAAATCATAATACTAGAAATACTAATACGAAAAAACAAAAAAAGGGCAGGATTTATGGCAATCTGTGATTTATGTGCCAAACTACCTATACTATTTGTTTTGACTGTTTTTATTTTTATGGTAAGGTAAAGGTAGACTGGTCTTTGGTCTAGTGTTTGTAAGTGCTTCTGCTGAGGGAAAGTTTTAGCAGAGTAGCAACACTATAAAATCTCAAGGCTTTTGGAGTTTTTGGCGGGATTTTTTCGAGTACCTATAGTTTAGCGGCTGTTTTAATTATTCGTAAATTGATTCCTAGTGGATATTTAATAAATAAAAGGTATCAGACTGCCTCGTTGATATAGAGTTCGTGAGTTCGAAGTCCTGGGGTCAGACAAAGTGTTATTGCGTTTTTCCTTTTAGAATTTTTCAGCAGCAGGTAGCAACCCGGTATCTGGATTTGTACCCGGTTGAAGACAAGACAAACATATAACATATATGTTATATATCCTGTATAACAAACATGGGAACAAATGATTAGGTCATTCTTGTCAAGAGGTAGACTAGCTTTTGCCCGCGACTTGGTACGGGCATATCCCGTTTTTTCCCGTTCCCGTAGGAATTTCAGGAAATCCTCTCTTAATGCTCCCATATCAAATTTCAGCTTTCTACGACCAGTAGTTTCGGCTGTGCGTTGTCTGACAGTCACTAAGTCACTCAGTCACTCAGTAACGGAAGCATTATACATATATATATTGATCATGATTAATTATTGATGAGTGTTACGATATTCGTATCTGTAAACGTATTTACTTAAACACATTATTGTAAACCTGAGAAATAAACCTAAAACATCGCATCAAGAATCTAAAAGCCTACCTACTAACCTGATGAACCTTTTTCGTTCAAAATAAAAGTAAATACAGTCAGAATAAAATGAGCAAAGAAATTTGGCCAACTGAAGAGCGGTAATTAAGTTTGGCTTAATGTCTTGCCCTCAGGCATTACATGCTATAATATCTATTTAGGTCCCGAAATAGAAAGACATTCTATTTAATAATAAATGAAATAATAAATAAATAATTTATTTTATATACTGACAGATTGTTCGCTTATCTAGGAAAAATAAGGCAAAACGGAATCTGAGAACAAGCTTGATGATTAAAGTTGATCCACACATATCCGGGCCGTGCCCGTGACGTGAACGACACATCCACGGCATGATACAGACGTGTGGACGAGTTCATATAAAATGTACGTACCGATATTTTTTTAATCCTGGCGCCACCATGCCCGGATATGTGTAAATGACTCAGATACTCTGTTGTTTTTTGTTTGTTAATTCATTCCTGGGGAAATTTTGCTTCACTGTCGTATCGCATAATCAGAATGTCGCTTAGATAATTCTAAGCGACATTCTGATTACGCGACGCGACCGATATCAGACCGATAACCGATTAAAATTGCAATTTGATACTTACCTACGTTTAAATGACGAAATGCGATGCAATTCGAACGTTTTTAATAGTAGATTATGCACCGAGGGAATAAAGCAGCGTCATACGTCACAGGCATCATATTGAATCCTGCTGAGCTGTCAATCCATCTTGATTATATGGATTGACAGCTCACCTCGTTATCACTTTACCCAAGCGTTCACTTCGACACGTTTACAGAATCGACCGGCCGAACGCAATGAAGGATTCAAGAGTTATAGTAGGCGCCAGATAAATGTGGAATAAAGTAGGTATATTGACCTTAGAGTTTATAAAAGAATCCTCAATGCAGCGAGGATTTTAAGGCAAAGATACCTTTATCCCGGAGGAGCATACTCTATTTTTCAAACTTACTACTAAAAAAAAATGTGCTGAAGCCATAAAGAGCCACTGCTAGGAGCAGGTCGCGCGTCCGAAGCAGTGCCGCCGTCCACTGGGCAATAATTTCAAGTTCGGGATTCAATATGACGCCCGTGACATAAGACACTGATTTATCCCCTCGGTGCATAATCTACTATTATTTAACTTGCAATGTATATCTGTATGTTTGTTAGTTTGATGGAACACCGGGGTGGTTTTAGTCAGTAAGAGTCGGACAGACCCCTCCACCCGTCCCAGGGTGGAGGATTTCCATGAGGATTGCCCCCCGACATCAAAAAAAAAAAATCTAAAATCTTGTCAGCTGAATTAGAACAAGTTCCTCTTATCCTACAGACTTGAATGTCTAAATGTTGGTTCAGTTCCAATGACAATAATTTGCACTGATAATATTGACCAGTTTTTTTTAATTTCGTTTGTTTCTTTGAATGAGTGTAGTGACATCATGTTTTGAATTTTATTTAGAAATCTTTACAACGTATTTTCTACGAATAACTTTATTTCGAAGATTCCAACCGTCTAGTAGCTGAACGTTGACTTAATATGAAGACTGATGGTTTGATCTTTGTGCCTTGGCCTAGCTCGGTTCTGTTCATTTTCATTTTCATTTATAATAAGCAGACATGAAAATGACAAGGAGAGAAATGAAAAGTATGTTTTTTAATGCTTTTTTGCGGTTATTCCTGATGAATTTTATTGCAAGGTCCAAGACCGTTAAATTGTTTCGGCGGGAATTGTTGTGCTTCATTGCCTCGACGCTCTTCGCTCAGTCAGTTGTTGATTCTGGTTTTCAGGAGTTTTTGGAAATGGGGTAGCAGGATTTCCCTAAAAAAAGTACCTATCAATGACTTTTGGACTTGTCCTATCTTTCTTTATCCCCCAGTTTTCCATAAAAAATAGTCTAGTTTAAAATAGTGTATCTTTACTATACTATTTTAAGTTTTTACATTATAAAAACTCGGAGGAGTTCGTAGCAAAATAATAATAACCGCATGAGTCGATTATTAAGGTTAAGCAATACTTGCCGAGCCGGTCCGTGGATATGTGATCATTTCAACATACCAAGATTCCTCCGTACCTCGGAAAGCATGTTAAGCCGCTGGTCCCAGCTGTCATTTGTTTATCTTTACTCTTTCGAACCCATCGTGTTGCCCAGTTAGGTATTGTATGTAAAATACTGGTACTCAGCTCCAGCTGCATCCGGTTGGACTGGAAGCCGATCCCAACATGGTTGGGAAGGACTAGGCAAATTGATTGTGGTAGCTAGTGTCCTAAAAAATTCCCAGAATTATAGTTACCCTGGTCCATACATCTCGGCTCTCGCCCGTATGGCGTGTGTGTTTGTGTTTACTTATTATCAATATCATATAACGTGCTATGCTGGCGTGCTGGCATCTGATTTATAATCCTATTGTTGTACATTTGACGCAGACTACGAAACAGCTGGAGCTAGTTTAGATCGAAATGAATTAGGTAATTAGATGGAATGTTTTATTCTAATCTCAGACTCAATCGGTCGAAAATAATCCGTGTCTTAAATACCTAACCTTCATTTTTGAGATTGATTGTCACTGATATGAGAAGGTCAATAAAATTCTCGAAATAAAAAAAGCGTTAAAATAATAGTTACAATATCGTCTTAGCGACAATCAGTGTCAACTTGTAGGAAAATTGTGTTTTAAGTCTCCCCTGTTCAACGTTGGAAATGATGGCAAGGTGTTGGACGTCGGCACCTAATTCCAAGGCCGGGGGCACGTTCAGACATCACCATAACTGACATACATCGCCTTAAAAACTGGTTCTGCCACGTACACTACAGCAATTGGTCACCCACGGATGCTGCCGACCAATCGCTGCAGAGCTACGCATAAACGTCAATTTTTTAAATCTTTTTTCTCTCCGATCGCTTCCATCGCATCGCAATACACTGATTTTAAAAGTTCGTCCTGGTGTCGACTACATCACTTAAAGAAACCTTCAGTCTCCACACACGCAGCAGAGCTGAAAACCCCAACAGTTAGTGACAGTAATCTTTTTAGTTTGTTATTATAATTAAACGGATTAAATGAATTTACAATACAGTACATTTTTAAGTGTTGGTTTTCCTTGCAGGTATGTAAAAATACAGTGGTGTAAAAATAAATGAATTAGTTACTTTCAATTAATAACTGGCAAAAAGACGACTATACCAGATCTAGAAAAATGTAGCCTGGTTATGACGACTGTTGATTGGTTGATATTGATATTCATGTTGTAGATAAAAACAAACCAGAAAGAGTGTTCTATCACATTTGTACGCAGCGCATTGTGTCCAAAATAACTTCCCACCCGCGCCTCACCCACCCGCATAGTGTTACCAGCGCACCATGGCATTACCTCTTTTAGGGTAAAATTAAAATTCTATAGAGGTACGACCACTTCAATTGATAAAAAACCTTAAATAAGTGAAAAGTAAGTTACCTATGGATTTGATTTAATTTCAATTTGGTGGCAAAAACATTTTATTATTCTGTGGCAACTCTTACAACAGGAACGTGTGATTTTTTATAGTCAATAAAAATTCGGTTTATTCTTTGGCAACATTTACGAAATGGACGCATGATTTTCGTTGTCAAATAAGATACGTAAATTAAATTCAATGTTTTAATAAGTGGATTGAAAATGTGTTAATTACAGATGAAACGTGATGCCAATCGATTTCTTCGTATGCGCGTCGGCCATTGAATATTTGACAATTTAACGAACCACGCCATTCTGGCGTGGTTTACACTGCCTCACATTTTAGCGCGTTGACGGTTTCTGGTTTGTTCTATGTTCTAAGACCAAAGGTAGGTGACATTTGACACATACCTAACCTATAAAAAATCTTGATTGAATATCTATTATTCTTGGCCTTTTCGAACAAAAATTCTTGCTCTAATTCCGAAGGTGACACTGAGTTAAACAAGATATGTTTCATCTATAGACGTATTAATTAAATCTCAGCTAAAACAATGTCTGAGTGCTGCCATTGTTCGTTACTAATAGGGGCCTATTTGAGAAAACCGACAAATGACTGATAGGCGTAGAATATCGCACACCTAGATCTAAACAGGGTTAACTTAAAAAAGCACTTTTTTCAGAAAAGGCGAAATACTTATTTTTGTGTCCGGCCTGTCCACTGCAGGAGTTTCCTGTAAAGATATATGCTTTTATGCAGTTAGAAGAAAGATATTGTAGGAATCTTGTATTTTAATGATGTTTTGGGGCTGTATATTTGTTTTATTATTTTGAATTGAGCCCGTGTTGGTGTATTTAGCCATCTAGCACCGCGTAGCGGAGATATGTTTAAATCTGTTTTATTGGTGGGCAGGTTTTGAGATAAGGAATTCGATGGGGTGCATAACTAAACAATCTCAATTTTTAAGTAAGCTGATAGGAGTGCGATATGTCTATTCCTATTTAACACAATTTTCCTGTGTTATAAATTCAAATATAAAAAGTACATCTACGATCAATAATTATTATCAGTTTGAGGAAAATCCTAAAATAGGTAGCGAACTGATTATTATGGTATCATTTATGGAAACATTATTTCAGGTTTTTCCTAAATTAGTATGACCCATGGCGGGGAGGAAACAGTTGTATTCGTTAGTATTAATATAAATAAAATGTACATTTAGTGAAACAAAATGATTTTAACATTGTTCTTGTGTATAAAACTGTCAATTTTACATTTATGTGTGTCAGATCTTGGATATGAGTGTACAAGAGGTAACTATTTTATATATTATTTACCCAGCTAATTTGAAACTGACGACGCCCCTCTAAAATAAGTAAAACATCAGTTAGGTACTTATTGTTCGGCACAGAACAAAAATACCCTCACAAGATCAGAGGTCGCTGTGGACACAAAACGATGCTTCTTCGGCACAGCGCGCTCAAATAAAATTCCTTATAAATGCATATTACACCAAAAAAAAAAAAACGTAAAAAGCGCAATCAATAAACAAAATATTTTTTTAAAAAAACCTAACAATATGTATGTCACTTTACTAGATTTTAAGTTCACCGTACAGTGCAAATGCAATATAGCTTTAACTAAAGCCAGTGCAAAAATAATCATCAACATCGGTTAATAAACAATAAAGTAATGCCCGAATAGATAACCCCAAAAACATGATAATCCAGGTTGACTTGTTTGCATCTGCTTACCCCCATCAACAGCGTGCCAGCGTAATGTTAGGTCATGAACTGGTGTAATCAATAAACAGACATGCAATTTCAGCAATCCCGGGAGATTTGCTATCATTTATTGAAGAGTTCCGTTACCTACATTCGAAATCCTTCATCAGGTCTTCACCAAATTGAAATGGGGCCAGTTTGGAAACATACTCTGCCAAACGAAAATCGAATCATCCAAATCGGTTGAAAATTGGCGAAAATATCGCTGAACAAAAATTTTTCCTGGGATCCTAGCATCAGATCCTTACTTATACCTTCCATCATCAGCTCAGCAAGATGAGATGTTGATTACCAGACACAATTATATAATTTGCTTTAGAAAGTATATGAAAAACATTGTACGTGCCTTTAGAATTTGAGGGTTGCCCTCGAGTTCCCTAGGATCCCATCATCAGATTCTGACTTGGTGCCAGTGGGACCATATCAAGAGTATAGGCTTTCGAATAAAAAAAGACATCAAAATCAATCCATAATTAACGGAATGATCGCATAACAAATATGCAAAAAAACATACAGACGAGTTGAGAACCTCCTCCTTTTGGAAGTCGGTTAAAAAAAAGACACGAAATGAAGTCTTTTGCGGTAACTACAAGTTTCTCGAATATCCTTCTTACATAATGGTTGTAAAACAAATCGTAGGGTTTTATTCGGTAGGAACCCGCCATGCCATCCATTCTCCCACTCTGGCCTTATATTTGCAATCAACGTGATGGGCACATAATATCGATATTCTATTATATTAGCAAAGCCAGCTAGGTAAAAGAAGGCGTAAAGCCTATTTTATCCTGAACCTAGAATTTTAACTAGTGGGGACTGAAGAAGAAGAGAAAGAAATAATGACGCATACTACAAAAAAGTGCACAATACTGCCATCGTACCTACAGCATAAAGCCGCTTACACATTAGGACGTTAGCAGCGCGACAGTAGCGCGACAGCAGCAAATGCCTTCTTATTAATGCGCGACTACGACTCGTTTCTTATTAAAACGCACTACTGTCGCGCTGTTAACGTCCTATGTGAAAGCGGCCTTATGCTGGGTCTCATATGTGAGACATTGAAGGAGCACTGGTTTTCAGCGAAGATAATAATATTAACATTTTCCATTTATTTCAGACGAAACAAGAAGTGATCCTAAGATATTCTTAGTTGAAAATAAAAACAATAATTCTCATCCACTAAACTTAAGCTTTAAATCGCTTTGTAGCAATTATTATAAATTGAAAACCGGCTCTCTTGAGGAATCAAAAAAATATACGTAAGTAAATCAAACTATAACTTTTTAAATACTGTCAAGTATCTTGAAATACTGGATCTCTTAAGAAATGAGTTAAATGGTTTCCCCGAGCAAGAGCGAAACCAAATAATTCTACAGCAAGATGGTGATCCAGCCCATAAAAGCAGAATCACTACTGCTTACTTTAATAACCATTTTAATACCTGGATTGGAACAAACGGCACAATCAGATGACCTGCGAGATCACCAGATCTCACCCCTTTAGACTTTTTTTTTGTGGGGATATGTGAAAAATCAAATTTACATTAAATCTTATGCGAATGTAAAGGAGTTGAGAGTTGAAGTTCAGAATACGATTTATAATATTCACCATAACACGTTATTTAAGGTTACTAGAATTGAATTCGTTAGAAGAATACATTTTTTTGTAAATAATTAAAATAATTTAAGATTTTCCTATCATTTAATTTATCAAGTTTCTTAAAGAGCATTAACTTATTTTTATTTTTTATTGCATTGATCCTAACGATCAATGCAATAAAAGTACAGAGTGTAAATTTTACAGATTTTAGTCGGTTTGATTCCCGGGTGTGGCAAGCTAATTTTAGAAAATCTTTGAATGCAGTTTTCTTTACATTCAAAAATAAAGGAATGTTTTGTTTGAGTAAAATTTTCTATCTACAATATTAAGAGTACTTCCCTTCAGGTGGCATTACAACATTCCACCCTGTATACTTCGACAACGTGATATTATGAACCTAGCTTTACAGGGGTATGCGGAACATGGTTTAAAGTTCCGCAAACCTCCATTGAAAAGGCAGGATCTTCCGACCAGATGTTGTGTCGGGTGGGCAACCGCCACGATGGATGTTATCTGGTGGTTGTGTATGTACAAATCAAGCGGAGAACTTTGCTATCGCGATGTAGGATTTATGTGTCTCAGGTCTTTAGTTCGTATATGACGGCACAGATGTCGCTACAGCTTTAAAAAATCTAAACCTATATTTTAAATAACCTTTTTTTTATTTGCAGAAACGTTATCCAATTTGCGGTTCCCAATTATTACTATGATGGAAAGCCTTTGGATAATTTCGTTTACGCTGGTAACGTAAGCAATACAGATGATACTGAATGCACTATAACGCACCAAGTTGAACCTGAATATGATTGTCACGAAAATGCGAAACTCGTAAGCCAATCATTGAAAGAAATAGATCATGGACATATTCACAACTTAGTCCAGGCGATACAATTAGATGGCATCGCGAACAAGGACGATTTTATTAAAATGCGCAAAGACATATGTGAGCCGCCTTTTCAAAAGCCTTCAGACCTGACCATAGTACTCCTTTGCTCACGTGGTGGCAACTATAGAGAAGTGAATATACATCCCTTGAAACTAATACAAATACGGGATAATTTATGCTATAATGAAAATTGGTTTACCCGGGAGGCAAGGCATTTGAATCGTCTTCTAGCTGTGTTAGCTCCTGAACCGTTGGAGTTATACTTTGAATCTTCTGTTCCGACCATATTCTATGAACCACCATATATGTTTTTGGAAGATAAGACTACTTTTCCAAATTCTATGAATTTATTACCGTGGCGACTTCTGAAGTATGGGTTTCTAAAGTTTATTCAAACCGTGGGCTGGCAAAGAGTAGCCATTGTAACTGACGATTCAGAATATAGCATAGATTTTGAAATTGAACTAACTGCGCTGTTTAGTAAAGAACGACTGTTATACACTGTGATACGCTGCGAAGATGCTAATTGTGAAATGGAAAAGGTAAATTTAACATTTGTGTTACCAATCCATTCTCACCACCCGTACTGTGGACCGTTTCATAGAAGCTAGACGGATAATGGGCTTTGGGCATCGCAGGGCGATACCCGGCCATTGGAAACACCCACGCACGGCGAACGATGGTTGGCGAGTTGTGTTTCATGCGCGCCTCAAGAAATCTCAGCATAATTGACGGGGCCCGCTAGGGCTAGTGACTGCCAGTGATGGGTTTTAGTCAGTAAATGTCTGACACGCCCTTCCGCTCCTTACGAGAGGTCACTGCGGCATTTTTTGACGTGACAACGTCTAATAAATCGATGAACGCCGGCTGCACGCACGAAAAAGGATGACTCATTGTAACGTTACGCTCATTGTTACGTTACGATCATTTCATCAATGTTTTGGTATGACGTTACCACGTTAAACTATCGTCCGTAAATCGACTTTACAGACAACCAATTTTTTTTTCTGTCGAATGAATAGTAATCCGAAAAGCATTTACGAGTTAACTCCAGAACTATTGTTTGATACGCATTACAAAAAAAAAAACAAAAAATGGTTGTTACGAGGTATCACATCTCGACCGACGATGTATAAATAGATAGATAGATTTTGTACAAAATGGCTGGACTATGATAATTTTATTCTTAATTTCCAAATATCCGTACTGATGAAATTATACTTTCAGATATCACGAGAATTGGCTAGAATTTCAGCGCGGATAGTCATTGCAAATGTCGAAAAGAAACATGCTTACTCGCTGTTGCGTCACACTCCCCAAAGGATCACATGGCTCTTGAGAGACATGGCTGGGAATGAAACTGTTCAGGTACAACACAAGGCGGTTTAAATATCACATCGGTTTAAGTCCCTTTCTAAAATATGATGAGCCATATTTACGTCTAATATGGCCTACTTTTTGGAATGCTCCAAAAGCCCTTACACCTGTACCGTTGAGGATCTTATGAATGCCACTGATGCTATAAATGTGGCCATTAACTTGGCAAAACCTGTTAAAGGTCCGCAATCGACTAAAAAAAAATGGCCCGGTTACTACTAACAAATAATTTTAACTCTTCATCGTGTCTAGCCAGTCAAAGCCCAGAACCTTTATTAAACTCTGGAATGTATTCCCATTTAACACAAAGAAAGTTGAGAATAAATTTTCCTTCAAGCGTAAAACTACTAAGTACTAAAAGTCCTCTCATACTTAGATCTTCGTCATAATAATTATTATTTTAGTTCTGTTACCTAAAATATTTTTTATTCATCATGTATTAGTAGTATTAGTTTATTGTTCTAATATAGTTATAGGTAACCTAAGTTAGTATAGATATATATTTTATTAATTCAGCTAATCTTTACAGAATTACTCTCGATATGAAATATTATTTATTCAATTTAAAATTCAAAAGTCGTTTATTTAAGTAAGTCTGAGGGCCAGCACTTTTTGAACCTTAGTTTTGCATCCGTGCAGTCCCCCAAAATGTCCACCCGTCACCACTTCCTAATGTTATGGCTGTATTTGTAACCCAAAGCTCGAATGGCTGAGATTGCCTTATTGCTGTGTTCCACTACTGTACATAATTATTTATTTTCAACCTGTTCTGTACTGCAGGGCAGAGATCTTCCTTCCTTCTTTTCCTCCCTACTATTCCCATTCTACTGTACATACATTTTGACAAATAACACAAAGTTTATGTTTCCGTTTAGCACTTGCACAACCATCAAGGCGCTTTCTCCTTTAGTTTGCACAACACCAATTCCAAAGAATGCCCGGGTGTGGAGAATAACATCATAACCGGTCTTAGCAGTATTGCTCAAGCTTACAAAAGTTTAACAGACCGGGATTACAATGTTAAGAAACGGCAGTTTTACAGGTAATTATTTTTTCAATGAATTTATCAATGGTCCTTCCCAACCGTTAGGACCAATCATTACGGTGTAGCCAAATCAATTGATCGACAGTTTTTACTACACCAAATCAAAGTCAAAGATACCACTCTAATCTACAGACATTTATTTTGTAAATACGTACCTAGGTTAAAAATAACACTCTGCAATCTTTTTTGCTTATTTTAAACTAAGTACGGCCGGTGTACCTACTAGCCAACTACCCTGAGAAGAAACACCGAAACAAACTCAGAGGTTAAAGTCTCTTTTAACCTTTTGAACGCCATTGTCACGTATACATGACAAGCAAGCGCGTTCCCTGTACGCCAAACAAATATGTAACAAAAAGTAAGAATTTTTGGCTTGGCGTCGGGGGCACGCCGATGCGTTATGCTCTGGCGTTCAAAAGGGTAAAGTCCATCCAATCCGTATCTACTGGTCAAATAATATAAGAACCATTTAGATCTGAGGTTGTCTTTGTCAGGAAAGTACCACACCGATTTACGTGGACCTATCCAGACAGTGTAAGCATTTGCCAGGTATCGTGTAGCTCAAACTTAGAACTTTAAGGAGCATAACGATTTGACGAGCAATGTCAGCAATGGACGGTCGATCAATTGATGTGGTTATACCCATAAGCATTGAAGGATAATAACGCACGACTGTTAGGCCGCGTTCCCACTATGTGGTGACTCGTGACGACAGATTATCGTGTCGAGGCTTGTGTATTTAAATAGAGGTGTTCACATATAGGATTAACCATCGTCAACGACTTTTTACATACAAAATGTATGGCAGTCGTCCAAAATGATAAAATCGTCACGACATAGTGGGAACGCGCCCTTACGTGTGATCGTAGTCTGCGCACTTATTTTCCTGCCCTTGTCCAATGTCAGCCGTGAGGAACGCATTGGTTTTATTGTCACTTTTTTATTTCATTTGTGACATTAAAACCAATGCGTTCCTCACGGCTGACATTACTAAAATAAAAATATAAAATTAATAGATACTTAACTAAAAAAAATCCTATTGAATAAGTGTCTATATGCTGTAGAAGATGTGTAATTTTATTGTCTTAAATTTTAAGGTGTTGTCCATATTGTGTTATTTAATTGACGAAATGCTATTAAAAAAAGGTCAAATTATTTCTAATTGTTGATTTAATTTATAAAATTCAAATGTAATTATTATATTGTAAATACTGTATTGTGTATTTTTATGTGTTAATTCAGATACAAAATTACTTTTTTATGAATAAATCACTATGACCTACATAATTTTGTTTTACAGACTCTTCGCTGAAAAATTAAAAGTTTCAACCGCAAGAATAACTGAAGCTGTAGTTGTTGTCAATAGGTTGCATGACTCGGAAAGGATTTTATCAATGTTAGTCAAGGAAAATGGAGAAAATAAAATTTTAAATTTCTTGGATCCATATAAATCTGACAAACCACCCAAGGATGGGACAACACACTGTTTGGTAACCACTTATGACTACCACAAGCCTTGTGGGGACCCGGTGCTCATTTTCCTGTCGTTCGTTCTTTTGATGTTTGTGCTCACAATCCTTTTGATCACGTGTTTCTTCGAAAAGGCCTCGCCGCTCAACGATGTAAGATATCGGAATTTTTAGTCTTAGACTCAGGCTGACTGTCCACTGGAGCGGAGAGGAGAGGAGCGAAGCGGAGCTGTGCCAATATTAACCAATGGAATTGCATAAAATCTCTGCTTGGAATCAGTGGATCGGGAAGCAGAGCGAGGCAGCGGAGCGGGGGAACTCAAATTACCAGTCCACAACTCCGCTTCGCACTACCTCGCTCCGCTCTGCTGCCACGTTCTGCGTCAATGGACAGGCAGCCTCATAGCTTAATTATGGTGCCACTTCCACGAGCGAGTGTCTCATGGCGATATTATCATCCAGCCATTTCATTTTATAGCAACCCTATGATATTTCTACACGGTAATATTATCGCGGTGATTCGACGAGTGACATTGACGAACAAAACGTCGTGAACTCGCGACGATACACTGTCTCGTAGAGGTGGTGCCTTACATCTTTATAAGAAATGTGTTATTATTTTATTAGGGGGCAGTCTTTGATCTGCAATGGGACGATATAGCCTTAACCTAGTCCCAATGCAGGCAAAGGCCTCCCTTATCAGTTGGGTAGATTATATTGTGTAATGGAGATATAAAATATTAACAAACTATAAAATAAACTTGTGTCATGCATGATAGAAGACGAAGGACTGCACTAATCCAAAAAATGTCTTCAAAAATTGTAGTTTTATGTACTTATACTTGGTATATTTTGTAGGAGGTCCTAAATAAATATTTATAAGCCCGCCATTTATTTATTGTCATACTTTGCATAATGTCTGTCGCTTATTCCATTAAGGTCAACGCAGATAGAGCTGTAAATTGCTCGAGAAATTTTTCGCCTACCTGTACCCAATCATAGTAGATAAAGATAGAGAATATAACGGATATTTTACTATATAACATACTCACTTTTAAACAATTTAATTATATACACCACCTTAAAATGGAAGTCGGTTGTTTTTTTTTTCACAAATATGTCGTATTGTCAGTTCCAGTCAAACAGTGAAGTATAAATCCTGTAGATACTTATATACGAGTATGAGGGAAGTCACAAGAAACAGCTAGTTCCTACCAAAACAAAACACAAATTCCAGGAACACCACTTACCTCTCATGAAATAATAATTAACAAAAACTAAAAACACACATTGTTGAACTAAATACCTAAGTAGAAGTAGCGATTTAGAATAATTGTCAACAAATAAACAGCCTAATAAATCAAGTTAAGTGCGTCCTCCATTGTCCTAAACTGGACTCGGGCCAGACTTAAATGAGAGGCCATAGGACACTGGCCTGTAGCGGCATCAATACCGCCACAAAAAAACTAACGCAGCAAAATCTACATCGCAACAAAAATAATCGCAACGCCATCTATCTCGCCAGCGAAGAACTAATAACTAAATCCTGCATCGCGGTATCAGTTTTCCGTACAATTTGAACATAAACAACAGTCCAAATATCAACAATTAAGCACTTTCCCACCGGACACAACAACTGTCCGGCCGGCGGATCCTCCCTTTTCTATGGAGGTTTGCGGGACTTAACACCCTGTTCCGCACACCCCTATAGACCTATATACCTTCCTAAATGTCTATAAGTTGGCCGGCCAATGTTTGATATAGTAGTTGCATTTCGGGACAGTACATCTGTCAATGCAATTTTTGTTACAAAAACTCATCAGTCAAAATAAGCGGTCGTAATTTACAACGGCTATAGGTAGGTACCAACTTGATCTCTTCGGTGAGAGTAGGGGCATAGGTGTCAAAAGTTGATCTAATCTTTGAGTGATAAGTTGCGGGTAAGTACAATGTTAAGAGCCAAGGACACTAGCGTATACCCACCTTGTCATTTTAGCCACTGAAGTCACTTTACCTACCTACTAAACAGTGACCTCTTGTGCGACGTTGCAGCCATAGTACGACTACCTATGTCACTGTCAAAGGTTGCTTGGTCCAGCTTTCGAGTGAGAAGTTTCGGCTAACCCAATGTTTCGAGAGAAGATCGCGCCAACATAAACTTTAACCCCTGTTTTACCAACTACTTAAGGGGTGATTTTGGTATGCCTACAGCCTGAATAGATATTTCGATTTGCCTTGGGAAATCTAAAAAAAATATATATTTATTTTAGCCTGTACGGACCCAGAGCTGGGCAAAGACGTCCCTTGGGAAGTAAATATTTAAGTACATATTACAGATTGACTTACAATTGCCTATAGGTACAGTTGATAACTTGCATAACTTTTGTAATTTTGTATATTTTATTTATTGGTATGCGTCATGCTTGTCGCGAATAAACTCGTTTTCTTTCTTTCTTTCATACATGAAGTCGGTTAACTAGCTAAGTTATATCATAATATAAAAAGTTTTTTTTCTTACATTACATTCTTTCCACTGTTCCTGCTTCTGCGCCACTACCTACTTGCCAATTCTTAAGGGAGAAAAAACTGATAATCCAAAACCTATTGAAAACATTTCAATCGTATCCAATCATAAATCAAAACAACAAATCACTAGAAATCCTACAATATTTCGCAGTGGAATGAAAAGGGTTTACAAGAGTTTAAAACTAAAACAGCTCTCCTGAACTAAATCCTCTCGGAATAAAGCGGTGGCTCGGTGATTCAGGTAGTTGAGGAGCGAACCCCAAACTTTTATCCCATGATCCGAACGGTTGAGTACAGGGTTTATGTAGGTGCTTCGCCAATCAGAGTTAGTACTTTGGGCTACTATAAGTCTATTGGTATCAATGTGTGTAGATCGTTGTATAAAGGCTCCCACAGACCGGCGTGACGTGACGTAATTGTTGCATACATACGAAGCTCGAATATAAACAAGGTGGAAGGTCCTGTTAAGTACGGATCTCCAATGGATATCGCCGACCATTCAATTTATGCAGTTTACACCGGACGCATAGAAACACCATCGATGACGAGCGGCCAGCCACGAACCGCACAAGCAAAAATCGACTAGCTAATAATTATTTTTGTCATTCCATATTCTAGCATCGAATAGGTTCCACTTAATTTTAATTGTAACTTTCTTTTAAAATAAAATTTGTTTAAAATTAGTTTGGTTTCTTTCGAGCCTGCGCAGCTCCGCCTGCAGTCTACGTAATTGACGCAGTTGGTACGATACTGCCGGTTCGCGAAGAATCATCTCGCATCGATGTTCGCGATCGCAACCCCACCAGGTACCAACATTAAACAAATAATAAACATAATATTAAGATACTATTATGTGAAATCATCTTGAGGGACCGGGCATGACCCAGGACATGGTTTACGCTTGTGCCAATTTTCATTCAAATCCGTTTAGACGTGAAGAGGAAGACAGAGCTCCTTTCTCACATAGATAATACTTTATATAATATCTAGATATTTGTATCGATAGTACCTCTGGATCATATGGATTGACTTAAACGGAAAAGATACCAAAAACCACTTCAAGTTCAGACAAATGATTTCTCGGCTTTCTGGTCATTATATCTAGGGAACGAGAAATACGGATTTCCTGGGAATTCTAATTTATTTATTCATTTATTGATTAGGATCGTCAACATTCATAACTTAATAAATTATTCTAGTGCTGCAACACTTACAGACAACCACAACATTATCATATAAAAAACTTTGAAAGGAAAGGCGTAAACGAGAGATTCATTGGGATTCGAATTACCAAATTCAAATAAAAGTAAATGTAAAATATGATTAAAATAGGAAAAATGTCAGAGAGAAAATAAAAAAAATAAAACATTATAAATGTCAAAGATCACAACAAAAATGGCGGTAGCACTAGATTACAATTTAACAATAAATAAAAAAAAAGAATTGGGAAGACACACACAGTCAAAACATTGAATTGAGGGCAATTAAATAATAGAGCATACAATTATAATAAACCCTAGTATGGATTTCAAAATATAACGTAGTATAACTTATACACTATAACTCTTCTTAAAACTTAACGCTATCCACGGCGCTCTGTAATCCAGTTTACAACTATAACTCGGCGGTAAACTGCAAGTTAGCGCAAACTTCAGTAATCACTGTAGTCAGATTATTATGCCTTCATTAATATAATCGTTGTAAACACCCCGCTTCGCTTCTGAAGTCTTGAGTTGAATTCTTGAGTGGAGTAAATTGGAGTTTTATGTTCAAGTGAACTTTATAATGGTTTGGAATGCTGTTGATTTGACTAAATCTTAGTCGCTTGTCGTCTTATAAGTGTACCTTATTGTAAGTATCTCGAGGAGCTCGTGGCTAAATAATAACAGCCGCACGGATCGTTCTTCAAGGTTAAGCAAAGCTTGCCGAGGTCTGTCTGTGGATGGGTTACCTTCTTAACATACCGAGAATTCTTCGTGCCTCAGAAAGCACGTTAAGCCGTTGGTTCCGGCTGTTATTTGTAGATCTTTGGCAGTCGTTTCGGATTGTCAGAAGCCAGAATAAATCTGACAGCAGTCTTGCCAAGTAGTACCGTGTTACCCAGTTAATGGGTTGTGGAGGTCCGGTAGGCAGCCGCTCCACGTAAAATACTGGTATTCAGCTGAATTCGGTTTGACTGAAGCCGACGACCGATGGTAAGTATCTAAATACTTGTAAATCATTCATGAAATATGAAGGTACCTACAGAAACACAGATAAAGAAAATAATATCTAGCCTAGGACGAAGGAAAAAGGAGCACGAAAGGATCGTAGCAGATAACGTTCTTGAGTATTTTTACCCTCGGGAGAAAAGGTTATGCGTCTATGTTTGTGAAATGTTTGTCAAAACATTTATTGACAGTTAATAAATGTAGGTACAGAAATTTAGGGACTACCCCTAAATTTCTGTACCTACATTTATTAACTGTCAATAAATGTTTTTTCTTTCGATCCCGAGTACAAATGATTAATAAACGAAACTATGGTTGACGCTGAATAAATTTGCAATAACGGTCATTGCCCTTTCCTTAATATCCGTAGGTACCTGGATAATAAATCATGATTCGTTTTTCATTACTAGGAAATGTTAAGGATCACGACAGATGTCGATTCAAGACCGCTTTATGTCTTTATTCATAACTATGTAGCTGTTGCCCGCGACTTCGTACGCGCATATCCTGTTTTTTTCCGGTTCCGTAGGAATTTCCCGTATAGCCTATAGCATTCCTTATATCAAAATCGGTTCAGTAGTTCCAGACATTACCCCCTACATACAAACTTACAAACTTTATAATAATATACTATTATAATATTAGTATAGATTTATGCATAACTTTTGTAATTTAGTTTATTTTATTTTTTTGGTATGCGTCATGCTTTTCCCAAATTAACCCTTTTTCTTTCTTCTTCTTTTTTTCTGTTTTCGGAATTAAGTATGTCAATAAATGTAGGTGGGTCAATGACCGTTAATGCAAATTTATCTGACGTCGATAGCGTAGCAAATCTGAAATAAATCCCTTTACCAATACCTACTCGTGACTTAAGGCTCCAACAAACAGACGCAACGCAACACTTAACCATTTTTCTGTTGTCTGTGAGAGCCTTAATGACTTACAAAGTTCCTTACGGATATACGTTTCTTTGTATACCTACGAATGACCTCACATCCACAACACATTAGGCATTGATATTATACCGTATTGACGTCAAAATTCCTTTGGCACGGTATGCCTATTGTCCCAGATCCACAATATATCTACGCATAGCTTTTAGACCAAATGAAAGCGAGGATTATAGCTATTCACGCCATATCCCAGAAATGGGAATTAATATCTCAAACGCTGGATACAAGGGATATTAATACGAGCGTATGTTAATAATGTTGGTTATCGGCTGCATCCTATGCGATAAATCTATATAGATATAGGTACTATGTATATATGTACCTACTAATATAATAAAGCTGAAGAGTTTGTTTATTTGAACGCGCTAATCTCTGGAACTACCAGTCGGATTTGGAAAAATATTTTTGTATATAGCCACATTCATAAGGAAAGCTACAGGCTATACGGGAATGGGAACGGGAATGGGAACGGGATATGCGCGTATGAAGCCGCGGGCAACAGCTAGTTAATGATATAAGCCGAAGATATCGCCGATTGCATTTGAATGGCTACATTACGAGCGTAACTCCCGAAAGTTCGCCAAACTGAAGTAGCAGGGAAGGCACATTGCTCGCAGAACAAATGGTTGATGAGGCCGAAAAGTTGGAGTGGCGACCGCGTACGAGACGCAGCGTTGGATTAAGGCCTCCCACAAGATGGACCGATGACCTGATCAGGGTCGCGGGTAGCCGATGGATGCGAGACGCGCAGGACCGGTTCTTGTGGCAACACTTGAGGGAAGCCTATGTCCAGCAGTGGACGTCTTTCGGCTGATATGATGATGATGAGCTGGCACATTGAAACTTAATCTATTCATGATATTACCAAGCTTAGACTTGTCAAAAAGATTAGTGTTTGCAGTAAGTTAGAAAAGAAAAACTGCTTCTTCAAAATTTCAGCCCAAGGCGTCCATATTACTACCTACCTACTCATAAGCTTGTCAAACAGATTGGCTTCTGCAGTAGGTATGTTAGAGAGGTAAAACTGATTCTTCATCATTGCAGCTAAAAGACGTCTGCTGGACATAGGCATCCCCCAAGTATCGCTCCTGTGTCAAATCAGTACCTGTACAACCATGGACCTTTCTAGCGAGTTTCTGAAACAAAACTCCAAGTACCTAATGAATCTAATCAGAGAACCATAAAACTTTTATTTAGTGGAATCTTTTAGTGTATTTTAGTACAGCCACTAAAGACTTAATGGGCTGTGAGCGAGTAATGACTACTAATGACTGCTCGCTCTGATATATAGCTCATTTGCCATAATAATGTGAATAAGGAGGCCAGAATACGTAATTGTTTGTAGAGACACAAGAAAAATATAAATGGTATTCTTTTAATTTGCCTGTAGGTACGCTAGGGTCTGCAAGGATTGCGGAATTTGTTCAAGGAGGAGTCTGAAACTGAGCACCACCGTGTTCTCGTCGAGGCGATCGGCGGCGGCAACCTCTCGCGTCCGGCCCTTTTTGAATCCATGGTCCGGAGCGAGGAGGCTTGGGAAGCGGTCACCTCCTTCTGCGAAGCAGTAATGCTAGCGAAGGAGGAGGCGGGCCGCGCAAGGGAAAGGCAAGGCCTTCGCCCCAACCGCCGCTACAGGAGAAGACGCCCGGGGCGTTGGGAGTCGCAGGGCGATCCCCGACCACCGTAGGCGCGGGCCTGCGGACGGCGAGCGTTGGGTGGCTCGCTGTCCGATCACCACCAGGCCCGGGTAGATGGCGCGTTGTGTTTCACGCGCGCCTCAAAGAGATGTCAGCACAGAAGACGGGGTTCGCTAGGGCCAGAGCCTGCCAGGGTTGCGGAATCTGTTCGAAAGAGTCACCGCGGGCCTGGAACGCAAAGGGCTTTAGAAGGAACTCGGATGGGTTTTAGTCAGTAGGAGTCTGAAACTGAGCACCGCCGTGTTCTCGTCGAGGCGATCGGCGGCGGCAACCTCTCGCGTCCGGCCCTGGTTGAATCCATGGAAGAAGTCATTTGATGGTTTCCCATCCTTAAAAAAAAAGGAGTCTGAAACTTCCTTCCGCTAGAACGGAACTTGATGAGAGTGGAAGATCCATCATCATTTAGCCGATCATTTTAAACGTCCACTATTGGGCATAGGTGCTGGAGGGAGCAACCATCACATCGCCCGGTCCTGTTCTTGCATCTATGTAGCTGCCTGCCATGGCCCTCATCAGAGCATCGGTCCACCTTGTGGGTGGTCGTTGAAAACGACGCGACCGCCGCTCCAGAACCCTATGGCTTCATGTGTAGAACCTGAAAGGGACGTTCAATGACATGTAAGTTTCTGTAATTGTCAATTTAATCACTGTACCACCATCTACAATGTTTCTAATTTTTTTTCGGCGGCTTCTGCTCGCGTTATTATAGCTTTCGCAAAAAAGAGCCTATAACCGTCCCCAGGGCCCCCCCATGCCTGTACCGAAATTCATCAAAAGCGTACCAATTAAACTTTCGCATTTAAATTATTAGTAAGGGTTCCTGAAACCCTACAATAAACTACACGGAATAATAATCAAACTAATCAAAATAACATCTAAAAGCGCTATCAGTATGCAAAACGTATATTACAGAAGACAATATACCTTCATTATTATTGGAATTAATTGGGATTTATTCGAATTTACGACGTATACAATCGTAAGTTACCCGTATAACCTGATTTAGGACGAAATTATTGCAATGGTTCTCGTAAGTGTCTTCGAATGTGTGTAGTTCAGTCGAAATGGTGTTAAAGACAGATTTGTTGAATGTTCGTTCGGCGTAATGTGTTCAATGGGACGTTAATGGTGGGTTTCGACGCCATTTTGGGAAACGAATCTCCTGTCTGGACACTTAAAGTGAGGGTTATTGACCTAAACACGTGGAAGGTAGTGATTTGTATAAATTACATTACGCTTGGATGAACTGAAAGGTCAAAAATGTTGCTAATAAAATGTCCCGTGGCATGTTGTGATATTCTGGAAAATTCAATTCAAGCTCACAAGAATCAAAAGAGGACTGAATTGGTTTATGCGTTATTAGACCATTGCAGGTTCTTAGTTATGGAGTAATGTCTATCCTGTCGAATAAGTGTAACAGTACTTATTAATTTTCAGAATCAATCATTACTGAACTAACCAAATTTGTATTGGAATAAACCCAGCTCCAGAATTCCAGGACATGGAGAGCATTGCAGCGGATGCTTCACTTAACTTTTTATTAATTCCGCGCATGCATTATGAACTCCGTATACGGACGCACATATGAAGCAGGCAACTGGATATTGTAGGAGTTTATCATCATTTAAAATACATCAAAAGGTAGGAATTATCGGTGTTTCCCAGAAAAAACTGCTTTGACCGATGTTGCCTGAAAAACAAGCTTATATATTAAAAACATTTTTCACATACAAAGTTATTTTAAAACTATTCAGAAACAAGGGCAGTTGTAGTAGTATTTTCCTCGTAGAATACAGGTAGGTACATACTCTGCGATAATGTATAAGGTGACACCTACCTACTAGCTTTATCTTGAAGTGAAGTATGGTTGACAGTAAGTATTTGAAAAGAAAAAATATACAAGCGACAAATCCGGTCGTCGGCCCCTACTATCCGCCAACAGACAATCTGATTGGCTAGCCATTAACCTTATTTTTTGCCAGCTTCAGAGCAGTTACGCACTGCATCTGATCCGAATCCGTGAACATAGGTTCCGAAGTAGTCATAGAACTATTTGTGTGGAAGTTTACGCACTAGATCCGACCCGATTTCTCTCCGTCATCCGTGAATCTCCAATTCGGTAGAAATATTGACGGATCAAAGTGGCCGTAGTACTGTTTGTATGAACGCTTTCGCATAACTTCGGATTGTAATTGGACATATCCAAAGATGGCCCTTGAATAGCTTGGATTTGGATCAGAGATCGGATTAGTTCGTAAGCAATATCCGAATTCGTTCCGAGTTTTTATATCCGTATTTTCACGGATTCGGATCGGATGCAGTGTGTAACCACTCTCATACCTCCACAAAATAAACGAAAACAATTGACAGTCCTTTTAGCAAAACCCACCAAGTAAAAAGAGGAATGACTAATTCGTATCCAAATAATTTAATTGTTATTCCACTCAGACCTCTAAATCCAGCGGTCTAACGTCCACATTTACGTGTAAAAAGGCCTGCGGATAACCCGAGGCCCGTGAGGTTTTACCGGGCATCAGTCCCTAATGAAAATGAAGAGGCGTGAATAATAGCTTGTTTACACGGGGTTAGTTTCGAAGAGGCGATTTATCGAAAGGAGATCAAAAACTTGTAGAATAGCTGTAGATCATATGATCGATACGACATCGTAACGCTTGAATTGCGAAAACCTTACTGCTTCGATCGAAATAAAGGTTAAAGTCAAATAAGGTGTTACAGTCAAATTGCCGCCGTGTTATGGGCGATGGCCCAGTAAGTAGGTAGTAGTAGGCAGGGAGTCTAATCAACTAAGAACATCATCTACGTATTTGTCTAAATATGATTTGTTATTTTTTTTTTTTGCTCTATTACATTCATTAATTCTGCCAGACTGTACAAGCAACGGTTTATCGTTTAAAATCAAACAACAACATCTGGTTATGTAAAAAAAAATTATAGACGTAAACACGAGGCATGTTACAAAATATGGCAATGGACATAGTGTAAGATTTTGATTTGGGTACCTCATTCACTAACGTCTCAGTTGCATATTTTTTCGTGAGTTTACCAAAGTTGTTAGTAACTTAGGGAACAGCAAGTATCTTTAGTCAGTTAAGACTGGAAAACTCGAGGGTCTAGTAGCTATCGCCGTGTAAACGAGCCTTTAAACGAATGACCCCAGTCGGTCAGCCAAGTGCGGTTCAGATGTAGGCCACGGTCAGCAAGCTCGCCCCTCGTATTTACATATTTTCTACTTTAATTTGTACGTAAATCACAGTGGTCTGTGTAGAGACGGCTCATATTACCTGAAACTAATGACCCCTCTTTAGTTATGTATGCTGTGGCTAGTGGATAGTGTTGTACTGAAGTTTAAGTTTAGGAATGTTTGCATTTATTTAGGCTGTAAAGAGAAACGAGGGTTGATTCTACATAGAACTTCATTTATTGATTTATTTAAATTTTATGCTATGCGGACTGAATGCAAAAAGTAATTCGCTACCAGTCAAAAAACAAACAATATTTAAAATCGATACTAGAGTAGCAAATATTACCTACCTGTACTAATAAGATATATGGGTAAAACAAATAAATATTATGATAAATAACAAACAAAAATAAGAACTTATAATACAATTATGACGAAGACCAAACTAAGTATGAGAGGACTGTAGTTCCAGATTTTACGCTTGAAGGAAAATTACTCTCAGCTTTACTTCAATTATTCTCTTCATCACCAGGTTTTTTAATTTAAAGGATGGGAAATCATCAAACGACTTCTTCCGCTCTGGGTGGAGCGGAAGGGCGTGTCAGACTCTTACTGACTAAAACCCATCCGTGTTCCTTCTAAAGCCCTTTGCCTTCCAGGGCCGCGGTGACTCTTTCGAACAAATTCCGAAACCCTGCCAGGATCACTAGGATACAGGAGGTAATAAGAGTCAAAGAAAAAATTAACAGAAAAAGCTTAAAGTCCTGCTTCAACAACACGTTATTTTTTTTGGATGGTTATCATCAACAACAAAATATTCGAAGCTACCGTCAGACTATTACTCCCTAAAATCCAACACGTATTTGGATCATACATTAAAAATAAGGAAGCAATATTTACTTTTTTACCTTCTTTTAAATGAGCCTACAAAAACTCCATCCCAATTTATTGCCGAAAAAAGAATACATGTTTTCATTAATTACTACGAGTTTTTCGCCAATATTTTAGGGTAAGCGGAATCGATGACCCTTCTACATCGTAACAAAATACTTTGCACACTTTTATTTTGTTTCGGAAACTCGAAGTACTTATTGGCGATCATTAAATGTTCTGTAAGTCGGGACGTGACTTAAGCCTTTCTATGGTAAGGTTTCGGACGGGTGCGAGACCCAAAATCGGAGCCTGGATTACTGTCTCGCCAATTTTGTATGTAGGTATTTAGATAGGTATGAGCACTTGAGCTGGGGTATTTATGCTCATATGCTGTATGGTACAACATTATTATATGTAGGACATTCACAGATCTTGTTAGTGATGTTGTATGGGTCTAGACCGTAGTACCACTAAAAAGTGAATAATATAAAACCTTTTTAAAAAAATGCAACCGACTTCCGAATAAAAAACACTACAAAGTATAAACTAACTTCGATTTCGGAAGTCGGTATCAAAAATCAAAGAAACAACCAAAAACACCGACTTCCGAAAATGAAGTTATTTTATACTTTGTAAGTAGACTTAGTGTTTTTTATTTGGAAGGAAAAATACAATCGACTTCAATTGTATTTTTTTTCTACGTAAACATAAGTTTAAGTGAAGTTTTTTTTTCTTTGTTTGTAAGTAAGTATACAGGTATCCATTAGAGCATTATGTGCCAGTTCTGCATGATTAAATTGAATTCAATAAAACAGTCCTTGAACACTCCAAAGATCTGGAATCTGATCTTTAAAAAATCAAGATTTGTTTATTCCTGTTAAAATCGAATGTAAGCACTAAATGATGGATATAATTCACTATACATACTACATAATTAACCTAAACGGTCTAAATAAAATGAATAGCTGTTATTTAGAACTCTCCTAACATAAAAGATTATTTATTTGTTTACTCCGTTCAATGGTGGACCAAGCCAATCGATTTTAGTACGTGTTCTAGAAAATATGACGGCATAGGGAACCGGCTTGCATGAATAGTGGGAGCTATATTTTTACGTGTGCCTCTAAATAGAAATACACTGACAGGTTTTTCATGTTCCCCTGGTACAGCAAATAAAATGTTCGTCGAGGCAATTTATGTTTTGCATTGATTTTGATTTCGCTTTTTCACAGGCTGTTGATTTATTCACCAGCGTTCGTTAACAGAGTGTTTTTTACACGTCATACTGAATGGTTTCCCTGTGAAAAGCGTATTGCATTCGTGAAATAAAAATCCACTCCCTGTACTAACGTAGATGGAAAATGTGCAAATATTTATGTATATGTAGCTGCGCCCCGCGGTGTTACCCGCGGTTTAAAATCCTATGTGTTAATTCACCCTTTTTTTTTTAAATCGGGGTGAAATCCTCATGGAAATCCTCCACCCTGGGGCGGGTGGAGGGGTCTGTCAGACTCTTACTGACTAACGATTAAGCTCAGTCACCTGGAGTCAGCTTCCTGCATACCAAATTTTATCAATATTGTTCTAGCCGTTTGCACGTAACAAACATACACACACACACACTCACAAACTTTCGCCTTTGTAATATTAGTGTGATACATATTATAATATAGTGTGATACATATTATTATATAGTGTGATTATTATTAGTGTGATAAATATTTAAGTACACAAAAATTACAATTATATTTTTTTTTATTATTATTAACAAATCTATCTTTTTACAGCATTCATACATGTATTCCACGAAGAGTCGGGCAGAGAGAGATGGAGGACGGGCTGAACTATGGTACCTTATAGAGGTTGCGGAATTGTCCGAAAGAGAAACTGCAGTCGTGGAACATAAAAGGCATTCGAAGGAACACGGGTGGGTTTTAGTCAGTAAGAGTTTGACACTCCTTCTTGCGCCGCCCAGAGCAGCAGAAGGCATTAAAAGTAGGTTCCAAATAGGAACGAGCCTGTGCCATCAGCCGAGCACATATCCAAACACCAGGCTGCTACTGAAAACCAATTGGAAAAAACCCAATAACACTTAATCCTTGCTGGGATTCGCCCTCATACTCAGTAGTGGCGCATGCGATCACTGGACCAAAAAAAGCGAATAGAATTTTTAAATACATTCATGAAACAACATTTCATACCTTAACCTAAATTGGACGTTTTTATGACAATGAGATAGAATAATAATCCCTTCGGATTAATATTAGCACCGCTTTAGTACCACAAACGCAGAATATTGAACAAATGGAATGGTAAGATTCGAACTGTCAGGGTTGCGGAATTTGTTCGAAAGAGTCACCGCGGCCCTGGAACGCAAAGGGCTTTAGAAGGAACATGGATGGGTTTTAGTCAGTAAGAGTCTGACACGCCCTTCCGCTCCGCTCAGAGCGGAAGAAGTCATTTGATGATTTCCCATCCTTAAAAAAAAAAGATTCGAACTGTCGATGTCAGCAATGCATACACGCAATAAAGGCTACGTGTATCCAGAACGGGTACAGATCGACTGCAAATAAGAGCTGCTCATCCATCAACATCATTATTTTAGCCGATAGATGTCTCCCGTTGGACACAGGCCTCACCCAAGCGTCGCCACATCGACCGGTCCTGTGCGTCTCGTCTCACGAGGTGAGCTGTCAATCCATATAATCAAGATGGAATGACAGCTCATTTCGTGATCACGTGACATCTTGATTATATGGATTGACAGCTCACCTCGTGATCACTTCACCCAAGCCTTCACTTTGACATGTTTACAGAATCGACCGGCAGGTCATCGGTTCATCTTGTGGGGAAGGCTTAGTAGCCGGCTTCCCTTGCTTCATTGAATGTCTACAGGTAGTTATTTTTGTCTTTTGCTGTCCTTTTATTCGAGATTTCAGTGCACAACTTGTTCTGCCTTTTTTTTTTTTGATGTCGCGGGGAAATCCTCATGGATGTCCTCCGCCCTGGGGCGGGCGGAGGGATCTGTCGGACTCTTACTGACTAAAACCACCCCGGTGTTCCATCTCCCACCTACGCCGGGGATCGCGGGAACGTATGCGACTTCCTTATTCCCCAGCTGGTGCCGGCCCGCTACTGCGGGCCATCTCACGTTAGCGGGGGGAGTGAGGTGTTTGACTGCCCTCCGCCACGTCAAAGAGGGGCGCACGGGAACACCACGCGCCGCCACCTCGGGTCCGGATGAATGGGGGCGACGGACATCCCCAAGTCCGTCGCCCGCGGCCGAGATCTTCCTTTTCCTTTCCGCAGCCTCCTTCTGCACCATAACTGATTCGCAGAAGGAGACCACCACCACTACCCAGAGATGAGGACACGGCGCGGCTCCTCCCAAGCGGCACACTTTGCCAGCGTATGCCACGCCGTGTCCTCCCGACGTTACACCAACCTCTATCAGGCCTATAGCTCTCCATTCATTAGCTACTCCGTGTACGCAGTGCGACCGCATACTTCCAATCTACGAAATTGGTATTCAACACAATGTTCAGTTCACAAAGCTTAAAAAATGTAAGTACCAAAACACCAATACCATACACTTGTACAGTCATCAGCAATACAGCGGTTTCGATTCGAAAACAATCGATTTTATGCAATTTTAATGTTTAGTGTTTTATCTCCGCAAAAATTGAGATGAAGGCAGACACGAAATACAACGCCGTTATCCAGACAGCAAAAACACTGGGTGAATTTTTCAAGTGGGCGTGGATAGCCAAATCTGAAACTATAAGTAGTAGCGAAAACCACTCAAAGGAGTCTCGGTACCGATTTTGATGAAAACGAATACAGCATCATTAGATTTTTGAGTTTTCGTAACTCAAGTATTACCACTGTCCTTGACTGTACCTACCGACGAGTAGGTACTCGGTTACTTAAATACGGTTTACGTCACGTTTTATATTAACTTTGGCTAACATGACAAAAAACGTGCCCGTCACCTTTTTAATTTTTTAGGCTTTGTGGATTAAAATGATTATAATTGCGTCCCGTGACTCTGCTTGTGGGGACAGTTTTCATTTTTCCGGGATAAATGTCCTACTTAAGTCTTCATGTAACATTTTTTTTGCATAGAAATCGGTTGTATAATTAATACCTAGGTCTGTAAAAATGTACTTACCAAATAACTGATTCATATGCTTACCTAAATTTATTAGTAATCAGTCAGCTTTATTACGACCACCTTGACTAGTATCTTTCTCTAGGCATGAGCCGTTTCCTTATTTATTTAGGTATATTTCGTGACGATATGACAAAACAAAAAAAACTGTTACAAAAAAATACTTCCGAATAAAAAACACTACACATAATAAAAAAACACTATTATACGTATTAAAATTTAATTTCGGAAGTCGGTGTTTTTGGATTTTGGACACAGACTTCCGAAATTAAAGTTGGAAGTTGATTGTATTTTTTTGTAAAAACAATTTTATTTTTTTACTTTTTGTGTCCCTGGGATCCTTTCATCAGATTCTGACTTAGTGACAATGAGACGACCTCAGGAGTATAGACTTTCGAATTAAAAAATCGGAGAAAATACATAAAAAATATATACTTAAATACATAGGTAGGCACAGTCGAACATAGAACCTCCTTGTTGAAGTCGGTTAAAAACTCGCTTGGAAGAGCGATAAGTCTTTGTAAATTAGATAGCTTATCTTAGAGACCACTTTTACTATACCTCCGCTAGAATAACCTAAATATAAAGCTTAGTAACACAAGCTTATGAAAATTAAATAAGCAAGAAATTCTGTTCGATTTGATTCTCAGTTTTGTCCTTTACCTCACCTTTCCTACTAACTACTTTATTTTGTCGCAACAAAATAAAAATAATAATAATAATAACACATCAATCGCCGAAACATGTCGCACACGAAAGAGTTCCGTATCATACCCACAAAAAATCTCGTTTCTTGAATTTTTTGTTAATTTTTTTTTTGTATTATTTGTTGTTATACTTAGCGTTAATAGAAAAACACACTATGTGAAAATTTCAACTGTCTATCTAGTACTATTCACGAGATACAGCCCGCTGACAGATGAACGAACAGCAGAATTTTAGTAATCCGGTCCGTTAAACACTTTTTCTTGTCTCGTATCTTTCATCGGTTCCCTGGTTTCGTGGTAGGTCTGGAAAGACCACAGATCGCGCAGACGTTTCTGCGGCCGCTGCAAAAGTCGGCACTTTCAACGATTCCCAAACAAACCAATCGTGCTACCATTTACTAACACTATGACACATAATTACGTAGAGACGGTTGCAGCTTACGGAATATGTGAACAGTGGAAAAGACCTACCCTACCCCTCCACACTTCATCACTCCGGCAGAGCATCTGGTCCCGGAACACGAACTACAGTTGCCAAACTGGAAATCTTTTAACCGATTGCGGACCAAGGTTGGCCGATATATAAACAATCTGGCCAAATGGCATATCATAAACCCATCCCAAACGCTGCACCAGTGTCTGGAGCCTCAGGCTCCAAGGATTGGCCCCAGGACATGAACGTGGCCAATGACAAGGCGATCTAAGTGGCGACATTCTGGTCGAATAAAGTTTGAGGAGTCGACACGATAAAAAGACGAAGGAAAAAAAGGGTTCGGATGGACTTCTAGCGCCACAAATTTTATTAGTTGGTAGATAGGACGTTGGAAGCGGAATTTGTTCGAAAAAGTTACCGCCCTGGAACGCAAAGGGCTTTAAAAAGAACACAGATGGGTTTTAGTCAGTAAGAGTCTGACATTTTTTCCGCTCCACCCAGAGCGGAAGAAGTCTTTTAATGATTTCCCCACCCTAAAAATAAGGTAAGTAGAACGTTGCCAGAGTGGGTATTACGTGCTCTGTAATATAAGCCCTTAATAGACAGTAAGCCAAATTACATTTTACGTGTGATATGAACAAATCCCGTCTATACAAACTCCTTTCAAGACACCACGATCATAAAGGCCGTCCGGATTACCGCTTGGCCTTATAATCCAATTAAACTAAGGCACCGTACACACTGGAGCATTAGGTAGCTAATAGCAACCGATGGTACGCCTTATGACGCTAGGCTTGGCTAGGGTTGTCAGAACAAGACTTAGATGGAAATCTTACAAATAGCTTAGTATATTTTAAAGTTTAAAAAATACTAAGCTTGCGACTGAGTTGAGTGGAGTGGTGGAACTTTCATTCAAAAGGGTTTAAAACTTCCACCGCTCCACTCAACTCAGTCGCTAGGACAACGAAAAAAATACTGATTGAGAGACAGAGACCAATCTTAAGGGTTCTACTATAGAACACCCAGTTTCGGAAATAAATTATCGACACGACACGAATTTAATCCGAGTAATTTGATGTTGAAAAACTATGCAACTAATCACAGTACCTAATTGCTAAACTAGAAATACAACTGTCAAAAAATAATTCAACTTCAACAACAACGGACAAATAAAATCGAATCCGTTTATTTATTTATTTATTTAAACTTTATGTACAATAGTGGTACATGGGCGGACTTAATGCATCAAGGCATTCTCTACCAGTCAACCTTTGGGTTATAAAGACTATACTGTAGTAGGTGTACAATAAATAAAAATAAGATTCAAAATTGAATTTTAACAATTCGGAAAGAATATACAGATAATATATATAATACTAATAAAATACATATATATGCTAAAATAATAAACTAATAAATATGATATATAATAATCATACCGATTAAGAGAATTCATAGTAATCATGACGAAGAACAACTAAGAATGAAGATAACTAGGTATAATCGCACGCTTACTCAATTTAGTAAAGTATTACCTGTTCTAGCGCGCGCTGAGTATCTCATAGAACATTTTGATAACAGTCATATTCAAATTCCAGTAAAATATGACGTGAATACACGACAAGCCAAATCAAAACCATTTCAAGTGCCACGCAAAAGTATCTTGTACGGCAAGCGTACCGTTTCTTTCACAATAGTCAATTTACTTAATCAAATACCTGACATTAAAGAATCTATGAATAGTAAAAACATAAAGCGCAAGCTGAAAGAACATTACGTCAACTCGATTATGACTTGACTGTTAATAACGCGTTGATCAAATCTCAGGCCATGGCATTCTAAGACCCGGAGGTAATTCCGGAAAAATTGTAATGATTGTGTTGTACAAATTGTGTTTAGTTGTGCATTAGTGAATGGAAAAAAAAACAAAACTTGTAATTTAAAAAACAAAAAAAAAGTTACCACAAAAGGAGAACCGAAACAACAAAATTACTTGGCTATAACAAAATTACCCATTACAATTTGTACAACACAATCATTACAATTTTACCAGACATTTAGTTTATCCTGTCTAGCAACCCTAAGAAGGTTAATGAGGACGTAAATAAAACAAATAGCCATTCTCATCAGCCTCTGGAAACAAATTAATGTATCTCGATGAAAATCTCGAGGAATTTTAATACATTTACTGCCTGATACAGCAATTAGGAAAAAACGTTGAACCTCAAAAGGTTCAGCGAAAAAAAATAATGTAGGTACTGCTCATTAATATTCCTTTTTAAAGAGTAATGAGTTTTATTTACTGGCCTGTAAACGGTGAGCTGCTGTCTGAGTCGGCTTAAAAACTAGTCTAGGCGCTGGTTGAATTCAAGAATCCGGTAATCTCACCGGTGGGATTACTCAGTTACTCACCTGTAGGAAGGTATCTAGGGAGGTACTTGTTGATGCAATCCTCATGAATTTTAATTCAGGATATCATCTTCAGACAGCTAACTGAAAAATCAAGAAAAAGACTTGATGCATTTTTAGTACAAACAAACCATTATCTTCAAAGCATGTCTACAGCACGTTAACAGTAGTTTACAAGCCTATTAAGGCACGAATTGCATCACAATCACCTATACATAGATATTGCTGTTTTATAGCTTGAAATCCCTCTTGTAGCTCATCGTAAACCCAGCTTTCCCTAACCACCGGTTTTAACAACCCTTCCTCCGTCACTATTTGACTTTCATTATTACGAAAATCTTCAAAACGATTCAACAACGATTATTCAAACAAAGTACGAAAGATACCATCAAAATTACGCCTACAAATTCTAAAAGGTATAATAAGTCGTTGGGATTTGTTCTGCCGCAAAATATTAATGAAAACTTTACGGCATTACCTTTAAATTGATTACTTTTACAAAAGTAATTAATGTAAGCTATATTATTAGTCCCCTACGTTATTGAACTGGCAGGATTTCATTAATTCCCTTTACGACGAACCCCGAGGGGTCCTAGTAAAATATAGCCACTAAGGTGAAATGGCGAGACTTACAGGGAATTTCGGGCATGTTGTCCCTTCGGCTAATTTGATACTGAAGCAACGTTTTTGCCAGTTCAAATAGACCCTTAAAATTTTTGTACGGTTGTTGTTTCCACAAAATTCCTGGCTAAAATTAGATGGTAACAGCAATGCTAAAGAGATACGCTTCGGTACAATTCTGAGAGGAATGCTGTGTGCAAAAGTTTACTTATTTTGGATTTATTTTTGTAATATCCTAAGCTTGTTTTTACGCAGGTGTTTTTTAGATCACACAGACTAGGGCCAAAAGGGTTGAACAATATTGAAAATTCCTAATTTTCAATATTTCTAATTTTTTCAACCCAAAGGTTGACTGGTAGAGAATGCCTTGATGCATTAAGTCCGCCCATGTACCACTATTGTACATAAAGTTTAAATAAATCAATAAATAAAAGGGTCTAACCAAACCAAAGCTTAATATTTTCTATAAAAATTCTTATATCTACTGCCCCATGAAATATCAAATTCAAGATTTATTTGCCGATCAAAGTACGTCAGTTTTGTAGGGTATATGGTGATGTGGTATGGAGAGAAATAATAACCCTGCCACTTCGGGGAATAGTTGTGTTTATACCTAAACTTAAGGTATGTTTAGGCTGGTTGACATGAGAAACATTACGTTATTTTATGTATCCATGAATAAGGTAGTTCGTTATTGTATAATCAGCTCAAATATTTTGTTAGTGGTAGCAAATAAAGTTTCTTGACGATTATGAATGACGGATGTTTTTGCTGTAATTAAACAACATTGGTCTCAAATGCTACCGCTAAGCAAGACCTCATGATCCTGGGTTGGACTCCCAGGCTGGGCAAACTTTTTATTTGGAATTTCTCAATAGCAGCAGTAATCTGGATTCAGCCCGTTTAATGGTAATGGGCTCGCCCCCTATCACCCATGGGACTTACCTAAACTTGTCGAAAGGCGAGTGTACCTATACCTCTGCCTCATTCCCTTGAGAAAACAGCATTATGTTGTTTTTATCAATCAACTTTGGTATTCATCAAAATCTACCCACGTACCTACACGCCTCTGTCGGCTGTTGTTAACAACAAACCTTAAATTAAACAACGAATCGAAAACGAATTTGAATTCCAATTGCTTCATTCGTCATTCATCACAACCAGCCACATTTATTTTTCCCTCTTCAAAATAAACGTATCGCTAAGCTTCTAAACCAAAAGGTCGTTTTTAACTTATTTATTTTGAGGAAAATTGAACGCATTTTCCGAGCGTGAAGCTGACCCGAGATTGATAAACAAATGTAATTCGCATCTTGGACGAGAATTTCATGATGCCGCGCTTACCTAACAATTTGAACCCCAACAGATTCCTAATCAAATTAAAATTTCATCCAGATTTCGCTTTCGGGACAAGAAAAAATCGTTTCACTTTACCTACTACAATTTCGTACATAAAGGCAAGGTCTTGGCCAAATTAAAAATTCAAATGCAAAAAGGTTTCTACAAAAAGTTTTTTTTAAATATTCAGTGAAACTCTTTAAAACTTTACATTAATCCAGAACATTCTTTAAAACTTTAAATATCGAACGAAAATTATCAAGCCCATTATTTTATCTTTATGGTCTGATATTAAACGATTTTAATACTTACCACAGTATATTTTTAACGAGGCCTGGGATATTTTATTACAGAATGATTTTGCTACAAAATGGGTATTGTGCGGCAGACAATTCATTGAAGCATTTAATTGATTTGGGTTCAAATAAATATTCGCTGGATGGCTTTCTAAATTCTCAGGCATTAATGTAGTTATAGTGACCGTTATATTCATTCGTGTGGAAATCCTGAGGGTATTCCAGTTTTGAGAAGGGGTTTCAGGGTTAAACCATACCCCAGGAAAAGAGAGAATTGTGATCAAAGGGTTCACGCACCCGATTTACAAAAATATATTTTTTTTTTTGACAAATCCTGAAAATCAGGATCTACTGCTTAAAATATGCAAATATATATCTGCGTTTGTTTCTTCATGAAGCAACACAGCATATTCTAAATTAATACGACTGAAAAATCGTTACTCCATAATTGACTGAAAAAGAACCAGCCTCAATATATTTTTTTTTCCTCTCTAAGGCACAGAATACGCGGCAGCTCCCAAGGCATGCTGAGTGCATTGAGTGACCGGTGGGACTGTCCAATGCTCGGCCGATGGGTGGGACTGCACACTCAGGTCGTGGCTAGGTAGGTGGACTGGCATATTTATTTGTGTTAAATTGTCAAAAGTCAAAAAAAAAGTCAAAAGTCAAAACGTTTATTTCAATTAGGCCATTAAACGGCACTTTTGAACGTCATCGTTTACAGTTCAGTAAAATAATAATGTTACATTAATAAAGTGACTCTACTGTCCATTCGGAAAGGTAGATTCTTATGGAGAAGAACGGACAAGAAACTCCATAGTTACTCTTTTCAAATAATGATTTTACAAAATATGGTATACAAAAATTAATTTAATATTATGTGAGGACGATGCACCCAGAGTATGCTACTTATAAGAACAAAGTATCACCAGCAGAGGTAAACTTATTAATTTCCTAAAGAAATTTAGGTAAATGGTACTCACATATTTACAAACATTGGAACCATTAATTAAACGACAGTGTGTGAGTCAACAGAAAAATAAAAACACAAAAAAAGAAACAGTATATCTATAAAGTTAATACATAAATCAACCAGTTTGACCCTCACCCTTGATTGTCCTATGGAGCAGGACCAGCATGTTTCCAATTGTAACTGTCTTGTTTTTATTGTATGTGTACCTACTACTAACAATAGTTTTATAAGCTAAATGTATTAACTAATGCTATGGTCTGCAAATAAATAAATATTATTATTATTATTTATAGTAGGCGCCAGATAAATGTGGAATAAAGTATATTGACCTTTCCCTAATAACTGTTCATAGGTACCTGAACAATTAAATATGAATCGTTTTTCATTATTAGACAATGTTAAGGATCACGAGATATGATGATTCGGGACAGCTTTGTGTCATTAATTCCGTTTTTCAAATTAAAAATGTCAATAATTGTAGGTGGGTCAATGACCGTTATTCCACGATTATCTGGCGCCTACTATAGTTAAATATTATTTACACAAAATGAAATTTCAATAACATGAATACGTACATAAACTTTTCTGAATGACCTAATCGATTTTGTATCCGGTTACAATACAATATCTATTAATTAAAATAATCCATTGTTTGCATTGATGATTCAAAATGTTTGAATTTCACGGAATTATCTGAAGGTACTCCGAAATATATTAAATAGCAGGAAGGATCACAAAATTCTCCAGTATTTCAGCATTTCCTATGAAATCACTTTAACTTTCATTGGCAAAATACAGCGAACGGAAGCTGAATTTAACATTTATGATGCTAATTGGTAGCTTGTAATTAAAATGTCAAATGCTTTTGGTATTACAATTTTCGGCAGGATTCAAAAATAACTAGTTCGCTCTCTGAATAGAATTTTCTGAATAAGAATCAAAACTTTAAGTATACCTACTATTTCTTACTTTGGCTTTCACCTGGTTGAAGCCTCTGCACATATTAATATATATTTACTGTGTACGTGTGTATGTCACTGAACTCCTCCTAAACGGCTGGACCGATAAAATTGTTTGTGTGTGTTCAAGGGGATTCGAGAATGGTTTAGATTCAAAATTAGACCCGGTACGTGACGCTGCAATCGATTTCTATAATTTTTCGTCAGACACAAAGCAAACGTTCGGACAGGATGACGTCTGTCGGGACCACTAGTATAATATAAAATTCAATCTAATTACCACGGACATCCAAAGAAAATGACTACTTATCGAACTTGCATCAAAAAGTTGAAAAGTAATTTACACAGTACTTGTTGAGTCTCTACATGAAAGGCAGACCTCATTACGAGCTTTAAAAAGTATAAGCTAAGAGTAGAAATGAGACTTTCCCGTTTTAATGTCCTCACAAACTTTGTTGGACTCACTTCACGGTGCTTTAAGCCCAAATAAATATCACCTTCGCAGAAATTCAGCGACAACTCGTGTTGCCGTAAAGTACTTGTGACTATCCAACTTCAAAACGAACCCTCTCTATTGTAATAATACACCTTTGAGTATTCAGTAAATAGGGTGTGGAGCGCCCTTTATATATTTTTTTTAGAGAGACACATAATTAAATGCTTTTTATTTTTTTGTTTGCACTACAGATCTTTTGCTACCTCAGGACAGAACTCAAATGTGTCCTGAAGGTAAAATTGATTCCCCGTAAGTAAAATTGCGGGATCACATTTAAAAAATCATTGACTAATAGGATATTTTAATAAATAGAAAATAATAAAAAAAAATTGATAAAGATAAAGCACATCAAAGCTCAAGAGTGGGGGATGTGTGACGTGACGTTTTAGGAGAAAGTGTTCCTACTATTAAGTGACGTCAAGCGAGTTTTCAACAACAAAAAACGTGTCCAAAATTTTTGGAAATCCATCTGACGGACTAATTAGATTTTTTCCGTAAAATACCCTATAAAAACTTACACTTTTTTTTTCCTGAATGGGAAATCATCAAATGACTTCTCCGCTCTGGGCGGAGCAGGGGAGACAGTCAGACTTTTACGGACTAAAACTCACCCGTGTTCCTCCAAATGCCCTTTGCGTTCCAGGGCCGTGGTAACTCTTTCGAACAACAAGTGTCATATGGCTTGTTTCTTGCACACGGGTGAAGTCACGGGCAAAAGCTTTTGTCTGATATACGTCAATCATCAAATCCAAGAAAAGCTTTTTACGATTTACACCGCCTTTCGACGCATTATCTGCTTTCAGCTGCATGAATCTACACGATGTTAGTAAGTAGCTTTGCGCATAAGAATAAATGATAATTGAGAGAGTATAGAGGTATGCGGTACAGAGAATAAAGTCCCGCACACTTCCACTGAAAATGGGAGGATCCTCCGAACCAGACGGTTGTTGTATCTGGTGGGCAACTGCCTGGCTCTTCATGTGACTGGCCGAAGGTGCAGTGTACTTGCCAAGGTCACTGATGAGGTTGAGGATGATAAGAAGCTGAGGATGCTGACCAGGAAAGCGCGTCAGCTGCATGCTGGTGGTCAGGATGCCCGTAGTTGCCGTGGATACTGGCTGGCTGTATGACTCGGTGCTCGAGAACTTGAGGTCAGGATGAGGAGTGATGATGACGTTATGATGAGATGGCTGCACGAAGGCTGCGCTGACGTTCTTTATAGAGGTTCACCAGTATCGAGGGTATGCGGAACAGAGAGTAAAGTCCCGAATACCTCCACTGGAGTGGGAGGATCCTCCGAACTAGACGGTTTTTGTATTTATGTCAGGTTTCCCTTCAAGAAGTACATTTCAGATGACTTCATGGTACCTATGTGTAAACACACGAGTAGATATGCAACATCCCAAAAACTTCAGATGATTTTTGAACTTCGGCTTTGGGACTATAAGCTTGTGAGCACAATACAAATTTGTGCTCAGTGTGCACATGACTGTTCTTGGGGGATCAGGAACGTTAGTACGTTTCCGTAAGTATTTGTGCGACTGGAATACGTAAGTGCAGGACGGTAGAGCTTGTCTAATTCGTACTTCCACGTCCCAAAAACACCTTTATTGTTTCTGAGCCGCCTCTTATTTTGACACTGCGTCCCTAATTTATGAATTCGGGCACCCTCCCTCCAACACAAAATTATTAAGGGTGCCATGGGTACCTACTTGTTTAGAATAAGTACAGTTCGAGTTTATTAAAGCAAAACGAAGCTTGTCGAAGCGAAGCAATTAAATTAAGGACTTACGACTTCTAATTTTGTTCCATATTTAAAATGATTTACTTCTTTTTTGACGCAGTACAATAATTACTGAGCGCTTGAGCTGGGCTGTGTTAATTTTATAACTTCATTACGAATTTATTTTCAAAGGATACGAAACATCATACAACGTTCTTTGCAGTTCTCGACTTTGCTTAATTACAATGTCAAGTGTGCGAACATTCTTAAGCGCATGAGAAGTTCATACGTTTGATATATTCCGAAATTGTCACTAATGAGGAGTATGGCTGCCTGACCCTGGCAACACAGGACAACCCGGCCACGACGCATTATACACGGCCTTATTAATGTCGTAGCCAACTGGCTTAATCTGCCGTTTCATTAGCGGCCCAGGCTTCTCATTGAACGCCGCCGTTTAGTCAGCAGCCTAAATGACATCCAGCCAATACGTATAATACAAAATTAAATGAACTGGCTGGCAGATACTTGGGCCGTTCATAGAATAGGGTAACAGTGTGACAAAAATGGATGAAATACTAGTTGCCGCCCGCGGCTCCGCCCGCGTTATAGTCGAAAATAATCCCTTGGGAACATAATCCCTGGATAAAAACTATCCTCTGTTCTTTCCCGGCACTGAAACGTTCAGCGTTTTAGGCGTGAAGAGGTAACAAACAGACAGATAGACACACTTTCGCATTTATAATATTAAGTATGGATATAAAATGCACATTCGCAAGAAGTTAGTAGAATCATCACAGCGCTAATTCGTTGGATTCGTTTTTTCTTAATAACTTTGTTTAAGTGTATGTATGTACCTATGTATTTATAATTTTATTTTATTTTACTTCTCTCTATTTTTAGTCATTTTTTTTTTAAATTGCACCTGCCATGTTGTCTCTGCACCACCCTAAGGTCGACTGGTAGAAAATGCCTAAGGCATTAAGTCCGCCTTTGTACAGTGATTTTACTTGTGCATAAAGTTTTAATAAATAAAATGTGGGAATACTGTAATCAAACAACAATCAATTTCAACAGTCTAACCTCGACGACGAAGACTCTTATTTCTGTCTTCAGGGTTTAAAGGAACCTATCATAAATGACATGACCTATCCATGCCAGGGTGCCTTAAACTCCCTGTCCCGTTACTTGGCTAAAGAACCAAGTCATTTACCTTAACGTTAATCGCCAATATGTCACTTAAGCCGCTGATTAAAAGGCGCCGTTCAATAAAAAGTCTAAGTCGCTAATTAAACAGAAAATTAAGCTATTTGACTGCAACACAAACACCAATTTCGCATGAACATATGTTCAATTTCAGGAAAAAAGCAGAAGTTTAAGAGTTACTTCTAATTAATTAAGTATTTATTTAATTTCTGGATCTTGGCACTCTGGTAGACCATGTCCTGGAATAGGTTAGGTATAGGATACCTTTTATCCTGAAAGTATGTTTCCTTTTTTTAAGCTTGGGAAGTCATCAAATGACTCCTTCCGCTGTGGGCACGTTCTTCTCCATAGAGATCAACGCTTTGAAACGTGCAAAGAGCTTTATCTTTTTGACCGACCGACCTTGACAATTCAAAAGTGCCTGTAAATGGTCTAGTTAAAATAAATGCTATGAGTCTTGAGTCTTGAGGCGGAGAGGAAAACTCTTACTGACTAAAACCTATCTGTGTTCCTCAAAATGCCCTTTGCGTTCCAGGGCCGCGGTGACTCCTTTGAACAAATTCCGCAACAATATAGGTCTTAGTTGAGTTAAAAACCAAATGAATTTTATTTAGACAGGCACTGGCCTTAACGGGACCCGACTACTTTGCTGACATCTCTTTGAGACGCGCGTGGCACCGCGCCGTCGATATGGGACAGGGGGGCTACTCTCTGTGCCCGAAGTCCGTAGTTTCGGGATTAGTTGCGGGCGTATTCTATTCCGTATCACCTAACCACTAAGAATGAATGACAACACGATTTGACAGTAACTGTCAAATCGTGTTGTCATTCATTCTTAGTTCGGGTTCGGAACTAATCGTAAGTCCGTAGGTGATACGGAGTAGAATACGTCAGTTTAGAAAGTAGCCCCCCTGGTTCCTATCGATCGGCGAGCTACCCAACGCTTGCCGTCCGCAGGCCCGCGCCTACGATGGCCGGGAATCACCCTGCGACTCCCGACGCCCGGGAACTAGGTTCCCTTGGAATATTTTTCGACGTTAACGAGGGTGGTACCCAGTTAATAAATAAGGAAGCCGAAACAAAGTAAACACGAGACTTCTAACTACTCGGTACAGTATCAACTCCTTCGTAACGCTTTATTTTATTTAACATAAACCCTTTTAACTTCATGGCTAGCGATTATTATTTATAATTTAATTTTCACCGAGTTTACCTCTTCGTAGAACCCCTGAGAAGAGGGAGCAAGGGAAATTAGAAATTAAATTTTTATTACAAATTCTTATAACTTAAACAACACTGAACTAACGGGAACAGAGCAGCGTCAACATTTTCTAAATACTTTACATTTTTCTCTTTCTCTGACATTTTTTACGTAATTTCACACCTAAAAACGGATAAATTGACGCATCGCTGTTCCCGTTCAGGTAAAGTTATGTTTCACAACGTCAAAGAGCGCTTTTCCATCCCATATCCTTCAATTTATTTGGTCTTTTGAAGCTGTACGTACTTCATAAAGTACAGAAGCGTCGCTTTTGAAATAACCGGGAAATCTACACTGAACTTCAAAATTTAAGGGAGTATTATATTTTGTAAATTAACTTCTACCGATGTTTAATTAATCTGCGCTATAATTGGTATACAGAATTGACTACAAAACTAACTGCAGAGTTGAGATGTAGTTTCTGGAACGAGTTATCTGGTTTTGTACCTATTGATTAGGTGCATTTATCACAATCTACCATTAAAAACTTTTATCAGACTATTATCTAATGTAAGCCTCTGCCTATTTGGTCTGGTGGCTGCAAACCGCGACTGCTCAGCGTAAGGTCTTTGATTCGATTCCCGGGTCGGGTAGTGTTATTGGGATTTTTCATTAGAAATTTCTTAGAAGTAGCTTGGAGTTTGGAAGTTGATGGTGTTATCCCTGTGACTCAGAAAGCACACCAGCACACGATCACACGTCTTGCTCCTGATCTCTCCCTGGTCGTGTTGGATCACCGTCTACTCGGACTATAAGAGTAAAGGAACAGAGTGTGCACCTGTATTTTCGCTCACCCTTGTGCACTTTAATATCTCCTGCGTACTTGGCCAAACTCCATTAAAATTTTCAGTCACAGCGATATTAGACTTATAATTATTATTAACATCTAAACGAGTTTCTTTGCCTTTTTACACTCTTTATGCGGGTTGCATTCATCTCCATGATAATATGGAATGTTTAAAAAGAAAAATTAAAAGAAGAAGCCTGAAGTTTGTCTTTTTATCAAAACCTTTTTCAGTCATTACCACTTGTGTCGCAAAATAAACGAATAAATTCTAAATATAATCTATGGAGACGTAAATTACCTATCTAGAGTATAAATTATTTTCTTAATTAAGTATCGTCCGTAGCGAAAAATGAGAGGGCGACACAAAAAATGTTTATAAACTTGGCAGTGTTTGATAAACTTTGGTGCTTGTTTTAAAAAGGGCAATTAGTATTTTGTAAGGTACTCACCCAAGCATATAATTTCTGTTTACATAGTTTTAAGTAAAGAACTGGAGTTTTATTAACTGCCTACCGACCGATTATTTAATTTGGAACGAAGTTTTTTTCCAAAATTACTTGTAAGGTTAGGGCAGAGGCGGCGCCAGGCGTGGGCGACGTGGGCCACCGCCTATGGCCTCGCGGTCCTAAGGGCCTCGCAGCTTTGGCTCTCTTCAACTCCGGAAAATTGTAGCTAGGCTTGATGCAAAAATAAATTGAAACAACAACCGAGACTACATGGATTTTTTTCTGAGCTCACTCTTGCTATCTGAATTATTTTTATTATTAAGCGTTTTTATGAAATTCGACTTAGTAACGTACCGAACATTCTTTAACTTCTTCAGCTCTCCTGCATTACTCAAAAAAGTTCCTTCTATTTAAGGTAAAGGAAAATCAAACCTATGTGAGGATTGGTCCTGAATTTTCGGATTCGCTACGCTCGCTTTTGAATTCTACATTCTGTCAATTCTTGGCCTTTCCTGTTTGAGTCAAAAAGTCTCTTCTATTTATCTATGAATGGCTGAAAAGAAAATCCAAGATGAACTGAGAGATGGGTTGCAAAGGCTTGCGATCTCGCTTCGCTCACTCTTGCATTCTACACTAAGTAGAAATATTCGTATTTATGCCGTAAGCAAACTTGGTTGCTCACAAGGGGCCTCATCAGAAGGCTTAAAGTCACCCAAAGGGCAATGGAGAGGGCAATGCTCGGAGTTTCCTTGCGTGATCGAATCAGGAATGACGATATCCGCAAGAGAACCAAGGTTACCAACATAGCCAAACTGAAGTGGCAGTGGGTAGGGCACATTGCTCGCAGAACAGATGGTCGATGGAGCCGAAAAGTTCTGGAGTGGCGACCGCGTACCGGAAGACGCAGCGTTGTAAGGCCTCCTACAAGGTGGACCGATGACCTGGTGAAATTCGCGGGTAGCCGATGGATGCGAGACGCACAGTACGGTTGTTGTGGCAACACTTGGGGGAGGGCTATGTCCATGCTACTCGGGGATCTTAACGCCAAGTCTGCGGCGTGGGGATCCCCGGTCACCGATGTCAAGGGCGAGGCGTTGGAGGAGTGGGCGGTCACGACCGGCTTGACCGTCCTGAATCGGGGCTCGGTCTACACGTGCGTGCGACAGCGGGGTGGTTCTATAGTGGACGTTTCGTTCGCTAGCCCCTCTGTCGCAAGCCGTGTCCGCGATTGGCGTGTCGCCGTGGAGGTGGAGACGTTGTCGGATCATAGATACATCCGTTTCGACGTCTCCTCCCAGACCGCGGGCGGCCGCAATCCAACGGCCCCGCGAACGGACGGTCCGCGTTGGGCGCGAAAGCGCCTCGACAGGGAGCTACTCGAGGAGGCCGCTATTGTGCAGGCCTGGATCCGGGAGTCGGCAACGACCGGACCCGTCGACGTCGAAGAGGAGGCGCAGTGGTTCCACGGGGCGATGACGCAAATTTGCGACGCGTCAATGCCCCGGGTTCGCACACAACCCAGAAGGCGCCAGGTGTACTGGTGGTCCGCCGAGATCGCGCAGTTGCGCGACTCGTGCGTGGAGGTCAGGCGCCAGTACACCCGATACCGGAGAAGACGTCGTCGGGTCCCTGCCGAAGAAGCCGCGCGGTATGAGGTGTACCGCGCGGCTAAGAAGGCTTTGTGGCTGGCCATCGGCGAGGCGAAGACGCGAGCCAGGGAGGAGATGTTGGAGACTCTAAACGGGGATCCGTGGGGGCGTCCTTATCGCTCGGTCCGAGGTAAACTCGGACCATGGGCGCCCCCGCTTACGGAGAGTCTCCAACCCGAGCTGCTGGAGGACGTGGTAGCAGCCCTCTTCCCGGCACGAGCGGAGCACGCTCCGCCGCCGATGGCTCTGCCCACAGCCGCAGAGCCCGAAGAGGACGCCAGCGTCCCAGAGGTGACACAACCAGAGTTGAGGGCGGCCGTGACACGGCTCCGGGCGAAGAACACTGCCCCGGGGCCCGACGGAATTCACGGCTGCGCGTTGGCCCTAGCTCTGAAGGAGCTAGAGCCCCGACTGAGAGGACTCTACTCGGCGTGCCTTGAGCAGGGCCAGTTTCCCGCTCAGTGGAAATCTGGTCGTCTGGTCCTGCTCAGGAAAGCGGGGCGCCCTGCGGACTCACCGTCCGCGTACCGGCCCATAGTGCTGCTCGACGAGGTGGGAAAGCTGTTTGAGCGGATAGTCGCAGCCCGCCTCGTCGGCCACTTGTGCGGAGAGGGGCCGGACCTGGCCGAATGCCAGTACGGCTTTCGGCAAGGGCGCTCCACTATCACGGCGATATCGCGAGTGAGAGTCCTGGCGGAGGAAGCAGTGTCGCGGGGCGGTGTGTTGTTGGCGGTGTCCTTGGACATCTCCAACGCCTTCAACACCCTGCCCTGGAGTTGTATTCGGGAGGCACTACGATATCATCGAGTGCCTTCCTACCTCCGCCGCGTCGTCGGGGCTTATTTGGCGGAAAGGTGTGTCACCTATCTGGGACGCGATGGCAGATACCAGCGCCCCATGTCGTGCGGTGTTCCGCAGGGTTCGGTCTTGGGCCCGCTCCTGTGGAACATCGGGTACGACTGGGTGCTGAGGGGCGAGCTCCGGCCGGGAGTGCAGCTGGTGTGTTACGCTGACGACACACTGGTCACTGCCCGGGGGAGCTCGCACAGGGAGGCAGCGTTGCTGGCGACGGCTGCGGTCTCACAGGTGGTGAGCCGCATACGGCGCCTCGGCCTGGAGGTGGCCCTCAACAAGTCGGAGGCCATTGTTTTTCATGGCCCCCGGCGAGCGCCGCCGCCGGGATCGCACATCGTGGTCGGGGGGGCCCGTATCGCTGTCGAGTCCACCATGAAGTACCTGGGATTGGTGCTCGACAGCCGGTGGGATTTCGGCCCCCACTTCCGGCGGCTGGCGCCCAAGTTGTTGGGCGCGGCGGGGGCGCTGTCAACGCTGCTTCCCAATCTGGGGGACCCGAGCACCGCCTGTAGGCGGTTGTACGTGGGGATCGTGCGATCGATGGCCCTATATGGGGCCCCGATCTGGGCGGCTGACCTGACGGCCAGCACCATCACTGTTCTGCGGAAGCCGCAGAGGGTGATGGCCGTCAGAGTCATCAGGGGATATCGCACGATCTCCTACGAGGCGGCTTGCGCACTGGCCGGATCTCCGCCGTGGGACCTGGAGGCGAAAGTGCTCGCGTCACTGCACCGGTGGCGCGAGGACGCGCGGGCGCGCGGCGAGCGACTGACGCAACGACATTTGGAGCTGCGTCGGTCGCAGCTGCGCGAGGTCCTGGTGGCGGAATGGCGGGACAGACTTTCGAGCCCTTCCGCCGGCCTCATCACCATCGAGGCCATCCGGCCGGTGCTCGACCTGTGGCTCGGGAGAAGGCACGGCTCTCTGACGTTTCGTGCGACGCAGGTCCTCTCGGGGCATGGCTGCTTCGGGAGGTTCTTGTGTCGCATAGGCAGGGAGCCGGACGCTCGATGCCACCACTGCGTCGACTGTCGGGAGGACACGGTGCGGCATACGCTTGCAGAGTGTGCAGCTTGGGAGGAGCCGCGCCGTGCCCTCATCTCTGTTGTAGGCGGTGACCTCTCGCTGCCGGCCGTAGTCCATGCTATGGTCGGCGGTGAGGAGTCCTGGGACGCGGTGGTCTCCTTCTGCGAGACAGTTATCGCGCAGAAGGAGGCTGCGGAAAGGGAGAGGGAGATCACAACCGCTCGCCCTGCCCGCAGCAGGCGCATCGGGCGTCGGAGGAGGGCATACGCTGCCCTCTTCCGGCCCCCCTAACTGGGTCCAGGGGCGGCGGACTTGGGGATGTCCGTCGCCCCCCACTCATCCGGACCCGAGGTGGCGGCGCGTGGTGTTCCCGTGCGCCCCTCTTTGACGTAGCGAGGGGAGTTAAACACCTCACTCCCCTCGCCGACGCGAGGTGGCCCGCAGAGGCGGGCCGGCACCAGCCGGGGATTGCGGATGTCGCATACGTTCCCGCGATCCCCGGCGCAGGTGGAAGATGGAACACCGGGGTGGTTTTAGTCAGTAAGAGTCTGACAGACCCCTCCACCCGCCCCAGGGTGGAGGATTTCCATGAGGATTTCCCCCCGAGATCAAAAAAAAAAAAAAAAAAAAAAAAAAAAGGGCTATGTCCAGCAGTTGACGTCTTTCGGTTGATAGGATGATGATGCCGTAAGAGATTTTATCTGTACCTATGTACAGTCGTTAAAGCTTTTTGGTATGCAGGCAGTTACCTTGCTACTAGTTCTAAACAATGTTGTGAGTGTGCTAAGTAGACAATTATTGTACACCACACTCGTAAGTATGTCATAAGCTTAAAAAGTTATAATGTACATATTAGAAATAAATATTGGCAGTGTAGTGGAAAAAAATAATATTTTTGTCTGTATACCAAATAGCTTTGTTGAATGTTCCTACGTAATGGGGAAGTATTTTGCCATTTTTTCCCGCTAGGTGTCGCAATCGCTATGGTCTGTGCATTATTCTTTCGATTACGATTAAAGGTTAACAGATTCATGTTAAATAAAAAAAATCAAAAAAATAATACAATAAACAATGTGAAATTGCCTTCAAGAAACGGTACGTAATGGGTTCACTAACACAACAAATATGTACTTTTTTCTTGATACCCACAACATTGTAAAGTATTGTGCATCTAGGTACTACTTACTAGTTTATTTGAGTACCTACCTACATTTCTTATGTCAACGTATTTAGTATTTAAGAATAACTTGTACTTCTTGTAATAAGTGAATTGTTTTCTTTTTGTGGAATAAATGTCTTAAACCGTGTGATTGTGAGTTTAAATCAAATGCTAATGAGTAAAAGCATTCACCAAATATATAAAATACTCAAGTACCTAAGTACTTTTTTACTTTTGACGCACCTATCTTCCATCGGAGTTTGGTTTCCGCACTTAATCCTAATGTTGGGCCATTGTACGTGAGTCATGGCTGGTTAGAATGATCTAACCAGCCAACTTCCCTCCAAGAGCAGATTAGGCCTCCCAGTGTATTCAGGATATCTGTAAGAGATTTCGGGTTTCCTTTTGTTTGCCTTCGTATCTCGGAGACGCCTGTGCACTCAAGGAGCACGTGCGCTACCGTTTCCTTCTCCTCTATGCATGCTGTGCATAGAGCACTGTCCATTATACCTATCGTGTGGAAGTGTTTGTTCAGTTAGCAGTACCCTGTGTTGATAGTATCGGGCGGGCCCATGGATTTGAGACAACAATCAACTGTCACACGAAACACGGCATTTTTAATGACTTGCGCACTTCCGTGGATACCCTCGGGTAGCGGACGGCACCGTGCAGATGTGGTGCGAGGACGACAACTCCCTGACCTGGCTTACCCTGAATGTGCCCAAAATAAGACTACCAGACACTGACCTGACTCTGACCGTCATGCGACAGACCGACGTGCCTACCCGTGTCAGAGCTGCGCTCTTCGTTCCCAGGTACAATGGGGACATAGCGCGGCTCCAGAGCATTCTGATTCGTCAGAATACTTGGTACGACATCGGGAGGTGGTCACTGTACAGGGCAACTTCTGTCGGTGGGGATAACCACGGGACATATTTGACCCTGGGAATCCCGACCGATGAAGCCAAAAAGGTCTTGGGGCGGGAGCGACGTATATCGTACCTTCTTGGGTCTATATACGTCCGCTTCTACCCCAAGGCCCAGCCCGCTGACGTCAGGACTGACACCGAGACTGTGACTGAGACCACAGAACCGACCCAGACAAACGACCAAGATATGACCAGACTGGAGGAGGAAATGGCGAGAGCAGCGATGGCTGATGCAGAGGTAGACTCTGCACCACCTACATCACCAGGGTGGACATCGCAGCTGCTCGCATCCTCGCCGACTCGAGACAACTGGCCCGGAATGGAGGAGGGAGACAGACTGTCCGATGGATCCGTCTCCTCCTAACCCACCACCACCGTCGACGTCGCCCACACCTAACACCATCCAGATCATACAGGCAAATCTCCAGCACAGCCAAACTGCCACCGCTAGCCTGCGCAGGGCGCTGGAGGTGCAACCACGAACAATTGCCCTGATACAAGAGCCGTGGATCAGAAGTGACAGGATATGCGGCCTTGGAAACATCGGAGGTAAACTAACACTGAATACAAGTAACACCAACAAACCACGAACCTGCATATTCACACCTAAAGACGTACCTATTACGCCACTAACTCAATTCTGTTCCAGAGACCTGACAGTGATCAGGCTTCAAACCGACAATAATATCCCAGATCTTGTACTAGCCTCGGCGTACATGCCAGGCGACGACGAGAACTGCCCACCTAAAGAGATGACTGATTTGGTCCAACACTGCGAGAACGCCAACCTGGACCTCATCATCTGCACCGACTCAAACGCTCATCACCCACTCTGGGGCAGTGAAGTATCGAACACCAGAGGTGAGGCACTATCCACATATCTTTTCTCTACTAACCTTAACATCGTAAACCACGGCTCTGAACCCACTTGGGTCACTGCTAGGGGACAAACGATCATAGACCTAACGCTGGCCACAGATAATGCGACAAGAATCATTTCTAATTGGCGTGTATCCGACGAACCCTCTTGCTCTGACCACAGGAGAATTCGTTTCACACTAGTAGCCAACACAAAAAAACCCGCACCCAAGCGAAATCCGCGCCGAACAAATATACCTCAATTTAAACGCCTCCTAGATTTTCTGCTAAATGGGCACCAGCTGCATCAAGCTCCAATTACAGATCCCACAGAACTAGAAAACACGGTAACAAAACTAACCGATTACATAACCGAAGCATATCACACGTGCTGTAAACTAACAGCATCACATACCAAGGGTAAGGGTAACCCCTGGTGGAACACAGAACTTAAAAAACTCAGAAGTACACTCCGCAAACAATTCAATAGAGCAAAGAACACTAGACTTCCTGTAGACTGGGAAACGTACAAAAAAACCCAACACACCTTTAAGAAACAAATCAGAACCGCCAGGAAAACTGCTTGGCGGAAATTCTGTGAATCCATAGAATCAAACAACGAAGCCGCCCGAGTAAGGAAGATCCTATCAACTGAACAGGACCGCACTCTCGGCGCACTAAAGAAACTAGATAATTCATACACACAAACAGACCAAGAAACCAGCAGAGTCCTTCTGGAAACGCACTTCCCAGACTGTAATCTTCTTGAGGACAGAGTGTTGGGCAGGCGAATCGGGACGAACCCCTGCTGACCAAGACTGGTCTACAGCCCGGAATATAGTAACAGAAGATCGAATAGCATGGGCTATAAAGACCTTTCAACCATATAAATCCGCAGGACTAGATGGCATCTTCCCAGCCCTGCTACAATGGGGGGAGAGCACCATACCACCATGGCTGCTAGCAATCTACCAAGCCTGTATAGCACACAGATACGTACCCCTAGCATGGCGCGAAGTGAAAGTCATTTTCATCCCCAAACCGGGAAAAACAGACTACACACAACCCAAAGCATACAGACCAATAAGCCTGACATCCTTTTTACTGAAAACCCTGGAGAGGCTCTGTGACAGATACATTCGGGATGGACCCCTGCGCCAATACCCACTCCACAGACAACAACACGCCTACTCCGCGGGGAAATCAACAGATTCTGCGCTGCACAGCGTGGTCTCAAAGATCGAAAGCGCTATAAACCATAAATGCTCCTCACTGGCTGTCTTCATTGATATCGAGGGCGCCTTTGACAAAACCATGTTCCAGAGTATAAGCAAAGCCCTCGGAAAGCACGGTGTCGACACGACCCTAAGCGGCTGGATCACAAACATGCTCAAGCAAAGAGCTGTACAAGTCACAATAAATAACACAACAAGGGCCATTGTGGCGAAGGGTTGCCCCCAAGGGGGAGTCCTTTCGCCATTACTATGGAACCTCGTCGCAGATAACCTCGTTAAAAGACTCAATGATAAAGGATACTTTACCGTTGGTTACGCAGATGACATAACCATAATAATAAACGGAAAACACGAAAACACGATATGCAACCTCATGCGCCAAGCCTTGAAAATAGTAGAGGACTGGTGCAAAGAATATCAGCTAGCAGTGAACCCTGCCAAAACCGAACTGGTCCTCTTCACCAAGAAGAGGAAGTTACCAACACTAGAATTACCACGGTTCTTCGGAACCACCCTCAGCCTTTCAACTGAAACCAAATACCTGGGCATATATCTGGATAAGCAGTTGAATTGGGCGAAGCACACTCAATACACCACCACAAAAGCCAGTATATGCATGTGGCAATGCAAACGCATGCTAGGTAGGAACTGGGGTATTAGCCCCAATACAACCCACTGGCTATACACCACAGTTATCAGACCGATAATCACGTATGGCTCCTTAGTCTGGTGGCCCAGGACCGACTTGAGCACAGCACAGAAAGACCTTGAGAAGCTGCAACGGCTTGCCTGTGTGGCAATCACTGGCAGCATGAGAACGGCACCCACTGCGGCCCTTCAGGCTATGCTGGGACTGCCACCACTGCACCTTATAGTGCAGGAGGAAGCGGCCCTAGCGGCTTTCAGGCTCAGCACAGCTGGCACTTTAGGTAAAGACTCTAGAATCAAGCATACACGCATCATGGAAGATGCCGTAAAACGACAACCCATGATGTCATCACCCAATGACAAAGCTCAAAAGATGCACCATTTCCAAAAGCACTATAACATAGTGCTAACACAAGAATCGGATGACCACTCAGGTCCCAAAGAGCTGAGAATCTACACTGATGGATCAAAAACAAGTACCGGAACCGGAGTTGGAGTTTACTCCAGCGACCTCAACATTAGAATATCCAGACCACTAGGAAAGCTCAATACCGTTTACCAGGCGGAATGCGTGGGCATTATCCTAGCGATCCATGCCATAGAAGCCAGGGGAGTCACGGACACTCATATTCGTATACTCTCCGACAGCGCCTCAGTTCTCCAATCCCTAAATAGAAACTATACCACCTCGAAACAAATACAAGAATGCCACGATGCACTAGAACGCGTCACGGTGACAAACCGCAACACCGTGACGCTGCAGTGGATAAAAGGTCACAGCGGATCACTAGGAAATGACGCTACCGATGAACTGGCCAGGAGGGGGTCTGGTACGATGGCTGTTGGACCCGAACCCATAGTGCCACTCCCTTTCACCCAGCTACGCACGTGGCTACAAGAACATACCCACACACAAGCAGAACGCTGGTGGACCTCGGCACCAGGCTGCAGGCAGTCCAAGGAGGCTATGCCACTCCTAAACAATAAACTCACCAAGCGCCTTCTGCGACTGGATAGGGGCAGCCTGCGAATGGTGGCAGGGACCATCACCGGACACTGCTCACTGAATAAGCATTTCCACACACTAGGTATAACAGACAGTCCTCTGTGCAGAGCATGCATGGAGGAGGAGGAAACGGTGTCGCACGTGCTCCTTGAGTGCACAGGCGTCGCCGATATACGTAGACAAACGATAGGAACACCAAATTCACTCACAGACACCCTGAACTCTTTAGGAGGACTGATCTGCTTCTGGAGGGAGGTCGGCTGGTTGGAATGACGGCCGCCATGGCCCACGCACAATGGTCCAACATCAGGACTAAGTGCGGAAACCATACCCCAATAGATAGATAGATAGATAGATGACTTGCGCACAATAATCGCTCCCGAAGATTGCCAAACACGTGCTGAGAAGAAGGGGCAATTACGGGCCTATTTGCGGTGTCAGAAAAACGTGACTTCTACCCTGTCGTTATTATATATGTAAATAGATTATGTAAGGCCCTATTTATCTACTTAAATGTTTGTATAAATGTAGGTATCTATGGCTGATTTACGCAGCTCTGCGTTTGTTTAATTAAATTAACAAACTTCCGTTTGCAAGTAACACGTGTGTACCACTCTCGAAAGACTTTGATTATTCGAAAAGGGGAAGCTTGCTTTCCTGTTCATACCATTTTGAAGGAAATTGTATTATTTCTTGCATTTCAAAACACTCGTTGGTATCTTTGAAAGTGTTCTGTGTAACTTATTTAGATACTTCCTTATTTTGATCATAATTGTCGTTATGCTCCTATAAATTTAAATTCCTATAATCATCATCTGCCTAGCCTTTTCCCAACTATGTTGGGGTCGGCTTCCAGTCAAACTGGATTCAGATATATACCAGTATTTTAAGGGGAACGGCTGCCTACCAGTCCTCCAGAACCCATTAACTAGGTAACACGGTAGTTCTTGACAAGATTGGAGTCAGATTTACTGGCTTCTGCTGACAATCCCTACCGACTGCCAAAGATCTACAAATGACAGCCGGGACCAACGGCATAACTTGCTTTCCGAAGCACTGAGAAAACTCGGCATGTAAAGATGGATGGATGAAGATCCACAGACCAAGCAAGCGTTGCTAAGCCTTGAAGATCGACCCGTGCGGCTGTTATTATTTAACCACGAGCTAAAGCTATAAATTTAAATTCCTATAATTTAATAAAATACCAATATTTAACAGCATAGTTCTATTAGAAAAAGGCTGGTAACTGTTACGATAACCGCTTCTGATTTCAATCAACCGTAGTTGGATTAATAATAGACGAGTAAACATCTCAGAAACTTGGCGTCGATAATTTCTCTAGAAGTACTTAAACAAACTTCGAGTATACCGGATCCAAACACTTTTTATTTTTGAGCCACTGCAATGATCCCGTTTGAAGGGGAACTTCTTCAACATAAATATTTACACGTGCCTTCGAATTTTCTCGCTGTTTTCCGAACTTTAATTTGCAAATATCATAGAAGTTTTGATACTAACAGAATCATCCATACAACTAGCTTTTGCCCACGACTTCGTACGCGCATATTCCGTTTTTTTTTCCGCTAGAAGTTTAGGAATTTCGGGAAATCCTCCCTAAGGATGTTACCGCACCAATCGATCAATTGTGACATCGAGCAACGTCGATCGATTGGTGTAGAAACACCCTTAGTGCTCCCCTACACTTCCCAAGGAACCTACATACCAAATTTCAGCTTTCTACGACCAGTAGTTTCGGTTCTGCGTTATCTGTCAGTCAGTCAGTAACGGAAGAATTTTATATATTAGGATGATGATTTGGATTGGAAGTTGTTTCCTGGAGAACATGTAGATATAGAGGTGAATTTGAGCTTTAAATTTTCATTCTTTTATGAGACTTATCCGTCATTTAGTGTCCCACTGCTGGTCAAAGGCCCATTTCTTTCCAGATACTCTTTTCTTGTGCCAACTCGAACCAGCCTTCAATAGATAGTGAAAACTCTGTTTTTCTCTTTATTTCTCTTTCAAAAAACCCTAATCTTACTTTATAGACCTTTATAAGTATCTTGCGTACCTATTCGTAACTACCAAATTTCATTAAATCTGTTCAATCATTCCCAAGAACAAGGACTTGCCAATTTGCATGAAATACCATGCGACGACCACCCAATAAATTAAAATTGAAGAAATTGTGAACAAAGTACGTGGCTACCGTGGTACCTTCACGTAGGTACGTGCGTATTTGTTAGCAATCTCCTCCTTTATTATTCTTACAGAATCAATGTTAACATGCTAAGCGATTTTTTTGGAGATGGCAATGAAAAAATACTTTCTTCGGTAGGTATAGTATCAATCTTCCTAAGCTGCTTATGACAAAAAATCTCGCCTAGGCGCTGAGAAAGATTTTCGTTTTTGTATTCATCACGCCGCGTTTGAAGGCTCTATAAAGTAGGTAAGGTCTTTTTCTTAAATCTGAGACTAAAACTAACCGGAGTTTGTACTAGGGAAAACAAGTTTTTTTTACCTACACGTAGGGAAAAGGAAAACATTTGATTTAAATAAAGCATTCATTCTACCTTTTTCTATTTATTTTACAGATTTCTCACTATTAGGTATAGTTCAGTACCTAAGTACACTTCTATATCGGTAGTTTTTAGTGCAAAAAATTTTGAGTTCGTTATGTTTGAAATGAATAAACGAATTTAACAAAACTTGATAGGTATACGCAAGAAAATCCCAGAGTGCCAATTCTATAAATTTTAAAGCAACGTTTGCATACGCATCTCAGTTGCAATCTGTCAAAATGTATGGAAATTAAGGCTTTTTTGACAGATTGCGACTGAGATGCAAATGCAAACGTTGCTTAAAAATGAGTAATGTTGGCAGTATTGGCACTCAGGTCTACCTAAACTTTTTCGAAAAAGTATTTGCAGAGACAGTTTTTTTTTTTTGTTTTGATGGGGTTGCCCTTGACTCTAGTCTAGGTCATAAATGACAGCGACAAAGTCAACGATGGAGCGAGCTTACCCGGAAGAAGCCTGTTCACTCTAATTTTGAAGAGATTAAGGTTTAGCGTCAAAGTCGACCTTGTAGCGAGCTTACCCAGAAGAAGCCTGTTTTGAAGAGATTAGGGTTGTATGCGTTCGGAAACACTCGCAGGCAGAGTTCCACTCTTTTGCTGTGCACAGTGAGAGCAAATTTAAGTTTTGTATAGAAAGTGTCACTCTTTTTTGTCAATAACGACCTTTGAGTAAGAAATACTTTGAGGAGTATATACCTAAACGCTCACAGAATGTTTTGTATTTACTAGGTATAAAAATGCCTAAAATAAAGTAACACCAATCTATAAAAACAATTTCTTTCACAAACAGAACTTGCCTCAAAACCTGACAGCCGATTCTAGGGATTCAGCGAAATTATTATTGTCCTTGACAGTTTTTGAATTAATACTCTCAAAACAAAGCTTTTACGTTCGACTGACATAAAATAAAACGCCGTCTGGATTACCTCAAAGCTTCGACGGCTATGGCACAGGAGGTATAGATACACGTAGATGTGCCAGACTTCCAGTAATGCCGCCTGCACACTTGGCTACAAGATTGTTAAGCCTGTAAGGACAGTAATTTTGTTATGCAAGCTTCACAACTGCGCTTTTCATGTTGTAACTGAAAGGTACCAATTGAAATTCACTATGACTTCCCTGAAGAAAATTGTTCATCTACATGGGCCGAAGCAGTTTTTAAAAAGATGAAAGTACACCTTTCCGTTACACCCTGAATACTAATTCTCTCGACCGAATTTCGGTTACTGCAGCCCATTTCAACGGAGATTGCACAGTTGTGTACGCAAACACAGGTGCACTCTCTGCTCCTTTACTCTCATAGTCGATCGGCAATCCGACACGACCGGGGAGAGATCTGGCGCAGCCCGCAGGATAGGTCCTGCGGACTAGTAGGCTAGTACTTAAGAACTACTAGGCTTTACGATCTTAACCAGCCCCGAGTTAGCCCAAAGTTTGGAAGTCACACCACAAGCTTCCAAACTCCGGGCACAAGATGCTTACAGAAGGTGTTACAACAATAATTTTGTGCAAGCTTATCATCGTCTATTGGACTTGCCGATTTGTTGTACCGCTACTTTATCATGTCGTGCAGTGTGTAACCAGTTTTATCCCCAAGAGCCACCTTTCTTTTGCGCATTCCTCGGATTTTCTACAGATCGGATCTGTAATCCTAGCCAATGTTCCTGTCAACAAGTTATCAATGAAGAAGAAAACAACTTTTTCTTATTCATTGATAACTTGTTTAGGGTTGCTTGGGCTAAAGAACTCGTTCATTGACTCATTAGTCGGTAAAAGAATAGGTAGGGTTCTATTTGTCTTAACCCCTTAAAAGGTTTTCAAATACTGATTTCCAGGTTCCTAGTTTACCTGCCCACTTAAAAAGTTCTTGTTTCTAATAGCCTAAAGGTGCGTTTTCACAAAAGATGTGCGAGGTAGCGTAGCGAGGGATGTATTTTTTCTTTTCCTCACAGCGCAGCTCTGGTAGAAAAGTGCTTAGCGAAGGTATATTAAAGTACAGTGGCGGCTCCAGGATTGTCATTTGGTTCTTGCACAGTAAACAGAAAAAAATCCAAGGATGCTTTAAAGGCATAAATTCCTCAAGAACTTCGTTAGGTTGTAGAGACTATCAAAGATATCTGGGTCTTTTGAGGGGGCTGGTTCTGGAGACTGGCCCCCCTAGATCCAGTGTAAAAGTATAAAACAAATGAATAGAGAAACGAGGATATGCGAGGGACGCGCATCCATGCATTTCTCGTTTGTATCGCCTCCGCTAGCCCAGAGTCCACTTATTCGTTTCACAGCTACGATACGCGTCCTTGCACATCTTTTACTTTTTATTATTGATAGATACGCGTTTGACCACAATCTTACCTAATAGAAAGCGATTATATGGTCCAAGATGGAGCACGCTTGCCAAAGAGTAACCTATTCACTCTTGACTTAAATACCCCCAGGTTAGCTATCAGGAAACGCAGACCCCGGCAGCGAATTCCACTACTTAGCTGTACGCACATTGAAAGTACATATCTTCGGTGGAATCGCACCCTTATGCGGTTTCTAAGCGGTACAAGACAACGGCAATAGCTAATAACATTAGTGAAATATACCCCATTAACATGACTGATTTATTATTATTGCTCTATATGTGCCCATATTACCCCTTAGCAAAATCGTTATAATTTTATGACAATCTTGTTTGGTTTAAGTGGCTTTGCTTCAAGCGTTAAGAAATCCCCTGAAGTGCAATAACTACCAACTTATTAATTTGCAAAGTGTTTCGATCCAGTCGACTCAATGAAATTGACGTATAATTTTTAATATAAGGCTTTTTTATAATAATTAATAATAACAGCTGCGTCACTTACCAAGGTCGGTCCGTGGATGGGCGACCGACCCCAATAAACCTAGTTGGGAATAGGCTTAGTAGACTGATTGATTTTTCGAATCAAGGGTATTTTTCTTTGTCACGGAGTGAAGCACTTCAAAATGACGTAGGGACTTGATGAGCGGACAGGGCGCGCGGCTAGTACCTATATTAAAAGCCAGAATGGATTTTATTTTGTTTTCGTGTAATTAACATAGCTATTTAATTCCTGGTGTCCCGTAGAGCTACCAAATAAGTCACTTTGTTGCCATAATTCAAATCTAATTAATTTGATGAACATGTAATTAATGCCACCAAATGACATGCCTGCCGAACGTCATTAGTTGTCCCCCAGGACATCCTCCCTACACAGATATTAGGTATGTGTAGGTAGGACCTAACATAGAGGCACCTAGATATACCCAAGGTAGGTATACCAATCTAGATTCTATAATATCACAGCCACAGGGGAAGAGACCGGTTCGAAGGACTAATTATAATTAATCCTTCGGGAAGGCGTTTCTTTTAAGTCCAATAATAGGTTCTGTATGGTGTCGGACGTAAAAGAATAGCACCATCCCATCACTTCCCAGTGGGTGTCGTAAGAGGCGATCAAGGGACTCACCAGAGAATGGGCAGCAGCATTCTCTGTGCATTGCAACAGTTACACTGCGATCGCCAACCCGCCTGCCAAGCGTGGCGATTATGGCAAACGCCCCCTTTGGGGCAGGCCTATGTCCAGCAGTGGACGTCTTTCGGCTGATATGATGATGATGAATAGGTAATTAGTACGCATTCCCATAACTCTCACGATAACAAGGATACTACATTTGGTCGAAAAAAATATTCCCATTTTTACGTCTCGTCAGCCATATTATGTCATGTATGTCTTGGGAAGCACAACATGCCGTTGATCGCGATTGTGATTTGTAAAACTTTGACAGTCGACAGACAGGTGACAGACACCTGTCTTGCTAAGGGGTACCGTATTGCCCAGTACTGCGATGAGGAGGTCAGATAGGCAGTCAGATACGCCGACCCCAACATAAATTTAAAGGTTAGGCAGATACAATAATATCCTGTGACACTCTTACTGTAAAGACAAATCAATAGACACATAATTTGTCAGTCATTGTTCGAAAACGACTACTCATGGCCGGTTTCAATAACGTTGCTGAAACGTCATGTTTGCCTTTCAAACATGACGTTTCAGCTAATGTTGGTACCTAGCTAATTTGACAGTTGGTTAACTGTCAACCCGACCGTTAATCAACAGTCGTTTTTGAATTACGATCTCACAAACAAACAGAGATACATGACATGACAGATTGTCAAACTCATAACCTATTCTTTTTCGCAGTCGGATAAAAGAGAAAAATCATCAATAACTTGCTAACACTTTATGAAGACGAGAGAATCAGCCCTATCCGTATATAAAACATACTTACATATTTCCCTGCAACAAATCGGAGTAAACAAACAAAAACACAATTCATCAAGATGTCGATATCATCCTGTTTATCTAAACATAGTGATGGGTGGCGAAAAGTTGTGATTACTCGATTGTTATTATAATCAGCCCAGCAACATCCCGAGGCGTATCGATTGACCTACTTGTGCTATGGGTAGTCATTTCCCATACTTCCTGGGACGAGATTCGGATGACAAGTGACGCGAAATATAGGAATACTCGCACTTTTTCGCCGTATTTCAAACATGTTGGTATTGATATAGGAAGGTAAGGTAAGTACCTACCTATTACCTTCCCAATATCTGTTGGTGAATTAAAAAAAAACTTTGTAAGTGCGCATTGGGTAGGTACGATACCGATGCAAAACTGGGCAAGACAAGGAAAAAACGATCAAGTCAATCGAGTTTCCAGTTCTGCCCCATCATCTTTATGAAATTAGGTAGGTTAAGGTCCAGGGTTGCGGAATTGTTCGAAAGAGTTATCTACCGCGGTCCTGGAACCCGCGGCCCGCCGTCGGTAAGTCTGACACTTCCTGACGCTCCGCCCATAGCGGGAGAAGTCATTTGATGATTTCCCATTTTAAAAAACAGGTAGATGAAGGTACCTAGACCAGAGAGAGAGGTATACCTATGGTTTGCCTAGATTGCGGTTACATTATGGCGCTCAGGGCAACTTATCTAGCTGGATGGCAAAAGCTTTTGTAGTACAGACGCCAGCACATCAAGCTACCTGTAACTGTAAAATTTTCCCAATCAACCTTGAACCTAATACTTTAGCGATGAAGTTAAAAATCTATTAAAGAAATTTGACAGATTGTAGTAGCTTGACGTAAATGTAGGTAGTTAAATTCTAAGTAAGCTTTAACTTCAATATGAAATATTGCACTTAATACGAGTACATACCCACTGAAAATACCTCCTATAAGGTACAATTTCTAAACCATCTTCACAAACCATTAGTTCTTGAAAGCCGTTATTTCACGCTAAAATATCGAAAACCAATAGCCTCTATAAAAATATCAGTTCAAAGTTCAAACAACTTCAGTTACAAATAACGATACTATTAAGTACTTAAAATGTAAGGGTCTGTGGATTAAACTGAGAAAATAAAGCGACAAAGGCTTGAAAATCATATATTTAAAATTCTTCCGTTAGGTAGGTACCTACTGAGTGAATGACGCACAGCCGAAACTACTGGTCGTAGAAAGCTGAAATTTAGCATGTAGCCTCACTTAGTGCTCCCCCACACTCCGTAGCGGAGCACTTATTGAGGTTTTCCCGCAATTCCTACGGGAACGGGAAAAAACGGGTTATGCGCGTACGAGGTCGCGGGCAAAAGCTAATGTTTAATAATTATAATTATTAACGAAACCAGCCAAAGTTTGTACAGTGGGTGTCTAATGTCAAAGTTCGTAGCCACGACTAGAAGCCCGCCATCCCGCTAAGTTCCCAACTAACTTCGGCACTTATCATGAAAACCTTGTGAAAAGCGACACTCAACCCTGTTCTAGGATTAAAAGTTAGTTAAGTTTTAGTGATGCAAATAAACGGAGAGAAGATACATAAGATACTTAGGTATCTACATATTCGGGCGGAGTTGGGACTCTGTCATGCAACCGAGTGACGTGACACAGTGAGCTGATCTGGGGCCCTACTATGAACTCTTAAAACGATCATGATTCCGCTCTAAGAGAGAGACGGAGCTATCCCTTTTACATCATCGGAATTGGATGGCATTAACACGTCATAGGCTGATGCAACAGCTAAGGTGGTTTAAGTGAGGTAAATATTCCACGCTCTGGTGAGTTTCCCAAAATTCCAGTCGACTTTTTAAGGTTTCCCCGAAAACCAAAATTCATAATAATTTAAAATGACTTTGAATGATTTATTGATCTTTAATATTTAGTAAATAAATCCGATGCGTTGACGGGTACGGCAATATAACTACAACTCGCTCCTTGAATTCGTCCCCTTATAAAGCTGAAAACCTTTTGCATAGTAGTGTGCCTAAGTGTAATCAATTATTTAGTTTTGAGCACGTAGCACCACGTGATGTCGTTAACGTTTTTAAAATACACTTAAATCTAAAAATACAGGTGATTACTGGAGCATTTCCATTAAACTTTTGGGTAATATATATAACTTGGGTAGATATAGTAGCGCCCTATCTTGCTGTTACGTTTAATAAATTCTTGGATAGTAGTAGTCATACCTTTATTTAAATCAGGTAATAAAAATGACATAGGCAACTTCTGGCCTATCTCCATTTTACCTGCATTTAGCAATATATTTGAAAAGTTACTTAATTCTCAACCAGTTGTTAAAACATTTTAATTTAGACTACTGCATAATGAACGGTATGGCTTTACAAAAGGCTATTTAAGTACCTATGGACCGGACCTGGGGCTACTTTGATTTCATACGGTACCTATGCTAGGAATGAAAGAAAAGAAAAAAAGAAAATTTTATTTGCTCGAAGTACTACATACCTACTTACCATAAATAAATAAACAAAATTAAAGACTTGTAGCGAAATTTGTTCGAAAGGGTCACCGCGGCCCTGGAACGCAAAGGGCTTTAGAAGGAACACGGATGGGTTTTAGTCAGTAAGAGTCTGACACGCCCTTTCGCTCCACCCAGAGCGGAAGAAGTTATTTGATGATTTACCATCCTTAAAAAAAAAAAGGTAGGTATACAGGTTGGGGGAAATAGGGGTCACATCGCAAAACGGTTACCGCTCAGTATGGCAGGAGTTAGGAGAGGAGAGGTCTCGTGTGTGAGACAGAGCCATATTATGGCGCTGATTTTCAGACATGTTTTAGTAAATACAAGCGCCCCCCAATGCGCGGGGCCCGTAGCATTTGCTATTCTTGCTGTCGCACTGACCCGGTGTCCGTGTTTACCCCACTCTCCCCTACCTACCTTTATACAATCGTAATTTAGATATAAAACGAACCTGAAGAAATTAATATTAAGATCGATCGAATTCATCCACAGCCCCGTCATTTACCACAAGAAATGTGCTCTAAAGATAAGATTGGAAGCACATTTTTTCGGATGTTCGCTCTAGCGATACAGATATCCGTTGCTACGCTCAAGTAAGCAGTAATCTTACATTAGGAAGATTTCTTTTCACATTTTCCGTTTCCCTCTACGGAATAACGACGAATCTATTGCCTATCGAGTCGAGAATTTGCATTTAGGGTAAGGTAAATGTAAATACCTAATATATGTTGGTACTTTCAAGATAATTTTTTTTTTTGTTAAATCGGCTTAATTTAGAATTATGCCTTCGCCCTTCGAAACTGAACACAATTTGAGTTATGAGAACGTTTACGTTAACGCGATCGAGTTCGTAAAAAAACTCGCACTATACAACCTGTAACAGAATAAACGCAATACCTCTGAAGGGGTCATTGTACTCATCATTATGAACAACTTTTACTATGGGACCAACACTGAAAACGCGAAAAAAAATCTACACTTGCACGAAACCGGGAGGACTGGAAAGAAGATAAACTACAACATATAAGAAACAACTAACTTACTATAATAAAAACGAGTATTAATGATGTTAATCTATGCAAATTCAGAAAACAAAACAAGAAAAAAACAAAAAACGTGGAACTCAAAGATACCTTCAACCTACTACAAACGGTACAAGCCAATGCCATAATATGTATATAATTCCAAAGCTGCCAGTTGTATCATTCATTTTCACCATCTATCAGCATGGAGGGACCTCGGTATTTTTTGACGTTCAACTAAATTCAGTCAAATTAATCCCGAAAACGTAATGGCTTCTTAATGAGGCCCGACAAAAGTCCCTCCGCAAAACAATATTTACGCACATTTATAATGAGGGGCAAGGAGAACTCACCCCTTGCAACCTCTTTGCAATTCAACATCGCATACTTCATTTTAATGTTTAACGGGGCGAGTCCGTCGACTCAACGCCTACTATTCAGCCAGTAATTACAATGTCTGCCATTTAGTTTTTCATTGAGTTAATTGCAAACAAAGAGTTAAATCGATACTAAATTGGGAAATTAAAAACAGACAGATTTTTATTAACATTTAATTGTACATAAGTACCTAACTACAGACGTTACTTAAGAAGCTTACATAAATAAACTGGAGTTACATACATGGATTTATTTATTACGATATGATAATATCGAACACATTCAAAAGACGTTATCAGAAAATCGACTAAGACCATTTAAACATCGATACTTAATCGATTTTTCGTGATTGCGCCTCAGTGAACGCTAGACCTTAGAGATCGATTGTGATATAATTTTAAAACGAGTACTTTCATTACAATGTGCCTCGAAATCATTAGAAACTTTAAAATTACTATGTAAAAGCATCTTCGATAAAGAAGCGTTTAGTCAAATAAATAAATAAAAAAATACTTTTAACTATCAAATCGATAATTCTAAAAATATCACTTATTATTACAATCGATATTGGTGTTTCCATTATTTATTTATTACTGAGTCTGTTGATATTTATTAATAAAAAAATAAAAATAATTTTAAAATTTGTTGATTTTATTTTTGTTCGTCCATGTTCAGTTCCTCTAATTCTTAAATCTAAACACAAACACATTAGTCACAGTCTGAATATTTTCACAGTTCGAAAAGTTAAAATTTAGATTTGTGTCTTTGGAATTTGGTTATCTTTTCATATTTAATACTGAAAGACAACTGAACTTGAGAGTGGGGACTGTACCCCATGCTCTTTCACAAAATCACGATTCAATAAAAAGTTTAATAAAACAATAAATAAGAGAAACCTCAGACCTAAACAAACAAACATTGTAGCAAAACGAATCAACTATTTACTTTAACTAAAATGGAGGATACATGTAGTTTCTACATTCCAGCATACATTTATTATTCACTATTTTGCAAAATGGAGAGCGGAGCATATTCGCGTTGTTTACAGAAACGCATCTATGTAATTGACTACTTCATTTAAGAATGAGGTCTCGCCATTCTACTGGTTCACATTATAAATTCATTATAGGTAACATAATTTTGGAATACAGTACCTATAATTTTACGATCAACTTAACCTAACACGACGACTACAGACAAATGATTACAAACTTTTTTTGAAAAATAAAATAAAAATTTAAAACCTACCTATCAATCTCGAGTAAGACATTTATACAAAATATTTTTTTTACGTTTTTTTTTTAATATTATCACTTACATCAGTGATAACATAAAAGCACCGTCAAATTATGTAATTAACGACATAATAAAAAATATTAAATGCTGGGTATAATAAAAGGCAAAACACTTCGCAAACCCTGAAACACACAATATATCTTAAAATCACATAACTCTAAATACTATAGGAAGACCAGGCAAATAATAGCGATCACAAAGCGAAGGAGGTATACATACGCTGGGAATTAAAATCAATGTTAAATAGTGCAGCGAATCAGCAAAAATGCGCGCGATCCTTTCGAATTCAAATAGTGTAACTACAATCTACTTAGAACGAATAATCGTGTTCGAAATGAATGAACCCGTCAAATACAGAATGAACTATATCATTCACTCGTACATTCAACAGCGCAAACCCATTACATTAGTGAGTAGCTGTGTCTATCTAACTAGGTGCTCGGGACAGGGCGGGTAAATAAATGGCGGACATACTAAAACGAAGCAAATAACACAACAAACCAAACGGAAAAAGTGCATCACGTCAATAATATAAAAAACATACCTACGATTTTTTATTTTTTCGTTTTTTTTATCTTTCGTGTAATCTCTAAAAAATGCATTCTATTTTACAGATTATAAGATGATACGTTTGAGATTTGGAACAGTCCCACGCCCGCGACTCCGCGGCCGTTTGAGTATTCCAACGCTCCGGACGCGTCGAGTAAAACGCATCCGAATTCTATTCAAATAACAGGTACCAGCTGACATGAATTACGCACTTTCAGCAAAGAAAAATATGTCAAAACACTACTAACATTTTTTTCGACATGCGACTAGTTAAATCAACTCTACTTGACCATTTATCGATTAGTTGTCGTTTTTTTGTTATAAAACCTCGATTAGTTCGTCCACGAATGCACTATGTTTTAGTATTATACCCCTATCTATCATCAGACACCGTGCTATTGGTTACAGTACACACATTTACCTTTTATTTTCAACTTTCTCATAATCATATAGCCTGTATATGAGAAGGAAAGTCAAACACCTTCGATGTGTAGCCGATGAAACAGTTACACCTCTAATTCGATAATGTTCTCCATTTTTTTATTCGATATATTTTATTCGACATTGATGTCGACAGAAGCCTGACTGTGTCGTCGACTACGCAAGCAGCTTCATAGCGATAGCGTAACACATTGTTTTCAATAATCCCTACAGATTTTACCTTAAATTTTAGCCAATTCTATAAATTAAATTATTAATTTTGAATTTCGACTCGATGACAGGATGTCTCCCGAAGAGTTTTACTAATGTGTTAATGAAACATTTGATATGAGACGTGACGACCCTGATATGTAGAATAAATCTGGTTTACTTTATAATAACGCTAGATGTAAGAAACTTTCAGTACATCATAACGAATGTATCAAGTACCAACGAGCTATGATGTGTTAATGTCACGGAGTAGGTATCAAATGGAGTGTCAAGTGCGAATAAAACCTTCACAAGCACAAATCGCCGCGACAACATACGTCATCGTTGTTCCATCGTTCGATATTAGTTGCGTTCGTGAGCACTCCATGTGCTCCCTGCTCTGCGTAATGCGAATAAATGTCTTAATATACCAATAATAGCTTTATTTCTAAAATGAAGGCTTGTATCAAGGAAGTAGGATCACGTCTCTATGAAGTGGAGTGTTCGCCTGCCTGTGTGGCTCATTCTGGTACTGGACAATGGTATCTAGAGTTGACACACTGTTTTCTGTCATCGCGTGGTCTCAGGGCAGCTATTCTTCACCGCCAGCGTCTTCAGTGATTGTGTCGCCCGCTTTCTCTTGGGAAATGTTTTGACCTGAAATTGTTTTACATGTTGTAAAGATAAAACTTCCCCATCCATATAGAAGAGAAGAAAATGATTACATTTATGTATATGAAATAATAACACTATTTTGCAAAGAACGCGAGGTCTGCTTAACAGAAAATACGTCAAAATAAAAAAGTAATTTCAAGCGTTACTCTATAAAAAATATACTTAATTCGAGACAATAAAAAATCTATCGCCAACAAGTCAAGTATCGACTTTAGCGTTGTGAATTTTAAGTTGATATTGAAGTGACCATTTGTATTAAAAAGGCCCTAGAAAAATCTTGGGTTGCATTGGAATTTGAATGTTGTCTTTTATAACATAGAGTAACTTTATTATAGCATTTTTTTCAATTATCTGAATTCAAACATATTTAGATTTGATTACCACTTGTGAATAGTGTGTTGTTCGCCCAACTTGTAAAGATAAAGCAAGTCATAATGATGACTTGCTTCAAAAAATATATTTCTAACCCTTTTTCGCTGATGAAAGTATGCACTTCTTGCAGCTTATGAAGAAAAAGGAGACACGTTAGAGTTAGGCGTGGAGGGCATCAGGTCCATGGTCTTGCACACCCATCCCGCTATGTCCACCTTCTCTGCGTCAGCCTTGCGGATCCACTCGTGGTTCTGTTAAGAGAATTATAATGTTACACATAAATCAGCCTTATTAATTCAAAGCCAAAGTCTGTTTTTTCCCGTCCCCATATAGCTTATAGCAGGGATGGCCAACCGATCGATCGCGGCTATAAGTGTAGTCGATCGCGGCAAGGCAAAATATATAAATTCGTATAACAGTCTGCGCTCATTTCAAATTTTAAGAAATATGTAATTGGTAGATCGCACAGGGTTTCGTCAGCAAAAAGTAGATTTTGGGTCAAATCAAGTTGGCCATCCCTGGCCTACAGCCTTCCTCATCATCATATTAAAAAAAAAATTACAGATCCGACTGGCAGGTAGTTTTTTTTTTATTATTAATTTAGAATAGCTACACGGTTGCAACTGGGTTGAAAAAGTTTTGCCACTTTTTAAGCCACCAAAATGGCTTTTTTGATTTACACAATTCTATTCTTTATTTGATGTGGGAGGTTCAGCCATACTTATCATGGCTAGTTCATACTCTTTTTCACTTTATAGTCTGGTCGCTTTATGAAAATTAAAAATATTCATACCATGCAGATTGTGACATCCACCCAAAGTTCAAGTTCATGTCTCGGTCATAGCAGACCGTAATCTATCATGTCATCTCATAAATAAGCCCGATGGACTAAGATCTTAGAGCTGCCAGACCTCCCTTATTTTATTAATAACAAAATATGTGGCAGAGAGTAGTGTTGGTATGTACTTTTAACATATGTATACCTGCTAGCGTGGGCCGACGGCCAATATTTTTTTTTCGTGTATTTCAGTATTCTAGGAGGTAGTTTTGCATCACCCCAACACTACTCTATCCCACATATTTTTTTAGTGAGAAAATAAGGGAGGTCTGGCAGCTCAGGGGTCTTAGTCTATGAGTTCCAACAGGTGGAAAATACAGAGATATAATGCAATTATAACTGGAATCCAAGCGAATTAAGTTGGTCCTTACCATCAGCGTTTTCAAGTCAGCCCGTTCGTCAGGGTTCTTCTTAAGGCAGCGGTCGACGAAGTCCTTGAAGTCGTCGGAGAAGATACCGGCCGGCAGCTTGGGTGGCGGCTCGTTCACGATGTAGTCCAGCAGCTCGAATATCGCCATCGGGCGGGGAGAGTTTGGCGCCTGGAATCACAAAATAATAACGGATTTCAAATATTTTTTTGGAAATGTATTGTGTGTGTGAAATGTAGTGTATTGCTAAGCGCAGATCTCGAGATCGGCTGGACAATTTTATTTTTCATTTGTTGAAGTCGGAAGTGAAAAATTGCACGTAAAAACCACGGGATACAACTAAGATGAAATTAACCTTAAAATGTAGGTACTTTAATTCTGATGTCCATACAGACAAAGTCGCGGGCAGAAGCTAGTAGGTATCACAAAAGGCGTATTTCCCTCTGAATAAATTAATTTAAATTTTAAATTTATAAATAATCTTAATTTAAACGCAATCAGCGCATCTAAACCGCGTTCAAAGCTGTCCGTTTGTCATCATTGTCGTGGAATATTGCATATTGTCAATACTTTGATGTACTTATGACATCGCTTTGCTTTTTTCGATTGTTTGAAGATGACAGAGACTAGAAAAAAAATACAAAATTGACACACACACTACGGCAAACGGCAGCAAGCGTCAGTTATATCGCGTCGAAAGCATTCCAAATATATAATTTGATTGTTTCATTTTAAAATTACTTGGGAAGTTTTTTCTGATCTGCATGCATGGTCGTTACAAATAGAGATAAATGCCAATGATATAGAATAGAGATGGACAAGATACGTTAACAGAATATTTTATCCATCCATACCATGATATTCTTTACCAAAAACCATTGTTAGTTTCTGGCTACCAATACCGTAGCTTATTATTAGCAGCAAATTTATGGGAACAATACCAACCTGCCCAGGAGAATGATCTTCGTTCTGTCCACCGAATATAGCCGCTAAGGTCTTGGCGTCAGGCGGCGGGATGGGATACATTCCTATCGCCATCTCCACTAGCGACAGTCCCAGAGACCAGATGTCTGACTGCACCGAGTAATGCGTGCCTTGGAGTCGCTCTGGCTGTAAACAAAATATGGAATGTGAAAAATAATGTAGTTTATACTACAAGTGTTATGGTTCTTACCAGGTAATAAATGGTACAACCCATACTACCCAGTCTTTTGGGCTCACTTCCAGTCGACAGCGATGCGGATGAATTTTTTGATGCAGTATTTTAGTACTTAAAAAATTAAACCTATACTTAGATACAATATATAACTTTTCCTTGCCTTGCGATTGCCTTGTGCGATAAGACCGCCCATTGTACACTTCTATCTATCTATCTATTGGGGTATGGTTTCCGCACTTAGTCCTGATGTTGGACCATTGTGCGTGGGCCATGGCGGCCGTCATTCCAACCAGCCGACCTCCCTCCAGAAGCAGATCAGTCCTCCTAAAGAGTTCAGGGTGTCTGTGAGTGAATTTGGTGTTCCTATCGTTTGTCTACGTATATCGGCGACGCCTGTGCACTCAAGGAGCACGTGCGACACCGTTTCCTCCTCCTCCATGCATGCTCTGCACAGAGGACTGTCTGTTATACCTAGTGTGTGGAAATGCTTATTCAGTGAGCAGTGCCCGGTGATGGTCCCCGCCACCATTCGCAGGCTGCTCCTATTCAGTCGCAGAAGGCGCTTGGTGAGTTTATTGTCTAGGAGTGGTATAGCCTCCTTGGACTGCCTGCAGCCTGGTGCCGAGGTCCACCAGCGTTCTGCTTGTGTGTGGGTATGTTCTCGTAGCCACGTGCGTAGCTGGGTGAAAGGGAGTGGCACTATGGGTTCGGGTCCAACAGCCATCGTACCAGACCCCCTCCTGGCCAGTTCATCGGCCGCGTCATTTCCTAGTGATCCGCTGTGACCTTTTATCCACTGCAGCGTTATGGTGTTGCGGTTTGTCACCGTGACGCGTTCTAGTGCATTGTGGCATTCTTGTATTTGTTTCGAGGTGGTGTAGTTCCTATTTAGGGATTGGAGAACTGAGGCGCTGTCGGAGAGTATACGAATATGAGTGTCCGTGACTCCCCTGGCTTCTATGGCATGGATCGCTAGGATAATGCCCATGCATTCCGCCTGGTAAACGGTGTTGAGCTTTCCTAGTGGTCTGGATATTTTAATGTTGAGGTCGCTGGAGTAAACTCCAACTCCGGTTCCGGTACTTGTCTTTGATCCATCAGTGTAGATTCTCAGCTCTTTAGGACCTGAGTGGTCATCCAATTCTTGTGTTAGCACTATGTTATAGTGCTTTTGGAAATGGTGCATCTTTTGAGCTTTGTCATTGGGTGATGACATCATGGGTTGTCGTTTTACGGCATCTTCCATGATGCGTGTATGTTTGATTCTAGAGTCTTTACCTAAAGTGCCAGCTGTGCTGAGCCTGAAGGCCGCTTGGGCCGCTTCCTCCTGCACTATAAGGTGCAGTGGTGGCAGTCCCAGCATAGCCTGCAGGGCCGCAGTGGGTGCCGTCCTCATACTGCCAGTGATTGCCACACAGGCAAGCCGTTGCAGCTTCTCAAGGTCTTTCTGTGCTGTGCTCAAGTCGGTCCTGGGCCACCAGACTAAAGCACCATACGTGATTATCGGTCTGATAACTGTGGTGTATAACCAGTGGGTTGTATTGGGGCTAATACCCCAGTTCCTACCTAGCATGCGTTTGCATTGCCACATGCATATACTGGCTTTTGTGGTGGTGTGTATTGCATTGTACACTTATTTTATGTTTGATTGTCCTGTTCTTATTATGAGGTGTACAATAAAGTATTTAATAAATAAATAAATAACTTTCTAAACAGGCATTATAAAAAGAAAGAAAGAAAAATGTTTATTTGGGACTCGCACAAGACTAACAAACCAGTAAAATAAAATTAAAAACTAAACAGTATAATAAAATAATTATCTGTGCGAGGTCAAAATGGTCCCTATCTCAGCTTATGCAGCGATATCTAAAAAATAAATAACGCAGCGCTGGTATTCTGATAGGGCCAGTCAGTGGTGCCACGGATACATTCACGGAGCATATATAACAGAAATATACAAATAAAATAATAAGTATAAATATGGGTAAAAATGCAACAATTATTAATATTTAAAAATATTAAAAAAATAATAATAATAATCGGTACATACAAACAATAAATAAGCTGACACCCAATGGCCAATAGCCCAGTGTATAGTCTATTATTGGAAATGTTCACACATAATTATGTATTGCTGCCCGATCAAGTTATTACTGTTGAATAGTAGCCCAATGACCAGCAGATAACACGATCAAGACATAATCATCCAGTATACAAGACTGACTACAATTTGATGGTATTGGTAGCCAAGGCGATACTACTGGCCAACTAGCTCTTTTTTACAACCTCCAAATGGAAGCAGTGTTTCATAATTATCACGTTTGTTTCGGTTGTACAGACGCCAGCACAAAAATCTGTGAAATATCTTTAATCGATTTTCAACTTTATCGCTGAAGTTTTAGGTTCAAGGTTGATTGGGAAAATTTGACAGTTTTGGGTAGCTTGATGTGCTAGCGTCTGTACTATAGTTTTATAAGTTGCACAAAGCAGCATAAACTTATCATCGCTTCAGTTTTAACACTGCGGACGTCAAAATCAGCAACTTCTAAAGAGCAAATAAACTGTTTAGCAGCATGTAAGGGGCCATCCATAAATTACGTCACATGTTACGGGGGGGAGGGGGGGAGCCGACGAAGTGTGACAAGGGGTGGGAGAGGTCCTAAATTTCGTGACGTCACATTTCAAAATCGTACTTAAAAACGCAATTTGAACTATTAACGAAAAACTTAAAAATATTTTCAGCCCTCTGTATGATCATAATGTTTAAGTTTTTTGCTTTGTTATTTTTAACGTTAGATTTGATGTTGATTTTATTAAAAAATAAATAAATCTAGTACTTATAAAAATAATGTCGGAAGTGCTGTTATAATTTAATAATTTCTAGATATTTTAGAAATTATGTGACGTCACACTAGGGAGGGGGGAGTCTCACAAATGTGACTAGCTGTGACAAGGACGGGGAGGCGGTCATAAACACATAAAATTCGTGTGACGTTATTTATGGATGGCCCCTAACTCAGTTTAATGAAAAAACTGAAGATAGCGCTGTTTACTGTGGATTTCTTTACAACACTGAAATTTTTCTTCTTTGAAGAACGCCTCTCCATTGCTGCATACTCGTATTTGATTCGTCTTGCGATACCCTATCGAATGACATACGAAACGTATTTTGTTCAAAATGTGAATTGCGCGGTATTAGACTTTACAAATATACCGTATCATACTATAATGAGGGGTAACTTACAGACATATAACTCCTAGTGCCCACAAACGAGTTGGCCATGGAATCTATCAGCTGCCCCGACACTCCGAAGTCACAGATCTTGATCTCTCCATTGCTGTTCACGAGGATGTTGGACGGCTTGACATCGCGGTGCATGATCGCGTGCTTGTCTCGTAAGTAGCTCAGACCTTTCAGTACTGCTGATGTTATTGTTCCTGGAAAATTATAATGGTATAATCAGTGATATTATATAAAAAGATGTAGATATCGCATAATCGCGCACGAATTGTTGCTGACAAATTCAGACAATTGTTGTAATTTGCCATATAGTTATCTCTTTCTGTATCATACGTTCCGTATTATCTATCGCAGTCGTACATTAAGTACATTTGAAATGAGAACGCAACGATATCGGAACGCTGTTCAGTATGAACGTAGCGTATCTTTCCTTTATAATATCATTGGGTATAATAATATTATTCTCTTGTTAATAGTCAGTACCTACCTGGATGACCGAGATTTGCTGTTTTTTTTTTGGTAAACGTTTTCTCAAAATGAAACCTGGCTAGATCGATGTATCGCCCCCGAAAGCCCCTGCATTATTAATTTTATGAAAATTGTTGGAGCCGTTTCCGAGATTCGATTTTTTTTTTATTCGACTCCTTCGCAGGAATGCTGGAAGAGATTTCTTTAGAAATAAGCATCACGTTTGTACCTATTTTTCTGTTCCCTTCTTCTTATCTATTTGTTAAATGTGTGTACATAAACTGTTATTTAAATAAAATACACAATGGCTCGTTTAAAGGTATTAGATTCGACCGATTTCGGCCATGGCGGCTATTCTCAACGGAGACTAAGTCATCGGCTCGGGACACATTATAGTGCACAATTGTGTGCGCACACCCAGATGCACTATTGCTTCCATCATTCTCATAATCCGATGGGACGCCTATATTTGGCACGTTAGTAGGTAGTCTTTATAGCAATAATACACTAAATTATTTCACATGTTCGAGGCACCAGAGCCCATAGAGTTACACTGGAATCGTCTATGCCTCATGATGTTTGTGTTGCTGTTGTGTTCTTGTTTGTTTTGTTTATAGCAAGACCTCTAACCATAAGTTAATTTAAGTTAAGTTAAATTAAGGAATATGTTGTACACCGAATTATGTTTTGTCTCTTCCAGTCGTCGTATTGTATTGTTTTAATTTAAAATATTGTGTCTACACTGTACCTTTAAGCTTAGTAATCTGTGGAAACGTCGTGGATTGTACTTTAGCCTACTTTTTATTTGTTGTAATACTTACGGTAACATGCATTGTACAATTGTTTGTTTTCCCAAAATAAATAAATAAATAAATAAATGCCTCTATGGCATAGAGTACACGGACTCGGTGAAACCGCGCCACGAGCACCACATAGGTTGCTATCGTTTTAACGAATCGCCTCGTTAGTCTAGAGGTCGTAGGCGGGAATAATAAGAGACGAGTGTTAGAGGATTACATTCGAGTCCAGCAAAATGTTATTGGATTTATTCCTTTAAAAAATTCAGTGACTGGAAGACTGAATTTTTAAAGGAATAAATCTATACAGATATTTTAAACATTAATTAGATGCATACCTAGACGGAGATGCATCTAATTTGACGACACGGTTGGCGCAGTGGTTGAGCGATTGGCTACTGCGCTGCGTGTCGCGGGTTCGATTCCCGCAATTAACAAGTATTTGTATGGCCCACAATAGTTTTTCCGGGTCTGGCTGTTTGTGTATGTGAGTTTCTGTTTGTAAATGCACCCACGATACAGGAGAAATTCCTAGCTTGGGGCAACGTTAAAAAAAATAGTTTTTTTAAACTTTATGTACTGTACTGGTACAGAGACGGTCTTACTGCAACAACGCATTCTTTACCAGTCAACTTGTTGGGTTTGAAACAACAAATAATATTTAAAATAGAAATTGTCATTCCAACTTAGACGTGTGACATTCTACACAATATACCTATGCTTTCACAGGAAACAATAAAAATTATCATAAAAGAAATGCAAAGACAACTTTTTTAAGTTATTTTCTGGATAATTGTATAGCGATGATATTAAAAACCCGAAAAGCGTTTGAAATGACAATGGCTTGCTTGAGGTTAACGCTGATAACAGCCGCATCGTTCTATTACCCTTTTCATTTACAAAAAGCCGGTGCTTCACGTATTACAGGGACTGCCTGTAGTCCAGTTCGGTCCAGCCCGTCCCTAGCTGTCCTCCCCCTAGCGACGCCCTAAGCCGAGGCCCGAACCCCACAGGGGGTGCCCTTAGCGTGTAGTCGCTTGGTTTGTAAGTTTTTTATAAGCCCTGGCTGGAGGCTTTAATATTATATTAAGGCCACCACAGGCAAGCCCGGTTAAGCAGTCGACAACTTTATAGGTTGAACTGCGAGACGCTAACCACAAAAAAAAATGTATTTCAGGGGCTACCTGTATTTTGTGATGGACAGTACAAACACAGTACGAAAGCATTATAGGAAGATTTTAGCATTGCCGCGCGACTCCCAAAATGTGCACCAGCTTTGTTTTAAACAACAATATGTTATTTTATCGCATTGAAAACGAAGTCTTCTTCATTTTCAAATACAGAAAAGAAGAAAAACCGGTTCAGGCATACTTTTTTGCATATAAACTTCATTAAGATTACATTATCGCCTCAGTAAATATTTAGCAGTGTTTAACGAAAAGAGTAAAACTGCATGATTATGCAAAGACAATGCCAGCATTGTGTGATGAACCAACAAAGTTACATGACTCATTATTAAGAAATATTAGTCACTATTATTATAATACTAGCTTTTGCCCGCGACTTTGTCCGCGTGGAATAGTTACTTGGGGCAGACATTTTTATTTTAAGATTATGAAGTTTAGTAAAGTTTCAGCCAATGCTACTGAACAGAGAAAGAATAGATAGTTTAACAAATGTTCGACGTGATTAAAGAACTGGCATAACTTTTTTATTTATGAACCGATTGATATTAAACAAACACTAAATGATGTGAAGCTTACCACAATGTATTAGTGAAAACCACATCTAAATCGGATAAGCCGTTTCTGAAACTAGCGTGCACAAACGCACAGACAAACAGGCAAAAATTCTAACAATCATTATTTTGGGTCTCAATAATATTTTTTCTCATATATCTTCCATGTACAGACAGCGATCCGTTACATTTTATTATATGTATCAATTAAGATATTTATAATATTAATCACCCGCGATTTCGGTCGAACCAAAATATTTTTTTGCAAAAAAGTAGCCTATAACCGTCTTCAAGTTCCATTCTATCAGTGTACTAAAATTCATCAAAATTGATTCAGCGATTTAGGCGTGAAAGCGTAACAATTAAACTCATTTTCGCATTAATTTGTAATATTAAAGGATGACAACATACTTGAACTAGCGTTTATCTTTAAAATGTGCCATAATAACAAACTGTTCACCTTACTGAGTCATTTTAAAACAAACTTCCTTTGCATTCTTGAATAAATTACTCATGAATGAATTACTTTATCTAGAGGTGACTGACTGGGTTGTGAATTGCGAGTTAGCGTTTACTCCTCACCGTGTTTAATACATAATTCCAAGTTCTTTTTCTTGGAAATTAATGAAACGATTGTAAGAAATATTGGTCTTGAAAATAGTTAAGAAACTTTTCTTACAAAAAGAGTTCTGAAGGAAAGCCTTCAGAACCCTTTTTCGAAAAAATAACCAAAAATCACACTGTCTTTATAGTCAAAATCAAAGTATTTATTAGTGTGATTTTTGATGATACAATAGGTCTTACAGTTAGGTTATGGTAACTCAAAATACTAAACCATTATGCAGCATACGCTATTTAACAATATAAGAATTTTACATCGATATGTAGGTAGTATGTAGGTAATACAAGTTAACAGTGATTTTTCACATTCTATAGAAAACTTAAAATTGCTCACATTTGGTATCCGCAAGGATAAGTTTCACTACAATTGGTTCATTCATTTCCCACTTTCCACATCGTGCAGAGTTAACAATCCTAAGACTATAATATCCCGTCTGCATTCAGTTGCGTAAACAATGATACAAAACGTTATCAATTGCAATTGAGCTTCCGCTACTTGACGTTGTCACTAAATCAGTCCAAACACAATGCTTGCAGTTGCTAAATTGAAAATTGTATTGTTGCCTTGATTGAATGATAGTGTGCCTGCAGTAAGATGCATGGTAAGAGAGATGAGTCTGTTTGCAAGAATACTGTGCAAATGTGGATTCAATAAGATACGAGAAAACATGTTTTAGAGCGCTTACGCACTACGTCCGATCCGAACCCGATCAGTATCCGTGAAAAGACGGTCCGGCGTAGTCATAGAACAATTAGTATGGTAGCTAACGCACTACACCCGATTTCTGTCATCCGATTTCTCTCCGTCATCCGAGAATCTCTATTTCGGATAAGATATTGACGGACCGAAGTGGCCATTGTATTATTTGTATGAACAATTACTGTTGCGCACTACGTCCGAACCGAATCCGTCATCCGAATCATAGATTTGAATCGGAGGTAGTGCGCAAGTAATATCCGAGTTCAGTCCGAGTTTTTTCGGACAGTATTTTGACGGATACTGATTGAGTTTGGATCGGACGTAGTGCGTAAGCGCTCTTATGAATCATCTCGGATACGAGTCCCAGCGTTATACTAAGCAATGACTGTTTATTTTCCTGCACTGTACCTACTCCTTTTTAAGTTTTGTAAGCGTCACATTTGGCGAAAATTAATTATTCCTAGACCATTAGAAGCCCAATTTCACCAGAGTGATCAATGACAATCAATTCTTATTTGTGGCTTAGTACAAATCAAGATGAGAAGGTAAAGAAGGAAAGAAAAAATACCTAGAATAGATTCAGGAATCCTCCCAGCCTTCTTCAGTATCAGATCTAGCGAGCCACCATCCATGTACTCCATACATATCGAAATCTCCCCGTCACTGTAGAATGCCCCGTAGAAGCCCACTATGTGAGCGAAGTTACATTCATGCAGTACTTTCAGCTCTCTTATGATTTGTTTCTTGATAGCTGGCTTGACTTCTAGATGGATAAGCTTGCGAGCCATTATAAGGCCTGTAGACTTGTGACGGACTTTCATTACAACGCCGCCGTTGCCTTGGCCTGTGAAAGATACAAGTGACTCAATGTATTCAAAGTATTACAAGTATGGTGGGCGCCAGATAAATTTGCAATAAAGTTCATTGCCCTTTCCTTAATTTCTGTGCGTAGGTACCCGGACAATAAAGCATGGATCGTTTTTCTTAACGGGAAAAAGTAAAGGATCACGATAGATGTCGATTCAGGACAACTTTATCTCTTTTTCTTTTTGTAACTTTATCTTTATTTCTGTTTTCGGAATGAACTATGTCAATAAATGTAGGACGGTCAATGACCGTTATTGCACGTTTACTGGTGTCCACCATAGCCACGGGTTCTTTAATAAACACCAGTCATAATCATAATACTCATAATAGGTGTTAAAGAAAGCCCACTCTGCAGAGCCTGCATGAAGGAGTGAAGCTCATCTGCTCCTAAGTGGCCCAGCGGTCACTGGATACAGGGCAAAGTACTTCAGAAACTCAGGTACCGTGAGATAGTCCTCACGCCAGGGCGTTGCTGGCTTTCCTTGCGGTGCTAGGGTTTGTGCATCGAATGACGTATTTGTCGCGGCCGAACACAAAATACGCGCTTGGGCTTGGGAGTTGCGGACACAAACCCGACTTGCGTGATTGGAAAATACGGCCTCGTATAGCATAGTGCGATGTTTAATTTTAGTGTTACTTTTAATTAAGAGTTTACAGCCATTTAACCTTTTGAACGCCATCGTCACGTATACATGACAAGCAAGCGCGTGCCCTTTACGCCAAACGTATGTGACAAAAAGTACGGCGAATTTGTGGCTTGGCGTCGGGGGCACGCTGATGCGTTTGTGCTCTGGCGTTCAAAAGGTTAATGAACGTTAAAAGAAGGGATTTTTTAAAACTGAGAAAATCGTAGGTACTTTACGTCGTCATCTTCAATTTGCTACTGCGCGCCGACTTGCGGAGAGTTCCGAATTTTAATTAGGTTTTGTTCTACCTGTACTAAGTCATGGTACTAAGGTACTGGAATGCCAGTTTGTCCTAGAAATAAAACATATTGATTTCTTACCTAGCTCTCCCAGCTTCTCAAAATCATCATCACTGAGCTCTCCGATCTTCTCCTTCTGACACAGAAACACTTCTATTCTGCGACGCTGGGTGTCATCCATCTCGATCTGCTCCAGCCTCTCCGTCAAAGCCTCGATGCTCGTCTTGGACTTCCCAGCCAAACCCTGCCGCCTACAACAGTGGTATGATACCTATTATTTTTCTGTGTTGACAGGTAAATAGCAATAAAATTATTTGCTAATTTCTTCCATCTTTAATCAGTCTAAATCTAAACCGTTCAGGTTAGTCAAAATTTGCTTGCCATTGGTTAAGGTGTTCAAATTTTTTTTTACCATTGTTGCCAAAGATGGAGCATGCTAGCCTAAAAGTAACCAATTCACTCTTAGCTTAAAGACTCCCAGGTTGTAGCTATCAGGAAACACAGATTCTGGCAAGAAATTCCACACTTCAAATTCTTTTATTAAAAATTCCTGTTTCACATGTTTTGGAATAGAATTGAAACATAAACAGTAATTCGTTCAATGGTTGCCTTAATTGTAAATTCCCTATTGCCAAGAAGTAAAACCATTTACCAGCACAGAAAAACACAACACATTTTGACCAAAAGCCTGGTTAATTCAATTTATTTCATCTCCCTTATATCTGTTGATGCAATGCATTCATATTCATGACTTTATTTGCATTAAGCTCGCTCCATCGTCGACTTTGTCTCTGGTATCTGGACCTAGACTAGAGCCAAGAGCAAACCCACATTAAATAAAAAAAAAATTACAATGAATGGTACCAAGATCTTACAGTGGCTTGAAGCTAAGGTACAAAAGGATGTGATAGATTATATAAATTAAGTGGTTCGGTCCCATGAACCAAATGTGGTCTTAGTTGATTGTTTAACTATTGTATCTGCTGTGTGGACTATGAAACCTGTTAATAATACTTGAAAATGTTCCAGGTAAAAGTAAATACTTACTCCGTAGCCGTGGCAGACTTCAGCTGTGGCGTCATGTTGGATGGCGTAACTGCTGGAGCCGTGTCAATTGACCCCGGCGGCAGGGTCAGGTTTAACTTATTCTTTGACATTTTACTCATCTTGGATAAGTAATGCCTACCGCTTTAACCCATGAAATGTCCTTGTTTTTGTCCGAGTTGTTAGCTAGAATGTTCAAGATAGATAGTCTTTATTCAGTTGTGTATTAAATGAAGAACTACAGGACATGAAATAACAATGCAATGGTGGTCAATATTGACTATGAGTAGGTGTAGTTTACCTTAAGTGTTATGTGAATAAATAAACAAAAAGCCAACCTACATTATGCCAAATATCTAATGACATTTTGAAATGTGTTTGAGTATGTGCTGAAATTATTTATAGGTAACATTTTAAGGAAAACAGGAGACATTTTATCATAAGGTAAAGGTCAGTTAGATCTTATAGAAATAGAGATGACTTTGAAGTGGTTCATCCAACTAATTTATTAATCAATAACACCATGAAAAAGTGAAAAGAAAATGTTGGAATGTTTTAATACAATAGCCAATATTATCAAAACAATAGGAAGCTCGGGCAAAATAAAGGCGGAGCTCAAGCAGTGGTTCATCTAATATCAATCAATCATCAATCAATCAAGTATGTAATAAAGGTCCTGAATAAAAACCATACGTTTCAAGACAAAATGAATTTTATTTCGCTGTTTAGTTTAATTACAAAAGGTATGAACTAAAAGAATCAACGAAAGCGCAGTATTATAATAAAGATAGCTGCTCTGTAGAATATAACAAGTAAAGATGATTATATGATCCAAAATTAGCTAAAAAATAACAGTGCAGTGACTCAAGCATAAGCCGAGTTCTTGAAAGGGTGTAGGCAAGTTATAATTTTGAATCTACACTTACAGGTTTGGAAGACTTCCTTCGTCACTGCATTTCTTACACCGGTTAAGATCACGCCAACAATGAATAAAACGATACTTGTATATTAAATAAAATAATATCGCAAATATAATTTACAACGATCGAAAAACGATAAAGAAAATCGGAAAACCAAAATTTGTCAAACTTCAGCCAGCGAGGAATACGACAGATAATGAAAATTAATGACAGGTTTATATAGTTTTTGACAGCTAAAAACAAAATAACAGATAACATCTACTGAAGAACGAACGATATGAATACAATAGAATAAAAATAATGAAATAATCTAATGTACATACCATACAAAAACTAAATTATGGGCCATCTTATGTCTAAAGCGATCTACAAGCACGGCGCTACAGTTTCACCAGTATATCTGAATGAGCAGGGGTCACCTTAGCAAGATTGTAGGAAGCCTATGAGTCCTTTAACCAAGGCACATAATAATCAGTGGTGGCCGTATGGGGTGGTCTCGTTTTTGCAGAGGCCTCGCGCAGCCAGAGTTCAAGAACCTGTTATTTAAACCATTTTATATTTTTGGCATTAGAAAAGTTATTCCGTAGTAAAATACATAATGGAATAAGTACTAAATATTATCAATTTATCATAGAATTAAAACTAACCTGGATATCAATATGTTTGATGAATGAATAAAAATTACGTTCACGTAGGCCTATTATAATCTTTAAAAAATCATGACAGGACGTACACGATAATCAAATGGTCGGGCCGGTCAGGCGCCAACCGAAACGGTAGTTTTTTTTATTAGGCCCCATGTCAATGACCATAAATGGAAATGCCTCGCATTGTCATTGGCTTTGCACTCGGAAGTTTGGCTTGATCAAATTGAGTCCTAAACATGAATCTACTTCCACTTTAAAATTATCTGTACCTACACAATTTGTAAGGTTACGGCCGTTTTCACTAGGACGTTCCATTTGTGAAACCGAATTTCTTATTTTCTGTTTATGAAAGAAAAAAGGGAGGCAACTATTATAAAATTACGGTCTGTCGTTCTTTTTTACGTCTTAGGATGAGACTTTGCACATAAGTAGACCTTGACCTGAAAAGGATATAGGATAAATACTTTTTAGTAATTTTACAATGTGGGTTCTTTTCGCTTTCATGCGGGCGAATCCGCTGGCAGAAGCTAGTAGGTAATTAATTAATTTGACCATGTTATTAACGTTTGATAAGACACATTAGTACCTACCTAACTAATAACTGATGCATGTTTCGGATTTTCTAGGAAATAACTAGTCCGAACAATCGGTTCTTGAAGCAGTTCAGGGTGGGAGCTGTCACAACTTTTTTCTCTTCTAACCAGAAATAGCTTCTTTCTGGATGAATTTGCTTATATCTTGAGTGAATATCCTTCTAGGTATTTGTTCGTATTCAGTGAGTAAAGCTTTTGAAGGCTGGTCACATCATAGCATGTGACAGGATTCGGAAAAATCAAACATTTAGCAGCTATAAATCAATATGTTTAATGAATAATAATTATCTATAACATACGTACCTACTATTGTCCATACTAAGCAGAATTCTACTGATATTTACAGCATATGCATTTCAATACAAATATTTATGTTTAGTACTCATCATTACAATTAAATTATTATTATTTAGAACTATGTATCAGTCTATGATTTGATCGCACCATCATAGAAATATAATATAACAAAATCCAGTATGAAATGGGCAAAGCCAATGTTACATACTTGCATTTTCTGGGCGTTATTATGCGACGGTAGATGCGAACCAAATTTGGACTCAAGAAAAAGTACTACAATCTGTTGGAGAATTGGAGAACACAACTCTATCCCATTTGGTACTGGAATAATTATAAAATATACGAGATTAGGAAACAGAAGTCTTAAGTAAAGCCGATAGATAGCCATAACTTAAACAAACTTAGTTTTATTATAATTTCAAACCTAATTAAAATTAACCTAAATTAACACATACTGATTTACGACGATTTTAATTTTGTCAAAAACATGTTAATACCGGGCTGATTCTTTTTTGTTTCTGGAACAATCTTTTTTGTTTCTGATTTAGGAGTTTTGCTTTCCTTTTCTTCTGTTTTAGCTTTTTTCTTTTTGTCTTGTTTAGGGCTTTTGGGTTTCGGTTCACCGTCTGTTGTTTCTTTGGGTACCTTCTTCTTTTTTACTTTTTTCTTTTCTGTTTCTTCGGGCTCACTGGCTGGTTGTAATAATGGAGTTATGTCATTCATGATCATAGACAATTTTCCAAAGTAGTTCCACAGTGCGTCAACACATTTCTCCGGTTTTCCGCCGTCAGCTGTTTCCCAAAGTAAGCCGTACATTCTTGGCTTCAGTTTTTCTGTTGGCTTCTTCATTTCAGACTCGAATTCGTCTTCTAAATGTTTCAGTCTTTGTTTTTGTGTTTCTGGTGAAAGGGACAACATGTCGTCTTCGTCCATTGTTGCTTCCTGTAAATCAGAAATATTTGAATTATGAACTGCTGTATTCTGGAACCGTACTGTAGAGAAAAGGAATTCACTTTATACTGAAGATTCTGCCTATATTGGTCACATAAACTTGGGACCACTGGTGTTGGTAGTGATCCCAGGTTGATATTTTCTCCCTATAGTTTCCCTTCTATAGTCTGTAAAAGTAGTCAGTTGATGGAAACGATACATTAGTAGTAAGCCTGTTAGTATACTACGCGATCGTATCACATCACTCAAATATCCGAGTGTCACTCGTGACACAACAAAATTCAAAATTTAAAAGTCATTTATTCAAATTAGGCTGAGTGCCAGCACTTTTTGAACGTCAAAGTTCTACATAAAGACAGTCCCCCAAAACGCCTGCCCGTCACCAACCAAGGCGCTAAAGGCCTCTTACTCATCTGCATCTTGTTCGTTGGCTATACTCTCACACTATTCAAACAACAATATTAGTAACCTTATTTTAAAACCTTATTTTTAAAATCATTATTTGAAAAGAGTAACTGTGGAGTTACTTGTCCGTTCTTCTCCATAACAATCTAACTTTCCGAATGGACAATAGTCACTTTATTAATGTTATATTATTATTTTACTTAACTGTAAATGATGACGTTCAAAAGTGCCGTTTAATGTAAACGTTTTGACTTTGACTTGTCGAGATATCCGTGTGGCACGAACCCTTGCCCTTTTCATCGTTGATACTCTCACCTTATCTTATATTAACACTGATCTACAATAATGCTGACCCTATCGCCAAGATATCCGTGCGGCACGAACATAGCGTTTTCGACCTCCTACTTATCCGTGGCCTGTTCATCGTCGATACTGTCGCATTATCCTAACATGATCTACAATACATACTATCATCGCTAAGATATCCGTGCATCACGAACATAGCGTTATCAACCTCGTTCTCATTCGCGTCCTGTTCATCATCGATACTGTCGCCTTATCTAAACACTCTTCAAAAATACTGACCTCGTCACTAAGATATCCGTGCGGCACGAACATGGCGTTATCGACCTCGTATTCATCCGCGTCCTGTTCGTCGTCGCTGCCGGCAGCACTGCCGTCGATACTTTCGCCTTCTTGTTCTTCCTCCCATTCTTCATCACTGTCAGCTTCGTAGTCCACTTGTTTCTGGAATTATTTAAGTAATTGATTAGAGCTCAGTTATCAGGTATCAATGTAAAGTTGGGAGTGCATTACAGCACCAAGGTGTACCTAATGCCGAGTTAACAAGTTTCAGAAGGTAGGATGGTACAGCTGTCCTAACAATAACGTCAATATATACATTGTGGTGAACATTTCGTTGTTTGTCTATGAAGTTTTCACAATGATGTATTATTTGCATTTGGTCTTAAAATGACTGAGAAAAATTTGGACCAATCCACATGGATTGCATAGCAGTTTGATACAATCAATATTTTCAGTTTATACTCATTTAATGCACTAATATTTAGTATGCTCCAAGATGACAACAAAACATGATCTGTCAATAAAGTACTACAATGTTTGATATCCACCTCATCCTGCCCAAAGGGTCGTCGAGGCCCGACACTCGCGCTCTTCTTACGCCAAGTCCCCCAGTATGGAGGGCGTCGGTTCTCATGGAAACTAAGCAGCTTAGGTCTGAGCTTCTCACGCTGTGCTGGTTCGCAAGTTAAGATCTCGCCAGCATCATCTGGCATGGGCAGCTCATCCTCTGTAAAGGGAAAAAGATAAGGATAAAATGAATTGAATGAACAGCGCCTAACAGTTAGTAGGATCAAATGCTAGAGAAATGTGTGACCTATTCTTTAACCTTTTGAACGCCAGTCATGTATACATGACAAGCAAGGGGCTTGCCCTCTACGCCAAACGTCACAAATATGTGACAAAAAGTATGGCGATTTTGTGGCTTGACGTCGGGGGCACGCCAATGCGTTTATGCTCTAGTGTTCAAAAGGTTAATATGCTGTAGCATGAATTAACCTTCTGCTTTTTCTAACACATTCACAATGCCGGAAAATAAAAAAAACTTGTATTATAGACAGGCAAAGACAGGACAAAGGTTTTGCTGTAAATTTATGATCAGCAAACTGGAAAAACTAAATAGGCGAAACTTGAATCCTTTTATTATTTAACCTTTTGAACGCCAGAGCATAAACGCATCGGCGGGGGCACGCCGATGCGTTTACGCCAAGCTACAAATTCTCCATACTTTTTGTCACATATTCGTGACGTCTGGCGTACAGGGCACGCGCTTGCTTGTCATGTATACGTGACAATGGCGTCCAAAAGGTTAAGGTTAGTTAGCAATAAAGTGAACTTAACTTACCAACAATCATAACATCATCATCATCCTTATCACTCAATGGCCACGTCTTCCCACTTGACAACGGTTTACTTGTTCCATTTTTCAAACATTTCAAATACAACCCTTTCTCAGATACCTTCTGCGTTTTAATAAAATTAACTAAATCCTCCTTTCTGTCATCGGTCAAGTCTACACGGACTAACGGAGCTAAACGCATGTCAGTTTTGATCATGAAGTTTGATAACATGCTAGTTTTGCTGATGCAAGCTTCAGCAGCTTGTTCCTTGTCAGATTTCTGTTTGGGAACGAAGAAGTTGACAAATGCTTCTGCAGCCTTCTTCTTTTTGAGTTCTTGCTCTTGCTTCTCCAGTTCTAAAGCCTCTTGCTTCTTGCGTTTTTCTTCGTCTCTGGCTTCCTTCTCCTTTTTCTTTTGATCCTCCTTTTCTTCACGTTCCTTGCGTTTCTGTTCTTCCTTTTCTTCTCTTTGTTCTGGAAATAAAAGCAACATAACAGTAAGATGTGAGTGAGACGAGAGGTTATTAGTTATAGTTTAATTTTGGACATTAATTTATATAACATAGTTGTCGAATTTGCAAGTTACTAACATAGAACAGAATGTCAAGAAATAATAATGCAATTTTTTTAAACCAAGATATGTCTTTGATCTTCACATAATAAGCATGATAATTCTTAAAGTCAAAAACAAACAAGGTTTTACTCACTCTTCTCCAACTCCTTGGCACGTTCTCTCTCCTCTTTCTCCTTCCTCTTCTGTTCTTCTTTTTCTTCCTTTTCCTTTCTCTTAGCCTCTTCCTTTTCCTCCCGTTCCTTCTTTTTCTGATCTTCCTTCTCTTGTCTCTGTTTGGCCCTTTCTTCTTTCTCTTGTTGTCTCTTCTTTTCTCTTTCAAGTTTTTCTTTCTCCTTTTCCTCTCGCTTTTTCGCAAATTCTAACTTTTTCTGTGCCTGCAGGTGAAAGAATTTAAAATATTGTTTTATTTTATGCCTTTTTTATTTACCTACAATAATTTTGCAGGGGTATACAAAACCATGGGGCAAAGACCTTGGAAGGTAACAGAAAGTGATAATATAGGCCACAATGTTTTTTCAGAATAGGTTGATGGCCTCTTTAGAGGAAATAGGTAGAATAATTAATTATTCATTTGTTATGAATATTTAAAATTACCTTGTGAAATTCTTGCAAACTAATTTTGAATCACACTTGCAACTGCTTGTTACGAAAGACATGCAGTTTTAAAAGGTTTGACTCAATGCGTAGTTGCATTAAAAAAATAATCCAGCATAAAAAGATTAAGAAGTGTATGCAGACCGACATACCTGTTTTGGAGTTAAGTTAACTGATGACGTAGACTCATTAAGTGACACATCGCCTTGGCTGTTAGTGACCGAGGAACTCCGACTTGTCTTAGGAGTCTGTTTCGGTGTTGTCGAGTTAGAACAGACAGAATCATTGAGCTTGGAGCTCGGTGACCCTTTAGAGTTGTTATTCTGCTCAGACTTTGTTTTATTTCGTGCACTACTGCGTTTCGGAGTGATCTGTTCACCTGGAATTTTCTTGACTGGTGATTTTTTGCCTTTCTTGTTTGATTTGCTGTTATCTTCAGTAGATTCCTCGACAGTGGAAGTATCATTGTCTTCAAGATCTTGTGTAGTGTCTTTTTCATCCTCATCATTGTTGGCAGTAACATCATTATCTGTGTCATCAGTCTCAGTAGGTTTGATATCATCAGGGTTAACTGAATCTTCTAAAATTACTACTTGATCATCAGTCTTACTTTCCTTTGTTTCACTGATTTTACTTTTAGGTGATGATTCTTTTTTAGGCTCTGAATCACTTTTAGAGCCATTTACCTGTGTAGAAGGATGTTCATCCACATCCATCATCTCAGTGTCGGCTTCTTTATTGTCAGCACTGTCAGTACCACTTTCAACATCTGTTCCATTACTAACAATCTTTGTACAGTTCTTTTTGCCACTTTTCTTCTTTTTTCCTTTTTGAAGCTTCTTCTTCCAAGCTGTATCCACTAACTTGACGAAAGGATTCATTGATTTATCTTCCTTTGCCGGATTCTCACTACCTTTACTGTCATCGTCACTAATTACAACTGCTTCTTCAATTAGGTCATTTTCTTTACTGATTTTCCCAACTTTTGTTACCTGTTCCGTGTCAGGAGCCGAAAGCTTACGCTTCCTCGTCTGTGGAACGTCCGGCTTTGGAGATACATCACTAATAAGCTTGAATGGAAGTCTGGCTTGCTTCAGCTTCTTTTTTGACGGCGTTATCTCAGTATTCTCCGGCGACTTACTGGTTTTCATCTTTAAACGCTAAAATTAACTATATTATAACATTAAATAAGTTTATATTGTACGAAAACACTTACAAACAATTTAAAATAAATACAACACTTTCAACAAAACACGATGAACTTTACTTTTGACAGTAATTGACAGAAGTGAGAAAACGCGGGAGTTCAATGTACGTTCAAAAACTGGATTGTGATCATGAAATGAGATGCTGAACGAAACTATACCTTAAATAATATTAATAAAATAAACTTTCAACACGTTGCTACACTTACATCACCTCAATTCACATGTAAAAATAATGCGATGTAATGTTTTAGTTTTTAAAACAAAAACATTACATACTTCATATAAATTATTATTTTTCAACAGACAGGGATACAAATAATTTTAACGTTCAGAACGCACGGAACAACACATTGCGTTCCATTTTACTGCAGAATGATATCGGCTCAAGTACAACATACATCCATACGAAGCGCTCCACATCAGTACTGTAGCTGGCGATATAAAAAGTTACTAGTTGCTAGCGATCCTGCCGGGATGGGAATATATATATAAGCTCATTGTAGGTAAATTTTTAAAATACAGGAAATCTAAATCTTAAAAAATTGACAACTGGCGGCCTCATCGCATTCCGCGATTTCTTCCAGGGAAATTGGAATGGACAGAGACCGGGACACGAAATGGGCTTGCACTTGGTGCAAAAATGAATTGAAAGACAATAAAACGTAGATATACGATCTTTTTATTTCACCTTTCAGTTTTTTTCTTTTAAAATGAATGGCATTCGTTGTCATGACTGGTCAAGACTAAAAAATGCAATTGTTCTGTCATCTTGTTATTCACTCCGTATTATGAAAAAATCATTATAATGGGAAGGTATCAAATGCCCTGGGATTTTCGGGACGTGTCTGCAGGTATAGCGAAGATACGGGAAATTTTATTGGGTCGAAAATATGTAAATCATCATCGCTTTCCACCATTGATTGCACCCAGATCGATACCTCCCCCTGACATCCCTCGCGGACCGGATAATAAGTATTCTGACCAGTATTACGGCAGCAGACATGCCTTGAACTCTGTGAAGCCTCCGGTGGTGGCGCCGGTAGCCATAGGAGCTTCAGCCAGATGTTTCCCGCCGAGGACGAGCGGACAAACTGTAAGTAGTTTTTGAAATAAGTATATAATTAAAATAGATAGTAGGTACAAAGTGTACCTTTCTTATATGATGCATTAAAATAATATTGGGCTCTGATAAACAAAACAGATGTTGATTCATAAATTCGAAAAAGTTTTGTTTTAAAATTACTGTTAAGTACCTAACTATCTACAGTGTGTCAAGAGTATCTACACAGTAGCATCATTACTTTTTAGCGTAGGTAACAAGTTCAGCGTTGCCAGGTATTATAAAGCACAATCAACTAATTTACCAGCCAAAAGACACTGAAGCGTTCATATTCCGTTTTTTTTTTGCAGTTGAAATTCCCTAGCCAATTACCAACACCAGGGTGTGTGTGGTGGTTTGACGCTCATTGCTACTACAAAGAAGAATTTCAAACTCCTTGCGGTCCCACTTCAAAACTGCCTGGTCCTCCCAAAGGTACCTGTCCATGTCCGCAACCACAGCCGGAGCCCCCTAAGAAGGCGACTGTAGTAAAAGCTGTGGCAGTGGATAAACCAATAATTTGCAAACTCGAGCCTGGTCAAAAACCAGACGTAACACCAAAGCTATGTCCCGAAGTTTGTGATTCGGGCTGCAAGGAAGATGAAAAGAAGAAGTGATAGATTTTTTGGGATTATACTAAAGACCATCCAGTCAAGTGTTAGAAAACGTTTGGCTTTGAAAGGCTGTTGTCGTCTCTTTCCAAAGCTTGAATTGGGGTGTCAGTAGACACGTCTTCTTGTTTTACCGTATTTGCTAGACTAAACGCTAAAAGATCCACTGTACATTGGTAAACTGCGAACAAGTTCACTGCGAATGGTAAATTCGACCCCTGATCTGCTCATGATTTAATAGTAGGTATAATAGGTAAACCTTTGATATTTCTAACCAAATCATGATACCCTAACTATTCCGAAGCTATTCGAATGAACCTAATAAAATTGAAACTGTCAGGCGGGGTACGCTTGCTCATTCTCTATTAGGTATGTATTAACCTTTTGAACGCCAGAGCTTAAACGCATCAGCGTGCCTCCGACGGCAAGGTATAAATTCGCCGTACTTTTTGTCACATATTTGTGACGTTTGGCGTGGAGGGCACGTGCTTGCTTATCATGTATACGTGACAGTGGCGTTCAAAAGGTTAAAGAATAGGTCACACATTTCTCTAGCATTTGATCCTGCTAACTGTTAGGTACTTTTGTGCCGTGACAATTGCGGTCAAAATGTTAATGAAACGTCTTTTAACGGCCTTTTTAGAAAAAGTTTGTACCAATTCTTAATTAATTAGAGAATTATGAATCTGATAATTAGTTTTATATTGCCTACCAAAGGCGGTTATTAGTTTATGACATTGCTAATCATGTTATTTATTCTGGTCCTTATAATGAGCATGCTAATAAAAATATTACTGAACAATTTAGCTGTTTTTCTTAAGCCTCAATTTATGCTAGAGTCTGAAATGTATTTCAGTGCGCTAGAGTTGCGGTAGGTTTCTTTCAATCGCACGATCTCCTACGTTTGCGTTCTGCGGTCGAGTTCTGCGTTCCGCGTTTACACATGCGCAATAGCAAACGGTCTACAAATATGGCGTTCAGTGATCTTTAGCAGTGATAACACGATTTCTGTACACGCATTTGCCTTTTTAGGGTTCCGTAGTCATTCGAACCCTTATAGTTTCGCCATGTCCGTCTGTCTGTCTGTCAGTCCGCGGTTTTGCTCAGGGACGCTTAGCACTAAAAAGTTAAAATTTGGTATGGGTATGTCACCGGAAAATTGTAGACTCCGTACGATTGTAATAAATATTTATTAGGTTATAATTTCTCGATATTTTATGAAAAAATCGTTTTGTGTCCAATAAATCCCGTCCAAATTCAATAGTTTCCAATATATCAGTGTCTTATTAAGAAAAAATAATTTACAATTTTACGCGGTATTTTACAATGTTATGGCGTTTGCAATTTTGCGGTTTATGTCGCAACCCACTAGCTTAATCATCATCTGCATAGCCTTTTCCCTATTATTTTGGGGTCGGCTTCCAGTCAAACGCGGTATTTTACAATGTTATGGCGTTTGCAATTTTGCGGTGACAGGTATACATATCAATCAGGCCGAAAAAGTGGTAAAATAAAAATCTTGAAATATTTTTTTTTTATGGTCTAGGTACCCCATAGTGTGGGGTGTCGTTGGAAAGGTCGTACTTATAAAACTATTTAAGGTTTGCTAAAACCATTTTTTTTCCATCCAAGGATCCGTTTGCGAAAAATGATAAAGCTTCATTCTTCGCAAACGGATCCTTGGATCGCTAAGTTTTTTTTTAGAGTCGTGTGTGAAGTCATCACGAGGAGCTGTCAATCTATATAATCAAAATGTCACGTGATCACGAAGTGAGCTGTCATTCCATCTTGATTATATAGAGTGACAGCTCACCTCGTGATCACTTCACCCAAGCCTTCAACTTCGACAAGTTTACAGAATCGACAGGCAGTTGTTTTTGGAGACGTGAAAAAAATCATGGTAGTAGGTATATAATGAACTTAAAAGGAAAACTGTCGCAGCAAAGTAGGCTTTACAAGTAAGAGAGTAATAGTCGACCAACTAAAAAAAAATCTAATACTTCCATAGAAAATGACTTCAAACTAAGTGCATTTGTAACTTACTGTAATCTAATAATAGTGAAGTACATTTTACTATTTTTCTGACATGTTTTAGGAGACGGGTAACTACGGAACCCTACAGTGTGCGTGGTCCGACACGCACTTGGCCAGTTTTTTTGATCCTCGATTTGTATAATCCTCGTCTCGCAAATCATAAAAAAAAACGTTTGTCTTTCACTAATTCAATTAACTTTTCGATCTCGTCGGACATCGTGACCTTCCAGCTTTTTGCAAAAACTGGAACTCCGACAGAATGCGCGTTCAGTTTGACCGTCGCGGTCTGGGTAGGTATGGAATTATAGATATAGACATTAACCACTCTACGTCCAACCGCAATAAATGTGACGCTGACAAAGTTGTAAAATAAAAATTGGAAAATCTTTTGACGTGACAACGTCTAATAAATCGATGAACGCCGGCTGCACGCACGAAAAAGGATGACTCATTGTAACGTTACGCTCATTGTAACGTTACGATCATTTCATCGATGTTTTGTTTTGACGTTGTCACGTTAAACTATCGTCCGTAAACCGACTTTACAGACAACCATTTTTTTTTTAAGTTAAGTATGTACCTGCTAAGTCTCATACAGGTAAAGGACGAAATTATTTTTTTTTAGTCATTTTTGTATTCCACCGTGTTGGGTATCGTTGGATAAGTAGACTATTTTTCTATTAAGAGATCCGCTTGCTAAATAATTAAGCTTTAGAAGTGCTATTTGTTGTTAGAAACTTGTTCCCCCCGTCCGGAGTAATTAAACCTATGGTTTTAGATATTTAAAAAGTGTGCACGATAGTAGTATACTTACATATACTTATGTCACAACCCACTAGCTTAATCATCATCTGCATAGCCTTTTCCCTATTATTTTGGGGTCGGCTTCCAGTCAAACGGGATTCAGTTAAATACCAGTATTTTACGTGGAGCGGCTGTCTATCAGACCTGTACACCCCATAAACTGGGTAACACGGTAGTTCTTGGCAAGACTGGAGTCAGATTTACTGGCTTCTGACAATCTGTAACGACTGCCAAAGATCTACAAATGACAGCCGCGACCATCGGCTTAACGTGCTTTCCGAGGCACGGAGGATACTTACTAAGATTAGATTTAAGATAAGACTCATCCACAGACCAAGCTTGGCAAGTGTTGCTTAAACTTGATCGACCCGTGCGGCTGATATTCTTTAGCCACGAGCTTCTCCAGCCAACTGGCTTAATCAGCCGTTTAATTGGCAACCTAGCCTTGTCATTGAACGGCGCCGTTTCATCAGCGGCCTAATGACATCCAGCCAATGCGTCTAATATAACACTTAATGAACAAACTGGCAAGATGCTTAGGACGTTCTTAAAATAGGGTAACTGTGTGACGAAAGAATGTGAAATATTTAATTTAAGGAATTCTAAATCCAAACAACAATCACTTTCAACATGATTCTAACCTTGGCGATGGAGTCCTCCTGTGCCGGTCTCCTATTTCAAACCAAACGAGACCTTGTCGGGGTGCCCTAAGCCACAGATTACTAAATAGTTACCCCTATTAGGAATGCTCCGAGGGGATAAAGCAGTGTCTATGTCACTGACGTCATTTTGAATCCCGAACGCGATGAAGGATTCGAGAGTTAAGCGAGCGAAGCGAGGGAGTTAATATAAGAATCCTGAATGCAGCAAGGGATTTAAGCTAGCCCAAGGCAAAGATACCTTTATCCCTGAGGAGAACACTCTACTTTTCACACCTACTGCGAGAAAATTGTGCTCAAGAGTTCACTGTGAGCAGCGCGCGTCGGCCTCCACTGTTAGGAGCGGTCACGCCTCCGAAGCTGTGCCTCCGTCCACCGCACCGCCGGGAAATCATATTGTACCTACTGAGTTTCATTATAACCCGCCGGGCAATAAACTGCGCGACCTGCATCTAGCGGAGGCCGACGGGCGCCGCTCGCGGGCTAAAATAACGTACTTTAGTTAAGTAAAATAACGTAAAAATTGTAATAAATAAGTGTAATTAAATTATAATTATGCTATGCAAACCTAACCTAGGTTTACATAGCATAATTATAATTAGTGCAGGTGGTGTGAAAACGATATACTTAGAACTAATTCATTTGGCTAGCTGTTCAATTAAATGCCGTGATGTGACTTAGGCCGGTGTTCAATGAAAATGCTAGGCCGGCAATTAAACGACTGATTAAGCTACTTGGCTGCGACATAATTAATAAAGTTCAAAGAAAACTATTAGGGCCACGAAGGCTTTACACGTTTTTGAGTTACCGACCAACTTTTAAAATATTCCACCGCACTAACGAACATTTTGTTTTTTTTTTGTCATGGATGACATTGTCAGGGTTATGAGGGCAAGTATGGAACCCTATCCTGTGTGTGGCCTGACACGGACTTGGCCGGTTTTTCATATAAAATGAAAGCTAATATTAGCGAAAACGGGCATAACGTATTACGTACGATTGTGTTTAACGCAAGTACCTAAACAATCAAGAGAAGTGACATATCATTAATTACAAGATAGAGGGAGAATAATTTTGCCCAGTTACTTCATCCATTAGCGAATTGGAATGAAGTTAGCAGACGCTGGTAATCCAATTGTATGTGGGATAATTACACAAGACAAGCGCGCCTTTGTCATGCTAATCAAACCCTTGATCTCACTTAGACGATATTAATGTACCTACATGCCTATTGGTTAGTCCTTAATCACATTGTTGTTCGTAGGGTTTCATGGTTTTCATTCACCATAGTAGGGGGTAATATGATTTTTTTATCATGATCCCTTGGATAAAAAATATTAGGTAGGGGAACCCGGGGTAAGATGGGGATCTTAAGGAAAAGTACAAATAAAAACATCATTTTTGGATTGCACAGCTTAAAAAACAATGATTATGAAATAAATCAGTCTTTTTCACTTTAAAATTTAATTACTCAAAAAAATTACTCTAAAAAAATAATTTAAAAAAAATGAGATCTTCATTTTACCCCATCCATTACGTCAATATATATTTAGTCACTATCCTCGCAAAATGAGCAAAAATGGGCAGCTTCATCTTCATCTTCATTCTTCTTCATCGTCGTCGTTATCACCTTTTCCAGCAGAGTCACAATTCGCCCACTTTCCACAAATCTGACAATTTACCCATTCTTCATTAGACTCGAAATATAAACCATGACAGTATAAGCATTCTGAGTTTTCATTCTCGATGTCTGATTCTTCATCGGCTTCTTAGGCTTTCTTTTTTGTTTTTTTGTGAGTCTTCTTCTGCTCCATTATTTTGCTGGTTTCTTGCTTTCCAGTCTCTTCTCCTATTCTGCTTTGCATGGAGAAGCAGTAATTATAGCAGTTTCCCTCGTCTACGGACTTGCCTCTTTCTTTTTTGTGCCACGCGCGGGTAAGGCAAGAATTGGTTTGGGTTAACTGAATGAAATGAAGCATAAAATCCTGAAAGCCCTGTTCTGTTGCGGTACTTTGTTGTGGTTCTGAAGTTAAAAATACCTGGCTTTGTCCTAACGGTTCATTGGAGCTACAACAAGCAACTTCCAAATCTGAACAAGGTTGTGATTGCTGAGGTCTTGGTGAGTTTGTATTTAGTGTCTGGAACAATACTAGGCTGTACCTATAGGTTGAGATGATGTTGGATGGATGATGATAATGACGGCGTACTCAGTACTCCATCATGCCCCAAAAGTAATTAAAAAAATAAATTCAAAATTTATAATAATGTACTAAACCTATTTCGAGGAAAAAATAAGTTCAATGTTTAATACTTGTTGTTTTTTAACAGTCACGTAGGTATGTGAGTTATACTCGTATGGCTATACCTCGCCGTTTCCCAACCAGGTTGGCATCCACCAGTCACTAGGTACCTAGGTATTTTACATATCTATATGATAACATGAAGCGACTCCACAATCCAGTTACCGACTGCATAACACGATATAGGTACTTACCTACCTTGGTAAGGCTGGTTGTCACATTTTCGGACTTCTTACAGCCAATACCCGCAAATAGATCGGTAACTATTGCTAATGTATATTTTAGCATAGGAGTCGAATTCTGATTTTCAATTTACCTACCTAATTAGAATATCTATTTCGATCCGCAGTGGGCTTCGCGTCTCGGTTTAATCATAAGCTCCCTTAACCAACCAAATATTTGTGTTCAGTATTTGGAGAGTTGACGGTAGTATTACAAGAGTATTGGGTAACTAATCTATACCCTTAGGCGTAAACCGCGTAAGCCGCGGTTTTGCAACCCCTGTACTATTGAACAATAATGGTTGACTTTTGGAAGAGCTCGAGGCTAAATAACAATAGCCGGACGGGTCGATCTTCTGGGTTAAGCAACGCTTGCGGAGGTTTGCCCGTGGATGGGTGACCAGCTTAACATACCGAGATTCCTCCGTACCTCAAAGAGCACGTCAAGCCATTGGTCCCGGCTGTCAGTTTAAGAAATAAGACAATGGTTTCGGATAGCCAGAAGCTAGGAAATCTATGCCAGCCTTGCTAAAGAATATCGTGTTACCCAGTTACTGAGTTGTGGAGGTCTAGGCAGTCGCTCCATGTAAAAGAATTTCAGCTGCGTCAGGTTTTTTTTTCTTATTTTTTTATTATAAATTACAAGTTTTGTTTTTTTCTTCATTCACTAAAACAAAGCACACTCGTAGACCTCTGGGGTCTGTCCTAGCATGCCATGGCCTGAGATTTGATCAACGCGCTATTAACTGTTAAGTTTTAATCGAGTTGATGTAATGTTCTTTAAGCTTGCGTGGTTAGATTGGAAGCCGGCCCCAATATAGTTGGCAAAAGGCTAGGGAGATTGATAACAATACAATAGTTTTTAAGCTTCTGAGCTGCTTTTGAAATGGCAAAGGCGCAAGTTCAGCAACTCATAATAAGAAAGGTTTTTTATGAAGGCCCTCTTTCATCATGATCATCATTATAGTCGAAAGACATTAGGCACATCGATCGGTCCTGTGTTTCTGACGTCTTTCGGATTCCTGTAGCCCTCATTGGACCACCTTGTAGAGGTTCGTTTTTAATTGACCTGTTCGTTGTGGTGTTTAAAACATTTTTGTGCTTTCTGTACGAGAATCGCATCGCTGTTTGTAAGAATAGTACGTACATTTTGATACAAGTAGGCAAACTTTGTCATTGCTGCCGTGGTGGAATAGACGCTCGAGCCGAAGACGCGGAGGTTGTACTTATAACGATAAAGCCGAGATACTGCAATGACAAAAGTCCAAGTGTATCAAACGATATTTCATTGGCCGTCTACAATGACACAGTTTGCTGTGTCATTGTGGCGGATATTTTGATGCATGAGTTATGCATTAAAGTAAACAGCAAAACCTAATTGAATTCTGAAACATCCCATCTCCACACACGGTAAACTGTGGCCTTGCTTGCAAATGGCGGAGTATAGGTATCATTAATGTCAGCTGGTCAGCTCGGGTATCATTCGAACAGTTGTTAACCGTATTAACGACCCATCACAAACACAATGTAATTCCGCAAGGAATCTAGTGACAATGCACAGTGTGATCATGTTCAGAATTAACTATCAGATCGTACAAGCTGTATCAATATTTTTGTATTCTAGGTAAGTATACCTAAAGTTCCGTCGGTTGTTGGTACGATTAATTACGAGTTTAAAAGACAAAATGTCAAATCATACATATCCCCGGTTTCTGAAAATTGGAGTATCGTTACTTTAGTATAAGAACTTTAGCTTTACAGTGGGGTTGGATGACTTCGTAACTTAAAATTTTTGCCCAACTTGAGGGAGGTCTAGCAGTGCTGCTACCAATATGCTCAGCTGATTGAGGTCATGTGTGTGGTAAAAGTGAGTGGTTGTACTCAGTCAGAAAAGAGCGGAGAAGAGCGGTGCTGACTGATGACGGGATGGTTCCAAAAGGTTAAGTTTTGGGCCCAATATTGTGAAAGGTGGCTAGCATTACAACTGTGTCGTATAAGTTCTGCAAGTCGATCCCTTTACTGATAATAAAATCGGGTTAGTCGGTGTTCCAGTACTTAACTTTTTGGTACTTAAATAAATTGGATAGGAGCCTAAACCCAGTGTTTAATGAGAATTCTGTAGAGTGCTGTTTACACCGGTGAATTTTGTTCGCAATCACAATGCACTGTGACTTTATTCCAATTACTTTGTGCACTGAGTGCTTCGGATACCATCATACAATTCGCTTGACTCCCCCTGTAAGTGATTGGTTGGTATATTCGCACAGACAACACTGAAGTATGTATACTGTATCTACAGTATCTAGGCAAGGTAGGCATCTTTTTGAGAAGGTCTACCTTCAATTTCGCAAAGTGGAAAAACAAAACCAATTTTGTGTGTTTGTTTTGGGAGGTCCGTAGCCGAATAACAATGACAAGAATGAACAGTCTGGGATTGCTCGTTCCACTGTAGGGCATCCATCACTTACCATCTAGTGAGATCGAGGTGTCGAAATGGCTTATCTAACACTGGTTTCTTTAATCTTTTACTTCCATTAGTTCTGTTCAATAACTAATTCTTAACATTCCAAGAAAACAAACTAACTAAACTACAAAAATATCTACAATTTATGAGCTCTGGTAGAATTTACGACTTAAAAGCTGGCGCCAAATGAAGATTTCAAAACAATTCGAAGAATGTTTCGCAGAAACAATGTTTTACAAGAAAAACATCAACTCCTGTTTTTTACTGTTTACCTAGTACGCTTGTATTGTTTTCAGTGTTTTTCTCCTTGCTTCGTTCATTAGCAAAATCTGTTTTTAACAAACTACTTTATTAATTGAAGTCCCAACCTTCGCCTGGAAACAGGCTTCATCTTTTCAATTGAATACTACAGGAGTGAACTTGTTACGTCACTTCTTCGACGTACATGTGACGTCACGCGAAATTTCGCTCAGTATCGTCTTCATTTTTCGTTTACCTGGCAAAAGAAGAAATACCTACGTATCCAATATTTTTTTGCAAATCTGCCCCCTTGTCTGTGGTGGTCGCAAGTACTACCTACTGGTTAGAATGAGGTCCTGTGGATGGTTTCAGGGTCGGGCAAGTAGTTTTTGGGTTTTCCATCTAGTTTCCTCTCGACCAGCAAGCAATTGTGAAACGAAGTTTAGGCGGGTATCGCCTACATACAACTATTGGTACCTACAAGAAAAAAGACGAATGCTCAGCAGTGGGCAAACTGCGAGGTCGGAGTGCTGATGATGATGATGATTATGGGGCACCTTGTAGTCCTAGTACCTATGTGCACAAAGTACTTCCCATTCCTAAAGTAAATACTAGTTATTTAGTAATGGGAGGAGTCGTAGACGCATTAATAAATGTCTTACCTAAATCTGGCAGATTATCGAGTGCTTAACTTTCTGTGATGTACATGATGTTTTATTCATGTTAACGGAATTAGGTTGGATTATTTCGTGGGATTGGTAGGTATATTTGGAATTTAGTGACTTTTATTTGATTAATAATTCAAGGCGCTATGGGTATTTTGAAGTGGATTGTGTAGGGCTGTGAGCACCTGCCAGGGTTGGTTTTTTGGTTCGAAGAATTGGTTCAAAAGAGTTACCGCGGCCCTGGAACGCAAAGGGGTTTAGATAGAACACGGATGGGTTTTAGTCAGTAAGAGTCTGACCCGCTCTACCGCTCCACCCAGAGCGGAAGAAGTCAATTCACGATTTCCCAACCTTAAAAAAAAAACGGGCTGTGAGCAAAGAGGTTATATACTCTATGGCTGTGGGTGATGATGATGATACTTTTCTAGAAACATTGAAAGGAAGATTGTGCTCAGTTCTACTAACGCTCTTGGAGGAAAGGCGAAAGTTTATGAATTACTAGCTGCCGCGTGGCTCCGCTGCGTGACTGTTGACAGATATCTCAAGGGAACATACTTCCGGGAAAAAAGTATTCTATGTGTTTTTCCAGACTATAACCTCTGTGTCAAATTTCATCAAGATCTGTTCGCCGTTCTGACGTGTTTGTGGATACAAACACGTCAGAACGGCGAACAGATATCCAAACATTATTATCCAGCTATCTAAACATTCAAACTTTCGCATTTATAATAGAGTATAGAGTATCAGCAGGAGGAAAATGCTCGGGATATCGTGGACGCAGTTCCGCACAAATGTGCCCATCCTCCAGGAGCTAGGCATCACGCAGCGTCTGTCGGCCGTAGTACAGTCGCGCACACTGCAGTACTTTGGTCATGTCTCTAGGCGGGGTAACGACTCCATAGAGCGACTGGTCGTGCAGATAAGGGTAGAAGGAACTAGATCGCGCGGCAGGTCACCTATGCGTTGGACTGATCAAGTTAAATCCGCACTTGGAAGTCGCGTATCTGATTGCGCCGGACAGTCTGCCAACAGGGGGAAATGGTGGGAGATCGTGCGGAGAGCTGTGTCCGCCTCTACCACCGACGTGGACGCCTCGACGTGACCACAACCGCTCTGTCAAGAGTGAAACAACAGAGAAGAAGAAGAGTACCTATAGATTACGTATTTGTATGGAAGAGGCTGCACAAAATGGAGACACAGGAGCAACATTGTAGCCAAGGGCAAGGCAAGTCCCCAAGATTAGGAATCTCAAACACTTTATCAGCAAAGTACAATAGTAGGTAGGTGTAGATACCGCTTGTATTTAGTAAGTGGAGCACAGCTTGTCACAATATTAATGTATTCGTATCTCGTAAGCCACATAAATATGCAGAATGTTTCTTATAATATTTCAGGACATGTTCTGAGAAACTTGGTGACGAAAACTTAGGTAAGTACGTAGTACGTACTCGTAGGTACCTTTTATGAAACCGGCCAAGTGCGAGTCGAACTCGCGCGCAAAGGGTTCCGAAGGAATAATGATATTTTAACTTTAACTTTTCATTTTAGACTTCCTAGTCTACAGAGCCGAAAATGAAAAGTTAAAGAAGCCCCCCCCCCCTAGTCTTTGGGTTGTCAATTTGGATCTACTTTCTAAAATAACAACAAAATTCAATTCTATAAAACTATGAATAAAAACTTGAGGCCCATGCATTTGATGTCATACCAGTGTCATATTACACACTGTACAATTGGACAAACTTTATTTTTTAAATTTTCTATTTGTCCCCAAAAAGTAACCCCGTATTCAATATGTATTTATTTACGTCACGCGTTCGTATTCTGGTCACAGAAGTTTACATGTGTACCAAATTTCAACCAAATATGTTCAGTAGATTCGGAGTAAATTGGCAGTGACAGATAGACAGCCGCACGAGTGATTCTATAAGGGTTAAGTTTTTCCGATTTTCCGATTCAGTTGAATCCTAAAAAGTACCAAAGTATTTCATGAATAAAAATGTGGAGGAGCTTGGATAAATAGAACTTTTCACTTACGCTGAATATTCACTTCCTGAAACGACTACCTAATACGCAGAATCAGTAAAAATCCTGGAATTGTTAGGTTTCCAACAAATCCTGAGGGCTTATTAAACTGGAAACGCTCCTATTCTACATATTTTGCAGATTTGGTATCCACCGTCTACTAGATAAGAAACAGATTGAGTAAATCCAATGATGCAGTTTTAGTTTTCATCAGAATCGGGCCCGAGACTATATATCCTATCCTTATCCTGAGTATTTTACGCTATTCCTCATAGTTCAAAAATGTGTAGTCATTATGCTATATAATAACAGGGACAATTACAGAACATTGCCCCATTAACAAACATCTCTTTAACATTGGCGCCACGGACAGCCCGCTCTGCAGGGGCAGCTTTGACGCCGAAGAATCAGCCGCCCACGTCGTCCTGGAATGCGAGGCCGTGGCTATCTTCGGAACGGTGAGGTCGCTCCGCGAAGCCTGTGAAGCTCTCGGGAAACTTCTGTGCTTCTGGGCGGAGCTAGGCTTGCTTAACCTTTTTAAATAGGTAGCAAAGAACCACTGATTCTTTTAGTATGGACTAAATAAAACCCCATCAAAAGAACATAATGCCTGTAACATCATGAAAATCGAATGATTCATGAGTTCCAAATACATGTATTTTTCCCATTGTGTCATAAATATATGGAAGTAATTATTGCGCCGCATCCCACCACAGAGAGCTAAAACAAAATAGAACGTTTGATTTCTTTGGGGAGGTTTCTATGATCCGAACTAGTTTCTGCTAGCGGCTTCTCCCACGTGATAGTCGGAAATTACCCCAAGGGAACACACTCCCGGGGTAAAAAGTATCTTACTATTCTAGGACATGGTCAGCCGTTGTGCCAAGTTTCATCTACATTCGTTCAGTCAGCCGTTTTGACGTGAAGTGGAAATAAACAGACAGAATTATTTTCGCATTTATAATATTACTAGCACTTCACCCACGACATCGTCCGCGCGATTTACAAGCGGTCTCAATAACGTATTTATCTTTACACCTCTCGCGTCCGGCCCAAGTTCAATCCATGGTCCGGTGCGAGGAGGCATAGGAAGCGGTCACCTCCTTCTGCGAAGCAGTACAAAGAGATCTCAGCCAAGTGGAAGAGGCCCGCTAGGGATAGAGTCTGCCAGGGTTGCGGAATCTGTTTGAAAGAGTATGCCTGGAACGCAAAGGGCTTTAGGAGGAAGGAATACGGATGGGTTTTAGTCAGTAAGAGTCTGACACGCCCTGCCGCTCCACCCAGAGCGGAAAAAGTCATTTGATGATTTCCCATACTTAAATAAAGAGATATAGGTAAAGGTACTTCTATTTCTATAAACTACTCTGTGCTGTGCTCCGAGAGAGATCCCTTTGCAATGGTAATCAAGTTGACAGCATGTCGACCAATCGGATTCGTTTTGTATAACGTCGTGTTTATGTTACAGAGTTACAGCCAAGAATATTGAATCGGCAAGTTGTTTCGGTTGAATCGCGCATAATATGGAGTTTTTATTTATAGCGTTTTATACTGTGTGGTGTTTGATTTTACGCGTTGAATCAACTTCTGATGGTTTTTCGAATGTTATTCAGACATCGCACGAAGCAAAGTCAGCTCTTGTACTTACCTACCTATTTCTTAATACAAATAAAGTCCTCAATTGCTAAATATAAAAAAAGAAACTAATATTATAAAGAGGAAAAATTGTTTATTTGTTTGTAAAGGCAATCTCTAGAAATATTGTTCCGATTTCGAAACATCTTTAACTAATGTAAAATATTATTGCTGCTTAGTGCCTTAATACTACTTTTACCCCCCGACCAAAAAGTTTGTAAGAGGCACTCTACACAATATTATTTTCTTAACGACCGAGGAGGCTCCCAGGAACTTTATCCCACATATTAAACGTCCAAAACATTACACAGTTTCTGAGAATACTTACCTAGGAGTAGGAAGTTAGAGTAAAGTTTATCCTACGATCTCCATAAAGTGTGGCCTACACTTGGGGAGTATGTTGCCTGTACAGTGAATAGGCCTGAGACTTGTTAAGCATGCCGTCTCTCTAGAGGAATTGAACCTTTATGCAGCCGTTGATGGTGGCGGGGCCCGCAAGAACTAAAGGGGCCATTACTTACCGCGGGTGTGTGATGAAATGCGCTAGCACTCTAGCATTCCAGCCAAAGGTAGCTGAAAAACACCATGTGGTTTATATAAGTGAAAGTTTGACAGACCTCTCCGACTGCCCCAAGACGCAAGAACTAAAGGGGCCAATACCTGGCCGCGGGTGAGTGACGAAATGCGCAAGCACTCCAGCATCCCGGCCAAAGGTAGCTGAAAAATACCGTGTGGTTTATGTATGTAAGTGGGAGTTTGACAGACCTCTCCGACTGCCCCAAGACGCAAGAACTAAAGGGGCCAATACCTGGCCGCGGGTGAGTGACGAAATGCGCAAGCACTCCAGCATCCCGACCAAAGGTAGATGAAAAATAGCATGTGGTTTATGTAAGTGGGAGTTTGACAGACCTCTCCGACTGCCCCAAGACGGTGAAAATCCATGAAGATTTTCACACGATAAAAAGAACACTTAGGTCTGTACTTATGTACCTACTATAGGAAGTAGATACACACTGGATTTTTTTTCATGTTGTGTGGTTCGTAGAATTAACAAAATTCTGTTATCTAAATGTTAGGCTCGGTCAATTTTCATATATTTTCTTTAATAACTTAACAATGGAATATTTAAAAATTACGACTTATTTTATGACCCTTATGATGAGACCTTTCATTTGATATGCTACAGGACGCAGTGTTTTATTAAATACTAGTGGCCCGCCTGTGTTTTGCCCGGATGCATTTTTTTTTCAAAATTTTCTTTCACCTTCTGACAATTACAAACACAAAAAAATATATTTAGCGAAATAGGTCCAGTGTGAACGACTCGACGCGTGATGCCGTGACCAATTGACCAATGGAAATGGGGATTCATTATTATTGGGGATTATGGGAATCATGGGGGAAATTTTGAGAAATAAATTTCTCAAAATTCTTATGTTGTTGTTTTTTATAGAAAGCCAGGGGAGTGTAAGTGCTCCCCCTCGGGACGCCCAATGGCGTGATGTATTATCACCGATAAACACTCACCAATTCAACTACCAACTGTGATGGTTATTAGAAATAGCTATTACCGCATCGTAGACGTCACAAATAGACAGAAGCCAGAAAATCGGACACCAGTCTTTTAAAAGGGTACCGTGGGTTGTGGAGGTCTGATAGACATTCGCTTCTTGTAAAATACTGGTACTCAGCTGTATCCAGTTAGACTGGAAGCTGACCCTAAAATATTTGGGAGGAGGCTGGGCAGATTGATTGTGATCGGCGCATAGCGCATATTAATATATCCAAGCACATAGCGCATATATATCTAAGCCCATCATTGCTAATATGCTGGTAAAATATTAGAATCTGATTAAACTGAACTCATTTTTAAATAGACTCATTAATCAAACTTATCATTACTTATCAGTTAATATAAACAAAACAGTAGCCGCTTCATTTATCATTTTTTCATCAACTATCAACGCAGAAACGAAATTCATACCTGTGCGTAGACATTTTCATAAATTATTATCTTTTACGCAAGACTGCAAGACTGGTTTCAATGAAAAGGTTATGAGGTTCAGTATGTAAAAGAAAATACATTTTTGATGAGGTCCTGAAGCGTTAACACCTGTCTCGCAGAGATAGTCAACCATTATTCAGTTTGAATGAATAAACATAAATAACCTCCTCTTTGTAGGTAAATATTATCTGTTCTCAGAGATAACGTTGGAGATGATAACTGTTTGTGTAAATGCAATTTATACTGTACTAGTTGCCGCCCGCGGCTCCGCCCGCGTGATTGTCGAAAACTATCCTAAGGGAACATATTCCCGGGATAAAAAGTATCCTATGTGTTATTCCAGACTATAATCTACCTCTGTGCCAAATTTTATCAAAATCCATTCAGTAGTTTTTACGTGAAAGAGTAACAAACATCCATACATACATCCATACTTACAAACTTTCGCCTTTATAATAGTAGTAGGATGTTTGGAACTGCAACAAATTGCAATGGAATTAAACATTCAGTTAATTGCAGCATCTGCATTTATCAACGCTATAAACAAGACATGGAGCTCACTTACTTAATTATAATATTCAGATAAAAATAATATTAACATTTTATATCCCACCGTCGTCGTTTTCATAGCAGCGTACATAATAAAACTTGTAGCTCGTTGCCACGTACATGACATAACTTTATTTCAGAACAGGGTCATCTATTAACCTGAAGATGTTACCTCAAGATCGGTCATAGGTTGCGTTTATGATTAGTGCTAATCTGTTGAGCGCAGTACGTGAACCGCTCCGGCCCTCGGCGCATGATCGAGCATCCAGTCACCGTCGCCCGGCAGTACCTCCGCCGACCTCGACGTTGCCGCACGCCTCTCGCGCTTACATAGCCCACCCACAGCGCTGCACAAATAATGACTGACACCACCCCCGAAACGCGGCTCCCCAAATAAGTAAGGGCGACAACCCTCCGTACGAAAGTTATGGCCGGAACGCGCGCGTCATTCCCGACTAACGTTTTAAAATCCGATCTCTTATAGTGGTTTTGTTTGTTTGAGTTCTGTGAAACGGACGTTCCAAAGGATTACAGCAGTTCACAACACCTGAAAGAAACGAGAATAATATATTCAAAATGATTCAGGACACTGAAAACTTGGCTCTGACTGAGCAAATTGCCGCTTTCAAGAGCGACCCGGAGAAACTTCGGGAGGCCACTGAATTTGTAGACCAACTCATACAGCAAGCAAAAAAAGAGGCTGAACTAAAACAAAAAGAGAAAGACAGAAGTAAATTCGTAAGTATCAATGTAATTATCGTAAGGAAAACAAATATATGGGATTGATAGGGCGGTAAGTGTTAAAAGTGGCGTAGTGCTGCTGTAGATTGCAACGTTTGGCTTCTTCCAAATAGCAATGCTATTCCATCATAATTAAGTATCTCTTCAAACACATCAAATTCAATAAGCAATATATTTTTGCATGCTTTTTGATATAGAAAATTCTTCACCCATCGTTCAGCTATCTATTTTAAACGATATTTAAATCGATACGGCTGTACTTCACATCTTTACCGTGATGCTGCAAGCAAAATGTGTCGAGAGAGACACGATCACACAAAATCAATTTTTCACACAGGTTCGGAGTAAATAAATTAAACGTTTCTTCCATTACAACCTCATAATCCTGAACGAGGGATTATGAGGTAAACATGTGATCGAGATTTTGATTTATGGTTTTTCTTTCATCGCCTCTAAAAAAGAATTTATCTCATAAAAATTCCAGAATATGTTTTGGTAAAACCTCGTTGATGTTCATGAGATTATAGTGACCAATCGGTTTATGTTTATCTGATAAAAATGATGTGAAGTACTTATTATGCAGCCAATTGGTGTTTGATCGATATTCAAGACTTGACAGGACATCAATAACATTAGCTGTGCTGAATATTCAGACAAATTTATCTATGAATTATTGGGTCACCACTCAGGCACTCATACGTCAATATATTCGGATAATCCTACATACGATATTAAACGCAAGTTTGTTAAGAAAATACTTTTATACGTTACAAATCTTTTCGTATATTCCGAAGTGCTCTTCAGAACTAAGTTTTGTGTACATATTTTCTTCAATATTCTTCATGTCTACGATATTATCTTTACGTATCTCATTCTCTTCAACATAAATTGTTTAGTAATTACTTATAACTTGTTTTAGATGCTCTCATTAGTTTTTATAGTCCTTTTTCTGAATAGATTGCGTGACTTAAATCATGAGTTCCACGGCAGTGACTATTTTAACATTAGCACATATTTTCGCATTGCAATTTATATCTGACACTGCTGATTTTGAACAATCACTGATTTTATCACTTTTATCATTTTATGGAGCAAAGCGATCCTCGGACATTTTACGAATCACTAGATTTTATGACTTGCAAGCTTTCGCGTTGATTTGAAACATTTTGCTGAAATTAATTGTTCATGATCATTCCTACTTATTTTTATTAATATTGTTGTTACAGGAATCACAAGATGCTGGTTCGGGTAAGTTTCAAATTATTTTAATTTTCAAATCATCCTAACATCCTCTTTGGAAGGCGCGTGTAAAGAAATATCTTCATCTTTTGAAGTCAATACTTCAACTAATTAAAGGGCTTTTTAAGAGTACCCTTATCAATCAGAGGCATTGAATGAAGTCAATCGATTTATTTGACTTTCGCTCTCTTGCTTGCGGTAATTCATCATTCAAGTTTGTATGAGTTGTATCTAAATGTCTTGAATTCAGATACAAATCGTAGGCCTAGATAGTAAATTCAACTATGTATCTATTTTATTTACACTGTTACTTACATGTGTTAATGCAGGATGCCAACAGAAGTGTCAGACACCCAATACTGATTGTATTGGGTGTCTGACACTCAGTAGACGCTGAGATTGTAACTTTTTCGGTATGGACACATTGGGCACGTTCAGCGCAATTTGATTGAATCATTCTGTGTTGAAGTATTGTGTTGTGTCTGTGTCGCTAAAGTCTTTTCTATTCTATTCAATTCCTCAATCATTGTAACCCAATAGGGAATATGCATGAACTTTTTTATTATCTTATCAGTTTATCTAGAAGTATATAAAAATATAATACTAACAATGAAAAAAGAATCGAAATTGACTGAAACACAAACGAGATATAACTATTTTAAACAAATATATCCGTCCCTCTCGCGAAAACGCTGTTTTCTATGGCAGCTGTATAGGCGTCATAGTATTTGACGTCACAGTTTGTATCGGACTTCTCTTTCTAATTGTCAACTTTGAAGCTAAATAACTTCATCAGTGGTGAAGGTATTTTAAAAATTCTTTCATAATTGTTTACTAGAGATAATAAGTATTTAATTTGCAAATAAAAAATTGCATGCATATTCCCTATTATCAAAACCATTTCTCCAACTAAAACCCGAGAACAAAACAACTTAAACATCACCCAGTTATAAGGAAAATACACGTTGCCTTCGCATAATCGTAAGTCACGCGACGCCAAAGAAATCACATTACATTCAAGTCAAGACAGCGCAACCCTGAACTGTTTGGTATTCAGATTGTGACTCGTTGAGTGAAATACATCGAGGACTTCCATAATAATGGTTTTAGACGCCACAGACACAAATTTTAACGTTTACGGGTTTATAATAAAGGGGTGTGATTGGGGAGAATTTTGTGTTGGAGCAGTGTAGAAGAGAAAGGACCTAAGCGCTTAGTTAAACGCGCTGTCTTGTATATGACACAGAAATTCAATGGGAAAACAACGGTGGCTTGTATTCTAATATCTTAATTATTCAACGATAGATATTGGTTCAGTAAAATTAATGATATTCCTAAAACGATATTTATACTGCAAAATCTAATTCAAAATCAAAAGTCATTTATTCAAATTTGGCTGAGTACCAGCACTTTTTGAACGTCAAAGTTCTACATAAAGACAGCCCCCCAAAACGCCCACCCGTCGCCACTTCCTAGTGTTTTAGCTGGGAAGAAGAAGTAGTGCAACAAACTCCCCAGCAACACATCTGTCTGTTAAGTTTTAAAAACTTGAAATTATACAGTAGCATGCAAAGTAAGTTTGCAAAACATGACTGTTCTATAACTACACTAATTTATACCGATAACTTGGGTAACAATAGTACTTTATCGAAATTTTCTAACTAGTCTCTCATTTTATAAATAATTAAACGCAGTTACGTAGCTCTCGTAGCAACTAGCAATTCCAGAAGATTGTTATCTAGTAATCCGCGGATTGTAACGGCGAACTTAAATCTAGAGTCTTTAAATGTAAGTGCAAAGTGCAGCTATTCAGTTACAGTGTTTCCTTGAGTGCCTCGACAACAATCTACGCGATTTAAAAACGATGAATGTTGTTTTTCAATTTTGATAAACTATTTGAGATACAAAGCAAAATATGCAAAGGACGCTGTCTAATTTTTAAACCACCATTGTTGAAAATTAGGCTATAGTAGGCGCCAGATAAATGTGGAATAAAGTATAGTTCCCTTGGTAAAATAAAACTCTTTCACGCGATGGAAACCGCAGGGAGAAGCTAGTATAATTATAAACCCGCTGCAGGATATAGGATAACAACTGAATTATTACCTTCATAAATAATTTATGAGCACTTAAGAATTCATGGTACTGTCTTTTATTTAAATAGGTAATTGTTTTGTTAGGAGGTGTCGATTTCACGGAATGTAATGGCGATAATTTATATTCTAAAGTAATTTGTTTGTATTACGTCTCTCAATTAGGGAAAGTCAGCTTAGTACGCGTGCAGTAGGCGCCAGATAAATGTGGAATAAAGTACATTGACCTTTCCCTAATAACTGTTCATAGGTACCTGAACAATTAAATATGAATCGTTTTTCATTATTAGACAATGTTAAGGATCACGAGAGATGATGATTCGGGACAGCTTTGTGTCATTAATTCCGTTTTTCAAATTAAAAATGTCAATAATTGTAGGTGGGTCAATGACCGTTATTCCACGATTATCTGGCGCCTACTATAGTTAAAATTTAGAGCAACTGGAAGGGGCTGTCGTACCAAAGGGTCTCGTGTTACTTAGTTACTGGGCTGTAGACATCAGAACGGTTGTCGCCCCGTGTTAAATTCATAATAATTATGTTTACACTTTCAATTATTTGTTTAATCAATACGGAAGACTAACAGCTAAAACAAAAAGGTCAAGAACAGTAAATTAGACTGTCAGCTAATTACAAGTATCTTATAAAATACAGAAATAAGTGCAATGGACATTCACGCCAAGTTTTAAAATCACTACTAAAAGTAGTAGGCGCCAGATAATCGTGGAATAACGGTCATTGACCCACCTACAATTATTGACATTTTTAATTTGAAAAACGGAATTAATGACACAAAGCTGTCCCGAATCATCATCTCTCGTGATCCTTAACATTGTCTAATTATGAAAAACGATTCATATTTAATTGTTCAGGTACCTATGAACAGTTATTAGGGAAAGGTCAATATACTTTATTCCACATTTATCTGGCGCCTACTATAGGTAGATTTATTGGTTTCAGACCAATTGAAAGTGTTGATGAACGTGACAGTTCATTAACCGAAGATTAATTATTTCAAACATAATAAGACGAAGTCCTATCGCGATCCTTAGCATGAAATATGAAAATAAAATTGAGCGACAACTCCCTGCAGACAGATAAAATGGATTCGGCCTGTTGCCAGAACGTGCCGTGAGCCGTGTCAAAAATATTACCTACTTCACTCGGTTTATCGCTTCGAAGGCAAATGATTGGCGTTCATCTTATTTTTGTGTTGTACTTCTTCTTTTCGTATCGACAGTAGTTATTCCAGACTGAGGATTCTTAATGCTGTGCTCATAGTTTCAAAGTATATGGAATAACTATTTATTCCAATATGAAATAACTATTTATTTCCTGTCCAAAATAATGATATCTCTCGTTGCAACGAGAGACATATTATTATTACTCTTAAGATCTAATTTACAACACCATTATTATCGTAACATTGTCTTGATTGTTTCAGCGATTTTTAAGCTATAATATGTAGGTACGTGCAGTGGGTACATGTTAGCAGTTCCTACATTCGAATATTTGCATAGTCTATTCACATAAAGTTATAATGTACATGGGAAAGTACAAACTGTTAGCTCCAAAACTGTGACAGTAAATCCATTATAGTTGGCTGCATGAGTGTGTTGAACCTCGTTTTGAAAATAAAGATGGTAGCCAACATAATTGACGGGGCCCGCTATGGCACTGGCATCCTGTCAATCTGGCAGGCACTGGCTTGCCAGGGTTGCGGAATTGTTCGAAAGCGTTACCGCGGCCCTGGAACACAAAGGGTATTTGGAGGAACACGGTTGAGTTTTAGTCAGTAAGAGTCTGACACGAAAGAATTGCCTACTTAACTAGACTTACCGCTTGAAAAAATATTGGCTACTAATGCTGCCATCCTAATTTACGCGAAGTGATTCTTCTATTTATATGGGCAGTATTATCCATATGAGACATCATAGCTTCACCATGTGCCCATAATTATGATACGATTCTAATTGCTCTTAAGTCCGACTCCGAATTTATAACGCCATTGTTAACGATGATTGGCTTAGTGCTATTACTAAGACTCCGCTGTCCGTCCGTCTGTCCGTCTGTCACCAGGCTGTATCTCATGAACCGTGATCGTTAGATAGTTGAAATTTTCACAGATGATGTATTTCTGTTGCCGCTATAACAACAAATAACGCTAAAAACAGAATAAAATAAATATTTAAGGGGGCTCACATACAACAGACATGATTTTTTTGCCGTTTTTATAGATAATGGTACGGAAGGAACCCTTCGTGCGCGAGTCCGACTCCAATTTGGCCGGTTTTTCAAGCTTTAACTTTTAACTACGTACATGCAGTACATGTTAGCAGTTCCAACATTCGAACATTTACGTAGTCAGACAAAGTTATAATGTATGAAACTACAAAGTTACAAACTGGGGACTACGAAAGTTTAACACAAAATCCATTACGCTTGGCTGGATGAGTGAGTGGAACCTCGTTTTGAGTGCGAAATATTCGGCTTCCGTGCCCGGCTTTCATAGTCGTTTTATTTCCTAGAACTAGGCACATTGTGGCACTAGATTAAAATCTAGTATGGTTCAACTGTTCGTTGGCGTTGTGAAATTGCTGAAAATTGTAGAACTATGGTTTGTATTAAGGGTTTTTGTTTGAAGGGAAATTTCGGGAAATTAAACTCAGTTTTAGCCGATTTGGTATTATTTTCATGGAAGTAGTTTTATGGAAACTTCGATTCGGGAGTGATTAAGGAGAAAATGTAACACACGTATGATTTTTGCGTACGCCTTCTATACTCTTTTCCCTTACATTCGGAATAAAAAATGCGTGAGGAACTTTGTTTCTGGCCGGGGTCCCCTGACCGCACACCTATTTCTTAGGGTTCCGTACGCGAAGGTTAACCAACGGAACCCTATTACTAAGCCTGCGCTGTCCGATCCTCCGTCCATCTGTATCTCAAGAACCGTAATAGGTAAACAGTTGAATTTTTCCACAGTGTGTATGTCTATTGCCGCTATAACAATAAATAATAAAAATTAAATTAAATTGAGAATTAAAGGGGACTCCCATAAAAGAAACGTGTTGTTCGAAATGTTTTTTTGGTTTATGGTACGGAACCCTTCGTGCGAGAGTCCAACTCGCACTTGGCACATTTTAACTTTATTTGTATATCGCTGAGTAAGCTGATATCATAAGGTTTTCGCGGAAGGATTCAACCCCTATTCTGGTAAGGACGCGTGATATTATATCGAACGCCGAAGATGGAAAAGAACTTCTAATAACCCGGTCTTAACTTCAAGGAGATTCACCGTAACGAATGAAATATAATGTTTCTTTTCGTAACATTGGTAGTAATAGAACAAACACGATGTTTGTATTAACATGATTTCCAAATATTTAGGAAGTACTATTTGTGTAGTGTACTCGAACGTCTCTAACATAAATATTTAACAGAATGGCGGTTGTGTTTTGTTTTATTTATTTCCGCGGATTTAGTTACGGATTCTTATTTTCTTTATTCATTTGTTTTGACGGACAAGTGAATGTCGAAACTTGCCAGTGATTTTGTAGAAACAATGAAGGAGCTGTCATTAGGTATGTCATGAACTCCATTAGTGTTGTGACGATAGAATGTCGTATTCAGTGACATAGCTTATCTTCATTAATAGGTGGACCCACTAAACTTGCTAAACAGTCAACCGTGACAGTTTTTCTTAGTTCTTAATTTCTATTTTTTCTTTTATTATCTGTTGTCACGTTCCAATCAGAACACGTGGAGAAACAGTTAACAAGATTTTCTTTAAGTTTTTTTGGGATCCATAGGGACAAGCTCAAGCGTCACATATATAACATAGACATATAGATAAACTCACGTCTTTTTTTACGGGCAGAGGCAGAAATAGGTACAGATCGCTAACTGAGACTAATAGTGTAACATGTTTCAGCAAAGGCACTGCGATTCCTTGCTATCCCTTTGCCTACGATTCGCTTAAAAGAAACGTATTTCGAATGTATATTGCACCTATTATGGTCAAATCAGTTCTTTTGTCACAGGTGCATAACAGAATTAGGGCCATCGTACACGGCGTTTTCCAACGCGCCGACGACGCGCATATGACGCGCACTAACACGCTTCAAACGCAATTCAGACGTAGACAGTAAACCTTTCAATACGTACAAAAAATTTATGACGCATTTGTATCGATGCAAATGCTCTGATAGGCGTATATTTCTGCTATATTTCACCGACAAACAAACGCGATAAAGACGAGCTTTAAACGCGCTCCTCGCGCGCGTTTGTATCGCGTTGTACGCGCGTTAGTATTGATACAAATACGACAATCTGCTTATTGATCTTTTAAAGCGCTTATAAAATACGCCGTGTGCACAGGCTCTTAGGAAGTCGAAGTCGTCATTAAAGAGAGTTTCAACTACAATATAGTGAGGACATTGCCTTACCACGTCTGTTTTAATGTATAACTATAATGGTACCCACTTCAGTGTGACATTGACAAAGGTTAGGTGGTCCCTTACCCGTGGCACGGGTGTATCTCGTAATGACGGTTTTATGTTGATAAATCACCTTAAGTGTTTAGAATTTCGAGATCGGTTAAATGTGGGAGAGTAACCTAAGTTACATGATTGAATGTTGTCTGTTTCATCATAATCCCCTAGCCTACCCTAGCCTTTTCCCAACTATATTGGGGTCGGCTTCCAGTCAAACCGGATTCAACTGAATACCAGTATTTTACGTGGAGTGGCTGCCTACCAGACCTCCACAACCCATTAACTGGGTAACACGGTACTCCTTGGCAAGACTGGTGTCAGATTATCTGGCTTGTGACTATCCGTAACGGCTGCCAAAGATCTACAAATGACAGCCGGGACCAACGGCTTAACGTGCTTTCCGAGGCACGGAGGAGTCTCGGTATGTAAAGATGGTCACCCATCCACAGACCAACCTCGGCAAGCGTTGCTTAACCTTGAAGATCGACCCGTGCGGCTGTTATTATTTAGCCACGAGCTTGTCTGTTCATTAAACGATATATTTGGTAATTATGTATATATCCTGACTGGTGTGGACCGCTCTGTTCATGCTGCCTCCATCATTATTCTTTATTGCATCCGTCCGATCTTGCTGGTGTTCTACATTGAGCGCGTTTCCCTTCCAAAAAAAAACCTAACCCGCCCGAGTTGGGGGGGGCGGTGCTCTTAGTCCCAAGCTCGTAAACTTTCGTTAAACTAAAAAGTAATTGTAACTGTCTGTGCTCGCATGTATTTTGCTCCAATATCTAAAGAAAAATGTATTTCAACACTGATATTGTCTGTGCTGAAATACATTTTGCTCTTTAGAGTAACGAGCACAAAGTGGTCCAGCACAGAGTGTGGATGTCTGTGGTAATATACATACAGTTTGGCATTTCGCGACCTGGCTCAGCAGTATCATGAGCCTCTCCAGACTTTGCTTAGAAGGACGCATAAAATGTCTGAAAACGCTGAGGGCACGCTCCTGGAATTGGGCATATAGCCGTTTTGGTGATGTTGAGTTCCACCAGTTTAGACTGATTCGTTCTCATGGCGGACTATATAGTCCTCCTGACCGATTTTGGCCATGGCGGCCAATCTCAACCGAGACTAGCCATCGGCGCGTGTTCTTTGTAGTATACGAATAAATCTTCGGCAAAAACGTTTCCAAGGCGTCGATTGTCTGGTCACGTCATGACTAAGGGACTTGATGTACAAAGCGGACAGGGCTTGCGGCGGGCGCGCGGACAGGGCGCTGTGAAGATAAAATGTATGGCGTCAAAGGAACGTTAATATACTTAGCGTCGCGAGCGCGCGGATATAGGTACGTCAGACATTTGACATTTGATCGTGACAGCGCCCTGTCCGCTTCGTATATCAAGTCCCTTAAACGTACCTAACTAGCAAAATATTTGTGAACATTCTGCATATCCCTTTAGAAAATACAGGCTAATATAATTCTTTATTGAACATCAAACATAACATAGTACACAGTAATTTGAGAGTTCATAATACAAACGCCGCGTTAAACTCGGCAGGTTGGGAAGTTGAGATAATGTTGCGTTATCTCTCACAAACTGCCTGTTACATTAAAATTGGCGTAGGTAAAGGTAAAGTGATCAATAGCCGTGACATAATGACCTATATCTCGTACTAGGGCGTTGCGACTATCAATCTAGGACACTTGCACCGGTAAATACATCCTAGGTTTTTTTAGTCTGTCCTCTCTGCCTGGATTTATTAGTTCCGGCCTTTGCTAGGCTTGGAGAGTGATTGGATTTTCTTTTTAGATCTTTTTAAATAGCTTCGGAGTTTCGAATAAAGACTCGCCAAATCTCGATCAGTTAGCCTATCTTTTTAGCAACTACGTTTTGGTCGGCTTCGGGTTTGACCGCAGCTTAATAATAGTATTTTACACGGAGCGTATCTTCTCTGACTTTCACAGCATAGTCACCGGGTAACACGATACCTCTTGGAAAGACTGGTGTCAGATTTTGGCTTCAAAGTCAAGGTCAATTCATTTATCTCAACTAGACCATTAAAAGGCACTTTTGAACGTCAAATTTACAGTTTAAAATTAAAATATAAGTGACTCTAGTTGTCCATTCGCAAAAAGTAGATTCTTATGGAGAAGAACGGACAAGAAACTCCATAGTTACTCTTTTCAAATATAAGTTTTACAATATTTTGTATACATAGGTACATTGATCAATTGATTAAATTATTCACTTAATTTAATAAATTGATCACACAGCACAATGTACCCAACATTACACTAATATACAGCACACACTTATATACTAATAGGTACAACAAAGCAATACCAGCAGAGATAAAATTAAGTTTGCTAGCAAGGGGCATGGTAACTTCTGTCAAAGATCTACAATTGACAGCCGAGACCAGCGGCTTAACGTGCTTTCCAAGGCACGGAGGGGTCTCGGCAACCGTTGCATGCTTAATCTTGAAGACCAACCAGTGTGGCTGTTTAACTTAGCCATGTACTCAATCCTGGACACTGTTCTCTCTACCTGGGTTTATTAATTCCGGCCTTTGCCAGGCTTTGTTTTCCTTTTAGATGTTTCACGGTAGCTTCGAGATTGAACTATAATAAGATGGAGTGAGGAATGTAATGAAAGAAAAACTCTTTTACAAAAAAAAATACGACCGACTTCCAAATAAAAAAAGTTTATTATTTTTCACTAACAAAACCACTGGAAAGTCACAGAAAAGCAAACCACGAAATTTCGTCTACTTGGATGATAATTATATTTTCTTTCCTCCAGCTATTTTGATTTAAAAACCAAAATACTCAACCAATTTTGATGAAATTTCTATGGGACCAATCGGAACGTATATTCTTTGACATGAAAAAAGATTTTTTCAAATCGGTTCATAAATGACGGAGATGTGAGGTAACAAATAAAAATATAGTACAACCGAATTGAGAACCTCCTCTTTTTTTGAAGGTGTTTAAAAAGGGGAGTCAGTGTTAGCTAGACGGATGATAGCATGAGATAGAAGAATAAAACGTGTATAGTAGGCGCCAGATAAATGTGGAATAAAGTATATTGACCTTTCCCTAATAACTGTTCATAGGTACCTGAACAATTAAATATGAATCGTTTTTCATTATTAGACAATGTTAAGGATCACGAGAGATGATGATTCGGGACAGCTTTGTGTCATTAATTCCGTTTTTCAAATTAAAAATGTCAATAATTGTAGGTGGGTCAATGACCGTTATTCCACGATTATCTGGCGCCTACTATAGGGGTCGGCTCCAAGTAACTTGGTAAGGTCACGAATTTGAATCTTGATTGTCTAGCTAAACCACTATTTCGTCTCTAGATACACAGGGGAAAGATAAGCGTACGTAGTTACTACTAGTGCCGAAAGATGTCCACTGCTGGACATAGGTCTTCCCTAAAGGGAGGGGGTTGCCATAATCGCCACGCTTGGCAGGCGGGTTGGCGATCGTAGTGTAGCTGTTGCAATGTACAGAGAATGCTGCTGCCCATTCTTTGGTGAGTCTGGTGAGACTAGTAGGTAACTAGGTACCTATTCTATTATATATATATCTAGTGCCTTAGGGTAATGACCCCAACGCTTAGGGGAAGGGGAATACAGGGCTAATGTTGTGTAACATTATGTAAAAGGGTCCATTATCCTTTAATGTTAGACAATGGGTATCAACTCGAATGAAAGTGCACTGCTTTCTACACGATTTCACTCTCGTTTTTATATTGCTTTGGAATTCCAATAGTAGCTGCAGATACTTATTGTAGCTGTTCATCGGTATTAGTTCTAGATTGAAACTAGTTGCCCTACTTTTTCTCTCTTGATCACTTAGGACTCAACAGCAAACACTTTTCCATTAGTCTCTGCAGAACGATAAAACAATCTTTAATTCTCATTTATGTTTCGTAACAAAAACTTCATGAAAAAATATTTTATTCATAAAGGTTTTGCGAATCTCGTGGAGTGTATAAACAGAGACAGGGAAACTCATTTAACTTTATATTTATAAAGGTAACATGAGCTGGAAGCAGATAAAAACATACGAATGGAAGACTGTATTCGTATGTTTTTATCTGGTTCCACACACATAGAGGGCTGGTTAGGGTTTTCCGGGCTTCGGGGCATCCGAGTTACGTCAAAAAAGATTGCTTGCACTTATTAGGGTTGAACGTGTTCACACGTATTTACAGGGTATACAGACTATACCTGAAAACAGGTCATTGTACTCATTATCATGAACAATTTCTGCCAGGGTTGCGGAATTTGTTCGAAAGAGTCACCGCGGCCCTGGAACGCAAAGGGCTTTAGAAGGAACACGGATGGGTTTTAGTCAGTAAGTCTGACACGCCCTTCCGCTCCACCCAGAGCGGAAGAAGTCATTTGATGATTTCCCATCCTTAAAAAAAAATTATGATCAATTCATACCAACCATGAAGTCGCGAAAAAAAAATTAAGCCAAAATGACTGAACATCTGGTTTTGTGTTCGCGATTATTTTGAGGATCCCCTAGTAAATTTGTTATTTTTTGATTGGTCCTCTAGTAGTCTAATTTGCTAGCTCACCAAATAGAAAAAAGGAAAGAAAGAATAAAATTTATTTAGCACATACATGAAACACTCACGGTAAAAATAAAACAAAAAAGGTAGGTATGCCAAAAAGTAAGCATGTGTCGGCTGTACTAAAATGGTCAATATCAGCGATATGTCAGACAGACTGATGCTGTCTGACGCTGATTTTCTAATTAACCTATCAAAGGACGAGTGGCTGTTCATTTGAATCAATATAATTAATAAATATAATCGAAATAAATTAAATAAAAGAGTAAACAGATGTAATTGCACATAGAGCAAATTATACAAAAAAAAAAACTTAAGTTAGGAAGATATAATAATAATATGTATGCATGAATATGTGTTCGTGTAATGTGTTAATAAATACTTAAATAGTTTGCCACTGAAGAAAACAAAACATGCCATTCGGCTAACCATAATCTTCCTCACCAAAATCTGTTTCTAATATTTCGCTATATACCTATTTTCGGCCAAATCTAGAAAGATTAGGGTTTTTTATTATTTCCTGGTGAAAAAGAAACACTTGGTCTATGATGATAACCGCACTAAATCTCAGTGCCGTTGTCACCTTCGGAGTTCTTTTGACATTGAAATTTAGCGTTTGATATAGAAAATGTAACCAGATGCTTTTGGCAAGAATGAATGGGCCGGTGGGTGTACGTAATATTGCACCTTACTGTAAATTGGCCTACCTCAAGTTGTATTTCAGGGTTTGATTTGAGAAGGGATAGCTGGTTTCCATTGGGGTATCTAAAGAGTTGGGTTTCCTGCCGGAATCTGTTTTTAATAGCTAAAACTTGGGGGTCGTTAAGTCAGGGATAAAAATGTTACGTCTAGGCAACCATTCTCCATCGTCGGCCACATCATCGCTAACCATGAGGGTGAGTTTAGGGTTGCCAGATTTTAAAACTTGAAAGCTAAACAGACCAGCTAATTTAGCCGGACTTTGAGGTAAAATTTAATAAGAAGGCTAGACAACTTATCATATTCAGGATTTTGTGCCTTTAAAATAATATTTAGTAGCATTACTGTAAGAAAATACTTGTAAGGCTTTTTGACTCATCAAAATAAAACTGTTTTAATTTATAAGGAAAAAACAAAATTCATTTATATATCAAACTTCTTTATTATGTTTTTTTTTTGTGAAAATCTGGTAAAATATTAAAAGCCGGTTCTAATTTGGCCGGACACGCAACCTAAAAGCTTAACTATGTCCGGCTTTATCCGGACGCTTGGCAATCCTAGGTGAGATTGTGGTCAAACGCGAGCCGCAATAATAAAAAAGTTAGTTTACCCAATTGGTCCATTGCAGAACTTTCTTGATAGAAAGATTACATCCTGCCATACTTAGGTATAATGATAAGTCATACACCTACCAACATTAATTTCCCTTTCCAGTATTCAGTAATTAAATGTTTTATTACAGTTATAATAACAAAGAGCTTACAAAATAACGTTTAATTAAGTTCCTCGTTTTATCCTATACATATTCGTATTAAAGCAAATGCCTCAGGTGATAACTAGGGCTGTCACTTTTCCGGGAAACGTAAAATTGTACTTTATGACTTAGCTGTACGGTATAAAACAGTAAAACTATCGTTTCGGATATTAGGTTTTTGATTGAAAACGTCGAGTGCGCAGCTGTTACTTTAGAAACGAGGTTTCAGCAATAAACATTGAAGTGCGGTTGTTAGAACATGGATTGATTTACTGACAGATTAAGTTGAAACGGCAGTTGTCAATTGCCCAGCTGTAGCAGCTGTAAAGAGGTGGACTGCCAAGAAGGAAGACTGGGTCATTACTATGAAGCCTTAAAATCATCATGATTCTGATGTGAGAGGGAGACGGCACAGCACTATCTCGTTTTTACAATGGAATAATTTAATTGGCACGTCATCATAGGGCCCTTATCCATCGTACCCTACCATCGCATACTCGATCTAAAGCCACTCGTACTATACTATAAGTATATTTAGCTTAGTAACTAAAAATGGCTAAATAATTTATCATCTTTGCTGGGCTGTACCTACTAGTGATGCAACGGAACTGGCATAACGGAAGCAGAAACGGAAACAGATGTCAAAAGTAAATCTTAACGGAAGCGGAAACGGAAACGGAAGCGGAACCGGAAGCGTTAACTAACACTATGAAAAAAAAGCACAATTTTACCTACATTTTTTTTTTTTTTAAATTAAATTTGTACTATAGTAGTAGTCAAAATTAAACAGCGGCAAGTTATATTTAAACCTGTATGTAGTTGTGCGGCCTTTTCGCGAATACACTTTTTCACAAAGTTTGCATTTGGCACTCGAGTCGCCGATTTCATCAAAATAGTTCCAAATGGGACTTGTTTTTGGTTTCATAATTGCACTCTTATTGCACTAAATATAACTAGGTATTAAGCAAACAATAACAGAAGAAAAAACAACTGAAAATGTCACTACTCAAAGTCACGGGGCGCGGAGATGCGCATAGTGAACTAAAAACAATAATTAAATAAACGAACTCGTGACACGTTTGTCGTTTGATTACCGCGCGCCCCTCCCTCGCAAAATACGCGGAAGGGATTGGGCAATTATCGGCAGCACGCGCGCCTGGACGCTCGACGCTCATGTACATTCGTCCACGCGTGGCCCCCGCAACCGCCCGCGCCGTGCCGCCGTCGCGTCTGCTGCACCGCTCCTCATCGCTCTCTCCCCGCTTCCGTTAAGAGTTCTGTTATAAAGTTTGCGGAACCAGAAGCAGAAACAGAAGTGAAAAAACATGCGGAACTTCTGCAGTTGCGGAAGCGGAAGCAGAGTTCTGTTGCAACACTAGTACCTACTATCCCACTACTTAGCAAGATCCCCTCCATTAAGTTCTGAAATTGTTAGGCTGGGCTGCGGCGTAGTACGAAGGAGATACCGGCAAGATGTCGATGTCTTCCTTCCAGGAATTGGCAAGAAGTGGCGATGTAATTAAAAAAATGGAAAAACTAAAACAAAAAATCACGAGCTATTTTGGAGGGTCGTGTGGACGCAAAGCTATACATTTAGTCGCGTCATCTCCTTCGTAGCCTGCCAAGACAGTTCTGAGCTAGTAGCCTATTTTGTTTAAAAAACAATACCCCTAAAAACGGGGCCCCCAAAAATGTTTGATACAGGGCTCCTTTGAGACTAGCTACGCCACTGGTTACAATACATGTTCGATAAAGTTCTGCAACTGATACTTCGGTTTCTCCATAGTGTTGCAAAAAGCGGTCTGCCAAAAACCGATACTCATAAAAACTGGAACGAACAGATTTGGCAGCCCTTTTTTTTTTTAAGATGGGAAATCATCAAATGACTTCTTCCGCTCTGGGTGGAGCGGAAGGGCGTGTCAGACTCTTACTAACTAAAACCCATCCGTGTTCCTTCTAAAGCCCTTTGCGTTCCAGGGCCGCGGTGACTCTTTCGAACAAATTCCGCAACCCTGGCAGGAGATTTGGCAGCCCTACACGGCAGATTTTTACTATGAAATGTAGTACTAAACGTACGTAGGTTTGAACGGAAACACTTCATCTCCACACTGACAATTGTTTTCTCCGCACTTTGTCGATAACATTACGAGATTGCGGATTTGCCTTATTTCTTTCTATTTGTATCCTTTTACTTGAGAATTTTGTTAGATTCTCGTACCAGTAAATACATCTTTGGGGATGTTATTTTTATCACTAAGTCGAAATGTTGTTAGGACTCCGTACTTGGAATGACCTATTTTTAACCGACTTCAGGAGTAGGTTCTCAATTCGTATATTTATTTTTGTACATTTGTTATGCGATCATTCCGTCAATTATGAATGGATTTTGATGATTCTTTTTTTATTCAAAAGCCTATGCTCCTGAGAACTTGGTGCCAATGGGGCCACCCATTGACACCTTTTTTCAAACTAATACCATTTCAATTTGGTGAAGATCTGATGAAGAACTTCGGAGATAGGCAACGGAACTCTTTAATAAATAAGAGCAAATCTCCCGGGATTGCTGAAATCGCATGTCTGTTTATTGTTTTCACCAGTTCATAACATAACATCACGCCGGTACGCTGTGAAAGGGTAAGCAGATGCACACAAGTCAATCTGAATTAACATGTTTTTGGAGGTTATCTATTAGGGCTTAACTTTATTGTTTATTAACCGATCTTGATGATTCTTTTTGCGTTGGGTTTAGTTATAGCTATATTGCATTTGCATTGGACGGTGAACTTCAAAGATAAACCAAAGACCTCCTCAACTTAAAATCAATCAAATCTAATACCAAAGCAAAGTAGATATTTAACTATGAGCTGGTCTGGACTTGGACTGAAAAGGCACACAAAGTAACTTCTTAACGGAAAATAGTACAACCACTCATTATGGGAATAATGACACTTAGTTGTGGGGTATCACCACTAAAAAGTGGAAAATAAAAAACTTTTTTACAAAAAAATACAATAAGTACCTACAAATTTCTGAAGTCGGTGTTTTTCGTTGTCTTTTCGTTTTTAGACACCGACTTCCGAAATTTAAAGTTATTTTATACTTTGTAATGTTTTTTATTTGCAAGTCGGTTGTATTTTTTATAAAAAGCTTTTTACTATGCCTAGACTATTCAAGCATAAGATTTTGACAAGCATATTCCTAAGATTTGCCTTAAATGCTAAATATGTTAAAGCCGCATGGATCGATCTTCAAGGTTGCACCACTTGCCGAGGTCGATCCGAGGATGGGTGATCATCTTAACGAGACTCCTCCGTGCCTCGAAAAGTACATAAAGCATGGGTAGGTTGTCAAGGAATTGAAAGTTAGTAAAACAGTTTTAAAAACCTCAAATGCTGAAATCATTTGAGAGCGTCAAAATTACCACATGTGCCTCGTGCGAGATTCACCTACCTAAATCAACAAACAAAAGACTAAACCAAAGAAAAGGAATTGAAGCTATGATAATCGCAAACCGAATAATAAGAACCTCGAAGCTGGTGACAGCAGATACGATGGAAATCAAAGGGAGGCTATACCAGATTTAAGACAAGACAAAACACGGCAAAGTTTCAGGCAAACCCACTCCTTAAATAAAGCTCCTGCATAAGACTCCTAAGTAGTTCGGGACTTAGGTTGGTTAAGTACCTTAAGTTGGGATATCATTCAAGTGTCTGCCTCTAAGCCTTAAGATTTCGGGTTGATCCTAACTTAGGACGAGTTTGTTAAACAAAGGGATGCTTTGTTATTGTTTTGTTTAAATGTACAATTGTGCAATTGAATGAAACATAATTAGATTGATGATTAAGGAGATCATTATCATGCTTCTGAGATTTTCTGCAGCTTCTTTCTGTAAGACAGACGTTGAATTTGAACATAGAACGATATCTGTTTAAAATTTCATGAAATTATGGGTCACATCATGAAATGGCCAATGTCTTAGGCTGCATTTTCAATAGAGATGTGTGAGGATGCGTTGCGAGGGATGTGTTTGTTAAGAACCAATAGAATCGCATGCGCTGAGCGAAGCTAGGTAAATGAAGCGATTCTATTGGTTCTTAACAAACACATCCCTCGCTAAGTATCCTCGCACATATCTGGTGGAAACGCAGCCTTATTCTTTAACGCATCTTTATCAACAGTCAGCATTTCAGTATTAAACCTGTAGCGTAGCTAATGTAACCTTATTTAGTAGTCTATTTTCATATCCGTCATTTAAAAAATTGATGCTGCAGATTCGATTCAACAGCGGATTCTCGAAGCGATTTCTATTTATTTTGAGTCAGCCCTTATAACTACTATAAACGTTCGCCTACCAAGAAATATCATCTTCAACACATGCCATGTATTGTTTCTTTAGTGTATCTACTCCACATTCATAGTTTCTATTCTCCACATTCACACTCTAACTATAACTAAACATAGGATCAATGAGAATGCTGGATAATAATATCTACCTACAAATATTAATGCCGCCATTAATTTTACAAACTATACCAATTAGAATCTCGGGACCCTTTATGTCAATTTAAACCCTTAAATTACAGCCCCAATTTGTCTTCTTTGTTGACGAAAATGAAGATGTAAGGGATTATATAATTATTACTAACAAGTACAAAACACTGCAAACATTGAATGATACGACTTGAAAGGCAAAATTCCAATCGAAATATAAGTTCTAATGTAACTTCAAACTGAAGTTTCTGAAAAAGAAACTTATAAGTCTGACTCTGATTAAACATTTTTAACATTCAACATCTGTAAGATGAAAAGCGATCCTAAAGTTTATTATGAAAAACCTTTTTAGGGGTCCGAACCTCTATATGGGAAGACGGAACCCTTTAGGATCACTCGGTTGGCTGTCCGTCTGTCACAGCCGATTTTCTTCAAATCGACTGGACCGATTCAGTTGAAATTTTGGTACACATGATTTTCTGTGATCCAAATACGGACGTATAACGAAAATAAATGAATTTTTCAAATGGGATCACTTTTTCGGGGACAAATTATAAATTAAAAAAGTGACTCCAACTGTACCGTGTGACATATCAAACGAAAGGGCGTATTAGAGAGTAGAAGAGAGTAGAGGCGTAGAAGAGGGTATTTAATATATATTTTATTATAATTTTAAAATAAATTATTGAAGTTATTCAAGAAATTAGATGAAAAATGACCAGTCCCCCGGCTTATCTCAAAAACAACTGAGTCTATAATTTTGAAAAAAAAATAAAGATAAGTACATTGCAAGGGAAACATATAAGAAGTCTATGGTTTTAAAGTAACATGTTACAAAAATGAGATTTATTCGGAACCCTTTGCATGGGAGTCCGACTCGCACTTGGCCGGTTTTTATACGGATAATGACTATAATATACGCTTTTAAAATGAAATTAGTTTTTGTAATACCTCTTAAAAGCCTTTATACGACAACGTATATTTTACGGCGTTTTTAGAGCTTCCAGACGTAATAGAGCGATAACTAAAGTCCGTAGCTGCCTTTATATAGGCACTAACTTTCATACCTTTTATTATGAGTTTCTTTAATATTCTCTGTTATATTAATCCACTTAAAATTGCTTTTCTCTTATCGTTATTATGATGACACCTTTTGTAGTATCGTAGGGACAACTTCAAAAGGTGCCTTCACTTTTGGTGAAAAGATCAGGGAATGTGTGATTTTTACCTCGCTATACTATCCTGGTGATCACCGTCAATAAATCAAACGAGCCCCGTGACCTTTTAAAATAACCACATTAACCACCCCGGACCTCTGTACAACATGTATTAGGGCGCATCTCTGGTGAGAATCTAAAGGGGTTCCTTGAGCCTCGCTGTGTTTGACTTTGCCTACATTTAAAAAATTAAAAAGAAATCATCAATCTCAATTTTGAATTCATAGCTAAAACATAGTTTGGACATTCTCTACTATGAGTACTAAGTGCTGTATATCCCGTTATGCAGAAGTGAGTTTTTCACACTAACTGACAGAACATTGACTTGAACGTAATCACAAGCAGGTGCTAACTTTTATTACTTGCAATACTTGAAAGGAAATAGTCAAATAACAATGGAATAGTGGTTAGGTACAATTAGAGACTACCTGTTGCGTTAAGAACACGTCATCGGGTCATCTGGGTTTGAAAATTTACTAAAAATAAACATGTTTAAAAATCTTGACCAAAATATTAGGCCTTTAACCATGAAATTGCCGTTTTAAACTTCGGGTTGCCCTCGAATTATAAACTAAAATATACTTTGTATTTTAGGCAATTTTACAGAAGAGGTAAAACCACAGGAACAAAGTAACAACTGATTTCAAAAAACGAATAAGTATCATACTTATATTTAAAGTCAATTTGAATTTAAAAAAATAAGTCCAACCGAACTTATCTCACTTCAAAGCGGCCCGAAAAAAAGCCCCGATTCAGGGTTACAAGAGAGAGTTCAGGAAGTAACTGTGTATAATTTGTAAAACACATCACACCTGTACGACGAGACAGCGAATCATAGAGAACGCCGTATTCATTAATTTTGGTTAATTAAAACAAGTACCTATCTACGAGTACCTGGCACAGCCCGGGATTTTCCATATTGATTTGACCTACAATATCGATGTTACTGGCTTTGCGCTTTCACACTGCTTTTTCCATCTCAATGATTTGGTCGTTACATGTTTTCAGTTGGCTGGACTTGTCCGTAGGTTTTCGTACCTATTATTTTTTGTTCATATATATATATCGTTACAATTGCCTCTTTAGAATATTAAGTCTGTTTCGTTAAAAAACGTGAAGTTTATGATGTTTCTAGTGTTATCGCTCTGAGACTTGTTATTCGATACCACAATACATTTTTGTATTGTGTACTTTTCAGATTTTTTTGACCAACGAATACTTATGTGACCAACAAATACTTATGTGACTAATGAATACTTTTGTGAGCAACGAATAGTTAGCTATGTGACCAACGAATACTTATGTGTCTGACGAATACTTATTTGACTAACGAATACTTATGTGACTGATGAATACTTATATGACCAACAAATACTTATGTGACTAACAAATACTTATGTGACCAACGAATACTTATGTGACCAAAAAATACTTATGTGACTAACAAATACTTAAGTGACTAACGAATACTTATGTGTAAGCTTGGTAAACACATAGGTAAATTTTTCGTTAGTGAAGAAAAAAGTCATTAAAATATATTCATTTCGTTTTTTATTCTATTTTACTGGAGCAATCTCGAGATTGTCCTCTTAAATGTAGACCATTCTATCAAGATTGTCCTCTTCACTATCTGTTAGTAGTTATTCTGACCTAGCCTAAATAGCGTTCGCCTTTGTATCGTCTTATCTATTCTGAAGATCATTCGTGTGACTTATAGCTTTATTTTATTGCTAAGATAACCTTCAGTTGCTTCTAAAATATCTTCTTGGGTTGGATTTTGGATTCCTTATTCGCAAATTATTGAGGTCATGGAAAAGAAATTGAGTTTTGTCTAGTTCTACGTTTAATAGATAATCCTTTCCATTAAATAAGTAACGAATATGGCACCGGTGAAAGAAATATTGTATGGTCATCAGTTATGGAATTCCTAGGTGATGTGGTGAGGCATAAGAAAAATTTCGTGAGGAAAGTTTTGAGTATGAATGTGGACTGCAGAAAGGGAGAAAGTTTAAAATTATCCATATTAAAAAATTAAAATACAATAAATATTACCCTAGCACACATAGAAAGGAACGCAACACGTTTACAGGATAAACAAAAAAACAGTACAATCATTATGTTTGTAAAAGTTCAAACAGAGGAAAAAATAATATAATTATGTTGGTTTTTAGAGAAAGAAAAAAAATCACAGAATTGATAGCTGGGCTGTGTGAAAGATAGACAATCTAGAAAGAGGGTGATTACTGGGCTGATGACCAACGAAGAGGTTTGTTAGAAAAAGACAATCATGTTGTGCCGATCTCACATAAATTGGGATAAAAGGTTCGAGTAAAGTGTCATTCTATCAACGAAAAAGATTGTCAAAAATCGTAAGTTTTTGGAATTGACTAGAGGGCCGATTCTACTCATTTTTAAGCAACGTTCAAATTGATCTCACCTTAATTTCCATTCATTTTTGGCAGATTGCGACTGACATACGAATGCGAACGTTTCTTAAAATTATTAGAATAAAATTGGCACTCTAGTGTCATTTCAGCAGAGCTTGTCAATCAGATGAATTTTGGACTTTTTGATAATCGGCGATAAGCCGATAGCACCACCACCGCTTCGGCTAAAGTTTAAGAGCAAGATAAAGATGAGGTAGCCAATGCCTTTAAATATAAAGGCCCAATAGAATTACAACGCGTATTTTCCACTACGGAGATTTTCACACTTCATTTCCCGTCTCCTGTCGGGTCCCAAGCCGAACTGATTTCGTCCTTTCTCCGACTTACAAGGACTCATCCTTCCTTCGGAAATCGTCGCGTCATCATTCGAGCTATTGCTCCTATTGTTAAGATCGCCTATTTATTCCCTGGACCCTTGCCAAATGACGTATATTATTTTTACAAGATCCCACAATAGAGGTTTTGCTTCAATGATAAATTATAATAGGAATTTGACTAAGATGTCCACTAGTCAGGGATGAAAGTTTATCATGATCATTTATCATAATACTAGATTCTTACTTCGGAATTGGATTCAGAGGAATAAAAATGAGGAAACCTCCTAATATTATGATTGTAGATAAGCCCCGTAAATTAGACTTCTTCTAGATTCTAGTCCCCTGGTAGTTTGTGAGTCTTCATTACTCTTGATTTCAGCCCGTTGTCCGAGATTCTGCATCCACCATTGCTTGCACCATTTACCGTGATAAAAAGTATCCTATTTGTTAATCCAGGTTATAAAACTATCTGTGTGCAAAAATGCATTCCAAGCCTTTCACCCGTTTCTGCGTCATTGAAATGCAAACATACACTACTAACTTTCCTATTTGCAATAGGCCTATATAATAGCTACTTATTGTGTATTATATTAGCGTTTAGGCATAAGTTTATCCGCACAAAAGATCTGCTAAAGGTTTACAACCGATCGCAGGAGAAGCGTAGAAAAAAAAAGTAAAAGGGATCATAAGTTCATTTCGACCCTACAGTAATAAAGGAAACGATCCCTCTTTGATTGGATGTAGCTAACTAATTACCCAAGATTGAATGAATAGGATTGGGTGTATTGGGTGTTAACAAAGATATTAGCAGGTTTTCCTTGTTCTTCTTTGGAAAAAGATTTGGCCTGACAATTTTTTTTTTAGTTCCTTTTTTGTTGATAGCTGCACGTTTGACTACAGTCGAACCTGATGGAAAGTAACGATGTGGTTGACGATGAAGTACGCTTGTGTAGAAGGAACTCTTTACTTAAAGACCCCCAATCCCCATGTTGTAGCTGTCACCGGAAAATAGCAAACTCCGTAAGATTATAAAGTAACTTGAGAGATTGTAAACTCTCGATAAATTGTCAACTAAACATTTGGAATATTATTTTACGCATCAAAATTTGAAAGTCTATAACCTCGCAGAGTCATTCCGAGAAATTGTGGACTGACATAAACTGGCGACCAATTTTTTACAATCTCTTAAGTTATTTTATAATCTTACGGAGTTGGCTATTTTCCAGTGGCATAGCTATATAAAACTCATAATTAAGGTGCAGTGAGCGTATTATGTCTAGTGAGCTATCATTCCAATTGGTGCGAGGGATTGAAAACTCACTTCTTTTTCGCTTAACCTAAGTTATTACGGTGAGATTATAACAGAATAACACTTTTGTATTTTCTATTCAATTCGTGTGTCGTGTCCTTTTTACCAGAAAAAAAATCTTCTTTGTCACTAGTTCCATGAATTTTAAAAGAATCTGAACATAATGGAACTAATGTTGAATTTGTTATCAGTAGTTCCACATTATTATTTTCAGCACTTGTGAAATTTTTAAGGGTGTAAAAACACTAGAGTTAAAAACACTTAGTTATTTATAATAATTATATTCCGTAAAATCAACAAATATTTATTTTTTCATGTATGTTTCAGACTCATTATATTTATTACAGTACGCGCTCAACGAACTTTATCTAAAAAATGACCCACAGATATTTCGCCTGTAATAACTAGGGTATTTGAATACTTAGTATGAAAAATTAAAAAAAAATACTTATTTGGTAGATTATAATTATTAAAACATAACGATTTGTGAAAAAAATAATGAAAATGGAAGAAAAACAGAGAAGTAACACACTTTTGAAACTATTCTTCTATCCTGGTCACACAAAATGTCATTTGTACTGGATGGCTTCAATTCAATATAGCGGGACTTGTGAGTGATTTCACACGTAATAAGTGCTGTCTCTGTTTATTACATTGATTTTATAAAGCAAAAAAAAAATAATTATTAAAATCAAAGGATGAACGTTTGTTGAAATAAATATATTTCAACAAACGTTCATCCTTTGCCCAGCAGAACACAATATGCTAAGGAAAAAGTTCTTCAAAGCAGACATTCAAGTAACGCTCAATCTTTTTGAGATAAGAATGTTTTTTTTTATGAGTGGCTTCTCGCAGTTCAACCTATAAGGTTGTCGACTGCTTAACCGGGCTTGCCTGTGGTGGCCTTAATATAATATTAAAGCCTCCAGCCAGGGCTTATAAAAACTTACAAACTAAGCGACCACACGCTAAGGGCACCTCCTGTGGGGTACGGGACTCGGCTTAGGGCGTCGCAGGGGGGAGGACTGCTAGGGACGGGCTGGATCGAACTAGTGGCGTCAGTAGTTCAACGTATAAGGTTGTCGACTGCTTAACCAGGCTTGCCTGTGGTGGCCTTAATATAATATTAAAGCCTCCAGCCAGGGCTAAGATTATGTGCGCTTTTCACAGGGCTTTGTCAGGTAGTGGACCCCCACGTAGGCTCCTCCCCCATTCTAGACTTTTCAACGGTATAGAAGACTTTAGAATGTTTTTTTCTGTGGAGATTTTTTTTTATGATTTTAAGCAATAATTTAATTTAGGTTTTGCGACATGTTATAAGAAACTCCATTCAAATACCCTCTTGATGGACAGATTTATACTTACCTACCAAGTCCTTTAATCGGACCCTATAGGGAGGTAGGGAGGGATATCCGTTGGTGATCACTTCCACTTAGATTGGAGTTTCTTAATAGAATATTCTGAAAATGTTGTTGCCAGTACTCAAATAACTTGAAGTGACTTGTTTAGTCAAGACTCTTGGAGAAATACTTACTTACCGTACTTTAATATTCTGTAGTCTGGGTAGGTATTACTTATCTACACTCAAATACTTAATTACAAAAACATACCAAGGCCACATGAATACAAAAAGTAGGATAAGATTTGCTTATTATAAGTTTTTAGGTACCTGCTAGTTTTATTAAGACACTTTAGTACGTTTTTGTAAAAAATATAAAAAGGATCGCTTATATGCGGATATTTTAATAAAAGTAAGTGTGATAAAAACTTTTTTACTTGTAATAGGTAGTATCTACCAATAACATCATTGAAAAAAAAAGAATTAAATGATAATATGGCGCCAAAAATCGGCCATTTTAATTTTTTTATACCCAGTGTCACTCTCACAATCAATCCGAATCTAACGACACATCTCAAGCTAAAATACATCAAGCGGTATAGGCTACAGAGCGTACCGTGCTAGAAATATATATACTTACATACATATACTCGAAAAACATAACCTCCCTTCTACCGCAGCCGGGTAAAAACATCGAGTAAACAAAATCGAGCATTGTTATCTATCAAACTAGAGCTCCTCGTACATCTTAAGTGTCAGAAGCAATGTTACTAAGTTGATAACAAAATATCAATAAGATAAGTGACATAGAACAAAATAGTTACTATATACATAGTAACTAGCAACGTACGTTGTGATTTATTGCACTCTAAACATAGCTGTTATGTCGTATTTTTATTACAAACAAACATACAAAAAAAAACAGTCAAATTAAGAACCTCCTCCTGAAGTCTGTTAAAAACCAGAATCATGTCTTTTATCATCTAATTATATGACTTGTGTGAGTCATTATTAGGCATTCACTCAATTTTTTATCTTAATATGTATTTCATTAAAACTAATTAATTAATATATACAAACTGGCTGCTCAGTCAGAAGTAACCACGCTATAAGTATAAACTATCTATCTAAAACGCGAATAGACAATGCTATCCTTTTTTTCTAACAAAAAAGGCTCTTCATAAAAAACGCACCGCCGAAATTAACAGGACATCTGGATTTTAATGTCAAACATTCTTACGATAATATTCTGCCATTTCAACATGGCGATTTTCTGGCTTTTTACCACCCACGACCGTTTACACTTCAAAGGTACTGGCCAGTTATAATTGCATAGATAGAAGTGTGGTAGAAACAATTGGTAGTATTTCCAAGATTTAATGTCATACCTCCAAGGTATATTTGAATTTAGAATTGGCGATAATTATCTATCAAATTTTGGAACAACAGTCCATGTCATACATGACAAAGTTCAAATTTCATTGTAAACCATTCTTTTTAATACAAATGTTCACTTAAAAATCAACTTTAAGTAGATACACATTAATGCTAAAATCGATACTTACGTTGGCGAGAGATTGAAATAATCTTGTATTGTTTTAAGACTATTCCAAACACAGACAGTCTAATGTTCCATTGTAAAACAGAATTGATGATCATCGGTAGCGATGGTTTAAAAATAGCTAAAGCAATTAGCGTGTACGAGTCATTATAACAGATAATTCTACTAATTGTTGTCATTAACATAATTTTAATGTGTCGGTTATTTGAAAAACGTTGGTATTTTTTAACTTTGTTTTGTTTAAGTATGTGAATTGTCTTAGAGACTATTGCAACCTTCGAGAATATCCTAGTTAATATTATGAATGTTTCCTAGAATACTAAGATAGATAGATGTTTTAATACTCTTTCACGCAAACACGGATTTAGATTTAATTTGACACACATACCTATAGCTTATAATCTGGATTACCTAACACATAGGCAGTAGGTAGTAGGTACCTATATAACTCTGGTAATGTAAATCGTAGCAATTAAAAAAAAAAAACACTCGGTGTAGATTACGTAGTTATATAATAGTATAAATATATGTATACAAAAATAATGTACCTGCATTCTATTATTTAATTATTATTCCATTCTAATTAAGATACTTAATAAATATTAGGCTATTTTATTAGGCCATGTCTGTAACAAAATGTCGACAACACGACACCACTAAGAGGCCGGAAACTGGCATAAAAACTTCGTTCTGCTGCTTCATGTAGATACATAGTTAGTAAAATCAAATAATAACAGCTTGTGACCGCCCACTTCTGAACAGGACTCTTCAATTGAATGCTATAATTAACGGTCAGCCAGTAATTTCCGTAGTTTCGCTTGTGGATAACAGGACTCGGGGCGACCCTCTTGATGTCATCCTGCTTAAATCTACCACTCAACAATATTTAAGTAATTAGAGAGTGAATATGTTTGCACGAGTACTCCATCGTCGACCGCATCATTGCTTACCATTAGGAGGGACTGTGGTCAAACATGAGCCTACCGCACTTGCTAAGTGCACCCAAAGGGCTTTACGAAGTACATTATATTTTCCAATCCTAAGGAAGACGTGTTAATAAACGGTGTTTGAGTCACTGCAAGTCACTGCACAGTACTAAATTTATATGAAAACGGAGGCGAGGAGCGGGGTACCTACTGCGCAGTGAAAAACTTTACAGACGTCATTAAGTTGGGATATTGTAATACCAAATGGTAAAAATCTGAATATTAGCGCTTAGATTGACGATTGACAGGTCGTTGAACGTGCACTCGTGGATTCTTGACCTGTAACACTCACTTAGATAGATAATACATACAGTGTCTATGTATGTACATAGAGACGTCTTTTGAGATAGCCGGAGACACAAGTGGGTGGGTAGGTAATTTGGTAAACTATCTAAGATAAGGAAGACTGGACATTATTAACTTGTCATGTTGTTAATCTGATCTGCCACAATCTTACGTCACGCTGTCCTTGATAATAAATGGTTATAGAAACGTGGAGAATGAAACTTCCACATAAAAAGTGTAACAGAATTAACGCAGAACCTGAAACGGGCCACACGCTGTAGGTATAGTTGCAGAAAGTAGCTCGAGACTAAATAGTATCAGCCACGCGAGTACCATCCAGGTAAAGCAACGGTTACCGAGGTCCATAACATACCGAGATTCCTCCGTGCCTAGGATAGCACTTTAAGTAGTTGGTCCTGGCTGCCATTTAGATTTAGATCTTTGACATTCGGTACTTAGAAGCCAGATCATCGAATACCAGTCTTGCCAAATGGTACAGTGTTATCCAATTATGGTCGACACCAGATAAATTTGCAATAACGGTCATTGACCCACCTACACTTATTGAGATACTAAATTCCGAAAACTGAAATAATGACATAAAACTGCTGTCCTGAATCGACATCTATCGTGATTTTTTTTTTACTTTTTCTAGTACTAAATGAAAAACGATTCATACTCTGCTGTCCGGGTACCTACGCAGAGAAATTAAGGAAAGGGTCGTGTAGAATACTGATACTTACTCAGCTGGAAGGCGACCCGTATAGTTGGACTTGTTAGGTTAGACAGATTTCATCATATCAGCCGAAAGACGTCCACTTCTATACATAGGCCTCCCCAAGTGTCGCCACAATAAACGGTCCTGTGCGTCTCGCATCCATCGGCTACCCGCGGCCCTCACCAGGTCCTCGGTCCACCTTGTGGCAGGCCTTCCAACGCTGCGTCTTCCGGTACGCGTTCGCCATTCCAAAACTTTTCGGCCCATCGACCATCTGTTCTGCGAGCAATGTGTCCTGCCCTCTGCCACTTCAGTTTGTCGATTCATCGGGATATATCAGTAACCTAACCAAGGTTACCGACATATCCCGAAGGATTCCCGACTCTTGCGGATATCATCATTCCTGATTCGATCTCGCAAGGAAACTTCGAGCATTGCCCTCTCCATTGCCCTTTGGGTGACTTTAAGCCTTCTGATAGGCCCATTGTGAACGACCACGTTTCGGTTCCATAAGTCTTAATTATTACAGATTAGATAGATTTAATTGTGGTAAAAACTTTACTCCGTGTTTTTAAAATCCACGCGCAGCATTCGCTGGCAAATGCAAGACCTTAATAAATTTCAGTTTCACACAAATTACTTTATTATTGGTAACTTAACTAGCTGATGCCCGCGACTTCGTTCGCGTGTATGTTGGAAAATAAAAAGCTGTCGCTAAGATAAGATAAACTAACAGTCAATATCCTGCGCATTACCTGACCTCTTTTAGAAATAGGAATTTGGAAGAGTGTTATGCAGAACACTGACAGTATCACCTCTTCCATTTAAAATACCGACCAGTCCTGTTATTTATTGGAAACTTTTTAATGATAGCACTTCTCTATAGCGGCGGAATCACCTGGAGCATACTCAAAAACCGGCCAATTATTGGAAATAGTTATCACTCAATCTATAGTATTATAGGGACCACGGTAATGCTAGCTACATTAGCAAGGTTTCCTCACAGACGTTTAACTGTACGATGACACAAATTAATAAGTATTTAACCCAAATTAATTCTACCCACACTTGTTCTATTTTCAGTATTAAACTACTGATTCCTAGTGGGCAGAACCTAAGCACTTCGACCGCAATAAATAAGACCTCGCAGAGATCACGCAACGCAGGACGGGCGCCATTTTTATTTCCCTTTACGGCCGATATAAACAGAAAACCGTCAGTGATACGACGATGATTTCATTTATTCTCATATTTCGTTTATTCGGGTCTTCTGTATTTTATTACTTTATATTGTTCGGGTGAAATCTCTGATTTATTTAGCGATTTCATTTTGTGTTTCGTATTCTATAGACTTTTTTATTGCTCTGGATGGAGTGGAAAGGCGTGTCAGACTCTTACTGACTAAAACCCATCCGTGTTCCTTCTAAAGCCCTTTACGTTCCAGGGCCGCGGTGACTCTTTCGAACAATTTCCGCAACGTATCCTATAGACTAGGTACATACCTAATTTTTATGCTATACCTCTCTTCATAGCCGATATTGTATGTATTATATGTCTTGCTTCGATTTATTGTCACTTAGATCCAGTTCATTGGCACTACAGAATCGGTACGCGTTGCTGTCGTGTAGGCAGTTTTCCTGAATTTATTACTTGTGTATTCTAAGGCCTTAGGGAGTAATAGATATAATTTTATTGAAGCTTGTGGCTAAGGAATAACAGCTGCACGGGTCGATCTTCAAGGTTAAGCAACGCTTGCCAAAGTTGGTCTGTGGATGGGTGACCTTCTTAAGATACCGAGTTTCTTTCGTGCCTCGGAAACCACGATAAGCCGTTGGTCCCGGCTGGCATTTGTAGATCTTTGGCAGCCGTTACGGATTGTCAGAAAACAGTAAACCTGACTTCTGTCTTGCTAAGAACTACCGTGTTACCCAGTTAATGGGTTGTGGAGGTCTGGTAGGCAGCCGCTCCACGTAAAATTCTGGTCTTCAGCTGCATCCGGTTCGACTGGAAGCTGACCCCAATATAGCTAGGAAAAGGCTGGGCAGATGACGGATGATGAGAGATATTTTGCCTTGTTGATTCCAGCCGATCTATTCTGTCGACATCTTAACGTGTTCTTTTAGGTGGAGTGAATGAGAAGTGAGCTGTTACTCCATCTTGTTTGAATAGTTTGACAGCTCACATGTCGTTCACTTAGCCTAAGTTTTCACTTCGAAATGTTTACAGAATCGCACTGTGATCGCTTTAAAGATGACCCTACCTGCTTCTACATTAATAGTTTCATTACTTTAAAAATAGATACTATGTACTATTAGTACCGCATATAGAAACGAGATCGTCTGCCACATACACAGTCACTCATAAATGTTTTCAACTCAATAGGCTGCTACAGTTAACATATTCTTATTCGAATGACATTGCCTGTGATAGTGGTAAGTCATTATGATTACTTATGTACAGTACATACCTATGTATTTAGTTGTAGGCAGCAGCGGCATTAGGGGGAGGCGAACGGAGCAACCGCCCGGGGCCTCGCGCAATTCGAGTTCAAAACCTTTATATTTGAAACGGTTTATATTTTTTAATTATAAAAAAGTACTAAGTGTCATCATTTGAAGAATTCGATGACACAGGATCGGTTTCCAGATAAGTAATTTCTTCAATTGAAAACGGAGCTCATTGTTATTTTATTTAAAATTGTAGTGTTAGGAAAAGCGGGAAATATAATCAGAAATATGTACCTGTTTTTATTCATTTACATTAAAAAAAATACAAGGGCCTCGCAAAAGGTCTGCTGCCCGGGGCCTCGCAAAGATTTGCCGCCCGGGGCCTCGCAACGGTAAAGGCTGCCGCTGGTTGTAGGTCAGTTAAGTCCAGATAACTACGCTAATTGGTCCATTTTCTGAAGTATTTCAATACCCAATTCAAATGGGCGTCTGTACATTGCTCGAATCAAATAATTCAAAGAGACTTGAGTCTATAACAGCCCCACGTAGACGTACATATAATCGGTACAATGACATTCAAAGTTACTGTCTCGGCAGTAATATCAAAGTTTACAGCCGTAAAATATATCTCCGAAGTTTAGCAGATTGACATGACAGGAGTTTGTTATGTTTTGTCTTAATAGCTTTTGTTATGACTTGTATCTTTAGGGATATTGTGTTTCAGAGCTAGATAAAATTGGCTGTGCTCAAGGCTCCGATAATTTGTTCAATTAGAACTACTCAGCGTATTTTAAACTCAGCTCATGCCACTGGCCACACTAAAATGCCATATAATTAATAGGTGGCATAAAATTTGACAAACAACAGTCATCATCATCAATCACACAAACTAACTTTCTTATTCATTTATTTATTTACTATTTTCACAAAACCAAATTTATGACCATCTTCAGGATCCCATCTATCTTTGTACCAATATTCATCAAAATCGGTTCATTTAAGGCGTGAAAGCGTAAAAAATAATAAAACCAACTCACTTTCCCATTTATAATATTAGTTAGGATACTCAATAAGGATATTACTACACTTGACTACAATCATTAACGGCCGGTTTCAATTACGTGTCTACCTTTAACCAACTGTCAAATTAGCTACCATCAGTAGCTGAAACGTCATGTTTGAAAGGGAAACATGACTTTGCAGTACTGTTGGTAGATGACTTACATTATTGAGACCGATCGTTAGACCACAAATTGTTATTTCATTGGTTTTTGTAAGTCAAATAGTTTTATACTCACTCACTTCACTAGATTGATATAACGTTCCCAGTTTATAGTAGATATATCTTAGTACAGGTTGCCATCCAATCACTTAGAAGTTACAAGCTCCGCAACTCCAAAGCTCCAGGGGATGCAGTTCCAACAACAAACCGATAGTTTAAGTAAACTACAACTTCTATTTTCCTTGTAACTTCGGTCTAGGAGTTAAACTAAAGTCCTGGCCGTACTAGAGACTGTCTGGAAACGTGGATAGACGATTTTATCTATTGTTAAAAATTTCGTTTTATTCCTAACATTGGTAATGCCAAAGAACTTTGATTAGAACGGATTCAAGTGCAGGAAAGCTGAGGACTGAGCTGAGGTCCCACACTTTTGAGCAATACTTAAAAAAAATTGAAAATTTCTTGTGAGTAGCTGTTGATCATAAAAATCAGAAGGCATATTTATTTAACATCACAAAACAACATTAACGAATTTAATTAAAAAATAACCAGTGAATTTCTGTGATTTTTCTCTATAAACTAACAAACTATTACGACAAATCAGTGCGCGAAGTTAACAACTACAACCCGTACCTTGATGGTCCTTCGAGCCGGATGCGGATAGCCGAATATTATTATGCATTTTAAAACGTGTCTCAGGAACTAACCAATTAACACTGGTACAATTGACATACGTACATTTATCTCTTTTACGAATGAAAATTCCTCATAAATATTTCCCTAACGAAACGCAAAGAAAATAGCTTAGATAAACCGACTGTATAAATAAGAACGCAATTACATTAACGATTCTTTTTCATCGAGACTTGAATCTCGAATCGGCGCCTCATTTATTTTTTCACAAGCTAGAGTACCTACCTACGTATTCACTCTTTCTCTCCAGCCAGCGTTATCACAAATTATTTGCATATTCAGTGATAACTATCTTTGTTTACGACTCATAATATAAGACTGGATGGCTTCTGCATAAGTAAGTAGTGAAGAGCTCTGGAGTATGAAGATTTTATTCAATTTTAAATGAAGTGGAACTTGAGTTCGTCTTGCGTTGTTTAGTGTGTACTGTCACATAAAATTTTCATAAATATAGTACGTTTTTCTGTTTAGCTTTATATGTAGGTAAGTATTGTAGATTTTTATTCTTCTCTTGGTTGTTTTCTTTTTATTGAGATCATGAAATCCCACGTACATTCTTCAAATTTTAATGGTATTAAAAAAAAACAGACTACAAAATCAAGTCAACAAAAATAAAACAGAGTCCACCCGATTACATCCTCCGTGTTTCGTCGGTAAAAAATCATGTTCATGATTTGTCTTTCCTACGTCATAATATTTTTCTGCGTTCATATGTTTTATTGAATTAATTTCTTCGTGTAAGTGAAAATGAAGGCAGACAAATTAATTACGTCGTTATAGGAATTCTTTTTTTACAAGAGGTATTGATTGAGCTCGAGAGTCCCAAGGTCCACCGTACCTCCATTTACCATAACGCGATGAAAATAGAATTTTAGATTTTCTACACGACGAAAATATTGACCCCATTATTTATTACGAAGCTGTTACTTACTTTGATTTGTTACTAGAAAAAATTTAGGTACGAATTTTTTTTCGAAATACGTCAAACTATTCGTAAATCTTTTTGGAATACCAGGCCAAGTTGGCCAAATTAAAGTTATTAAGTTAAATTAAGTTGGCAATAAACCATATTTTTCTTCAAGTAATTCGCAAACACCTTACTCGAAGTCTGAAAGACAAATAGGGCTGCCGACAGCTCCAAATTATGCATTGAATTCGGGAGACGCGAGACATTTGGACTCAAATCGATATTTCGTCACCTCTGCTGGGTTCGTGACAAAATAGAGTCTAGGTATGTGGTATTGCGAACTTAGGATATTGCAGACAGACACGCCAGAGTTGCCTCGACGCCTGCCTGGCTGATTTATGTCTACAATTTTTGCTTTTGTTTGCAAAAAGGAGGGAGAAGGGAAATGCCGCTCGATAATGCGACAGTGTGTGCCTGTCATTCTTTTTTTACCCGACTACAGCAAAACCAAAAGGTAGGGTTATGATTGCTCTTGGTTTTGTACGTTAGTGCAGGTTATTTTAATAGGTAGGTACTTTCGTATGAACACAGCACAGAGTTATTTCTTCTTGGAAAACCTGCGACAGAAGAGTCCAACAGTTTTTGGCAATATTTAGGTAGGTATCTACACATTTTTCTTTGTAATATGTTTGAGTCGCTTTTGGGACTGATTTCTGGGGCTGAGAATTGGAGTTAAAAACGTGTCAATCTTTACTTTAATGCCAATGCTTGACAGATTTTCAGGCAAAAGAAGAGTTTGAAAGATAATCATTTGAAAATCAAATTCAGAAATCAGGAATAGGTAAGACACCCCACAACCTGCCAGGGTTGCGGAATCTGTTCGAAAGAGTCACCGCGGCCCTGGAACGCAAAGGGCTTTAGAAGGAACACGGATGGGTTTTAGTCAGTAAGAGTCTGACACGCCCTTCCGCTCCACCCAAAGCGGAAGAAGTCATTTGATGATTTCCCATCCTTAAAAAAAAAAAAAAAAAGACACCCCACAAATAAAATCTTCAGAAGATTTGTCTGCTTTTGCTAAATGGAGTTAACTTACGAGTACTATCTAAGACCGCAAACCCTTGTACCATTGTTTGTCTTTACAATACGTGCTATATCTATCTGCCAGAAGATTTGATTTATCAACCAACCAGTTGACAATATCCCTTGAATAATAGAGAAATGTGGTTACTGTTCAAGATAGAGGCTTAATCACATTTAGACGTAATCGAGTTGAATGTACCTAACTGGAATAATCGTCGGTTTGTCGTTATAACGCTGTTTGAACTATGTTTCATGATCATTTAATTACTGCTTTTATAGTATTCTAGCTTATGCTAGTGTCTAGTCTAGTGAATGTCGGAAATTATTCTTCGGGACGGTCATGGGGCTCTGGATAAAGTGGAATTTTATCAGACTAGCGGACGTCACGCGGTTTCACCCGCGTAGTTCCCGTTCCCGACGGAATACGGGGATAAAATATAGCCTATGTTACTCGCTGATAATGTAGCTTTCCAATGGTGAAAGAATTTATGAAATCGTTACAGCAGTTTTTGAGTTTATTCATTACAAACATACACACACACACACACAAAAATACAATTGTCACATGTTCAAAATACATAGGTAGGTATATATAGGTACCTATGCCCCTGTCAATCCCATGGATTTTTTGAACACGTTATCGCTCATATATGACTTGGTATAGGTTTAGCCGTCGCTCTACCCGTGTGCCAAGTTTCACCTAAATCCGTTCAGCGTTTGACGCGTTATTGATTAACAAACATTCATACATACAGACTCTCACATATAAGTAGGATGAATAGCTGTTATTATTCATCGTAATTTATACGCTACAATATTTTACGTTATGATTAATGAAAGAGATTGTTGGTACGTATTTAATTACGGCTCGCTCAGTTTCCTATTAGCTTCATACATGGTCGGATATCGGATAGGATAATTATTATCGTATCGTACATACAAACTTGTACGAGTATTAAATCAGGGTTTGATTGAATTCCTAAGGAAATAATCACTGAACGGGATTCAATGAGGACAGGACTCGTGTCCCTAAAGATTTTCAGTATTTCAAACAATTTCCTTGTTGATTTGCAAAGGGGAATTATAAAACGAGCGATTAAAAAAAAGCTTTGCGACTGATGATGACATGCTGTATTAATAACTTGAGCGGTATGAATTTGAGTAAGCGAAAAATTAACTAAACTAACGACGAATATTGATTAATAATAAAATCCAGAACGAGCTTACAAAAAGTGGATTGTGATAAATCCATTTCATATATTAAAATTTTATCCGAGCGACTACATTACTAAGTGAGCGACTGGAAATACAGAGAGGGCAACTTCAATATTAAGATAGAATCGATTTTTCTAAGTGAGGTTATACATAACGTACTACTAAAAAGTTCACTTTGAGCAAAGTTTTGTAAGCTGCTTTATTAATGATTATTAGTTCCTGATATTCTATTTGAGGGCTTATGTTTTTTATTTTGATACGTTTTTTAATGAAAACTAGATTGTTAAATGCGCGCGAATTCAAATGGGGGCGGGAAGACGAATCGTTGCTGTCAGGTGAGTTGGGCTGCGGACCAATAGCGTTGCGTGTTTACCATTGCCATGCGCTCGCACCACTGGTTAGGTTAGGTTAGGTTTATTTTATTTTTGTTCATTTGATTTAAGTAACTGCATACTACTTTAGTTTTTACGGAGTATGTTTTATTTAATTACCCTTAAATTTCAATAATAAAATTACTTAGCTAATAGAATAGTGTTTCTTCAAATAGTTATTTCATATTATTATTTTTTTAATGTGAGCTCCTTATACTCTGCTCATTAGTGTATTTTTCAAAATGGTTTTTGTATTCGAAACACTTCATTTAAGATAAAATGCCGCTCAGTATAAAAAATACATTTGCCAAATATTGAAAAAAATGCAGGACGTAACGTTGACACTCAAACAAATATTAAGTCGCTCAAATATTATGAAGCTGCTCATTTTGTATTTTAAGTAACTCAAATTAATGTTTGTAAGATACTGTTCTGTTGATTTTTCGTCACTTACAGTCAGTCGCTCACTTAGTAATTATATAACCCAAATTAATTAATTTTGACACTTAAAATTGTAATTTACAGTCACTCGTTTTATTGCTACCCATTTGCAAAGTACCTTAGTAATTACGAATTGCCTTTTGGCTTAACAGGTAAACTATCCTACTGAATCGTATTATAATTATGAGAAATGAATTGTTTGTATGTTGGGATGATTGTTAGAAAAACCAATTAGACATCAACACTAAACGGATTTAAATGAAATTTGGAAAACAGTTAGATTGTTGCCTGAATTTGTGGCCTGTTACCGTGCGAAAGCCATCGAGTTTTACACGGACAAAGACGGGTTGATATTCAAAGTTAAGCAACTCACGCCAAGGTCGGTCCATGGATGGGTGACCATATTAGCATGCAAATTTCTTTGTGCCTCGGAAACCACGTTTAGCTGTTGGTTGCCATTTTTAGATATTTCACAGTCGCTACTGGCTGGCCGTAAGTTCTGACAAAAGTCGTGCAAAAAAAAAAAAATGTTGGGAAAAGGCTAGGTAGATACATTGAAAGACGCTGACAAAACCTAGTTTCCAATAAAAAAATTCACCTAACATTACACAATCTTTCAGTAAGAATAAACAGAGCTGGAGGCGTATTATGAAAACATTTCACATGTATTTAATCTTCCCGTTTATATAACGCGATAGATATGTCCAAATGTTTACTTTCTCATATTTACCCATCACGCTGTACATAAAGTGTCGTTTACACTGTAAGAATTTCTCGACTCAAGTAGGTAAGTAGACTTGCGGAAAAATATATTAAAAAATCAATCTGATTCGTGTAAATACTTTGTTCGATACTCGAATGATCGAATCACGAGATGTGTCGACAACTCGAATAGTTGAAATACGACGATGACTACTAGATAAATTTGGCTAGAGGTTCGAGTATGACATTCCTAATCTTTTCTATTTGCAAGTCCTTCAACGCCAGGTACTCTTTTCCCGTGCCGTCTTGAACCAGCCAACCCAGTATGGTACGCGTCCGATTGTCATCCCAGCACTTCTTATAACCCACCAACCAGTTGTTTTCTTTTCATGTAAAATCTTTTTGTCAAAAAAGCTTTACTTTTTTATCACCTTTCTGGGCAGCGCCTTCCATCTTCGAGAACCGCATGCATGACGATTCTCTCCCGAAGATCATTGTGCATTTGCCTGACGTGACCAGTCTAATTTCATGTGAGCATTGGCTCATATATCCGTTTTGGAGTGTAAACATATTAGAGCGATAAATCGTTTGGCGAGTCTCGCCTACGAGTCTTTCAGTCTCGCCACTCGACAGTCGAGTAGCCCTAAACGAGGCTCAACATTCCAACCAAGATCACTCAAAGCTTTGAAAGTATCAGAAACTCACGTTCATGAATTGTTTTCCTTTTTCTCTGAAGTGTTGCGAGCTCTTAAAATGAGTTCCATGATATTTTCCTTTGCAGTTAAGTTTCTAGTGTGTTGACTTTGTAATGTAACTCGGCAAAGGAAAGGCCGGTGGTGGTATAAATATATTAGACGTCGGAAAACGTATAAATGAGGAGTTCATTTACTTTGTGGTTGGATCTTTTTGCTTGGTACGGCAAAGGAAATAGGATAGGAGAATTTAATTACGAGACTTACTAGGCGAACGTAGAAAAGATAACAGTATTCGTAATTTTTCTTTCTTTATTACATTAGATAGACATCTATTAGTCACTTAATTCAAAGCATAATGTTTTTTTTTTATATTGTTTTGCTATTGACTCTAGACTAGGTCAGAGATGACAGATACAAAAAAAAGACTAATCTCTTCGTAAGCTCGCTCCATCGTCGACTTTGGCTGTGTTTCCGAACTCGATTGATTTCCTGATATTCTTTAAAGATAAAGAGATAGGGTCAACGTAAGCGAGGGGCCATGCTCCGTAAAAATAAAAGATCCTGGAAGAATAAGACCATCACGGTATATTGATGACAGTTGTTTTACTTTTGTCAATTATTATTATTACTAGCCCGTACTGTCCCACTGCTGGACAATGACCTCCCTCCACTTCTCGCAATGCTCACGGTGTTGTGCCTCTTACTTCTAATTCGTAAGGAAGACATCCAGCCGGTCTATTCTGTCGACATCTCGCCGTGTACACTTAGGTGGAGTGAATGACAAGTGAGCTGTCATTCCATCTTCTTTGTATGGTTTGACAGCTCAATTGTTGTTGCTCACTTCGCCTAAGTTTTCACTTCGACTAGTTTACAGACTCGCACTACTGCAGGTCGATTCTGTAAATATGTCGAAGTGAAGGCGGCGGTGAAGTGATTACGAGGTGAGCTGTCAATCCATATAATCAAGATGGAATGACAGCTGACTTCGTGATCACATCACATCTTGATTATATGGATACACAGCTTACTTCGTGATCACATCACCCAAGTCTTCACTTCGACATATTTACAGAATCGCACTGCTGGTCGCAATCTCTTTCGCGGTCAATACTGTCAACCTGTCAATGTTTTAATTTAAAATAGAAATGCCTGCAGGTTCTATCAAACTTCAAACAATTTTTGAAGAACCAGAATCATTTAAAATACTCAAAGCAAACACATAATATCCCCAAATTGCTTAATGTGATCATCGTCTGCATGACTGACCTTTTACCCCATAAGTAGGGTAATTCAGAACCAGGAAAAGGCCCGTTCCATTTAATATGTGGCGCAAGGAATCTCCGAATTCCTAACCTAAATTCGACCCTCATAAAGTACCACTATCTCTATAATATTCACTTACTTGGTATTTCGTATCACGTCATCCAAGGCCTCTTTCAAAGCTTTTATTTCCATAATATCTGCTTTCTTACCAAAACCTTTGTTTAGGTACTGCTTTGTCGACATATTGAATTCATCTTCCAATATAGGAATTCCAGTACCTAATAGAAACGCCGAAGTGTAAGGTTTCGATGAATGATGGGAGGTCTCCGGTTGTAATGAATACAATTTGGAAGTGCTGAAAATCAAATAAATCATTTTCAGGGAACTCAATTTTGAGTACCATTACCTATTCCAGCGTGCTGGTGTGGAAAGCGGGTAAAGGATTTTATTAAGGCAAGGCAGAAGAGTTTTGTGCACTATTAATTTAGTAACACCATTCCAAGATCTTAAAAGTCTAAAATGGAAATTATAGAATCCTTCGAACTCTCTGCTCTCTCCAATTTTTTCATTTTGTTACATCTAGTTTTCCTTCGCATTCCCAAATAAATATCATATCAACTTTCTTGAAAACTTATAAACATCTTGAATAACATTTTCATTCAGTGTCGTACTATATTGAATGGAAATGTCCCTCGTCTTTCTTCGAATCATACATAATCTTTTACAGATTTTGCGTGAAAACGTATTGTGTGGAGAGAATTAATTTGCTCTTGAGGAAAAGGTCTGATATTTAATATTGCTAGCGAGTCTCCTTGAATCGTTCACCTCAATGCCCCCACATCGTGACCCCTCCTTGCGCGGGTAATTTGGTCAATCGCTGTTATGCTATATGTAGTGCAGCGAATGGGATGACAACTGTCAACTGTCACCTATGGAAAACAAGAAGAATAGACATGTTGAGAGTTGAAGTAAATATAAGGAATGATGATGATAATATAACACTGTTTGGGTTAGTTTTGGATCTGATTCGATCAGACAAACCAGTGAAACAAACAATGTCTCACACATTCGAACTAGTAGCGATCAATTCTTTCAGATGTACTCCTCTGTCGTCCCGGGCTATATAAACGAGCATGAAACTCAAGGGCTCGATAAAGGCTGATCAGACAGCCAAGACACCCTTTGGAGTTCTTCACTTTGAACATTCTAGCAAGTGGGTAGTTAGGAACATACAATTTCCAAGCGTTGTTTTATTAAAAGTTAATAAGCGTACAGTAAACATGTTTCATATGATCTTGTCGTTTTCCTCGCAAAAGGCTATTATTATTCAGAATGTTTCCTTTGTACACGTCTTATTACTGTAATTTGGTATTGTAATGTTTTGTTTGTATAAGTACTAAAGTATTAATTTTGCTTCAAAGGGATTTTTTTATTTGCCTTTGAGGTTTTTGTGTTATTCATAATTGTTGTCCAATTAAGCATAACATACATAGTTGAGCAATTTTATCCTTCATTCTTATTCTATTTTACTCGCTGATAAATCAATGAAACCAAATGGTTTTACCTTGTTTTTCTTTCTTCTCAATATGATAGCCAGCAATCTGAATATCGTTCAGTGGCAAAAAAAACATATGTCCAGCGGAAAAATGCGAAATTCCCAACAAAGAGATCCATTGTGCTTCAACACTTCAAAGGGAGGTAAAATGCCACCTCTTTGAGCCATCGCCGGACAAAGCCTCTATCGAACACGGATTTCGCTTTTTCACTCGGAAACCTGCAAAAGGTAGAACGATTTAAAGGTAGGCTATAAGTATAGCTAGGCCACATTTATTTAAAATATAGGTCACTGTATAATATAGGTACCTACTGTAAAAAAATCTCTGCAACTTTAACAAATATGAAATATTTAGGTATTATTTTGGTTGCGTTGAAAATATTCTTGAAGGCCATTCGATTTTGTATCGATTACAAAAGACTAAGTTCTTAACGTAATTCTAGCGTAAATAATAAATCCCAAGTTGACAATAGAGGTTTACTATGGGCTACGTAAATATCATATGACTAGTTGCCGCCCGCGGCTCCGCCCGCGTGATTGTCGAAAACTATCCTAAGGGAACATATTCCCGGGATAAAAAGTATCCTATGTGTTATTCCAGACTATAATCTACCTCTGTGCCAAATTTCATCAAAATCCATTCAGTAGTTTTTACGTGAAAGAGTAACAAACATCCATACATACATCCATACTTACAAACTTTCGCCTTTATAATAGTAGTAGGATAGGACAGGGATGGCGAACCTTTTTTTGCGAACGTGCCATTTTCATTACAAAAATATTTTTTGCCATGACTTGTCACCAAAAATCTTGACTTGGTGATACAATGGACAAAAAATAACACTAGACGCTATTAACTTAACTCTTTTTTTGTAACTATCACAAAACGGATTGGCATTAAGATTGCTTTATGAATAAAGCAATCTTAATGCCAATCCGTTTTGTGTTCAGCATGATTTCTGTTGTTGCTAATCATTCAAGATGCTAAGTAATCTTGTATAGCCGTCCCCAAATTATTTTGCTGCGTGCCACGACTAGCACGCGTGCCATAGGTTCGTCATCCCTGTGATAGGATATGCGATATACGTAGACGATAACGGTATTGCATGCAAATGGCACCATAGGTCAAGATGGCAAGGTCTAGGCTGTATGTATACATTATTTAGTATATATTCTGCTGTTACAATATTGACTATTTTTCCAAGAACCCGATTACCGTAGCGTGACTGAAGATAACTGCTGAACAATTGGCAAGGCAGATTTACGGCCTGATACGTAACTGCTATACAATGCGTGTGAGCGCATGAACCATAGTGATTTAGCTGGTTTAGCAAACAATGAGTCATTGATAGCCATAGTGGAGCATTAAACGACGGATTTAGAACACAGATTTATGGGCTATCAATTACTAGAAGCAAAAAAAAATGCTGTTTTACCTAATGGTGGATTAGGAAAAATTCGTTTCGGTTTTTCGCGAATTTAATGACGAGAATTTATATTCGCCGTTTTTCTCGTCTTCTCTGTTTCATGTTGCATATTTTATTAAATGTTAGTTGTCTTACGTTTGACCACATCGCTAACTCGCTTGGTGGTAAGCGATAACGCGATCGACGATGGAGCTTGCCTAGAAGTAACATATTCACTCTTGACATAACGGAGTGTAATCAGCATTTTGGCTGTATTAAGTCAAAGATGGAGATGGCTTGCTTAGAAAACACCTGTTCATTAAGCGATGACTTGGTCGACGATGTGACATACTTGCTTAGAAGTTACGTAACCACTAGGCCAAGCATTATTCCTATTTTGTTTTTCTTCATCATATCATTTTCTGTTTTTTGCCCTCGCCTTTCGTACAGTTAGATCTTGTTTTCCCAATTTACTGTATCCCTTTTCATATTTTGTTTTAAAACAACAATCCAGGCAGTAACATTAATACCGGTCTCAAAATTATTATTTTAAGTTTCAGCGCTACTAACTTTTGTTTTAAAAGAATAGAATTAAGGTGGTATCAGATTAATAAAGAAGTCGTGCCCGGTTGGCTTTATTTTTATTTTACGGGCTTAGTAAAAGTTGTAGTCGGTATTACAGGGCAAGGAAGCACCTTACGGTATTTAATAAAAACTTCTTTTATACATTTTACATGCCACATTATTTTGCCCCATTATTAGAAAATTATTTTTCCTTTATTGCTTTCAAAATGAAGGTAATTAGGTAAGATTGCTATTGTTTTAAATATGACCGCTTTTTCTTCATACAATTAGGTACTTGATAGTCTTGGCTGTTTTGTTTGCTAAAGTTTACGTACTTATATAAACTGAATGCAAAAAGGTACAGCGGCTAACTTAATGTCTTAGACATCCTCTCCTAGTCTACAAAGAGTCGTGAAGAGATATCATGCCAAATGCGTTGTTTTAAACGAGGAAATTATGTATAGAATATTATTGAAACATGTTTGAAATCACAGGCAGTCTTACAGGTTTGTGAGACTCCTCCACTTTTCTTTTCTATTTAATTTCAATATCGTTTCACTCCGAGACAGTTGAATGGTTTCGCAGGGAGAGCTTCATTGCTTCGACGCTTTTGTCCACAATGGTAACCACTGTGGACTCTGACTCTCAGGTGTCGGCTACGAGTACCTACCTATTAGGTGGGTACCTACACAGTTTTATTGTAACACGAAACATTTTTTCTTTTTTTTTTAAGGATGGGAAATCATCAAATGACTTCTTCCGCTCTGGGCGGAGCGGAAGGGCGTGTCAGACACTTACTGACTAAAACCCATCCGTGTTCCGTCTAAAGCCCTTTGCGTTCCAAGGCCGTTGTGACTCTTTCGAACAAATTCCGCAACCCTGACAGGTATCACGAGACATACCTACATACTTATTTCGTAAAAAAAGCACGTGAAAGTTTAAAACCATTGTGTGCAACAATTAATTTTCATTCCAAAAATGTGAAGAAAAATAACCGTTAATTATATTGTGTGTATATGAATAGCCAAGCCATACGGGTCACGTAATTTTTTTATGAGTTTGACACATAGATCGTTCGTCCATTAGTTGGAAATCTTTTGATATAAGTAGAAACAATAGTGCCATATTGATTGGTATGTACAACAGAGTGCCTTTTATAATTCTTTGTATGCATTCGTTTCCCTTTGTTGTCATTTCAATGCAGAGTTCGAATTTCTCTTTGGTCCCCGACAGGGTGAGGCGCTAACGCGAGGTGCGAAGTATTAAACATATAAATCGTCTTTTGCGTCCAAACTGGAGTGACTATGACGGGAGCCTTGCGCGAAATGTCAAAGCCGTCTCGCTAGCTAGATCGCCTATTGTTAAACCCTGAGGAATTAAGTCTATCCCCGGTTCCTGGAACAAAATGACCGACCCGTCACAAATTGAACTCATTCAACCAATCACAGACAATTTGAAAATTTGTCACAATAATTTTCTCTACAGCAGCGCGTGCGCGACGCACTATGGATACCTAATCGCGCTTGTTACCGTTTCCTCTACCGCGCCCGCTCACAGCCTATCCACCACGCGTTCACTCTGAACAATGCCTTTGACAGTTTCATTTAATTTTGTTTGTCGATGGCGAATGGCGTTATGGTTTTTCAATGTGTTTGCCATTCTTTTTTTGATCACTGTATTTTTTTTTTACTAAGGGTATTTAAAATAACACAATGCTGTAGAAAATACATAAGTATACCTACATATACCTATATTTTTATTAACTTTCAGTGTTTCATGACCATACTTTATAGCCTTACGGAAACATTATACTGAGATAGTAATAAAATAAAAGGTTTGAGTGGTAACTAAAACATCTATTGTCGTCGTAGTTTTAGAGCTACCGCATAAAGTTTTTGAAGATAATATACCTAGGTAGATAAACTTTATTATTACCACAGCTCAACTATCGTCCACTTCTGGGCGTAGGCCAATCATTTCTTGTGCTTTTGTGCTAACATCATTGAGGTATATACTTCAACTTCATTTCCACTCTTTGTTTTGATAAAGAGTTGAAATGCAGTTGAAGTTATTAATTTTCTTTCATATGAACCTTCTCCTGACAATAACAAACACAGGAAAAAAATAATTAGCCAAATTGATCTAACCGTTCACGCGTGATGCCGTGACCAAGGGAAACGGGGATTCATTTTATATGTAAATATTTAGCGATTCATTTTTATTTATATAGAAAGATAGATTGCTAGCAAAGTCAGAAGTCATAGTTTATTCAGACGAAACTCAAAGTACAAAGAGGCAAAATATGTACCTATGTAAAAAGTAATCTCCAGAAGACTACTCGCTGGAGAACAATCGTGGTTGAGTGACATACAGGCCACTTTATATCCTGGAAAAATAAACGCTTCCTGGGGGGAAAATCCCCAAAAATAAACCAAGGAGTGGCTAGAACTAGTACTTAACTGAGAAACAAATACAGAGGGTGGAGACGACGAAACGACAATAAATCAAAACGCTGGCAATACACTAGTATTGCCAGCGTTTTGATTTATTGTCGTTGATTTATCTGTGATAAAAGACAACGTATTCGTATGAACTATCATACGAATACGTTGTCTTTTATCACAGATGTGATGTCACTAACTGCAACAGACTGCTTGAAATATTTCGTTAGAATATTAGTCACTATCCTTGACTAGTTTTAGTTGACTAGTTTTTGACGTTTAATTTTAATTTCGGTGACAGGATTTATAATAGTTTTAAAATATCCCTATGAACAAGTATTGCCAGTGTTTTCATTTATTGTCGTATCGATGTCTCCACATAGTATAGGTATGGCACTGGAAAAATGCGGACTCCGTCGATTGTAATAAATCTTGATATATTACGAAAAAATCGTCTTTTAAAAAATTAATCTCATCCAAATTTAAAAGTTTCCAATATATGCGTGTCTTATTTAGGAAAAATAGTTTACAATTTCACGCGATATTTTACAATCTTATGGCGTTTGCCATTTTCCGGTGACATATACATTTATAGCATGTAATAAAGTGATCCAAAACTCTTCCATCATGACACTCTGATTTGATTGTCACAAAGCTGTTAGCAAGAATATGCGGAAAAGCGAGTAGGTATGGTAGAATTCAGTTCACGTATTCGCTTAAAAAAGAATAAAAGTGTGGCCGGTCATAATTTGAAGTGAACCGTGTGACGAGGTCATCGTTTACTAAAAGCCGCCTGCTTCCAGCCAAATAGTTAGTAAACTTTTCAGCCATGAATATTTAGTTTTAAAATTTTACAAAAAGCTTATTTTTATTTCAGTAGATTGGAGTATTCATATAGCAATAAAGTTTTGAGTGAAGTTTTAATAAACCTGAAAAGGCTACAGTAGATTCGTTTGGGTTCGTTTAGTTTCTTGTAAAGTTGTAATCTACTATGACTTCTACGAATGGTTCACCGTTGAATAATTTCTATAAAATGGGTTGTCGCATCGAAGTCTGATTCTCGCGACACGCCCTCAGAAGCTGTGCTTTGCAGTCAATTAGCAACAAAATTGTATCGTGATTATTACACGGACACAATTTAATAAAATACATATTATTTATTCCAAACAAACATACCACATCTCATAGTTTGAGTTGACAGAACTGCGTTGGAAACTAAATTCGTGACTCCAAGTCTTGTAAAGCTTTCAAACTTTAGAAATTTGAATAATAAACAAATATGTCGCAAGTTCGTCCGTTTCACGACAAAATGTCCACATTAATATTAACGAACAACCTTTCGCTAGCGGCTTCGCCCTTGTGTAGGTCTGAAATTAACCCGAGGGACGTAATCCCGGGATAAAAAGCGTATTCTATGTGCTAAACCAGGTTAGGTTAAGGCGGAGGATTTCCCCCCGACATCAAAAAAAAAAAAAGGTTAGGTTAGCTAGCGTGCAAAGTTTCATCCGAATTCGTTCAGTAGTTTTTGCGTGAAAGAGTAACAAACGTCTATTATATTGGTGGGAAGGAAGAATAAGGGACAGGCAATCTGTACCTAAAATGTATGATGTACCTGGTTGGTTACTTATGTTTTTAAAGGATAGATACCTAACTGTTTTCTCTGAGGTGATGTACTCGGTGCATAAGGTGAGAGCCAGATGTGGACCACATTTTATGCTAAACTAGGTTTCCCTCCCTTTTTTTTAGGATGGGAAATCATTAAATGACTTTTTGCGCTCTGGGCGGAGCGGAAGAGCGTGTCAGACTCTTTCAGACTAAAAGAAAGAAAGGAAGAAAATTGTGAAACACCTTAAAATTAAACAAAATAAATACAATAAATAAAAATATTAAACCCATCCATGTTCCTTCTAAAGCCCTTTGCGTTCCAGGGCCGCGGTGATTGTTTCGAACAGATTCCGCAACCCTGGCAAGGTTTCCCTGCTACGGTAACGGTGTCTCGGCCGGAGGACACGGTGGAGCATACGGTGGAGGTCTGCCCTGCTTGGGCGGAGCACCGCCGTGTCCTCGTCGAGGCGATCGGTGGCGGCATCCTCTCACGTCCGGGCGTCACGTGCTAGCGAAGGAGGAGGCGGGCCGCGCGAGGGAAAGGCAAGGCCTTCGACCCAACCGCCGCTACAGGAGAAGACGCCCCGGGCGTCGGGAGTCGCAGGGCGATCCCCGGCCACCGTAGGCGCGGGCCTGCGGACGGCGAGCGTTGGGTGGCTCGCTGTCCGGTCACCACCAGGCCTGGGTCGATGGCGCGTTGTGTTTCACGTGCGCCTCAAAGAGATGTCATCATAGAGGACGGGGCCCGCTAGGGCCAGAGCCTGCCAGGGTTGCGGAATTTGTTCGAAAGAGTCACCGCGACGCTGGAACGCAAAGGGCTTTAGAAGGAACACGGATGGGTTTTAGTCAGTAAGAGTCTGACACGCCCTTTCGCTCCACCCAGAGCGGAAGAAGTCATTTGATGATTTCCCATCCTTAAAAAAAAAAAAAAACGGTAACGGTGTAGCGGTACGTCAGACTATTTCACAGTTTGTTTAGCTTTATTTAGATTTCAGAAAAGGTTCTGAAGGCACTTTCTGTATTTTTTAGGAACGTTCGTTTCTAATCTCAGCCTCAGCTAAAATGTAATGAAGTTAAATGTGTTTGCGGTAACACAACAATTTTCCCCACATTTAGAAAAAATGTTGCCAAGATGATTGCGATTGGAAGCATATTTCAAATTATAAATACTTATTATAGTATACAATTAACAGAAACGATGTAAAGTTAATACTAAAATAAGTGTTACATAATTGTTTAAACTAAAAATATACAAAAACGTGTCTCTACAAAGTCAATGTACAGAAATGTTACAAAGTTGAAGTCACGTTTAAGCAATTAAAACTTGTTTATCAGAAAGATCCCATTGCTAATATTTTCAGAGTTGAAGAAAATCGCCGGTAGTAGGACTGAGGTACCCACCTACTACGTATAGGTATACCTACTATATATAGCATTAACATTTTTCACGGCAAGGAACTCAAAAGGAAAAGTAGCCGCAGCGCCTGAGCAGCTTCGACTGGCACACAAACTGTCTAATGCTGACTCTTCACTTGGCGTATTTGACCAAATATTGGCGTCACTTCCTCATCGTCGTCATATCAGCCGAAGGACGTCCACTGCACATAGGCCTGTCCGAAGTTGGGGAATGGGGGGGTGGCCTTAATCGTCACGCTTGGCAGGCGGGTCGCGATCGCAGTGTCACCCACGGAAGTGATTCTTTTACGTCCGACACCATACAGAAAATATAATTTAACCTTAGGTATACTTATAGAGGTATGCGGTACCTACAGAGAGTAAAGTCCCGCATACTTCCACTAGAAATGGGATGATCCTCCTGCCAGACGGTTGTTGTGTCTGGTGGGCAACTACCCGATGGTTGATATTCGACTGTTTTATATGTTCAAATCGCACGGAGAATTTTGCTTGCGCGATGCAGGATTTCGATGTTAGTTCGTCGTAGATGGCGCCGCTACATACTATTGGAAATAACGTTATTATTTTGTTGCATAATTGTCGCGAATATTTGGCTAAATACGCCAGCAATGTGCCAGGGGAGACAGTGATAGCAATTTCAAGTATTCCATAGAAAATGCAAAGTCGCTCGAAAAGTTCTGAACTAACTTTTTAAACCCATACGGTACCTTGCGTAGCGTGTGTTTATTCAGTTCCATTAAAATCGGTTCATTCATCCAAGGATAAGGACTTTGCTTAAGTCAGTTTGTATGTCTTCCATGAGGAGTGAACGATGTGTTTGTTAGGTACTGTTGTTATCTACGAGTATGTATCTTTGTATGTACTGCGTTTGCAGGTACCTATATACTACATAGGTCAGCACACTGCAACAATAAGTACTTATATTGTCGCAGTGTGCTGATGACAGAATTAGGTCACTTGTAAGTGATACCTAGAAGGTGCAAATAACTTAATATATTATGTGTTTCTTAGTACCAGTGTGTTTGTGTGTCTGTTGTAATCTAGCAGCCTTACAGAATAAAATTGCAGAATTTGAATTTAGAATCTGCTTATCATTATTTAAACTAACCATATGGTTTGATTTTTTGTAAATAAGGTTGCAATTATTTAGCGTTGAATTTAATTTTTTTTTTAAATTTTGATAAAAACTTTTTGTAGTTATAAAAACGTTTTAGTTTTTCCAAGTTTCCAAACCAACCAACCAACCTTCCAAGCTTCCAAATAGGCGTAAGATAAAAGCAAAAATAATCAACCAACAGAAACCTCTAAAAGAAAAACAAAAGGCTTTTCACGCTAATTAACCTTTCAACCTTTCTAATCTAAAGTAATGAAAATCTTAATTAACCTGAAATCTTATAATCTCGCACTTACAGTTCACTTCTTTGACGTGAATCCCGCTGTGTGACGTCAGTTGACAGGCGTCTTACAATCGTTTTGAAACAAAGCTTTTCGATTAGGTACTTCTTTAATATTTGTACTGTAGAGATTAAATTATTATATGAGAGAGATGCCATTTAACGGAAATAAAAAGACAATGTATTTTTAAGTCATTATTTCAGTTCAGCTTCAACTGATTTTTAACCAGATGCAGGTAAAATGTATCATATTTATATTTTTTTTTTTTGTAATTTTATGATTTGTTTATTTATTATTAACTGATGAATTTGATGATTATTGTATTTTAGGGTTGGAGTGGTTGTCAAATGTTTGTAATATCTTGAGTAATTTTAATATGTGGACTTGGTGCCTTAATAAAGAAATTTATTATACACTAGTGGTACCGACCGACGTTGTCCTGTCCGAACGTTTGCTTTGTGTCTGACGAAAAATGATAGAAATCCATTGCAGCGCCACCTGCCGGGTCCAATTGTGAATCTAAACCATTCTCGAATCCCCTTAAACACACAAAAAATATCATCAACATCGGTCCAGACGTTTAGGTGGAGTTCACTGTCAACACACGTACAGAAGAATTATATATACAGGGTGTCCCAAAACTCAACGTCAAGCCGAAACGGGGTGACAGGATTGATCATAACCATCACGAGAAAAATCTGAAAAAAAATCTATCCCATGCAGTTTAAAAATTATGGGCATTTTAAGAAAAACCTAGAAATTTGATCAAACTGTACCATTTTTCGGTTATTGTGGTTATTCTTTTTTATTTTTGTTCATTTGAACTTTGGAAACGTAATCCTAAATAACATTTCTAGAATCCCAATAAAAAATAATGACACAATTGCCTCAAGTTTCCGAGAATTGAGACTATTTGTTAAACTACGAATTTAAAATTTTCAAGATTCGTCGACTTTGACAGGCCCTCCTATAAAAAAAATGTACTAGAGTGCCTTGGCAAGTGGCATTAAAAGTTGGCGCATTTAATCAGAATTCTAAAATGGTACAATACTTGTTAGTTCCATACAATAGAAAAGAGTAAAAAAATTAAAACCTCAAGTAACCCGATTTTTGCTATCTCATTTTACTCAGTTAAAATGTTTTTAATTCACACAAGCTCTAGGTAGGTTCTTAATTTTAAGACAAAATGATGAGAGAGATGGATAATGGGTATGTTCGCCATGAGTGAGCGAGACAGATAGTGACGCCACTTTTACCAAAGTGAAAAAAAGTTAGTAAAATTAGTAAAATAATTAATACGAATACGAACGTGCGCAGTAGACGAATGAGCGAAACGTACTAACTGGTTGGTGTCGGACTGGTAGCGTAGCCATTTGCTTGGCTGAAACTAGTGCGAATGAAACAGATAGATGCCATAGCATCTATCTGTTTCATTCGCACTCGTTTAAACGACGCATCTCCGTCTCAATGCGTGGCGTCACTATCTGTCTCGCTCACTCATGGCAAACATACCCATTATCCATCTCTCTCATCATTTTGCCTTAAAATTAAGAACCTACCTAGAGCTTGTGCGAATTAAAAACATTTTAACTGAGTAAAATCTGATAGCAAAAATCGGGTTACTTGAGGTTTTAATTTTTTTACTCTTTTCTATTGTATGGAACTAACAAGTATTGTACCATTTTAGAATTCTGATTAAATGCGCCAACTTTTAATGCTACTTGCCAAGGCACTCTAGTACATTTTTTTTATAGGAGGGCCTGTCAAAGTCGACGAATATTGAAAATTTTAAATTCGTAGTTTAACAAATAGTCTCAATTCTCGGGAACTTGAGGCAATTGTGTCATTATTTTTTATTGGGATTCTAGAAATGTTATTTAGGATTACGTTTCTAAAGTTCAAATGAACAAAAATAAAAAATAATAACCACAATAACCGAAAAATGGTACAGTTTGATCAAATTTCTAGGTTTTTCTTAAAATGCCCATAATTTTCAAACTGCATGGGATAGATTTTTTTTCAGATTTTTCTCGTGATGGTTATGATCAATCCTGTCACCCCGTTTCGGCTTGACGTTGAGTTTTGGGACACCCTGTATAAAGATGGACAGAAACGTGGTTGCTCACAATGGGCCTCTTCATAGAAGCCTTAAAGTTGAGCCAAAGGCTTATGGAAAAGGTTATGCTCAGAGTTTACTTGCGTGAAGGTTGATAACCAAGGTAATCGATATAGCCCGATGAATTGCTCCATAAGCAACCAGCAGCTCGTATAACAGATAATAGATGTGATCGAAAGGTTCTGAAGTGGCGACCACGTACCGATACACGCTGAATTGAAAGCCTCCCACAGGGTGGACTGATGACCGGGTAAAGGCAGCGGGAATCCGCTGGATGCGAGACGCTCGATGTGTCGACACATGGCCAGCAGTGGACGTTTCTCGGCTGAAATGATGATGATGATGATGATGACGATGATGATTTTGATGATGATGACGATGAGGATGATGATGAAAATTATAATGATTTTACACGGAGAGACTGCCGAACTGATCTCCATAACCATGTTCCTGAATAACGCGATACTCTTTGGAATGTCACATTTCCCGGCTGAAGTATTTTGAAGTCTTACGATAAATACTTATATACGATATATACCTAAGATAAAACTAATATTTTGAAGCTGAAGAGTTTGTTTCTTTGGTTGAACGCGCTTATCTTAGGAACTACTGGTTCGAATTGAAAAAATCTTTTAGCGCCTTTTAATAGTTATGACTATTAGGAGCGGAGCACGAAAAATCTAGTGTCAGCTAGTGATTTATAAACTGCTGAAACATTGGATTTCTGCCTAATATTGCTGCTCAAAAGAAGTAGGTTTTATACAGAAAACAAAAGACAGCCTTTTTAAAAATAAATCGTAAAAGAAAACAAAAGAGTCTTTTGTTACAACTCAATAAAAACGACTAATAGAGAAACCCTTTCAAAAAGGCAACCTTTCAATTTACTAACATTAATTAATTAACAAGAAATCTTGTAATCTCCCCTCCCCTCTGACCTCTGCTGAGATTGCACGAATGCGGTGTTTAACGACTTTCAATCTTGTGACGTCATATGTCAGGGACTCCGGGCTTGTATTTCAATCGAGCCACAAATAAGCCCTGTTTGATTAGCCTTCGGAAGTTTGTGCTCCAGAAATCTGGACAGAAAAGAAAGCAATTAAGAAAATTTCTACGAACAAATACAGAAAATGATTCTTTTAGTTTCGGTCTCAATCCAAGAATGTTGAATCCATGATTGTATGGATAGTCTAACTAGATTTCGAATTTTCCGAACAATTCAATTCAGCGAAGTTTATGTTTGTTTCGCAAAAGTTAATGGTTTGCTGAAGTTATCAAAAAAACAAGACAGTAGACAGATCGATATATCCAAAGGAAACTTCACTACTTTTAAGTTGAAGTGTCGAATAAAGTTGTTTTCTCTGTAGATACTTTATACTTTTGAGCGTCAGACTTGTCGAAAGTTTTAGTGTCAAAGTGAGAGAAAGAGTTGTAGTGACAAGTTCTTCATTCAAAAGTTGTAGTGACAAGTTCGTCACTCAAAATTGCAATGACAAGTCTATCACTTAAAAGATTTTACATCAAATCCGTTTACAGCTCACAAAGTACTTGCTCGCGTGCCATTCCTCAATGACGTCACATGTCATACGCTCATATTTCAGCCGTGTCGTACTACCGCAAACAATGCTTGTTTGATTATGGCTCGGATAATGGTTTCAGCTCTACGTATTAATGGAAACGGTTACATAACTGCAGTGTAAATGCAGTTTGTTTTTGCAGGAATTTGGTAAAATCACAGGTATTTACAGGCCTTACTTTCTGATATTTATAAGCACTGTTCTGAAAACGTTGAAGGAAAGAATCTAAAAAATCGTTCATGGTCTGCGTGCTGGATTAGGTACAGTCCCTCTTTACAGTAGCGACTAATACGGCTAAGGGCGAATATCCCCAATTAAACTGAACGCGCTAAAAGGTCTAACCTGACTTTGACAGCTGTCATTATCAGTGTGGAATATGATACTGACAAGTTTCGAACGCGGTTTAGCTGAACATTTCGCTTTTATTTTAATTGGTGAAATTGGCCCGAACGAATCACTCAAGCACTCTACGTCAGAAAAAATCAGTACCTACGTACCTTAAATGTGTTGTCGCAACGCATTTTTTTTTTTGCCCAATGATTTATTTTGTTTTTATATACGTTTGTTTATAATGTCGCGATAATTAGTCTAGTTGTTTAAGTATTTAGTTGCTAGGTATTTGTACATATTATAGTTAGTTAAATGTAAATAAGTTAAAGTAAGTATTTGTAGCTTCTGATTTCGACAGAGAGCGATCCAATTAGTAATATTGGAAATCCGTCTGAAGGTTGAATTTGGGACGTTAAAGTTATAAGGCATTCGTGGCAATATGCTATAAAAACGTGAAAAACCCATCGACGGAATTTAATTTAACGCCAGTGTACCTCTTGGGAAAAAAAGATTGTCACGCGGTTTTCTACAAAGTATATTAAATGAAACAAAGTTCAATACCCGTTTATGACATACTAGCTGCCGCTTGCGTAGAATTAGTACCTACTTCCTAAATAAATTGCATGTATAAAGCTTTACTCATGTAAAGATTCATCCGAATTCGTTCAGAAATGTTTGCGTCAAAGGGTAACAAACACATCCATCCACTTATACTTTTAGATTTATAATATTAAAGAGGTAAGTTACGATTGGAAAGAGACTAGCACCTATTTATTAACTATGGATCACCGAAATATGAAAGAAAACCTCAGTTTCAGTATAACTGGACGAAATGTATGGAATTATTTTGTGCGATTTCAAGTTTGATCTAAGTTGTTCATATTCACGAGAATTTTCACCTCATAAGGACCAAAATAATTTCCAAGTCCGATGCGCCGCATTAATGTCTGGGCGCTGTCATGTCTACAACCCCTTCACCACGAAGCAATCCTGCATCGACTTTTGTGCTTACATATTCATTAACATTTCCTTTCTTATTGTTCCAGGTAATCTGAAGAGGCGACTAGGTCGGGCGCGCGGCTTCGTCCTGCGAATGTTCGACGCTCTGTGCAATTGTACGCAGACCGCCGCCGCTGCCGCCCGTACCACGGCCCGTAACAACCCGTTCACCAAGCGTTAACCCGATCACATCTCACTGTCGTGTAAAACATGAGCTCATTGGCACTTAAAAACAGAAAAAACCAGCCAGTCAATCTATTTCTGTCAACATCTCACCGTATATACTTAGGTGGAGTGAGCATGAAGTGAACTATCATTCTATCTAATTTGTATGAATTGACAGCTCACTTCACTTAAACTTGCACAGTTAGAGATTTACAGAAACACACTGCAGTAGTGCTATTCTGTAAAAATCTTCCCGTGAGAACTTAGCTTGAAGTGAACTGACAATTCAAGCTTACTTCACGTAAGTTTTCAATGTGCGGTTTTTGACAGAGTAGAGCAGCAGAACTCAGAATACTGAACAAACCAGACAGCACCTTTTTTTTATTTAATATGGGTTTGCTCTTGACTCTAGTCTAGGTCATAGATGACAGAGACAAAGACCTACGATCACTATTCCATGTCGCAGACCTCTATCAGAGAGAAAACAAGCATAAATAAGGCTTCTGCCTCTGTTTTCATTCGCGGAAATATTTAAAAAAAAACCAACAGACTGCTACTTGTATAGATAAAGAATTGTGTGCTTTTATGAAACCACGAAGCAAGTGGAACTTTACAGAAACATTTACATTAATACACTGACCTAAATACACAAATACCGCGGTTTACTTGCACGAATAAGTGAGAAAGTAAATGCTACACGGTCAGCTGATGCGAGCTATGAGCGCCATTGCTCTGCCAAGCGCCTTTAAACTTTATCCCCACTTCATGGCCGGCTGTAATGCGACATGCGATAGATGGACACAAACTTCGAGGAGATGGAAAAAAAATATTACTTTAAAAAATAATTGACAGACTACACTTTTAGGAATAGGTAGTTTTGGTTGTGAGAGCTCTGTGCTGGCTTGTTCTGTTTTCTGAGCTCACTTGTTACGAGAACTTGAACTTACAGTACGGACCTCCTCTCAAACTTTAGTTATTTGATATCGAGTTAGAAGGGCCGGGTATGGATTACAAAGATTAGAGGTTTATTGATTTTTCTATCTCCCTTATACAATTTAATTGGATTCTTTGATCGTCGAGTTTTCATGTTTTCTTTGCTCGGTTTTGACAACTTGTTAAAGCGGGGTTTGGGCATGCCTCGAGCAATGACAATATTTGGCCCCAAAGAAACAATTTAAGTTGTGTAAAGTTCGTAACAATGTTGTATAAGGGCGAAATTCCTTTAATATAATGAAGGATAAAATAATTGTGATGCTCAAAGTTTTTATTTGAAATGAGCGTTAAGGATTTCTGGCCTTCCTTCCTTTGAATGTTAGGGTCAACCGTAAAAGGATAATTGAAAAAAAAAACACTCGACGTTCGTAGATTTACATTGTAATTATATTGTAGTGTCAATGAATAAGTGTTATAAATCCAATATCATAGCAATTAACGTTAAAATCATTTCATTATTTGGACACAATAGTTACATATCTGAGTGGAACCTAAAATTCGAATGTGATTGACTGTTTTCCAAAGATGTTTAGCCAGTAATAGTAAATGTTTACCGAAAAAAATTCTCAAAAATTTTGAAAATAGAAGATTCGTAATTCACTACCATTAATAAGAATAAAACTGCATTTTTGATCTATGATATCACCGTCTCGTTTTATTCGAGATTAAATGACAAATATATATCTTCAGACCAAACAGAGAACAGTTTGTGAATAAAGGAGTAAAGGGAAGCTCCCTTTACTCCTTTATTCACAAACTTGAATTGAATTATAAAACAATCACTTGCGAACCAGACATGGCGGATTATAGTTATTAGCTGTTTTTCCAATATAAACAAACGTAGACAATTTAAACATTTCTTCAATGGGCGGAGTCAGGTTTTCAGTAACATTTTGTATTTCTAAGAGAAGATTTTCAAATAGGTTTTTGACGCCAATTTACTGCAAATGTACAACCCATCCTAACCTTTTAGGTTTTAGGGTGTTTTTCGACCCTCAAAACCTTGGCTGCGCCTATGACCTGTCCCTAAAAACCCTTAGTCTTCCTATTTAGTGTCCCTAAAACGGTGTAACATGGTGTTATGTGATCGGTGTGATTACGCTTATAGTTCATAAGGTGTATTTTAGTAATAAATTTAAAATATCTGGCTACAAACTGTATAAACTTTTTAATACGACTCTTCTGGGTTGCGAAGGCGCGTCTACTCTCCCACGAAAGTTGAAATATCCTGAACAACTTTACGATTGTCACCGACGACCATAATATAGTGCAAGCCCGCAGGTCTATTCTATAAAAAAACAGTCACGGTGAATAAGCAGTTCACATTCACCCGCATGTGAAGAGGGCTTGATGTGTTCTGTCAATCGGGTTGACAGTTCACTTTGAGCTCACTTCAAATAAGTTTTGACGGTGAAATTTTTTACAAAATATACACGGCAGATGTGATGTATTACAAGAAAATGTCATTTCGATACAGTGGGCCAGCTCTTCTTCTTAAATATTCAAGGAGGTCGGTTAACCATCTTTTCAGTTCGTAGACAAAATAAATAATGCAGTCATCTTGATGTTTGTAAATAATCTCAGTGGAATATTCATATTAAGTGAGACCGACGCGTCTTTGTGGTATGTAGGAATTGTATGTATTTATCTACTCACTCTTTCACAGTGTATTTTTTGTGTAGATGTTATAAACTTTTGTTATTATTTATTTCAACAAAATCAGTCGAGGATTAAAATGGAATTTGTAAAAAAAATATTTTTTACCTGCAACACCTATTATAATAATTATGTAACTTTTATACTATACTATCTACTTATATAAATATAAATCCTTTATATACTAAAATATTTTATACTTATCTACTACAATGTAATTTTATACACCATTGGGAATTGTTTTTAAAGAAATCTCAAAGTTTCATGCAATGAAATATTACTTCGATAAAAACTGAATTAATTGTGTTTATGATAAATATTTTTCGGTGATTAATTATAGTTATTTAAATGCACAAAGTATGAGCGAAATGAGCGCAAAAGTAATCTTAATTTTATTAAACTATCTTTAAGTTATATTTATAAACCAAAAGTCGTAAGAAACTAAACGTTATTATTTTTTATGAGAAGTACGTAACCATGATTTTCTAACTTGAGAGAGATAAAAAAGTTTTTCATAAAAAGAACATAAATGGTATACAGTGTGTAAAATATGTCTTTTACAAAAAGATTATAAAATTTAAAAGTATTTATATTTTCAGTGTAAAAGTTTCTGTAGTTAAATGTTCACAAGTAAATTAAGTGTTTAAAGATAAATGTTCAATGTGATATCCTGCCTGTAATACCTTACTTCCGGTGTGATTCTACAGAAAACTTCTTCTAAAAAATAAAGTGATTTTATAAACGAATTTTGTTTCTTTAACCCTCTACTAGAAACACAGATATTATTCTCCACTGCATTATGAATTTGTACAGACTTAGGGTAGCAATAACACGAGGGTTACGTATTGCGTTAGAAAAAAAACGGGTTAGCACTTAAAATACTATTTATGGTCACTACGCATTCGTAGCTCAGTGCTACGCCGTAGCTTTGCGGGCCTGTATGCTACGAGCTTCGTTCGTAGGCCGTAAGTACTGAACTTACTTTTCGACAGTATTTAAATTACTGTCAGTTTTTAGGGAAAATTCACTCCACCAGCACTAGCTTAGCAAGAGGTGACGTTGACGTCATTTTAACAAATGTTGTAAAACATAAACGCTTTTGACAGGTTTTTGTGTCAGGTGTCTCAGTACTGCTTAATGCACGGTATTTCCGCAAACCCTCGTTACAAGATACTCTTGGCCAGTAGGTACCTAGCGAGGCTATAAACTCGATTACTAAATCGTTTTATCACGGCAATAGAGCTCATTGACGCACCTACAATTATAGACATTCTTCCCAGCTAAGCACTAAGAAGTGGTGACGGGCGGTTATGTCCGTTCAAAAAGTGCTAGCTCTCAGCCTTATTTGGAAAAATTACTTTTGATTTAAATTCGCGATATCGAAACCGAAAATAAAGACCGATAAAGCTTAAATCCAAAAATGGAATTTAAACCTTAATTTGTCCATATTACGTCCCATATTTGTCTTCTTTAACAACATTAGATACTGAGGTACCTACAACAAATCCTTGTACCCTAGTTATCTTCCTCAGCCCCAACAAATCGGGCACGATAAGAGCCTTTACGGTAAAAAGTAGCCATTATGTGGCTCCGTTCCGTGACTGCCGAGTTTACGGCCTAGTTATAAATACCCACCCGTAAACTGTGTGGTATGGTAGGGAACTAGGGAACCACCCAGCGTAACATTTACTATGCATTATCGTAAATCACGATAGGCATGATAATGATACCTATTTATGGTCAGTTTCGAAGTGGAGGATAGTCAAAGTCCACTACAGCCACTACAGACAGCAAACCTGAAACATTTTGTCGTTATTATTAATTGGCACGCGTTTGACCACAATCTCACCGGTTGGAAAGAAAGAAGAAAAAGTATTTAATTGCTACAAAACGACGTACCTACGTCCTACATGTATATGTCACCGGAAAATTGACTCCGATAACTCCGTTAGATTGTAGTAAATCTTGATTCGATTATAATTTCTCGATATATTATGAAAAAATCGCAAATATATCCTATCCAAATTCAATAGTTTTCACTATATCCGTGTGTTATTTAGAAAAAATAGTTTACAATTTCACGTCATATTTTACGATCTTACGGCGTTTGCCATTTTCCAGTGACATAAACATTAGTGAATTTTGCTTAAACTAAACCGTAAACGATAGCGTTTTTAGTAGTAGTTTTTAAATTATGTTAGTAAAGACAAGTTTAAAACTAAATAAGAATAAAAAGAACAAATGTAAGTATAAATAAAGCGGATGCATGTCGTGGTTGTGGCAAAAGGGTTCCACTCAGCATAATGCTGTGCCGTGGGGGACCTACAGCACGATGCTGATTTTCAGTGGTCGCCTAAGACATGACGTACGGAAACCAACCAAGCGACAATGTGGTCGACGATGGAGCACGCTTGCCTAGAAGTAACCTGTTCACTCTTGACTTAAAGACCCCTAGGTCGTAGCTATCAGGAAATACGGAGTCCGGCTGGGAATTCCGCTCCTTCATACGCACAATGAAATTAGTGTTCCCAAAACGCTTTGTGCGTTTGGGTGGGATACCTACCACGCCATGTCACTTTGGCATTAAAGAAGGGATTCTCAATTCTGACCTGCCATTAATCAATACAAGTAGCAGATGGATAAGTAAAGTGATGATGAGTAAAAGCAAAATCATTTTATGGAGGCGGTGACGGTGCGACGCGCCAATGCGACGAAAATATGTCTGTAGGTGCTTTAAGGCCTGTGTTATGTTGGACGGAAGTTTATGTCGGACTCTTGCCAACCACCTATAGGTAACCACTTTGTTACTCGTCCTCGGTTCGTTCCGGCAGAAATCGGCAATCTCCGGTGGAACATACCACTTCCTTTGCTCCGCCATTGCTCCACAATTCTGTATGGCATTTACCCCACAAATTACTCCTTGTATAATTTTCCCATGTAAAGTAATTTCTCTCATTTTTATAAAACGTGCTGGGAACCAATTATGGCAATAATCTCGAGTGCACGACTACTCGCGACCGGTCATTGGATCAGGCTAAGGGGACCTTAGTCTGAAGTAGACGATTACACTGAGTGTTCACGTAATTTTATGCTCGTAGAAAGATTTTTACGATATAAACATTTAGGAGATTTTTTGCAAGACAAGTGTTGTACCGTACAACACTTGTTTTAGCTTTGACTTAATATATAAAGACAGAAGCATACCCATTTTTGCCGTCCCTTGTAATAAAAGGCTTTTGGATGGTCTAATAATATAGAATCTTTTTTTTTCAAAATACGGTTCGATACCTGGCTAGGAATACCGATTTTTCAAAAATCCAATGATACACTTTTCATCCAAATCGGGCTCGAGACTCCTTGCAGTGTTTTTCGATATTCCTCATAGTGTCGGATTTGGCCATCTACGCACACTTTAAAAATTCAACCTATAGAAAAGGCTTTCGGTCTATGCTATGGTTATTGAACCAAAACTTGAAGACATTATGTGTCATCCATCAAACCACACTGAACACACTGTGGATTCCGACCTCGCTGAAACCGGGTCCGTGCCACAGCAGCGGCAATATTAAGACTTAAGACCAACTAGCCTTAGTCAGCAGCTTCACCCGCAAGAAGGCCGAATATAATCCCACCATCCCACGAATACCCGAATTTACTGGGATGGAAAATATCCTATGAACCAAGTCATGGTCAACCTGTGAGTCAACAAGCTTAAAACAAATCCGTGCAACTATTGAGGCTTGACGAAAAAAACATGAAACAAAACATCAACAGGGTTCCCACTTGTGAATATTGGTAAAGTGGGAGGGGTCATGATGGGATTTATGTGGTAGGTCAATTCATAGACTAAATTATTCCACACCCAACTGCTAAAGTTACGTACAAGCAAAAGAGCGAACTAGGTTTTAGCCTAATTTAATGTTAGTCTACCCGGATGGGTGCGGTCCCAGCTCATGAGCTAACTGAGTTAGATATATATAGCAGAAAAGTTAAGTCGACCAATTTTGATGATTAAAAAGTCTTATACCAGTAATATATCAATCAAGCTAATTAGAATTCCTCATAAAAGTGTTCATACCTAATGTCATTTTAAATTCCCATTAGGTACAGAATTATGATTAAACTTTCGCAAGTCGTTTGAGAACGAGTAAGTATCTTAGCGATAACTGAGTGAGTTTGAAATGGGCCGTCATTTTACTAACTACCGAAGTTTGTAATTTAAAATTACTTTTGCAGACTCTTGCTTTGCCACACCTGAGTTGATGACAGATGAGAATTATTTACCTACTACGAGGTGACTTTTATTTCATTGACATTCTTAGGAGGTAAAGCAGTCATAGATTTTTATAACTTATTACTTAGGTTACACACTATACCTATTTAGAACCCACCTTTTAGAAGTAGGTACTTCCCTAGTTATAAAATTCAAAATGTTTTATTACCCGCCTTGATCAGATCTCTTTGATCTCATGTGATTTACAACTGGTAAAGCAGTATATCTACCCATTTATGTTGATCTGTAAAAGCCAAAATTTTTTTAGTGTGCGTGTGGTGGTCGAACTGTTTGGTTTCATCATAAGGCGCGTGTGGTGGTCGAACTATTTGGTTTAATCATATTATGTGTATGTACGTATAAATTAGCGTAAATCAAATTTACCTCATGGCTATGTGAGACAGATTTGATTTAGTTAGGTACCTAGTTTCAACAAGTTTTATAATTAAATACGATTCTTAAACCATTCACTACATATTTCTATCCGCCTCTATACTGTCAAATTTCACAACTTTATAGTTCCGGCCCTGGTTAAATCCATGGTCCGGAGCGAGGAGGCTTGGGAAGCGGTAGCGTCACCTCCTTCTGCGAAGCAGTAATGCTAGCGAAGGAGGAGGCGGGCCGCGCAAGGGAAAGACAAGACCTTCGCCCCAACCGCCATTACAGGAGAAGACGCCCAGGGCGTCGGGAGTCGCAGGGCGATCCCCGGCCACCTTAAGCGCGGGCCTGCGGACGGCGAGCGTTGGGTGGCTCGCAGTCCGATCACCACCAGCCCCGGGTCGATGGCGCGTTGTGTTCCACGCGCGCCTCAAAGAGATGTCAGCATAGAAGAAGGGGCCCGCTAGGTCCAGAGCCTGCCAGGGTTGCGGAATTTGTTCGAAAGAGTCACCGCGACCCTGGAACGCAAAGGGCTTTAGAAGGAACACGGATGGGTTTTAGTCAGTAAGAGTCCGACACGCCCTTCCGCTCCACCCAGAGCGGAAGAACTCATTTGATGATTTCCCATCCATAAAAAAGGCACTTTATAGAACCTACCTACCTCTAACTTAGCACACTGTAACAAGATGAAAGACCTGCATTTATTAAGACCGCATTATCTATTTTATTACAACGTCCCATCGGAATCTAGAGCACGATAAAACGCCCGCCAGTGCAGAAATTCATGATGGAAAATAACATTTATAATGTAAACTGGAGAGGATTGTAAAAGGCTGCACGCTACAGCCGACGTTTGCAATTTTCTTGTTACTTATTTTATGCAGAAAGATTTTAAAAGAGAAACATCTGTCAAGAAGTCAGTTATATGAAAATTGTAGCTTTTCTGTGGCTGAGGCATCTGGTAGAAAACGCTATTAGCTTTTCTTCATCTTAAAACTATTTAGATCCCTGGAGAGATCTACCTGCAAAAGTGGATAAAACATAATTTAAGAGTAGGTATCTAGGTAACCAAGAATCATACATAACAGAAGGATTAAACTTCTGAATTATCTATAAGTAGATATTATATAAGTAGGTATATTAATATCGGTGGCGGGGAAAAACTGGCTCAGAACAGAACAGGGGAAAATGGAAGAAATTGGAGGAGGCCTATACCCAAAGACATTAATACTCTACACTCTATGCCTACCTATAGACTATCAAAGGGGTTTCATTAGAAATACTTATGTACTAACATTAGAATAAGAATAAATATCATGTAAATGTTTTATCAGGCTTATAGAAAAAAAAGTCTTTATTATTATTATTTTATGTCTTTGAAAATCTCGGTACCCTGGCATCCCGGTCCTTTGGTAGGCGTACGAGGGACCGAAGCCAACCCACAGAGGCCCCGTTTCAAATGGAATGGGGTACCAACCGACGATTATCTATTAAAGTATACCCAAGGACAATCCCCGGTTGGTGCAGGACTATTGAGGTGAGACAAGAGGCTATGGGTTTTGGGTGGTTTAGTGGACTTATTTACGAATACTATGGAAGAACTATTGGCCCCTGCCTGACCACTGACAATATACACGGCTTTAAAATGGCAGGGGGTGACTTGCACACTCAATAAATGGGCCCCCGAAAACGGTCACAAAGTGACGAAGCGTCAAAAGGGCAACATATCCTGAGGTGCTAAGGGAGTGGACAGGTATACCACGGCTATCAGGACAATCCCGAAAGTACGGTCAAGATCCCTACCAGCATCTTACTGGATTATACATCCTTCTCCCAAGCACGTTTGCTCTTGCGAATCTCCACTCAGACCGGCCGATTAAGGCAAGAAAGAGGTGGGAGTTCTCTTCCTCGTCAGTGTTCACCCCGGCCAGCCAATAAAGGCAAGCCGGAGATAAGAAACAAGACTTCTCCCGGGAGATCAGGTCCGTGAGGTCGCTATTGCCCAACAGTTCGCCACAAAACTGCCTCGCTAGATAGGTAAATACATACATATACCTACCAACTATCGATTCTAGCCACCCCGACAGATATTGTCCCACTCGAACGTTTACCACACCCATCGATCGATCTTCGATCGATAGTGGACTGGTTTAGTCGACGTCGATCGATAGACTTTTCTACACCAATCGATCGATGGCATCGATCGGCGTTCGATCAATTTTTTACCGCCCGATATCCGTCGATCAGCCAAAGCTACCACACCAATCGATCATCGGTGCCTTCGATCGGCATCGATCGACGATCGATCGATTGTTGTAGTAATCCTGAAACACTCGAAATAAAATCATCAAAAACGGTCCAGCCGTTTAGGAGTTCAGTGACACACACACGTACAAAAGAATATATGAAGATATAGAATAGATAACCCCTTTTTCCACAAACACCCAATTAAATCCCCCTTCAATTAACAAGCACCTACGAGATAATTCATGGACATTTTCTACCTACAACTCATAAACCGGGGGATGTTTTCCCTAACATTATTATTTACATCGGGTCGGCTCCGAACTCAAGGGCCATCAATTGGGTCAGGCCATCCAAGTAAAGGTTTATTTTGCGTCGCCTGTGCCTGTGTCGTGGGTACCTATCGACAGACCCTAACCCAATTAAGTTGGTTCCGTAAAAGCTGATATTTTCGAGCGTGTGTTACGTATTGGTAAAATTAAATAAATGGAAAGGTAATTGGATTGTTTTCGTGTTATTGGTAAGTATGATGGAACTAGATGGAACAGACACGGTATTGCGTTTCAGGGGTATGTACCTAATATTATCTGAGACCATAATAACTCAGGGACTTGGGTTTCGGAATCGTTTCAACGAGGAAAATAAATTATACTTTTATTTATTTATTAAAAATTGCACTTACTTATTATATTACCTACAAATGGCCACATGAATCAAACGATGTTTATCAACACGTTTCAACAAACAAGTAGGTAACATTTCATAAACACAATCAATTATTTGTTTTATTATCAGAATCTTATGAAATTCGGAAATGCCTAAGTCTCTTTCCAAAGCTCGATGGGTCTGGGTATGGTAGATAGAATTTACCTAGGTAGATACTGTTTATTATTTTAAGAGCTTTACCTAAGGTAGGTAACAGCCGATCTACCTAGAGGTACATAGCTAGTAGGAAAATTGATGTTCCACCAACGTTTTGAATAATAAATGTATGTTGCCATCAGCCTCGGCTTTGATAGATTCTATTAGGTAGGTACAAATTTATGATAAACTTAACATGGAAGCAATTTATTTAAACATCGGTTCTTTGATGAAGGAAATATTTATGATTTTCTTAAGTAGGTACCTTTTTTTACCTACCTACCTTGGTACCTACAGAGATAACATTGTAGGTAGGTAAGTACTAGTATCCAATAGTCAGATGCGGATTAAATGTCAGCGCTCTAGGCAAGCACTTCATCGGCGCCCCTGAGGTGGTCACTAGCAGGCGCGGATCCGGGATTTCACTCCGGGGAGTGGTCAATATTTGTCTCTTTGTTGGGACTTATTGGAAAAATGTGGCTTGACCATTTATACGTAAGAAAATAATAGCGATCGAAGCGAGTTCGAGAACTCTTAGGATCTTGTAAGATTAGCTTGGGATTTTTGCCTGTTTTTTTTACTATTTGTACAGAAATAAGATTGAGTTATCGACTTATTCGGTAAGACCACAAAAATCTAGGAAATTCCAAATGCGAAGGTGAGCGAAAGTTTCTTAGTCAACCTGCCTAAATGCCTCAAAACCTGAGAAACAATGACAAAGGAGCGAGCTAGAAAATTTTAATCATCTGTTACTAGAAGTAATATGTAGAGTGGCAGCCAGACACTGCTAACTCCCAAACTCCGGACTGCTGATGAGAAATTACTCATTGAAAAACAGAACACAATACCTACTTTGCCCAACCCTGGAATTGAATACAAGACCCTACGCTCAGCAGCCGTGGTTTGCGACCACAATACTAACGAGACTGTCATATGTCAAGAGTGACGGAAGAGACTGTGAATGTCATAAAAAGTTGGCAGATGATTGGGCCATGAAGGAGTTATCAAGTAGTAGGGTTACACCCCTACAAGGCACTACTTGATGACTACACTTCGGAAGCTCTATATAATACAAAGTATGTTTTTTTTAAAATGAATGTAAGTAAGTAGGTATAACATATTTTTTTTCCACCTCTGCTACTAGTAGGTACTTAACGAATTCCAACGACTGGATACCTACTACAGGTAAGTACCTACTGATGTAATCTAACTGGCACTTTGCTCGCGACTTCGTCTGCGCAAATTTAGAAATACAAACGATGATCCCCTTTTCACCTTAAAAGGTTGAAGTTTTAAATATCCTTCCATGAAAGGGAGCCTTGTGCAAAATATCATGTTCCAATGTGGAAGACAAGTAAAAACGAGGTCATAAGTCTAAGAAGGAGAGTCTGGATTGGTACCTTGTTGGCGGAACTATGCTTAAATCTCCCTTTTGTATAGGGGATAGACCGGGCGAATAATGTGGTTGTAATTCACGTATGCACCCTATCTAGTACATTGGAGCAATGGAGCACGATGATTATAGGTAGGTAGGTACCTATACGAGTAGAGATGTACCTAAGTATAATGCATTGCATAACACAGGGTTGTACCTAAAGCCCGTTAATTGAGCTGTCATTTGCAGCGATGTAAACGCAGTGAGTTTTTAAATTGCTCTTTTTAATTTATTCGCTGAACATGAACGGGGATATTAATTGGTTAGGTACCAAACACACATGAATGTACCTACATGTATAGCAGTTTTTTTTGTTTGCTCAATCTATTCTCAGTCAGTATACCTACTAATATAATCAAGCTGAAGAGTTTGTTTGTTCGAACGCGCTAATCTCTGGAACTACCAGTCGGATTCAATTCTTTTTGTACTTATATGATAGCCAGCAACATTCATGAGGAAGGCTATAGGTTAGGTTATGCGCGTACGAAGTCGCGGGCAAAAGTTAGTTTACAGGTCCCATCAAAATAGATGGACAAACTTTTAGAAATCATTCAGACCACCAAAATAAGGACAATGGCAAAAAATATAAGAAAAACGCAGCAGATACAAGGCAAAAATCTGCTAACGAAAAAACCACTATAAATATTGGCAATTTATTATTTTGAGTCAAAATAAAATCTCTTCAGTGTTTTTTTGCTTGGATATCTTTGGTTAGACGTAGGTAGGTACCCACTGCACGCTGTGTTAAAAGTTGCCCATCTATTTTATACAGAATTAATTTTTAAAGTGTTCGTGGATGGCCAAATCCGAAACTATGAGGATTAGTGAAAAACACTGAAAGGAGTCTCGCGAGTATCGGGCTCGAGACTCCTTTCAGTGTTTTTCGCTAATACTGCCAGCAAAGCAATGTCACATCATAGTAGGTAATTAAGGGGTGAAGGGGCTCACATTTTGATCCTACTCGATCCTAAAAGTAGCCTCGGGCGCCGCGCTGTAGCCCTATTCCTGGGCCACATAGTACGTAGTAGAGTTAGTGTTAGTTAGTTAGTAGTAGAGCGTAGTAGAGTACCCACCTTACCTTAGAGTACCTACCTACCTTACCTTCCTACGGTACCTACCTAAATAATAACTAGAAATATTATAACAGTATACAGGCGAAGCACAGCTTGGGTAGGTAAAGCTGAGAGAAAGCCATCGTTGTAAGTATAACATTCCAAGGAATAACAAGTGTGTGCATGTCTACAAGTTTTACAGTTCTAGTACTAGTAGGTACTGCACAACATTTTGGTTTTCAATGCGTGGCTGGTTTATTTGTGCGACACCTACCGGCTGCCGCCGTCAACAAGAAGTGGTGGCTTTGTATCTTTTAATCCCTTCATTGCCTACTAATATTACAATGAAACACTAGCCTTGTTGAAACAAGGGACTGAACACGAACCGTCTACAGCAGCCCACTGTACTCCGATGACTGAAGATAGATGGCACTAGAATCAAAATTATTTTCGAAAAAAAAATGCTGTTTGAGATAATTCTAATTTTGCTATGCCTTTAAATCTCTAATAGTTAGGATTCCAATGAGATCTGAAATAGCATGCACCAGATGGTAGCACTGATACGCCACGTCTAGGCACCTGTCAACCTGCCAGGCCAGGGTCGCGGAATTTGTTTGAAAGTCATCGCAGCCTTGGAACGCCAAGGGCTTAAGAAGTAACATGGATGGGTTTTAGTCAGTAAGAGTCCGACCCTCCCTTTCACTCCGCCCAGAGCGCAAGTACCTAGTCATTTGATGATTTTCCATCCATAAAAAAGGCACCTGTCAAAGCTCCGTTTTGCGACAAAAGTTGACGTCAACGTCATGTTGACTTGTAAGCTACTTTCAAAGTAGACCTCTTGACGTGTGGTGCCACCTGGTGGCGGAATTTTCCAAAAATCTGCAGTTATGTTGTGAACAAATGAGCAGGGCATTTGTTCGCATAAACTGCAGTTTGATAAATTATGAAATATTATTCTGCCTAGAATTATGCCAAAAAGGTAACAAGGCAAAAAAAACTACATCTAAAATTTTAAAACTTTTATTTACATTTGATTCTTACTTCCTATACTTTTTATAATTCGGCGACCGATCTTTGTCTCTCTTCTTCTTCTTCCCTTTGCGTTTCTTATCAATATCTCTTTTTACTTCTGAACTTCTCTTGCGCGACTCTTCTGAACTGCTTCGATGTCTCCTGCTCTTAGACTTGTGTTTTCTTCTTCTCTTGTCATCAGAAGAGCTCAAAGAGTCATTGCTGCTATATCTTTTCCTGTCTTTTTTCTCTTTACGTCTCGACCTGTCTTCGCTGCTAGAGGAATCTCTTCTTTCCTGCGTCCGGTCCCTACTTCTGCCATTTGAGGATTTTTCTTCCCTATCTTCTCTATGCCGTCTAAGTTCGTCATTACTTCTCTCTCTATCAGTTTTCTCATTACGTTCACTACTTCTTTGACTGGTCGAACTTCTCTCTTGTTTTGCAGGTTTTTGTGTTACTTTTTCCGTGTTTTTGTACTCTTCGTATGAATCCGCGTCTAAAATTGTATCGAATACATTTATGATTAGTGTAATGAATAAACCTTATAGGTTGTCCGGTTTTGCATCTTGCAGGCCCATTCAAAAAGCAGGGTTTGCATGAAAATAGCGTTTGAAGCTGTTAGTGATATCTTCAATTGAATCTGTAAAGAAATTGACTCACTAAAGTTTCTTCAGTAAGAGGCCGTTAATAAGACACATCGCATTATAGAAATATATCGGCTATATAAAATATATTTGTGTGGTCTCTTTCTAAGGCTCATATTCCAATTTAGTTTGCAGAGCTGTTGAGTGGGGCAACACAGCCATATGACAATGGAAAAAACCCTCAATTGGCAAAGCAAACACTGCCAATTTGTTAAATCAAGGTGGAATTGAGTTGGAGGATATGACTTGCAATAAGGGGAAAGCTTGATGTGTTATATTAACGCCCAGGTACTGTTTTTGCAAGTGGCAATACTGGCGACACTGTAATGTTTTTTTTTTGGTGTTCTATTTTAAAGATACTAACTTATAACTTTGGATTCCTTATCATACTCTGCTTTTGTGACTGCATACATCATAAATTCACTGAGGCTTATTGTTTCCTTCTTCACAGCAATATCTACCATCACTCGACCATTGTCCTCATCTAAGCTCACAACCTGAAATAATAGAAATTATCTGATTATTATAGTCTTACTGGAAAAACAAACAAGGTTTTAGTCTAGTTCATTGGTTCTATTCTATTTTTAGGGTTCCGTAGTCAACAAGGAACCCTTATAGTTTTGCCATGTCCGTCCGCGGTTCAGCTCAGAGACGCTTAGCGCCAGAAAATTGAAATTTGGTATGGGTACCTATATATATTAATCACGCCGATGCCGAAAAAAATCCTCTACAAGTTAACGAGTAATAGTCGACCAACTTATAAAATGTAACTGATTAGGTAAAAATTTCGTAGTAACCCCATAGAAAATTACTTAAAACTAAATGTATTTCTAAGCTAAATTTTACTATGACATTACATGTCATAGTAAAATTTACTATTTTATGTCATGGCTTACGGGACGAGTATCTAAGTATCTATCTCACTGTGTGTGGCCCGACACGCACTTGGACGGTTTTCTAAATTGTGTATTGTAAATGTGATAATAAATACTGTGAAATTGATTTAATACAAGCTAATTGTTGGCTAAAGGATTTCAGTGTCTTTTCCGAAACACGTACTACAATGAGTCTCCTGCACTCAAAATTTTTTCAACAAAATAAATGTGCAACGATTTCTTGTCGCAACTCATTCGAAGCGCTAGCAGAAGACTAATTGTCTCGTGGAGGTAGCCTCTTAGAATACCCACACTCCCTTGGTTAATGAACATGTCCCCGAAATATAACAAAAGCAAATAATGACCTTGCCATAATAACCACTATATTTGCCAGTAGTGATTTTCACAAAAGAATTCTTCACAATGACTAATTCTTCTTGTTTCTTGTCTTTTGTTTGTTTCTTCTGATTATCTTTTACCACTTTATCGGCTCCTAAACCTAAGCCTTTCGGACGGAGTTCAGGTTGCTTGTATTTGGTCCTGGAAAAAGTAACAGGATCAAAGATTAATTTCTTGGAAATTACAAAACTGTGAGAGAATATATTATTATTATTCCAAGGATATCTGACAGGATAAATCCTTATTATAAACTGGCCTAAGGGTTGAGCAGAGGTGTTATATGTGACTTATAGCCATTAATAAGACCCAAATCTAGTTATTGACCTGCTACTTAGAAATCCCAGATGGAACAACCAAGAATCAAACAGGACTTTTTGTGCTTACAACCACAAAGCAAACTTTTAATCAAAATTAAATTTTTCTACATACCCCTCTTTGCTAGGTGTCCACCCCATACCTCGTAGCATTGCCATACCAAATTGTTGAATAGGTACCGATTCATAGTCATCTAAGGTTGACTGTAACAAAGACAAATTTACTTTAGAATAATTATTTGTGAATATCATAATACGTAATATATTTTAAAACAATGAGCTACAGACAGGGATATGCTTGGATTCTCTCTGAGATATTGATTTGTAGTCTCGATGAGAATAAAGCTCAATCATAGCTCACAGAATAAGCGAGCCGATGAGGCAATATGAATTTCAAAGGACTGTACATATTCTTGAGAGGAGATGGCGTTAATTGGCTTGGGAGGTTAAAAAACCTAAGGGCTAGGTGGAGCATCAATCTGTCTCCTTTGAATACAGTTTTCCTAGAACATAACTCATCAACATCATAGAATAGAAAAAAATTATACAACACAGACACAACAGCAACAAACACATAGTAAAACAAAAAAAAAGAGAACATAATGAAACGTAACAATGATGTAGTAAAATAGTGCTGAGTGTACTCATACCGAAAGGGTTACCATCTCAGCATATACTGGGCGTCAGACACCCAGTGCTGGTTTTCAGTTGGCACCCCGCAGTGACACTTGGACGTGGGTAAATAAAATAGACATCACTCTTCAAGTCATTTCAATTAACTTAAAAGTAGTGTGAAAAACCTGAACAATTTATTGTTACCAATGTACTGAGGCAATGTGACAACTATTTGAACACTGGCCTATGATTGGTTGGGTATCTAAAGAATCTCATCTAGCAATGTTCCATCCAATGACATTCAAAAGTACAAACTGCCATTTCTTTACTCCAATTTGATTACAATATGAACATATTCACCTCTTTCTCCCCAGTCATAACAGGCTTTGCAGGTGTAGGGATAGCCAAGTTATCAGGTACTTCTACTTTCACATCTTTCTTAGCTTCTTGCATCAGCTCCCTAACTGCCATCTGCTCCAAAGTCTCATTTCCTTCAATCCTCTCTTCTTTAATTACAGGTTCTTCTTTGATCTCCGGTTCCTGAACAGCACTTTCAACTTTCTCAGCTATTTGTTTTAGTTTCTCTGCAGTAATGAGGGTGTTTGGTTTCATAGGAATGACGAGCGGCAAATCTTCTGTTACTGTTTCTCCTCTGGAATGTATGTTAAACATTTTAATAAGATGTTTTTCTGTACATTTGATGTGATTTAATTTACCAAAGTTTGATAAAGATCTCAAACTTGAGTCAGCAGAAACCATTGTAAGAAATCTAGCTCAACAAAATATAAATAACAGAAAAAAAATATATTTTTAGGTTAGTTTGAAAGATAAATAAATAAGCTTTGGTCTCTTACCCCACAACTTTTATTGATTTCTCTTCGACACATTCTATATAGTCCCTTTTCTCTTCAGTTATTATTGGTGTGAATGGTTTTTCAACCTTCTTAGTTTTCATAAAACCAAAGGATATTTTCTTGCCCTCCATGTTGCAAATGATTCGACTTTAGTAAAAAAAATCTTTATCAAGAGTCTTGTCTTATTCTATTAAATATGTTTTTTTATATGTAATGATATATCACATCTAATTCAGTAAAAAACTACAATTTTCTGCATTTTCCAATTGATTGACGAGTGCAGTAGAACTTTTACTTTTATCAAAGAATAAAGATAAGATATTACCTAGATAGATATTATACATAGAATAAAATGACGCGAACGAATGAGATGAATGAAAGACCGATGCGATTTTTTCGACGGAAAGGCTATAGTCTTTTGACCGTGTTGCCTAGTCTCACGTCCTTTCTTGAGTTTTGCATTAAAATGCGGATGTTACACATTCTAATGGTTTTTGGAGTATCTGGTAACAAATATATCGATTATTCTTTTTAAGATTCGAGTGAGCTAGTCAATACTACAATAAAATTCTCAGCTCCATTTGACCAAGATCGCGCCTGTTTCAATTATTTCACATATCTTTCAGGTGCGTGGACACTTGAGACACAAAACTACACCAATTTATGAATTTACATCACACCACTAGGAATCAATTTACGAATAATTAAACAGCCGCTAAACTTCATTCGACAAAATCCCGCCAAAAACTACCGGATCGCAACGAAACTCCTCAATAAATAATATCTAGTAAATGGACTGGGATTGCTGAAATCTCATGTCTGTCTATTGTTTACACCAGTTAATAACATAACACGTACGCTGTGAAGGGGTAAGCACATGTGAACTACCAAAAAGCGAAAAAAAAACTTTTTCAAAAAAATACAACCGACTTCCAAATAAAAACACTACAAAGTATGAAATAACTTTCAGAAGTTGGTGTCAAAAAACGAAAATACAAGAAACACAGACTGAGTTATTTTATACTTTGTAGTGTTTTTTTTAGTAATCAAGGCTAGCCTATGACTAGGTACTTGCGACCGTAGCCACATAGATGTCGCGACGTAACCGTTTTTTGAATTTCGTGTCAGTTGAACGTCCAACAATATTTCCATCATGATTTTCTTCGGTTAGGTACTACTAGAAAGGAACTTACGCCTTTATCCCCAAAGAGTTCGGTAGAATTGTACTTATGCCTAATTATGTACCGTCATTACGTATATAGACATTAGAAATTACGAAAACCATACCTATCCTTCAAGATATTTTTATTTATCAGTAGGTACCTGAGAATCTGTAATCTATGTCTATGTTAATGTGGCGCACATCGTCTTCTTCCGAGGCCCTGTTCTAGCATGAAGATCAATTTTAATCTGTCTAGTTTTTTCACAACTATGTTGTGGATAGGGTTCCAGATTAACAGGTTGCAGCTGAATCTCAGTACGTATTTTATGCGGACACACGAGACGCGAAAATCATAAAAAAATTGCAGCACTGTTGTCGTTATTTTTACTTATGTTTTTTAATACGTTCCGCGAAAATAATATTGAATCAATAAGTATTAGATAGATGCGTACCTAGGTACAATTCGGAGACAAACCTTACGATAAAAAATTGCATCACTGTGGCTCGGTGCTACCTAGTTTCTAAATAGTTCTGAACCCTCTCTTTGTGCAGATATTACGAAGTCTTGTAAAAGGAATTCAAAACGTAGAATTTCTGAATTCATTTAGGTCTGTCCTTTTGGTCCGCGCTAGCTTCAGCCCGCGGGCCGCGGCGACGTGCACTGAACAAACTAAATGAAATATTTTCGCGACAATATCGACGTAAATTGGACTGGGCGAATGCTTTGTAGGTACCAGCTGCGATTTATTTGCTACGGAAATGGGACGATAAATTTTTATGTCCATACTTACCCATCTTGAATTTCATTGGTTCTTTTTTGTAGATAGTGTCTAACTTGAGTACCTAGACACTACAAAAATAACAACAAAACCTATCTAATTAGTTTTAGTATTTTTGTCGTGTAGTTTTATGGTGCGGTACCTAGAATGTTCTCTTGGGCTTAAAAATCCTCAGATCTTTTCCTTGCATCGTTTACATTATGTTGGCCAAACATGGCTGCAGTTGTCGAGGTCGCAGGAGAATCGAGGTTCGGATTTTGCCTGACCAGACCAGGTGTACCTACGTGTGTAAAGATAGGTACATCTTGAAGAAATGAAATGGCCTTAGAATTAAAAAAAAATTGCTGTTGCACACTTTCAACAGTTTTGAAACACCAAGGAAGTTAACCTACATCTATCTATCTATACTAATATAATAAAGCTGAAGAATTTGTTTGTTTGAACGCGCTAATCTCTGGAACACCAGTAGGATTTAGAAAAAATATTTTTGTATAATTATGATAGCCACATTCATGAGGCTACGGGAACGGGAATAGGCAATATAAAAGCTCAGTACAGTGCACATAAAAATACGTTGTTAAGTGTGAAAAAATATCATCGCTAAAATCATTATTTTTTGCAATTCGAAGTTTAGATACTGATACCGAGCATGTACCTGCACGAAATTCTTGCAGTTGATTTTTTAACACCTTATATTTAATACCTTTAAAGAACCTAGTTAAGTACTTACATTGTTTATGAAGATGACCCACCCATTTCCACAACCTACCTACTAGATTATATTAAAAGCCCCGTGTGTAATAATCATAACTCAAAAGCAATAGTTTTGGTCTCAATTGGGACCTGAAAGTGCCGTTGGGCCAATAAGCAGAATCCCTTTAGAAAATTTAATCTAAAATTCGATGTGACACTAGGCCGGGATTATTGGCAGCAGGGGAATATGGTTGAATGACGGGGCTTAAAACACGTCTCGAGATAGGTAGTTTAACTTTATTACTTTTATTTAAGTAGATAATTCTAAAAATAGATGGGTACCTAGAGTATTAAAGAAGTAAATCGCTCGAAAGAATGTTCATCACGACGTAGGTATTGATAAAAAAAATTGATCAGTTAGGGCTCCAGAGACAGGAGATAAAAAACGTCAAACACAAAGCACACAAAGCTCGATCATTCATGCAGCATTTCAAAGCAGTCTTTGAGCAAGTACCAAAGTATTGCAGTCCGTGAAAATTCTATTAACCAAAGTTCAACATGTGACTGCCTAACGCCTTTTTAGAAGAAAGTAAAACCATTTTTTAATTTGTGACAGAATTTACACCTACGGACGAATTTTGCAGTTATTTAAATCACTACGTGGTAGGAACAAATTAGTACCTACAGTGGACCTCACAGTAAACAGCGGTTACAAATGCCGGGCCTCACATAATGTTACCACTGACATGCGGCCTATTGTACAGACGCCAGTACGTCAAGCAATAACAATCTATCAAATTTCTTTAATAGATTTTCAACTTTATCGCTAAAGCATTAGGTTCAAGGTTGTTTGGGAAAATTTGACACTTACGGGTAGCTGGCACATAGGAAGGTAGGCATCTGGTTGTTTTTGCTGTTGCTAAGGTCTGCAAGCAATGAACTCTCTCGCGCAATCATAATCACCCGTGCTTTTATTCTTTAGCTAAAGAAATACCCCCAGTGGTATCCATTCAACCTTTGTACTGTAACTAAACGTGTTGGGTAAAAGCATTGCAGAGGTGCATTAGGTAATGACAGGAGTTCATTCCACTTTCATCTCTTAATTGACTTTTATTTGTCTGGACTTGGAAGATGATTATTATAATGGTGTTTCCAGGATTTGCTACTCGTTTAGGTATGAGTTGATAGGGTATCTTCCTAATCTTGGTGTGCTTAGGTCTCTTAACTATCAATACCATACTTTGGAAGGGCCGCGAGAACATGATTTTGGCACAAATCGCTGTCAAAAATCTTGATGATGTCCCCCTTCTACCATCGGACATCTAGACGCACTGCAAGTTACCATCCCTACCTTGTTGCTATTCCACCAATTCGCACTAAACGTTTCCAAACGTCTTTTATAATGCGCACAGCAAAGGAGTGGAACTCTCTGCCTGCGTCTGTGTTTCCGAACGCATACAACCCTAATCTCTTCAAAATTAGAGTTAACAGGCTTCTTCTGGGTAAGCTCGCTCCATCGTCGACTTTGTCTCTGTCATCTATGACCTAGACTAGAGTCAAGAGCAAACCCATATTAAATAAAAAAAAATAAAAAAAAGTGATTCGTTGTCTTACTTCTAACCATTTTAGGATTCCGTAGCTCAAAAGGAAACAAACGGAATCCAAATAGGATCACTTCGTTGTCTGTCTTTCTCTGTCTGACGTTCTGTCACAACCCTTTTTGTTAGCAACGCGTGGAAAACTGTAAATTTGTAATTTTATCACATAAAAAAAAATACACAACATCTCTATGCAATAAACTCTTCCCACAGTCACCCGTGCTTTTGCGCTATAAAAATACTCCAAACGGTATCTATTCAACCTTTGTAGTCGTGAAACTAACGTGTTGGTTAAAAGCATTGCTGAGGTGCATTAGGTAACGAAGGGAGTTCATTCCACTTTCATCTCTAATCTTCTAAGTTTAATTGACTTTTTTTTATTGAGGATTGGGCTTGCTCTTGACCACGATCATGCCTGATGAAAAGCGATGGATGAGATCTATGATGGAGTGACTGTGACAGTGACAGGGACTGTCAATCCATATAATCAAGATGTCACGTGATCACGAAGTGACCTATCATTCCATCTTGATTATATGGATTTACAGCTCACCTCGTGATCACTTCACCCAAGCCTTCACTACGACAAGTTTACAGAATCGACCGGCAGAATCGACCGGCTGTTCACTCTTGCTTTGAAGGCAGACGGGTTATAATTATGTGGAAAGGAACAGACGCTGAGAGTTCCACACTTTGGCTGTGCGCATAATAAATGTGGAGGAGAAGCGCTGAGTACGACTAGTCGGGATATCGACCAAGTGGAAATGGTTCACAGTAGTACGTCTGGTATTCCGGTAAGGGCGACGGTGGGGTCAGGTCGTGGAGTTCATGCGCACGTACTCTAAAGTACAGCACTACGTCGATGAGCCAGGCTGAGAAACTTAGCCACCAACGTCTCGTCGCCTATAAACCTTTTTGCTCTGCGTTCCACTGAGTCCAATGCAGCAAGCTAGTATTTTGCTGAGCCATCCCATAAGTAGCTGCAATACTTACAGGAACGGACTTGTGCTTTGTACAGACTCAGAAGAACGCCCTCAACCTATTTAGAATGCTCAGCTTTAGGCTGCAGTCAGAGGAAAGACACGCCTGTGTTTACAGAGCATTGAATTTGACCAAATTGTCGTCGCCTTACATGGAAACGAGATTTAAGGTCTAATTCATTCGCTCCACCATGGCCTCTCTAAGAGTAGCTGTTTCCTCCTTGCTGGCTCTTGCACTGGATAGGTATCTTTCTGAGACTGTGCTGCCATTTGCTTACCCAATTGCACCGAGTTGCAGCAGGTAGTTTATGTGCAGCAGAAATAGAGTCGAACAGACCCCTGAGGAACACCGGCACAGTCATATGATCCGATGAGCAGCCATCTATGACCACTTTGATCGATCGCTCACTTAGGAAGTCAGAAATCCATTTGGTAAAGTCAGCAGGGATGCCGAACGCGTTAAGCTAACCCACTGTAACAGACTACCATGCCAGGCCATATCAATGGCCATATCAATCTTTGAGATTTCAAGAGACAGCAAGAAGCTTCGCCGTGAATCTCAATGGCCTCGCCCCAGCAATGCGGAACATACACATAAAGATCCCCAGTTGACCGACCACGACGGAAACCATACTGGTGATCATTGAGGAGCTCATTGTGTTTCAGGTATGCTAGCAGCTTATTGTTAACCTTTTGAACGCCAGAACATAAACGCATCGGCGTGCCCCCGACGCCAAGCCACAAATTTCCCGTACTTTTTGTCACGTATTTGTGACGTTTGGCGTACGGGCACGCGCTTGCTTGTCACTTATACGTGACAGTGGCGTTCAAAAGGTTAAGTACCCTTTCCATCACTTTACACAGTATGGAGGTTTTGGCAATTGGTCTATAATTGACAGGGTCGGCACGGTTACTCTTTTTGGTTACTGGCTGCACTTTAGCAAGCTTTCAGGACTCCGGCACCACTCTGGGTTTTAGGGAGTGGCGAAACAAGCGCGTAAAGGCAGGAGACAACTCTGGAGCACAGCTATTAGGGACTCTTGCGGGTATTCCCTCAGGTCCGTTGGCTTTCTTCATGTCCAGACTACAAAGGGCCTTACGAACTTTTTTTAGGTGAATTGAGATCTCCGGCATTGCGGAGCCACAGTGAGGTGGATAAGATGGTGTATTAGAGGCCGTATAAAGGCGTGATATTTTGTCTAGACTGGGAAGATGATTATAACAATGGGTCGTTACAGAATTTAGTTACCTACTAGTCGTCTATAACTTGCAGAGTTATCTTCCCTAACAGAAGGTCTTTTTGACAGATTGGGACGGAAATGCGAATGCAAACGTTCCTTAGGTATAAGTAGAACGGAAATTGCATTATAAATTCAAATTGTTCGATTCTCACAGATTTCTTTTTCTTTCATAGTCCGATAAACCAATGTGTGGTAAGGTCAGGTTCGGCCGATATCATAATGTCAATGTCAGTTAGCCCTCTTTTTCTAGTAGGTATCCCGAACTAGGTAAAGATAGTTTCGTTTCTTTCGGCCATCCATCACGCGTTTACGTTCGGGATTTTCGGGAAAGATAAGGTGCTTTCTTTTATTATCGTTTTCATTTTATATATAAATCCATCTAATCGTAGGTCGAAACGGACGGAATCAATACACACATTTACATTGAAATTATATTGACTGTTAGCGAACCTGGTCCGCCAGTGTACCTTTCCCTATTCTTACTATAGAGTAGTACCTACATAATATTAATAATTCCATGCCTATTCTAAATTTGAAATAGTGATTGTTTTATAGTGTGTCACTATGTTATAATTTTATTAATATCCATGGAGGTTGATAGGTTCATCTATTCATGGAGGTCGGATGTCTGGATAATAATAAACACTATATAAATAAAGTTGTATTGTTTTACTTACTTATTCGCTTGATTAAATCCAGTAAACCCGAAAAAGTTTCCGCATAAAATACAGAAATGTTTTATACAGCGAGTTTATGAAACAAGTTCTTTACAAAAAAAATATCTAAGACTTTCTTTTAAAAGATTGCTTGTTTAGGTATTTACTGAACATTAGGGAAAACGACATTTTAGGCTAGATATAATTTTAATACTAGGTTTGTACCTCGTATAAAATATTTTCGAACAAGGTAACCTGAGGATATCGTTTAGGAGTTTAAAGGTTGGTAGTTACTAGATATTTACGTCTGTGCTAAACAGAATGTGAGTGGAAACAGAGTTACAAAGTGTTAACAAATTCTCTAATAGAAGTCGTTATTTTGTACCGTTCGGCTTTAAATTTATAATGGTTGGTATACGACACGACTTTGTCGTAAAAAGTTTTTTTTTTATAGACGAAAGCCTGTTGTCACGGAAATTTGATTTTACGAATGAGCGATTTTAATACCTGTGCCTATACCATTGTCGCAATAAGCTTTTAAAAAGAGATTTGGAAAAACCTGTTTTGGCCCATGGAAATGTTGACGTATTTTTAATCTCTACTGAAAAATATTAGTTGTCTATCTAGGTGGGTACTCTTTATACTTTGTTTGATGATAATAAAGGAGTTTGATGGCGGTTTTTTAACTTTAATATTTATGATGCTTACACGCGATGACGATGATCGATCTAAAAGACAATTCCTGACGTGGATTCCTGTAGGAAGGCATTATCCACAAACTTGCACTGGGTACGCGTGGCGTATTATTCGGCGTTATAACCCACACCTCATAGACAGGAGGTTTGTGTCCCAGCATTGGGAACATTATATTATGCATATTACTTACTACACACATTCTCACCAGAGAACGGGCAGCAGCATTTTCTGTACCTAAATTGCAACAGCTACACTGCGATCGCCAACCCGCCTGCCAAGTAAAGCAAGTAATATATAATTTTCATCCATTAAGCAAGTGGGTGAGTGGGTGATCTTACTTGGGATCCTCTATTATTATATCAAAATATAATAATATAGGATCCCAAGTAAGATCGGCCTTCACCTGACATTTTGACAATCGCGTTTGTTAATAGAATGGGACTTTCTCTAGAGCCTCTTGTATTGAAAGAGCAGCCAATGTGGCTGACTTATGGTTAAAAAAGAGTAAGGAAAACTTAGGGACTCTTTTTTTTTTTTTTAAGGATGGGAAATCATCAAATGACTTCTTCCACTCTGGGTGGGAGCGGAAGGGTGTGTCAGACTCTTACTGACTAAAACCCATCCATGTTCCTTCTAAAGCCCTTTGCGTTCCAGGGCCGCGGTGACTCTTTCGAACAAATTCCGCAACCCTGGCAGGCTCTGGCCCTAGCGGGCCCCGTCTTCTATGCTGACATCTCTTTGAGGCGCGCGTGAAACACAATGCGCCATCGACCCGGGCCTGGTGGTAATCGGACAGCGAGCCACCCAACGCTCGCCGTCTGCAAGCCAGCGCCTAGGGTGGCCGGGGATCGCCCTGCGACTCCCGACGCCCGGGGCGTCTTCTCCTGTAGAGCCGGTTGGGGCGAAGGCCTTGCCTTTCCCTCGCGCGGCCGCGGTCGCGGCCCTGGAACGCAAAGGGCTTAAGAAGGAACACGGATGGGTTTTAGTCAGTAAGAGTTTGACACGCCCTTCCGCTCCACCCAGAGCGGAAGAAGTCATTTGATGATTTCCCATCCTTAAGTACATATCTGAAATGTTGTTGGTGTTTGTTATAATATCATCATCATCATCATTATATCGGCCCAAAGATGTCCACTGCTGGACATAGGACATATTTTTTACGGCAACCCTATTGGTAAATGTTCAGAAACATACTTTATTTGATAAAATATAATTTTCATCCGGGAAGCAGGTGGGTGAAGGACTGAAGGTCGATGTTACTTCGGATTTTAGATAGAAGGGATTGATTACGACAGCGTTTGTCAATCCCAAAGATTTTGCCCTTTTGACCATGACCGTCACTTGTCCCGAGCCCAGGGTCTAATCTATTCGGAGGACACGGTGGAGCATACGGTGGAGGTCTGCCCTGCTTGGGCTGAGCACCGCCGTGTCCTCGTCGAGGCAATCGGCGGCGGCGACCTCTCGCGTCCGTCCCTGGATAAATCCATGGTTCGGAGCGAGGAGGCTTGGGAAGCGGTCAACTTCTTCTGCGAAGCAGTAATGCTAGCGAAGGAGGAGGCGGGCCGCGCGAGGGAAAGGCAATGCCTTCGCCCCAACCGCCGCTACAGGAGAAGACGCCCCGGGCGTCGGGAGTCGCAGGGCGATCCCCGGCCACCGTAGGCACTAGCCTAATGTATCAGCATCAATTAACTCCCAAAATACAGACCCCTCTGATACCAGAAAATCTACGACTCCAACAGGAAATCACAACTTAAACATTGCTACTACATCACAATTAAATTAATAGTGTCCCGTTTAGTTGCAAGTTGAACGCAATTACCCCGAACTTGGTTAGATAGGGCCAAGAGAGGAGATGGCCTATGGGGACCCAGGCCCGTAAATATTTTACCGGTTATGAATATTCAGTCCCCCAAGCTTGGGGGAAGGGGGGAATCGGTGAATCGTCGTGAAAGGAATAAGCACCTAACTTGCTAAGTTCAGGATCCGTGTTTGTAATTAGTTGTACCGTCGAGTCCGTTGGCTATCGAATTGAAACTGTTTGCTGAAGTGATTGTATTGAACTGGAGGGAAGAGTTCGAGACAATTGATATTGTTTTAGTTTTGTTGTGAAGAGGTCGGAGTATTCCGAGCTATTGTTTGATACTGCTGGTAGGTATATTTTTTTGTTGGAAGTAAAGAATTTTAGTGAAGGGTACATTTATTGTTACAGATATTGATTGAGGAATCATTGTTTGTTGACTTCTTAGAGAAATAGTACATAGAAATTACAAATCAAGTCCTTATCAAAATGTAAACCTGCTTATAACTTAATACAATCAATACCAAAGCTCCACGATTGAAAGGCATTTGCCACAGGTGCTTAAGGGATAATAAAAAAATATATATTTCGGCGTAATAAATATGTGCCCGACGTAAGTGCACCGTGTCTGCTTTTCCACTGTGATTTTTAAATTTTAATCATGGTTCACATGTTGTTTTTACTTGGCAGTAATTTTAATAACGCTCAAAATAATTAAGTATAAAATATTCTGTTATTCAATGTTAAAAATTTGAATTCTTCACATGCTTTCATTTAATTAAAGTATCCAACTAGGTATGCTTAAAGGCTACGTTTACTAATATATTTTTACGTAAATTCCAAGTTATTTTTCGGCCTCAAAATTCTCTAGGCACCCAAATCCATTAGTTGATTTTATTGCAATAAATTGGACTTACACGACATAAAGTTCTAATCTTTATCTCGATAAAAAGGGAATGCGAGGCAAGACTAAACGAAATTAATGTTCGCATCGACGGCAGAATTTTGCTCATGTATCTCTATATTATTTTGACCCTGAGATTTAGAACTATCTCAGTTCGGCACCAATTTGAGACACGGTCGTATAGTAAGCGGGTGGGACGCCCGCTATGGAACTAAATGCATGGACTCGAGTCCATGCATTTATTTCGCATGAAAGTAAAATACGCTACGAAAGTACAAACAAACAGCGCGTCGTAGAATTTTGTCGTCGATGTCGTTCGTATCGATTGTGATAACCATTACAAACACATTCGCATGTTCGCCACATGCGAATGTGTTTGTAATGGTATGAAGCGAGTCGGATTCAAACACGAAGGTTTTCGTACCCTAAACCGTTTTTTTCTATAACCTATACGGTGCCAGTGCTGGGACACCCACATAGCTTTCTTTATGTTTTGCCAAATCCGGCCAATCCGTCGGAACGAATCTAAATCATCACGCCAGCGTTTCTTTGGCCTGCCTCGGCTACGACGCCTGTTCCTGTTAGAAACCCACTACGACGATTCTGGCCCATTGGTCTTGATGCATCCTGTAAGTGTGACCCGCCCAGTCCCATTTTAGCCTCGCAGACTTCACCAACGTCGGCGTTGCCTCGATTTTTAGAAATTCAATTAAAATTTTAATATTTGTTGCTATGGCGGCAATAGAAATAAACGCTGAAAATATCAACTTTCTACCTATTATAGTTCATGAGATACAGCTCGTTGACAGACAGACGGACGGAAAGCTGAAGCATAGTAATAGGTTATAAAGTATTGATACTCTACTTTCCCGCTAAGCCGCTTGTACCAACCCGCCTTCTCCGTGACCAAAGTCTATTTAAGTGCGACAAAATCAGTTTGCTAACCTTTTAAATGTTCAAAGTAATCTTATTCACTTTCGGAGGACGCTGTTGATATTAAAGTGAATGAAGATTTATTAAATTTCGGTTTTTTTTAGATTTTTCTATAAATTCTTAATTAAAAGTGATCTATTTAAATGTAAGCTTTTTAATAGTTAGCCCTTTGGCACCGACAAAGACATTCGGTCAAAGTACCTATAGGATAGTAGGTATTTTAGGTATGGTTTGGTTGGAAGATAAGGGACATTTTGTCAGGGTCTTGGCAACTTTTGAATGCCTTGTTACTGGTTTAGAATATCATATGATTAAGTTATGAGTCAGTTTATGTTGATAGCCCGAAGAATCTCCAAACTTACGTGGCAGTGGGAAGTGCACATAGCTCGCAAAGAAGATAGTCGATGGGGTCTCAAAGGTTCAGCCGCTTCCGCAAGATGTCACGAGATCACGAAGTGAGCTGTCATTTCATCTAGATTATATAGATTGACAACTCAACCCGTGATCACTTCACCCAAGCCTTCACTGCGACATGTTTGCAGAATCGACCGGCTGAATTGGAACGCGAACCGGATGATGCTCACGCAGCGTAGGAAGGTTTCTGTGGGAATCCGCTGGATGCGAGACGCACAAGCACAGGACCGGTCGATGTGGCGATACTTGGGGAGGCCTAAGTCCGTCCAGCAGTGACCGTCTTTCGGCTGAAATGTTAATGATGAGTTAAATACACGAATGTTCAAATCCATGAGTAAATTCACTCCTTGAAAGATAGCCAGTGCAGTGAACATCATAAGTCACCGTGTACCTACTTACAATGAGGAGCAAAAATTGTCTTCTAATACTACTAAACAAGGAGACGTCATTAACATGCAACAACAATCCCATTTCAAATGCGGTTGTTTTGTATATGTGACCACCATGTTAATTTGTGGCGAGGGATTAAAAACAAAAGCGCGTTGATTGGCACAGCACTGGACAATGGTCGGCGCTGAAAAACATTGTCCCATTGTGCTAACGTCACTGTCAAATATTGTTTTTAGGGTTCCGAAAGCAATGGTGTGAACGTGTGATTTCTCTATTGTCGGTTAAACGATCGTTTTATTCTTTCTGCTAGATCGTGTGTCCCAAGTGAAATAGGCCTTCCCTGATCTTATTTTCTTCTGACCACGATTTTTACGAAAAGCAAAACTATTATACCTACGTGACAATCCAAAGCGTCAATCTTCACCTGTTTCTAAATCATAAACAACAAAATTCTTCCGTTACTGATGAAAAAATGGGATATGCGCGTACGAAGTTTTTGATAATGTCTTCTTTTTTGTTAACACTGACTTCCAAAATTAAAGTTATTTTATACTTTGTAGTGTTTTTGGTATTTGGAAGTCGGTTGTATTATTTTGTCAGATAGTTTTTTTATTTTTTAGTGGTAGGTACCACCTAACATCACCACTGTCAAGTCAGAAGAAAGCAAAAAACGGAATTGCTACCGTTTACCTGGATTATATGTCATCCTCATACGGAATTGCATATTTTCCAGCTATTTTGATTTAAAAACCAAACTACTGAACCATTTTCATGAAATTTCTATGGGGCCAATAGGAAAGCATTACCTTTCATATTATAAAAGATTTTTCAAATCGGTTCATAAATGACGGAGTTATGAGGTAACAAACATAAAAAAAATACAACCGAATTGAGAACCTTTTTTTGAAGTCCGTTAAAAATAAAATCTGTTATTTTACACACTTGGGTACGGAATCTTTAGCGCACGAGTTCGACTCGGTCTTTGCCAGTTTTTATTTATAAATTATTTAGCGCGAGGAATTCTCTGGAGTGTCTGAACTGTCTGGCTCTAGAAGGCATTGACCGTCACCCACACCTTTAGACGCTGATGACACATGCCCAGAAAGTTTTGGACAATTTAACTCGTATTCACAATCCTAACTAGATTATTTTGTAACTCAGACCACTTAAAAAAGTTAAAACGACTTTATTGTTAAACTTATTTAAAGTGATGTTAAGGGAATAAAATTATTAAACTAGTTAAAATGCCTGTTTTCTGAGAACTGCCTTAAACCTTCAGTGATTAGCCAGAAAAATCAGGACTAATATCATTATTCGTTGACCATATATATTTCAGAAAATCTCTCTCTTGACCTAGCCCTTTCTCAACTATTTTGGGATCAGCTGAGTACCTATCAGTACCAACTTCACATGGAGCTACTCCTCACCTGATCTCCATAATCCAGGAACCCCCTGGTAAGGCTGCTGTCCGGTTTTCTGTCTTTTGACTACACCTGGGACCAACGGTTAAACGTGCTTTCCGAGGCACAGAGGGGTCTCGGTATGTTAAGGATGGTCACCCATCCCGGATAATAACCTGTTAATGTACACAAACAAAACAATTACCTATTTCAGTTTGTCGCTTAGTCTTTTTCTTCCTCAAGCGTTAAACAGAACAAAGCAATAATTTTAGACAAGATTGGGCAGTAAAATTGTTGATGTAATCTTTTTAACGATTATTTTGTAGTCCTGGGATTTTAAGGATATAAAATGGGAAATTCATGCAGTTAATAGTGAGGAACTGTGCTGCTAGCCTTATGTTTATTCTTTCACGTTCCTGTTCAATAAATGAAAGGAAAACCCTGACTCCCAAGGCATAAAATCGACTGGCGGAAATAGGTCACTCGCTATATCGGACTGCCAACGACCGGTCTTGCAATATGTCACTTAATGCATGATATCAATCAGTGAGGCCGACGATATCTCGTCTAAAACCGGCCTAATGCAATGTCCCTTTCACTAAACCTTGTCAAAAAAAGCAATATTTCAAAAGGGGAATAAAGTACATTTGGTGTCTGAGACGTTTCGTAGTTGATGTAGAACCGCCGCGACTGCTCGAGCGAAGCAATCTCATTAAACTGGGAGCGAATAAACAAGATTATTCGCAGGGTACCAGTCCCGTTTCTGCCGAGATTAAGGTCCCGTAGGTCAGTATTTTTAAGTCAATTTCTTTTATGAAGCCTTAGAAAATGTATTACTTTGTCTAAGAGCCCATTTTGGACGAGCTCCGTTCAAAAATAGTACCTGCCGTCGCCCGTCTGTAAGAAAAAATCTCGGGTCGGGTGTGAGTTTGCGAAAATGAAGACGAAGTTGTAGTTGTAAACTCGTAACCTTTCTGGCTTGTCAGCCAGGATTATTACGTAGATAAAATAAAAATACCCTTCGCAAGGTTTCAAGTTTGTTTTTTTAGGGTTCCGAACGACCATATTATTATGAATAAATGGAACCTTTACAGAATAATTCGCGTGACGATCTGTCTGGCTAACTGTCTGTCTGTCTGTCTAAGTGGTTGGCTAGCTGTCTATCTGTCTGTCTAAGTGGTTGGCTAGCTGTCTATCTGTCTGTCTAAGTGGTTGGCTAGCTGTCTATCTGTCATCTACGTCGTAGCCAATTTGATTCAGTTGAGTTGAGTCCGACTCGCACTGGGCCTATTATTTTAACAGACAAAATGGTTTTCATTTAATTCTATCTTTCTTAAATATTGAATGAACTTTTTCAATAATCTGCGTTTCCAGTTTAATAAGTTAAAAGGTTAACTAAGCTGGCTTATCGAGATTAAAGCCAGCTATTAGACTCACTAGGTTTCCTTTATCAATGGAAGTTCATTGCTAATTTTATTAATCTATCCTAATATAATTAAGCTGAAGAGTTTGTTTGTTTGAATTTGAAAGAGCTTATCTCTGGAACTGCCTGTCGGATTTCGAAAATTCTTTTTGTATATGATAGCCACATTCATGAGGAAGGCGTGAAGCTATACGGAAACGGGAAAAAATGGGATATGCGCGTACAAAGTCGCGGGCAAAAGCTAGTAATGTTTAAACGAAGACGTCTAATGATTATCTTCGGGAAGATTCTCCATTACTACATAAATATAATTTGCGAAAAGAACTTAATTAACGTCTATTATAATTACCTACCGTATTATATTGTAGGATTTAGGGTTCCGCACCCAAGTTGGTTAACCAGGACCCTCATGGTGTGATTTTTTCTGTGTGTCACATAACTAGACTTGTTTACCTCAACTTAGTTGGAAAAAGGCTAGACAGGAAAACTTTAATACATAAAATTTATATCTTAAATCTTTTGTGTGAAAGTTAAACATTGTTGACTGCTGTGCTTGTATCATAAAAATGCTTCATTAAAACTTATATGGCTCCTAAGTTTATAATTCCCTCGTGGGATGCGGTAAGCACTTTACATTGAAGTTTCGGACTACACTTTAAACTTAAACTTGCAGTTGAACGTACAGTGAGTTATAACAGCGTATTTTTAACATTTGAGGAAAGTAGGTAGGTTAAATATACAAGAATTAATTATACAATTCTGTCGATTCGTATTCTGAAAAACTCAACCATTTATCCTTTCTTATAAAATAAAACATAAAATAAAATTTATGCGAAGGTCGGTCAGGTAATTGTAGGTACCTACTTGTAGTGTGTTTTTCTTGGTTGGAATTTTTCTATAAGTAAACAAATATCTATGGCATTCTGAGTTCATGGTTTTAAAACAAACGCTAGGGTTGCTTTTACAGATCAAGATTTTTCTACGGTGGTGAGAAAAGCCATTTGTTATACTATATTCATATTTTGAAGTGTGTGTGCTATGTTGGTAAAGGGTATTCTCTGATGTAATGATCCGTTTACGAAAAAAAAGCCTGCACTTTTGCAAAGCTATGCTATATTTTTTGATTTGTTACAAGGTCGATATATCTCAAAATTAATAATTTTTTAGTTTATTTAAAAGTTGTATTAAAAAATTGTGCTCCGTTCCGTCCGTACAGTAAAAACGTCATTTCTCTGTGAATATCTGCACTTTCTCTCAGAGCTTCGAGAAATTATATTGTTTATCTACTAAAGCGAACGCTAAAAGAGAAATACACGATAAGGAAAGGAAACGTGCAGGAACTATAGATGGCAGCACAGAAGCGTCAATATTTTTTGGCTGGCCTGTTGGTCGAGTGGTTAGTAACCCTGACTGCTAAACCGGAGGTCGTGGGTTCGATTCCCAACCAGGACAAATCTTTGTGTGATGAGCATGATCATTTGTTCTGTGTCTGGGTGTAATTTGTCTATAATATGTATGTATTTAGAAATATATAAGTATGTTTATCAGTTGTCTGGTTGCCATAGCACAGGCTCACACACGGTCATCCGATCCCAAACTAGGCAGACCTAGTTTGGGATCGGATGACCGTGTGTGAGTTGTCCCAAGATATTATTATAATATATTATTATTATTAAGTACATCAAGTATCAACGTTAAAGTTTCGAATATGCAACACTAGATGGCATAGTCAACGCCATGCACGTTCCATACTTACTCAGATTCTGAACAATTTTAAAGTTGGTTCTGTAACTTATGATGTAAAGTTAAAACATTTGACTGTGCGGTTTATTTTGTATTACTTTCCTTGTGTAGACGGTAAATTTTAAGTTAATATTAAAACATGTGTAATGGAAATACAAAGTGTATTTGCATTGAGTGGGTTATTAAGATGAGGTAGCAATGTCAAAGCTATGCCATTATAAACGGAGGAAAAATTTAATATTATTACTCGGGAAGCAATTATATTTTCCTTCGGTTGTGACATTGTTTATTTTGGTTATTTGTATTTGTCTAAGAACGTACTTTTATCTGTTTACCTTTCATTTGCAACTGCCATATTTTTTCTCTGTATAACTGTAACGTCAACTCTTACTGTTGAAAATAAGAATAATAATAGAATAAGCATAAATTTATAATAAGAAAATATATGTTACAAATTGTGTGTATAGCACACAATTTGTAACATATATTTTCAAGAGCGTTTAGTTAGTTTAAAAATTAAGCATAAAAGAATTTTCAAAGACTTTCTGCACTAAGCTAGGCTTGTCCTGTAGGAAGCTTTTAGGATTCCTATGCAGTTACAAATTATTAATAAGTATACACAGAATAACAATAATTAAAATATTACTAGAAATTATGGGAACAATAATGAGCAATATAGTTTTTTTTTTCGTTAAGTTTAAGTCTCCAGGTAATTATACATAGTTATAATATAGGGACTTAGATTAAGTAAAACTAGATGATTGCACTTAATGCCTAGATTTACTTAAAGTACGATGAGATCACAATAAGTGTTTTATTAATTTCCTGTGTTTTACAGTCTATTAATTCTTTGGTCATTTTAATTTATGCTGCGCCTGCCTAATGCTGATGCCTGAGGATTTAATGCCTCTGTTGTACAGTGTTTTTTATAATGCATTTGATCCTTCCTTAAACAATTTGCAACAGCTTAGAAATCGGTTTAATTCTATTTTTTTATTGCGGTGTTTTGGATCAAAACTACCGCCTGATTAACCGAACTTTTTATATAGAGCTATAATTTCCACCATTTACCATAATGTTCCAAAGATCCCGTATAACCTTGTAGTTTTAACCTTTACTAACTGGACTGACGCAGTTGGTAAGTCAGCACTTGGCTTCCCTAAGGGCCGCGGTTTAGCCTGAAACCCTAACAAATATTTGTATGGCCTTGTCTGGCTTTCGTATATTTGTTCCCGTCTGGGTGTTACCCCCATTTAGGTGTTTCGTAACTCTTAAATGGCTAGGTTACATCCTAAAAAGAGATGTAAATATTTTGTTTTGAAAATTGTCAACGAGCAAAAGTGCTATAACACAACTTTGTAGGTACTGTATTTAGTGTGTGTGTGTGCTGTGTGTGTCTGTCATCTGACCAAAATATACGGTTTCCAGTTACTGAAAAACTTTAACAGAACATAAGAAGTACCTAGTTAGGTACCTACTTTTGAATATGGACAAATAGCTTCTGCTGCTCGCGACTTTATCTGCGTCGACACCACAAAAATAATTCTATGTGTTAATCCGGGTTAGGAACCGGGATAAACTATTTGTTCTATTTTTTTTTTCTTAATTCGATCAGTAGTTTTTGCGTAATAGAATACATGCATCCATCTATCCATCCTTATAACTTTCACATTTACATAATCTTAGTAGGTAGGTAGCTGGTGGGAAGTGTTGGTCGGCCGGCGGCGAGATGGGCGGACGACATTGTTTCCATCGCGGGTAGAACCTGGATGAGCTGGCTGGTAGAACATGAACGTGGGGATTGGCACAAGAGAAGAGAGGCTTATGCTCAGCAGTGGGCGAAAAGTCGGTCTGTGGATGATGAGTAGGATAGGATATACCTAAGTAAGAATTTTACCTTACACTGAAATACGAAAAAAATGTGGTTCCACATATTTGATCGCGGTAGTGTCGAAGTTTTGTCTGAAACAGCAGGTTTGTTTCCTAAGATGAAGGTTATTGATTCATGAGTCCGTAAAATTTTTTACATTTGATGGCCGGGCACGCTGTCTGCCTATTGTACCCATTACTATATTACTTTTAGAGCATATATATACAGAATAATAGACTAACTTGATATACCAGTGCGCGTTTATCAAATTAGATTGCCACATAAAGCGTCAAATAAACTACCTACATCTTTGGAGTCCCTTTTTCCCTTTTTACAGGGTATTAAGACGTTGATCCTGTTGATGTCTCCGAATAATATGGGTCTTTAGTGCACCCAAGAGAGTAGGGGCCTTTAAAGCGCCGTAAAAAGTCGCAATGGTGACGTAGGCAATTTCGGACAGCGGCCATCGTAGCCGCCATATTGGTAAAGTAACGTCACGACAAAATGGCCGACCGGAGAATTACGCTACGTTTTGTTTTGAAACTTCTTTTTACTACACTTGCGAGCAATAAACTGGATCACTTCATCCCGCGTTGCTAAAACATTTTTTTACAATTTCTATTTATTTATTATTTATTTATTTATTTATTTATAAAAACAATTTGTTGTCCTTAAGATTACAAAAAGCACACCATTAGACCCCTAGGGTCTGTCTTAGCATGCTATGGTCTGGAAATTTAAACAACGCGCTGATTAGAAAATTACATAAGCTAAGGTGAAATCAGATCGATGTAATGTTGTTTGAGCTTGCGCTTGACATTTTTATTGTTCATTGAGTCTCTAATGTGTAAGGGTATTTGGTTTAATAAATTAGGTATCATGACAGATGCGGTGCGTCTACCATAAAAGTTATTTTTGCGTGGCACTTGCAAAGATTTTGTTTTTGCTTGTCGAGTGTTCACATCATATCTAATTGGAACCTGAATTTCAGTGTTATCGAAATGTTCTATGAGGAAAAGGTACTCAGCGCGGGCCAGAACAGGTAACACTTTGCAATGTTTGAATATACCCATATAATTATCGCGGTATTTATTTTTAACATAGTTTGGTACTACGAGCTTCAACAACCGTGTTTGCAGATTATGTATTTTATCCAGGTAAGTTTTAAATGTGCGTCCATAGCTGGTAAGTCCATATGAGATTGTTGATTCCGCAAGGGCCGTGTACATTTGAAGGAGGGTTCTGTAAGGTATGTTCCGCTTTATGGTATCATTTGAAAGGTAATTTTGATAGCTTTCAAAAGATATCAAAAAGATTTACTAAAAATTTATTAAATTTTCTACCCAAAGAACAATGGCGGACGTCTTTAAAAATATCTTGTTTAAGTCAGCGTTACCTTCTGGATTAGTTTGTGCAAGAATTTTGTTGGAGAAAGCCGAGAATATGATTATTCCGTCATTAATTTTTTTTGGTTAAGTCTATGGTAACTTTTATTTTCAAATTCAGGAAGTAAAAGGGTAATATCGCATTAGTATTTTCCTTTCCTTAGTATTTCAGCATGAACAGTCTTGTAAAACTACCTTTGGTAGACCTTACCCTAGATATACAATAGGTATCTACAACATATCAATATTAACAAATCAAAAGTCGTCAATAACCTAGCTACATGTTTTTAGATTCTTTCGGGCTATTTTGTGACTTTTCTTTGGGGCCTTTAATGGAAAGTAATTAATTTATTTTTACATCACAGTATTTTTAGATAATTACAATATTTGTATACCTAGTTGAATTGATTAACACACTCCAAATTTGACAGTTAGGTAGGTAGGTTTAATTTTTCCAGAAAAAATAAAACTGCATGGCGAGAAGCACAGTCCTTTAGCAAGCAATTACAAGACAGTGATCTTCAAGTTAACATTCAGGCATTACCCTTACATTTCCAGATTACTGTGACGTAGGCTTGCTTGATAATCCTGAATAAATTAAAATCAGGATTACGTCTTTGACATGAGTTAAGAGTGTCGTATTAATGTTTTCTAAGGAATTAGATACCTATATTTTATACTAAGATATTAAGCTGAAATGACTACCGTGACACTCACATATGGTTCTCTGCGATATTTTGTTTAGATAGGTAGGTACTGTGTTTGATTACATTCAGAACAAAAATATTCAGAATTAAATAACTTCAGACGCATGCATAGTGCGCAACGAAGGTGCCTGATGGTAGACGGCGCAATCGAGGCCAGCCTAGGCAGAGGTGGTTCGGAACAAACCTATACTATCTATACCATCTATACTTTTATACTAATATGTACATATGTATTATAAATGCGAAAGTTTGGATGAATGAATGAATGAACGGATGGATCTTTGTTGCTCAATCACGTCAGAACGGCTGAACGGATCTCGATGAAATTTGGCGTAGAGGTTGATTATAGTCTGGAATGACATAGGATATACTTTTTATCCCGGTAGTATTTTCCCTTGGGGTAATTTTTGACGTTCACGCAGGCGAAGCTGCGAGCGGCAGCTAGTATATAATATCTGAAAGAAGTTTGGGGAGATCTTTGCCCAGACGTGGGACGGTATAGGCTGAAATAATGGAAAAAAACTTAACTTTTTGTTTTTAGTATTGCTTCAAGTACCCTTTCATAGCCATATCATTACGGGTGCATAAAAAAATATTGGTCCGCCAACGTTGGGAGCCCGCCATATTGAATTAAGAATGATGCCACTTAGCTAACCGTGCATTGACACCCGACGTATTTTATTTGATCCATACATACTAACTTGGCAATAAGGCAAGTTAAATAAAAGGTTAGGTATAAAAAAGCTGATGTCAAGACTTTTTGCTTCCTAATAAATTATTTAACAGGCAAAGTCACGAGTAATCAAGAAAGAGACATACTCTGAAGCTTTTACGAATCCGTCCTTTTCCAATTTCCCTTCCCTATTTACTTGCTCGCTATTTAATAACGTATCTCAAGTGAGAAATAGGAATACCGTTATCAAAGGTTGCCTTTCTCAATAAAAGCTGTTTACACCACCTTTCAATTTATCAGGGTTGTTAAAAAAAGGCGCCAAATAATAAAAGAACTCACGGTATAAAAATTAAAGTTGATTGAAGCAAAGTTGACACGGACATCCCTCGTATGAAAGGGTGCATTTTCATTTAAAATTTTACAGAGTCGCATGTTGGGTTCTGTGAATGAATGAGAGCCTGGAGGGTTCGTCGTCATAATAGTTTTTTTTTTGATGTTTCATATATTAAACGAAATATCTATGACTATACTGGGTCTCCTATGAATTTAATTTCTTTGCGATTAAAATAGTGTAACGCGCCAGAATTAATGCAGGGTACATAACGACATTAGTTACTACTAGCGCCATCTAGTATCGAGCACCAGAACTAGTAGAGTCAAGATCCTTCCACTCTTCTATGCTAGAACCTTCTTGGGTTCTCGACATATGGTCACTATGGTCAGTCCGGACCGGTATTTATGAGAACTTTCCAGATGCTTCTACAATAGAAGGTTCTGGAATTAATTGACCAATATAAGGACCGTATGGCCCGCGACCGAGTCAGTATTGGATTTGCGATACAAGGGAATACTTTAGAAGTGATCTTCAAGTGCTATTAAAGTGATCAGTAGTGAAGTTGTGTTTTACAATTAGTGAGTTTAAAGTTGTAATTAGTGTTGTTAAATTAAAGTGTCATTTTGGTTATTGAATCGGCCATTTTTATTGTCACGAACCCCAAGCTCGTAACAACAGAAATCGGTTTGGATAGGTTCGTATTAACTTCATAAATCGATGTTTTATCATGGTCTTCATGAATCGTACCTGGTGAAAGTGAAGTTCTTACAATTGTGCTTTTCATTATCTAGTGTTGATAACATATAATATGCTGAAATAAAATACGTAACAATTCCATGAAAAAATAGTCAAAAAGTTAAAAGAGCTGTCAAATTTGACAGTGAACATGACTGAAACCTCTAAAATGTCGCTGAAGATGCTTATGATGTTGGTTTTATGAGATGCTCGATATATTTTTTATTTAAATTGCTTTATCTTATCACCATTACATATTCAAAAATTACTTGAGGCATATTTTCAAAGAGAAAACTTTGCAATGTTCACAAATCGTGAAATGAATATTTCGCGTCGTTTTCAAGCACCGTATCATTTTCTACTTGTTATAAAATATCAAAGTATTTTTTGCCTGTGGGTAACCTAGATTCCAGGGCTAAGCTATCTCTTTGTATCGCTATTTTTGAGTTCGTCAGTTGTAAAGTATTCTCATTTATCAAGGGTTTAGCCATGGTTTAGCAATAGGTACAGTAAGACCATAGATTACTTTGTAGTTGGTTTCCATTTTTATTATGTTTTATCTCGTTTCAGTACTATCTTTACAAGGCATAACCTGTCAGGCGGTCATAATACTCATCAGTAGGTATATAAAAATATATTTAGGGACGAACCCTGAAATCGCCACAAAAATCAATTGCCCCATACATTTATGGTTGCATACTTCCGCCGAATGTACTGAACTGCAGGTGTTTCTTGGTACAAGGTAGACTTCGTCTTCAACCTATCTATGGAGTTATATAAATACGTGAATTAAATACTTAATACACGCTTATTTATTGGATATTTAGTGTGTGTACCCCTTTTTGTTTATGTTTTTGTTTTTGTTTCGACTTTGCGTATATGGTAGGTACCCATAGTATAAGGTAGTCAATAAGTAATTGTATATATATTATAAAACAGTATCCACGAGAACACTGCCGACAAACTGTACAGCAGTTTGGCAGATGACATGTGTATTTTTTTCCATGTAACTTTCTTGAATACCTAAATAAATAAACAAATAAAAAAAAATAAAAAAAATGCTTATTTGCCACAACCACGACATGCATCTACTTTATACCTAGGTACTCATACTTTTGTTATTTATTTTTTTTTTTTCTTAAGTATTTAGTTTTTAACGTGTCCTTACTAATATAATCTAAAAACTACTAACACTATCGTTTAGGGTTTAGTTTAAGAAAAATAAAATTATGTTTGTGGGTAGGTATGTTGTTTTGTGGCAATAAAATACTTTTTCTTTCTTTCTTTCTTTTACCAAATCCGCGAGAAAATTGAAAGTGAATCGTGTCACACCAAATTATATGCGGATTACTTTTCATTTTTATGTTGATGAGTTTGAAAACTGTTTTAGCTGACCGTACATGGCGTACATACACACTTCGTTTGAGCTATCGTATGCTTGATCAAGTTATAAATATGTAGATACTTCAGTTGTTTACTTTGTGTGGATGGGAGTGATGTCTTTTTATTGAAATATGTAGTACTTATTGACCTATTTATTGCATAAAAGTAGGTAATAATTAACCGGACCAACAATCTGAATGGCCGATAGGAACCTAATTAACTCAGAGTATTATTAATAGTAATTGATAGATCGTGTTTGTGAATGATATTTATTTGATATCGTAATTACCTAATACGCCGATATTATAACAAGTTCTAAATGTCATGAATATTATGTGACGCGCGTAGTGTTTAGTTTTATAGATTTTATGCAATGTAACAGATTGCACGAAACAAAAATGTTCATACATTTTTATATTGTAGGAACACAAAAAAATATTCCAATTTCAATAACATGCAACGTAAAACGAAACATTTCAAAACATGACAGCTCAACGGTTTCCCGCCAATCCAACATGGCGACGATCAAAACAATAGATACGAAATCGAGTCATAACTTAAAACGTACGTTTAACACAGTCGAAATCTGCTTTTTCCGACGGGCGAACGTGAAAATTAAACTATTATGAAATTTTCAACGAAGCACCTGGTACCCATTTCGTTGGGACGTGGATATATGGCGCGAATATCGCCGTTTGTTATTTGTTTCCGGGTATGTTTGCATTTGTCAGCGGGAACACGACTTTCGTGATATATGAATTATTTTGAATGTCATGCACGGTGAACATTTTTGTTATGTCGTTGCTTTTACGGGAAGAATGTGAAAAGATTAAAGTGTAAAATATGCATGTGAAAGTAGTTACTCTTACAGAATTAAAAAATATATGTTTATTTGGAATCGCACAGGACGAACAACAAAATAAAATAAATGACTAACTAACACTGACAACTTAGTACTAAAAGATAACAACATAAAAGGACCGGACCGGATCGGTATAAAGGACGGTATCTTAGACTTACGGACAAAGCTTGGAAAGGTTACAAAAGCAATTTGGTACCTAGGGAAATTTGATAGGCAGATACATACTTGAAGTAATCTAAATAAAACATGGTTCCACATTTGAATTTCTCTTGCACCTGGGTGATCTAGGTGCGTTTGCAAACATAAATCTCACAAGCACAAACACCCAGACCCAGAAGCCATTTTGGAATTGTGTTTCTAGCAGAAATTAAATTCTATTGTTCTAGGAAATTCGCAGACACCAACCTGGAGGTTAACTGCCGTACTTTAAAATCGTTCAAATTCAAGTCGCAATATCATCTTAGCTTAGAGATAATCATTGTTAAATACTTGTCAGAATGTATAGTAATCAGACGTATTTTTGACGGTTTGCAACAAATGTGAACGCTCCTTAACAAAAAACGAGAATTGCCTCTCTGATTTTGTGAAAAGAGGCCATAATAAAAGAATATGTTCAGTTAAATAAATTAAACTGAAAGCAGCGCAGACAAATCTATCACTTTCATTTACACATTACTTTGGTATCGACCAAATTCACGTAAACTGCTCGTTTAAATTCACCTCAACCGTTTTCATTCGAATTGAAACACACCCTTCTTCATATCCGAAGTACTATAATAATACACTTACCGAAATTGAATAGTACAAAATGAAGGGTCTAGAATGGTCTATTTATTTGAACGATATCCTTTACACGTTTTCATTTAAAGGGGCAAGCAGAGTTCAACTGTACATATTTAAATACTGACAATAGTCGAACGTGAGGAAAATCTAGATTTATTTTTTTAATTCTGCGGCAGACACATTCAGATGGAGATGAAGTGAAGAACAATTTTCGAAGGGATGGGCACTTTTTCCTGTCTAGTTATATTGCCTTTAAATGTAATTAAATAGGAAAAACATTATTGTGTAGATTAGATATGTAAAAAGAGGGTAAATGAAAGCATCTTAAATAAGCTGAGTATACTTTGTATTTACACACATACATAATCTCGAACTGAAAGGTGCGCCAAGGAACGTAACGCCTCACTTTTAGTTAACACTCCATTTTACTCCTCATAAAATTTTCATACCGCGGGCTAAATATGAAAATCGTTTCTTATGGAGTAAACTCCAAAAAGTGGAATGAGGAAAGGGAGGACTTTGCCCTGTAGTATTTTCATTTAGAGTCCAAATTGTAACATATCGAACTTCAAAACTAGACCAAACTGACCACGGTCAACTCCCTTTTTTCTGTTTTTAAGGATGGGAAATCATCAAACGACTTTAAAAAAAAAAACTTTACAAAAAAATACAACCGACTTCCAAAAATTACACTACAAATGTAAACTTCGGAAGTCGGTGTCAAAAAACGAAAAACACCGACTAAAAAAAAACGAATAAAAAAAAACAAAATGGCGGTGGGCGGCTATGCCAGCTTCCATTAAAAAAAGTTGGAACACCTTTGCAAATTATTCTGCGATATATTTAATCTTTTGTTTTAATCGAAAGAGAGCGGACACAAAGAGCCTTTACTATTGATGGTGCTAAAAGTTCATCGAACACACCCTGAAGTTTTCACATTCACATGGAGGTCCGCTCTGGGTGGAGCGGAAGGGTGTGTCAGACTCTTACTGACTAAACCCATCCATGTTCCTTCTAAAGCGTTCCAGGGCCGCGGTGACTCTTTCGAACAGATTCCGCAACCCTGGCTGATGGTCAACTCCCTACCTCTGAGAGTATTCACAATGATCGTGCCTGTAATCATCCTGGCTGCTTCCGAAGTCGGAGCAGCAACAACGTTAAAAATATCATTTTGAGTAAACAATTTCAAGATTGATGTTAAAGTAAACTAAAACTTTATTCCTGATCAAGTTTCTTGACCTATTTAAATCTAATTTCCTTACAAATATTTGTCTGTAAGACAACTCCCTAATTTCCCTAGCGAAGTTAAAAGCAACATAGGGAGTAAGGGGGAAGGAGAAAGGGTAAATTAATGGTATTCGTAGGCACTGAGCCAACAATCTGTCACGATCTACGCACTATTGCAGTCTCTGGATCTAAAACGTTTGGAAACGTGCTTCACTGGAAACTATGTAGCATATTTTAGACTTTAAAAGGATTACCTTACTGTGTTTGTGTCCTTTGAATTTTTGCATCAAAAGAGTTTCTGTGGGCACTCTACGAGTATGTAAGTACCTCAAGCGCACTCTAAGCAGTCAACTACGGTATTTGCTTTGCTTTGCCAACTGGTCAATATTTTTACCACGACATGATGTCTTGAGCTGTTCTTGAGACTCAAATGATAAGTAATGAGATTTTCTCTCATATCTACTCCAGTTATGATACACTAAAGAGTATCATATAACAGTGAAGAGGTAAGCTAGCCAGCAGGTTGTTACAGCTATAACTCAGGGTGTGCTCGATGAACTTTTAATACCATCACAAGTAAAGGCCCTTTATCTCCCCTCTCTTTCGATTAAAACAAAAGATTAAATATATTAATATTTGCAAAGGGGTCCCGACATTTTTCTATGGGACCTGGCATAGCCACCCGTCGCCATTTTGTTTTTTTTTGAATCGCAGCGCCCTAAAGTGTCTCATTGTCGAGATATTAAGAGGTCAAGTCATGTGATAATAATGACTATAATTAATCGCTAGTTCGTAATGAAAGAGGCTAATTTCAGAATTTTTGCATGCACTCATACAATCAGGGCATATGGGTAGCTATGTTTGTGAATAGATTTATCTCCGTAGAAGCAAACGAGTGAGCGTTGAAAGATGTAGTGTAGGACGTACCACGTGCCAAACGAACTGACGGCAATATATGTCGGACGCTGGGCTGCGAAGACATTAAGTTGATTGAGTGGGCTTCAAAAATGACACCTACCTCCTGAAAGTGTTGGCACTGAGAGATATTTCTAGATAGGCACGTGTTTGTGTCATTTGGCCCATGCATGACATATTATAGCTGTAAAAGGAGCTCAGATACGTTGAAAAAATCACAAAAAATGCCACCACTATATACAGGGTGAATATCTCAAGTGGACGTGGATGGTCAAACCCGAAACTATGAGGAATTTCGAAAAATACTCAAAATTTACGTCTACATGAAAAATTCACACTGTAAACATCAGTAAAAATTCCATAGACCATTTTAAAAGTTTTTATCAACATTTTGCTCGGACCTGACATTATTATTCCAACTTTAAGTAATCCTGGTAGCACTGTAAAAATTATGATCAATGATCATTCATATTTTTAACCGACTTCAAGAAAAGGAGCAGGTTATCAATTCGCCTGTTTTTTTTGGTATGTTTTGTCAGCAATATTTTCGTCAATTTTCAACCGATTTGAATGATTCTTTTATGTTTGGAAGAGCGTTTTTTTTTGGACTAGTACCATTTCAATTTGTTGAAGATCTGATGAAGAACTTCAGAGATAGGCAACGGAACTCTTCAATAAATGGTAGCAAACTTTCCGAGATTTCTGAAATCGCATGTCTGTTTATTGTTTACACCACTTTATAACATGTCATCACGCCCGTACGCTGTGAAGGGGTACGCAGATTTGTAGGTACAAGTCAACCATGTTTTTGGGGTTATCTATTCGGGCATAACTTTATTGTTTACGAACCGTTCTTGATGATTCTTTTAGCGTTGGGTTTAGTCATATATTTTAAATTTGTATTAGACGTTAAACTTCAAAGTGAAACCAGTGACCTCCTCAACTTAAAATCAATGTAATTTAGTAAAGTAAGATATTACTAGGTTTATGTCAATCCCAAACAAAAGTAGAAATTTAACTATGAGCTGGTCTGGACTTGGACTACGAAGGCAGACAAAGTAACTCCTTAACGGGAAATAGCGCAACCACTCATCATAGGAATAATATGAATTAAGTGGTGGGGTGTCACCAACAAAAAATGACAATAAAAAAAAATACAACCGACTTCCAAATAAAAATACTACAAAGTATAAAATAACTTAATTTTCGGAAGTCGGTGTTTTTGGTTGTTTCTTCGTTTTTTGACACCGACATCCGAAATTTAAGTTATTTTATACTTTGTAGTGTTTTTATTTGGAAGTCGATTGTATTATGTTTTTTTTTTTATATTCAAATGTATAAATTGTTAGGTTTAGTAGATATAAATAGTATATGTAAAAAGTTTTAAGTTAGTTATGTGTTTTTATTGTAATTTATAAAAGTTAATAAAAATGCACTTTTATACTTTGTAGTGTTTTTATTTGGAAGTCGGTTATATTTTTTTTTGCAATTCAGTATTGAGCCGCGCTCACACCAAACGTATCCACAGCTGCCGAATGCGAGTAAGCGTACGTTATGTAGTTTACTACGCTATTTGTGAGTCTGCTGAAAATCGGTGGCTGACTAAGCAATTGCAGCTGTATTCATAATAACTTAACTCACAGTATGCTTAGTTTAAATATTGATAAGCAGATTCTAGATTCGTATTCTTAATTTAAATGAAGAATCTGTTGGTGTGGATGCGACTTTAGGTGTTAATTTTAGAATATTCTTTTATACGCTTCGATGCGATGTACTTCATTGCGAAGGGTGTGACTTGTCAATCCCACACAAAAACATGCAGTTGAAAAGTTTTAGACGAGTTCCAATTTAAAAAGTTTTTAATTATATGAAAGATCATGTTATTCAGTGTAGGTACTGGTATACCTACTAGTTCACCGCCATTGGCCATGATTATGAGTGCAGGCTACATTGTTGGCATGTAATTTGATTTTTCTGTTAAAATAATGTTTGTTTTCTAACAAAAAACCTAATTTAAACTTTCTGCTTACAAATGATTTCAACATTAGTAAGCAGATAGTTTGTAAACACCATTTCGGATTAAAAACCTATGGAACAAAAAATACCGAAATCGCTTCAAGTGTGCCTATAAAATTTGAAGTTTTCCATCGATTTCTCCAGGATCCCATCATCAGATCCTGACCTGATGACCATGGGACCACCTGAAAAGTATACCCTTTCAAACAAAAGAAGTTTTTTCCAAAATTTTCCACGCGGCTTTGAGTACCTAATCGGAGAATATACATAAAAAAATATGCCGACGAATTGAGAACCTCCTCCTTTTTTTGAAGTCGGTTAAAAAGTAAAAGTGCTTTCGAAATATGAAAGGTTCTTAAAATACCAACTTTATACGCATTTACCATTAATTTAAACGTATTAAAGTTTATAATAGGTTATTCACTATTTGAAAATTTGCTTGCTTAAAAAACAGGTCTTGAGAATAAACCAATTTTATTTTTTTTTCCTTTTCCTTATAATAAAGAGCAATCAATCTATCGGTAGATAGGGAAGAATCTGTTCCAGGGCATTTATCACGATGCCATTTCCACCCAAGCTCAAATTTCTTATTATGCAGCAATATATGTATAACATAGGATTTTGTCATACTGAACGCCCTGTGGCGTGCGGTGTTCGCGTATGCTGTCTTCAAGGGCTTATGTTGTTACCAGTACTTTTATTTCATGTTTATTGGGTTGAGCTACACGATTTCTGAGAATGAAATGTACCTACTTATTGGACAGGTTCACTCAAATCTGTGTGATCCTTTCTTCAAAAGATCACCTGAAATATTAAACTACATAGATCTTGAATGATTTGACTATTACATGTTTATCATTGTTTAGAATTTAAAAGAGAATACACGTCTAAGTTGGTTTCGGTGTTTCTTCTCAGGGTTGTCAGCTAGTAAAAACCAGCCTCGTCAAGTTTAAATTGTCGAAAAAGATTCACGTGTAAAAGTGTTTATAACCAAGTAGCAAAATACATATCATTTTCAATAAACATAACTATTGAGAACATTTCAATAACGGTTATTTTTGTTCCTCCAAGTACATAACTAAAATAGGTCCCCGAAAATGATCCACATTAGCCTCATTTCAAGATCCATTGTTTTTCTCTATTATTGGTAGTTGGGTACTTACGTAGGCATCTACGAGTAAGTTGACGTGGGAAGTAACGGGAAGTAGATACATACCTACTTTTAATATTCACCTCAATTAAGCAATTTACCTCGACCTTTCCCAACTACGTGTATCGGGGTTAGTTTCTGGTCTAAACGGTTGCAGCCTTGTTGCAATTCCGCCAATTCGCACTTAACGTTTCCAAACGTTATTTATAATGCGCACAGCAAAGGAGTGGAACTCTTTGCCTGCGTCTGTGTTTCCGAACGCATACAACCCTAATCTCTTCAAAAGTGAACAGGCTTCTTCTGGGTAGGCTCGCTCTATCGTCGACTTTGTCTCTTTCATCTATGACCTAGACTAGAGTCAAGAGCAAACCCATGTCAATTAAAAATAAAAGCTGCGTACCAGCATGTTACATGGAAAGACTGCCTATTACACGACAAATATACCTCGGCGAGACCGGTGTCAGATTTCTGACTTCCACAACGAATATCAAAGATCTTCAAATAATAGTGTCCCAATTGCATTGTGTGCTCTCTGAGGCACGAAAGAGTCTCGATGTGTAACAAACGGTCACCCATGCACGGACTGGCAAACATTAATTAAACTCGAAGATAGACACGTACACGTAAAAATTAAGCCACGAGATCCAAATCTAAACATATACTAAAAATGTAACGGATCGCTGTCTGTGCATGGAAGATATATGAGAATAAATATGATTGGGCATTTATCAAAGCAAATAGTTTAGTAGTAGTTTTGGGAGCAAACAATGATAGTTAGAATTTTTGTCTGTTTGTTTGTTTATCTGTTTGTCTATGCGTTTGTGCACGCTAATATCAGAAATAGCTTATCCGATTTAGATGTTCACTAATACGTTTTAGCTTCACTTAACATTTAGTGTTGGTTTCATGTCAATTGGTTCATAAATAAAAAAGTAATGCCAATTTAAAGAATCACGTCGAACATTTGTTAAACTATCTATATCTATCTTTTCTTTCTCTATTCAGTAGTAGCTGAAATTTTACTACACTTCATAATCTTACAATAAAAATGTCTACCCCAAGTAACTATTCCACGCGCACGAAGTCGTGGGCAAAAGCTAGTGTGTTGATATATTTGTTTTCATTTCATTCGTTAAATCTCAGCAAAAATCTTCAATCACAAAATGCAGAACGTACATATTTCCTCCAGACGAAAAATCCATAACGCGAGCATTCATACATACATGCATATTATTTTTCTACTTTCAACTCGTTGGAGACTGCAATGGCACAATAAGGCAGGGAAAGACGGCAGATTAAAATATGTTTTTAATACCATTGGCGTACGTAGGTACTAAGTATAGTTATGAAGCCATCATTACTTTCAGGGGACTGAAACGAACGACGTTTGAATGGAAATCAAGATGGCTGGCATGAGTATAAGTAGAAGTAAATGAAAATTTGCTCAGGGAATAAACGTGGAGTTTATTTTGCTTTCAAAATACATAACTGTTGTAGCTCGCTGGTCTAGAATAAATAGTGCTTGTTTAAAGCTAATGTTTACACGGCTACTGTTGTTTTACAGAGATGAGGGCATTTTTTGCTTTCAGTTTGGTTCTGTCGTAGTATTCATACTTATAAAATACAGATATTTTTTATGGTCTTGAGTGAAGAGGTTACTTCTAGGCAAGCGTGCTCCATGTAGTCGACTACATCAGCCTACCGTTACGTGAAATAGTGGTTCCAGATCCGCAGGTTTAAGCTATGAGGAAACACAACTTCTAGAGTGAAGAGGTTACTTCTAGGCAAGCGTGCTCCATAGTCGACTACATCAGCCTATCGTTACGTGAAATAGTGGTTCAAGATCCCCAGGTTTTAGCTATCAAGAAACACAGACTTTGGCAGGGAATTCCACTGCTTAGCTGTACGCAAAATAATCGTATTTACAAAACGTGTTGAGTCTAATAGGTTGGATGATTACCATATACTGTTGGAGAATCGCCGTACGTCTAGTAGTCCAATGATGGAACGGGCTTAAAGGGTTATGGGAACTGGTACACTTTCCGAAATGTAACCGATAAGCTGACAACACTGCGTCGATTTCTACTCTGGAACTTTGAATCGATCAGTGCATCATTACCAGTGATCGGATAATCGGGCGCGAATGTACCTAAATTTCACTTTTATTCCCACGAAAGTATAATACGGACATGCATGCATTTAAGTCGGTTCAGGCATTTAGAAGTTACATACAAAAAAAAAAAAATATTACACTCCTTTTCTTGGGCAGTCGTGTAATATATACAACACATTGACCACATAGTGCACATTATATATTTTTTTTATAGGTATTTCATTTGTTTTGAATAAAATTAAAATATTAAATCAAAATAACCACTGCTATAATTTCATTAAGTTTGTTATAGTTTTTTTACAAAATTGTTCAATCCCGGGAACCCGGGATTACTTATTTATTCAGAAAGGAATGTCCATATTATTCTCTCACGGGAAGAAGTTTAGGTATATAAGCGCCCGATTATCCAATCACTGATCATTACCGATGAGCATTATTAGCCAAATATTATTATTATAACTCGAAAAATTCTGTGTAGAGAACAGCAGATTTTATTACATATCATATTATAGCAAGTGGTTCTTAATTAATATAATTATTCATAAGTGTTTGCCAGTTCTGATACCTAAGAATTAAAACCATATAAGTACAGGTTAAAGTTTCCGCAACTTATAATGGCACATCCAGGTTCCTATACCAAGACCATGTCCCAGGAATTGTATATTTTTTGTTACTGAACTACATTGTGTGAGAGATGTGATGGCTAGAGAGCAACTAGTCGAACAGGAATTAAAACCTTACACGTAAAAGTTTTATTACAGGTGCACGATACTCTGAAAAGGTTAAAAACACCTCTCAGTTTTCCTCTTCATACATTTTCTCATCGATCTAAGTAAAAAGGTATTCTGTCCATACCACTTAAGACTTATCGTGTTGCAAAAGCCATTATCGGAAATAGGTCACCTAAATCAACCGGTTGAAGACAAACTAATAAATTGTAACTTTCTCCGTGGGCAACGAGTTTCATTACCGTATCACTGGCTATTAATTATACCATCCTGATAGCGATAAAAAACGACACAATCTGAAAGAGATTTGATATAGAATTTTCTTTGGAAGGTGTTTGTTTTATGATTGGTTTGTTACGAGCGTTGATACGAGCCTAAATTGTAAGCAAAAAATTAATCGGCCAAGTGAGAGTCGGAAAACCCGTTTCATCTATGGGAGCCTTTATTTTTTAATTTAATTTAGTTTTTATTATTCGTTGTTTTAGTGGCAACAGAAATACACACTCTTCGAATTTCAACTACCTATTACGATTCTTGAGATATAGCCCACTGACAGAGAGAGCGGCTTAATAATAGGGTTCCGTTGGTTATCCTTCGGGTACGGGGCCCGAAAAAGAAATTATTATTAAATTATATTTTTTATGGCTGCTAATAATTATTTGAATTAAGCATTGGTGGATATGGTGAGTGAGTTTTATTAATAACTTAATAAGTTACACACATTAAGTTTTCGAATATTGCAAGCTAATTTGTAGTGCTTTCTCAAATACGTTTAATGTTGAACTCTGTCCGTCTGTTTGTAACCTCATCACGTCTTACGGCCGGTCTCAATAACGTATCTAACTTTACCCAACTGTCAAATTAGCTACCAACAGTAGCTGAGACGTCATGTTTTTCCTTTGTAACATGACGTTTCAGCTACTGTAGCTAATTTATAGCGGATGAAACTTGGCCCCAGGGCTGTTGTCCTGGAATTGGACATAGGGTACTTTTTTACCCCGGAAAAATGCCCCTTGGGATGATTTCCCAACTCATCCCAGCATTTTCAAACTTGCATAATAGTATTTCGATAATATTAGCTATACTGTCTGTATTCCCCTCGCAGCTACACCCATTGGTTTTAACTTTATCTTAAACTTCAATATCCCTTTTGCAGGAAACCAACAACGCGTGCTAAATTCGATTCTTAAGTCTAACTAAGTTCCTCAGATAGTTGGGCGTCGGTAAGTGAGATTCTCACGCCAATATATCCAATACCGTATTCAAGACCAACGTCTTGACCGATTCTGGGAATAAGGGAAGGGTCACTTGATCTGTTTGATGTCTGTATTGTATGTTTGTCTGTGTAACTGTTGCATTTGTATTACGATATGAATTTGGTATTTATGATAATAGGGATATGCATGCAATTTTTTATTTTCAAAATATTAGCTGTAGTGTAATTTTTAAAATATCTTCATCAGCGATGAAGTTGTAAAGCTTCAAAGATGACTATTAGAAAGAAAAGTCCGATACGAACTCTGACGACAAATACCATGTCGCCATACAGCTGCCATAGAAAACGGAATATTCGCGAGAGAGACACATATATATTTTTAAAATAGTTATATCTCGTTTGTTTTTAAAATAGAATCAAACATGATTCTATTTTTATTGTTATTATTATATTTTTAGAAAAATTGTATAGATAATAAATATTTTTGCCATGCATATTCCGTTGGTCCTCGAAGCTAAATTCACGTAGTCGAATAAGAATTTTTCCTGGATAAAAATATATTATTCAATTTAATCTGTCGCTTCATGTAAAATACTGGTATTCAGATGTATCCAGTTAGACTGGAAGCCGACCCCAATATATTCGGGAAAAGGCTAGGCAGATGGTTTGATTCAATTTAATTATTCAGTTCGATTTATCAAAAACTGTGACACGTATCTTTTGCTTTAAAAAAAAAACCTAAAAAACAAAAGATAAGTCTCTAAGTTCAGGAGCCGCTTGTTCCGTAGACGTGACATCACGTAAAATTTCAATGCACTGTGTCGTCGTCATTGTTTGATTATGACAAAAGTAAAAAAAAAGTCCAATATTTTTTTGGTAATCCTACTGACGGAATTAATATATATTTTCCGAAAAACAGTATTTAAACTAAACATAAGGTAATTTTATTAAGCTATTTTATATTCATTATCCTGATAGTTTGTTTGGGATAACACAGAATCCTTTTTCTTATAATTAATTTAATATTTCCCTTGGGATAATTTCCGAGTATTCAAACAAAATATTAATAAACGCTTCAAGCATTGAGATCAATTTCGAAATAAGTACGGAAATGTCGCCTGCAAAACCTGCAATTTCTTGCAATCATGAAGCGAGGCTGGAGGGACACGTTTTATTTTTCTTCTTCGTGTACGAGGTTCGGTAAACTCCAGCCGATTTTAACAAAAAAAAAAATTGTCCGTCTGATAGATTTCCAAAAAATATTGGGCATGTATTTTTTGAAAAACGCGTTAAAAACACTCGTGAACTCATTATGACGGTAATTTTTTTACCGGTGAAGTGACGTCACGCGTGTCTTCGTTTTATGTTTCGGTACGAGAAAAAAGAAAAAAGACGTGTCCAATATTTTTTTGGAAATCTATCAGACGGACTAATTAGATGTTTCCAGTAAAATACCCTTGATTTGGTTTGTTTCTTTTTGTAAAAAGGAATATTTTCCTGAATGTTAAAACCGCACGTTACTTACCAAATACCTTGAATACACGTTGTCACTGAAATGAATGCAGAAAGAAAGCGCACTGTTGGATTTAAAACGCTCAACTCAGAGAGTTGACAATCCAACCGTGCAATAATATTCAGAATTGATACATTCAGGTGATTCCTAGTGTTAGTCCAATGGGAAATAACTTCCACTCATTAGATTTGACCCAGTTAAAGACGACCCTTCCGTAAGATTGTCCAGACGACTAACTCCAGTAAGTAGTTCGAAGAAAAAGCAACATTACCGACAGATAAGTGGTGAAATGACATTATAGCCCGGATCTGACCTACCTACTATCATAAATGAAAAAGTTTGTGACCTTAATCCAGAAGTTTTGGTCACAGAGTATGGCACCTTCAGAAGGTCCGTTTCATACAACACAAACGAACTACGAAAATAGATCAGCAGGTCTAGTCTAGTGAAAACATAGGTGGCTTGAGCTTGAAGTGAACTGTCATTAATCCTTGATTGCATATATTGACAGCTCACTTTAATTAAGTTTTCACGGTCAGAATTATCATCACTTCCCGTGGGTGTCGTAAGAGGCGACTAAGGGGACTCATCAGAGAATGGGCAGCAGCATTCTCTGCTTCTGTGCATTGCAACAGTTACACTACGATCACCTAACCGCCTGTCAAGCGTGTTGACTATGGGAAAGGCCCTTGGGGAAGGCTTATGTCCAGCAGTGGACGTCTTTCGGCTCGTATGATGATGAATGATGATGGTCAGAATTCTCTACACCCTGTTCTGCATACCTTACACTTATGGACGCGTAGGTGCGTTCGATGATCTGAAACAAATGCCCTCGCCGTACGTGAAGCGTGTATATGTGTGCGTGCGTTTTCGCTCGTTGTATGAAGCTTACCTTCTGTACTGCTCTGTTGTTTGGTCTTCCGAGGATGGGAGAGATTAGCCATTGAGGGTAGATTGATGTATAGAGCATGATTTGTTGCTTGTGTGGCTTGGGTAAAGTTTACCTAATGGTAATGGTGTTAGATTTTGAAGAGAACCAGATTGTCGTCTTGGCTTATTGGGTTAAGGGACGTTTTTAACCTACTTCCAAAAAAGGAGGAGGTTCTGAATACGAAAGGTTTTTTCATGTATTGTAGCGTAAATAAAAGGCGTTCGTCACATAGAAAAGGAATAATCTTGATTTATAAAAAAAATCAGAGCGTATAAAAGCGATAAAATTCCGATAAAATCATATGATAAAAGTCTAAGGAACGAAGCGCAGATTTAAAAAAACTTGGGACTTGAACGCGAAATTACTAAGGCGAAAAATTGTACAGAAACTTAGGAGTAACCAAGCTTTACTTCAGATCCGAAATGTAGTTGCAACGACATATTAATCATTAAAAGAGCGTCTCCATCTAAATAGCGCTCTGGGCGGTGCGGAAGCAAGTGTCAGACTCTTACTGACTAAAACCCATCTGCGTTCCTCCTAAAGCCCTTTGTGTTCCAGGGCCGCGGTGACTCTTTCGTACAAATTTCGCAAACCTGCCAGGTGTACATTTGGCATAAACAATGAGATTTAAAAAAATGAACCGCCAAAACAACGTACTCTCCTTTCAGCTTCAGAATTTACAAACAACATTGTTATGCGTAAAAGCTCTACAATAAAACTACTGGCCACAATTCCCCCGATCCTATTTATCCAATTAGCTGTGAAGTCCCAGCCACTTCAATTAACTTAAGCTATCATATTTCTGGCGAATAGAAAAAGCACACTCACTGTTTAAACTCGACTCGACACACGCGTGTTGGCACTTCCATTTATATATCCTCTAAATAAGATACAGAACTACAATAATATTCTTACAGACTGTAAAAGTTGCTTTATAATTGCATTTTTTTTTTTATCTGAGTAAACGTAGGAGCTTATACGTTGTTGAAGAGTATATCAAAAAGTATTCAGTCATTTATTTCGAACATTTAACGACATAATTTTCCTCATGGCGTCGCGGAAATGAGATTTTTGGCCAAAACGTGTTGGAATAGACATTACGGCATTCGTATGCTGAAACTATTCATTTAGCAAAAAAAAATGTTAAAACGTACATTGGGATTTTTTTTTCTACTTTAATTTATGTCAAAGCTGGAGTGGCAGAGATTTGTGTCTTTGCCATATTCGTACCTATCGTTTTAGCGGCAAAGCAGAAATATAAAATTTTCAGAATGCCCCGTAATCTAACCAGGTAAAACTGACAAATTATTAGACAAGGAGAGTATCTCGAAGTAAATTTAACCAAAATCTTACGATAAGTGTACCTCCTTTACAATTCTACGCCAATCCACGTTCTCAATTACCAAAACCTATAAAACCACACTGAATATAAAGCACGCATTCACTGTGTAAGCTAGTCTCGTTTGCACACCCTCGGTATTGCTCACCAACCTTACCATACGAGTATAACATGCAACTGCTTACTAATTGCGTAACCATTGCAGTCGCCAGCTATTAGGACAGGGGTAGCGAACCTTTTTGCATCTGTTTGCGAAAATAAAGATTGCGAAATTCGAATTCTTCCAATATGGGCCATCGATTAGTAGGGTTCTGAAAAAAGCTGGGCAAATTTAAACACAAATTACGTACTAAAATATTTTCTTTATGTTCATCTGTATGGTGTTGGATGTTAAAGAATAGCACCATCCCATCACTTCCCATGGGTGTCGTAAGAGGCGATCTCACCAGAGAATGGGCAGCAGCATACCTACTCTGAGCTTCTGTGAAACTGCTACATTGCGATCGCCAACCCGCCTGCCAAGCGTAGCGATTATGACACCCCCCCCCCCCCCTCCTTAGGGTCTGACTGATAGTCTATCCAGCAATGGAGATCTTTCGGCTGATATAATTATGATGATGATTGTCTATGAATGTCTTTTTGTTACCTTTTCACGTCTAAACGTATGCACGGATTTGGATAAAAGTTGCACACAGGTAGAGCATGTCCTTGAAACAGGTCTGGATACTTTTCTATTATGACGCGGGCGAAGCTAGTTTCTTATACTTTTCATGCCTGCTCTTGACTACGATCTCGCTTAATATTAACATTAATTGCGTGTGACCACAGTATAAATATAACAGTACGGAAACTAAGCCTAGTTGATGAAATAATAACTTACGCTCCATTGAAGCAATAAGATTGTCACTTTTAATGTTTTTGATAGGTATTGTTTTTTTTTATTATTAAAACATTTTAGCTCTGTATTGATCAATCAATCGAATTGATCGAGCATTTGTAGGTAGTTTCCGTACTGTTCATATTTATACTGTGGTGTGACGTCCCTCGTAAGTCACGTCAAAGTGGTAATGCATCAACCAGTAGAAACGACGTTTTCAGTGACAAGGCTAGAAAACTAACTAGTACCTACCTATGTAATTTTCTTACTGTTCACCAATTTTATTTATTTTTACAAATCGTATCTTTTTAAACCCTGACCAAAAAGAGAGGAGTTATAAGTTTCACCGCTATGTGTGTCTGTCTGTGGCACCGTAGCTCTTAAATGGATGAACCGATTTGGATGCGGTTTTTGTAGTAACATCTTACAAATAGGCAAGTCTTTCATGTAGATATACTGCCCCCAGAATACCTACCTAATGATATGACTTTTAATGTTGCCGTGTTCAGTTTTTTTCCCGTCTGTTTTATTGAACTTGGCTAGCCTCAGGTTCACCATCCCTGTAATAGGGAATAAATCCCGCGTTAAGACGCGTATGAGATTATAATTAGTGCGTTTTAATGGCGGCTGTAAGTTCTGGAACATTCTGGCTATGCATATGTGATTAGGGGAGTTGTGATTACTAGATTAGTCGTTTTAGTTTTACGGAATTGTGCTGTACGTCTACATTGTTAGTTGTTTTTGGTGCTGCACTAAATGATGCTGAAGAATCCTTTTGAGATTACTGTAATTTTCGTTTATTTGAGGAACGATATTTTACTCAATTGGTCATTAAATTTCTATAATACAGTCTGTTTGCATCCTCGATTTTCATACAATGTTTCCTATGTACAAGTACAAGCTTTCGTCTTTCTGGGGTTGCGTACCCAAAGGGTAACTAACAGACCCTTCTGCTAAGTCTTCACTGTCCATCCGTTTTTCGAATCTGAAATTTTTTCTTCAACCAAGAAGATCAACCAAGAAGAAGCAACAATCAACCAAGAAGTAACAATCAACCAAGAAGCAACAATTAACCAAGAAGCAACAATCAACCAAGAAGCAACAATCAACCAAGAAGTAACAATCAACCACGAAGCAACAATGAACCAGGAAGCAACAATCAACCAAGAAGCAACAATCAACAAAGAAGTAACAATCAACCAAGAAGCAACAATTGACTAAGAAGCAACAATTAACCAGGAAGCAACAATCAACTAAGAAGTAACAATGAACCGAGAAGCAACAATGAACCAAGAAGTAACAATCAACCACGAAGCAACAATGAACCAGGAAGCAACAATCAACCAAGAAGCAACAATCAACAAAGAAGTAACAATCAACCAAGAAGCAACATTTGACTAAGAAGCAACAATTAACCAGGAAGCAACAATCAACTAAGAAGTAACAATGAACCGAGAAGCAACAATCAACCAAGAAGTAACAATCAACCACGAAGCAACAATGAACCAGGAAGCAACAATCAACCAAGAAGCAACAATCAACAAAGAAGTAACAATGAACCAAGAAGCAACAATCAACCAAGAAGTAACAATCGACCAAGAACCAACAATCAACCAAGAAACAACAATCAAACAAAAATCAACAATCAACCAAAAAGCAAGAATCAACCAAGAAGATCAACCAAGAATAACAATTAACCCTTTACTTCATTTCGTCGAAACACTATCATAGATGTTATTACATACAAACAAATATATGTATATATATATATATATATATATAACATACAAACAAACATCTGAGCTGGCAGTGTTGGCACAGATACGCGTAACCCATACAAATACGAGTAAATATTCCGATGACGAGCGTGCAATGCAATAATTTGATATACTAGCCGTAGCTTGCTACTTCGACCGTGTATTAATTAAATGTATCACGGAAATAAGGTTTGTGAATATGGTTCAATTTATGGCAAAGCTAAGTTTTACTACAAGAAAAAGAATAGTAGGAAACAACCACAGTGCGGTGTGTGTTTCAAGGTTTCATGAAATGGGAGTCCAGCTCAGCAGGTGACAGATCCCTGTGTATACGGACGTCATGGGATAATTTAATCAATTAGCTAATTTCATCAAGGGATGGAAGTACCCCAGGAACATCTGCCACCTGGACGTGAGCTGCCCATATAGAAATCACTGAATCGGTTGCGCACCTAGGTAGGCCGGTGCAGACACAACCTGGCTAAATGGGGTTTCATAAACCCGTCGGATACACAATGTGAGTGCGGTGCTCCTGTTCAAAATATGAGCCATACGTTGCCCCAAGTGCCCATGCACCTGTAGTTTGGGGGATTTGACGAATGCCACCGACGCTGCAAATGACGTGGCTACCTACTGGGCCCAAAAAATCTAAGGAGTTAACCATCGATTCGAAAAGCAGAAGTACCTACTAATGAACAAGAATAACTTTTACTAAGAGAACAACGACTGTGCAATAAAACCTTGTAGTTCCAGTCAATTGTAATACTAATAAATGAACTACGTCTTTCGTTCTATAATTGTATGAGCTTTCAAACGAAAGCAGTCGGTTTGGATCATTTATACGGTGACAATGACCACTGACTGACCTATACGTTTATAAGTAGATTCAATCCTTATGTGCTGTGGACGGTTAGCTTGTGGTTTTAGTTGGTAGTAGCCTGTTATCCAAGGTTGCGGAATTTGTTCGAAAGAGTCACCGCGGTCCTGGAACACAATTTTTTGGAGGAATACGGATGGGTTTTAGTCAGTAAGAGTCTGACAACTTCTGCTCCGCCCAGAGCGGAAGAAGTAATTTGATGATTTCTCATCCTAAAAAAAAAAGAAGGAGCCTGGCATAGCCGTTCGCTTTCCCGATGATATTAGCTGAGGAGAACTATTCTACTTCATTCAATGTATAGAGCAATATATTGAAAACTATTTTCTTCATTTACAACTAACATTTCGTGGCTAAATAATAACAGCATGCGGCTGTTATTATTTAGCCACGAAATGTTAGTTGTCGATGTTAGGGTCGATCTTCGAAGTCGGTCTGTGGATGGGTGACCAGTACGTTGGCTGACATGAAAATCAATACAATGATAGCTAAATCTACATCCCACATGTCGGCAACCTCGCGAGCCAAGTCAAGAACCAAAGAGCCGTTTGTCCCAGATGTCATTTGTACTTCTTTGACAGTATTTATGGGTTAAATACTGTCAAAAGCTATCGGTGAACCAAGTTACTGGGTTGAAGACGTCAGATAGATAGTCACCTCATGTATAATACTGGTTTTTAGCTGCATCAGGTTTGACAGAAAGCCAACCCTAATGGTTGATTATTATTTATAGTAGGCGCCAGATAAATGTGGAATAAAGTACATTGACCTTTCCCTAATAACTGTTCATAGGTACCTGAACAATTAAATATGAATCGTTTTTCATTATTAGACAATGTTAAGGATCACGAGAGATGATGATTCGGGACAGCTTTGTGTCATTAAATCCGTTTTTCAAATTAAAAATGTCAATAATTGTAGGTGGGTCAATGACCGTTATTCCACGATTATCTGGCGCCTACTATAGCAGCAGAATAAAATAAAAATTTCAATTTCGAAGTAAACAAGTGGGTAAAGATAATTTCATAGTTAATTACGCTCCCGACTGCATGTGTTCTTAACGCGCAACTGTAAAGTGATTTACCGTTATCATAAACAACAGCCGAGGAGTGGGATAAACGAACTTGTACAGAATATAGTCACAGAGTAAGTCAGAAGGTTCAGTGTACAGGGTGTTTCAAAAGGGCGTGGTCATATTTAAGGGTAACGTCTTGTATATGATATACATATAGTAAAGAAACAATAGAAGTAAAGAAACAATAGCATAAAGCAATAGAAGTAAATAAACAATAACAAAAAGCAAAACAAGTAAAGAAACAATAGCAAAAAGAAAAGAAAGTTTTTTTTCAAAAACAAAACGAACTCAGAGATCACGAAGGACGATGGTGGCGAGCCTATTGCTAACAACCGGGAAATAATCCAGACTCCGGTCTATTATTAAAAAGATGGAAAACACAAAATTTCATTGCTCATCCCGGAAATTGAGGCTCTTATGACCAGAGGCATGACAATAATGTGTAATTCTGTCAGTGAATGCGATTGTCGAAATGTCAAAATATAATGTGAGATTGATCACGTGATATTTCGATAGCGTATGTCAATCCCATACGTTTTTAAGGCAATCGCCTTTGCCAGACTACAACTGACAGAATGTCACTTACCTCGAGCGTCAGCAGTACCACCGACTAAAGAGGCAGTCAATGATCATCGGACTCGACCTTCTGTACTATGTACTTAGTGGTATAGTGTTGGGAGCTAATGTAAAGGGCGTGTCACCCGCCGGATGTGCCCGAAACGGAACACTTACCCCACAGGGTAAATACGCCCCGCACTAAAAGCACTCTTAAGAAATGAAGTGAAATCCTTGAAAATATTATCTAACGCTAGAGAATTTACTATTCACTTTTATCTATCTATGCTTATAAAATCGTTTGTTCTGAATGACTATCAACGCACAGCGAAAACTAAACCAGAAAGAAGATATTTAGAAGATAGGTAATAATTTTTTTTGGAGATTTCAACTTCAAGGGGGAAATGGGACGGGGATTTTGTATTGTACCCAACCGACATCTACGCCTCGGAGAACACTTTACCGCCGTTCGTCCCGGCTGTCAACGGGTAGCCAGGGGCCAGAAAATCTGCCTCACCAGTCTTGCCAAAGAGTAACGTATGACCCAGTTATTGGTTTGTGGAGGTCAGATGGGCAGTGGCTCCATGTAAAATATCGGTATTCAGAAGTAGCCGGTTAGACTGTACGCCGACCCCAATATGATCAGGAAAAGCTACGTCACACGAACCAGTTGCGTGAGCGAGACGGTACTATCATTGCGTTGCGCTCGCGCAAGTGTGTGTCGATGTGTGAGCTACGCGTCGGCAGTATGTTCTTAAGCCGATACTGACAGTTGCTATTTAAAATCATAGCTTCGCCGCGCTTAAATCCGACTGTATTTTCACATACTTTCGTACATCGATCATACTATATTTCTACCACTCCTTCTTAGTGGAACTCATGTGTGTGAACAACGCGAATAACCTGTGTCTGTGAAGTAAATGTTCTTTCTTCTCCTTGTGTACTTCGGAATTTCCTTCATCTCTTCATACTATCTACCGCTTCACACACGCCAGCCACCTACAATCTAGGCAGATTTATTAAAAACCGACATCTCACTATATTATCACACTAATATTATAAAGGCGAAAGTTTGTGAGTGTTTGTATATGTTTGTTACTTCTTCACGCGCAAACAGCTGGACCAATTTAGATGAAATTTGGTAAAGAGGTTGTTTGAGTCTCGGGAAAGGACATAGGCTAGTTAGATAGTTTTTATCCCGGGAGTATGTTCCCTTGGGATAATTTTCGACAGTCACGCGGGCGGAGCCGCGGGCGGTAGCTAGTAGTTCTATATATTTTCATACTTTTTGGTGCAATTGTTCGAAAAATTCAACGTTAGATGCTATCACTTGTAACGTAACTCGAAAAGTATTTTATAGGATAAAGTAGCGAAGTTCTGAGAACATCTGTCGTCACGTAAAGCACATACTCATCGAGTTTTATGTACAGGAATCTATTTTGTAACTTCCTGACGACGTCGTATGATGGTGTTACGACATCAGATATCATTCTTACTGAATGTTGTAAACATCTCGAATATTATTTATGCCAATATATTTTATTGGAAATGTTTTACCATAATAATATGTATCTTTGACGATAGTGTTCCGGTTATGATTGTCCTTGTGTCGTCACAAACAGTCGTAGGCGTCCTCTGCCTATTTTGCCTTCTTTGATGGCCAATTCTTGTCTGGTCATAATGGTTTTCACTACAGCCAAACCAGTACAGGCCGTTTTTTGGAATTGAGTGTGCCGGTTATTTCAACGCAAGCATGCTCCAGTATAAACCAAATCATATCTTGGTAAGATATTATTAAACGCAGGTCTATTAATTATAAAAAAATTGATTTGTGATTTATTGTTGGTATGTTGGAAGTTTTCACTCAGTCAATTGCAGTCCGTTGCTGGACGTAACTCTCCCGACTTTTATATCCAGTCCTCCCTTACCTTTTGAATTTTTCGGGCCATTTAACTCGGAGCGCCCTCCGGCTTCATTTACATTTGTTTGTGTCAAAAGATCGGGAAGTAATGCCCTGCAGTGCTTTGTGCTACCCTCATCTCAATTCTTAGAGGGCAACACTACTTCCTCAACGTTCAAAGAACACCAGAAATATTATTGAGCCAATCGGTGGGTAATGTTGGTAAATCGGGATATGATTTGAGCGCTTACCGAGACGGTCGAATGTTGTTTGTACAAAAGGTTCGAGACAAATTCCACCTGTGTGACCTTTTCAAAATATCAAATGGTCAATTTAAAAGAAACGAGAAAGTAAAAGTTTTTCTACCAGAATAGACCCACATAATCCTAATATCATAACTGCGAAAATGAGTTTGTTTGTAATGCTTTCACTCCTAAATACCTTAACCAATTTTTATGAAATTTTGTTTAGCGATCGATCTGAACTAGGAGATGGTTGTAGTCTGCTTTTCTTGCAAAAATCTATATTGACGCGAGCGAAAAAACCAGTAACTAATAATAACATAATGTTATTTGAAACTGAAATGAAAAATAAATCTAATCTAGCGCTAGCATTTTCGCATTTCGACAATCGTTATTGCTAAAAGATTTACTCAATTGACTAGACCCTATGGGGACAAAATTGTGCCGTAACGCAACCCAAATAATAATGGCCCTCATTTTACTAATCGAGAACAATTATCTGTTCATTTTATAAAATTTTCTGTTAAATTGGTAAATCGTATTGTTATCGTTGAAAATAATATACACAACACACTAGGCCCTATGGTGACGAAATTACCCCCAACCTAAATACATATTATTGGCTTTCATTATTCGAGAACAGTTTTGGCCATGTTACAAAACCTTCTGTTGAATTATTAGTAAATCGTACTGCTATCGCTGAAAGATTTCGTCACTTTATGGCCTAAAATAGGTATTAATCTATTCTAGGTCATAAAGTGACGAAATTACCCCCTAACGTAACCCAAATATTTACCCCTCAAAAAGAAAAACGTTGTACATCTTTTAACAAAATCTTCTGTTAAATTGGTAAATCCTGCCGTTATCGCTACACATAGGGTCTACCCTATGGTGACGAAATTACCCCCTCACGTAACCCAAATATTTACCCCTCGAAGAGAAAAACGTTGTACATTTTTAACAAAGTCTTCTGTTAAATTGGTAAATCCTGCCGTTATCGCTACACATAGGGTCTTTTTTTTTTTTTTTTTTTTTTTTAGGATGGGAAATCATCAAATGACTTCTTCCGCTCTGGGTGGAGCGGAAGGGCGTGTCAGACTCTTACTGACTAAAACCCATCCGTGTTCCTTCTAAAGCCCTTTGCGTTCCAGGGCCGCGGTGACTCTTTCGAACAGATTCCGCAACCCTGGCAGGCTTTGGCCCTAGCGGGCCCCGTCTTTTATGCTGACATCTCTTTGAGGCGCGCGTGAAACACAACGCGCCATCGACCCGGGCCTGGTGGTGATCGGACAGCGAGCCACCCAATGCTCGCCGTCCGCAGGCCCGCGCCTACGGTGGCCGGGGATCGCCCTGCGACTCCCGACGCCCGGGGCGTCTTCTCCTGTTGCGGCGGTTGGGGCTAAGGCCTTGCCTTTCCCTCGCGCGGCCCGCCTCCTCCTTCGCTAGCATAACTGCTTCGCAGAAGGAGGTGACCGCTTCCCAAGCCTCCTCGCTCCGGACCATGGATTCAACCAGGGCCGGACGCGAGAGGTCGCCGCCGCCGATCGCCGCGACGAGGACACGGCGGTGCACAGCCCAAGCAGGGCAGACCTCCACCGTATGCTCCACCGTGTCCTCCGGGCGATCCTCACAGTGCTGACACCCGGGCGTGTCCTCCCGCTTAATCCGAAACAGGTACCTCCCGAAACAGCCGTGTCCGGTTAGTACCTGCGTCAGGCGGAAGGTGAGGACGCCGTAGCGCCTCTCCAGCCACTCCTCAAAGAGGGGTCTTATCGCCGCAATTGTGGCGTGCCCAACACATAGGGTCTACCCTATTGTGACGAAATTACCCCCTAACGCAATTCTAATATTGTTTATTAGGCCCTCATTTTAACTGATCGAAAACGCATTTTATAAATCCTTCTGTAAAATTGGTAAATCGTGACTGCGGGCGTTACCTTCCTTTCAAGAGAGAACTCGTGTCCAACAAAGGTCTGCATTGAACCGGCTTGATTGATGGAGCTCCCACCGGAAATTGCGACGGAATACATTTTTTATTCTTCCGTTTATTGCATGTTTTTATAGCTTGGAAAGTAAACATCATCTTCGTAGAAGCAAATAAAAAGAAATGGACATTCATTTCGGAGTTACCGATGAATTTTGTTTTACAAATATGAATAAAGATGCTAAAACAAGTTGGAGAGTTGACAAACAGTGTGAAACTATCCTAACTAATATTATAATGCAAAAGCGAGCTTGTTTCTTGTTGCGTTCTCACACCTAAATGCTGAGCCGATTTTGATGAATTTTGGCACATAGATAGATTGGACCCCGAAGACGGTTATATGCTAATATAAAATACTCTTACATAGGTATCAAAATTGGAAGCTAATACAAAATTGCTTTACACTATAACAATTGGATTTTATATTTAATTAAATTAACTTAAGAATTAAGTAAATCTATTAAAGTTTTAAGTAAACTACTTAAAGTCGTAATCATTATCATATTATGCTCTTATATCCTTATCTCACATCACTTGGCGTTGACGCAACATATATTTTTCGTCCACACTTGACCTTTTGTCCATATTAGTCTTCATCTTAGTTGTCATACCCCCTTCTAACCTTATCATAAGTAAACAAATTGAAGTCATTGTTGGGAACATAGAAAAAACTTGTTGAGTCCTCAGACTTGCAACAGCCAATTTTCCTCAACTGGCTGAGATAAGTCGAGCAAGTCAAAGTTACTGAAATGTTGTTCATTCATTCCTCAACTTTAAAAAAAGAACACTATTTTTTTTCTTTAAAAAGGTTGAAGACTTCAAGTAAACCTCATTTTCTGTTCCAAGTTCGAACTAGTATAATCGAATGAAGATTGGAACTTATTCTTTTGAGCCTTGTTTAAAATAAAGTCGATTCTATCCTTGAGTTATTATTTACGTAGCTCTGAGGTAAAGGAAATTGAATTGTCACAGCAAATCTCTTTGTAAAAGGTAAGCCCGTCTATCGACTTTAAGCATTGTTTTATCAACCATTAAACAGTTTACCTGTAACCAGACCTGAAAGGGTCTTTTACCTTTATTTATTTTACATATCAACTTTTGCATTTTCAACTGTAAGTGAAATAACTTTGCGAGCATTTTCTGCGTAGTCAACATCGTTAAGGTTCATTCCGATCATTTACAAGTTAAATTGTTTAGAAAATTCCAAGTACCAAAATTAAATTGAATGGATAACCTTTAGGTGCTACGTGCTACCTACCGTTACATTTTTAATGAAAGAATAGGATAAGTAACGGAAAAACGTGTTTTATAATCCAAAGACGGTGAACATAGGCTTTAAAAAATGACCAAAATATTTGTTTTTTGGGTGTACCTACATGGATCTTTGTCATGTAAGCTGCTTTGCTGCTTTATATAATCAAGATGTCACATGGTCACGAAGTGAGCTGTCATTCCATCTTGATTATATGGATTGACAGCTCACCTCGTGATCACTTCACCCAAGCCTTCACTTCGACATGTTGTGTGTGACACGCAATCGACCGACAGTAGTTATAGCCGTAGCTACTGAATGTTCGTAGCTTTGCGTAGCGTGCTACGGCGTAGCACTGTGCTACAATCGAGTTTGACGCTTAAACAATAGGGTATTTGACTGATTTTTTTTAGTAATTTTCTCAAACCCTAGAGAGATCAGACGCAGAATAAAAAATATCTTAAAAACTCAAAAAATAACAGAGTTGTGATTGTTATAAAATCTGTGATAAACAGAGGCAGTATTAATTGTGTATGACGTCACGCGCTAGCATCGCCATTGTGAATTTGCGCCATCCAGTACAAATTACACTTTGTGTGACAAGGATGACTTCAAAACCTTGTAACTCCTCTATTTTGCTATAAATTTTATTTATTTTTTCAGAAATCGTACAATTTTAGTAGTAACTTTCGGATAAGTATTCATTCATCTCGATTTTTATAGGTTCACTTATAACAATTATTTAAGCGTCAAATTCATTGTTTTGTTTAATATATTTTCTGGGCGTTCAATTTAAGTATCAATATGCATAGCTTGAGGAGAGGAAACCCAAATAAATTGTAGAAACTACTGAAGAATAAAAGTATCAGATAAGAAGACATGTTGTCAAAAGTTACCCAGTTACTGGGTTTTGGAGGTCTGATAGACTGTCGCTCCATTAAAAATATTGGTATTCAGCTTTGGTAACCATGAAAACGGAACATAGTTGTAAAAACACTTTTTTGCAATAAAAATACAACCGACTTCCAAATAAAAAAAAAAACAATACAAATTAATTTCGGAAGTCGGTGTTTTTGGTTGTTTCTTCGTTTTTTAACACCGACTTCCGAAAAAAAGGAAAGCAAAACACACAATTTCGTTTACTTGGATGATATATTTTGTATTTCCTCCAGCTATTTTGATTTAAAAACCAAAACTGCTCAACCAATTTTTATAAAATTTCTATGGAACCAATCGGAACGTATATCATTTCATAATATGAAAAAAGAAATTTTTAAATCGGTTCCTAAATGATGGAGTTATGAGGTAACAAACATAAAAAATACAACCTAATTGAGAACCTCCTCCTTTTTTGAAGTCGGTTAAAAAGGATAGGCATATTGCCAGAAGAAGATATGTTGCGGCGACCTCAAACATGTATTTGAGATAAGGGAATGGTGTTGATTTTAGAGTACAAATCCGAATTGCTGTTAGGAATTCAACTTCTTCTTTTCGAATCGATGGTTAACCCCTATGTTTTTTTCGGCCCAGTAGATGGCCACGTCAATTGCAGCGTCGGTGGCAGCCATGAAATCCCCCAAACTACAGGTGCATGGGCACTTGGGGCACTCGAACGTGTGGCTCATGTTTTGAACAGGAGCACCGCACTCACATTGTGTATCCGATAGGTCTATGAAACCCCATTTAGCCAGGTTGTGTCTGTACCAACCTACCTGCGTGCGCAACCGATTCAGTGCTTTCTGTATGGGCCACTGCAGGTCACGTCCAGGTGGCAGATGTTCCTGGGGTTGCAAGTAGTAGGGTGGTGGTGGATGATGAATTCAACTAAGTAACCCAAAACATCCCACACACAAGATCGGTTCAGACGATAATTTTAATAGCAACCCCCAATAGGCCCTTAATCGTTGCACCATGCAGACCACTACAAATAGCTATCCTTTGTTAGCTATTGGAGCATACCGTTGCCTTTGTAAGTCCATAATGCAACTATTACATGACTGCTATATTCCTGTTATAGGAACGATCTATGAGTATTGATCGTATAAAGGCCAGTATACTTTTAACCATCGGCCAAAAAGAGGGTTAAATGATAAATGAGATTTATTTTTTAGATTTAGTTTTTATTTGTTTCAAATGTGACTTGATCCAGAGTTTTCTTAGTTTAAGAGTTTTAGAAACGAGCTAAGAGGCTCAACTTCATGCTGCACTTTCAAAGCTTCAAAGTTGTATATCAATGCCGAGTTACCAGCTTGTCGGTTTTATACCGGCTACGTTTAGGGGAGTGTGCGTCTGAATTGCACAATTTAATTTCTACAAGTCATTTCCATCGAACTATAGTCCATTCATTTTGTAAGACGTATGGCGATGCCTCGAGCGTCGGGAGTTGCAGGGCGATCCCCGGCCACGGTAGGCGCGCGCCTGCGGACGGCGAGCGTCGGGTGACTCGCTGTCCGATCACCACCAGGCCCGGGTTGATGGCGCGTTGTGTTCCACGCGCGCCTCAAAGAGATGTCAGCATAGAACACGGGGCGCGCTAGGGCCATAGCCTGCCAGGGCTGCGGAATTTGTTCGAAAGAGTCACCGCGGCCTTGGAACGCAAAGGGCTTTAGAAGGAACACGGATGGGTTTTAGTCAGTAAGAGTTTGTCACGCCCTTCCACTCCACCCATAGCGGAAGAAGTCATTTGATGATTTCCCATCCTTAAAAAAAAAGACGTATGGCGATGCGCCATCGATGCATGGTGAGTGGTTATATTCCGGTAAATAGCTTCAAAGATTTTATGGAGGAAGCAGTAGCTCACGTTTATTTCTGGACCCAATTCTGAAGTCCACACATACAAAGTTGCGGACAGAAGCTGGTGAATCAATATAATATGCGAGATCATTTTATGGACAGCGAAATTACCTACCTATATAGTATTTTCAGTTATCTAATACGAGTAGTTGTGCCGTATCAAGTAACCATTTAGTAAAATATACTATGTTTTAGTACTTTTACATGTTCTCCCTAAATATGATTTTAGTTTGTAGGTAATAAATATTTACCAGGCCTAATGTTTGGACAATATTTAGTACGTAAGTAAATAAAAATCTTTACTTAATGTACGTAGTTTTTAGATAAATTCTATTAAATAACAATTCCACATAATGCTTGAAAACTAGTAAAATGTTCTAGGAATATAAATTGAATTTTTTCTAAGACCTTCAATACTTATCCTAACTAATATTATAAATGCGAAATTGATTTGTTTATAACCTCTTCACGTCTTAACGGCTGAACGAATTTGGATTACCGAAGCCCAGGATTGTGTTCCCTTGGAATAATTTTTGACTTTCACTAGTATTAAATATTTTTAGATATTAACATGTTTGTTTTCATTTTAAACACATTATTAGTTGTTTTAAATCAACCAAAAATGCGTTTAAAATCGAACATTTTACTTCATCACCAATGATGATGAAGTATGTCAGTGCGATGGTTTATTAATTTAATCATCGCAGTTCACACCGATGATTAAATACGGGTGACTGTCCAATGGAGCAGAGAGGAGAGGAGCCGTGCCAATATTAACCAATGGAATTTCATAAAATCTCCGCTCCGCTTCAGCTCCAGCTCAGTAGATAGGGATTTGCGGACAAGTATAAAATATCATACAAATAAACCGGGAAGCGGAGCGAAGCAGCTGGGCGGGGAAGCGGGGCGGGGAAGCAAAGCGAGGAAGCGGGAAAAACTCGACCGCCTGCTCAAATTACTCGTCGCGTGAACTCGCTAACTGCGGACTGAGAAGAGCTAGCTTCTCATCAATGGACAAACACAGTCCACAACTCTGCTGCGCATTACTCTCGCTCTCCGCTCAACTCGGCTTTACGTCAATGGACAGGCAGCATAATGTTTATCTAAAATACAAACAGAAATACCAAAATGGGCCGCCATTCTAATCTCCCCAAAGCCACTTTGTTTATCCACCTGTCATATTTCACAGAATGGCTGACATAAATGTACACAGCGGTAAACTATCTCCTTTTAATGTTGTGTTAACTTAATAACTAATATACCTAATATGATAATGTATGCTAGGAGACCAGCAAATACTAATCTCAGGTAATACAATAGTCCTTGCTAGGGATGTTACGGAACATTGAATCTGACTCCGATAAGTTGGAAATATAACTCGAGTTTTGCCCCAAATTGAGTTAAGTACATATTCGGAATCTGCAGAACGAGATCTATATATTCTTTTTAGAAACTTTTTACGTATCTATGACGTAGCCGGTTTTAATACTAAGCATAACTGCAATATGTAGGTCGGTGCTTTATGGTTCACATATCAAGATCGAAATAACTATAGATAGGAATAACTTACTAACGCTATTAAGTAGTTTTACTAACTATATCTGCAATAAGTATAGTTAGTACATTTACAATTAGCATAGTTCGTCATTTGTAATATTCATTTACTAGTTATAAGTGCAATAAGTTTGAGTTATTGCAGATATGATACGGAACCTTATTTACGCTACTAAATAATGTACTAACTATTTCTGCAATAAGTAAAGTTATTGCATTTATAATTACCATATTTCGTTACTGTGATTCTCATTTACAAGATATAAATACAATAAGCTTGAATTATTGCAGTTATGTTATGGGGTCTTATTACTAATTATGGGAAGAAAACTAAAATTATTGTAGTAAGTAGATTTATTGCATTTATTTGTAGGAAGATTAAACGAAAACAGTATACCTACGCGAAATAAACTGCAATACATTCACCATGTATTGCGTTTATAACTAGCACCAGGGGGTGAGAGGGGTACGAGGGGAGTAAAATATTTCGTCCAAATACCAGTCGCGGCTAGGCATCGATTCGAGTCGGACGATCACAAGCACGTGCGAGACATTCTCATATCTAACGAATTTAATATTACTTATTTAATGTTTACTTGTCACGGGCGTTAATACGCTATGATGTTATGAGCCAGTACTACTTTGTGTAGTTATTAAAAGACACACATTGTTTTAATTAATTAGTTAGTGACTAACAAAAATATTATTTTGCTTTATAATAGAACAATGAAAAAAATAACTAAAAACTTGCTATTAGACGTAGTTGCAAGGTAAATGACGTCATAGTGGCACGGCATGTTAGGAGATATCATTATTTTTAATAACTCAGCAACAAAATAAAAACGCTGGCCGGCCGCCCGGTAGCAATGCGAGGTAGGTACCTACTATGCTGGAACGGTTGAACTCATAGAACTGATTTTTTTAATTTGTTTTTGCGATTTCTCACCGTATTATAATACTTTTTAAATACACTTTTCTTTTGTAGTAGTTTTCTATTGGGTATTGTTTTGTGAATTCTTTTAAAGGTTGTTTTTTTTCTTAAATTGTCACAACGGGATATTTTGAATTTCGTCTAGATTATTTCAACAACATTGCTTTTGTTTTTTTCTTTTGTTTTGATGTTTTTTTCCGATTTAAGTAGGTATAAAATTAGTAGGAGTCACCTATATCATTATTCACCTTACGTTTTATTTTTCTTAAATATACGTTGAAATTAAGTAGCTACCTACTTAATTTCCGGAGAAAACCAGTATGTTCTTCTACCACAAGACTTTTTGTCCCTAAGCAAAATATTTCTTTTCTTCAGGCATGACCAGAAGAGACAAAATTCTTTTTTTGGCTACATCGCAAAATCAAAACCCAAAACCACATGTTTCTGAACCATTTGAACCTACCAACCACCAGCTGATTCCAAGGCCATCAATAATTAAACCGACTGCAGATTTTTTTTAATACGACCTTTACCAGACATACTCTAAAGTGCTATGAAACCCGATAAAGAATATGACAATATTAACAGAGCTGTAAATTATTTTAAAGATTCCGACGACAGTGTCATTGATAAAGACTACTGCCCTGATTTTATACTTTCAGATTCTGATTCTAATTCACCAATTCGTATATACACTAGAAATAAAAAATAAAAACTCCTAACTAAATTAACCCTAAAATATGGCGTCAAAAAATTCATCCGCATCGCTGTCGACTGGCAGTGTATCCAAAAGACTGGCGGCATTGCCACGTTGTATGGCAATGCTTATTCTTTGACCAAGGTAAAAGCCAGCCCTTGGGTCACGTGAAGTCTCAACTAAGCGCCTTGAGAGATCTTTAAACAAGTTATGTGCACTCGGACCCCAAGACCCGAGAGTTTCAACCCCAAACGGCTCGAAAATATAACTACCAACAAGTTTATTATATTTCCGCCGCTTGAGGTTCTCTGCAGCCGCAGCAGCAGCGCCAGCACAGCACGAAGAGCTAGGAAGATGGGATGGCGCAAGAGTATCGACACAAGTAGCGTCCCACACTAATGGCCTACCCATCTTCCATGGAAATAACGACATGCCCCGTCCGGTCTCTTGCCATCGTCGCGTGCCAGATCATTGGGTTCTAACACAGCCGAAACGCCGATGGTGACAAGAGCTCGTCGGATGATGTCGTTAAGATTCGCGTGCCGCGCACTGCGACCCGCGCTACGGCTGCATGGCAGGCCGTGGTGTCCGAAGCTGTTGACAACTTCGCCACAGTGGCACCGATGAGGAGAACAACAAGGAGCGCCAAGACGCAGGCAGGCAGCGAGGCAGAAAGTAGTATCGTCGAACATGGTGCCAATGTTCAACGACGGTAGTGCGTGAAGCCAGAGACCCGACTCCCACTCACCCACAGCCAGCAGGCGCGCACGCTCTGCAGTAGTTGTTGATGTGGCAATAAGTTTTTCCTGAACTTGCCTGCTGAGCGGCTCGTCCCACCGTCTCTGGGATGAAAAGTAGTCGGTTATTTTTATTTCTAGTGTATATAGTTAGTTAAGTATTTATGGAATAAAAAATGTGTAAGTGCCAATTCGTATTAAAACACATCTGAACACAAATATTATGAGTAGACTTGGCTTTACCGAAGACAGTTTCATATTCAATCGGTGAGAGGAAGAAAAATAACGTTTTGCAAGCTTCTATTAATTCATATTTGACATAAAATGATAAAACCTCTGTTTTTCTAATAGTAACAAATTACAACTTTGTCGTTAAAACTTGTCTCTTACTTATGAAAACTGCAATTAATAAGAAACTTAATGCATCTTTGGTTAGGAAACAGTTCATAAAAAAAATATTCATTACTACTTAATAATGCATCATGTTGGTTTCCTAACCATTAGTGCAATAAATAGGTTACTTATTGCGCTTATGACTAGTAAACATTATTTCTTAATAGTAATAATACTTAACATTATAGTTTTTGTTGTTTTTTATAGCGGGAATAAATGCGGGAACAAACATTAAGTATCACGTAATATTCTCTACATTGTTACATATCATGTAGTGAAAGTTTCAACTCGATACCATATTTGGTGATGGAGATACAAACAAAACAAAAAAAAATCTTTAACCGCGTTTTTCTCGAAATCAGGTTTAACCTAGTTATTGCACTTTTCGTTAAGACGGCAGTATTACACCTCCGATTCTAACTTTAAAATCGGAGCTCAATGCAGAGCTGATTGCTTGAGGCGTCGGCGGAGGCGCGCGCTGGCCTTGGTCAACATGTTTATGCATGGTATTTAGGTAAACATTATAGATGGATTATTTTTTTGTTTGGAAGAGTAATTTCTGGACTGGTCCCATTTCAATTTGGTAAAGATCTGATGAAGAACTTCGGAGCTCTTTAACAAATGATAGCAAATCTCCCGGGACTGCCGAAATCGCTTGTTTGTTTGTAACATCATACCGGTACGCTATGAAAGAACGCAAATGTATACAAGTTACGTTAACTCACTAATTACGTTCGACTTCCATACTTTTGGGTTTATGTATTTAATTGATGATTTTATTGTATTAGGACTGCCCTTAACACATCTCTCTTCTACCACCTATTCCGACTCTGACTCCGACTCTGATTCCGGTTCTGACCCAGACAAACCGAATTAAAAAACTCTGGCTACGACTTCGGTTCCGATGTAATCAGTACTGTAACATTCTTTTGCGCATTTTCTGGGCGGACCGGGGGTAGTGTCCTCTTACCGACTAAACCCGCCCGTTTTTTTCACAATGCTTTTTACGTTCCAGGGCCGCGGGAACTCTTTCGAACAATTCCGTGAATCCATAACATCCCTAGTCCTTGCTTGGTGATCTTGTAGCGGTAGCAATGCCATCACATGAAAAACTAAAAAGCGAAATTTGTACGGCAACAAAAAGAACCGTAACGCCATCTATCCTCTCAGCGATGAACTACCAACGAAATCCTGCATCGCGCAAGCAAAGTTCTCCGTGCGATTTGAACATATACAACAGTCTGAATATAAACTATCGGGCAATCGGGTTGTTGTGCCAGATACAACAACCGTCTGGTCGGAGGATCCTCCCTTTTCAATGGAGGTTTGCAGGACTTTGCTCTCTGTTCCGCATCCCTCTATAATCTTATTTGTTAATTAATGTGACCTAATTATGTCAGGTATTTAGTTAATAATATTACCAGTATGTAATTACCTTGTAGATCAAAGGCATCCGCTCAAATAGAGAAGGAATGAACATTGATCATCTCGCTTGTTTACTTGATTATTGCTTATTGGGGCCTTGTTTCTAAAATAACTACGAGTAATTAGGCATTTATATTAAGGCATGATATCTCCACATCGAGACATATTTGCCTTTAAAACTTATTATTATTATTTATCTATTTAAAAAAAAAGGAATTGAGCCCGTCAAACAAGAAACGGGCAAAAGAAGAAATTACGTTTCTAGGGAACTATTTTCAGGCATAAACCAATAAAGGTTTTTAAAACAATCCTAACTCAAAGCAAGTTTTAAAAAGAGTGTGTCACGAAAGTGGAACTAAATAAACGTCACTTACTCGATTAGCTTAAATTCGGGACGAGCACCCCCGCGGCAGCTGCGAGGACGTGACGTCACAGACAAGCTGTCCCGCGTCGCTCCGAGTTGACTCAGACACGTGTCGTACCCTAGAGCGCACTTAAACATATCTTTGAACTAGGTACTGCTACACGGGTATGTGTCGAGAAAATTCAAGGAAAGTGAAATTAAATGATAGTTAAATGAAAGAAAGGTATTTATTAAAAACTTTGTTATAATTTAGTGGCTGGACTCACGACCAAATTATGTATTTGCAAATTTTAGCTTTAGGATGCAGCTAGTACCTTTAGTAACCCAGTAACTGGGTAGCAGACCTTATAAGAGTAAAAAAATTTTGTTTTCGAAGTTTGAATTAGAAGTAGTCCAAAGAATCTCAACGATTGAGATAGGTGGCTATTAATAAAAAATCGAGATGACATTTAAAACTTTTATTTTAAGTTTTTCACCAAATATAGAAATCATAAAAACCCTGCAAACTCAAGAAGCAATTGGCACAAAATTAACTCGATCCCAAGACACTTTTAATGTTTAAGGAAACAGCACTTTCAGCATAATAATTCCCTTTCAGTCACTTTCATGTATCAAAACACTCTACCTTAAGTGGAACCTTTATACAAAGTGAGTAAACTGTCCTTAAAATTTACTTTGCGAAAAATTTATGTACCCAACCTCGGTGAAAGATAAAAATATTTTTCCTTTTAATTTCGTTGCCGCGAGGTTTCCGAATGCCACAACGTGCAGCTATAAAACGCTGTTTATTTCGTAAAATATTTCATAGATATAAGTTTGAAGCTTGGAAATAAACTACCTGGAACGTTAAACGTTTCTTTATGTTTGATGTTAGGGGTATTTTATGAAGTTACGGTTGATGTTTGGCAGCCCGCCGTCCGATAAGGACAAGGCCCCGAGTCGATGGCACGGTGTAGTGCACACGCGCCTCAAAGAGATGTCAGCATAATTGACGGGGCCCGCCAGGACCAGTGCCTGCCAGTGTTGCGGAATTGTTCGAAGGAGTTACCGCGACCTTGGGACGCAAAGGGCACTTGGAGGAACACTGGTGGGTTTAAGTAATAGTCTGACACTCCCTTCCGCTCCGCCTAGAGCGGTAGGAATCAATTGATAATTTTCTATAATAAAATAATTAAAGGTTGATATTGAGGCAAATTACACGAGTTTACCGGTATAAGCTATCATCAAACTATACTAGCAATCAAGATAATTTGAATACATCTTAATCCAAGCAATTATCGACTCTGGCGTCATGTATTTTAAGTTGTTATAAGAAAATATGTGTATGCGTACTTATTGCCACTGGTATGAGGCAAACTTGCGGCAATGCGCGCAAAGCATTCATATGTGTACCGTGAATCGGTTCAATAGATTTTGAGCCAATCATCTGTAACAGACGACAGACACTCCAGTGATCTTATACGGGTCCCGATTTTTCATACGGACGTTCAGAACCCTAAACATTAAACAAACGAGATAACTAATCGAAGTTATAAATATTCAATGCTGAATACCAGCCATTGAAACACAGTTCAAAGTCCTCGAACACGAAGTCGATTCCACAGTCATATCACACTCTCCTCGCAAATCATACAATCAAATTGCAAATACATGATAATGATTTTCCTTCAACTTTTGATTTACTCACTTATATGCTCTAGTTGATATGTATCTCATGTCTCGCGCCGCAGCTTCACTCACGTGAGTTCGGAATTGAAAGTAAGATTATCCTTAAATCCGTGAATTCTATTTGCGGGATCGACGCCAGTAAAAAGGGAAGTTCTATGGAAATTAGGTAGCTACGATACAGTCAAGTAGTCACGAAATTTGATATTGTATCGCTACCAGTTATGTTTGTGCTGTGAACTCACTGTGTGCGAATGAACTCTGAGTACGCCTTTTAAAGTAAATTATTTCTGAGATCAATTAAGTCTTAAAACCTCAAATTTAAAAGCATGTTAGATTCACTAATTTGAACAATAATATTAAACTAGCTGCCGCCCGCGGCTCCGCTTGCGTGCATGTCGAAAATTATCCAAAGTGAATATACTCCCTAGAGGTAAAAACTATCCCATGTGTTATTCCAGACTATAATCTACCTCTGTGCCAATAAACATCCATCCATCCAAACTTGCGTATTTATAATATTTGTATCGATAGTATACATATATTTATACAACTACGGTATACGGTTAAATTAAAAAAATAAAAACTACTTTAAAAAGGTACTGATTGACTTATCTCGTGAGCGCACGTTTAGAAGTTTTAAGTCAATTTCAGAAAATACACTTAAAAAAATTGAGGTTTTCCCAGCATATTTTTTTAAGGATGGGTAATCATCAAATGACTTCTTCCGCTCTGGGTGGAGCGGAAGGGCGTGTCAGACTCTTACTGACTAAAATCTATCCGTGTTTTTTCTTAAGCCCTTTGCGTTCCAGGGCCGCGGTGACTTTTCGAACAAATTTCGCAATACTGGCAGGACACAGCACAGCTGCAAACTTGTTTTACACTATTAATATCTATCGTAGCGACATCCCAAACAGTCAATACAGTGACCTTTTGCCTCTAGATAATTTTTCCACAATCCGTTTACTATTTCTTCATAATTCTCTAAATCCATAAAGAACAATTCTTGTTAGCACTGCCCACTAACAATGAAATAAAATACACTTACTTTATGAAATATTGGCGCAGTAAAAGCCAATACAATACCATCACTAAAAAGAAAGTAACCCCACAGAAGTTATAACCCAGTTCTTAGAAATACGTGGAAAATATGATTGCTTTACTTTTATTAGACATACTTTGAAAGCTGATGTTGGTTTATTTTTAGATGGAAAAGTTAATCTATAGACGTGAAAATACGTTTTTGCAAAAGTTCTAGTGTTGAGACAATATTATAGCGTGGTGGCTACTACAGAGATTGGAAGAAGTCCCAACCCCATATAACATAACATGGGACTAGGGCAAGACAAAATGGTTGACATAATGTAGTCAGCCCGAGTATGACCGCTTCGGCGTATACTCTACGGGAAACACGATCGCTGGGTAATCGCGAACGCAGCTATTTTACTATGTAAGAAATAGATAACATGATTTTACTCCTCGCCATTTTGGTAATCACACTATCACTAGTGCGAAGCGTCCGCTTCCTACCCGCGTCCTACTATGACACCGACACCGAAATCGCGAAAAAACAAATCAGCTATTCAGTAGTTTTTCGCGATTTCAGTGTTGGCCCCATAGTTAAAGTTGTTCATAATGATGAGTACAATGACCCATTAAGAGGTATTGAGATTATTCTGTTACACGTTGTATATGTGACAGTGGCGTTCAAAAGGAACGACAAAATTATCCTTTACAAATATGGAACTCGCTCAAAATACTCACCCAAAAATTTAAAACCTTTATAGACTATATACAGGAGCTTGTCGAAAAACAATTACAACCCCATGGGTCGATCTTCAAGGTTAAGCCACGCTTGCCGAGGTCGGTCTATGGATGGTTGACAATCTTAACAAAATATAGAGATTCCTCCGTGCCTCGGCAACAAATGACAAATGACAAATGACAGTCGGGACCAACGGCTTAACGTGCAAGCCGTTGGTCCCGACTGCCATTTGTAGATCTTTGACAGTCGTTACGGGTAGTCGAGAAGCCAAGAAATCGGAGGACGAAATTAACAAATTTTTTAGCAACGTTCACATTAACATATCAGTCGCAAACTGTCAAAAAGTATCTATTCTATTCTATTTTTGTTTATGGCAATGATGCCGATGTCAACAATTTTGCCAATGTCAAATGTGCTATGGAAAAACGTGTGGGACCAAAGATAACAACATAGATACATTTTTATAGATAGATAGATTTTTTAAATGTTGGAGTATAAACCCTTGTTAATGAGTTTAAAAGGTTACAAAATAAACAATAAATGCCAGATGAAACAGTACACACAAACACAGTAGGCGCAGTGGTTGAGCGATTGGCTGCTGCGCTGCATGTCACGTGTTCGATTCCCGCACGGAACAAATTTTTGTATGGCCTACAGATAGTTGTTCCGGGTCTGGCTGTTTGTGTATGTGACTTTGTATGTTTGTAAACGCATCCTCGATACAGGAGAAATTCCTAGAGTGGGGCAACGTTTAAAAAAAAAAGCTGCCTCCGGTATGACTGGAAGCCGACCCCAATATAGTTGGGAAACATTAGCTAGATACAATATAGACTGTACACACTACCTTCTCAATAGCTTCCAATGATTCACCGAATGATAAAACTTTTTCAACGGAATTTCAACATCAAACTCATTCAAAAAACATACCAACATTCGAACGTAAAACTTGCAAAGGTAATCCATTTAATGTCACTGCTGACAAAATTTCTCCAGCTATGCTTTGCTTTGCCCAGTTTCATGGATCAAATACGAACTACATAGGAAATTCACAACATGTACCAGGAATTCCTTAATCCGTGAGAATATTTAAATGGTTATCGAATTTAATTCTACGAACTACACAAAAGTGGTTTTGATATTATTCAAATTAAATAGGTATTAGGTGAGTCGAGGTGAGTCTCTATTATTTTTTGGGTATGATTTAAGCTTTCGCTAATTTAATTGGTTTTGAATTTCTTAAATAGTAACCCTATTTAATAAATAATAATCCGCAAAATATTACATCTGTCACCAAAATATAGTTGCCAATATAAAAACAATTCCAGAATAAATCACATGTTATCATCGGGATATATTTTCTAGTATCCAACAAATAGGTTTGGATTTATTATGTTCAAATTAATTGAAAACGATCATTCGACGAAGCCCCGCTGAGCGAGGCTCCTATTTCTATCTGCAGGGTTTAAAGGAACCTAACATGAATGGTATGAAGGGAGCTATGTTCGCTCGCTTCGCTTGCTCACTTTAGCTCCCGGCATGCCATTCAGACTTAAACTATCCATGACGGTGTGCCCTAAACTCCCTGTGCCTTATGTTCGAATATTTGGTGACAGATATACCATTCTGAACGAAGCTATTATTTAAGGGATAAACCTATTGTTTTGAGGAGAAAAGTTTTTATCCTAGGAATGAACTACGATTTTATTGATAATCCATCTCTTATTTTAGATAGGTACATATTGACATTAATTTGGTAATTCATACCTGGCGTCACATTTTATTTATCTGAAAATGAAAATATTTAGTGACGTAGATTTAATAATTAGATGATACAAGTTGATGACAAATATAAACTTTGGTGACATAAAACGTAATTAATACACATTATTTTTTATCTCAGATATTATTTTATTATCGCTATAGTGGAGATTTTCAAAGATTATTTTAATTCTAAAAAATAATGCCGGCGGGAGTGAAGAAGTCGAAAAAGCTAGTTTATAAACACGTTTAATCAAGCTAATCACAAATCCGATATCGCGCTATTAAAATTCTCCACGCGATTTGAACATACCTATACAATAGCCCGACATCAACCATCGGGCAGAGGCCCACCAGACACAAAACTCATTTGGATCGAGGTCTTTCAACCCTGTTCCTCATACCTCTAAAGTTGCTTTAATTGTATTTTATCATTATAATATTAATATTGGTACATAAAATAGCCGAAATGAGATGAGAGATGAATAACAGAGGAAATATGATGAAAACATAGCTATATTTTAATTAAACAAACACACCGTAGACATTAATTTATTCATGAAAAATGCGGGTTTTTCAACCCGCTTCAGACAATGATGTATTTTAATTAGAATTTGTAATCTTTTGATCAATGATCATTCGACTGAAACATCAAACAAAATGTCAATAAAAATGTAAATTGCTCAGCAACTGTTTGTGCTCATCAATATAAAATCATTCTTGTCAAATACTTGACTTGCCAAAGAATATTTTACCGTAATTTGTATTATGGAAACTCCATTCAAAATGTTTCTTTGTTTAAGTTCGTACAAAACATTAATGAGTTTTGACAGAATGTATATTTAATAACAGACGTCGATTTATTGGTTTCGATATTTTATTGGAGTAAATCTTTGTTTATTATCATTTGGTATCTGATTTGTCGGAATTTTACTTTATATCATTTAATCAAATTATTAAAATACTTCAACGCAATGCCGCAATAAAGTAAATATTTTCCGAAGGGAACCTTAAAGTATGCCTAATAATAATCATAATATAACCATAATACCTTATTATAAATATATTATTATACTTATAAATGGTCATGATTTTTAAATTTTTTCGAAATCCGTTCTTACAAAAAACAGATTTTAACAGGTGGTTATAATGATGCGTTTAAACGAACCAATGAACAAAGAATGTGTGGGACCAATCAGAAAGTATTTCCTTTCACATAAAAATTCGAATTTTTCAAATCGGTTCATAAATGACGGAGTAATGAGGTAACAAACAAAAAAATACAACCGAGTTGAGAACCTCCTCCTTTTTTTGAACTCGGTTAGTAAAAGACAAAATTTTCATACTTTGAGCTAAGTTAGCAAAATTAAAAACTGGCCATATCTAGGAATATCATTAGCTAGATTATTTTGTTTTTTTAATTTAAATTTTGCACGGCAAAGATAACCTTCTTATTACTCTATTATCCAGCAGAGTAATACTAATAAATAAAGCAATGAGGTTATCTAGGTATTGCTCAATAGTTATGATTTACACCATCCTGGTTTATTTTCTCTGGCTTACTCGGAGCTCCGGCGCGGGCAAAGTTTTATTAAAGAAAACGAAGTCTAGCGTTGACTGAGTTCCCAACTCAACTGCGGAGAAATAGAAAAAGACTGCTTCATAATAAAATCAGAAGTCGATAAATAAAGCGTTAGAAGTTCTTCCTATAAGGGGAAATAATAATTTAGGTATGGGGTAATAGGAATACTAGCAATGAAAGAATTAAAATACATTTATTTTTGGATGTGTGATTTATGACAGAAAGAGAATCTACCATATCCTATACTCTATATGCACTATGACTTTTGTAAGTAGGTCATTTTAAGCAACACGAGGCCGGTGTTTCCTAGCTGACTACCTGAGAAGAAACACCGAAACAAACTCCTAGGTCAAAGTCTCTTTTCTATTCCCCGATTTCAGAATTAAAATTTGAAGTTGAGTATTCGTCAAACTCTACTCTACCTGTGAGTAGAATTTGGCGTGTTCTAAACTCTTAATCCGTAATTTAGAAACCAGCCCTTAATATTGCACCCAAACACACAAATATAAAAGACACAAAATCGAAAACCAAATGTCAGATTTACAATTCATCAAAAACCACTAATTCTTTTACCATTCCGCACTTAAATATCAATCATGATTAAAAACATTCAGCTTAAAGTTGAAAGATTTTCCGCCGAGCAGATGATATGGTAATGAAGGCGCATCCAGCTTCCAAAGGGGAATATTCGATATTCTAATGCGAAGTAATAAAAGTCCTGTATTAGCATCGGAAACTCTCGGCCTGGGAATGCCTGGGGTTCGTTGGAGCACTCACACTTTACTCCTGTGGCTTGCTTTCTACGTATTGTACGAACGTTAACTGTATTTGGTACGAAAGTCAAATTGGGTTCAAATAATGTGGGGCGAATGAATATCTCGTTGTTGTATGTGTTTAACGATTTGTCAATGGTAAAGGTAGTTTGTTTAAATAAAGATTATTTGATACGGAAACCATTAAATGAAATAGATGATGTTTTATTTCAGTCTTTGCTTCGCGTTCGGTTGTTAAATTCAAGACATTACTAGTTTAGCGTGACGTTAGGCAGGACGAAATGGTGCAGAAAACTTGTTGCGCTACCCCAAGTAACATGGAACAAAAGCTGCTAGTCGATTCTGTAAACATGTTGAAGTGAAGTGATCATGAGGTGAGCTGTCAATCCATATAATCAAGATGTCACGTAATCACAAAGGGAGCTGTCATTCCATCTTGATTATATGAATTGACAGCTCACCTCGTGAGCACTTCACCCAAGCCTTCACTTCGACATATTTACAGAATCGACCGGCAGGTATCATCAGTCAAGATAGTAAAACAAAAGGGCGACACACCGGCCGTGGGTTATTCATGAAACATTTCGGCACACCTTTGCCCGGCCCTTATAATTTGAACCATTTGAGCATAGGTACTAAAAAAATATTCATAAAACTTTTACAAAGAGGTGTGTATAGATAGCCACAGAAAGTTAATATATAGTTAAGACTTATATGTATAATAGTTTAATCAAATTAAAACTAGTGTACCTATGGCTAAATTATCTAATACCTTTAAACGAGCAATTCTTGTATATATATATATAAGAATTGCTACATATATATATACTTTATATATACTTTTAATTAATCCGTGCCGGAGCCGTTTCCGAGATTCATCTCGGAAACGGCTCCAACGATTTACATAAAATTTAGTACTCAGGAAGTTTCGGGAGCGATAAATCGATCTAGCTAGGTTTCATTTTTAGAAAACGTTTAACAAAAAAAATACCGAGCAAAGGTCGGTCATCCAGGTACTATTAATTACAGGTATATTTAACTAGGAATTTAAATTATATGTAGCGACCTACCCGATCTCGGCTTATTCAAACCTGTATTTCAAGCCGGGACGGTTCATCGCAATTTAAATGGAACGGTAATTTATGTTGACTAGATCAATATAAGAATACATCTTCATCTTCATGATTCAAGGAACTTCGAAAGTATTTGCACACTCACTAATTTAGTATAATTTTATTTTTCACTTATTTTTATCATTTACTGAAACGGTACTTTTCATTAATCTATTATATGTAATTTGACAAGTGTAGTGTTAACGCAACCCCCGAGATACAGGCGCTGCCTAGTTCGGGGACCACTGTGTAATCTTATGTCGAATGCAACAAGTTACAATTAAATAAACTAATATTAAGTATCACTAAAGAAAACACTGCTACAATGATCACTAAATTATTATTATTTTATAAGCGAAGCCGTTACAGAGAACTTGGTATTCTTTCACATTTATGTTTTTAGTGGGTTTTCATTTTCAAGAAACGATGCCTTATAAAGTAACCACAAAATACAAAAGGATCACAATAATTAACTAAATAACTGGTAAATAAGCCAATCAGTTATTGCGTTAGGTCATGACAAAACCATGGGATTTTTATGTACTGTCCATATAAATAAGACAAGGGTCCATGTTAGTTACACGCAAACATTCTGAAATTAAATGCTCCAGGGATTCCTTACATGCATTGCTCCATTTGATCTATGTCAACCATCCCCCGGGATACTCGTATATTTGCAGTTATTATTCGTTTCTTTGGATCCGTACTAAAATGGTACTGTACAAAATCCTATGGGATTTCTCCGTTGAATTAACATACAGACGTGTGACAAAGATTATTTCGGTTAATTTAAAATTGCTATGAACATTTGGAAAATGGAGGAGTGAGCAACCAGTAATAGTTCCCATGTTATAATAATACCCCGATCGAATTTCGATCACGGTGGCTAATATCAATGTATATTGTTATATTTATGTTATAGTAATATTCAGTCGGAGCATGTAGACTCATTAATGTGTAAGTTGTGGTTAGTGTAGAGTAGAGTAGGGACTCCATTTTCCGCACTTAGACTCCCATTCGGTCCATTGTGCGTAGGAGTCCTGGCTAGGTTAGCCAGCCTAGCTCCGCCCAGAAGCACAGAAGCTTCCTAGGAGCCTCACAGGCTTCGCGGAGTGACCTCACGTTCCGAGGATTTGTTCACGTTGGGTAGCCACGGCCTCGCATTCCAGGATGACATGGACGGCTGAATCTTCGGCGTCAAGGCAGCCCCTGCAGAGTGGGCTGTCTGTGGCGCCTATGTTAAAGAGATGTTTTTTAAGGGGGCAGTGGCCCGTAATTGTCCCTATTATTATTCTGAGGTTATTTCGACTAAGGCTGAGTAGTCGTTTTGTTACTCGGGGATGTAGACTTGGCATGTAAGTTGTGGTTACCTGTAATTGAGTGTGCATCACACGAAAACGTATAGTGTAACAAGTTTGTATTTTGCAAAAGTTTTTTTGTAGTGTACTTACTCGTTGGTAATCCTTAAATAAATAAATGAATAGATTAGCCAAGTATATAGGCGATATTATAGTGCACAAGTATGTGCGCCAACACAGGTGCACTCTCAGTTCTTTCACGTTTAGGTATTAGTTAATTTCTCTGTTAATGACCAAGTTTGACAGCCATATGTTAAATATTTATATTTATCAAGTTATGCGAACATAAATGTTCCTTCTACTGTAATATTTATGAGTACGAGTAGTTTCACTCCTTAAAGTCCCTTCACTACTCAAGATCTACGGAAGTTATCTCAGATTCCGAGAAAAAGTTGCAAAGATAAGATGAGAAAATTTACCAGGAGTACTTAGTAACTTAGAATATAATCAAATGCCGTGCGTTATTCGCGCACAAACTCGAATATGGCTCGAACGTTTTGATTATTTTGGTTTTCTTTCGCCTCCATACTCTTCCTCCGCATACTGGGGTGGTTTAAGACAAAAAAAAGTTACAAAATCAATAAACTTAAAGAAGTACGAAGTTCACCGGGTCATCTAGTAATATAGGTACCTATATCCCAAATATTGATGAGACACAATTATTTTTTCAGAAAAGCACTCACGTGGTAGATTCTACTGAAATATCTAATAAAGCCAAGTTTTTCTTTTGACAGGGTGTGCGATAACGCAATTAAATCGAGTTTACGAACATCGAAACATGAAAACTAAGTGAGCACCTTTGTTTAAAAAATATTAACATATTTTGTTTCATAGGCAAACAACTATCTTTGTAGTAGCATATAAAAACGTATAAAAATAAATTGAATGTCAAAGTTACAATCGTAATTATTTTAATTTATTATTTTTTTATTAATTCAAATTGATTGTATTACTAACGTTATTCCTGTGAGTTATTCCAAGTATTGCTACAAACTTAACTAAAAATCATCGCGTTAAGGTTAAACTTGCCTTTTGAGAATTCTGAACAAAGTTTAATTCAGTGTAGAATCTGTTCAGTAGTTAATGAGAGTTAGTTCCAAGAGGTGGTTTCCATGTACAGTCAACAAAGCTATTTGGTACACAGGCAAAAATATTAATTTTTCCACTGCTCTGCCAATATTTATATCTAATGTGTGCATTATAACTTTTTAAGCTTATGACATACTTACGAGTGTGGTGTACAATAATTGTCTACTCAGCACACACACAATATTGTTTAAAATTAGTTGCAAGTTAACTGCCTTTTTTTTTTTAGGGATGACTTCTTCCGCTCTGGGTGGAGCGGTAGGGCGTGTCAGACTCTTACTGACTAAAACCCATCCATGTTCCTTCTAAAGCCCTCTGCGTTCCAGGGCCGTGGTGACTCTTTAGAACAAATTCCGCAACTCTGCCAGGCTCTGGCCCTAGGGCCCCGCCTTCTATACTGACATCTCTTTGAGGCACGCGTGGAACACAGCGCGCCATCGACCTGGGCCTGGTGGTGATCGGACAGCGAGCCACCCAACGCTCACCGTCCGCAGGCCCGCGTCTATGGTGGCCGGGGATTGACCTGCGACTCCCGACGCCCGGGGCGTTTTCTCCTGTTGCGGCGGTTGGGGCGATGGCCTTGTCTTTCCCTCGCGCGGCCCGCCTCCTCCTTTGCTAGCATTGCTGAAAGAGGTCACCGCTTCCCAAGCCTCCTCGCTCCGGACCGTGGATTTAATAAGGGCCGGACGCGAGATGTCGACGCCGCTGATCGCCTCGACGAGGACACGGCGGTTCTCAACCTAAGCAGGGCTGACCTCCACCGTATGCCTGGTTTGTTGACTGTGCGTCTAGCTGTAATAAGATTATGTAGGATTAAGCATTTATTTAGAAAAGAAAAATGAAAGAATTAGTCTGTCGCTTTGTTTTATGTGGGTTGCAATCTCATTTCGAGACGAGTGAAAAAATCTGTCTGAATATCTATCTCTATTTGCGCCCTCGCTCTAGCCTCGTGCTTCAATGCAATAGCATTACTAACCGTTTCAAATGTTCTGTTTTTCCCATTATAAATGAGAAATGTCGTCTTTCAAATTGTTTTTTGACAATCTATAGGGGAGAGCGGGGCTAAATGTGCCGCGGGAAAGTTGTTCCGATTGAAATAGGCTTTATGAAAAAAAGAGATAAACATATCAAGTTAATTAGTCACAAAACGAAACGCTGCAGCGCACCGATGGCAACTATCTTAGTTTGGCCAAAAACGTCCGGTACATTGTTAAGTTACATCGGAACAACTTCCCCGCGGCACGTTTAGCCCCGTTCTCCCCACAAAGAATATCTTCTGTAACTTAATTCATGAAGTTTGAATAAATAAATATGAAATAGACAATAATGTTGTATGATTTATTTTTAGAATGTTCATTACTAACTTAAAACTATTTATATCTACTAAATCTAACTATATACAAATTAATATATACAATGACAATATTTCTATGTTTCTGATAAATGATGAAAACCAAGTGGCCAGGATTATTCACCAGGAACTTGCTGTGAATTACAAACTAGTGTCAGGTACCGTATTACAAGTATGTGCCCGACAAAGTTCTTGAAAATGTCAAGTTGTTAAGTGTATGTCACCGGAAAATTGCAGACTCCGTAAAATTGTAATAAATCTTTATAAGATTATAATTTATCGATATATTATGCAATAAACGTTTTGTGTGCATTAAATCCCATCGAAATTCAATAGTTTCAAAGTTTATCAAGAAAAAATTCACACAGCCGGATTCTCGCCGCAAAATCATAATTATAATTTATCGATTATTTATAATTAATTTAATAATAATTATAATTAATAAAAGTTAAGAAAGACAAACAAATGAAGTATCACGACTTAGTACACGAGGTTGACCGCCAACGACTTGATGGCTGAAACTTTCAACGACCATCGATCGAAGCTGGCATTGCGCGCGGTTTGTACAAGAGCCTTACACAGAAAGCTGTAGGTACTCCTCGAAAAGGCTCGTATTGTGAGAAAGTTCCTATCCCATGTACCTATATATATCCTACTTGCTAGGTCCACCCGTTCCAGAGAAAACCGGTGGTGACACACGGACAGACAGACGGACAAGAGAGTGATCTTTTAAGGGAGGAACCCTTAAAAGATCACTCTCTTGTCCGTCTGTTTTTTACCTTTTGAGGTACGGAACCCTAAAAATAATATTTAATAAAAATAAATATTTAAACATTTAAGCTTGTAAATAAAATAATCAACCGTAAAACTACCACAAATGAAACAAACATTTAAAATGTCATATCATCATAATTTACAGTATTATAGGTACTGTAAACAGCAATGTTTTAAAAGTAAAACGTATTTCATTATTCGCGTAATACTTGTTAACTGGGGAAAGGTAAATTTATTCAGAATTTTCAGGCCTCGATAAGCTCCGTTGTGAACTATATCTAAAATAATGGTAATGTTTAATCCCATCTGAATTTTAGTTACAAAATATTTCTTGTTGGTTATGGCCCATTTAGTATTTAATATTCTAGGTTATCAAGATGGTATTAGATTTATTTTACAAACTTTGGTACACAGTTACCGAAATACTTGAAGTAAAATTTGTAAAATTACAGGAGCTCTTCTTGAAATATTGCTGAAACTGAAGTTTTTACAACGAACTCATCCTTAACAATGTTTTAAATAATGTTATAGGTACAGATTCTCAATACTGTTAACTTCAAATTACATTATGTATATCTATACTATCCACCAATATATACTACTAGTGGCATGCCCTAGCTTCGCCCAGATGTATATTTTTTTTTAATTTTCTTATGTAAAAACCTCGCCCTGACAATTACGAACACAAAAAAAAGAATGTTTTAAATCCTTCAAGTCGTTCTTAAGTAATGGCGTGACCAAGGGAAACATTGATTCATTTTTATATACTACTAGTGGACCGCCCCGGCTTCGCTCGGATATTAATGTTTCTTCAAAATTTTCTTTCATAAGAACCTTCTTCTGACAATAACAAACAACAAAAAAAGAATTGGCGATATTGGTCCAGCCGTTCTCGAGTTTTGCGCTTAGCAACACATTTAGCGATTCATTTTTATTATATAGACGTGTATAAGTTTTTTGGGTACACTTCCAGTCGACAGCGATCCGGATGAATTTTTGACGCCATATTTTAGGGTTAATTTAGTTAGGAGTGTTAATTTTTATTTATAGTGTATATAGTTAATTTAGTATTTATTAAAACGGTTGTAAACGTGTAACAGAATAAACGCAATACCTCTTAAGGTGTCATTATGATAAACTTTTGCTATATATTGTTGTATATAGTATATAAAAGATGCTCGATTTCAGGGTCGAGCAAAGTGTCATGTTTTAAAATTTTTCAGCAGTCGGGGTTTGGATTTGTATCTAGTTTTGTATTTGTATCTAGGACTTAAACTTAACCGCCGCTACAGGTACTATAGGTTCACGTCTGCATTACCGTATGCCTGATCGCAGTACTACTTCAAGAACCTATTAGATACATTCGATGTCTCCAAGATATTTACATCAGGTTAACTGTGAGTGTGTCTTAGCAAATAATAATAATGTTACGTTATGTTATTTTCTCTATTTCCAAAAACTTTTGAATGTTCAAGCAGCTACCCTTAGCAAACGTGAGTTATTAATTCATAAATGCCTACTGACGTTTCTGCAAACCTGAGCAAAACCAATTATAATTTGATTCCCTTCGAACTCAGTACATACGAGTAGGTATCGGACTGAACTGTACGAGTACTGACTGTGGGAAACTGCGACACAAGTTAAAGGTATAAGAAGACCCATCTCTCAATATCTCGAATCTTGCAAGCAAGTGTGAGTTGAGTATTGGGCCACTATTGCGGCGGTAAGGCTCCTCTTTGAGGAGTGGCTGGAGAGGCGCTACGGCGTCCTCACCTTCCGCCTGACGCAGGTACTTACCGGACACGGCTGTTTCGGATTAAGCGGGAGGACACGCCCGGGTATCAGCACTGTGAGGATCGCCCGGAGGACACGGTGGAGCATACACTGGAGGTCTACCCTGCTTGGGCTGAGCACCGCCGTGTCCTTGTCGAGGCGATCGGCGGCGGCAACCTCTCGCGTCCGGCCCTGGTTGAATCCATGGTCCGGAGCGAGGTGGCTTGGGAAGCGGTCACCTCCTTTTGCGAAGCAGTAATGCTAGCGAAGGTGGCGGCGGGTCGCGCGAGGGAAAGGCAAGGCCTTCGCCCCAACCGCCGCTACAGGAGAAGACGCCCCGGGCGTCGGCCAACGTAGGCGCGGGCCGGATCGGACGGCGAGCGCTGGGTATCGCTGTCCGATCACCACCAGGCTGGGTCGATGGCGCGTTGTGTTTCACGCGCGCCTCAAAGAGATGTCAGCATAGAAGACGGGGCCCGCTAGGGCCAGAGCCTGCCAGCGTTGCGGAATTTGTTCGAAAGAGTCACCGCGGCCCTGGAACGCAAAGGGCTTTAGAAGGAACACGGATGGGTTTTAGTCAGCAAGAGTCTGACACGCCCTTCCGCTCCACCCAAAGCGGAAGAAGTCATTTGATGATTTCTCACCCTTAAAAAAAAATGTGTGAGTTGAGCATAACCGAATAGGTGCAGGCGTTGATTGTCTTAAATATATTTTTTCTATTTTCACAAACAAAAATATTGCACCTCTCACGATATTTTGGTTGATAGGCAGTGTCTGGCAGAGAATGTCCACGTTTATCACACTTTTTAAAGAAAATAATGAAAAGTCTCTCCGAAATTTTTTAATTTTAGTCTTTTGGTTGGAAAATCATCAAATGACTCCTTCCGCTTTGGGAAGACTCCCCGCTTGACTTTGTTTTATAATATGCAGTGAATAAGTAGAGAGTAGATAATAATAACAAACAATAAAAAATCGTCGTCGATTCTGTAAAGATGTCGAGTGATCACTTCACCCAGGCCTTCACTTCGACATGTTTACAGAATCGACCGGCTGTTTTGTTATTTTTTGAGCGAGGTGAGCTGTCAATCCATATAATCAAGATGAAATGACTGCTCTCTTCGTGACCACGTGACATCTTGATTATATGGATTCACAGCTCACCTCGTGATCATTTCACCCAGGCCTTCACTTCGACATGTTTACAGAATCGACCGGCAGTACTAGTAAGCAGAGCGAACATAAACGCAATTTGTAGTTTGATCGACATCCAAGCAACCTCTAAATTATATCGTACTGTGGCACCCTCACTTTGCCCCTCCTTGCATAGTCCGAGGGGTAAACATGAAGGTATACGGTTACAGGGAAACCTCTGTGTTCCAACCCTATGTTTACCTTGAGAAGATACCTATCGAAGATATGATCGTAAGTTATCTGTATTGTGTAGGGCAAATTTCGAAGGGGGTAATAATATGATTTAGTAGGTTCTGCCAGCGGCTTCCAAATTTAAACCAAGGGAATATTTTCCGGGATGAAAAGTATTCTATGTCTAATTCTTGGACATGGTCTACCTCGTGTGCCACGTTTCATTCACATTATTTTAGCCATTCAGACGTGACGAGGTAACAAACAGACTGATCGACAGATGGATAGACAGACAGAGAGAGTCAGGTAGTTTCGTATTTATAAAATTAGTCAGTATTAATATGGAAGTATTGATTATTTAAAATTAACACAACAATCACAGATCAAATAATTTTGAATCAGTTGCAATAAACTGAACAAAAAGAACTCAAAGTATTTGTTTCAACTAAACAATTTTCATAAACAACAACCATATTGGGAATTATGTATTTGAGCCGTTTGGGGTTGAAACACTAGGGCCATGGGGTCCAAATGCTCAGCGATTTTGAAATCAGCAAACGGTTAGTCGACTCTTCACGTGACCAGAGGGCTGGCCTTTTCTTTGGCCAACGAATCAGCATTGCCATTCAACGTGCAATCCGGCCAGTGTTCTGGGCACTTTTCCCGTTGACAGCGATGTGGACGAATTTTTCGATACCCTGTGAGTTCTTCCCCTCCCCTTTTTACTCCGCTTGTATATTTTCTACTACCTTGTAAAAAGTATCTATAAGTTTTTGTAAATATTGCCTGAAAGTTAATAAACAATTAAACGTACTTTTGAATTTTCAGCGAGTCTCTATGGAATTTGATGAGCTTAGATCTTTGTCTTAATTACCAGAAGATTTGTAGCCTTGTGCAGGCAGAACCTTCATTGATCTACGATTCTAGGAATATTTTGGTGATGCAATTAAAATAGGGTCATATTATTTGAGGTGAATAATTTCCAGGAAATACTAGCGCGTTGTTATCCAAAGACAAGAGAGAATAGATGAGTTTTTCGGAGAATGTTGCTTCAAACATAACTCATCATGATTTTACAAAGAGGTAAAAATGACATAATATTAGTACATATGGATTTATATATATATATATATATATATATATATATATATATAAATATATATTTGTATTTATGTAAGTATGTAGATATATTTATGTATATTATTTGTACACTGGATCCTTCCCTTCTATCCTGATCTCTTTCTATTACTCAAAGGTTTGCTGGAAGAAAACTGAACTTTGAGTTAAGCTCGCCTTTGAACAGGACCTTTTTTATGACTGTATTTGGTGTATTAAAAAAAACAACGGGTTGCACTCCAGGAGTGCCGGCAGAAGTGAAAACTTGAAAATTAACGTTGTGCATTTATGATATTATTATATTGGTTAGGGAATAATTTCGCACGAATTGCTTAAATATCAGTATACAAGTACTATAATGTATGTGGTAAAATACAATATTCATTTATTGCGCTATCGAACACAAACACGACAATTTATATTACATTAAAATATTAACACTTCAGAACTTTCCCTCCGTCTTACGAATTTTCGATCAGGTCCCGTGTCCTGACGCGAGTTTAACATTTTTACCCATCCCAAAAAGTGCACAACGCCGCTAAGCAAGTTTTCACTTCAAAAATAAAATTTACTGTGTGTATGTTTATGAAGGGCAATCTCTGAAAACGCTGATCTGAAAGCTACAATAGTGACTTTCTTTTTATCCTTCATCCGAATGATCTCTCGAAAGCAAAGATATGGGAGAAAGTATGTATTGAGCAAAACAAAAGAAATCGCCTAAGGCCTATGTGAAATTAAATAATTTAAATTTGAAAACAACTACATAATATAACTGTGTACCAACAAGGTTACCTATTAGATACGTATTTACATAATATATGTAACGTTCAGATATCATCTACAACCAAATCTGCCGTTTGTTGTACCAATTTATGAAATAAACACCAGCCATGTTTTCTTTTAATCTCAGATCAAGATGAGGCCTTCTCATTAAACTGTGCATACACGGTTATGTATTTTCAGTGTGATTGTTGGTATTATATGTTTTTTTCTCGACTTTTTAAATGGCTTTGGAGGTAAATGTTGCTGGGGAAGTTCACCCATCCACACTCATACTCCAGTTAGAATGTGGATGGCTAGAAGGGTGGGGAAAGGTGGCCTAATATACGATAGTTACACTGTATGAAAGATGATAATTATGACTAAAAAAGAGGTGACTATTGAGTTTATGACTAAACAGTTAAAATAATATATGTATATTCTTTTTACTCTGTTAGTCATCAACTCAATATTATTTATTTACTTTTTTTTTAATTTATTGTTGCGAGGGCTTCAAATAAATTGAGATAAGAGCAACAGAACGATGATTTTCATCTGATTTCGAAGTTGAGGCAAGAAAATAAGAAATAAAATATTATAAATGGAAGCTTTTGTTGTTCGAATTTTGCAATTCTGAAAAAGTCCATAAATATTCCTTGAGCCACACAAACATTTTATTGGACACAATTGAAATACGGGATTAAGCGACAATATTTAGGGATTAAGCCCGCCATTGTTGCCGAGATTCACTAAAAATGCTTTAACAGAGAATAACGTCAAACTGATTTATATTAAGTGCAAATGGATTTAATGTTTTACAATATAAAGCCGAAGTTATTACGTGAATTCTTTTTCAGAAATGAATTCATATATTTTATTGAGAAAACTGACGTTTTTCTGCTCCCGTGAAATGGGGAAAATTGACTAATCCTCTATGCATACATTATGAAATGCATTATATAATTTTATTTATTTAATGCATTATTAAATAAATAAAAGCTCTTTGTTCTGTCAAGTCCATTAAAACCATATGAAGCAGGTGCGGGCTCACTAATTAAACATAAAAAACGGTTGTCTGTAAAGTCGGTTTACTAACGATAGTTGAACGTGACAACGTCATAAGAAAATACTGATGGAATGGTTTCATTGTTTAAAATAATATAATAATAATAATATCCTGAGATAACTCACACACGGTCATCCGATCCCAAACTAGGCAGAGCCTGGGCACACTGGGACAACTGATAAACATACTTATATATTTCTAAATACATACATATTATAGACAAATTACACCCAGACACAGAACAAATGATCATGCTCATCACACAAAGATTTGTCCTGGGTGGGAATCGAACCCACGACCTCTGGTTTAGCAGTCAGGGTCACTAACCGCTCGACCAATAGGCCAGTCGAACGAAAATTTATCGCCGCAATTATCGTTGCCATAAACAATTGACACCACATTCACTTATGGAACGCCTCAGAGCGAGGTAACGCCGCATGACGTCATGTTTTTTCCATCGAATTATAAGACGTTGTCACGTCAATAAACGTAAGATAGATACATCGTTCAAGGCATCTCAATCAAATTGAATTTACATCAGAACCCATCGATCTAATATCCTAATAATAATCCACCAATATTGATTAAACATACAAGACCACCTTTATACAAACACAAACTAATATCGCTCAAAATCAATGCTAGTAAACCATATATTATATTAGTAGGAAACGGGAGTCGTTACCGAGCGAGCACGTCTCTGCATTCGTGCCATTATATATTCCAACAATGTTGCTTCGCGTAAGGCAGTAATGTGCTGAGTTAATGACTGCAGCAGCTTGTAAGGAGGAGATAACTTATTGCACTATGTAATATAGGTCGTTTGATATTTTGTCACTGAAAGGAACAGGCTTCTTCCCTTTTTAGGGTTCCTTAGTCAACAAGGAACCCTTATAGTTTCGCCATGTTCGTCTGTCTGTCTGTCCGCGGTTTAGCTCTGAGACGCTTAGCGCTATAAAGTTGAAATTTGGTATGGGTATACATATTAATCACGCCGACAAAGTTCTAAAATAAAATCTTTAAACTCTTAACTTTTTTATTACATGTAGGTAAAGTGGCGATGATTTTTTCCATCCAAGGATCCGTTTGCGAAATATTAAGCTTTAAAGTGCTAATTTTTGTTTGAGTCAAGCCCCCTCTGCCAGCTAAAGGGTTGTTTTTGGAGACGGGAAAAAAATCATAGTAGTAACATATATTATGTATAACGAATTTAAAAGGAAAACTATTACCGCTACCTAGGCTTAACGAGTTAATGAGTAATAGTCGATCAACTTATAAAATGGAACTGGTTCCATAGAAAATGACTTAAAACCAAGTGGATTTGTAACTTTTAATAATATTTAAGTACTTTACTATTTTTGTGCCATGGTTTGGGAGACGGGTAAATACGGAACCCTACACTGTGCGTGGTCCGACACGCACTTGGCCGGTTTGTATTATGATAGGCACGCGTTTGACCTCAATCTCACCTGAAAGCGATGATGGAGTACGGTTGCCTAGAAGTAACCTATTCACTCGTTGCTTAGAGACCCCCAAGTTATAGCTATTAGGAAACACTAACTGTGGCAGGGAATACTTCTCCTTAGCTGTATGCACGATGAAAATATTCCCCAAAACGTTTTATGCGTACTACTATAGGAAAGTTCGGAATCTTGTTTTAAAAGTCAAAGTAAAAGTCAATTCATTTATTTCAACTACTAACGGTCTAGTTGAAATAAGGCACCTTTGAACGTCAAATTTAGTTTGAAATCAAAATATTAGTGACTTTATATGAATTGTTTCTAAGTCGCTAAATGCTGACTTGGATAGTCTGGATAGAAGTCAGCCATTCTACTGTCATTAGCGAGGTATAACATTACCTATGAGTAGGATGGATCACCACTGTTGTGTACTGGCTGGCTTAGCTCCAGCCTTGGTTTTTTCTAGATGGGATTATGACGGGAAGCAGAGCATGACTTGAGAAGGAACGGTATCGTATAATATAGTGTACTATATACTAATACTTTTTGTCTCTAATATTCATTATGTTCAATATCATGCATACCTATCATTTGCATGGTTACTGAAATGCCGATTTCAAATTTTATTTTATTTGAAATATAAGTGACAGTGCTGTTAGTTTGATTATTATAAATAAATAAATAATCAATCAAATCAGCAGTCCACTGCTAGACTTATGGCTCCTTAAGCTGCGCTACAATCGGATCAAATTGAAAGAAAGAAAATTGTGTTTATTGGCATTGTAATAGAAACATAAAATTAAACAAAATAAATAAATAATGAAAACCAACAGTGCCAAAGGGCCTCAGCTCAGCATAATGCCGGATGGCAACACAAGGTATACCACCTGACGCTGATTTTCAGCTGCAGCCCACGAGTGCCATACCTACGCTCGAAAACATGACACACATAAATTATACATGAACTAAAATATTTTGTACAAAAAGTAACTAAAATAAAATAAAATAAAATATTGCGACTCTTAATTTTAAAACAAAAAGATAAATAAAAAATTATGTGCTCAAAACAAATAGAAATAACAGATATTATTGTAAAAATTAAAATAAATGTTAAATTATAAAATCGAAAATTGTATAATTTTGTTTTGTTTTTTTTTTTAAATTGACTTTGAACTTACTCCAAAATCGATACAGAACGTAAATCAGCACCAACCATGCCTCCATAACCATACTGTGTTAAGTCAATGACTGCACCGGTGCGTAAATAGCGGGTAGTCGGTAACTTATTGCCAGCCAATAGCCGACTGACCTAGTTCTCAGTCGACTTGCCACTTGCTAGGCTCGGCAAACAGTCGGTACGTTGGTTCGTAAACACTTTCCTCATGATTCGTTCAGGCTGATAAGGGGTGTGATTGAGTCATCGATGTTCGGTAAACTGTCGTGGTAAAGAGTTGCTTAAGTCCGAATATACATAGATGCGTCATGCACCAACGTCATTGCTCTGAAAATAAGCGCAAACAAAAACGGTCCTAAGGGGTAAAAAAAAAAAAGGTATCCAGGCAGCTGTGTTCGCGCACTTTTCGTTGTCATTTTAGAGTGCGGGTAACGCATCTACAGTTAATGTATAAATAGAAAGAAGAAAGAATAAAAAATATTTAGTACATGAAAAACTCACAGTAAAAATAACAAGAAAAAGATAGTTATGCCAAAAACTGTGTGTCTCACGACTGTACTAAAAAGGTCCATTTCAGCGATATGTCAGAAAGACTGATGCTGTCTGACGCTGGTTTTCTAAAGAACCTTTCAAGGGACGAGTGTAGTTTCATTTGAATCAGTATAAAATTAAAATGTATAAATAAAATCGAAATAAAGTAAATAAAAGAGTAAACAGATATAATTGCACATGGAGCAAATTATAAGTAGGTACTAAAAAATAATCGTTAGTAGGTATTCTTATTTCAATAACTCTGCGGAAATAACTATTAACGTGCACTAAACGTCTATACTAAGTAAGCCATTCTTGGGTTGTATTACCATAACACTAGTTAAAATGTATTTGTTAGATTACCTACCGACTGTCTTTATAAAACAAAGTCAGGCGGGGAGACTTCCCAGATCGGAAGGGGTCAATATTTTGGCCTAGTTACGTCCTGTTATGAAAGTAAGAAGCGCGACCTTAGTATTACAAATTTTAAAAGGACGAAGGCAAAATGATTTTCTACCAGCGAAAAGGATTGTCAAAAAGCCCAAAATTTAAATATGTTGGCAAAAACGTTACATAGATCACAAATATTTTAGTCAATTTTTGTGTAGCAATTCCTGGATACCTTATCCGCAGTTCAAGGCCTACTAGTGGTTTCAAAGCTCATTAAGATCAACTGGATAAGGACCCGTTGGTCCTAATAAGCTCCGTTGGCCAAGAAGCATTCGACACACTGTGTTTTAGGTATACATTAACGCGGACGAAATCACGAACAAAAGCAAGAAATACATTTACTTGTCCGTGTATTTTCGATAAACATACCTGAAATCTCAGAAGGGCACGGGTATGTTATCGCACACGGCTTACCCGCTATAGGGTAACATGGTCCCACGTGACACCGAGGTAGCTATTTTTCGGAAGTTTCTTCTGATCAAAGAGTTTATTTTATGCAAATATAATCATCAGTCAGTTAACAAGGTCGGTCAGTGGATGGGAATTAATAATAATAGTTCTCCTGAACGATTTCGGCCATGGCGGCCAATCTCAACAGAGATAAGCCATCGGCGCGGGACATATTATAATGCAGAAGTGTGTGCTTGAAAACTGGTGCACGTTCTTCTCAATGGAGATCTACGCTTTGGAACGTGCAAATAGCTTCATCTCTTTGGAGATGAAGATGAATCAGACCGACCTTGACAATTCAAAAGTGCCTGTAATGATTTAATTGAAATAAATGCTTTGAGTTTTAGAGTTTTGATTGCAAATCTGACACCAGTTTTGCCAAGAGTTTTTACCCAGTTACTGGATTCTGAAGGTTAGGTAGTCATTCTATTTAAAATAATGGCATTCAGCTGCATTCCGTTAGGCTAGAAACTGATCCCAATAATTAGTCAGATTGTATCAGTTTAAACCAAAACCACATTAATTTAGCAATAATACTGATGACATTGCGTTGATATCTACCAATTAAGTGGGACACTGATATTCATATCACTTAGTATTGATACGTTTAATATGAAAATTGTTTTAGCGATATGAATTTGTATTTGGTAAAGTATTTGTAAGACGGAGAATTTTAGCTATTGTAATAGTTGGCGATTGATGAGTAAATGATTTTAACTATTGGGATGAACAGAGGATTTAAGGTTAATCCATACATATCAGGGCCGTGGTCGGGACCTGTCTGGGTCACGTCTCGAGCACGGTCGGGAAACTAAACTGTCTGAACGAGTTCATATAGCGCACCGATATTTCTTTGAGCTTTGGACGGCCGCAGCCCGGCCAAGTCCCAGGTACGGCCGGCCGCCCTCAAAACCTTTTGTGGGATGCAAGAAGCCAAGAGATGTCAGCATAGGAGACGGGGCTAGGGCAAGAGCCTGCCAGGGTTGCGGAATTCGTTCGAAAGAGTCACCGCGGCCCTGGAACGCAAACCCTTATAGAGGTACCCCTACGTAAAATATATAATGTAGCTCTACAAACAACTTATGGTAAGTACTTTGTCGAACAAAATAAATTCAGAAACAAAAACAATATACACAAAAGCAGTTGCTTTTACTTGCAATCCAGACAATGGTTTATTTTTCAAAGTATTGTTTAGTATAAGCACTTACTTGCTTCTGTAAGTAGTGTTGCACCAAACAAATATACTTGTAAGACCTTAAGCAAAGAAAGTCCCTGATTAAGTGCGCATTTTACTTAAGATATTTAAGTTTGGAAAGATCCACACTCGGAGATATATTTTGAGAGATTTCCAGCCAGCTCTAGTTGTAGTTGCGAAAGTGCATTAGTAACTTGGACTTAAAAAAGATTGTTCTTTGTGAATTTTTTTTACCAATAAACATGTACATTTCATATTTTAAAAACTAAACTAACTATATACAAATAAAAATAAAAATAAAAACTCCTAACTAAAATATGGCGTCAAAAAATTCTTCCGCATCGCTATCGACTGGAAGTAAGCCTAAAAGACTGGCGGCATTGCCACGTTGTATGGCAATGCTTATCCTCTGTAAGAGGTAAAAGCCAGCCAGTATTTTTTCAAGAATGATGTTCACTGCTCGAAATATGTACAGTCAACAAAGCTATTTGGTAATTAAACTTTGCTTATGTACAGATGCCAAGCACATTAAGCTACAACAATCGGTCAAAGTGATTTATTTATTTATTTATTATATACTTTATTGTACACCTCATAATAAGAACAGGACAATCATACATAAAATAAGTGCACAATGGGCGGTCTTATCACACAAGGCAATCTCTTCCAGACAACCTTTGGATGGATTGAACGAAGGGAGATAGATTTAGGGCTGTAGTGTACAAACGTTAATTAATAAATAATTGATTTAATAGATTTTCAACTTTATCGCTAAAGTATTAGGTACAAGGTTGACTGGGAAAATTTGACAGTTTCGGGCAGCAATTCATGCAGGCGAAGCCGCTGGCAGAAGCTAGTGAAGTATAAACAAGATAATTTGCTTGTTTCTACGTTTGTATTTTATATAGGCACTTATTCCACCGCCGACGAGAAAGCGATTAGCTATCGACTATTTTCTCGCTGAGGAAACGGACAAAATATATCACAAAGGGCCACATATATTTATAGTCGACATCTGGCTGTTCACACTGCCGGCGAGAACTCTCTCACAAATAGATTGTCTCAGCGACAAGAGCTATCAAAGATAATTCTCGCTCAGCGATACTCGCTCACGCCGACAGACCAACCAGCGGCAATTTCTACCTATAGTTCGCCGCAAACCGTAGCGAGTGGTGCGAGTAACGCCCGTCGCACAAGAGCACTCACTTATAGCCGAGCGACAAAACTATTGGAACTACACACTCGCTGCTCGCTGCTCGCCAGTTCATGTAACGACATGACGATCAGCGAGTAGCGAGTAAAGCTAGAAACGTCTAGCTTTACTCGCTACTCGCTGATCGTCGGTGGTAAGACAAGTGCCGTAGTCTTCCGGATCGATTTCGGCCATGGCGGCCAATCTCAACGGAGACTAGCCATCGATGCGGGATATATTATAGTACATAAGTGTGTGCGCAAACACAGGTGCACTCCAAAGTCAAAGTCAAAGCATTTATTTCAAATAAACCATTATCAGGTACTTTTGAATTGTCAAAGTCAGTCCGTCAAAAACATGAAGCTATTTGCACGTTCGAAAGCGTAGATCTCTATGGAGAAGAACGTGCAAGAAACTCCACGGACGCTCTTTTAAATAATTTTCTGTTTACAAAAATCCTGGTTACATAAACCTTATTGCTTCTATATATGAGAACAATGTAAAGAAAGAAAAAAACAATTTATAGTATGAAATATTAAAATGAGGCAGTTGCAACTAAGGGATGACCATGAGTCTCCACTGACGGCGCCCGTTCACAAACACTTTCACTCCCTCTTTCTTTTCTTTTTGAATTAGGGTTTCTGAATTAGTATTATGAGTTAAGAACCCACCAAGCCCTACTTCAATGCCAAATTTTGACAGGCTGAAGTAGGTTAGCCTACAAACCTGTCAACGTTTTTGTTAGTGAATGTTTAGTTCCACAAGTGAGCCATTTGCTACAGTCAAGTCAAATTTAGCAAACAATTTCTTTATCATTATTATTCCTCCTTTTTTCTTTGTCAAGTGAAGTAGGTACGGACAATAACCTCTAGATCCATTTTGTTCTGCAACAATAGCCGAACCAAACAATATAGAAAATCAGTAAGTTAATATGTTGTTAGTAGAACTTATAGATTGAACAAAAGCGATACGAATAGACGTTCGATGCGTTGAAACAATTCAAGTAATACAATATTGTTACTTGTTTATCTTTTATTATCATACGGAGAATGACCCCTTTACAGAAAAACAAAAATAGGTTTTTTGTTAGCGGATCTTATGTCCAAAACGGATAGTGTTTCATTTGTTCAATAACCTAAGCCGTTGCTATAATAAAAGCGATAATTTGTATGATAAACCCGAATGCGTCATCACATCGATAGAGGGTGCTTCCTGGTTCTACCGTTAAAATGATTGCGACGATCGCGTAGTCGGGCGATGATCGCCTTCTATAAAGACAATGCCTAATCATATCTTGACTGCTATGGTATTTTTTCTCAAAAGCGATATTTGATCAAAGGACGTAAAATAATAAATCTATTAACAATAGTATTGTTTGAATTACTTGTAAGGTAATTTATAGTAACTTTCATTCAATAACAAACAAAGGATTTCCAATATTGGCCTTGACATTCATGGCAGGTATTATCAAATTTCATCCTCGAGCCAAGATTATAAGACGTTTCAAGTATTCAATAACTCTTTGACGAAGATAAATTATTATTTAATAATTTTATTACTTTGAAACGATGGGAAATTTAAATTCGAATATTAATTAAAATATAAAACCATGGCTGTTTTCATGTCTTGTTTAGTTTTGATTGTAATAATCAGTAAGTGTGAAAATTTAGTTTTAGGGCTTGTTTCACTACCTACCTAAGATTAATCACATAATTACTTACTTTGCAGACAATTTTATATGAATTCTATTCTATTTTTGAATCTATGTAGTAAGCAATACGAATTCTATTCCATCTTTGAATATATGTAGTAAGCAATACGAATTGTAATCCATTTTTTAATCTATGCAGTAAGCAATACGAATTCTATTCCATTTTTTTATCTATGCAGTAAGTAATACGAATTCTATTCCATTTTTTAATCTATGCAGTAAGCAATACGAATTCTATTCCATTTTTTAATCTATGCAGTAAGCAATACGAATTCTATTCCATTTTTTAATCTATGCAGTAAGCAATACGAATTCTATTCCATTTTTTAATCTATGCAGTAAGCAATACGAATTCTATTCCATTTTTGGATCTAGGCAGTAAGCAGTGGCCATTCAGACAATGTGAAACAGGCCCATATACATATATTATCCTGCATTTTTTTCTACCTGTACTCGTTTCTATAGAATCTAAGTGTCTTCGATAAAGCCTTCGGTAGCCTTTATTTCACAAAGTATTGTAGTTACAATTTTCCCTTTTTTTCACCGCATTGAAACGATATTATTTTGCCAAAACGTGTCTTATATCCGACGATGTCAATTACTTTCCATTTGCCCGTTCATTACGTACAAATGTCTCCGAAATAAGATTTTTCGCCGAAAATATCTTGTAATTCCTTATAATCAGTATCAAGATGGAACAAAGCAATAATATAAGGTTATTAATGTTACAGAATTATCTGGTCCTACTGTCGTCAATACGTCCTGGGGCTATAAATGGCCGCCATATTTCTCTTGGCGAGCAATGAATCCAATTATCGGGGTGTGCGGAGGCGACATGTTAAATGGTCCCCATTGCTTCTCGCCATCCTCGGTCTGCGATCCTCCTCATCCACCTCAATAATGCGGGGATCATTATACCGTGGGATTATCTTCATTTTTTAATAATATTAAACCGTTGGCCTCAACAATGGTCCTCGGAGCGTTCTTTTTATTCAAATGAGCGGCCAGGATTCGTTTTTGGGCGCTATCGACTTATTTAATGATGACAGTTATTAGTCGGTATTATAATTTTTAAGGGTGTTTTATGTCTGGCAATGTTATCTTTTTAAAATGAAGTTTCCTTATACAGGATGTTCCAGACGTTCCAAATAGTTTGTTATAGTTGATGGCATTTACTTTAGTTCAATCACAGATTTGATGTCACCAACTGCATTAGACTGCTCGAAAAGTCATTTCTTCGGAACTTTGAAGTTGTTTTTTGTGTTATTTTTTTCTTAAAGTCACATTTTTTTTTATGTTTATCAGCTATCCAACATCACCCTTAAATATGACTACGCACTTCTGGAATATCCTGTATTTGTATCTACATTGTGTGGCAAATAAACATTTTTTTTTGTGAGTAATCTTTTTGAATGGCGTACTGATTGATTAGTGGTAGAGAACAGTGATTTTTTTTATTTAACTAATTTAAAAACTAATAACGGGCCTTCTTATCTTTCCATTTTCTTGGTTTTATGCAAGTGTGGACCAGTCCTGCCTGTACAACATTATCAACAGGCATACAAGCCTTTTCTGACTAAGTCACAAAATTGCTTACTATTCAAGTAATCAAATTATCTCATAGAACTTCCTAGTATAACCAAATGAGGCCAAACTGTTCCATGTAGTGTGAGAGTGTCACAGTGAATGAACACTCGTATATCTCGGAGCAGGAAGTTCATGTTTATCGCGATGGCTTGAGCTACCTGCGATCGCTTTCGACGCGACAAGCTTTACGGACAAGTGAGTGAATTGGTTTACAAGACTTTGTGTTTGGACTATTTCTTTCAATTTGACTAAAAAATATTAGAAACTAACTTTTTCTGTGACTTTGCTTTTGTGGCCTATCACAGGAACCGTGCATTTATCCGGGATAAGAGTTGTTAGTGGGTCTAATTTTGGTGTTGTATTTGTGCTAAAATATTTTTATGATTTCTTTCGACAATTGGCATTATAATACATTAAAGCGTGTGTCACAAAATTGCCTTATAACCCCAGTATTTAAATTATCTCATAGAACTTCCTAGCATAACAAACGATGAAAAAAAATATAGGTCAAACTGCTCCCTATAGTGTGAAAATGTCACAGTGAACAAACACTCGTATATCCCGGAGCAGGAAGTTCGTGTTTATCGCGGCTTGAGCTACCTGCGATTGCTTTCGACGCGACAAGCTGTAGGGACAAGTGAATGAATTGGTTTGCAAGACTTTGTGCTTGGACTATTTCTTTCAATTTGACTAAAGAATATTAGAAACTAACTTTTCCCTTGACATGAACTTGACCTTCAAACTCAGCTCAACTAGACCTTCAAACTCAACACAGAAATTGGTACCGGGATGAAACTGTCACCAATTGTAGTGCATTGTTCATGTAATTATTAGATTTCTTCGTTTATTTTTTAAAGCTGGGAAAATAAAGTAAATGTTTTAAAAAGTACTGCTTGATTTATCGGAATGCAGTATAAACTGTCTAACTTCGAAAGCATCCTTAATTACTTACGTTAATACTTTTTCTAAAGTCTATGATGATTTTATTTCTTTATCGAATTAAATCCCAGGCAATGTGAACGTGAGTTTATACGTAAACTCACGTTAATTATTATAATGAACTAATTCGTGGAAAATTTGTTGTAAAGCCATTAATAAAATAATAAAAAAAGATTTTACATCTAAAAATCGACAGTGTCATAAATCGATCGATTACGTCCCTCCCTATTTTTGACAAGTAAACAAAAAATTCACGCGCTGGCCGTGTTGTTGTATGTAGTTTCGGCAGTGACTGTGTTCTGCTCCCATATTGTTATAATAGATTTACTGTTATTTTCCTGATTTAGACTTATCTGGCATGTACTCTTCTTATCATAGAGTAAAAAACATAAATGCTACAGATTAATAATAGTAAATTAACATAACCTCAAAAATATATTTCATAGTTACTTGATTCTCCGACCTTATAAAAATATATCGAAGGCCGTACTTAGTTATGTTTATAGAGGCGAATGAAACGACATATGTTTCATCAAGTTACATTTTGTTAGATTTTACTAGTCCAAGCATGTTAGAGCGGAAGAAGTCATTTGATGATTTCCCATCCTTAAAAAAAAACTGTTCGCCGAGTAGCCATTGTGCTTTCGTAGTTAAAACAGGGAAACACTCTTAGGCTGCGTTTCCACCAGAGATGTGCGAGGATGCGTAGCGAGGATCGCTGCATTTACCTAGCCTCGCTCAGCGCAAGCGATTCTATTGGTTCTTAACCAACACATCCTTTGCTACGCATCCTCGCACATCTCTGTTGGGAACGCAGCCTTAAGGTATAACATTATTAATTGGCATAATTGGATTTTAATAATATAGTTTAGTGAGCAAAGCCACGTGAAAAAACTCATCGTAAATGTTAAAAATCACAGAATAAAAAATCCTTTTCCGTAATGTATTTTAGACGGATTTAGTTTAAAATCTTTTGATTAACAGGCAAGGACTTTTCTTCTATTATGGGACTGAGAAAAATTATTTCTGAAGACGAAAATATGTCGCGGCACTTAAACAGGAAATAGAATTGCTGATACAAAAGACTCCCTCGGCCCACACATCCCTCTTCATTCGTAGACTGAAGAAATATTAAAGCTATAATAATCTTTCAAGAATCTTCAAAATGTTTTCGAGAGAGACGAAAATAACGTAAAAAGTAATGAGGTCAATAAATTGTTATGTACTCAATAAAGTGGGTTTTTGTACCGTCGTTTTGCTTAAAGATAATGATGGCAGAAAAAATGTTCGAATATTTTGCGTAGAGTAATAATTTTTACAACTGTTATTTAAACATAAGGGATGTTACTATGATCAGTTGAAAAAATGAAATGGGCATATTATTGTCTGATGATAAATTACTACAGCAGTTAAACATGAACAGTAATAAAAAGAAAATTTAGCGGTTATTTCATCCTACAATTTAGGGTCAAATTATTGTTACGAGCTTGGGGTTCGTGACAATAAAAACAGCCGATTAAATAACCAAAATGACACTTTAATTTAAAAACACTAATTACAACTTTAAACTCACTAATGATTAAACACAAGTTCAGTTCACTACTGATCACTTTATTCGCACTTGAAGATCGCTTCCGAAGTATTCGCTTGTATCGCAAATCCAATACTGACTCGGTCGCGGACTACGTGCTCCTTATATAGGTCAGTTAATTCTAGAAAATTCTATTCTCGAAACATCTGGAAAGTACTCGTAACTACCGCTGCCAACTGACCGGATATCGAGAAGTGTTGAATGTTCTGGCAAAGAAATATCTAGAAGGTACTTGGCTCTACTAGTTCTGCTACTCGATACTAGATGTCGCTAGTAGTACCCGAAATTATTTCTGGCGCGTAACATTATTTAAGCAGTGTTATAAATGAATGGCCAGTTAAATGATGGAATAGGCAGTTCAACGACTTGCCTAGCCAAGTAGTGGAACATGGGGCAAAGGGAGCTTAGGGCACCCAGACACGGATTGGTAAGGTTCCTTTAAACAAAATAAAATAGGAGCCCCGCAGCGAATTATTTCTATTTAGTTTACTGCTCAGTTTTTACTTGTTAATTAACATGCATTTTTTAATTTTTGACTCACCAATTCTATAATGTACAACTGTCGCTTTAAATTAGTGTATTTTGCATATTGGACACGCGGATGAGTGCTACGAGAGTGTGGTATACGTAGCTAATTTCGTAGCGTTTGCTACGCCGTAGCAACAATAAGTTTTTAGCGTAATAAGGTTTTATTTTTTATTTATTTATATATACTTTATTGTACACCAAATACTATACTATACTATAAAACATACAATTGTCGGCTTTATCGCATTCCACGATCTCTTTTAGGCATCCTGGAATGGATAGAGATAGCCTGGACACAAAATGAAGTTTCACTTAGTGCAAATATAAAGTTAACATAAAAACAAACAGAAATAAAGCAATTCAATATACTAAAATAGATACATATTAAAGATTATTAAATAAGCAAGAAAATATAACGAGAAAAGGAATCACAGTGACAAGTAGTGTTCCTTAACAAGTTTTTCAAAATCAGGTAGGGATTGTGCACGTTTAATTGAGCATACGTACCTACAGTCCTTTCACAGTTATTTTATCTCTGAATTTGTATCATAGTGAACTTTATTTTGATGGCCATAAGGTTGTTGTAATAGATAAAATAGTTACAAGCGCAATGTCAGAATGTAACTATATATTGCGCTCACAATTATTTTATAGTCCATCAGTGCTACGTATAAGTACCCATGAGCGCTGGCTACGCTTAAACCAATCACACATTTACAGGTCAATATGTTGATAATGTAAAAATCAATGTAATGTATCAATGGGATGTGGAGGTCTGGTAGCCCGCCGCTTTACGTAAAATACAGGTTCAACTGAACCCGGTTTGACTGGAAGTCGACCCCAATATAGCTGGGAAAAGGTTAGGCAGATGATGATGTTGATAATGTAAAATAAAACTAACAAGTGGATAATTATATGAATAATATTAATTTACTTAAAGGACACCCAAAACACCTGCACTTTAAAACTATACGCTCATTTCACAAAAGATAACTTCAACGTATTTCACCAATGCACATATCATTTTATAACGAAATAATATATGCAACCATTAAATATTTATAACTATGAGTTATAAATATTTATATACATGAGTACTGCTCCAAAACTATTCGTATATTTCATGAAAAACAGGTATATTTCATGAAAAATGAGACCAAACATTCGAGGACCAATCTTATCGTATCGGAAATATCGGTGGTACTGCACTTTAGTGCACCTAGTGCTGGCTAATGGCAGTATTAGGCCCCAATGTGATGTTAAGCGAGTTACCGTGGTCCATGCGAGCATTTTCGACGAAATTCAAATGCACTTAGGTAACTCGGTTTGCGGGTCAAAAGACCAAAGGCTGATCGACTACGTAATGATGCTTGGGGCTAGATAATGTGGGTTAATGGGTTATTGGATTCGTGGCCAAACAATAACAGATCCTCCAGGTTAAGCATCGCTTGCCGAGGACGGTCCGTGGATGGGCAACCAACCATTACATACCGATACTTCTATGTGCCTCGGAAATCACGTTAAACCGTTGGTCCCGGGTATCATTTGAAGACCTTTGGCAGTCCTTACGGAAACTAGGAAGACAGAAAATTCTGACACCAGTCTTAACGAGAGGTATCGTGATACTCAGTTACTGGGTTATGGAAGTCAAAAAGGCAGTCGCTCTACGTAAAATACAATATAGTTGGGAAAAGACTAGGCGGAGTAGGAAACAAACAAATAATTCTAATAAATTTGCCTTCCAGTCTCACCGGATGCAGTTGAGTACTAGTATTTTACATGGAGCGACTGCCTACCAGACCTCCACAACCCAGTAACTGAGTTACACGGTACTTCTTGGCAAGACTGGTGTCAGATTTTCTGGCTTCTGACAATCCGTAACGACTGCCAGAGATCCACGACAATGACAATCCAATGACTACCGGGACCGACGCCTTAACGTGCTTTCCGAGGCAAGGAGGCAAGCATGTTAAGCCGCACGGTATGTTAATAATAAAAATGGTAGATCCTTTATTTCAGGCAAGTAAGGCCCATAAAACAAAATACATATTTATAAGTATAAAAACAATAACTATAAACTAATATATATTTGATAAACAAAACTTAAAAACTATTGCACACGAAGTCACTCATCGACCAACCTCGGCAAGCATTGCTTAACCATGAAGATCAACCTGAGCGGCTGTTATTCTTTAGCAACGAGCTCCTCCCTAGAAGTTAGTAAAAGATTATGTTTTAATTGTTAACTTAGCAGCACAAGTAATAAAATGGATGTTTCACGCTGGTTGCGAGATTCACAGGACTGGTTGATATGGTGACTCCTCGGGGACGCATAGAAGACGATCACATCAGAATGTATGGATTACTGTGAAATTATCGTTAGAATTTTGTCTAATGTATTGATTTCTAGTGATGAAATGACCAGTGATCGGAATTAGGTAAACTAAAATACCTAAAGTTGGAAAAACAACAGAGACAAAGTGCCTAAATAGGTATTTTTTCGGGAAAATATCCCGGGTGTTCGAATATTACAAAAGTACAATTAAAATTAATACAGTAAAAGAACTATCGAATTCATTTCCTGTTTCTTTTAACCCCTAAAGTGTCACAAATATTTCTAGGTTAGCGAGAGAGGCGAGTTACAGCCAGTCATAAATATAGGTAAATAAATTGAGCCCTGGTTCAGGTTCGAAATAATCAAATTTTACCCGTTTGCCTGCAGCAGCTATCACCGCTTCATAATTTCATTACAGTCTTAGAGTATTACACGAACGGTCGCAATACTTTCAGTAAAAAACAAAGAATCTAGCACGGCTATAATCTAATCGAATTATAGACATTCTTGGGGTGAAAATTCCTCTCCCAATTCTTCGGGCTTCGAGGCTAATGTCATGCAGGGTAAATGTCGTACCCCTGAATATAAAAACGCATAAAATAGTCCCTAAAGTGACTTGAAAATTGAGTTTTGTTTGAGTAGTCGTCCGTTAGTATTGTGGAAGATATGATGCTGAGCTAGAGTGACATTCTATCTGCGATGAATTAATGAAACAAAAGTTGGGCCACGTGAAAATTTGGAAGTGCATGACACTTTCGATTTTAGGCCTAATCAGTGTTCATAAATCACACGTACAGCACGACAGTCGTTTTGTCTTGGTAGAATGGCATTTTCTCTTGGTCCTACGTTACTATAACTAGAACAAAAGTTACAAAAAAATTTGGATCTTACACAATTTGTGTCAACTGTTATATTTAGTATCGTAACATTCGCATTAAATCCCGTCTACGTGCCCAGAGTCACGAAAGAATCTAGAACGCCTATTTGTAATGAAATAATCGATATTCTTGTTTGATTTAGGTTTCCGACCCTGAGATCGCGTAATGCTGAGTGGCGACACGGCTCGAATATAGAGTACCCTCAAGATTTACACTTATCATATATCATTGTAGGATATGACGGACCACTGCGGAATTTAATCAAGTAGTTTGAAACAAAACACAGGTGCTTCTAAACGTGTACCGCATAGTTGTGTAGTCGTGGCTGCTCAGTTCGTGTAATAGGTACTTACAGGGAAATTGCTGTTCTTGGGTACTGTGTGCAAAGATGGGAATGCAAATTATGTTCTGGGCTTTAATTAATTTGTGTTATTAATATTAGTTTGGCCGTTAAAGTTGATTGATTAACAAGAATCTGCACGCCTTTTTTTAGTTTGTAAAGGACACAAATTTGTGTTTTAAACAAAAAACCTGTCCCTATCCCTACAAACTTCCTTATTTAAAATCTTATTTCTTAAATGTTGGTATAGTTTATGGCCCTGTCACTTCATAAACAAGAAAATTACGAGGACCTAGGGAAAATGAACCAGCTAATTTTCCACGGTTAACGACCCCAAAAAAATCTCAAGTAAAATTTGTACAAGACGCGACAAATAAATCTCTTAGCTTACGAAGCCAAATATGCATAATTTACGTTCACGGAAAGCAGAAAATTAATCCAACGATCTACCAACAAGGGTACATCAAAGAAAGTTTTGATGAGGGTCAATGTAAATGGCGTCTGCAACATAATCCCGATTATAGAAACAGGAGAGATACGTTATTACCTCATTATCACGATAAACTTGTCATCAAGTTTGATGTCACTACTCTCCAGGGAGTTCCAATGTGGTTGGTGGAAGATTAATGATGTTGGCGGAATGTTTTAGTAGTTTGTGTCGTAGTAAATAGCAACAATCGTTGCTCATTTTGGGGGTGATCAATTACTAAGAGAAAGAAAGTCTGTTGAAACAAAACTCAAATGGGTTTTGCATATCTAATCGTAGATTCACCGACAGTATATCCTTATGATTTTAATTATCTCTCCACACTCATTATACGAAATAATAATTTTTTCCACAAATGAATCTACTCCAAAACTATTCCAAAGTCACGTTTGACCTAATAAAACATTTCAGCTGATGTCATTTTGCTTGCAAAATATAATATTCAGATGTTTATTTATCTAATATTTTATTGGCATTTTTCCTGAAAATGAAAGATTTAGTTCAAGGAAAGTCTTTCAGTCGCCAATCTGAGAGACTGTTCCTGTTAGTTATTTTAAAAGAGTAATCGTGGAGTTTCTTGCAGATTTTCCTCCATAAGAAATGGCGAATGATTGGAACTCACGTCATCGTCACCGAACGCTTTGGGTGAACAAATATCATGGAACTCGCGTCAGCGTCACCAAACGCTTTGGGTGAACAAAAATCATGAAACTCGCGTCATCGTCACCAAACGCTTTGGGTGAACAAAAATCATGGAACTCGCTTCATCGTCACCAAACGTTTTAGCTTTGGCTTAGTTTTCACTTCTATCGACAGTCCCCAAAAACTGTTGCTAAAACCGCATGTTTTTTTTTTATATTATCCACAGGTTCGCGTTTGATCACAATCTCACCTGATGAAAAGCGAAGTGGACCATCCAATAAATTGAAAGAGACTTAGAAAGACTTGGAATATGGATACTGTACACCTTTTTTTTTAAGGATGGGAAATCATCAAATTACTTCTTCCGCTCTGGGTGAAGCGGAAGGACGTGTCAGACTCTTACTGACTAAAACCCATCCGTGTTCCGTCTAAAGCCCTTTGCGTTCCAGGGCCGCGGTGACTCTTTCGAACAAATTCCGCAACCCTGGCAGGCTCTGGCCCAAGCGGGCCCCGTCCTCTATGCTGTACGCATGTACACCTACCTATGTATGCATTTAGCCCCTCGGCATCAAATACTATCTAATCGGTCAATCAGCAGTGGTGATAAATCTTCATTAGATTGAGAAACATTTTTAATTGAACATCCCCAATCAATCCTTGTAATCCTGCACCCTAATTATCTTGTTTATGCATTCGCTTTCTCGCAAGAGATAGATCATTGACCTCTTCGGCGGGGTCAACCTTAGTTTGCATATAGTGTAAGTTCGTATTCTGCTTTTAGTAAGTAATATTATAAACTCAAGGATTTGGGGCAGGGTCGGGTTACATTTTGTTCTTTGTGTTATTGTTTTCTGTCACTGGGTATGTTAGATATGACCTTTTCTCCACGGTTAAAACTCAGTGGCCTTTCTACAGAAACCGTGCATAAGTAAGTAATAGGGTAGCTTTCTGTCAGTGATAGAATTTTCGTAATCGGTTCTGTACTTCCAGAGATCACCTACAAACATACAGACAATTTTACCTCTTTTTTTTTCTTTTTTATTTAGTATGGGTTTGCTCTTAGTCTTAGTCTAGGTCACAGATGACAGAGACAAAGTCGACGCTGGAGCGAGTCTACCCAGAAGAAGCCTGTTCACTCTAATTTTGAAGAGATTAGGGTTGTATGCGTTCGGAAACACAGACGCAGGCAGAGAGTTCCACTCCTTTGCTGTGCGCATTATAAAAGACGTTTGGAAACGTTTAGTGCGAATTGGTGGAATTGGTGCCTTGATACAATTAGATAACGGAATAGAAAACGAATAACCTGAAATAAGAATGATAAGACTTTCTAACTCACGTTCACGGAAATTTATGCCCTTCCAAAAGGATAAGTTTCCGCAAATTTCCTTGAAAAGGGAGGATACTTGGACCTGTCTAGGTGGTTGTGTGTGCGATGTAAAATGTGTCTGACTTCAGGTGTTTTTGTAGTTCATATGTGACGACATACATATTAATGTTCTAGTATGCTCATTTCAACCATAGCAAAGCGACACGGTTAAAACTCGTTTTAAAGATTCCAGATTATAATCGAATTGCATGACTAATGAGAAATATGTCTGGGTGACCTTGAAGGACCACTTGAAACACTTCCAGCTTTATATATTTGGTCCTTAAACCCACCAATTGTAGAGGATGATATGCATATTGATATAGTTGTCAACTTAAAACCAATCTTGCTTGATGAGCAAATCTCTTTTAAAATAATTTTATAAATATTCAAATATATCTTGAGGAAAGTTTTCAGTATGAATGTGAATAGTTTTAGTGTTTAATGACCAAAGGAGCAAAAGATGGATTGTGTGAAAAAATACATAGATAAAATAGTGACTTGTTGAGTAAAAGCAAGTCGAGATATATAAAAGACGATAATAAAAGTTTTAGATCCCCCAAATCAATCAAGCCAATCGGAGGGCTGAATCAAAAAAAAAGAACCTGCAACAACTAAAAATAAATCCCAGTAGGAAACAAAATTGGGACTGAAAAAAATCTGAACTTTTGGCACTATATGCGATGTTGATAAAATAACAGAACGCTTTTGGTAAAATAACTGACCAAGAATTTGTTTTGCTTTTTCTCGTAAAAGTAGCTCGGTGCTACACGCAATCAGGAACGACCGTTTTGAAGGATTTTTTTTAGCATTTTGTTCAGGTAAATAGTTCTGGATTTCGAGGTGTTGTTGACACACCATCTATGCGCAAACTGCTTACTCACTATTTTATTTATTGCGCACTTACAATCTGGTTTTATAATTACTGTCAACTAGCGACCCGCTCCTGCTTTGCAGGTTAGAATTGATTTATCGATTTAAAAAAATGTTCTTTCATGCAAAACTTGTCCTGAAAATTTAATGATAAATCATATTTATTTGAACATTTTTTGCAAATTGGTTAGAAATAACACTTTTACACGTCAATTAATGGCACAACAAAAAAAAAACAGGTTAATCAGAGGAGTCATTCTTAAAACTTAAGAGATGCGTGATAGGTACATGTTGCAAAAATTGATTAATTTAAATCAATATTATTATATAAGACTCTTCCCATACTGCTGAGTGACTGACAGACAACGCACAGCCGAAACTACTGGTCGTAGAAAGCTGAAATTGGCATGTAGGTTCCTTGGTGAGTGGAAGGGAGCAAGAGAGAATGTGTTTTTCGAAATTCCTACGGGAACGGGAAAAACGGGATATGCGGTGCGCACGAAGTCGCGGGTTAGGCCCGCGACTTCGTACGCGCATATCCCTTATATCCGCTATTTTACATACAGATTGAGCAAAAAACTTTAAAAATATATATATTTAGTCTAAAAATCTACACGATTATGTAAGAATGAACCGGGACCAAACACTCGCCAAGAAAATGCAGTCAGCCATGTCCGAAGCTAGTTTCTAAGTCGTGTGTTACGTCACGTACCAAGATGCTAGGTGGTACGTGGGGCAGGCAGAGAAGGAAATAGCCCGAGGTGTATCAGAACATTTGGATTGTTTTAGGAACACGCTCCGACCTAGTTGTCAAAGGCAGTTGTAATGGGCGTGAAGCTTAGGAGCTGAAGTCTTTGCTTGTTTTTAACTAAGTTTGAGATCTGATCACTGTTTTTTGTTAGTTGTATCTTTTTTGTTGTTGCATTGGAGAAGACATCTGTAAGGGAATGCCATTGAGGTGTTTCAATTTGGTTTTTTTCAGAAACAGCCCGGTATCGTTTGTGTCCGGTTAATGGCAATGTTCCGGCACGATGTCGGACGTACAAGAATAGCACCATCCCATCGCTTCCCGTGGGTGTCGTAAGAGGCGACTGAGGGACACACAAGAGAATGGGCAGCAGCACTGCGATTGTCAACCCGCCTGCCAAGTATGGTGATTATGGCAAACCCCCGCATATGTTTGGAGGCTTATGTCCAGCAGTGGACGTCTTTCGGCTGATATGATGATGATGGCAATAGCAGTGCTGCTCCCTATTGCCATCATCATCCTAAATGGCAAAATGATGGCGTACTATAGGTATACCTCAACCTAACCGTTTGGGGAAGACAGGCGTGACGTAATGTGCAGTTATGTTTCAAAGCTACTTACAAAAGATATTACAGAATATTTATTCGAGAAAATTTTAGGAACAAGAAAGCGTTTAGACATTGTATAAGCGTTAAGCGGATCCGAGGTATATAAAATAAGTATTAAACGCATGACTTGAGTTTTTCAAAGAAAAATCTTCTGATCTCACCAAATATTAGGCATTGTGAAAGTATTTTTTTTCCTTATTGGAAAAGTATTTTGCTAAGTAGATCCGTAAAGCGAGCCCTGGGAGGCTGTTCCCTTAGACAAAACCAGATATAACGGAACTTTTAGATGGTCAAAACTTTTTCTATTTCCTCGCTATCGGGTTGTGGAACTAACGGGCTGGAGTTGTTAGTAAATGAAGTCCGGAAAGATGATAAAGGGTGAATTACTGCTGGGATGTTAATAATACATGTTTTTATCATTTGCATCTTTTGGATAAAGAGGCATTTTGCCGGTATACAACGTGTAACAGAGTAAACGAAAAACTGGAAAGGCGTCCTTGTACTGATTATTATGCACAACTTTTATTTTGGCGAAGAAAATCGAAGAATCATATTTTTCAGGTATCGCGTTTATTCTGTTCATCATTATCTGCCTAACTATTTCCCAATTATATTGAGGTCGGCTTCCAGTCAGACCGAATTCAGCTGAATACCAGCATTTTACATGGAGCGGCTCCACAACCCATAACTGAATGACACAGTACTTCTTGGCAAGACTGGTAACAGATTTTCTGACTTCTGACAATCCGTAACGACAGTCGGGAGCAACGGCTTAACGTGCTTTCCAATGCACGGAGGGGTCTCGATATGCTGATCACTCATCCACAGACCGACCTCGGCAAGCATTGCTTTACCTTGAAGATCGACCCGTAAGGCTGATATTATTTAGCTTCAAGCTCCTCCTGTTCGCGTTTGTTCTGTTAGGTATGCGTTGTATATTTTTAGAGGCGATTATTTATTAAGCCTTCAGCCCCCTTGACGTGCCAATGCTTCTAGACACAGACCTCTATCTTTTACGGCCCAGAATGACATTAGTACCATTTACAACGGTACTAGTAAAAGGAAAATAAAGTGGATTAAAATATAAAATTAGTATACCTATCTACTCAATGACTATTGTTGAAAAATAAAAATAAAGTCTTATTTATTTAATTATTTAGAAAGGTACGTTAGCCACTAAATATGGACGCAAGCGACCGGAAAAACTTTGTGACACAAAACTAAAGAAACCCAATATCGGATTTAATTTTCTTTATTATTTTCGTGGTCCTTTGATCCCTTCGCATTTCCCTCTACTATATCCTTATTACCTTTCCTAATATAGGAGTCTGTAAACACAGTGTGGTCCACAGATATATAAATAAATACGGAAGTGCGCAGAGATGTTGCGAGCTATCAAAAATCAATTCATCACTACGTGAACCTCTGCTGGTGATACTTTGTTCTTATAAGTAGCATACTCTGGGTGCATCGTCCTCACATAATATTAAATTAATTTTTGTATACCAAATTTTGTAAATCATTATTTGAAAAGAGTAACTATGGAGTTTCTTGTCCGTTCTTCTCCATAAGAATCTACCTTTCCGAATGGACAGTAGAGTCACTTTATTAATGTAATTCTATTATTTTTACTGAACTGTAAACGATGACGTTCAAAAGTGCCGTTTAATGGCCTAATTGAAATAAACGTTTTGACTTTGACTTTGACTTTGAACGCGTGGCGTTGTATTAGAAACTCATTAAAAGAAAATAATGTTCTTAAAACTTTTAAAACGACATTTATTTGTTTGGATTCGGAACGTCCATAAAAAATAGAATCCTTAAGGTGGGTATTGACCGGTGTTACGGGGCGTATTGTAACATGTTACAAAGCGAGCATTCGTGTCAGTCGCGTAAACGAGCACGAACATGTGCGTTTGTGTTTTGTTTTACACGGATTTTTGGACACGGCGTAACATAACATGCTCCCTGCGAATGTTACATTACGGCCTGTAACACCGGTCAGTACTAAGTTTCATAGAATCCCTGGTGTGCCTGCCTGTTTGTCAGTCTTCACAGCCAATTTTTCCAGAATCTACTGGAACGATTCTGTTGAAATTTGGTACATACATAAACTTCTGTGACCCAAAAAGGGACGTGTAACGTAAATAAATTTTTTCTTAAGTATCGGGACACAAAAATAGTTTTTCAAACTGTACTGTGTGACATTTTAAGTAAAAGGGCTTATTGTGAGCGCTTTCAAACAAGTAAAAATAATAGTATACATGGATTATAAATAAAATATCTTGACATTTAACATTAAATCTGCTTCTACGCAATATTATTATTTTATTATCAAAACAAACCTAGTTTTCATATTCTAGATTGTTCTGAGAACATTATCTAACTTGACACCGCGTTTCCAGCGCTTCTCCACTACATCTATGTAAACTTGCAGACATCCCGTAACAATTTGGTAATAGTGTGCTCATGTACATGATTTGTAAGTACAGCATACATACTATACCTTGCTGTTTGATGTCAGTAAATGTGTTAAATGTTAATGTGTTTAATAAGATGACGTAATGAACGGCTTGGCAGGTTTGAAATGCTTAAGTTACCTGTGTTGTGTGTGATTAACTAAAATTTATTAGATGAGGTGTGTGTTGCTACGTGGTAAATATTATTGTAATATTCGTTTTATTATAATTATTAAAGGGAAAGGATCAGACAATCCAGCAGCTTGGATTTAGCTCCCGTTGTACGTCACTTATGTTATTTGTATGAGTTAGTAGGCTAAGTTAACGGAGATAAGCCAAGTACGCAAAAGATATGATAATGCAAATGTATGTAAGCAAATATAGGTGCACTCTCTGTTCCTTTTTAGGGTTCCGTACCTAGAGGGTAAAACGGGACTCTATTACTAAGACTCCGCGGTCCGTCTGTCTGTCCGTCTGTCACCAGGCTGTATCTCATGATCCGTGATGGCTAGACAGTTGAAATTTTCACAGATCATGTATTTCTGTTGCCGCTAAAAACAGAATAAAATTAATATTTAAGGGCGAAAAAGTCATGTCTGTTGTATGGGAGCCCCCATACAACAGACATGACTTTTTTGCCGTTTTTATAGATAATTGTAAGAAACCCTTCGTGTGCGAGTCTGACTAGTACTTGGCCGGTTTTTTATTCATACTCAGATGGGATGGAAATCCGACACGACCTACGAGAGATAAGGATCAACGACTTTTCGTGCTTTCCAAAACACACCACTAACTTTCAAACTCCGGACTACTTATAAATTAGAAATAGAGAACTTAGAAATTCCTAATGGTTAAACTGAATAACACTTTTCCCGACCTGGGAATCGATAGACCCAAAGCACGGCACTCGCGCTTGACCATGAGACCAACGGGGCAGTAAAAAAAAAATTCTACTTTAACGTACCTATAATAACATGAATAAGTTGTTATTCCTTTCTCGGACTTAATATTAAGACGTCTGCTTATGGTCACTTAATCAAGCCGTAAAAGGAGAGTGAAATTGCAAGAGGTGTTGGGAAGAATGCAGTCTGGTTAGTTTTTATACCAGAAAAGTGGTTCTAAGAACTTTTCACGCGGTCGGAGAAAGGCAATTGTGGAAATATTTTAATACTTGGAGAAGTTTAGTGAGGTTAGCACTAGATGGTTTATAAAAACTATTGAAATGGTAAGTGTAAGTAATTTTATAGATTTACCTAACAAAAGGAAGAATATAGAGTTTCTGAAATAATTCCCGCCTGTCGCAGGAAATCGTTCTATATGTACTAATACTTCTTTTCTTGCGTTTATATAATTTAATAAACATCCATGGGCAATAATTGCTCGAAAAACGATACTAACACTTCGATACTTACACACCTACACCTTTTGCTTCGTCAACGTACAGAAAATATGTGGTACAGAGAGTAAAGTCCCGCACACCTCCACTGAAAAGGGAGGATCCTCCGACCAGACGGTTGTTGCGTCTGGTGGGCAACTGCCCGACAGTTGATATTCGGACTTTTGTATATGTTCAAATGGCAATGGATTTCGATGGTAGTTCGTTGCTGACAGGATAGATGGCCTGGTGGTTCTTTTTGTTGCCGTACAAAGGACAATGGGAAATGAATGTATGGAGTCTGGGCCCACCCTTCAATAGTAACATCTGATATACCGTTGGATAGGGCTTTTTAAGTAGAACATTAGTTACTAATATAACTATGGTCAAATGTTAGTACTTTCGGAGATACGACATCTTAAAGTCGTCTCAGTCTAACATATTCTTTATGGATACTTATAAGGTAAAATAGTAATAATAAGTACACTTTAAAACAAAAGAGATTTATTATTCGTCTTGGACATCAACGACAATTACATCATTTAAAAAACCCGCGGGGGCCACGAATGGTTGATGTCTCCCAACTCCTAGGTACCAAATCAAAGAAATAGTGTGAGCGCAACTTCCTACAGTTCGCCGTCCGGTCAAGCAAGAGCAATAATATTGTGATATCGCGTTTCTTCCAACTTGGTTTCGATCAATTAATATATAGCAATAGTATATTCGTGCTCTTACGTGGCGTGACTGTATCCTACCACGCAGCAACCACACATTCTCTGCTGGTATATTATATTCTATTAAATCATGTAAATCGTTTTGTCTGTATATTTCTATAACGTATAAACCGTCTCGAAGATGTTCACTGCAATATGACTTTGCTAACTTCATGTGGTAGGAACCCAAAGCAAGAAACATGATGTCGTCTTCTGTTAATTGGGGAAAATCCCGAACTTCTAGATTTGCATCCATTCGTTCAAAATTGACTCTGCGTCTGTTCAAATTATTCCCTTCCACGTAGTTATATAAAAGGTTGTCGACTTCGAGCCTTTGGTTTATCAAATTCAGAAAAACATTGGCTTCTCTGTGGTCTTCTATAGGCATATGAAAATGATTTATAATTGAAGATGCAATTTTAAAATCAGTAATCATATTGTGTACGATTTTATTAAAATAACTTTGGCGCAGAAGCTTAAAATCACGCTTGAAGCGACCATTGACAACTTCTACCACCCAACGGCATATAGTCACCAACCGCGATTTATTAGCTTGGATGGTGGTTAGTTGAGTTGCCCGTAGATCTTTGGATGGTGGCATATGCGTTTCATAACCACATGATTGTAGGTCTCCTATACAGTCCCGAAAGCCTCTGTCCAATATGAAGACATCATTCTCTTCTAAAAACCAATGTAACGGATGATCCACTTTTTTCACGGCATTGCTCATAATTGTAGCGTCCGATTCGGTTGCTGCATACGGTCCCCAAACATCCAAAATGTATCCATCTGTGCTGACAATGATGAAGGGCTTTAAAAGATTTCTGAATTTATGTAAACTATATGATTGCCTTTGGAAGAGGAAGTTAGAACTCTTCTGTATGTAGATATATGTTCCGTCACATATTAGGATAGCCTTTGTATTTTGTTCATTACCGAATATTCCCCTTGGAAGCAATAAGTTTCTCTGTATCACATCATTTCTTGAAATATGGTCCATGCCTAGGTGTTGGGAAACATACTCGTTTGAAAGACATTCCCGTGCAATCTTCAACAATTTTTCGAGTGTGCGTCGTGTCATAGCGAAAAGAGTTGCCAACCTTTCGTTTGGTTCTCCCGTTCTCAGCTTACATAAATATATACCTAAGGCTGTTTTTGGCCGATTGCATCTTTCAACCAATGATGGAGTCTGTTCTAAAATCAATTGAAATTGATTTCTATCACGGCCAGTCCAAAAATGAATAATAAGTAGTATAACTCCGAAAGTACTGACTTTTGACCTTAGTCGTAATAATAAGTTTTATTCTACATAAACATACCTATTCATTTATGAGTGTCTTATTCCTATTGAGAGGTGGGCCCATCATTACTCATTCTCCTTTCTATATAAACTCGTTGCATCCCGTCGCATTTCTGTTTGAGCTGACCCTTACAAAAAAATTCACCAGCAAATAAATCAAAATATTACCAACCTTGATCTCAATCACTGTCACAAAAATTAAACCGACTTCCAAATAAAACTCACTACAAAGCATAAAATAATTTTAATTTTGGCAGATGGTACTTTTGGTTGTTTTTCTCCTTTTTGACACCTGAACTGGTGTAATCAATTAACAGACATGCAATTTCAGCAATCCCGGGAGTTTTGCTATCATTTATTAAATGTTTCCGTTGCCTACCTCTGGAATCCTTCATCAGATCTTCACCAAATTGAAATGAGTCCAGTTTGAAAAAATACTCTTCCAAACAAAAAAATAATCATTCAAATCGTTTGACCATTATCGAAAATATCACTGAACAAACATTTTTCCTGGGACTTATACCTTCCATCATCAGCTCAGCAAGATGAGATGTTGATTACCAGGCGCAATTATCTGAATTGCGTTAGAAAATAAATGAAAAACATTGTATGTGCCTTTAAAATTTGAGGGTTGCCCTCGACTTCCCTAGGATCCCATAATCAAATTCTGACTTGGTACCAATGGGACTACTTCAGGAGTATAGGCTTTCGAATATAAAAATAATCATCAAAATCAATTCATAATTGACGGCATGATCGCATAACAAACATACAGTCGAATTGAGAACCTCCTCCTTTTGAAACCGGTTAAAAACCAGCGCTATTTCGTAGAATTAGGACAGTGATTTTTGTTCTGTATAGCTATACAGGACTATGGACCATGACTGCGTTTCCACGTTACAGAAAGAGAGCTAAACAGGCTCCTAAAACTTACAACGAATGCCTAACGAGTAACAGTTATACAAAATAACTCCCAATCGAAAAGGCTACGGTGACGTGCGGAACAATCTCCAGATTCCTCTCGAGACATAGTATCGCCTTTTATACTTCCCATATAACTGCAAATCTCCGGCAACGACGAACGAGAGGTAGAAAAATGTTTTCGGCTCCTGACTTTTCCCTGGTGTGCCTTTTGACGCGCTATGGATTGCGGATATGATATTTGGATCGAAAAAGTATGCGTATGGGAACGATCGCGATGGTCGTGTGTCATGTGTCCTGATAAATTGGCAGGACTTAGAATTTGTTTAGTTTTGCTGTCAGGATTTTGTGATGTTATTAGAAAGTTGCTTTGTTTTCGGGAATACTTTTTTGCAGCTAAGATTTTGGTGTGGCGATCGCAAACTGGAAGACATAACCCACCTTATCAGAGGCCTGTTGGAGGGCCTCTGACAAGGTGGACTGATGACCTGTTGAAGGCTTCTGGAATCCGCTGGATGCGAGTTACACAGGACCGGTCGATGTGGCGTCACTGATGATATATTTCAGCTAAAATAATAAATTTGTTGATAGCAATCATTAAAACCGGCCATGTTCGAGACTCGCACAGTTAGGGTTCCGTTCCATGAACCGAAAAAACACGTTTCTTGTATGGGAGTCCCCCTTAATTTTTAATTAAAACCCTAAAAACGGTGGTAAAATGACGCACGAAAATTCTAAACCTAGCACAATTTTTTTCTGGACAATCAGCATAAAAATTACCAATTTATTACCAAATCCAGGTCAAACTTGAACTTAATCCAAACTAATTTATTCTTTAAATAATGGGCTCGAAATCAGCACTTTTCAACATCAGAAAATTACAATAGAAAGCTCCAAAAAGCCAGCCCTTTACGGCTTCATAGTGTTTAACTTGTCTGCAAATTACACGGATGAACTAGCTTTATTACCAGTTACATTGAACTTATGAAAGAAGAACTGATTGTTTTAAACAAACTTCAGTAATATCAGAGCTCCAGCAATCGATACGGGCGATGTTGCTGTAATACAGTTTAGAAGGAAGGTATTTATATTGTGCTCGCAAAGGCTACGGGTTTGTTACAAAAAGTTACTGTAGAGAAATCTGTCTTCACCAGTCTTGTCTAGGGGTTTCTTGTTCCCCAGTTACTGGGTTGTGGAACTCAGATCAGCGACTGCCAATCTGATTTTCACAACCCATGTAATACAAAAAAGAAAAAAAAATGGTACTCAGCTGCATTGAGTTGGTCGTTAGACGAAGTTATTTTTTACTAGCTGCCGCCCGCGGCTCCGCCCGCGTGACTGTCGAAAATTATCCCAAAGGAACATACTCCCGGGATAAAAAATATCCTTTGTCCTTTCCCGGGACTCAAACAATCTCTATATCAAAATTCATCTAAAAGGTCCAGCCGTTTGCGCGTGAAGAAGTAACAAAAATACACACACTCACAAACTTTCGCCTTAATAATATTAGTGTGAAGTGATGAATTTAAGAAATAAATTTACCATCAGTAATCAAAATAGTTTGTAATCGAAATAGTATTTGTAAGTTTTCGGAATAGTATCATCTGTGCTTTTTCTATAAGCACACAATTCTGGCCGACAGGTAATTCCAAATTACGACTTTATCAAAGAAACAAAATATGAATTTAAGTTAATAAAATCTTGCTGCATTAAACACACTGGTTTCAATATTTATATTTCATTTCAAATTCTAAGTGCACCAAACGCGGTATAAAAAGAAAACTAGTACCTATGTTTTAACGTTTTCAAACGAGTTATCGTCTGAATGGGTCACGATTCAATTAGTTTGACTGTACTTTAAAGGACGTTCTTTTAATGCATGAAGTTTTGCAGTGACTAAGGTCGTATAAAACTCATTATTAACTCAATTCAATCATTTCATGATTAGTTTAACACGTGCACCGCAGTATCGGTAATAAAAGACGGGTCACATAAAACCAACATTCCCTTGAAACGCAAACCGACAGAAACCAAATATGTCCAAACAAAACGAATGGCCGCCATAAATAAAATTATACCCGTTACAGATGATAGAAATGAGGCCCAGAAGTTTCTCCAACTTAAAATCTTTCTTTTACAACCACGATAAGATACGCAACTGCCGCAGTTTAGGACCGTGGTCCCAACAAACTTGGCCAAAGTTTACTTTGTGTTTTGAATAAGTTGTTCGGCTTTGAAAACGTATTTGGCCGAATATAGAACTTTGGTCGAAGAGTCCGAATACTTAGGACCGCCTTAGGCCTTACCTTGTTCGAGTTTACAGGTTAAATTGTACGGGTAACTAATAGATGATATAACAACAAAATCTCTAATATTTACAACATATAACAACGGAAGCTATAATTTTATTCAATATAACGATTAGTTAATATAATAAACGATTGATATAATTTTAAAATAACAATTTTTTATAAGCATAACATACATTAAATATAAAATCATTTGACATACCACTCAAAAGATATAAAAACATAACTAGTAACTGATTACCGGAGCTTCCGCCTTAGCCTTCTAACCTAACTTATCCGAGTCGGGGTACTCTGAGTCGGGGTGTTAACCATAATGACGTTTTTTATATATGTATATTAAACGGTAGACCAAATGATTTTCGATTACATAAACGTTATATCAAACAACGTTATACTAAATACGTTTTAGAAGAAATAAATGTTATATGTAAAGAAATTATATCAACAGTTGGTATTTCTCACGTTGATTATTTCTTATGAGCGATAATAAAATGAAATTATACCAAATGAGTTTATACGTTATGGAACGCACCCAAATTGTACTGTTGGACAAACGTAATTCAGGCAAGTGTTTTCGTAAGAAAAGTGTCTCTAGTGGTCTGTTGTTCCAGGCACATGTCGCAATAGATTCGAATTGGACTAGAAAACTTTGAATTTACAATTCTAATCTTTTATAGTGGAATAGTATTTTCAATTTAAATCCCAGCTAAAATCACAAGACCATGACTGAAAATATGTTGTATTTTTGCGAAGCAGCAAGGGATAATGTTTTAGTAAAAATATGTCTATTTAGTTTGTAGATACGATCGGTTTCTTTGCGACCTGAAAAATCCAACATTTACATTTACAAAAGTCAATTAATCTGACTAGCCGTTTCTCAACTACCTACGTGTTTTTTTTTTGAACGATGGGAAATCATCAAATGACTCCTTCCAGAGCGGAAGGGAGTGTCAGACTCTTACTGACTTAAAACCCATCCGTGTTCCTCTTAATGCCCTTTGCGTTTCAGGGCCGCGGTGACTCTTTCGAGCAAATTCCGCAACTATGTTCGGATGTAGCTGAATGTTACGTAGAGCGTCTGCCTTACTGACCTTAACAACTCAGTCACAGGATAACGCGATACCTCATGACAAGACTGGTGTCACGGTGACTGGTTTCCTAGCTTCTGACAACCCGTGACAACTGCTAAAGAACATCAAATCCAACATTTACATTTATAAAAGTAAAGTATGAAAGTGGGCTTTTCCCCGTAACATTATGTGGTTAGGTACACGGAAATGCACTCAGTTACCCGTAGGTACAATGGAATTTATCAAGAAATGTGACACAGAATGTACTCCAAAAGGCAGTTTATTTTAATTTGGAGACGCCACTGTCTTTTGTTCGTTCATAAATCGTTCTTCCAAAAAGAAAATCTTTGAGAAAAATGATTTATATTCTTACACGTTTCCGTAAATTTTCTTGTCAGCGATCTTTTGGAATCAAAGAAAACGTGTTCAAAGCGTTATTACTTGCCTACCTAATATGCCGTGACTTTTGCCAATGAAGATCCTGGGATGATTTTGTTCGGCTGCTTTTAGCTTTTACTTTTAATGCTCGCATAAAGAAACAACCAAAAATACTTAATACCAGCTTTTCCCGCGGCTTTTCTTACGTTCAAGTTATATTTTAAGTAGACAATAACCGTCTCCAGAGTCCCGTGTATCTCTGTAAGTAAAAATTTACACACTCACTTTCGCATTTATAATAATTATAATTATGTTTTATTTTTCAAGCGGCCGCCCGCGGCTTCGCCCGCGTGTATGTCGGAAATTATACCAAAAGAACATTCTCCCGGGAAAAAAACTATTTTATATGTTATTCCAGACTGTAATTTAATCATGATCCGTTTAGCTGTTCTGACGTGATTGAGCAACAAACATACATCCATCCAAACATCCGAACTTTAGCTTTTATAATATTAGTTAGGATTGTGATCACGTTTGACTACTATAATATGCCTTAGGTAGAGGTAGAACGCCAATATATTTTATCCATATATTTTATAGGGGCAAACACATTCTATTATATTTAAGTTTTTATATTTTAATCAATTTTTTAGCAAAACGAGGCCGTAAAATAAACTAATACTGCGAAATAGGAATGAAAATTTCAACAAGTAAGAGTTTTTCGGGCTCCCGGGTTTATTCTTTCTTCTCCTAACAATATAGGATAGTTACAGTGGAATGTCTGTGGGTTTAGGTTCTTACATGTTTGTCAATCAGTCACGTATGAACGCCTTAACGGAACCGGATGAAATTTGGATTACCGGTATTCGTTCGAAATAGTCACTGCGACCCTGGAACGCAAAGGGCTTTTTGGATGGGTTTTAGTCAGCAAGATTCTGACACGCCGTTCCCCACCACCTGGAGCGGAACAAGTAATTTGATGATATCCCACCCTGTAAAAATAAAAATGAGTGACCTTTATATGATCCCGTCAGATAATTTTCCAAATACTGTCGTATGTACCAAAATAGTACAAAAAGTTTAAATAAATACATTTTCGACTGTAACGCGCGCAGCCTTTAGAAAAAGCTAGTATAATATTAGAAGCTTTTACCGGGATAATAGGCACGATGCGTATAATGATAATCCGAATTAATAGAGCTTATGTTATACTAAGTGCATATTGTAAGGCGGGATGGTTGTAATGTAGTTATATCATATTAATACGGCTCTTCCGTAAGAAATGTAGGCAAGAATATGAAAGGAGATAATAACGTAAATGCTTTTGAATTTGAAGGAAGTTTAAAGCTCATTTGGTGCCTTTGTTATTTTTACAGTTTTTTCGTGTTTTTTTTAAGTATTGAATCTCAAATAAACGATTTGATTTAGACAAAGGAATCTGGAATAAAACCATGCAGGGTCAGCCTTTTCATGTGCCCTGGTTTGTAAACAGTAATTTAAATCGAAAATTAGTTGTGACGGCTCATAGACTCGGATCTGGACACATTCCATGCAATAAGTTTGCGTTCATGATGATGAAACCGAACTCTCCTAACTGTGTGGAGTATGGAGTTGTTGAAGACTTACACCACTCTTTGATGGAGTGTGTTCGGTATGAGTCTGGGAGAAATTATTTGTTGAGGGACTTGAGGTGGAACAGACTTGAAGTAGGCACATTTAATAAAATCTTGGCTCAACCAAATGATGCGAAGAGTCTGTTTAGGTTCATGGCCCAGATATGACTAATGTGTATTTAGGGTACGATGGGACTGACATACGCATTGCGATTATAAATGTCCCTAATTAACAAATAAAGAAAAAAAAATTGTTTATTGTAATCCATAAAATACACATACAGGTGGTAAATAAATATTAATGAATAGAAACAATTATGGACCCTGTTGGGCTCAGCAAAATTTTAAATAATTAGTAGAGAGGAAGAGCGCTTTAATGATTTTACTTTTAAAAATAATGTTAATTATTCTCTATCCAACTGATTTGTTTTTTTTACCTACTTACTATTTGTGTTACCATTCATTTATCACTTAATATGACATAGGTACGGTAAGCTATTATTATAATTGTGTATTTATAAGATTAAATTATATTAATTATTGTTTATTTGCTAACAGTTTCTGTATTGGTATTAATATAGTTAATTTAATATTTAGATGGACACATAATTTAATGATAAAAGATAAATATGTAAACTGTTCACTTAATAGTTACAATACCAAAAATAAATTAACCAATTAGAACATATTGGTTAATTCTATTTTGATATTTTAATTATTAAGTGAACAGTTTACATATTTATCTTTTTATCATTAAATTTGGCCAACACAACCACAACCCCAACCACTGTAATAGCCAAAAGCCAGAATTAGTAGTGGCAACTACCAGAAAAGTCCTGGGTCGATTCTCTTCCGATTTTCTTATCCGATGTAGACCGCGTTTCTAAAAAATACGACTCGTCACAAATTAAACGCTCGTTTGACAACTTGAATTTTTAAAAGCTTTTATTTAGTTTCACCTGTCCCGATGTTTGTCTGTCATCAAATCTTGCAAGATAAATTTGACACACTAGCCCGGTTTTAGATTGAGCTGAATTTCGTTTTAAAGTGAAAACTTCTTAAGCGGCGTTGTGCACTTTTTGGGATGGGTAAAAAATTATAAACTCGCGTCAGGACACGTGACCTAATCGAAAATTCGTAAGACGGAGGGAAAGTTCTGAAGTGTTAAATTTTTAATGTAATATAAATTGTCATGTTTGTATACGATAGCGCAACAAATGAATATTTATTTTACCACATAAATGATAGTACTTTTATACTGCTAATTAAAGCAATTCGTGCGAAATTATTCCCTAACCATTCCAAAATATCAAAAATGCACAACGTTAATGTTCAAGTTTTCACTTCTGCCTGCACTCCCGCAGTGCAACCCGTTGTTTTTTTTACTATATATATCCCATATTATCCTCATACAGATACCAATAAATACAAAGAAAATGAGTCAGTCTTTAAGTTTGGTCAGGCATGTTAAACCACACACAAGTTATGTATGGTACAATGAGGACGTGTGGCAAAAGGGTAGTTACCTACTTCTCTTTAGTCACCGCTTCAGCGGGTACCTGTTTATGTGGTTGTTTACAAATAACGGTTGAGCTGGTCACCCATTCCCTGTCAGCACATGCAGACGGAACTCTCTACTTTATTACCAAACTGCTAAAGTTGGAATTTGTTTGCAACGTTATGTGGTTCGGATAGCCAATTTACATACTCGTAGTTTGTGTGAAGACCGTTAAGTCACATACATATAGTGAGATATATAGTTCCTTTATTAATTTTAAGCTTAGGTAGTCTCTTTTTATGACTGCTTGTAAACTTCAATTCATTTCCGTGTTATCTTCAAGTTTTCATAATTAAAGCCGTAGACACGAGTTAATCTTTGCAGTTAAGCAATACTTGCCGAGTTCGGTCAACGGATGGTTACCATCATACATATCGAGACGCATCCTTGCCTCAGAAAGCACAGTAACACGACATCACGTAATCTGTACATGTTTGATGGACATTACGCGTAGTCAGATGCCAGAAAATCTATGTATGTCGTTTTGTGGCAGTTAAATACTTTTATTTTTCTTTCTTTATACTGTGGTAGGTGTACAACAAATAAAAATAAAATTTAAAATATTTTTTTTTTGTTAGAAAGATGAAAATTCTCCGACATCTTTAAGGAAAACACGTTTGGAATACACGTGGCAACGCAAATCTTTTTTCACGGACATTTGAAATGTTGTGATAATCAAAGATGATAAGGAATAAGGAAACTGATTAAATTACAAAACACAATCATCTTGAACACGCGCCACGGATATCCGGTATTAAATCAGATTTCGATTTTTATTCCAAAGATGAATAATTAAGCTTGATTTGAGTATTTTCGTACAAATTGCAGGACAAGCCTTTAATTTACTGAAAAGAAAAATAACATCAATGGAATAAAAACAAAGTGTGATCACCACAAATCCTCTACCAAAATAGGCGACTCTTATCCATATTCACTAATACTAATGTTTATAAATGCGAATGTAATTTTGTCTATCTGTTTGTTACTATTTCATGTCTTAACAGCTGAATGGATTTAGTTGAAACTTAGAATGAGAGTACACTATGCTATGGGTTAGGGCATAAAATAATATTTATCCTGGGACTTTATTTCTTTAGGATATTTTTCATTTTTCACGCAGACAATAAAAAAAAAATATTAAAACTAACGCGCATATCCTGTTCTTTCCTATTTCCGTAGGAATTTCCCAGTCTTGTATAACCTATAGCATTCCTCATGAATGTGACTATCATATACAAAAAGAATTTTGCAAATCCGACTGGTAGTTCCAGAGATTAGCGCGTTTAAAGAAACAAAAAAAAATCTTCAGCTTTATTATTAAGTAGTAATATAGATATTGCCATAGTACGTGTTTGGCTCCCTGACCTAAAAAATAACAATGCTATAAGTTATCATCCACCCTCTTTTAATAAACGCAGAAAAATATGCTCCGTAGAATACAACAGAAAATACTTGAAATTGTCGTGTACTTCAGAATAAAAATGCAAATTAAATAAAAAATGATACAATAACTAAAACATGTCGCGCTCGCTAACTTAAAAATATTTCTCTGAATAAGCTTTGCGACTTTTTAACGTATAATATTAATGTAGAGCCAGCACTTTATAGGATTAAACAGAACTGTGAAGGAAAACAAATTCTTCTCAAGATTCCCTCACACCCGCAACTTAATGAAATGGAGCCAATCAATTGCTTTTCCAACTCGCCACCATCAAGATGATACTCAATCCGATAAATTGCTTGATCAGAAATTCGATTCGATTATAATCGGCTTTATAAGCTTGGCCGATTTAAATTTAAAGTGCCCCTTGAAAATTCCTCCATTCCGACTGGGACTATCGATTTTCTGAGGAAAAAAACGACGCGATTATCTCACGAGTCTCTGGCAAATGGATATTCGGACCCAAGGACCGGTTGACAGCGGGCTTTTATTATTATCAAGAAACGAATTACTCAGAAATAGGCAGCTACTCACGAATGTAACAGATGGTGATCCGAACGTATTCAGAACGAATACAATATATGCACATGAGTGTACCCTGCGCTCAAGTCCCGTCTTGTGTATTTGTAAAACAAAGCGGAAAGCTAAAGTAGCCAGCTTGCAGTCATGAATATATGTACGAATTTCGTATTTCGTGTACGCAACAGTGCTTGTACGAAATATCAACTTTTATGAAAGAGGAAGTAATGTGAAAAATGAAATGGCTCGAGACGACCTGGATATTGTAGCTTTTACGGTAAGATGTGCAAACTTGGGCGAGCACCTTTCTGGTGCAGATGGGACACATTGAGGCAGGTCTGTTTTATTACACGCTTGTGTGTTTTGTACGAGTACAGCGAAATATTACACGCGGTAAAACCTTGTTGTGGGTTACATTCCTTTTATAAACTTTTAATATGAAATGGATGTATAAAAGGGTTGCCGTATATAAAACTCGGTATTAGGTATATCGTTTTTGTGGACTGATATACATACAAGGAATTTTGTTGGTTAAACAATTAACGTTATTGTTAAAATATTTATTTGTTGATTCAGATTGAACATTTTATTACCGCTCGGCTTCATCCGGAGAATCTTTTAATTAAAGGTTGTTTTGTTTATTCTATTAATAAAGCGAACAATAATGAATTTAAAATTTGTTCCGAGCGTTTATAATCAACGTACATAATTAAGTTAAATTTAGTTGCTGTTTGAGTTTGTTTAAACCCGGGATTAGAACATCTAGGTATGTCTAAACCCCGAAGTATTACTGAATAAAAGTTGTCAGGCGTCCGCAGGACAGGCTGTAGGTAGGTACGTTACATCACAGGCAATGAAACAAGACGGCTTTCACGAGAATAATAAAGATTCCCATGGGAAATTGAAAATATAAACATTTAATTTGTGCAAACTGGCACCACGGCTTCCATCACACAATTAATGGCACATATTTGCAATTTAATCTCAAAAGCCTCTGGTTTACTTTTATATATGACCAGAAAAAAACCGGGCAACATTTTGTGAGGGAGAGTGATGCCTTCCTTACACGGCACATTTCGTGGCTAATATTGGTAGGCTCATAACTAATCACGTACATTTTTCATGGACCTGACCCAATAACCGAAACGGTACAACACAATGATTGCTAACCCTTGAAACGTGGCCTTATACAAGACAAATTGGACCAGGAAGCGGTTACAGCATTTTATTACAGTGATGTATCAGGTCACAGAATATGGTATGGTGCGCTGGCAGTGATTAGAGACGCCATAGACAATGAAATTCATGGCCGCGCAATAAATGGCGCTGAGTATGTGTTTCGGTTGTTACAACCATAGTTAGAACTGTCACGGGCTGTCAAATTCTCTGAGGAAACGGTGTCACTCACTGACACGCTTGGTTTGCACGGCCATCTTTGAAAATACTGTTTCTGGGGTCCTGGTGAGCCTGGTGGGTCTGGGATGCGAGATTTCTCAGAACTTGCGTTTGTAACACATGAAGCCGTCGTTTGCGTCCGTACTGAGCGCGACGGCGTTAGCGAGCGGTCACCCAGTGTTTTACCCTGAGGAAACACGTCTAGCCTAGAAGTTTACTTCTGCTATAATAACTCCCGATGATCTGTCCACCGTTCTCGCATTCGCTCTACGTCTAACAGTGATGACGCTTAACAGTGGCCGCGGTTCGATTGCTTTGTGTATCAGGTCCTTATTCGATACCGCTTTATGGTCCTCAAACCAGCGCTTAGTAATATGGAACGGCATTTCGAGACCCGCAGAGATCGCTGATTACTTCTAAAAGGGATTTAAAATTAATAAGGATTGAAGGGCTTTTGTAATCGTTTTGCTCCTTTTAAGTTTGAGTTGAGAATTTGGGAGATATTGAACTTTTAAGCTGCGTGGTTGAGTGTGGAACTTGGATATTAACAGGTACTTTTATGGGTTCGTCAGTCGTTTAACTCTAGAGGATTATATTATTGTTAAAACCCTTTACAAGGTTCATTTGAATTGTTTAAATCTTTTGATTTTTAGTGGAACTAGGGTTTCGTTTCTTTCAATGGACGCCGTTGAAAGAAACGAAACCCTTTTAGGATCTCTCGTGTGTTTGCCTGTTTGTCTGCTTGCACGTGCTGAGTCTAAAATTTAAAAAAATGCAGACAATAAATGTATTCTTATATATTACAGGAAAATCTATAATAATTCCGTGATAAGTTAAATATTAAAAAAAAAACTTAAATAAACACGCTTTTATAGAAAAATCCAACTAAAAAACAGAAAATAAAATTTAATAAATTTGATTAAGAATAGTGTAAAAAAGAAATGAATGTACATTATTGTTAAAAGCGTGGGGTGCATTTAAAGTGCTTTTTAATATATTATCAAAGTGATGTTTCTTCTACTCATAATCTGTCAATAAAATGTTTATAACTATCGACACTATGCACCCCACGCTTTTTTACAATAATGTACATTCATTTCTTTTTTACACTATTCTTAATCAAATTTATTAAATTTTATTTTCTGTTTTTTAGTTGGATTTTTCTATAAAAGCGTGTTTTTTTAAACTATTTTTTTTTTGTTAAAGGTTAGTTAAATAGAATATGTGTGTTTTTGTGAACATTAAAAAAGTGTGTAATTATGGATAATGTTTTGCTTTGTTAGAATATTTTTTAATTTTAATGAATTAATCCTGGCAAATCTAATTAGGATAATCGGATATTTTAATTGAATTCTTGCATTGTCATCAATCCTTGACAGGTGTGCAAAGTGGCGTGGCGCGTGGAGGCGCTTCGCCGGGGTGAAACTCCGCTGCCGCGGCAAATTGCATCGCGGCGGACGGAGCTCCGGCAGGATACCATGGCGGTATGGAGACGGCGACTATCGCAACCCAGCGCTGGGCACGCCACAATTGCGGCGATAAGACCCCTCTTTGAGGAGTGGCTAGAGAGGCGCTACGGCGTCCTCACCTTCCGCCTGACGCAGGTGCTCACCGGACACGGCTGTTTCGGGAGGTACCTGTTTCGGATAAAGCGGGAGGACACGCCCGGGTGTCAGCACTGTGAGGATCGCCCGGAGGACACGGTGGAGCATACGGTGGAGATCTGCCCTGCTTGGGCTGAGCACCGCCGTGTCCTCGTCGAGGCGATCGGCGGCGGCAACCTCTCGCGTCCGGCCCTGGTTGAATCCATGGTCCGGAGCGAGGAGGCTTGGGAAGCGGTCACCTCCTTCTGCGAAGCAGTAATGCTAGCGAAGGAGGAGGCGGACCGCGCGAGGGAAAGGCAAGGCCTTCGTCCCAACCGCCGCAACAGGAGAAGACGCCCCGGGCGTCGGGAGTCGCAGGGCGATCCCCGGCCACCATAGGCGCGGGCCTGCGGACGGCGAGCATTGGGTGGCTCGCTGTCCGATCACCACCAGGCCCGGGTCGATGGCGCGTTGTGTTTCACGCGCGCCTCAAAGAGATGTCAGCATAGAGGACGGGGCCCGCTAGGGCCAGAGCCTGCCAGGGTTGCGGAATTTGTTCGAAAGAGTCACCGCGGCCCTGGAAAGCAAAGGGCTTTAGAAGGAACACGGATGGGTTTTGGTCAGTAAGAGTCTGACACGCCCTTCCGCTCCACCCAGAGCGGAAGAAGTCATTTGATGATTTCCCATCCTTAAAAAAAAAAAAAAAAGGTGTGCAAAGTTTGAACTAAATCTGATCGTTCAAAGTAGGGCAAAATCGAGTTCAAAAGGGTCGGTTACAGACATACATACAAACATACAGGTGAAGCTAATAGAAGCGTGTTAAAAATATGATTCGTTCGGAAGTTCGGAACCCTAAGCACGCGAGTCCGCACTTGGTCAGTTTTTTATCTGCTACACACCTTCTTAGTACAAAAGAAACAACAACTCAATACAGTTCTAACAAACCTTTCCACTTTTACATAACTTATAGAACCAGTTAACCGTATAACTTGCAACCAACAAACTTTTTACAGTCAAAAAACAAAGTCATCTACCGTGAATTTATCTCCGGAAAACCGTTCCTAGATTTGTCCGGTTTTATTTAAATCATGGGTGTCAAGTTTCCGGTTCGTCAACGGTTGCCGTGCAACGGCAATCAGCGATGCGGATTTTCCCCGACTAATTGGTCCCTCAACAATATTTTGGAATATTTATAATTTCAAATCGGCCGACTGTTAATTGCCGTAGCTAGCCAGATGAATCAGAATATCACGCCTTTATTTCCCGAAGGGTTTGGCAGAGGTATTCCCATAATTCTGGGTGTACTATTTCATCAAAAAGAATTTATTTGACCCAAGAATGACGTATATCATAAAACAGCCTTCGCGCAAAACAACCAGCAAGCTGAGCTTATTTGCACATCTGCTGTGTCGCAATAAACATATTTTTATCATTTATTTTCTTTGAAGTGGTAAAAGACCTCGTGGTTAAGTAATAACAACTACATTGGTAATTTTTTGAGATAGTGCGACATACCGAGACGTCTCCATTCTCCGGAAAGTAGTGTGCTGTCTATTATTTTAAGATCTTCGAAAGTCGTTACGGAAAAATCAGATGACAGAAAATCTGATACCAGTCTTGCTAAGGGAGACTAAAAGCCGGCCTATAACACTTTGCCCGATCCGGGGACTGCGCTCAGGTCCTCATTCTCAATAGCTCTTGCGACTACTACCCAAACCACTAAATCCTTTATTTGTTGAATCAGTGTTGTTCTAATTATTGCTCATTTCAAATTCACCTTTTGTAATTACAATAGCTGTGTTATTCGAAATTGAATCGAAATTAATTAAACGCACAGCATGATTATGAATATTGAAATGAGATTTATTACTAAATATAAAGAGCTTTTGTTTAACTTAGTATTATTAATTTTCAAGTTGAACTTAGTTAAAGCATGGTACATAAAGAGATCATTGTGATATGATAAGCCCACCTTATTCTTGAATCGTGTCGGCAGGTGAACTAAGATCAACCAATTCTACAAATTTTTAAGCAACCTTCGAATTCGCGCAGTGGTTATCAGTAAAAAAAGCCTCAATTTCTGACAGATTGCGATTGAGAGGCGAATGCGAACGTTGCTTAAAAAATCGTGGGACCCTCTGATCGTAGTACACCCTACAACGCGATTAGGAATAAGGTAGGCTTATGGCTTCACAATGATCTCTTACTTAACTAACATAGAGTAGAGTGCGCATGTTGTAAATTGGTTAAAAATAACACTTTTTACGTCGATATTTTTTGTAAATTTTTTGAGATTGTATTTCTAGTTAACTGCTCTGAGAAGAAAAACTGAATCGGAATTATGCTGTAGCGGTAGCTAGTCTACAGTAATGCGGGAAAAATGAGTTTTAATATACCTAATTACCTATAACCGGGGATTTTAGAAAATCATGTTTCTTCGTCATCTATTGATAATCATATTTTTGAAAAACAAAAATATATAATTTAAGTATGGAGGTAGATATGGGTAGTACTTATCTTCGAAGCAAAACATACTCTTTCTGAAAAGTCAGAGATTAGCTAATGGAGAGAGCCTTTGATTATAATGCTATGAGGAAAAAAAGACGATCAAAGGAGATTTAAAAATCGATATCTCATTGGCCAATTATAAGTTGCGAATAAATGTGTTGAGTATATGACTAAATTTGAGTCGATGATCATTGAATTGCTTAGAAAGTGCGTACACCAAAAAGGTTTTGTAATAGATAAGTCGTAGCCAATTAGCTTAATCAGTCATTGAAAAGTCACGTGGTCAATCCCTCAACATTCTTTACTTTTAGCAGTCGTTGTTGCTGGCATAATATCACTTTGCCTCGTCTACACACAGCCTTAGGCCCGTTCATAATACCCTAAATACACTAAACGTAAACTTTTTTATAAATATACGCCCTATAAAAATAGGAATCGCCTATTTCCAACATTTTAACGGGTACAAACTTTATCAGCGCCTTACCTTTGATCCAATTAGGAGGAAAGTATAAGAAAAACATCAATTTGCTTAGTTACTGTTTGGTCCCTTCCACTCGATTGGAAAAGTCATGCTCAGTTAACCGTTTTGTTTATTACAGAGTCCATTGGATGGAAACGTTGGAATATGGGATAATCGTTGACGAGGGCCAAGAATTGGACGAAAAATCTGAAGTCGAGGAGTTACAAACCGAAATTCACTTAAATATTGAAAAACATTATGGTTAGGTTCGATATTTTATTGCAGAATAAGCCATCGCGATCTTGTGTAAGTGGTAACCGATGAACCGGCCTATGGTAGAACGTGAACATGCTCAGAAAACGCCAGTTTAATCTGTAGCTTTGATCACGCTGATAGAGTGTTGGGCTGCAATTTAATGAATGTGGATTAGAAAGTATCAAGTGAGAGTGGATGTCTTATTATTTACATGGCTTGTATATTTATATATTATATATTTTAGCCAATTGTGTCCCACTGCAGGGCAAAGGCCTCCCTGGCTTCCTTCCATTCCTCCCGGCTTTGGGCAAGTGTGGACCAATTTTACCGATAGCAATCAAGCTCGTCCCGCCATCTTCGCCTGGGTCGCCCGCGATGTCGTCGGGCATTTTCTGGGACCCACATTGTGGTTGCTTTTTAGCCCATGAACCGTTCGACATACGGCAGACGTGGCCGGCCCAGTCCCACTTTAGTTTGGCTGCTTTTTGTATGACGTCGGCGAATTTTGTTTTGGAACGCAGCACTGTGTTCCTAACGCGGTCCATTAATCGGACTCCCAGAATGCTGCGCTCCATTGCTCGCTGGCAAACCTCAAGCTTGAACCTCTGCTGAACTGTCAAAGACCAGGTTTGAGCACCGAATGTAAGGATAAGTAGAATGCACATGTCCATCAATTTGAGCTTATGACAAATTGGAAGGCCTCCTTTCATGAGTGCCTTCATTGACCAATAGGTCTTCCAGGCGTTTTCGGTGCGGCGAGCAACTTCTTTTTCTTGTCTCACCTGGAATAAGACTATTTGGCCGAGGTATATGTATTGTATACATGGCTTGTAAACGGTAAGAAATTAATCAAAAACCTTACTCTCCTTCTGGGACAGTCGGGTAAAATGACGTCAGTCGCACGCTCTGCTTCGGTTTTTGATTGGTATATCTTTCAAATACGCCAAAAAATAATAAATACGTTTTAGCGACGCGGTATAAGTTTTTTTGGAAGATGTAGCGTTGGAAGGCCCACACACAAGGTGGACCGATGACCTAATGAGCTGTACTTTTTTGGTGGTACAGAGAGTAAAATCCTGCATACCCAACTGAAAAGGGAGGATCTTCCGACCACATGGTTGTTGTGTCTGGTGGGCAACTGCCCAAGAGTTGATATTCGGACTGTTGTATATGTTCAAATCGCACGGAGAACTTTGCTTGCGCGATGCAGGATTTCGTTGGTAGTTCGTCGCTGATAGGATAGATGGCGTTGCGGTTCTTTTGTTGCCGTACAAATTTCGCTTCTTAGTTTTTTTTTATGTAGCGGCACTGATTACTACACTTGTACCTATAGCTCGACGAGACCAAAAGAACAAAAACATGGTTTCCAATATTGGATTTACTGGTTGCTCTGTAAAATATTTATAAAATATCTCGTAGAACTTTGCTTTTTCCACCATATCCTGATGAGAAATATATTTATCTAAATGAAGCTTTGTCGTAATAATATTAATGCTATTATAATTTACGTAAAAAGAGGTCACGGGTTCATAGCGACGGGAAAACCTATTGAGGATAAATCGTTCTATGCCATCCACAAATGTGAAAAACATTTCTTTTCAAGAAAGTGTCGAAATTATTGGAATATGTTTGTGATGTTTGTGTTGTTTGTTGTTTATTTGATAACCAGTAGCCAGAAGTCAGAAAGTGCGCTAATCGGTCTTGCCAAAGGGTATGTTGTTACCCAGTAACTGGGTTGCGGATTTGAGATAAGCAATCGCTCCATTGAAACACTAATATTACTTAGATTGAGAGGCGTTCACGACGGATTCGGAACACACCGGGAAGAGTGGCACTCCATGGAAGAGATCTTTGCTTAAAAAAAAAACATGCGGAGCAGTCTTTGGGGACTGCCGAAGTGAAAACTAAGTAACTTGTGAATTGTATCGTTGAGCTATTAGATTATTATTTTTGAATTTGGAAAGCGTTTGGTGACGATGACGCGAGTTCCATGATTTTTGTTCACCCAAAAAGCGCTCAACGCGCCTAAAAAGTTTTTCGTTTCAATAAAAAACTTAGATTTGAAGGTGACCGCAGTATATTTGGGAGTCTCACGCTCTAGCCCTCCGCAACAGAAACAGACGCCCCGGGTCTCGGGAGTAGCAGGACGATTCCCGGCCACCGTTGGTGCGGGCCTGCGGACGGCGTGCGTTGGGCGGATCACCGTCCGATCAGAATCAGGATCGGCGGTTAGCCTTGGGTTCCACGCGCGCCTTACAGAGATGTCAGCATTGTAGACGGGCCCGCTAGCCTGCCAGGGTTGCGGAATTTATTCGATAGAGTCACCGTGGCCCTGGAACGCAAAGGGCTTTAGGAGAAACACGGATGGGTTTCAGCGTCTGACACTCCCTTCTGCTCCACCCAGTGTGGAAGGAGTCATTTGATGATTTACCATGCTTTAAACACTAAAAAAACTATAGTTACTAGGTATAGTATAATTGGGAAATGGTTATGGCCAAATAGCCAACTTTATTATAACCGTTTGGGTGCCTAGTAGGTATAGTTGTAGAGCAAGAGCTGCTGCTGAACACTCTCAGTGCGATGACCAGGTCGGGCTAAATGTTATTATTCCTTTCTATCAGATATTTTCAGTGAAGTCCAGAATCCGGATGAATGTCCGGTTTATGAACCGACCTTTTACCATAAATGTTGACACATCTGCCTAACCGCTCAGGTATTCTAGGCATCTCGTTTTTTACCTCAAAAGGTAAAAACAGGAACCCTCATAAGTTCACTCTCTTGTCCGTCTGTCCGTCTGACTGTCCGTGTGTCACCACCGGTTTTCTCAGGAACAGGTGGACCTAGCAAGTCGAAATGAATACTAGATACTGAGGTCTATAGTCCCTATTTTTAAGAATGGCCTCATTCACTGGGAAAAGAATTAACAGATGCGGATGGCGGAAAAACTTATAAAACTTTTAATCCCAGTAAATCGTTCCAATTTAATCCAAAATCGATCACAATGACTTAATAAAATAGTGACGTACCCATAAAATAACGCCTGATCCACATAGATACTATATTTTATCAGCGCCCTCCATCCAGTCTGGGTAATATTATACGAATGCATTCACATGCAGTAAGTTTAGTTAAAGCCGGGCCGTGCCGTGAATACATCCGTATAAATCCTCAGTTTCACACTGCTACATAAACTCATGCCGTATTTTCAGACTATTCAACACGGTTTTATGGAAAAAATGAAAATTGAGATGTGTGGATCGGTGTCACGAGCAATGTAGGGGTGTGTATCGGAAAAAGGTAAATAAGTAGTGATGGTGAAAAATGAGAGCGGATGAGTGGGTTCAAATACAATTTGCATCTACTGTAAGATTGTTCAAGGGTCTTTGTAACGCTGTTTTTTTATCAAAAATGTAACATGGAAGAGTGCTGAATTTGAAAACATGAAAGCCACATGATCACTGATAAAAATACGTGTATAAAGGTAGAATTTCGTGCATCGCGGCTGATCTATCGCGTGCAACAAAACTCAGAGTATAGAGGTATTCGGTACAGAGAGTAAAGTCCCGCACACCTCCACTGAAAAATAGGAGGATCCTCCTGCCACTGGGCAACTGCCCGATAGTTGATATTCGGACTGTTGTATATGTTCAAATCGCACGGAGAACTTTGCTTGCGCGATGCAAAATTTCGTTGTAAGTTCGTCGTAGATGGCGTTGTGGTTCTTTTTGTTGCCGTACAAATTTCGTTTCTTAGTTTTTTATGTGGCGGCATTGATGCCGCTATAAGAGTATGAGAATGTTTGACCGTTTCCGAGGTCTGCGACAGACTTCGGAAGCCGTGCCATACATTTTCATACTCTGACTACTGTCGCATGAGCCGCGCGCGACAGTCACACGCGATAGACCGCGCGCGGTGGCAATCGGCCGTGATGCATGGAATTGTACCATAGAATTGAATTGAGAATTGTACTGATTGGTTCATTTAAAACTGTCTGGTTTTACCTCAAAAGACCATCTTAAGTACCATCTGATCCTCCTCATACGATCGATACGACTACGATAATGTTTGGATTTTAAAAGAGACTGACCTCTGAGTTTGGTTCGGTGTTTCTTCTATTATTCTATTGATCACTAGTCAATGACGAATGCCTATGAAATTACGAGTACCAATCTAAATTGCTCAACAGCTTGGCGTTTCAATTTATGCATCGCCATCTGACGGAGGAACAAATATTTGAAATCCATGACACTTGGAATCCTTATGAGAGTCTGCGATATTTAGATGATTAAATTCTTTATTTGTTAGTGCAAAGCCTTTTCTTTATCCCTTGCCAAGACAAAAGAAGCATGGAAAAAGATTCAAAATTAACGTGTACCAAGCCATTACATACAATTTGACAGGGGTTATCAAGTCGCGCCTCAAATAAAATTGGTATTTTGATTGGGCAATAGAAAGAATATATCATCGTTGGGCCCACTCAAACAATCAAATTCGAATAGTGAATAGAAATCGAATAGTGTTCGGAATTTTGCCTAATTCTACGTTAATTTCTCTCTAAGGATCTTTCACAAGAAATAGTGCCTGCGCATCTGCATCCATTAGATTTTAGCGATCATAGGTTAAAAATATAGGCAGAGATATTGTCTTCTTACTAAGAGTTTCTAACCCAATTAACAACAGTTCAATGGGGCCGTACCATTTTTCCCTTACACAAATATTAACTGCTTCTTTCGCGTTAATATAGATTTCGCAAAAAATCCGCTCTGGGCGGAGCGGAAGGGAGTGTCAGACTCTAACTGATTAAAACCCATCCGTGTTCCTTCAAATGTTCTTTGTTTTCCAACAAATTCTGCAACAAGATTAAAATACCTAGGTTTACAAATCCCTGTTACGTTTACCTACACGAGTCTTAGATTCATAAATAATATTTTGCTAACCAACCTTCCCAAGTGATCTCTCTTAATGAGGAAAGTAATTTTCGTATTAAAAACAAGATCAAATTATACCAAATCCAGTTTCTTGGCCTAAAGGCAATTGGTCGGAATAAGCAAATAAGTACCTGCTTCCAACGCGTGTAGCTTTTTGGAGCGGAAAAGAATTGGCAGCTTGGTAATTTTATTGATCTATCATCACTTGATAAAAGGTGGTAGGTAAATGTGGGTTAGGAGGTTTTTGCAGTGTATTTACTTACTTTTTTAGGGTTTCATACGTCCGTATGAACAACGGAATTACCATTTGGATCACTTGTGTGTCTGTCTGTCTGTCCGTCCATCTGACACAGGCAATTGTCTCCAAATCTACTTTTTTTTATTTAATATGGGTTTGCTCTTGACTCTAGTCTAGGTCATAGATGACAGAGACAAAGTCGACGATGGAGCGAGTTTACCCAAAAAAGCGTGTTCACTCTAATTTTGAAGAGATTAGGGTTGTATGCGTTCGGAAACTTTAGTGACCCAAATCTATATTTATACAGAAAAACCTATATTAAGTTTATGGTTGCAAAACAATTATATAAGATTCGTTATAGAGAGTATTTTTTTTTTATCTTTTCGTGCGGTTCCGGCTCTCACTTGGCTGATTTTGGTAGGGTTTAAATGTGTTAGCAAAAAAACAGTCAGTAAATTAAAAAAATAAGGTTTGTTAAGTAATTAACAAGGTCCGTTTTCACTGACACTATGTGAATGCCTACCTATAGTTCGAATTTTAATTGGATTCAGTTTGACACTTCAAAGACAATTTTTAATAGTGTAAATCGTGTTTAAAGGCAAGTTATTCATGAAAAAATAAAAAGTTTGCATGTAAATACATTTCTCATTAAAGTTAATTGCGAATTTGACAAAAAAAATCTAATTAGTCCGTCAGATAGATTTCCAAAAAATATTGGACATGTATTTTTTTTTTTGTAACGTAAACAAAAAATGAAGACGATACAGTGTGTTGAAAACTCGTGTGCCGTCACTTACCAGTACGCTTTTTACTGGAAAGTGATGTTACAAGCCCCCAGTCCTTATCTTTGATGCGTTTGATCTTGGAAATTTTTATTGATTTGATAAAATAAAAAATACGTAGGTATCCAATATTTTTAGATAGGTAATCTAAGTGACGGACTAAATAGAATTATATTTTTTAAACCCAGACAACATCCCTATTCCTTAATTCTTACACCAACTTACTATCTTTTTCTTTGTCAATATCAGAGCCCTTCAACTGTCAAGTTACTGAATATAATTAAAAGTCGAACTATAAACGCAACATCATTTAGGCTTTCACAACGTGACACTGGCAGAATAGTCGGAACCGGCTCAGTTGCCATAAAAGAGAAAAAAAAAATTAGGCTTTTGTTAAACTGTTTCCTAGTCTTACTAAAAAGAGCAAAAGCCAAATAAAGCTAAGTACCCTTTAAGTATTCTAAATACGTGAAACCAGATTTTATTTTTTAATTAAAATTGGCAACTAGCAAATATTTTCAAAAAGAAAATGTATTATTTATAACTTACAATAATATTATACATTTATATCTGCGATTTCTGGATTAAGAATTTTATGTTGAGCATCAATTCTCAAAATTTACTTTGATTTTAAACAAAACTCGTAATTTGACTTAAATAAGAGTTTGACAACTACCACTACTTAAAGGCCCGAAGCATAGAAAACGGAGTTATAGAAATCAGAAGGAATTCATTTTTGTCTTAGAATTTTATCACTGATTATTGCTATTCATCATCATATCAGCCGAAACACGTCCACACGTCCACGTCCGTCAACATAGGCCTCCTCAAAAGGGGGTTTGCCATAATCGCCACGCTTGGCAGGCGGGTTGGCGATCACAGTGTAGCTGTTGCAATGCACAGAGAATGCTGCTGCCCATACTCTGGTGAGTCCCTTAGTCGCCTATTACGACACCCACGGAAAGTGATGGGATGGTGCTGATCCCATACAGTCCCAACTAGATAATATTAAAAATGTGGTTAAATTATTTGTGCAAAATAATTTCTGAAAGTAATAATTTTATTATATTGATTCGATCACGAAAATTCTTTTAAGAAGAAAAAAAACAAATGAAAAGAACACGTTTATTCCAGCCACAAAAATTACAATATTAGAAAAACACAACTTATAAACTAATTAAACCATGCGGACGAATTTTTCGACGCCATATTTAAGACTATTTTTAGTTACTTATTTTTTATTTAAGTGAAGAGATAGTAAATAGTTGTACATTATGTATTTAATAAAAGTAAATTGTATTAAAACAACACAACTTAAGTTTCACTGCCAGGCCATTAGGCAATCATTCTGTCAGGTCTTTAAGATAGAAAACTAAATAGGTACAGCCACATAATCCTGAAAAAATTCACGATTTGTGTCGAAGCGAGCGAAACCGTGCGATAGTTACAGCTAGTTTCAAATAATACTACAAACTATAGATGACCAAATACTACCCACTAAAAAACGACTACGCCAAAAGTAAGTAGCTACAACTTCTATGAGCCTTCCAGTGAAAAATGAAAGTATGAAAATGATGAAGAGGTAGGAAATTGAAAAACTGATTGATAGGCACTAAGGAAAAAAACGATTTACGTTGAGCGTCTGCTGGGGCAGTTCTCAAAAGGGAGCCGAGGGTCAAGACCAATCATTTTCCAAGATACCTTTCTCCTATAAAAAATGTCGGGAGCGATGCATCTACATACTTTCCCATAGTTAGTACATCTATCGTGGATTTCTTTCTTTCTGATGCTTCTGCTATTGGCTTTTACGGCCATAAGTATCAATCACTATCGTGGAAATTAGAATTTAAGACAACCGTCTATCTTTAGAACACTAAACTCTATGTTTTACTAGACAAATTTCAAATTCCAATGCAACCCATACTTATGGACTTTTTAAAATCAAATGCTCATTTAAAAAACAGAGCTAAAGTCGATACCTTCTTGAATTAGTGGCGATGGATTGAAACTAAAAACCTGGACGAACTTTAGAACACACCAATAAAATAGGCAAGTTGACAAAAATATATTTTAAAATAAATTACTCTATAGTAGGCGCCAGATAAATGTGGAATAAAGTATATTGACCTTTCCCTAATAACTGCTCATAGGTACCTGAACAATTAAATATGAATCGTTTTTCATTATCAGACAATGTTTAGGATCACGAGAGATGATGATTCGGGACAGTTTTGTGTCATTAATTCCGTTTTTCAAATTAACAATGTCAATAAATGTAGGTGGGTCAATGACCGATATTCCACGATTATCTGGCGCCTACTATAGTCATCTTTTCTTCATATATATATAAATACCTATTTAATAATTAATTAAATTTAAGTTTCTTAAGCCAAATTCTACATGATATAACATGTGTTAATAAATTTTTAATAGAACAACTCATCATCTGCCTAGCTTTTTCCCAACTATATTGGGGTCGGCTTCCAGTCAAACCGGATTCAGCTGAATACCAGTATTTTACGTAGAGCGGCTGCCTACCAGACCTCCACATCCCATTAACTGGGTAACACGGTAGTTCTTGGCCAGTTTGGTGTCAGATTTTCTGGATTCTGACAATCCGTTACGACTGCCAAAGGTCTATAAATGACAGCCGGGACCAACAGGTTAAAGTGCTTTCCGAGGCACGAAGGAAACTCGGTAAGTCATGATGGTCACCCATCCACAGACCAACCTTGACAATCGTTGCTTAACCTTGAAGATCGACCCGTGGGGTCTATTTAGCCATAGCCAAGAACTCATCTTTACATATATCAAATAGCCTATTAAAAAACAAGCGAGCCCACCTCTTTATAGGAATAAGTTTAGAAGACATACAGGGGTATTTGACAAAACAAAATCTAATTAGTTCGTCAGATAGATTTCCAAAAAATATTGGACACTTATTTTTTTCTTTTGTCACGTAAACAAAAAATGAAGACGATTACACGAGTTTTCAACGCACTGTGCGTTGAAAACTCGTGTGACGTCACTTACCAGTACACTTTTTACTGGAAAGTGACTTTACAAGCCCCCACTCCTTATCTTTGATGCGTTTTATCTTCGTATTTTTTTTATTAATTTGATAAAATAAAAAATACATGTCCAATATTTTCGATAATCTAACTGACGGACTAAATAGAATCATATTTTTATAACTCAGGCAACATATCTATTGTTCTAAATTTGATTGTAGGACCAACAACCAGCAGCTCAAAATAATAGTGTAAGCACTGGGAAGTGTTGCGATATTTGTTTGAAAAAGTCACCGCGGCCCTGGAACGCAAAGGGCTTTAGCAGGAACACGGATGGGTTTTAGTCAGTAAGAGTCTGACACGCCTTTCCACTCCACCCAGAGCGGAAGAAGTCGTTTGATGATTTCCCATCCTTTAAAAAAAAGGACCAACAAAAAATAAAGCAAAAATCTTGGAAAAAGTCAGACATCGCTTTACTAAGACTCCTTGTAAATACTAAGAACCAGTTTCTTGGGGCGTTTTCCATTTTCTCGATGAAATTGTAACAGCAAGATTCTTGGAATTACTCGTATTTTTTCAGAACGGAATAAGGTGACTATTTTGCTTCATTTTTGCGGCTGGTTTATAGTTATTTGTCAATGTTTATGTTGACAAAAGATAGATTCTGAGAATTTTAAATGTATTTTCTGAATGACTCGAAATATTTTTTTCCAGACATTTTTAATTCTATAGCCATTAATGGCTACAGAATTTGAGGTTTGGGTGAGGTGGATTTGAAAGGTGTTACACCTTTATGTTTGTATTAATAATATTTTTTTTTGATGTGAATGTATCGCTCACGCAGGAGGCTGTGCAGACTGAGAGCTGCACAGAGAGCCATGGAACGTTGCATGCATGGCATACGTCTAATAGATCGAGATCCAAAGACATACGAAGGCAGGACACCTGGCAAGGCGCGGTGATGATAGGTAGAGTAAGACAATATCCGAGTGGCGTCAGAGGACTGGAAGAAAAAGTCGCACCCTTGGAATGAAAGTGACATAACGCAAAAATTGCGACAATCAAGAAAATCTTAAAAAGTAGTGTTAGATAAAAAAAAATCTCTCCCGTGACCTATGTATAAGTTGCCCTTCCACACTCATAATTTGGATTCTTTTTCACCGCAGGATTTTAGAGTATGTTTTTTAAGATCAGTTTATATCAAAAATATAAGGAACAGGAATTTTGAGTTAGGTTACTTTCATTCTAAGGGTGCGAAGTGTTGGTCGGCCGGCGGCGAGATCGGCGGACGACATTGTTGCCGCCGCGGGTAGAACCTGCATGAGGCTGGTACAGGAACGTGGAGATTTGCACAAGAGATGAGAGGGCTATGCTCAGCAGTGGGCTAAGTCGGGCTGTGACTGATGACAATTAATGTATTGTTTCGTCAATAAAGTTTTTATACCATAACTTGATATACTTACGTTAAAGATCAGTTTCAGATTTTATCACAGGCACGACGTGCTATAGACCTTCGTAACTCAGGAACTTTGTTTATTCCTGAGTAACTCAACACTTACGATAAGCCAGCGTCAAATCTTCTGGGAATTTATTACAATTGGATATCTTTTTTTTTTGTTTTCGGGGGGAAACCTTCAAAAGGCGCCTGGACTTTTGGGGGAAAAGACCAGGGAGTGTGGGATTTTTACCTCACTAAAACCACCCCGGTGATCACCATCAGCACATTGAAGGGGCCCCGGTACCTCTTAAAAGACCACTCCGGAACCCCCTCTATGCAATGCCTGATATGGCACATCCCTGGGGAGACTGTAAAGGGGTCTCCCCTGAACCTCGCTGTATACGGTAGCACGTGATCACTGTACCACCGTCTTTCCCGGGATCACTCGGTTGGCTAACTAAGATGTGCGAATAAGCGAGATAATAAACCAATAAAAATGTAGAAAAGATTTTACAGTACCGTATTAACATTTCGGAATAGTTTTATTTACAATTTATAGCATTTTTTAAATCTTAATATTTTAGGGACTTTTATCTTTAAAGCATCGTAGGTAACTTAAACTATTTATAGCATTAATAAATTAGAAAAAAAGCTAAGCACAGCTGAAAAAAAAAGAAGAAAGAAAGAACTTTAGTTATTATTTCACGTGACAAAGCGTTGATTCAGTTTTACTAGCGACGTAAAAATCTATCTCGTAAAGATCGAACAAAAAGACGTCTCTTTGAACGCGCCAAACATAGCACTAGCTCGCGCTCAAACCATCCCGGAGAAATGTCACAGGTATAGTGCGAAACAAGAAGGGCAATCCTCGTATATAAATAAGATGCCATTAATACAGATGGAAAACTATTAGACATCATTCAATGGCAATAAGAGGATCCATTTTCGGATATCTCTGATATTCATTTATTCCATTTAAAAAAATGTGATGCTTCGGAATCTTTATTCATTTGTTGTATTTGGCTGAGTCCCAATAACTGACTGCAAACATACATATGTAGGTATTTACTTATTATAAACTATGAGTAACGGTTTACATGAAAATTCTTGGTTTCAAAGTACCTAAATACAGACTGACGGACAGCTTGGTGAGTCATACTTATAGAATGCATCAAGACAGCATCGGCACAAAATTAGTGCCTAAAGACAGGGGTTGTCATCGAGGCACGTGTCAGGAACTTGGCTTGACAATCAGGACTGGTTTCGACCGATTGGCCATTGAAGGCTAAACGCAAATAAGATGCAAAAGGTACAGTAGCCCTCCTGACTGTGACTCAATCTAGGATAAAAAAAAACAAATCCCACACCTTTTTGAAAAGACCAATTTTTAACCACGCCTGCTACATTTTACGATCTAGTCTTCCGCACCATTAGTTGTCCCGTTAGTCTCTTTAGTACGCATACATAGGTCTCTCGTAGGTGCCTACGCATCCTAGTTTTAGGGTACGTCACCCTGTCATAATATAGTCTAGATTAAGACAAAGGACATGAATTGAGGGCACATTCGGCTTTGTTACCCAGAAAACGTTGAAGTTCATTTATTATTCTATGTTATTAGGATAGAATGTATAATACAATGACATTGTTTTCACTGCTAGCATTAGGAGGGATTCAATTGATAGGATTGATAGGATTTAATTGATTGAAGGGGATATTTCCAAATTTATATTTTTTTCAACTGAATATGAGGTCTTCTTACTTATGCTAAAATACATAGATATATATTTTAAACGAATGCAAAAAGGGATCTTTTACCTCGCAAATTAGACTTGGAATAGCGTGTTCAAAACAAAATAGGATATTTTCTGAAGTAAATCGCCACAGTTCACATAGCTGTGCGATAAGACCGCCCAATTGTACACTTGTTTTTTAAACGTTTTTACTGTTTTTGTTATGTGGTGTACAATAAAGTATATAATAAAAAAGTAAATAGCTCACAATTCGTTTTTTTCTGTTTTCTAAGAAATAAGATAATATGCAGATATCACACTAAAAAAAAAGACACCTCATTTGTAAACCTAACTTAATTAAAGCTAATTTCAGTAATTGCTTAGAAACAAAGTTATGTTTGTGACACTATAACTAACTGAGTAGGTACTGATGAGGCTGGGACAAAATATATTTTAACCGACTTATGTTAAAATAAAATTCGGTTTTATGTATGTTCTTTTTCAATGTGTTTGTGTTACCTCATAACTCCGTTATTTATGAACCGATTTGAAATATACTTTCCGATTGGTCCCATACAAATTTCATCAAAATCGGTTTGATTTTTAAATCAATATAGCTGGAAAAAAATATATCATCCAAGTAAACGAAATTGCGTGTTTTGCTTTCCTGTGACTTTCCAGTATTATTGTTAGGTGTGGGGTAGGTACAACGAAAAAGTACAAAATAAAAAACTTTTTTACAAAAAAATACAACCGACTTTCAAAACTTTACAGTGCTTTTAATTGGAAGTCGGTTGTATTTTTTTGTTAAAAAGTTTTTTTTGATCTTGGAACAATTTGTGATTTGGTAAACGCCTGAGGACATTGAGGTTCTTGTTGTTAACTTATGTAGTCCATTAGAACATAATAGGGTGAAAAGAAACATAATAAAGACTTCTTATAAGTTGATACCTACTCTCATGTATTTCTTTCCGTATTTTTTTCATAATTTTAGGCTCAGTAGTTTTGGAGATAAGGGAGTGGGGATGGTCAATTTGGCATCTATTTTCATTAATAACTTCAGAATGAAATATTTTGAAATTATAAAAAAAAAAATTTGAGAGTCATACAATGAGCTCTTTCATTTGATATGTGACACGACACAGTTGAAAAATCGTTTTTTTTTTAAATTTTCTAATTTGCTTCCGAAAAAGAAATCCCATTTTCAAAACTAATTAAATTTCGTAAAGCGTCCGTATTTGCGTCACAAAAGATCATATACATATGTATATACAAAATTTGAACTGAATCGGTTCAGTAGATTTGGGGAAAATCGGCTGTGACAGACGGACAGACAGACAACCGAGTGATCTTATAAGGGTTATTTTTGTAAAAGTACAGTGCCGATTGAAAAACATTTAAATATATCTCATACCCAAACCATTACTTTTCTCTTAAACAAATTGAAACAGAAGTCCCAATCTCTGTTTACTTCCCACAATATAAAAGCCAGGATCCAGAGCTGCAGCGCTTGCGTTAAAAAGCTCGTAAATTTCATCGATAGCGCTTGTCGCTGCTTGATTGAGGATCGTGAATCTTCAATAGATTGACGCGATAAAATAGTGCGAATGGCGGTGGGGGATGACGTCATTGTGCAGACGTCACGGGAAGATATTTTCTAGCGGAAACTTTGCATCTCGTACTTTGACCTATATCCAGCGACTTGCTATTTTTAGGGTTCCGAACATCCGTAAGAAACGGAACTCTAAGGCCTCGTTTACGGAGACGCGGAGCGTCTCGCGTCGCGTGTTGTCTGGCGCCGTTTAAAGACAGGCAGCGCGAGCAGCGGCCCGCATCATCACACGAGCAAATACAAACATATGGCAATGTAAGGATGTTTTTTATGAAAACGCGGGGAGTGACACGGCGCGTGGTGCGGGGCGTGAAGAGTAGTGGTGTCCGCCGCGGTGGATACTGCGGTAATTGGGAGCACTATGTATAGCATAGGGAGCATTTTTTTCAAAAGGGATCATTTTTGGGGGACAAACTAGAAAATAAAATAAAAAGTTTTTCAAACTTGTGACATATCAAACTAAAAGGCTTAATGTAACGGTTTTCATAAAAAAAAATATAAATTTAAAATAAATGGTTTTGAAGTTATTCAAGAAATTAGACGGAAAATTACCATTATCTCGGAAACTCCTAGGCCTAAAATTTCGAAAAAAATGCATATAATAGTTCTTTACCTATAGATAACAGGAAAATCTATGAGAAGTTCATAGTGTTAAAATAACAAGTAAAAAAAAATACATTTGTTCGGAACCAGTTTTTTATCAGTATGTTGCAAATTTTTTGCGACGCAATTTAATCTGTCCACGATGACAAGAATTTTACGAGAGTCGCTTGCATTGCGACTCTGTAAACATCTTACCGTGTCAACTTAGGTGAGGAGAACGTGAAGTGAGCTGTCAATCCATACAAACAAGACGGAATGACAGTTCACTTCTTGCTCACTCCAAATAAGTTTACACCGTGATATGTTGACAGAATCGACCGGCAGTTATATTTCCCTAGTGCGAGTTACATACAGTGATTTCACGATATATACAAACACTAATACAAATACTAATTAGGTTGAAGAATATTGTAACTAAACTGTGTGCGTGTGTATTGTAAGTCTTCGCTCAAAATCAAGTTTTCTGTTCTATTATTTCAATAAAATATTGAGCAGACTACACGTGCGGTTAGATGACAAAAATGATTTGTGTTTTTATTATTAAAATGAGAAAATATGGTATCCTTTACAGGCTAACCTAAATGGGCTAAACGTTTTGGACCCAGACTTACTGCGGATGAAAGAAAAGTCAGATTTACGTCAAGCCCAAAGTAATAAAACATGATATTATATGAAAACACTGAATGGTAAAATGATGGGTTTTATGATACTTTCTTTTGTGTCGGAATAATATGATTTCATAATGATAATATGAAGATTTATTAATTGGTATAATGTTCGTTGACATCATTAAGGAGCTGGTTGCTAAATAATGATGACCGCACGGTTCGATCTTCGAGGTTACGCAACGTTTGGTGGTTTGTGGATGGGTGACCAACCATTACATCGATACCAGCTTAAGGGACATTTTCCCATAAAGCCGAAATGTTCCTTATGACTATTAACATAAAGGACATTTATCCTAAATGCCTATGCCGAGTCTCTTGTTAATTGATATTTCTGATATCGACATGCTCCTTCGAGCCTCGGAAAGGCCGCTAAGCTGTTGATCCAGATAGTCAGTAGCCAGAAAATCAGACACCAGTCTTGACAAGGGGTACCGTTTAAACCCGTTTCTGGTTTGAAGGTCAGATTAATAAAATACTGATACTTAGCAACATCCGATGAACATCATTGTGGAATGAGCGTTTGGAATACTTTTTTACGCATCAGAATTTGGAAGTCTATAATCTCTCGAAGTCATTCCGAGAAATTGTGGACTGACATAAAATGGCGAACAATCAGCTCTCTGGTCCACAATTTATCTGTTTTGGTGTCATAGTAAAATAGGAAACAGTTTATGACAGTCCACAATTTCTAGGAAAACACGGAGATATTATAGAATAGATGATTTTATATTCGTATAATTGTAGAACAAATGTTCATTTCACAATTTATCGAGAGTTTACAATCTCGCAAGATATTCTGTAATCTTATGTAGTTTGCAATTATCCGGTGACATGTAAAATCGATAGTTTCCGAACGGAAAATGTAGGTACGTATGTGCTATGATGAAATACGTAAAATAAGGAAAATATATTATAAACAAATTAAAAAAAAAAAACTTGAAAGTACATAAAAGGTTTTTTAATTTGTGTGCTAATGTGAAAAGTTAAATTTTGAGGGAGTTTCAGAGGCAGTTGTTTTGGTACTCCGGTACCAAATTCCGATCGGCTATATGAGTCGATGTAGTTCCTTTAAAAACATGGCACCGAAAAGCGCATTGCTATCCATATCATACAATTAGAGGTTAATATTAAACTAAATTAATAGGCCATTCTATTTTTTTTTTGGCGGTTCCCTTCGGAAAGAACCGAGACTTACGAGTATATTAGATAACAAAACCCAACAAAACTCCATCTTCGCTCGAGCCAATTAAGTTTATTTGTTTTCCGTACAACTAAGTTGAAAGTACATAATATTTACTTTGTCATAATCCGTCGCGGCAAATCCTTATTAATGCCCCGGGGAGAACTTTTGGTGTTCCGTGTCAGAAAAGAGTCTTTACTTACGCATCTTTAGTGTCAGTCTGTCTGTCACAGGGTACTTTAGTTAAAACTGTTTATAATAATATAAATAATATTCGACATTGCTTTTTCTTTCAAACTTAATTAATGTATTCGTAACAAATTAAATCATTTAATCGTTAAAGTCACTTAAAGCTATTAATAACTTGTAAAGACAGATACTTACATTTTGTTTATTTTCCGTAAACTATTGTTAAAATTATATTTTCTTACGATATTTTTTTTTGTTTTTCGACTTTTATTCGTTTTCAGATATTTTTTTGTGAAAATATGAATATATTATAAGTATAATTATTGTGAACTAGCCTTTGCCCGCGACTTCGTCCGCGTGTAGTAGTTACTTTTATTTTTGGGACACTATTTTTTCAAAAAATCTTGGACATAATTATGTTTATTTATTTTTTATCAAGTGCCAAAATACAAAGGTTCATGTTTTTAGCTTCAATAATGATGGGCTCCCATATAAGCTTTCATCCTCTATTGCAATGATAAGGAGATATCGATGTGGCCACGCTTGGGGGAGGCCTATGGCCAGAAGTGTGCATCTCTCAGCTGAAATAATGATGAAACCAGTTACCTACTTCTCTTATTTCTAGCAGACACTAGAAAGTACCTGTAACATACTTTTATATTTCAGAAATCCAATGTTAACTCATCTATAATAATAAAACAATATACCAATACCTAATTCAATTGTCTTAGAACTTTATTCGATCAATTAATTAAGAGGCTAAAATCAATCCATCTGCCAGCCTTCCATTGAGGTAGATGTAACTAATATTCTTTGTACATCGGATTCACAAATAATGTGACCCTTAGGTCAGACAAATGAGGGTCAAAAATTACCTTCAGTCAAGTGACGCCTTAGCTAATGTCCTCGGACCCACACAAAAACCGTAATTTAATTTGAAATATAACGTAAATTTATGCTCAGTACTTCAGTTTTTGCTCTCTTCAAGTATTTTCATTACGTCGATTACATAAACACAATCAAGAGTCTTTAATTTAAGGGAAAACATTCTACGAATATATGACGGTTTAAGAGAAGCTACCATTTTGTATTTTGTATAATAAATACAATGAAAATGTTATCAAGGACTTTATCCTTTACTTTTACAAAAGAAAAACAGTCACCCGAGGCAGGCAGTGGGAAATAAAATTATTTATAAGTAATTCGGTTTTTCTTTTCATAAAAGGTTTTGACTGAGAATGTTTCTCTCACAATTATTGAGTTTAAGAACAGCTTGAAGAGCAATATTCGTTAAAAGTCCAAATTTGAGTTTGTAAACAGATGCAATTAGTGTTGTGGAGTTCGGGAATACTTGAACTTTTTGAGTTTCCCATTACGACGAGCGTCAGAAATGAAGCTCGTCAATAAACAGTTGCAAATAAATATTAATGAAATGTTTCGCTTTCTCAAACAATCGTTAAATAAGAACTTATAAATTAGTTTTAGTTTTCAGTACTCATCTATTTGTTTTAATTAGTTGGTTCGAGGCAAAGATACATGACCTCTGACCTTAAAGTGAAGTTTTTTTTGTCATTCATACAGGCTGATGCACGATAGGTAGAGTAGTTATAAATTATCCCCGTAACAATGCATAGAAACTGTAAGTACTACGTATTGTTGCGGAATTTGTTCGAAAGAGTCACCGCGGCCCTGGAACGTAAATGGCTTTAGAAGGAACACGGATGGGTTTTAGTCAGGAAGAGTCTGACACTCTCTTCCGAAGCCATTTGACAATTTCACATCATTAAAAAAAAAAGTACTATGTATTATCGTTTAATAAATTCGCATCCTAGTCGCATTGTCGTTATTTAAGGTCCCGCATGAAGCACAAAAATGAAAGAATCGTCATCATTAATTTATATTTTCCAGAACAAAGCTGCAGTTAACCAAGACCTAGGTAACCGTGCCAGATGCTTATAAGACCGTAATTTCTGCATCCACACTAATAAATACAAGAAAAGGGCAATATTGTCATCTACCATCCTCTTAGGGTGTTTGTACGCTAGATATCAGAGATGTGCGAGGTAGCTAGGCGGTGCGGCGCCTTATGAAAGTATGTGTCATTTACCACCAAAGCTGTGCGAGGACATTTCACAGCGCAAGGAGCTTGCTTGCGTGCGAGGATTGGTAGCGAGCGAAGCTGGGAAACGCTGAGTAGCTGAATGGTGCGACGATGTGGAGCAGACATGAATCTCTCACACACTCACTTCGCTACTTTAGCAAACTTTTCTCTCTCGCATCCGTCGCACACATCTCGCGCTGTTTTGTATGCACAAATTATACATGCTGGCGTTAAATGTTCTTTCTGCTTTAAAAGGATCGTGCAAATTTAAAATAGGATTTGAATTTAGAAATAAAAAGACTTAGTTTGTTTTAGGCCCTCAGATTTGTATTAGCTTAAAATGTGGCGATTGGAAAATATTATTATTAACAATAAGTTCCCCGAGTTTTTTTATAAATAGCTACGTCACTTCCCCAAAATCACAATGCCTACTCTTGCAAGACCTTTTTCACTAGAGCTGCCCAAAGACAGGCAGGAAGAAAAAGGAAGTGATCCCATTGGTGGAATTTTCCTCGAACACCGCCCAGCTACCTCGCACAACTTTAGTAGAGAAGCACCCTTAATTAATGGAATTTTCTGAAAATATTCAGTTGTATTTATACCAATTTTAATCATGTAATAACAAAAAGCCGGCTAAGTGCGTGTCGGACCACGCACAGTGTAGGGTTCCGTAGTTTACCGTCTCCTAAACCATGCAAGAAAAATAGTAAAAAGTTCTTAACTATTATTACATTACAAAGTTACAAATGCACTTGGTGTTAAGTCATTTTCTATGGAATAATTTACTTACCCAGTTCCATTTTATAAGTTGGTCGACTAATACTCAATAACTCGTTAAGCCTAGGTAGCGGTGATAGTTTTCCATCTAAATTAATAATAATATAATTGCTACTACTATGATTTTTTTCACATCTCCAAAAACAACCGTTTAGCTAGCAGGGGGAGACACTTGACTCTAACAAAAAATAGCACTTTAAAGCTTAATATTTCGCAAACGGATCCTGGGATGGAAAAATGGTTTTAGCAATCCCTAATAAACGACTTATCCAACGACACCTTGTGGGGTGGCCATCTACGCCATAGAGTGCTATCCATAGATGATAAAAAATATTTATCGCTACTTTACATGTAGGGGGGCCACCCTAAAAAAAAGTATTTAATTATTTTATTTTACCTCTTTGTCGGCGTAATTAATATGTATACCCATACCAAATTTTTACTTTCTAGCGCTAAGCGTCTCTGAGCAAAACTGCGGATGGACAGACAGGCAGACGGACATTGCGAAACTTTAAGGGTTCTTTGTTCTGCCAGGGTTGCGGAATTTGTTCGAAAGAGTCACCGCGGCCCTGGAAAGCAAAGGGCTTTAGAAGGAACACGGATGGGTTTTAGTCAGTAAGAGTCTGACACGCCCTTCCGCTCCACCCAGAGCGGAAGAAGTCATTTGATGATTTCCCATCCTAAAAAAAAAAAAAAAAAGATTTCTTTGTTAACTATAGAACCCTAAAAAAGTAATTTTATGTAATAGGTACGGACAAAATATACATTACGAACACAACAGATTATTAGCCAAACAAAGCTAATTCTGGCATACCAAAATATAGAACATAACAATATTATTACCTAAACTAATTCAGGTACAATGGAAACTACACCTTGCATTAGGTACACAGTTAAGGTTCATAATCACACATCGCTGCCATTCTATATTTACGCCCGGCTAATGTATAGTTTATATAAAAGTTAGGAGGTTCCGTGCTTCAAAGTTAGGACACTTAGATGCGATGTAACTTAGTTATCGAACAAACCGTAATTAGATTGTTGGAATAATTTATGAAGCGGTTGCAGGTGCATTGTATGGGAGACGGTTTTATTTGATAGTGTTTTGAAATAAACGTAAATCACGAATATTTGTTGCCTGCCTGACTGTATTTTGGAGAATGTGAAGTGTTGGAAGACTTTATATAAGGTGGACCGATGACCTGGTGAAGGTTGCGAGAATCCGTTGACGCACAGGAACGGTAGAAGTGGTAACTCTTGGTGGCTTATGTCCAGCAATGGACGTCTTTTGGCTTAAACGTTGATGGTTTGGCTGAGCAGGAGAATATTGATATTTTTAAATTTTACCTATTCAACGAAACCCCACACCACGGGATAGACTATAAAAAAAATCATCGCCACTTAACGTGCGGCCCCCCCGCACGTTAAGTGGCGATGATTTTTTTGAAGATATTATTTTACCAGTTTGTTGTCGTGTTTAATATGTATACTCATACCAAATTCCAACTTTCTAGTCCTAAGCGTCTCTGAGCTGGGCACGCCACAATTGCGGCGGTAAGGCCCCTCTTTGAGGAGTGGCTGGAGAGGCGCCACGGCGTCCTCACCTTCCGCCTGACGCTGGTACTTACCGGACACGGCTGTTTCGGGAGGTACCTGTTTCGGATTAAGCGGGAGGAAACGCCCGGGTGTCAGCACTGTGAGGATCGCCCGGAGGACACGGTGGAGCATACGGTGGAGGTCTGCCCTGCTTGGGCTGAGCACCGCCGTGTCCTCGTCGAGGTGATCGGCGGCGGCAACCTCTCGCGTCCGGCCCTGGTTGAATCCATGGTCCGGAGCGAGGAGGCTTGGGAAGCGGTCACCTCTTTCTACGAAGCAGTAATGCTAGCGAAGGAGGAGGCGGACCGCGCGAGGGAAAGGCAAGGCCTTCGTCCCAACCGCCGCAACAGGAGAAGACGCCCCGGGTGTCGGGAGTCGCAGGGCGATCCCCGGCCACCGTAGGCGCGGGCCTGCGGACGGCGAGCGTTGGGTGGCTCGCTGTCCGATCACCACCAGGCCCGGGTCGATGGCACATTGTGTTTCACGCGCGCCTCAAAGAGATGTCAGCATAGAGGACGGGGCCCGCTAGGGCCAGAGCCTGCCAGGGTTGCGGAATTTGTTCGAAAGAGTCACCGCGGCCCTGGAAAGCAAAGGGCTTTAGAAGGAACACGGATGGGTTTTAGTCAGTAAGAGTCTGACACGCCCTTCCGCTCCACCCAGAGCGGAAGAAGTCATTTGATGATTTCCCATCCTTAAAAAAAAAAAAAAGCGTCTCTGAGCTAAACCGCGGACAGACGAAATTATAAGGCTTCCTTGTTGACTACGGTACCCTAAAAAACACGTTTCTTGTATGTGAGCCCCCTTTATTTTTTATTTAATTTAATTTTTATTATTTGTTGTTATAGCGGCAATACTATCTGTCTAATAACATAATCTGTGAAAATTTCAACTGTCTTGATATACTCGAACAACCCGCTGACAGACAGACGAACACGAACAATGGAGGTTTAATAATAGGGTGCCGTTGGTTACCGTTTGGGAACGTAACCCTAAAAAACTAACGTAACTCAATTGCTACATCAAACGCTACCCTTTTAAATTTCTAAACTAAGGGTCCGAGCCGAAAACTCGATTTGAAACTTTTTGTTTTTAATAAATGCATACGTTAAAAGTATTTAGGGCTCGGCAATCGCTAAAACTCAAATTGTGGCTACTTTTCACTTGTTGTGGTTTTGTATTTGAATTGGATTTTTATTTTTTGCTTTACAGTTCTAAATCTATTTTGATGAAACTGTTAAAGAATATTAAAAGTATTTTTTTTTTCTAAAATCATTTATTATTTAAGACATACAAGATTTGATCAGACTTTGGAGACAGCTTAAACAATACCAAAAGAACGAGAGGTAATATAAAATAAGCTGTAAACTTGAATAAACCCATTTAAGTTTATAGCTTATTATCTCTTGTTCCGAAGTGACACCCCTGATTTGATTGGGTTAGTGTGCGTTAAGCCTTAAAACGGTTTTGACAGATTTCATATTGTGTCTTATAAGCTTATTCACAAAGCCACACTGGACAGGGTGTCGTTTGACAAGACACAGACAGACATGCAGACAGGTTTAGATCAGTGATTTGAGAATTTCACCAATCTTTGATGACCTTTAAAATGTGAGTTCATATTTAGCCTATTCTAGCCTATCTATTTTGAAAAGTTAAAAGGGAACCGCTTATCTTGGTACGGTCATATGAAGAGGAGGGATGAAATGCACGTAACTAAAAGAGTTATGAATATAAATGTGGATGTGGCCAAAGAAAAGATGGATGGATTGTGTTAGGAGTGATATGAAAGAAACGGGAGTTAGTGGTAGCGTGACGGTTGACAGGACAGAGTGGAAGAAAAAAACGTGTTGCGCCGACCCCAAGTAACATGTGAAAAGGGCAGGAAGATGATGGTGATGGTTTAGCCTATTCTAAGTTATTTGAATCGTCTTTGACTATAATATATACAAACACAAAGTCACGCCTTTTGCCCATGGTGGTAGGCAGAATTCACTGAACTTTTTCTGATTCAATCTTAACATTCTTACTCATTTTTATTTTGTAAACGTCCATCCATTAACAGTGCCACTCTGTAAAAATCTCATAGTGAAAAATAAAGGTGAACTAAACTTAAAGTGAGCTCTTACATCATAGTTTCAGGCAAAATGACAGTTCACTTCACCAAGTATATTTTATGATTGCTCTCTATTAGGACGACACCTTACACGTACGTCAGTTGTAAGTACTTCCAATGCAAATGACCTTTCTGAAAAACATAAATAGTTAGTTTTGTGTTTTATTTCTAGAATCAAATTCCTCATCCAAACAAATATAAATAATAATATAATATAATATCTCGGGACAACTCACACACGGTCATCCGATCCCAAACTAGGCAGAGCCTGTACTATGGCAATCAGACAACTGATAAACATACTTATATATTTCTAAATACATACATATTATAGACAAATTACACCCAGACACAGAACAAATGATCATGCTCATCACACAAAGATTTGTCCTGGGTGGGAATCGAACCCACGGCCTCCGGTTTTAGCAGTTAGGGTCACTAACCTACAATTGAAGAGTAGTATTTTTTTTTAAATTTGTTCTATGTAGTTCTCTTATTCGTAGAATTATAGAATATTATAAAATTCAGATACACGTTATTATATAACCATGGATGTAAGAGCAAAGTGTGACTCACTAAAATTTAATCCCTTTTTTTCTTTTTATGAATTGGAAATCACCAAATGACTTCTTCCGCTCAGGGTGGAAAGGAAGGGCGTGTCAGACACTTACCCATCCATGTTCCTTCTAAAGCCCTTTGCATTCCAGGCCCGCAGTGACTCTTTCGAATAAATTCCGAAACCCTGGCAGGCTCTGGCCCTAGCGGGCTCCGCGTTCTATGCTGACATCTCTTTAAGGCTCATGTGGAACACAACGCGCCATCGACCCGGGCCTGGTGGTGATCGGACAGCGAGTCACCCAACGCTCGCCCTCCGAAAAATTAACCCCTGATTCTGAAACTAGGTAAACCTGTACTATTGGAATCGGTGGTTCCTGCAATTACAACAACCATCAATAATTTCAATATGAGTCATCAATAAGATTTAAAAAAATGATAGAAATAATTATTTATTTATTCATTAATTTATTATGACACCAACAGAATATTTGTATCTAATCTAAGAGTAATATTACAGTTACCTGTGTAAAAAATAATATCATCCAAAGTAAAGGTTACTAAATCTATTTACTCAGTTATAACAATATGCTTCGTCATGCATCGAAACTTTTCAGTGTCATCACGGTTGCTTTTTTTCTAAATATGCTTTTTGTCTGGTATAAACCGATACTTTCGATACATGCTTTATTTTATCCTACAATTAAATACAAATTGTTGCAAAACGGGTTATTCGTTGATTAGAGATAATAAGCTAAGTATATTTTACGTTTGAAATCCAAATATGTACACATGTAGGTTATCGTGTAAACATTGATATTTGGGAAGCCATTGTTACCGAATGATGAATTTATTACCTGACCAAAGTACATAACATAATAAATTTACCGATATTTAACATTGATTTACAAGGCGGATTATGTTAAAATTTTAAATAAATTTATTGAGACTTGATATACAGTATTATAGGCGGACGAAATGCAACAAGACATTCTCTATTAGACAAATAAATATTCATCAATTTAATGAAGCTGGTGGACATTTCCATGAAAATATATCGTATTACCCAGTTACAGGGTTGTGACTTAAGGCCTATTTAGCCACTAGCTCCTTAGCTAGTGGCTAAATAATACAGCCGCACGGGTCGATCTTCACGGGTTGGTGTGTGACCATCTTAACATACTGAGACTCCTGCGTGCCTCGGAAAGCACGTTAAGCCGTTGGTCCCGGTTGTCATTCGTAGATCTTTGGCAGTCATTACGGATAGTCAGAAGCCAGAAAATCTGATACCAATCTTACCAATGAGTACCGTGTTACCCAGTTAATGGGTTGTGGAGGTCTGGTAGGCAGCCGCTCCACGTAAAATACTGATATTCAGCTGAATCCGGTTTGACTGCAAGCCGACCCCAATATATTTGGGAACAGGCTAGGCAGATGAGGGTTGTGACTTAACTAGGGCCAAGGTGCCTGATGGCCGGTTGTCTCAAGCCTTTCAACCGAAGGCTGTCTGGCAGACATCGCTGTTGCATGAAAAACAGTTGTCTAACTTTTTTGGTGTGAAATAAAGAAAATTCTACCGTACTCCCTATTAATAACTGTCAATTTCTGCACATACTTTAGACTTAAACTCATAACTTATTCATATTTGACAAACTGTGGCCATTCACAGTATTAAAACATCAAATTACCGACCAAAGCATGTTACAGTAAATAAATGCTGGCAACAGCAGCATAATTATCTTAATTTAGTGCACAAAATACTACAGCGCAAGCATTTTAGAGCTAATTTACTGAGAGATATTATGCTCTCCTGTTCAAAGTTATTAATTTTAAATGCTCTTATCTTCCTATTAATGTCTTCATCGACTTTGATATTTAATTACTATCGTGTATCTTACGCGGCGTAAATTCTATGAACCTGTAAAATTTAGGTGCAGAATTTAGTTAGTGTTTAATTTTCAGAGAGTAATTGTTACTTTAAATATTATATACTAGCGGATGTCATGCGGTTTCACCCGCGTAGTTCCCGTTCCCGTGGGAGTACGGGGATAAAATATAGCCTATGTTACTCGCTGATAATGTAGCTATCCATTGCTGAAAGATTTTTTCAAATCGGTCCAGTAGTTTTTAAGTTTATTCGTTACAAACAAAAATACAAATCTTTCCTCTTTATAATATTAGTAACGATAATATATAAAGTTACTAGAATAGTATCTAGTAGATTTGTAATGTGTCTGTTTAGAGAGTAAATAGCAGAGCTCAGGCTGGGGTTAGTATGTGAAAGCAGGTAGAGATTTCGGTTCTAGATGTTATTATTTACTTTTTTCTTTTAAATATGAATGGCTGGTAGTGTTTCGACGACGTTAACGACATTGCTACGAATATCTCAATCAAAAGAAATGTATTTATTTAAACTTTATATACAATAGTGGTACATTTCTAAATTTTTAACATTAGACTGCAAGGAAACATATCATAACTAAGCGTTAAGATTATTCGTAGAAATAGGAACCTATCAACAACAAATAGAAACATTATAATATGCTTCGGAAAGTACGTTAAGCTGTTGGTCCCAACTGTCATTTGGAGATCTTTGGCAGTCGTTACGGATAGTCAGAAACCAGAAAATCTGACACCAGTCTTACCAAGGACGGTACTCCTTGGTAAGACTGGTTTCATAGTTGTTACCCAATTAATGGGTTGTGGAAGCCTGGTAGGCAGCCACTACACGTAAAATTCTGGTATTCAGCTAAATCCGGTTTGACTGGGACCGACCCACATAAAACCTAAGGGGAACCTACATAAAAGTACACACACATTTCGTCTTAATGTCTAAGTTCCTGTTACAGGGGAAAAGCGTATTGATATCGACCAGACAAATCCAAACTCCGCAATGCCACTGAGAAATTACATATACAAAAAAAAAACTAATAAGACGACTTAACAACTTATGTAGCTACCTATATTCTTGCAAATAAATAAATAATGTATTCATTCGTTCGTTCATTCATTCATTCATTCAGTCAACACGACATTCAGACACAAAAAGATAGCACAAAACAACTAAAAAACAGCAAGAATTCTTCTCATTACTACTGCAAACATACTACCAAAGACATTGTACTTCTAAACCTAATCTTTTACAGATCTTTTCTACATGGAACGCACGTACCGTTGCGAAGCACAATTGGCGTACAACTGCCTTTTCAGTGGAGTATGCATTGCAGCACGAATTCAAAAACTTCTAAGAATGCAGCCAATGTACTCAGGACATGTATATTGTTACTTATGTAAACATTTTCGGATCTAGCTTTGGTCAGCGGCTTTGCTCGAGGGAATATCGTTTTGTTTCCAGCGGAACGTACTTTCGGGATACAGGGTAAATATAATAAGCGCATTTATTGTCCAGGCTATGTTCTATTTGGTCCATATATTATTCCAATCCGTGCAGTCTTTGAGACGTGTTTGATGGGTAAGACATCCATCATTTCATCTGCCTAGTCTTTTTTCCCAACTATTTTGGGGTCGGCTTCCAGCCAAACCGGATTCAGCTGAATACCAGTATTTTACGTGGAGCGGCTGTCTACCAGACCTCCACAACCCATTAATTGGGTAACACGGTACTTCTTGGCAAGACTGGTGTCAGATTTACTGGCTTCTGACATTCCGTAACGACTGCCAAAGTTTTACAAATGACAGCCGGGACCAACGGCTTAACGTGCTTTCCGAGGCACGGAGGAAACTCGGAAATTTTAAGATGGTCACCCATCCACAGACCAACCTTGGCAAGCGTTGCTTAATCTTGATCGACACGTGCGAAACATAGATGTTTATGATATTAGTAGTTATTAGTACGAAGTAGGATAGGGAGTTGTTTGACTTCAAAAATTGCTTTGTTGTTCATGACTGTGCGCTTTTTGTATTGGCGATGCAAAGATTTTAAATAGCCATTCAGTGTCAAATTGTGAAGCTGTCTAAGAACGACACTTTGACAGTTTTCGTACAGCGAACTTATAGGGAATTCCCCAAACTGCAGGGAATCCCAAATTGATTGGGGATTGGCATTATGCGGTGAAAATGCGGGAATTTTGAAAATGTATATAACAAAACACCCATTAATTTCCTTTTCACAATTTTAAAAATATAAATCAGAAAATTTATGGAAATTATTTTCATTACCTAAAAAAAATCAGGGGACTTTCAGGGGAATCATTTATCCTTTTTCGTGTGATAGTAAACCTGGAAACAAGGCTCTCATTGATTTCTTCAGAGAAAACAAAGACCAATGAGGGGCCAAGTTTCCCATTAAACTTTCACACCAAAACAGATAAATTGTAGACCAGAGAGCTGATTGATTGCCAGTTTATGCCAGTCCACAATTTCTCGTAATGACCTCGAGATATTATAGACCATCAAATTCTGATGCGTAAAAAAGTATTCCAAATGTTCAGTTCTCAATCTCCAAATTATTTTATAATCTTACGGAGTCTGCCATTTTCCGGTGACAGATATTAATTGACAGATAAAGCTACCTCACGTGATTTTTGTGTTAATACTTACAAGTTACATATGAATGTAGATCATTATTTAGTCCAGCTTAGTTTTAGGATAAGCAAATTAGCTCACGTAAATAGAGCTGTGAACACTGCCTGTATAAGCGCAGGCTCGTTCAGAATACTAATTGCCACAATTGTTACGCTTAGTTAAATAATTGGTGAACACTGTTAATATTAGTTTAAGGTGGTTCTCAGGAGCATAAAGATGTTTGTTATGCCATAAAAAGTTTATGCCTTGGGTTGAACTTTTTAATAAACTTCTACATGGGCTTTAAAAAGCCTCAGCAATTGACAACACTGTTAATACAGGATTTGAATTGAAAACGGGCCTTGGAGGGTAAGTTGGTTCCTTATATATTGGTGTTACCAATTTTACTTAAAGAAAACATTATTTTTTTAGCGTAGGGATGTATGTAAAACCACAATCAATCATTTGTGAGACTACGCTTGCCTGAGCTGGGACCAGCGGTAACAGGAATTTCTTAGTACCTATCGACTCGGAGTCTGCATTTGTGCCATGTAGATTTCAATAATCTAGCCTCCAAACATAACATGAAATTTTAACCTAGCAATACGTGGAATTTAAACATAAAACGGCGAAAAATGGGTGTACAATAATCTAGATATCCCTCTGGCTGCCCTTGCGAAAAAACAAAAACCTTTATTTCCAAACCAACCTTTAAAGAAATACACACGTCATTATGTAATCAAAGTTGTTTCCAAAACCTAGCTGTAACAATATACATCAAGCCAAGACACAATACGTCTTGCCTCAATCATATTACACACCCAGCATAACGGCTGCCTCGCTATGCGTATGCAAATACCCGTGCATATTGTACGTCTGCCGCATTGCCGTCTTTAACATTTCCCCCAGGAATCGCTAAATTATACACTCAGAACTAGAATATTAATTGTAATAATTAATTAGGTGACGTATCGAGTTATGCGGTTATTGACGTTATCTGAACTAATGTTGTAAAGAGGTTAGCTATCTGATTGTTTGTTTTATGTGGATGGATGGGGAGAGGGGAGGAGAAATACAAATACGTATTTGGAATTTGTATTTCAATTACTTCTTAAAAATGTAATTAGTAATTGATATTTGAAATACATGACGCTGAGATATTTTGTAGTTAGTATTTTAAATACTTATGACTTCAAAATACATTTGAACATAAATACATTTAGCAATCTTAGTAATGGGTGCGTTATGCAGAAAACAGCGTTCGATAGCTTTAGTAAGCAAAAAGGCTAGCCTAATCTAACACGTGACAGTATTTTGTAATTAGTATTTTGCATTTTAAATAAAAATAGTTAAAATACTGTATTTAGTTTTGTATATTTTAAATTGACGACTTAAAAGTATTTTGTATTTTAAATACATGCGAGATAATATTTTGTTTTTTAGTTATTTGTATTTTAATTAAAGCAAAGCATGTATTTTGCCCAGCTCTGCGAAGGGATAGCTGTAGACGATGAAAGAATTGTGTGAGGAGTTATGAAAGAGGAAGCAGTCAGTGATAGCGTGAGAGTTGACAGGCGCTCAGTCGAAGTAGGAAACGTGTTTCGCTGAAACCAAGTTACATGGGATAAGGGCAGGATAAAGATGATAACGACAGTGGAAATTTGCACTATTTGATTTTCAAAAGTAAGCTCAGCACCGATGGTTGAAATTTAACAGTGCAGTGTATGTCTCTTATGACTGTTTTTGGCATCGTCGATAATATTTTTTTATAAATGTTTGAAAGTCCGTCTTTGAAGCTACTGATGCGATTCTTTCACTGACATTAAGTTACCCTAGTGCTGAGTTCCGTAAGCTATACCAAAAAAATTAACCGTTTCTGTAGCATAGGCCGCGGGAAAATGCTTGTAACATTATCGTAATGAGCTAATGTTGTTACAGATTTACTCTTTATTCATTAAATTATTATTGTTGTTTCAATGTATTGTTTGTATGTTATGTATAGCGTTTCTGTTTTGTTTAGATTTAATTGCAATTTACTATTTTGATTTTAGAAGTTTGATTATTTCGTGTGTTTATGTTGATCTTCCAGTTATTGCAGGGTTGGCAGATTTAAAGTTTGTTGTTTTCGAGATAGGTAATGATAATTTAAGCAGTTTTCTTTTATTTCACTTTGTAGACAATTATATGTTACCAGCTTCTGCCAGTGCCACCGCTCACAATGGATCCCACAGGTATATATCACTCCGGGTTAAGAAGTTTCCCATGTTAATCGGTGCGGCAGTCGATACGGATTGTCAGAAGCCAGAAAATCTGATACCAGTCTTGCCTAGGAGTACCGTGTAACCCAGTTAATGGGTTGTGGAGGTCTGGTAGGTAGCCGCTCCACGTAAAATACTAGTATTCAGCTGAATCCAGGAATCCTGGGAAAAGGCTAGGCAGGCAGATGATGTTAATCCAGAAAATGGTCTACCCGTTTGCCAAGTTACATACAAATTCGTTAAGGCATGAGGAGAGAGGTACCTAACAAACATATAGTAACTTTCGCATCTATAATATTGGTATGGATAGTTTCGTATTTATTTTATGTATTACTACCCAGTATATATAATATATATCCTAAAAATACGAATTCATTTCTCAAACAAAATTTAACCAAACCAACCACAACCAACCCACTAAACCAATCCACACTAAAAACAACATAAGTACCGAAAATAAATCACAGTCCGCTCATAAAAGTTCATTCTCGCTCATAACTGCACGCTTGCAGAACGTAGCCCACACTACGCAGTCACCGACGGCAATAAGCTGGAAACAGTGTCATTGCATTTCTGTAGCTAAAATGTCGTTGTTGCTCTCCAAAGTAGCGTCCAACGAAAAACGGGCGTATCTGCCCTAATTGGCAAATTTGAGTTAGTTACTTACGTATAATTTGAATACGGACGACTACGCGCATTGCTCTTCTTTTTACCGATTTCAAGTTAGTTCCCATAAAAAGTTGTTCATATGGTTGAGTATAATGACGCCTTTTTATAAATGTGTTTATTCTATTACACGTTGTATATAATTATTGTGCACCCTACTTGTGTCTGTTACTGAACTCCTGCTAAACGGCTGGACCGACTGGCCAGCTGGCCCCGTCTTCTTTGAGGCGCGCATAGAACACAACGCGCCTAGCCTACAACCCGGGCCTGGTTCTGATCGGACGGCGAGCCACCAAACGCAGACTCGCGCGCGGCGCGCCTCCTCCGTCGCTAGCATTACTGCTTCGCAGAAGGACGTGACTGCTTCCCATGTAGGGTTTCCAACCATACTGTTAAAAAAAGGTAGTGCGGCAATCGGGTTTTAGATTAAGTTAACGTCCGGGCAAGACAACGTCTTTTGGCAACGCTAGTATTTTTTATATTTTTCTGCGAGCTTTCATGCTCAAAAGTTACACTAGTGAAAAGTGTAGTTTCATCATAAATCTTTTATTTCGCCAGAGATATGGTACAATAGATGTTACAAGAAAGTATGTAGTGCGTTACACATCTCACCTATAGGAGGCATGTGATGAAAATTTACTACTAGATGCAGTAAAATAGAATAAAATAGTTCACAAATACAATGGTTCGACACATAATTTACAGAGATTAAGTCTTACAGTTAAAACAATCATCTAAGGTACACGCGGTATAAAAGCACTTCTCCACTAACCATAATTGAATTTGCTTTTGTAACTTACAACTTACTAATACTAATAAACTTACAAGGGACGCGGAATGTGATTGTAAATTTTAATGGACATCCTATAACTATTCCTTTTATGCAATGCGCTTCTACAAGAAGTGTTAATTTTTAATCATTTCAATTCATCGAATAAATCATGTCAATATTTCAGACCATTTTTATTTTTTTTCTCGGTTTTGTGTTTTGGTCAGATGCGGCCATTTTCCTTTTAGCGGCAGCAAACGACTGCTGTGCTTGGTTCAATTTCCCAAGGAACGTACTCGGACAACGAAAACAGCCATTTTTGCTGCAACACCAATAATAATTCCGTTTTAAAATGTTGTTGGTTGGCGTTTTAGTTCGAGAATATCAACAATTTAGTTTGTTAAGTAAGTTAGGACAAACGTTTCGTGTGTTGATATTAGGTTACTATAATTTTTTATTTATTTTTGGTGCAATTAGGTTAGGTGTCGTTTAGTCTGTTAAATTATTCTGTTGCTGTATAAATAATATCAGCCTTTATCCAGACACGAAAAATAATTGAAATTTAAATATTGATAACTCTTCTAGAGAGTAGAGGAGCTCGTGGTTAAATAATAATAGCCGCACGGGTCAGCGGCATCAAAGCCACCACAAACAAAAACTAACGTAGCAAAATCTACATTGCAACAAAAAGAAACGCAACGCCATCTATCTCGCAAGCTGCAAACTAACTCAACAAAATCCTGCATCGCGCAAGCAAAGTTCTCAGTGCGATTTGAATATATAAAACAGTATGAATATCAACTATCGCGCAGTTGCCCACCAGACACAACAACCGTCTGGTCGGAGGATCCTCCCTTTTCAATTGAGGCTTTCGGGACTTTAATCTCTGTTCCACATACCTTTGAGGCCTATGTCCAGCAGATGATGTCTATCTGCTTGAATGATGATGATGGCCGTAATAAAACGAAGAATATCCTCAAAGGTAGCTAGGTAGAGTTTTACTATAATAAAGGTGTTAGGTAGCTAGAACAATAAGTAGAAAGTGCGCTTCGCTTTTAGAATTTCTCAGCTTATCCAAGTGCTTTTAGTTTTAATTCCACAAGAGTATAGTAATACAATGTGTTGTTATTAGCTGTTCTTGTGTTTTAATATTATTGCAGTGAAATGTCAAAATAATTCACGAACGAATAAAGTACATCCAGATACATTATTAAAATAATAATAATAATAAAAATGTGAAAAAAATTATTTGTACGCAAATTCTAACAAAAAGTTAAAGGAAAGTGTATTTTTTAAAATTTTGGTTGGTTTTATTATTGTCCTACGGTTTCTCTCCTGTGACTTATATAACTAGAATCGTGCATTTTTTCGTCTAATCAACACGCCACTATAAAGTATTTGCCCCGATTTTTAAACTTTGCCCCACACTTGGAACTTCTCTTGGATCGTGTGTGCGTTTACAAACATGTAAACTCACATAAACAAACAGCCAGACCCGGAACAACTATCTGTAGGCCATACAAATATTTGTTCCGTGTGGGGATCGAACCCGCGACACGCAGCGCAGCAGTCAATCCCTTAACCAACCGTGTCGTCATAATTGTAGAACCGTGCCTGACAAATTTTTGCAAAAAAAAAAAATCCTTAATAATAATGTTTAGATGTAAAAAAAACTCTGATTGGCTTAAAAGTCTACAGTTACAGCAGGAATATCTTTCCAAAGATACCTATAATAATGTTTAGACGTAAAACAATTTCTCTGATTGGTTTACAAGTCGACAGTAATAGCAGAAATATCTTTCCAAAGATACCTTCTCAAACTACAACTGATTTCTTGGAAAACAAGCTTCAAGTTGCATTGCAACTGAAAATCAATAAACGACAATCTTTTGTAGCGGTATAAAACTTTATTCCATTTATTTTTGTTGACCGTATTCTCAATGAAATGATTCGTGGATTTGACTTTCTACTATGGCTTGTAGTTGTTCTGTTGGCCGTAGTTTTAAGGCTGTATTTTGTGTGTGTTGCGAAGGGTCCTGGGTCCGATAGGACGGTAATCAGATATGACCGCGGATAGATCAACCTTTTTCCCAAACCTGGGAAAGGTTGGGCAATGTAACTGGGATTTTTCCTTTAAAAATTTCGCAGTAGAAGCCTGGTGCTTGGAAGTTGAAGGTGTGCCACCCCTGTAGCTCCGAAAGTACATCAAGTGGTTGGTCTTACGCCTGATCTCTCCCCGTTGGTGTCGGATTGCCGTACGTCCTATCGTACTATGCAAGTGAAGGAACGTAAACTAGACTACACACTTGTGCACTATAACATCTCTTGAATACTTGGCTGATCTCTGTCGAGATTATTTACCATGACGGAAAATTCGGTCGGTAGGATTTTTTATCATCATCATTTCAGCCGAAAGACGTCCACTAATGGATATAGGCCTTACCCAAGTGTCGCCACAGATTTTTTATTTTTACTTTAAAAATAGATTTATTGATTGCCTAGAAGTTGTCCTAAAGAAAAAAAATTCGCTGTCAGTAAAGACGGTTTACGGACGATAGTTTAACGTGACAACGTCATAGCAAAACATTGATGAAATGATCGTAAAATTACAATGAGCGTAACGTTACAATGAGTCATTCTTTTTCGTGCGTGCAGCCGGCGTTCATCGATTTATTAGACGTTGTCACGTCAAAAAATTGTCAGGAAATATTCAATATGACGTACGATGATGCGTTACGGGCACATGGTATGGTACCATTATGCAATATCGTCAAAGTCTATGTTTCCTGATAGCTACGAGTATAACCGAGGCTTTACGTGACGAGTGAAAAAAATTTGAGACAAGCGTGCTCCATCGTTAACCATATCATTGCTTACCATCAGATAGAAGATAGTGTAGTAGTAATATAAATGATAAAATAAAAAAAATAACATGAGCTTCTTAGTGACGTTCTGCATGGGTCCAAAGCAACCATGACGCTATTTATTTTAACTTGATAAGTAAAGATATCGTGTACACCTGGGAGCAGTCTGCTCGCGCTATCATTCGAGTTGACTTGCTAATCGATCTTCTACAACATAAGCTTCCAGTATTATTCTTAGTGACACAAGATAAATGCCTAAGACATTAAAACCGTCCATATTAAGTGTGTTATAGCGGCGCTTATAGTTTGAATAAATAAGTAACACAGTTAATCTAGCCTAACTTTGGAAAAAATATGTTTAGAAGAAGCGTCTGTCTAGCCTTTTTCCTACTATGTTGTAGTCGGCTTCCTGTGTAACCGCATGAAGCTGAACACCAGTACTACACATCCAATGACTGCCTGGGTTATGGAGGTCTGCTGAACTCTACAATGCAGTAAATGGATAATACGATACCCCTGGGCAAGACTGCTGTTAGATTTTCAAATGACAGTCGGCTCTTCGTTGCACGGAGGAAACTTCCCATCCATGGACCAATCGAAGCGGTCACCTCCTTCTGCGAAGCAGTAATGCTAGCGAAGGAGGAGGCGGACCGTGCGAAAGAAAGACAAGGCCTTCGCCCCAACCGCCGCGCTACAGAAGAAGACGCCCCGGGCGTCGGGTGTCGCTGGGCGATCCCCGGCCACCGTAGGCGCGGACCTGCGGACGGCGAGCGTTGGGTGGCTCGCTGTCCGATCACCACCAGGCCCGGGTCGATGGCACGTTGTGTTCCACGCGCGCCTCAAAGAGATATCAGCATAGAAGACGGGGCCCACTAGTGCCAAAGCCTGCCAGGGTTGCGGAATTTGTTCGAAAAAGTCACCGCGGCCCTGGTACGCAAAGGACTTTAGAAGGAATACGGATGGGTTTTAGTCAGTAAGAGTCTGACACGCCTTTCCACTCCACCCGGAGTGGAAAAAGTCATTTGATGATTTCTTATCTAAAAAAAAATGGACCAAACTCGGCGAACGTAGCTTTACCTCGAAGATTGACCCGTGCAGCTTTATTATTTATCCTCCTCTTAAAATAATACATTTAGTAGTAGCGTTTACATTATCTAACAGGTTTCAATAACATGATTCATAACCAATAGGTACCAGGAATTCTGCTGGATTAACAAATATGTATTTGGACTGTTCGGCAAACCACTGAAGTACATAACTGGTCGGTCATTGCTTTGAATTGATTAAATCTGATACGACAAATGTAACATAATTCCTGGTATTCTACAAAGGCAACATAGGTACGATAATAGGTGCCTAGAGGGTTAGGGACAGTGATATGAAGATTCGAAGGACGTTATTCCGACTCACGCTATTTCGAAAAACTTTATGAGTGGTACGCCAGTTCGAAAACACATTGAGTCGAATACCAAATTCCTCGTATCTCACAAAACATTTTACCGTTTAAAAGGAAGTTGTTCTTAAATTCTGTTACGCATGACGGGATGTGACGTTGCCCGACTGCGCTGAATAGGAGTATACATCTTTAGGAATGCGGCTTCCCATTTTAATGTTTATTTCATTGTAACAAAAAGCGATTAATCTAAATAAAAATGGCACGCCGGAAAGGGTGGTGATAATTATGTATGAGTTCTGTTGTTTAGAGAATAAACATCGCTTTTGTTTGAAGGTTATTTTGCGAATCATTTATGATTACTACGAATGCAACAGTTTGTTTGTTACTCATTAAACTAATTTTGATTAGAATTCGTTGAAATAATTCATTATTGTGGACTGTGTTAGTGATTGCACAATTTATTGTGGTCGGAATCATTATCACAGCATATAACAAAGGCGAAATCAGCAACAAGTGAAAAATGCTTTATCGCATTACATAGTTTTCAGTCAAAAACAGTAAATGCTACGCAATATAATTTGAACTCTTTCCCTACCTTGCTAAGTAGCAAGGTAGGAATAGAGTTAACGTTATATTAATTTACTTGCTTTTTTCCACAATTACGATCCCTTGCTGCAAGAGCCTAATCATCTACCTAGCCTTTTCCCAACTATATTAGGGTCGGCTTCCAGTCAAACCGGATTTAACTGAATACCAGTATTTTACTTGGAGCAGCTGCCTACCAAACCTCCACAATCCATTATCTGGGTAACACGGTACTCCTTGGCAAGACTGGTTTCAGATTTTATAGCTTCTGGCTATCCGTAACCAAAGATCTACAAATGACAGCCGGGACCAATAGTTACGTGTTTTCCGAGGCACGGAGGAGTCTCAATATGTTAAGATGGTCACCCATCCTCAGACCAACCTCGGCAAGCGTTGCTTAACCTTGAAGATAGATCCGTGCGGCTGTTATTATTTAGCCACGAGCCCCTCAAGTCTTGGTCCAAGAGCCTATACCATAGAAAATGTTAGTTTTACTGAGGTATTAATAGCCTGTGACACTCGATGGTATCTAGCAGTGAAATAATTTTTGAATCGTATAATATTAGTTTAGATAATACTTACAAAGCTATTATTATTATCAGAAAGTTAATATGATGTGTAAGGCTATTTACCATGGCTTAATAATAATGATCACTATACCCAACAAAAATACCAAAACCGATCTTTGTCTCAATAATTATCTTTTACGAATGAAATCCTAAAAGTCTGTCCTTTGTAATTGCTATTTCTGGTCTATATCTATCTTCTTCAAGGCTTTTCGAACCCGAACACTGGTAATGTAGTTACGCGAGTCTAGAAACCCAATATCTTATTATACACTCCACTTCGCACAGGTTCAATATAACTTTTGCCCAACCTGAACGAAACTTACGAACAAATCATATTTGTTTTTCTACTTAACTTATTTGAGCTTGAGTTATTTCTAGCAAAAAGGCGGCAAGGAAAACAAAATGGCTTCGCTGCAGCAAGCCCGTTTAATATAAGCAGACCGTAAACACACGCTTTCCCTGCACTAGCCACCTAGTGTTACCACACCTCATAAATCACCGCGCACATTACAACAAGCAGCCCGCTACTAAACTTTGCATCAATTTACTAAACGACCAAAGTCGCGAACAAAAGCTAGTCGCTACAAATATCTGCTTTGTTCCTATAACAGACAATTTTCAAAGGGACAATACAAAAATAAAATTCGCCAGCAAACAAAACCAGTGGCAACACAATACAGTGTTGAGTAATGGTCCCGTAGTGAGTGTTCTCTGCGAAGCGCGGAACTCATGTCGCGAGACACGGACGGTGCTGAATTGATTGCCTGGATGTCACACCTGGAGCTGCGATACAATTTTATCACCTGCGTACCTTGTTCAATATTTTTATACTAGCAGAAGTCAAAAGGAATTGCTTTATACCCGTATTTCAAAGGGTTTCATTTTATTGTTGCGTGTAATATAGTATCTCTATTCGATATTACACTTCTTCTTTTGCTTACCTTCCTCGCTTCGGAACACAAGTTTACAAGATAAAACTGACGTTGGGAATCGTAGTCAACTACTTTTACATTGAACAATAGAGGTAGTGCTTTCAGGTGGAGTTCGACGGAACAATGCAGCTTTGTACCGTGTGATCCAAGGCTGAACGCAGTCTCAGATCGTATTTAGGTATCTTCAAGGTAACTTGGGTCTTATATGTATCGCGATTGAGTTTTCCAAACAGGTTATTATTGAATACGGTTAAGACATTTTATTCCTCAAAAAGAAAATAATTCACATATTGTGAAAAGAGAGTTGACATAAGATATGTAGGTACTAAAATAAACTAGTAAGTAGATCCTACTAATATTTTAAACGCGAAAGTTTGTAAGTATGGATGGATGGATGGATGTTTGTTACTCTTTCACGCAAAAACTACCAGATGGATTTTGATGAAATTTGGCACATTGGTAGATTATAGTCTGGAATAACACATAGAATACTTTTTATCCCGGGAATATGTTCCCTTGAGATCATTTTTGACAATCACGCGGGCGGAGCCGGCAACTAGTAAACAATATTTTTACAATGTTGTGTATCAAGATAAGATAAGATTTTTTTTTAAACTTGAGTACATATACAATAGAAAAAAGAAAAGAGTTCACATTTGTTGTGTTGGTGAACTCATTATGTATCGTCTCTTAAAGGCAAGTCTATGGCAATTTAACATTGTTGATTGTAACAAACTTTATTTATGATTTGTTAATTTAAATTTATTTATCTAAGTGGCTATTTATATAATGGAGATAATAACCTATTTTTATTGGCAGATAATTAGGCCTTGCATTTTTTCAATGTCGAGGAACTTTTCAGTGATGAATTACTTATGTATTATGATACTTAATAAATAATGTAAGTTGATATAGCACGCTTTTACATATTTTATCTGACTTTGAAAAAGAAAAAAATAGAATAAAATTCATTTAACATGATTATCATGTTAGCCTGGACCCACCCACTGCTAAGTATATAAATAGGTCTCCTCTGCTTTCTACCATATTTCCCGGTGTCTGTGGTGGTTGGCACCCTTTGTTACTATAGTAATATTACTTTGCCAAGTAAGTATCGTTGGGCTTTTCAATAGGAATTTCTCAGTGACAGCCCAGAGTTTGGAAGTTGGTGGTGTAACACCCCCGTGCCTCGGAAAGCTAGATCTCTCTCCGGTCGTGTCGGGTTGCCGTCCCATCGGAATATGAGAGTGATGGAAGAGGGAGTGCACACTTGTGTGCTATAATATAATATAATATTTGACTGGCCTGTTGGTCGAGTAGTTAGTAACCCTGACTGCTAAACCGGAGGACGTGGGTTCGATTCCCACCCAGGACAAATCTTTATGTGATGAGCATGATCATTTGGTCTGTGTCTGGGTGTAATTTGTCTATAATATGTATGTATTTCGAATTATATAAGTATGTTTATCAGTTGTATGGTTGCCATATCATAGGCTCTGCCTAGTTTGGGATCGGATGACCGTGTGTTAGTTGTCCCAAGATATTATTATTATTATTATATGTCCCGTGCCGATGGCTAGTCTCGGTTGAGAGTGGCCGCCATGGCCGAAATCGGTCAGGAGGACTATACAATATTACTTTGACATTATTGATGTTCATTCATTTTAAGAGCAAATCATCTTATGCACAAGCAAGCAAGCAACTTAGCATACAAAATAAGATATAAATGCCTCCTCTAGCTCTTTCAATAAGTTTCAGAATACTATGCTTTGAAGGTACTTCAGTCGTTCGGATACTTGTACCAGGAACGTCAAGATGAAACGACTCTGCTTTTGGCTTTTGCCCAGAAATATGGGGTGAGGAGTACAACATCTTTTGAAGACGTTGATAAGTTTATTTAACGGGAAGACAGGATTTTTATTTGTATTGGTTTGGTGGTTGCATTCTGCGTTAGGAATTCCTGAACTGAATAGTGTCTCGCTGAACCTGTCTGCCTCCAAGCGCCACTGCTGAGCATTTAGTCCTGGGTTTGAATTCTAGTTTAGTGTTAAATATTTTTTTATTTTTTTTCATAATACCTGCAAAAGGAGAAATGAAATGTAATCAAAAGAATTTTTAAATCTATTCATCTGATATTTCTTAAAAGCAGCCCGGGGTCCCGACTAGTGCTTGCAGCCGGCAGTACTGTCGTTGCTTATTAATGATCTACTAAAACCCGGTACCTTAGCAAGAACAATGTAATATTATTCAGCAAGAACTTAAACACTATTGACGCATAGTGAGTATACAAGTAAACTTCTGTTTTATCTTTCGGACTATCCCCTCTTTCATCTACTGTTAGACGTATCAATATCTATTGACACAGGTCTATAACATGTGATCATAATGAAAATTAATAAAAAATTGGCTTGACATTATTTTCAAGAGATGGTGCCTATTTTCTGACCTTATTTTTTTATTATTAAATTTGGATTTACTGTACGTACCTTCGTCGTCGCGAGATTATGTTTAATAGGTATTATTTTAAATGTACGAATATCACACAGAATAAAAATAGAACACAGGCTGCTAAAACGCTGGTCTGTAATGACGTCATAACAAGCTAAAGCACTTGACAAAAAAATGTTCATTGTCCGTTACTAATTAAATTAAAAACAGTCGTGTCCCACACGCGCCGCCGGGCACACAAAAATGTAATAAAATGAAATAAATGGTCTCTCTTTACTGGTCAGACGAATATTTATTTCACCTGAGAGTTTAACAGGAAAACTGCTACCCACCATCAAAATCTGCAATCTCAAGTCTATATGAGGATTGCTCAAAAAAGACATATATTCACAACAATTTGATTTAGTGGTAACTTTAGTCCAGCTCAATGCATTCGTCAAAATTATCATTTCAAACGAAAGAGGTCAGCTGCTGGACGTAGGGCTCGCTCAATCGTCACCACATTAACAGGTTCAGTACTTTTTGCATTACACTGGACCCACGGACCTCACCAGGTCAACGGCCCGTCTTACGGGAGGTCTTTCGAGTAGTTTTTTTTTTTCGATTTCGGAGTGAGAATGATATGAGTGACTCACTGAGGGACTGAGTGACTAACAGACAACGCACAGCCGAAACTACTGGTCGTAGATAACTGAAATTTGGCATATATGTAGGTTCCTTTGGGAGCGTAAGTGAGGAGCACTAAGAGAGGATATCCCGAAATTCTTACGAGACCCGGAAAAAACGGGATACGCGCGTCCGAGGTCGCGGGCAAAAGCTAGTATATAATAAAATAATAAGTGCGAAATGTTCTACTTTATCGTACATTACGAGAACTACATTATTTAGATACTATAACTTAATGTTATACTGTGACTCATACATATATAGTTTTTTTTCATACATTTTTTGTTCTATGACATACCGATCTTCTGACTCTGTTTTCCTTCATCATTGTAAGAAAATCGGTGATGAAATAAATTGTACAAACCGGTATATTGAAACAATTTCAATTATTTAATAATCCTTCAGTTATACCATCACGGATATCAACTTAAAGTCTTTACTTTGTTTTACTAAGTTAATACGAATTGTAGACAGATATTCTCGTTTCTAATTCCATTTAAAGTCGAACCGACAGCTAAACTTGTGTCGCCTTTTAAAGATAAATTGTGCTGGTTCACAGTAAAACCTAATATATTGTAGTGAACTGACAAATTCTTAGATAATTTTCTTCTTGCTGCAAAACGTTTTTAGCTGTTAAAAACATCTAGTTAACGGTAAGTTAAAAACTCATGGCGTTGTTAAAAGGTCAAAAAGTTGTTATAACAAATTAAATAAGCAAAGAACTTTGGAGTTTTCACAGTTTCAGGAAGGGTTTTGTTGTCAAGTTTCAGTAAAACAGATATTCGCAATAGGTTTTATGGAATTTTATACCAACTTTAAAAAAAAAACGTTATTTTCCTATGGTTGGAGAGACGAGATGAGAAGAGACGAGACGAGACGAGTTGGACTTACATAAGGGACTGGTCAAATGTAGCAACTGAAAGAGATAAGTGGAAGGAAGGAAAGGAAGCCTTTACCCTGCAGTGGAACTCAACATTCTCATAATAATAATAATGAGGAAGTGTTGACGCATTACACATGCACGTGATTGACCGCGGGGACGGCGTGGGGTGTCCGGAACAGAACCCGGGACAAAACGACCGATGCGCGCCCGCCACTCCACTCACCTCATGGACGCGCTCCACTACGGGCGTTTAGTTTGTACCTTTCTATACGTTCATGTTAATTATGGTATTACACTTGTTTAAAACAGTCCACTACTTTTATTTCTCATAAATTCCGGTTGAGCCCAATCAGAAGTATAGATACAATTCCATCAACAACCTCTGTGTAAACTGAAATAATTGATTAAAATCATAATTCTGGAGAAAGGTTGTTACCTTTCTCCAGAATTATGATTGTGATGATGTAGTGGATATTGCAAAAAAATATTTTTGCAATATTTTGTTAAATATTGCAAAAATATTTTTTTATTTAAGAAAATTAAGAGTGATCTTCATTGTAAAATATGTCATGAGCCTGCACGAATTTAATTCACAAAAAATGCCTCGTAATAAGCAAAAAAGTTTTTAATTTAGAATAAGCATTCAATTACCTTGTAATAGCAGTCGTTCGTTGCATAAATAAATGAAATCCCAGAGCTACTATTAGTAATATATTCATAATACTGGAGGTCATTTTGCAATAGGAAGTACGTACGCCAAAATCCTTGATCCTAATTCCGACAAAAAGCCAACAATAAGCTTAGGTCCTTAAACTTTAATAATCCAGCATCAAATACTCGGATCTGTTTGTTTCCCTCATTATTTTTCCGCCAAAAAGCCTACAAAGGAAACGAGGCATTCAAAAAAGAGCGGCTATTGTGCTTTCTTTCCACCACATTTGCAGTTTCTTCATAATGTACCCATCACGCCTTGAAAAATGAAAGCGTTTTTGCCAGAGAAGCTCTATCCATACCTATGTTATAAAAGCGAAAGTAGGTCTGTTTTTCTATTACGCTAAACGTACGTGAACACCGCAACAGCCTACACAGGCAAACCGATTTAAAAATTGAAATCACACTAATATTCTAAAGGCGAAAGTTTGTGAGTGAGTGTGTTTGTTACTTCTTCACGCGCAAACGGCTGGACCAATTTTGATATAATTTGGTGTGCAGGAAGCTGACACCCTGGATTAACACATAAGCTTTTTATATAAATAGGTACCAGCTGTACGGGTAACACAGCGGGGCGCAGCTAGTAGGTATATATTTAAGAACGTATTCGACAAGTTAGGGGCACACATATATCAATAATATATTTTAACCCGGGAATACGTTCCCTTAAGCTGGGTACTGACCGGTGTTCCGGGCCGTAATGTAACATTCGCAGCGAGCATGTTATGTTACACCGTGTCCTTAAATCCATGTAAAACAAAACATACGCATCATGTTCGTGCTCGTTTCCACTTACTGACTGCACGAATGCTCGCTTTGCAACATGTTACATTACGCCTCGTAACAGCGGTCAGTACCTTAAGAATAACTTTCGAATTACTCGCGGGCGAAGCCGCAGACAGAGGTTAGTTTTCTTTATTTTCCTTGTAGATTTTCTCGCCTTCAACATGCAAAACCTTGAAATAATGAGTTTTCAATTATATAATCTGAGGCCAAAACAATAACATAAGGAAAGTCGTTGATGTTTTTCCAGAAAATTCAATTGTGTTGTTTCAAAGAAATGTGGGTCAACGACCTCAGTATCTGAATCTACATGCAAATAAAGTAATTGGTACAGCGGGTGTGCTTACTTTGTTTTTCGTGCCATGGGAAGATGTGATTTGAAAATGTTAAGGGCGTTTGAAAACAAACAGCTTTTGAAAAGATATTTTCAATATTGATATATTAACTAACATAACTAGGTATTTTAAAATAAATCGTCAATTAAATCTATACAATCTATTTATACTAATAATAAAGTTGAAGAAAAAGAAAGAAAGAAAGAAAAGTAGTTTATTTGGCACACACAGATACACACAATATAAATGTACAAAAAAACTTAATTTTAAAACAATTGAAGAGAACAATTGAGAGTTTGTTTGAACGCGCTAATCTCTGCAACCACCGGTCGGATTTGGAAAATTATTTTTGTATAATATGATGGATGGACGGCGTCGCCGGGGCCGGCCCAGAAAGCGGTGGCGAGATGATTTGGATTCACACCGCGAAGGCTGGTTCGAGGTGGCGCAAGAAAAGAATGTCTGGAAGGATATGGGGGAGGCCTTTGTCCAGCAGTGGGACACAATAGGCTAAGGAAGAAAAAAAATGATATTACCGTATACTATAGGCTATACGGGAACGGGAAAAAACATGATATCCGCGTACGAAGTTGCGGGCGAAGTGCTAGTGTATAAATAAAACGAGTCTACTGTCAATCAGATTGACAGCATGACGTGCGACATTTAGTAGGCCTGACGATAATTATGTGAAGTGTCCTTTATCTACATACAATCTGATTGACAGTAGACTCGTTTTATATAATAATAATGTTTTTCCAAATTTTGTAATATGTCACTTTTTCATTGAATTGACGAAATGCGCCTTTAAATTTTAATCATAATCACAACAGTTATTGGTCCTAGGAAGAAAATCAGAAGTGGATTAAGGCTTCTGCGCAATATCAAAGACATTCGTCTACGTAGTACAATATTTGTGTGTTAAGCCGGTATGTCAAAAAAGAATCTCACAATTGGTACTTTTTCAGTCGAAAAAACCACAGAACAACCATTGCAACTAAAATTACTTTTATGTTGACCAAATTACTCATCGATATTGAAGAAGGGAAAACATATAAATTGTTCTCAAAAATTAATTGAAAATCCAGCGCTATTAATTAAAACAATTTGTCAACAATATTGGTCGCCGTGTTTCCTGAAATTAACATGTGCATATCGTGCATAATTGATTTAATTTCCGATACCTATATACCAAGGAGTGTGAATATTAACAAACAATTTATAATAACATGATTCACGTTTTATAACGCCTCATTTCTCGAGGTCATGCTGCTGGGCATGAGGTCCTCACTTCGATTCCTGTTTCGGACAAAATGTTATTGGGTTTTTTCGACTGAAATTTCTCAGTAGCAGTCCTCAATCTGAAATTGTACGGTTGATAATAAATAAAATAATAAATTCTGTATTTGGTCCATAGATGACCTTGCAAAATAACATAAATATTATAATACAGTTTGTGTTAGTATAATTATAGAATCATAAGCCTTTGTTAGTAAAAACTTTACTTCACTTAGCACTACGTCATTGTGCGTTCGGCCGGTCAATTCTGTTAACATGTTGAAGTGAAGGCTTGGGCGAGGTGAGCTGTCAATCCATATATTCAAGATGTCACGTGATCACGATGTGAGCTGTCATTCCATCTTTATTATATGGGTTGACAGCTCACCTCGTGATCACTTCACTCAAGCCTTCACTTCGACATGTTAACAGAATCGACCGGTTGGTGGCACTTGTCCGCGGAAGCGACGTAACACCACGTCTCGCGGCCAAAAGTCCTCCAATATGACGAGATGCAGAAAACATGTTGGTATGCGCACCACGATCGCCTTGAAGTTGACGTTTGTGGTACAATTCTAGCTGTTCATAGACTTGCTCTCTGGTGAAATATGGGTGCCTACCTGCTATAGGTACATATATAATACCTCTGCCTAACACTTCGCGGTGGTTTGATGAGGCTTGATGTTATGTTGGCTGGGTCACTATTTCTAGTTCTCTCTCCGCATCGCAATTATTTTAATTTTATTTGCGGAGGTTTTCTATTCCTAACCACGTCAACAATATTCATACATCTAGATTAAAATAATTTAATTAAAGATTAAAAAAAAAAACATTTTTTTTTTATTTCTACCAGAGTTCAATAATGCAGTAAGTAGGTATTGTGAAAATTTCTTACTTTATCTCCTGAAAGCCAACATTCAATGGTTAAGTAAAGAAAGAAAGAAAATTGTGTTTATTGGCATTATAAAAACAGAAACACCTTAAAATTAAGCTTAATAAATAATGAAAACTAACAATGCCAAAAGGGCCTCAGCTCAGCATAATACCAGATGGCAACACAAGGTATACCACCTGACGTTGTTTTTGCAGCCCACGAGTGCCATACCTACGCTCGAAAACATAGACACACATAATTATACAAAATTTGAATATTTTGTACAAAAAGCAACTAAAATTAAATGCTGCGACTCTTAATTTTAAAACAAAAAGAAAAATAAAGATTTATATGCTCAAAACTAAAAAAGAAATAACAGATAATATTTTATTCCGTCAGCGGGGGCGGACCGCTAAGACCGAATGTAAAATCATAAAATCGAAAATTGTATTGTGTTGTATTGTATTGTTGTTGTTGTATTGTATATTTTAAAGACGAACAGCATAGATTCAGGAATTTGTGTTCAGTCTTGGAATTTCAAGAAAATATTGAAGAAAAGTAAAGTCAACAGAAGCAGCAAATAGAAATCAGTGTCCTCTTGGAAGGAGCAGGAAACAGGATAAAATGCTCCAATGAGTTTCATACTAAAAATACAAAAACGCTTTGGAACAAAAAATCTGTTGCAATTAATTATAAAAAGAAATTCAGTGATTTTCGAGTCGAGTGTAGTGGTACTGACATAAAACGCCTCCGGCCATTTTCGAACACATCAGCTTTCCAAGTATTTCAATAAAAAACGTGGGTAGAACAAAAGCTTTTTGTTTATTATTCGTCTCAGCTTGCAGTAAACAAAATCCGTTCGAATTATCTACGGACATCGAATAAAGTATCGGTATATTGTATCCACTAGCGGGTGGCATTCGATTCGATTCTCAGAATCGTTACTTCGGTATAAATTATCAACAAGAGAGCCTTTCCGCTCGGTACACGATTACTGGCTTTTAACAGTGTGTTTATGGCTTTACTGTGGTTGCTGAAGTACGGCAACCGTAACAATTAAGTACACATTTTACGCTGTGATAATGACACGTTTATAATTTTGATGGTTCATGTAATTTGCAATATAAAATGTAGGGGCTTGTTCAAAGTGTTGTGGTTGTAAACTGGTGTTTAATGACGGTTTTTGGACGTTCTTTGGATAATATTTCCGTTTGTAGAGGACAGTTTTATTACATCATATTTGCCTCTTTCATATCAAGTCATTAAAAGATATTCTTTTCAGAAATGAAACGCATAAGAAAAAAAGGCTCACTAACCACGTCAACAAAACGCATTTTCAATTGCAACAATATTATTTTTACAACAACATTTTCCATTAAAATTTCGTGACACGTTAAGCAGCTGGCGCGCAATTTTTCCTTTCGGTCCAGGAAATCATGGAGATATTTTTTTAAATGTTCGCTGAACAATAGCGGAGGCTCATAAAAAGCGGCGCAATTGGTCGTGAGACAGCAGAATGTTCGTTGGCGGACGAATTTGTTGGTACCGAGATTTTCCGGGGCTCTTGCCGAGATTTCCCAAGCTCTTCCTGTACGCCCCGCCGAATTACAAAGAATTCTCCTACAATAACCGAACATTCCGTGTTGTCGGCTCTCGCGAATGTAACCAATCTTTTTAATTAAATTACTGAAATAAAAAGTTGTCCCATTTTTTCTGTCTAATGGAATTATTCCGTTTCGCGCTTCCGATTCTTAGCGACGCTCTTTCAGATGGAAATACGGAAGGAATTATTTGCAGATGTTACGTTGTATTCGTTTGGTTTAATTTACGATTCCAGAAAAATAAATAAAACAAAACAAAATCTGATAATAATATCTGACATTATCTGCAGAGGATTGAACTTTTTCTTGAAAACTATCTCTTCCATCGTTCGACCATTTTATTGCTTTCCAATGTCCTGAGATCGTTCGTTTCATCGGCTATTATCTGGTAATATAAATGGGATGCACCAGACGTCTTTAAGCTGCTACTATCGACCATTTGGTCACGGTATATTATCTCAACCACAGCAATAATAATCTAGGTACAATGCGATCCGAGAAACAATGGTCTTCTACCAGTGTATCGATAGCTGCACATTAACACATGATGTATCTTGTACGTCATTGGTCAATCATTAAGGTGCTTTGCGTGAAACAAGGATGTAGCATTAATGCTACGTTATTCCGTAAATGTATCATGTATATACCGCTGTTGGCGTACCATCTGATATTTCGGAAGCGATACTCATTAGACTTTAGACTAAACTGTAGAGGTATACGGAACAGAGAGAAAAGTCCCGCACACCTCCATTGAAAAGGGAGGATCCTCCGACCAGACGGTTGTTGTTTCCGGTGGGCAACTGTCCGATAGTTGATATTCGGACTGTATGTTCAAATCGCACGGAGATTTTTGCTTGCGCAATGCAGGATTTTGTTGGTAGTTCGTTGCTGACAGGATAGATGGCTTTGTGGTTCTTTTTGTTGCCGTACAAATTTCGCTTCTTAGTTTTTCATGTAACGGTATTGATACCGCTACAAAACTTTTGACAATAATTATGGCCCATGGAATGTCATATTTTCTTTCTTATTCTTTTTTTTTGGGGTCGGCGTAGAATGTCTTCTACTCTCAAAAATCTTTATTTGTCGTCATCTTTATATTTACAGACCTAAATGGTTCTTATTTGTGTTGACGATTACATTATTTGTATTAAATAAATTGTAAGAGACTTTGAGCTTTGAGATTATTTTGGAGTTTCTCCTCTGAGTCGTCAGCTAGGACACACCGGTCTAGTACTAGTTTAACTTGACAAAAAAGTTATGTTTAACCTACCTACCTATTAGCAGATAAGTAACATTTATCCTTACAAGCCATTTCATTTACACAATCCAGGTACAGCGCTGGTAATACCGGCTTATTTTATTGGGGCCTAATAAGTTAAAAGCTTAAACAATTGTCAGGTTTGAGAACGACAACCTTTAGTTTCGCAGAACTAAAATTATGGATTAATCTTCTTCCCAAAGACGGAACGTCCCTCGACGATATCCCGGAATGAATATTCATGATTAAAGCCAGAGAGAAACGTAGTACAATACCTAACGTTTTCTATTTTCTCAGTTACTGTAGCTGAGTTAATGCTCACGCCAATTGGATGTCTACTCAAGACGAAATTATTTTGCACAGTAGTGTAAACAATTTGAAAACCACAATTGAAGGTAGAGAAGAAATAAACTATTTTGCTACGGTCACCAATCAGAATCCTGTTTTAAGGCTCCCACGATTCTACGTTGTAATAATGACGCGTTTGTATATTTTGATGGGTCACATAATTTGCACGTGATAAAACGTGTTTAAAATGTAGGGGCTTGTTCATAGTGTTAATGGTTGTAAAGTGGTTTTAATTACGGTTTTATGATGTTACTAAACAAAACGATGCTGCAAAAGATTTTTATAGAAACCTATCTAGAGTTATTTATTGAGTTATTTATAGAACATAAATAACTCTACAGATAGAACCATTTCTATGAAAACGCAGAGTCGCAGCGTTGTCGTACTGTCGCGTCGCACCTGATTGTTTATGCAAATTGTTAGCAAACTTCATTTAATTGTTATATGCAAAACAAATGAATTCAGTTCATCTGAATAGATCCGATCTGGTAAACAAACATGCATATCACAACACAATTAGGCCACGCGCTCAAATTGTAACATATAAATTAACAAAATAGATGAAAATTAATGGATCTTTGATACGAAGTATGTATTCGAAATATGAACATTTTAAATATCATGCTTGCATATATTATTATAATTATATAAGCTAGTTGCCAATCTCACAATCTGAACGATTTTGAAATATTTCAAATCCAATCCAGTTAATGTTTTAAAAATTCGTCCGCTCGTTGAATTGTCAAAATGACATTGATTATAATGACAGTTTAATTTCGACAGCACCTTATTACATTTTTATCAGTCAGTCAATTTATGAGATAAAGTAAGAAAGACAATAGGCACATTTTGCAAAACTCGCACTTTTGCACGTTCGTAGGCGGCGATTAGATGTTTCAATTGGATGAGACATGGATGGAGATTGATATTCCAAGGTCGCGCACGTTTCGTGACATGAGACAGAAGAAAGACACAACTCCTTCCTGCTTTCACGTTATCCCTTTTATTGCTACAAATTGTGAAGTTCCGCTTCAATCACGTTATTTAGCATCAATTTTCTTTAATGACAAGGAAAACTGGGGGTCACTAAAAGCCTTAACTCTGCCCATTTCAAAGTGTGGGTTCAGAAACAGATTTGTGGTTTCCGGACAAGGTTAAATAAGCAAAAATTTTTACAAGCAATACAACGAAACGAGTGAATGAGTAACGTTCTAACATACGGGCCTGAGCTATTATAGAGGTATAGAGTGTGAAGTCCCGCAAGCCTCCATTGAAGGGAGGATCCTCCGACCAGACGGTTGTTGTGTCTGGTGGGCAACTGCCCGATAGTTGATATTCGGACTGTTGTACGTAAAATGGTCAAATCGTACGTAAAACTCTGATACCGCGATGCAGGATTTCTTTGATGTAGTTCGTTGCTGGCGGTACAGATGTCGCTGCGTTACTTTTTTTTGCGGTTTAGATTTCACTGCGTTAGCTTTTTTTGTGGCAGTGTTGATGCCGCTACACCATTCACCATTCTTCGATCTCGAACTTGAAATCTTTAACATTCAATTGGCCAAATCTCGTACATAAAAAACGTTCAAATTGAAGTGGCAATATCATCTCAGCGGCAATAACTTGGGAATTAGAGGAGTTATTGACAGTTTGCGACTGCGTTGCTCCTTAAAAATATGAGTATTGCCCCTTAGCCTAAAGATACACCATGTCAATTCGAAGGTTTCAAAGAGCTTTTGACGTGCCTATGCAAGATTTTGGATTAGCCATTGGCAAACACACGGACTAAATACAGGTAGGAAATGCATATAATTCGAACTGGATTGCTGGTCAAACGTAATTATAGGGTTTTCGCCCCAATAAGTAAGCGATGCTCAATTAATATGACACTAGCTTTTGCCAGGGCTTTGCCCGTGAGAATGTTGAGATTTATTCCTTAGAGATATTCAGATAAATATTTATTCCGATAAAAGTTTCAATGTCTTAATCCAGGCTATAGTTTAAGCCTGTTCCATATTTCATCCAAATCCGTTCAGACAGGAGTGATTTATTTACGAACATCTAAACATACATATCTCACATTTTAATTAATGAATTCGACAGGAATCTGCTACACATCCTTATCCACTTAGTATCGGAACCAAAAATAAGCATTTTTAGTCAAGTTCATCTCTTTTCCTCTTATTTACAAAAAAAAAACATAATTAGATTCGAAAATATAGTTTTGATAAAGAATACAACTATTTAAATGTTAATTAAGAAATTAGTTTTTAAAAACAAGCAGCATCTAACGATACAATTAGATAATATGATAAGCGGATTTTAGATCGAAAACGATATTTGATTTAGAAATCTGCTAATCAGAAAATATTGGCAGCTAGATTCTATTGTTGCGAAGCTAGTTAGAGTGATAAGAAATTCATAAGCCAATTATAATCCATGATTGATTGGCTAGGCCTAATTACACAATGCAATTGGCCTAAACCCGAATAAGTCAATAATTTGATTGGCGGACGAATCACTTAGCACAGGAATACCCAACACTGTTTGTATGGATCACACGGTTTATACCTTATTTAAAAAAAAATAGACGCAATATTGGATCAATTTCATGGCCTTATTTTCGGCAGCAAGCCCCATGAGTTATTGACATATATGATAGGGTTCTGTACATGTAGGGTAAAATATGAAAATCTAATACTCCGTCAGTCCGTTTGTCAGAGAGCTCTGTCTTTGGTACTGTGAAGGAATAGGTACGCACTTAAAATTTTCATTTTCTTAGACTGGTACTGCTTCGGCTACTAGGTATGAATAAAATCTAAAAAAAAATATATTGAAAGCGCTTTCACTATCGGTTTCTTTTAATAGCTCTATCGTAAATACGGTAAAACCAGTCAAAGTCTAAGTCGGACGGACGTATCAAAGTTTTGCGAACATTCGAGACTCGCAAAATCTATAAGCTACTTGCTATTGGCCTAGAATAATGAATTTTCACCAACACTTTGTTAAGTCTAATCTAAATATAACTGATGAAAATATACAATCACAAACGCAGTGCCAAAATTGTTCAGTTATTCAGTCTATAAATAACTCGCTGCTACTAATCCCTATGTTCTGTTCTGTACGATTCAATGAATGTAAATTGAATGAATGGAGGATTGAATAGGTAATCTCATTACCCTAATCTGTACATACAAGATCTTGCGAAGGTAGGACTTGCTGTGAATTATAAATCGCTTGTCATTTGGCGTTTAGTTTCGTTAACAAGCGAAGCTCGGTTGACTATTTTGTGCGAGAATTTCGGTTAGTCGAACTCGAATTAAATAGTTCCAGAGTCAATTGTTTGTTTGTGTTTTGTTTGAAATCAGGGTGGGTTTGAAATTGGAACGTGATTAGCACATGTAAACCGCGTTTAAAATCGGCCAGTACCTATCATTTTATTGTTGAGGAATACTGAACATTGAAAGTTCTTGACACGATTGAGTTACGGCGAGTTGGAAATTTTCCCAAAGAAAAAAACGAATGAAGGGATTAAACAGATATTACAGTGATATTACAGTGTTTCTATGATTACAAGAAACATAATCTCGGATAAACGTATCCTGGATTCCTATGTCCTACTCAAGGACATGGTCTAATCGTGTGCCACGTTTCATCCAAATCCATTTAGTTAGACTTTTTTTTTGCACTGATGGATCATCAATCATCAAATCATCAATCATCAAATCATCAATCATCAAATCATCAATCATCAAATGACTCCTTCCGCTCTGGGCGGAGCGAAAGGTAGTGTCAGACTCATACTGACTAAAATCAATCCGTGTTCCTCCAAATGCCCTTTGCGTTCCAGGGTCGCGGTGACACTTTTTAACAAATTCCGCTACCCTGACAGGCACTGGCCCTAGGGCGCCCCGACTACTTTGAGGCGCGCGTGGAACACAACGCGTCGTCGACCCGAGCCTGGTTCCTATCGGACGGCGAGCTACCCAACGCTCGCCGTCCGCAGGCCCGCGGCTACGGTGGCCGGGAATCGCCCTTGCAACTGCCAACACCCGGGGCGTCTCGAATCTGTTGTGGCGGCTGGGGCGTGAGGTTTGCCTCTCCGACACGCGGCCCGCCTCCTCCTGACTACTTCCCATGCCTCTTCACTCCGGACCATGGATTGGACCAGGGCCGGAAGCAGATTAGACGCCGCCGCCGAACGCGTCGACGAGGACACGGTAGTGCTCGTCCTAAGCAAGGTAGACTTCCACCATATGCTCGACCATGTTTTCCGGGCGATCCTCCCAGGGAATATCACTAGAATGTGTCCTCTCGCCGAATCCGAGACAGGTTGCTCCCGAAACAGCCGTGTCTTGTGAATACCTGCGTCAGGCGGAAGATGAGGACGCCGTGGCACCTCTTGAGCCACTCCTCATAGGGGGGACTACACTAATAGCGTGCCCAATAAGCTAGACATACATACAGGTAACCCTGGTAACGCATTTAAAATATTAGTATCTACAAAAGATATAGTATAATTCTAGCTTCTTATTTTTGTAATCAATAGAGGATAGTATATTTTACTTTTAGTTCAAACAATGAAATGGATAAAGGATAATATCGTATTCCAATAAATTAGCTTTAAACTAACAGACAGTGGACATTTCTACAATAGATCTACAATGCAATTATTTTAAAGGTTGAAGGGGCTTGATCCCTATAAAGATAATCTTTACAGGGAAGTTCCCTCGACCTCTCGATAGTTTAAACATACCTGCAGACACAGGAACATAACATAGGTAGGACAGAAGGTTCAGTGCGTATAACGAGCGAAAACTGGACGCTTCACGTACAGCGTTTGCACGACAAGCATTCGATTAGGTGAAGATTAACTGCGACGTTGATCTCGCGAAGGGGTTATTGGGTTTTTCCATTAAAATTTTCTTCGGAGCATCCAGAAGTTTAGTAGGTGGTGAGTTGATGACACATCTTTGGTTTGGAAAGCACGTTAATCAATTAGTCCTGTGTCTGATCTCGCTCCGGTCGAGTAGGACTTTGGAAGTAAAGGAATACTGAGTGCACCTGTGTTTGCCCATACACTTGTGCACTATAATTTCTCCTACATACTTGGCTAATCGCCGTTGAAACTGGCTGCCGTGATGTAAAATCGGTATGGAGGTATTTTATGTATTGTAGGTTGGGAGGATAAAACGAGACCAAAAATACTGGCATATTTCAATTACACCGTGTTTCCTTTATGAAAAAGGGATAGGCTAAGCGTGTTGTACAGATCCTTCCCACATCGGTACCATAAGTTTGAAGATGTCACAGCAGAGCTTTAAAGTTATTTGACGCTATCGTTTTGCCGATCGCGTCTATATGTGTGTGCACCTGTTTTCGCTCACAGTATTGACCTTCTGTGAAGATACTATTCTGTGGCAAAAGCGTCTGCCCATGTCGTCTAGTGGAGACTATTCGATTACCAGGACCGTGATCAAACAGTGTGTGTCCTCGGTATCGGACAAATAAGGAGGTGTCGTTACCGATATCTCCCGAAGTATGTCGATATCTCCCGAAGGACACCGAGATGAGTAACATGGATAAATGTGTTGATAGGATTTTACGTAAGAAGGGAAATGGTGACAATGTCAGTGTTTCTGTATTTGAATGATAATACGTCACAAAAAACATATGATGACAGATTTTAACATCGCTCGTCATCTGCCTAGCTGTCATTTCCCAAGACTTGGGGTCGTATTCGAGTCAATCCAGATTCAGCTGAATAACAGTATTTTATGCAGAGCGAATGCTTATCTGATCTCGACAACCCAGTATCTGAGTAACACGATACTTCTTGGCAAGACTGGAGTCAGATTTTCCTTACGACAATCCGTAACGACTGCCAAAGATCTACAAATGACAGCCAGGAGCAACTCCTCTCATGATTTTAACATTGTTACTTTTCATCATTTCAGCCGAAAAAGTAGTCCACTGCTAGACATAGATCTCCCCCAAGTGTTGCCAACTCGACCGGTCCTGTGTGTCTCCCATCCAGCGAATCAATCACGAAGTCAATGATGAACCATGAGTTCAAAATCTTACTTTATGTTTTTTTTTGGGTGTCGCTTAATATTAGTGAAAACAGGCGTCGATATCGAAACATGTACTCACATACCTAAACCTCGGTCGTCGAGAGCATTAAAATGCACCGACTAACACACTTACGTACCTACCTAATGCTCTCATGTCGACTGAAACGCAGCTGGAGAGCCGGGAATAGCATCGATTGCATCAATCACATTTTAGCTCTGACTTCGCCATTATTGTTGCAATCAAAGCATTCCATGTCAAACGCTTCATAGAAAAGCACTTCCTAGTTCGGAATATTGTAGTAGTATCTATACTAATATAATAAATCTGAAGAGTTTGTTTGTTTGTTTGTTTGAACGCGCTAATCTCTGGAACCAGTCGGATTTGGAAAATTATTTTTGTATATGATAGCCACATTCATGAGGAAGGCTACACTGGTGAGGTGACGACTCACAAAGTTGTACAGTGACAGCAGAAATTTCGGGATATTCTCTCTTAGTTCTCCCCCACAGAGTGTAGGAAAGCTACATCCCAAATTTCAGCTTTCTACGACCAGCAGTTTCGGCTGTGCGTTGTCTGTCAGTCACTCTGTCAGTCAGTAACGGAATAAAAATATATTTAAAGATTGTGCTTTTGTGTGTTGTACTGTTTTGTAATTGTTGCACCTATTTTCAAAATAACTTAATCGGTGCAACCGTTGTTCATTAACGAACATTCCAAACAAAAACATTGAATATTTATTAAAATATTATTTATATTGTATATTTTACTAAAGAAGATACAGTTCTTTGCAAAATAACTGAAGATCAGCATTTTTTAATCAGAAAATACTCTATATTTAATTGTAACCTTAACAATTATTGAAAAATTCAGTTGCAAAGTACGTGAACCTTCAATTAATTAAAAAAAAACTATTTTTACTTTAAAACGAGTTTTTGGCCACAAAACTAATTTTAATTAACGATGAGAATCAATGAGTCATTTAAATATTTTTCAGTAGTATTAATTTTGCAAACTAAATATAACAAAATTAGCAAAATTAGTTAGTTAGAAAGAAAGGATGTTTTGATGGATGGATGGATGTCTGTTACTCAATCACGTCAGAACGGCTGAACTGATCTTGATGAAATTTGGCACAGAGGTAGATTATAGTCTGGAATAACACATAGAATACTTTTATTTTGGGAGGAAATTCCCTTGGGATAATTTTCGAAATTCACGCGGGCGGAGCCGTGGGTGACAGCTAGTAAATAATAATTCAGGCAGAGTAATTAAAAAGAAAATATCAAACCATAGTAATAAGGATAAAAATAAACTCGGCGATAGTGTAGCTTTTTATTATTTTTCCAATCTAGTCACTTTCTTAACACACTTACTATCAACAATAAAACAAAAGGCCTATTTTAATATTATGTAGTTTTATTGACTTAATATCAAACCAAAGGTAAAATAACCACGATACTTGAAGCCTCTCAAAGTAAATCCGCTGTCACACCCCATGTTAGCAGTTGTAATTACTTGACCAAAATAGTTAGACAGAGATTTGACAAGAGATTAAATTGAAAAGGGCTCCATAAAGCGAGGATTAAATCGTTTTCCCACTTCCTGTTTGAACCAAAAGGATTAGCAAACAACTTGATATTAAATAAACATCTTAAACTCCTGTAACTTTTTATTTTATTAATTCACGAAAAGGTCCATAAATAAGTAATATCCTTGTTTATTATATATCACTAGCTACCGCCCGCGGCTCCGCTCGCGTGAATGTCGAAAATTATCCCAAGGGAACATACTCCCAGGATAAAAACTCCTATATCCATTCCCGGGACCCAAACAGTCTAGATTCGAAATTTCATCTAAATCGGTCCAGCCGTTTTCAGGTGAAGAAGTAACAAACATACACACACACTCACAAACTTTCGCCTTTATAATATAAGTGTGACAGTGTGAAGTGTGATGATGTGATGTGATATACACATTGACGCAAGTATAAAATAAAAGGGTAAGTGGCTTGAGGTACTCATAATAATACTTTGAACATATTATTATATAAGGATCAATCATCTTCTCGGTTTATTCGTGCATGCCGTCAAAAGCCTTCTTCAGAGACAATATTTAGGTACATAGGCAGTCCTCTGAGCAATGTCTACATTCTGCAAGTTACCGAGCTTAGTCACTGGCTCATTTTTTTTTCCTTGAGTTATTGTTGTACAATAAACTCAAAATAAAAAGCAACAAAAATGTATCTATATATTTTTTTTTGTGGGGGTATATCATTTTAGTGTTTGCGTGCCTTAATTTTTTAAACATTCAACATCCTGTTAATTTCCTAAATTGTATTAAAACACCTACCTTTACTTCTTATTTCCAAACAAATCAACAAACTCTTCTTACACGCAAAGCCTTCTCAAAGGATCTTCCACCCTCCCGTCTTCCATGTAATCAATTGAAGCTGCATTCCAAGATACGCACGCCATTATTCTGACGACGAAGTTTCAGTGGCTTTGAAATTCCCTAACTTCATGCATACCCCGACGGAGTGGATGCACTTATGTTATTACGAAGGCTTAGCAGAGGAAACTGAGGAATGGCAAGTTAGCTGCCATGACTTCCAAGTTTTACGTTACGTCATAGTTACGTAATTTGACGTTTGAATAGATTTTGTTGTAAGTACTGTTTTTATTTTAATAATGCGGTTTTAAGTTGGTTTTAAGTCAGTGTCAGATAGCATCAGTCTGGCATTATTAATCTAAATAAGACACAAGTCATGCATTTCTACCAGCGACTAGAGCCTGAACATATTCCAATTAAATACAATTTCAATTTCAATTTCCTTTTCTATTTCTATTTCTATTTCTATTTCTATTTCTATTTCTATTTCTATTTCTATTTCTATTTCTATTTCTATTTCTATTTCTATTTCTATTTCTATTTCTATTTCTATTTCTATTTCTATTTCTATTTCTATTTCTATTTCTATTTCTATTTCTATTTCTATTTCTACTTCTATTTCTATTTCTATTTCTATTTCTATTTCTATTTCTATTTCTATTTCTATTTCTATTTCTATTTCTATTTCTATTTCTATTTCTATTATTATTTCAAGGTAGTTCTGTTTAAAAGTAATGAAACTCTGTCACATGTGATTTTCATAAATGATAACATATAATTAATAATACAATAGTAAATAAGTGATTATTGACCAACGTCTTTCATGGCATCCTCAACTGGAACAAGTCATGAGTAGGGTACGAAAACTCATATGGATTTTTAAAGAGCTGAGATATATTGTACCAGGGAAAATAATTGCAAATAAAAATAATAATGACAAGGAAAGAAATCTGCTAAATGAAATTTATGTAGCTTTGGCCCAGTCTGTTATCGTGTATTGTATAACTGCATGGGGTGGAGCAACGAAATCTAGTTTTCTAGAGTTAGAACGCGCTCAAAGAGCGATACTTAAAGTGATGTATTTCAAAAAAAGAGTGTTCTCCACTGAGAAGCTTTATAAATTAAGTAATCTGCTGTCAGTGAGAAAACTGTACATCCTTCACATCATCCTCAAAACGCACAAAGAGATACCATATGATCCTAAAATTCTAGCAAAAAGAAATAAACACCACATAGTAAACGTCCCCACCACTAAAACAGAATTTGCCAGCAGACAATATAAAAAACGCTCAGCCTTTCTATACAATAAAATCAATAAAGTAATATATATTTACGATAAAAAAAAATATGAATGCAAAAAAAAGTTAAAAACATGGTTGCAAAATTTAAATTATGATGATACAGAATTGCTTTTGCAACGTGTGACTTAATAACTAATGTAAAGTGATGATTTTCGCTTATTTAGACACACATGTGAAAATGTACACTCAGCACCAGTCTCACACACACACCACACATACACACACATACACCAAACACACACACACACCCTCACACACACCCTCACACACATACAATAAACTACAATTGATCGTGTTTATTATTATTATTTTTTTTATGTAAAATTTTCTTCCTTTTGTTTTTTTTTTTCTATTTGTTTATTTTGTTATAAAACTATAACTTTAAGTTTATAATGTAAGAGAAGAGCGGAGCCTTCAACTACAGGCATCTTCTATGCCTAAATGGAGACTCCTCGACATGTGATCTAAGCTAAAATGATTTGAAAATAAACTTATTATTACTTATTATTATTATAATAATAGCATTCCTTAATTAGTAAACATAAATTAAAAAGATACTGCACAAAATATAATAATGAGTTAAATGGGAATGGCGATGTTGATAATTTAAAATGTATTAGAACAATATTATCTTATACAAATATGTAAATAAGTAAAATCAAAATAAAAATATGTAATAAATAAATAGTATCAAAAATACACAAATATTAGTGTTGTGCCTGATGTAATAAAATATGATTGTAAAATGTGTTTACTAATTGTTAGATGTGGTAGTAGAATAAAAAGCTACTTTATTTTATATTTATTATAGCTCGGTCACAAAAATCTTTGTTGTTATAACTAAAATGAGAGTCACACTATTATTAAACTAAAGTCAACTCTACAGCAGTCAAATAAAAATACAGCATTAAGACGTTCCAACCGAATTAAACCAAAACTAAACGGGAATTAGTACAAGAAGTTTAAAACTTTTAAAAGTCCAATCTGGCTTAGTAAAGCCTTCATTCGATTGGTTGGCACGAGACCAACAAAGACATTACAAGGAAAAGTTAACTGATATTTTGGACGTTCCCTAGAATTGCTAATGTAACCATTGACCTCAATGATTAAATCTGTATTTTTTCCGTAAAAGTGAGCCGTTCCATTTCGCAGTAAACTTTATTTTTTTCGTTATAAGATTATTTTTTTGTGACGTGATATTTTATTTTTTTGTTCCAGTAGAATGAGAAATCATCAAACGACTCCTTCCGCTCTGGACATAGTGGAAGGGAGTGTCTCTCTTACTGACTAAAACCCCTCCATGTTCCTCCAAATGCCCTTAGCGTTCCAGGGCCGCAGTGACTTTTTCAAACAAATTCTGCAACCTCCAGTAGGAACCTGTATAGGCAATAGCAACGTTGATTAATTTTAATGGACACTAAAGTATACCCACTGATTGATAAAAATCATAACGCTTCATTCTTTATTGTACACCAATCACGGTGTTTAGGTAAACTATTCGTACACTGCACGAAAACACTTGGCCTCATAAACTTGATACTTTAAAGTGAACAATAAACGGAGTAATTTATTTCCGACTAAATCTAAACCATATACAACACTATTACTCTTTGAGAACGAACCCGTATAAAAACAAAAACCATTTTAAAAACGTAACGTTAGACTGCTTCTTTGAACTCTCGCAGAAAAGGCAACGTTATAAGCCAGAACGTCTCTATATAAATAAAAGCTTAGCCCAACTAAAGAGCAAGTTGTTCGGATTAGACACAAGTGCATCGGTGCTATCTTTGGTGGACGTGACTCTAGAGATAGATCCTTGGACGTGGGAGGCACGGAGAATAGATAGGACATTGGCTTTGCCTTTCTGATTAATTTCGTTGCGGGATTCTAGACAGTTAAATCATTTCTATGGATTCGTCGAGCTCCACTGACTCGTCGTTTTTTCTGGTGGTCGCCCGGTCGGACTGTTGATTCTGGCTTTCAGGAGTCACAGTGGTTGGGAATGTGTGGCGGGCTTGTACAAAAAATTAAGGATATTGACTGGTCTAGTTTGGAGCGGAGCTGACATTTGACGTACAACCAACTGTTCATACTTAAGTTTTGTTAGGACTAAAGTACATCTGTGACACCCCAGATTTGTGACATCAGACATGGGGCTAAGGTAGTCTTATGTGAGTTTCTGTACCCGTAGTTAGGTAACTCAAACAATGGTCAAACATTTTTTGATTGGTTGAGTTAACTACTACGAATCAAAAAACTCGCCCTAATCTACGCCACTGACAAACACGTAACAATAACGTTCATTGTCTATAGCGTTAGCCTAATAGGGATTTTAACAAAGTTTAGCTAAGTAAACAACTATAAATAGAAAGTAAGAACGGGATTAAGAATCAAAGCCAACAGACGAACTCCAAACAGGACTTTGGCAGTTCGGTAAAGTTCGGAAAAAGCGAACTCATCGGAAAAGCCTTTAAAGTTACAAGTTACAGTAATGAGCGGACAGATTGCTTGTTTCATCCGCCCAACTTTATTAAGCAGACCTCATTAGCGCTGACGTATCGTCCCACCTCACTCGTCCATATTTTACTAACGTTAATGAAGTGTACAGAACAACCTCATCCATTTAATTTGTATTGTCAACATAAACATCCATTAAAACTTTCCATTAAGTTACTTTAATTGCGGAAAAGATTTATTACAGTAGTTCCCATACGATTGCAAATTAAATTTTTATTAACGTTTCAGCAGCGTTTTCTTATAAAAATCGAAGAATGGGGGCTTTCGGTTGATCCAACAACAATGAATAGATTGTCCTCAGAAGGCACGCCGAACAATTTCGATGACAAAGGAAAGCAATTTGAAAAACCTGCGTGACCAAGCAGTTTTGTTGCACAGTCATGCAGCTAATGAACATGTCACAAAAAACATTAAATTGTACTCAAATAGAAATACGTTTTAACATTTTAGCTAGCGCTTCACGGGTCGGTTTAAGGCAAAAGATCAAACCACAGCGACACTATATTTTGAAATGAAGCCACAACTCGGTATTAATTATTCATTCGCAATGTGTTGCGCTGGGCGTCACAATCAATAATTCAAGCAACAGCTGATGATACAGCCTGCACTCATGAAATTCTGCATATTCAGAGAGTAAAATAAAATAAAAAAAATGAGAACGCAACGTGATTTGATGCTCGCACGCTGTTTAAAGAAACATCGCACATTCGTCCCGCTCAAAGATTCTGCATATTTCATAGGACCACGTAATCCTGGATATATTACGGCCGCGGCAGAGAGTAAAATAAAGGAACTCTGAGTACTACAGGAGGTAATAAAGATTATGTTCTTAAAGCCGTGTGTGGAGCGAGTGGGTACAGGTGAGAGTTCCAAGAGCCGGCGTCGGTCGGGCTCGAATATTACGTCTAATAAATTAGAGAGACGTGGCAGTAACATTCCCTCAGTGTCGTTTCCTTCATGGCAATTGTCCCGATATTACATGCCCATAAATTGACGGTATGTGTATGTTCGCATGCGCATAATATATGCTAATACGTTGTGTAGCTTTGGAGGTCGCGAATTTTTTTATTGCGATTACTACACGATTGTCGGTGACAGGTAAAACGATGTAGAACATGTTAAAGGCACTTAACTTTATTATATGTAATTTAAATAAAGATACGTAGCATTAGATATAAGAGAATTTTATTGAAATGGGAATGTCGCCAAACGTTTTGAGTACTGTTACGGCTGTTGCATTATGGATTCAATTCAACTGAGACAAAATTATTTTGAACTTAATAACATTTGTCTAGTTTCTCAGATCCGGAGTATTTCAGCAAGTTATGTTATTACTCGCGTACTTTATCTCGGAATTCTCTCGGTCTTGGCATAGCAACCCATGCTTAACCCGGGTCCCCTCTCCGGAGTTCCTACCTATGTACGAGTAACTATGCAAAGTTAGATGAAAATACTAGAACTTTTCTTGTTATTAAACTGCTGATTTTTAGTATAATAATGTTAAACAAATGAAAAGAGAATATAGCTACTTATAAGTACCATTGAATTTTAAGGGCGTTATTTGCATATTCACACAAATTAGATTAGGAGATAAGATATATTTAATGATTGGTGCATACACCAAAACGAGGCGACGCCTTTTATACAATATTGCTCATCGTTTGGGTAGGTAAAATGTCGGTCTGATTTTTCCAGCCAGTTATCGTACCTACGTAGTATTATTCTTTCCGGTTTTTACGAGACTTTTGTTTCACCACAAAGCTCTTAAAATTATACTTCTTAATGGTCATAAAAGGTGTGTTATTTCCCAATTGTCAAAGGTCACGGAAACGGATTGATAGTCGCAAAACCCATTGTTTGTTTGAAGTCGTATTTTATATCAATCACACATAAAGGCGGATTATTTTCGCCACCACGCAGTATTAGAACTGAAACTAACCTTTTTGAAACCTTTCCAATTCCCGTACCATTAAACAATTGCTACACTTGTTTTTGTTCGACAATGAACATAACTATAGATAAAACATTTCGAGAACAAAACAAAACATTAACAATCCAGTAACTCAACTAAAACAAATTGTTCGCAAAACATCGAACAATAATTTTGCGAGAGAAAGTGTCAACAGAATAAAAACGACGGTCACGATTAATTTGGGTACAATTAAATGGAATTATTTTTGGTGTTCCGTAGTCAAATGTCAAACACGGAGCCATTTAATATCCTTCTGACCTGATCTTGCATAGACATTTTACACGGTCGGTAGCTATTGGCACTATACCAATGTGGAGTATTCTATGAACCTACTTATAAAACCAAAGCCATTGCCCTTTGGTTTAAGCAAGGAAACTCCGAGCAATCTGGCAATGCTCGGAATTTCCTTGCGTGATCGAATCAGGAATGATAATATCTGCAAGAGAACCAAGGTTACCGACATAGCCCGAAGGATCGCCATACTAAAGTGGCAGTGGGCAAGGCACATTACTCGCAGAACAGATGGTCGATGGGGATGAAAAGTTCTAGAGTCGCGATTTTTTTTTTTTTTGTTTTCGGGGGGAAACCTTCAAAAGGCGCCTGGAATTTTGGTGTAAAGACCAGGGAGTGTGGGATTTTTACCTCACTAAAACCACCCCGGTGATCACCATGCGCACATAGAAGGGGCTCCGTTACCTCTTAAAAGACCACTCCGGAACCCCCTCTGTGCAACGCCTGTTACCCTCACCAGGTCATCGGCCCCCCAGGGATGTGCCCCATCCCTGGGGGGCCGATGACCTGGTGAGGGTCGCGGGTACACACAATCAGGATCGGTTGTTGTGGCGACACTTGGGGGAGGCCTATATCCATCTGTAGTGGACGTCTATGAGCTGATGTGATGATGACGATTACTTATAAAACAAAGGTGTAGTGAAATGACAAAATAATAAATATATTGGAGATCGCAATACATGTAACTGAGTGATGAAAAAACAAATTCAGTGCGCTAAAGCATGTGTTCTTGGATTCTATAATCAAAGATTATGAGGTTTTCCTGTGACATTTTTTTATATTTTACTGCACATACAACACGAGTTGTATATATATATATTTTTTAAGTAAGTAAGAAAACATTTGAACTTATATTTTCCATATTTCGCGGATGTGTTAATGAATTCGAGTACGGAACCGTTTACTGTACGTAGTCCGACGCACTTAACCACTTTTTCTCCGCATTTTACAAGTTTACATTCAATTTCTAACAAATCTCCGGTAACAAGGGTAAACAGGTGCACTTAAAGACATTTTCACTTTCATAAACATTTCAAGGGTCTCTGAGGAAAAAGGGTCGGTTGCTGACTTAATAAGGTAAGGGTAGCTCACTATAAAAGTGGTCTCGCCTGCGATATTGCAAAACGCTACTTTTTACGGTTCCTCCTTAGTCCATAAAGGGTGACATTGAACCATTTCTTACGTAATATAATACCATGCTGTATTTGATTACGTCATGTGATTGGGGATAGAGATGTGATTTGTGTTTTTATTTTTTAAATCTAGTAGGCTCGTGGCTCAATAATAAAAAAGGCACGGATCGAACTTCAAGGTTAAGCAATAATTGTCGAGGTCGGTATGTGGATGGATGTCTGTCCGCGACATATTGAGACACCTCCGAGCCTTGGAAATAAATTTAAGCCGTTGAGACCAGCTGTCACTTTCAGATCTTTGAAGAAGCCAGAATATCTGACACCAGTTTCGACAAGGGGTACAGTGTTTTCCAGTTTCTGGGTTATGGAGATCACATAGGCAGACTTTTAGGAAAGTCTTAATACTAGGGTATTAAGTTGCTTTCGGTTTGATTAAAAGCCTTCCCCAACCTAGTTGGGTAAAAGGCTGGACTAAATGATTGAGTTTGAAATCTGGAAATGGACTGTTTCAAAGACATTTATGAAAGAAGTATTGCACTAAACTGCAAACTGAGACAGCCTAAGTTGAACTACAGAACCCTATTATATAGTATTTTTATGACATGTCCTTACAGTGTCTATTTCATCTCTTTATCAGTCTATCCGTCTACTACAGAGCCAGTTACTTAAAAACATAACCATGTAAAAACTGTATTAACACAACATCGAAAAATCAGAATATAGTCGTTACCTAACAAGCTTACCTTTTTCTCACATACATGAAAGAACTTTATTTGATCGTGAATTTAGGTACATAAATCACAACTTGAGTACAAGGTCAAATATGAAATATTAAATAGGATTTATCACATTAATATAAAAGTATACGCAAATAAGGTTTTTACGAAGTTCGCATGAGCAAAACCACGGGGAAAGCTGCTTTTAATATTTATAATATCCGCTACTAACACTTTACATGCAGGTACAGAATTTTTTCATTTCACTCTGTCGACCTCGTGTTTTTCCCCGTTGAGCTTCATACATATATGATCAACGTTATTTCTATGAATACTTGGAGTGTTTTCATGGTGAATACAAGGTGTAAACTAGGCCATCCAGACGTTATATTAATGAACTTTGAAAACAGAAACTTTAAACTTCATAAAATGTATCAAAAATAAATTAACGATATTGTTTACAAACACTTTCCTAAGGTCCAATTGCACCTAAATCTTAACTCAGAGTAAGTTGCTAACACATGGTTAAATAACAACATACATAAGCGGCCCGTGATAGCAACGAACTCGTTCAGTTAATAAGATAACTTTAGGTGATGCCAGCGGGCTAAAACTGCAGAGGCTGTGATTTGTGGAGATTTCTCGTAGCATCGTGTGTGCTACGCAGCTACGTCGTAGCTCTCCTCGTAGCACAGCGAGACACAGGCTCAGCTGTTATTTATTCCTAATGAAATAACACACGTCTTGATTCGGTTATTAGTATACTTTGTAATAAATGACTTTGACTTAGTAAATTCTTAACATTTTTGTATTGTAAAACAGGAAATTGTTTTTAATTGAATAAAATTATACATTACATAATATGTATTCATGTCAGAAACCAAGAAAATGCCTGGCACAGCAATTCACATTGAATGCTTCCAACCAAATATGATCATGACTTATTTTTTATTATTTCTGAAAACAATTTAAACGTTTAGAAATTTGTATTTTCGTGCAGCGTAGAAGATTATTTGAATTTCATTCGCAGAATTTTATCATAATTATCGAGTATTTTAACTACCTACGTTATAATGATTTATGGCAATCCTCGTTCATTACACCCCGACCACTTATAGGGGGACTACTTATATTTAACTTATAACATATTACTATCGAGGCAATTTTTGTCAGGTTTTTAATTTTAATTCAATTTCTTCATTCCACAACTAATTCCTAAAATCCGAAACTAATTCTTTACGAAACGTTAAAATTCTATTTTAAATTTTATTTTTATTTATTGTAGGTACACCACTACCACAGTATAGTTTATAACCCAAAGGTTGACTGGTAGAGAATGCCTTGATGCATTAAGTCCGCCGCATGTACCACTATTGTACATAAAGTTTAAATAAATAAATACATAATAAATAAAATCGCACACTCGTAAATGTTTTCGCTATACATAAAAGATAATCCTGTATAAATTTGATCCACTGTGCACTGCGAGCGCTGACACCGAAATAATGTAATTTGATAAACATTAACCACCTTGTTAGCCAAATTCAGGTCAACCGTGGTTCACCACTTACCACAGGTACTTTGTGATTTCACTAGCCTATGTAATGGCCTGCATTTCTGATGGCCATGATTTTTGGCTGTGGATGTGAGAGCATTTTGGGAGCAGTGCAGCAGTGCTTACCTACTTACGGAGTAGATATACAACTTAATAATTATGATTTTACATTGAATCTCACGTCTAGACGTATTTTTGTCGTCGTATTTTTTATTAAACTAGACTATTTTCCTAACAATTCATAAAGGGATACTATAAATTGTATTGGTAAATTAATTTGTTAAAGTTACATCTAACGTGGAGATTAAAACTCGACCACGGCCAAAACAAGGGGCGTTTTTGCTATAGAATTTACACCATTTCAAAGACAATTTTATTATGTATATTTTACCATAGATAGTGTCGTTATTATAAAGGTCGTTGAGGGTACTTTTCGCCATTCAGCGCTCGGTATTTTTGTTTTTTTTTTTTATTTGAAATGAGTTTGCACTTGACTCTAGTCTAGGTCATAGATGACAGAGACAATGGAGCGATCTTACCCAGAAGAAGCCTGTTCACTCTAATTTTGGAGAGATTAGGGTTGTATGCGTTCGGAAACACAGCCGGAGGCTGAGAGTTCCACTCTTTTGCTGTGCGCATTATAAAAGACGTATATAGACCAATTATGTATATAGACCTTTCCTAACGAACACCATTGGTTTTCATCCACAACTTGTTTCATTTAGCAGCACGCGATATAAATGTTACAAAATAGCTCAGTGTGAATCAAATAAATCCAACAAATTTCTCTGCTGGTCGCTCACAATGGGCCTAATCAGAAGCCTTAAAGTCACCCAAAGGGCAATAGAGAGGGCAATGCTCGTAGTTTCCTTGCGTGATCGAATCAGGAATGATGATATCTACAAGAGAACCAAGGTTACCGACATAGCCCGAAGGATCGCCAAACTGAAGTGGCAGTGGGCAGGGCACATTGCTCGCAGAACAGATGGTCGATGGGGCCGAAAGATTGGAGTGGCGACCGCGTACGGAAGACGTAGCGTTGGAAGGCCTCAAACAAGGTGGACCGACGACCTGGTGAGAGTCGCGGGTAGCCGATGGATGCGAAACGCACAGAACCGGTTGTAGTGGCGACATTTGGGGCAGGCCTATGGTCAGCAGTGGACGTCTTTCGGCTGATATGATTATGATGACGATGAATTTCTCAGCTTCACCCTTAGGTCGACTGGTAGAAAATATCAATCAATAAGTCTATCTTTGTAAAGTGTGGGTACAGATGAAAAAAGGAAGAAAAAGTTAAAATGAACACCCCTTGATTATAATCCTAATTCGTTGAACTTCATGTTTATTTTTTTTTGTAATAGCAGTTTTAACCAACGGAACCCTATTACTAAGCCTCCGCTGTCCATCCGCCCGTCCGTCTGTCTGTCTGTCAGCGGGCTGTATCTCAAGAACCGTAACAGGTAGACAGATGGAATTTTCTCAGAATTTGTGTTTCTATTGCCGCTATAACAACAATTAATAATAAAAATTAAATTAAATTAAAATACCATACAAGAAACGTACTTTTTTGGGTTATTTGTATGGAAATCTTCGTGTGAGAGTCCGACTCGCACTTGGCCGGTTTTTTTAGTCTTGGAGCATATTATCTACTTACTGAAATATTTCAAGTGTGTCCAAACATAAGTAGCTACAATAGATTAAAAATGAAAACATTGTTAAGCCTTGATGATTCAAACAAAACACTAGGTATCAAAAGATCAATACAAAACTTACATGTATTATCTTCTGTGTGTTAATGAACAGAGCTCGTAAACGCATTCAGCAATCAATTCAAACAGCAAAACAACAACAGAACTAATTTACCGTTCAAAACAGAAACTACTAATGACTGCCGTCATAAACAACAAATTAGTATTGAAATCGCTCTATCGTAAACAAGCGTCGTGTGTTAGCTATCCAATGGACTTCCTCAAAGCACATTACGTCCAGTTAATAGCCAATAAAAGGCGATAAAAAATATAAGCGGACCAATGATGGTAATTACTCACCGGTTTAAAGGAGCCAATTAGCGAGCGAGTTAGCCGTTTTGTTTTTAATGGTCAATAGGCTGGTTTTAGGTGTTGATGAGTTTAAGCGGTTGGTCATTAGAACGGAGGTTGCGGAAAGAAAATGGTGAAAGAAAGCTAGATTTTTGGTTGGAGAGAATGGAAGGACTGTTTTGATGTGAAATAGCTGGAAATGCTATTTAGATGTGTGCCTGTTTCTATGATTGTGTTCTTGAGGTGGTCTACCAGTTCCGTTTCTGATTTTCCAATCTCTTCAATGCCAAAAAATACTAAGTCGTATTTTCTTTTCTCTCTTTCCATGACCTTAAGTTTCTGCTCCAATGTAGATATTTTGTCTTTTAGCCTAGTGTTTTCTTTAGAACTATCAACTTCTCATCCAATGCCTCCATAACATTAGGAAAGCTAGATATGCTTAAGTATTGTGTAACAGGCATGTGAATTTTGTAAAATTTTCTTAATATTTATTTTTAAATTCATATTTGTGGGAACGACCTGGAAAAAACACCACTAGATGTCCAAATTAGCCTTGAATCTAAAAATAAAAGCAAAGACGATGCAGTGCGTTGAATATTTGCGTGACGTCACGTTTACGTAAAAAATGTATTTTAAAGTGTTGTTAAAAGCAAAAAAAATACATTTGTAATATATGTTTGCTAAATAATCCAACGGACTTATTCGAATCATCTTTATTCTATTAAGAGAACATCCCTAAAGCGTAGGATTAGGTTCATTATGCACTCACATTTTAATCCCAGAGCACCACAAGCCCACTTACAACAATAGACCATTATACAACATAAATAATTCGCCCCAAAATGATTTAAATTCGCGAAACTATACAAAACCAAAGCTTTTCATTTAATATTTCAGCAATGCATTAGCTTGACAGCTTGCTGGCTCGCCGATACAGCCAAGTATTAGTGATGTAGTCGATCATGGAATTAATTTAGGACAAGCTGTATGCGCTAGGGATTATTTAGGTCAGTAGGGAAAAGGTCAGTTTGCTGGAAATAGGTAAGGGTTTTATTTTTAGGGTACGTCGTAAATTGTGGGAGGTTTGTTTGAATAGATCGATGTGTAAAACATATATTCAGTCTCTGTGAACTGTTTAGCACTTACTAAGCAGTTTCATTGAGAATATTAATCAGTTGCTTTATCCTAATAAAGAAAAAAATAAAAAGATTTTTATGTTTTATTATTTTATGGCACACCTCTCTTTGCAAATCAATATCAGACCAGTCTCAAATGATTAAATACCCTCATCATCATACAGCTTACTGTTTTACATTGATAAGGAAAAATCGATAAGGTTTTTGATATAGCTCCAAAAGGAAAATAAAAACATCGGTTTTATTTTATTTTTTTTTTTCTCAAATAAATCTTTTGTTGCCAAATTTTCAGTTAATTGGATTTGTGTTACTGAATGATTTGCTATTGTTTCAATAAAAAGCAGGTAGTCGAGGTACGTATATTGACATTCAATGTGGCACTTTTCTTGTCGACAGCGATGCGGATGAATTTTTCGATACGCAATCAAAGTTTTCCCTCCCCCTATTTATCGCGCTTGTAGTCGTACATATTTTCTTTTTTGATTGACTTTGGTAAATAATTTGTAATTTAAGTGTAAAAAAAAGTATATTTCTGCAATAATAAGCATCGAAACTCAACACACCGATGGTTCACGGCTTCATAATCTAAATGTCGACGTGTCTTTGAGATTATCCTCAAATTCCTGCATACCAAACCCAAGGAACCCGCTTCTTTACCGAGAAGAATTCAGATAGAACAGAACCGCCTTAAAAAGGTCACACATTCTTTACCTCCCACGACAAGAACTAAAAGGGTCTATCTAGGGAATAAATCAATAAAATACCAAAATAAGTCGCCTTGAAAACTGTTCAATCTTTTAACACAGTAAAATGGGCGAATTTATAGCAACAATGGACACCAAGGCTTAAAAGGTTTCATTCAATTACATTCTGCAGGTAAAAACTGTCGAAACACTTAGAATACGACCGTACACTCAGCTAAAGTCGGGTAACCTTAACAAAAAACTTTTAAAACGGGTTGAAAGTCGTAATTGTGCGCTGGCAACTTATTGCTTGTGCCCAAAACGTAGAGTAAGTAAAAAATTGGCTACAACTGAGCAGTGAACTAAAAGATATTTGTTTTGTATTGTTTGCTCGCTCCGAAGTTCGTTTCAGTAATCAGGTGTATTGGGAATCGAGAGGAACACAGAACGGGCGGACTTGATTTACATTCCAATTTAGTTTTGCATTTCCAGGCAGTTTTTCTGAATCACATTCCACTCCACTATATTCTTTTTTTAGTTTATTCTGCTAGCCTAGAGGAAAAGTAAATATCCGGCCTAAAATCCAGACGCATAAATTATGCCCTGATAGGTACACCAGAAAAACTTATGAGCGTTTGATTAGCAAGCCAGTCAGTGCTGCGAAAATACGTTAGACTATTTGCAGGAAATTGGTTTTTCGCGATTTAGTACGGGAGCGAGCGACGTCGCTTTCTTTTTGCAAAGTAAATTGTATCGTTAATAAATCTGAGTGTAAAAAACGAGTAAATAGCACCCTTGGATATTTAAACTGTATTTCAGCTGTATAGTGAATGGCTTTGTTTTCTAGTAAAATAGAAATGTAATAACACAATGCTTTAATAAAATAGTGGGAATTGTCCTAGACCATTTTAATTATGGTAAAATACATATAACGGAGCTCCGCGCCGGACCATTCGGGTTTTTAGAGACTGTGTCGTCAGCCGAGCTGACGTCACCATCTCCACCGCTAGGCTCACTCATTACAAAAGACGAATAGAATCAATTTATTTATTCACTTTTTATTCTTATTACTAGAAAAATACACCAAAAACAACCTTAAAATTCCAATTAACGATAGGAATCGTACTCACAAAATATTTTCATAAATCACGACATTGATTGAAGTAGCAAACTATGATTTGTTCATTCGTTTTACAAGTTTTTTAGCTCTATTTTAACTTTGAATGAATTCTGTTTTCAAACAGAACAATTTTAACCTAACCCATATCGCTTATTAATAATTATAATAAAATTATAATAAACTATAGTAGGCGCCAGATAATCGTGGAATAACGGTCATTGACCCACCTACAATTATTGACATTTTTAATTTGAAAAACGGAATTAATGACACAAAGCTGTCCCGAATCATCATCTCTCGTGATCCTTAACATTGTCTAATAATGAAAAACGATTCATATTTAATTGTTCAGGTACCTATGAACAGTTATTAGGGAAAGGTCAATGTACTTTATTCCACATTTATCTGGCGCCTACTATAGCTATCTGTTGCTAAGTTCATGTATTATAATTAATACATAAAATTATAATACATGAACTTAGCAATAGCAAATTTGTTTTAAACCTATATTTGAATAAAGTTTCAGTTATAGGTTGCGTTTCAGTAATACTTACGGCAAATCATAACACGGCTTTTTACATTGAAAAGTAACAAATTGACTTCAAAAACTATTAGATTTGAACATGAAGTTAATATTTTAAAGTTTACGTTACCTTTAATTATAACATTACTTTTTAATTAGACAGGAGAGCTTATTTTTTTTAAATATTTGTAATTATAGACGCCTAACAGTTTGATTATTTATTTAATTTATATAATTATTTATTAAATCACTGTGCAAAAGTCTCATGAAAACAACTCCGCAAAATCATGACTACTTACAAAACTATTCTCAACTCTAGATACAGTAAATAGTACAGTTTGCAAACAAAACACTACCAACAGAAACTGGCGGACAAGCTAATTGGAACACACAGCAACGTCTAAACAAGCATCGTGCCAAAATTTAGCACCGAATAAGATACGGGGGACGAAGTTGGATGTACTTTATTCCAACATCCCCATTTTTCTTCTGATTGAATCCCGCTTCCAATTTAGATCCTCCGTAGTCTCACAGTTTCAACGGGGAGGTCAATGGTCACAAATTGATTCGATCTGGCAATAAGGGCAAGTCTCAAGCCAACCCATACATGAAGATGCAAACCTGAGTGTGACCTGGCCGGAAGAGTGAAGCTGTTTATGTGAGATGTCTTCTATTAAAGCAGTGGTTTCGCTTTCTTATTAATATATATAGACTTCAAGCCATAACGTCCTGATTTTTGAAGTGAAAACTTCTTTAGGCGCGTTGGGCCTTTTTGAGATGGGAAAAAGCCATCTAACTCGCGCACTGTTACCGTAACCGATAGCTCTGTGTATAACGTAGAATTCTACTAGTAGTGGGGGTATGGGAATCGTGGGTTAATTTTTTTTTTTTTTATGAATTTAGGTCTTATGGATCTATCTTCAAGGTTACATATAGGGAGCCCAATTTTTGGTTAATTTTACGATTGGACTTATCGTTTTCGAGATATTTAAGATTTTGTATCTCAAATCGATCGCTACGCGATTCGCTACAGTACAAGGCAGCGCAATGCGCATTATCTATGGCTATATCTACATCTATATATAAATCTACATCTACGTCTGCATCTACATCTAAATCGATATCTATATACTAATATAAAAAAGCTGATGAGTTTGTTTGTTTGAACGCGAATCTCTGGAACTGCCAGTCGGATTGGGAAAATTCTTTTTGCATATGATAATCACATTCAAGAGAAAGGCTATATTCATACGGGAACGGAAAAAACGGGATATTCGCGATCGAAGTCGCGGGCAAAAACTAGTACCTACCTTATATATCCCTCGTAGGTCCAAAAATTAGGTATGTAAGAGATAATCTAACTTTTGTGCTTACGGGTCATGGGTTCCAATCGTTTAATTCATCATAAATAGCTGCAATTATTGTTGCAAACAATAATAAAATTGATTGATGATCAAAGTGTAATTTAAATAAAATGGCTGCCACTCCATTCAACAATTCTTATTCTCGTTTTAAGTGTAGACATCGTTAATCTAAGTCCGGATTGTTGTAACACCTAATCAAACGCTCAATACACAGTATGGGGTAGAGGCTTCTATTCCAAAACTTTTTAATCCATTTAAATTCAAAATTACGTTACAAGTTTACAACTACCTCCATAATTATTCGTCATTTCATTTAAACTTGTAACCTTGTTAAAAAGCGTCATCCCTTTTGGGCTAACATTATGGATTCGGTCGAGTGAGTTCAAATACCTTGACGTATTCCACTAGCGTATAAAGTGACGTCACGCGTAAATAGTACGACATGATCTCAAGGCTGCCGAACATTATCAAAGGGCTTAGACAAAGTGACAATTTATTAGCGATAGTGATTGTCAACATTTCAAAACGTTTCGGATTGACCACATGACATTTGAGTAATTCATATAAAAGCCATACATTTTTGATCTTTTTTACAATCGTTACAGCTGATGGAATGTCAATGGAGTATATTCAAAAAATCTATAAAAGCCAGTTTGATTGCCAAGAAATATTGAACAATACTTTGGCTTTTGTCACGAAAAAAAATTTCATCACTTTCTACCTAGAAGTGACGTAACAGCTTTTTCAGTTTTTCCTGATCGAGAGAAAGCAAAAATACGTGTCCAATATTATTGATAGTTTTTGGAACCATGGATCCATGACCCGTAAGCACAGAAGTTAGATTATCTCTTGTCCTAATCTTTGGACCTACGCGGGAGATATAAGGTACTTACGTAACTTTTGCCCGCGACTTCGATAGCTCATATCTCGTTTGTTTCCAATCCCGTATAAATATAGCCTTCCTCATGAATGTGGTTATCATATGCAAAAAGAATTTTCCTAATCCGACTGGCAGTTCCAGAGATCAGCGCGTTCAAACAAACAAACTCTTCAACTTTATTATATTAGTATTCATAGATATAGATTTAGATGCAGACGTAGATGTAGATGTAGATATGTATATTTATAGATGTAGATATAGATAATGCACATTTGCACAAGACAGTGTGTACGTACGCAAACACTCGCACTCTCTGTCATCAGTCTTGTGTACAAGTTCGTATATATGAAATAGCTTCACTAGCGGCCGAATAAATTATCTCTGTGTAAAATTTATCCAGATCCATTCAGCCATTCTGGCGTGATTGCGTAACAAATATCCATCTATAATAAAATCTTACTTTTCAAATGATTACGAGCTGTAACCGAAATAATTAAAACAAAGAACGCAACAACAGAACAAATCTTTTCCTTAAACAACAAACACCAAATTAAAACATCAGCAGGCAATTGTGTTATTTAAAATAAAATAAAGTTATTTTTTTTTTGTTTCTTCATTCTGTTCATAATGTTTCTGTGGCTTTAAATTTTCATAAAATTAACAACTTGTTTGGTTGTTCCATGTTAATGAATCCATCATAACTACGTAGTTAGGTAGTATAGTAAACTGCACATACAGGGTGGGGACGACAGTACGATAATAAATCAAAACACTGGCAATATTAGATTATACGATTAAGTTGTCTTTTATCACAGATTTGATGTCACTAACTGCAACAGACTACTTGGAATATTTCGCCAGAATAGTAGTCACTATTCTTGAGTTTGATTTTTTTGACGTTTTATGTTAGGTACATAAAACGTACTATCCTACTTGCAAAGTTTCAAAAAATTCCTATGTACCATTGGAGTATTTGTATTGTCAGTGTTTTAATTTATCGTCGTATCGATGTCTCCACATTGTAAGCGTCATTGGTATAATGTAAACTTTTGGGGGACTACCTTTATGTAGAACTTTGATATTCAAAATTGCTGGCACGCAGCCTAATTTGAATAAATGACTTTTGATTTTGATTTTTGACTTCTTTCTTTTAATATCTTAGTGTGTTTTTTATGTACGTATTACTCATTTTTGTTTTCTTATTTTGGCTTTATGATTTAAATTTATTTGTTCTATTTTATACTCTTGCTGTGCCAAATAAATGTTTTATCTACCTTTATATGAAAGTCAGTAGAATAAAACTTACGTTCCCCAATTATGAGTTAGTAAAGTATCGGAATACAATTTTACAGTTTTCGTATAGTTTCAAAGAACTCTGGTAGTTATAAAGTTTCAGTAACGATGTTAGGGCAGTAACAGTATCAAGGAAGACAGAAGAAATAAGGCGTGGAGCATATTGGAGAAAAAAAAAACTGAAAAAAAAGCTTCCATTTTGGTTTTCTTAACACAAAAAAAAACATAAGTGGACTATGTAGATCGCAATATAAGGGGTTAATTTCATGTTAGTCTGGCAGTTTGAGTTCTTGATGCGGCCTCCCCAAATGTCCTTACTTTGGTATTGTAGCGGCATCAATGCCATCAAATGAAAAACTAAGAAGCAAAATTAGTACGGCAACAAAAAGAACCGCAACGCTATCTACGACGAACTAACAACGAAATCCTGCATCGCGGAAGCAAAGTTCTCCGTGCGATTTGAACATATACAACAGTCCGAATATCAACTATTGGGCAGTTGCCCACCAGACACTAACCGTCTGGCAGAAGGATCCTCCCCTTTTCAGTGGACTGCAAAGGGGAGGACTTGCTGCGGGACTTTACTCTCTGTACCGCATACCTCTACACTGGTGCTCTAAGTTGGAGCTACACGATAACTGACAAATGCTTGCACTGGCTGGGCAGGTCCACTAAAATCTGTGTGGTACTTTCCTCAAAAGACCACTTTAGATATTAACCTACATAGTTCGCACATGATTTGGCCAGTAGGATTGTATAGACTTTAAAAGTGATTTTAACCCCCTGAGTTTGTTTCGGTGTTTCTTCTCAGGTTAGTCAGCTAGAAAACACCGGCCTCATTTAGTTTAAAAATGACCAAAAAAGATTGACGTGTAAAACTGTCATGTTTAACCTACTTACAAAATAAATATCATGTATCATTTATCATACATTTTAATCGTGTATTAGCTTTCCATTAAACCAATAAGCTGTAAAAGCTTTTTTAAAATCTTTAAATTTAAAAAGCTTAAAATGAACGAAAGTTATTTAATACTTTTAAACGGTTTTATAAAGGCTTTGCGACGCAATGTTTTATATCAATGTTTGAACCAGCTTTATTTTTGTTCCAGGAAACGTATTCAAAAAGCTCAACGTTTCTCTCGTTATTTGGCTGCGACACGAGCGAAAAATAACAATAAATACCCGACAGGACCATCAACACCTGCACGATTGTACTGATACGCACGAAAAAGGCACAAAGCTAGTGTGAAAACCACTTTATTTTCGATGAATTGTGCTCAGATACGTGCTCGTATGAAAAAGGCACACCTAGTTGTGTGCAAACCACTTTATTTCGTAGAATTCTCGCGGTACTGAAAGTGCAATTTTATTATGTTTGAATTTTGAATAGCTAGCAAACTTTCAACACTTTTGAGGTCTTGTGGAGTTTCAGAATGTGTGCTCGTATTTAAGCTTTATGATTTGTGGGCTTTGGTGTATAAAGTTGAATAGAAACGTTCTAAGAAACGTTAACTTTCTGATTTGAATTTCAAACTTGACGATCTTTTTCGGCTAAATAAGAAGATTATTCACTGAATTTTGTTATGTTAGAAAGGGCTTATTTAAAAGCTATTAGCTTACGGTTTCACTTGCGTTAATACACATTTTTGTAAAAAAGTAGTCCCATTTATCTCTGTGCCAAAATTAATCAAGATTGGTTCAGCAATTTAGGCGTAACAAACAAACTTATTTTCGCATTCATATTATTGGATCTAGAAACAAAATATTTTCGACTCTTCAGTATTTTCTATTTATATTTCATTCTCCGGTACAATCTCAAATATTTCAGATACAACACATTTTCTTTACACACGAATACTCCCGAATATAAAACACATTATAATTCAAATGGAAACACAGATACCCTACGCTTGTTCAACCAATATAAATAAATGTTCAAGACTTCAAGTAACGGTTGATCGGTTCGCGAACGTTGTGTACCTTCCTTTATATTTTCAAGGTTGCTTGAAGGACTTAGGATAAGGGTTAGTGTACGAAGTCCGTTTCTGTGTGCTTTACATTTGAGTTAGATGGACTTTTGTAACGTCTACTTTGTTAGGTGCCTATTACATGGTAGGTTTTGCTGTCAGTTTAGCCACAGACAAGGCCGCGACTGACGCATAAACTATCGTCTAATACAGTGACTGATGGTTGCATGAAATTGATTGACGATAATTGGGATATTTCATCAGTCACGACTTTTAAGTGAATGGGTCTGTTTTTTATATGGAATGGGTAAAAGTGCAGTCCTTGTCGTTGGTCGAATCCCGTATATCAGCCAATAATATATCGTCGCCATATTTAAGATTATTTTTAGTTTTAGGCAGTAAGACTAAAGTAAAGTTAAATAAAAAATAAACTCTTAAGTTTATTTTTTATTTAAGTTTACTTTAGAATTATTAAATACTTATAGTAATAACTTTGTATATTCTAAGGTAATATAAAAGAGATTTAAGCCAATAAGGTTATAAAATTCGGTTTTAATAGCCAATCTTTCACCCAATCACCCAATGCTTTCTTTTATGCGTGTTTAACTCATGATTGCATTGCATTGCCTTTCTTTTTAAATAACTATCCATACGATATGGAGTGAACATATTATCTGTAAAATTTTGGGTATGACTGACGATCAGTCAGAATGAACGTGTAATGTCAATTGAATTCCATCACTCACCATCATTCGTCATTCATGACTTTTGGAGTTGAGTGACGCTTGCATGATCGTGTAATGGGCGCTTTACTGATCTATATAGCATTTTACTCAAACAATCTGCGTAGCTTTTCCTCAACTATGTTTGGCTTGGCTTCCAGTCTAAGAAGCTGCAGCTGAATACCAGTATTTTACATTGAGGGACTGCTTCTTTGACCTCCACAACCTAGTAGCCGACCCATAACGACTGTCAAAGAACTCCAAATGTTCTTGTATGTTTCAATTTCTTTCTTTCTTTCTTGAAAGAAATAATTTTTATTTGCTCAAACCTAACATTAAAATAATACATGCATGCAAGATCATAAGAGTGGCTCACGACATGTCTGCCATTCCTCATGGCGTGAAAATATCGTAGATACTTACAATTATTATGATTGAATCAATGAAAGAAAGAAAACTAAGAATAAAAGAAAGACAGAAAGAAAACTAGTTTATTTGGCACACACAGATATAGGTACAAATAAAAGGAAACTTTATTTTATAACAAATATGTATATTGTATGCCCCGCGGCTGCGCCAAATAGGTCCAGTTCAGCAAAATGCCAGACAACTAGCAGCTGCCTGACGCTGGTTTTCAACTGAACCTTACGTTGAAGTGACGGATGTGAATCTGTTTTTTGAGTTGTTAATGGTAGCCGGGACCAACAGCTTAACGTGATTTTCGAGTCACGAAAGGAGCTTGGTATGTTAACAACAACAGGTTCGTGAATATCTGAATTAATTTTGATTGCATAACAAATACACCTGCTTTGATTAAAAATGAATAACGCATCGCAAAACTTTTCAAGTTTCTAAAGAAATTGCAAACTATTTGCAAAATTTTCCGTTTTCCAACCAATGGATTTGAAAAGGCAAACCACATAAAAAGAAATCAACAAATCCGTCCTTTTGGTTCCCCTTTATCATGCCATCACTACACATTATAATCCGAACCGAAATCCCGAACAAAGTCGGCATAAACGAACGTTTTATTCTTGGCACGGTTGATCGCCTCGACATCGTGAGACCCCGAATCTCTCAGGGTTGCCAATGTTGGCAGTATATTTTCCCGGTGGAACTTAGGAGCTGATGAACCGCGACCGATCCCCTTTGCTAGTTGAGTTCAATAAGAGAAGGTTCTAAAGTAATATGGGCGGTGTTTTCTTGTAAGGGATACGCGACTATTATGATATACGAACAAAACTTAAGTGTTTTTTGGAAATCTAATTAAAGTAGCAAAATCTTTTGCAAAACATTCTGGACCATGTCTGCTTGATGAAATTCAAAGCGTTTATTTATATTAAACCATTTACAGTGGGTTTTGAATTGTTAATAAAAAGGTCCGTCAGAAAGATGCTTGAGTAACAAATACAAAAATGTCTTCTGAAACTTTTCGTTCATAGTATTAGCGAAATGGGATAGTGTTGGATGCGATCCAACACATAGTACTTAAACCTACAAATATAAAACGACAATATAAAACTAAGTTTGCCACCCCTGACGCACTCAAGGTTGACAACACAGAGCCGTCCATTTTCCCGATAGAACGTAGAACTAAACAATTGATCAACCGCATCCGCTCCCCTTCGATCGAAGTCCAATAAGTGAATGGTAGGTAGAAGAAAGTTTCGTAGACAGCCAACCCTATGACACAGAATAGAAGAGACAGAAGGCCGGCTCTGTATAACGAACGAATACAGGTGCACGCACACATACAATAGTACAAGGATCTTTTGGCAATTGTAATAATTCAATTTAATTTATTTAACCAAGATAATGAGTCATTGTTACATGACTCATTTGTTAGTAAAAAACTTATCCTATGTTAGTAATTAATATAATTATGTCTACACCCTAAACTAATTCCTCTTTATCCTGTATGTACACAGCGTGTCATGTATACACAGTGGCAGTACCGTTCGACGCTTCACCGCGTGTATGTGAAATGGCGCAGCAACGATTCATTTACGGAAAATCCAGCCTGCTCGGAATCAGGGACAGGATACTATTGTCGCTGCTTCGCACCCCACGCACCAGGGACGCACAGCGTTTACGCATTGTGGCAAAGAAGCAATCCACATGCACGTCCGCGAATATCCCTGATGCGCTGCAGTAGCGGGGCAGCCCCAACAGCACCCTGAACGCGTTGTTGTACGCCTCCCTTTTTTAATACAACTTTCAAGGATAATTTCACAAATGGAAGCATCTGCATATTTTATGAAAGTCGGTAGATAGTGAGACAGAGGGCAGTATTAGGTCGATGTACATAAACTGCGTGTCTATATGTGCGTTCCTTTTGCCTCGTTGTACGGAATTAACCTTCGATACTCACCTATCTACTTCGTGCCCATAGGGTATTCATTAAAGTTGCTCCTTTAATTAGAAGGTGTTTTGATCGGTGACCCAATGACGTAGCCATGTGTGCCTTCTCCGTTACAACTTTGGGTCATAAAATTGGGAATTAAAAGAGTTTAGCTTGCCAGCCTTCAGCTATTTTCCGAGCTAACCAAAAACCGCTAGGAAAATAATTTTGGAACTTAAGCTTAGTTACTAAAGTAAACTTAAGTTCTAAGTAGTTACTTAAGTATTTCCTGAAACAAAAAACTTTTTGTGGTACACACGTGCAAAGACAAATTATTTTTTGTGTGTTTTTTCTTGAACAAAATAGTACTGCCAAATTAATGAATGAAATCTAACGCGCGTTAGCAGCTGTGATTGAACTTTTCAACTGCCAGTCACGTGACGTCACATGCGATAAAGCACGAGGAATTGGTGATGAGTGGCCGTTTTGGTTTTAATGCAAAACTTTGACGTGCCGGCTGTCAGTTTAATTTGAGTTAATGACTTTTATTTTAGACTAGCTTTGGTGATCCCCTACACTCCCCAAGGAACCTACATGCTAAATTTAGCTCTCTACGACCAATACTTTCGGCTGTGCGTTGTCTGTCAATCACTCAGTAACGGAAGAGTTTTATACATAGGTATTGATTTTATTTTGATAATTTGAAGGTTTAATTTGTAAAGCGTCGATCGTTTCTTTTCAGAAACTGTACGGAAACCTATACTTTACCAATATCCGGTTTCAATTGCTCCCAGTCCAGAATAGTCTATAACTTTTCCCATTCATATAAGTAGAAAATTAGTTCTGTGAACAGTTACCTACACAGTTCGCATTCAATGGATAATCAGGTCACAATCATAACATTTCCGGTTCACGGATTAAACCGTATTAGTCTTAACGATAATTTTCTATGATAATGACATTGCTGTAAGTACCTACATACTACACATTTGCCAGGCGCCATGATTGGCGCATTGGCTTATGCATTGTGCTGTTGCCAAATTTTTATGACATTAAAACCAGACATGATGCACGAGAACACAGCTAAGCTAACGCTTTTCAAAACTTAAAATATAAATACATATAATTAATTAACCCCAGTATAAAGTACTCGTTATTTTCTTCCACTTTTACTTACAGTTTGAAATCATGAAGGTTGATGTATTTGCATAATATAAAATAAACACCAATCATCACATAGGCGTCCTCCAAGCGTAGCCTCATCGTAGGGTTGCATCGTGCTGACTCCTACGGCTCTCACCAGCTCATCGGTCCATCTTGTAGGAAGCTACCCAATTTTTTTTTGCGTGTCGGTGGCAAATACAATTATCAAATTTTATTCTTGGCCTAGTACCCAGCAACGGCAATACCGTTCGCTGACGCAGTCATAAGGTCTTCACATGTACAGGTGACAGACAAGAGGCGGGCCATAGACTGCGGAGCGACGCCACACAAACACTGAAGATCGGAGCCATTTGAGAACCTCCACTTGAGGAGGTTATCATTAGCGCGACCGACCTGGGTGCGGAGTCTATTTAGGGTTTTCCAGGCTGTCCACGGCAGTGCAGTCCCAGGTGGGAGGCTCTCCGAGGGCCCGATGAAATAATTAGGAGGTTTGAGTTTTCTCGCCAAAGCACATCTTTCCGAGGAGGTGTTGCCGCTAGATAGACTCAAGCATCCAAGAAAACTGCTTCGGCTTTTTGGTCTTTGGGGCACTAAGCTGTAATTGGGTATTGGATGGCGTGAGTCGTTTTCTAATTTCGCCCTTTCCCAGCCGATGGACGTCCACTACTCGACATATGCGTCCTCCAAGTGTAGCCTCATCCGGGTTGCATCCTGCTGACTCCTACGGCTCTCACCAGTTCATCGGTCCATCTTGTAGGAAGCTTTCCAACTTAAAATTTCCTTTAAAAAATACTAGATATCACCAGAAATGTTACTTTAAGTGGTGATTGCTCTGTTAGCTGGCTTTTTGTTCAGATATACTCTAGCAGGAGACCCAGCAATAAGACCTTTATGAATATTATAATACATGTAGTATCCCAGTTAGGGTAACACCATTTGGTACCCTTTAGAAATCTACTCAAGCCGAAAATAGACAAACCGAATTCCAAATAGCAAGCTGCCAAGCGATTTAATATTAAATATATTAAATCGCTTAAATCATTATTGAATTAACGAATAATATTTTACTTCAATAACTAATTGCTCAGGTACAAAACTGAGCTATTTTACTTTTACTTACTTTCAAGGTCTCAGAAGGTTATTATTATTTTTTCAGCATTTAATGCCCAGTCCATAGCTTTTCACTCTACTCGGTGTGTCGCTGTTTACGGTCTATCGTTTGTAAAATCTTCTAAGTCAGACTTAGAAGCTTTTACAAGCGAGGAAGGCATAGGAAACGCATGTCTTTCCTATGCCTTCCTCGGAGATTTCGCCCATCTTACAGCCGATGAACGTCTACTGCTCGACATAGGCCAAGCATCGCCACATCGACAGGTTGCACCCAGTAGACTACCGCAGCCATCATCAGCTCCTCAGTCCATTCATATCAACTTCGTGATGACTCTGGCCCATCTGTTGTTATGTATTCTGAATGACATACATGACCCTCTCAAACCCACTTCAGCCTAACTTAAATAAAAATAAAAAATATTTTTCATAATTTATTAAGGAAATTAGGAAAAGCAAAAGCCCTTAAAGGGCGTCCCTATTATAAGCGTCTTTACAACCGTAATACGCTATCATAAAAGAAAACACAATTTCAAATTCGAGCATTACTTATTCGTAAATCAGCACGCACGGCGCTACATACACGTAATTGCTCCAGTATCGAGTCCATAAACCCTTAAACGTTATCAGTACCTTCCAGACACAATAACTCACGTCGACAAACTACATACCAAAAACCTCGCCAAATATTAGCATACACTAAATAATTTTGTACGCGGCAGTACGTACGGCGACCCCGCTTTATGTTTGTCAGCGATGGCGTAATGTTGATACAGCGTAATCAAACCAAATACTCTCTGTACACGACTGTACATGGTACTCACTGTTAGGGTTGTACACGAACTTTAGGTCCACCTCCACAAGTACGGATATTCTGCAGTAAATCCGCGTCTGCAAGTTTTTTAGCGAAGTGTTAACGGAGTTGGAGACTCTTCCAACCGAGTTACATGTTATTATATCGGGAGATACAAACAACGTTTAAGATTTTGCCAGTGAAAGTTTTATGACCCATTGTGAAATCGCCCAGGTGACAAACCCCTAGTTTGCCCCTTGATTACGAATAGGTCAATATCTAGGGTTCCATACCTGAAGGATAACTAACGGAATCCTATTTCAACGTCTCAGCGGTCCGTCTTCCTGCGGGCTGTACCTATCTAATACTCTGTAACCGTTTTTCCACCTATGCCTCCGCTACATGGCATCCGTTACATCCCTATGTATTCCCTGTTGTAACATGTTTTATTAAAGCATTCGTAATTTCTCGTGGTAACTGTGTGCGCTGATGACTTTTAGGAAAATTATGGTTCTCGGTAAGGCAGCTCAGTGCGTTCCGGAAATGCGTGACCATGAATATTGGTATCTGTTTTTATTTGTCTTTCATTTTATTTTATACGAAGAAAACGTCGTAGAAAGACCTGACAAGAACCAAATATATTTTTTTTAGCTTGAACCTATGTTGAACTTTCTACGAGGAACCTTGGAAAAAACGGTTTGTCACAGTCAACATAAAGCTAGCAAGCACGCAGATCTAAGTAGGTGTTTAACCGACTTCAAAGAAGGAGGAGGTTCTCAAATTGGTTGAGTTTATTATTCATGAAATATTGTATTAGGCACTATATCTACCCAATAATTTTGTGGCCAGGTGGTCTTGTAGAGGTATGCGGTACAGAGAGTAAAGTCCCGCAAACCCCTTTTGAAAAGGGAGGATTCTCCGACCAGATGGTTGTTGTGTCTGGTGGGCAACTGCCCGATAGTTTATATTCGGACTGTTGTATATGTTCAAATCGCACGGAGAACCTTGCCTGCGCGATGCAGGATATCGTTGGTAGTTCATCGCTGACAGGATAGATGGCGTTGAGGTTCCCTTTGCTGCCGTACAAATTTCGCTGTCGCTCGTATGTGGCAGCATTAAATGCCGCTACAGTCTAACTAAAATCGGTGAATTTATTATGAATGAGATATGAATTGTAGACAGGTATGAAGGTCAGGTATTAAGGTGTCATATTTATTTTAGTGATATTTATTTATTGCATGTTATATTGAAAGTTTATTGTTTTATTTTCACGTATAACTTTTACACACGGTGTCTTCATATCTTTTATTCGACTCTCCTTTCGCAGGTATGCTGGAAGAGATTTCTTTAGAAATAAGCATCACCTTTGTACCTATTTTTCTGTTTCTTTCTCCTTATCTATTTGTTAAATGTGTGTACATAAACTGTTAAATAAATAAGGTCTCGTAAGTGTACACGTATACGTAGCTGTCATAGTATACTGTCAAATGAGTAGTCCACTTGCAAAGTCCGCTATGTTAAAAGAATAATAATTTTGGAAAATCGATTAAAACCTTTAGTGTTAAAATGGAGTTATGAAAATTCACATTACAACATATTACTGAAAATTACTGTCACAGAGAATTAATTTCTTATAGTAAATGAAATCCCAATACCATAGTTATCTTTTTATTAGTATTTAAAAATTGAACATAACCACTTTTGCAAAAGTATTTTTAACATAAACAGTTTTGCAATAGTATGAAATTAACATGAAGAGTTTTGAAACAGTATCAAAATTAAATCCTAAACCTAAATAATCGTCTTACAATAATATTATACTCTTATTTCTGTTTCTTCATCCATTAAAGTTTCCTCAGTATCGGTAACTTCGTCTAAAGCAGCTTCCGTTTGGTTTTCTTAAAGAAATCTATAATATTTTAGACTATCGACCTTAGCCCACTCCTGTCCAAAATGTTTAATCAGTAGGTTTTTCACATCATTTAATTTTGCTGGTTTTACAGGAACGCCTATATTGATCAAAGCAGGTTTAATGTGTTCAAATGATTTACCTCTTTTACAAACATTGCCGTAATTCACCACCTCCGATACATAATGCGGTTCCCCTTTAACGGCGATTTTGCCATTCCTGTCTTTTCTCAAAAAAAGTCTCTTGGAGGCATTAAATTGGAAATGCCAAGATCCAGGCAATTTCAGTACGTCTTTGGTGTTTGATTTCCAATCATAAAAATTGAAATCTACTGTACTGTACTGTAACTTAGAATTGTTTGAAAGTTAACTATCAATCAATAAAGCAAGTTTTGCAGGAGTACTGAATATTTAACCTAAATTTATGCGTAACATACGGAGTTTTGATCGAGATCGATAGTTGCTTATGAAAGCATTTTAAACAACAAATAAAATGGCCGCACTATCTGATTTTCTTTTCTTTTTTAACTTAGCAGAGTTTGCAAGTGGACTACTCAAATGATTTAACAGCTATGACAAATGATTTAACAGTATCCACTTTAGACAGATACGATGTTCCAGCGCTTGGCAGAGGCCTATCATGGTTTGGTTTGGCAGTCACAACCGGAACCGATTGCTGTAATTGTTTTTGAAGACCAATAGATAACGAGACTATCCTTCTGTGATGAATGGTGTTAAAATATTGTTTGGCTATGCGTGAAGACAAATGAGGTAGTAAAAGTAAAAAGGTTCAAATGCATTTATTTAAAGTAAACTATTACACACATACTAGATTACTAGCAATTTTGAATTAACAAGTAGTCATAAAGTTAAAGCAATTCGAACGTTCGAAAATGTAGAACGAAACCTAGTCTATAGCGACAAGCGCGGAAGAAATCGTTACTCAAAAACCACAACTTCAAGAAAACTTCATTTTATTAAATATCAGCACGTCTCTTCACAAAATCTTTTAGTTAACAAAGTTCATAGCTTCATGTAGGGTGGATCACCCGCTGAATAATTGAGGGCGGGGCCAAATGCGATTCGCGCTTAGCGCTTAAACTGCTTTAAAGTCAACTCGTCTAAGCCTTCTTACCATCCGATGCATTTTCGATACGTCACGTATAAAAGTTTATAACTAAAAGCGCAGCGCTTCTTATCTACTTTCGAGTTCGTTTAGCGCTTAAAGATAAGGGAATTGCTATGTTACTGTCGAACTGAGAGTTGGAAAGTTTTAGTACACAAAGAGTTGGTGAAACTGGCTGTTTTAAAAGTTCAATAGATGCTTTTATTTGAGTGTTTTTTTTTATTGGCTGTGTTCGTGGTTTTTGTACATTGGGACACTTATTTTGCTGGTGGGAAAAAGATAATAAACTATTATTGTAGATGTTCGTACATCATTTTTTTTTTGTGCAGTGTCGTTACGGACTTTTGCCACTAAACAACATTTTTGTTTCCGACGAACAAATATTGAGAATGTTCTTGGGCCAAAGAATTAGCATTGTCATTTAACGTGACTATAGTAAAATAAAATTCAAAAGTCATTTATTCAAACTGGGCTTTTTGAACGTCTAAATTTACATGAAAACAGTCACCCAAATCGCCCAGACCGTCATCACTTCCTAGTGTTTTAGCTGGGAAGAAGAAGTAGCGCTACAAACTCCCCAGCAACACTGTCTGTTAAGTTTGAAGAACTTGAATTCACACAATGGCATAATTAAACATTTTGTCATGGATACTAGAAAATTACATTAAATTAAATTAAATGGCACATGTCAGCTAACACACTATAATATGCCACAACTAAATATGAAACAATTATAAAAATAAATACATAGGTAATTAAATAAGCAAACTAAAAATGCTGCCAGTCTTCAATGTTTCCTAATGGCAGCGATTTTTAGGAGAATATATAGCGATACCTAAGCGCCTGGGGGGGTTCCATTTCATTTCCTGCTTTTCTAATTAATTTAGTGTTTGAATGTAGGTTGAAAATATTAATTTGAGACAGACTAAAGGTAGATTTTCTCGAAAACCCCTTAAAGGAACATTTTCCGAGCACCAAAAATGTTCATATCTATCGACCCGTGCGGAGGGTCGACAAGAAAGCTTGAAAGTATGCAGCTTATCTTTGACGTGAGCCATAAAAATGGACTGAAGGGAAAGGGGCTACTTAACCATAATACTGTGAGACGACGGTAGGTACCTTAATGTCAGTATCAGTCGATTATTACCACATTCAGGCCATCATGTACCAAAGACCCTATTTCCTGAGGAAATTATGATAGTAAAATGGAAATTGCGAAATGAAATGGTAGGTAGGTGTGAGTGACTATCTATTCCAATGTTTGCTACTTTACATACCTAATGCCCGGTTTCTGAGATATTTGAGTATTTAAGCCAAGAGTGAATAGGTTACTTCTAGGCAAGCGTACTTCATCTTTAACTACATCATCGTTTACCATCAGGTGACATAGTGGTCAAACGCGTGAATACCAATAGTAAAAATTAAACGGTCGTTTATCTGCCTGTTAACCACTAACCAACCAATGGCGTTACGGCAAATAGATAAACGACCGATAAAGTACCTCAGAAACCATAAGTAGGTAATGCCATACTGTGCGGATCACTCCAAGCCAATATTTCTGAAATCAAAGTTAAAATAACATTGTCAAAATCAAATGAAAAAGGGCATTCTTTCTTTGCAATTGACTTAGACATGACTGAGAAGATGCTTTACATTTTTATTATTAGCTGAACTCTATTTTCATTTAATGAAGTTATATTAAATGTTTGTTTGTAAGTGGGTCCAAACAGGGTAAGAAGTTTGATATTTCTCAACCCATAAAGTTCATTTTCCTCCATCAAAATCTTATGATTTTCACAGCAAAGTAAACGGATGAAACATAATATTATTTTTTAATTTCCCCTTTGCCGTCACTTTAAGAGTTCAGATGGATCAAAGTAGGGAAGTAGGGACGTTTTTTACACTTTTCTATAACTTGCGGTTTAGAGCAAAATTTTTATTTCAGATATTAACCGAACAGTCATCCGAACAAGACTAGAAGCCATGTTTTTGTTTTGTTAAGCTTATTCACAAAGAGCTTTTTTTTTAAGGATTGGAAGTCATCAAATGACTTCTGCCGCTCTGGGTGGAGCGGAAGGGCGTGTCAGACTCTTACTGACTAAAACCCATCCGTGTTCCTTCTAAAGCCCTTTGCGTATCAGGGCTGCGGTGACTCTTTCGAACAAATTCCGCAACCCTGGCAGGACCAATCACAAAGAGCTTAACAACTATGATTTGACGATTTTAAAGAAAAAGAAAATAAAGCAAAACACATATAGGTATGCGTATGTTCAAACTACACACGCATACCTGCTAGCTTGAGCCGCAGCTATACGGGAACGAAAGCAACGGGATATGCACGTGCGAAGTCGCGGGCAAAAACCAGTATTTATAATAATAATAATACTGGGTCCTGATGTAGACTTTTTAGCGTCCGTAGCCTGGCTGCGATACCGGTGGGCTACTATTTTTATATTATTAAATGTTTTTTTTAAATTATAAAGAAATATTTAAAAAATTAACTAATATGTAATAATATACAATAAATAAATATAATAATAACAAGACATTTATTTCAGACATAGTCCATATACTGTTAGTAACACAAAATACCTTATAAAGCTATTGTTAGTACATACATAAACCACAGAAAGAAAAACATAATCACAAAGAGGCACTGCACAGGAATACTAGATCATGCCAAGCCCTGGACGCGACCACCCTCAGTGTGTAGTCGCATCCAGTGCTACCACATCGGCGAGTCCCATCGGCCCACGAACACGCTCAGAAGGCTGTTCGAGCTGGCCCGCATGCGCTTCATGACAGATGCACAGCGCTTCCGCATGATGGCATGAAAACCATCCACGCTTTTCACCGCAAACATTGCTGAAGCGCTGCAGTGGCGCGGCAGGCCGAACAGCACCCTGAACACGTTATCATATTGAACTCGCAGAGCACTATATGTACGTTGTGTGTACTTAGTCCACAGGCTGCAGGTGTAAAAAGATTGACAGAAGGCTTTAAATAATGTCACTTTGACTTGCTCGGTACACCGTGCAAACCTGCGGGCCAGCATGTTACAGCGCACAGACAGCGCCCTGCGCTCCCTTTCTAAATCAGTGTTGTCACACATATCCATATTATTATCTATACTAATATTATAAAGCTGAAGAGTTTGTTTATTTGAACGCGCTAATCTCTGGAAGTAGTTTCAGAGATTACCGCGTTCAAACATAATTTTCCAAATCCGACTGGTAGCAGTCGGATTTGGAAAATTATTTTTGTACATGTTAGCCACATTCATAAGGAAGCCTATAGGTTATACGGGAACAGGAAAAAACGGGATACGCGCGTAGGAAGTCGCGCGCAAAAGTAAGCAATATTATTAATGCAAATGCTATACTATATATTTGCTACACTTTCACGACTAAATCGATGAACCGATTTTGTAGAATTTTAGTTCAGAGATAGATGGAACAAACTCGTCTCTAGAGACGGCTTTAGGCTACTTTAACGCGAGTGAAGCCGCGTGAAAAAGCTATCCTTATATTTAAAATTCTTCCGTTACTGACTGACTGAGTGAGAGAGTGAGTGACAGACAACGTACAGCCGAAACTGCTGATCGAAAGCTAAAATTTGGCATGTAGGTTCCTTGGGGAGTGTAGGGGAGCACTAAAAGACGATTTACCGAAATTTCTACAGGAACGGGACAAAACGGGATACGCACGTATGAAGTCGCGGGCAAAGGCTAGTTTTAAATAAAATTCTGCGTACCTAATTGCGTACCTTATTAAAAGTCCATTAAAATTGTAGTAAAAACACATATTTTTACGAACCAGTTTTGTTATTTTATAATTTTAAAACTTCGTTGGCTATTTGCTTTTGTTGTTCAATAAGCTTGTTCGAGCTAACAAAATAATAATATTGGTCCACAAAATAGTTCGGTACCTAGGTACTTCAAAACTTTAGCTTAAAGCGTAAACTAAATGAATATTGATGAGGCCTAATTTCAACGGTAAATATTGCATTGTTTTTCTTTAATTTTACCTTTAGAACCGTAAATTCATCGAAAGAGTGGGAAACAGAAACATCGGCCATTACATCCATCAAATACATATCCATGGGGATCTTTCAACGGTTTACGGAACAAAAAAAAGGATCGAAAGGTATAGGTACCCAGATCCATTAGAATTGTCCCTAAGATACGAAGTGGAAAAGGGTCTGAAACTTTTTAAAGGAGTTTTCGTGTCGCCACATTGATTTCTATTAGAAAACAATTACACTATTCGACAATACTGAACAAATGGCCTACAATCGTTACCTACGTGGGACCCAGAAGACACGCACGCTAGAGGGGAGCCTAGGTAACGCTGGCTTGACATCTTAGTCACAAGATATTGACCAAAGAATGCACCGGAAAAATTGAATGAAATTTCTTCCCCACCTCTAGTTTGCCCAACAGTGGATAAATTCAGCAAGAAAAAGTGTTTTTATTTACTTAATTTATATTCCACGGTTGGTCATGCTATATTCCCAAGTCGCGCATTCTCCGCTTTCAATGCTGCACTATAAACTAAGGAAATTATTATCCCGAGCAAACTTCCTCATTGAAAGTCAAGTCACTACTCTATACACCTAGCAGAATCCGTTCTAAAATAGAATTCGAAAGCCACCTAAAAATAAATCGACAAAACGAATATCCAGACGGCTAAGCTGCCGTAATGGCAAAAATATTTATACCAGCACTTGCAAACGACGAGACATTTCGAACGCGATTCTCGAGCACGCAAATGCCTACTCGATTTACATTAGGATTCTTCGCGATACATTCTCGAATACAAATGGCATCAACCGTTCCCCGGAGAAAATGCGCGACAGAATAAAAAACTGCAGCGGGGAAGAATCACAATAGCTTTAGTAATTAGCTCAACATTCACGTACCACGCGACTAACAAAGAGTGACGTATCTAGATTTTTATTACGCCGTGTTTTTGCTCGTTTCGTTCCATTCCGCAAGGAAAATGTCATGTAATTTTAATTTAAGCTTGACTCAGACATTCCCATTTCGAACCACAGTGACAACAAACACTTTTTAATGAGAACGACGCGCTTTCCCGTCTTTATAACAACGCACTGCTTGGTACTTGATATGTTACAAATTGTGGTGTCATGACCACCAACTTGTTTTCTAAGTAGCGGTTAAATGCAATTAGGTGAAGAGAGATTTGAGTTTGAATTCATGGATGGTTTAAGTGTAGATGATGACATTTTCAAGGACTGTTGAGTTGAAGATTTTAGTTGAAGGGTTCCGTTTTTTCTTTTGGGGTACGGAACCCGAAAAACAGAACATACAGCTCCGTTAACACGGCTGACTATGGCTATCTTCCTTCATACTTAGGTGATAAGAGAGAGACGGACTTATTGCAGCTATCTAGTTTGAAGAATTGAGGGCCACTTCCCGCATCTTTAAAGATTTTTTGTATTCGCGCTGTAGACGCAATCTGTCAAAATTCCCTTAATTTCCTTACATTTTGATATTGTCTCAGAGTCTCAGAGATGATATTGCGATTTGAAGTTGACCGTATCTTAACTACGATAATTGGCCTTCAAATTTCACTTTTTCTTTCGTTTATATAAACATGTATGTTTGAACTACATCACACACATGAAAACATTGTAGGCTAGACAGCTGATTGGTCGCCTCTTTATGTCAGTCCACAATTTCTCGGAATGACTTCGCAAGATTATAGACTATCAAATTTTGATGCGTAAAATAGTATTCCAAATTTTCAGTTGACAATTTTTCGATAGTTTACAATCTCTCAAGTTATTTTATAATATTACGGAGTTTGCTATTTTCCGGTGACATAAATATGCCTTTGGATGTAATAGGAAACAACTAAATCTTTCTAAGACTCAACAAAGGATTGTTACGATCGGTATTGTGATAATATTGAAATAGGGAGAAGCGTCAATTCTAAGAAATTCTCCTCGAACGATACGTTATTTTATTCTTTGGATCACCTTAATTTAACAGATAGACTTGAGTATTTATACCGAGGTAGGTATTTTGTATTGTTTAGTATCAAATAGTGCAACAATACCTACCTATTTTTTTCAAATGACTCCTTCCGCTTGGGGCGGAACTGAAGAGAGTGTTTAGACTCTTACTGATTAAAACCTATCCGTGTTCCTCTTAATGTCCTTTGCGTTCCAGGGCCGCGGTAACTCTTTCGAACAAATTCCGTTACTATCTACAAAGATAATGAGGTCCGACTTCCACGCAGGTAGAGCTGCAGGCAAAAGTCGTTATTCTAACCTTATTTTACGAGTATTTTCTATTTCTCCACATAGTTTTGCACTCGGCCATCCACGCCCACTTGAAAAATTTATCCTAGTATCTCGGTAAGCTGTGGTTCAAAAATATAGATTTATTATTTGGGAAATTATTGTTACTGGGGTAGCTCGTGGCTAAATAATAACAGCCGTACGGTTTGACCTTGAAGTTAAGCAACGCTTGCCACGATCTGTCTGTTGATGGGTCCATCTTAACATGTCGAGATTCCTCCATGCCTTGGAAAGCACGTTAAACCGTTGGTCCCGGCTGTCATTTGTATAGCTTTGGCAGTCAGTCTTCAGTCTTGCCAAGAAGTACTGTGTTACCCAGTTAATGGGTTTTGGAGGTCTGGTAGGCAGCCGCTTCACGTAAAATGCTCCACGTGGTATTCAGCTGAATCCGGTTTGACTAGAAGCCGACCCCAATATAGTTGGGAAAAGGTTAGGCAGATGATGAGTTAATTTTTAGGAGTTTATTCACGCATGTGTCACCTACATACTACATTAACATAGCTTTACAAAAACAATTTGTCAGTAAAACAATAACAATACACACAATATTTAATTTTAACAGTAAAGTTTTAAAACGGCTCTCTACTTAACCGCTGTGTAGGGAGTTTTAAACGGCCGCCATAATTATCTGCAGTCCTCAGCTGAATGAAGTTTAAAATCGTTGTGAGAGTAAATTGTAAATGGAAATTGAAACCATGCCGTTATATCCCTTAGTATTAAGTTTTATTTATAATGATTTGTAATCGTTTCACGCAGAAATGTATGCCTCATTTAAGTGAAAATATTAATTTATGGGTTATTTGATTCGTTATTCTTGGCTTTCTACTTGTTGTACGTAAATGGTACTTGTTGCGGAATTTGTTCGAAAGCGTCACCGCGGCCCTGGAACGCAAAGGGCTTTAGAAGGAACACGAATGGGTTTTAGTCTGTAAGAGTCTGACACGCCCTTCCTCTCCACCCAGAACGGTCACTCAAATGATTTCCCATCTTTAAAAAAAAACTGTAAATGGTACTTGCCTATTTGAATTTGTATCTACAACCTAGCATGTCCTTCCTAGAAATTAATATGAACCGATTTACAAACATATTACATAACGAGTTTCCTTCGAGTCTCGGAAAACACATTAAGCCATTGGTCCCGGCTGTCATTTGCACATCTTTCGTCTTTGTCATGGGTAGACAGAAGCCAAGAAATCAGTCACCAGTCTTGCCAAGGGGTATCATATTACCCAGTTACTGGGTTGTGTATAAAAATAATGGTTGTGTAATAAAATTACAAAAGTTATGCAAGTTGGGAAGATATGCATCACATTCGCGCAAAACGGCCATCGCTCAGCATAATGCTGGGACGTGTGCGAGACAGAGCCACAGCGCTGGTTATTTCAGCGACAACCAGCGTTGACAAAATGGCGTCGTTCGGGGCAGCACGGAAAGTAATTAAAACGAAACAAATAAACAAAAAAATATATAATATAGGTGAAAATATAATAAATACTACGACGAAGGATAAGCAGTCACCCCAAGGTCCATACCGCTACTCAGTTGCTTCCAGTTTAACTGAAAGCGACCCGAACATAGTTGGGAGAAAGCTAGGGATATCGATTGCTGAAAATTATGATTTATCCAAGATCCAAGTTTAACAACCAATCTTAGGTTCTTAGCTAAATTAAGTAAGTAAACCAAAACACAATCCTATAAACAAAACTAGCTTTTGTCCGTGACTTTGTGCGCGCATATCCTGTTTTTCCCGTTCCCGTGGGAATTTTCCGTTCCCGTATAGCATATAGCTATCCTCATGAATGTGGCTATCATATACAAAAATAATTTTCCAAATCCGACTGGTCCAGAGATAAGCGCGTTCAAACAAACACACTATTATTAATTATTAATTATTATTATTATTAGTAAGTATCTATACATATAATAAAAATGTAACGAAACGCTGTCTGCGCATGGAAGATATATGAGAAAAAATATTATTGGGACCTTTATCAACGCAAATAACACCCAAAACAATGTTAGATTTTTTGACTGTTTATTATCTGTTTGTCTGTGCGTTTGTGCACGCTAATGTCAGAAACGGCTTATCTGATTTAGATGTGGTTGTCACTAATATATTTTGCTAAGCTTCACTCAACATTTAGTGTTTGTTTCCTGTCAATCGGTTCATAAATAAAAAAAATATGCTAATTTAAATAATCACGTCGAACATTTGTTTAACTATTTATTCTCTGTTCAGTAGCATTGACTGAAACTTTACTAAACTTCATAATCTTAAAATAAAAACGTCTGCCCTAAGTTACTATTCCACGCGGACGAAGTTGCGGGCAAAAACTATAGTAGGCGCCAGATAATCGTGGAATAACGGTCATTGACCCACCTACAATTATTGACATTTTTAATTTGAAAAACGGAATTAATGACACAAAGCTGTCCCGAATCATCATCTCTCGTGATCCTTAACATTGTCTAATAATGAAAAACGATTCATATTTAATTGTTCAGGTACCTATGAACAGTTATTAGGGAAAGGTCAATGTACTTTATTCCACATTTATCTGGCGCCTACTATAGTGTATATATCTAGATGTAAACAAAGAGCAATGTCTTCCACCAGTAACAGTAACGAGCACTACAGTACAAATTACATGCTCGTAAGCAACTCTCATACTTTTTGTTCAGTTTTTTGGGTGAAAGTAGTTTATCTAGATAACAACATACCACGAAACTTTTTCAATATACCTTCTACTTTATACGGATGATAATACAGTGTAGGTAGTACTTTTTGTTACTTCTCTATGAGAATAGAAGCGATTACCTTAACGTAAAAGTAGTTTTCGTTTGATTGAAATCGTTCATCTTTTACCAATATTATCTTAGGTCAATACCTTTTTAAGCCTAAGCCTAAAAGGTGGTTCCGTACCCAAAGGGTTACTAACGGTACCCTTTTACTAAGCCTCCGCTGTCCGTCCGTCCATCTGTATGTGAGCGGGCTGTTGTCTCAAGAACTGTGTGTGTCTGATACACAGACAAATAGAGACGTCTAAACCTTTTTTTTAACATATTGTTTTAAGCAAATAAACGAATTTAATAATATAAATATGAATAAACGCATTTGTCTCCCTGTCTTAGGCCCGCTGTCGCAAGCCAAAGTTGTCTTTTATCTCTGAGTTAGTTGCAAACACGAGGTTAATATTAGATATAACAAATATTTTATATGCTATTATTGCACCGGGTTAAGCGTAACTCAGAGTTAAATAATTAATTGTAGTTTTTGCAAATGGGCCTGATAGGATGAATCGATTTTAATTTTAATTTTTTACTTGTCTTTGAGACCGCGACTTCGTTTGCGCATATCCCATTTTTTCTCCGTTCTTTTTTTCCTGTTCCCGTATAGCCTATAGCCTTCTTCATGAATGAGGCTACCATGTACAAAAATAATTTTCCAAATCTGACTGGAAGAATCAATCCAGTCCAGAGATAAGCGCGTTCAAACAAACAAACAAACTCTTTAGCTTTATTATTAGCATATATAATATAGATATTTGTTTATGAAGGCAGTCCCAAAGAGCGATGGTGGAGTCAGCTGGTTTCCTATAATAACCTAAGCAGTTTTAGATAAGGACTAGAAAAGATGAGGACTGAGTATACCACATGCTTTGAAAAATAATAAAATAAGTATCTTAACTATTTCTATAATAAAGAATGCTGTCTACGTCTTGGCCACTGAAATTAAATTTTAATATTTAAAAATAACTACAGAGAAACATAGCAGAAGTCTATATTAACTTCACAAATAAAATATAAAAGTCATCTGTAGATTTAGCACATAAAATAAAACAGAAAATCCAGTTCAAACATTCATTTCAACAATTTATAGAGCTTGATTTAATTAGAAATGTCACAAGTCAACCCTTTGCCCACTCATCGCTCTAACAGAAAAAAAAACAAAAAAAATGTATGTGGGTACAAAAACTCCGACACGGTAAAGCCTGAATATGACATATAAGATGACTATATCACCGGTTGGAATATGCAACACGCTCGTGCACAGCGCTGAAGCGAGAATATCTATATACAACCACGATGTAGGAATGTATACAGAAGGCCATGATATTACTCATTCCATGTGCACAAAACGTTTTGGGAACACATTCATTGTGCGTACAGCTAAGGAGTGGAATTCCCTGCCAGATTCTGTGTTTCCTGATAGCTACAACTTGGGAGTCTTTCAGTCAAGAGTGAACAGGTTACTTCTAGGTAAGCGTACTTCATCTTCGACCACATCATCGCTTACCATCAGGTGATATAGGAAGTGGTCAAACGCGTTCCTTTCAATATTAAAAATAAAAAAGTGGAGGTTCCACACGTGCGTTTCTACCTGCAAGCAACTCGAATTACATTGCTGGGCACGATCGAGCGAATAATTATACAGGATGTTCCAGAAGTGCGTGGTCATATTTAGGGTGTTGTTCTGTATCTACTTTAGAGCAAAGAAACAATATAAAAATTGAAAACTTTGATGTTTAAAAAAAACTCACCGTAAAAATGAATTAAAATAACTATTTTCAAGCAGTCTGATGCATGTGATGGCGTTTATTTCTGTTCAATCACTGATTCGATGCCACCACAAGGGCGGATCCAGCTTTGGCGCCAGGAGGGGGTCACATAGTCATAGTACTACTATATACAGTTGAAGTTTAGTCGTTCCGATTCCGATTGAGGTTAGGTCTAGCTAGACAATACGTAGTCGACAAGCGCGCGTGTTATATCTTTTTAATTTTTTATAATTTTTAGCACTATTTCTTTAATTGTATAAGTGAAATATAGATTCCTTGATTTCGGAAGTTGATTCGGTTGTGATTCAAATCATAAAATCATTGTTAAAACCACTTTTACAGTATTTATATTACAATATTTATTTCGTGACATAATTATACTTTTAACAGTACATTTATATCACTTTTATTAAGTAAAATGTAGTCTAGTTGATCAATTTTGTATATAAGTGTTCTCTGTACTAACGGCTCGATGACGTCAGTTGTTTGTCACTGTGTATAAAAGCAAGAGCCCAACCCTTTGTGGGGCCCAGTTCGATCCAGCCCGTCCCTAGCTGTCCTCTCCCCAGCGACGCCCTAAGCCGAGGCCCGTACCCCACAGGGGGTGCCCTTAGCGTGTAGTCGCTTAGTTTGTAGGTTTTTTATAAGCCCTGGCTGGAGGCTTTAATATTATATTAAGGCCACCACAGGCAAGCCCGGTTAAGCAGTCGACAACCTTATAGGTTGAACTGCGAGAAGCCACTCATAAAAAAAAAAAAAAAAAAAACTTTGTGGGGCATTCTTAGTCGAGCCGTCGGACCGAGCAGATCACCAGTTAAGTACTTTTCCTGTTCTTTATAGTAGTTTGAAGTTATAAAATTATAGTATGACTATGAATATAGTATAGTTATGTTGTGTTCCCCCTAAAAATGCTCTGCAAAGTGAATACATAATGATAATGATAAATCTAAATATTAATGCTAAAGATAAATTAATACTATTATTAATGTATTATTTAATTGAAACATTATAATTTACCTTATATATATCTGAAATAATAAAGTTCTGAAGTGGATAAATAACGATAAAGATAATTAATGATAAATCTGAATATTAATGCTAACGATAAATTTAATATTATTATTAATGTATTATTTAATTAAAACATTATAATTTACCTTATATATAACAGTTTTATTGAAATGGTTTAAACAAAATAAATATTTTCTTTATATTTACTTGAATCTTATTTTATAATAATATTACCTACCCTTATATATAACAGTTTTATTGAAATGGTTTAAACAAAATAAATATTTTCTTTATATTTAGTTGAATCTTATTTTATAATATTACCTACCCTTATATATAACAGTTTTATTGAAATGGTTTAAACAAAATAAATATTTGCCTTATATCTACTTGAATCTTATTTTTATAATAATATTACCTACACTTTAGAACACGCGCAAGTGTGGCGGTAAAATTCAAAGTTTCGATGCGTTCGTTCCCAAACGTTTTCCATCATACAAAGTTATTATATTAAATTAATTAAATATTGAAGGTATGTAGTTACATAAAATCTGTATGGTGACAAAATATATAAATAAAATCATTATGTTCAATTAGTGGTCCACCTAAGTCCTGGAACCAGCTCAGGGGGGGTCATGACCCCCATGACCCCCCCCCCCCCTGGATCCACCGTTGTGCCACCAACTGCATCAGTGTGCAATAAAAGTGTTTTTTTTTTACTTTATTTTTGTTATTTTTGAGGATTGGTTTTTTGAAAAAAAGTATCAACTTTTTTTTTGTTTTATTTCTTGACTGTATAGCTGCTACAGAACACCACCTTAAATATGACCACGCAGTTTTGCAACACCCTGTATTAGCTGGTTGCGTGTGATAACGTGGCATAAAACTTATCTAAACTATAAAAATGATAAACTAAAGTTTTCGCATCACAGATACAAAAAAATCATCATTATATTACACTTATTTGTATTATTTGAGTCGGTGAAAAAGTCGTATAGAGGAAAAAGACGTGTTTTCTTAAAAACTTCTTTATTTATTTATTTATAAATGGCCAACCAACAACTGTTAACTATACAAATGTTTAAATAATGATTTTCTATTTACTAAGGTTAGTTTTACAATTTCTTATAGGTTAGCATCGCATGCCCCATAAAAGTAAACACTAAATTGCTGTAAGTTAAGATAGTTTATTATCCATCCATGGTTTTTTGTCTTTCACTACTGTTATAGTCAAAGCAGTAACGAAGCAGTATCTAACGAAAAAACTTGACTCATCATGAGGTATTTAAATATATTGGTTAAATCAAAGCGTTTTGTAGTATTTGATGAGCAAAATCCTCTCACAGATTATGGAATTCAGTTGTTTATGTGTTAGCTACTTACCATGTATCAGTGTGTCAGCATTAAACAGTTTTCGTGGTAATCCCTCCAATGACAGTTCAATCCCACGGCTTAACGGATTGCCAAATCATATGAACTTCTGTATCTACCTATCTCGTGCCCAGTTTTCGTAGGTACTCACTGTCTGACAAATTGTAGGTACACTATATTTGCCTCCTACACGCTTTGTAAGTAATTAACTTTTAAACTAGGCTGTGTTTAACAATCTCTTTGTCTTTAATAAAAACTGACATTTGAATTTAGCTGTTTTTTTTGCTGGAAATTGGTTGTAAGTAATGATATTGTTTTGAATAGAATAGAAATCATTTATTCGGCACAGACAGCAACAAAGACAATAGTAAAAATAACAAAACAAAATGCTCTGCGCTCAGCGCCTACCTACAGTACATAATTGCACTGAGCGTGCCTATACCAAAAGGGTTCTATCTCAGCAATTGCTGGGAGTCAGACACCCAGCGCTGGTTTTCAGTTGGCACCCCGCAGTGACACACGGACGGAGGTAAATACAATAAACAAAATACTTAATTAAATATTGATAAGTTATGTAAGTAACAGTGTTTTTAAACACTTTTATTGACCTGGGTCCTCGGGGTGCCGCACCCGTAACCCCGTAGGAATCACGATTTTTTCCAGGACTGAAGTAGACTATTGTGTTCAGCTATGTTGTAGTCAGCATCAGCTATGAGTAAAATAATGTTTGATCAGTACTTTAAAATACCTTTTACAAAAATAAAAAAAAAGTTAAGAATTTTCCCCTCTGTAATAATATCACTTTTTTTTGTAGATATTTTGTCCTAGAAATCTAAGTGTTGCTTGTTGGCGTTGCTGCGAGTACGTGAGCTCTCGTAGCAAGATGACGTGGCATTTCCACATAATGTTATCGAATTTTATTTAGTAAATAAAAGTTTATGATGAACTGGTATTATACTGTATGAACTCGTGACTTAATAATAACAGCCGCACAGGCACGGGCTTCAAGGTTAAACAATGCTTGCCGAGGTTGGTGTGTGGATGGGTGACCATCTTAACATAACGAGATTCCTCCGTGCCTCGGAAAGCACGTTAAGCCGTTGATCCCAGCTGTCATTTGTAGATCTTTGGCAGTTGTTACGGATAGTCAGAAGCCAGAAAATCTGACACGTCTTGCCAAGGAGTACCGTGTTACCCAGTTAATGGGATGTGGAGGGAGATTGTATTGGAAGTCGAACCATTGGGGTCGACTTCCAATCAAATAATTGAGGAAAGGCAAGGCAGATAGATGATACTCAATACTTTTATTGCGTTTCACATGTATTCCTAGGTGGTATGATGATGGTATAATATCATCATCGTCTGCCAGTACAAACTGTATGAATGAAAACCAAACAATATCAGATTATGAAAATTAACTTTTCATACATACATCATAGATGAAAAAGGAAATCAAGTTATTTATTTTGAATACAAACACGTCATAAAGTGAAATAATGAATACGCTCTCATTTCCCTTCCTCACACGAAAATTAAAATCCGCATATTTCCCCGAAAAACTCGACTACTTCCCTGAAAAATATAATACGCTCTGAAATGTTAAAGACTTAGGTCTATACATTGATGACCGGTTAAGTTGGAATAAGCAGATTGCTCAGGTTAGCCAGAGAGTAACATTCACACTGCGATCTCTCTATAGATTCAAGCATTTTCTTCCTTCAAGCACTAAAATCACTTTGGTCCAGTCACTTGTGCTTCCTATAATTGATTATGCTGATGTTTGCTACTCTGATCTATCCCAAGAACTTCTCAACAAACTGGATCGACTTCTTGAAAACTGTATTCGTTTCATTTTTGGCCTTCGTAAATATGATCACATTTCTTCCTTCCGTTCTCAGCTTAAATGGTTGCCTATCCGTCAGAGGAGATCCCTCAGATCCCTCTGCATGCTCTTCACTATCATGAACGATCCTTGTGCTCCTGATTATTTAAAACAATATTTTAAAGTGTTGGGCAGTTCTCACAGTCTCAACCTTCGAGCATCTAAAAACTTACTTCTTCATATCCCTTCTCACCGCACCGGGTTTTTGTCTAATTCCTACGCTATTTCTACAATTAAACTCTGGAATATGCTACCCCTTGACATCAAGAAGGCGGAGTCAAAATTTTCCTTTAAGCGTAAAATCCGAAAACACTACTTAAAAGCTTGTCATTCTTAGTTGTTCTTCGTCATGATTACTATGAATTCTCTTAATCGGTATGATTATTATATATCATATTTATTAGTTTATTATTTTAGCATATATATTTATTTTATTAGTATTATATATATTATCTGTATATTCTTTCCGAATTGTTAAAATTCAATTTTGAATCTTATTTTTATTTATTGTACACCTACCACAATATAGTCTTTATAACCCAAAGGTTGACTGGTAGAGAATGCCTTGATGCATTAAGTCCGCCCATGTACCACTATTGTACATAAAGTTTAAATAAATAAATAAATGTCATTTAAAACTGTTACAGAACAATTCGTTTCTGCCATATGCAAATTTTAACGATTAAATTGTCGAGCAACAGAACAAAATAATACAATTTTACGATGACAATATGCCTGGAAGCAGACTTTTTGTTTCAGACACTGGGTTACAACTGAAAACAATTTATAATATGAATTCCACTAAAATTTTTGTGGAGACAAGTATTTACTTTATTTAAGGCTTATAAGCGAACAATTGAGTTGTGAAATTTATATCATTTTAGTAACAGTCCATAGAGTAGAGTTTATTTGCTGAGATTGCAGGTACTTAAAATAAGGTGTAAGATGGGTGAACCTTGTACAATCTACCTTACATTAGGCATGCAAAAACCATGACATGGCTCATGTTCTTTTTACCAGCTATAAAGGGAGCCTTAAGGTTGATTCACACACAGCAGGGACGTGGTCGGGCAGTGTCAGGGCCGTGACCGTGCAGGGGCCGTGCATCCGTGTCCTGTCAGGGGTTTGCTGTTCACATACGTCAGGGACGTTACCGGGCAGTGAACGGGCCGGTAAAAGGTAAAAGGTAATATGAATGCCGAAGCGTATATCTACATTTACCTACTAACTATTGTGTGTTTGACTTTGACTTTGACTTAGACATAATGAGAAATGTTTTATTTGATTGGTACAGTCAGTTACCACAGTAAGCTGACCCACCTTTACATAAATGGTTGAGATTTTTTAGAATACGAATCACTACAGCCACTTCTTCTTCCCAGCTAAAACACTAGGAAGTGGTGACGGGCGGGCGTTTTGGGGGACTGTCTTTATGTAGAACTTTGACGTTCAAGTGCTGGCACTCAGCCTAATTTGAATAAATGACTTTTGAATTTTGAAAGTGGACGAAAATTAGCATCGTCAGTATCGTGATTTCAACCCTGGATAATGTGGCGAGTTTTTTTTGGCCATTATGTATTGGCTGGCCCACCCTTACTGTAGCCTACTGCACGCCCATGACAACTACCAACTACCATGAGTGTCATGTTAGTTAGAAGTTTCATGAAACCACATAGAAAATATTTACATAATATATCATTCACACATTTTTAATATAAATATACCTAAGCATGTTAGAGTAATCCCTCGTGTCTACATTGAGTTTAAATGCGAGTTTCTCCGAAGTAGACACCCGACAACTATACAACGTGCCGTCCCGGATTTGTAACTTCCTCGAAAAACGTGTTTGTTTCACGTAAATAGGTCCCTCGTCCATCCTTTGATCAAACTGGCTAATTTTGTTAACATTATTTATTAGTATTTTACCTAGAGCTTTGAATCGCCGCGCAGCCAGGTAGTGATAAGAGACATGGTGACATAATATATGTCTCCGGAAAATTGCAGACTCCGTAAAATTTTAATAAATCGTTTTTCGATTTTAATTTTTTGATGTATTATGAAAAAATCGTTTTGTTTTTCTGAAATTCCATTTCAATTTCACGCTATATTTTACAATCTAACGGCGTTTGCAATTTTCCGGTGACATATACATACGAAGTATCAATACTATAATAATATTATAAATTCGAAAGTTTGGATTTTTAAAGTGATGTTTGTTACTCAATCACGTCGGAACGGCTGAACGGTTCTTGATGAAATTTTTATGCCGGGAGTATACTCTCTTTTTACGTCGCCATTCATGCGAGCGGAGCCGCGGCGGTAGCTAGTATATCTATAACAGACACCTCTTGATCGAAATTTGTTCGATAAGTGAGTGACGAAACGACCAGCCAGAGATCCGTCGAAGGACCGAGGGCCGTGCTTTTCGAGGCACGGTTGGGGGTGTCACATTACCAATATCCACTGCAAAGTTTCTAATGGAAAAATTCAGTCACAGGAATTGATCGAAGTTATATTATTTACGTGGAATGTGCGCTGAGCCTGTGTTTCGGCTGTTATACCCATAGTCCAAATTGTCAGTCCGAAAATCTCTACAAGCAAATGGCGACATTCACTGACACACTTGGTTGTCGTAGTTTAGCCAATGTCATCTTTAGCCGTTGCTGGCGAAGTCACTCGAAACTCTGTGCTATTTAATAATCAGTTCATCAACTTCTTCGGTTTAAAAGATCTCTCTATTTGAGGTTAACGCAGCTATTACCGATCCTTTTTTTATGGATGGGAAATCATCAAATGACTTCTTCCGCTCTGGGTGGAGCGGGAGGGCGAGTTAGACTCTTACTGAGTAAAACCCATCCGAGTTCCTTCTAAAGCTCTTTACGTTCCAGGGCCGCGGTGACTCTTTCGAACAAATTCCGCAACCCTAGCAGGAGCTAATACCGATCCTATTAAGTCAATTTTGATTTTGACAATTTTATCGATGATCATTTATTAAGAGTTGCGAATGCTTTCACTCCTAGAGTGCTTTTTTTTATATGAAAATGTTGCTGATCTAGTTTATATTTCATTTAAATTTTATCTTCTTACTTTAAAAAAATAATTAAGTTTACAAGTCGATTGTACGTATTACCGACCCATAAAAATGGCAAATTAACGATTTTTATGAACCTATTACCAAGTGTAAGAAACAAGAAGAATGTTTAGATTGTTATTTTGCTCAACCAAGAACGAGCAAGTATGTTTTTGTAAAGTAAATTAGCATGGATTGAGATTTGAAATATATCAAAATGTAGATTAATGTAGGGGTCAGTCAGGAGTGCTGATTTGCCAATAAAAAAGGGACGGATGTTGCTGGCTTTATTTTTAAAAAGTTTTGGCATAATTGACTCAAACAATAAGAAAGTTGATGTACTGGGTTTCAACGATTATCGAGGAACTTTACGCCCCATTCAAACATTGGCGAGACTGAGAAGATTGCAAGAGAAATAGGCATTACTCCAAACCAGTTTTAGTCTCTCTATCCTTTGGTTTTGTTGATCCATGTTCCTACAAAAAATAATGTCATTTATTTCAGAATAGGCCATACGCTAATATTTTCGGAAAGAAAACCAGTGCAATATAACATTGAGGAGAGTGATCTTTTTATAATCGATTAAAGGTATATTTGCCATTAACGACTCATTTGGCTCGGCAATAATCGATATTTGAATAAACACGAAAAAGTCTCACCGACTCAAAAAAAGTAGGTAATATTTTACTTTATTGATGCTTCTGGCCATAAAACTCTTCAGAAAAAAAATGCAAATGTATACCTGTGGGAACTGGGACTTATATGACAGTGTAGGGAGTTCACTGCTATCACACAAACTAACAAATTTTGTCTTTTTCTTATTTTTGTTTGTTTTTTTTGTCTTTTTTCCTTTTTTTACGGACTGCCACGCACACAAATAAAATTTATGCAATGGTCAATGAACACACTCGGCTGTTTAGTCCATTCTCTTTACAATAAATCGTTCCGATAGCGTAAGAAGTGCAAGTTAATGGAATGGATCGCTAATACCTGCGAATTATCGATGAGTCGTTAATACCTGCATTTACCTAATATATGTCTTCCCGGAAAGCCATCAGCTAAGTCTTATGGTGTTTATTAAAACACAGCAATATTGCTGAGATTATTATTTAGGGAAAATAACAAGGAAAATGAAAGCAAAGTGAGAAATACGTAAATTGATCCAATGACATAAAGAATTGAATGTTTTGCGTCGACAAAAATAAATATAGAAAGGAAAACTGTTAGAAGGATTCTGAACGAGGGTGTTAAACAGAGTGAAATATTAATTCATAAAATGCATTATTAAGTCTCACAGTTGTCTATTTGTATCTCATTTAATAGTAACCTACTAGTAAATATTATGTACATTTTATAGTTTAAATACTCAACCTAAATACACTTAAATTAAAATAAAAAATCCTAACTAAGTCATCATCTGCCTAGCCTTTTCCCAACTATATTGGGGTAGGCTTCTTGTCAAACCGGTTTCAACTGAATACCAGTATTTTACGTGGAGCGGCTGCCTACCAGACCTCCACATCCCATTGACTTTGCTTCTGTACTTAGGCAACATGCCTCCTTGAACTATAGTAGTACTAACACGGTTTTAAAGACGAGGCGTTTCCATTAGATTTGTCAAGCTAATCCAGCTGGAACACGTTTCAGTCGTTGCTTTTTCTTTTTTCAAGGGCCATGTCTGTATAATGCTGTAAATATGTTGTTACTTATTTGTCTTCACCTGAAATCTTATGACGTTGTCCGAGATTAGGAGACCAGGAGTCCCATATCACAGGTTTTACTTAGTATGGGCTCCTGTCTCCCATCCTCATTACTTGAACTACTCTGTTTTTTGCGTGTATTTATGGGAAAAAATAAATAAATTATTATTATTATTATTGACTGGATAGCACGGTAGTTCTTGGCAAGACTGACAGCAACTCTACAAAGGACCAATAGCTTAACGTGCTTTACGAGGCACTGAGAAAACTCGGTATGTTAAAAGATGGTCATCCATTCAAAGACCAACCTTGGCAAGCGTTGCTTAACCTTGATCGACCCGTGCGGCTGTTATTCACTAGCCCCGAAAAAATCCTAACTAAGTTAACCCTAAAATATGACGTGGGAAGGATGCTAACAAAAATATGGATCACAATTTTATTGTATCTGAACTAAATCAAGAATAATTAAGTGACCTAAACATAGCTCTTTTGTTGAAATATTCCCAGTCAAGTTCTGAAATCCTTTACCTGCTAATTGTTATTGAAAGTTTCATAATACACCGTTACCTCGGGCGAATAATTAGATAGGTACAGTCAGCAGGAAAAACAAGCATTTTATTACGTAAAAAACTTTTTAGTAAATTTAAAAATTATGTATTTTTTTTTTATTGTATTAATTCTCTCTATAAATAATTAAACTTGGGCTCTAACTAAACAAAGTAACATTTTTTAATTTTCAAAATGTTAGGGACAATCCCATAGATTTTTAACTTTTCAACAGTAGCTACCACTGATAGAATATCAGCTTGTTTAAAGGCTCTTATCTGTTTCCCTACATTATTGGTAAATAAACGATTTTTATTTGTAGGCAAAGAATGTTTCAAAGTCAACATGCAACTTTAGACACTGTAGCGTCTAGCGTCAATGACCCAAAAAGCGTTTACTGAAAGGTCGTGAGTTCAAACTTGTTTAAGCAAACACTACTATGTTGATGTTTTGTGGTAAACTTAAACAGTAAATACCACATTTGCATTTATCAGGTGTAGAGTAAGTTATTCTCAAAGTAGGCGGTCAAACTCCACTTAAAGCATAATTGCTGAATATCGGTTTCACGATTTACTCACGAAAACCATTTTCATAGCCACTGAAGCGATTAATTTTTAATTATTATTTTGTCTGGATTAAAGCGCTGTTTCACTGGCTGAATGTGAAGGTACGAGTTTAATTATCTGAACAGTGTTTTGTTGCTGAAAACTGGTTTCTAAGACGGACATAAGTAAGTAAGAATTTGATGTTGATGGGCTAACGTACCGTGTTCTTTGTGTATCACAAATATCATGCAAATCTTAACAATAATATATCTAAACTAATATAATAAAGCTGAAGAATTTGTTCGTTTGAACGCGCTAATATCTGGAACTACCAGTCGGATTTGGAATTTTTTTTTGTATATGTGAAATTATATAATTTATATATACTCTACGGAACGGGAAAAAACGGGATATGCGCGTACGAAGTCGCGGGCAAAAGCTGGTAATTTGTATTTGAAAAATTTGGAAGGATTTCAAACACAAAATCAAATCCTTATGAGTTTATAAACAGGCACAGACACAGGCTTTCCTTCAATGAGAGAGAGAGGGATGTTATTCACTTCTCCGGTCCAGTGCGGATTATTGAGTGTCACGTCACGTCTAAATTTTTTTTTCTAATACATCTTTCTAATACAATACAACTTTTTTTTTATTGTTAGGTGTCTACCTATCTAATGTAAAACAAATATTTAATCTTAGTTTAGATCAATTTATTTATCTGTTATGTTATTTTATTACCAATCAATGTAAAAAAATTAATTTAATTTAATACGATAATCTTGATTTGTTTGTTAAATCGCTAGAATGCTTTGTATTCCATAATTTTTATCATTCATAATTCACAATAAATTGCAATAATCGAAATTTATAATTTAAACACAATAGTGCATGTGGTGCTAGCCCGTAAATAATTGTTACACTTATAAATGTATATCGTGTACTTTTAAATGAAGTGTAATGTGTAAACAATTGATGGCAAATCTTAATAAAAAAACTCATAATACTGAAAACTGATTGCGGTATTTTTCATGTTTACTGTACCTTTACACATACAATACAATAATTACAAGGGGCAGTTAAATAGGGAAATGAAGTGGAAAGGCTTTAATTATTTTAAATTATTGTTTGTTGTTAATGAGTGTTTCAGGTGAAACGATTAACAGTTTGTATTGAAAATCCGCGCTAATACATTTATGTTGTCTTTTAAATCGTGAATCATTAAAAATATTAAGTGTTTTATGTGTGGGTCAAGATTCAAAATATTTTATTTAACGTAGTCCTACATGGGAACCTATAAAACTTCAGGGCCTTGTTTACGGTTCGAATTTGTCTTTTCCTATGGAGAAGAACCGGCAAGAAAAGCCACGGACACTTAAAAAAATGATTTTTATAAAAAAAATCATGATACTATACTTGTAGAGTGAAATTTATTTAAGTTCGGGCGTTAGGCTAGTTTATATCGTGTGTGTCTAAAGAACTTCCGAATTATAATTTTACATTTGTCTCGTATTGTTTGAGGTCGCAGTAACACATTGTATTCTTCCTTCTAGAAAGAAAGAAAAAAGCAAGCCAAATATTTACTGCCGAAACATGCAATATGCACACAAATTGTGAACTTCAGTTACAAATCCTTAACTGTTGTATTAGCAGTACCTACTTACATTATGGTAGTAGAAATATTTCTTTCATGTCGTATAACAACCTTCACTGACGTATAATGGCTTCCATTTAAATATTACCTAAATGATTAATTTATTTGCATATACATAATTATATTAAATATGGTCTAACAGCATCCGCAATCGAGACTGTGTTGACATTCTCGATTGCGGACGCTGTTAAACGTTGGTCTATTTTCTAAGTAGAACGCAAATATTACTCTGCCATTTATTACAACCTGTAATATAAAGGTAGAACTAGCAGTTCACTTAACTGGCGTAGACTGAAGGTGTGGCATCCCTTAATAAGGGTTACTACCAACGGCAACAAGGCACTATTTCGTCAAAGCGTCCTTAGGCATGGCTCACACTGTGTGTGGACGTCAAACAAATGCCTTCACCGCAGGTGCCTAACCAACAATTCCCCTTAGGTATAGAACGCTAACAGCGACCTTCCATACCTAAGGAGAATAGTTAATAGTTTTGGTGAACCAATCACGGCAACTAACGTGACACTAGTAACCACGTAACCCAGTAAACTACCTAGGTTATTTACTGGGTTTACGTGGTTTTATCATTTCGTGTGTGTACTGACGTTACCCAGTACCTGTATTGGGGAGGTTAGTTGGTACTCGTTCCATGTAAAAGAGTGGTATTAACCCGGTGAGACACAGGTTGGGTCATTATGACCCGTCCTACTTTTTTTTAACCAATAAGTTTTTTGTAGATTAGCTGCGCTTCCTATTGTCATAATAGCTGAAGCTAGAACGAGATTATTCACTTTTGCAAACATTAGTCTTATTTCAAAAGAAGCGAGACATATACTAGTTAGAAGTTAGAACCGGTGTCTACAAGTTATGCTTTTGTGACGTATTATGTGACGTATGAGTTTTTGTTTCGAAATTTGTATCAGTTTCAGTGTGTCTTTAGAAGAACGTCATCAGCGAAACACATTTGCTGAACCTTATTCGGACCAAGGGTAGAAATCAGTAGAATAGAATCAGTAGAAAGTTGAGAATCATCTGCCTAGCCTTTTCCCAACTATATTGGGGTCGGCTTCCAGTCAAACCGGCTGATTTCTGAATACCAGCATTTTACGTGGAGCGGCTGCCTACCAGACCTCCACAACCCATTAACTGGGTAACACGGTACTCCTTGGCAAGACTGGTGTCAGATTAACTGGCTTCTGACTATCCGTAACGACTGCCAAAGATCTACAAATGACAGCCGGGACCTCGGTATGTTAAGATGGTCACCCATCCACAGACCAACCTCGGCAAGCGTTGCTTAACCTTGAAGATCAACCCGTACGTACGGCTGTTATTATTTAGCCACGAGCTCCCCGCAGAAAGTTGAGAATACGATCATTTAAGTGAACACGATGGTGAGATAGGTTCTGAGCAAGAAGTTACGGGGTGTGATGATAAAGATAATATGCCATTGTCAGCTTTATATTCTACAATATCTTCTCTTCTTGGCGAAACTCACCAGAACTTGGATCTTAAAGAAATACATATAGAACCGTACTGCGTAAATTGCTTAACTTTGATAAGTGATTGTGACTAAATTCTAATGTCATTTTGTTATTTTTCTATAAGATTTTGTGATTTTTGCGATTTCAGTAAAACTTTGTGATAATTAAAGGTTTTTCGTTAATTTTCCATTATTTTGCTCTTCATTACAAAATACTATAAACATAAAAGGCTTTTTATTTTATTTAGTTTATTGAATTATACCAGTTTTAAATATCCAGTTAAAAAAAACTGAAAAAAACAATTTTTAAAATAGGTCACTATGCCCCAGTCTGTGCTCCGATGTTACACTTTTCAACCTGTGTCCTGCCGGGTTAAGCTGCATCTGGATGTACAGGACGCCGACTCCAACATTGAAAGGAAGACGCTAGGCATGTGATGAGACCTAACCATAAGTCGCGGTATGCCAGAGAACGTCTAATTTATTTATTTTCTTTTCCTCCAGAGCGGCGTTAAGCCTGGCTGAGAAAATGAAGTGATTCCATTTTGCACTTCCTCGCTATCTCGTAGTTTTGGTGGAAAAGCACACTAACGGATATTTTAAATACTGTAGGTAAAGTGTCTTATTTATTTATTTATGTACACATAATGTACTTAAAAAAAGAAAATTACGTTTCCCGTCAACCGATTTATAAATGAAATTGGTCCACATAAGAATAATATTATTTTCACATTTTCTTGACTTAAATTCCACGAACGATGTACATTATAAATTAATTAAAACAATAAAAATTTCGGATTTTTTCAGGAAAATTACTGTTCAGCAAAATCTTGACTATGTTAAATTTTAAGAAAAATATATTCTTTATAACACAAACGAAGTAAAAATTAGCACCTATCTGATAATGTAGGATCAATTTTCCATCGTATCTTCTTCTTCAGTACCTACTTATAAAAGATTTACGCGAACCGTACCCCTTACGTTTAAAGATTCTCTTGTACGTGTTGTATGGAGGCATTCATGTCGTGATCCCGACGAGACACCGCTACCGTGCATAAAAAACCCTTCGGCTCCAGCTATGGTGAGGAGCTTGAGCGGATAACAAGGCGGACGAATGGTATCAAGCATATGCTTGATACCATTCGTCCGCCGATGAAAACGCTGTTTGCATCCGTACTGTACTTACTTTGTCGGGCGCCTAGCTCGACGTGATGGAGCGGTCTTCATAGCGAGAGATCGTCTATTGTTTTACCCAAAGAGAAAACACCACGTGGCGAAGCGGCCTCGCTAGCGAGCGACCGTCAATTGTTTTATGTTTTACCCTGAGGAAGCGTAACTGGCGTCTACTTATGCTCGCTACAACAACTCGCGATGCACTGTGGCAAACTAATTGGGCCTGCCACGGTCACCGCGGGTTCACTCTGGACAAGGCCTTGTGTGATGACATGCTGCGTACTGCTGCTAAATAAAACGAGGATTAACCTATAAATTACGACCCTTATTACATAGCTATGATTAGTTAGAAAAGATATTTATCAAAGAAGGACCTATTCTAAAATAGCTTAATACTCCTAAGTACTCTAAAGAATGAAAATACCGACGGACCCCGGCAAATATTGACCTTGGTACTCACGATACCCGAAATAATCTGCTGTGTTATATTTTTGGACAAGCCCACCAGTAAACATTGTCCTTCTTTAAGCTTGGCCAAAAAGGATAAGCTCAGATCATTACGAAAGGAACCCAGCTATCTCGAAAAAGGTATAATTGTGGACAAAAATTTAATAAAATCACCCTCCGCCGCAGAGAAAATATTGTTTAGTATTTATTATTTTTTTCTTAAGTCCCTTTCTCGTCAGGCAAGATAAGAGAAGCGATGAAAGCTCAAAAAGGTCGCGATCACAAAGGACGCCAAAATAATGACGTAAATTTTTGGCATAATTTTAATTAAAGCCTAATTTGCGACATTCACAAACCGGAAAATTACTCTTTGTAGGTTTTTTTTTAACGGAAAAGAGACGCGTATATAACTTGTTTGGCATGTAAAAGATATGATTATGAGTAGTTGGTATGTGGCTAATACGTGCGTAAAAGAATTAAAAGATACCTATATTCGTAGTTCAGTGTATCTAATTAAAAGTGTTGGCAGGTATATTATAACGTACAGATTTATTGAAAATGTGTGTTGTAGTGGTCTATCAAACGTCTAATATTACTGTATTTCTATCTGCTCGTGAAATACCAACGAGTCTTGAATATTCTCAGAATATGGTTGAATAATCAGCTTCAAGTTGAATGCCTGGGATATCTGAATTTATTTGAATAAGAAGGTGGTTAACCCAAATACTTATTCACAGCACACAGATGTCGCTACTCGAGAGCTACGGTCTCGTATGTACACGCGATGTTTGACCTTAATCCGCGGTATGAAAATTTTAATGATACGTATATGTAAGTACTTTTGATCTCCAACAATGGCTCTCATGTGAGACGAGATGAATAAGGGATTTCAGCAGTCGAATCACGTAACACTCAGACGTGTTTTTTGTCACCTAATGTTTAAGTCTTTAGGCACAAAGTCGTTAAGCGTTCAGGCGTGTGCGACGCACTCCCGCTTATCTTAAGACACCCTAATTTCCGCGATAAACCAAGGGTTATCTCAGGATAATCTCGGAAAACACTTCACAATACAGGATTGCGAAAGAAAATCCACCTTAAGTAAATAAGGAAAGCTCTAGTGGAACTATGTTTGCGACATGTTTTTCTTTTCATTTGCCTGTTACGATGATCGTTGAGTCAAGTGCCCCCGTGGGATTTTCCGAGTCTCTCGTATTCAAGTTTCGTCCTCTTGAGAGGACGTATTTGTCTATCGAGTTTATCCGTTTAATCGCCAAAGGGGTCAATTCTTGAACGACTCGACTTATTGGGGTACTTGTGTTTATTCATCCAGTGGAAATAAAGAGGGTCAAATAAAATTTCAAAGCGAACTGGGGCCGGTGAAGTTGAATGTTATCGACACGTTTTGGTCTATCAGGTAGTTACCTGATAGACCCCTTGAAGCCTTTGAAGTGCGTGTGTGCTCACAATTTACATACCTTATAAGTTTGCGTGCGGAATTTGTAGGCACATTTGTGGTTTTTGGGAATGTTGAGTTTTGATCGGTGGTTTCTTTTTGATCTTCTCTCCCCGTGACTTGTTGTTTTCTTCTTTTCATTTGGAAAGAAAACTTTAACGTGTTTGAAACTCAAAGAAAATAGAAACAGATATTTTTTTCTTGAATCAATCAATCTGTAGCATGGTGTACTTATTTAAGTACGAATGTGTTTTTTGATGAATGGATTTAAAGTACACAAAAATATTAGAACACTCTCAAAAGTAAAACTCCACGCTAAATAACACGTAAAACGTATTTATTTACAAACCGTATTTACAATGTTCTAAATTGTGTATTCACAGATTAACTTAATTTTAGTTATTTAGTATTATCTCCAGCTGGACAACATATTACATGTTTCGGTACAATTATAATATTATTAGGAAAACATCTTTATCGTTTTCATTATTTCGGATGAAAATATTATAAAAGATGGGACTATTTACATTATTCTAGGCTTTACTGATATAAATTGTTGAATTTCTTCAAAGTGAGGCAGTAGTAAACAAAACTATTTTTGACCTAATTACAAAAAGAATATTGAAAAACGCTGGCAGACGTAGTTAATATAATTTTATCCGTCTCTGTCTAGACTGGTTTTTTAATGCTGTTTGAGGCGATAAATAAGGCTATTTTGTTGAAGTCTGCGCACGGCCTAAATAGTATTCATCTGTGAAAAATCTTCGTAGCACATAAAAGTTTCGTAGCGATTTTCGTAGCACATGCTACGGATTTTTCGTAGCACCCAAGTCTATATATTTGAGTTGGTTGGTACGAAACTTCCGTAACCCTATCATTCAAAATTGTATCTTAATTTATTTACATACAGCTTCAATTTGTATAAATTCAACAATTTTCATCGTCATCGTTAACATTAATATTTCGTCATTTTCATTAATTTTTATGAATTATATTTACAAGCTCAAAGTGAAATAGGACCGGGGAAACAAGTACATGGAAATTAATTGAGAACTGCATTTGTTAGTAATTTACAACGTTATCAGTAGATTTAATTAATAGTCTATTATATTAAAATGATTAGGTAATTCTATATTTACGTTGATTGCACTAGAACTTATGGATAAATTTCGTTTTTCTTTACTGTACATAGAGCATCATTAGCCTGAACTTTGCTTTTAACAAATATTTTATTTAACAATCATTTTAATCATAAGTAACTTACTTGAAAACAATAAGTACCTACTTATAAAACAAAAAAAAGTTTAATAATTTATCACAAAATTCTACTCAGTCATTTAAAATAAAATAAAATAAAATAAGATGATTCAAAGCTTAAAAGAAATATATTAAAAACTTATAAAATAAATCTTTCAATTATCAAAACGTTAATTAAAGCTTCAGAGACCCAAAGAAGTTTTTATTTAATCGTCACCAACTAAATCAGACATTAATTAAATAAACTTAACATAAAAATAAAAAACTCAAAGTAAGGTACATATTCGTAACAAAGAGATGCTTATTACAATAATTCGTTTCTTTATACGTCACTTTGACTTACGTCTAATAAAAAATCCTAGTTTAATGTTTGTGCTGTGCATTTTATGCCATATGAGCAACATTCCCCAGAGCTGGTCATCTGGTCACGAATCTTCTAATACAATAATTGTTCCACAGGAATCTGATATTTTTGAGAGAATTCTTTGAAATGTACTGGGACATTAGTAAAATGCATAAAATGATTGTTGAGAAGAATGACTTCAATTGACTGGTTCTCATTGAGAGGAGCAGCAGAGGTGGTATAGGTGATATTCTTCTAGAGCTGCTCTGCATCGCTGCTGGTCGCTCCCCACTCACGACATGGACCACCACGGACGCCGAATCTATTACAAAAAAAAACTCACTTGATACAACTTCGGAAAGGAAATGAAAATGCAACGAAAATGTCCCCCAACGGAAATTAAATCATACGTCAAAGATTATTTATCTAGAAAAGGTATTTCAAAGGCTCTCACTTCCTATTTACATGCCGACAAACCGTTCTTAAATCTTATCTTAAAAAAAAAAATGGCGGAAAATATATTAATGGCGTGTAAGGAATACAAATGGACTATAAGAACGCCGAGTACACAGTGAATTTGAACACGTTGATTCAGTACTTCAGGGGGAAAGGCGTGGAAAAAGACAAATGGTTTTTACACAGCTATGGACGGAGATATAGTGAAGTATGCTGGATGAAAAATGTAGGTTCGCCATAAAAGACCCAATGGACGGCCACACTGACATGTATATTTTTTATAACACCCCGCATATCCCAAGAGGGCAAAATAATAAAAGAAATATAAAGTAGCTTTGTTGTAAGCACACGGAAATAACAGAACGCGGAACAAAGGGGAGCGATTAGCTATTTCACTTTGGCTTCGTTAAGATTTTTTTGTGCGCTCCGCCTAATTAAACTCGGTCATAATTCTGGCTTTAAGCTAACTATGTTGAAACTTTAAATTATGCTGCAAAGCTATTTATATCATTTTATTAAATTATACGTTAGTTTAGTGGTGTAATAAATTATGGTATGAACGCAAAAGAAGCTAAATGCGGTGGTGTATCGTACTAGTTAAAAGCTTTAAAATGCTTCTTTGATACATATAATGAAAACGCGATATATTTGTAATAAAATGACATTATTGCCACATTTTTTCAATAGATGATGAATTTATCAGAAAATTAGAAAAAAAGAAGCTTGCAAAATTATCGGATTATGAGATTGTCATCAGTCACCTGTCGGTTATATTATACGAGAACATAATATATGCCACGGTGGCGAACTGTATGGTAGGCGCCAGAAAAATGTACAATAATGGTAATTGTCCCACAAACACAAATAAAGACATAAAGCTGTCCTGAATCGACTTCTATCGTGTTCTCTAGTAATGAAAAAGGGATATTAGAGAAAGGTGAATGTACTTCATTTGCCTACCCCCATGGGAAAATAGCGTAAGTTTATTTATATGTTTACCCGAGCTACTCGGCGCGCAGGTATAGTTGCCAGAGTCCCTGGGCGATGCGCGTGCGATAAGCAGTCGACTGGTGCGCGTGCGCTGCTCCGTTTCCACGCTGATGCCGCCGCGCTGCGCGTAGTTCACCACGTTCGAGCCTCGGTACCAGTAGATGAAGCTGCACCAAATTATTAATACTGTTAGTACACTAAAGCGTCTGTAATGAAACTATTAAATCATCATCATCATATCAGTCAAAAGCCATCCACTACTGGACACAGGCCTCCTCCAAGGGAAGGGAGGGTTGCCATAATCGCCACGCTTGGCAGGCGGGTAGGCGATCGCAGTGTAGCTGTTGCAATGCACAGAGAATGCTGCTGCCCATTCTCTGGTGAGTACACTATTAAATGGATAGATAGAATATACTTTATTGTATATCAACAATAGTTACGCTAGTTAGTTGGCGGTCTTATCCGGACAGTGATGTTACCAACCTTTGGATGGACTGAAGGAACTTAAAATAAAAGGGAGAATTCCGATGCTAAAGGCCCTCTTCTTGCCTTTCGTTCCTACAACCAAATGGCTGCTCATACATATGTCTTAGGAATCGGGGCTATGCACCCAGGAGTATCCGTTGCAATGCAGTGGCCAGTTTGTTTTTTTGGTGAACTGTATTTGTATTTACTTTGTCAATAACACCCATCTTAAGGCGAGTTCTTGACGGTCGAATTTCAACAAGATCATTCATAATCAAGACAAGAACAATCTGGTGACCGAATTCGAGTTGGCATTGGTATAAATATCCAAATGTGGGCAATAAGTTATGCCAATTTTAGATTTAGGCATCACAATTATAATTTCAGTCGCAAGACGTCCCCTGCTGGATAAACTTTACCAAGTATACGCCAACGGTCTTCACCAGGGGGGCTACTCTCTAAACCCGAAGTCCGTAGTATCGGGCTTAGTTGCGGGCGTATTCTACTCCGTATCACCTACGGACTTACGATTAGTTCCGAACCCGAACTAAGAATGAATGACAACACGATTTCACAGTAACTGTCAAATCGTGTTGTCATTAATTCTTAGCGGTTAGGTGATACGGACTAGAATACGCCCGCAACTAAGCCCGAAATTACGGACTCCGGGCTTAGAGAGTAGCCCAATGATCTTTGTTCCATATTTAAACATGATTCATTTAAATAAAATATTTATATTTTATTTAAATGTTTATCGACATCAGTATGTTTCATTATTCACAAATGTTCCCTGTTGGTTTTCAAGTCAAGACGACAAATTCTCGCCACTTTGTGTTTGAATTCGAACCCCGGATTCAATTTGTTATCCCGATCACACGAACGCTTGTCAGCAAATAGTTGTGCATGGATTGTCTCGCTTCAAGAACGTTGTCGCCAGCTCCTAACGTAGCAAGTCACACAGTATGTCTGTTGAGTCAACACCCAACGATTACTTGAAGCGAAAGTGAGTCGAAAGCTTTATATTGGAGGTGGGTAAACGGAAACTGAAGCAGTTTTCAGCCTGGTTTTCAAGCGACAATGTTTGCACTATCTCAAGCATATTTTTCACGTAAACTAAGATAAGTTTATACAGTCTTGCCACATGTCAGTTTTGTAAAGTTTTAAAGTCTAAGAAAAATACTTACCTTGGCGGATCCGGAGCGTGTCTGGCGATACAAGTAAGATTGATGTCGGAACCAGCTCTCACAAATAATTCTGGTCCTGAGAGGATTTCTGCTTTTGATACTGCAACAAACATCTTACTGTAGTTGCACTGCATATTAAAGTATTTACTCAGGGAATGGGAGCGACTGAGCTGAGCGTTCGAAAGTTTCTCGATGTCAATTTGTAGAGCACTCTCAACGTCAAACGTTTACTTAGAGGGATGGCTCACCGTCTCGGAGAGACTAATTGCGTCTAACAATTATATGTGTACATTTCGACTCATTTACAATTGTATTAGGAGGGTGTTTTGTCGTTAATTCATCTTAATCAACCAGTTTCTACTAGAACGGAATGAATATTCAGATAGATCTAATTATTTATGAAACCTTTAGTTTATAATTATGTTTTGCTTTATTCAACTGTTTTTTTTCCGGTTTCTTGTGTATGTGATTTGATACCTTGTTCAAATAGTTTAACGTCGATTTTTTATACTTCATGCTGAATGAATGAATGGGTTTTATTCAGCCAACTCTCAAACTCTCTTATCGGTGGCATCTCGTTTTGACTTAGATTACAACACATTTAGTTAACTATTGATAAACTACTCTGAAAACACTCTTAAATTTAGATGGAGTGAGTTTGAAGTGAACTGTCATTTCACCTTGGCTGGATGGAAAGACACTCACTCCATGTTAACTTCACCCAAGTTTACACGGTGATATATTAAGTCTTATGCGGCTTATGTACTTTAAAAATATTTTTTAAATACTTACCAACAACAGTAAGTCTAAATGACAGACTTATCTTAGGCTCGGTGGACACCTGACACTCGTACGATCCCGAGTCGCGGGGCTGCGCAGGCGCCACTCGCAGCGTCCACTCATCTGAGTTGTCTGTGTGCAGCGCCGCGAAGCGGGCGTCGCTGCTGTACGTGTGAACACCCACGGTCAGGATGTGCAGGTCGCGCTTGCGGATCCAGGATACCTGAAGACAAATTGAAATATGTATTATACCTTTTTTTGCTATCGAAAGGAACCTGCAAAAGCTGCGTAGACTTTTGGAGAAAAGGCCAAGAAGTGCGGATTTTTACGTCACCAAACACATTGCCCCGGTTAGCTTTCAAAACATTACTCGGGAACCCCCTATGTGTAATGCTACTACTACTAAATATTAAATAATAAATTAAAAGTGCTGGTATGTATGCTTACTACCTGCCCTGCCAGGGTTGCGGAATTTGTTCGAAAGAGTCACCGCAGCCTTGGAACGCAAAGGGATTTAGAATGAACACGGATGGGTTTTAGTCAGTAAGAGTCTGATACGCCCTTCCGCCACACCCACTGCTGGACAAAGTCCTCACTAAAGCGTCGGCACATCGACCGCTGGTGTGCTTTTCGCATCCTGCAAACTCTTGCAACCTTCACCAGTGGCCTTAGTACGACTTTTTAAACGTACTTGATCGCGTTAAAGTAAACTACAAATTGTACTAAAACTAAAAGTGCGCCGTCTTGTTTGACATAAGTGACCATTTTCATTAACCCGATGGAGTCGATTTAAACAACGAAAAGTAAAATAAATTTAAAAAAAAAAATACAGCCGACTTCCAAATAAAAAGACGCTGGTTTTGGTAGTTTTTTGACACCGACTTCCGAAATTAAAGTTATTTTGTGTGCACACCAGTTTATAGGTAATTATTATAACATCTTAGGTTATAAACTGGTGTAAACAATAAACAGACATGCGATTTCACCAGTTGCCTATCTCCGAAGTTCTTCATCAGATCTTCACAAAATTGAAATAAGATCAGTATGGAAAAATAGTCTTCCAAACAAAAAAGAATCATCCAAATCGGTTGATAATTGGCCAAAATATCGCTGAACTGATTGAATTGAGAACCTACCCTCTTTTGGAAGTCGGTTAAAAATCACGCCAATATATGTATTGAATAGCTAATTGAACTGAAAGCTGTACATAATGTTCATATTCATGAGTGCTGCCATCAAATGTTAGTTTGCCAACGAAGAACCCACAATGTTCAAAAGCAAAATTGTAATATGCTGTTATCTGGCAGCCCACGTAGCCCGTGGGCGTAAACACCGTAAAGTTTATAAACAGGAAAGTGTCGATTTAATTAACTTGATATTTTTAAACTAACGTTTTCGCGTATTTTTAAATGTGACCTTTAAGGCGATTTAAAAGGAAATTCCCCACTCGGAATGGGAGTTTATTTTATTGCAATCTCGATTTCGGCCACTACATTCATTCACTGACATATAACGCACTGCCCACACGTCTGGGCCCATTAGCTTGAAATGTTGCACAAGAAGTTCTTTTATAACGAAAGTTGGCATTCAAGAGAGATTTTTGAAAAATCATTGCCTAGGGGCGATGAAAGACTTGTATATAATGTTTTGTAGAAACGAAGTATTGTTGTTAAATCAGCATATAACTATGTTCAATGTTCTCATGAAGTTTTTTTAATTTTCAATGTGAGTTATTTGCCTGCCATTGTAGTCAATTTCCAGCAATTGGTAAAATCTAACCAAAAAGTATTCGTACATCATCGCATTCGGATTTTTTTTTAATTGATAGGCTCGCGTTTGGATTCTGGTCAAACCCACAACTCACCGGATGGAAAGCGATGATATGGTCGACAATGTAGCGCGCTTGCCTAGAAGTAACCAGCTATTCACTTTGGACTCTACAGCTCCCAGGGTGTGCTTTCAGGAAATTCCAGCAGGAACTTATTCCATAAGATTTTTGAGAAATAGTTGCCGTTGGGAACTTCCACATTAGCAATGTGTCTACGTAGTTTGTACATAAATAAGTCTACACATTGTAATCAATATATTGTATGTCTGTACCAAAGTGATGTCTTAGTACAGAACTTTGCTAAAAAGGATTACTTCAGAACCCGTAGCTACAGAACCCAAAAGCATATGTCTGGCGTTGACTCCGTAAGTGAAGGAAGGAAATGTGAAGGGCGTTCCAATCAATTTTCCGATATACCAGTTCATATTTTATTAAAGACACGTTCAATTTGAAACACCCGTTTCATATAAAATATTCATAGATGAGTTTATGTTAATGTTCTAAGGTTGTAAGCCATATAGGGTTCCGTACATCCAAATGGAAAATAAGCGGGGCAAGTGCGAGTCTAAAACTCGTAGTAGATAGTTTGTCCATAATTTTCCATGTACACATATATCGTGGCTTCATCGTAGGATTAGCCATTTCATATTGTGGTCTTGTTGATATTTGAGGGAACTTAGGGGATCGCGATACGCGTTAAAGTTAGCATTTATTTATTTCGTCACATATTGGTTATTAGGTAGGTCACATGATAGTTGCTTTTAAACACTGCAGACAGAAAAAGGAACACGCGCAGTGGTGATACTTGATCGAGGGTAAGTTTGAGGTGGCCATTTCAGGAAGTGGCCAATCATTTCATGAAAAAGCCAACCACTTCATGAAAAAGCCAGCCATTACATGAAAAGGCCAAATTTTACGATATGGCCACGGCATAAACATTATATACTGAAGTTTATAGTTGTCTCAAACTATTTGTTGTTTGTTAAATCTTTAAAACAGAAACACATGTCTTGTTGTGCAGTTAACTTAAACTTGGGGTAAACAACTCTTGGTTAAAGCAGCCGGGCTGTATTTAGTCGTAAACTAGTTAAGTTCTGGAAATAGTGTAGGAACTGAAATTTATTCTGTTTTGCAACCAAAACTGTTTTGTGTAGTCTTATTTTACTTTAGCTTTGTATATTTTCTATTTTACTTTAGCTTTGTATATTTTCTATTTTACTTTAGCTTTGTATATTTTCTATTTTACTTTAGCTTTGTATATTTTCTATTTTACTTTAGCTTTTTATCTTTCTATTTTCTGCATAACTTTCAAGATAATATAGGCAAAAGGGTTTAAAACCACTACACATGACCGTTCAAAAGACAAAAATGTACGGGATTGTGGAAATTTGAAAGAAAAAAAAAATTCAATACAAATAAAACGCACGTTAGAAATATTAAGTCAAACACTGATAAAAACTAAAATACAAAGGAAATATAAAGGAAAACAAATGGTTACCGATTGATGGGCCCAATGTCGGGGCAGGTCATGGCAGTGCTCTTTGGAGCAGAGACCGTAGTCTAAAACGTCTTTTGTGTTGTCATTTGATTTTGATAATAATCATTATTGTTGAGAGGAAACTTTGTTTAGAACCAAAGGCTGGTCCATTTACCTCACTTCACAGCATCGTATCATCATCACCATCATATCAGCCGAAAGACGTCCACTGCTGGACATAGGCTTCCCCGAAAGGGGGCGTGGGGGTTGCCGTAATCGCCACACTTGGCAGGCGGGTTGGCGATCGCAGTGTAGCTGTTGCAATGCACAGAGAATGCTGCTGCTCATTCTCTGGTGAGTCCCTTAGTCACCTCTTACAACACCCACGGGAAATGTTGGGATGGTGCTATTCTTTTAGGTCCGTCACAGCATCGTATAGTATTTACTTCCCAAATAAACTAGTTACATATGAATACTTCAAACCCGTTCTCATTATTTGATTATAATTAAACTGTGGAAAGAAACATTAGTGCTAACACTTTCAGCAGCCGCAACCCACTCCATTATTAATGAAGCCTCGCGTTGGACAAGCGTTAAATAATAACAGTTCCTTTTCAAACATTTGCAAAACAACTATTCAGAACTCAAAATATTTACACACTACTGAAGTAGTGACCCGTCCAGGGTTTGCACGGAAGCAAGTTATATGTGTTATGATCAAAGGTCGATATGCAGTCTCTTAGCGGAATAACTTGTTAACCCTAGTTTTGACCAACGCCTTTCGGCAAACCCCGAAATAGGTTCATATTTTAGGCCTCTAACTGATATTATTTTAGTCAAACCTAGAGGTACCTAACTTTTTAGTCAAACGTCGAAAGTAAAATAATAAAAAATAAAACAAAAATACTATTCCGTTTCGGGGTTTTCTTAGAAGATAGAGCAAATTTGGACAATCGTCGATTTGTACTGCACTTGTTGCATGTTTAAACAGGTTTTGCATGCTATCCTAACTCTTTGCGATATTATATCGTTTAATGACTTGCCTGGCCAAGTAGCAGAATATAGGGCACAAGGAGCTTAGGGCTCCCCGTCACGGAGAGGTTAGGTTCGATTGGTATGACGGGAGCTACAGAGAGCGAGCGAACTTAGCTCCCGTCATGCTATTCATTTTAGGTTCCTTAAAACTATGCCGACAGAAATAGGAGCCTCGCGTAGCCGGTTCACCGTCGTCCCTAATCATTAAATAATGTAGGTCTGACCAAATTAGTCTCTCCTAGGATTAACCAAAAACTCATAAGTCAAAGTTAAAAAAGCGCCATTCGTTTGCACTTTGCCTAAGACGTTATTTCAGACCTGAGATTTGACTAGGCAACCCTAGGAGCGCCGGCGCTTCGTTGTTGGACTAAAACAAAAACATCAAGCCTTTCTCGTTTATAACTTTTTCTATTTGTGAAAACCGCATCAAAATCTGTTGCGTGGTTTAGAAGAAGCACCAACGTATGTGGAGGAACATACAGAAGCCAACAGCAATTTTGTTATACTATTAAGAGATCAGCACTAAACAAACTTGGGCACTTAAGCCCTGCCAAAAACCAGGCTCTCGGTTTCTATTGTATGTTTTCTATGAAGAAGAAGAACTCCTTGGTTACTCTTTAAATGGCTGTTTTACTTAGGCTTCGCAAAGTAGCTTATAATCGACTCCACGGTACCAAAATTCAAAAAAAATCGGTATGTGGTTTAGGTGTGAAAATGTAACAAACAAACTCAGTTTCGCGTTTATTAAACTAAAGATAACAAACGTTAAAAAGGATAACCTAATTGCCGTTACAACAAAACTGATCCATGTTCCGATATCACTGTTCCAAAATACCTATTCCATGTGATGATTACGTACCAGAACATGTTGTTAGTCCCAGCGCTAGCTAACATGTGGAGAGGCGGTCGTTTTAAACAATGTTGGTCGGCACGAGCCTTCAATTAAATGCAACGCTAGCCAGGCACACAGGGGACTCGTAGCAACACGCTGACTGTGTAATTTTCTCTTCTCTAGCACTAACTTCGCTATGTTGTGAAGACTGGGCACAAAGTTGCGGCGGAAGAAAAACATAACATGTTTTGACATCTCGTATGTATTACACGAAAGGAAGTGTACAGACTTCGGAAGTCAGTTACAAAAAGATGAAACAAAACTTTTTTACAAAAAAAATACTAACCGACTTCCAAATAAAAAAAAATTGATTGTCTGTTAAGTCGGTTTACGGACGATAGTTTAACGTGACAACAAAACATTGATGAAATGATTGCATACTTTAATGAATAAAATTGAATCGTGCAGCGATGATTCATTGTAACGTTACGCTCATAGTAACGTTACGATAATTTTATCAATGTTTTGTTATGACGTTGTCACGTTAAACTATCGTCCGTAGACCGACTTTTCTGACAACCAATTTTTTTACACAACGTTTGCATTCGCGTCTTAGTCATCTCTTCTGTCATAAAAGCCTCAATTTCCATACATTTTTGACAGATTGAGACTGACATGCGAACGCGAACGCCATTTTGTAAACATCCCAAATTGGTTAAACTTTGACTTCGACTTTTATTTAGGAAATTTTCCAAAATATAAATTAATTTAGTTCGTCGATTTGAGAATGCTTTGCTTTTGAATTAATTAGCGAAATGATTGTGAGATAATTCAATTTAATTAAACTTTCTCGACGTTACCCTTGAGTACAAATGGAAATTTATTGTCAACATTTCTCGAAAACATCTTTCAGATCTGATTGTTGTTGCAGTTAATAATTAAAGTCAATATTTTGCTGTAAATAAATCATGAAGACGGAGTGTTTGTTGGACTACCTACCAAGGAGCTAGGTAGGTATCTGTCGTTATTAGTTACTCTTCAACAAAGGATCTCATCTATTCATATGAATTCCATCTTGTATCAAGACTTGCCCTCGAAGCAAGAATGAACAGGCTCTATAGTAGGCGCCAGATAATCGTGGAATATCGGTCATTGACCCACCTACATTGATTGACATTGTTAATTTGAAAAACGGAATTAATGACACAAAACTGTCCCGAATCATCATCTCTCGTGATCCTTAACATTGTCTAATAATGAAAAACGATTCATATTTAATTGTTCAGGTACCTATGAGCAGTTATTAGGGAAAGGTCAATATACTTTATTCCACATTTATCTGGCGCCTACTATAGACAAAGTACCATAAGATAGTCAACAATTAAAAATATAAGGTATGATCACGTGACATTTTGACAGCTTTTGTCATTCCCATAAAATGTTGACAGAATGTTACATGTCTAGCTTCATTCGATCGCACGAACCGTTCGTTCCAGATCTGAGCTTACCTCCCTGTTGCTCATTGTTCAATATTCAAAAAATATAAATGCCTACTGCATGTGACTGACACGTTTTCAGTGAATGTCTACTTGATATTCACAGAAAACGTGTTAGTGTTCGTATTGTCATTATCAGAAAGAAGAGAAGAAAAAAGAAGAATGAAAACACGTTCATTCCGCCAGAAATGGAGCACAAAAACACAACATTAAAAAAAAATAACCACTAACTAAAAACTAAAGGGTTATACTGACAAACTATGTGTGTACCGGACATTACCTACCGCGAGTCTCTGGTCATACCATAGAAAAAACAGAATTATCATGGCATACACGACGATAAACTATTATTTTTTTAGTTTTGGTGGTACGAAACCAACAGTGCTAGTTTAAAACTCTCTACCCCTCTAGGGCTTAACCAGTCAAAAAGAAGTAGAAAGGAGTTAGAGAACATCGTCTTTGAATAAATTTAATACATAGACGATACGTTAACAAACTCTCGCAGAAACTCAACATCCTACAAAACTTTCTCTCAATTAATTGTTGAAATTGAACAACAAGCAATTATCGTTTAGCGTTTCACTAATTACATCAAAAACGATAATAAAGGACTTTAATTATCGCTTTTAGCAACTTCTTCTTTCATAATAATACTAGTTGCCGCCCGCGGCTCCGCCAGCGTGATTGTCGAAAACTATCCTAAGGGAACATATTCCCGGGATAAAAAGTATCCTATGTGTTATTCCAGACTATAATCTACCTCTGTGCCAAATTTCATCAAAATCCATTCAGTAGTTTTTACGTGAAAGAGTAACAAACATCCATACATACATCCATACTTACAAACTTTCGCCTTTATAATAGTAGTAGGATTTGATAAAGATTTAATATTAAATAGGCACATTATTTTCAATAATTTTTTTTTACAGATGAGTTGAATTTCATGGCAATTGACGTCTGCGTTGGTAGGGAATTTACTGAATTGTTGGATCAAAATTTAATTAATGCTTGGAACCGCCGATCTCCGCTTTCAAAGTCTTTGTTCGTAACAAATTTGGAATACAAAATACTTTCTCATTATCACAATTTGTAAAAGCTTTTGTATTGTTTAATGTGGCAGATAGATGGGCTCTGTAAAGCGTAGATATTCATTTGTTTGTCGCCGCGCCTGTGGATGACAGGCTTGGGTTAAACGATTAGATTTTTGCATTACAGTATTGAGACCAAGGACTGTAGAAGATTTCAATATAATTGAAAGGGTGGAGAAATTTCTAAATACCTAATTGCTCTTTTTAACCGACTTCAAAAAAGGAGGTTATCAATTCTACCCGTATTATATAATATCGTCAGAATTGCACAGTTTTTGTTTATGTTACTTTAAACCAGCTTCTAAACCTGTAGGCCAAATTTCGTAAGTGTATGCATGTATGTTTGTATGTACAAATGTATGTTTGTCATGCGCGGACATCTCAAAAACTATAAGTTGCATTGCAATCAATACATTTTTAGTTGGACTAGGTATAGGTACCAGCCGAACTGTGGTAGGCGAGGTATACCGATAAATGATATAAACGACTACAATTGACAACGTTTATTCCAAATATTAAGACTGGCATTGACCTAAAAATTATAGCATATTTACTTTAGATTTTTTAAAGATAAAACTGTTATTTCTTCCTTTTTAGTAAGTCATTAAATAAATCACAGTTTTGAAGTTACTTTAATTTTTTTTTAAATTACTTTTTGTTTTGTATATTTTTTGTTAACTGTATGCCTTATGCTAACTATAAATCGAACAGAAAATAGTTCAATCACGTTCAAAAATCAAAAGGCACTGAATAAGATTACGCCGAATAAATCTCAACAAGAGGTCTCATCCCAAATTACAGTGATTTTAAACCGATTTCCGTTACTTGTCACGTTCTAAATCCAATATTATTGGGTAATTCGTCTTGATCCCATCCCGAGGGATATATATCAGCCCTTTTTTAACGGCCTATGTACATAAATTCAGTTTTATCCCTCATAGCGAGGCGGAACACTCACGTAGCGTGGCTACTCGCTTTTATAGTTGGCATTGAGCGACGTGCCGCTAGCTTCTACACGTTTTTTATTCGCCTCAGATTTTCTAGAATGCTTTTGTAACACACTTGTGCTGAAAAAATATTATTGCATCGTTGTTCATCATCTGCCTAGCCTTTTCCCAATTATATTGGGGTTGGCTTCCAGTCAAACCGGATTCAGCTGAATACCAGTATTTTACGTGGAGCGGCTGCCTACCAGACCTCCACAACCCATTAACTGGATAACACGGTACACCTTGGCAAGACTGGTGTCAGATTATCTGACTTCTGACCATCCGTAACGACTGCCAAAGATCTACAAATGACAGCCGGAACCAACGGCTTAACGTGCTTTCCGAGGCACGGAGGAGTCTCGGTATGTTAAGATGGTCACCCATCCACAGACCTACCTCGGCAAGCGTTGCCGAGGTAGGTCTATAAATACTTTTTTTATTTGGCAGCACTGACAATATTTTAAGAGGGTTCTTTTCTTTAAAATGTAAATCTAACTTCGGCTCGTAATGTAAGCACTTACATAACCGAACTCATTCCCTTTAGGCTGAACAAGGAATGTAACAAATTGTTCACATATCATTGATTTCCCTGTTGTCTGTAATCAGGTGAGAATTCCTTGAAAAGAGTACAAATCTGCTGATGGAGGCGGCTTTAGATAATTTGTCTCGTGGGAAATTCTCAGTAGCTTTCTTATTCGGAATTACTTTGTATGCCGATGTGGGGTAGATTTATTGACTCAGTTTTAAAAAAATGTTTTGGCGTTTATTCAATAAAAATAAGTCCTTTACTTAAAAATACATATACAATTTTATAAATACTTGTTTCTGCCAACGGCTTCGCCCACGGGAATGTCAAAAATCATCCCCAGGGAACATATACCCAAACGCTACCAGCGTTTAAAAGAACGATGAAGGAGCATTACCTTTCACTTTATTTTTTCCGCTCCTGTCTCAATTATATATTATTTGATATTTATTAGTATATAAATTGGTACTCTATTTATGTATTTTATATTATTATATCTAATTAGTATTGTTTAAAACGTTTGTACACTGACAGCCCTAAATCTATCTCCCTTCGTTCAATCCATCCAAAGGTTGTCTGGAAGAGATTGCCTTGTGCGATAAGACTGCCCATTGTACACTTATTTTATGTTTGATTGTCCTGTTCTTATTATGAGGTGTACAATAAAGTATATAATAAATAAATAAATACCCGGGATAAAAGTATGCTATGCATGCAAGACATGGTCTACCCGTGTGTTAAGTTTCTTCCAAATTCGTCCAGCTTTATGACGTAAGAGGTAACGCATTTATAATATTATTATACATAGTATGAATATCGACAGAATAACGAAGTCTGACATAAGCCGGTTATAACTAGAATCGACATTGAGAGGATATTGCCCAAACAACACGTGTAAGTGATTACACTAAATTGGTTTCCTCAAACTCGATCGGAATGCTGATATCCCATAAAATATTACGTAATATTTTTCTCGAATTGTTTTCAAAAGAGAGGTAATCCCAAATTAAGGGCTGTTAATATTTTATAAACAATATAAGCTTTCGGTATCCAACCTTTTTTCTGGTAAAAAAAAATATATAATAAGCTATTCCGCCGCTTCCCGAATTACAAGGATGGCCTTCCCTAATCTGTTTAAAACGAACCTTAAAAACGCGATGAACAATTGGAACGGTTATCCAATAACCGGTATTTGCTGTGACATGCAGTCATAACCGTTATTAACCGCGCTAAATCGTTATACAGTACGTATTTTATTTTGTGAAATAAAACAAAATCGCCGTTGCGGCTGGCTTTGTTCCAAAATGTGGGGCTTGGTGGGCCACGACCCAATTCTCTTTGCTTTATTCGACGGCGAGACTCGCACGACACTTCCTATTGCACTTACTGGGGCCTGTACGGAGAATCAAATCCCACATGCGGACTGTTAAGCCGCATTGGCAATATTCGCCCGCAGCTTGACTTCGCTAAAGATGTTTAATAGAATTCTTTTGTAGTTTTATTAGTGGTTTTACTGTATTGGATTTTTGTGTTGGGAGTTTCACTTTAATAACAATAACCATTTAATTCGAGTTACAAGATTCATAGTGTTGTAACAACATACTTACAAACTATGTGTGTGTGTTACTTTGCATGATTCTTTTTTTTTCCTTTATAGAATATGGTTGTGTACCTTAAACGACAGTTTTTTTTTTAAGATAGTTGTTGAAGTTAACTAAAAATTCTAAGAATCTTTCATTCGCATTATAAAACCAGCTTTTTCCAGCGACTATGGGCGTGTCGAAAATTACTATTTTAGGACGTATTTCTGGGGTAAAAGGTGGTAATGGTCTATCGTTCATCATCTCCCTAGCCTTTTCCCAACTATATTGGGGTCGACTTCCAGTCAAACCGGGTTCAGCTGGATACCAGTACTTTACGTGAAGCGGCTGCCTACCAGACCTTCGCAACCCATTAACTGGGTAACACGGTAGTAGGCAACTGCCTGGCTGCCATGTGCGTGTTACTGTCAGGCGAGCAGGCGAGTGAAAACAAAAAATGTTGAATTAACTCTGATGCGAGTTACTATCCAACGCGGTAGTTACTCGTAAGGTATGTCCATACGATGCGATTTACTGCATTACAGCTACTTGGCAGGCTTACTCGCATGCTAGCTCGCACTGTGTAAACAAGCTATGGGAATAGTAGGAAGTAGGATTGCTAGCGAGAGAAACCAAATCTATTTACAAAATAATAATCTGCCAAACACTTTCCTTCACTGAAAGTAAGCGGTTAGCTTCGGGTCACCAAAAATTTAATCACGGACCCTTTCTATTAACTTGTGGCCTAATAAACTTTACACGCACGAACTTCATAAATCAACATTTTCCTTGGAAAAGTTACTCAGTAACAGAAAAAAAACCAAATAAATGTTCCTTGTCTGAGAATTTATTATTGTTGTATTCCAAACATACAACAAGAACTTTTTTCCAATACACCCATACTAATATTATAAATACGAAAATGTGTATGTCTGTAACCTCTTCACGCTTAAACCGCTAAACCGATTTCGATGAAATTTTGCATAAAGATAGTTTGAGTCCCGGTAAAAGGCATAGGATAGTTTTTATCTCAGAAATTATCCTTTAAGGGGGTGAAAAGGGGGGTGGAAATTTGTATAGGAGGCAATCAGAAAGGACTATTAGACTTTTATCTAATTCCACGCGGACGAAGTCGCAGGAAAGCTATAGTAGGCGCCAGATAAATGTGGAATAAAGTACATTGACCTTTCCCTAATAACTGTTCATAGGTACCTGAACAATTAAATATGAATCGTTTTTCATTATTAGACAATGTTAAGGATCACGAGAGATGATGATTCGGGACAGCTTTGTGTCATTAATTCCGTTTTTCAAATTAAAAATGTCAATAATTGTAGGTGGGTCAATGACCGTTATTCCACGATTATCTGGCGCCTACTATAGTACACAATATAACACCAATATTCCCCAGAGAATTAGGCAGAAGTGTACAAGCACAGTAATTTCACCAGTTAGAAATGTTTAAGTTCCAAGTAGTGAGGATTTTCTGTAATGATGTATACCAGGGGGCAGCACTGAGGTGCAAGCCCAGGCACTTGTAAAACGCTTGTGTTTTCTAACATCACATAAATTGACGTCAATGTTTCGTTTGAAATGAAGATGTCTTGTAACTGGTGCAAGTATTTTACTGAAAACTATCAGACTCCGGGCAAAAAAATAAGACTCCGGGCTTTGAATTCAAAATTCCATATGGTAAAACCGCATAAGACTTTGCCAGACCCGGGAATTGAACCTAGAACCCCATGTTCAACAGTAAGAACCAGACCAACAAGGCAGTTCCATTTGTTCCATAACATGACAGTAATACTTAGTACGCTTCCGGAAACAAAAAACGAATGCTGTTTTTAAAACATTTTGTCCCGTTTATTATCAAAGGCTTCACTGGTTAAGAGCTTCCTGGCGATAAAGTCATAATTGAAAGTATTTAAGGTCTGTTTAATTTGTATCATTAGGGATGTGAAGAGGATTAAGTGCGTTACATCTTTTTGTTTTTGTGTAGCGGAACTTTTTGTTGGTTTAAATGGGTTGGGCAGAAAGTTCCACCAAATTTCGCCAGTATTTTTATGTCCCATTGGCATTTGCTAGCGACTTCGTATGCGTATAAACCGTTCCCATAGGAATTTCGGGAAATCTCTTAATCTCTTAGTGCTGCCCTACACTCACCAAGGAACCTACATGCCAAATTTCAGCTTTCTACGACCAGTAGTTTCGGCTGTGCGTTGTCTGTCAGTAACGGAAGAGTTTTATATCTACCACCATAATACCATAAAAATAATCAAACCACTTGGTCTTTTTTCAACTATTTTGATTGTTTATCTTCCCACCTAACCGGCATAAATCCGGCTTTCATAAATTCGGCATAGATTCCGAGCTGCCACTGCGAAATTTCAGACAAGAAAACACTGGATCCCAGAAATCGAATTCAAGATTCTTTGATCAATGGTGGCGATTGCAACCAAGAGACAGCTGAATGTTTTAGTAAGAATAAAATCACGGTAAAGCTGAGGGATAATTCTCGTATTTTTTGGGAAGGGTGCTCCTTAAAAATACGAGAATTATACCAGATTCGCATCTCAGACGCAAACTATCCAAAACACTAAATCTTCTACAATTGATTAGTTTTTGACGATGCTTGTAGCTGAACTGATGTTGTGACTTCATTGACACCATCATCTGCCTAGCCTTTTTCCCAATTATATTGGGGTCGGCTTCTAGTCAAACCAGATTCAGCTTAATACCAGTATTTTACGTGGAGCGGCTGCCTAGCAGACCTCCACGACCCATTAATTGGGTAACACGGTACTGCTTGGCAAGACTGGTGTCCGATTATCTGGCTTCTGACTATCCGTAACGACTGCCAAAGATCTACAAATGACAGCCGGGACCAACGGCTTAACGTGCTTTCCGAGGCACGGAGGAGTCTCGGTATGTTAAGATGGTCACCCATCCACAGACCAACCTTGGCAAGCGTTGCTTAACCTTAAAGATCGACCCGTGCGGCTGTTTTTATTTAGCCACGAGCTTAGCAAACGACACCGCTCCAGTAATATTGAGTAACTTAACAGTAGAGTGAAAAAACTGATTAATTCATTCTAACTGGGGCGCTGTGACATGTGTCAGTCTGATCCGTGTCATAGATTTCTACTCAATGACGTCAAAAAATAAAAACTTATTAACAAAAAAATACTAGCGACTTCCAAAAAAAAACAACAGTGCAAAGTATAAAATAACTTTAATTTCGGAAGTCGGTGTTAAAATACGAAATAACAACCAAAAACACCGACTTTTTAGTGCTTGACCTTTGTAGTGTTTTTTTTTATTTGGCATCGATTATATTTTTTTGTAAAAGTTTTTTATTTTTCACTTTTAAGTGAAAAATAAAAAACTTCTCTAAAAATCGCGTGTGTATCTTTCGTTTGACTTTCCCCACTGGAAAGTCACACGAAAGAAACACACGCGATTTTGTTTACTTGGATGATATATTTTCTATTTTTTCTAGCTATTGTGATTTAAAAACCAAATTACTGTGCCGATTTTGATGAAATACCTATTACATGTTTTTTTTTTTTTCAAATTGGTTTATAAATAACGGAGCTATGAGGTAACAAACATAAAAAATAAAAATACAACCGAATTGAGAACCACCTCGTTTTTGTGAAGTCGGTTAAAAACCGCCAACTTCTGGTGGTATGTTTTAGTTGCATAATCTAATGGATTGCCTAACGTCACGTGCTACCGCCAAATAGAGACTTTGCCACGTTTACCCAATTTTTACGGTAGCTGTGTTCCGAAGTTATGACTGTGTTGTGTGGCCAAGTTCTACTAAAATTGTTTCGTTGGTTTTACTATGTAATTTATTGCTTGGGGTGTAACAATTTTGAGTTATATCAACATCGTTATACCTTTCAATTTTATGACTTTAAAAATCGTGAAGACTTTATACAACTGTTCAGTTTGTATTCTAGATCGGTAGTTAACGAATGCAACTGAATGATTAAAGTCAATGCCATTTATTTGCATTGATTAAAGTTAAAAGTATGATACATTTGACCGTGAAATTGTAATAAAGCTGAAGAGTTTCTTTGTTGTGTTTGAACGCGCTAATCTCTGGAACTACCAGTCGGATTTGGAAAATTATTTTTGTATATGATAGCCACATTCACGAAGCTTTACGCAAAAACGGAATATGTGCATACGAAGTTGTGGGCAACAGCTAGTAATAAAATATATGATGTTAATCACATCAGTACATGAAGCCTTATAGGCAATCTGGTTCCCCTGTAACATACCCAATGTACGATACCTCTCGGCACAATTACTGGTGGTCAGACTTTCGGGATTTTTACTTACTATCAGTAATGTTTGACAAAGACCTCCGAATGACAAACGGGAGCTTGTGAAGCACGTTGAGTACTTGCCCAGGCCAACAGGATTATCACTGAATGAATTGTCAACCACCTCGGACTGCCCCAAGTAAGTGTTTTTAACCTTGAAGATTGATCTGTATGTTTTAACCTCAAGAATAGAATTAAATTTTATTTTCCAAATAGTTAATATGATATGTCAACGTTCAGCTATATTTTACCATTCGGCATGCAAACATTTACATAATTTATGAAACATGAACTTACATTTTAAAACCAGATCAATTCATAAATTATTATCATTCAGTAGATCATTTTTTTTTTATTTGAGATGATTTTGCTCTTGACTGTAGTCATAGATGATAGAGGCAAAGTCGACGATGGAGCGAGCTGAATGATAATTGTAATTATCATTTCAAGACCCTTAGCTTTCATAATAGAAAGACAGGAAAGAAAGAAAGAATAGTATTTATTTAGCACTTACATGGAACACGCCCGGTAAATAAAAAAAAAAACAAAGTAGGTATGTATGCTAAGAACTAAGTGTGTGTCTCACGGCTGCACTAAAAAGGTCCATTTTAACGATATGTCAGCCAGACTGATGCTGTCTACCGCTGGTTTTCTAATGAACCTTTCAATGGACGAGATAATCATATTTGTTAAAATAAATTATGGATATTTTTGGAAAGTGAACGAACAAGGTGTGAACACGGAACATGATCCTTTCCCTAACGTTTTACAGTTGAGCGGTTATTTACATAAAACTGTTGACATAGGACGTTATCGACCGGCAAAATGTTGTTAAATTCTAAATGACGACACCCCATGGTGGTATCAGCGAAACGTTGAAGGTTTATTTTTAACATGTTTCAAATTTTATGACGCATTTCTCATGCCTAATCTTTAAATAATGTGGTCGTCCGTTGAATAAGAGGCTTAATAATAAACGGTTTCAGTAATGACCTTTTTAGCACATCCGTGAGGCACCCGCTTAGTTTTTGGCATAGTATTTTTTATTAATTTTGTCTGGCGCTTAAAAGAAAAAAGAAATCCAATATACATGAATGTATGGTATTTTTTTTCTTTCAAACAAATTTCAATGATAAATCTCATTGAGATTGATTTGCTTTAGTAGGTAAATTTTGTAAATATAAAAAAATATATATTATTAAAATAAGACGTTTTTACATTAATTGGCTCGCGTTTGACCACTATCTCACCGAATGGTGAGCGATGACGTGGTAGATACTGAAGTTCGCTTGCCTAGAAGTAAGCCATTCACTCTTGATATAAACCACAGGTTATATACAAGTTGACATTTTAATGGTTGTTTTCCCGCAGCGAAATGAGTTTGTCTTGGTTTATCGATTTATGAAAAATAATAAATTTAAAATCAAGAAATGGCGGAATAACAATTGTGATAAACAAAAAAAAAATACTACGCGCGAGAGCTTATTTTGCTCTGAACATATTATATGAATAGTGAGTTACTGTTGCTTCTCACGCTTTCGAGTTTATGATTTTTTTTTATTTTTTTTAAATATATACATTTTCATTTTTTAAGTTTAACTTTATGTTTCGATAGTACTACTGATGGCTTATCGTTCTGCCGCGGGAAAACAACCATTGAAATTTCAGCGTGTATATTGACGTATAGTAACGTAACGTAACGTAATTTTTTTCTATAACCATACTACTCGTTTCGCACATAATATTTATTTCAATTGGATACTGTATTGATATTTTTGTATGATACAAATTGTGTATGTCGCATAAAATTAAACCAAAATGCAATGGGGTTGTAGTTTTTTACATTCAAAATTTACTTACGTTAACGATACTGTAACGTTATTATATGTCAAAACATTCGTGCTAGGCCCTCAGAAAGCACATATTATGGTAGAAATTCCCACTCATACACATCCCACGATTAGACAGGATTTTATCTCTATTAAAATATCTCTTTGTTGTGTGAGTTGATATTTGGCACAACAATGAACAATATTCCTTTCCCTCTACTATCACAAAACAACGGCCCAAAACCGCAGTAGAAATACACTTTTACTTAACTCTTTGTCCATGTATGTCAATGCCACGGCTATTTTCGTTGAGCGCATTCGAGGCAGACAAGACTCGGTTACCTATTGTTTATTCTTTAAAGAATTCAGCTCCCAAGCTCTAATATAGCAAAACGTTTACCGTATGCTTTGCTGCAGTGGATCAATCTGCTTGTTTGATTAAACACGGAAAATAAAATAAAGTTTTCATGTTCGAAAATTTGGCAGGAACTATAACTCATCTTGTTCCCCATTCCATAAACTGAGTCGAATTCTCTTCGAAGGAAGGTACTAGACTGGGCGAATTTTGCACCCAGCAAGAAGCACTATCTCCTGCTAGGGTTGCGGAATTTGTTCGAAAGAGTCACCGCGGCCCTGGAACGCAAAGGGCTTTAGAAGGAACACGGATGGGTTTTAGTCAATAAGAGTCTGACACGCCCTTCCGCTCCACCCAGAGCGGAGATGACATTTGATGATATCCCATCCCTAAAAAAAAGCATCTCTGTATGTTTGTACTCGCATCACACAAAAACTACTGAATGCGGTTTTCCAATCTATTTTTGCATGTCTAACTTAAATTCTGATATATATTTCAACTTAATACGCAGCCTAAAAGCGGAGTAATCAAGAAATTGTACAGTATGTTTTAACTGGTTGACGTGAGCGAAGTCGCAGGCATAGTTAGTGGGATATAAATTAATTAGACAACAGAGCACCTTCCAATTAAATAACTGAAGTATTTTCCACAATTTATGGAGCACATACAAACTATAAATCAAATTTATGTGCCCTAATAACGGGTAGTATGGCGTCGGAGATGACTTGAGGCGACTAATTAGTGAAGTTATTTATATTTAGTGGACGCTGGATAGATGGCTCTTGTAACTATATACCGTCTTAGTAAGGAGTACGTTCTTGTCCGCCATTACTGTGCGACGTCGACGTTATGGCGCGTAAAATGTTTTCCTTTTAAGATTTGTAAGATGTGACGTTGTTTGCTGTGGAGATACAGGCTTTTTGCCCATTTAATTGGTTTAGTCTAAGCTAATATAAAAAATATCGAATTATAAGGAATTGATTATTTGTTTGTTAATAAAAGAAACTGAAAGTAAAATAATGATACGATTAAAAATTATTTCATCATCATCATATCAGCCGAAAGACGTCCACTGCTGGACATAGGCCTCCCCCAAAGAGGGGTTTGCCATAATCGCCACGCTTGGCAGGCGGTTTGGCGATCGCAGCGTAGCTGTTGCAATGCACCAATGAGTACTGCCTACTTTTTATTCCAGAAAACAATTTTTTTTTGTGAAATCGGCCACGGAGGGGAAGCTGCGGGATGAAACAAGTATTTAATATATGAGAACAATGTTAAAAGTCTTATTTTATTTCAGAAAAGTGTAAAAAAGAGACAGTGATAAACTTTCTACTGCGTAGAGAAAAGTACAAACCAAGATAATATTTCGATCTCTTGAGACTAAAATCCTATCCGTAGCTACATAGCGTATACAATATGGGTACAAACTTGCCAACTCAAATAAATATACATGTTATAGTGACTTATATTACCAGACTAGCTTTTGTCCGCGACTTCGTACGCGCATTTCCCGTCTTTTCCCGTTCCTAAAGAATTTTCCAAATCCGACTGGTAGTTCCAGAGATAACCACGTTCAAACAAACAAACTCTTGTTATTATATTAGTACTTAGTTATACATCGTGTTACAGAATAAACGCAATACCTCTTAAGGGGTCATTGTACTCATCATTATTGATAACTTTTACTATGGGACCAACAGCGAAGTGCGAAAAGTTTAGGCAGATTGATTGATATGTGTGTGTGTGTGATTGTGTGTGTATGTAATGTTTTTCTTTATCTATCTTTTCTGTAACTTATATGGTATACATAATAAAGTGTATTCTATTCTATGTGATAAAGGGATAAACGTTTTATTTGTAAAACAATAGATATATATTTTTTTTATTTGTGATGGTTTTGCTCTACTCTAGTCTAGGTCATAGGTGACAGACAAAGTCGAGCGACTTACCCAGAAGAAGCCTGCCGACTTACTATGACGTGCTAATGCCATCCAATTCCGATGATGTAAAAGGGATATTGCTATTCGCTATGTATAGCTCCGTCTCTCTCATAGAGCGAAATCATGATCGATTTAAGACTTCATAGTAAGGTCCCTGTTCACTGTAATTTTGAAGAGATTAGGGTTGTATACGTTCGGAAACACAGACGCAGGCAGAGAGTTCCACTCCTTTGCTGACTTCTAAAAGACGTTTGGAAACGCTTAGTGCGAATTGGTGGAATAGCAACAATGTAGGGATGGTAACTTGCAGTGCGTCTAGATGTCCATGGTAGAAGGGATCTGGAATAACTACGAAGTACCAGGGGTGCATACATAGAATAATAATAATAATAATTTATTCGCAAAACACAGTTTGACACATGTTACACATAATTGTTACTAGGGGACAGAAAAAATGATTACAAAAATAGTGTGCTAGAGATGGGTAAAGTACAGTCAATACAAAATTTGAGCTCTGACTCCTAAACTAGGAAGATCCTGTATCTTAGGAGGCAGTGTCTTTGACTCGCTGTCCGATCACCACCAGGCCCGGGTCGATGGCGCGTTGTGTTTCACGCGCGCCTCAAGAGATGTCAGCATAGAAGATGGGGCCCGCTAGGGCCAGAGCCTGCCTGGGTTGCGGATTTTGTTCGAAAGAGTCACCGCGGCCCCGGAACGCAAAGGGCTTTAGAAGGAACACGGATGGGTTTTAGTCAGTAAGAGTCTGACACGCCCTTCCGCTCCCCCCAGAGCGGAAGAAGTCATTTGATGATTTCCCATACTTAAAAAAACAGGAGGCAGTGTCTTCGCATAAATAGTGGACGTACCCTATAGAAGTACCTACCTCGCATTAAAATTAAACACTTCCTTGAAACTAGGGAGAATGTCTCAGGAATTTCCCGCTTAATAATAAATTCTAATCGCTTGTAACGCTTGGAGAACAACGGGGTGGATACCTCCTGCTATGTTGGACATGGAATACCGGAGCAATACATCTGAGACATAAATCCTTGTGCATTTACCTCATACCCATATTATATTAACGTTAGTAGATGTACTGTATTAAGAAATATATCAATGAAGATGGTAGGTAACTATCGTTGTAATTATTATTGTGGTTTATGGTGTATCCGCGTGCCTTAGTTACTTTGGGATGCCATTTTTATTTTTCAAAAAAGCTTGAGTAAGCATATGATAACCTATTTATTTTTTATCAAGTGCCTAAATACAACGGTTTTATCTTCAATAATGACGGACTGCCATAGAAACATCCACCTCCCTTTTCACCCCCAGAAAGGATGATTTCTTGGATGAAAACTATCCTATGGCCTTTTCCGGAACTCAATCTATCTCTGTACCAAATTTCATGTAAACTTGAACCAGTTTACATGAAATTTAAAGGTTTAAGCGTGAAGAGGTAACAGACAGACACACTTTCGCATTTATAATAGTACTATAGTAGGCGCCAGATAAATGTGGAATAAAGTACATTGACCTTTCCCTAATAACTGTTCATAGGTACCTGAACAATTAGATATGAATCGTTTTTCATTATTAGACAATGTTAAGGATCACGAGAGATGATGATTCGGGACAGCTTTGTGTCATTAATTCCGTTTTTCAAATTAAAAATGTCAATAATTGTAGGTGGGTCAATGACCGTTATTCCACGATTATCTGGCGCCTACTATAGCTGCGCCCCGCACTGTTACCCGCGGTTTTAGTATATATAAATATGAAAAGTAGCCTTTGTGTTAATCCGGAGTGTCAGCTTCCTGCATACCAAATTTTATCCAGCCGTTTGCGCGTGAAGAAGTAACAAACATACACACACTCTCAAACTTTTCCTTTATAATATTAGTGTGATATTTAAGTATGGATTATTAGATGATGTTTTAAGGTAAGAAGAGCCTTACCTGCTTTGTGACTAGAAAATTTAAAACTGAGCATGAACACAGAGCTAGTCATACCTACGTATAATGCGGTCTGCCGGGGCATCGACATCGATGTTTTCAGTATTAGCATTTGAAAATTTAAAAAGACTCTTCGTAATTTCTATTTTGATAACGTAAACTATTTGATTCCAATTTACGCTGTTTCAAACATATTTGTACTTGATGTGATACTGTTATTACTTAAAACACTGTCTACCTTCTCAAATATTTTTATTTTCTTTATAAGCTCTCTTCTATCTGTGGATTTTTTTAAATGGCCTCATGTTAATCGTGCGAAAATGTTTAGCTGTAAGTTTTCATAAAACTGCTAAATAAAGTAAACACAAGGCAAACTTTATAATTATAAAGTAGAGTTTGACAAAGTTTCGAACAAAAGATGGCAACATCTCGTACTCGTCAATTTGCAATATCATCTCAGCGACAATAATGTCAAAATTGAGAAAACTAGAAGTGATTTTTACAGAAACCGGATATGTGTGTGTGTCTTCGATGAAACAAATGAATAAATATTAGAAGAACCCTATTTGAAAAAAAAAACAACGTCTCACTATTAAGTTTGAATCAATACGTTTTGGGCCTTGTTTATAAAACATTGCAATCATTTTATTATTTTAAACAGTGATTAGCAGATTACAGGGCACGCGCTTGCTTGTCATGTATACGTGACAATGGCGTTCATAAAGTTAATATTTTCTATACAGAAATCGTTATTAGATTCTGCTAATTAGTACCTTATCATACCTACGTTGTTTCAATGGGCCCATCACTACAAATATAAAATGAGGATACCAAAAACTTACTTGCTTAAAATTATTTGATAATGCCAGCTTAGTTAAATCGTATTTTATTTACAAAGAATTATTTTCAGAGATAGGTACACCGATCTTGACCTATAAATAAACACAGGCACTTATTCTTCTTCCTTATGCAGGCACTTTGCCTCATGTGACGCCCACACTAAAATAAAAAGGTTGAATTCATTAAAGGTTGACCCACACATATCAGGACCACGATCAGGCCGTAGTCTGACACGTCTTGGGCACGGCCCAGACACGGGCACGTGTGAACGAATTCATATAAAATGTGCGCACTGATTTTGTTTTGAGCTCCGGACGGACCACGGCCCGGCCACGTCCCAGGCACGGGCCGTATACATGTGGATTAACCTTAAGCCTGCCACCTACTTACTAAATCTTCTGAGACTGATATTACCGGAATTCTAAAATCGTAAGTAGAGTCACGCAAAGGAAGCTTAATATTAAATTCCTACATAGATGAAGGTGGCATTAATATGTGGGATTTTAGCAAACAGCTATCCAAAGATATTTAATATCCCGACGTTCCGTGCCTTCGAGAATTTTGAGTGACGAAACATTGAAGTACATTGCAGTGTACTTATATTTTTGGGTCAAAGTCTGAATTGACTCGACAGTCTTGCAGCTTCCGTTGTTCTTTAAAAAGGCTCTACTTTTAGAAATGATCTATGAAGTGTGTTTTTTTATTTTACGCTTATTTGCATGTTGCTGTTTTAGTACGATTTTACATCCGATCAAGAAAGTTGACGGAATACACTGCGCTATTTTATTTTTTAAATATCACTCAGAATTTTTGGCCTTGGTCTTTTCATGTATTTAGCTTTTATTACTTCTCTTTTTCTTTTTCATTATTTTATTTTATTGTTTGTTTTGTGCGAGTCCCAAAAAAATAATTGTTTCTTTCTTTTCATATTGCATTTAAAGTTGGCAAATAGGAAAAAATGGGATGTTTGTTTACCGTCGGAATGTTATTTATTGTCATTGTGTAAGTGTAAATATTATTTTTGAGCATTAATGTGTATTAGTGCTGTCTCAAAATAAATTTCAATAGTTTATAGCTTTCTTCCACTATTTTTTTGTTCGTCCTAACTACACAAACCAACTTCTAAAATCAAAACCTGTTTTTCAGCTACAGATTAATAAAACTTTTCCAGCTGGAGCGACTACACAGATAGATAGCTAAACGTCTGCCATTAAAATAAAATGCAACGTTTACCTCCACTTGAATTTTATTTATATATATAGCAGACAGGTCTGACGCGACACTACGACAACAATGGATTTTTTTAAAGAAAATTTTATACCGGTATAAATTGTGTATTACAATTTCTGGGATCGTCACATTTTTGTATACGTATTGTAGTGCCGTACAGGTATAGAAGGCCAATAAACTGTTCAAATTCAAGACACTATATCATCTCAGCGACAATTGATTCCAAAAATGTGTCAAATGTAATAAATTTGAGGCGTTTTTGACTGTTTGGGATTACGTTGCAAATGCTCCAATAAAATACGAGAATAATTTTACTTCCGGTCGTATATGTATCTCTTAAAAGACTCAGTCTCAAAAGACTCTTCACATAGAAACATTCTTTGAAAACGCGTCTTTGTATTGTTGTCGCATTGTCGCGTAGTATCCGTCTGCGAAAGCCTTTGCTAAGCATTAACTTTAAAGCCAAACTAGCCTTAATTTAGGAGTGCAAACTTAAGCGGTTTTGATATAACGACCGATGCGTCCCTGCTTCATGGTTGCTTCTTACAAAAAATATTCATATATTCTGTTTATGTAATATTACAGAGTAACTTCGAAACGTTTTTCCTTAAACGAAGCGAGGTTATAAGGTTGGAGCGTAGGTTGTAGACCTTTTTTCCTACTTGATTAGATTCTCAGTATATAGTGTACTTATATATTGCTGTGTAAACAAAGGCAGCGAAATTAAAATATAAAGCAAAATAACTTTGAGTCAATTAATGACCTTCGTTAGCATTTTGTTTTTATTTACAGATTTTTAAGGTTAACGAGACGATGAACCTTTTTTGTTGCAAAAATAGCGAAATAATTTTTTAATTTTTCTGAAGCTATTTGGATTTTAATGCTTCGTAGAATATTAATAGGATGATTACGCGGCTCATTAGGTTTCAGATTTAATTTTAGTAATTTTTAGACAAAAGACCTAATGTGTTAAAAAAATCTAACCATAAAATATAGTAGTGAAAACATTATTTAACAGATTCTAATTTGAATTATTTTAAGGTGAATTTGAATTTTGAATCTGCCAATCAGTATTTTGAACTAATTATAAAATTCGATTTTTTTCACAAATAAGGCTATTTCTCGTAATTAATGGATCGTACTTGTTAGCTTTTATTTATTTGTTCAAAAAAAAGATAAAATAAAATCCTAAAAAAATTTAAGTATTGTCTGTTCTATTTCAGACTATAATCTACCTCTGTGCCAAAGGCGAACGGCAGAATTCGTACAACATACTTTTTTTGTAGTTCTGTGATAGAATTTGTACCACTTATTAAGGCAACTAAACCATTCATTTTCATGTAACATTAGTATTTTTAGAAGTCCGGATTAATTAATTATAGCAATTAAAAGATTTAAGTAATATTTAAAAACAGAAATAACAGTAAATATAATTAACCAATTATACATTATACCTTACAATGAATAATTATTGCATACAATCTTAATAATTAACCATTTAATTATAGGAATTATTTTTGCCATCAATGTTTTTTTTTGTATTGGCAATTATTTTATTGACAGGTTAGGAAAATCTTTCCGAGTCTCTGTTCAGTTCTTTGCTGTTGTTTTGGATTGTGGTTTGTAAATGCATCTGAGCAATTAAGCAAATTATCTGGTAATTTTTACGTTGAGTTGAGCTACCTGCCCCTTTCTTAGATGAAATAAAATTAAGAATAGATTAAGTAATTATAAGAACAATAAAATAAAATATGTAAGTTCCTACAAAAACAAAGTTGTTTTATTTACCCACACTCAAAACTCCATCCACCATCATCAAACTATTGCAGACCGCTGCTGGACGTAGGTCTCTCCTTAAGCACCCTACTGAATAGTTACAATTCTCATGTCAATTTGCCAACTTAATGATAAGCAAAACACTACAAAGATAGCACCAGCTATCTAGAACATATCCTTTTTCACCAAAACAATGTTATGTGCCTACACGTAATAATATTTATTGGGACATAACCTCAAAAATAAAACTGGTTATAACTTTTAGGTCCCAACTTCTAAAAATCTAAGAATTTTAAAAGGGCTTGCCTATCGTATTGACTACCAATTAAAACAAAAAATATCCCAAAACACGATATTTTATTAGGTGTACGAAACTCCCATACAACCCTGCCGTTCGCCTTTCATCGAGATCCGTTCAGCCGTTCTGACGTGAAAGAGTAACAAAAATCCATCCATTCATCCTCACAAACTTTCTAATTTATAATATAAGTAGAATAGGATTAATTTACTTTAAAAAAGTATACGTATCCTACTTAATTTATCAAAATAATGATTTCTTATCCTGAAAGTTGAGCGAATACACAATCTTCAACATTGTGGTACCGAATTTGGTGTAAGACAGAACAGCAAATTAAAACCGCTGATTAATTTAAATCTGCTTCATCGCCATTTCTCAAACATGAATTTCTAAATCTGTCTGTTTAATGTATATAGGATTAGTATGCTAATTTCAAGTTAATTTAGACAGAAACCGAAATCCGCGATTTGGGACGGTGCATTATCGTTGTGTATTCATGCCATATTTGTTCTGTTATCAAATTTGTAGTTCCGAATGCGGGATTAACTCGTATTGTGCACAACTGCACATACATGAATTCATTTATCTAAGTATACTGGATTCAGTTTGGCCTCATTTATGCATTTATTATCTTTTTTAGGGTTCCGTAGTCAACAAGGAACCTTTATAGTTTCGCGATGTCTGTCTATCCGCGGTTTAGCTCTGAGACACTTAGCAAGTTGGAATTTGGTATAGGTATACAATCATACATGTATATTAATCACGCCGACAAAGTGGTAAAGTAAAATCTTGGAAGAAATAAATATTTTATGGTGGTTTTTTTTATCGTCTGTCCCATGGAGATAGGTCGTATAAAAATTTTGAGGGTGTTCGAAAACGGTTTTTTTCAATCTAAGGATCCATTTGCGAAATATTAAGCTATAAAATGTAACTAGACAATTACAAATTTCGTTATAATTCCATAGAAAATGAATTAAGACTAAGTGCGTTTGTAACTTTGCAATCTTATAGTAAAGTAAGCTATTTATTTTTCGTCATGGTTTACGACACGGACTACTATGGAACCCTCCAGTGTGTGTCCATTAAGATTATCTGTAAATATATGAGTACCATTTACCTAAATTTCTTTCGAAAATGAATAAGTTTACCTCTGATGGTAATACTTTGTTCTTATAAGTAGCATACTCTGGGTGCATCGTTCTCACATAATATTAAATTAATTTTTATATACCAAATTTTGTAAAATCATTATTTGAAAAGAGTAACTATGGAGTTTCTTGTCCGTTCTTCTCTATAAGAATCTACCTTTCCGAATGGACAGTAGAGTCACTTTATTAATGTAATATTATTATTTTACTGAACTGTAAATGATGACGTTCCAAAAGTGCCGTTTAATGGCCTCATTGAAATAAACGTTTTGACTTTGACTTTGTGCGTGGCCCGATACGCACTTGGCCAGTTTTTATTTGTTTTCATTGACTTGATGGACTTTTGTCACTTAAATGTTGTTGTTGGCCGGCCCAGAAAGCGGTGGCGAGATGATTTGGTCGCACACCGCGAAGGCTGGTTCGAGGCGGCGCAAGAAAAGAATGTCTGGAAGGATATGGGGAAGGCCTTTGCCCAGCAGTGGCACATAATAGGCTAAGGAAATAAAAATGTTGTTGTAATTTTGTGATGTTGTGTTGTTACTGTTGTTGTGTTTTCTCTTTCTTTATTACTTTCTGTTTCTTGCGGTGTCTTTAATTCTTTATTGTACACCATAACAGCTTATATTAATTCACAGTGATTTAAATAGTTCATGTACGAAGGCGAGCTTAACTCAAAAATGAGTTTTCTACCAGCAAACCTTTGAGTGATAGAGAGATCACAGGTGTCGCTTCCGTAAACTACCCCCACAAGAGCTGTGATAAAACTGTCTTTGGGGATAAAGATAGACCTATGCCAACTTCGCAATGGTGTAGTGTTTACTATAAAAATCGTCAGTAATTACCAGAGATTACTTTTTATAACCGAACGGCGTAATTTTTCTAGATACGATATATTAGACAAGTATCAATCAAAGATACGATTTTACAAAAAAAATCTTTAAAAAAAACAGGTTTTCAGAAGCACAGTAACAGTCCACATAACAACAGCATAAACAAACAATTTTACTTTTTTACAATAATAGTTTCTACTAATCGAATGTGTACATAATCAAGATCGTGCCGTCGCAAAACTTGGCTAGTAAAATGTAGGCTTAGCGCTATTTCGGTCCGTCCCAGCTTAGAACATTTTCCTTTCTATTTCGAGGCACGTTTTAGGGACTTTCAGTCTCGCTAACAACCTTGCTGACTAGATAACATTTTTACCAAGTTATTCTCGTATAGTTCGTGGAGAAATAATAACAGCAGCATGGGTCGATCTTCAAGGTAAAAAAAAAAACGCTAGAAAAAGTTTTGTTAAGCAACGCTCACCGAGGTAGGTACTTGGATGGGTGACCACCTCTAAATATACCGAGATTCCTCCGTGTCTCTGAAAGCATGTTAAGCTGTTTCTAGATATTTGACAGTCTTTGTGGGTAGTTAGAAGCCAAGAAATCTGACACCATTAGTCACTAGTCTTGTTTAGGGGTATCGTGTACCCAGTTACTGGTTTGTAGAAGTCCGATCATAATCATAATATCAGCCGAAAGACGTCCACTGCTCGATATAGGCCTCCCCAAAGGTGAAGGGTTGCCATAATCGCCAGGCTTGGCAGGCGGGTCGGCCAGTGTAGCTGTTGTAATGCACAGAGAATGCTGCTGCCCATTCTCTTGTGAGTCCCTTAGTCGCCTCTTACGACACCCACGGAAAGTGATGGGGTGATGCTATTCTTTTACATCCGACAATATACAGGAAGTCTGATTGGCAGTCAATATTGTTGAGAAAAGGCTTGGCAGACATATTCTTGTATAGTTCGTAAAAGAATGCCTTTCTAAAAATATCTTAAGGTCCTCTGATACAAAATATATTTGCATGCTCTTATTTATTGGCAGTACTTACTGACCCGGCTAGGCCTATAAATTCTCAACCTTTTTTTTGTATGTTAATATTTTATACATTTTTATCGCGTTATATTGCAGCTATCTGTGGAAAATGGATCACGTTTTTTGAAATATGGCTGGACTGACATTTTAATGGAGTACCTACACTTGATGTCTATCGTTCTGGCTGTAAAATATAATTTGTTGTTCATTTTTTAGAGTTTATTTCTTTGGCAATTGAGTATTTTATTTTAGTGGAGTTTTGAACCCTTCGTGGCGCATCCATCATGAGATATTAATGATCGCCTGAATAAATTAGAGATACTGGTAAGGTGCTCCCTCACTTGGAGCTTTCGCCTGTAATTTCACGTTACAGGTATTATTTGTTATTCTGTATTGTTTTTGTTAATTTTTAACATGTGTGTTACTTTTATTTTTTATTTTTTTTAAACTTTGCCACACTCTAGGAATTTCTTCTGTATCGTGGGTGCGTTTACAAACATACAATCTCACACACACAAACAGCCTGACCCGGAACAACTATCTGTAGGCCATACAAATATGTGTTCCGTTCGGGAATCGAACCCGCGACACGCAGCGCAGCAGTCAATCGTCAATTTTTTGCAATATCTAATTTATAATTAAATTAAAGATTATGACTTTCTGTACGTGTTGGTGCTTACTGTAAGTGCAAAGAGTAATTAAAGCTAAATCAATAAATAAATTACAGTGCACAACCTGTAATATTACAGATTATAGCATTATATTGGTGAGGGAAGAGAATCGAGCATTACAGTGCGCAACTTGATGATACAATGTGTTATATTTTCATACAACTTGTAACATCATTGTGGAATCAACTAAATACCTGCTGCAGAGAACCTCAAGCGGCGGAAATATAATAAACTTGTTGGTAGTTATATTTTCGAGCCGTTTGGGGTTGAAACTCTCGGGTCTTGGGGTCCGAGTGCACATAACTTATTTAAAGATCTCTCAAGGCGCTTAGTTGACACTTCGCGTGACCCAAGGGCTGGCTTTTACCTTGGTCAAAGAATAAGCATTGCCATACAACGTGGCAATGCCGCCAGTCTTTTGGGTACACTTCCAGTCGACAGCGATGCGGATGAATTTTTTGACGCCATATTTTAGGGTTTATTTAGTTAGGAGATTTTATTTTTATTTCTAGTGTATATAGTTAGTTAAGTATTTATGGAATAAAAGTTCACTTAATACCCAAAATCGTATCTGAATTGTTACATTACAGGCGAACGGTCCAGGTGATTGAGCCCCTTTTTATGTAAGCAATCGGAATAATTAGTATAGTTATATATGGAACTGTGTATGTCCGATTTACACCAGCTTTCTTGGTGGATATTAACAGGCACCAGAGTTTCTTAACATACACTGCACTTCGCATTCACAGTGACATATACCTTGCTATACTTCTACATATACTTGCTGTGCTTGCCTAGTGGTTGTCCGCGCGGCAAGCGTTGTGTGGTGATTACAAGAAATGAATGCAGCAGTATTATAAATTGAGAAACTAGAAAATAATGAATTCATTACAATTCTTAATTCTTCGATATACATCAAACATAACATACTTCTCTCTCCTTTGTACTTGAATAGTTGTTAAATATTCAAGTACAAAAGCTAAGCTAAACTCAAACTTGAGTTTTCTCCCAGAAAACCTTTGAGTAATATATATCAATTCAATTCAATTCAAATTATTTATTTGTAAAACATAGGTACATTATAATAAGATCTTTTTCTAATTTCAGGATCGCTATGTTTAACCTAGTAGGCATACAAATTTTGGATAAGTACATTTAATACCTATTTTAAATACTTATGATTTTTTTAATGTAAATTATTATTCCAGTTAAATTATATATTATTATTATCAATTAATATTAATGGTAAAATCAATGGTAACCACGTAAAAAATAAACCCAACCAATAATGAATGTAAAAGTGACATTTCGTTTGTTTGTTACACTTTTACGCCTAAATAACAGAACCAATTTCGATTAATTTTGGTACGGAGATGGATAGGGCCCGGAATTGGCTATTTTTTTCAAAAATCTATATCCGCGCGAAGCCGCCAGCAAAAACTAGTATGATTATAAAAAAGCTGTTGTTTTTCATAAAATCAGTGCTGTAACAGAATTTCCTCTCTTAAATCAGAACAATGTTTAACAAAGAACAATATCCTTTGATATGAATTCCGCTTACTATTGGCGCAGATTTTTGTCGACACAAATTCTAGAGTACACACACGATTCTTCACGTCCGCGTGGATTATTCCCGGCCCTATTAGTTTTAGGAAAAAACTGCTTATTTCACAAACAGAGCTTTTTCTTGAAATACTGATTTTTATTTGTTCTTTATCGACGTTTTTGCCATATTGCCTATGTAGAGAAAAAACCGGCCTGACTGGATAGGTTGTCTCTTTGAAAAAGGTACAGCGGAAGCTTGATTAAGTTGCCACAGAATGTTTGTTTTATAGTTTGCTATGTGTATTTCTGACGAAAAATTTATTGGATAAATAAAAACTATTTAAAAGTTCGTATTTCAGTATCAATTAACTATTAGATAGTATTATATTACTATTTTCCCCATTAAAATATATATGTTTTTTTTTAAGAGAATTTAACGTAGATACTTATATTAAAATGATACTTTGTTTTGTTTTCTAGCACATCGAGATTATTTTTATTGATAACATGCATATTTAAGAATTTCTAACAATTTACAGAAAAAAATAAGAAAAATAAATGTTTGAATGAATTTTTTTTCGTAGCATAGTAAGTAACTTATATCTACCCAAATTATCAAATCGTTTTTAAGAGGAAAAATCATCGCAGGCCTGTTATGAATGAATCATTCATAACGGTAAATCGAGATTGGGTTCAGATTACACTAACTAATTCTTATACAAATAATTTAGAAAAGATTTTAGTAGACTTTTCCATTACCTTCTTCTACACTATTTCATCCAAGTTAAACCTTTTTCAATTTTGTAATTATACAGGTGTTATTCAAACAGTTCATTGTAACTTCTGACCTCTTGTTTACATTGCACCATTCATTAAACAATCAAATGTTAATTGCGAGCAAGTCACAAGACATCTCGCTCGCGTAATTGCTATGCAAACAATGTCCCTAAATGACCAGCATTGTATCGCCATTATGACGTCACACGACCGCAAAAAAAATCAATCATACCCGCAGAACACATAAAATATTTTATTGTCCAACCAAATGCCGTGTAAAAATGTTAGTACACCGTTATGGTGATATACACGAACATTTTCGTGAAGCGTAAAAAAGGTCGTCATTTTTCATTAAAATAAATGGTTTCCCTTATCTGAAACGTTTCCTCAAAAGTTCTGGGCTACGCGGTAGGCAGTAGGCTACATTTTCAATAAAGTAGGTAATTACTTAGGTACACAATGTCTCTCACAAAAGCAGGCTCACTTTATTTAGGAGGGAGCGCCTAATTTTGAAACTGCTCTCGTCACTCTCTTTACTTTGACTTCTCGCGGGTAACTAACCTTTATTTCCACTTTATTATACGGAAAGAGTGGGCTAATTAAAGTGAATAGATTTAGTAATTTTGTAAATGGGGTTTGTGTTTGTGTATTCTGTTGTGTAGGTACCAAGGAGCATAATGCTGTTGGTCCAGCTTGCTTGGAACACATGCAAGCGTTTATGTTTTTTGTTTTACTGCTAAATTACTGGAGTGTGCAGATTTTAAAAACTGTTTCTAAAAACTCGGATGTATTTGTAAATTTTCAACTAAGAAAAAACTGAGTCAAAAAAAATATAATTCTATTTAGTCCGTCATGTTATCTAAAAACATTGGATACTTTTTTTTTATTTTTTCAAATCAATAAAAATATACGAAGATAATACGCATCAAAGATAAAGAATGGGTGCTTGTAACGACACTTTCCAGTGAAAAGCGTATTGGTAAGTGACGTCACGCGAGTTTTCAACGCACTGTATCGTCTTCATTTTTTGTTTACGTGGCAAAAGAAAAGTTCGTGTCAGATATTTTATAGAAATCTATCTACCGGACTAATTAGATTTTTTCTAAATTTTTTTTGGAATTTTTGAATTATTTATATATTTTTTATATTTGTTTTTTCTCTAAAGTATAAATACCTACTTACCTACATAAGCAGCCACGAGACCAAGACTAACACTATCATTGTTGACAGATTTTAGAAAAATAAACCTCATGATGTCGCTTTCTTCGTGAAATCCAGTTTATAAAGCAGTAGAAAAACTTATTGTGAAGAACAAAAAAGTCACGACACTAAAAGTTTCTTAACTAGATAAATATTTAATGTAGTTAGGGTTCATACAAAAACTGGTGGACAGATACTTGATTGAGGTCGCGACCATTAATTTTCGTTAAGACGCCTTCTGTCTCGGTTAAACAACACAACCTTAAGCATTTTGATTTTTGAGGAAAAAAGTTTTGCAATTTTCTTACGATAACAAATTGGAAACTAAAATACTAAATTGACGTTAACTTAGGACGTTATCTAGAAAATTTCAGTTTTTGAGCAGCCAGTAAATTCGAGTCAAGGTTGAGTTTAATTTTTTTGTATTTCCTACATGTTAATTTGATTTTAGGTTATTATTTTTGCCAAAATCATTTGGCGAGTCTGTCGAATTGCCTATGAAAATATTCACGTAGATATGTAAGGACATGCACGTGAATATTTTTTTAAAATGTCGATAGTCTAAATACCGGTGTTTCCTTGTTTAGCATACAGAATATTTATAGAATTTCGTTTCGCAGCATATGTTTCATTTAATATTTGGTTCTTGTATTTTTATTTCGACTATTGTTACAACGACTATTTACTTGAATGAAACATATTTTACAGAAACACAATTTAATTATCTTTATTTAACAAACTTATCAAACAGTAAAATTTGTGTTCAACGAATATTGTTAATTGGGTATATTTTTGCATGGTATTTTATTTCAAACAAAATTTAAAAATAAACGTTATTCTATCTATAATGTTATAAAAAAATATCTTATGAATACTCAGTAAGATTAATCATTTAGCGTTTAAGAAATGGGTACATATTTGAACGTCGAAAATGAAAACACCTACGAGTTAAAGGTCAATGTTCAAAACATCGAAAACTTAAATATCGAACCACCATAAAACCGAAAATTAAAATAACGAAAGTTTACGAGCTCACGACTTTGGGCACCCCGACTCGGTTTTTTTTTAAATCACCCAGAAATAGGAACTCCGTTGACCGGGCCCGAATGAAAATATTCAATGTTTTTCTTGGTAGTACGTTTTATATTACCTAAACAATATAATTTTATTTGTAACAAAAGTCAATTATTTATATTTTTTCAAAGTAAATATTCTGCGTATCATTTATTCTATGAAATGATAAAATATGAGTTAAATTGCATGTGAAACGAAATTCTATAAAATTGTTATCTATAAAAAACATACGACCCAAAATACCACTTCAATTTGGGACAAGTAGCAATATCTTCTCAGTGACTATCAATGTCTTGTCAAAATTAGAGGCAAAATTTGTGATGCTTCTTAAAAATGCGAGAATTTCCCTTCTGGTAACTCAGAACAAGAAAGTAGTAAACATCGAAGAACCATAAAACACTGATACAGAACGTAAAAGCCAGCTGCCTAACGACGAAGCTGTGCAGTTAAATTTAGTATTATCGCAATGAAACTGGCTGACGCTCTGGAGCCCGCTGTATAATACCGAGCGTGTGTGGAGCCTGCGCGACTAATCCCATGCAAGGTGTTAATCTGCGCCTCAGCTGTATAATACCGAGGTAACTATACTGCAGATAGAATGGCTAGTATCCTTGTTAGAACTTCTGTTTCATAAAACGTTAGATTAACCTGTTGTGTTTTGAATAATACAGTGGTGATGATATGGTAGAGTGACTATTTTATTCAGGTTGTTATATTTAACTCCCTTGTGAGGAGCTCGTGGCTTAATAATAACAGCCGCACGGGTCAATCTTCAAGGTTAAGGAACACTTGCCGAGGTTGGTATGTGGATGGGTGACCATCTTAATACATCGAGATTCCTCCGTGCCTCAGAAAGCACGTTAAGCCGGCGTTACGGATTATCGGAAGTCTGACACCAGTCTTGCTAAGAAGTATCGTATTACCCAGTTAATGGGTTGTGGAGGTCTGGTAGGCAGCCGCTTCACGTAAAATACTGGTATTCAGCTGAATCCGGTTTGACTGGTAGCCGACCCCAATATAATTAATAATAATAATAATATCTTGGGACAACTCACACACGGTCATCCGTTCCCAAACTAGGCAGAGCCTGTGCTATGGCAACCAGACAACTGATAAATATACTTATATATTTCTAAATATATACATATTATAGACAAATTAAACCCAGACACAGGACAAATGATCATGCTCATCACACAAAGATTTGTCCTGGGTGGGAATCGAACCCACGACCTCCGGTTTAGCAGTCAGGGTCACTAACCACTCGACCAACAGGCCAGTCAAATTGGGAAAAGGCTAGGCAGATGATGATTTAAGTCCCATGTAAAAGAGTGCAAACCATTTTTTATGCGACATGCCTCCATGTCTCTCTCTTCCCAATCACTAAGAGAATAAGCTCATTGCTTTCAATCAAGAGCTAATTAGCACCATATCACGTCGTAGATGGCTGGCTAAGCTGAGCTAACTAACAACGTTAGCTCTGAGCCGAGCAGAAATCATGGGACATCTTCAGACTGGCTTAGCAGACTACAAAAAAATCAGATATCTAGTCAATGAGATTTGTCTTAAACAGTGACTCTTAACCTTTATTTGACCCGGGACCACTATGATTTCTTTGTTGCAAGCAGGAAACATAAATCAAGTAGAAGCTTAAACTGTGTTAGTATAAAAATAAACTTTTGACACATACATAGATGTTCAAATCTTGTAGCATAACTATTAACCATTCTTTGTTATCAAAAGTAAAGAGCAATGTCATAGAAAACACAACATTTCTGATAGAAACATCAAATCAGTTTCTATCAAAGATTGAAATTTTCAAACTTGCGTGGACCATATTTTGGCCCTTGCGGACCAGGAGTGGTCCGCGGACCACAGGTTGGGAGCTACTGGTCTAAGAGAAGTATCTAATTACGATTTGCCTGTCCCGGCGATTAAACCTGCACTCTACACCAAAGAGACAATCTAGTCCGGTTCATAAAAATAAAAAGTTAGTTAGCATACTGCTCGATCTCCAAGATTCTTCACGCGACAGTGCAGATACGCCGGCTGTCCCACGGCCGCAGTGTAGTCGCGTTTCGTTGCATTGTCGAAGTAGGGCTGGGCGACGCTTTCGGTGCTAGATGTGGCATTGAACGCGAAGTCAACGGTGCTGGTGGTTGCTTCCTCGCTGGTGTCACCGCCGCCGCCCGCGGAAATACCTGGGACAAGAAAAAAGAGGTTTTAAGCTGTGGGTTATAACATAGAAGTTAGAGCAGCGTCATGTTGTTCTGTATGGTCTCGGACGTAAAAGAATAGCACCATCCCATCACTTCCCGTGGGTGTCGTATGAGGCGACTAAGGGACTCACCAGAGAATGGGCAGCAGCATTCTCTGTGCATTGCAACAGCTACACTGCAATCGCCAACCCAAATGCAAAGCGTAGCGATTATGGCAATCCCCCCCGACCATTAGGGGAGGCCTTTGTCCAGCTGTGGACGTATTTCAGCTGATATGATGATGATGATGTTGTAAAAGGATAGGGTGATTTACACAGGGCATGGAATACATGCCTGGTGTTGAGAATAAGTCACATCACAGACAAGGTTTATTCAGCACCAGCTGAAATACGTGCTACACATCAAGATCACAGATCAAAATACATAGAAAAGATTTGCGCATAGCATACCCAAGTGTTTCATTACTTGATAGTAGGCTGTGTGTTGCTGACAAATTAACTGTATTGTTGGCAAATCTACACTATATTAATATTATAAAGAGGAAAAATTTGTATTTTTGTGTGTGTGTATGTTTGTAATGAATAAACTCAAAAACTACGGTGCCGATTTCAAAAATTCTTTCACCATTGGAAAGCTACATTATCAGCGAGTAACATAGGCTATATTTTATCCCCGTATTCCCACGGGAACGGGAACTACGAGGGTGAAACCGCGTGACGTCCGCTAGTGTTATATAAACTTATACAGTTTTGACCACAAAAGTATTGACTTCCTTGCGCATTTCCAAACTTCCTTTCGTTCCTTTAATACACACGACACCCAAACAATATACAAAGAGTTGGTTTTAAGTGAAAATACTCAGTAGCATCTGCTATTTCGGTGTGGTACAGTAAGATAGTTAATTTCGCTTTATCGCTACAGAGATCCATGGGGTGCAATTCCACCAGCAGTTCATTTACATAATACGACGTTTTTGTGCTGAAAGACATCACTAACCGACGCTTGCAAAATTTCTGAGAACATTGGATTAAAAATTATTGCGGTTGTTTACTGAATAATAGATTGTTTTGCATAGAATTTAGAGTCTAGTTTGATTTGATGGAAAGATAGGGATACAAAGTGGGCCGTAGAATGTTTGTGTAAAGCCCATTTTGGTTGTTATGAGAAGAGGAAGTGTATGAAAATTGCATGCTTAAGGGAGTAATAACAATATGGAAACAAATTTTTAGACATCGAAGGAAAAATATTAGAGTGCAGAGTTTAAGCTCTCGATTCGAATAAAAGACCTTTGCTCTTTCGATTTGAGATATTTCCTGTATGATTTCTGTTTTTCTGTCTTTATTTAACATTTTTAAACATTTTGGAGCAAGTACAATCCTGTCCGCTAAAAAGTGACGGACATGAAAGTCTGATATTTTATGTTTACAAAATAAACTTCCTCTTGGCAGCTTCAATATTTCATGGGGCAAGAGAATAACCAGGATTAATTTTTAATTAATAATTTGGGAAGGCACGTACCTTAAATAAGGACTTGGAGCCATTTTATAAAGAAAAGTCTTGTAATATTGACGATTTTTTTTAAATTCAAGGTTGTTATCAGAATTGTCTAAAACAAGAATTTCGTCTTCATTATCAGATTTTAACCGCTCCATTTTATCCAACTGCTTGTGGTTTATTTACAACAACCAATAGGGTGGATAAAACAGATCTAATAACATATAACTTTCATATGTATGTTGTAGATGAAATGATGCTTCTAGGTAACCTTTAAATTAAAAGCTATTCGCAGCCGCGAACTATCGCGTGCGACAATAGTCAGAGTATGAGATTGTATGGCACCGTTTCCGAGATCTGCGATAGACGCGCGCGGCCATTTTCGGAAGCCGTGCCATACATTTTCATACTTTGACTATTGTCGCAACAGCCGCGTGCGATAGACGGTACCGATCCTCGATACCTTTAGCACGGGTCGATAGAAATAACAAAAATAGATTTTTCTCTGTGCATTGCATCAGATACACTGCGATCGCCAATCCGCCTGCCAAGCGTGGCCTATGTCCAGCAGAGGATGTCTTTCAACTGATATGATGATGATGATGTAACTGGGTTGTGGAGGCAGTCGCTCGATGCAAAATGCTGGCAGTCAGTTGCATCCGGTTAGACTGAGGGCCGAATCCAATATATGTAGTTAGGAAAGGCTAAATCAATGATAACTGTTACACTATGTTATAGTTATGCTAAAAAAACTGATAAAACTGCATGCCACTTTTAACAAAATAATCAAATGTTTCATAACTTTGATAGGTACTCATTTTTTTGGGGGGCCGAAGGGTAACCTTCCATAGGTTACCCTTCGGGTACGGAACCCTATTACTAAGCCTCCAATGTCCGTCCGTCCGTCCAGCCGTCTGTCTGTCTGTCAGCGGGCTGTATCTCAAGAACCGTAATAGGTTGTAAGTTGAAATTTTCTCAAAATGTGTATTTCTATTGCCGCTATTACAATAAAAAATAATAAAAATTAAACATTAAAGGGGCTCCCATACAAGAAACGTGTTTAATTTATTTATTTGTTTAACTTTATGTACAATAGTGGTACAGGGTATCGGTTTATGGTACAGAACCTTTCGTGTAAGAATCCGACTCGCACTTGGCCGGTTTTTATACTCCAACTTACATAATTATGTAATATAATACCAGATTCTTTAAAACCCACTGGATATTTATCACAATGCTTCACAATAAGTTGGTCTTCAGCTTGTTGGCGTCAGGCAGCTTTGTGTACCCGGCTGAGAACAAGATTATCTTGTCTCGAATGCAAGCCGAAAGGTGTCCGGTAACTTGTGCATGACTGATTTATATATTTCTTGTTCACTGCAACGTTTGGGGCACAGGGTAAGGAATAGCCGTGCGGGTAGCAACTAGAGATGGCATTATGAGATTGATATGGCTGTGACAGACAGACAGACATGCAAGTGATCCAAGTGATATAGGGTTCAGTTTTTCATTTGGACGCGCGAGACCCTAAAAACTGAACAAACTCTTCATTTCATTATTAACCAAAAAATCTCATATTTAAAACCTTTGATACTTAAACATACATGCTTTAAAGCACACTAGATACTTAATGCAATGTTTTGCAATAAGTCACTCTTCAGCTCGTTGGCGTCAGGCAGCTTTGTGTGCCCGGCTGGGAACAAGATTATCTTGTCTCAAACGCAAGCCGAAAGGTGTCTGGTGCCCTTTGCTTGACTGATTTATATAAACCTTGTTTACTGCAACGTTTGGGACACAGAACACATAATCGCCGCCCGTGAATAGAGACGACGTATGAGGTTGAAGATCAAGGGACATTCATTCAACGATGTTATAGAATATTTAACTGGATTTTGTATTACATTTCTCGAAACCTACAAGAAAGACCTGTAGCAGGAAAATAAGTTGTTTAAAAATCTCAAGAAATTACCGAGTTGTGGGCATTTAAAAATCCATGATAAACAGAAACAGAACTAATTGCGTGTAACGTCACTCGCAAATCACGCCAAAGCGAATTTGCACCATCCAAAACAAACAACTTTTGCGTCACAATGATAGAAGAATTATCTTCAGGACTGTGTAACTTCTTCAAATGATTTTATTTATTTATCAACAAATCGTACTATGTTACTAATATCTTTTAAATTATTTTATAGTAGTCAAAAGTCCACAATGAATAGGGACACATTTACTATCGAAATATCACATTTCGGCCGACTGTCATTAACGTTAGATAGTGTTTGAGTAAAAGTTTTGTCTGTCTTTGACCAAATCACTACACGGTCTATGCACTAGCCACCGAGGCGTTTCGATGCTCTATGGTTTAAGACTGCATCCAACAGATGTAATCAAAGCTGATATTGAGTAGTCTGTGGTCCTCTTCAGGACTAATACATTCTGTATTTGACGACACATCTTAGGTGCAATCTCGCTCGTATCCCTGTTCCTTCTAAAGCCCTTTGCGTTCCAGGGCCGCGAAGGTCGAGATGATATTGCGACTTGAATTTGAACGTTTTTTTAAGTACGGTAACTTAACTTCTTGTTTTAATTAAGTTTTTTTTTTTTGTTAGTTTTGAGAGTCTAATTGACTCAATCAATTTTCAAAATTCATGTTCTATCAAATGGAGGCCTGGGCTGGCGTATCTCTGGGGTGTTAATGCACCAACGATCGGTCCTGCCGACCGCGAGCTTTGGGTGGCTCGCCGTCCGATCAGTATGAGGCCCGGGTCGACGGCGCGTTGTGTTCCACGCGCGCCTCAAAGAGATGTCAGCATAGAAGACGGGGCCCGCTAGGGCCAGAGCCTGCCAGGGTTGCGGAATTCGCTCGAAAGAGTCACCGCGGCCCTGAACGTTTTACGTTCAGGGCCGCGGTGACGGATGGGTTTTAGTTAGTAAGAGTCTGACACTGCTTTCCGCTCCGCCCAGAGCAAAAGGAGTCATTTGATGACTTCCCATCCGTTAAAAAAAACCAACGATACTGGTTGTGGTGACAGATTAAATCTGAACTTAGGTGAAGTGGGCGTTACAATAGACAGGTCACTTCATCTTAGTTTTCACGGTAAGAATTGACAGAATAGCCACTACTGCTGAAAGCAGATCACCAGTTTGTTTGTCATCTATTACTATAGATAATAGGGATATGGCATTCACAGAACATTCAGAACTTATGAGTGTGCATTGATCAGTAGTATAGTCCTCCTGACCGATTTCGGCCATGGCGGCCAATCTCAACCGAGACTAGCCATCGGCGCGGGACATTTTATAGTGCACAAGTGTGTGCGCAAACACAGGTGAACTCTCTCTCCTCCTTTTATTCTCATATTCGATGGGACGGCAACCCGACACGACCGGAGAGAGATCTGGCGCAGGACCAACGGCTTAACGTGCTTTCCGAGGCATGGGGGTGTCACAGCAACAACTTCCAAACTCCGGGCTGTCACTGAGAAATACCTATTTGAAAAACCCAATGACACTTATCAGTAGTATATATTGTCTAAAAATCCTTGCTACTATTTTTCGTGCCATTTTTGTCGAAAATTATTGGATCCGAAATTGAAAAGTAAGACATACTATAAACGGGTTGACCCTTCGTAAAAATGTAGTAAATTGTTATCAGGTCAGGCACATCTGTGTTGGCATTAAAAAAATACGCATCGAATGCATAACCTCCTCTACCCTATTTGAAGTCGGCTAAAAAAGTGATAGAGTTATTTAGCCGACTTCAAATTGGATTGTTTGCTGGATACTTTGCAATACCTGTACACTGGTAGTCAAAGAAACAGCATCAAAGTACAGGGTAATTTTGGAACTTAAATGTTTTTGGAAATAACCAGGTTTAAAAAAAAATGCAGTAGTAAAAACGCATTAACTTAAAAAAGTCAAGAAAATGGAATTATCACCACCTAAGTAATTTGTAACATCTAAAAGAAAAGTGATGCATAATTACAAACATAATTACAAAACAGTAATTACATCTTAGTGTAACGTTTTAAATCGATTGTTTAGCAATATTCTTTCATCACAACCATTTAACTGTCGACATAAATTAAATACTGTCTTTAAACGTTTGGCTTCTGAAATAGTTTTTGCTATTCCATCAATGTTTTTTTTCAAAAATGGCGCTTTCCAAAAATATACAAGTTTTTTACCTAGTTCTTTGGTGCAGTTCCTTTAAACACCAGTGTTTATCATAGGTACTAGGTGTAAGGGAGGAGAATGTATGTAATTAACAGTTCATGACCCCAGCAAACGCTAGTTTAATTATTTAGATTCAAATACTTGTACTTTAAATTGAAAGTTGATCCCTTCATATCACCTTCCTGAAAATTCAGCTTTTATTGAAGCCTTTGATTTCGTGAAACATTGTTTTTATTTAATAAGGATTGATGTTTTTTTTATCGGTTTTAACAGTCAAATTTTCATGTTTATTTTACTGAAATTCAAATTGGGTTCCAGTTTCATGAAATAATATATCTCTAAAAGAAATGTTGGAGCTATCGCATTTTATCTTCCAATTTCATCGGAATTTATGATCCATCCGTTTCGCTATAGTTCTAAATAGTGCTTGGTACAAAATCTGATTGTACACGGCCAAATACTTTTGTCATAAATATTAATGATACGATATTGAAACAATAAGGATATTTTCGTTTTTTATTAAGATTTTTTATTTGCCTATAATATCCCAATTCCGGGCAAGGCCTACCTCTCATCTTTCCAGCCACTCTTTTCTTGCGCTACCTTGACAGCCTTCGTGCTACGCGTCCAGTTTCCGCACCACCGCTTTCTAGGCCGAAGAGCCGAGGTCAAATCAACTTAGCCAAATTAATAAATTTTCCTAATTTTGCTAAAATATTCACATAACAGTTGCTAACTGCGATATGTATATATCTAACGCTTTTATAGAGTTCCATGCGATAAACAACGGAACCCTATTACTAAGCCCCCGCTGCCCGTCCATCGTCCGTCTGTCAGCGGGCCGTATCTCATGCATGAACCACACACTCTCTGTGAAAATTTCAACTGTCCACCTATCCGACAGTTGAAATTATCACGGAGTGTTTTTATTGCTATATATAATAATAAAAATAAAATTTATATATTAAACAAAATAGTAAAGTGACACTAGAAACGTGATTTTTTCGTTGGTGGCTTTTTGTGTGCGAGTCTGACTCGCACTTGACCGATTTTGTTATAACATTAATTAATAATAGGGTACCTACTTAATTCTTTAATACTGAATGTTGTATCTTATTCGATTCGGTTTCGCTTTTATGTGTCTGCAGTGTACTTTATAGACAATAAAACGGGCCAGAACACTAAATTCCGGAGCCTTGTATGAAATAACTGTTGATGACAATAAACAAGAATTATTTTCATCTCAACAAAGAAATACGGCGAAAGTTCCCAACTGCAATGAAATTTTTTCAAGCTTGTCGTTTTCTAAGAAACGCCTGTCATTCATATTGCGAAAAAATATGGGTCTAATATAAAATAATTCACGAAACAGATCTGAAGATAAGGGCATCAAAATGTTTATCTTTGTATACCCACGTCTTGCGTCCCACGTCATAATAATCTTCCAAAGAATTTCTTTCCTATTTTAACAAAAATAGTGCCTTGATTGATATTGACAACGGCTCTAGCATTATATAAAATGTATCTTATCAAACGTAGATAAATAATTCATCTCGTCACTCGTACTTTCTTTTTTGACTACTCTATTTTATTTCACCTTAGTTTTAGTATTCCTTTTGTTTTTCAATACAATGCAATGCTAAGATGAATAGCTAAATAAACCCTTTTGCAAAAACGGGCACTTTAGATTTTGTTCTGTAAGTTAAATGAATATTACAATAAAGAGGTTTTATTAATTTGAAGATGTATTTGATGTATTTAACATATTTTTTTAGTATCCTGGCTGGAAAGCATGTGTTCCAAGTTTAAATTTTAAAATTATCAAAAGAAAATTAATTATTAGTGTAAAATTGCTTTATGAATGGCGCGAATAGGGTATTCGACTAAAAAATCTAATAAGTCCGTCAGATAGATTTCCAAAAAATATTGGACACGTATTTTTCTTTTTTCAAATAAACAAAAAATTATGACGACACGGCGTTGAAAACTCGTGTGCCGTCGCTTACCAGTAGGTATACTTTTTACTGGAAAGTGACGTTACAATCCCCCACTTCCACTTCACTTTCGTCTTTGATGCGTTTTATCTTCGTCTTTTATTATTGATTTGATAAAATAAAAAATACGTATACAATATTTTACGATAATCTATCTGACGGACTAGATAGAATCATATTTTTTCACTGGCAACATCCTTATTGTTGAAACTGTTACTTGCTTGTTACTAACATTTAAAAACTTTTTGGTTTATTTATGCTAATTAATTAATTAAATTGGTATTTTACATCCATTACCTACCACTTTTTGATACGGTTGATAAAGCGATAAAATTATAGCGCTACTTGAAGAATGTTGTTCGCAAGCATACGTGTTTCAGCGGCTATGTGAGTCGTTCAACAGTCCAGCGGACTTGTAAGCGTAAGCGATGCACAGAACGACGAGATGACCGGTTTTTGGTAACTCAGGCGTATGCGCAGCTAATAAAAGCCTTGAAAAAGTAAGAGAAGTAGAAGTAAGCTTGTGGACGGTCAGGAGGAGACGCTTGGCTGCCGATATCAACAGTTATCACCAGGCCCGGGGCTTGAAATTATTCGGTGAGCACCGAGTTGCCCGACTTCAGTTTGTTCGAATTTGTGCATCATGGATTCTGGATGACTAGAAAAAAGTATTGTTTTTTGATGAGGCTAGAATATTTTCATATGGTGAAGATCGACGCCGACGAGTGCTGCGAAAACCAGGGGAACGCTATGCAGATGTGTGTTTCGAAGAAATTACTCCTTATGGCGGAGGCTCCGTTTTTTTGGGCAGCAATTAATTCGACGAAGCGTTAGGAGTTAGTTTTCATAAAAAATGGAACATTAAATAATGAAAGCCCTAATTTCACATGCATAACCCGCATTAACTGCTCTTGTAGAACATTCCATTTTTATGGACGACAATGCTCACGCTCACCGTTCTGGCAACGTTGAAGCATATGCAAGAAGCTGGGAAATATAAACGACGTCCGGACCTCAATCCAATTGAGCACGTCTAGGGTGTCCAAAAGACGGGTTAGATCAGTGCTACCTACTCCATAAAACATTGGGGAGCTAAAAAGAGTCATTGCACAAGAGCGGAAACGTATACCACAAGACGTTATTAAAAATATCGTGGAAAGCATGCCCCGTAGGACGAAAGCTGTTATTTTGGCAAGAAGAGGTCACAATCTTTATTAAAATTTAAAAATGTTTATAACGAGTGTGACCTTCTTATATAAAAACCTAAAAAAATTAAGTCTTTATTGTTGACCTGCACTTGTTATTGTTTACCGAGTACATCGATTTTATTGAATTAATCAAAAATTTATAAGAAAACTTGCCAGAATTTGCTTCGCGTATTCACAAGATTGTAATTATACAGGCTATGTTATTTTTTTTTTGCATTGATTGATATCGGCCTTGAAACGTAAATTTCCTCAGGTGCCCGTTTTTTTTTGCAAATATAATTAAGCTTTTGACAGGTCGTAAGTACCTAATCTCAATCAGCCGATTTCGTCCTTTTTGAACAGATTTTCATTTGACATCCCATCCCTTATTTACTCTTGTTCGTAATGTAATTTCTGGGAGTCTCTGTAACGTAAATATTATTAATATAAAAATTCAGATGCAAGATGTTACCCATGCATACCAACTTACTAACAAGGCAAGTTAATTAATAAAACCTTGTAATAATCAATTAGGTTTACTAAATAAAATGTTTTTAACACACTTTTCAAACGATCTCATTACGAACTGACCAGATTATCCCAACGATAAATTTATTCGAATAATCGGGTTAGTTCGTAAATATACAGCAAATTGTATCGAATTTTGTGTCCTAGGATTTCAATATGGCTGTATTTCTGCTGAATTCAAACATTTATCTGTAATGAGTCGGTCGGGTGCAATGTTTTATATAAACATGAGGAAGCAGCTTAACGCATTTATGATTAGGTGGGATGGGATTACCAGGTAATAATTAGTTTTTATTGTGACCTTAATATGTAAGACACTGAATATGAGCAAAGGCAGTTGGCTGTGTTATTCTACCTATCAGCAAAACTATTGTCAAAGGTTCAAATATGTCGCCACATCACATTTCTATCGCTTGTCAATGTCACAAATTTTATACGCCCCCGATCAATCGGCAGCTTCAGAGGCTCCTGTTAGTGAGCATGAATTGACAATAACGTAAAATTGACAATTGCAATTGATCGTCTCGGAGGCGCATTAAAATGTTTGAAAATCATTACCGCTGATAGATTGTCACATGGTCTGAGGAATTTAAAAAGTAATCAGACTTGTCAAAAATGTTTCTAACGACTTTATCTTTGATACTGGACAACTTCCATTTTCGACATTTTCGAGAAATATCTACAGGTATTTTAATGCTCCTATAAACTGGCGCGACGCGAGAATGTGATAACGATGCAACTACCTACCCTTTAAATATAATTTTTTTTTACTATAATTATAATATTACATCTATAACATTTTTTTTTTAAACTTAACCATTGCTTTGTCGTATAGTCGCGTCACGCCAGTCTGCGAAACAGTTTACAGTTGTGAGTAAACATATTTGTACAGTTATTAATTAAAACATTTTTGTATACAGTGGTAAATGTTCACGCTACTACAGAAACCAGCTTTTAACGTAACACTGGGGTCAAACCGGGATTTAAAGTTGCACGAAACGAAATGAAAGTCGCAAGCACCAAGCACTATTACCATAACAGTTTTAATTAAGAAAGTTTAAAAGTCCGTAGAACTAAGCTTTGAAAACATGAATCATTCTTGTTATTAGAATTGTAATATCAATAAAACACTGTTTTTTTTAATCATTCATGATCGCAAGTGCATTTGCTATTTGTTGGATCCTGGATTCAGCCCACTGAGCGCCTAGGCCTTCGGTCACTATAGCCAATCTCGATAGATTAGCCAAATGTCTACGCAGCAGATATTATAATGCACTAAATGTGTGCAAACACAGATGGTCTGTTCCTTAACTGTCACAGTCCGATGGGTTGCCTACCAGACACAATTGGAGAGATCAGGCGCAGGACTAATGGGTTTGTTGCGGAATTTGTTCGAAAGAATTACCGCGGCCCGGGAACTCAAGGCATTAGGAGGAACACGGATGGGTTCCGCCCAGAGGAGTCATTTGTTAATTTCCCATCAATAAAAAACGTTCTAATGGTTACATGTTTTTTGAGGCACGGGGGTATCACACCACCAATTGCCTGGGTTAAGAAAATATCTAGTCCGTCAGTTAGATTATCGAAAAATATTGGATGAGTATTTTTTATTTCATCAAATCAATAAAAAAATTGTTTGTCTGTAAAGTCGGTTTACGGACGATAGTTTAACGTGACAACGTCATAACAAAACATTGATGAATCGTAACGTTACAATGAGCGTAACGTTACAATTAGTCATCCTTTTTCGTGCGTGCAGCCGGCGTTCATCGACTTATTAGACGTTGTCACGTCAAAATACGAAAATAAAACGCATCAAAGATAAGGAAAAGAAAAAATGTACTGGTAAGTGACGTCACACGAGTTTTCAACGCACTGTAACGTCTTAATTTTTTATCTACGTGAAAAAAGAAACAAAAAAAAATACGTGTCCAATATTTTTCGGAAATCTATCCGACGAACTAGTTTGATTGAGATTTCTTTAGTCAAATACCCTATTCCCTGCAAACGTGGGTGCTAACCTAGTGATCGGTTAAAATGGTCTTATGTTTTTTCCAAATGATGGGATGGGCTTTCCTACTATATGTTGTACATGTACACTCTTCCCCGGCTACTGTCTTCGTTCAATGTAAAATTTCTAAAACTATTCGCCCAAATAGCTTCCTATGTAAAGATTCCGGCTTTGCAGATAACGGAGTCTTTGTGCCACTCGCACTAGAGCTAACCCGGTTTCCGGGTGTCCTAGAAATTCTCTATAGAATTCATGGCTGGACTTCAAACTGGTCACTGCATTTTTGAATGCTATCGCCCGCAGAAGGGTGTGCATTATATAGGCTTGTTTGTATTCAGAGATAAAACATCAAGAAAAATAGATGAAAGCACGACTTTACATAATATGGCATAAGAGTAAAAATATGGTTTCTTTCCATAGATTGTTGAGGTTTGATTTTTCGATACTCAGGGAACTTTTATGGAAAGTATTAAGATGATGATTTGACATATTTTCGATACAAAAGCTGTCAAACCACCATTTTAATTCCTTGGGTAAAATTTTTCTGGCGATTGAAAAATCAAGCGGCTTTTAAATTATACAATAACTTCCTGAAACTGTATTAAAGTTCTTTTAATATCTACTCCTAGCTAGAGAATACTTAGGGGTTTAGCATGATAACTTACTAATGTTACACTAAGCTAAGATCTATTTTCCTAGACCTTGAACCAACGCGGTTACTACAAAATCGAACCTTTTATTCACTAGAAGCTCTTAAGGGCGAACCAAACGGACCAAAGAAAACATTTTCTAATTTCTTTCTACACAATGTTTTGCAAAGAATACATATTCTTTTGCTCAGTCCTATTATCTGAAAATGTGCTAAGTTGCTGGCTCATCGTTTGTTTCCACCCTTACAACACGTTTAACATCTAAGGCGTAGGATGACAAGCAGGTGCGAAAAGCAGCCTTATACGTCGTTCTAAACAATTAATCAAGGAAATGGAGGCAAGCGATGCATTAATACATTAAAGCTAACACAATAAAGCCTTATTATACGCTTCTGGAGGGAAAATAATGACGTAAACGTCTACAAAATAAAGTTACCGCTATAAAAGAGGTTATAAAATCGAGCCCAAATATTTTATATTTAGAAGAAGATGAAGACATAACGTGGACAATTAAATCAAATGCAGCAAACAATGAAGAAAATGTATAAGAAACGGTGTTTGAGAATGATAGAGAAATGCACTATAAAATAAATTGTCGAGACGTCTCACGTGGGAAACATACGGGGTGGTGAAATATTGCTCGGAACGATACAATGTTCTACGACAGTACTTTACCCTGGGGATGAGGATAGTTCCCATCTAATGATGTATTATTTCACGCCATAAAAAGAATAGGATGAAATGTTGTTGTTTTTGCTTTTGTATAGAAAGTTATTTGTCCAGATGTGGGGTTGTTTGATATATTTCATGTTGTGCTTTGATTTTGGAAATGGATGCATCCAAAAGTTAGCTTTGATTTCTGTTAGCTGTTAAAGTTAACCACCACAATTAATGACCCCGTACCGGAAAACGCTACGTTGGAAGGCCCAAGGTGCACTGACACCTGATAAAGGTCGCAAAAATCCGCTGGATGCGAGACGCCGACTGGTTCTATGTCCAGCAGCGGACATCTGTCGGCTGAAATTATGATGATGAAGACAGTTGAACAAACGTCAGTGGTAACAAAAACACCATAAACTGGCCTCTTATTCTATTTACATCCGTACTACATGGTGTGCTCGCAAGCCTAAGTGTAACCCCAGCTAACGCTGTAGACCTTATAGTGTTTCTTAGTGTTTAATAATTTTTAATGAAATCCAACATTTCTTCGATCATATCAGCTCACGAACTGTGATGTAAGCACATAGTAATGAACGTTAGTTACACTTGCACAAGTTACTTAGTACATTAACTTTCCTCCACCTAGGGATTTGAAAGCATTAGCCATTAGTGATCTGAAGCCAAGCTTATAAACTCTATTTCATGCAGAACGTGTCCTGGGATTTTGTAAAATGTACGACCGAATTTTCTTGGGTATGTATTTCTCTAGATTTCGAAGTAAAGTATTTATTAGACAGCAAAACGTGTGTTCTGTATGGCGTCGGACGTAAAAGAATAGCACCATCCCATCACTTCCCGTGGGTGTCGTAAGGGATTCACCAGAGAATGGGCAGCAGCATTCTCTTTGCATTGCAACAGCTACACTGCGATCGCTAACCCGCCTGCTAATCGTGGCGATTATGACAAATATTCCACTACCCTTTGAGGGAGGCCTTTGTCCAGCAGTGGACGTCGTTCGGCTGATATGGTGATGATGATAACACGTGATACCTTAAAATATATAATCCGTTTGTTAAATTATTAATTCCTGCTAGGAAAATTTTTACTACATAATTTGACGATTCGGGGATAATAGATTCATTCAACAGTTCCCAGTGCTACTGTGGTGCTCCTGATCAGAATGTCACATTTTCTGGAGTGTCTCGAGTGTTCATCCTGCTCGACATCTAAACAACGCTTCCAATGCCGAAACGTAGTCAACTACTGAACCCAAATAATATAGTTGCAAGTGCCATCGATACGCTAAGAAGAACGAGTAGATACCATTAACATGATAATAATGAAAAGCCGTCTGACAATCTTTTTGACGAAAAATTTGTTGGGTTGGATTTGCGTCCTTCCAAACCGGTTGTTATTTACTGAAAATCCACGTGACACTCAATTTGACAACAGATTAAAAACAAATGCTTTCACAAACCAGAATGTTAGAATGGTCAGCGATGACGCTAGTTGGCTAGTAGAAGGATTAGCGTTTAGAAATCAATTCCGCAACCGGATACGTTATATGCCTAGGCCTAAAATCTTTTTCGAAAAAGAGTGTAGATAGACAGAGAGACCAATTTTTATACTAACGACACGGTTGGCGCAGTGGTTGATATGGCCTTCAGATACTTGTTCCTGGTCTGGCTGTTTGTGCAACACACCCACGATACAGGAGAAATTCCCTAGTGTTGGTCAACGTTTAAAAACAAACAAAAAAAAAGTTTTTTTTGAAAATCACGCTCTCTTTCTCTACTAAAAGAATAAAAAATTTCGAGTTTTTAAGAAATACCACAAGGAGGGAATATTTTCTTAATGCACATTATCAAAGATAGAATGAAATTACTTTGAAGAAAATGTATAGGTACGAGATTCATGGATTCAAACGAGAGACATGACTGACAGTTTCGTGACACGGAGGTTGGCGGAATTGTCGCAAACAAACGGCGCATCGCAGATATGGGAAATGCCACTCTGCAATGATTGACACTCGGTTCAGAAACTTGGAATCCCCAAAATACTAACTTTGTTTAATAATTTGACAAGAACAGCATGACAGGATTATATCATTCTAACAGTGAATGTTTTAGGAATATAAGTGCAACATCAAGAAAATCGAAACACTCACAAGAATTCATCACATCACACACACATCAAGAATACATCAGATACATAGAATTCAAATATTTTCCAAGACAAGACAATATGTGTTTGTATTAAAAATTGTATGTACCCAGAGACACTTGCGCCATCAAAACGAATCTAATAACATAATATAATTTATCAAAATCGGTCGAGCCATTGGGTAGTAACGAGTGGACATAGGAACGAACATACACACATACATACATGTGAAACACATTACCCTCCTTTTGGGTTTCGGAGCAGTCGGGAAAAAAATTGAATATTCTTCAGCGTTGTCTCAACTTTACGTAGCTATATTACATGAGAAAAATATTAAATAGTGAGTAAATCTTAGAGAAGAAAATTAATAATAATGACCTACTTGTAAAGCTCACCCCAGATCGTGAAATAAAAGGATTAACTAAGAAATCCTTAGCTCTTCCTTTCGAAAATTAAAACTCGAGTACTACGGAAATAGTAGTCAAGGACCTATTAATTTTCACAAAACCTGGATAAAGAAAAAAAAATCAAAGCGCAGCTAAGCGATTGGCATTCTGCAAAGTAAAAAGCCACTTTCCTTTCAAGTCAAAAGGTCGATTTGTTACTTCCACAAGGGCTGTTTAGCCGAGTGCCTGGCGTCGACTCCTTGCGAATAGTCTCGAGATTGAATAGGCTGTGGGCGTACGTCTCACTTCCCAACAGCGTCCATCATTCAGACATCTGCCAATATCACTAACGTTCTTTCTCACGGCAAAAAATATTATACAATGACTATACTCCAATTTGTTTTTAACACAAAAACTTTTCCTATCCATCAAACTCAGAATTGATTAAATCTGACATTCGATGGCACAATATTAGAAGAGTGAGAACTGAAATTGAAAAGAATTGACATGATGCTGATGATATGAAAAAATCTGAACGAATCTTTGATAAGTTTGGGATAGAACATCCAATTGAGTACCTATACATTCGTATGATATCTTACAATGGCTTCCAAATGAAATAGAAAATATTCTCTCAAATGTTTTAGTCCTTGAGCCAAAGTTAACAGAGGACAAGTGAATTTGTAGACGCTTTCAGATGACCTAGAAACAAAGCGTTTGAGCATAAAATGTTCAAGATTGCGAGCGGGAAAATAAAAATCCCTTGGAAAATATTTTTGCTTTCTTATTGCCTTTGTTTTGCATGACAGGCGGAACGTAACGGACTACTGATCAAATTATAATGGAATGATAACAAATGAATAATGAGAGCTCGTGGATAAATAATAAAAACCACTCGGGATGATTTAGAGGTTAAACGGCGTTTACCGAGGTCGCTCTGTGGATGGGTGATCATCTTAATACATACCGAAACTTCTCAGTGTCTCGGAAAGCATGTTAATAGTCCCGCCTGTCATTGGAAGATCTTTAACATTTATAACGGATAGTCAGAAACCAGAAAATCAGACAAAGGTCAGTTACTGGGTTGTGGAGGTCAGACAGGCAGTCGCTCCATGTGAACTTCTGGCTCAGCTACATTCGTATAAACTGGCAGCTGAACCGATTTATAAAAAATATAATAATAATAACCTGCCATTGACCTGGTGGTCCTCCATGGAAAGAGACCTTAAGAAAGCCCAATTGCACGAAACGGCAACCCAAGATCATTTACTTGGCGCAGGAAAGTGAGGAGACCCGACCCCAAATAATGGGATAATTAGAAGAAGAAGAAAAAATAAAGAATAAAAAAATGTAATTGGGATAAGGCTAGGCAGATCGATTTGTTGTAGAATTTTGTTCCAAAGAATCACCGCGGCCCTAGAACGCAAAGGGCACTTGGAGGAACACGGGTGGGTTTTAGTCAGTCTGACACTCCCTTCCGCTCCGCCCCAAGCGGAAAGAGTAATTTGATGATTTCCCATGCAAAACAAAAAGGCAGATTGATTTGACGTTCATACATCTAGTCAAACACGAAAGCTGTCTCCGTGACCATAACATAATGTGATCAAACATATTCTAGTATAGATATTACTCTCTTTGAACATGCCTAAGGACCGCAAACACAGGCTTTCATTGACATTCACAAACGTAGCGACCCTAGTAAAGGTCCCTTCGCTTCGTTGATTACTTCAGAGAACCTCTTCTCTAATGACATGATTTTAGCTGGAACTATATCTGAACAGATAGACTGTTAAAGCTAGAGTTCTAAAATTTGTTTGTATTTATTATTTTTTTCTTGGTTTGGTAAGGCTGGGCAGATTTTTTTTTTATTTAATATGGGTTTACTCTTGACTCTAGTCTAGGTCATAGATGACAGAGACAAAGTCGACGATGGAGCGAGCTTACCCAGAAGAAGCCTGTTCACTCTTTTGAAGAGATTAGGGTTGTATGCGTTCGGAAACACAGACGCAGGCAGAGAGTTCCACTCCTTTGCTGTGCGCATTATAAAAGATGTTTGGAAACGTTTAGTGCGAATTGGTGGAAGAAGATTAACATATAACGAATTAATAATATTATTATAGCCTATTAATTATCATGAATAACGCTCATCATGAATTATGAATAAAGTTGTTTCTAAATTCGACGTCTTGTAGAAGTTGGTCTTCAGGATACTACGGAGACCAACTTCTACAAGACGTCGGATTCACAACTCGTGTATTGATCAATCGATGCATACATTTGGTATTAATTGCGATGAATTACTTATTACTGAATTCTGGCTTTAGACGGTAACAAAGCTAGACAATTATAGGCAAGCTTCCGAACTATTTGTGGTTTATAATAACCTAGGTAAACTAAAGAATGTTCGATAATCGTTACTTTCAAGCTCCTAATTGTTATTTATTTTTAGTAAAGAGAATATCTTTCTACCTATCTATTTAAAAATCCTTTTCCATTTATCAAAAACAGTACTCGTTTTTCGATAAATGTTATAAATTTAATTAATAAACCTGAATTTAAATTTTGTAAATTGATCAACATACGATTGACTAACGCGTTTAAATTCCGATACATACCAAGTGGTTCATTTGCATTTAATAAAACGCCAACAGACGATCGAACGGGGAATGAATTTAGAGATAATAACATTTCAATTCACCCACAAGCCCGAGGATCGCCCGTGCATCGATCAGACTGAACGTTCAAGCAACTAAAGTTCACGCACCACCAACTATGTTGGGCAATCTTGCCAAATGTGGGTACTTGCTCAACTGAGAACTCAAATGCACTTAGTCTGAGGTGGCTCGAATCTGGGTGCACAGGAGTACTCTGCCAATAAAGATGTTTTGAATATTTCAGTTTAAGATGAGATTATTCTCGGAATTAAGAGATTATAATGTTAGTTTACAATTGCCGATGGACTGCTTACTGTTGACGAAGCGGTACCTCACTGAAAATCTAAGGTCCCATTAAAATAGGTAGATAAATTTTAACAAAAAAAAACCGCCCAGGGGCGTGTCGGGCCACGAACAGTGGGTTCCGTCTGTAGTTACCCGTTCCGTAATCCAAAAATAGCAAATTTAACTATGAAATTACCAAGTAACAAATACACTTAGTTTTAAGTCATTTTCTATGGGCTTAGGATCAAATTTTTACCTAATCAGTAACATTTTACGAGTTATTTGAATATTACTCGTTAACTTGTAAAGCCTACTTAGCTGTGATAGTTTCCCTTTTAAATTCGTTATAATTATATGCTATTACTTTGTTTTTTTCACGTCTTCAAAACCGTTTCGCTGGCAGAGGGAGGGGGACACTTGACTCTAACAAAAATTAGCACTTTAAAGCTTAATATTTCGCAAACGGATCTTTGGATGGAAAAATTGTTTTTTAGCAAACCCTCAATATTTTAGACAACAAATCCAACGACACCACAAACCATAGAACAGACGATAAAAAAAAAATTCAAGATTTTATTTTACCACTTTGTCGGCGTAGTTATTATGTATACCCATATCACATTTCAACTTTCTAGCACTAAGCGTCTCTGAGCTAATCCGCGGATGGACAGACAGACAGACGGACATAGTGAAACTATAAAGATTCCTTGTTGACTACGGAACCCTAAAAACACTTTTACCATTGTCCTTATTTTGGTCGTTTGAATGGTTTCTAAAAGTTTATCCATCTATTTTAATGGGGCCTTATATAACAAATCAGGGAAATCCTACTGCTATTATAAACGCAAAAGAGTGTCGCAAATGATTTACCCTTTTACGCAAAAACTACTTATCAGCCCTTGTTCACTCTTTTCAGTAATAAACCTTAGGCTAAAATTAAAAAAAAAAATGAGGAATTACTAATTCTACTCAGACGGACTCGCGGGCGGCTGCCTATATAAAAAATCGATGAATATCGATGATTTGACGATGATTTTGGGTTCCTGACAGAGTGGAGAAGGAGAAGACAGCAAATAAGTCTAGCTGGAAAAATTTGGAGGTGGCCTTTGTCTACCATTGGTACCTACAACACACACTGAGTAAAAAATAAGTTGTAAAAATTACTTATTACAACTATAGAAAACACTCCAAACAAACTGATTTAATCTATATACCACACAATAGTAGGAGTCAATAAACCCTTTAAGATTCAGGAACATTAACCACAGATATTTGTAATCAAGTCCCACTCTCAAACTTCGATCCAAACAACAAGATATTCTGAACTCGAATCTGTCTTCCACCAAAACGAATTTCAAGTACATTTTCATGATCGAAGTACTAAATATTAAGTCAGAGTAGCAGTCAGTAAGAGGACCAGCTTAATGGAAAATCCCGTTAAAACCCTGTTAACGGCGATATGTGCACACTTGAGCTTCAGCAAGGACTTTGAAAGCTCCATCTAATTCGCTTAAGCGCTCTCTTGTACAGGGATAGCCCAATTACGGGACGAAACAAATGTGAATACTGAGTGAATATACTTAGCAGTGTTTATTTAGCTTATGTGAAACATTTTAGGGTTCTGTGCTCGAATGATAATGCTGTTAGTAAGTCTACGCTGTCCATCCATCTGTCTATCAGCGTGCGTATCTCATGAACTAATAGGTAGACGCTATTGCCAAGTGGTATAACATACTATATTTCACGTGAAAACATTTGGTCGCGGATAGAAGCTACTGAAACATAAAATAAATATAAAAACATTGAAGATGCTAACATTGCTACTTCAGTTTTTTTTTTATTAGTAAGGCCCAGGTTTAGGTATTGTTTCAAGATAAAACATTACTGAAAATACGAAATCATCGAAATTTTTAAATGAGACCGTACGGAGATTATTGAAATGAAATAAACCCTTATTTCAGTTCAATTAGTGTGCTTATATTAATATATTTCAATTTGATATATGAGTAGGTAATCAATCATGTATGACACCGAAGTGGTCTTTGGCAAGTAAATGATATTATCAGTTGGCGTATATTTAATCAATGTTAAACTTCAAACCAAATTAATTTATTATATTACTTTTCCAAATTCCAAAAATGGGGCTGCAAGGGAAGATAAAGTTTTCCAAATCACTATGAAGAATACTTGATATTGATCACCAAAAAATGTGAAGACATAAACGAGAAATTGGCAAGGTACAGTCAGTGACAAAAAGTCGTCAATACCTTAAAACAACAAAGTCACTGAATAGCTTTGGCTACAAAATGCGGTAAACAAATCATTGTTACAAAATTCGATTGTGTAATTTTTTTATTTATTTAAAAATAAACTTCTGCACTCGAAAAGTTCGTACCTATATTATGTTGTTTTCAAAATAGAATTGTTCTGTTCTCCTTTCTATTAGCAAATAATTATGGACGACAGTTAATTCCAAATTCAAAACAGAATTCCTGCTTTATCAAAACAATATTTTATTAATTTAATTAGCTATCTACTGAGTTGAACACAATGGACAAAACTATGCCTGTATTGACATGGTTTCAATAATATTTCAAATGTTTTAAGTGCACCATGTGCGGAAAAAGAAAAAAAACGTCAAATAGAACTAGACTTTGATAGATAATATATATATCAATGGAACTAGAATATCAATTTTATAAAAGTTAATCGAACTTTGTAACATTGATCTGTTTACCGCATTTTGTGGCCAAAACTGTTCACGTTTTCAGAAAGTACAAATAATCAAAATTGATGAATTTTGATTATTTGTACTTGCTCATCGAATATTTTCACTGATTCTACAATGGCGGCGTTATCTCTAAAAGCAATTAAAAGTAGTCTACCGATCAATGAGGAGTCACTACCGGCTTTATCTGATCACTAGCTAGTTCATGTAGTTTCCTTGCTCGCTTTTTGTGCACCCGATTTTACAAGGAGCTGAATCAAAGTGATTTAGATTAACGGTTTAAAAGACACTGAGTTCTGTCAAGTGTTTCGATGAAATTTGCACTTTGCTGGTCATGAATAGTGTCAGTGATTAGACTTTTAATGGTAGCTTTCTTCATTAAGCTTGTGTGTTTCAGATAAATGTTACGTTACGCTTGTTAAAGTTGTTTTGTGACGATCTGAATCTGTTATTCTAGTTATTAGTATCGTACCTACCTTTTTCAGTGACTAAACCCTGACATATGGCTCTCAGCTATTGTGCAGTTTTCAGTGATTACTTCCTACAAACACAAACAATATGACCTTCTTTATGATATTATTTCGCTTAGATTGCATCTTTTTTTTAAGGATGGGAAATCATCAAATGACTTCTTCCGCTCTGGGTGGAACGGAAGGGCGTGTCAGACTCTTACTGACTAAAACCCATCCGTGTTCCTTCTAAAGCCTTTTGCGTTCTAGGGCCGCGGTGAATCTTTCGAACAAATTCCGCAACCCTGGCAGGCTCTGGCCTTGGCGGGCCCCGTCTTCTATGCTGACATCTCTTCAAGGGCGCGCGTGGAACGCAATGCTCCATCGACCCGGGCCTGGTTGTGACCGGACAGCGAGCCACCCAACGATCGCCGTCCGCAGGCCCGCGCCTACGGTGACCGGGGATCGCCCTGCGACTCCCGACGCCCGGAGCGTCTTTTGTAGCGGCGGTTGGGGCGAAGGCCTTGTCTCTCTCCGAGCGGCCCGCCTCTTCCTTCGCTAGCATTACTGCTTCGCACCTCGAGGGTCAATCTACCTTGGGGCCTGCCGGGGCCAGTGCCTACCAGGGTTACAGAATTTGTTCGAAAGAGTCACCAGGTCTCTAGAACGCAAAGGACATTTGGAGGAACACGGATGGGTTTAAGTCAGTAAGAGTCTGACACTCCCTTCCGCTGCGCCGAAAGCGGAAGTAGTAATTAAATTTGATGATATCCTATACTAAAAAAAGGTTCTGCCTGCTTAGGGCCTATTTTACCACCTAAGATTAAGTTCCCGTTGATTTACTTGGCAGATAATTTCATATAAATGATGTTCCATTTTCGAATTTATTCCGTGATTAGTGGCTATTCGGAGGTCTTGAAACAGGACCTAGTGTTTTCCAACTATCAAAAATCTACAAATTATTCCTGATTGACTGTCAAATGTCTACAAACGACAGCCGGGACCAACGGCTTACCGTTCATTCCGAGATACGGAAGTCTCAAAATCTAATGAATGGTCACAGACCGCCTTCGGCAAATCTTGCTTTACCTCAAAAGCCGACCCGATTATTTAACCACGAGCTCTTCTGCGTCTTAAGGTTAAATAAATAAATAATGTCAGCTTTTACTATCTTATACAGATTAATACCATAAAAGTAATCCTTCTAGAAAATAAAATCCACCGATATTAAAAGCTACATTATGTTTAAATACAGTACTTAGTTACATTAATCTAAAAAAGCTCCTTAATGAGCATTAAAATAAAACATTACTTATCGCTAATGAGTATGTTGAGTTTCAAGCAAGCTGTTCCCTTGTTTATTTGTATTTTTTCTGGTCATACGTAAATAATAATTAGTACACGAGTTTAAAAATATATTGCTTTGTTAGGCGACCTTCGAGGTTAAACAGCACTTGTCGAGGACTGCCCGTAGATGGGTGGCGCTACATTAAATATCGGGGCTCTTCCGTGCCTAAAATGATGGTACTAGTCGGTGAGTGACCCCAAAATATGTATTTGGGGTTAGGCAGATTAATTTATAGAATTTGACCTAAGGTGAAACTTATATTAAAATCGATATTAAATCATGTTATTTAAGTTCTGAACTAAGTTAAATTGTTTGTTCATAGGGATTAGTTCGGAAAATACTGCTCGATTACCAAATTTATTTTACTCATAGAAAGCTACACTCCCTTAAAATATTTTTTACAATCCCGAAAATACAAATCACTATTTTACAGCTTTAAGTGTACAAAATGTGACACATCAATTAAATGACATACCAAAGCCCAATTTGACGTAAATTTATATGCTCAAAGATTTCAAAAATATTTTCATAAAATTCAAAATATATTCAATTAAAAGCTACACTCCCACTGAGTGTTCAGTGGGAGTGTAGCGCTTTTATCAGTAAAATATTTTTTTACAATTCCAAAAATAACTCTATACAAATCACTATTTGACAGCTATAAGTGTTACAAAATGTGACATCAATTATAATGACATACTAAAGCCCAATTCAACGTAAATTTATATGCTCCAAAGATTTCATTAGCGGCATGATTGGTTGAATATCATCGCCTTTAGTGACCCGTTTCTGAAATTTCCATTTCATTACGTTCCCATTTCATCACATTTCGTTTCAATTTCACCCTGTTTTACGTTTCAGAATTGTAACTAACATTTTATTACAACGCGAATGTGAATACCAACGTAACATAGAAAACGCTTAATGTGTTCTTGAACGAGGTTTTCATTATACCGTACTTGAGTAAAACGTTTCATAACATTTCAAATTAATGAAATAAACATAACTTCCACTTGAAAAGTTTCCAAGAATCGCTTTAAAGGTTTTCTAGGAAAATTCTTGGTTATTATTTTTGCAACGAAGTTAAGCGCTCCCCAATACCGTTCTTATATTAAAACCAAGTAAGGAATATCACAGGGAAAATGCCTGTGATATTCCTTACTTGGTTTTACGCTTAACTTGTACGCTTATTATTTTTTATCGTGACAAATATTGTAACACCTTATGGTTGATATGTTCACCTGGAACAACTTTAAATTCCAGCATATTATTGTTATTTCTCAGAAACCGATGAAATATAACCAAGGACTGCCACACTCGTTCTTCTGCATCAGAATTTTACTTTGATAGCGTATTTCCACGAGGGTAGTTAAACCCTCGTAGAAATACAAAATACTTGGAAATGCTTTGGTTTTGACATTAGACGGAATGGGGAGATGACTTCCATATTTTCCGAAATGTCTAAATTAGTCTCGGCCTACATATCTCGCAGTGATAGCGTTGTTATCAGTTCTTAGTAGTTTCAATTAATAGACTATTAATAAAATACTTGTATTTTAATTGATATTATTCAAAACGTAAGGTAAAAATTGATTGTTTTAAAGGTGATTTTTGGCACTAGATATAAAGACAATCTTTAACAATCTTCTATACATATAAAAATCAATTGCCATGCGTTAATATTTTTGTTCACCTCAATACTGGGATGGTTCAAGAAAAACGTGTTAGTAACAAATCGATTTTAGGTCGTACGAAGTTCACCGGATCCTCTAGCCCTGATAAAGTTTGTCTAAGACCTTTACCGACCAAACCGATCCCAAATTACTACACAATTATCTAATGCCATAAAATGCGTTTTATGTTAAACACATGGATGCAGTCAAGAGCAGAAGATCGTTTCTAATATTCTATTTCTTTCTAATACCTGGAATTAATTTCAAAACAAAGTACTTGAACTTTAAGAAACATCAAAAAGAGGAACAAAACAACTGTAGGAATAAAGGCAGCCCGGTTCACCGAAATAGAAGTTTTCAAATTTCACCTAAAGTCAACTACAAATTCCAAGAATTCAGGTGGAAATAATCAAAGCCTCAATTATTTAGGTCGGGTATTGAACTAACTTTTTGACGGCCTGTCAATAGTTGAGCTGTATTGTTTGTATTGTAATAGCGAAGCATTAACAAACTCATTACAGACCAGATATGAAAACCAAACGTGATATGCCTAACTATTTTAAACAAATATATCTGTCCCTCTCGCGAAAACGCCGTTTTCTATGGCAGCTGTATAGGTGTCATTTGACGTCAGTGTTGGTATCGGACTTCTCTTTCTAACTGTCAACTTTGAAGCTTTATAACTTGATCGCTGATGAAGGTATTTTAAAACTGATTTCATAATTGTTTACTAGAAGCTTTTAAGTGTTTTATTCTGCAAATTAAAAAAAAAATGTGTATTCCGGGATATTGCTGAGGAATTATCCCTGAGCCAAAGGACCTACTATAGGAATAAAAATTAAACTATTTCCTTGTTTAGACCATGGTCTACCAGTTTGCGAACGTCCAAAACGACTGATATCATCAATCGATCTGGCTTGCCTTTTCTCAATTAAGTTGGGATCGGCATTCAGGCGCAGCTCGACTTTTCAGGCAATCGTGCGAACGACCTCGAATCGTGCGATCGTTCGGACGAACGATGATTCGTCCGAACGATGTTCGGTCATGTAAAATTCTAGCAATCGTGACGTATTCCGGAGGTGTCTTGGTATAAAGGGTCTCTCATCCATAGCTAGATACGTCTGGCTGTTACGAAACTAAACATTTTGTCAACACATCCTACTAATATTATAAACGCGAAAGTTTGTATGGATGGACGTTTGTTACTCTTTCACGCAAAAACAACTGAATGGATTTTGATGAAATTTGGCACAGTGGTAGATTATAGTCTGGAATAACACAAGATACTTTTTGTTCCGGGAATATGTTCCCATGGGATAATTTACGACAATCACGCGGGCGGAGCCACGGGCGGCAACTAGTTTATAATATTAGTACCTAGAAAGTGTGCAATACACTTCCAAAATGATGAGCATAAAATAATATTCTACTTTTCATGTTTTTCTTTTTATTTTTTATTTTTTATAAATTCTAATCCTCCAAAGACCACACTCCAAAATCCACAAAATGAAAGGTAACGTACCCTTAATTTTGTTTTAACGTGTGTACAAAATGGTTTTCAATCCATTTCCCTTCGGTTCGGATTCCTCGTCAGGTCATTAGTGCCGCGGTGTAATCTGATCGTGATTAGGGCTTATCATCCGAAAACGGAGTCTCTGCGTCTTTATAATTTATCTGAACGGATAATTACGTCATGTGTGGGGGATTTTATGCGGTTTATTGGGTAGCTAATGGGTTCAAGGTTTTTTGTTATTTAATTTCAATATTTTTATTATTTTAATTGGTAACTTCTTCTTTATTGGCAGCTTTTGTCAGCGTCGTCACCTGCGTGAATGTCGGTAAATATTCGAAGAGACTCCAGGGATTAAAAGAGCCTTCGTACTTTTCCAGACTAAAATCGATATCTGTGCTAAATTTTATCCAAATCTGTCGAGCCGTTCTGGAGAGGTTGAGTAACAAACATCTGTCTATCTATCCATCCATTCATCCAAACATGCGCATTTATAATAGTAGTAAGATGTATATCTTGAATAATAAATTGATAAGAATTTATTTTTTAAGTGTGATGTTGGCAATCAGTATTAATTGCTAACATCACACTTAAAAAACAAATTCTTTACCCGAAGACTTATCCACAGACTACAATGGACTATTCACAAAATGGAAGGTACAGTCAGTTACAGCAATCAGCTGACTGACCTATGCATAAATAATTGTAATTTTTTAGAATACAAATCGATAGAATTTTATAATCCTTTTATATTTTATTTATTTTGCTGACATAAATAAAATAAAAATACTTTAATTCAGACCTTAATCCATAGTATGAGTATTATACAAACTTATAAGCTATGTTAGTACAAAAATATTTTTTTTTTAAATATTAAAAATATTGAAGAATAATAAAATTTTATCGACTCGTACCTATTCTAAAAAATCTCAACCATTTATGCAGAGATGGGTCAGTTAATTGTGGTAACTGACTGTAGGTACCTTAACGTGCGTACAAAATGGTGTTCAATCCGGTTCCCTTCTATTCTGATTCCTCGTCAGGGTCATTAGTGCCGCGGTGTAATCTGATAGTGATCAGGGCTTATCATCCCTAACCGGAGTCTGTACCTACGTCTTTACGATTTATCTGAACGGATAATTATGTCATGTGTGGGGGTATTTATACGGGTTATCAGGTATTTTATAGTTTTCGGGTTTTTTAACCTCATAGGTACACCTATATTTTCATTTTTAACTGACTTCAAAAAAAGGAAGAGGTTCTCAATCGGAACCTTTTTTTTATTTTTTATGTATGTTCTCCGATTACTCGAAGATGGCTGGACCGATTTGGATTTTATTTTTGTTTGATTGTGTTACCTGGTGGTACCATGATCATCAAGTCAGGATCTGATGATGGGATCCTGGAGAAATAGAAAGAACTTTTCAAATTTTATAGGCACGCTAGAAGCGATTTGGGTAGTTTTTGGAAGAGTACTTTCTCGGAGTGGTTCCATTTCAATTTGTTGAAGTTCTGATGAAGAACTTCGGAAATAGGCAACGGAACTCCTCAATAAATGATAGCAAATGGACTGGGATTGCTGAAATCTCGTGTCTGTCTATTGTTTATACCAGTTCATAACATAACATCACGCCGGTACGCTGTGAAGGGGTAAGCACCTGTGAACCACTAAAAAGTGAAAAAAAAAAACTTTTTATCACAATTTGCTGAGTGGTTCTTTGAACAGTTGCTTGTAGTTCTTAAAATTATTTCGTAGAAAATCAGTCAGTTCGGAATTACCTTTGTAACAGATGTTCTGTCTAGTTATTGTTTATTTATTTAACTTTCAAATGCCAAGCCAAGACCAATTAGGTTGATGAATTAAAAAAATAAGACAAAAATCATGAACACATCTCTTTGATCTCCAGACAGACTTTGTTCTATCTTAACTATTTGAAAGATAGAATATATATGTCACCGGAAAATTGCAAACGCCGTAAGATTGTTAAATATCGCGTGAAATTTTATTTATTTAACAATATAATAAAAAGACAAGAAGGAAACAGAAAAATAGGTACAAAGTTGATGCTTATTTATTATTATTTTAAACTATTTTTTATTATTAAGCTACGGATATATTGGAAACTATTGAATTTGGATGGGATTGATTTTATAAATCTTTTTTTTTAATATATCGAGAAATTATAATCTTATAAAGATTTATTTCAATCATACGGAGTCTGCAATTTTCCGGGATAACGATGTTGAAGAGTTGATAATAACTCAAAGCACAAAATGACGATAAACATTTATATAGAAATCACTCTCGGCATCTGTCTGTTTGCACATATTCATATCAACAAGAGATTATTTACACGCCTCAGAGATTATTTACTACAAAAGGTAATATTCAACACATCTCCTTTTGATACTTATTTATAAGATTCCGAAATGGCTTTATTCTGTTGGAAAAGTTTCACTCAAAATGCAATATCAAAGGATTGAGGATTCGGAAATGTTGGATTTAAAATTTCATGCTTTATAATCCTTGGGGAGCTGTGAAGGCAATGTAACCTCATAATATCGTATAATATCCGGGTTGAATATGAGTATTGCAATAACGTTACTGTTAAAGTTACTCAGTACTCGTATTAAAACTATTTGTGATGGCTTTGTGCGACAGTCACTTGTGTCCTTTTTCATAAAAATAATAATCGCCTGCCAAGCGTGGCAATTATGGCAAACCTTTGCATATATAAACCCATTTGGGGGAGCCCTATGCCCAGCAGTGGACGTCTTTCGGCTGATGATGATGGACGAAACTGGACACGCATTCGTAACATACCTAGGTCTAGTTAGTTCTAGTCATTATTTGCTGTTAAAGCGATAATTAAAACATTTCAACTGGTTTACAGGCCGCTAACTGGTGACAGCCGTACGGACGGGTAGACAAAGCTTAGTAATAAAAAGGGTTCCGTTGGTTACCCTTGAGGTACGCATCCCTAAAAAACCTGAAAAAAGTAACAATCATAATATACCTGATGCAGCAATTTGATACAAAGTTCATTATAAGATAACTCAGAGTGTCAAGGATCTGCACTTCGATTCATTTCATTACAATATCGTATTTCCTTGTTCAACGAAATCAATCCACAATTGATCCAGGAAGCTTCACAAACACAATTTAATAAGCGAATTACTCGCGCCACTTAATCATAATGACAGCAAATCCCACACATAACTCGTATTTCAATATAATATCTTTATCGAGTCCAACAGTGCCTATAACACAATGAATAATGCATAAAGTTTAATATAGCTATAACCATCCTCCTTGAAATGGTTCTAATTGTGATGGCGATGCGTAGAACGGCTTTCGTTTCCCAATTATAATTCCGTCTGCGATTCTAAGGGTGGGTACACAATGCGGTACCGGGATTCGCCCCGAGAGATAATAATACCTACCGCTTCGGGCTTTCAGCTTACCTATTTTATGGGGCATTTCATTATGTTGATAATTTTCAGTTTTGGCCCTGTGAAGTTTATTGTGGCGATGTCAGGGGTTCGCAATAGATAGAGAAATGTTGCGAAACGGTTATGTGAGGGGTCTTTTTTCAATAGGAGCTTTTAATGTTATTGCACGGAGCAAATATTGATGCAGGAAAGAAATGATCAGAATCCATGTTGAGCGATAGCTTTTTTTCGAGGATGTGACACATTTTTTTCCTATGGAAACATTTTATTTACTCTCAATTGTAAGCGTACCCTAGAGACACAGTTACTTCAATAATTGTCTACGGGTTATTTTGAGCATTAATATTTAAGGCCTTTGTTCAATTGTGTGCTTAATTTGCATACTCAGAGGGAGCAGGTATTACGAATACTTACAGATAATGTCTTTGAGCAAACTAGAGGTTCATTTAACATTTACAAGATGAATTAATGAAGTTTAACTACCTAAAATTTTGTGAAAGTCTTGGACGCAGCCGCAATAGAGTACGTGAAACGTTTTGTGACCATATAACATCAGTATCAATTGCTGAGTAACCCCAACATAAACAATGTGTAATTTAGTTCCGAATGTTTTCATGAAAAGAACGACAATAACACTAAAGAGTACCTTCTATCCTCTAAATGATGGTTATAAAATAACCTTAAGTGCTATACTTACAAAGAAATAAGCAGTCTTGATATAACACAATATTTCGTTACATATGATTTTGGCATGACCCCTTATTCTACAAAATAAGGACGTTTTATGTCAAAAGCGAGTTTAAAACAGTAAGTAAGTACCAGTACAGCTGATATAGCAAAATATCAAAGTCTCTCAAGCAGCTACAGAAAACTATTTTCCGTATTTTCTTTATGAAACAAATTCCGGGACGAAGTTCGGGAAAGAGTCGAAGTTGCTGACACAGCTCTTAGAAATCGCAATTGAAGTGGCAACGGACAAGCAAAGTGGCGGGAACTGACAAGTGTTTCGGCACAAAAGTTTTCGAGAGGCCAAATTGCGGTCTGCCCCTTCATTAGGAAAACAGAAAATAGTGGTTGCAAGCAGCTTTGGATGCAAATCGGCAATTTCTCATGAAGGAAATCTGGATTTGTCCGTAAAAAGGGCCATTGTTTGATTTCCATACAGTTTCTTGCACGTTCTTCTCCACAGATAAAAACATACATGTAAAACATTTTGAAAAGAGTAACTATAGAGTTTCTTGTCCGTTCTTCTCCATAAGAATCTACCTTTTGCGAATGGACAACTAGAGTCACTTATATTTTAATTTTAAACTGTAAATTTGACGTTCAAAAGTGCCTTTTAATGGTCTAGTTGAAATAAATGAATTGACTTTGACTTTGACTTTGATATCTACGTTTTGGCAAGTGCAGACATCTTCAGTTTTCTGACTAAATGACCGAATCCTTAACAGTCAAAAAGTGCTTGTAAATAGTTTAGTTTAGACGAATGCTTTGAGTTCGGGTTTTTTCAGAGTACTTTTTATGGTTTTGCACTGCTCCTTTGCGGGATTCTGTTTATAGTTCTTATAAGAAAATACAGATCTGCGTTACCCATTCCCGTTCATAAGACACTTGTCCAGTTTCACAAACTGTTATCGCTACAATCTCGACAGAACATTCACTGTTGATAGCAACACGATAACGGCGTCCATGCTATTTTATTAGATGTTCGTACAAGGGAAACTGCTATTACGGCCACACCATTACTGTAGTGGACTGTAGATTTTGGTTCTTGTTGAAATAAAACACTGCTTCTTTTCTTCAGGTTTATTTCTTGTTCTTTTCTTTGGAGATCTTCTAGTATTGATTTTCGGAGAACGACTGACTCCACGAGCAAACCCGCGCTTAATTTATATAATTTCCCGGTGGGGATATACAGAACATTCTGGAATGCTCGCGAGTGAATTGACCAATCAGAATCGAGGACAGAAATATCTGGAATTTCTGTACATTACCTTAAGTATAACGGAACTTTACCGTAACGAGAGCCTTTATACTTTCAAACATATTTTTACACAGAAATATCCATATTTGACATAACAAACCTTATATAAACTTACTCAGAATTCAGTAATCTATCCTACAAAAATATAAAAACACCAAAAAGTCACCATCAGAAACATAAGTTCTTATCACTACGTAATCTTATTCTACATTATCACTTCACTAAATAGGCATTTTTTATAAGTTTCTTATCTAAAACCGATCAAGTTCACTTAGAAAACATTAATTATGTACACAAACACTCACTGTCTTATCAGTCTTTCGTTAATTTAGCACTTTTAGGTTGGCAGGCTCGGCGTCCATTACATCTCTCCCCCCAGCGCAGCTTGCGTAGCTTCCTTCCTCATCACGACGACGAGCTTGCTAACTGGCCGCCGGAAAACGCCGGTCCTGGTCCGCACCTCGACGATCCTGACGCCGCCGTCCGGTCCTGGATGCGTGAGCTCGACTCGTCCCATCGGCCAAGTGTTTCGGGGCAGTGTGCTGTCGACTACGAGGACCACGTCACCAACTTGCAAGGGACGCACGTCGTTCTTTGGCTCGCCTCGGGGTACCAGAGTGGGGAGGTACTCTCGGAGCCAGCGCCTCCAGAAGTGGTCCGCGAGCGCCATGCTAGCTCGCCATACTCGTCGATCAGCGTCGTCGCAGGGTCCCGTCGACGGCAGGCCGAGGGAGGACCCCAACAGGAAATGGTTCGGTGTGAGGGCCTCAGGATCCGCCGGGTCCACGCTCACATGGGTTAGTGGGCGCGCGTTGATGGAGAACTCCGCCTCGGTCAGGAGCGTTCGCAGAACTTCTACAGCTGGTGCCTTCTCCTTCAGAGTCGCGCGGAGGGCCGTCTTCACGGAGCGTACCAGCCTTTCCCATGCGCCACCTTGATTTGGCGCACCAGGTGGTATGAACCGCCATTCCATCCGATGAATTAGTCCTTCGTCCTTCAGGGCGGGGAGCCACTCTTCATAAGCCGCACGAAGCTCTTGATCTGCTCCGCGGAAATTCGTTCCGTTGTCTGAGTACATGATCCGTGGCCACCCTCTGCGCGCGGCCATTCTTCTTAACGCCATAATTGCTGAATCCGTCGAGAGCGAGGCGACGAGCTCGATGTGCACGGCGCGTGATGTGAGACACGTGAATAGTGCGCCCCACTTCTTCTCACGGCGACGCCCCACCTTGACCATCATTGGTCCGAAATAGTCCACCCCGCAGTTGGAGAACGGGCGGTGGAACGGGTCAAGGCGAGCGTGTGGTAGGTCTCCTGTAGCTGGCGTCTGCGGCGCTGCTCGCCGCCTTCGGCAGAGGGTGCAGTTCTTTTCCACAGTGCGTACCGTAGGTCGCAGGTGGATGATCCAATAGCGCTGGCGCAGGTCGTTGGTCACGCGTTCTCGGTTGGCGTGGCCTGCTGCACTATGTTCCCGAATGACCAGGAGTTTGGTGACGCGGTGACGGCCGTCCAGGATGACTGGCCGCTTCATCTCGATGGGCGCGGAGGAAGCCTCGATCCGGCCTCTCACGCGCAGGATTCCTTTGTCCATGACTGGGTCCAGCCGGTACAGTCGGCTCGCTCTGGGGATAGGACGAGCGGACCGTATCCGTGCGATTTCGTCGCGAAAACTGTCCTCTTGCGCCTGTCGGATCAGCTCGTTCTCAGCGCGTTCAATGTGTCGGTGTTCCAGCTGCGTCGCTCGCCGTCGGCAGATGTCGATGAAGGCCAATACCCTTGCTGCACTCCTCACCAGGGTCTCATACTTCGAGAAGCGTTCTGGGTCCGGCAGCCAGCTTTCTCGCCCTGATGTGTCGCTCACGTGCAGGACTTCTTCTTCGTTTTCTTCCCCTGTCGACGTCCCGGGCCACTGGTCTTCCGGTAAATACAGGAAACTTGGCCCGCGGAACCACCGGTCCTCTGAGCTGATTGGCGCGTCGGTTAGGCGTGTGGCATCGTCAGCCACGTTCATATCAGTAGGGAGCCATCGCCATTCCTTTCTCTGCGTCAGTTCGGCGATCTCCCCAAGTCGATGGGCGACGAACGGTGTGTAGCGTCGCATGTCGTGTCGTATCCAATGCACGACCGTTGAGGAGTCGGTCCAGTACGTTGTTTGCCCAACTTCCACTCGATGTTCTCTCTTGATTTTGTCGGCGAGTCTTGTCCCGATGACCGCCGCTTGTAGTTCCAGCCGAGGTATGGTCTGTGTCTTCCTCGGTGCCACCTTCGCCTTCGCTGCCACTAACACGACTGTAATGCTTCCGTCGATCCTCTTGATGCGCCAGTAGGCCGTGGTCGCGTAGGCTTGCTCGCTGGCGTCACACAACACGTGGAGGTCGATGCGTTCGCACTTCCCCAGGGTGTAGCAGCGGGGCAATCTCAGCGTGGCTATTTCCGGAAGGCGCGCAAGCCAGGACGCGAAGAGTTCGTTTTCTTCTTCCGGTATCTGCTCGTCCCAACTAATCTGTAGGCGCCACAGGCTCTGCAAGATGATCTTCGAGCGTATCGTGTAGTGGCTCAGCAGTCCCAGCGGGTCGTAGATCGACATCACGGCGCTGAGTGCTTCGCGCTTGGTCGGCGCGCGTACCCTCGATCTTACTTCTTCTGGGACCCGGTTCATCAACGTGTTGAACCCGAGCTCATCCTTTTCGGCGTTCCAGAACAGCCCCAGTATTTTGCTCTCTGGCTGTTCTCCTCCCAGTTGCGTGGAGCCGGTGGCATGCAGTTCAGAGGGCACGTTGCTCAGCACTGCCTTGTCGCTGGCACTCCAACCACGTAGTGTGAACCCGGCGTGTGCGTGTACGGTTCGTGTCTCTTCGACCGCCTTCCGTGCCTCTCCTACGTCCTCGTAGCTTGCCACCCAGTCATCCATGTAATGACTGTTCTTGATTGCCTCCAGAGCGCGCGGGAACTCCTGCCCGTACACTTCCGCGTTGTGGTTGCGGACGTGGTGGGCCATATACGGGGAGCTGGCGGCGCCGAAGATCATACTGGTCATCTTGTACTTCTGCGGGGGCTTTTCTCGCTCTTTCCCCCTCCACAAGAATTGCTGGGCCGGTTGATCTTGAGGTCTTATTTTCACCCTCAGGAACATCTCTTGAATGTCTGCTGTGATCGCGACAGCCTTCTCTCGGAACCTGAAGACGATTCCCTGCAGCGACAACAGCAGATCTGGACCCTCCAGCAGCTCGTCGTTGAGGCACACCCCGTTGCTCCTAGCAGCCGCGTCGAACACCAGACGATATTTCCCCGGTTTATTGGGGTTCTGTACCGCGAAGTGTGGCAGGTACCAGCTGATGGCGCTTCCCTCTTCGGAGCCGTCACACGGAGTCGCATACCCCTTCTCTAGCAAGTTCTCTATCTGGCTGGAGTAGTTCTTCTCGAAAGCGGGATCCGAGTCCATCTTCTCCTCGATCTTCCTCAGTCGGCGAAATGCTTGGTTGTAGCTGGACGGCATGGCGGTGTCGTCTCGTCGCCACGGCAATCCCACCTCGTAGCCTCCATCGATCTTCTTTGTGGTTCGCTCGACGATAGTTATGGCTCGCTTGTCCGCTTCGCTGACTCTTGGCTTCTTCGTGATGCCGAGAGATTCGATTTTGAAATGAGTTTCCACAAGGTTATGGAGCTCCTGGTCGCCTGCACTGGTAGGTCTGGCAGGCTCGTACACGTGTAGTACATTTCCTTCTTGATAGATGGTGCCGCGTGGCGCGGTTCCATGCACCACCCATCCGAGTTCAGTCCTTGAAGCAGCTGGCTGGTTCGGGCTGCCGACTCGCAACTCTCTGGAGACGATACATTCCCAATGGTCAGTCCCAACCAGGAGTCCAGGGCGTGCCGTATCATAGCACACCTCGTCTCGGTCCAGGTCCCTCAGGTGCTCGTAGTCAAGCAAGGCTTCCGGGATGGCCTGCTGGTGCAGTTTCAAATCCTTTATTGTTCTCGCTTTGATCCGATGGCCATCCGTTTCCTTAGTCCCCTTAACCTTGATGGATACGAGCTGACTTTCCATTTCTTGCTGTGACATGTTTACTCCGTTCAGGTGAAGCGGTTGTGATGGTCCTTTCGCCCCGACGCTGGCCGCTAGTTCCTCGTCGATGAGAGTGATCGTAGCTCCCTCGTCTAGCAGCGCGTAGGTCTTTGTCTCCCCCCGTGGTCCCGACACGATGACAGGGCACATCTTCAGTAGCACTGCCTTAGGTCCCACAGCAGGTCCCGTAGCTACCGATAGTACTGCTTCTTGCTTCGGAGACTCGTCGGACTTCGCGTCTTCGGGTTTCTTGGCTTCTCTCTTTGAGTCACTGTGCAAGGAAGAGTGATGTGGGCGGCGGCAGTCATTTACGCCGCACGGCTTTGCTTTGCATACCGCACGTCGATGTCTTCTCTGGGCACATTTGAAACAAATTCCCTTCTCGCGGATTAGATCCCATCTCTGGTCTACCGGTAGCACCTTATACTTGGGACAGGCGGTGAGCAAATGGTCTTGGTCACACTTCGGGCATAAGTCCCTTTTTTCTTCTATGTCTTCAGTCGTGGCGTACACAGTCGCTTTCTTCTTGAGTGTCACAGCAGGTCTTGCCTCTCTCTTCACACTGGAGGCGCACGATGCAGGGGCGTATGCGTATCGTAACGCCCTATCCGCTTCCCGCATCAAAAACTGAGACATGACAACGATCTCTGGGTCTGCCGTGCCTTCGTGGTCGTACGCGTAGTCACACCACCTTGCTTTCAGGTGCGGGCTCATCTTCTCTAGCACTTCTCTGCTCAGCATCGGGTTGTACAGGTACCCTCTCTGGTCAATGGTCTTGAGGACGCAGATTATATTTTGAAGCTTGATTGCGAAGCTATTTAACTCCGTCGCTGAGGCCCCCAGTCTCGGAAGTTTCTTCAGGTCTTCCATTGCCTTGTCGATAATGACTTCCGGTCTTCCGAAACATTGCTCCAACGTCTTCATTATGATGTTCGGATCGGTGGCCGTATGTAGCAGGGCGGCCACTGCGTCTCTAGCCTCTCCTTTCAGGCAGCTTCTTAATCTCTGGATGTTCTCTGCTGCCGAGATCCGGTACATCTGTGTTGAGTCCCGATATGATGCTTTGAATGGAAGCCACTCGTTGGTCACGCCGGAGAAAGTCGGAAGGTCCGTGTGTCGCAGTCTTGGTCTTGCCATGTTCTCCAGGGTAGCTGCCAGGTGTTCTATGCTGTTCCTGGCTCTGGTAGGTGTCGGTGATCTTCCTCGTGCCGTGTCGAACCGGAGCTGCTTCATTTCGTCTCGTCTGGAGCTCTCCTCCCCCCGTGAAGTGAGCGGGTTCTTCATCAGCCAATCGTCCACTTTACGTAGGGGTTCTTCCCGTGGGAGGGCTTCCGCTAGCTGCTCTTCGTGCATGCTTTCCTCGTCGTTGATAACCGACACTTCCACTGCTAGCCTCTTCTTGATCAATTCTGCTTCCAACTCTAATTCCTTTCTTCTTATCGCGGCCAACTTTTCTGCTGCTTCCAGTTCCGCCACTCGTAGTCGTGTTGTAGCGCTGTTGGTTGATCGTACCGACCTCACTGATCTTGCAGGCGACCTTATTCTTTGTTGTTCTTCAGTTCTCGTGGCAACCCCAGAAGGTCCTGCCGTGCTAGCGTCCGCTCCCTTTGAAAAAGGTGACGCCGGCGGTTCTATCGACAGTCTTCGTAGTCGCTCCTTCTCTATACGCGCTGCTTCCTGTAGCTGGGCGCGTCGTTTTTCTTCCACGTCCGCTGCCTCTCCCTGACTTCGGGTTATCACCATCTTGAACGTGGAGTTTCTTGTTCTTCAACACGTAGCGGTTTTCTTGATCCGCCACTGACGAGTCCCGTGCCCAATGATCCTTTTCTTGATTCGCCACTGAAATCTGGATCCACCCTTAGTCGACTGTCCCTCTTCTTTCAGGACCAGTGGTCAACGAATATCACCTCAACGGGGCCCCTTTCGTTCGTCAGGAACCGGTGAAATCTTCGTCTCCACTTCAACGGAGCCCTCTTCTAAGCGAGACTAGTAGATCTTGATTTTTCTTCCCTTAGTTGGCGTAATCTTGAACCGTTGGTTTAATCTTCGTGCCGTAGACTCGTTGTTGACACGTCGTTTCCGTAGGTACTTCGTCGCAGATTCTTCCGTTCTTATCCGACGCTCGAAGGACCAGGCTGTAGTGGACTGTAGATTTTGGTTCTTGTTGAAATAAAACACTGCTTCTTTTCTTCAGGTTTATTTCTTGTTCTTTTCTTTGGAGATCTTCTAGTATTGATTTTCGGAGAACGACTGACTCCACGAGCAAACCCGCGCTTAATTTATATAATTTCCCGGTGGGGATATACAGAACATTCTGGAATGCTCGCGAGTGAATTGACCAATCAGAATCGAGGACAGAAATATCTGGAATTTCTGTACATTACCTTAAGTATAACGGAACTTTACCGTAACGAGAGCCTTTATACTTTCAAACATATTTTTACACAGAAATATCCATATTTGACATAACAAACCTTATATAAACTTACTCAGAATTCAGTAATCTATCCTACAAAAATATAAAAACACCAAAAAGTCACCATCAGAAACATAAGTTCTTATCACTACGTAATCTTATTCTACATTATCACTTCACTAAATAGGCATTTTTTATAAGTTTCTTATCTAAAACCGATCAAGTTCACTTAGAAAACATTAATTATGTACACAAACACTCACTGTCTTATCAGTCTTTCGTTAATTTAGCACTTTTAGGTTGGCAGGCTCGGCGTCCATTACAATTACAAAACCCCTTTTAAAAATTGGACAGAAATACCACGGTAATATTGATATTCTTCTCTTAAACTGCAGTGAAATGTGTTATCCTAATCCTAACTAATATTATAAATGCGAAAGTTTGGATGTTTGGATATTTGTTACTCAATTACCACAGAACGGCTGAACGGATCTTGATAAAATTTGGCGCAGACATAGATCGTCTGTAATCACACTAGCCTACTTTTTAGCCGAAGGGGTCTTACCGAAATATAGGTGTACTATTGGCACCTCTGGCAAACCATTCGGGGCATACATTGACGGCTATATGTTGCGCTAAGTGACGCGTGCTCGATTCCCACACGGAAAAATAATAAAATTTGTATGGCCCAGTAGTTTCGGGACTGGGCGTTTGTCTACAATGTTAACTTAAATATTTGTAACCGCAGCCACGACACGTGGCATAAAGTTTTCATACAAAAAAAAATACTGGCACAATGCTATGTTAATATTCTGTCTTATGAGGTCAAAGGATAGTGGTTGGTCTACTTATTAAGGCGCGTGCTCACTCTCCAAGTAGTAGCACGTAGGTATAAGGTCACAGATGTCTAGAATGCAGTCGATTTTATGTCATTTACATGCAGCCAGTGTTTCTATTATACCGAGATACTAGTTACCTGGGGCTTGAATCCTTTGTGCCAGGTTGTTATTATTTACGGTTTCAACATGGCAGCTTTTTCTTGCGTTCGAAAGCAGAGATTTTTTGAAAGAAAGAATGAAAAATTATTTATTCTGCTCAAAAATAGACACACAATTCAGGTATAAAAAATTAAATTTTACAATATACAAAATAATTGCTCAATACGAAACTGTTCCGTGGTGAATTGCGGACATGGGACCTGACCTTTTGGCTGATATGATGATGATAAATTTGGGTCTGAAACTTAGTTATCATCATAACAGCCGAAAGACGTCTATTACTGGACATAAGCCTCCCTCAAAAAGGGGGGGGTTACCATAATCGCCACGCTTGGCAGGCGGGTTGGCGATTGCAGTTTAGTTGTTGCAATGCACATAGAATGCTGCTGCCCATTCTCTGGTGAGTCCCTTAGTCGCCTCTTACGACATCCACGGGATGTGATGGGATGGTGCTATTCTTTTACGTCCGACAACATACAGAAACTTAGTATGATGATCCAAAGACTTACATAAGGACTTACACAGGTTATTTCAACGTAGAAGACCATAAACGAGAAAACGTATCCTATAAAAGAAATAAGTACCTATAAACATCCTTGATGCGAGTACAAAGTGGCTTGTAACAATGTAACTTAGTCAAACATTTAACTAGACTTCACATTCAAATAATGGTACCATTATAACAATGTTATTTAACTTCTACTATTGCTATGTTGTTAGTTTCGTTCACAATGGAAACTACAAAGGACTGTCTGTGGCTTCGTGTCATACGAATTTGTCCGCATAATTTTTTTTTTGCTCCTCCACACTCCACCTAAAGTCATAATTTTATGTTCTGTGGATCACTATACTGCCTTTATTATTATTTTATTTATTGCTTTTATTTATATTATCACACGTGGCCTCAGAACACCTTAAACGTAATTATATAAGCTCCCATTAAAATAGATGGACAAACTTTTAGAAATCATTCAGACCACCAAAATAAGGACAATGGTATAGTACTAGAAAAAAAAAAGTTAGCGAAAATATACCAAAAATGTTGGTTACCCAATGCATAAACACATCCATGTCTTTGTTATCTCATAATTTCTGATACTACAAATGTGCAGGCGCACGTGACCACGTCAAGTACCTACCAATAATGGATGTGTTTATTCTATTTAGTGTGTCAGAAACTTATTATTTCAGGTCAAAATAAATCATTTTAATCAGTTTTTTTTTTGCTTGGATATCTTTGGTTAGACATACTGAACTCTGTGTCAAAATTTGTCCATCTATTTTACCTTACCCTTACCGACCTTACATATCCTTACGTGACCTTATATGTCACCAGTATTGGTACCATAATTGTAAACTCCATAAGATTATTAATGTTTTGAGACAAAATAAACTCTACGTAATCGTGAACTGAACATTTATTCTACAATAATACAAATAATATTTCTATAGTTTATAATGTCCTCGTGTCGCGCCTAGAAATTGTGATCTGACATATAGTGGTAACCAATCAGTGCACAGGTCTACAATTAAAAAACAAAAAACCATGAAAACGACACTCAACTTTAAAAAGAAAAACCCATACAACTTCGGAGAACCAGAGGTTTATCTAATTTGTAAGTGCTGCTACCATCACCAACCAATGAGGGGCATTTTTACTATTGAATACGTAGTCACACTGGCAAAATTGACATGTTATAATAGGTCCCAATTATTTTCATTTGGTATACAGGCAAAAATATTATTTTTTCTACGACACTGCCAATATTTATTTCTAATGAGTGCATTATAACTTTTTAAGCTTATGACATACTTACGAGTGTGGTGTAAAATAATAGTCTACTCAGCACACTCAGAATATTGTTTAAAAGTAGTTGCAAGTTAGGTTGCCTGCATACCAAATAGCTTTGTTGACTGTACCTTGTCCATTTCCTAATTTAAACATGAACATAAAAAAATGTTGTCTAACATGTAACGTTACACCCAAATACATAGCTTCACCGGATTATTTACATTTGAAACCCATAATCCATTTAGCTTCGCAATGTGAATGCGTGCACACGAGCGTATGTTTTCTAAACCACCGTTTTGTTTGTCGCCAAAGCGTTGAACGTTATTTCCTGTTAAATTATTTGTTATTTATAACACAGCCTTGTTTGTTCACTAAACTGCAGTCAAGTAATAGTGAATTCGTTTATTTAGAAAGCGACAATACATGCAAAAACTCACAACTTTTCCCATTACCCCTATGACCATAGAACGTCACTTGCTACAATACTTCCCATCATACTCCTTATGCTTCGTTTACGTTCATACAACATCACTAAAAAGCCCTGTGATGTCCCTCTAAAAAGCGAGAACATTATCCAATAAACGTCCAGCTAAACAATAATTTATTCTCCACTATTACATTACTACTGGCCTGAGCTCAGCAGTGGGCTGGTAATAATTATCACATTCACACTGCCCATAACAAACAGAAGATAATAACTCGCGATTTTATAGCAGCCGCTCCTTCCATTAGGAATGGGGATCTAATTCTTATTTACACGAGAAACAAATCAAAATTAGCAGGACCAAATGAGCCACTAGGCACGTTGATCAGGCACGATAAAATGTTTTTATGGCACCCATTATTACCCGGCAACCATATTTTTATTGTGGTTAGCTTTATTGCATTGTAAATATCGGTAACTGCGAATAAATACGAACGGAGAAATGGTACGATCGTGTTTTTTCTCTCGCAAATGGATCGGCACATAGAATGGAGAGGGATGGAATAAAATAATATGACGTCGTATTGTCCTCGAATGTTTTATGAACAGAAATATACATACGAATGGCTATCATTTAATTTCATATTCATGTTTTTGAAGCTTCAATTCAAAAGTCTTACGAAAATGGTTGGTTTTGTTTTGTGGGATATATTTTTTAGATGAATTACTATAATCTAGGTGCATGAAAAATTTATAATTATTTAGATAGGTCCGCATAACAACTATTGGCCTCTATTATATTTTTGTATCTTTTTTGAAGAAGTAAGTCTATTTATGTTTCTAAGAGTTAAAAAACACAGACAGAATAAAGTACATTTTGATGACAGAACCTCATTAATTGTGATTATTGAAAAGGAAAAAGAATAGGTAGAAAAATTTTTGCACGCAATAAAATGAGTTATGCTACAATACATGTGTATTGTAAACTCTTCGTCTATTACTAGTTTTTGTTCTAAGTTAACTGTGAAAGTGTCAATAGTTTTGTACACAGACTATTTTGTTAGGGTCTGATAATCTGTGTGACAGGATTTTCTAGTGCAGATACCAGTCTCCCACAGGGGAATAATTATGTTTCAACTTATATTAGATATGTTAGTTTGCCTTCTCTCATCTTTGTGGAAAAGAAAATAAATACCTATGTTATGTTAAAACTTACTTACTTTCTATGCTAGTAAAGATGATACTAACAGTAGCTTCTGCACTGTGGGTATCATCTTTACTAGCATAGAAATAGAGGAGTTAAGTAAACATTAGAACGTACTTAATTCCCCGGTCTCAGTGCCGGTAAAAGAATCCGCTGGGAAGATATTCCGAGGCGTTACCAGCGTCCTCCTTCAGCACCACATCTCTTCGATTTGGACTCGATCCGCAATCCTTGAGTTTTTCAGCACCGTCAAGGAATTTGGAGAACATAAACGTGATCACAGTTAAAATCAAACGATCCAAGCTCTATTAAAATTAAAAATACTTCATCGAATAGAAGTTTGGTGTCGTACGAATATATTCTACATATTATATTACACTCGTTTGTAGCGTGCGAATCCTAACTTATATAATATTATTATGATAAGCATTTTAAATGCGAAAATGGGTTTATTTGTTATGCTTTCACGCCTAAATCACCCAACCGATTATCATGAATTTTGGTACACAGATAGATTCCACTCTGGATACGGTTATAAGCTACTTTAGCACGAGCGAAGCCCCGTGCTATTAGTAAATAAAGAATGATGGAATATGGCACATCGAAAACATGTACAGACGTCAAGCTACCCGAAACTGTCAATTATTCCCAATCAACCTTGAACCTAATGCTTTAGTAATAAATTTGACAGATTGTTGTAGCTTGATGTGCTGGCATCTATACGTGCCATCCTCCAAGCTACGCTGAGAAGTGGTGCCGCTGAGATGCGGTGACGCACCACGTACCACTGAGATACGGCGATCAACTACTACTACTACAGAGTACCGGTTATTAGTGCTACACTTATGAGCTGCGTAACACCAACGCGGCTACTAAGATAGATACGTTCATAAGCTACAACAAAGAGCTACGCCTCGCTGCCATAGCGCTACGCTACACAGTATGATTCGTAAACACGTTTCACGGTCGACACGCGTCCAAAGAGCAGTCGGTCACGTAATTTTCGCCTGACGACTCGCATTCAGTGTACAAAAACCTTACATGTTTCACGCATACATAATTCATTACATATCAAATAGGCTTCGACGATACAAATGCCTTCAATTGGCAAGAGTAATGCGTGCCAGAGATTCACGAATCGTGAGCGAATAATTAACGTAAGCGACATTTTACAGAGTAAATAAATTAGGTTCTGTTAACGAAGTCATTAATATTGGAAGCAAACCTCGTTTGTCCTTGTTATGGTAGGTGTACACTTATGTTCGTAACACGATCTTGTGGTTGAGGAGATGGTTTCGACGCTGTCTTTGAGACATCTTTATTAGACTTGCAAAATGTTGGTGTTTTATTTAAAGGGAACATTACATAATATCGCAGAGGATCTCGTTGCTAAATAATAAGTTGGTTTATTCTTGGAGGTTAAGCTACACTTGCCGAGGTCGGTTCGTGGATGGGTGACCAATTCCTCCATGCCGGAAAGCACGTTAAGCCGTTCGTCTTACCAATAATTTGGAAATCTTTGATAGCCGTTACGGATAGTGAGAAGCCAGAATATCTAACACCAGTCTCATCAAGGGGTACCCAGTTACTGCCTGGGCACCCAGTTATTGGGTTGTGAAGGTAAGATAGGCCAGTTAGCCTAAAAACCGACTCCAACATAGTTGGAAAAAGGCTAGGCAGATCATTACGCCTGTTACTCCAAAAAGGGATGGATACCAACCATAGATATAATAAACAAGTTTTCTATACCTATTTCTATAGTACCAACCTATAGGTTTGCACAACTGGTGTGACGTAATTCTATAGAATTACGTCACACCAGTTGTGCCACCTTCCGGCGGTGTTGATTGGCTAAAGCAGTGCGATTCTGAAAACATGACGAAATGACTGTCGAAGTGAGGCTTGGGTGAAGTGATCACGAAGTGAGCTGTCAACTCCATGTTATCACTTGGCCGTGTCCTCGTCGAGGCGATCGGCGGCGGCGACCTCTGGCATCCGGCTCTGGTTGAATCCATGGTCCGGAGCGATGAGGCTTGGGAAGCGGTCACCTCCTTCTGCGAAGCAGTAATGCTAGCGAAGGAGGAGGCGGGCCGCGCGAGGGAGAGACAAGGCCTTCGCCCCAATCGCCGCTACAGGAGAAGACGCCCCGGGCGTCGGGAGTCGCAGGGCGATCCTCGGCCACCGTAGGCGCGGGCTTGCGGATGGTGAGCGTTAGGTGGCTCGCTGTCCGATCACCACCAGGCCCGGGTCGATGGCGCGGTGTGTTTCACGCGCGCCTCAAAGAGATGTCAGCATAGAAGACGGGGCCCGCTAGGGCCAGAGCCTGCCAGGGTTGCGGAATTTGTTCGAAAGAGTCACCGTGGCCCTGGAAAGCAAAGGGCTTTGGAAGTAACACGGATGGGTTTTAGTCAGTAAGAGTCTGACACGCCCTTCCGCTCCACCCAGAGCGGAAGAAGTCATTTGATGATATCCCACCGTTAAAAAAAAAAAGCTGCGTTCCCACCTGAGATGTGCGAGGATGCGTAGCGAGGGATATCCTTGTAAAAAATTCAATACAATCGCTTCCTTTACCTTGTAACCAACCACAACATAGTTGTAAAAGCGCTGGGCAGATTGATTGTGTTATTAAGGGTTTTATAAAGTCAAAAGTCAAAAAGTCAATAGGCATTTATTCAAATTAGACTGATTGAACACTTTTTGAACGTCAAAGTTCTACTTAAAGACAATCCCCAGAACGCCCGCCCGTGACTTCAACATCACCATATTACTATAAACTGGACACAAATCCAGAATCTAAACCACTACCAAGAAATTCAGATGGAAAAACATTATTTAATTAATTAATTCATTATTACATTACCCGACTCAAGAAATGAACTCAGGATCACATGCTCAACAGTCTGGACTCTATATGAAACAGTAGCAGTTTCCCTGGAACACAAGGCTACCTTCCATAAATCAGATTGCCGAAATCTGAATAATCTCGATTACAAATTAATACGGCACTATGGCAGCACTATCTCCACACATAACTGTATTTTAACCATACACAACGCTATGTATATTTGCAACGCGATATCATGAACACACAATATTCCTTCCCTACATAGCAATGTATTTCCGAGTCTATTCTAGTTTCTACCTATTAACAGGCAGATTGAATCTAAAACACAATTTATATTGGGAATAAACAGCAGCTACCCAACCACGTAGTATCCACTTTTAATTATATAAAACCGGTAACTACTATTCAATTGGAAATTACGAAACATTGGAACATAGTTAGCTAAATTGAACTTTATTCAAAAATTTATGAGCTTTGTTGTTTTTAGACACAAAGGATTTTAGTTGTGATCAAGAACTTGCGAGAAAAAAAAACCTGGCCAAGTGCGAGTTGGACTCGCGTGCCTGTTTTCCTATAATCTTTAGGTAAAGAACGCAAATAATCCGCAAAAAAACTTAGGCTTAGTAGTTTGTGAGATATGGGGGGGGAATGGTAATTTTTCGTCTAATTTCTTGAATAACTTCAAAATTAATTATTTTTAAATTATAAAAAAAAACATTACAATAAATCCTTTCATCTGATATGTCATACGGTACAGTTTGAAAAACTATTTTTATAACTTTCTCGATGGTCCCCCAAAAGTGACCCCCATATTCAAAATGTATTTATTTGCGTAACACGTCCGTGTTTGGGTCACAGAAGTTCATATGTGCACCAAACTTCAACAGAATCGGTCTAGTAGATTCGGAGAAAATTGGCTGTGACAGACAAACAAAGTGATCCTATAAGGGTTCCGTTTCTTACGGATAGGACCCTAAAAACGGGATTTGTAAAAAGGCAATTTCTAAAAACACTGTCCGATTTTGATGAGAAGTCTTACATTCATAGACTAATGCAAGTTAAACTATCGTTGAGTGTGCATAGGCGAACCTAATATTCTTTTTTTCAGAAAATGATCGGTTCTTATAAGTCACCGGAGCAAAGCCACGGGAATAAGCTAGTTTTTCATGAAACACTAAACTTTGTTTACGTTTTCCGATAAGGAGGATTTTAGTTGGAATCGAGAATTATTCTACAGAAAAAAAGGCTTTTCTAGAAATCTAGACATTTAATAGTTTGTCTTCCCATTACTCAAAGTATTTACGTAAAGTTTTCAAATCCTTTAACCGCTATCAAGCCGAAGATGTCGGAACCGTTATCTTCTACGTGCTGGAAAAAGAAAAAGATATTTAAAACTTGTTATCATCATCTGCCTCGCCTTTTCCCAATTATAATGGGGTCGGCTTCCAGTCAAACCGGATTCAGCTGAATACCAGTATTTTACGTGGAGCGGCTTCTGACTATCCGTAACGACTGCCAAAGATCTACAAATGACAGCCGGGACCAACGGCTTAACGTGCTTTCCGAGGCACGGAGGAGTCTCGGTATGTTAGGATGGTCACCCATCCACAGACCAACCTCGGCAAGCGTTGCTTAACCTTGAAGATCGACCCGTGTGGTTGTTATTATTTAGCCACGAGCTCCTCCTTCTACGAGCTCCTCTTTATATTTAAAACTTGTTATATCAATAAAGAAACAAATGAATAGAAAATGAAAACGTAAATGGAAGAAATGCAAAAACAAACAATGGAAGTAAGAACTTTAATGAGGTACGGTTTTTTCTTCAGAGATATAAAAAAGTGAACTCCTCCCATACTTTCTATAAATGAACGAATTTTAGAAATCGGTCGAAATTCCAACAAATACAATCTTTCACAAACATACCTTGCCATTAACAACAATATTTTTTATTATCCCTAAATAGTAGAAAATGTCTCAATTTTTTCGCTTACTACCCAATATTAATCACGCAACAGCTTTTAATACGGTTTTCACTAATAGAAAAAGCGACAAACAAAGATGGTTTGCGCATTTTATTTGTATATGTTTTGTAGGAATCGACTAAACTATGATGCTATTATAATTAATATTACCAAAGATAAGTAACGTAGAAATTACTTGTAGACGTATGTGGTGTTTCTACAGTAATTATTCTTAATCAAATGTAATTTAATTAACCATGTCTGTCAAATAATTTTCCTACCCCTTAATTTTATCGGCCTCTGAGACCCTTCGTCAAAATATCCGTTCGCTCATCGATATAAGTCAGTAAATACTCGTGGTAGGTACGAGTACATTCTCAATATGATTCATATTTACCTACACCCTTTCCTGCAAATATTTTACAATTTAACGTTGTGGTTAATAAGTATTCCGTGCCTCGGAAGGCACGTTAAGCCGTCGGTCCTAGTCGTCGGCGCATAGTCAGAAGTCAGAAAATCTGACATCAGTCGTACCAAGGAGTACCGTGTTACCCAGTTAATGGGTTGTGGAGGTCTGGTTGGCAGCCGCTCTACGTAAAATACTGGTATTCAGCTGAATCCAATTTGACTGGAAGACGACCCCAATATAATTGGGAAAAGGCTAGGCAGATGATGATATAGGTACCGTGCAATTATGCAGTTCAAGGTCTTGAAATTCAAGTTGCCAAGAATGAGACTAGATTAAAAAACGTTTCTTATTGTTATTCTTTAATGCACGAAAATCATGTGTACGGACGCAAGTTTAGAACAGTTTATGTATAATTGCCACAAATAATTAGATACACGAATGATCTGCAAGCTGAATATATTATACCTTCTGGCCGTGCCTACTACAGGTATTTATTTATTTTATTTATTTATTAAATAATAGGTAGGTAGGTATGTTTACACTGTAAACACACACCCATATTATTATAAGATAGCATCATTGTGTTTGTTCCACCCCGGTAGTTCCATACAAATCAGTATCCCTACGTGAGTGTATATACCTACCTACCAAACGATTCTCGATTACCGTGTCAGTGATCGATCACTTCTCTAGTCGAAAATTGAGTCGGCTACTCACCTTGTGTTATCGAGAGCTTATATAAAGGAAACATGTGAAAAAACATATTTGGAAAAGAAAAACGACAAACGTATATCGAAACTCATTTCATTTTTTTTATTATTTCATTTAAATGTACTTATGTGCGCAGTTATTATTTTGTCGTGATGAATATTTTATCTTCAAAACGAAGCAAACGAGCTTATTTGTAAATCAAACATCTAGAAATGTGTCGAGTTTATTTATTGGTTGTCATAAACGTGAGGGAAATGATGGCTGGTCCAGTTTAAAAGCGGTAGCGAATATTTGAAAAGGCTTCTTTGGGCCATAGGCAAAGTGACCTTATCAGCAATAAAGATTAATTATTATTTTAAAAATATTTGGTGTCAATACGAAACATTTTTAATTTATGTGGCATTTTGGTACAGCATGTCAATATAAGTGTGCAGGACGTCCACGCACGCCAACATAATGTAGTCACATACAGCTTATTGTCATGATTAGTTTCAAATATGTAGTACCTTTTAATTGACCTACCTTTGATTCATTATGTTTTGTTTTGATCCCTGTAAGTTTTTAGAATTAAGTTAGACTGATTCTACTAATATTGATCTTGATATAAGCCAAATTGATAGTCATTATATAAGAAACATTTTTTTTGTTATATCTTTGTTATTGTAATGTTAGATACGCTAGGAACCACGAGCAGGACCGCCTCTCGACAAGTCTGAACTTGTTCGAACCTGTCGAAACCTGTTTGAGAGGCGGAGGGCTGTGATTGGTTGATCTAAAATCGAGCACAGTCCGGTAATTTTTGATTGGTAAACAAAAGGTTAACTCTACCACTACTTGCGCCCACCTAAATGGGCATAGACCTGGACCATTTGACCGGAACGACACACCCCATCGCAACGACCCTAGAATTGTACAACCCAACCCAACTACCGTATAGTTCGCAACGATAGGACGCGATGTCACGGCGGAGGTACCCTGATCTATTATAAAAAGGAGCTGTACTGCATCCCCTTGATTCCTCCTGCCCCCCGCTCGTTACTCGAGTACTCAGCCTGTCGGCTAGGTATGACTGGTCATCAACCGATCACCATCATCTCTGCCTATTACCCACCGCCCTCGACCTCGTCTCCCACGCCTGACGACCCCATCGCACTCAGTAGCGACTTCACCACCCTCTTTGGCTTGAGTGATTCCGTTATATTAGCGGGAGATCTCAACGCCAAACATCCCGCGTGGAATTGCAACACAACCAATGCAAGAGGCAGGGTGGTGTTTAACCTAGGTGCAACCCTCAACTATGACGTCATCGCTCCGATGACGCCAACTCACTTCCCGCACGATCCCAACCAAAGGCCCGATGTTCTCGATGTGGCGTTGCTAAAGAACGTAAACCTTCGTTTGCTATCTATAGAAACGACACACGAGCTCAACTCAGACCACCGTCCAGTGATCATGCACCTAGGCACTCGCTCGGGTCAGCCCGACCCCGACCAACCTCCCCCGTCTCAAGTGATCACCGACTGGAGGAAAGTAAGCGAAAGGCTGAAATCCACTACGTCGCCTCACCTAGACAACATCCCCGACCACATCGTCTCAGTCGCTGACACGACGGCGGCGATCGACTCGCTTACGGATCACGTACAATCCGTCCTGAACGAATGTTCAAGGGAGGTTCCAGTGGTGGAAGACCACCGCTGGAAAATGCCGGACGATGTACGGAATCTGATAACCGAGAAGAACGCAGCCATTCGTGCGTACAGCGCTTTTCCCTGCGACGCGAACAAAGCTCACATGCGCAACTTACAGCGAGCTGTGAGGAAACGATCCAAAGAAGAGCCCACAATGCCCCCTCTCATCCGCCCCGACAAGAGTGTCGCCTTTGACAACTCTGACAAAGCGGAATGTCTAGTCGACAGTCTAGAGGCCCAATGCTCTCCTAGCTCTCAACCAGTAGACCAAGCTCACCTCGACATGGGGAATGCTGAAGTCGAACGTGCTCTACGTTCCCTCCCACCAGTCGAAGATCCGGATGATCATCTGCCCCCCGTCACGCCCCACGAGGTACAGGAGATCATCAAAAGGCTCCAACCTAGGAAAGCCCCAGGCTCCGACGGCATCACCAACAAGGTGTTTAAACTCCTCCCCGCCCAACTAATAGTGCTTATGACTGCCATCTTCAATGGCGCATTAAGCAATAACATGTTCCCCCGAGCATGGAAACAGGCCACCGTTATCGGTATCCCCAAACCAGGCAAGCCCAAGTCTGATCCCGCCAGTTACCGTCCTATCAGTCTACTCAACGTTCTCGGTAAAATCTACGAGAGGCTTATTTATAAGCGGCTCAAGGATTATGCCGAAGCAAAGAGTCTTATCCCCGACGAGCAGTTTGGTTTTCGAACCGAACACTCGTGCATCCAACAAGTTCACCGCATCGTCGAGCATCTAAGCGCTGGTTTCCAGCGTGGCTCGATGACGGGTGCCTTGTTCTTCGACATAGCGAAAGCATTCGACAAAGTCTGGCACAATGGCTTAATTTACAAGCTCTACCAACTCGGCGTGCCAGACCGTCTCGTGCTCATCTTGCGAGACTTTTTGTCGAACCGCACCTTTCGCTACCGCATCGAGGGTGCACTCTCGTCCCCTCAACCCATCCGAGCAGGAGTCCCCCAGGGCTCAGTGCTATCCCCCCTAGTCTTTACGCTGTTCACCAGCGATATCCCCAAAAGTAAAAAGGCGCAGTTGGCCCTATTCGCCGACGACACCGCCATTTACTACACCGGTCGCGAACCTGACGCTATCGCTCGCACTCTCCAAACATCTGCAAACATCTTGGGCAGATGGTTCAGGAAATGGAGAATCGAGGTTAACCCCGACAAGAGTCAGGCGGTTCTGTTTACGAAACCGCGGCACAAACCCCCTCCCCCTCGTCCGATCACCATGTATGGCAAGCCGATCCCCTGGGAGAAGCAAGCCAAATACCTGGGGGTCATCCTGGACAGCCACCTCACCTTTGCTGAGCACATAAGGCAGGCCCGTTCTCGCGCCGCCTTCGCTCAGGGAAGGCTCCATTATATCACGACCGCCCGTAGCAAATTGTCACTCAAGTGCAAATTGCGACTCTTCACCGCGGTCATCCGTCCCATCATGACGTACGCTTGCACCGTCTTTGCACACGCAAAGCCACGTCATCTCCACAGGATGCAGACGCTCCAAAATCGTTTCCTGCGCAAAATCACGGGTGCCCCCTTCTACGTCCGAAATGAGACTCTACATGTAGATCTCAAATTGCCCACCATACAGCAGTTCATGAAACGCATAGCCAAACGTTTCTTCGACACTGCTGTAAATCACCGTAACCCCCTTATCGCATCGGCCGCCCGATACGAACCCTCCCGCATCTCCAAGGTACGCCGACCGAGGCATACCCTCGTCACGCCCGACGATTCTACCACTCTGCTCCAAGAGAGTTGCAAAGAGACCAGCACTCTTCGCAAACCACGACCGCCGTCCTTCCGCCCTCGCCACCGAGGCCCGCCGCGAAGTCCCCGTCAAAATCCGCCCCGACCCTTGCTCGAGCCAGCCCGCGCCGCTGAGCCTGTAGTCTTAAATTAGCCCCTTAATAATAATTCCAGTTCGATCCAGCCCGTCCCTAGCTGTCCTCTGCCCAGCGACGCCCTAAGCCGAGGCCCGTACCCCACAGGGGGTGCCCTTAGCGTGTAGTCGCTTAATTTGTAAGTTTTTTATAAGCCCTGGCTGGAGGCTTTAATATTATATTAAGGCCACCACAGGCAAGCCCGGTTAAGCAGTCGACAACCTTATAGGTTGAACTGCGAGAAGCCACTCACAAAAAAAAAAAAAAGACGGAACGACACACTATAAGCCCTGGCTGGAGGCTTTAATATTATATTAAGGCCACCACAGGCAAGCCCTGTTAAGCAGTCGACAACCTTATAGGTTGAACTGCGAGAAGCCACTCATAAAATAAATAACGGAACGACACATGATATTAAAGCCTCCAGCCAGGGCTTATAAAAAACTCAGTTTGTAAGTTTTTAGAATTCGAACAGATTCTTATAATACTTGTTTAGAAATAATAATGTCGGCTCAGTATAAGTTCAGTATTATGTAAATCTATGTGGTGTAATACGGAAATAAATAAGTCTTGTTCAAGTGAACTTAGGGGTATTTTATTGGAAACTTAAGTAAATATTCTTCAATCCAGCGCACACAAAATGGGGGCCGAAACCTAGCTCCCACACAAAAAGTTTGGCCTTTTTGACAGTCGATATCGCTGATATTAATGTCAGTTGCGATTTTTTGAGAAGAAATTCTTTGAATAATGGATGTCATTCCTAACTTATGTCTATGTGACGCGTCTTTTAGGGATATACAAAGTAAACTCAATGAAACGTAAAAGTACCTTATATTATTATAAACACATTATTTCTACTTTCATCAGTATTATGAACATTATGACGTAATATTTTCATTTATTTTATGTCATATAATTCTACCTTGAGTGCCCCAACGGAGACCAAAATTGATGGGATGGCAGTTAACAGGATTCACATGATATATTTACACATCATCCCAAAGTATTAGGGTAGACCTTCCTCGGGGACATCGTGCTTATCTAAGAGGAACATAGGATTCTCAGTGTAATTATTTTGTGTGCAACGAACTGAATACGGTTAGGCAGTATAGAAAAAAATATCACCGCGTAGAAGATGCATTTGTACTAATCTGTTAATAGTTATTTATGATACTTACTAGTGCGGTAAGTTGGTTTTTACAAACCAGTAGATGAATGTAACTTACCATAGTCACGAGTTGTTAAAAACCAATTTCCGTGTGTGTGCCATACAACGTTGTGTTATTCAGCTTATTTTTTCCAGTAATGTGAAACTCCTTGGTAGAATTCTTATATTTTTTAATTGTAATTTTTTTTTAAATACCGTAAAGTGCGGTAAAATAGGTTATTAGATGAGAGTACTTATTTCACCGCACGTTCCATTGTATGGTTCGTTATTTTTAACTTTCGAACGTTTCGTAAATGTACTTTTTGAGCAAATGTATTGAAAAATTACTTTAGCCCCGGTTATGCTTCATCTTCTTTCGTGTCCAGCATTTAAATCCCTACAAGATCCAGTCATCCACGTTTTAAATGAAGCCAGTGACAGAGCTATCCGGTTGGCTACATACCGGTCAAACAAAATTGCGTCAAATCGACACGAAAAGTTGTAAAACAAAAAAAATCTAAAACACCAGCACAGCAACTTCGAAGACACTTCGCCAATAGACAAATGCAAATTCGTAGACGAGCCGAGCACCCCTACGTGGCTGCACCTAACGGCTTTATCACGTTAAACCACTCGGATATAATGGGGCGTCATCCAAAACAAATCACTGCGACACTGGGGAGGCTACATCAAACTCAGCCGACGGGAAGACGATGGAATGAATACCTCTCTCTTTCATCCTTATACCAGCCTATCTACTATACTATATAGAACCGTAGGTATGTGTAACGGAACTTCGCAAGCAATTGCATCTCCGAATCTGAATACGAAACTTTTTTGCGAAAATTGTGTCCCATTGCAGGGCAAAGGACTCCCTTTTTTTCTTCTATTTTTCCCAACTTTGGGCAAGTGTGGACCAATCCTGCCGATAGACGTCAGGCTCGTCCCGCCATTTTCGCCTGGGTCTCCCGCGGTGTCGTCGGACATTTAGAAAAAGACGTTACAGGAGAAATAATAAATTGCACCAAAAAGGGTCTCAACTCAGCATTGAGTCAGGTTGCACCACCTAACGCCATTTTTGAGCTGGAGTCAACCAATAGGTACTATATGCTCAAAACAGGACACAGGTACCGAGTTGTTACAAAGGTCTACTGAAAATGAAAACCGAGCTATATATATCTGAAGAAACGTTCAAAGGGCCTAGCACGAATGTTTTTGACGTACTATAGTAACGTAACGTGAAAAAATACTATAACTATAATACTCGTTCATATTTTTGTATGATACAATTTGTGTATGTCGCATAAAATTACACCAAAATACTATGTTGTTGCAGTTTATATATTCAAAATTCACTTACTTTAACGATACTGTAACTTTACTATACGTCAAAACATTCGTGGCAGGCCCTCTTGTCCTCTTAGTGAGCAACTGGGCAGTGAAACCGTTAATTTTAAAAATAACAACTTATAAATCGTCTAGACGGTGACAAATAACTATTAATAATCATGTGTGTATTCCTTTCGTACGTGTGTATGTCACTAAAACAATAATTTACATTAAAATAATCATAAGTATTTCAAATAAGTATTAAATGTCTCCAAATTTTGTATGCCTATTAGGTTAAACATAGTGATCCTGACATTAGAATAACATCTTTTAATATTGTACCTATGTTCTACAAATAAATAATTTGAATTTGAACTCCTCTTAAACGGCTAAACCGATTTTGTTACTGTCTGTAGATTATACACTATACGCCTCCGCTACATGGCCTCCGTCACATCCCTACCGCTATCCCCCATCCATTTACGCTTATTACTATTACTGTCACCGCATTCCATTAAGATCACTCAGAGATTTGTCAACGAATGCCCCCTCAGATACTCTGTGTAATCGCTTGTCATGTGTCGATGTAACAATCTAATAAAAATATGGAAATACATTGTGATCAAAGGATCTACGACCCTTGCTTCTTACTAGAGGGAGCAACAGAAATAACTGTTACATTTCGAAAATAATTTTCAAAAAGTATTTAAGTTTCCTATTTAGGATTTTCAGATATTAGAATCAGTTATAAAACTTTGAATAGAAATGATTTGACAGGATGCCAGTAAACGAAATTCTGTTTTAGTTTTAGCACATGATTAGCATGTATTATGCACTTAAGTACTATGTTTTTCTACTGATTACACAGTTGGAGTGTTGGCCATAATTTTTGTAACGATCACGTGATTGACACAATATTTAATGCAAGTCGAGTCTTTTCCAATGTTAATACTATTCAACTTAAGTTATTTAGTGGGTATGTCACAGCCAACTGGTTTAATCAGCCGTTTAATTGGCTGCCGAGCCTTTTAATTGAGTGGCGTCGTTTATGCAGCGGCCTAAATAACATCCAGCCAATGCGTCATTAAAAATATATATGAAATATTTAATTTAGGAATTCTAAATTAAATATTTCAAACAACAATAAATATCAACATTCTAACATTGACGAACAAACTATTTGTGTCTACATGGTTTAAAGGAATCCAACTTCAATGGCTATTCGATTTGAACCTAACCTATCCGTCTCTGGGTGCCCCTGTTCAATGAAATGCCGGGATGTCACTTAGGCCGTCAACTAAACGGATGATTAAGCCAGTTGGCTGCGACAGATATATTGTTCCAAGACTAACTCACGGGCCTGCGGACAGCGAGCGATGGGTGGCTCGCCGTCCGATAAGGACCAGGCCTGGGTTGACGGCGCGTTGTGTTCCACATACGCCTCAAAGAGATGTAAGCATAATAGACGGGGCCAAAGCCTGTCCGGGTTGCCAGAGTCCAAGAGTAAACCATCGAGTCTGCGGACAGCGAGCTATGGGTGGCTCGCTGTCCGATCACCACCAGGCCCGGGTCGATGGCGCGTTGTATTCCACTCGCGCCTCAAAGAGATGTCAGCATAGCAGACGGGGCCCGCCAGGGCCAGAGCATGCCAGAGTTGCGGATGTTGTTCGAAAAAGTCAACGCGACCCTGGAACGCAAAGGGCTTTAGAAGGAACACGGATGGGTTTTAGTCAGTAAAAGTCTAACACGCTCTTCCGCTCCACCCAGAGCGGAAGAAGTCATTAGATGATTTCCCAACCTTAAAAAAAACTCATGCATTTAGGATTTGTTGCGGTATTTGTATAATTTTGGATACCTTGAATTCGCTAAGTACCCATTGATTAAAAAGGGTTATTTGCCAACCTACATTATGAGTTACATTCCTCCTTCAAAGCAGTCTTTCAAAAATATTCGATGGCAGATCCTCAGTAAATAACATTTTATTAGAAAACGTTTGAAAGTTTCGCCATCATTTTAAACCCTTTCCTTATTACTTTGCCAACCCTAACGCCGCCAATATAAGTTGATCCTTAAGATTATTGAAGCTGAACTTTAGAACTGGCTCCGATATTCTTGTCTAAAGTTTTATTTCAGTTCAATTGCCAAAATAGTTTTATGTCTTTTTTGTCTTAAATCCTGCAGCCTTACTATGACGCGCTAATGCCATCCAATTCCGAAGACGTAAACGGGATAGTGCTATTCGCTATGTATAGCTCCGTCTCTCTCTTACAGCGGCATCATGATCGTTTTAAGACTTCATAGTATTTTACCTGTATTTTACCAAAAAAATACTATTGTTATGTTATCTCTTCACAGTCAGCATTTTTTCCGTTTAATAATAATAGATTTGCCGCTTATCACAAGAGATTTTGTAACCGAGTGGCGAAAGTTCATGCCAAGAGAGTCGAAACCCCGGGATGAAGAAAACAGAACCAAGAAATGTAACAGAAAAAAGGGAAGGTTAAACTCAGCAGTTTTTTTTTCTGTGTTTTTTACTAATAATATTAATTTCTCTTGCCAACTTTATCATGCAATCTCATAACTTCTCTTTTGCCAAAACTCTTCAATAAAACTGACTGAATTAGTCTAACATCCGAAGTAAGATGGACCTACCTGCTTACCAGGTGAAAATTATATTTTATCAAATAACATGTTTCCTACCTAGCTGTTACATTTTTTTTTTAATGGTATTTTTTTCTATCTTTTTAAAATTACTTATAGCCATGACCATATTTTTTACGGCACCCCTATTATATATTCAGTAACATAATTTATTTCATAAAATATAATTTTCATCCGGTAAGCAAGAGGTTAAAGGTCAATCTTACTTGGGCTCCTCTATTAATACTAACTAAATTAATGTTTATCTATTCTATAATGGCGCCATTTTTCAAGTTTATTATTAATTAAAGATTGGGCATGAGTAATTTACTCTTAAATTGGAGACACTTAAATTGCCCTTCATAGAACGGGCAGAAAATTTGAAATGACCTTTACAATCTATGTTTACAAACGGCAAATTGTCTGACAAATCGAATCAAACACGTTTATTTCAAACAACCTTTTGCCTGTGACTTCGTACGCGCATATCCCGTTTTTTCCCGTTCCCGTATAGCTTCTAGCATTCCTCATGAATGTGGCTATCATATGCAACATTTTTTTTCCAAATTCGTTTGGGATTAGCACGTTAACAAACAAACTCTTCAGCTTTATTATATTAGTATAGATATACCAATTACAGGCTCTCTTGCATTGTCAAGGTCAGTCAGATAAAAAAAGCTAGTGGCACGTTCCAAAACATGAACGTCTATGGAGAAGAACGTGAAAGGAACTTCATGGACACTCGTTTAAAATAGCTATAATAAAATAATAAATATAACGTCTTTTATAATGCGCACAGCAAAGGAGTGGAACTCTCTGCCTGCGTCTGTGTTTCCGAACGCATACAACCCTAATCTCTTCAAAATTAGAGTGAACAGGCTTCTTCTGGGTAAGCTCGCTCCATCGTCGACTTTGTCTCTGTCATCTATGACCTAGACTAAAGTCAAGAGCAAACCCATATTAAATAAAAAAAAAAAAAAAAAAAGCTATGTATCGTTACAAAATAATCGTGATTCATTTTAACACATTATTTACTTCTCCCCAATAGATAAAGTTTTCACTCACATTTTTAGGGTCGCACAGGGTACAAAGCAATTTTCCATGACTACATCCTTACAAAAACTTTACGTCTCAACAAAAAAAAAAGATGACGCATCTCGCCCTTCGCAAGCACTTCTGCAAGTGCGACAAAATATTAATCACAACTCTTTGTCAGCTTTCCAACTTCGAAGGAAAATGTGTAGGTGGGAAATTACTTATTGCCCACTAACGCAACCCCTTTCATACGCGACCTCGTCCCCCGCAACTCGACCCACTTGACCCTCTGCACAAAATAAAATCGCTTTAGGTCGGGCCAACGAGCAACTAACTTACCTAGTTGTTTGTGTACTAGTTGCGAAAATTGGGGACCCGCACTGACCCCGCTCTTTGGGGTTACAATTCACTTTTGTAATCTTGTTTTCATACGCGTAGTAAAATGATGTTGGCTTGTGATTGGCTTTGCAGAGCTACTTTTTATAGAGATAAGCAATGTAAAAGTGACAACGTTTGTATAGAAAATATTTCAAACACCCGTATTTATTCTTTACTTAAAAATCGGGCCTATGCAAACGCACCTATATTTTAATAATAATAAACATTTATTTCAGAAGAGATTCCATATTTGTGACTAACAATATAAACTTATAAACTAGTGTTAGTAATATTTATCATAAGCTGCGTGAGGCACGCCGATCCTGGGGAATGTCTACTTGACTGCATGCAGTTGTATCTACCACCCCAAGATCGGAGAGTCACACCTATCAGCTAACGTTCTAAGAATGGTGTTGGGGCTGGCGCGAACGCGGCGTAGCAGAGAAGTGCATCTCTTGCGCATGATGGCTGTAAAACTATTAACGTCCGCGTCGGCAAACATGCCGGACGCGCAACAAAAACGCGGTATATTACCTATTTAAAAACATTCACAGTAATCTTTTTGTCCCAAGTCGTCTTAAAGACACACGCGAGATGAAAGAACGACCCAACTGTGTGTTTAAACTATGTAAAAGTAAAGAGAACAAGCCATTCCAAGTCAGAAACCACAAGTTACTAAAATACTTAAACACAGACTCTGGGATTACAGAAAGTACCTAACTTTACCCTTCATTGCCAGTAAAACATTTTAAAACTAATTTTGCTCTTTAACATTGATCTGGGGATAAGGGAAAAACATTGAGAACCAACTGTTCTTTGGCCTAGTTGAGGAAGTTTGAGGGAGATGGAAATTGAAAGAGTGAGATGGCAGATTAATAGTGTTTGTTAGCAAACGTCAGTGCTTATGCTATCGCGTTTGTGTAAGATAAGCCGAAGGTACACGGATTAAGTTAGTTGGCTTCGCCTTAAGTTAGTACCGTAAGTAACTTCGGCTTTAAAATTTTTACTTTCTTCAAGAATCTGGAAGTTACAAACATGCCATGTTATAGGTACTAACGTCAACAAATCCATACTTCCATAGGTACTGTGAATCTGTGAAATTATACACAAGCGGACGTTACGCGGTCGTAGTTCCCGTTCCCGTGAAAATACGAATATAGCCTATGTTACTCGCTGATAATGTAGCTTTCCAATGGTGAAAGAATTTTTGAAATCGGCGCAGTAGTTTTTGAGTTTATTCATTAAAAACATACACACACACAAAAATACAAGTTTTTCCTCTTTATAATATTATAGTATAATAGTATTATACATAAATGACAAAGTAACTCTGAGTTATACTAACATCAACAAATCCATACGTTCATACCATCCATATTAGTATAATCCTAGTATGGATTTATAATACTAGTTGTACGCATTTATAATACTAGTACCTAGTATTATGATAAGAGGAAAAGACAAATGGAGCAAAATTGTGACACGATGGTAACATTTTTTTTTTTAAGGATCAGGAGGAATCATCTAATGACTTCTTCCGCTCTGGGTGGAGCAGAAGGGCGTGTCAGACTTTTACTGACTAAAACCCATACGTGTTCCTTCTAAAGCCCTTTACGTTCCAGGGCCGCGGTGACTCTTTGGAACAAATTCCGCTACCCTGGCAGGACAGTGCTATACTCGTGCACTTCCTTTATGACTCTACTCTAATAAAATAGAGTGTCTAGCCATCAGCGTCGACAAGGGTAACCCCCCCTGTCAATGTCCGAAATGATGAGACTAAACAAAACAGCAACAGTTACCAAAGGACATTGCAAAAGTCATGATCCACAAATGAGGGATCGATTGAACAAAAATACGACTTAAGAGATTTGAGACTTCAGTGTTGAAGGTTAGGAATTAATGTTTAGGAGGTTTTTGATAGTCCTCATAGTTTCGGATTTGGCCATCCACGCACACTATAAAAAATCACCTGTATATATACTAACCTGAGAGACTTGTTTGTTCTCAAAGAACAGTTCTCAACTTGCAATTACTCTCAAATGATTCCTTTGAATAGACGCTTTTGATTATCCACTCATTTTCAATGAGAGCAAGCTTCTAAGCTTTCATTTTAATTTAATTAATGTTTTAATAAGCTTATAATAATATTAGTGCGTAAATATTTACTGCGGGCGACGGGAGTGAGTTGAATGACCTGCACGTTAGAATGGAAATGTAGATGCGATGTTTGAGATGTCAATAGATAGATTTAACGTAGGTTCAAAGACATCTAGAAACTAAGTGTAGACTTTGTGATGTCTTGTAAGCTTGTAAAGAGGAAAGACCGTACGTTCAACCTACGTTCTTCGCTCTTAACAAGCTGCTACTAGAGGATTTGCCCGCGTGTTTGTCGAAATGTTTCCATAGGAACATATCCTTAACACACACACACACACTAACACACACACACACACACACACACACGCACACACACACACACACACATACACACACACACAAAGAGTCATACCAGTATCTAGAAAATTTTACTTAAAATAGTTTAGTCAGTTTCCTAAAAATAGGTAGGTACCTACATTATATTGATCCTAGGGAGGAGCAGAACCACCCAATACAAGCATTACTACATGCTTATTGGGTAGTTCTAGCCCCAGAATAATATTGTAAAAAACGTTAAAAGGAATAAACTATTTTTATCCTCGGAACCAAAAGTATATTATGTCTTATATCCAGGACATGGACGCGGACGGCGAGCATTGGGTGGCTCGCTGTCCGATCACCACCAGGCTCGGGTCGATGGCGCGGTTTGTTCCACGCGCGCCTCAAAGAGATGTCAGCAAAGACGGGGCCCGCTAGGGCCAGAGCCAGCCCGGGTTGCGGAATTTTTTCGAAGAGTCACCGCGTCCCTGGAACGTAAAAGGGCTCTAGAAAAAACACGAATGGCCTTTAGTCAGTAAGAGTCTGCCCCAGAGCGGAAAAAGTCATATGATGATTTCCCATACTTAAAAAAAAAAGTACATGGTCTACCCCTGTGTCAAGTTTCATCTTGCCGGTCAGACTTAAAGAGGTAACAAACAGGCAGATTGAGTTTCTTTCGTATTTTAATATTAGTATGGATGAAAACGCAATGCATCGTGGCAGACCAAGGTACAAATGGCAGGACGAGTTGACATCTACCGAGTGGACTGGGGCGTAATGTCAGTAGACAGAATTGGCTAGAAAAGGGAGAGAGGTTGTTACCCAGTAGTGGGACTAAATAGACCAGATAGATTTAAATGAAACTGTATTTAATACTTGTATCCCCTTCTTTCAAGAGGTATGAGCGTCAACAAAATTTACTTCGACATCATTTGCAGCAAAATAAATCTGCCGTTTTCTGAGAACTTTCGCATCAAGAGGGAAGGTAACAGTAAATACCCAAAATAATTTCCAAAAGAAAAAATATCTCTTCTATTTTTTTATAAAAAGTAATGGTAGGTTCACATTACCTTAAATATTATTCGATTGAGTATGAAAAAAAGTACTAAACAAAATAAACAAGTATGTATTTTGCGATACAACAATTTCAACAGCCACATATTTATATACAAAACATAATATGTACATATGTAAGTATATAGCTTCCTCTATATAATTACGAACACATCCGTCTTTTTGCGCCAGTAGTTACAGCCAGCTACCACCGTCCACCAACTTCATATATCGGAAATCGACTGATCCAGTTTCCTGAATTATACGGGCGGTAGGCCCGATTTGCCGATCGGGCTTCGAACGAACATTTTCTCCGGAACAAAATTGCTACAGTGCCCATTCAAGTGTGGTTCGCAGTTTCGCTTAGTAAGTGTTTTTCGTCTGTTAAATTTCATAATTTGAGTAATTGGCGAGCTGAATAGGGCATTGTTTAACACGGAGTTCCGAACAAAAGGTGCTTCAAAATTCTAATATTAAAATTTTCATTACTGGTTTTCTGTAGTTCGTTCGTGTTAAAATTTTGTTTTTGTTTACAGCGTGGGCTAAACGCTAATAATATGAATCATTAAAAAGATTTTTTTTCAACGTAGTTATAAAATTAATACTTTATTTTCTTCTACATACTCTCCACCGCGGCATGAGCCCGTATTTTGAATAACGGCCCACTCCTCTCAGGGAGAGAGGCCTATATCCCAGCTGTAGGCTAATTATGCTGACAGAACACTAAAACTTTGACCATAAATATTGAATGTATTATTTCCTCAAGTATCCTTGTTTCGAAGCACACAACAACAATCCTATCGGAGACGTAACGTAACGCCCACTAAACCTTTTCTCGAGCCATAAATTTTAACATCGACATTTGTCTCAAATTCTCAACATGTTGGCAATATATCTTCAAACATTCCGACTTATCTAATTTATTACTCCGTAAATGGAACACCCCCTAGAAAATGTTTGATGCCAAAGTTTCTATATGGTATATGGTCTTAGTGTTCTGAGAAATATTACGGAGGCTATTGTCTCAATAGAAAATCGAAACAAATAATATTACAATGTACACAAAAACTTCGTTATTAGTACAAGCTTCAAAGGGGTTTGCCAAACAAAGGACGTTAGGGAAGTAATTTTCGCTGTTCTTTTGTTTATCCGGGTTGAATACAACTTGATCTTTACCAGAAGATATTGAGATACATTTTTTTGTAAAATACAACTGTACTCATTATAAAAATTCTTCTAAGTATTGCCAAAATTGTTCAGCAATTTGCTTTATTACAACGCAAAGCAACTAAAACAATAGTAAGACATAAAATACACGTTTTTCCACCACAGCGACATTAATAACAATAATTTTGTTCATAACAATGTACCATTATGTACAGGTTGCACTCCCATTGCTTACAAAACCCATTACGTGGCCATTTTCCTCTGTTAAATCTTACAACTGGCACGCGACACTAAACAATGACACAAATACACCACATTTTTCCTCCAAAAAAAATAATAAAAAGGTCGGTCACGAAAAAGTTTCACTTCACACTCGGAAAAACGGATTCATTCAAATCGTTCAAAATAAACGAAAGTCGTGCACGGATTGTACGGGGCTTCACACAACACACAAGCCCCGATTTTTATACAAAAGCCTTCGATAAAAACACGTTTTTGTATGGGAAAGACTTTCGTGACCTTATCACTTACGCTCCAGTACTCTCTCGAAATTAACTGGGTCGGTAAGTAACGCGTATGATAAGAGAAAATTGTTCGAAATTGAGATTGAGATTTTGCGTAGAATCGCCTGGCAGCGACTAGAGACGCCATTTTTATATTTGTGATACCAGTCTTGTTAAGAGGGTATCGTGTTAACCAGCTACTGGGTTGTGAAGATTAGACAGGCAGTCGTTCAATGTAAAATACTTGTACTCAAGTGCATCCCGTTAGAATGGACGACGACTCCAAAATTAAAAAGCTATCTTTGATTGCTTGACTATGCGCTAAGTACAATTTTCAGCTGTCTTATCGTCAGAATTGTACCTCTATAGTCAGAATTGTCACGAGTCTATCTCTATGATTAAAAGTTGACGATCGCTGACATCTTGATTTATATGGAAAAGGGGTTTGAACTGTTTGTAATGGAAGCTGGCCCAATCTTTTTCTACGAAGTTGCGGGACACGATGAAACTGATATATAGGTCGAGGACACTTAATATTATTTAATATGGTGTACATAATAAAGAGTTTTCTATTCTATTCTAAATGTTCTGATATGCATACATAAATATAGTGCCACGTTACCGAGATATTTGGATTAGCAGTTTTTATCTTAGACACTTTACTAAAAGAAAGAAAGAAAGAATAAAAATTATTTGGCACATAAATGTAACACGCACGCACAAAACATAGAAATAACAAAAAATGGTAGGTATGCCAAAAACTAAGGACTTGTCTTACGGCTGCACTAAAAAAGTCCATTTCAGCGATATGTCAGACAGAAAGGTGCTGTCTTACGCTGGTTTTCTTTTTTTAAGGGCACTATGTTACAATTTTGAAATTTAAAAAAAGAATGTCGATCGGTGACTAAGCGAATTTGGTTCACACCTATTTTGACAATCCCTTGTGTAGCAAAGGCCGCCAAGGCATCTTAGAGCTCTGTGTTTTAACCCAATAGTACCTACTGTCGCGTATGTACGCGCGTTTCGGGACACTTCCTTGTTTACGTCATTGTTTGAACACATTTTAGAATTATAAACTTCTCTGGTAGCGTTATACGGTTAACCAGATTACCAAGATTGGTGTGGAGTATACGTTTCGTATGTTACTTATGTAATTTAGCCAATTAACTGTAGCAAGATGAATTTTAATTAAATCAGAAATGTATTCATACTGTAAAAGGTTCAAGATGTGTATTTTTGTGACTGAATTTTAACTAGCGTGATGACTTTGAAAGACATACGTGACGTTTCAGCTACTGTTTGTAGCTAATTTGACAGTTTCTTAAAGGTAGATATGTTATTGAAACCGGCCGTTACAGGCGTTCATGACGAATTGGTCGCACCAAGCAACATACCGAGACGAGTGAAAGGCCATAGTGGAGTCCTTTGTCCAGAAGTGAAACAGAATAGGTCGATTAAAAGAAACGCAAATTGGTGTGTTTTTCTTTGATTATTTCTTGGCCTACTTATATAATCCTAAAATACGGGCTCATAATTGGCATACAACATTGGAATGATGCCATTCCAATGTAGTATGCCAATTAAAAAAAACTACCTAGCCTTTTCCCAATTATATTGGGGTCGGCTTCCAGTCAAACCGGATTCAGCTGAATACCAGTATTTTACGTGGGGCGGCTGCCTACAAGACATCCACAACCCATTAACTGGGTAACATGGTACTCCTTGGTAAGACTGGTGGCAGATTTTCTGGCTACTACTATCCGTAACGACTGCCAAACATCTACAAATGGCTTAACGTGCTTTCCGAGGCACGGAGGAAACTCGATATGTTAAGATGGTCACCCATCCACAGACCAACCTCGGCAAGCGTTGCTTAACCTTGAAGGTCGACTGTTATTATTTAGCCACGAGCTCCTCAACTGTAGTATGCCAATTATGTAACAGAGAAGGAGCAGAATAATTAGACTTCCTACCTAATCAAATGTTTAGTCCTCCAACGAAACTTAGGTTCACAAGAAAATCTTAAATTAATAAAAGCCTGAAGTAAATCAATACCAAACTTTCCTCCGAATATTCCAACAAAAAATCTTGCGAGAGGCAATATTCTCTCAAACATTAATGAAATCCGCGCCGTTCATTACTTTATTAATTATATGGGATTAGAAGATAGGGAACTTTTAATATTCCGCTTATTAATACGATTGTTCTTCCAATTACTTTTAGCAGAACTCCCCGCTTAGTAAAAGTAATTGCCTGTTTAAGGTTCGGTGCGTGGGTTCTGCAGACCCTTTTCAGTAATTATTTGATTAGTATTATGTTACAATCTTTTCGTAATAATGTTATAATGAAATTTAAATCTTTTAGTTAATGAAATGAGAGTTGAATTTGAATTGAATACATTTTTGTCAAGTTTTAGGATTTTGTAAGGTTGTTACGTTTTTTTGGAGTTAAATATTTGGAAAAAATAATTTAACCTAAGCGGTGAGGTTTAATCCGCCGAGGTAACGCTGCAGTATGTACTGTGAGAGAAATTAAATTGTTTTTTCTTCTTCTTAAGCTGAGTAATTAACTTTTGTTTTTTCTTTTCTACCTTACGGTTGAATGTTCCTTGCTTTTTATAAAACGACTAATTAGTGTATTTGTGTTTTTGACAGTAAAATTATTTAAACTATGATTGGTTGTATAATTTTACTGTCAAAAAGACAAATATACAACTCGCATTTTTTTTTTGGCAAAAATTTATAGTTAAAAAAATATTTATTTTCCTAACTTTAATATTTTATGTGCAATAAACATTTGATGTGCTTACTTTTAAAATATTTTAAGACAACTGTATCTCTTGTTAAGCGTCTTTATAATTTTAGATTTTATGAAGATATTTATTAAATTTAAAATATTATCTTTCTTGTATGTACTTTATTTTGTTTTTTTGGTTTATATATGGTTTCTAATTTGCTGTTATTTTTTTTCAGTATTTGTACGACTTCACCTAAGACCTTTATGTAAAAACCTATGTTTCACAAATAAAGTCTGATTCTGATTCTGATTACATCTTCCTATTATACTTAGTCCTTAATATAAAACGTAACATGAGGATTATACAAGTAAGCAACGGAGACATTTCTTCATCTGATACACATATAATAAGATGCCAATCCCAATCGATCCCAGCCTTCAACAAAATATAATTTGTTGGCCGTTACCATGGAAACGAACGGTCTACCGTACCAACCGTAATATAATTGAGATATTCTGAAATGTATTTGTAAAGAAAGGTAACATCTACCTACCTATTGAGGTACAAGAAGAAAACGATTCTGGAAAGTTACAGAAAGTGGTATGCAGATATTATGACTTGTTACATAAAAATCTTTGGACCAAATAATGACGAAAAGTTGTATTAACTTACACAATATAATATACAACTATAGCTATTCATAATTAACTTAATTACGTACGGTAACCTATAACTCACTCATATTTTTCCTATGGTGAGTTCCTATGGGATATCAGTCAAATCTACAAATCGCCAAATTCTTCAAATGCTAAGATCCCAACCATTTGCACGCAAAAGGAGTAAATACACGTTTCACGAACAAAACATACACTACATGATAATTTAAAAACACATTTTAACCCTATGTTACCCTTTGTAAAATCTAGTCGAGTGTGTACCTATACAACACTTATAACAGTAGATACATACATCATCAACTGCCTAGCCTTTTCCCAACTATATTAGGGTCGGGCTTCCAGTCAATCCGGATTCAGCTAAATACCAGTATTTTGCGTGGAGCGGCTGCCTACCAGACCTTCACAACCCATTAAATGGGTAACAAGGTAGTTCTTGGCAAGACTGGAGTCAGACTTACTGACTTCTGACAATCCATAACGACTACAAATGACAGCTGGGACCAACGGCTTAACGTGCTTTCCGAGGCATTTTAAGATGGTCACCAATCCACAGACCAACCTTGGCAAGCGTTGCTTAACCTTGATCGACCCGTGCGGCTGTTATTCTTCAGCCACGAGCTCCTCTAGTACACAGACAATAGATACATACATACACCAATAAAAAAATAGACAGCGTAATATAATACTGATCTTACACCACATCGATGTTGTCAAATAATCTGTCGAAGCTGAACCTAAATACAAAAACGTTCACTTCGACGAAATTCTAATTAAATATGACTTGGAGGATCAAACTACAATAGATGAATTGAAGCGACTAAAGATAGAAACGGAATAATAGGAGCAAAATGGAGGTTGTAGACTGTATAAATGGAATAATACAGCTAAACAATTTGCTTGCCCGTTGTATTTGGCATCCCATTACACCCGCGCTAGACTCAGTATTTATCTGTAAGATGTCAGATTAATTTCTTTAGTTTGTATTCAAATAGAATAAGTAAATGAGCTAAAAAGAAACGAGCGCTCACGTAGACGAAATAAAAGTGTGTCTGGTTTTTACACAACTGCCCAAAACACTTATTTTATTGTTTTATTTTTACTGTATCATATATAGGTTTTGTGTTCACTAATGTGGGTCACATCTGACGATATGGCTCTCGTGTGACCTTTTAAATAGTGAATAGAAGAGGACCTAATACGGTGCCTTGTGGTACACCAGCTTGATGACTGCAATCATGGAACTGTGTTTAGAGGCAGATTAATTGTGAGCTACCTTAAAGATGAACACAGTGCTATAATCACTAACATTTTAAAATTTAACTTACTTTTTGATTAAATAAAACCCGTAGAGAGACTTTTTGAAATCAAATGTTGATTTTATGCAAAAAGCTCCGCATCAATGCATCAATTTGCTATAGCATCAGAACAAACAAACAAATACCCGGACTGAGGAAATATTTACATTAGGTACCCAATTGAGAATCGCATATAATTATATAAATCAATGTACGGACACTCCAATTCTATTTAGTGTGAAAATATATTCAAATATATATTTGGTTAGGTTTGCATGTAATCCCGGATAAGCCGGAATTAGAGCTACTTAGGATAAGGGTCTACCTAATTTGCCACCTAAATGGCTAGGATTGTGCACAATCAGTAGATTATCAAATGACTTTGTCCTCACCCGAGGTCGCGGCTTAAGTTCTTTACCCGACACTGTCTGTATAATACAGATTGGGATATACAAACAAAATGTATCTACATACATAAGATTTGCAGACGGCTATTTCTACATAAATGTATTTGTGTCTATGTGTGTGCTTCGCTTTGAGAAAAGTAGATTAACTCTCATTCTAGTAACATCTGGTTTTAATGAGATGTTCTCTGTTGTCTTGAATAAATTATTATTTTACATCACTTATCTAGAGAGATAACTATGGCAGGTAAATATGTATTACTTGCTTCTGACAATGGCTCCGCCCGCGTCATCATCATCTCGGCCGACAGACGTCCTCTGCTGGTCATAGGCCTGCTCTTCTCTCCCTATGGTTGGCAATCGCAGTGTAGCTGTTGCAATGGACAAAGAATGCTCCTGCCCATTTTTTAGTGAGTCCCTTAGTCACCTCTTACGACACCCACGGGAAATGACTGTCGGAAATTATCCCAAAGGATCACAATCCCGGGATATCATCTGCGTGTCATTCCAAACTATAATCTATCTCTGTGCTAATTTCATCCAGATCCGTTCAGCTGTTCCGGAGTGATTGTGTTACAAAACCTCCATCTAAACTTTCACATTTAGAAGATTAGTAGAATTCCACACTTCAAGAAACTTTACAATGAATGTCAACAGAAGTCATAATTATTTGGAAACTCATAAATATTTCACAAGACCCCAGAGTTTTCCTCATCATGCCATTAAAGAAAAAGCTTTCAAATCGGTTCAGTTTGTTAGAACAAACAAAATAAAGACAGAGAAAGACTTCTATTTGGGTCAACTTCCTTTACAAAGTCGTTGTTAATACCCAAAAAATAACTTGAACGTGTAAAAAATAACAAAACAAAAAATATTAAAGTCACTGAGCTATTAAATTTTATTGTAAAGGAAAATAAATCAGAATCAAAATTGGAGCATTAAGCATTATTAAATAAACCTTGCCATCGGAAATGCCAAATACGCAGAAACCGCCACATTAAAATAAAATAAAAGAGAATTCTTTTTATTAAAAACCGACTGTTACCGATAAAATGTTTGTTCTGTGTCCTCGTTTGTTTGTCATCTTCGTGTTTTAATATTAGGTTTTATTTCATTCAACTCCATGTTAATATCTTTATTGTCAAACATGAAATGGTTTTAGGCATAATATGAGATGAAAGTAATTATTTTGTATGTGTAAACACTGTTAGGGCTGGATGTTGTATTTTTTTTATTTTTGCATGTAGTTTTCAAACATGTAGTTTTATTTGTTTTGAAAAATAAAAAAAATACATTAGGATTTTTAGCCTCAAGTTTTTTACCTACTACTGCTTAAAGCTGTTCGTAGGCATCGTACCTTTTGAGGTAATATTTAAAAAATAATTGGTATTTTTCATGTCAAGTCAAGAGAGTAGTGAAACTCTCATACAATCTAAATACTAATAATGAACTAGACTGGATGTGCGAAGACCTGGACCAATTTCCACACAGATCAATATCGCTCAGGTATATCCGCTAACCTCTTAGACAAAACGAGCACTACATATTGACTACATCTCGGCTTCCCTATATCAGATTTCGACAGCACCAAACTAGAACAGGCTTCCTTTACAAAATGAGTTCGCTGTGGGTATATAAGCTTCTAGGCGTGTTGATATCTCAGATGCAAACTCAATCACTAAAGCTTCGCAGTAGAGCATGTCACAGTACATTTTTGTGATAGTCCTGAATTTGCTGAGACTTGGTGTCGAAACCATGAGTCGATACGAAATGTGTCAGAGACAATGGACCTGAATAAAGACACTCACACACAGGCATATCTAACTGCCTAAACTTTTCTAAAGTATATTGAAGTTAGCCTCCAGCCTGACTGGATGCAGATGAAAGCCAGTAACTGTTCATCTGATCTCAACAACCCAGTAGAGAATAAAGCGATACCACTTACCAAAACTTGTGTCAGACTTTCCGAACTGACTAACTTAAAAGACCTTAGGATGAGGAATCATCAAATGATCGCTCCGCCCATAGAAGAAGGTAGTGTCAGACAGACTCTTACTGACTAAAACCCATCCGTGTTCCTCTTAATGCCCTCTGCGATCCAGGACCGCGGTGTTGCGGAATTTGTACAAAAGAGTCATCGCGGCCCTGGAACGCAATGGGCATTTGGAGAAACACGGATGAGTTTTAGTCAGTAAGAGTTTGACACTCCCTTTCGATCCGCCCAGAGCGGAAGGAGTAATTAGAAAATTTCCCATTCTTAAAAAAAAGCGGGTCGCGGTGACTCTTTCGAACAAATTCTGCAACAACTTGAAAGACTTTGAGAAACTTTAGGGATCGAAATATTAACTGGCAACCCGGGAACCGGTGTAGTCTCGATTAATAAAAAATCCATCCACAGACCGACTTCAGAATGCATTACCCAACCTCCAAGATACGCTCGTTACTATATTTGTATCAATACCTATTGCTATGAAACTTATTGATTAAAGTTACCTACAACTAATAATAAAATCTTGTTTTATCTACTTTGATTGTTTTATCTGGCACATACCACCACTTACCCGTTCATGCAGCCCTGATATTATCCAATAGCGTTTGTAGAAGCTGACAGTTTAATTGGTTCGCAAACGGGCGGTGACACCGTGTGGTGGCTTTGTACCACTTGATAAACCACAAAGTTCTCTTTGACGACTCAATATCTTTGAAAGTCGATGCCGAACGGATTCCCAGGTAGGAAAAACTTACGTTGGATTTTTCTGTAAAGTGTTTTCTAGTAGAAAACTGGATAAAATGCTATTTTTAGGTTAAACTAGACCGTATTTGGTCCGTTTGTAAACTATCATTCTTTAAGCAACAAAACCCTTTTGGGACTGGATCAACACGTGCTATGCTCGGTCCCTGTTGTCATAAATAGCGTATGACAGTCTTCACAGGTCGCCAAACGCCTGAATATCTAGAAACCGGTCTAACCTTTGAATATCGATATTTCCCAAAGGAATAAAGGTCTGATAGCATTCGCTCTGACTATATTCTGTCGATTCTAGTGTACCTAAACCTTGACATACATATTTTACTGGTTGAAAAATGGCACGGTAGTGGTCAAAACACTGGGTGGGATAAGGACTTAAATTACTCTGAATCAATCAATGCATATCAAATTCTTCTGTTGCTGTGTGATTGCGTGACTGAGTGACTGACAGACAACGCACAGGCGAAACTACTGGTAGAAGTAGTAGTAAGCTGAAATTCGGCATGTTCGGCATGGAGGGGTGGCCGTTGGGGAGCACTAAGAGAGGACTTTCCGAAATTCCTCCCGAAAAAACGGAATATGCGCTTACGAAGTCGCGGGAAAAAGCTAGTTATTACATAATAATGCTTTAAATAAGTAAACACCTCATACTATACAACAAGTCAGGACTTGATATACAAAGCGGACTGAGTGCGCGGCCAGGGCTCTGACAAGACAAAATATATGGCGTCAAAAGAACGAAATATACTTAGCGTCGCGGGCGCGCGGACATACTCGTACGTTTACATTTTCGTCACAGCGCCCTGACCGCGCGCACGCCGCTCGCCCGCCGCGCGCCCGGAGCGCTTTGTACATACATCAAGTCCCTTAAAATTTTGTTTCTAAATCAAAATTGAATATCAGAACAATGCCAAGCTTATCACATGTGAACGCGCACTACATACTCGTAAATAGTAAACGACTACATATTAAATAATAAATTAAAAGTGCTGGTATGTATGCTTACTACCTGCAGTAAGCACACATATCAGCACATTAAAATTATTGTTGATGTACTTACTTGTCAGCGAGCAATGGAGCGCAGCATTCTGGGAGTCCGATTAATGGACCGCGTTAGAAACACAGTGCTGCGTTCCAAAACAAAAATCGCCGACGTCACACAAAAAGCAGACAAACTAAAGTGGGACTGGGCCGGCCACTTCTGCCGTATGTCGAACGGTTCATGGGCTAAAGCAACCACAATGTGGGTCCCAAAAAATGCCCGACGACATCGCGGGAGACCCAGGCGAAGATGGCGGGACGAGCTTGACGCCTATTGGCCAGATTGGTCCACACATGCCCAAAGCCGGGAGGAATTGAAGGAAGAAAGGGCTCTTGCCCTGCAGTGGGACACAATTGGCTAAAATAAAAATATAATATAAATGTACTTACAGAGAGACAGACTCTTCTGATCTGCTTCTTATTATGTACCGAATAAATGCCAAAGTTTGAGTTTGTTTTTAAAATGTCTTTCAGAGTTTTATATATCTACGACTACAAACAAAGCTATAAATAAAGCATGCGTGAAAATGCATATGCAATGTCCAGATATACATCCTTCATAGGATGTAGACTCAAATCAGATATTTAGGTCATACATGTTGCAGAACAGTTCTATTGGATTAACCGGTAATGATCAGCGCTCACTCATCGGGGATATTGAACAGATTATAAAAATATCGATAAAAATGGCTTCTGGCATCTCATGCCCGTATTTCCCTCTTGAGCGAGATTCGTATATTTTAGTAGTATGATTTGAAATTGGCTAAAGATGCTATCGCATGTTTATCCACATTTATTTCTTAATCGATAGTCAATTCTCTCCAAATACAAAAAGAAAGTATAAAGCATTACAGAGTAAGAAAGAAGAAAATTAGATGTGGTAACTCTGTCAGCCTGCCAGGGTTGCGGAATTTGTTCGAAAGAGTCACCGCGGCCCTGGAAAGCAAAGGGCTTTAGAAGGAACACGGATGGGTTTTAGTCAGTAAGAGTCTGACACGCCCTTCCGCTCCACCCAGAGCGGAAGAAGTCATTTGATGATTTCTCATCCTTAAAAAAAAAAAAAAAAAAACTCGGTAACAACCCGTGATCGGATAATCGGGCGCTAATATACCTAAACTTCACTTTTATTCTCACGAAAGTATAATACGGGCATGTTTTTCAGAATCCCGGATCCCGGAACTGTTCGAAATTTCTGAGCTTATCATACTAGCACACAAAATATAGATAATAAGTTAGAACACTTTGTCAACTCTCTCATTGTAATTTTTTTAAATTTAAATAGTCGATTCTAATGCAGCTTTTCATTTTGAATAAAAGTTTTTATGATTTTCCATTTGTTTTAAATAAAATAAAGATAATAAATCAAATTAACCACTGCTATAATTTCATTAAGTTTGTAATAGTTGTTTTTACAAAATTGTTCAATCCCGGGAAACCAGGATTACTTATTTATTCAGAAATGAATGTCCATATTATTCTTTCACGGGAAGAAGTTAAGGTATATTTAAAGCGCCCGATTATCCGATCTTTGGTAGCAGCAGAGTCCTCAGGTAGATCCTGTCACGTAATCACAGAGCGCAACCAGCAGATAAGTGCCACGAAAGGATCTAAAAATAACATAAATCCAAAACACTCATCGTCATCACAAATCCTCCTTTTGTCTCTTACCAGTCAGAAAGAAATTCGTGTTCATAATGTCGTTGTTTATGTGAATGTCGCCTCAATTACATTTTTTTTTTTTACCTATTTTACAGAAGGAGAAGGTTGTCAATTCTCTTATATATAGGTATTATGTAGGTATGTTCAGACATAACTCCGTCATATGTAGACGGTTTTTGTTTTGTTCGAAAGAGGTTTATAAATTTCGTAAAGGTCCGATGAAGAACTTCGGTGATAGACAATTAAATTGATATAGACTGGATGAAAATTTTGGGAGGTAATAGCACTAAAAACTACTACAAAGTACAAAATAAATTTAATTTTGGAAGTCAGTGTCAAAAAACGAAAAAAAACCATTTCCAAAATTAAAATTATTTTGTACTTTGTTGTGGTTCCGTGCCATAAAACGAAACATCAACGGTCAGGGTAATCCTTTCATTTTTTTATTTTATATTTACTATCCGCTGTTTACATTGCGGGTACGGAACCCTGAAAATTTTCTATGGAATAACAGAATTTGATCGCGACTGAAAGCCTTGGAAGCCCTAAAAATTCAAACAGTAAATTCTGGTGACATGAGCAATGACTATCTTACAAAAACATTGTAAAGTTTTGCATCAGATTCAGACTCAACGCGCACTTTCTTAAATGCAACTTAACCCAATCTTGTCTGATATCTTTATTAGATAAAGATGCAAGCAACTGCGGTATAACTTTAGGTTCCTGTAATAGGGTAAATCAAAGTGGCAGTTTAATTAAGTACCAAGCTGACTAGCGCTAAGATGGCGCCGGCTTGAACCGCAAGATTAAGCGTTGCAATCCATAGCTTTCTGCACTGGAATATGATACCGTCTTTTAATATTGTTTTATATTATGTAATTTACTATTTCATATATTATATTTTAATTATGCAATATTTTTGTTTTTCATTACCTTAGGGTAAGTGAGAACCAAATCAAATACAATCTTAAAACGTACTGTTTATTTCCATTGAAATTTGAAAATGGGGAGAAAGAAAAGAAAAAAGAGGAGAGAGGAGGGGAGAAAATAAGGGAATGTCTCCAACGTCTATGGCTAGTGTCTGTTGTGATTGGCCGCCATGGCCGAAATCGGAAAGAAGGACTTTTAATATTTTTAATTTAACAAATAAAAAAATCAAACAGAAGCATACCTACATATGGAGAGCCATTAAGAGTATTTGTTCAGCATTACCCTATGTTGAAAACAAACAAAAATTAAGTATTACAGATTGGGTCAGGAATTACTCTATTAGATAGGTACCACGATTTACCTAGACAGTAAGAGGTTCATACAAAAAAATTTAGACTTTCAAATGTTTTCTATAACTTTTCCATACTGACTTTTTACAATAAAAGACAATTTCACAACATCTAGACCATCTTGTTCTGGTTCAGTATATGTAGTAGGTACATAGATCATAGTCAAATATATGAAAAAAGAAAGAAAAGAAAAAGTTTATTTGGGACATACACAAGACAACAAAAAAAAATAAAGAGATTAAAAACTAACCCCCTTATTCATAAAAAAAAAACATTTAAACCATTATTTGGTTAAAAGAGATTCTAAATTCAAACTCTCCACAGATAATTTTGAATAAAGAATCTGCTCATCAGTATTTTAGCTATGTAATGGTTATATTTTTTTATGAACAATATAATAAAACTTGTGGGAGGCCAAAAAGGATTTATCCTATGATTGCTGACAGTAGTGTGTGACACATTTTATCGGTATTTTTTAAACTGCAACGTGACAAAAAAAAATAATAATAATAATAATAAATCATTTATTTCAGATTCATCCTAAGATTACATCCATATGTGTTAGTAGAATTGCGAGCTTACAAACTAGAGTTAGTAATAATTAATTGATTTCAAATTAAAATATAACCAATAACAAGAGGCAGGTCCGGGTGGACTCCCCAATGATGTCGGCAAGCAACTATACGACTGCGTGCAGCCGTATCCAGCGAGCCAGCATCGGAGAGTCCCACCGGTCCGCCAGCGCGCGTAGGATGGTGTTGGGACTGTCGCGCGTGCGGCGCATGATAGATGCGCACCGTTTGCGCATGATGGACGCAAAGCCGTCTGTGTCAGCCTCCGCGAACATTGCGGAGGCGCTGCAGTGGCGCGGCAGCCCCATCAGCACCCGGAACGCGTTATTGTATTGAACGCGCAGCGCGCTGTATGTCCGCTGAGTATAGTTAACCCACAGGCTGCAGGTGTAAAAGGACTGACAGTACGCTTTAAAAAGCGCAACTTTGACAGTCCCCGTGCACCGTGCAAACCTGCGTGCCAACATGTTGCATCGGACAGACAGCGCTCTGCGCTCCCTTTCAATATCCACACAGTCCTTAAGGTCCTCGGTAACCCAGTGGCCCAAATACTTAAATTGCTCGACTTTTTTTAAAACTGTACCACTTGGAGTGAAATTCGGAACGAATGTGTATCGCTTGTTGTCCGGCCTGAAAATCATTATTTCACTCTTTTTTGCGTTGTATTTGAGCCCATGAGTCACCGCGTAGGACTCACAAATTTTCACAAATTAAAAAATGTGATTTTCATTTGCGAGGAGATTTTCGCACCTCAATCCTCCCGATTTTAAGCACCAGGAATTAGCGAAGTGTCAGAACTGCTAATTGCCTTTGACCTATTTTCATTTGGGAAATGCTTTTATAGTCTGACTGAGGAAATTAAGCTTTGTTAATATTTCGTTTTGGTACGACAGGACTCAGGATATGTCTTCGACAGGACCAAAAAAAATGATTGATTGACTTTTTGATATCTTGGCTTTGTTATCAAATTATACAAGATTCTTCAACATAATGTTACATAATTTAAGATATAATATAATAGTCCCATGAGAAAATCCTTTCCTTTTGTCGTCTCAATGTTCTAGGAGCCTAGAGTTCAAGAACTTCAAACGCGTATTTCTTGTGAGCTTGCAAATGAATGACTTCAACTCATACCGTTACTGCACTAGCACTCCATTCATCAAGTATACAACTATTAACTTGTTAAAAAGTTCAGTTTAGGTTAATTACCGACCGTATCGATTACCAATTTAAATAGGAGTTTAATATTACGGTTCTGTTTGGTGTCGGACGTAAAAGAATACCACCATCCCATAAACCCCCGAGGGTGTCGTAAGAGGCGATTATGGGACTCACCAGAGTATGGGCAGCAGCATTCTCTGTGCATTAACGCCTGCCAAGCGTGGCGATTATGGCATCCATCCATTTATGGGAGGCCTATGTCCAGCAATGGACGTCTTTCGGATTATATGATGATGATAATTTTAATATCACGTGGGCGTATCCTCGCAGTGTAACACGACGCCGTCACTTCGTGCGCAGTTGTTTTTAAGTTTTGTTTAAACGAAACGAACTCTCCTAACTGTGTGGAGTGTGGAGTTGTTGAAGACTTACACCACTTATTGATGGACTGTGTTGGATATGAGTCTGGGAGAAATGATTGGTTAAGGGACTTAAGGTTGAACAAACTTGAAGTAGGTACATTTAATAAAATCTTGGCTCAACCAAAAGACGAGGATGCGAAGAGTCTTTTTAGGTTCATGAGCCAGATTTATGACTAATGTGTATTTGGAGTACGATGGGACTGACATACGCATTGCGATTTTAAATGTCCCTAAATAAAAAAATAACAAAAAAAAAGTATTAGTTTATAGTAATTATTGTTTTTGTACTTATATTTGTATTTTGTTATATGGGCCTTAGTTGCCTGAAATAAAGGATAATTATAATTATAATACAGATCTCTTTATCCAGTAATATAAATGATCGTACGGAACAAACTTTAAAGGTATACAAATTCAAGAACGTGGGTAAATATTAGAGATCTGGCAGATTTTTGTAAAAAAACTAATGTAGAAGGAAGGAAAAAAATATGCAACGTTTTCGGATGACATCTCGACATAATTCCACCAATGCCTCATATTGAACAACTTTTACATTCACTGAAACCAACTAAAACATCAAATTTTTAAGATTTTTTGCCACAACCAAGAACTGTGCAATCTAATATCAGTTGAACGCGACAAGTTAATTGGCTCGGCTGCCGGCACGGGGGCGCAGTGTGTCATACCTAACTAGTTACGCGCTATAGCCTTCTATGATTAACATCGGTTCTACTGCAGCATTTATATTGACCACAGTTTTTAATTAACGCTGGCTGGTAGAAGCTGCTTAGAAAATTAGTTGGTAAGAAAGAGTAAAATCAGAGAAATGAAAGGGCCAATGAGAGGACGTGGTGATCATTTAAAGCTGTATAAGTATGCTGATTCATCATTAACCTCAGCCCGACCTTTCCTACCGCTGGGCGGGCACAGGCCTCTTTCTTCCTTTGCCAATTCTCACGATTCTGTGATTCCCACCCTCGTCCAAATGGTAATAAATCCGTCCAAGTAATAGTAGTTCATATGTAATTATTACGACATTTTTTAGGAGATGGCTCAACGGCCTAGACTCCACTACTAAAGATTGGTTCTTAGCAGCTCTGGATAGACAGAGGTAGAAGTTAGCAATGTTAATTATAAATATTTAAACGTTAGGTACATCGTCAAATCCATCTAAACAAAAGAGACATAGGTTTGAAATTATTATCACAATGACATCGAGTGCTAAGTAGCGAAATAATAGAGAGTGGATTTAAGTTCACTACTAATATAAATCTCAAAGGAAAATCACTTTTTACCTACTGTACTAAAAATAGTGTTCAACTCAGGGGCGTAGAAGTGCTTTGCAAGCACGGCTTAAGAAACTAGTCCAGATGACAAGAAAAAACTCTTCTTTTAACTTTCTTTGAGGATTTATCCACGGCGCGCAATCTTTTTACTACAATAAAAAAGATACTGTCAGCTTTTGTGCGGGTTGTCAGATGGAGAAAGAAAAAAAATAACAACCAAAATCCCTGACATTTGCCGAAAACGGGCGACATATTCCAATTTCAATTTTCATTCGAACCATTTTGGACGAAGTACTTCGTAGTTCCATACTGCGCTATTCTCCATGCATTGCCTCGTTCGTATGTAATTTAACGGATTACCGTGATTGAATGCGTGTAGTGCCATAACACACTGAAAACCGTCAATGGACGTTTACAGGGAATATCATTACACGCTGTTTTATTGAGGATCTTTGTAAAGGTTTTCGTATGGCAGATCAACGAAATGCTGAATATCTCGACTGTACAAACACTATATAACTGAACTGTAACATTATAATCTGCCACTCGTCATTGAAAGAGACTTTTAGCAGGACATGGGTTTTTGTTACTTCGACGGACAAGTTTCAGTAAACCATATATTTCGTAGTGTGTTGAATGTATGGGCCTATATCGGTTGAAAATATAAGCTAATTAGTTTATAATTTTAAAGAATTCATAATCAAAGGTAAACACCGAAACCTTTGAATATCTTTGTCACTAATTAGGCTCAGAGATAAAAGCACAACGCAAATTATGCACTAAAAACACAATACACACCCCTTTAATTCCCGTATCCCTCTTTAGATAGCTTTCAAAACAAAGCTCGCATACCTTAAAAGCTAACGAGCAAAAAGAAAAATAAAAAAACTTACCCAAATGACAGAAAAAACACACCAACGCCGCAAGCCACATCACGATAGTTTTATTTTTTCACATCATTAGGGCAAACGCTCTCTTTATCACTTATCTTCATTAGGAGCGCTGTTCTCTTTAAATTGTCATCGCCAGTCACATTCACCATTCACTCGCTGAATCACCCCGCACAATGGACCTGCGAACAAAAAAGTATTGACAATTCTTTAGTCTGTTTATTCAGTTTTCCTTTAATGGTTCTTTAGTGATAGTCTGAAATTCTTCGAATCTAGTCCTTTAAAATGTCATTACACTGACAGCATTTTTATTAAATTTGTTAGGATACATTGAAATAGACACGTAAAATTTCAAACACAGGTCAAATGACACAATATATAATATAATAATGCACACAGCTAAGGAGTGAAACTCTCTGCCTGCGTCTGTGTTTCCGAACGCATGCTACCCTAATCTCTTCAAAGTTAAAGTGAACAGGTTTCTCTGGGTAAGCTCGCTCCATCTTCGACAATGTCGCTGTCACCTCTCACCTAGACTAAAGTTAAGAGCAAACCCATCTCAAAAGAAAAAATAGATTTTATGTAGCGGGGGACGAAAAGGCCCATATGGCCCACCACCCACAAAGGTGGTTCACCTTTTTCCTTTGCGACTTTGGCTAACACACCGCCTTATGTCTAGGTTTGTAAAAGAAAATTGTATAAATAATTTCGTAGATCAAAGAATAAAACAAAAATCGCCGACGTCACACAAAAAGCAGACAAACTAAAGTGGGACTGGGCCGGCCACGTCTGCCGTATGTCAAACGGTTCATGAGCTCAAGCAACCACAATGTGGGTCCCAGAAAATGCCCGACGACATCGCGGGAGACCCAGGCGAAGATGGCGGGACGAGCTTGACGCCTATCGGCCAGATTGGTCCACACTTGCCCAAAGCCGGGAGGAATGGAAGGATGAAAGGGAGGCCTTTGCCCTGCAGTGGGACACAATTGGCTAAAAATAAAATAAATAAATAAAGAATAAAATACAACATCTCTTCATTAAAATATCGTTCGTAGTTCATTGCTCCCAAGAGAAGGCCTCGTCTAACTGTTGATCCCCTTATCAGGAGTATCGGTGACTTATTGAGCTCCTTACTTTAACCTATTACGGCAAAGCCGAGACATAGCCCGAAGGATCGCCAAACTGAAATGGCAGTGGGCAGGGCACATTACTTGCAGAACAGATAATCGATGGAGCCGAAAAGTTCTGGAGTGGCGGCCCCGTACCGGAAGACGTAGCGTTAGAAGGCCTCCCACAAGGTGGACCGATGACCTGGTGAGGTAAAGGAATCGCCGCACGACTCCCGACGCCCGGGCGTCTCCTTCTGTACAGAATTTGGATACATCGTTAATTTGTATAACTTAGTAGTAATTACACAATTAACCAAAAACGATTAATATGTAATGTAATGATGTATGTAATGTAATTGGCCAAATTTTGTTTAAACTTTTACGTACTGTATTTGTTTAGCTGTAAGTTTTCCTAAAATAAATAAAGTAATTAAAATAAGAACAAGAAGGTGCTAACTTGTTTAAATTCCGTCTGTGTCAGTTATTGGTTCTCTACAGGATGTTCCAGAAGTGCGTGGACATATTTAAGGGTGATGTTGGCTGAATACATTAAGGAAAAAATAACAAAAAAAAAAGAATATTCTTCTTCTGTGGTCGAAAATTATTTAAAAAATGTCACTTTTTATGTTTTGCTAGTTTTTCCTTATTGTATATCAGCTACCCAACATCACCCTTAAATATGACCTCGCATTTCTGGAATGTCCTGTACAAGGTAAAGTAACTAACAACATCCCCGATGCGGTATGTTTGCATTATACAACTCGCCTGAAAGTTTGCGACTTAGAAACACGACTCGAGTTAAATGTTAACACAGCTTGTCTGTTGGATACACTAAATCATATTCTTCATTACACTTTTTTTTTTATGCGAAAATGATAAACAGTCATTTATGGATGACATGGCTGATGACAAGGTGATTTTTGTACCTGTTTGTGTCTACTTATCCCAATACATATTTTTTTTCCATTACTGACTGACTGAGTGACTGAGCGACTGACAGACAACGCACTGCCGAAACTACTGGTCATATAAAGCTGCAATTTGGCATGTAGGTTCCTTTTTCGAAATTCTTACGGGATATATATTTTCAATTCATCAACTTCAACTATAGTTTTGACTTCAAAGTTTTGAGTAACTAAATGGTTACTCATAAATAACCCTGAAGTCCAAACTAGAGTTGGTGTTGATTAAAAAGGCCCTGAAAAAGTCTTGGGTTGCCATGGAATTTGAACTACGAAGCCATAAAGTTTACTGTTCTATTTCATAATTCTAAATTCAAATATACAATTATAATTTTAAAAACAAACAAATTATAATGAGCGCCTCAAATTTATTTTTTTCGATCGAAATCCTTTGCGCGCAACTACGACAGGCACTTCGGCGGTTTAATTAGAAATATATTAAATATATAAAATAATATTCGCAATTTATATAACCTCCTTATACAGAATAGTTCGAATTTGTTTTTTAACATAAACAATAACTTAATTGAAATAACATAAAGTTATTCCTATTCTACCAATGCCTCAATATTACATCAAACTAATATTATTATAATAATAACCACGATTGATTAAATCTACATAACCTATTCACAACTTGACAAGACAAGCAGTTGAAACTGGCTCGAAACAACATACTTGTTTCAAACTTGGTAGCTGTTCATGGGTATAATAAGTTGCCAAGTGAACGCTTGCACAAGTAACATATTACCGCGTTTCCAGCAATCGACTGTGAACTTGCAAGTGACACATTTAATGCTTGCAGTGCTGCCGAATGGAGCTGGACGTGAACGCTGGAACTTTTGTGATTGGACAGTTTGGTTCATTGAACATTTCGTAATGTAATGTTATGTAAATTAAAATAAAAAGAGTTTTGCTACAATTAACAATATAAAATTGCTATAGACTTGCCTTCAAGAAACGGTACGTAATGGGTTCACTAACACAACAAATATGTAGATACTTTTTTCTTGATACCCACAACATTGTAAAGTATTGTACATCTACTACTTACTAGTTTATTTAAGTACCTACCTACATTTCTTATGTCAACGTATTTAGTATTTAAGAATAACTTGTACTTCTCATAATAAGTGAATTGTATTCTTTTTGAGGGATAAATGTCTAAAACCGTAAATAAGTAGGCAGGCCAGTCTTCATAGAACTACCGTGTTTCCCAGTTAATGGGTTGTGAAGGTCTGGTAGGCAGCCGCTCCACGTAAAATACTGGTATTCAGCTGAATCCAGTTTGACTGGGAGCTGACCCCAATATAGTTGGGAAAAGGCTAGGCAGATGATGAGGTAGGTATAAGCCTTGTACAGCGTTGGTACTTTTATATGTAGTTTAAACTGTTTAAAGATTCCTGTGAAAGCATATTAGATGGGTACGTAAAATAATGAATAATGAATAGGTATAGTCCAGGAGGTAGCGCTGCATTTGAACAAGTAATTTCATACCGACTGAAATTCATAAGAATAATAGTTTTCCCCTAATACATAAGTGATCTGAACGTCAGCTACTCTGGTAGCGGTGAAGCTAAATGTGACAACATGTTGAAGTTGTTAAAAAATATTATGCTTCGAGTATTTTCACACCACACCAAAATTAAGCTAAAATAATCGTCAGTTGTATCATTCAAAATCTTGTTATTTACGTAGTAGCATAACTTATATTAAATTAATTTAATTGTATGTCACCGGAAAATTGCTAACTTCAAAAGATTATAAAATATCTTGAGAGAGTGTAAACTGTCGATGTATTGTCGACATCGACTACTACTTCTAGTACGGGAGTACTAGGGTACTAGTATTCATGGTGTGGTGAGATGTTTTGCACGGCGCGTAACATGAGTGCTGGTTCGAAACGACTCGGGAAGAGAATACCTGCCATAACTTGGGCTAAACCTATGCACTGCAGTAGAAACAGTTAAGACATGCCAAGTGCGAGTCAAGCTCTTGCACACAAAAGGTTCTGTAACATTAATCGAAAAAAAAATATGTTTCTTGTACATATGTCCCCCGTAAGTTTTTAATTTAATTTTATGAATATTTATTTTTCTTATAGCGGTAATAAAAATATACACTGAAATTTCAACTGTCCAACTATTACGGTTCATGAGATACATTCTGCTGACAGACAGATGAACGGACAGCGGGGGCTTAATGATAGGGTTCCACTAAGAGAAAGGAAGAAATCCTTTCCCGAAGGGTAACTTTAGCGGAACCCTTTTAGACATAAACTATCATCAGGGGACAAATTACTTTATTCCGCGAGGTGATTATGGGTAATTTTCACGAAATTCCGAAATTCGGCTATCTTAAAATGACAAAAAATATTAAAATTATTTGATATTTATTTTAAGTGAATTTGATAGTACTAATGTTACTAGAATTTATTTATGTAGTAGTCCCAAAGATTATCGCGTTGTATGAAAGTTATGAGGACATTAAAAAAAATCAAAGTGAGGGAATGACATTCAAGGTGAGGGAATGATTATTATAGAGTACAAGTCATGAAGCTTTTTAAATAAAATTAGTTTTCTTTCAATGAAATCTTTTTATTGAATGAATTTTTTTTCTTAAACAATAAGTAAGATTAATGAGTAATTCCAGCAAATCACAAAATTATTGCAGCACTTTGGCATAACTCTAATTTAAACTTATTTCTATTTATTATGGCACTTAATTAAGGCACTTTTTTCTTAAACATCAATGAGTATTTCCTGCAAGTCACAAAATCATTGCAGCACTTTGGCATAACTTTAATTTAAACTTATTTTTATTTATTATGGCACTTAATTAAGGCTTTTAATTAAATAACAATGACAACAAAATCCTTGCTAACTTAAAGATTCATCTAACAGCATTTTTAACAACAGAAAAACTTCTTATTTTAAACTTTAGATAAAATAAATGTTTAGTATCACAAACAAAATCTATAACTTAACTGGCTTTCTTCTAAACAAAAAATAATTTTTATTCAGTAGGTACTATTAAAGAGTGAAATTACCTACTTTTAAAATTTGTAATCTTAAAAGATTCAGTCTCAAAGTTACAATTAAAGTCTTTATCAGATATTTTAAACTAGTCTAAGTCTTTTATAAAATAACAACCCTTACTGATTAATTTTGGAGGCTCAATTTTCCTCAGAATGTCATGCCAGGCATATAACTGTTCATCTCTGATTTTAGGCCATTTCCAAGATTTAATTCCTTTTTTCATACACTTTACTAAAGCACCTTCCTCAGAAACTGATATTATTTCCCCTGGGTAAACATTTTTATCCCATTTGATAAGTACATAATCACTAATATTATAAGTGATATTACTGTCCGTACAAATAACATCATTTGACGAATGTCCATCATCATAAGATTTGTTACGTGTTTTTGATTCAGAGGACTTTGGTTTTTCAATGCAACGTTTTGAAGATTTGTAATATCCCATGTGAAAATGTTTACATTTTTCTGAACATTCATAACATGAAAGACTTCTAAATTCCAAGACATCATTACTGAAGACAAATTGACGCATTTTCTGGGTTCCACGAAATGCAGCAATGATGGTTGACTGTTTGACTAAGTCTTCTATCTTCGCGATATTAGCAGTGGTAACTTCAAAAAGCTTTATTGAAGAACATCTCGCCAGCAAAATTTCTTTAAGAGATTTCAAATTTACGATGTCCTTGCCTTCAGCAACCGCTTTATCCGCTGTTCTTTTTAATGTGCCACCTACACCATCAGGAGCACCTTTACCATGGCCTGGTTCTGAATAATTCCACGCAAAAAATGTCGCACCCGGAAACAAATCATTTATATGATGATATACTAGGTGAAACATGAACTTGTTCTTGTACTGGTTGACAGGACTATCACTTAGCATGTGTATTCTGTGAATGTTTGGATTGTAACTTATAAGCCACTCAAAAACTGGTAATAAGTGTGCCCATACTGCCATTGCATCGTGCCTATTATTTTCAGAAAGAGAACAAAACGTGTAGCTTTCATTTTTTCCCTGCGCTTTCGGTCATATTCTCGCTTTTTTAATTTAGCTTCTTCTTTGCTTATCTTCTTTTTTCTTGACATTTTTTAACCTACAACAATATTGCAGCAATAAATTCAAGTGTTAATAAAAGCAAACAAAAAAAAAAGCCAGTTAGCCCACCAAAAAATCATTCCCTCATATATCATCATTCCCTCACCATACATTTTTAGGAGGGAATGATGGTGAGGGAATGACGAAATAAAGAATAACCGTAAAGAACTCGTAACATAACCTTACTTTTAAAACGATTTTTCTGCTTAAGGAAATAACTCCCAAAAGCCATCTTATCTGTGCAACTTATAATCAGTTATAGTACTTACCTTTTGTTTTTTTAGAATGTGATGAAATGACGATCAAAAAGTTTATTTTAACAATAAAATTAATAAAATCTTTTTGGACCGGACACCCGAACACAATCACAGAAAATTCGCCATTTTGATAAATTGACATTAGTGCCAACTTTCAAAAGCTAATGGTAGCGTTCGTATTTTATTTAAAATGCGTTCATAATTCAACTGCCAGTAATAGTGTGAGGGAATGATTTATTTTTGTGAGACACATATAAATATTCAAATTTTTAACGCGTTTTTCACTTTGTAACGCTAATTTCGGTTTTTCCCATAAATTTATAATATTTTTAAACAATCCAACCTACTCGAATATGATTAGAATGATTTTTGTGTTTGTTTTGTAAATAAAAATAAATAAAATAGGTACTTGGGACACAGTGAGGGAATGATATTAGGAACATTATAATTCTGAATTTTTATTTATTTATTTATACGGCTTTTAAATCTTATGTGAAACTTTTAGGTATAGTTATGGTGATTGTATAGAAACATTAGTAACATCTATTTCTTTGTTGGATTTTTCTATAAACTCCAAGGACAAGAATTTCGGAATTTCGTGAAAATTACCCTTATGTTTACCTACGTTAGAACCTGCACCACTGTGCTTTTAGTGTAGCCTATCAAACATATATATATGATAGGCAAATGACGTATTTTTAACCCTGTTTACCAACAACACACCCACTAATTGCTACGATGATAAACAGTGAATCAACACTAAAATAATAACAAACATACCTATATTCTATACAGAACACACGTAGCAACAGAACTTATTGTTTTGTTTTGCGAAACCAAACAATAACAAACAATATGGTGGGACCACAGTTTCGGTGTGAAAGGAAGTTCGCAAGTTACATCGCTATTTTGAGAATAAGAGAGACATGCATACGAAATACTCTGAAGTTAGAATAGGACAAAACATTTTCATACATCATATGACAGATTTGGTGTTTCCGCTTAAGCTATGTAACCGCGAGTTCACGCCGTCGTGTCGTTGCTATGCGAAAATTGTATATCATAGATTTAAATAGTGAAGATTGGGCCGTCCGAAAATTTGCTTAAAGAATACCTTTGGACGTAGTCGCCGGCAGGACTTTTTTTTAAAAAAGGGTGCATCTTCAAACGGCTGCCTGGAAAATTATAGGTTTGTTTAGCCCATTCACACAGAGAAACAACTGAAGAAGACAGGTGCAAGGCCGAGCGAAGGGAGCTCGAAGTACTTACCTCGCCTCCGATATGCTAGTTTATCTTTTACTACATTCCGCTTGTCTAACATTTTTGTATTTCTTCATGTTTTCTTATGTATTTTTTAAAGCCATGGAGGTGCAAGTGCCCTCCCGGCGGCCATGCCTTGGATGTGTTCGCGAACATGTCCAAAGGTGTTCTTTATTATGTTTCTAAGATTTACGCGTACTACGCCGTTCGTGCGCGTGCGCAGATATGGATCCTCCTTTACATGCACGCACGGCATTTTTAATGTCTCGAGCACACGACCGTTTCCGAAGATTTCCGACCGCTGGGCGAGTCCGCTTCAGTCTACACGGGCCAATTACGAGCCAATCGGTACCGTGCGGTCCGCCCTGCTCTTACCGTGTAAGTCAATGGTGAAACCAACAACATTATTTTGTGCAAACTAAAATAAGACATAAGAAAAAAATGCCTCTGAACTTCAAAAGAAAAAATACACAAACAACTCGGAAAAACGAACGAACAACAATTACATAAGTAAGTGCGCAAATATCATTCACAAGTTATCATAACAACAAATAAATAAATACAAATAATAATAGGAAAAGTAAGAGATACTCTAGCGGGGAAACTTGTAAGTTCTTTTATTCATAGTCAAGAAAACTTTTAGTAAGTTATTTCCATTTGCTTGCTGAAGCGACGGCGACGGAGGAAAAGTTACAGACTGGCAATTACATTCGTCATAGTTAAGCTGGACGGACGGACCGAATCTAGTTAGCTACTAGATATACTACTCTCTGCCTGCGTCTGTGTTTCCGAACGCATACAACCCTAATCTCTTCAAAATTAGAATGAACAGGCTTCTTCTGGGTAAGCTCGCTCCATCGTCGACTTTGTCTCTGTCATCTATGACCTAGACTAGAGTCAAGAGTAAACCCATATTAAATAAAATTTAAAAAGTGTCTATTCTAAGGAAATAACCTTAGAACAGACCCTGTCCTGGAAGATTTTGTTTAAGAAATGAGAGCAAAAGGGGTGTTAAGGAATGATGTCGGTATGACAATATGACAGAAACAGCAAATCTCACAGAAATAAATAACTGATTTTCTAAAACATGGCTAAGCTTATTTTAATTAATCAATAATTCCAAGTTAAAACAAAGTTGTCATAGATCTAAATAGCCCGTTCATAAAACGATATCGATGTTGATAAACGGTCATTAATTTATTCCATAAATACTTAACTAACTATATACACTAGAAATAAAAATAAAAACTCCTAACTAAATAAACCCTAAAATATGGCGTCAAAAATTTCATCCGCATCGCTGTCGACTGGAAGTGTACCCAAAAGACTGGCGGCATTGCCACGTTGTATGGCAATGCTTATTTTTTTACCAAGGTAAAAGTCAGCCCTTGGGTCACGTGAAGTGTCAACTAAGCGTCATTAATCAATATATATGTCACCGAAAAATGGCAAACGGCGTAAGATTGTAAAATATCGCGTAAAATTGTAAACATTTTTTTCAAAATAAGACAGATATATTGGAAACTCTTGAATTTGGATGGGATTTATCGTATACAAAACGATGTTTTCATACAATATTGAGAAATTATAATCTAATCAAGATTTATTACAATATTATGGAGTCTGCAATTTGCAGTGACATAATACACTGTTATAGCTATACTGATTGCTGTTTGCATGATTATGCTTGCATTATTAATTAGAAAATATTATTATTTGTAGACCTAAACTCCTCTGGCTGGGCCAGGATGTGTGAGATTGTATCAACGGCTAAGCCGTCCGACGAATTAATATACAATGTGGAGACATCGCTATGGCAATAAATAAAAACACTGTATTATTGACGGTGTTTTTATTTATTGCCATAGCGATGTCTCCACGATATCGTTTTATGACATAATAATACCTAATCAACTATTATAAATCCTGTCACCGAAATTAAAAATAAACTTTCTAATAACATAATAAAAACTCAAACTAGTCAAGGATAGTGACGAAATATTCCAAGCAGTCTCTAGCAGTTAGTGACACCAAATTTATAAAAGACAACATATTCATATGAACTAGTATTCCCAGTGTTTTGATTTATTGTCATTTCGTCGTCCCACCCTGTATATACCATGACGACCTCTCTCTTAAATAACCGAGAACAGACATGTTTGACATTGAAAACAACTCACAAGAGTACCCAATTCCCGTTGAACCTGCAACTTTCTGCGCGACAACCGTACCCAGAAATTCCACCGCAGCTAAACTTCTCCTTATTTAATTAAAATTAATTAAGAAGTACTGCAATCCACGCGTTGATAACTAATTCCGTCCACGTCCTGCGTCCAGAGAAATGCTCAGTAATAGTTAGAGGCAACTACAATCCTACATAATATACAGTCGGGTCGTTTATACCTTCGTCGTTTTTCAAACTCTTTCCTCTGTCATGTCATGCAGAGGACATAATGCTTTTTGAAGCCACTGAGCAGACTACTGCATGGAAAACTATATTTCATTATCATCATCATCATACCAGACGACTGACGTCCACTGCTGGACACAGGCCTCTCCCAAAGGTGAGGGTGGGGTTTGCCATAATCGCCACGCTTGGCAGGCGCAGCAGGAGCTGTTGCAATATACAGAGAATGCTGCTGTCCATTCTCTGGTGAGTCCCTTAGTCGCCTCTAATGACACCCACGGGAAGCGATGGGATGGTGTTATTCTTTAACGTCCGTCACCATACAGAAACTATTTCATTATTTTGAAATATTAAGGTCAACAATGCACAAACTTCCATCATTTGATTATCTAGTTGACAAAAACCTAAAGTTGTTAGACTGGCCATTTTATAAAATATTAATAAAATCTATTTTATTTCATTGTCAGTGACACATTCACGGGGATGTGATGCGTGTTATTCCAAGTTGTGTCGATTTTTCTTGTTTTTATTCGTTTTATTTTTTGGCATGCGTCATGCCTGGCACGAGATAATTCTTTTTCTTTATATTTATAATAAGTGTAAACACTTAGTTGGTAACTGTTAGTGTCACTCTTTGACATTGACGCTATAAAAATGCTGAACCGGTGAAAACAAAAACATCTCTTCGGTGGCGAACTTAATTTTACCGTGACTGTACAGTACATGCAACCCGCTACACATTGGACATAATAAACATATCGTTTCTCTTTCTGCCAGGTCCGTTTAGCGTAAAAAAGTTGGAAGTGCGCTCATTAGTTCTCACACGAAGCAGAACCAGATGTTGGTTGACCTGGTTGTACGTAAAACAACTTAGGTTACTTAGAAAATAAATAATTTTGAAGTTATGAAAAATATTAGACGAAAAATTACTAGTCCTATATCTGCGAAATAACTGTGCCTAATATGTTGAAAAAGTAACACAGTTAATGGGTTTTATAGATTATAAGCAAACCAATAAGAAGTCTGGCTTTAAAGTAAAATGTTAAATTTAAAAAAAAAACTTATTTAATCGTTTTGGACCCATTGCAGCCGATGCCGACACGCAATTGGCCGGTTTAAAAAAAAAGACTATATTTGTGTACTTCGATGCAGTTTAAGCTGATCATACACCTCTTTTTTTTTCTTTTTTTTTTTTTTTTGGGAAATCATCAAATGACTTCCTCCGCTCTGGGTGGAGCGGAAGGGCGCGTCAGACTCTTACTGACTAAAACCCATCCGTGTTCCTTCTAAAGCCCTTTACGTTTCAGGGTCACGGTGAATCTTTCGAACAAATTTTATTTTATAGGGGAATTTTATAGGGGAGCCAATATTATTAGAAAATAGTCACTGTTTTTAGATAGATGGCATTGATACCTGAAAATGTTCATTTAGTAACGGTTTTACTTTAAAGGTGCGATATGTAGAACGCTAAACTAAATTCTGAGAACTAGGCATGACTTGGTAGGTAGTACACACGCGTATAATATATGATGTTCTAATGGAGGCATAGCTTCAACAAAGTTGCTGCTAACCAGTAGACACGTTAGAATCGATTAAAGTTTATCCACGTCTTGACCAAATGTGCAGGCTAAAGTTTGCTTACTATGTAATAGGGGATTTGCACCAAGAGTAACTATTTTCTACGATGGGTTTTTTGATTCACGACACACGAAAAACTCGTGTTGGTACTGCTTTTGAATTTTACTGACGCCGAATCTATATAATACTAGCTGTCCCGGCGAACTTTGTACTGCATCATACTTATTTTTTCATTGATCGGAAATGGCGCTGCGTACGAATTATTGTATAAGATTTTTTTTTTCCGTGAATTTTTCCGATGTTTTAATAGTTATTCTGCTATTCGAGGCAGAGACAAACAAAAGATGGGGTTGGTGATAGAAGGGTGAAAATTTAGGGTTGTATGTATTTTTTAATGCCACATTATAAAAAAAAAAAATTGTCAAAAATATAAAAAAAAATGTTAGGGGTCGACAACCCTTATCACTTAGGGGTATGAAAAATATATAGTAGCCGATTCTCAGACCTACTGAATATGCATATAGAATTTCATAAAAATCGGTCAAGCCGTTTCGGAGGAGTATGGTAACTAACATTGTGACACGAGAATTTTATATTTAAGAAGATTGATTTTATGCCGTTGTAATTTCTAATCTATAATCTATAATCGATTTGGTTTGAATGGAAAGAATCTGATTTTTGGTTCAAAAAATGGCTTAACTGCCCCGTTGGTCTCGCGGTTGCAAGCGTGAATGCCGAGCGTGGAGTCCTGGGTTCGAGCAAGAAGTGTTATTGGGTTATTCCAATAGGAATTTCACTGTGACAGCCCAGAGTTTGGAAGTTGGTGGTGTGACACCCCCGTGCCTTGGAAAACACATTAAGCCGTTGATCTGACATGTCGATAGCATACGTCAATCTTAAACGCACATTTTGGAGTTCCTACAATCGTTTGATAGATTCACTTTGCTTTTTAGTTCATATCACAGAAAACAGATTTCATTGATCTTCATAACAGAATACCTTAATCCTATTCCACCCACGATCTAAGAACACAAACTGTTCCAACAACCCGGAAATATCCAACACTTATAACCATAGCGAATTAATTACGCTAATTAAGCCTAGCCTGCATAATTTTAAGGGGTATACACATCAAAACGCGTTACATTGAAGTTCTCAGTCGGCTGAGTGCACACTAATGCCTTTGATCGGGTTGACTGGCTGTTCTGTAGTGGCGCGGCGCTTTCACTGGGGCCGTATCCCCGTTTGTGTAATCAAGCCCTAAGAGTTGCATGCTTTATTTTTGGTCGGGGTGTGAAAAATAGAACGCGAACATGTGCTGGATTACCAAAAAATATGGCCGCTGTGTTTTGGTCGAAAATTGGGTTTAGGTTTTATGGGATTATTTGTCTGTGCTACGGTTTTTTAATCATACTCACACATTTCACGTAGAGTGAAAGGATTAGGCGTCGCTCGTCTTAATATGTAGTCTTCTTGACCGGGTTTGGCCATGGCGGCCAATTTCAACGGCGACTAGCCATCGGCGCGGGACATATTATAGTGTACAAGTGTGTGCGCAAATACAGGTGCACTCCCTCTTCCATCACTCTCATGTTTCGATGGGACGGCAACCCGACACGACCGGAGAGAGATCTGGCGCAGAACAAACGGCTTAAAGTGCTTTCCGAGAAACGGGGGTGTCACACCACCAACTTCCAAACTTTGAGCTGTCACAGAGAAATTCGTAATGTAAAAAACCAATAATACTTATTGCCCGACCTGGGAATCAAACCCACGACTCCACATTCGCGATTGCGACCGCAATTTAATTTGGCAAAACCGGAAAGCGCCCTCTGTCGGAGCGTGGACTTGATCGGGTGTGCCAAACAATTGATCCCGACAATCGTGTCTTCTTGCAATAATCGTGTTGAATTAGGACGACGCCTGACGCTTTTTTTTTACATCTCAAAAATTCATCATAACAATCAAACGATTACGAACAAAAATAATAAGTCTGCAATGTTCCCATTACTGAGATACAAACCACTTCTATTTGAAACGGAAGAGTTAAGTAATAATATTATTGCTACCGAATATTAAAAAAATACTTCACAGATAAATATTAAGTGGACACAATAATATTCATAATTTATAGCGTATCAATGTAACACACTTGTTTTATTCCATGATTTGTCATTACGTATATATAATACAATAAATAAACAATGAGGCCGTACTTTAATATGTCATGTGAACGATTCAGTTATATCTATATCAGTCTATACTTCTCTACTAATATTATAAAGAGGAAAGATTAGCATTTTTGTATGTAAGGAATAAACTTAAAAACTACTAAACCGATTTGAAAAATTCTTTCAGCAATGGATAGCTACATTATCAGCGAGTAACAAAGGCTATATTTTATCCCCGTACTCCCACGAGAACGGGAACTACGCGGGTTAAACCGCGTGACGTCCGCTAGTACTAAATAAAGCTGAGAAGTTTGTTTGTTTGTTTGAACGCGCTAATCTCTTAAACAACCTGTCGGATTTTGAAAATTATTTTTGTATATGATAACCACATTCACGAGGAAGGCTATAGGCTATACGGGAACCGAAACAAATGAGAAATGTGCTATGCCACTGAATAGCTTAATATACAACAAGGAGTATTTTTACTAAGACACTTATAAAAAAATGTCAGTATCAGTAAAGAGTTACAGCTAAACAAAATAAATAGTACATTGTTCACCGAGAGGAGAAAGTGACCGATTACCGTCGAGGGTGTCGTTTGAAGCCCGAGCCGTAGGCGAGGGCTTTAAAACACCCAAGATCGGGAATCGCAGTTTCTCTCGAGTGATACATAGTGCTTTATACTACACCTAGAAGGAAAATAAAAAACGAAATCTTTACTAATTGAAATTAATATTGAAATTGTTGCAGTTAAAACTGAATCCTCAAACAACACACAAATTGGAAATGGCGCCAATGGCGTCTGCAATTTTCACATGTTCTTTTTTCAAATTGTTTATCCTGCCGCCGCAGGGTCGCACTGCCAGCCCGACACCATCCAACACACAGCTAGTGGCCAGTGTCATTTTGCGAACTTGGAGATAAAAACTCACTGTAAAAACTTTTTGGCTTTTGATATTTAGGTTACCGGCGCATAGTCTTACCCAAAATTAAAAAAGAAAAACCACGTAAGAAATGGATTTTCATACACTTTTCTCTCCCGCTCAGATGCGTTTTCTCCCCGCATATTTGTTCGATATGCAATGACGTACTTTCTACCGTAAATTTGATAAAGTATCAAGGTACTTTCCAAGCAGGTGTAGTATAAAATATATTTCATAGATACACGTTCTACGCTGTTGCATCAAGCTATTCAATACAATGTATTGCACATAATGTGAGGAGAATATCCTTGGCTCCAGGTCTCTGGCAGCCAAGGTAGCCCTTTGGAAGCGTCTGGCGAAAAGTAAAAGAGAATTTGAAATAGGAATATAAAATAGTACATTGTTCACCGAGAGGAGAAAGTGACCGATTACCGTCGAGGGTGTCGTTTGAAGCCCGAGCCGTAGGCGAGGGCTTTAAAACACCCAAGATCGGGAATCGCAGTTTCTCTCGAGTGATACATAGTGCTTTATACTACACCTACAAGGAAAATAAAAAACGAAATCTTTACTAATTGAAATTTATATTGAAATTGTTGCAGTTAAAACTGAATCCTCAAACAACACACAAATTGGAAATGGCGCCAATGGCGTCTGCAATTTTCACATGTTCTTTTTTCAAATTGTTTATCCTGCCGCCGCAGGGTCGCACTGCCAGCCCGACACCATCCAACACACAGCTAGTGGCCAGTGTCATTTTGCGAACTTGGAGATAAAAACTCACTGTAAAAACTTTTTGGCTTTTGATATTTAGGTTACCGGCGCATAGTCTTACCCAAAATTAAAAAAGAAAAACCACGTAAGAAATGGATTTTCATACACTTTTCTCTCCCGCTCAGATGCGTTTTCTCCCCGCATATTTATAAAATAATAAATAAATAAATATGTTTTATACTACACCTGCTTGGAAAGTACCTTGATACTTTATCAAATTTACGGTAGAAAGTACGTCATTGCATATCGAACAAATATGCGGGGAGAAAACGCATCTGAGCGGGAGAGAAAAGTGTATGAAAATCCATTTCTTACGTGGTTTTTCTTTTTTAATTTTGGGTAAGACTATGCGCCGGTAACCTAAATATCAAAAGCCAAAAAGTTTTTACAGTGAGTTTTTATCTCCAAGTTCGCAAAATGACACTGGCCACTAGCTGTGTGTTGGATGGTGTCGGGCTGGCAGTGCGACCCTGCGGCGGCAGGATAAACAATTTGAAAAAAGAACATGTGAAAATTGCAGACGCCATTGGCGCCATTTCCAATTTGTGTGTTGTTTGAGGATTCAGTTTTAACTGCAACAATTTCAATATAATTTTCAATTAGTAAAGATTTCGTTTTTTATTTTCCTTGTAGGTGTAGTATAAAGCACTATGTATCACTCGAGAGAAACTGCGATTCCCGATCTTGGGTGTTTTAAAGTCCTCGCCTACGGCTCGGGCTTCAAACGACACCCTCGACGGTAATCGGTCACTTTCTCCTCTCGGTGAACAATGTACTATTGTTTTTATATGGGACTCCGGTACCAACGTTCATTGAAGGCGGATGCCAAATATATTATGAAGTTTAAACCTTAAACATAGTTTTATTTTATAATAATATCAATAAGTAGCACTAGCGTGAGTCCGCTGGTGTTACAATGTGTTTAGCTATGGGGAGATATTTAAACCTTTTCTGCTCACTGTCTTGTAAGTACTACTACTAATAACTTAATAAGTTATAATACCTACCTAGTTAATTTATAAAACACGGGGCACCAGTAATAATTATAATTATTGCTGCAACAAACCCTGTGTTTAAAATCTGAAATGAACCATGAATAATTTTCGAGTTGACGAAAATCACTTTATTGTAAAATACTTAAAATAGCTATTTTAGTTTGAAGATGTTTTGACTAATTCTTGACGTGTTTTGGATTTAGAGATTTCCTTTTGTAGCATTGGCAATTGTTTACTAAATACATATAACATGAAACAATATACTATCTAGTAATTTGACGACACGGTTGGTGCAGTGGTTGAGCGATTGACTGCTGCGCTGCGTGTCGCGGGTTCGATCCCCGCACGGAACAAATATTTGTATGGCCTACAGATAGTTGTTCCGGGTCTGGCTGTTTGTGTCTGTGAGTTTATATGTTTGTAACCGCACCCACGATACAGGAGAAATTCCTAGTGTGGGGCAACGTTTTAAAAAAAAAAAAAAAAAAGTAATTATTGCATTTCTGTCAAAATGGTAATAGTTTCTGTCAAGTAGACGTCCCAATCGTGTTATTATTAACGCGTTAGTTATTAATTATATACTCATATGTAACGACAAACTGAATCAGTAAATGAAATAATTTAATCGAAAATTTTTCAAATAAAGTAAAATTCTCATTTTTACAACAATAAAGACAGGTTCACATTACTGTGCCAGTATGTGGAATACACGAATCAAACAAAACAATCAAGCCTTACGTCATTTCGTAACGATTTTTGTGGCCAATCATATGCATCAGAATGCGCCACGACACGACACAACACAGTAGTGCTAAACGCTAGCTTAACGCGCACTTAAGCGGTCAATGAAACCACAGACCAAAAACAATAAAATTCAAATCCTTATATTGAACAAACAGGTAACATTACCAATACGGATTATTTGTATTTTACATTTACATAAATTATGAATAAAATGAAATATCAAATATTAATGAAAATGATTATTGACGTTAATTGTGGAATGAAATGGAAACGTAGAGCTTACTTGTCATTAATTGTATCGAGTTGAGCTGGATTACTTATTTATTTATAAATAAATGATACCGATAGTAAATCTATTTTGAAAATGAATATTTAAAAAGTTGTTATTATTTACCTGAATCTGAAGGAATGAAATCTAAAAAACACCGGCCCCCTTCTACCATCGGACATCTAGACGCACGGCAAGTTACCATCCCTACCTTGTTGATATTCCACCAATTAGCAATAAACGTTTCCAAACGTCTTTTATAATGCGCACAGCAAAGGAGTGGAACTCTCTGCCTGCGTTTCTGTTTCCGAACGCATACAACCCTAATCTCTTCAAAATTACAGTGAACAGGCTTCTTTTGGGTAAGCTCGCTCCATCGTCGACTTTGTCTCTGTCATCTATGACCTAGACTAGAGTCAAGAGCAAACCCATTTTAAATTTAAAAAAAAAACATGTGTACTAATATCAAGGTCCAATCCATCTTTATGTATAGGTACCAAAATGTATGAAAATTGGTTTAAGCTCAGGCATTGAATCTTTGCCTTTGCCTAAAATAATTGCATAAAACTCTGACTGCCCGTACATCCTGTTCGCTTAATTGTAACATTTTGACGCCTAAACCACTTTTTATAAATTTTAAGACATAGTTTTCATGCCGGTACCTAAAGCAGATGCCAGTAAATAAATATTACACAACTTGCCTGCAAGATTTTGTTACATTTTGGTAACTACCGCCTAGTTTAAATAGAGATAGTGTAGGAGGTATATACCTAACTTTTGCCAATTTAAAGTTATAAGCAAGGCAATCTACTAAAACGTTAAGTGAACCATCGCTAAAAGTTAAATACATTAAAATATTCGCTATAACTTGCCTGCCCATATAAATAGATCATACTTGTAGGCATCTAAAGCCATTCCATACGCGTTCGCACAATCATCGTCTCAAGAGGAAAGCTATATCAGCCAACAGAGGCTTCGATCCGAAATCCGGAATTATCTAGAAACTTCCCGGAAGTACGGAAAAATATCGGGGAAATCTGTCTTTGTTGCGGAAGTCACACATTTTGTGTTGGTACAGTCACAGTAAAAATAAGTTCGTCATATTAATAACGGTCGGTTTTTGTTTGCTAAGTATTGACATAATGTCAATGTCATGGAATTATACTCAATGCTAATTAAAAATATGAGTTCTATATTTTATGTTTCACTAGCTGTCGCAGGCGGCTCCGCCCTCGTAGATGCCGAAAATTATTCCAAGGGAACATACTCTCGGGATAAAAAGTATCCCATGTGTTATTTCAGACTATAATCTTCCTATGTGTCAAATTTCATCAAGTTCCGTTTAGCCGTTCTGACGTGATTGAGTCACAAACATCCAAACTTACGCAAATAAGTAACTATTAGTATTGATAAAATCGCCAGTTCAGTAGAAAAGTCAAGTTGAATGTTAACTTTAAGGTGAAAGTAGGGTTTGTGCTATTTCAACTTTTTTTTAAAATGTGTAACTATGTTCCTCTATGCAGTAGGTAGTCTGCAATCTTCCGTAACTTCAAAAAGTATAATTGTGTCCTGACTTGAAAAAAATCTGACGAAGTAAGACGATATAAATGACTCAACTGTATCTTCCTGGTTACATATTTCCGTTTCACGTTACACTGAAATGGGTATCATAAAAACAATAGTCTTTAGGAAACACGAGAGTAACTTAATTTCATAAGATAAGAAAAATGTCAGAATGTTATGAACAAGCTCGTATAATTACGCTGTTTAAACAACACAATGCCTTTACGAGCCACTGAATTACTTTAATGGCCCTCCGGCGCCTTTTGCTTACGAGACGTTTAGGAGCTAATTCTCACACGACGATACGCGTATTATGTGCGCTGCGTAACACTTTCGTATTACAAAGACTGCAATATTTTTAGAAAAAACTTTTTTCGTTTAATAATCTTTATTCCATAAATACTTAACTAACTATTTACACTAGAAATAAAAATAAAAACTCCCAACTAAATTAACGAAGTGTTTTCGTTTAATTGATTTCTCAAACAGAGCAAGCAGATAGTGATTTGTCCACATCTAGGAACGAAAATTCGAAAAGGAAACTAGACAATTTTTCTGTTAAAAAAAAACAGTTTTGTCCCCACGCTCGTTTTCCGATCGCCGCAGTGGGCGGCAGTAAAAATTTTACGCTTCAGGAAAGCGTTTGTGCAATCAGAGAGGATTGTGCTGGGAATCTAAGCTAAGCTGTGCTAAGCGCCGTAGGCACCGGGAAAACATTTCGCCCGCCTGAATCCTATTACTGATTTTTAAAAAGGTTTTACGGATCCAAAGTATCCTTATTTTGTGGACGGTCTTATGTTTCGCTAATGCTATCGCTGAACAAAAGTAGATTTGTTAGAAATCGCTCACTTCTGATCTCTTCTAATTACGTATTCATGCCGATATTCGTTGGTAAGAAGGTTTTCCAAGAAATTTTCTTCGAAATAAGTACTTGAAATTTCGGCTTAGTGAGCTGCCAACACGAGTTCAATAGGATTTTATTTTGTTTCTAGGTAAGGTATTTTGTTGAAAAGCTGTGTTAGATTTTTATTTTATATTTGCTGAATTACGCAGCTGCTTTTAACGTGTAACGTTGATTCATTTCGATTCATTGTCAGTTATTATTATAGGCAATAATAACTGACAATGAATATGAAATAAAAAATTAAATTTTTATACTTAGGCAACATACCTATAAAAATTTGACAAGAGCGTCACGCGATGACATTAAAGTAGGAACTTAAAAACGTATAAAATTATTAAAAAAAAGTTCGAGGCTTCTCAATGGCAGCCAAGCACACGACAAAAAAATGCATCTGCTTCGGAACAGATCAAAAAACAGTTTTTGTTCTAAGCGTCGGCGTCGAGACGTGTTTGGTTAATTAAGAAAATAAAATTAAATCATTTGACCATGCAATTATGCCCTTACAAAACTAATTAAAAAAAAAAACAATGGCAATCATTTTATAATGAATATTAGTTAAAAACAAGGTTTACCCAAACATTATTTCCTCCTTTTAAGATAATAAAGTCGGCCTATTTCGACCTTCTAATCAGTTTGTTTATTATAACCGCTTGTTCCAGAACAACGTGAAGGTCGTAAAATAGCTTTCATAAAATATACGTGAATAAACCTATTTATAGACTGTTCGAGTAAACAAAATATTTGAGAAGCTTAATTGGTATGAAACTTTCCTGAACAACCATTTCTTAGCGGCCCGCCCCCGCAGGTATTAATTTTTTATTGAATCAAATTATATAATTAGGTATCAAAAATATTCAAACATCAACATAAAATTGAGAAAGGAGACTGATTGACTTATTTGTTATTATTATAGCTGCATAACCTCATTGACATACCTTTATTCCAATTGCCTTACTTATTATTTTATTTTGTATCATCTCACTGCGACATTTATCAGATATCAATTATTTTTTTTATTGTAATGTAAACATGACATTTATTGAACAAAATTTGACATTTATAATTTTGACCAAAACCAGTTCGACATTTTTATTTTTTTTATTATGACCCTAACATGACATTTATTTAACTAAATCTGACATTTATAATTTTTGTGATTTAAATTTGTATAGTTATTTTTTATTTGATTTTAATTTGTGAATTCAATATTATTTGCATGCCCTCGTGACGGTAAAATATGGAGAACTATACTTTATAAAATAGAACATCTATGTACCAATACCCATGTTTGCAAATAAATAAATGATTGATTGAACATAATCTTTTTCGTTATTTTATTATGGAAACCACTACACGTATCTGTTTTTTTTTATATTATCTGATTTTTGTTTGATAAATATATAAACTAATGGTAAGCGATAATGTTGTGTATGGTGTTGGACGTAAAAGAATAGCACCCATCACTTCCCGCTGGTGTCGTAAGAGGCGACTAAGGGACTCTCTTCAAAATATATAATATACATCTGAACATCTGACTCCAGTCTTGCCAAGAACTACCGCGTTACCCAGTTCATGGGTTGTAGAGATCAGGTAGATAGCCGCTCCACGTAAAATACAGGTATGCCGCTCAACCCGGTTTGATTGGAAGCCGACCTTGGGTAAGGTCTCGGCAGATGTTTTTTTTTTTTTATTTAGTATTGATTTGCTCTTGACTCTAGTCTAGGTCATAGATGACAGAGACAAAGTCGACAATGATGATGTATAAATGGTCTTAAATAGAAAACCGATCGACCGATTGAGCTGTTTTTAGGGTTCAATAGTCAACAAGGAGCCCTTATAATGATTTTTTTAATTTGTTATTTTTTGTCATGGTTATGGGACGGGTAACTAAGGAACCTTACACTGTGCGTGACCCGACACGCACTTGGCCGGTTATTTTCGTATCAAACAAAGGCATGTCATTGTATGAAAAAAATTGTTCCCCCGTTAAATCGCCACGTTTTACGTTCGGATCCAAACCCGATTTAAACACCTTTCTGTCAAACTCACGATCATCTATCATCCTGTTATAACATTTTCTTTATTTCAAGAAAAATCTCACATCTGTCGCTCATGATTGAATTTGAAGGCAAAACAAAGCTACGTGAAAACCTCTCATTATATTTTATAATGAGCTGCCCAAAACCGGGGACCACGCGGCATCGCATGTAAAAGGAACACATAACTTAGGTAAACCTGACAGGCTGGACACGTCACACAAGTAAAATTAGTACAATACTTTGTTACAAAGAACCCTTTTTTGGTACCTACATTTTGTAAAAGACGACTTAAGAATTATTATGACAGATGGGAAACCAGAATGAGCCTTCACATGGGATTAATATTTCTAACACATTTATAGGACTAAAGTCAGTCTTACTCTCCTATGATCCTTGCCAAGTAGACCACGGGCAGAGCTGTTCTGTTGTTTGTGCCGATAACAGCAAATAAAGTACATGTTGCAAAAATCCGACTGCAAAAAACGACTAACGTCCAAAGAAATCAGTTTTCAAGCAGTCTGATGAAGTTGCTGGCATAAAATCTGTGATTGCATGAAAAGCACGCATTTCTGAAACAATCTGTATATTTGTATAGTAATTTTTTCAACACATTTGCTCAAAAACTGCATTTATTTAATTTACGCACCATACAATGGAACGTGCGGTAAAATAGGTAGAGCACCTAACAATTACAAGTACATATAGCGCCGTGCCTAACCATTACGGTTTTTTTAATTTCCAAAGCGCTTTTCTCAATACGTTTGTCTTACTTTAATATTAAAAAGAAAATGAAACAAAAGATGTAGTTCTAATTGTGGTAAGTTGGTTTTTACAAACTCATGACTATGGTAAGCCCTCGACTTCGGCTCGGGCTTCCATTCGTCTACTCGTTTGTTAAAACCAACTTACCACACTATATCATAAATAACTATTATGAAAAATCTTCATCGCATTGATATCACATCGCGCATGTCTGGAAACCTGAAAACGCCGTCATTGTCAAACTAAGCTAACAACGTGGTAAGTACTTACTGAAAACTTTCTAATGGTGACTAACGCAGTGAACAAGCAAAAAAAGAAAATTGCCATAATTAGGGTGACGCATAGATTTGTGATTGAGATATTAAGATTGGCGAGCGAGCAACTCAATCTTTGAGGTACATACTGAACATTTTCCAATGATAAGTAACACAATGAACAAGCAAAAAAATAAAATTGCTATCATTAGGTGAAAAATAAATCAATGTAGGTATAGATTAGTGATCGAGATATCGAGATTGATGAGATCACAACTCAATACTAATCAATATTATTAGAGAAGTTTCTCTGCAGTAGCACTTACAGAACGACAATAACGAAAACTAACTAGTTAATAGGTCCCCAACAGCCATAAGCAGACAGTTACGACATTATTATTTCCCCTCACAAAGGGACAAATTGTAACATCAATGATTTATTGTTCAAACACGATGACGTAATAGCTATCGGCTATTTCATTGTATTGCTTCTTCGGGTACAATGGATTTGCGCATTTCTGTATCAATCTATATTATTTTGTGGACTCAGTATTGTCCACCACTTCCTTCTCTTGGGTAACAAAGGCAATTAAGTTCAATATAAACTTCTGCATCAGTTCTACAGTAACTTCAACACCCCGTAACAAACCTTATAGGGCTTATAATATGTGTTTTTGCTCTACATAATCTAAAATCGATAATTATTATTTCTTGTTTTTAGGCTTCCATATTTACTGGTTTGAACTGCACGATGTAACTAATCTGTAGCACAAGCATGTTCTTCGATCGGCTTTCATTCTGATATTTGTCTTTATTTCACCAAAAAACGAGTCTAAATTCTTGCCCTTAAAAAAAGTATCTTAAAATCAAAAGCAAAACTAATCAAAACCTTTTTTCAAATTAACCTAGCTCAAGTATCAGGAGTAATGTTCCGTGGTTCACGCAATCAAACGCCGTCGACAGGTCGCAGATGATATCTATCTATGGCATCCTGCGGTTCATCCAAAATGTGTTTTAATAAGGAGACACTGGTGTCTGTTATACAACTTGCATCTTCATTATATTATTGCTAATTCAAGCAAAGCAATTCACTACGTGTTAACCAGCCTAATGCAATTAGTAGGCAGAGCACTAGAATTTCATTATCTGAATACCGATTAACATTCGCCTATTGATAGTGGAACTAAGCCCCGCTAATGTCTGTGCATTGAGCGCGAGCTTATGTCGAATTGCACTATGTCAGAACTAAACGTAATCTTAGTATCAATACATCAAAATTATCTTAATGACAATTTATAATCAGGGCAGGTATCAGGTGAATATAAAATAGTAATATTTGTACCGGTGCACTGGTGCAACAACGGATAATTATTATATCGGTCGGTATTATATAACAATTTGGTAAACAATACAGTATCCCGTATTTGCATAGCATAGCATTTTTGTTTTAGACAGAGCTTATAGCAAATATGTAAGTCAAATTTTAACAAAAATAAGCGGCATTTGAGGCTTGGTAGATAATTATTTTGATTCTTTGAGGGCGCTGGCCCTTATGAAGAAATAAACAAATTTTATTTTGGTAGTTAGCAGTACCAGAGAATATTATTTGGGGTAGGTACAAATTATTTTCTTCTTCTATTTTCCCTGTTAATCGTTACGCTATAATTCACTCCCTTTTATTTCATGTCATACACTATCTTTAGGAATTTCAAAATTTTCTTTATTTTATGAAGAATCGTCTCATGTTGATGACTAAAACCCCTACAGACCTCTTTTGATAAATATCCGCGGGGTGTTATTTATAAACGGAAAATTAAATGATTATATAATTATAATTTGTATTCCTATTTTTTTTCTATTTCCTATTTTGTTCTCCTAATGACAAAATTAAATTAAATTGTTTTTTCCTTTCTTCGTCATTTTAATCGTCGTTGCCCTGTCCAAATAGACGGCATACATGCATCAGCCTCGTATAGCTCAACACTATTTCATAGTGCTCAACAATTCGACGCACGAAGCTACCAGTCAGCAGGATTTTCTCGTATTGTGTGTAGGTATGATCAGAAGTAGGCTCCACACAACAATAAATGCAACCATACGCATTTTTGATTTGAGAAATTCACATTTCATATTTCGTTTTCCCTGTTAAAAATACGAAAGATAAATATGAAGAGAGGTGAAAAAATCTGAACACCTCGTAAATTCAGGACGTCCGTACAAATATGAAAAATGTATTCCACTTTGCAACACTTATCGCCGTAGTACGCCGTACTTGAACATTTTTTGTCATATAATTCTTTCCCAGACACATAAATTCACGTTGAGATAACTTTGAACATATCATACCCCCGTCTGGCAAGTCCCTTAGGGGTATACACTTAAATTAAGGTAATTTCTGAATAACTGTTTGTGGAAAAGGGTTTTGGGACATGCATTCCCTAAACAATACAAGTACGTTGAAAACAATTTTCACCGATTCGAATCTAGTTTTCCAATACTTCAGGAACCAGTAGAGTCAAACCACCAATTACGCTAATCCAAAATTGACTCCTATGTCGCTCTATATACGGATTATTTTTTCAAATATGAGTAAGATATCCGGTTAATCCGTTTAATAATAGTTGGGACTGATCCCTTCCGGCACAATTACCAACGAAATAGGGTAACCCTGACATCATTTTGATGACGTCATCATTTCTTGCTACCTAATTTAACCAAATAGTTTGTCTATTATATTTGCTCGGAGATCGATTCATGAGCAGGTTCGATGTTGCCAGGCTTCAGTCCGTGCTGTGAGATAGCGTCGGATAGCGTATTAGTTCGCTATAATTGAAATTGACGTGTTAACTAGACTGCTTGGCGGCTACACATTGATTGTTTGAGTCTGCTTGTTATACTGGTGTTTTACTCGATCTGTAACTGGTGACTAAATTATTTACAAACTCGCTTTAGCTTTTTTAAATATCGATTTTCACCAAAAAAAAATAATAATACGTAGCCTATAGCTATATCCAGGATCCCATCGATTTCTGTACTAAAATTCGACAAACTAACTCACCTACGCATTTATCTATACCTACCTAATATAATAAACCTGAAGAGTTTGTTTGTTTGTTTGGTTGAACGCGCTAATCTCTGGAACTTCCAGTCAGATTTGAATCAGTCTGACTGATGGTCGCTCATAATATATACATAGATTGTCAGTAGGCAAACTGAAAATCTATACTAATATTATAAATGCGAAAGTTTGGATCTATGGATGTTCGTTACTCAACAACATCAGAACGACTAAAGGGATCTTGATGAAATTTGGCACAGAGGTAGATTAGTCTGGAATAATACATAAGATACGTTTTATTCCGAGAGTGAATGTTCCCTTAGGATAATTTACGGCAATAAAGCGGGTGGAGCAGCGGGCAGCGGTTAGTTGAACATAATTATTTTTATTTAGCTTGATTTTTTTTTTCGCTTTGAAGTTCAACTTATGAAATAAGCACAGTATGCTCAACTGATTAAATATTTATGGTTAAAAAATACTATTAAGATACTGGTTCTGTACTGCACACACAATAGGCCTCATCAGGAGGCTTAAAGTCACCCAAAGGACAATACAGAGGGCAATGCTCAGAGTTTCCTTGCGTGATCGAATCAGGAATGACGATATCCGCAAGAGAACCAAGGTGACCGACATAGCCCGAACAATCGCCAAAATGAAGTGACAGTGGACAGGGCACATTGCTCGCAGAATAAGAAAATAGTCGATGGGACCGAAAAGTTCTGGTGTGGCGACCGCCTACCGGAAGACGCAGCGTTGGAAAGCCTCCTATAAGGTGGACCGATAACCTGGTGAGGGTAGCCGATGGATGGGAGACGCACGGAACCGTTTGTTGTGGCGACACATGGGATATACTTATGTCCAGCTGTGGACGCCTTTCGGATGATGACTCAATTGCATCTGGTTAGACTGGAAGCCGACCCTCAACATAGTTTGAAAAACAAAATAGAAATCCAAATCAGTCCAGCCTTCTTCGAGTAATCGGGGAGCATACATAAAAAAAAATTAAAAAAAAGGTTCCGACGAATTGAGAACCTCCTCCTTTTTTGAAGTCGGTTAAAAAGGCTAGGCAGGTTTATTGAGATAGTTTTGGCGTGACCCATCAAAATATTTTTTTTTGTGTTCACTAACTCCACAAAGTCTCTTACTCGCCTTTTATAATACTAAAACATTATACCGTCATTTTTATTGTAGGGTTTGTCAGACACAAAATGCGGTAGGAAACCCTCAGGAATTTATAATAAGGCATGCTTTTTAGCCGCAGACATACAACGGCTCCCATGGCTTACATCCAATTGTGTGTCCTTTAATAAGCGCTACAGAGACGCTTTACCTAAATAATATTACTATTTATAATAGTTTTTTTAACGTGTCAATGTACTTATACCTTCCCGGCGGAGATAGGTTGTATTAGTACTATAAGAGCACATGCTCGCAACCCTTAATCGTACGGAAATCAGTCATTGTAGCCGAAATCGGCGTGTTTTTAATATTCAACGTGCTACAGTACACGTTGTATATTGCTAGTTATATTAAAGAGTTATGAATGTCCGAAATTTTTGCTTATCTAGTCAGAAAAAAGCTGGATTGAAAGCATAAGTAAATCAAAGATCACTTTCCCTCATTCTATCGAAAAAGAAATGGGATCTTCAACGACAGCGCGTTCTAATTATTTCATTAGATCTGTTAAAATAATTATTTACGCTTAATTAAAATCAACATAGACCAGTGCGACATGCGGCACTGTACTTTTATATTTGTTACCAACTTTTTTTCTCGTTAAACGATATTAATTATGTTAATCTTGGAGAAATAAATAATATGTAAACTGTATATAAAAGAGCCTAATAATCTTTCTCCATACTACAGGATAAAAAGAAATAGAAACATAGATAGATCTTCATTTTTAAATTAGGAATATTCCAAAACACTCTCATGGAAACAAATACTCGAGTAGAAAATGTAATAAAATAAAAGTAACGCTCCAATAAATTACGGTACTAAAAAGATATTACTTGGGTAATAAAATAATCATGTCCTTTCTTACCGTATAAAAAACTTTTAACTGATCCAGATAAATTGCACTGCACACAAATCCGCCGATGTACGCAAAGACGCGGAAAGATCTGACCAACTACGCCAATTAAAAGTTTAAACTGTCAAATACGTCACAGAATAAGCACAGAAATTATTTGTGAACAAGGAGTTGACAGAAAAAAGTTACAATTAATAAATACACTCACTAATAATGTCTATGGTTTATTTATTGTTGCGTTCGCGAGTTGTTCGAGTTTCGAATTTCGTATCGGAACATGGCGCTCGTTCGGAAAGTACGCGAGCGTCGAGCAGACTGGTGGCCGCGGCCGACAGCGCTCACCGCGCATGTGCACACAACCTCTTATAATTTGATATCTCACATCACCGCCCCTGTGACATTCTGTGGTAAAACCTACTCGTAAATTATTCAATTTTATTTACTTATTCGTACGCTTCTGTAGAATATTATGACGTGGGTCGTGAGATTTACAATCGACGTGAGATTCGCGTGTTAGAATGTTGGCGTACTTTTAAGTACGATTGGCGTAACTTCGCTCTTCAATGGGAAATAATTCATCAAATACTTCAGCGCTTCCGACTGGCGTGGCCGTTAACGATGATTTCACGGAAATAAAGTTTTATGAACTTATCAAGAACCGATCTTTATAAAAATACTTTAGTTTTTTTTATATTAAATATGATTGTTAATTTTCTGTTATGGTTTAAAACTCCATAGAAACATTGCAAATTGTCATTCGATGGGGTCGAATTTCGACGTAAAGCGGCGCTTGCCGTGGTCAGCCCGTGGATGGGTGACCATCCATTACATACCCAGACTCTTTCGTGCTTCGAAAGCACGTTAAGCCGTTGGTTCCAGCTGTCATTTGAATATCATTGACTGTCGCTGCGGATAGTCAGAAGGCAAATTATGCCACCACTCTTAGACTTGCCAAAAGGTTTCGTGTTACCCAGCTATTGGGTTGTCTGCTGTCGCTCCATGTAAAACACTTACTGGTACTTAGCGGCATCTGGTTAGATGGAAAGAAAGGGTGGAAGGAAAGCCTAATACAGGGGGGCTACTCTCTAAGCTAACCTAACCACTAAGAATTAATGACAACACGATTTGAGAGTTACTTTCAAATCGTGTTGTCATCCATTCTTAGTTCGGTTTCGGAACTAATTGTAAGTCCGTAGGTGATACAGAGTAGAATACGCCCGCAACTAAGCCTAAAACTACGGACTTCGGGCTTAGAGAGTAGCCCCCAGATGTGAAAAGGCTAGGCAGATAGATTGTAGAAATTCGAATTGTGATATTGTGCAAATACTGATTTAGGTCAACCCCAAAATACTACAATAGGATTAAAAATAGAGTTGCGACTTCTCTGTACGCAGAATTAAAGCCGTAATCGAAATATATTGAAGTAAGTAAGTGCGGGCGCAAAGAGATTGTCGTTCGGTAAGCCGACTACAAATAGAGAGGTGGAACGGGCCGGTCGGTTTTGGCAGTACGCCCGCACCCCTAGTTATTCCGACTTGCACGGGCCGATACGACCCTTTGTCGATAAAACTAGAACATCACTGCGCGACAGTTTTGAATCTTTTTTGTGTACAGAGAGAATGTAATATGTGCGACGTGCGTGCATAGAAAGACTACCTCGTTGGTTGAAAGTTTGGGGCTATTTTTGTTTCCACTTTGAACTCCCACATAAGTATAGATATATGTTTATGTATCTTGTAAGATGCCGTTTGAAATAAAGGCACGATAGAGACACATACAAAGGCCTTAGGAATACAGTTTCTTGCAGACAGGTGTGACAAGACAATGCGCCACCAAGGCGACGACCATTTCCGTAGAAAATGTTTTATGGACAATGTAACCCATAATAAAAGTATATAATATATAATTTTTTTTTAGTTTATCTGCAATCAGGATGGCTATAAGCTGATGGTTGTTAGCGACGGCAGTTCAAGTGTGTCATCCAATGAGGGCTTTCGGGAGAGTTTCCTCATCAATAAATTGAAATATAAAGGAATAATCATACTATCTTTTCATCAGTATTTATTTATGTGGACAGTATATCCCCGTATATATTATATCACCAGAAAATTGCAGACTCCGTTAAATTGCAATAAATCTCTATTAGATACAAAAATATTTCGATATATTATGAATAAATTGTTTTGTATACAATAAACCCATCCAAATTCAATGATTTCCAATATATCCGTACCACGTAAAGAAAGAATAGCCTAAAATTTTACGCGATATTTTACAATCTTACGGCGTTTGCAATTTTCCGGTGACATATATACATATATTCTAAACCGTTTTTATAGCTTGGGATTGTCAGCTTAGCAGCCAATTCAATAGGAGGCCTTTTTACCCAAATAAATATTTTTCTTTGTTTTTAACTTCGCTTGGTATGTCTCTGTACTTTTGTAAGATCCGTCTTTCTGTGATAGCCTTTAACGTGATCAATACTTATATTATAAATGCGAAAGTACCTCTGTTTGTCTATCTGTCTGTTTTTTGCCTCTTCACTTCTAAACGGTTGAACGAATTTGCATGAAACTTGGTATTAGAACATATGGTACCTATTTTTTATCCCGAGAGTTTATGCCTTTGGGATAATTTAATCTGTACGTACTATCTATACTAATTTTACAAATGCGAAAGTTTGTATGGATGAATGGATCGATGGCTGGATGGTTGGATGGATGTTTGTTACTCAATCACATCAGAACGGCTGAACGGATCTAGATGAAACTGGAACTGAGGTATGTATATTATGGTCTGGAATAACACAGGATACTTTTTAACCCGGGATATTTTTCGACATTCAAGCAGGCGGAGCTCGTGGCTATAGAATAACAGCCGCACGGGTCGATCAAGGTTAAGCACCGCTTGCCAAAGTTGGTCTGCAGATGGGTGACCATCTTAACATACCGAGTTTCCTCCGTGCCTCGGAAAGCACGTAAAGCCATTGGTCCCGGCTGTCATTTGTAGATCTTAGGCAGTCGTTACGGTTTGTCAGAAGACAGTAAATCTGACTCCAGTCTTACCAAGAACTGTCGTGTTACCCAGTTAATGGGTTGTGGAGGTCTGGTAGGCAGCCGCTCCACGTAAAATACTGGTATTCAGCTGAATCCGGTTTGACCTGAAGCCGACCCCAATATACTTGGGAAAAAGGCTAGGCAGATGATGAAGCGGGCGGAGCCGCGTGCGGCTGCTATTTAAAATAAACACAAAATTACGTTTAGAGCTCTTAATTTGGCGTTAGCTGTCGATCCATTCAGACAGAAATCCAGCTCAAATCAGGTCATTACATAATAGGTACTCTGAAGTATTCAACGAGGCGAAAGGACCTTTACTAGGGTCGCTACGTTTGTGAATGTCAATGAAAGCCTGTGTTTGCGGTCCTTACGCATGTTCAAAGAGACTAGTAATATCTAGTAATAGAATATGCTTGACTACATTATTTCATAGAACATGGAGACGGCGTGCATGTTGATCGTCAATCTGCGTCGCTCTTTCCTAACTACATATATTGGGGTCGGTTTCCACTCAAACCGGATTCAGGTGAATTACAGTTTTTTTTGCGGTTGTCTTCTTTTTTTGGTGAAAGAAAGAATAAAATTTATTTAGCACAGGTACATGAAACACGCACGGTAAAAATAACAAGAAAAAGGTATGCCAAAAACTAAGTGTGTCTCACGGCTGCACTAAAAAGGTCCATTTCAGCGATATTTCAGACAGACTGATGCTGTCTTACGCTGGTTTTCTAATTAACCTTTCAAAGGATCAGTGGTGAATCAAAATAAAATTATAATATTTAAATATAGTCGAAACAAAGTTAAGAAATAAAGTAATAATAAACGGATATATGTTTGCACATGGAACAAATTGAAGTACTAAAAAATAACCAAAAGTTTGGATGATATTATAAGAATGTATAATTGTATATGCCTGTGTACGAGTAATGCGTTAATAAATACTTGAATAGTTTACCACTAATGGAAACAAAACAATAAAGGTACATAAATCTTCATGGATACTCCCCGTTTGGCGATGGATGTGATTGTTAAATTTATTATATTATATTATTGAAAGGATGGTTATTTCGTACTCCTACCGACTAAACTCTACAGTTCCTACCGCTACCATGAGTCGAGGGCCCGAGATACAATTGAATTCACGCGCGATTACCCATAGAAAGTGATGGCTCGCGAGAGTTCTAACTTTGCCTGTGACATCTTCGACTAGCGCTCATCGCAATTTCAGCAAACATGAATATTGTGAGTAATTGCGTCTCTAGTCTGTGCATCGTTCATTCCGTGGTCTGTGCATTATTTATTTAAAACAGTGGTTCTTAGCCGGTGGTCCGCGGACCAGTGATGGTCCCTAGCAACACCTGAAGTGGTCCGCAAACAATCCAATAATGCGATATTTTACAGATTAATAAATTTAACCTTAAAATACAGGTGTCTGAATAAAAGAAGAAGTCATAAAAATGCATACAATACGAACTCAAAAGAAATATTTGAGACAGGAAATTAATTAGAAATATTTTTAAGAGTCAATGTTTTTTTCAAAGATTCAAGAAATAAATAACTACCTAAACTTGTTTTCATCGACATAATACCTATATGTACTTAATTTTACAAACAAGCACCAAAATCAGTTGGATGTCAGTGCCGACATGCGTTTGGCTTTGAGCAGCGCTGAACCAGATTCAGAAATTAGCAAAGAGTATGCAGTAACAAAAATACCTTTATTCATATTCCCCTTTCTTTTTTTAAGTATGGGTTGAACTAAAAGAGTTATGAATATAAATTTGGATGGATGGACAGGGAGAGCGAGGCCAAAGAAAAGATGGATGGATTGTATTTGGAGTGATATGAAAGAAAAGGGAGTTAGTGATAGCGTGACGGTTGACAAGACAGAATGGAAGAAAAAAACGTGTTGCGCCGACTCCAAGTAACATGGGATAAGGGCAGGAAGATGATGAAGTATGGGAAATCATCAAATGACTTCTTCCGCTCTTGGTGGGGCGGAAGGGCGTGTCAGACTCTTACTGACTAAAACCCGTCCGTGTTCCTTCTAAAGCCCTTTGCGTTCGTAGGCCGCGGTGACTCTTTTGAACAAATTCCGCAACCCTGGCAGGATTCTTATTCCCCTACAAAGTTGGTGATCCATGGGAAGACTATGATTTAAAGCAATATGTTCTGTTTGATATATTCAGTTACCTACTGAAATTTGTGTATTGATTGCGTTCTGCGTATGGTCCATGCATTTGCCAAGTGATATCACGATACAATACTAAGAACGCTTAGACGTCGTCTGTCTACGTGAACAAACGATTTCAGCCACCATTCTTGGAGCTAATCGTCAACGTTGAAGCGTCAGCATGAGGATATAGGCAAACTGACATTGTATCGGCGATATCGATTGTTGTTAGTAACATTCGGGATCACATCTCCGAGATGGAGATAGTTATTCAGAAAAGAACAGCGGAGGAGAAATAAAAAAATATTTACACAAATGTGTGGTTTTGACATGTACTATTTAAAATAATACATTTGAGGAAATTGTTTTCCTCCGAATCATTCTTCTGGAACTTGTCGAGCTTCGCTGACTTGTCGTTTTTCTGGCGGTTGCCACTGTTGATTCTGGCTCTCAGAAGTTGCTGTAGTTGAGAATTTTGTGGCGGGTTTGTTTATGATGATCGGTGTAGCATTCAATACCCACACACAACGGTCTAGAATTCTAGAGGCTCTTGAATTCATCAATAGTTTCAGACGAATCAAGTTGTTCTCGGAAATCCATGATATATGATGAGTTAACAAACCTATAACTTTGAAGAACTGTATATATATGAACGTTTACAGAGTTATCAATATACGCATTAGCACACATTTTCAGCAAAATCTGCCAGTTCTAATAAATTGAACGCGAGCGAGCAATATCTACGCCTACAGGCGATTCAGTTATACGTGTATTGTGCATTGAAGTTGAGTCATGATGAAATGTTAGATTTCGATCATCATTATCATCGTCATCATCATCATCATCTGCCTTTCCACCATCCCTTTGTTTGTGGTTGGTATTTTTAATGTCAGGTTTAGGTTTCATACTTAACATACCATAGTTTAGTGAATATTAATACTTCTGTCAACATTCTGAGGAGAAAGACTTTTTTTCTCTTACTATTGCCTTTTTACCCGATCTGTCATAAAAGAATCCAAGTAGTGACGGCCATTCTTCATACCAAAAAAATAAATAAAAATAATAATACGTAACTAAACACACTCACTTCACTGATTCCAATCAAATGTTCTCTTTTGTCTACTTGGATACCCTCTCTGCTCTACCTAAAATCTTAATCGACGACGCCATCTTATTGCCAAGCCACGTAATAAAAATCTTTTTTTTTTTTGTAACAATATCTTGGGACAACTCACACACGGTCATCCGATCCCAAACTAGGCAGAGCCTGTGCTATGGCAACCGGACAACTGATAAACATACTTATATATTTCTAAATACATACATATTATAGACAAATTACACCCAGACACAGAACAAATGATCATGCTCATCACACAAAGATTTATCCTGGGTGGGAATCGAACCCACGACCTCCGGTTTAGCAGTCAGGGTCACTAACCACTCGACCAACAGGCCAGTCAAGTCATTATTTCCCTTATCCTCGAAACAATATAACTTAATAAGAACATCCATCATTATTATATTTACTTACTCATACATTTTCTACGTCGTTTACTTCAAAAGCTTTCATCTTTCGCCAACGACATGCAAGGCCGTTGTATTTATTTATATCTTGCCTAACATAGCCCAGTTTAAGGCCGACATTGTTCGTGTATTAAATCATGTCGGGTAATATTAGATGCTCAATTTCTCTTTACTTCTTGTTTCAAATTTAGTCGAAGAGTTGGGACTTTACGAAGTCAGCAGGATGTGACTGTAGTCTCTTGGGCATGGGAAGACACCCTATTTTTTTTTGAGCGAAGAAAATGCCTAACGCATGCCACGCCGTCCGGGGAGACGATGTGGTTATGTGGGGCTTGCACCCACTAAAAACTTCGCCTGTGCACCTACTTTCGCCTTGATGGGTGGGCCGCGAGACCTGCTACGCATGACATTCGCGACCCATTCAACGTGGCCCACTTCTTTGCCCGCCTCCGGGCTCCTTCTACCTTCAGCGATATCCGGGGGATGGGAAGACACCCCGCTCAACTCTGATCATCATCACTTGAGCCAAAAGGCGTCCACTGCACGTAGGTCATCTCCAGGTGTCGGCACATCGGCTGCTCCTATGCTTCTTGCATCCAGCGGACTCCTGCGGTAATAGATGGTAAAAGATACTATGAACCAACCTCATAGACTTTTAAACCGTTCCAAGTAATCTAAGGACCGTTAAAGCATCACTTCCTTGTGTCAAAATATACTGTTTTCTGAAATTAATTGCCATTAACACTTTTATTGTTCAGTGGGCACTTAATAAAATTAAAATCGATGCTTTTATGGCGAAGATTTACGAAATTATTTCATAGACGACTAAAACATATTTTGTCGGTTAATGAGTTTTGTATTTATGGTATTTTAAAACAAAACTGAGTCCCGAAGTCATTTGTGGGATACTAGTATCTTATTAGAATAAGTGTTTTTTAAATCGGTTTCACTCCCGTTGCTTATCCTCTGGGACCAAGCATTATTTTGAGTTACAAAAGTAACCTATCTATGACACAAAAATAGATTTAAAATTTTTGTTTCGAGATTTCTTTTTAAAGTCAAACTTGTTGATATATGTATATTAAATTTAACTTATTATTTTTAACTCACACACTGATCCATTGTTGTTATATTTGTAAATATGGTGAGCAGTATGTCCCCAATTAACAAACTTATTAATTAATTCAATAATTTACCTAATAAATTTATATTAGTTAGCTATTAGTGTTAATTTGGGTGCATCGTCCTCACCGTCGTTGAATGTATACAAAATATTGTAGGGCTTTTATTTGAACAGAGTAACTATGGTGTTTCTCTTCTCCATAAGTATCTAGGTACTTTTGCGAATGGGCAACTAGAGTCACTACATTAAATTATATTTTAACTGTAAAATTGTCATTCTAAAGTGCAATTTAATGGTCTTATTAAAAAAAATGATTTTTTTCTGTGAAATTATTTTCGTAAGAGAATAGAATATAAATATTTTATTCGACACAGACACAACCCAACAGCAACAAACATTTATATAGTAAAAAAAACGGGACGCCTGACAGAAGTGATAACTTAAACTAACCTAAGTTGAACTATTTAATATGGGAAGCGTCTGTCCGAAATACGACTAGCGCTGTGGGTAAGAGTGAGAGAGGAGGCTCTTCCTCTACTCTACCTCTACTCTTCCGCTGCCGTAAGCGTGAGAGAAAGGGAAGCCAGACAGACTGGTGCCGTAACGCATTACGTTACGAAGCGGTTTACCCTCCCATAAGAAGTTATCACTTCAAAAACAATAATATAACATAGCAGTGTTACAATAAACTTGTGCTGAATAAGAATCTCCTTTCAAAGATTACCTTTTAGAAAGAAATATACCTACAAACAATTGTATCCATTATTTTTTTAAATATTATCTTTATTTATCCGTAACGGCAGCTTCCCATACTCTCCATTCAATATTTATAAACCCATCTGAAAGGGCCTGCTTATGTCCCCTCAGAACGTCTTTCACAATATCGTGTTCAGAGACTTGTCAACTTTGTCAATTGACAGGTGCCAGAAGACGGAAACTACGACTCGTACGAAAATTGTTATTGGCATGATAACCCGTGTATATCAAATATAGACTGTATGTTTGTTATGTGACCAATTTTGATGACTATGAGTTTTTTTACAATAATGTCAGCTTGACTAGGGAAGCCGGCTTATAAAGTTAGTTGCAGGATTGATTGCTCGGGTTTTCCATTAGATCCCAGAAAGATCTAATGTGAAAAAAATCTAATGTGAAGCTTATTCGACGGAAAGTCCTCTGCCAAAGGTCCACCTTTTAGAAATCTTATTTTTTTGGTGTTACAACAAGAAAAAATAAATCATGAACATTCAATAAGTTTTCCACTACGGCAAGATGTCCGGAAGCTTGCAAAAAACCACGAGAACATAAAATTCGGTGTTTAAAAGTTAAAAAATACTAAACAGCTTGCCCAATCCAATAACTCTCTCAACTACAAATACACAATAAACAGAGCAAAACGATTAGTTATCTTAGAATATTGTTATTACTGAACAGCAGGATGCGGTTTTCCATCCATTTGAGATAATCCTCCGACCAGCTTTTACAACACGAACTGAAAAAGACCGAGTGGCTTTTCCATTCGTTGAACACCGCAATTCAGTGCTGGACTATTAAAAAGTGGCTAGATATAAACGCCCTATGCATTGTCCTCGATCCATGGCATGTTCAATTATCTGCTGATGTCTGAAACTGTGATAGAGTCCGTTCTGATTTTGAACTGACATGGTCTGATAAAATTTCCTGTTACTATAGAATTTATGAAACTTGACCAATTTGTTTTACCTACTCTACTACTAATTATTTTACAATTTATAACCTCCACAGTCACTAGCAATACTTTTCGGCTAATCAAATCATTTAGTGTCATTTAGAAGTAATTTTAGTAAAAGCCAATTATTATAATTAGTCGATTATAAGAAGAATAAAAACTTTAGGGTTCCACAAATCTAAAACCGCGTCAATATTTTTCACCCTCAAGCTCATCATCATTATGTTCCTGCTCTTATTATAATTAATTTGGGGTCAGTGCCACGTATCTTCTTCCATACTTCGAACCAACTTCGAATTCGTCATCTCAGCAGTCACGAGCGTTGGGTGGCTCGCTGTCCGATCACCACCAGGCCCGGGTCGATGGCGCGTCGTTTTTCACGCGCGCCTAAAAGAGATGTCAGCATAGAATACGGGGCCCGCTAGGGCCAGAGCCTGCCAGGGTTGCGGAATTTGTTCGAAAGAGTCACCGCGGCCCTGGAACGCAAAGGGCTTTAGAAGGAACACGGATGGGTTTTAGTCAGTAAGAGTCTGACACGCCCTTCCGCTCCACCCAGAGCGGAAGAAGGCATTTGATGATGTCCCATCCTTAAAAAAAAAAAAACAGCCACCAACTCTTTAGACATATACATCATCTTTCACACATTCCATCCAGCGTTTCTTTGGCCCCTACGTTGATCCACATTCATATTCAACTTACTCGTTATCAACCTCAACATGTTTGCATAAAAATACCTCAAAATTCCTCAACCGTACTTTGGCTAAACGTGTCCCAGTCAATACATCAAAGCTAATCTCGACACAAACTAGGCTAGGTACTGGCTGTCTATCCCCTACCAACCTGAATAGCTCCACTGCATTGGCAAAAATAGGTCATGAATATCGGAATAAAAACCATGTACCGCTTTTAAATGTACTTTGTGTGTTCTCTGGATTTAGCGGGACGGTTGCAGAGCTTGGAAAACTATTCGCCGTTCAACTATTTGGAATAGTGAGAGGTAGTGTATCGTGTGCAAATGTTTCAGCAATCCGTGTTTTAATAGTCTGAATTCTGATTGTTGCGTCTACCTCTTCTTGTTTTCAAACGATTTTGTAAATACGGTTCTGAAAAATATTTCATCTTTTACCAACCAGTTTTATTTTTAAGCATCTTCATTAATCACCTCTCGTTAGGATATTATATGATTAAAATAAAAATATGTTAAGATGGCTTTTAAAGAAATTCCACAACCGATTCATTCTGCCAAATGCTAGTATCGCACTATTGATTTCACAAAACTTCGCAAAATATCGAGATCACTTGACAACCTAATTAAAAATCAATTAGAAACAGTGTTTCACGAACTTTCTTTCCACAAAATATACCGAACATTTCAGAAACAAAAGCTTTCCACTTGCCTACTAAGCATTATTAAAACGGACGGTAATTTGAACGTCATTACGTTTCAAATTCTCTCAAAATGGAGTCGACTGGCATTGATCTGTCCCGACACATTTCGTTACAAATCGGAGTGCTAAAACTGTTCGGCATGTGGTTCTACATCCCGTACAGTTTGAAGAATGTCAGATTTTGGATTTGCGTTTTGACGAGAATCGTACTAGGAATTGCTGTGTTCGTTGTACCGACTGGCAGTCAATTGGTTTACGTGGTGCGGCTGATTTTGTCAGGGAATGCTGAAATACAAGAGGTTGCAGGAATGTGAGTAACTAATTCTATTCAACATTTCAATAGTCTGGGCCTCCTGTATGGATACAAAAGGAATAAAATATTTAAAGACCAAACCTAAATTTTCTTGCCTGTCGTTCTTCGAAGGAAACCACAATTTAGAGCTGTGCATACATACTTATGACCATGTAGGTTTATTTGGAATCTCTTTTCCCTTGTTTATCACTTAATCACTCCTAAGAAACGTGACTTCGTTTCAACTCATCAACGGTGTTCTTCCATCTGTTTGATCGACCACCGATTTGTTCAATAAATATTTTTTTGAATCGCAGTTCCAGAAAATTACGCCCAATTCGCCGCTGACTCGTACTAAAAATAATATATTGTTAGAAACTATTTTATTTTACTTTGTCAAGTCTCGTCTTAAAAACCGCACTTAACAACGGTTTGTTTCCATGTATTATTGATGAACGTGCTTGATCTACACCTCTGTGATAACAAGATTATGCCATTATCTTGCTTGTCATACAATATGTGATCGGATCACTGTACTGATGGGAACTTCGAATCACTTAATTGTCTTCACAGTTCCTAATGACCCGATTGTGACGAGATCTCTAGTAAGACATAATGTAACATATGTAAATAAAAAAACAAGTTAGAGCTAGCTTAGCTCAGAATATAGCGAATAAAGTCCTCTTGTTAAAACAGTAATTTAAATACAAGTTGTAAAATATTTGCTTCTTCCGACATTCATCGTTTACATTAGGTTAAGCTTAAAGAGCACTCGACTTCGTAGAAAATGAATTTGGACTCATAAATTATTGAAGCGTAAACTAATCTCCCCCCATCGAGAGAAGTGAATCGAAAAGTATATTTTTTCAGATGTTAACCTGCCCTGGGTCCCATAAAATTCCCCTTAAAGGGCAAAAAAGGGTAAAATATACGTAGGTGCGCCCATCCGGATCCCTAAAGTATATCATATTATGTTAATGTACATAGAAAAAAATCACTGTACTTTAGGGAGATTTTAGACAATCTATTTACAGATTGCCTCACCATTAGTAGGTAATGGTTACAAAATTTTGATTGAATCAGTTTTGATTACATGAAAACGGGGACAAAAGAAATACTTTGAAAATTGTAAAGAACCCTTCCGTGCTCATAAATTATGTTATAACGACACAATAAATCTGCCGTGGAACTGAAATCGCGTGTTACATACATGACAAACCAAAATGTAACCAGTTTTTCGAGCTTTCGTTTAACTTGTTAAGGTCAAATCTTATCACGGCGGCCTACTTACATAATAATATGATGGGGGAATTAATAGGCCTTCTTGTGATGACAAGAGAATATCTTTGGCAGAAAATGTCCTCGAAATAAATATGTAAGTATAGGAATGTCGCGTGTTTCGTTTCACGGTACATGCAACGACGAAATGTTAATGGCGTAACAGTTCTTTATAGTTATGTGGTGCAGTTTACAGTTCCGCACTCCTGATAAGACGACTTTATTGTGCCGTTTAAAATGGCCGTTTACACTATCTGATGCAATCACACTGCAAGTATTTTACAGGTTATACGAGAGCTACTTGTTAAAATGTATTATTCAGTACATACCATACTACATAACATACTCTATGACTCGGAGAGCACGTTAAGTCGTTGGTCCCGGGTGTCATTTGAAGATATTCGTTAACTTTTTGAACGCCAGAGCATAAACGCATCGGCGTGCCCTCGACGCCAAGCCACAAATTCGCCGTACTTTTAGTCACATATTTGTGACGTTTGGCGTACAGGGCACGCGCTTATTTGCGATGTACACGTGACAATGGCGTTCAAAAAAGAAAATCCAACTGACTGGTGTCGAAAATCTGACACCAGTTTTGCCGGAGGAGAGGACGAGGAGACCTATTTTACTGTGGACGCCTTTTTAATGAAATGTCTGTCATGGCAATTAATTTTTGTTTAAATCAGTCATCTTCTTGATGACTAATATAAACAAAAAATTACTGCCATCTTTTAAGTGTCAGTTTAAGTCATTAAAATCGTGTAATTCTACTTTGGGTTCTTTTGGATAACGCTTGTCTTTCCTCTGAATTCGGGTCCCTATTTTATTTATCAACGAAAACAATTCTAATTCTTCTCCACAAATAACCTACACTACAATATAATCCCTTTATAATGAACCTAACTAGACACAGGCGACATTATTAATACTAGTTAATCTTCTTCCCAGTCACACAGGTTTACTTATTACTTTAACAAAACGAAATAGCAGAAACTCACTAATTAAATGTTGCGCGTTTCAGCATAAACTTAATTCTGACAGAGTTGCTGGTATCGCTAAGGCTTCTGGATTTGAGTTTGCGTCGCCATCTACTGATGCAACTGTGGGAGCAACTCAGGAGTGAAGATTTTCAGTTTTACTTGAAAGACCAGAAGGAGATATTGGAGAAGGCTGTGAAATTTTCTAGGAGACTGTTTTGGATTTTAGCGTGTAGCAGTAGTTCGGATGTTCTTGGTGAGTGGCGGGACTCAGACTGCACATAAAGTAACTACTATAGGAATAATGTCAATTTAGTTGTGGAGTAACACCACTAAAAAATGAAAAATAAAAAAAAATACAAAAAAATTCAACCGACTTCCAAATGAAAACAGTGCAAAGTATAAAATAACTTTATTTCGGAAGTCGATGAAAAAACAAAGAAACAACCGAAATCACCGATGTATATGAGATTGACATGCGTTGTCGAAATGTCACGTGGCCAGTCCGAAACATTATGACATTTTGACAATCGTTATTGGTGATAGAACGACACTTTGTCTAGAACCTCAAAGAGCCAATTCTACTAATTTCTAAGCAACGTGCATCTCAATCGTAAACTGTCAAAATGTATGGAAATTGAGATTTTTTTGACTAGCCTCAATTTCACGACTGGCATGCGAATGCGATCGTTGCTTAAAAATTAGTAGCCAATTCCACTCTGGACTTTGGTTATGCATGCTTAAAGAGGAGGTGTATTGTTGAAACAAAAAAAGTCATATTCGGAATAAATACTCTTCATTTTTCATTTTGGGACCAAATCGATTGAACCCTTCCTTTCGACTATGTACGGACGATGAATGATGTTGGCTGATTGCCAGTACTTATAACTAATTATTTTGCCGTGTGTCCCTTTGATTTAATTGGTATCGGTATTATTCCAGTACACGTCGTCGTGGTACCAGCTTTACATAATTTTGTAACTTTACCTCTGAAGATGGATCTCATTCTCATTGATGTCAATAATGAATCGTATTTTAATTACTTATGCGCTTATCAGGTAAAAGTTAAAGATTTTTTTTTACGTATTTATTACCGAAATTGAATTTATTTTTTATTTTTACATGAACCTTTAAATATTATTACGGCGTAAAAAAGCCTCCGCATCGCTGTCAACTAGTGTGTCCAAATATGGCGGCATTCTCACATTGTATGGCAATGTTCTCTGTTCCCGGCTTATTTATATATTATTTTAATTGTATATAGTGGTTTTATTAAAAAATACACGTAAATTTCCAGTCCTAAATGTGTTTTTTTTTTGTTTTTATGTCTAAAATATTTTTTGTACGATGTAACTCAGTGTTTTCGTTAAATTCCAGATATTGTACAAGCCTATGATGCTGGCAACATTCGCGGCGCTACAAACATTGCCCTGGGCCTCCATGTCTTGTGCAAGTAACATTAATTTTGCATATTATTTGGTTTTTGAGTAATGTATACAATTTAAATATTAGCATTAATCCCGTCAAGCACAGATATCCGGAATAAACTCAACGCTTGGGGGGATTTGGTCAACACGGACCCATATTTTAGAAAAAATAATAAACAAAAAATATAATCCCTAAAACAGGAAAAACTAGGAAAAGCAAAAAATCATTGAGTATTGTTACTCATCGGCAAAGCAAATCCGAAACCGCGCCGCGGGGCCTAAAAAAAATCCACGAAAATATGACAACAGAGCTTTTGTTCCGTTTTGAATATTAACATAACATGAATTATGTTCAAAGGACCTTGATTCTGGTAAAAAAAAAACTCTTTTCGTCTAAAACTTTTTATGTACTGCAATATAAGTCTACTCAGCAAGCTTCCTGCTTATAGCATCCCAGCTGATTTTTGTAGCTGGATATCAGACTTCCTTAGTGAACGATCGATCCGAGTAGTCGTTGACGGCTGCTCCTCTGACCTCATTGCTATTGATGCCGGAGTTCCTCAGGGGTCTGTTCTCTCTGCAACTCTCTTCCTGCTGCACATCAATGACCTGCTTCAGCCTGGTATTGTTAGATATGCAGACGACAGTTCAGTTCCAGAGAGATACTTGTCCATCGCAAAAACAAGCGGGGAAGAAGTTCGCTCCTTGAGGCCATGGTAGAGCGGACAAATTTGACCTTACGTCTCGTCTCCCAGTGGGGTGATGCCAATCTCCAGACGCACTGCAAGTTACCATCCCTATCTTGTTGCTATTCCACCAATTCGCACTAAATGTTTCCAAACGTCTTTTATAATGCGCACAGCAAAGGAGTGGAACTCTCTGCCTGCGTCTGTGTTTCTGAAGGCATACAACCCTAATCTCTTCAAAATTAGAGTGAACGGGCTTCTTTTGGGTAAGCTCGCTCCATCGTCGACTTTGTCTCTGTCATCTATGACCTAGACTAAAGTCAAGAGCAAAACCAAATAAAAAAAATATGACTGCAATTTATATTTTTTGTAACATTTACCACAATACACCCATGAAAGATGTGGCTGTGTTCCATTGGAACAAAATAAATGCTTTTATGGAAATGCTTGAATGGAAATGAATCATCTTGAAATACACAGAACTACAGGCGATACTTGAGTTGGTGGCTGTGAATTAAAGTTATCTCGAATTATGAATTATAATAATAATAATTATAATAACTTATTTATTTCAGTTACTTTACAACTTCTACAATATATCTTTTAAGTATGAGAAATACCTGTGCTAGGAGGCCCCGCTCTTCTAAAACTAGTACAATAGTATGTAGGAGTGTGCTTACATTAACTTTTTTTAAATTTAGCAACTTATTAACTAATGGAAGAAAAAATTAAAAAGGAAAACAAATAATAACTAATAAAGGTAAACAAACAGAAACGATTAACCTAAAAACATGTGCGTGTATACGTGTGTGCGGGTATGATGGTGTGTTGTGTAAGTGTGTATGTGTGTGTTTGTGAAGCGTGTGTCAGTGTGTGTGAAGTATGTATGTGTATGCGTCACTTATCGCCAGACTATCACACGATAGTTTGTAAAAGAGTTTCGATGTCTTCATAGCTTTTGCTCTTTAGCCAATCTACCAGAGATATTTTACAATCCCGATAAGTCTTGGGGAAGATATTTAAAAGTTTATTTAGTTTGTTGTAGATGGAAGCGGATTGTCTGGTATACTGTCTTTTTGCGTATGTTGTTTTCACTGAGACTTCCCGTGCAACAAGATATTTCCTTCTTTTTTTATCGAGGCTGGGATCATAAGGGAGAGTTTTATGGAGTTTTGAAACAGCATGTAGGACATATAATTTCCTGACTGTGAGAACACCATTTAGCGAATAAAGGTCTTCAGTAGGGAATCTATACGATTTGAAGTACCTACATGACCTTCAAAAGAGAAATTCAAGCATAGTCATTTCTTTTTATTTTTATATTAAACATTTATTGAAATAATAAGTTTACAAAAAGTGTACACATGGTTCTGTAGTATATATTATCTGGATAAAAGCTATGGTATGAAAAAAATTACATTGCAGTTAAAAAAAAATAATTCTGAAGGTAATGTTATTTTTCTTTTTTTGTGTCCTACAGTATATAGCTATCAGTAAATTTTATTACTTTTCCAGTATCTGGTGATTTAAATAACTAAATAGAAGTCACCTGCTGAGTTTCACGAATGTATCTTTCTTAGCAAAATAGTGAATAAATAAACACACTTTTATATACCTTCCAGTCAGCCAATTGGACGTTTTAATTTATAACTTTAAGAATATGAAAGACCTCGTTAAAGCCACCGCAGCTGAAAGGAAATGCAATGAAAATGAAGCATTTAAAGAAAATTTCAAAAGATGCGTTCTTCACCATTGCTCTATAATTAAGTAAGTAAATATTTTGCCAATTACTAAGTAAAACGCTTTTCATTTTTTATTAAGTTTTTATTCTCGTATTTTTTCTTATGTTTTATGATACGATACTTCCTCGGAAGGTATGTAAATGAATCTGATTTATTTAAATGTAAAATGCCAGCTTTGCTTCTCTTTCAGATTTGTGAATACTATTCAAGGTGCATTTAGTGGACAGTTATCGGCAACGCTATTTTTGAGTACTGGTATTTTGGGGACTACTGCCGTTCAGATATTTTCGGTAAGACAGGATTTTCTTTATAGCTTAACTAGCTTTTGCCCGCGAATTCGTACGTGCATATCCCGTTTTTTCCCGTTCCCGTAGGAATTTCGGGAAATCCTCTTAGTGATCCTTTACATTCTCCAAGGAACCTACATGTCAAATTTCAGCTTTCTGCGACCAGTAGTTTCGGCTGTGCGTTGTCTGTCAGTCACTCACTCAGTCAGTCAGTAACGGAAGAATTTTAAATATAAGGATTACATCATAAAACGCAATGATTTAATGAATTAATAATGAGGAAAGCACTTACGTATTTTCAAAGTTTTTAAGATTTAGGGTTTTTATATAAATTATGTGTTCTGGTAACGTCAACCTCATTTTATTACATTAAGTAAAGTATTATAGGAAATTAAATTATGTTAGAATAAATTTATCATCTGCCTACCCTTTTCCCAACTATATTCGGGTCTGCTACCAGTCAAACCGGATTCAGCTGAATACCAGTATTTTACGTTATAATAAATTAATTATTAGAATATATGTGTGTTGTATGTTTTGCAGATTGAGTCTCCACTGAAGAATATCACTGAAGTTGCATGGGTTCTGGCTTACTTGTCGATTTTCATTTGCAATCTTTTCATAGATTGTTACTTTGGAAATACTATCACTGTAAAAGTAAGTATATACTGCAGAACTGGCCGAACGACCTCTATGAATATTGGAACATCTCGGTTTTGTCTCCACTTTCACGGATATTTATATATTAATGGTACATTTCGAAATTAACACTATTCACATTATAAATTTTAAAAGGTCCGCGGTTTGTTCTTTATAATAACATTGAAGTTTAATTTTCCGGTGTGCCTAAATTTTAATTAAGAATTCGGCAAAAGTTTTAAAACCTCAATCTCAATGTCATAGTTTTTTACATTTCAAAGTTCCAATTCTATTGCAAAAAATGAAAGGCTAAACTCGATACTGAAGTTTGTGGCGATAATTATCTCGAGTTTATTAATTCTAGTGTGTCCTTTACCTTCCAGTACCTTTAACTACCAGTCCATTTTTATGACTTTTCAAGTATATCTGAGTGCCAATTTTACAAATTTTCAAGCAACGTTCTCATTTGCATCTCTTGTCCGATCCAGCCCGTCACTAGCTGTTCTCCCCAGCGACGCCCAAAGCCGAGGTCCGTGCCTCACAGGGGGTACCCTTAGCGTGTAGTCGCTTAGTTAGGCAAGTCTGGTTAAGCAGTCGACAACCTTAAAGATTGAACTGCGAGACGCCACTCAAAAAGAAAAAAGAAAAAAACACATTCGCATCTCAGTCGCAATCTGTCAATTTTTTTATTTGAGATGAGTTTGTTCTGGATCATAGATGACAGAGACAAAGACGATGGAGTGAGCTTACCCAGAAGAAGCCTGTTCACTCTAATTTTGAAGAGATTAGGGTTGTATGCATTCGGAAACAGACGCAGGCAGAGAGTTCCACTCCTATGCTGAGCGCATTATAAAAGACGCTTGTGAAATAGCAACAAGGTAGGGATGGTAACTTGCAGTGCGTCTAGATGTCCGATGGTAGAAGGGGGCCGGTGGGATGAGGTCGTGGAGTTCCTGGACACTCTCCCCGAAGTACAATCTGTAGAAGACCGATAAGCAGGCAACCTTGCGGCGATGAGCCAAGCTGTGAAGCTTGGCATCCACCAGTTTTACGTCGCCAATGAGCCTCTTAGCTCTGCGTTCCACCGAGTCAAGCCGTATAGCTGAGCCATCCCAAAGGTGGCTGCAATTCTCCAGGCAGTTTCGGACTTGTGCTTTGTAAAGGGTTAAAAGCTGTTCAGGCGCGAAATATCGCTTCACTCTATTTTGGATGCCCAGTTTTTTGGCCGCAAATGTATTAAAACTTAGATTTTTTGACTGAGATGCGAATGCGAACGTTGCTTAAAAAATAATTAACATTGGCTATTTAAAAACAATTTTATTAAAATAGTAGCTACCCGCTGGGTTTTACGAATGTATTTTTTGCAAAACACTGAATAAACAAACATGGTCGCTAAAATCCTGAAATGTTCCCAAAAGAGCTCTTCGTGTTCTAAACTACTACTTGATGTGCAATGACCAACTTTACTCGGCTTTTAACAAGTTTTTCAGGTCAGCTGATTCTGTTTCTGGAAACACAAACAACAATGTTTAATGTCCTATAAGAGCATATGAGTAAAAGTAACAGTAAACATTGTTTCATTTTTGTCAAAAATAGCGAAACGAAAAAATTCTGAAGGGATAAACAAGCCGAAAAATTCTTCTCGACTTTATGAACAGTATTTTATGAAACTGTAAGTAGTTGTAATCCAGTAAAGCTTACTTGGAACTAAACATAAAATCCGATATCGAATCACATTGAATTCATAATCATCTTCTTCTAAGCGTGTCTATGGCAATCTAAATGCCTTGATACAGTTTCAATTAAGACCTTCTTCAATTTTTCTTCTTAAATTCTGAATTTTAACGTCGAGTGTTTATCAAACTTTGCCATAAAATGAGGGTTTGGTACGTACGTAATACCAAACACTAAATTCAGAATCCAACCCATATTTAGTCGATGATTCAGTTTTTAAATAGTTTTGGCCCAGTAGAAGGCCAATTAAAATGCAGAGTCTGTGGCGCTCATAAGGTCCTCAAGAGTACTAGTAGTGTAATTTAGAGATGGATCTGTCTCAGCCAGAAAACTTTATCAGCCGTTTAATTGGGTGCCTAGCCTTTTCATTGAACTGCGCTGTTTAGTCAGCGACATAAGTGACATGGGCAAGTCATTAAACGATATTGAACCAAAGATGTCACTTAGGCTGCTGAAAAATTGGCGCAGTTAAATGAAAAGGTTAAGCAATCAATTAAGCCGATTAAGCTAGTTAACTGTAACATATCTACCATTCACTTCTGTGCATAGAAACGGCATCTCTTTCTGCGGTTGGTATCTATTTGAGCAGAGAGTTACCAATCAGTTCAAATAAATCAATCTACCTCTTTAGTCAACTCTATTGAGATCAGCTTCAAGATTAAACGGATTCAGCTGAATATCATGAAGTGACGGCGTGCCTGACCTCCACAACCCAGTAACTGAGTAACACTATAACCCTTTGCAAAACTGGTATCAGATTTTCAGATTACTGTGCACCCGTAATGACTATCATAGGTCTACAAATAACAGTTAGGATAGAGTAACTGAGACACGGAGGAGTCAAAATGTAATAATGAACGGTCACCCATCCACGGACTGACCTCGGCGAGCTTTCCCTAATTCTATATGTCAACCGTGCAAATTCCTTATAAAACTAAAAAACGGAGTGAACGAAGTGTCATATAAAACTCGATGGGCGAGACATCACACCTCGACCCTTGTTACCGGCACGTGCCGAGCCAATTCAGTTATCCGGCCTAAACTCGTGGCTGACCTTTTGGACGAGCTCTAAGCCTCACCCAAGGATATCCTTACTGGTTACTAGGTGTGAATGTAGCGAAGTCTCCTGTTGTCTGATTGAAAACAGTGGTTTAGGGATAAGGAAATTTAGGTACCTATATGTTCTGTTTGATACCTGATTATTGGCCTTTCATAAGTTCAGTTTCAAGTTGCTCAAGTTTAAAAGCTTATTAGATTTTGTTTTACCAAATAAAATAAAAAGCATGAGTTCAATGGAAGTGGTACAATACAAGCTTACCATCATACAATGGTGCAAATGTGTATATCAACTTCAGTCTGTGTTTTCTGATAGCTACAACATGGGAGTATTTAAGTCAAAAGTGAATAGATTATTTCTACGCTAGCGTGCTTGTCTTTGACCACATCATCGCTTACCATCAGGTGAGATAGGTGGTCAACGCGTGCCTATCAATGGTAAAAAACAAAAAAAACTTGGTCAGTTGTCTATGGGATTATTGACAAGGCTGGAAAATATCTCGAATTGTTATTTATTCATCTGAACCAACTCAAGTATCGACTTCAGACTCATATATTTTTAAGAAACCATTTATTTAAAAAAAAAAACCTTAAAAAGTATAAGTTGCAATGGAATTTGAACTTTGTCGTGTAAATTAATAATTATCTCAAATTCGATAAATTTGATAATAATTATCTCGAATTCTGAATTAAAATATATATTTGTAGAACCTGTCCAGAATTAATTCTACATAATTCGTTGGACAGGTACTCACTCATTGTTCAATCATTACCATTTTCAGAGCTTGCACGTATCAACGGTACTATTCTCCTGTCCCTGGATCGAGCTACCAACAACCCTCAAGAAGAATCTTGTTATATTCATAGCCAGAACCCAGAGACCACTCATGATAACAGCTGCCAAGCTTGTTCCAGTCTCCCTAGAGACATTCACGAAGGTAATGAGACAAGTCTTCTCTTGACCTACTTATCTAATCTATTGACCTACTTATACCAATAATTATATTAGGTTATATAAAAATATTCCGGATATAATGGGATAATTGGATAACGATAAGACTGGTATAGTAAATAAGTGGAATTATTATGTTATTACCGTTCTGATATTCAACGGTTTTATGGGGTCACGTTTAGGAGATGTCCCTAATCCCTTGCTTGAGTTTACACGTTTATAATGTGGATTGCCTGGCTTGAGACTCGTGAATGTATTATTTAGGATTAGCCAGGGGACACTTCGGTTTTGCGTAAAAATAAATTATAATTTATAAAAACTCTGTAGGTGCCATCAAATTTGCCAGGAAGGAAAAAAAACATGTTTTCGGACTGAAATAAAAAGGTATACTTTTTTATATAGACAAACAAATTATTCGCATAGATATTTCAAAATCATGTTTAAATAAAATTAAAACGAATATTTTAGATCAGATTTGTGTACCTAATTTAATAGAAAAAAATACTGCCAAATTGAAATAACTTTTTCTTTGTTTGTCAAAGTCTTTTTCGTAATCCAATAAATGCCAAAGGAAAATTCAGGGCAGTTGGAAAAGGGACCGACACGCTTTGAAACAGTCACAACGCTCGCTAAGTTAACTGTCGGATCCAGAGAACTATTTTTACCATTAGGGGAAAAGCTATCCAATTTCTTTATGGCGGAAGATGATCAATAAATACAGAACAGATGGCTTTGAACGTATCTTTTTGTACTTATGTTTCTAAGCCGTTTGTAGGTTGATTGGTAGTGGTGTCTCGTGTTCAATTGTGTGGTTTGATGAAATGGTCTTTTATAGTTACCCTACCTACCCACTAGTTAGGTAGGTACCTACTTGATCACAATTGTAAATAAGCAAAAAAATATCATAGTAACGTCGATAATTAATTATCATACGGGAACAAACCACCAAGATAAAAAAAAAGTATCCAATGCCCGAATTTAGATCATGTTCTAGTCGTGTGCTAAATTCATTCAAATAGAAAGAAAAACTGTTTATTTGAAAGAAAGAGGGAACGAAAACTATTAATTTGCGCCAAGCATGACGCAAATCTTGAAAAAAAAAAAATTACAAAATTAGTGAACTAATTAGGGGTTATCATTTTGCTTGACCCATGAATAGAACCTAACTAAAATGTTGTAACTTGACTCGTGTAGACTAGAGCTCTCTAAAATAGAGTGGACAACTAACAAGTTTTATCATATTTAGTACGAGTATTTAGCTAATATAGTTTGCCGTAGTTGCTGCCGGGTTCAGAGTTTGTTTACCTGGTAACAGTTTGTTAATACCCAAAATAGCTTCAAATTAAAGTTCGGGAAGTAATTAAAGCAGCTTTTGTTTTATTTCGTGAACGCTGTTGCTTTCTGTAATTGAAGAGTTGTTTTGTTATATTTTTGTTGATATAATCTTTTGTTGGAGTTGAAGTTGTGATAAGTAAATTATTTTTTTGCATTATGATAAGAGATTTGTTACATTGTTGTCTCAGTAATCAATTATAAAGTAATGCTGGTATTGAGAAAGAGCTTTAAGTATAACAGGTTATTGAAAAATATAAAAAAATGCGCGTTTCAGCAGGTGCCCACGTATGCCATTGCGTATGCGTTTGTCGAATGTGTCGCACGTTTCGTACTAGTCGCTTATGCCCCATGAGTCGCTTATTTTGCACATTTCGCTTATGCCGTACGTTTCGCTTATCGCCAAGGATTTTGCAATAGTGCGTAAACCAATCTCGGCAAGCGTTATTTTAACTACGAGAAAATTAATTCGCCTCATATATAATATTTATTATATTAGTAGAATATAATAAACATGATTCAACATTTTAGTTATTAGTCAGTTTATTTATGCGTCATTATAAAATTATAATGACTAGAGCTCTCTAAAATAGAGTGGACACCTAACAAGTTTTAACATATTTAATATGAGTATTTAGTTCAAAGTTTGTTTACCTGGTAACAGTTTGTTAATACACAAAATAGCTTCAAATTAAAGTTCGGTAAGTAATTAAAGCAGCAAATTTTATTTTGTAAACGCTGTTGCTTTTTGTAATTGAAGTGTTGCTTTGTGATATTTGTGTTCGTACTATCTTTTGTTGAACGTTATATTTCGTAGATTATATTTTGTTATTATTACAAGAAATTGTTAGATTATTATGTGGCATTACAAGTAAACTTACTTTACCATTGCTGTGTCAGTACCTAATTCAGAACTAATGTTAGTATCGAGAAAAACTTTACGAGTTACAGTTAGGTATTGTAAAAAAAAACATAAACGGCGCAATTCAGCCGATGTTGCGATTTGCGCATATGTCGCGTGTATCGCACATACATCGTGAGACGTACTTAAGTGTCGCTTGTGTCGCGAATCTTGCACAGGTCGCTTGTGTCGTACTTGACGCACGTGTAGCATGAGTCTCTCGTATCATGTGTGTGGTGTGTTACACACACACATCTATGCTCTACCAGCACCTTTTTCTACGGAACCTTAAAAGGTGACCTCAAAAATCTAAATATAGAAAATCGACCAAATAAATATTCCCGATGTCTACCCATCCGACAATAGATGTCCCAATATCAGATTATTAAGATAAGTACCAATGTGAATGCTATATGCTAGACGTCATAGTTCAGTTCCAGAAGGACAATCATTATTCATCGTCGTTTATCATATTTTTTGTCCTCAAATATTTGGGATCGCTTCCAAGATATTCCCATTGTCAGTGTACAATTGAGAAGATAAGTCCCTGCGGTATTATTTTATTATATTGTGAAAATTTTATTTATAAAGAATATTGAACTGCAAATATTTGGCATTGGAATATTTTTGGGTGACACACCCGTTTGTCGTTGCGAGTCGTGTGATTCTGCAGGATGGGTGAAGTAAAGGATCGGTCCATGTTGAGATACTTAAGTGGGAATAAGTTCACATTGAACTTTTGGGTGCATTTTCGTCGCTTTTGGGTGACACACCCGTTTGTCGTTGCGAGTCGTGTGATTCTGCAGGATCGGTCCATGTTGAGATACTTAAGCGGGACTAAGTACACAGTGAACGTCTTTTGGCTGAAATGTTGGTGTTGATCATAATGTAGGATGGAGATAGAAGTATTTGGAAGGGTTAAATGTACTTTTTAGAAATCCATACCTAACTGGTAACTAACGGAACCCTATTACTGCCTCCTCTGTCCGTCTGTCTGTTCGTATGCGAGTCGGATTGGCACTCGACCGGTTTTAAAATGTTGGCATCCGCTTGTCATAAATAACACCCCACAGATTTTAATAAAAGTAAAGTTAAAGAATCAATCAATTAATTTCCCGACCAGTACGGTTCTACATGTGAGATATTAGTAGGAATCTACTTGTAGTTTTATTTCTGTTAATTGCTTACAAATTCAAAGCTTTTGTTGGCGACTGTTTGTCTTCCCAGAAAACTGTATTTATTAGCCAAGTTCATTAGCTGTTTCTGCGACTACATGTATTTTCACGAAACTGAGCTCAAAATTAATTGGTACGAGTAGTAGTAGAAGTTTTTTCAAAGAATTCTGTATTTTTATTCCTGGTATTACATGTCGAATTGTCGAGTGTTTTTATTAGAATTTTATGATTCGAGGTATGTGGCTGCATTTTATGTTTGACTTAAAAAGTGACGCCACTTCAGGTTTAGTGTGAAGTCATACATTTTGATAGATATTTTCTTAATACGATTTGCCTTTCCCAGTAACTGTCAGTTAGGTTTTATTTATTACATAGGTACCTGAAACTTTTGCGTTAAAGTGTCTAAAATCTTATCTAATTAACCCGCTACGTTCCATCACTGGACAAAGACCTCTCTCTGCATTTTCCACACACATCTTTCCTCAGTCACTGCAGACCTTCCAGTAAGATTCCAATTTATCTCTCTACCCTCAAAAAAACTGTAATTTTTAGGGTTTAAAAGTAACAAATTGAACCCTATTACTAAGCCTCCGCTGTCCGTTCGTCCTGCCGTCCGACCGTCCGTCTATCCGTCTAACAGCGGGCTATATCTCAAGAACCATAATAGGTAGACAGTCGAAATTTTAACAGAGTGTGTATATCTATTGCCACTGTAACAACAAATAAAATTATAAAAATAAATTAAATTAAAAATATAAAGGTGGCTCTCATACAACAAACGTGTTACTTACGATTTATCGTACGGAACCCTTCATGTGAGAGTCCGACTCGCACTTGGCTGGTTTTTTAAGTCTTGGAGCATATCTACTTACTAAAATATTTCAAGTGTGTCCAAACATAGGGACCTACAATAGATTAAAAATGAAAACATTCTTAAACTTTTAAAAATACATATTTATATTTGGTCCCTTTTTTCATTAGAGCGTCTGCTATATTCACTCACAACGGGGATTACGAAACTTTGTTGTTAAACCATCATAATAAATTACAACAACATTATTTGATTTTATAATTTGATCCATTATCATGTTTAGAAAAAGTTTGATATTAAACTTATTACTTAGTTGAATATTCAAAAAGTTTAACGGACGATAGCAATCAGAATATATTTTATTATAGGAGCTTCACAAGTGTTTTAATAAAAGTTTTTAAAAGCAGCATCTTGTCTTAATATAAATAACGTTTAAAATGTTAAGATAAAACTTTACATCTTTTAAGCCCCGTATTCATGAGACGCACTTATAATTCTATTTCAGTGCCTGTTTTTAATGAATAAATTCTCAAAATTCTATTAAAATTTTGAAGTAAGTAAGTAATTATTTATGTTTACACAAACATTCATTTGGCAAGGACTAATATCAGTATTCCAGTTATGGAATAAAAAATCTTAGCATTCATACTTATATTATAATGCTAAAATAACTGTTGTCTGTCTGTTTGTGACCTCTTCACTTCTTAACGGCTAAATGGATTAGGATGAAACTTAAATGTTAGAACATAATAATATCTGGAATAGGACAAAGGGTATATTTTATCCCGTATTATCTTAGGTTAGTTTATGACTGCCACACGGGTGCAGTTGCTGGCAGAAGCTGTTTTTGGGTAACGTTAAAAAAAAAGGAAAAAATAAGCCTCCCTGTATCGACTAAAAAATGATCGCCCAGCTCACATAAAAGCAATGCTATTACAGTCCCTAATTTTCCCCATGATTGACTATGGCGATGTGTGCTACTACGACCTGAATGCAGATCTCCTCAATAAACTTGACCGCCTTCTAAATAACTGCAATCGATTTGTCTTTAATCCCCGTAAGTATGATCATGTTTCCGTGCATCGCTCACTATCAAAATGGCTACCCATTCGTCAGCGGAGACTAGTCTGACTAGTCTGTTTTCTTTTCTCCTTCCTTCGTCCTTCGTCTCCCTCTCATCTAACTTCACTAATTCAATTAATTTGTTCTGCCCGCAGTAAAAATCTTCGATCTACCAATAATCGCCTTCTATGATGTCCCTCACACCGCTCTGGGTTTATCCGCTCCTATTTCTTTGTTCAGGCGATTTTCCTTTGGAATGCGTTGTCCTTTAAGGCGAAGGCACTTGGGCACATTCGCAAGAAGTTGGTAGAATCATCACGGCGTTAATTCATCGGATTCGTTTTTTCTTAGTAACTTTGTTTATGTGTATGTATTTATCTATATATTTATGTTTATTTTCCTTCTCTCTATTTCTTTTCTTTAAGTTGCACCTGCTATTTTGTCTCTGCACCACCCTATGGTCGACTGGTAGATAATGCCTAAGGCATTAAGTCCGCCTTTGTACAGTGTTTTACTAGTGCATAATAATATAGTTTTACTAAATAATTAATTTAATAAAGCTGAAGACTTTGTTTGTTTGAACGCGCTAATCTCTGGGAATACCAGTCGGATTTGGAAAATTATTTTTGTATATCATAGCCACATTCACGAGGTAGTCTATAAGCTATACGGTAACGGGAAATTCCTACAAGAGCGGGATAAAACGGAATATGCACGTACGAAGTCGCGGACAAAGCTAGTTACATAATATTTTTAGACTACACATTCTTTCAACTTACACAACAGCTTGGAAGAGCTAAAACTTCTAATTGCTGATTGTTACAGTAGCATATTGTGACAGTCAGAAATCAGATGTTGTTATGGCACGAAGGTATTCAAGCTTGCACAATATCTCTACCGGGACCCAGCAAAATATACCAGCGTCACACTGGTATGGCCTGGTTTGATATGCCAGGCAAATATACCTGATGCTCAGGGCCGGGCCTATCATAAGGCGAACGGAGCGGCCACTCCAGGCGCCAAGTCCCAGGCGGCGCTAAGACATATTTTACTATAGCACAGTTACCTAAATAATATAAAATACAATCTTTTAGTTCATTTAACACTTTCAGTGCGCAGAACTCAGCATATGGGTCGAACAATAATTTGTTCGTGCCCACGAGTCGCCGCTACATTTATATGTAGCGGCGACTCGTCTGCCGAGTTCGTGTGCCCACAACTATTATATTGTAAGACCCATATGCTGAGTTCTGGGCACTGAAAGTGTTAATTTTATCGCCTGAGTCAATCCTACCAGAATAGGTAATTTTAATTTTACACGCTCCTTAATTAGAAGCTTGTTCTCTATTCCGTTTCTTTGCTCATGTGCCTCTGTGGTCAAGAAACTTTCCTCTCTTTTCAATGCCTGCACGTGCACGCACAACTGGTATATATTAGGGGCAAGCAAGGGGGCGCCATAATTGGATCTCGCTCCATTCTAAAACTTGCCTCGGGCCGGCACTGCGTGACGCTGGTAGCTGGACTCCCATTTGGTGCAACTAAGAGACGAACATCGCACTTTGTTATTACGTGTTTAAATTTAAATATCTTAAGAAGGTACTCGTTGTTTGGTACTTGTACCACAGACTGCATATTCAAGTATGTGCCAGAGACACAGGTGTAAACGTCTTTCTTCTTTATCTGTTTTTTACGAGAATGTTCATATTTTCTAGTTTTTATTTTGTTCTTATATTTTAACCTTTAGAACACCATTGTCACATATACGTGACAAGCAAGCGCGTGCCCTGTACGCCAGACGTCATAAGTATGTGACAAAAATACGGCGCATTTGTGGCTTGGCGTCGGGGGCACGCCGTTGCGTTTGCGCTCTGGCGTTCAATAGGTTAAGTAACAGTGGTTTTGTGTAGTGTGATTTCTTTACTAATTGTACCAAATAAATGTTCTGTTTATCAATGTACTATGAGCCAAGTTATTAAACGTTTTCTTGGTTTTACCGAAACGTCATTTCCAATACTTCCCGTTGCTTCAGAATCAAGATTGCGTAATCTAAAACTGGGGCATAATATTCTCGAGAGGGATCGGTTTGGACCAATTTTCCTGTTCATTATGCGTATATAGCCTTGCCTGAGATCACGGAAATATCAACTATAGCTCTCGGCGATAAACCAGGCACAGGCGAGGATAATGATCGAGGCTTTGAAGTTTCTGCTAAAATGTGTCAGATGAATCAACATCAAATTATTTGTATTCACAAACTCGAATTCAAAACATTTATACTTCAAATAAACCATTATGATTGTCACGGTCGGACAGACAAAACCTGGAAGCTTGTTGCACGTTCCTTATTATTTATTTAAACTTTATGTAACCTTATTGGGAATTGCAGTTTTGAGCCGTTTGGGGTCGAAACGCTTGGATCATGGGGTCCAAGTGCGCGTCTCCTTTTCATGGACATATCTCGCCGACTGATCTACACTTTGCGTGACCAGAGGCTGGCTCGTTCTTTGCTCAAAGAATTAGCATTGCCATTCAACGTGGCAATGCTTCCAGTCTTCTGGGCATGTTTCCGGATGACAGCGATGCGGAGGAATACTTTTTAAATCATGTTATGTATTACAAAATTCCTGGTTACATTATTGTTGTTGCTTCTGTATGTAATAACAATGTGAATAAAAAAGAAAAACAATTTAAAAGATTAAAATAAGCCAGTGACAGTTATGGAATGACCAGTTTTAACTGACGGCGTCTGTTCACGGACATGACGCGTGTATCAGCACCATTCAGCTCAACCATTTTGAAGCGAACTGAATGAACACGCGCCACCTGACCACACACGAGTCATATTTACTTATTTAATACTTAACGCAAAAGTAAAGAGGCGGACTTAATACCACAGACATTATCTACCAGTCAACCTTTCAATAACCTGAATTCTTTATTATTATTTATTCATAATCAAGTTACAAGATTCATACTAATTATTAAACACACAGTTACAATTACACTTATTATAATTTTCTAACGGCATTTGAACAGCAACAACAATGCCGTACATAAGGGCAGTCAATTATTGACAAGTCATTGCCATTTTATATTTTATTTACTCGTAAATGTGAAAAAGTTCACCATCCCCGGCCGATCGCGCAAGCAAAACGTCGTGTGTAAAATATTCGACCTAAACACACATTTTAGCGGTACATAAGTTTCGCATTTGCAAAACTATATCGGATTCAAAGCGCGCTGCCATTTTTATTAGGGAAACTCATCACGTGCGTATGTACCAACACATTAATAGATACAAACTACTAAATTATTCATCAGGAGTCGTACTGGACCCAGAAAACCTCGGGACCCACTGTCCCGGCGGGATGAGCCCGGGTTCCGTAGTTTAATCTTTGCCAATTAAGCTTGGACACACGACGGCGTCATAGAATATGCTGTCATTTTTACTGTCTGCATTTTTTATTATCTTTCTTGTCAGAACTAATTAAATGAAGGCAATTATGCTCGCTTGAATTATTTTGATAGTTAACGAATTCTTATATTTGTAGGAAGACTTTTATAATTAAATATAAATAATATTATTTTGTAAGATTATACTGCTTTACAGGTATTTATAGACACAGTCTTATTCATTACTTTAATTATTTGGTTCTTTCTCGACTGAGACGGCGCTCCTAGTCAACTAGATAGAGATACGTCGTCTTATACCTAGATGACCCAAAAATTAAAAATACATTAAAAACTCTTGTTTTAATTATTTTTTTGGGTTCCGAACATCCGTAAGAAACAGCACCTTTATAGGATCACTCGGGTGTCTGTCTGTCTATCCGTCTGTCTTAGCCAATTTTCTCCGATTTTACTAGACCGATTCTATTGAAATTCGTACACATATGAACTTCTGTGGCCTAAACTCGGAAACGTAAAGAAATAAATGTTGAGTATGGGGGTCATTTTTGAAGGATGAACAAGAAAATTTCAAAATAAAGTTTATCAAACTGTACTCTGTGACATATGAAATTTAATAGTTTTCTCGTTTTGAAGGTGAAATGAAACATATACATAAACACCATTGGACATCCATCACGGAAAGGGTCGTATACATAGTTTGAACTAAATCCGGACTTAACCACATTTTCCACAAAAAATAAATAACATGCTAAGACAAGCACTTACAATCAAACACGTCCAATATGTAAATTATCACTCAGTGAATTTATTTAAGTCTGGTCTCCCAGACAAACCGGCACCCTCGGTTCCGTTTGTCCAAAGAAAACAGTGCTTCAAAATGTTTTCATTTCATCACACTAACGTTTCAGAGAAAACCCTTTAAAGATATGTTAAGGGTAACCCCTCCCTCGGTTGCCAAAACATCTGTATTTCCCGGGACAACGGCCTAATTTTCACATTAATTCAGGCTAAGGGGTTCTAACTATATATTTTTTTCGCAGGTCATGAATTGGACTTACAAAGGATTTGCTGTTATGAATCAGATGAAGAAATAAATTTATTTTAAGGTGCACGTACTTTTACTACTTACGTATTAATATATGTACTGTAAATGTCGCACTAGAGGGAAAGCGGAACAATCAAGCAGGATTTCTTAGTGATTAGAAATTAGTTTGGGTCAGAGAAATAATCACACATAGCCTTAATTTCCCACAAAAAATACATGCTGAGTAATTTTGAATGCCTAATAAATCTGCCAATTTACTAATACACAAAATAGCCCCTTTTGTATTTGTTCCAGACTTACCTAATCTAATTATACCTTCCTTAAGAGTATTTTTCTTCACATAAGCGCACAACAAGAACGAAAAGAATATAAGTTAGGTTCAAAAACTGGTAGATTGCACCAAGTTGTTAATAGCACCTGTCTGGAAGTGCCTTCGAAATAAATGCTTTGTTTTATTTTTACGGGCAGCATTTGAAGATAGCTACAGACTTAATGAATGTTGAAAATAAAATACTCAAACATTTAATACGTTTTTATTTAATCATCTTTCTTTATAGAATACTCAGTTATTATTTTTTCACCCCTGTTTGTAGACCGCATCATGAACATTCTTTTTTTTTTTCAAAAAAAGGTACGTCCCTTTACACCATGTTCCCTAGTTATATTTATCAGTCAAGGTTTTTCATAAACTTTGACTGGATAGTTCAAAACCAAATGCATGCTTACCACTCTTCAAGCATTAATTTACAGTCTTTGATGTGAACTGATTTTTATAACGATCTCTTAAATTTTGAACGCCAATACATGAGTGAGAGAAATCTATAAACCATATGTAAATCGGACTGATTTCCGTAACTCCACGACTAAGCGCGTATTTTGCGTGCAGGTGGCACAAATGACTCGTTCGATCCACCCCAGCTCCCCAAGAAAGGCCAGCAACGCCTTGGTGTTACTAACTATCTCATAGAGGGTACCTGAGTTGCCGAAGTACTTAGCCCTGTTATCCGCTACTACCGGGCAGCTTAGAAGCAGATGTGCTGCTGTCTCGTCCTCCACCGTGCAGGCTCTGCAGAGTGGGCTGTCAGTGACTCCTATGACATTTAGGCTAGGCTTTTTTCGTAATACGGCCATCAATAAAGGGAAGTGCCTCTTTGGCCTGCCTACACTCACTGTGGTCAACCCACAGCTGGTGATGTTTGTCTCTGGTGCGTTTCCTTACCAGGTTGCGTAGATACCCGAAGGGCAGTGGCAGGATGGGTTCAGGTCCTATCGCTGCTATACCCGAACCCCTTCTGGCGAGTTCGTCCTCTGCATCGTTGCCTCGGGATACGCTGTGACCCTTGATCCATTAAATGGTTGTATTAACCATATAAAACGGCATTTTTTTTTAATTTATTCCCACAATTTATCAATGAGTAGGTACGTGTATCGTGTGTTTTACACTTTTAAAGAAAAATAATCTCCCATCAATATTTTTCTACCAGAAGATCCTAAGGTACCAGCGTTAGTTAATCAGCTTCATCAAAATTTACCAGACAAGTTTAGAATGGAAGCTCAAAATATGTCTTAATATTTAAACCAAACTTCACAGACAGAATATATTATATATCGACCTATAAGCGATGGGCCACGTGTATATCGTGACTTAAAATAGTTTGTACTTGTTATGCTTGTATGTATAAATTAATTCAAGAGTTCAAGAGTATCAAGAGTATAAATTAATTAGTACAATAATAAAATACGTCGAGCCACTGATAAACAATATAACTATATTTTAGCGCTTGTGTAGCTGCGCTATCTGGCACACATAGCGTTATATCAGCAATTCGAAATTCCAATCCTAGTTTTTTCGGCTGTCGAGTTTCAGTTAACTTCAACTTGTCTCTATCATACCATTCTAGCAAAACGAGAACACGACGTAACAAAATCGTATCCATATTTTGTTCACTTCGAACAGCTGAATGAACAAAACAAAACCGAGTCGCCCCGCGCGTTTCGTGGAAATGTACTCGATTCCACGAAACCGTTACACGATTCCGCGAAGGAATGTGCACGTGCAAAACGCAACTCATAACTCCAGCCATCAGAGGGACTATCCTAGTAATTTCTTAGCACAAAAAATAGGAATATTAAGGTATATTTGACAGTTTTTTTTTTTTTTTACAACTCGCACACGGTCATGCTATCCCAAACTAGGCAGAGCCTGTGCTATGGCAACCAGACAACTGATAAACATACTTATATATTCCTAAATACATACATATTATAGACAAATTACACCCAGACACAGAACAAATGATCATGTTCATCACACAAAGATTTGTCCTGGATGGGAATCGAACCCACGACCTCCGGTTTAGCAGTCAGGGACACTAAACTCGCCCATCAGGTTAGTCAAATGTCAATGTCAAATTGCGTCTGAGATGTGAGTGTGAACGTTGCTTAAAAGGTACTAGATTGGCCCTCTGAGGCTCTAGGCATTTTGTCAGCAGTAGCGTAGCAAAAGGCGAATGATATCGAAATGTTTATTTATTTATTATTTATTTATTTATTTAAACTTTATGTACAATAGTGGTACATGGGCGGACTTAATGCATCAAGGCATTCTCTACCAGTCATTACATTTTACATTATATTACTGTTTAGTTATTAATTTTATTTTACTGTTTTGTTTGTCTTGTGCGAGTCCAAATAAACATTTTTCTTTCTTTCTTTACATTTACACACACACACAACAACAATAACAAACGAAATACTTAAAGACGTGAGTAACAAAAGCCACTTTCAGGAGGCTGGTGCCGCCGCCACGCAATCTGGCGAGAAGAGATGCACTCTTCTTGTGCACGACAGCTGAAAAACTGTTGACTTTAGCTTGTACAAACATATCTGATGCGCTGCAATACCGTGACAGCCCCATCAGCGCCCTGAAAGCGTTGTTATACTGGACGCGCAACGCATTGGTAGCCTTTTAGTACAGTTGATCCATAAGGGGCTCGAGTACAGGGATGTGCAGTATGCCCTAAACAGCGTGTGTTTTACTTCTTCTGTACATCGTGTGAACATACGGGCCAACATGTTTGACAACACATTTATATCTGGTGTTGCAACAAACACCATCGCTGATAGAACGGCACCTGCAGAGCTTGCTATGAGCAGTCTAACACCAAATGAGTGAACAGATAACGGTTATTCGTAATAACCGTGTCGAATCATGACGAATAAGCGATCCGTCCATTAGTGACAAATGTTTACTGCAATTAGACGCGCAGCGGCGGACGTACTCAATTAATCAACGCATATACGTGGCTACTTACATACGTCGCTATGCCGCAACAATGGATATCGTAGATCAAACAATGCGAGCGCTTGTTATGCGGATTGTGCTATACTAAGTTGCAGCGATAAAGGATTAGTTGGAAGTTTTTGTCTGGCCTAGTAATAATGTGCACTGTGCAGTGTTTTATGGCTTTGGTGGCCAGGGTTTTGGCCAGGGTTGCGGAATTTGTTCGAAAGAGTCATCGCGGCCCCGGAACGCAAAGGGCTTTAGAAGGAACACGGATGGGTTTTAGTCAGTAAGAGTCTGACACGGCCTTCCACTCGACCCGGAGCGGAAGAAGTCATTTGATGATTTCCCATCCTTAAAAAAAGGGTTTTATGGCTCTTTCTGATAATTTCAATTACCCCACTGTTGGGCAAAGGTCCCGATGAGTTCCAGCTTTTCCAATCTAGGTCTATTGTTAACCTCTGATCGTTTGTTCGGTCCAGCTCGTCCCGCTATCTCCTACGACGTCTACCGCGACGCCTTCTGGCTTTTATTGTTAAGTAGTGGTTTTCTTTAAAATGAAGGTATGTAGTTAGTACTTGATGCTACCCAATCTTACTTGCCGGTTTACTGGCTGAGCTTTTAAGTGGAATATGCAATGGAGTTTTGACGTAACATGTTAGTTTTAAATATAATAATCGTAAAACCTAAATATTATGATCCAGAACTTTTTTAAACAAGCGGAAGCAATTCACTGAAAAAGCAAAGAGCGTCCATTCATTTACATTTTTATTCAGAATGTTGATCCAATATTCTGGAATAGAACTTAGAATAAATATCGTTTTACCGCGATCATGATAAAATTTATAGCGATCAAATAAATCGTGTATGTATGTTAACGTCTTCCAAGTTATTGAAAATGAGTTATAAAACAATAGCTACACGCGACGGCGAGCTCAATTAGTTGAGTGCAAAAGTTCACATTTGGAAAAAAAAATCCTAGTATAGATTATTTTATATTTTGATATAAAATTATATATGCATGTTATGAAGTCCGAGAATGATGGTTCCTTGTTGCAATATTTGCGTAAATTCCATAATTATGATAGATTACTGGTAGAATAGCGACGTTTGGGAAGCTTATGCCCAGCAGTGTTTCGGAAAAATATTTTGATTTAAACTCAAAATTATCTGTGACGGTGATTGTCGAATGCAAACATACGGTAACGATGAGGTATACAAATTATCTACGATACTACCATAACAAAAATAAATTATTAAGCGTCTTTCCGAACCACGGCGGGGTCTGACCTCCACAACCCATTTTTGGGTAACGTGTTAACCAGTAACTGGGCTGTGGCGGTAAGTAGTGGAGTAAGGAATAACTTCCTTGTTTGTCAGACTTTCAAGCTTCTGACAACTCGTAACGACTGTCAAAGTTCTTCATATAACAGCCGGCAACAACAGCTTAAGGTGCCTTTCAAGAAACTGACCATCTACGAACCGATCTCAGTAAGCGTTGCTTAACTTTGAAGGACGACTCTTGCGGCTGTTTTTATTTAGACACAAGCCCCTCTCAACCAATAATTCTGCCCCTTAAATCTTCAAGTCTATTCCAATTAGTCACACGATCTACCATATGTGTAGTTTGGAGAAACACAATGCAGTGACCGTCGAAACTAGACGACTGACACATGGCCGGCTCGCGGCAGACAATTCAATTTGCGGCCTCCCCCATCACACGTAACAATCCAACGGTACAGAGAGCAAAGCCTTTCATGACATCCCTACCTAATGGTTTAAACTTCACCGAATATAGAATGATACTTTTGGTGAGATGCATAATGGTACAGTAGGTCCTATTAAAATAGATAAACAAACTTCGAAATCATTCATTCCACCAAAATAGGGCAATGGTAACAAAATAAAATAAGAAAAACGCATTACATACAAGAAAAAAATACAGCTAACGAAAACACATTAAAAATGTTGGTTACCCATTGCATAAACACATCCATGTCTTTGTTGTCTTATAATTCTGACAAATGTGCAGGCGCACGTGATCACGTCAAGTAACTACCCATAATGGATGTGTTTATTCTAGTGTGGCGAAAAAATATTCATTCAGGTGAAACTAAAATCACTTTATTGTACCCCACAAAACGGTTAGAAAGAAAGTAAGAATATTGTTTATTTGGCACACATAATACACACTGTCACAGTAATATTTATTTTTTAGATATCGCAGCATAGGCTGAGATAGGGACCATTTTGGCCTCGCACAGATAATTTTTTTATTATACTGTTTAGTTATTAATTTTATTTTACTGGTTTGTTTGTCTTGTGCGAGTCCCAAATAAATATTTTTTCTTTCTTTCTTCTTTCTAATATTATAAAGGCGTAAGTTTGTGAGTGTGTCGACCACAGTCGACAGTCTCGAACTGTTTGCTGCAATACGTGGAAACTGTGCCTTTGTACCTTCCTACTCTGAAGCTATGCAAATGGACGCAGCCCTTAGAGAAAAGCCTGCAGCAGCAGAAAACACTACTGATGATGCAGCAGCTGGAGTCGTTATAGATATGGAGCCTGAAGCCAGGTCATCTCTACTTCGGACAGCTAAGGCTACGTCCTTTGACGAGCCTGCGAGAAGACCAAAAGTCACCATCGCCTCTACTCATTCTACTCATAATATTTCTGTAACTGCTAGGTCTAATGAGGCGAAGCTGCAAAATAGACGCTCTTGGGCGGGAGTCCTTACAACTTCCAGAAGTGCTAGACAGATATTAGAATAATTTAGAGCAAGCAGTTCTCAACTCAAACGAGCTACGAACAGATGCCAGAATCTCAATTAAGTGAGAACGGAGAAGCCACACTATGTTTCTCGAGAGAGTTATCACCAACTTGTTCGAGAGATCCGTCCGGTGGCAGTGCTCAAACTACGCCTACTGATGAGCCGCCGTCGTACGAAGAGGCACTCAAAATGCCTGCGCTGAGAAAATTAACGAGGGAGGAGGGAGGGGACTCGGGCAAACGGCTGGACCAATTTTGATAAAATTTGGTATGCAGGAAGCTGACACCCTGGATTAACACATAGGCTACTTTTAATATATATTTATTAAAACCGCGAGTAACACCGCGGGGTGCAGCTAGTGTTATGTAACACTAGCTGCACCCCGCGAACGAAAGAAGACTTAATTCGAAACAGTAATATTGTGTGCCCCACGGCTGCGCCGAATAGGTCCAGTTCAGCAAAATGCCAGGCAACAAGGAGTTACCTGACGCTGGTTTTCAACTGAACCTTACGTTGAGTTGGACGGGCTGAAAAAACATACAATGAAAAGACACCACAGACTTCCCCAGTCTGAAGTACTGTAAGTAAATTAATAGGTTATCAGCAGGTATATAATTCCGTATATCAGGCACCAGATAATTGCAAACTCTGTAAAATTATAAAATATTTTACAGAGTACACCCCTAAAATGTGTGAACTGAGCATTTATTGGTACAGTGATACGAATCAAAATCCAATAGTTATCTCTTTGTTGTGGCGATGAATTATGAACTGACAAAAACTGGCAACCAGGCAGTATACAGGTCTACAATTTTTAAGTTTTAGTCCATACATATATCTACAGTAAAAGTGAAAGTAACTTCGTGTGTTTGTTACCTTTTCACACTTGGAACACGGGTAGACCATGATTGAACATAGGATACTTTTACTTCCCGGGGACAATTACTGACTTTCACGCGAGCGAGGCCCATGGCAAAACCTCGTATGTAATATTTTTTTTTAATCTTTGGTTTTTGTTTGTAGTGAAAAGTTTGAGCATTTTAAGCCTTGCTTCGTTGTATATAAAATGTAGGCGCAATAGTCTACTGTGACCCACGGTAACGCGACGCACGTACGCATGACAAGCAAACATTATTGAATCGCGTATCAAACGTGACAACTGTCCTCTCCATGCACATCCACACAACAGAGAACGCTAGACGTATTTTCTTTTGTTTTTCCCCCATTATATTTTATTTGATTGTAAAACAGTTGAACTTTGAAGATCTTTCTTATTGTCTTAGCTCAAAGTTTGGCTGTAAAGACAAAATATTTTCTAGTGGTTAAGTGCCACTACTTCTAGACTTGTAATTTTAACAGAACATACTCCAACCACAAGTAGTCACAGAACTATAACATTCACAAACATATTTCACATAAACACTTGCCGAAATTAACGGCACATTGTATGAAAGTTCGGACGACGGAAACGAACAGACAATACCTCAAAGTTTATTTTAAGTCAGCGTGCCAACTTCGGAGGAGAAATGTATCACATCCATACACTCTGCTGAATGAAATATTTGGACAATAAGTAAGGATGGGGAGGTGTCAAAAGTTCAGAACGTCCGTTTTGCAGCGATTCGTTAGTAAATAGCATTTCACAGTTCCGCATGAGGAATGGGGGGCTGAATTCAGCGGAAGAGATAAGCAAGTATGTCTTGGGAAGAGGGGATTTATGGCTTTGTTAACCGACTTTAAAATCATAGGAGATTCTAGATTTGAAGCGTATGTTTGTTTGTGCCATTTGGTTTGTGTCTGGGTTTGTATGTCTTCGAATAAAATAGGCGAAAATATTGTTCTTAATATGCATTCCGTTGGTAAACTTAGTCAAACATTTTTCTACGTGAAGGCCTAAAAACCTCAGGATAGCACCTTTGAACTCAAAGGGCTGCTGCGGTTTTGACTTGATGCGGATATGTCCAGTTGACTTCCAAGGATAATGAATAAATCATTCTAAACAGATTTCATACAGTACAAATTTTAGTTTTTAAAGATCGGCCCAAGTCCGAGTCAGACTCTCGCACATGAAGGATTCAGAAAAATCATGTTTCAGGCCGCCCATAACTTTAAGTTATTTTTTTATATCAATAGGCAATAGAAATACAAATGGAAAATTTTAACTGTCTACTTATTGCGATTGATCCCGCTGACAGAAAGACAGATAGAGAGTAGAGGTTTGGGTAACAATGAATCTGAAATAACTCTTAACAATGTATAACAAACTAGCACTTCGCCCGCGACTTGCGTGCGGATTTAGTAGAAAATCCAGGAACTTCAACGCCCCGTTAAGGGATAAACTTTAAAGGGTAGTTTTTGAAAATTAATCGAAACAATTAATAATATTCATTCTTTTAAATCTAAAATTTTAATAGTAAAACTAGTTATTGTGAGTTATCCGTCGGAGATAGGCACATGCTATCGCGGATTTTTTTATGGATATTGATATGTTCTTTAATATTGTAGTACATTGTTTTGTTCTATCATCAATAGTTTTCGCAGCAATTGAAAGACATTTTATGACATTTTCATCTCTAATTTATACATATTTCAGGAAATAACTATAACCGACATTTTTTTATATATATGTATATATATACTCTATTGATCTGCCACTAATTTTTTAATTTTCATTTAAAATTGTAAACCTTTGCATGCCCATGTGACGGCAAAATATGGAGAACTTTATTATTAGAAAAATACCTATGTACTGTACCCATTTTTGGAAAGAAATAAATGATTTGATTTGATTGCCATACAACGTGGTAACGCCGCCAGTATTCTGGGCACTCTTCCTATCGACAGCAATGCGGACGAATTTTTGATGCCATATGGGTTTAATTAGTTAGCGAGTCTTAAAAGTGTACATAGTTGGTGAAGTATTTATTAAAAAAGAGTTACATTTTCGGATTAAAACTCCCAACTAAACTGCTTTAAAAAAAAAACTCTGTTTCACAAGTCACCGGCCGATTCAAATACGGCCAACAGTACGCAAACAGCAATGTAACTCGGCGCATGATCGCAAGGATACAATCGCCCCAGGGTTGCGGAATTTGTTCGGAAGAGTCAACGCGGCCCTGGAACGCAAAGGGCTTTAAAAGGAACACGGATGGGTTTTTAGTCAGTAAGAGTCTGACACGCCCTTCCGCTCCACCCAGAGCGGAAGAAGACATTTGATGATTTCCCACCCTTGAAAAAAAAAGGGTTTAATTAGTTAGGTGTCTTTACTTAAACAGTTAACTATTTATTGAAAAAATAGTTAAATTTTCGGATTAAAACTCCCAACTACAATGCCTTTAAAAAAACTCTGTTTCACAAGTCACCGGCCGATTCAAATACGGCCAACAGTACGCAAACAACAATGTAACTCGGCGCATGATCGCAAGGATACAATCGCTAGTTTTAAGCCCACAATTTCAGTTGCTAGGCAAAGTTGCGAAGTGGAGGTACGGCGGGTCGCTTAGTAGAATTGAGCTCAGATTCTCTCGCAAATTGTTTAGTTCCTGGTAGCATTCAAGTTCGTGTAAAACGTTATTGTTTCAATCAAAAATAGTTTTACTGAATTCTGGGAGATGAGGTCCGGAAACTGTGTTAATTAAACACAGAATTCGACAAACATGTTGAAGGTGTCAGGAATCGAGATCTGTTATGCCTTATATGTCTTGCCAAGTGAAACCTAGTTACCCAGTTATGTAACAGAAACTGCTACACCAAGGCGGTGAAAATCACTCTAGTATTATAAGGGCGAAAGTTTGTGAGTGTGTTTATGTTTGTTACTGTTTCACGCGCAAACGGCTGGACCGATTTAGATGAAATTTGGTATTGAGACTATTTGAGTCCCGGGAAAGGACATAGGATAGTTTTTATCCCGGGATTATGTAATTTTCGACATTTACGCGGGCAGAGCCGCGGGTGGCAGCTAGTCTATAATAAACTACCAGAAAAAATAAGTAAAATGAACAACTTAGAATTTAATAGAACTTTAACATACATAAATTTACTAACACTTATTTAAATTATAATTATTGACATAATTTACAAATCGAATTATTCTAATCAATAAATTGATGAACTGTCTTAATTGTGAGACAATATAATCTTATAACTAATTTAATATATTTTATAATGTTATGTGCTTACTTAATATTAATGAAGCAAGACTGTAAATTTTATTATGATTATGATGTGGATGACAAATGACATTGATGTAATATCGTTATTTCATGATATTAATGCATGTACTAGGAATATTTGGACGACTGATAAAGTCGAATATAGTGAGACTAAAATTATTTTACCATGTTAGTGTAAGTACATATATTCTGGCAAATAAATAAATTTCATTTCCAGTTAATGTCAGGTTAGATTGGAAGCCGACCCCAATATAGTCGTAAAAACACTGCACAGCTGGATTTAGTAAAGCTCGCTTCTTTTTGCATGAGACTAACACCTAAAACTATTAATCTGGGTACTGACCGGTGTTACGGGTCGTAATGTAATATTCGCAGCGAGCATGTTATGTTACGCCGTGTCCTAAAATCCGTGTAAAACAAAACACATACACATCATGTTCGTGCTCGTTTCCACGTACTGACTGCACGAATGCTCGCTTTGTAACATGTTACATTATGCTCCGTAACACCGGTTAGTACGCAACTTTGAGTAGAACTCTGTCTAGCTCTTTAATAAACAAGCGTGATGTTAATGTTAACAAACAAGCATGGCCGTCGGCCTAGTTCAAACACACAAGTCGTGACAAAAATTAATTCCCCAGCAAACCGAATTCTAACATCAAATTATTTTTAATCAAGATTTGAAGCCGAAAAATTGCTTAAATAACTTCAATTATGTTAATTACTTTGACCGGCTGAACGATAAATTAGTGCCATAAACGTAAGTTTCGTCGCGTCGCCGCCGCCGTGCGATTAGTCGCAACTAATCTGATCGGGTACAAAGACTTAGTATGCGACACGCAATCGCGACATTTTTCACCTACATTATGCGTGCAATGCGAATGTTCCCAGTCCTTACATTGAAAATACTAGCTAATGATTTACATTTTCCGACAATAATTTACTTCGTTCTCGGTTCTCATTTTGTACTTCTGCATGTCGCGAACGAAATGAGACATTTCTGCGACAAATTACGACGGTATTGCATTTGTTAGGAGTGTCTTGCAGTTTGTAGAAACTCTGCAGTACATGCTTGCTAATACTCGACGAAATTATATAAAACAAGTCCCGTAGGTATAGTATCATATGACTAGCGAAGGGTGCAAACAATATGAAGAGAAAGATGTCTATCTTCTATATCTATTTCAATACTGAAGTAACTTATAAGAGTTTACTGCACAAGGTGTTTCATAAGAACCTTATAAAGTCTTTAATCTTGAAAATTAATAAATGCATTTGAATTAAACTTGAAACGCATAATAATATGGAAGACCTATATATTTTTTTAAATATTGGGAAATCATCAAATGATTCCTTCCGCTCTGGGTGGAGTGGAAGGGCGTGTCAGACTTTTACTGACTAAAACCCATCCATGTTCCTTCTGAAGTCTGCGTTCCAGGGCCGCGGTGACTCTTTCGAACAAATTCCGCAACCCTGGCAGAACCCTATGTATCTTGCAAATACGTATTATAAAATTTCATTCAAATCGGATCACTTGGTTTCAAGATACCGGACTTCCCAGTTTATATGAAATACCGTCAGAAATTAACGCTCTAAATTCATTGGCAATATTTCACTGAAAATAGTTCATATGCATGAAAACTTTCTCCATTTGAAAGAAAGTTAATGAATTTAAGGTCAGTCTATTCTTTTAGGATTGCGAACTTCAATTATTTCGGCAACACGCTTGCGATGATACAGCACGAGTGTGATGGTGATCTGATACTAATGGAATAGCAAAAGTCTATTGATTCAATACCGCAGTTCGCTGTCAACTCAACAAAATCAAATTCAAAAGTATCAATAAATCGGTACATTATCATTTTTATTTTCTATCCAAGAGTTTACTGCGGAGGTGGTCACGAAAAGGCTCGATAGCGACAATAATGTAGAATCAGGGCATCAAATAAACCTCTTTACGTCACTTTTATGTGTCCAACGTGCAAATGCATCCAATTTGCAGTAAAGTAAAAACGAAGTGTCCGCATAATATGGTTTTTCTCGATAATCGTGAAAATAACCGTTATACGGAGGTGGTTTAAACTGTTGCACTCCATGTGTAAGTACCGCATGAGTTGGCGTTATTTTCGATTATGTGCAAACTAACATTGAATGGTTCTTAGCATCTTGTTCGTGTATTAAAGTTGCGGACATAACGATAGTGACTTCCGAACAAATATACACTTATGTAGAATCATGCTTTTCTTGAAACGCTACGTTTTCACTTCGCTACGCGCTACGGAGCTCTGCGCTACGGCGTAGCATTCTGCTACGAGACATTCTTTTGACTACTTTTTCAAAAGTCGAATAATTTTAACTGAAAAATAAGTACGAATGCTCGACAAAACTCTTAACCTTTTGAACGCCAAAGCATAAATGCATCGGCGTGCCCCTGACGCCAAGCCACAAATTCGCCGTATTTTTGTCACATATTTGTGACGTTTGGCGTACAGGGCACACGCTTGCCTGCCACGACGTATATATGACAATGGTGTTCAAAAGGTTAAGCAATAGCAGTCAAACCGCTATTTTATTATTCATGTGAAAGGTATCTAATTACTGAAAAATCAGCATTAATAACCTGTATATTATTTGTTACCTGAGCTAAACTGCCACGTTGTTATAGTGGTCGCAAGCGCTGATCATAAATTCGATTTTTGGTTCGAACTAAGTGGCATTGGGGTTTCCCATCTGGCTGTTCTCAGTAAGGGTGTTACCACACCAATCGATCGATCGTCGATCGATTGGTAATGCCATCAATTAGGCTCAAATATCGACTCCAGGTTGTTAGGGTGTTACTACACCAAACGATCGATCGTCGATCGATGTAGAATGAATTAGTCGACATCGATCGATCATTTCTTCTTCTTTCTTTATCAGCCAGGCAATCGATCAAATTCGAGCGATGGCATCGATTTGCGGTCGATCAATTGTTTATCACCCGGTCAGCCAAAGCTGCCACACCAATCGATCAACGTCGATCGTAGCACCAATCGACAATCGATCGATTGGTGTAGTAACACCCTAACAACCTGGAGTCTATATTTGAGCCTAATTGATGGCATTAGACTTAGACATAGCTGGGAAAGTGTAATGTGCTATAAGTACACCGCTCCACAACCTTCGAGGCACCTAGGCGTGATTATACATTTTCTTAGCTCAATGACACCATGTAGCCAACTTTTTGAATCTCAATTTCGTATTCTAACATAATACAAATACGAAAAACTCAAAAGCAAGGGTTTCTAAACCAAATAAAAATTTCAATTTAAAGGGATCAAACAAGTTTATAAAAGCAATTTATAAACATGCAACTATTGGCCTGTGTATTCTAAGTAAGTGAAACGAGTATGTAAATAGGTTTTACAGGGTAAGAAAATGTTGGTGTACTGATACAATATTTTTCAAAAATAGAATTACAGTTATCTGACCTCCTTAAAACCAAATCATATGGTTGGACTTGGACTAGTCAAATATTGAGTTTCTGGCTGTTTACACGCCTATAAATTAAATTTTAGGTCTTGTATCGCTGGATGTTGTTATCTTTTTTTAACCAAATGTATGTATGTATATAGTTTTGTACTCATTTGACTTAACTAGGGTTCCGGTCAACGGTCAACCTTACTTACTGAGCCTCCGCTCCGTCCGTCTGTCTGTCAGCGGGCTGCATCACAAGAAGTAATAGGTAGAGAGTTGAAATTTTCACAGAGTATATATTTCTATTGCAGCTATAACAACAAATAATTAAATTAAAGGAGACAGCCATACAAGAAACGTGTTTTTCTTTGGTTTATGGTACGGATCCCTTCGTAAGAGAGCTCGACTCTCATTTAGCCAGTTTTTTTTTTTAAATGTACCTACCATGTTGTTATCTCTTCACCACATTCGATTGACTTGTAGAGAATGCCTTACGCATTAAGTCTACCTTTATACCGCAAGCCTTGTGTTTTGCATGAAGTTTTAATTCATGGCCGCCCAAGGGCAACTGGCGAGGGCTGAAGATATCCGATTTTGAAAGTCTTTGGTTTGTTGGATTTGCCTGTGTCTCGGATATCAGAATAACTATTTAAACATAGGAAAAATTATGAAGAATATTCAATATTCATCTTCTCATAATTATAATAATTTGAATGCATCGCCTCGTTGGGCAAGATAAGATAGAACATGACAGAAGCAAAACACGGAAAAAAAATATTCTGAGGCGGTACGAAATTCGCCGGGATAGCTAGTATATCACTAAACTAGCCTTTACCCGCGACTTCGTACGCGCAAGTCCCGTTTGTTCCCGTTCTTGTAGGAATTCCCGCATAGCCTATAGCATACAAAAATAATTTTCCAAATTCAACAGATAGTCCAAATTCAGTAGATAATCTCTGGATTAGCGAGTTCCAACAAACAAACAAACTCCTCAGCTTTATTAGTATAGAAATTAGATGAACAATGTTCTCAAATTCTGATCGTAAAAAGTATACCATAACCTCTCAGATTCATCAGTACACACAACCGTTACTTACCTACAATACTCCTCTCAAATGAAAAAATACGTCACAAAGAAAACAAATGCCAAACAGATACCTACTTCCTTTGTTACCCGTTAACTTGCTTGCACTATTGCTTCCCGCTGGTCTTGTGAAAGGAGACCATCCACCCGAGCACAATAATACACTGAGATCACAATACTACGGCGAACTGTTATTATTCCTGAGAATATTCCCTGGTGCTCGGTGTACTACGAAGTAGCCAGTTTGATATTATATTGAACTTATTCTTAGAAATCGATGAAGTCAAAGTTTATTTAAGAAAGAAAGAAAAGAAAGAAAGAAAAATGTTTATTTGGGGATTGCACAAGACAAACAAACCAGTAAAATAAAATTAAAAACATCATCATTTTTTTTATTTCAATTAGTTAGACCATTAAACGGGACTTTCGAACATCATTTACAATTGAAATAATATTACAAAAATAATGAAGTGACTTTACTATCCATTCGCATAGGTAGATTCTTATGGAGAAGAACGGTCAATAAACTCCACAGTTACTCTTTCCAAATTTATGTTTTACAATTATTATTGATATACAAAAATTAATTTAATATTGGTGAGTTTTGTAATTGATGAGTATTCTGTATGGTGTCGGACGTAAATGAATATCACCATCCCATCACTTCCCGTGGGTGTCGTAAGAGGGAGTAAGGGACTCGCCAGAGAATGGGAAGCAGCATTCTCTGTGGTTCTGTGCATTGCAACAGCTACACTGCGATCACCAACCCGCCTTCCAAGCGTGGCGATTATGGCTCCCTTGGGAGAGGCCTATGTACAGCAGTGGACGTCTTTCGGTTGATATGATTATGATGCTCATCATCATAATCGGCTGATATAGCCGAAAGATGTCAATATTTTTTTCACATCACCCTTAAATAAATAATAAATAAGTTAATTTTAAGACCGTGCTATCGTACTAGGTATACACCTGTTATGATAGTGTAAGGGAGATTTTACCCTGTATGTATACCAGACAATAAGTGGCTAATGCTGATTTTCGACTGAACCTGAGATTGTGAGGTGTTACGGACGTAAATCGTACAGAAATCAGTCAGCATGAAAAAGCAATCAAACATTGACGTGAGTCCGCCCTCGACCAGCAACATCGTGCAACGTCGCAATGCCGAAGGAAATTGCAGTTATTAACCGGAATCCGTCCACGTTTCCTACGAAATTACCTTTCATTAAAGTTGAAATTATAGTCGTTTCTTCGATTCTAAAGAATGGTAAAAAAATGTAAAGGGACTGAATGATTTAATGTTACAAATTGTGATGAGGAATTGTTAATTATGTTTATGCGGAAAGAATCAAAACACTTAATATAAAGTCGGCAGGTAATTCAATATTGAATAATCATCTGATGAAACATCGCTTTTAGCGATAGGGCCGACCGTTGTGTCACTCTATGTTGCCTTCATCTAAATTTTCTGTTACTTATGTATATGGTGTACATAATAAAGAGTAATCTATTCCATTTTATGATGATCCAGTATTAAAACCAGGTACCATTCGGGTTAACCATTGAAAGGGTTTTCGATAGGGTTATTCTAAGCAGTTAATCTTCTGATTAACCGCTTCGCCTCGTATGGGTTTCTACCCATACGACTTATCGTATGGGTTTCTAAAAGTATTACCATTAGGTAACACTTTTGAACGGCTTAATTCAAGCCGAGACCATACTGACTATATTGGTGCAAATTGTGAAAAGGAATTGTTAATTGTGTCGCGGGAAGAATCAAAACACTTATAAATTCGGTAGGTGTTTTAATACTGGATCATCATCTGATGAAAGATCGCTTTTAGCGATAAGGCCGCCCATTATCGATGTATGTATACAAAATATTGTAAAACTTATATTTGAAAAGAGTTACTATGGAGTTTCTTGTCCATTCTTCTCCATAAGAATCTACTTTTTGCGAATGGACAACTAGAGTCACTAATATTTTAATTTCAAACTGTAAATTTGAAGTTCAAACGTGCCTTTTAATGGTCTAGTTGAAATAAATGAATTGACTTTCACTTTGACTTTGACATTGTTTCACCGAATGTAATGTTTGCTTCATCCATATTTTCTGCTTATATGGTGTACATAATAAAGAGTAATCTATTCTATTCGAAAATGATCCAGTATATAACACGCACCACCAGTGCACGTCTTTCACCATAAAGTCATAAGCCTCCCCAAAGTATCTCCACATCGAGGAGTCCTGTGCATCTCGCATCCAACGGATTCTCGTGACTTTCACCAGGTCATCGGTCAACCTTGTGGCCTTCTAACTCTGCGATACTGAATGTAATAGAGAGTTTTTTTTTAGTTTGCTGGTCTTAAGGGCCATAATAAAATTATATTGACTGTATTTTTCGTTGTTATGGCAACCGATTAGAACCGAGGTCTCTCAAACTGACTTGAAATATTAGACTAACTCATCATCATCAGACGTCTTCAATATTAGGATAGTTTTTGACACAAAAACGCGCATTTTCTTCAGTTAGAACACGGCATCAGGTAAAACTGCATACAAAAGCATATTTTATAACAATGTGTACCAAATCAAGCTTATCAGCCCAAATGACGCTTCCCGGCACACATAGATACTGACAAAATCATCCGACATCATAAACGAGGCCTAATGATGATGATATTATTATCTTAAGTGCCCGTTTCGTGCTTAAGTACCGTTTCTTGTAAAAATTTTATATGTTGTATGTATGGTGGCAAACATCCCATATGAAAAAAAGTTACCAACCTGTAACATAAAAAACATTATAGGAGTTAACGCAATAATGCACGCTAAAAACCTGACTATATGCCCTGTTAATAGAACCTGAAGAAATTATAGTCATAAAAGTAAACTAGCAAAAAAAAAGGGCCCTAAAATTGCTTTATATAAATAGTAGTATCACGCCAAAGATATTTAAATCAGGACAGGAGACATTAAAACAGCATAAAATTAAATTACCAAAGTCATAAACACAATTAGAATTTCTCACCAGCAGCTCAGGTTGACTATAAAGACTAATAGTATGCACTCCGAACTCCCCGCAAACCCTAAGCCTCGACCATGAAGATAAGTACTTCCTAACTTTATAAGCCGACGTGAGAAATTCTAACACGTGTCGCTCTTAACAGGCTTTGAATTATTACATCCATACAAATATTATAAATGCGAAAGTAATTCTGCCTGTTTGTTACGTCTTCATGTTTTAAGGGCTGATTTGATTTGAATGAAACTTGGAACACTTGAATACCATTTCCTCGAACAGGACATAAGAAACTTTTCATACCAGGAGTAACCGCAACCCAGGGTTGCGAAAATTATTCAAAAGAGTCATAGCGGCCCTGGAACGCAAAGGAACACGGATGGGTTTTAGTCAGTAAGAGTCTGACACGCCCTTCCGCTCCACCCAGAGCGGAAGAAATCATCCGATGATTTCCCATCCTTAAAAAAAAAAGATTGCCGCCACCACAAAATGGCGAATTACATATTTTTTTTTAAAAATCCCTCAATATTGGTATCAAATGAAAGGACTTGACTAGTAAAATACTATATACTATGATAAATTTCAAAACCAAGATGGCCGCCACCACAAAATTGCGAATTACCTAAATTTTTTTTGCTATATAATTATTTATACTAACATTGATGATGATTGATGGGAAAAGTGGAGTGATGACTAGTACCTAGGACCAAACGAATTATTTTTATTTAGCTTTCAGTACATTATAGGTAAATTAAGTTTAAAAAGCATGAAATAAAATAAAATTTAAAATTTAAAAACCCAAGACAAAAAAGTTTAAAAAGTAAGAAACAAAATGAAACTTTTTAAAACTTTTTTTATCTGGGGTTTTTAATTTTTTAATTTTGTATGCAGGAATCAAAGTTTAAAAGCAGATGTTCAAGAATTAGGTCACTCAGGGACCTTTGATTCGAGTTCATATCGGTGCACGTAAAATACTGGTGTTCAACTGCATCTGGTAACACTAGAATCTGACCCCAAAATAGTTTGGTAAAGGCCAGGCAGAACCGTTGATCACAAATTCAATAAATCACAGTTGACAGTGCAGACGAAAATGAATAGATCGTTGAATTATGACGACCTTTGAATCCAATATGGAACCGAATTGCCCAATTTATCTCTAGCAATATTTTGAAATAGATTGCAGGTAAAAACTGACGTGGTTCGTCAGTTTTTACCTGCAATCTATTTCAAAATATAAAACCATGAATGTGCAAACATTCATGGTTTTATATTTTATTTGATTCTCGTAGTTCTATTTTGATAACGTTTGGTGTTTCATTTAGTATATTTAGTGGAAAACAAATTGTTTTGTCGTGAGTCCAAATTAAAAAATACCAGGATCGCAGTAGTTTTTTAATCTACTGTGATGAATTGATAGTACAAGTAATACTGGCTGGATTTGATGTGATTTCCAAAAAAGATGAAGGACATTCACAGTTTGTGGGTGTCGCAAAAAAGCGACTAAAGGGTAATCCTTTAGGCTAAGAGGGTTAAGAATGTGCCAGCAGTATCCACTTCTTTGCTAAAAGAAAGTGATCAGCAACCCATTCGAGTCCTGTTACTGGTTACTTATTTTTCTAAAAGTAACAGCGTGTAATTAATTTAACGATGAGGCCGAATTATGAACACGAAAAAACATGTTAAAAGCACAGAAAATCAGTAAAACCCATTTGCGCCATTAACGCCAGTCCCGGAGGTCCCATGAAGGTCAAAAGTGCCTTCCACCATCCGTGAAACTCGTAAAAAAATCAGGAATTTAATTTGAAAATAATTCCTCTTCTCTTTGTGATCGCAATTAGGAAAGTTTGAGGAGAATAAAATTTTACGATAGGCAGGCAATTTTTTGTGGAAAAATTGTATTTAAGTTCCAGTTGAAAATACTTACTGAGTCGTTAAATTAATTGTACGGCAAAAAATATTGTTATTAGGCAATTCAGCGAAAGAAACGACTGAAAATGTTTTACAAAAGTATACAAAAGTTACTTACTTAATATATTTTACTCTTGAGTTGTTTTCTTAAGTACTTAAGTAGGTACCTTAAAATTTGAATCACTAATGGCGTTGAATCTGTTATGTCCTAACTTAATTAAAAATATTGCTGTACTTTACCAACAGGCGTTACAAAATGAGAGCAAAATAATGGCTTTTTAGTGCTGTCTTTGTTTACGTGTGTTTTAGATTTTTTGGGATGTTATATATAGAAAGAAGAAGAAAGAAAGAAATATATTATAATGCTCTCAAAACCATCGTAGATTAAAAATCGAAAACATTATTTTTTGACAACCCAACACAGGCCTGGCGTTGTGGACTGTTGCCAACTCTCTCTCTCTCTTTCTCAGCGGAGAAGCCAGAATACAGCAGTGGGAACGATGCAGACTAATAACAGAAACGCAACTTGAGTTACGTTACAATAAATCATGGGTCAATAAGCGACGGTTTTTATACTCAGTGAAGGGTGGTTTAATACCGTAAAAAATGCAAAACTATGTATAATGTTAAACCGAATAGTTATGTATAGTACCGCCAACATACTGGGTTTGATAACATGAAATTTTAATTTTTCGAATATTTTAAACTGTGCCGCGTGCCACGAGTTTTTACCTATCTCATCGAGTATCAGTTGCTGGTAAAATATTTTATAGACTGCCCAACACATTCGCATGACAAAAAGCGTTAGCATTGAAATACTTAATGGGAAAGCTTGTGTTTTTATGTTTGTTCATCAATCACAGGTCGGATTTTGATAAAACAGGAAAGCATGTTTACCAAAACAGGGACATGAGATTCATTTTATTTCCGGTGATACGTTCCCACAGATAATTTCCGACCTTCAAGCGACTGGCACAAGCTAGTTTAACAGCTGAGCAAATGGATTATATTCCTTTATAGAATACAATAAATTGTAACGGTATGCACAACGCAACTAAGTTAGTATTGTTAATATCTAGACGTATCAAGATATAAATATCTAGTGACCTCTTTGCGGATACTAATGAAAAAAAAATCTGCAGAGAGGAAACCTAACTTTAGAGTTAAGCTCGCCTTTGCACGTAAACTTTAGTGTAAGGCTCCGCGCAAACGAGCCACCGACCAGAGCCACCGGTGGCTAGCGATAAGTTGTGTATATGATTTTTACACCTTTTGTATGGAATCGCCGCACACGCCATCGGTGGCGGCCACTCGTGGCTCAGTGTCCACGACATGTCACCGGTGGTGACAACTCGCTACTCAAAAACACCGATACTCGTGGCAGCTACCGACCACCTTCGTTTGCGCGGTACCAAAGGACGTGGCGCGCAACAGCCATCGGGGGCTGTGGTCTTTGGCCCATTTGCGCGGAGCCTATGAATTAAGAAAATAGAAATTGCTCAGTATAGCACGATTAGGGATTGCAAACTCACATTGTTGTCAATTCAGCGTTATAGATTTATTTGGAATTTAAATATTTAATATGTTCTTTGTTGCGGGATCCCGCAGCTCCTTAAATTACACTGGAACCCGATGGAATGTAGGATCCCAAGTTGCTGGATTGTAATCCTTAAGCACGAAACATCAATAAATGTACTCGTATCATATTTTAAACACTGACAATCATATAATTCCTAAACAATTCCGCCTGTTCTTTTAGTAAACAAACATTTATTTTGAATTAAACTCAAAGTTATAATTGCCATCAAAGTTAAAGAATTGGAAACAAACAGCATAATGAAATTAATAAATACTAATGGAAGCTCAAAGTTTTTGTCTTGTTTTATAACTCGACCAGTGAAATCTCAGGTAAAGGAAACACGACAGGAAAATCTCATTTCAATTTGGGAATTAACAACTTTTACATTCAATTCCTTTTGTGGCTATTTGAGATCTACAAAGATTTTCAGGAGTATTTCAGGAATGAAACTATTAAGTTCTGTTCGTAGAGTCTTTTTGTTTCGTCTTTAAAACTACTGCTTTCTAGCTTCTTTAGCGTTATAAATAAATAAATTAAGAATGTTTATTTCAATTACAATAGACATTTTGATACATATTATTGGAGATCACCTTTAAAGCAAGGAATTGCTTGTATTAGGAGACTCCGCACTTCCACTTGTCATTTTTATGCAATTGAAATTTAGAAAATGTAAACATGCAAGCCAAAAAAAAACATGTTAAAAGTTATGAAGCACTTGAATATAATGCCTGCAGAAAAGTTTTTCCAAATTCAAGCCCGTTTTCATCAAATTCCATTCAGACGTTGAGGCACGATTGATTAACGAACTTCCAAATACACGAACAACCAAAGATACAAACTGTCATAATAAGGATGGGGAAGTAAGAAGTAGGATGGGAGATATGAGAAACAGCCCCGCTGACAAACAGACGGACGGACAGCTGTGGCTTAGTAATAGGATTCTGTTGGTAAAACTTATGGTACGAAACCCTAAAAAATCACTAAAGCTGAAAAAGATAGCAATCATTCAAGAATTGGGAGCGTATTTCAAAACCAAAATAATCTCTTTTTAAAGGATACATTCTTATCATTAAATCTTAAAGTTTACCAACCAACTGTAAGTAATCATTTTAATTACTCTTTTCACAAACCAGTACAAAGCATTCAAATTTAGGAATGTTCGCGTTATTTGTTGCGAAAGTTTGCTAAAATTAAACAATTCACAATGATTTATTTATTTATTTCCCACCATACAATTATCTTTACAGGTTTATTACCTAATGCGATAATATAGACTACTATTTTTACAAACTACAGTTTCACAGTTCTTCATCAGTTCAGTTTTCGATCATATTATTACGTACTTATTGCTACTAGAAACGAAAATTTGCAACAAATATTAGTAAATAAATGTAAAACACAGTCGTTCAAAAGAGTTCCAAGAAAATAAATATTATTGTGGTCATAATTTACGACGTCATCCTGGATGAAAAAAATCTAAATATTTCGAAAATTGTTTCTGCCACCAGCTTCGCCCGTGCTGAACATTCTCCCGGGATGAAAATTATCCTATGCCCTATTAAGAGTGTTTACTCCTCACGGTGTTTCATATAAACTTTGAAGTCCTTATTCCTGGAAATGAATGAACTGATTTTAATGAAACTTGTTATGCATACGCAAGATATCCAGGTCTTAATGTTAGTTGAGAACATTTTCGAAAAATATATGTAGAGGGAGAGAGAGCGATTTTAAGTTTTCTCTAGAAAGTGAAAAATCACTCTTTCTTTCCCCTGAACTCTTTTTCGAAAATGCTCTTAACTAACTATTTAGACTTGGATATTTCAGTGCACGGCAGAAACAATTTTCGAAATATTTAGATTCACAGAACGAAAAGAAAAGAAAAAAAAAAAAATTACATAAGTGAACCCTAAACGATAGTGTTAGTAGTTCTTAAATTATATTAGTAAAGACACGTTAAAAACTAAATTTAAAAAAAAAAACAAATTTAAATAAAGAAAGAAATAATTTCTTTCGTATTAATAATTTAAGTATAAGATAGATGTTACCTAAGTATTAATTAATCGTATTGTATTTAATGAGGTGAAAGAACAAAAAATATCCTCCGGCATCCCGTTGCCCGTAAATATTTATTGTTTCACACTACCGGTGGTCAGGTTTCTGAAAACAAAAACATCCTTTGCTGAGCGGGTCTTTCAATTTATGTACCAAGTGTTTTAATTGAAGTGTTCAATGGAAGCCTTTGCAGGTGCTAGACGAGACTTTCAGCAATTGAAAGTCTCGTCTTCCAGTCTAGTGTGATTTTATTTATTTAAATATCTTATCCCCTCGGGTTTGCCCCGGTGACCTATCCCACAGCAACCAAGCATTTTTTCCTGGGTCTAAAGTAGCCCGACATATGACAGTCAGCGATATTGTAGCTTTATACCAGTGAAAAAAAAAACTGAAATTAGATGAGAAGTTTCGAAGATTTCGTCCAACCTTAAAATTTTAGTTGAGTCTAGAATAAATGAAAAAATAAGATATTATAAATGGATGAATGGCAATTTGAGCGCATAATTTATTGTCCGCAGCATGTAGTACCGACAAATGTAGTATTTATTTAATATTTCAGACACATGTACGCTTTCTCTTCACTAAACGCCGTACACGTAAAGTCACGTTTTACAAAGAAAAAAGAAAGAAATAAACGCCAAAGAACACGTCATTACGTCGAACCTTTAAATGACGTATCGTTCTTCGAAACCAAACGACACAGTTGATTTAGGAATGTTAGAAAAACAAAGATTAAATCCGATGCTTAGGTATTATCACATACGAGATTGGCGCGCGTTAATTGAGGAAAACGGGCTGCTGCGATAGTGACCAATTTTCCCCAGTTGACTCTAATAATGCGGGAGAAGTAGGGAAGCTGAAACAGTTAGTTTCCTTATTTTGCCAAATATATCGAGTTTTCTGGATGGACGCACGTTTTATGGACGTAATCATGTAATGTTGATGGAAAAGTCACAAATAACAACTTAAGTGAAACTGGCTATTTGAATCTTTTATCATCATCATCATTCTGCCCTGCTTGGGCGGAGCAACACCGTGACCTCTCGCGTCCGGCCCTGGTTAAATCCATGGTCCGGAGCGAGGAGGCTTGGGAAGCGGTCACCTCCTTCTGCGAAGCAGTAATGCTAGCGAAGGAGGAGGCGGGCCGCACGAGTGAAAGGCAAGGCCTTCGCCCTAACCGCCGCTACAGGAGAAGACGCCCCGGGCGGAAGAAGTCATTTGATAATTTCCCATCATTAAAAAAAAAACATCATCGTCATATCAGCATAAAAACGTCCACTGCTGGACGTAGGCCTCCCCGAAGTGGGGGGGTGGGTTATAATCGCCACGCTGGGCAGGCGGGTTGGCGATCGCAGTGTAGCTGTTGTCGCAATGTCCAGAGAATGCTGCTGCCTATTCTCTGGTGAGTTCCTTAGTCGCCTCTTACGACACCCAAGGGGTGTGATGGGATGGTGTTATTCTTTTACGTCCGACACCATACAGAACGTGTATGTATGACCAGATTTTACGATTAGTGTGAATTCGGCCAGAAGGTGCTTAACACGTTGGCTGCCATACGAGTATACTCGTAGTAACTTTTTTTCATGCCTATTGCCACCATACAAAATGGTAGGTACGAGTATACTCGTAGTTGGCAGTGGAACCTAGTTCAAACTACGAGTTAACTCGTAGTATGGCAATGATATAGGATGTTTATTACCTATTGCCAATCTACGAGTATAGTCGTAGATAATTTGGCGCGAAAAAATGCGCTCCCTTGCTCTGTCAATGTGCAGATGAAGTCATAAAACATCTTTTAGGCGAAACATTTGCAAAGTATAGTCATCACGATCAGAAAAAACGAGAAGGATTACAAGTACTACATTATTTAGAGCGTCTACCACCCACAAAAAAAACAGAAACCGACGAAACCGTGTCGTGTCTGCACAAAAGAAAAAAAACGCAAAGAAACAATTTATTACTGTCCGGTATGTCCTGAAAAACCTGCCTTATGCGTAGAAAATTGTTTTAAAATATATCACTCCTTTTTGATTTCACAGTGATGTACCCAAAAAAAATTCTATTAAACTTTTTTTTTCTGATTAAATAATGTTTTACTTCAAATGCCAAAAAATGTAACCCCGCCCTCCTTTCACTGCCACTTGTTTAGAATTCGTTAGAAATCGCATACAATCAACTACGAGAATACTCGTAGTTGGCGGTGGGGCCCAGATCTTGTACTACGAGTATACTCGTAGGTTGGCAGTCAACGTGTTAACCCTCAATTTTTTTAAGTAGCGGTAGATTATATTATTGTTTTTATTCTCTATTATTTCAGTTATATACTTCCAAACCAAGATTGCTTCTTATTTTCATTATGGCGGCGTGTACTGTGGTTTTGTGCTCACACCATAAATTAGTACTGTAATTCTATACGCGAGGATTTGTAATTGGCTTTTTGGTGACTATGGTTTCCTTTTAACTTGTTTATTTTTATTAGCTGTAAGTCCTCCATATTCTAAAAATAATAAATAAATAAATGAGTATTTAAGCAACATAGTGGGTGACAGTAGGTACGTAGTTTCAACGTCGCCCCATGGGTATAAGTCGTAAGTTTATGTAATGATGTGATGTGATGTATTTAATTTAATTTATAAATATTGTGTCAATTTGTTTAATTTTAATTAAATGCTTTAATTGTATAATTATGTTGTGTGCTGTTTTAAAATGTAATATCTGGTCTTTTATAAATTTTAGTAACGTGTTTTATTGTATATGTTGTGTTTTGTTTTAAAAAAATATTTTGAAATTTTTATTTACTAAATAACAATGTAAAAAATGTTTGTAAAAAGCAGTGTAAAAAATGTTTGGTTAAGCCAAACATTTTTTATACTGCTTTTTATAAATTTGCTATATTTTGTATTATTAATTGTTGTTAGCAACTTAGTTTTTAAATTTTAAGTTAAAAGCAATACTTTATGGTATGAAAACAATGTGTATAACCACAAATTATGCATGTGGTGTTACCCTGTAATGATTAATTGTTACACTTATAAATGAAGGTAAAATTAAATTTTAAATGTACTGTGTAAACAATTGTTGTTTAACCAAATAAATAAAAATAATAAATCTATCATAAAAAATAAAAAATAATGAAAAAATGCTATACAAGTTGGTTATGTTTAGTGGATTTTATGGAGATATTTTTACGGTAATATTTTAAAGTAGTTCAGTAAGATTTACGTCGGCAAATAAAGTTAAATCATATGAAACAGTTTGAATCACGTCGGCGTCGTAAGAGTACAATAAAAATGTCATCTAAACCATTTTTGGTTGACTGGAGTCTTGACTAACCCTAGGCTGCACATTTTTTTATTAATGTGTTTGCTCTGATGCTTATAAATTGTCGTTCTGTGATATGTTGTGAAACTAAAGAATATTTTAACCATAAAAAACTGTTTCATGTGAGTAATAACACTTTGATATAATGACTGCTACGTGCGTACGTTTGTAATAATTAAGCTGTTATTATAAATAAGTATTAGTAACTTGATGTGAATTTCCGTTGAACTTATTTCTGTATTTTATAAATGAATACATGACAATCTAATTTACTATTCTTGACCTGTTTATATTAGTTCAGCCGTACTCAACCTTTTTTCTCCCTGGGCCACATTGCGTTTCAACTGTTGTCATAATGGTATACCTACAGTAAAATGAAACTTACAAATTTTAATAGTATCTACATGAATGGGACTTTTGAATTTGTGACAAAAGAACCGTTTTCCAATGGCATAGGGCAACTTTTTTACGTTAATAGTGTGTGAGGAATAGTCTCAGCACATCGTCAAGGAGTGAATCAGTATAGTATACATAGATACATACACATTGATACACTTACTAAATATAGTATCAATAATGCTAGCTATAGGGCCACACGGAAAAGCTTGGCGGGCCACATGCGGCCCGCGGGCCGCAGTTTGAGTATAGCTGTATTTCATGTAAGTCTTTCATAATGTTTAATAAATAAATAATAAATGATTTATTTCATCCATGGGCCAGTCCATGGATTCCTAACAAACTAACATACAGTAAAACTTGTGTCATAAGTTTATAAGGCTAGGTTTAAGCTGTGTATCTTTATATCATTTCAATTTATTCTCCATCAGTGTAACGACTAGTCTAGCCCATCAAATTACCATTGCTCATCGAACTAAAGAATAAATCAGAACATAAAATAGATGTAAGTCCAACCTTAGTTCGCACCTCATTACTCGGAGTCCCGAGCATAAATCTTGCTCGTTGCTCTAAAGTTTAGCATACACTCGACGTCTCGGTCCCGCGTATCTCTAAATTCCCATCGTAAAGTGCATACTAGCATTTTATTTCGCACTAAAACACAGTCCCTCCGAGATAAGAGTTTATTGAGGACAGAGCTAAAAAGACTTGGAGGTATAATGTCGCGTTTTTATTACGTTACAATCACACTCGCGTGTGTGTACTATGTGTAGATCCATGAAGGCGAGGGGTGAAAGGTTTTGTAAAGAAATGAAATGAACCGGGCAATTTTCCGATGACACATACATACGTTCATAAACACTCACACAGCCCGCTTTTACAAACACAAGGATATCCTCAAATACGAATAGGCGCTAAATTGAATCGCTAGGTTTGATTAGTAACACCCGGCTCAGTGCCAGCGTATGAAATTAGTCGAACAACGAAAAAATATATGTTGATTAGTAGGCATTTATTTAGGTTTCCTAGTGGACATGAGTACAAACGAGCACAAATAGAAGTTGCAGTGTCTAAATAATGACTAATGTGTAGTCGATTTGATTCCCACACAGAACAGAATATGTTTATTTGAAATGAAGACTTTTGTTTAGATTCTGGGCGGTTGTACATGTGAGATTTATAAAACCACTAGGTAATGAAACAAGAGATTTTAGCAAAGGGAAAATTAAAAATACCCTGTTTAAAAAACTAGCTAACAAACCAAAATAAGTAACTTACGTAGCAGCGAGCGCACGAATTTCTCCTTAATTTAAAGCGCTCATGATTCACTGGCAATGATAGGAGTACCAGGAAATTATGAGGACGTGGAGGTAAAGCCGCTAATTGCAGCGAGCTGAGACGTTCATACACTATTACCCTTGCACGGAGCGCGCTATATCTTTCTAAATGTAAGGCACACCCAGAGCTGTGAAATGAACAAGGCCAGTGGCGGTAAGGGAGGTTCAGACGAGTGTATTTGAGCGGCGTAGTGCGACGAATTTATTTGGAGGTGGTGCTCGTTTTCTGATTTGGTGGAAATATTTGGATTTGCATTTTAAATCGGTTTTATTTTTGGGAAAGTATTAAATTATATTGCAGTATCGTCTAGTTTACTTTAATTATTCTTTGTTTCAAAATATTTACTAACATTATTATTTACAATATTTTAGCTAAGGAAATCCTAAGGTATTAATTGCAAGCGACTACCAAACAGAGGGCCATACAAGAGTATAAGAAAAAAAAACTGTTTAAAGTATGAAACCCTTCGTATGCAAACTGACAAGTTTTTTTGTTTTATCGTCGTTAGCTGATCATCACGACAGCGTAGCTTCGCTAATTTAGCAATTAAATGTTACTCTGTATTTTTAACCGAATTCATAAAAGGAGGAGGTTCTCAATTCGGTTGTATTTTTATATGTTTGTTACCTCATAACTCCGTCATTTATGAACCGATTTGAAAAATTCTTGTTTCATGTGAAACGATACACGTTCCGATTGGCCCCATAGAAATTTCATCAAAATCGATTCAGTACTTTGGTTGTTAAATGAAAATAGCTGGGGAAAATAGAAAATATATCATCCAAGTAAATAAATTCGCGTTTTTTACTTTCCTGTGATTGAAGTTATTTTATACTTTGTAGTGTTTTTTTTTATTTGGATGTCGGTTGTATTTTTTTTGTTGTGTCAAAAAGTTTTTTTAACATAGTTTTATTGGTTTATCTAAAGCTTTGATAGTTTATCAAATCGTATAGAAACCAAAGACGACAAAGGTCGAATAATAACTATCATGTCACCGAGATAAGCGGATTGAACTTTACGACCCTCGGTTGAATTTTGTCGCTTCCACTCCGTTTTAACGAACAAGCAACTTAATTGTTTTATCACCATGTCGTTAGGATTAAGAAGAGATTAAATTAGCATTCAATAGGCCGACTTTGGGTTTACAATCAAAATTAAAATAATCGGTTAGACTAACGAGGATATACTACCAGCAGCTGTTTAACCCGTAATCAGGTGCAAACTTAAAAAAAAAATGTATTCTATCTGTCAGATTTCACCAGCTACTTTGATTTGATTGTTTATTCTTTTCGCATGTTAGTTGTGTTAGTAAATGTATCATACCTTTTCGAAGTTATCATATTGTGTTTGAACTCGTGGGGATGTTTTGATCAAGTCAATTTAATAATAATAATTAATAATTATATACTTAAACATTTTAAACTATATTTTCATATAAGCACATGGCAACGATACGATTACAAATTGGAATATAATTAACATTAATAAATAATATATAATAATAATAATAATGAAATAATGTGAATAATATGCTTAAATTGTTGTAGGTATTTAAGGTAGAGTAAATGCTTTTTTATTTTACTTTTACGCTAAGGCAGCCTCCCTCCCTAAATCTTGGCTGTCAAATGTAGATATTTTACAGTCATGTGGAGAAGGGTTGCTCAGGTCAGACAGCAGTGGAAATCACTGGAGGAAGTTTATTCCAAAAGGTACACTGAATTAAGGGACATATTGTAAACATCTTTTCAGGTTTTTTTTTAAAGTTCTCCAAATTCTCGTATACTAATATTCAAAATTCTTCCGTTACTAGCTGAGTGACTAACAGACTATACACAGCCGAAACTACTGAACGTATAGCGCTGAAATTGGGCATGTGGGTTCCTTGGAAGTGTAGAGAGGATTTCCCGAAATTCCTACGAGAACGGGAAAAAACACGATATACGCGTACGAAGTCGCGGGCAAAAGCTAGTTCCGAATTATAGGCTTTATTAATATTATTATTTACGGGTAGTCAGTACCCCGACTGATATGCAGTCTTACGCATAGGTATCGTGTTACCCAGTAACTGGGTTGCGAACGTCAGACAGGCATTCGCTCCATTTAAAATGCTGGTATTTAGCCGACCCTAATATCCCAAAAGGCTCGGCGCACTGATTGACAGAGGACCCTTTGAAACTCCATCACAGACGTATCGCTGCTTACAATCTAGTGTGGAACGCCTTTACAAAACTCTACAATCTCTCTTACCTTGGTTGCCAACCGGAACGAAGCTAAACGTGCTCAGCTTAACTTCTCAAGCCACTGTATTTTATTTCTGTGAGTGTTTATTAAAAATGTTTGGAGTTTTAATAAAAAAAGGCTTCTTTAAAAAAGGAAGTTCATGTCGGGAAAGAGAGGCTTTCGTTAGGTAATTCATTTTTAAAGCTAACGTAGTTTTTTTTCTCGAAATAAATCACAAAATTACAGGCAATACGACAGACATAACTAAAAGAAATAGCAAAAAAAAAAAGAGTGTGTGTACTTATGTACAGGCGTTAGAAGTTATACTTCTTTGGCGTATGGAAAAAAAAAACATTCACAACTAAAAACATATAAAAGTTTTAAAATATTTGTATTGTTCAATTCAATTAGCTTCAATTTGTTGCGTTCGAACGATCGCCAATTAAGTCTATTACGCTAAATAACTGATACGTTTCATAGTTTTAAAACTGTTTGTTCATAAAATAGGGCAGATATCATGCAATTTTTTTTTTTGTTTGTACCTAGTATTTGAAATTAATACCAACTTTCTATTCTGGATGGTGTGTACCTGAGAAGTTTATGGGTACCTACTTACAATGACATATAAGTTACGAGACTCCTTTTTTCAAAATATTCAATACTTTATTACAAACGGTAAAATTCTTTGTTCCGTTCTACTGTAGATACAAATCCGATTAAGAAAACTCATTCATGAAGAGGCTGTTTTTTGTCTTCGAAAAATCATCATATTCCTGCTGAGCTGAGCCGCGGGAAAAATTAGTGTCTAATCAATTACTTTTATCAAAATATTTGTATCTTATATTTTGGCGCTTTATTTCGAAATTAAAACCACATTCTTCTTCGAAATTCAAACATAAAAGAAACAAAAGACAATCAAAAAATACTAGAATATACAACTTGAATATAGTTATCGATTTTCATGCCACCTAGAATTAACTTCACGATGTAGAATTCAGGTGTTGGTGTGCGCGCGCATCGTAAAAATTCGCTCTCATCAGTTTTCTCCATCGCGCCAAAAGAATTATAACTTCAAAAATATATAACACGATTGGTGCCATTTGACACTCTCTAAAGATGTTGTCCGTATTTTGAAACCTATCAAGAAAAACTCAAAAGCGCAGTTTTTGTGCTTCACATCTTTATTGATTTTTCTCTCAAACAAACTCAAGCCCGTGCCTATACATAAGGGATTAAAATAGGCAAAAGCGATGGGCTCAACAACCGACGCACGACAAACAACATGCAAATATATGGAGATGAGTGGCGGAAGAGAGGACGCGGCAAATGACACACGAATCTATCGTCGGGAGTAGTCGGGTAACTTCGGCTGTCATCGGGAGCCGTCATAGCCTACTAGCCGATAAAAGTATCATCGCGAGCGCTCGGGAGACTTCGGGAGAGATCGGAAACCGTCGAAGGATGTTTGCTGCAAAGCACCCGCCGATGTAATATTTATTAGCATATATCATTTCTGTCGTCGCCCCTTACACGGTTTGGTGGTGATCGGTTACTGAGGACGGTTAATTGGATATCTTACCATTTTACCCGACAGTAACGCCTGTGAATTTTGAAGTAGCTTCGGCGAATAATCACAGATATTCTGTCTGCAGAGCTGTGAGACAAGTCATCTAATGCTTACATCAGAATAGGTGGACAAATTTTAGCACAGCGTTCAGTACGTCTAACCAAAGATGTTCAAGCAAAACAAAACACTGATTAAAGTGATTTTATTTTGACACTAATAATAATATTTTTTCGGCACACTAGAATAAACACGTCCATAATGGGGAGGTTATTGACATGGTTACGTGCGCCTGCACATTTGTAGTATCAGAATTTATAATTCTGCAAATCTTTTTAAAACGCATTACATACTTACAAGAAAATAAAACAGCTATCTTATAAACAGCTGTTTTATTTTCTTGTAAGTATGTAATACGTTTGAACCATTCTTAATTTTGGTGGTCTGAATGATTTCTAAAAGTTTTACCATCTATTTTAATAGTACCTTATAAAATTATTTCTTCTTCGACTTCTTCTTCTTCGACTGACAGACAACGCACCACCGATACTGCTGGTCGTAGAAAGCTGAAATTTGGCATGTAGCTTTCCTACACTCCGTAGGGGAGCACTAAGAGAGGATTTCCCGAAATTCCTACGGCAACCGGAAAAAACGGGATATATACGAAGTCGCGGGTAAAAGCTAGTAAGTACCCTAGTAACTATATCTGTTTGTAAACTCCTCTCGTCCTAACGGATTCGGATGAAACTAGGCACATGGGTATAGTATGTCCTGGATTAGGACAAGGGGTACTGCCTGGGGGTGAAGCCGCTAGCAGAAGCTCATGTCGTGGTAAAAAGATTGGTTTGCCAAATAGCATAGTCAGTAGCAGAACTGGCTTTAAAGGTTGCTTCATACTTATGGTTGTCACTTCCAGAAGCCTATAAAAGCCTACGCACACCGCGACGGAATGGCAGAGAATTTTGCCACCGGTCTGCCCAAAACATCGCGCGACGTGCCGCGACATCCCACCGCGGGATCCCTTCGATGCCGCGGAATCAATTTAAAACATTGGAATTTACGTCGTATTCCAACTAGATAGGTTTGAAAGTCCTTGGTGAACATTTAAATCCTCTGCCATTCCATCCCGGCGTGAGTAGGCCCTAATGGTTTAAACACTCCTCAGTTTCGATGCTACGATGATGTGATGAGTTTTTTGACGTTGTATGACTAGTGACTTGACGTAGTGTGTCACTAAGCACCAAACGGGCCACCAACAGCCACCGGTGGCTGGCGACAAGCTGTTTACATGATTTTTAACACGTTTTGTATGGAATCGCCGCACACATATAGCCAGTGGCGTCCACTGGTGACTCAGTATCCGCGACATGTCACTGGTGGCGGCCGATGTCACCGGTGGCGTTCACTCGGGACTCAGTGTCCGCAACATCTCACCGGTGGCGTCCACTTGCGACTCAGTGTCCGCAACATGTCACCGGTGGCGTCCACTCGCGACTCAGTGTCCGCAACATGTCACCAGTGGCGTCCACTCGCGACTCAGTGTCCGCAACATGTCACCGGTGACCGCCACTCGCTACTTAAAAACGCTGACACTCGCCACTCATGCGCCGCCACTGCGCTCCTCTCTCACCCTCTTACCCTTCAGTTATCCGCAGGGGCCGGACACTACCATACAAAACAAGATTTAGATAAAAATTTGAAGAAAATCCTCCGTCTCGAAATACATCGTGAGACTGTATAGCAGGAGAGTGTTACAAACTGTAGCGGCCACCGACTACTCGTGGCGCCCACTGACCACTCGTGGTGGCCACCGACCACCTTCGTTTGCGCGGTACCAAAAGACGTCGCCCGCGACAGCCACCGGTGGCTATGGTCGGTGGCACGTTTGCGCAGAGCCTAATAGATTTTATTTATTTTTTGCATTGTTACTAACACTATGAGTCCTGTCACTCGAAAATAAATGATTATCCACCCCACAAACTCGTATTTTTAGTGTAGCCTAGCTCTCCTACATAAATAAAAAGGTAAAAAGGATCCCACTACGATATTTCTTACCAACCAGACGTAATAGATAATACTGTAAACTTTTTATCCGAATCCCGATCAATCGTCCTACGCGATCCAGTACGTTACAAAGTACCCACCAAAGACCAATTTTCAGCCGTCAATCATGTGTAGCTCCTCCAGACGTTCCAATTACATCAGAACTTCAGATATTGCGTTATGTTATCTAGCAATAGCTGGTACTTGTCGAGTTTGGTAACAGATATAAACTCATTGTTGGTAATGTAAGGGTGTGTTTAACTGTTTATATTGGTAGAAGTTCTCACTTCATAAAATCATGGGAGGTGGAATCTACACTAAACTAAAAAAAGCACATTACCTACCCTTCTTTGTGTCGCGCAGTCGCGAAAAAAGGAAAAGTTTTGTAAGTTTAAATTCAAAGTTGCTTGTGAAAGAACTGATTTTTCACATTCTATAGAAGTCTTTAAATTGCACTCTCAGTCACGCCAAATTATTTTCCGAAAAAAACAAACAATAGACTTTTTAGACCACAATTTCTTAAAAAATAAAGAAAAAAAAATATATATATATATTATGGGACTCACACAAGCCAACTTATAAAAATGAAACAAAAAAAATTACAAAATAAAAAGACCTGTGCGTGCAAGGCCAAAATGCTACTATTTCAGCATATGATTCAATATTTAAAAAAAAAAAATTGCGCTTGTATTCTGATAGAGCCTGTGATGTATTTATGTATTACGGACACACAAATATACACATGTAAACGTGAATTTATGTCTATGTACAATGTATACAGTAAATAAATAACAATAGACTGAAGCCCGATGCTCCAATGTCATTTTGTCGATGTCATAGACAAACGATCAAACGCGCGGGCGCAAGCGGGGGAATCTATGGTCGGCTGTCAAAATAAAAAAAATGTAAATAAAATAAAACAAAGGCCGTAGCGACTTTAGCATCCAATAAAGCATTAAGGTACTTCGACAATGTTGAACAAAAGTGGTGCGAGTGATATTGAATATTGACGGTCTGTGAAGTGTAGTGAAGTATTGTGTTGGTCACAGGAAGAGTTACTCTGCTAACTTGCTGCTGAGAACTTTAGTCATAAATACGAACTGTGGGCAGATCCCAGGATCACATTGAACATGGTATGGTATGTTCAATATGGTGATTTCCGAAAGTGTCCAAGAACTCCACGACCTCATCCCACCAGCCCACTTCTACCATCGGACATCTAGACGCACTGCAAGTTACCATCCCTACCTTGTTGCTATTCCACCAATTCGCACTAAATGTTTCCTAACGTCTTTTATAATGCGCACAGCAAAGGAGTGGAACTCTCTGCCTGCGTCTGTCTTTCCGAACGCATACAACCCTAATCTCTTCAAAATTAGAGTGAACAGGCTTCTACTAGGTAAGCTCGCTCCATCGTCGACTTTGTCTCTGTCATCTATGACCTAGACTAGAGTCAAGAGCGAACTCACCTCAAATAAAAAAATTAAAAAAGGTGTGGCTATTTAAATGTTTCACTTCGAAAACGTTCATTTAATTCTAAAGACTCGCGAGTGTTTATGAAATACCGTGATGAGCAAAGCTGTTAAAGGCCCAGAAATATCTTGAAAGTACTACATGAGTTTCGCTTCTACACAAATTTCATAATCTATAACTCAACCCAGCTTCACTCAAGCTACGAATCGAAATCTTTTCCTTTACGAATACTGTTTATTATTGACGCGGGACTTTCCGATTACAACCCTTTGTGCCACAGAAGCTAGACGGATCATTTTCAGCTGGAGAACCCTTTCAGACTCCAACCCTCGTTAGTGTACCGTAAAACTTTAAACTGAGCAGTCTTTTAATTACATTTTCTACGTTAAATCCGATGGCGATGCATTTTCTGCGACCGTATGTGAGAGATATTAATATGCTTTAATTATTCAAAGGAGCCTTTGGGGTTGAATATTGGGATTTTAGCGGTAAAGTCAGTTATGCTTACAAAGACGTCTACTAGTTTTGGTCACGTGGTCGGTAATTTCAGAATCACCAACATGTTTACAGAATCGACCGGCTGAATACTACGTTAAGTATTCAGCCGGTCGATTCTGTAAACATGTCGAAGTGAAGGCTTGGGTGAAGTGATCACGAGGTGAGCTGTCAATCCATATAATCAAGATGTCACGTGATCATGAAGTGAGCTGTCATTCCATTTTGATTATATGGATTGACAGCTCACCTCGTGATCAATTCACCCAAGCCTTCACTTCGACATGTTTACAGAATCGACCGGCAGTTTTTGCGATAGCAGTCACCTTGATTCTAAATGTAAGTAAAATAGAAAGGATCTCTCTATAATTGTCAATTCAGTACTACTTTATGTCATTGTTTCTATTTGAAATTAATTATGCAATAAATGTGGGTCCCTACAGTTAAATCAAGGTCAGGGACTATTAACGCAAAAACTTTCTGACACCCACCATACCATAGACTGCAGTAATTAATCATACTACGCGTATTCAATGCTTATTATTACACAACACCAAGAAAGCAATCACGTTCAAAAATTCAATAAAACTGATTAACAAACTTTCAGAAAGTTTTTTAAAGCAGAACGAGCACAAATAAACCAGGGTAAAACGTGAATCGTAATCAAATCACAGCAAACTTCAAACTATCTTTTTTCGGCAGTTCCGATTCGACGCTCCACCCGTTCTTTTATCTTCCAATCGCAATTTACCATACTCAACACTACACTATTTTCAAAGACATTTCGACGAAAATCAGGAGCTACGGAAATTCAGCAATACCTACCTCGAATACTCAGTCATAAACCAAGGCGCGGATACAAGGGGGTGGGGGGCCATACGTGCAATTACCTCCCCTGGGGTTCGACCAAAATAAGTGTAACTTCAAATCAAAGACAAAGATAGCTTTAACCTGTATTTTTGTAATAAGTAGATAATTGAAAATTAAATAAAAAATAAAAAAAATTGAAAAACTTTTGTCCTTCTTGAAGGGGTTTTATGAAAGGCGTTGTTCGGTTTATTGTGAGATTCAATTTGGTGCTCAGGGTAATCAATACCCTACTCATAAGCATTAGACCTTCTAGATTTAGGTACGACTGGTAAATTAACATGCCCCTGGGAGAAACATCTCCCCCACCTGAGTAAAAACCTGGATCCGCCTGCGATAAACCGGAGATCTTCAATATCCGAAGAAAAATCAGCTCTAAACATGTTCCGCTGGAGGCTAATATATGTGTACGTGACGGTGGCTTATTACGACTTCGTGCAAAGACGTTTTTGCCTCCACACTGTGTGTATTCATTTGGCGTCGTAAACGTTGGATTGGATAAGAAAGTTAGATCTTAGGAAGTCGTAAAATGCCGTGGGAAATGCTTTTATTATGGGGCGAATAGATTTGGTCGATTGATTATGAATCGCAGTAGAGTTTTCTTCCGTACAGGGTGTCTTTTAATTTGTTGGCAATCTTTCAGAGGCGACTCATGAATGTGATCAGCTTTTATTATCAATCAATTAAAAAACTTTATTTCGAACTATGCGTCCATATTGGTTAGTATCGATTACTTATAAGCTATGTTAGTATGACATTTAAGGAAACATGCTATATAAAATACTATTATTTCTAAAAACTAATTCAGGTATTTTTCCTCAGCACCGGGCCCGCAGCTATGCCTATGGGACCAGTGCATCAGAAAAGGGCAGTCTGGCCTCTCCACAATAACCTTCAGGATGCTGTTGGAGCTTCCACGTATCCTACGCATTAGGGATGCCGTTCTCTTGCGCATGACAGCCTCGAAACTATCCATGCGAGCCTCGGCAAACATGCCCAACGTACTACAGAACCGCGGAAGCCCCACCAGCACCCGAAAAGCATTGTTGTACTGAACGCGGAGGGCGCTGTAGGCTTTCTGCGTATATCTCACCCACAGGCTGCAGGTGTAAAACGTCTGGCAGTATGCCTCAAACAGCGTATTACGGGAATAACCCTGAAATAACGAAAAAAATCAAGAGCGCCAAATGCCCAGCGACTTTTTTATGACATTTATTGGCTCTTTGCGTAAACAGAGGGCTGGCTTTTTGTTTGGTCAAAGAATCAGCATTGCCGTTCAACGTGGCAATGATGCCAGTGTTTTGGGCACTTTTCCCGTTGACAGCGATATGGACCATTTTTCGATGATCAGTGCTCTTTCCCACCCCTTTCTATCCTATATTTTTATTAGCTTGTACATATCTATAGTAGGCGCCAGATAAATGTGGAATAAAGTATATTGACCTTTCCCTAATAACTGCTCATAGGTACCTGAACAATTAAATATGAATCGTTTTTCATTATTAGACAATGTTAAGGATCACGAGAGATGATGATTCGGGACAGTTTTGTGTCATTAATTCCGTTTTTCAAATTAACAATGTCAATAAATGTAGGTGGGTCAATGACCGATATTCCACGATTATCTGGCGCCTACTATAGTATGTAATTAATAGTCGTAAATAAATTGACATTACATTTTGTCGACTTCTCTCATTTCAGAATAATAAAATAAGATCTCATAGTAAAAATGGTTTAGACTCATGAGTTTGTTAACCCCTTGAAATACTGACAATATATTAAAAGGCAACTTATACATCTGAAATCTAGTTTTTTTTTCTATTTTAGACTGATGTTAGTAACTATGGCTTATCTTATCCATCAGCATAGGTTCGCCTTGCATTGCGACCGTCACCCTAAGCCCCCTTTGACACGTTTCGGTTGAGGATGAACGATGCCGGGTGCCAGTCTGGTAGTGTATGGAAAAGCATGAAAGCCTTCACACGTTGAGACAGATTTACCCATAGTAACGATACTGGCAACCGAGTTTCCAATAGCTTGAACGTATGAAAAGTGACAAAGTCAAAGTCTAATTAATCCGCCGAATTTCATAATTGTAAAAGTCCTTATGTTTTAAATTCAAATTCTGTAAAGATAATTTTACTCATGAACCCATAGATAAGTTGATTGGAGGACAAGGCCTAGGCCGCTAGGCATTCTCTGCCAATCAACGTTCGGGTACTGCTGATATTCGAAATATGAATCACCTAGTCAGTATTAGCTAATGATAAGTTTGTTTTTTTTTATAAATAAGACTACATGGCTGGCTTATACCTTGGACAAAGGATAAACATTGCCATACGACGTGGCAATGCTGCCAGCCTTTTGGGTACTTTACCAGTGGCCAGCGATGCGGACGAATTTTTCGACGCCATACTTTAGACTATTTTTAGTTACTTGTTTTTTTTTTTTATTTAAGTATATATATAGTAAATAGTTGTAGACTATATTTGTTGTAATGTTCGCTCATCAAACATGAATCAACGGCTCAAATGATTTGGACGGAAATTAGAACAGAGGAAAACCAAGACCTGGATTAGGAAAAAGGAATATTATGATACCCGACGTCCGTTCCCGTGTAGTTCACGACTTTGAAGATCGAAAACGAATATCTAATGCATAGTAGTTGACACCAGTAATTTTATTTGTCGAAAAAAACATAGTTAAACCTACTTTCTCAGATTCCCAAAACTATATAGTAAATAGTTTGTTTAGTCTGTGAGATCGCTTTACATTCCAACCAAGTAAACGTACCTAATTGTAACACAAGTATGTTTAATTCATTAAGTGAGATTTGCAAGAATCTTTGGAAACATTCGCAGAATCTTACTACGACTAGACCTTTATCTTATTGCTTTGTTTTGCAAGCAAAACAGACAACAGGACATGATATTTTACGTGTAGAAAAGTGACATTTTTTTTTTTTTTTTTACATAATAATAATAAATTTATTCTCCAAAATACACATATTACAAAAACTGAAAATTGACAATGTCCAAATAAATACTGGCTTAGAGTTTGTAATATACATAGTTTGGGACTTTTTGCATCCGAACTAGGCGGTAGCCTCAGATTGCATTTCATCCCCTTATAAAATATGTGCACCTTTAGTAGCCATTAATAAAGATTAAACTATTAGATGAATAAAAACTGTATAAATACTTTTTACTACATTAAAATTAATAACATGCCTAGAATAAATGAGAATCGTGAGAGTACGTTAAGCTATTGATCCTGGCCATCATTTTAAAATCATTGAAGGTCGTTATGGGCTGCTTGGTTTCTGCTCCCCTGCTCAATCTATGCCATCATGATCCTGCTGTGAGAGAGATAGGACTATCCCTTACTTTTCATTCGATTCATGATGGTTATGGCACGTCATAGAGGTCGGCTGATCATAGGGTAACTCTCGTATTTTTAAGAAAGGGTCGAATTCGGATCGCCGCCGCTGTCGCAAACTTTCATTACATATACACACCTCTTATGAATGTTTTTTTTTTCAAAATCTACACAAAAACTAGTTACATAAACTCTACCAAACCGCATAACAGTTTGTCATCAGTTTTTCCCGTTAACAATACCTACTAAAAATGTTGTTTTCCAGACATAATTATGTGTGTGTGTTACTATAACTTATAACTAACTAATGCAGTTTTTATTGATATTCGCTGAGATGGTATTACGACTTGAATCTGAACGCTTTTTAAGTACGAGAATTGGCCTTCTGGACACGTCTTATGTTCACTGCATTGCCTTAGCTGTGATCGGGTATTTAAAGTCAAAATCGGTCTAGCGAGTCATATTAGGGCACACGCTAGGAAGAAGTGTCATGGGGTCGCCGTTGTCGAAATCGGCAAGGAGGATTATTTATATATGTGTTCACTTTTTTTTTAGGATGGGAAATCATCAAATGACTTCTTCCGCTTTGGGTGGAGCAGAAGGGCGTGTCAGACTCTTATTGACTAAAACCCATCCGTGTTCCTTCTAAAGCCCTTTGCATTCCAGGGCCGCGGTGACTCTTTCGAACAAATTCTGCAACCCTGGCATATATATGTTCACTAGAACATTAGAGAAGTCATTGCTACTAAGCAATGACTTAAACAGTATCCCTATTTTACAACGGATCCAAGATGGCAATGACACGACAAAGTAGGAGAGACGATCAAAACACGTATCACGTTCTAGTGGCTATATATTATTTAGATATGTGTATGTTAATTTCAAAACACGTCTTTAGCGGTTTCGTTACGAAAAATTTCTAGAAAAAATCTCTTACATTCAAACTTTTAATCCACTTAGCACAAAATATAATTTACATAACATTCTCCAAATAAATATTATTTCAGAGCTATTTAAGGAACAATATATTGTAGTGGCGTCAACCCAGCTCTAATCTGCATTTCACAAAGCGCGTTTGGAATTTTAATACTTAACCTACATTTTAATATGAACAATTTTGCTTTCTTGAATACAATATCAATTTCATGGACTACCTTTTTCAATAATCGAAAATACTACAGAAGTTAATAGTAACTATTAACTGAAAATGTGCTATCGAATTTAATAAATTAATATTTTATAAATGGATAAAAATATACAATGTTCAAAATGCTACTGTTATTATAAACTATATGTAAATAAGTTGACACTTCGCGTGATCTAAGGGCTGGCTTTTACACTGGTCTCAGGATAAGCATTGCCATGTAAAGTGGCAATGCTGCAAACACTTTTTAACTCATTACCAGTCGACACTATTGCGGAGGAGTTATTCGACGCCCATTTTTATTTTATTTCAAGTTTCAGTTTTTGTTTTTAATATTTATAATACACAGACACACTTTTGCATTTATAATATTGCAGTATGGATGTTTCTAACATCCATACTGCAATATTATAAATGCGAAAGTGTGTCTGGCTGCCTGCTACCTCTTCACGCTTAAACCACTGAACCAATTTAGACGAAATTTGGTATAGAGATAGATTAGACCTTGGAAAAGGACATAGGACATTTTGTCGCGAGAAAAAGGCTTGAAGGGGATGAAAGAATGTATGGGAGTCCGAGACCTTTATATTAAAGGCATTTGATAAAAAATAAACAAACATTATATTCAAGCGTTTTTGAAAAATTAGTGTTTTCGTAACTATGTACGTCACGTGAACGAAGTCGCGGGCAAAGCTAGTAAATTATAATAAAATTCATGTAATATTTTACGCACACAAATATATGAAGGCGGACTTATTAGCCTTAGACAAACCTTTGGGTGATGCATTCAATATCGTAGGTACATAAATACCACTACTCAAACATTTCAATATTATCTTCCTATTAGTTAACAAACCCAATAATAATATTACCTGTATCTCTCGATGTAATCCTGATGGAGTTAAAATGTGACTAATTAGTAGATCGGACTTACGTAGACTAACCACATTTCTAATTACGTTATTCAGCCTGGTGACAGACAGACGGACAGTGGAGTCTTGGTGATAGGGTCCCGTTTTATCCTTTGGATACGGAACCCTAATGTTTGTTTGTTTTTTTTTGTATGTTTGTTCAGCGATATTTTCGCCAATTGTCAACCGATTTTAATGATTCTTTTTTGGCTATTTTTCCATACTGTTCCCATTTCAATTCGGTGAATATCTGATGAAGAACTTCTGAGCAAAAGAACTCTTCAAAACTTTCGTATTAAAGTTATTTTATACTTTGTAGTGTTTTTTGTTTGGAAATCGGTTGATTTTTTGGTAAAAAAGTTTTTTACTTTTTTTCCATTTTGTTTTTAATTTGTACTATTTCTTAATAATGTAATGTGCATCTGTTTGGGAAGAATAAAGTATTTTCTTTCTTCATCTCGTCATTACTCCCCGAAGGGTTAAGCAGATATGTACTTTTGTCTATGATGAAAAAAACCCAATTACACTTTCCATGACCTGGCGCCAGGACAGCCTTAAGGCCCAAGTGGTATTTAATAAACCCAATAAGACTTCCCCTTTCCGGTGCCGGACAGGGCTCAGGACCTCAAGGTCGGCAGTAACAGTTCTTTTTTACATAATCGCATAAACAAAATAATAATTACCTTCGTTTTCTTACCTTCGTCAGTATGTATGATGACTAGTGATCGGCATAGATAGTGCTATTCCCGAGATTTTGCGATCGTTATCTTAACATGGATATGCCATCTGAATCCCGGGACCAGAAAGTAATATACCAAACAAAACCGCGAGGAACCAGCTTCTACCGGAAATTAGTACCTAGTTTGATAAGTTGTCGTGCAAACTAATCTTAAACAGTTTAACTTCATTTCATACATCGACATCCCAGGGCATGTCCATATAACATTAACATTCAGGTTCATTAACCCAAAATAGCACCACCTACGCCGATCACTGATGATGACATACGGCAACGTATGTCAATCTCATACATTTAGATCTTTTAGCAATCGTTATCACTGATAGTATGTTACTTTGTCTCAAGCTCGAGGGCTCCATGTGAGTATCAAATAAACTGGAATTTACTTCCTAAATTCACGTGTAAAAACCCGTAAATGTTAAACGTTTTCAGCTAGCTGCTTTAAAAACTCCAAAAATGTTTTAAGCTCTCCAAAAACTTTTATCATTAATCATTTCAAAGCAAATTCGTAAAATCCAAGTATGTCTCTAACGAACCGTTCCATGTGTCATTTTGCAAGGTCGAAACAGATAAATTTTTCTTCACGGTCTAGTTAGCACGAAATTGAAACGCTTATAAAAATTTTGTTCAAAATCCAATAAAAATAACTGTTACGTTGTTGATTGAAGAACAGAGAGTTCGTGCCTGATCTGAAATTTATTTTGTATTAGAAGGAAAAATTAATATTGTGATATGTGATAAACTGGGTTTGTGTAAGTTTTCTTACGTACTCGATAGTGCCGTTCACGTGTATCGAAATTGGATAAACGCCATCTGGTGACAAAGTCAAAGTCATTTATTCAAATTAGGCTGAGTGCCAGCACTTTTTGAACGTCAAAGCTCTACATAAAGACAGTCCCCAAAACGCCCGCCCGTCACCACTTCCTAGTGTTTTAGCTGGGAAAAAAGAAGTGGCGCAACAAACTCCCCAGCAACACATCTGTCTGTTGAGTTAGAAGAACTAGCAAAGTATTCTTACAAACAATTACGGAAAACCTCTTTTTTCTGGACAAATTAACGTACGAAATAAACGTTTACGTTAACGCGATCGAGAACGTTTGAGAACTCGAACTGAGGCTTTATTAGAAGGATACAATTTTAGACATGTCGAATGTCTATTTGGCGCAGTCGCGGGGCACACAATATAATTGTTTTAAAATTAGTTTTCTTGTATTTGTACCTATGTGTGCCAAATAAACTACTTTTCTTTCTTTACCAATATATTATTAATCGGAATGAATCAAGATTGTGTCCAAGAAAATGTTCTCACCGAACTTATCTTGGCCAGTGTCAAGTTTCTAGAGTGTCGATAAAATAATAGTTCTTCTTTTCTATAAGGACTAAAACACTTGTGTTTAATTAATCATCATGCGTTTGCCCTTACCTCAATGTATTTAAGGTTGGTGCCACATTTTACTTTCTTCATCTACTTCTCTATTAGTCGGCATCTCAGTAATAACCTCTTTTTCAACGACATCATCTTATCTTTTTTTTTAAGGATGGGAAATCGTCAAATTACTTCTTCCGCTCTGGGTGGAGCGGAAGGGCGTGTCAGACTTTTACTGACTCAACATATAACAACATATCGAACATATTCCGTAAACCTGCCAGGCTCTGGCGCTAGCGGCACTAGCACTTATCTTACATAGTCAAATCGTGACGTCACATCCATACTTTTTTTTTTGAGGTTGGGAAATCGTCATATTACTTCTTCCGCTCTGGGTGGAGCAGAAAGGCGTGTCAGACTCTTACTGACTAAAACCCATCCGTGTTCCTTCTAAAGCCCTTTGCGTTCCAGGGCCGCGGTGACTCTTTCGAACAAATTCCGCAACCCTGCAGGCTCTGGCCCTAGCGGGCCCCGTCTTCTATGCTGACATCTCTTTGAGGCGCGCGTGAAACACAACGCGCCATCGACCCGGGCCTGTGTTGATCAGACAGCGACCACCCAACGCTCGCGGTCCGCAGGCCCGCACCTACGGTGGCTGGGGATCGCCCTGTGACTCCCGACGCCCGGGGCGTCTTCTCCTGTAACATCATCTTATCTTACATAGTCAAATCCTGACATAACATCCAAACTAAAGTCACGAAACTGTCCTCACAAAACTTTCAGCATAAAAATGTAGACATGCCACATGAAAAAAACACATACAAAAGCCTTTTCATTCAGTGTATATTTTATGATTAAAGCCAGTTACCGCGCCAGCCAAACCAAACAATAAAATAGGCGTTCCATTTACGCGAGCATAGTCCCGGTTAAACTGCGCGTGGTGGTCACATGCTCGATGTTCGTTGTTTGTCGTGGCTCGCGTCTCTCCGAGGTCTAATCCTCGTCGTGGATGCAGCTTCATTTTAGTTGCTTTGGAAATTATGAAAATAACGGCAAAGTTATTTTTTTCGTACTAATTGATATAGGTGAACGTCTACGTCACTGCGATCGATAACGTTTAAAAAACTCGCTCTAATTCTCAGAAGGACACTCGAAAGCGCATTCATTAGACAACAACCAACAAATAATTAATTTCAGAGCTAGATTTTTTCGAAGAAATTCTTCTCACCAAACTTATCTCTTCCTGTGCCTTATTATCTCTACCTGCATTCAAGTATCGGGGTGGCAGAAAATATTTTATTATTTTCTTATTTTCTGTATGTAATAAAACTTTTGAGTGCAATCGATCATCATACTTGCCCTTATCTCCAGCAAAGGCACACAATAAAATAAGCGTTCCATTAACGTGACCATAGTCCCGGCTAAACTGCGCGTGGCCGTCAAATGCTCGATGTTCATTGTTTGTCGAGGCTCGCGTCTATCTCTCCAAGGTCTAATCCTCCTCATGGACGCAGCTTCACTTTAGTTGTTTTGGAAATAATCTTGTTTTTGCAGAACTTTCCTTGATTCTCTCTACTGGTTGTTTTGTTCTTCAAAAGTTAGATGTTTATTTTTTTTTTGAAATGATATTGCCGACGATGGGTCCTATTCATTCTTCATTTTAAAATCCCGCCGGACGATTGCAGCTGTCAGTAAACACAGACTCCGGCAGGGTATTCCACTTTTTAGCTTGAACGTGACCGTACCTATTTCCAATACGTTTCAGTGCAATGTCCACCATGTGACACGGTGGCGCATCACAGTACCTACACCTGTATTTTCCTGTCTCATCTCATCTTTTCACATCACTACAGAAAACAAAAGACAGCTACCTCAAGTGTAATTAAATTAATATTGCCAAAGTAATCTCTAGAATTTATTCATCTTAACCAATAACGTGTTTTACTTATAACAAAAATATCGCACGAAACAATTTCAAAACGTGAAACATAAAGAAGATGAACAACCTTGTTAACATAATTTTCAGTGCTCGTATTTTTGGCGCAACAAAAACCCAAGAAAATACAACAAATAAAGGGAACAGAAAAAGGTTTATTAACATAACAACATGTAAATGAAGTCAGAATACAAGATATAAATCATTTACATTCATGCGAAATGAGTTCACGCAGCTAATATGAACCAAGGAGGTTTACACACGACCGATTTTGATCGGGAACCAATATTCGACTTAGACCCGCTTGCAAATACAGACGGTTGCTATAGTAGGCGCCAGATAATCGTGGAATATCGGTCATTGACCCACCTACATTTATTGACATTGTTAATTTGAAAAACGGAATTAATGACACAAAACTGTCCCGAATCATCATCTCTCGTGATCCTTAACATTGTCTAATAATGAAAAACGATTCATATTTAATTGTTCAGGTACCTATGAGCAGTTATTAGGGAAAGGTCAATATACTTTATTCCACATTTATCTGGCGCCTACTATAACACGGGCCCATTCTGTGTGAAATATTTGTTATTTAACCTCGTGTTAACAACTTACTCCGAGTTAAGTTTTTGGTGCAAGACCTTCTTAATTTTCCTATGCAGTTAACCTCCGTTTTCTGAACCAAGTACTAACTTCAAATATTCAATTCAGAAATCAGCCCTAAGTAGGTTGAGTTTTTAATAAATTCGACGCCCTTGACCTGATTTTCCTACAGCTGCCATCTACCATCAGGTGATTTAGTGATGTGCAAGTGAGTAATAAAAATAACAGTGCGAATAGCATATATCTTTCCCGACTTTATGTCGGCCTCATCAGTCGGTCGTGTGCGAGCCAACAAAAAGCCACGTAAGTACGAAATGCAATAAATTTCAACATTTTTGCGGTGAAACGCAACACTGCCTATAAATCGTGTGACTTGGCTAGTTATACCAACGTTGACTTATTTATTATAATCGTCTTTATTCGCTGCTATATTTTAAACATAACCCGGGTTTATTGAAGCAAGCTTAATATTTATAATAATGAAACATGGTTGTGAGAATTTAGCGAATTTACTGGGCTTTATAATATTTGTTAATATTGCTTGCTAAACATTTATTTCGGCACGGGTTTTCACCTCATTGGATAGGCAAAAGATGGTGTTCAAATGTTTGATCATAAAATATTTCTGGAAAAATAATATTTTCTATCAGACTTATGTATAAGCCTCATTCGCTCTACGAAGTACACACGTCGCACTTAGATAAAATATGAGTAAAACACATCTTTTAATTCGTTAAGGACAATTTTTACCCATCAGATAACTTTTGTCCGAGAAATAAAAATGGCGGTTTGACAGCTTTTGAAAAGATAACAACATATACTTTTTTTCACGACTTGTACTCGTACAATCGTACATACATACCTATGGAAACAGTTTTGTTTCAACCTAGATAGGTGTTGGAAACTATTTCCATTCTCAAATGTGTTATTGTGTTGGCCAACAAAAGCGATGTCACTGCCTCACACCACACACAATAGTGGAACTGTGAACCACTTGTGAAAAAACAGTTTGTACAAATTAGATAGGTAGGAACTATAAGTATAGCTAAAGCAAGTTAATGTTAAGCATTCTTTAAGTATACAATACCGATACTGCCTAATAGTGCGTCCACACGATACAGACTTATGTCTGCGCAGACTTTGTTGTAAGGGACGTGATATACAAAGCGTTCCGGCGCTGTGACGAAAATGTATGACGTCTGTCCGCTCGTCCGCGATGCTAAGTATATTTCGTTCCTTTGACACCATACATTTTATTTTGTCAGCGCCCTGTCCGCTTTGTATATCAAGTCCCTAAGTCTGTGCAGACTTTTTATTCAGAGTTCAAAGTCTGCACCGACACAAGTCGATGTCGTGTTGACCACTATAATATAGAGGAAACATTGTCCGCTGGTTTGTAGGAAGTAATCTTCAGAAGTAGTGATCTTCAGAGTGGCTTTTGAAGTGATAACCGCTTCATACCGTAACGCGTTACGGCGCCAGTCTGTCTGGCTTCCCTTTCTCTCACGCATACGGCAGCGATAGGCAGGCTCTTCCTCTCTCACTCTAACTCACAGCACTAGTCGTATTTCGGACAGACGCTTCCCATATTAAATAGTTCAACTTAGATTAGTTTAAGTTATCACTTCTGTCGGGCGTCCCGAGACGCACAATTTTTTTTTATTTGCGTTAAATACCCTGTTCTAGTGGGAGCTACGCGAAACAGCTATTACAAAATAAAATTACCACAAACCAAGCAATATTTCATTCTACGTAATACAAAAATCTGTAGCAACACGATGAAAAAATATATCTTAATCATTTTATACTTTACGCGAAAACTTTCGGAATATTCCGCAAACTTTCTGGATAAGATGTTTGCGGATTCCCAAGTACACTGCTGAAATATTTATTGAAGTACAAATTCCGTTTACCGCGCAACTTTCTGGAACTTTCCACTACTGCCGAACAGAAGTTAACTTGTAATCAGCTTCATGAACATATTGAAATACCACTTTCTAGTCTTCGTTTAGATTTTATTTATGTTGTTAAGGAACTGGTGACTAAAGAATAGATAAGTCTAGCGACGCTTGTCAATTTGCCGATCCGGATATTTAAATTTAAGCAGTTGATCCTGTCACTTGAAGATCATAGACGGTTACGGGTATATACAGGATGGAGACGACAATAAATCAAAACACTGGCAATACTAGTTCATACAAATATGTTGTCTTTTATCACAGATTTGATGTCACTAACTGCAATAGACTGCTTCGAATATTTTGTCAGAATAGTAGTCACTATCCTTGACTAATTTGAGTTTTTTTTGACGTTTTATGCAATTGGAAATTTATTTTTTTAATTTTAGTGACAGGATTTATAATAGCTTCTAAATATTCCTATGAACCAGTATTGCCAGTATTGTCATTTATTGTTATATCGATGTCTCTGCATTGTATAGTCAGAAGTCGGAAATCATACAGCAGTTTTGCCAATAGAAATCATGTAACGGTTGTGGAGATCAGATAGGCTGTCGGTCTTTATCAAATTCTGGTTCTGGCATTCAGGTAGACTAGAAGCCAATATTGTTGGGAAATAACTCGGCAGATTGATTGAATTATACCATCGGTAGCTCCGTCGCACGTGAGCGTTATAAATGTTAAGTTACATATCCATTGTTCTACCAGACGTCATACCATTAATATTTTGACATTATTATTTTTTTTCTTTTTTACTATTGACATTTGTAACTATTACGTTTCCCAGGGTTGCGGAATTTGTTCGAAAGAGTCACCGCGGCCCTGGAACGCAAAAGGCTTTAGAAGGAACACGGATGGGTTTTAGTCAGTAAGAGTCTGACACGCCCTTCTGCTCCACCCAGAGTGGAAGAAGTCATTTGATAATTTCCCATCCTTTTACCTTTTACATTCATTACTTTTTAATTCATTCTGTACTTTAATATTTGCACGCCATACTATGTGGCGAACATGTCTGAACCTTTTCTTTTTTATGTTATCCTGCATTCACGTTTTTACTCTTGTATGTGTACACATGTTTGAGTAAATAATTATATCTTATCTTATGCCCTTGATACAATGATAAGATCACAAATCATAGTACATAAAACTTATTTATTGTTAGTCAGATATTTCCTAGAAAAGAAGAAAGATGTTTTTTTGCAGAGAGGTTTTTGTATAATTAACTGAAGAACAAATACGGCTGTTTGGCATATTTTCTATGCTAAAGCTGTCAAACCACTATTGTTACCCATTCCTCCGATAAAAGTTATGAGACTACTGAAAAATCAGCCGTAAATATGACAAGGAGCTTAATATTCACTCTCATATTGTTGCTAACAAAATAATTTATTCACTCCTCACCTTACAACGTTTTCTTAAATTCTGAAGAACTGCATGACATTACTCAAAACACGTGTCACATAAAACGCCCGTGGAGATTGCAAATTAAGTTCCATTTGTCGTTCTAAACCAAAATGACAAGAGAAAAAATGTCTCACAAAAGCAAACCTACATGTGTACGTAATAAGGTTGGAAACAGACGGTGCTTAAACAATCCCATCGGCTAACAGACTCATAGATAATGGGCAGCATTCTTTTGGCCCTTTTTTTATATGTTAACCCTATCCCAAACTGTTGTAGCTGATAAAGCCAAACATTTATGTTTGATAGTACGCAAATATATAAGACAATCAATGTGTGAAGTTTTCACCCGTTCCCTAACTTATCGCATTTACGTTATTTTTTTTAAGGGTAATGGAACCCCATTACCATGCCTCCGCTATCCGTCTGTCTGTCAGCCGGCTGTATCTCAAGAACCGTAAGGTAAGGTAGACAGTTGAAATTTTCGCACAGTGTGTACTATTGCCGCTATAAATATAAGCTAAATTAAATAAAAATTAAAGGGGCCTCCTTGCTCCTGTGTTTTTTTGTTTGTCCTGTGTTTTTTTTTTCGGTTCATAAACCGAAAAAAAAAACACATTTCTAGTGTGGGAGCAGTCGTGTGAGAGTCTGACTCGCACTTCGCCGGTTTTTTTATCGATAGGCTCGCGTTTGATCTCACTTGATGGAAAACGATGATATGGGCGACGAGGGAGCACGCTTGTATGGGTGGGAAAGTTAAAGCTCCCCATCACTCTAGACTGCCTTATTTTTGTAGAAAGTAAATTGAAAATTTTCCAGCATAATTTACCCAGGCTGCATAACCCTACAAACGTGCAAGTTTAAAATTACATCTCCGCATAGCAAAGTTGGTACAAAAAATTTAATTCGAATTTTTTAAAGCTTAATTCCCCATAAACATTCAAGCAAAAGCCACGAAAAACGAAAAAGAAACGGTTTGTGTGTTGAACAAGTGAAATATAAAACTGCGTTTCGGAAACTGGCTTGGTACCAAAACTCTCGTTTTGCTACGATTTGACGTACGAGCCGAGGAGAATTAAACCGCACGAGCAAAAAAACCGACTCGCTGGAACCACAAGTTTGTTCAATTTGTTGCTCACATATTTTTAGCTTGATTTTTGTTTGTCAAAACTGTTGCTGAATGATTAGTTTACATTTGCTTTTAGTTTGAGTTTGTTCTATTTCTGACTGGTATCATAGAAGGATATGTAGGAGGTATCTAAATGACGTTGCGGAATTTGTTTAAGTTGCGGAATTTGTTCGAGTTGCGAAATTTGTTCGATAGAGTCACCGCGGCCCTGGAACGCAAAGGGCTTTAGAAGAAACACGGATGGGTTTTAGTCAGTAAGAGTCACACGCCCTTCCGCTCCACCCAGAGCGGAAGAAGTCATTTGATGATTTCCAATCATGAAAAAAATAGGTACTTAAATGACGTAAGAAAGAAGCTCATCGTATCGTCCGACATCAGTCAGTCAGTCAGAGTGACAGCCTCTGCACCGGTTTGTAGTATTATAAATATTTCGAGCATTTCCAATTCGTTGGGCAATACACTTTTGCTAAATGATATTTATTTTGTAAGTAGGTTAAACATAACACTTTTACACGTCAATCTTTTTGGTCATTTTTAAACTAGATGAGGCTAGTGTTTCCTAGTTGACTACCCTGAGAAGAAACACCGAAACAAACTCAGAGGTCAAAGTCTCTTTTAAAGTCCATACAATCGTACTGGTCAAATCATATGAAAACCATGTAGGTTTATGTCTGAAGTGGTCTTTTGAGGAAAGTACCACACAGATTTGAGTGGACCTGTCCAGACAGTGCAAGCAGTTATCGTGTAGCTCATACTTCGAACTTAAGGAGCTCAATTCTCTGTTGTGACATTTTGGTTGAACCTACATAATTTGCAATCTAGTTTGGTCATTTTTAAACTAGATGAGGCCAGTGTTTCCTAGCTGACTATCCTGAGAAGAAACAACGAAACAAACTCAAAGGTCAAAGTCCCTTTTAAAGTCCATACAATCGTACTGGTCAAATCATATGAGAACCATGTAGGTTTATGTCTGAAGTGGTCTTTTGAGGAAAGTACCACACAGATTTGAGTGGACCTGTCCAGACAGTGCAAACAGTTATCGTGTAGCTCATACTTCGGACTTTAAGGAGCTCAACTCTCTGTTGTGACGTTTTGGTTGAACCTACATAATTTGCTGCAACCGTTGTCACACAACAATCATATTATAACAAGCTGCCGCCCGTGGCACCGCCCGCGTGTATTTAGTACTTCCCTCCTTTATAATTTATAACCTTTGTGTTATTCTGATGTAACTATCTCCGTTTTTATACCCGTGCAGTAGTTTTTGTTGTTAGTGGCAATATCCATCCATCCTCAGTAATAGGATAGTATTTTTTGGTATTTTTTAAGCTTATATTTACCCTTTTTAAGCAATTGTAAATTGCATCTTTATACTACCAAACTCACAGGACTAGTGTCGTCAATGTCTGTTTTATTCAAACTCGAATGTGCCGTATTAAACGTTTCTGAAAAAACAATTACGAAAACCTCTCATTAGTATTCAATAGTAACCGAAATATTTACTGAAAACAATATTTGGATTTACTCGTAATTGAACAGTATTAATCAAAAAATATAAAGGGTTATTTTTAGTATCTATTTTTGGAGTGGGGGTCATAATTATAAACAAAGGAGATATAAGCTTTGAGGCATAGCTACCCTGCCGCCATTTTGTTTTTTTTTTAATTTCTCATAACTCGAGAAAATGTAGGGAACTGCTGCTTTTTCATCATTTCATTTATTCCCATCACTTCCCGTGGGTGTCGTAAGAGGCGACTAAGTGACTCACCAGAGTAGGGGCAGCAGCATTCTCTGTGCATTGCGACAGCTACACTGCGATCGCCAACCCGGCTGCCAATCGTGGCGATTATGGCGACCCACCCCCTTTTTGGGAAGGCCTATGTCCAGCAGTGGACGTCTTTCGGCTGATATAATGATGATTTATAATATTTTTTACAAAAGCTCAGCAGATTTTTTTTCAACATTAAAAGTGATTTATAATAATCATGAATGCTTCCACCTCCCTAAAGCGAAGCTAAGGCACTGTATATACCCATTTTCCTATGACCCCTACGTCAAAGGTCCCATTTTAATTATGAACTCACAGAACTTTATTTCAATTTCAAAAATCAAATATCTTATATTGCACTTTTCATCAGAACTTTAAGAATTTTAATATAGCAATACTCTAAGTAACTTTGAAAAGTAAATAGTCGTGAATTAGAAAACTATTTCACTTAATGAATGCAAACAATCTTTGTGCGACGAGACGCTATTTGAACGCGTTTGAAATTCTCGTGTCACCAGTGACGTTATTTAGATTAGAATAGCGATTTATGTGTCCCGATGAATGTTCATTAAACTGTTACTAACTAAATATCTGACCTTTTAGTTTGTTTCTAAATTTAAACACTGGCCAGACCACTGTCTAAATTTAGAAAGTTTTATCATGTCTGAAGAATTGAAATTTAATAAATGCACACGATGTGCCAGAAATAACGCAATATCCGAAAAGGGATCATTGTACTGATAATTATGAACAACTTTTAGTATGGGATAAACCCGGAAATCGCAAAACAAAAGAACAGCTGTTCAGTACATTTTTTTGAAGGTCTCCAAACATAAATGTACGGGGGCAGTTGATATATTTTTTTTAATGTCTCATTTAAGGAATGAGTTGTCTCTGTTACACCTTGTAAAGGGATTAACTTTGCAGGGTATATTGTTTCCCAATGGGTCATGGCCATCCGCCTGGCCCGGAGATACCGCATGGTCTCTGGCGAGGCGGCCTTGCCGGATTGCAGCCATGGGATCTGGAGGCGAGAGCTCTCGCGCACGGTGACGAGTGGCTCGTGGAGGCGCTACGCCGGGGCGAAACTCCGCTACTGCGGCAAATAGCGGTATGGAGACAATGACTGTCGCAACCCAGCGCTAGGTACGCCACTATTATATAAGGTCCCATTAAACTAGATGGACAAACTTTTAGAAATCATTCAGATCACCAAAATAAGGACAATGGTAAAAATAACAAGAAGAAAAGCGCATTAGATGCTTAGAAGAAAAAAAAACAGATAACGAAAATACACTAAAAAAACTTTTTACAAAAAAATACAACCTAGTTCCAAATAAAAAACACTACAAAGTATAAATTAACTTTTATTTCGGAAGTCAGTGTCAAAAAACAACACCGACGTAAAAGTTTTTTATTTTCACTTTTTAGTGGTGATACCCCACAACTAAATTAATATTATTCCAAAAAGGTTATCCTGAGATCTCTGCACCAGATCTTGACTTATACCTTCCATCATCAGCTCAGCAAGATGAGATGTTGATTACCAGGCACAATTATCTGAATTGCATTAGAAAGTATATGAAAAGATTGTATGCGCCTTTAAAATTTGAGGGTTGCCCTCGATTTCCCTGGGATACCATCATCAGATTCTGACTGATATAGATTTTATTTTAGAGAACGTATCGCAGATAAGGCCGAAAGGTTTTGGTGTGGCGTCCTATATACGATATGACCTGGTGGGGGCTGCGGAAGTCCGCCATATATCCAGCAATAAACGTCTTTTGATGAAATGATCACGATAGGAATAGGTAAGGCAGATATTGGCGACATCCTATCATATAACCCGCCTGCTTTCAAAGCACGAGTGGACAAGCATCTTCTAGGCACGCACGGTCAATCATAGACCTCATCCATCGATCTCCATCAGGAGTGATCGAGGTCAAGAGTAAGCCAATTCCTCAATAAAAAATTAAATTAAAATAAACCTTCAAACAAGGACAAAGCAAAAAGAGTAAGTACCAGCACAGTGTGACCTCTAACTTCCACAGAGTAGTATTTTTAACACAAAGAGAATGGTAGAAAATGCCTTGTTGCATTAAGTCACGCGTGTGTCTTATGTAACGTTCCTATATGTAAAGTTTAAATAGGTAAGTGTACCTACTATGTTCCTATCCCAATGTAAAACGGTGCAATGTAAAAACTCGCACTTTTGCTTTACCGTAGTCGGCTACAGCGAAGCAAAAGGATTTTTATGATTTTTGACCGGTATGTACATATGTGTGTATGTATGTATGTTCATCTGTTCCCTCATAACTTCTTAACTACTCATCATATCTTAATATCCAAACGAAATCCTCTGAACATCTCTATGAATATTTTGTTATTTCATATTTTTTTGAGATCGTGGTTTACTATGTATTTTTTGTTTAGGTACTAAACAGTGTAAATAACTGTCGGCAGTACCGTATTAATTTATAATAATTATTCCGTGAGCCAGTAACTAATTTCATCACATTGAAAACAGATAATGGTCTGTTATTTCGGCCCCGTCCGCTGATTTGCAACAACACGTGGCTAATATATGAATATCGAATAACGCACTAATAACGGAGAGTTATTATAAACTCAAATTAGTTGACAATAATTGTTATGTTATAATTACACGGCAAAATGTTGGCCTAAAATACTCTCACAATTGGACCAATCAATAATTTGCGGAACCAATACGGCTGGAGCACAACGCCGTACCATGATCGCATTATTCTCGTCGAACCGAAAAGCGTGAAAACTGGCGATGGTCTGTGTTCGAAACGCTTTGATACAATAATTGTGCACCAACCCTAATAGAGACGCGCGCGGTCACAAAGGGAAATCGGATAAATGTCATAACAGTACGCGGCTAAGTTTTGTACCTTGTGTTGCGTTCATGTAGCATGGAATGGATAGCAAATGGAATCCTGTAGTATCTCGTTTACGATTCACTTTGCTTTAAACTTTGTTTATGTAAGTTATCAACAGCAATACGAATGTACTGAAGTCTTTTGTGCCTTAAAATTTTCATTAGACTAAAGTTATACGTAGGTATATTTTGCTTGTTGAATTTTACATCTCAATTTCATCCAAAACCATCTTTTGGTTTAGAGAATCAAAAGTAAATGATATATTATTATGGTAAAATTGTCTGATTATAACTAGAAGCACTGAGACATTAGTGCGAATTTCTTTACTAAACGTTTCCGATCACGTTAACGTTCTCTTAAATTGACGTTTTCGTTAATGCCATCAAGTACAAAAAAAATAACACGAGGGCCACAGAATCGAATACAAAAATGGTTCACTGACTACACAGACACGTTATTGTTGAGTGCCATAGGAATTTATTATCCTGGAAATATGCTCAATTCCAATGGCATAGACCACCCACGAGGTGAAGCCAAGGGATTAATCAAATATACAATTAGTAAAATAAGTAGGTGCTGACGCTGCGGCTGCGGAGAACCTCAAGCGGCGGAAATATAATAAGCTAGTTGGCAATTATATTTTCGAGCCATTTGGGGTTGTAACTCTTGGACCGTGGGGTCCGAGTGCTCATGCGTTATATAAAGAACTTGCTAAACGCTTAGTTGACACTACGGGTGACCCAAGGGTTGGCTTTTACCTCGGACAAAGGATAAGCATTGCCATACAACGTGGCAATGCCGCCAGTCTTTTGGGCTCACTTCCAGTCGATAGCGATGCGGACAAATTTTTTGTCGCCATATTTTAGTTAAGAGTTTTTATTTTAAGTGTATATAGTTAGATTAGTATTTCAAATATGAAATCCTCACTTGAATAAAAATAAACAGTATGTTATATCAATAATCAATAAACGCTCAGTAATAGTGGACTAATATTGCTTCGATCAGCGCAACAAAATAGTTATTAACGCAGTATGTTGTCTGACATGCAAACCTATTAATCACATCGTTACTCACATGTCAGCACGACTTATACAAGAATAGCTTATGTCATAGTTTTAAGATCACCCAGTCAGCAAGTTTGTGGCGGTTGTCGTGTTTCATTAGCAGAGATCGGAATAGGTAGACTATATTTACCTAATGTTCGTGGAAGTAAGTAACATAGAGAAGTTTGTATGTAGGGGGTAATCAGTCCGCTACAGGAGAAGACGCCCCGGGCGTCGGGAGTCGCAGGGCGATCCCCGGCCACCGTAGGCGCGGGCCTGCGGACGGCGAGCGTTGGGTGGCTCGCTGTCCGATCACCACCAGGCCCGGGTCGATGGCGCGTTGTGTTTCACGCGCGCCTCAAAGAGATGTTAGCAAAGAGGACGGGGCCCGCTAGGGCCAGAGCCTGCCAGGGTTGCGGAATTTGTTCGAAAGAGTCACCGCGGCCCTGGAACGCAAAAGGCTTTAGAAGGAACACGGATGGGTTTTAGTCAGTAAGAGTCTGACACGCCCTTCCGCTCGACCCAGAGCGGAAGAAGTCATTTGATGATTTCCCATCCTTAAAAAAAATAAAAAAGGGGGTAATCAGTAGAACTACACTACACACACTGGCTAGATTTCCTACGGGAACGAGAAACAAACGTGATATGCGCGTACGAAGTCGCGGACAACAGCTAGTAATATATATAAATATTATAATGTGAAGTATAGATAGCATAGTTATTACTCTGTTCACTTACAAATCCGTGACACCAAGAATGGATACGCCCGCCAAGATTCTACGTGACCATACTGTTGCCGGGTACCGGTATATATCACAAGAAATATAGCAAGGAATACTATCGGAGAACCATTTCTGTGGGACACGGGATTCTTATGACGTCCACTTCGGTTAAAAACTGAATCGAAATGGAAAAGGAGTGGAAACTTCGAGAATATCTGGTGTCACTCGCTTTTTGTTGGAACTTAGTGGGAATAAAATTTTTGCCACTTGGAAACTGAAGTTTTCACTTATCCGGGAAAGTTTTATCTAGATTTTGTTTTTTTTTTCTTTGCCTTCTTGGTCTTTACATTATTCACTTACTTAATCATAGTTATCATCGGGTTTCCTTTAAAGCTCCTTGCTATTCTACGGAATAAACTAAAATAGTAAGAAAAATTGGACTTTGATAAAATGCCTGAAGCTTTGCAGGCCCTGTCCAATGATTTGTTATCATTAATAAAACGTAGTGTTTCAGTTTATTTAGTGAATTAAAACTCGTAACTGATATTAACTTTACAAAGCCAACTTTTGGCTGACTCTCATAATACTATTATTATTCATAGAAAGATCGAGTTTGATGCGAAAACAGAACTAAAATCAAGGTACTAATTGAAGCAAAATTCAAGGCTAAAAATATTGATCAGTCTAAAGGGAGTTCATCATTATCTTATCATCCGAAAGACGACCACAGCTGGACAAAGAGGGCGTGGATTTGCCATAATCGCCACTCTTGGTAGGCGGGTTGGCGATCACAGTGTAGCTGTTGCAATGCACAGAAAATGCTACTGCCCATTCTCTGGTGAGTCCCTTAGTAGCCTCTTACGACACTCACGGGAAGTGATGGGATGGTGCTATTCTTTTACGTCCGACCCCATACAGAATGAGTTAGTTAAAAAAGTTAAATTTTTATTACATTTCCTTTATTATATTTAGAAATAACGAAAGTTATTTACTTCAATAAATCCCACAAAGTAACAATAGGTACGAATATATCTAAGGCTTCCTAGTAGAATTTCACTGGCGGTGACGTTTTTCAATTGGAAACTTCACACAGAGGCCCCAGGAAAAAATAAACCGTACGGAAGAAAACGGGAGTTTCAAACAAGAATACATATATAGGAAAAACTTTTCCTTATTTACCAAACCACGTGTAAAACTACCTGAATAGGAGCTTAATATCGCCGATACTTGGAAGTTTGGCGAAAAAGTTAATCAAATAATGTAGTATGGAATTGCATAGTTTAATTCCGCCAATCCCGTTCTATTATCGGACCACAAGACATACGGCGATGCGCCACCGGTACATGGTGGACATCCCACCCCACGCACAAAACGTTTAGGAAACACATTCATTGTGCGTACAGCTAAGGAGTGGAATTCCCTGCCAGAGTCTGTGTTTCCTGATAGCTACAACCTGGGAGTCATTAAGTCAAGAGTGAATAGGTTACTTCTAGGCAAGCGTGCTCTATCTCCGACCACATCATCGCCTATCATCAGGTGAGATAGTCCTGCCAGAAACAGGAACCCCATTGGATCATCATCATCTGCCTAGCCTTATCCCAGCTATATTAGGGTCGGCTTCCACCACCGCATTCAGCTGAATACCAGTATTTTACGTGGAGTGGCCTATTGCATCAAATACCTAATAAATTTATGTCGAAATATCATAAAAAAAAACAAAGTAAAAACATCAACATGTTGGGAAATTAGAAGTGTTCGTCACAGTTTGCGAATACGATGCGTTTGCGAACGTTTCTTAAAAATATGAGAATTGCCCCCTTTTGTGCTCTTTGTAAGCAATTTCAAGCAAATCAAAATGATTCTAAAACACTATGATATCCCATTCTTAAGAAAAAAAAAAAAAAAAAATAGGTGAGATAGTTGTCAAACGCGTGCCTGTCAATAGTAAAAAATAATAAAAAAGGCACCAGTCCTGCATTCCCGGAAGAGATATGTAGGTCATGGAGGAAACACTTAGGTACATTTTTCTAGTTTTATGAATTCCCATATATTGCATGTAGCTCGTGGTAAAATAATAGCAGCCGCACGGGTCGCTCTTCAAAGTTAAGCAGCTCTTTCCGAAGGCAATCCGTAGATGGGTGACCATCTTAACTGCTGAAATTCCTCCGTGCCTTGGAAAGGCCTTTGGCCACGGCTGTTATTTGAATATCTTTGATAGTCATTATGAATATCAGAAGCCAGAAAATCTGACGCCAGTCTTGCTAAGAGGTATTGTGTTACCTGGGGCCTATTTTAAAACCGACTGACACGGAAACGGGTGACAAAAGTGATAAGCGACAATTTGAAAAATCGACAATTTTAAAAGTTTATTTCATACATTCTCTGTTTTATTAAAAGGTGTGGTGTGTCGAGAAATTGTAACATTTGTGTCAGTTTTTGACAAATTTGTCACATTAAACAGGGCCTAGGTTACTGGGTTCAAGAGGTCAGGTCTCTACGTAAAATAGAAAGAAAGGAATAAAAAGAGTTTATTTGCGACAAGCATTCTGACAAATACTGATACTCAGGTACCTTCGCTATCGCAGGGCGATCCCCAGCCACCTTAGGCGCGGGCCTGCGGACGGCGAGCATTGGGTGGCTCGCTGTCCGATCACCACCAGGCCCGGGTCGATGGCGCGTTGTGTTTCACGCGCGCCTCAAAGAGATGTCAGCATAAAAGACGGGGCCCGCTAGGGCCAGATCCTGCCAGGGTTGCGGAATTTGTTCGAAAGAGTCACCGCGGCCCTGGAACGCATAGGGCTTTAGAAGGAACACGGATGGGTTTTAGTCAGTAAGAGTCTGACACGCCCTTCCGCTCCAACCAGAGCGGAAGAAGTCATTTGATGATTTCCCATCCTTAAAAAAAAAAAAGGTACCTTCGCTAGACTGAGAACTAGGAGTCTAGAAAAGGCAATGCAGATTGTTTGTTAAGGGGCTGGGGAGCGAGCTATTTATAAAGCACAAACAGATTCACTGAAACGCAACCCATATACTCCTCATAAGATAACTGTATAACACTTTGCCCAACCTGAGAATTGAAAACTCAGCAGCGTTTATAAAAACTTGAATAGATCAACAGTACAATAATACAAGGTGAACAGTACCTTATAATCGTAGACGCAAGTACTATTTTCTAAAAATATTTATCGTTGTAGAAGGCGTCCTAAATAATTGATGCATTAGGATGCCATCAATAATTCAATTAATCTTTAATTGCATTGTTTCGGGGTAATCAATTACTTATTCAGATACCGATTTGGTGAACTTTCGGAGGTAATTCGGTACTCGTAAATCATTGCAGAGGGTTTTTTCGAAAAAAGTAAGATGAATGGGAGTCTTGGACGGCTTTCGACGTCAAACTGAAATTTATATTATTTTTAATATAAAATTCTAATAAAAAATGTTTTTACAAGATAGATTTCAAATAATGTTATTTACGTCAAAAGTGCAATAATCTAGAACGATTACCATCAAAAGCAAAATATGTATTTAACAACCTTTTGCCTGCGACTCCGCCCGCGTAATTATCTCACTGAAAACGTAGTATAGGAATAAAAAGTTTCCATCATGCTAATCCATGCCACGGTTCCACAACAAAATCCGTGAAACTGTTCGTGATCTATGATTCGACGTATCATACAAACGTTCACATTTATTTTATTCTTAAGGGTTTATTTTATTTAGTTGTATCTATACAATTTTTTGCAATACCCTTGAATTTCTAAGCCTAATAATAATTGGGTATTTGACTACTATAAATAAAATCCACAAAAAACTCAAAACAAAGAAAAAACAAACATATAAAATACAGAATTTCCACACTATTGAAATTAATATTCTATCCCTTGTCACGCAAAACGTCGGTTGTACTGCACGGCGCAAATTTACATATGACATGCGAGTGACGTCACACGCTGCATTAGTGCTGTCTCTGTTTATAGTCTCTATTTATAGATTTTAAAACACTCATATCTCCTTTTTTTTGAGATTTGGTAATATCTTTTTGCTGCGTCTTATCATTTCTCTAAGTTTAAAGTATGTCTCAAAACAAAACCAGTAAAATTCTAGGTGTTTCTGCCATTTCACTTAATTCAAGGACAATGCTACAATTCACGTTAGAACTTCGAATTGGGAATAAGTCGGTAACTTCCACTCAAGTCTTAGTTGCCGCTCGAGTAAACACATTAATTAGTTACCGTAGTACTCAATTCTAATTAGACTTAACGAAGCATAAAATCCATCTTTTAGGCTTGAGGCAAACAGTATTACAAAATTATTTTTTTCTCGATTTTTTTAGGGTTTCGTACCGGAACGCTGTCTATTTTTTGAGTTACCTACGATTATTTTTGTTCTATCGTAAAAATGGATATACAATAAAGCATTAAACTTTATTAGCATATTATAGTGTTAATACTAAAGTACCGGTTTTCAATTCGGTTGTATTTTTTTGTTTCATTTTTTTTTACTCATTCAAAACCTTCCAACTAATAATAATGAATGGTATAAATGAAGAGAACTGTAGTACCTATACGTATTTTAACTTCGGAAAAAATTTAAATCTTATAATTTTGATAGTATTTATGTTCTATTGTTGAATTATCTAATAAGCATTCAAACACGTTCTAAGTCCCTGCATGAGTGTAGTGCCACAGTATGTAAGTAACGCCTACGAGAATATATAGCAAGCCAGATATCGGCTCGAACGCGCAAGCGTAGCGCTGACGTTATGATATTCGTAGCTATGTCGTAGCACAGGGTACTAAGATTTCTCGTTCTTTGAATCTTTGTTTAAACGAGATATGTTTTATTTTAAGACAATTTTAATACACCAACCGATAATAAATCAAAATTAATACGGATCGTAGCAAGCCGGTTATCGGCTACGACCGTGTAGCAAGCGTAGCGCTGACGTCACGACCTTCGTAGCTATGTCGTAGCACATGCTACGAACTTTGTAGTTCTTTGCTGCATTTCGATTTGTAACGTTTTCCTTTTTTTTGGACGGATGAGTGTTTTGGTAAACAGATGATTTCCGATCTTGCCTATCAGAATTTGATACATTCAAGTAGACTAGTAATTTCCACCTAATATAACTTCTGAAAGCATTGAGTCTATTTTTATCTCAAGGCTACCAAACCTCCAAATATATTTCCATTCCACCAAAGCATTTCACTTGAATGAGCCTTTCAAATACGCATTACCTACTTACTTTGAAAACCTAAGATAACATTATAAAGGAAATATTCTATTAAGGTTGGAAAATAGTCTTAGGAGGTCTTTACAAATGCCGTTTGCCTTCTAGCAGGTGTTCTTAAGTAGCAATAACGTTTTACCCTCTATTAAATCAATTTGTCAGTCTATTAACCCTATTTTCTACATTCTTCTCTCTCATCTGTATGGTTAAGGAATCAGGAAAAATGGGCTCGTTTTGGTCGGTCTTTTTCTGATTTCTTATTTATTTATTTAGGGAAAACAAACAATATTGTACAAAGTGTGGTACCGTAAATATTATAACAAAAAATTAAAAGTAGGCTACAATGTTCAATCCACGATGTTTCCACAGATTACTTGTAAATTGGTTATCTTATTGCGAGTGAATCCAATGTTTCTGTGTATGATCACACACTGGGCTGTCAAGCAAAAGGTAAGTAACGTGATGGAACCTTGGGCTCTAGATAAAGTGAGATTCCATCATTGACAGCAGTTTTCCAAAGGTTAGATTGTTTGGGATTGATTAAGTAATACTTCGGTTACGCTTGACTAAAAGTTGATAAACTAAAGTCATTTTGGACTGGTGACAATCGTTATCGCTGAAAGAATCTCACTTTGCCTAATGACTAGTTTACACAGTGCGAGCTAGCGTGCGAGTCAGCCTCCCTAATAGCTGCAGTCCAGAAACTCACATCGTATGGACGTATCTTACGAATGACTGCCACATGATAGTAGCTCGCATCCGAGTAACTTTTTTTTTTTGTTTGCCTGCCGCCTGACAGTAACTCGCACATGGTAGCAGCTCGGACATCACTCGCATCGTTCGGACGCGTTTGGCAGTAGCTCGCCGGTGTCAGCCAGGCAGTTTCGAGTGGAACCTGTATTTTTTGTGTGCTGCGTCTCGCAAAACAGTGGGCAGCTACTATCATGGTGTAGACAGCTAAGGCGAGCCGAGCTACTGGCATACAAGTAGGTAATCCGAGTAGCTGTGTTCTGTCTAGTCAGCAACTCGCACTGTGTAAACTAGATATAAGTGACACTTTGGTTGCGTCTGTCACGTCATTTTGGACTTGAGACAATCGTTATCGCTGTAATAATCTCATTTTGCCTTATTATGTAAGTTTAATTAAAAAAATATTAAAGCTGTTATATTTTTGGAGAAGATCGTGCTAGTAATACTATGGAAACTTTATCAAAATAAAAATAAACACAGTTCTTTCGATTTACTTCTTGTACACCAAACATATGGTCACCATTGCTGGACCTAGTGCTCATAACCACACTTTCTCACATCTTCTCTCTCTCTTTACCTATTCTCCATCTCTTTCACCCCAGGAATGTGAGTCAAAGTTTGAAGCACAGCAATTAATGCTAAGTGTTAACACCGCTTGGCCCTGTACTAAGTACTGTCCGCCCCTTTGGTGTCGTAAAGGGATTAAACAACCTTCCTATGGAAGCTAATAACAACCTTGTGATCTGTAATCGACCTGCAATGCGTGGTGATTATTGCTTGCTAGGTTGTTATGGTAGATGTGTTGATGAAGAAATATATTTAAGTGTTCTTTCTTTGTTTGTTTGTCTTCAATTTGTTACCTCTTCACGTTTTAACGGCTGAACGGATTATGATGAAACTTGGCTTGGTAAAGATCTTAACTGGCATGTGTTCAATGACATAGATTTTTTTTATCCCGGGAGTTTGCGAATAATTTTCGACATACACGCGGGCCGCTGTCATAAGCTAGTTCAAAATGTAGGGACCATGTGTCGTTTCTTTGTAGAATTGGTTCGAAAGAGTCACCGCGGCTCTTGAACGCAAAGGGCATTGAGAGTCTGACATTCGCGGAAGGAGTAATTAGATGATTTCCAATCCATAAAAAACATGCGGGGCAGTCTTTGGGGACTGCCGATAGAAGTAAAAACTAAGTAACTTGTGAATTGTATCGTCGAGCTATTAGATTATTACTTTTTAATTTGGAAAGCGTTCAGTGACGATGAGGTGAGTTCCATGATTTTTGTTCACCCCAAAAATAAACATATAAACACAGTAAACATGTAGCTCATGGAAAGCGTTAGGGGACGATGACGTGAGTTTCATGATTTTTTTTTTCACCCAAAAAGTGCTCAACGTGCCTGAAGAAGTTTTCACTTCAAAGCAAATGAAGACGAATGAAGAAGATGAAGACTTCATTTCTGAAGACGCATGAAATACATTTAGGGCTGTGCCTTGACCCTCTTGTCATTACGTTTATTCCAGGTCAATAACGGTTTATGAAAGCGGCTTTTAATTTCCGTCTCTTGTTTATTACTCGTATTTCCTAAAGTAAATTTTAATAGAATGGAGTCTTAACTATTATTATTAAACACCAATTAAGTAAAGTGAAGAGGCTTAAACGGGAAAGAGGAAGCTTAGAACAGACGAGATTATTATATTATTTGTTGTTAAGATTATGTTAGGAGGTAATTAGAAAAAGCAATCAATCATTTGTTCCATTAATCATATTTTCTTTAGTGCCTAATTGGATTATTTGCCGAAACTTATTAAAGGAGTTGTGACACCAAATAATAGAGTGTTCCTAATTATTAAACAATAGTATTATTAATGGTCAACCCGCTAATAGGACGTGCTAATGCCATCATGATTCCGTTGTAAAAAAGAGATAGTACTACGCGTCTTGTATGGCTCTGTCTCCTGTTTTAACAGGTTCGCTGCCCCCTTAAAAAATAGAAGTTCAACTACAAGGCCACGTCACATGTTATTTATACGTAAATCACAACCCTTAAAGATACGAAAAAACCACAAACAAGAAACGATTTTTTTAAATTTCAAGCACAGTGCCGATTCAAACAAAGCGCTCCACGCGCCGGTGCATGGGTGGCAGCGGACCTGGTTTTAAGAAGTCATAGCAGGGTCCTTGTTGTTGTTGGGTTCATATTAGTAACTTCTTCCACAGTTTCGCTCTTAAGGCGTATCTCACCAAAACCCTGCATTATTTCGGAATAAATTCAGCCTGTGTCACTCAACCATAGTGTAGCTTTCAATTGGTGATTATTTTTGTAATCGGATCATTTCTTACAGAGATACCTTTTAAAAACATAAATATAAAAAATACAATTTTGCTTGTTATAATATTAGTAAGTTTACAGTACAGTTGCAGTACATAAAAAATACAAATAATAAAAAAATCTAAAAACATTGTGAGCATACATGTATTGAAGCCGCCCCAGCGAGTAACGACAGAAGTACTCATGTTGGGGCGTTTGCACTCTTCCCTTTGCAAGTAGCTGAACCATATTCAATACTTGCTACCTACTCCTAAATACTGTTATGTACGGAACCCTTTTTTAAGGATGGGAAATCATCAAATGACTTCTTCTGCTCTGGGTGGAGCGGTAGGGCGTGTCAGACTCTTACTAACTAAAACCCATCCGTGTTCTTTCTAAAGCCCTTTGCGTTCCAGGGCCACGGTGACTTTTTCGGTCACTCGGGTGTCTGTCCGTCAGTCAGAGCTTTTCTTCGGATCTACCGGACGGATTCTGTTGAAATTTGGTAAGCATATGAACTTGTGTGACCCAAACACGGACGCGTTACGTAAATAAATAAATGTCAAGTATGGGGTCACCTTCGGTGGATAAACGAGAAATAAAAAAAAGGTTTTCAAACTGTATTGTGAATTCATCTGAAAGGGCTTATTGTGAGGGTTTTAAATATTTTTTTGTTTATAATTTTATAATAAGTAGTTTTTAAGTTATTCAAGAAATTGACCATTCCCCCAACTTATTTCCAAAACTACTGAGTCTAAAATTTTGAAATATGCAGATAGTAGCTACCATAGTAATCTTTAGGTACTTACAGGAAAACCTATAAGTCTATAGTGTTAAGATAACATGTTTAAATGAAATACGTTCGGAACCCTTTGCCCGCTAGTCCGACTCGCACTTGGCCAGTTTTTTAAATACATTTTGTCTAATGCTTAAAAAGCCATTTTTTCACTTATACTTATTTTTAGAGAAGCAGCGCAATTATCTTATTTGTCAAATAAGTTTTCTCGGTAGGTAGAGTATTAGTTTACGCAATTAAAAACAGATGAAAAGGTGTTTTTCAACCATTATAACAGACTGATTATACTCGTTACTAAGGGTGCCAAAATACCTCTAATTTCCATGTATTCCTTTCATGTCTTTGGAGATACATTCTGATAATAAAAAAGATTTTTAGAAGCAAAATGGTTACTATATTGACGTATTTAATTTCCAAGTATTCCTTTATGTCTTTGGAGATATATTCTGATAATGAAGAAGATTTTTTGAAGCAAGATGATTTTATTGTACTACGGATTTATTGGAATTCAGGTACTTGGTGTAAGGCCTCTTGTTGTTGTGTAGGTAGTCGAGAAAATTCGCGAGAGTATCCATAAGTACTCGTATAATGCTTAATTGTAAACATTTCTGAACAAGTTGTTGCTACGTGAATTTGAGGCGGTATTTTCTATATTATTTCGGCTGTTGCGAACGTTAAAATTTTAAACCGACATTGCTCAATTTCAAAGCCAGAATTAAGTTGATTTAAAGTCGAGTATTTTTTTAAACTACGAAAATAATTTTCACATTTAACTATTTGGTCATCTGAATTCTTCTATATTGATAATAAAAATTGATTAACAGTTTATTTGTCAGTTAGGAAAAACTGCAAGGTCATTCAGATCCAATCATGTTGATCTTTCAGTAGACAACATCACATATACACATTGACAAGATTTCGACAGTACCGAATTGTCCATTAAAATGACCATTACATGTATATGTTGTATGAATTTTAAAACAGACTTTAAACTCTGATTTCGTTTCGGTGTTTCTTCTCAGGGTAGTCAGCTGTGACATATTTAACCTTTTTACAAAATAAATATCATTAAGACTAAGAACTCACGAAGCGGTTTTCACCCGCGCCGCCGCGATGGAAGCCGTTTTTTTCCAAACTCACGCGACCGGAGTTCTGTGCGGTTACGCAGCTGTCGCAGTTGCGATTATCGCTCACAAACTTGTCGGGCGATTATCGCAAGACGGACGGTCGCAAGACAGGCGGTTATTAACGATCAGATTGTTTAGTTGAATTCCAGACCGTCATGGACACACCCCCTCCAATTTCTTCCAGCGTTCGTTTTACATGACGCGTACTTGTTTCAAGTCACGGCTAAAAGACGTCGGATCTGGACCCCCTGCCGCCTCGTGACCCGACTTGCCCCACGGTGTAGCGAGATCTGCAAAAAAACGCGTATCGTGAAATGTGTTTTTATATAATCTGCATTCTACAAAAGCTGCGGGTCCGCAATCGCGGCGGGCGCTGGTGTAAACCGCTTCGTGAGTTCTTGGCCTTAGAGTTAAATGAAATTGCGGCCTGAATTTGAAAGCTTTAAAAGAACGAGAATTTGCCTTCTGATTACATTTGTCAAATCCTTACAGGTGGAAAAGACGTCACACATAACCTGGTACCGTGGAATGAAGTTGATTCCTCCGTTACACCGCGTTTATTTTTAAACATTTCACCCTATCTCACCAACAGACTATTTTGAAGCTCATTCCACATAAATCCCCGAACAACATCGTCGTACAAATTAATGACGATGCGATACTAATTAAATGTCATAATTGGTTAGTAATTGCTTCGTACGGCAAGCGCTTATTGCATTGCTATCGTCGCTAACCGACCAATCATGAAACGGCTGGCAAATATTGGTATTCATTAGCAATTGATAAACAATCTGTGTAATATGAGAGGCGGAATCATCTTAATGGCTTGGGAATAGGGTTCTGTTTTGCGTGAGTATACTTACTGGCTTTAACTTTAGTAAGATCTTACTTTACTTATTTTAAGTAAAGCCATTGCTTACTTAAGCCATACTTTATAATTATTACACGGAATAAAAGTGTTCACATACTTTTAGACTGGGAGCTCGTAAACCTTCTAGGTATCGATATTTTTGTCGGCTAGACATTATTTTTGTGATGGGGAAGACCACTGTTGGGTCAAGCAACGCCATCTATCCGTTAGAGAAGACGGCTCGCTCGTGTCGGGTTCAAAAAGGTGATTCAATCAAGCGCTCCCGCCAGTGTGTTATAATAAGCAGGATCGTGTGCACATTCATAACTACGTAAACATTGTAAAAACCGACAATATATTTAATTTGTTTTCAATAACGAGTCTCATTGAAGAAGCCCCTGCCAGCCCCTTGTCTTCATGGCCAAAACATTGGACCTTCGAGCCACATTGAAGATATCAGCCAAGTTACGATCTGGTTTGAAGAAGTAAGGAAGCGAGTGGAACTTCGAAGTAGAAGTACGTTGAGGAGATTTGGAAACCCAGCCACAGTTTACTGGTCAGAAGCTATTGATGCAGCAGCCAACAACGGTCAGGTTATCCAGTTACCCTTTTCCCTCCTTCCCTAGTGTCTTCGCCTTGTGTTAATATCGTACCAAAACGTTTTTCAGAACTGATCGATATCAGATCTGCTGGCATTGCTGGAGCCGTCTTCAGGTGAGAAAACACGACTGACGCAAAACTGTGAGTACCTACTTTCTTAAACTACCAAAATGAGTGATGATGATGAAACTATTTCTCGTATATATAGTCAGTTAACTGACCTTAAAAAACAACGAGGTGTAATTAAAGGTAGATTGACATTGTTCGCAAATTATATTAATAAATTAGATAGATCATGTTTAGATTCTGTGACTAAAACTCAAGTGCAAATGCGTATTAATTCGGCAACCATTTTCTTTGCTGAGTTTAACGATGTGCAATCTATAATAGAAAAAATTGTGGATGAAAAAGAATTACTGCCACATTTAGATTACAGAGATTCGTTTGAGTGCCAATATTATTCAATTGTAGCTATAGCAAAGCACATGATAGGCGACTGTGACCAAAACGGATCAAATAATTCTCAGTGCATTTCTGGTAAATCTGTGTCCATTAAATTACCGCAAATAAAATTACCCGCCTTTGACGGTTCCTTCGATAAATGGTTAGAATTTAGGAACTCATATGTTTCTATGATACATGACCGCGACGACTTAGATCCTATACAGAAATTTCAAGACCTAAAATCGTCTCTCAATGGATCTGCGTTACATGTTATCAGTTCGTTAGAGTTTACAGCAGCTAACTATCATAACGCGTGGGACCTGCTTGAAGCAAGGTATCAAAATAATAGACTATTGATACACAACCATGTAAAGGCTTTGTTTGCGGCACCCTTACTGGGTAAGGAATGTCCGGCACAGATCAGAACGTTGGTAGATTGCGTTTTACGTAATTTGCGAGCCCTAAATTCTCTTAAAGAACCGGAATCTTCACTCGAGGATATGCTTATCATTTACTTAGTTGTCAGTAAACTTGACTCTGCTACTGAACGCGAGTGGGAGAACTACAGAAGCTCACTTATTTCTGATTCGAACAAAACCTCTAAACCTGTAAAACTTGAAGACTTATTAACGTTTCTAAACAATAGGTCTGACATGTTAGACATGATTAATTCGGGTAACAGTAAAAATAATCAGTCACGTTCACAAAGTAAACATGAAGCTAAACAATCTGCTGATCATAAAAGGCAATCTAATTCTCAAACTACACTTAGCTATGCGAGTTCGAATAATAATAATAAGGTCTCACCAAGCACTAAAGGTAAAATAAATAAACATCACTTGATATGTCCGCTATGTAATGGTAAACATGCGTTATATTCATGTGTTAAGTTTTTAAATATGTCGGTACAAGAAAGATTAATTGTAGTTCAGTCAAAAGGCGTTTGTATAAACTGTTTACGTACAAACACTCACACACTTGAAAATTGTAATTTCGGTCCTTGCAAATTATGTCAACAAAAACATAATGCGTTAATTCATGTTGATAATAGCGTTATCCCAAATACGTCACCACAAAGTTCCGTTATCAATAATACGTTGCCACAGTCTTCTGTATTACACTCCGTTAGTAAAACAGCTGACAATATTGATAATCGTAGCGGGGACGTATTCACGGATACTAAATCGTTACAGACTGTTTTGCTGACTACGGCGTTAGTTGAGATTGCTGATAGTGATAATTGTTATCATACAGTTCGCGCTCTGCTTGACAGCGGCAGTCAAAATTGTTTTATAGCTCAAAGCTTATGTAAACGTTTGAAAATACCTATCATACAGTCCACTATACGTGTTTGTGGTGTTGGACAAACTGTTTCACAGTCCAGTCATAAATGCGATGTTAATATTCGTTCTAAGGTGTATGATTTTAATACAACCTTACATTGTTTAGTGTTACCTAGTATCATTTCGAAGTTGCCTTCGACACACGTTAATCGTGATGCTATAAGTATACCTAGCAATATTCTACTTGCAGATCCCACATTTTATGTACCGAGTGACATAGATTTATTAATAGGCGCCGATGTCTTTTGGGATTTGCTAAGAGAAAATAAAATAAAACTTCACACCGGTACATACCTACAAGATTCTATGTTAGGTTGGATTTTATCCGGTCCAGTTTATAATAATAATCGTTTATTAGCGGCTAGCATGACAGAAGTTCAATGTAATTTGACGCTAGTTGATTCTCAATTACGAAAGTTTTGGGAAATCGAAGAAGTACTTATTCCTTCCGTAATTACTGAGGAAGATCGTTTTTGTGAAAAGTTGTTCTCGCAGACTACTGAACGCGATCAGCACGGTAGATTTTCTGTAAGAATGCCATTAAAACAATCACCTGATTGTTTAGGTGACTCATATAACTCTGTTAAACAGCGTTTTTTATCTTTGGAGAGGAAACTAGATCGTTTGCCACAGTATAAACAAATGTATTGTGAATTTATGCACGAGTACGAGCAATTAGGTCACATGACGCATGTTGAGGATTTCAATAATTTAAATAAGCCGTATTATATTATACCACACCATGGGGTATATCGTGAAAGTAGCGTGACAACCAAATTACGTGTCGTTTTCGATGCAAGCGCGACCACTTCTAATAATAATTCGTTGAATGATATTCAATGCGTGGGCCCTAGGTTACAAAATGATATCTTCTCAATATTGCTTCGTTTCCGACAGTATCAATATGTTGCTTGCGCAGATATCGAAAAATTCTTTAGACAAACCTTAATTCATCCCGAACAACGTAACTTACAACTAATATTATGGCGAACTGATAACAACTTACCCATACAAGTTTATCGTCTCAACACAGTGACGTATGGCACTGCATCAGCACCGTACCTTAGCAATCGTTGCTTGAAACAATTGGCAAAGGAATGTGAGGATGACGTCATCGCTAGCGTTATCAATGACGACTTTTACGTTGATGACCTTTTGACGGGGCATGATCAGCGCGACATGTTGTTAGACATTTGCAATAAAACGTCTGCCGTGCTACAGAGCGGTTGCTTTCCCTTAAGGAAATGGACTTTTAATTTTGATGTTACTTCAGAAAGTACTAAGGATTTATGTATTGGTGAATATTGTCAGTCTAAAACCCTGGGTGTTGGTTGGTCTAACAAGAACGATTTATTTACTTTTTCAACTAGTGTAGATAAAAATTATATTGATACGAAGATAACTAAACGTTTAATTATGTCAGTCATTGCACAAATTTACGACCCACTAGGATTACTAGCACCAGCTATTACCACGGCTAAGATCTTATTACAAAAACTATGGCTTGCAAAAATAAGTTGGGATGATGAAGTCCCAGGTGAAATTGCATGTGTTTGGTATAATTTTATTAATTCGTTACAATATTTGTCCGAAATATTAGTGCCGCGTTGTGTCATGTGTAATAATGCTGTAAATAAAGAGTTACATATTTTTACCGACGCTTCTCAGTCTGCATACGGTGCGTGCGCATACATACGTTCATATAATAATATTGATGAGTCGCAAGTTACTAGTCGATTATTATGTGCTAAGAGTAAAGTCGCACCAATTAAGGCGTTAAGTATTCCACGGCTTGAACTATGTGGAGCTTTAGTTGGAGCTAAACTATATAATAAAATTATAAATTCTCTTAGGCTACAATTCGATAAGGTTTATTTCTGGACAGACTCCACTATAGTTCAAGGCTGGCTTCGGACATCACCACACTTGTTAAAAACATTTGTTCAGAATAGGATTGTGCAAATTAACGAATTAACAAGCAACACTACTTGGCTGCATGTTAAAGGTAAGGAGAATCCTGCTGATACCTTATCACGCGGCGTTCTCTTTAATTCATTAAAGAGCGACAACAATAGTTTGTGGTGGTGTGGTCCGAGCTTTCTTCGTGAACCAACTTCATGTTGGTTGACAACGAAAACTAATGAAGATGAGTTAATTAAAATTAAGTTACCGGAATTAAAATGTCCTAAAACTACAAATTTTCTAAATGTAGAAACTAATAATACCATGGTTGATTTCGAAAGGTTTTCTTGTTTTAATCGTTTGCAAAGAACAGTCGCGTATGTCTTACGGTACATTTTTAACTTACGTGCATCGCGTGTCGGTCAAGGTCGCAAAACTGGTTCATTGACCGTGAGCGAGATTAATAGTTCGTTAGTTGTGTTGACACGTTTAGTTCAATCACAATCATTCAGTATGGAATATCATAGCCTTAAAGAAAAGGTGCATTTGAACAATAAGTCTAGCAATAAAACTTTAGGTTTAGGTATATTCTTAGATAAGGATGATATAATTCGTGTTGGCGGCAGACTTAGTAATTCTAAATTTGATTACGATAAGAAACATCCAGTGTTATTGTGTCGCAAACATCGGTTTACATGGTTATTGTGTTCCTATGAACACAAACGTTTACTCCATGCTGGACCTCAGCTCCTCGTGTCCGCCATGCGGGATAGATGGTGGGTGCTGGGGGCACGGAATTTAGCGAGGCAAGTTGTTCACAAATGTGTAACCTGCACTCGCATGAAAGGAAATACGTTAACTCCGAACATGGGTGATCTCCCCGCTGAACGTTTAGAAGCTGGATTTCCATTCATGCGATGTGGTGTTGATTATGCCGGACCAATATCTATATTGAACCGGAAAGGCAGAGGCTCACAACTAATTAAAGGGTATATTTGTTTATTTATATGTTTTGCAACCAGAGCTGTGCATTTAGAATTAGTTGGTTCATTGTCGACTCAGGACTATTTATTGGCATTCAAACGATTCATATCACGACGCGGTAAGCCATGTCAAGTTTTTTCCGATAATGGTAGGAATTTTGTTGGAGCAGAAAGAGAGCTTTCAGTTATATTTGAAAAATCAAACGAAATAATTGATTTTGCTAGTAGTAATAATATTAAATTTAGTTTCATTCCGCCTTATGCTCCTCACTTTGGTGGTTTATGGGAAGCAGGAGTGAAGTCGTGCAAGTATCACTTGAGACGTATCGTAGGTAATGCTAAACTAACATACGAGGAGTTTGGTACGGTATTGACTCAGGTTGAGGCCGTCCTGAACTCCCGTCCTATGTCACCTATGTCCGCAGATCCAAATGATTACCTTCCACTCACACCTGCTCATTTCCTAATCGGCCGGCCGTTGACTGCGCCTGCCAGTGAGGACTTCATGGCGACAACTACGCCTGCCTGTCGCTACCATCGGTTGGAACAGCTGCGACAACATTTTTGGGAAAGGTGGTCCAAGGAATATGTGTCGGAGCTACAACGCAGAACGAAGTGGGCACATAATAAAGATGACATAATTAAAGATAGTCTTGTGGTCATCAAAGAAGACAACCTGCCACCATTCAAGTGGAGAATGGGTAGGATTATTAGTCTGTTTCCAGGGAAGGATGGAGTATCAAGAGTTGCAGAAATCCGCACATCAACGGGCACAATCAAGCGTGCTTCTTCGAAAGTCTGCCCGCTGCCGGTTTCCACAAACGAAGCCAGCAAGACTCCTGTGTAGTTGGAAGACGGATCTTCCAAGGCGGCCGGTATGTTGGGTCAAGCAACGCCATCTATCCGTTAGAGAAGACGGCTCGCTCGTGTCGGGTTCAAAAAGGTGATTCAATCAAGCGCTCCCGCCAGTGTGTTATAATAAGCAGGATCGTGTGCACATTCATAACTACGTAAACATTGTAAAAACCGACAATATATTTAATTTGTTTTCAATAACGAGTCTCATTGAAGAAGCCCCTGCCAGCCCCTTGTCTTCATGGCCAAAACAACCACTACTCCTCTGGGTAGCAAACTTCCTCATCACAAAAATAATGTACGTGAAAGTTATGGTTCACGAAAGACCTCATAAAGCCACTTCATCAGTTTCAGAACTAGGAATAGATTTTTATTCGACATGAACCACAATAACCTAATTTGATAAAATGTATGGAATAATTTTGTATGACTGTCACACACAGCATTATTAACTTTTCTGTCCACTCGATTTATCATGGATGCTTTATTCTTTGAATGTAAACTGTATCATTAGCCCTTATATAACTTGGAAATTCCTCATATTAGTGATAGTTCCTCGTATAGCTATTATTTATTCAACATTTGAGTTGGTAGTTAAAGTTATAAGTTTATGAGACATGTTTTCCGATATCGACATCTCCTCAGGTTTCCGTACAGCAGTAAGGTTGATGCTAAATATAAATACAGATTATTTCTTGTTTCATATTTTATAGTTTAATTCTATTAAAATGTCTCTAGACAAAGTGAGATTTTACCTCTATAGCGATAAGGATTGTTAAAAGTGAAAAGTGTTTGAGAATGAAAACGTGCCATTTTAGGATTTCAAACGTCCGTGAAAAAACGGAACTCTCATAGGATCTCTCATAGGATAGGATGTGTGTATGTTGTCTGTCAGATTGTAATTGGATACACATATGACCTGACTACTACTACTACTACTACTACCACTACTACTACCACTACTACTACCACTACTACTACTACTACTACTACTACTACTACTGCTACCACTACTACTACCGCTACTACTACTACTATTACTACATCACATAGTAGTAATGTGGAACACCGCGAGTTGCAATGTAATATTCAATTGTTGCTCTTCTTCATCTCAATTTCATACCGATGCCGTCGATTGATTACTGTATTTTTCTAATTTTGTCCGAGCAGTTTATTTATATTTGAACAGCTTTTCTTTCACACATCCTTTCCTTTTTCACATCCTTTCCTACCCTTCATGAGTACATTTACATGTGCAGGAAAGAATGTGAGAAATATCTTGCTAAGACTCCACATTCCACTCTGTTGTTTGGGATGGGAGGTATATGAAACTCCATTTGGCCAGGCAACTATACCGTAACAGATACCATAATATAAATACCGAAATATAACAATCTGAGGTAATAAAAGATGATATTTTGATAGCTCTTATCAATGAATGTAGGCGACTGCACCTTCTACCTAAACAAAAAAAAAAAAACAAAAAAGCAATGGAGGAACAGAGGAGGTAATAAGCTATTGAGATGTATAGAGGTATGCGGAACGGGTGTAAAGTCCCGCAAACCTCCATAGAAAATGGAGAAACCTCCGACCAGACGGTTGTTGTGTCTTGTGGTCAACTGCGCAGTGGTTGATATTTGGGCTGTTGTATATGAAACCGCATGGAAAACTCTGATACCGCGATGCAGGATTTGTTTGACGTAGTACGTATCTGACGGTATAGATGTCACTACGTTAGTTTTTTTTGTGGGGGTATAGACTCCGCTACAGATGCATCTGATGAGTCTTTTCTTATCATCATTGCGGTCTTAAAGACGTCTTAAGCTGGAAATAGGACTCCCCCAAGCTTCGTCCGGTCTAGTGACCCTTACAAGTCAGCCCCCCGCGCCCCCCTACTATGAACTACCTAGTGAAAAGGGATGGTCGTCCTGTATAGGCTGAATAATAAGCCGGGCTTGCCGGTGAGCGTCAACGGTGTGAGTGACCCGAAATGTATTGCTGATATATTTAAGGATCAGTTTCTGGGGAAATCGCCGTTGGGACCATCACGGTCTTTCAGTGTAGAAGGGTCACATGGACAGGAGATTTACACCAAAGTCACAGCGAAGGATGTTAAGGGAGTAATAAAGTCAATGTCGCGGGGAAAGTCTCCTGGACATGACAGTCTGAGCATTGAACATCTAAAGCATGCCGGCGTCCACCTGCCCAGAGTTCTTGCCATGTTATATTCATTCTGCTTGGGTCATGCGTACTTACCAGCAGAGATGATGAGGACCGTGGTGGTACCAATTGTGAAGAGTAAAACCGGTGACCTAAGTGACACGAGCAACTACAGGCCAATCTCACTGGCTACAGTAATTGCTAAGGTTCTTGACAGTTTGCTTAATACACAGCTGGACCGGTATGTAAACACTCATGATAATCAATTTGGTTTTAAACCGGGATTGTCTACTGAGTCAGCTATCTTTTGTTTGAAGCAAACTGTCAAGTACTACGCCGATAGGAGCACACCTATTTATTCATGTTTTCTCGACCTCTCGAGGGCGTTCGACCTGGTTAAATATGACATCTTATGGCAGAAGTTATATAACATCTCAATGCCGCTCGAACTGGTAGAAATTTTCAAGTACTGGTATCTTAACCAGGTGAACGTCGTTCGGTGGTCGGGTGCTCTGTCAGAGCCGTACAGGTTGGAGTGCGGGGTGAGGCAGGGAGGGCTCACCTCGCCAAGGCTCTTCAACCTGTACGTGAACGCACTGATAGAGGAGCTCAGCAGCACGCGTGTTGGCTGCTATATTGACGGTGTCTGTGTCAACAATATTAGTTACGCGGACGACATGGTGCTGCTGAGCGCTTCTGTGTGTGGTCTGACCAGGTTGCTCGGCATATGCGAGCGTTACGCGCGGGATCACGGTTTGCTCTATAACGCAAAAAAAAGTGAATGCATGGTCTTTCGGGCCAGGGGCCGGAGTTGCCCAGATTCTGTTCCACCTATTAGATTAAACGGGGTCTGTTTAAAAAGAGTGGAACAGTTTAAATATCTCGGGCATATCGTGACCTCTGACCTGGGGGACGATGTAGACATTGATAGGGAGCGGAGAGCGTTGTCTGTGAGGGCTAATATGATTTCCCGCAGGTTTGCACGTTGCTCGGGAGCCGTCAAAATAACTCTTTTTAGAGCGTTTTGTACGTCCCTGTACACGGCCAGCCTGTGGGTGTCATATACTCAAAAGCGGTACAACGCTCTCCGTGTACAGTATAATAATGCATTCAGGATGTTGTTGGGGTTGCCCCGGCACTGCAGCGCGTCGGGGATGTTCGCCGACGCCCGTGTCGACTGTTTCTACACGACGATGCGAAAGCGGTGTGCATCTCTGGGGCGCAGGCTCCGGGCCACCTCCTATGGCATCCTGAGTGCATTGGCGAACTTAGGTTTGATTGTCATTACATTAATCATTGTTATATGATTAATTTAATGACAAACAGACAAATGACTCAGGCTTTTGTCTAATTATGTATATTGTTTTTGTGTTCGTGTGATCTTGTGAATTTTAATTTATACATAAATGTGATTTTAATTTAATTTTATGACTTGTTTCCAACATTGTATTTTAAATTTTATTAAGTAATTCATTCGATTGTTTTTATGTATATTTATTTTAATTGAAATTTAATGTGAATGTTATGATCTAAAATTGATTGAAATAAATGAATTTGAATTTGAATTTGAATAGCGCCGTCTTTCTCTCAATTATTCAACGGTCATGAACGATCCGAAATCATGATCGTTTTAAGTCGTAGTATCACCTGGACGAGAAGTCTCGACATAGTAAACGATCGCCCGACCGAATTCGATCGTTAAGTCCTAAGGCCGTTTTGATCGTAGATCGCGTTCACCTGGTCAGGTCTTATGCCTTGCTTTTATGTTAAAACTCAAACTGTAAGCAAAATAAATTATTATTTTAAATCTCAGAGTAAAAGCTGCTAGTCTAATTATTAAAATACCAGCAAATAACATCTCCTAGTATTTGTAGTATGTCAGCAGTACTTGAACTCGAATTCCGCCATTTTGCGCGGTCGCCTCGCACTACAACCGCCGTCAGATTTGTGTCATACCAAGGCTAATACCGACCGCGTAATATAAAGCTAGTTAGTGAACAATTCTGCTGAAAAATTGTCAAGATAAATCTTAGTAGGTTTTAAGGTTAATAAAATGTTTAGTCCGGACGTGTCTCGTGGTTCCGGATACATCTACCGCATGTCGAATGGTTCATGGGCTAAATCAACCACGATGTTACCCGGAAAATGTCCGACGACATCGCGGGAGATCCAGGGGAAGATGACAGAACGAGCTTGATATCTAGGTATCTATATACATATAATTGTTGGTTATTAACTAATAGTTATTTATTTGAACATCGTTTAACCCAAATATTTAACAAAATACACATTTTAACGTTAAACATTACGTTTAAGTATTAAGGGTTTTTAAAATTTGTCTAATACTATTCAACTAAATGAGTGTCACCTCGTTACAATACTTAGATGTTAGTACTTGTCACTTTTACAGCGTTCGTTAAACCCAATAATAATTTCAAATACATTCCCTTCACATTATTGAAAGCGCTTGAATGTTCATAAGCCCATTAATAATAACGATTTGGAGGCTTCCACGGAAACAAAAGGGTCCCCGACCGCATCGTGATCTCTTTGGAATATAAAATAGGTAGGAAGGTTCCTACTTTAACCGTGTCATACTTGCACGAAAGAGGCACCCAGTTATTACCATGGAAATCCATGAAAGTAATCTAAGCATAATTATTATCTGACTGCGGTGAATATGAGGGTAAAGTTGATTTATATATTAAACAGGATGACTGATAAATTGAGATTACAACTTAGGAGCCAAATTGGGTTGTTTTCAAGCAATCGAAATTGATAATTTTGTCGTCCTCATCATAATTACAGTCGAAACACGTCCATTGCTCGACGTAGCCATATCGATCGGAGCTGTGCTTCCAGCATCCATTGGCCTCTTCAGTCTTCAATACACTTACTAATAATAACTTTATAGAGGTATGCGGAACAGAGAGTAAAGTCTCGCACACCTCCACTGAAATGGGAGGATCCTCCGACCAGACGGTTGTTGTGTCTGGTGGGCAACTGCCCGATAGTTGATGTTCGGTGTTGTATATGTTTAAATCGCACGGAGAACTTTGCTTGCGCAGTGTCGAACTACCAACGAAATCCTCGTTGATAGTTCGACACTGACAGTATAGATGGCGTTGCGGTTATTTTTGCTCCCTTACAAATTTTGCTTCTTAGTTGTTCATGTGACGGCATTGATGCCGCTACAACTTAGTGGTCGCCCAGTGGTCGAAACTCGAATATATTTTTTTAATTAATTTTGTAAACATTATTATTAAAAAAAAACAACGGATTGCACTCCAGGAGTGCCGGCAGAAATGAAAACTTGAACATTAACGTTGTGCATTTTTGTTGTTATGGTATGGTTAGGGAATAATTTCGCACGAATTGCATATGCATGCATTGAGGCGCGGTAGAAAGCGAGGGGGATATTATTTCCTCTCTTACGCCGCGCCGGTGGTCTACTCTCTCTCCGTCGATCAGGTCACGTGTCCTGACGCGAGTTCAAAATTTTTTACCCATCCCAAAAAGTGCACAACGCCGCTAAAGAAGTTTTCACTTCAAAATATATGATCTCTGATATAGAAATTTATATGATATTTATAAAATATATGATCAATAATATATAGAAATTTCATACTACTCTGTCCGCGATTTTCGTATTAAAAAGGTACAAAGTTTTTGCTTCACGTAGGTATTATAGTAGTATTGAAGTGTGGGTCGTATTTAAGGGTGGTGTTCTTTTCACAAGCTCTTGTACATTGCGTACATATTTTTTAATAAACTTGTTTCGTCCCACTGCTGGTCTAATGTCTTCCCCATAACCTTAGACTCTTCCTGGTTCCTCTCTGACACATAAAATAATTCAATGCTAGACCTTGAAAATTCAGAACGTTTATGGTGTTTTACCAATGATACTCATGACAGTGCATTTAATTATTCTTTATCAATTTGCAATAAACTGTTTTTACCTCAAAACAGATAGCAATTATTAGTGACCTAAATACCATTTGCGATGTGTAGGCGGATCAAAAACCAGTCAAACGAATGGAATGCACGTACACCTACACTTTATTTACAAAACATTAAATATACAAAATTACTGTTTTTACTAAAGTTTTGGAGACCTAACGATGTTATAAACTAAAACTTTCTTTGAAGTCCAATTTTAGTAGGTATTCAATTAGCTAGCGGCTGACGCTAAGAATACTAACAAGTTGGCCTTAACCGTAATCGTATGCCTCAGTAGGGCCTTAAGCTCATTAATCATTACAATTTTAAACATAACATAATGCTAGTAGCATCGTAAGCCGAGCCAAAGCATTAAATCGCTCGTTGCTTGCACAGGTGGTCGATGTTTTTACCTCTTTGCGTTCCCAAATATTATAAAACGCGGTTAGATTATGCTTGTATTTTTATACTCAATATTTTAAGCAGAAAAATAAGTGGCAAGGCTAATGGAGTACTTATTGTACAGTATACGGTGAACTATTGGTTCGCGGTATTTTGTCTGAAAATTACAAGTGGGTATTTTGATACTCGATCTTTAAGAATCTTTCAATTCTGTTGAAGATTTCAAGATGGTGATTACATGATGCCTCGTTCTGAAGAGAATAGATTAAAGTTATAATGTCCAAAAAAGATTGGACATTATATATAACAAACAACATTAGGATCTGTTTTTTAAAGGATGGGAAATCATCAAATGACTTCTTCCGCTCTGGGTGGAGCGGAAGGGCGTGTCAGACTCTTACTGACTAAAACCCATCTGTGTTCCTTCTAAAGCCCTTTGCGTTCCAGGGCCGCGGTGACTCTTTCGAACAACATTAGGAGCTTACAAAATAGAAGAAAAACTATTTTTTCGTAATAAGACACGGATATATCGGAAACTATTGAATTTGGTTGGGATGTGTTGTTTTCATAATATATCGAGAAATTATCTAATACAAAAATATTACAATCTTATGAAGTCTTCAAGTTTCCGGTGACATTTCTGACCAATCTCAAAAACTGCTTCATCGTCATACATCATCGCTTACCATCAGTCCACACTTTCTCAAAACCGAGGGAATCGAAAAGGAGACAGGAAGGCTTGTGCTCTATAGTAACTGTTGGACAAAACAGAGTAAAACAAAAATTGTGAAACTTACCTCTCGAGTTATCTTCGTAGCGGTCACAGGACAGTGTCATTTGCTGCAATTCAACCCCACCTCTCCAGCACCTACGCCGGTAGCTCGGCGCCTCTCCGTGTCTCGGTTCAGGCCATTAGCACGGTTTAATGTGGCCTTTTATTAGTTTAATAAATGTCTATGTTCCCGCCAGCCATGTGTGAAAGCGAATTTTTATTCGAGTTTTTGTTTGTTAGGAATGTCCTTTTAATCGCTTTTGCAGATGAAGCGATTATCGTTTCGTTTATGTAAGCACTTATGCTAAGGAATATTCAGTTTTGAAAGGTTTTAAAAGATAATGGTTTTGGTAATTTCGTTAGCGTAATTTTCAAGTTACAGCAGCTCTAATTAGTTCAGCATTTTTATGGAGAGACACTAAATTTTGAGTGGAGGCTGTGTGCCAGTAAAATAACATTGTAGGCTGATTACGTTTTACAATATACTTACTACAAAAAGGCAATTTATTTCACGAAGCGGAGGTATAGGCTAAGGAGTGGTAGTTATAACCGGCAAGTATTTACTAAAGAGTGAATAGGTAAGTTCTTTATTTGCATTATCCATCATCAACCACATCATCTCTACCTATCAGGTCACATAGTGGTCAAACGCGAGTCTCATCATCTGCCTAGCCTTTTCCCAACTATATTGGGGTCGGCTTCCAGTCAAACCGGATTCAGTTGAATACCAGTATTTATAAGTAATTTAAAGCGAGTCTATCAATACTAAAAAACTAAAAAATCTTTTCTACCAAAAGAAGCTTATTTACATAAAAAAAAACTTCTGTTATTTCCATACCCTCATATATAAACATCAACATCATAGATTGATTCGCAAAAACGTACAAACACAATAGGCACATCCAATTATCTTATAGGGGTTCCGAACCTTTGTCCGGTTTGGCTTCACATTCTCGTGTGACTGTCAATTCGTGTGTACACCGCATCTTGTCTATACATTTATCATGTGTATGGCTTCTTCAAATATTTATTTTCTGAATTGATTGTATGACTTGATTGACTGAACTCACGTGTATAAATATACCTTGATATAAGGATGGTTATGGATCTGGTAAGCGATGAAGGGTTGTCATGATTAATAATTAATACAATTCTTCTTCTTTGAACTCCTTAGATTTGGGCCCGGAGGTGGCCACGTCAAATGCAGCGTCGCATCGGTGGCATTCATCAATCCCCCAAAGTACAGGTGCATGGGCACTTGGGGTACTATAACGTGTGGCTCATGTTTTGAACCAGGAGCACCGCACTCACATTGTCACCATTGCACCTATCCTAACTCTTAACTTTAAGACTATCAGGAAACACAGACTTCAGCTGGAATTTCCATTTTAGCAGCGCACAATGAGAGCATTTCCAAAACATTTTGTGCTCATGGGTATTTGCCTGATTACTCCTATCCTTCTTGACATTGAAACTGACCGCTTTCAAAACTGCAAAAGACCATTCATCAAGTTCCTTTCAAGTCCATACCACATAAAAAAAATATGCACAGATTTAATCAAATACTTCAACTACGATTCCCTGTCCCTTTCACAAGAAAATCCCCAATTGAAATTCTATAAAACTACTTGCATATTGACTTTGAAGTATCAGCTGATATTGACAGTTCGACCCAAACCTGTTTACCAACGTTAATTGAACTCCTCAACATAAGACTTAGGTTCTCTCAAAGCTGATAAAGTGGTCTTTTTAATTAAGGCTCCGTTGATAGTGATCGGCTAGTGATGTTACTTCGAAACCAAAGTAGAGCATACTTTAGCTAGGAGTAGTTGCAAAATACTCTTCTTTGTTTACTTTAAGCGGGATCAAAGGGAAAGTTGTGGCTTGTTTAAATTTAATGTAGCTTGCAGCATATTTTGCATGAGCTTAAGTTGGGGTGCGTTTGCTAGTCCTCGTTGCATGCGGTTCCGTAGGCCTTGCACGAAGATTTTGTCTTATCGTAACGTAATGTTTAAAGAAATTTCAGGGGCGGATCCAGGATTGTCGTTGAGGGTAGGTTTTTAGCAAAGTGAACACTAAAAAAGCACATTTTATTATCCTTAACGCATAACAAGCCCCCTTAGTTTTGGGGGGAGGGCTTGTGCCCCCCGTGGATCCGCCCCTTGGAATTGAAAATATTGTCCTGCACATAACATTCATTTGAATTCATTTTCTTTTGAAGTTATTATGTTCGATCCAAATCTAGTCAGATTTAAGGAGATTAAAGTGACGTTAACATTACGATATGCCAAAATTGGATTGACAAGCGCAACTTAAATACCACATGTTCATTCGCTTGTACTTATGTTGACAACCGTTAACGCTAATAACGTCACTTGTCTAGAATCTCTTGTCACGAGCCAAATTATTCGTTCACATATACAATTGTTTTAACGCAGTTGAATGGTTACAAAACACGTGTATCACAAGGAGCACCCTCACACATTCACACACAATCCTAGAATTTTAACACTTCACAAATATAACCATACTTTTATTATAGATTAACCTCTCTTTCAGAATTGTTATTAAGCTAACAGTGTTATGTTTAATCGGAAATCAGGTGCCGTAAAAATGATCACGTGCATAGGGGTGTGAGCCTGGAGATCTGTCATACAGGTCCCGAACCTAGTACAGACTCCAGCTCTCACAAAGGTTCTAGCATAAGGCAGAATAAGATAAATAAGAATAAGATAAATAAATAAAAGTTTATCAGGAGGACAATCAAACGAAACTATTCAAGCCTATGAGCTACGTAGACTTGAATAGTTTCATTTGATTGGAGTATCGGGGGCCACGACACACCCCGACACAGAAATGTAATCCTAGTTTCAGCAAAGAGACGAACTTATTCCATCAACTCAAAGAATGAATAAAACGTTAAGCAATAATAAATATGAATGAGTCTCACTAAACTTTTAATGGCAGTGTCTTTATTTTTATCAAGAACTTAACTCATCTACACGTTAGTAACAAATAAAACTAAGCAAAAACTCCGAAAATGACGTTCGGGCCAATAAACAAGTTTAATTAAACATATTATTGTGGACCATCCCATAATACGGACGAGTTCATAATACAGAAATGTACTTCAAAATTACGAGAACGACTGCCCATTCGAAGAAACTCTTTGTCTTTATTAACTTTAAGTATCAGAAGAAATCTAGACATTCTTGGAAATATTTAAGCCTACGTTGGGTTTCTAGAAGCTTAAAGAAATCAAGCGCTCGCACTTAAGTAACGAGCGTGAAAAGATTTCATTTTGAAACACATCGCCTTTTTCTTAAAGGTCACATATAAATTGAAAAAGACGAGTAGGTGTTAGTCTATTTCAATTATGTTACACGGAACGTTATATTAGAAACTGGAATTTTGTGTAACGTTTCGTTTATGTACTGTTTTTTATAGTCTTTCTTTATAGTCTTGAAATATGCACTTTTTTCAAACGCATAATTTTAGTACCTACCTACCGAATCATTAAAAAAAACTAACCATTTTTTTCTGGTATAACGTTTAGTTTTAATTTGATGTTATTTATGTTCACTGATCTTTTCGATTTTTTGGGTTATTTATGTATTGATGGTACCTAATTAGTATTTTCTGTTGTAGCAGCAAGGATAGACTCAATTCACAAAATGCAACGGATAGGTTTGACGTTTATCGAAGATAAAAACTGGCCAAGTGCGAGTCGGACTCTCACAGGAAGGGTTCCGTACCGTAAACCCAAAAAAACACGTTTCTTGTATAAATTAAAAGGTTAACCTATTTACCTAATAAAAATTAAACAATGTAATTTTTATTGTAATTGTTGTTATAGCGGCAATACAAATACACACTCTCTGAAAATTTCCACTGCCTACCCATTACGGTTCTTAAGATACAGCCCGCTGACAGACAGATGGACAGCGTAGGCTTAGTAATAGGGTTCCGTTGATAACCCTTCGGGTACAGTACCCTAAAAATTCCATGACTTTCAGCGATCGTTTAGCTTTCTAACAGTTAACAAAGACCCACCTACAAATTATTAACTAAATATTCGTTTAAATAATGTACTGGAGATCAATAAATTTAACAAAAACCAGCCAAGTGTGAGTTGGACTCGCACAAGAATGGTTCATGCCATAAATCGAAAAAAAAAAACTAAAATAAAATTTAAAATCAAGTTTTATTATTTTTAGGGTTAGCCGTACCTCAAAAGGAAAAAACGGAACCCCTATAGGATCACTTTTCTGTCCATTCGTCTTTCCGTCTGTCTGTCTGTCAAGACCCTATATCTCGAGAACGCGTGGAGGTATAACGTTGAAATTAACCATATTCTCAAGTCTACATACAGTCCCTTGAAGCTGTGAACAAATCAAACTTCTAAGTTAACGTAAAAAAAGATACGGCCGTTTATGCAGCAAAAAACGTATATTTTGACACTCTCAAGGGAATCAAAATTTATAGGATACCTACTTCCCGTTGACCTAGATTCATGAAATTTGGCAAGAAGATAGCTCTTACAGTACAAGTATAGGAAAAAGTCTTAAAATTGGGAATGTATAGTTTTATCATGTAAAAAAATACTTTTAACGATTACAGACTTATATTTTCGGTTGAAGAATTGACCGTGACGTATATTGATGTATGGGAGAATATTTTTTCACCAACAAAGTTAAGTTTATTAGTTAGTATATTAGTTTTATTATTTTTTGTTACAGCGGCAATAGAAATACACAATTTCAATATATACCAAATTTCAACTCTTTACCGAATACGGTTCATGAGATACATCCTGCTGACAGACAGAGAGATGGACAGCGGAGGCTTAGTACCTAATAGAGTTCCATTGGCATCATTCGGGTACAGAGTCCTAGAAAGATTATATAGCAGTTTATTTTAAGACTTCTTGTTATTTCTTATTTTAAAATGCAAACCATTCATTTTAATTATAAACCTCCTTAAGCTATCATGACATTCGTACGTTACGGGTCTGTTGTGGTGTGGGCTTTGTGGTTTTTATTCCTTTGTATTAACCTCAAAAATGTTCTTATCCGGGGCGAGCAACAGGATACATAGCATAATTAGTCAATTCTATTTCAGGTCCTATTGTAATCTGTATTTATTTCTAGTACAGAAAAGTTTTACAAAGGAAAGTTGCTGTTTATCATCATCATAGCAAGACGTCCACTGCTGGACATAGGCCTCCCCCAAGTGTCGCCACAACAACCGGTCCTGTGTGTCTCGCATCCACCGGCTACCCGCGACCCTCACCAGGTCATCGGTCCACCTTGTGTGAGGTCCAGTACTCGGTACAAAGTAATGTAAAATGACAAAAATGATGGACCTATTATGACGAGCCAATGCCATCATAATTCCGTTATGAGAGCGAGACGGAGCTATACAGAATGAATATCGGTATCCTTTTTTCACAAAGGAATCATTATTGCATTAATTGGCACGTCATACCTAGTAAAAGACTGAAAACTTAGAAATCTCATCTCGATGCACAGACTTCTTCTGGCAAATCCCATATAAATGGGATAAGACTTTCCACTTTTCATTTCTTTGTCTCTGACTTTTCTGTGTTTCCTGATAGCTACATCAATAGACGCAGACATAGATCGAGTTCCAAACGTCGAGATCCGAAGACGTACGAAGGTTTTCGACATAGGAAAACGAATTGCGGAACTAAAATGGAGCTGGGCAGGCACGGCGCGGTGATGATAGGTGGAGTAAGGCAGTGACCGAGTGGCGCCCGAGAACTGGAAGAAGAAGTGTTGGTCGGCCGGCGGCGAGATGGGCGGACGACATTGTTGCCATCGCGGGTAGAGCCTGGATGAGGCTGGCACTCCTGTGCGTACGTTCCTACGATTGGCACAAGAGAAGAGAGGCCTATCCTCAGCAGTGAGCGACGTCGGGCTGTGAGTAAGTTCAACTCTAAAAATAAAAATATATGTACCAAGCCAGCCTTACCCTTTCACATAGAAGGTTTTATGTCACTGATTTCAATGACATGGACTTATAAAGTGGAAACGTGAACATAATGACACCCACAACGAAATAAAATAATGACGTCATAATTCAGAATATTATATTTGACGAGAGTTGAGGATAAAGTCTTCTATTTATTATATGGAAGGTACATGTACATGGTAACCTTTTTCCTAACATGGAGGCAAAGGAAAGTTAATTTATGATAAAAGCTTTCATCCTTTATGCTAACTAGGTAAGTAACTTTCATTAGCAGACACAAAGCATATTTTATTACACTAATTAATGTTCACTTAAATATGAAAATAGATGACCTAGACTATTACTAGATTATAGTAAAATTTCATAAGTGGTTAATCGAGTGTAGTTTTTATAGTTTAAAAGAATTTATAGATGAGAAATGTTGATGTTTTTTTTTTAAAAAAAAAAAAAGGTTGTTGTTGCTTAACTTGTTTTTTTTTTAAATTTTGCATGCTATGTTTTATCCTAGCTAAACATGCTTGTGCCTCAATTTGTATATAACACCCTTGTATACCATGTTTTACGCAAATAAATATTCTATTCTATTCTATTCTATTCTATTCTAGATTAAGAAAGACGAGTTTTAGAAGTTACACTATTTTTGTACATTTTTTTTTTATCGTAGGCTGGTTGTTCCTTTTTTCGACAATCGCTTGTTAAAATTCTTTCAAAATCGAAAGTTATTATTAGCATTACCGTTTGTTTTTTTTTTAAAGTAACTCAATTTTTTATTTTCAAACAAAAGTTTTCATTATAAAAATGATTTGCTATTATTGCAATGTCTTTAAAATTGATCTTTACTTTAAGTAAATTAGTATTTCTAAATTCGCGTGACAGAGGACGAAATACACCTCCATCTCAGGCCAAGGCTTCATTTGAACAAATCAATAGTTTTCAGTTTCCCCATTTCAATCAATCGCGACGTACCTACACAGAACGGTATGCAGCCTTATTTTACCCCAAGTACACTTAAAGGTACTCAATATACCTATTCTTACTTTTATTCAAAACGTACTTATCTGCCTAGCCTTTTCTCAACTATATTGGGGTCGGCTTCCAGTCAAACCGGATTCAGCTGAATACCAGTATTTTACCTGCACAACCCATTAACTGGGTAACACGGTGGTTCTGGACAAGACTGGAGTCAGATTTAGGTACTTTTTTCTGACAATTTGATAAAGATCTCCAAATGACAGCCGGGACCAACTTGACACGAAAGACAGGCTTAACGTGCTTTTCGAGGCACGGAGGAGTCTCGATATATTAAGTTTTTTTTTGATTTTTTTATTTAATATGGGTTTGCTCTTGACTATAGTCTAGGTCATAGATGACAGAGACAAAGTCGACGATGGAGCGAGCTTACCCAGAAGAAGCCTAACCCATCCACAGATCAACCTTGGCAAGCGTTGCTTAACCTTGAAGATCGACCCGTGCGGCTGTTATTATTTAGCCACGAGTTCCTCTTTATTCAAAACATACTAATAAGTTCAATCTCGTCCAGGTGGACAACAAAAGTAGGCTTTCCACGATTTGCTACCAGCAAGTCACTAATCTCTACGGCTATATCGCTCGGAGACAACAAGATTGCCTGGAAAAATGTCCTGCAGTGCAAAAAGTGAACGAGGGTGCACTAGCTCGGTGGTCAAATCAGATCATGGACATAAGGGCCCTCTAACCACCGCACAGTAGCTTGGAAGCCTCAATTACTCTTTTATTGCTTTCTGGAACAAACATGACCTTCAGCAATGAAGACCTATCCTACTGCATTAGTGGGCCTTTTTGCATAGGTCTTTATTATTTGAGGCGGAAACAAAGTGGAGGGCCAATTGGTGTGCAAGTGTTCGGATTTGTCTGTGGTATGACCAGAGACTCGTGGGAGTTAATGTCCGATCCAGACACAGCTTGTCAGTGAAAAAAGTTTTATTTAGTCAGTTGTCAAGTTATTTTCTTTTATTTTTGTGTTTTTGTGGGTCATTTCTGGCGGAATAAACACGTTTTCTTTCTTTTTTTTAAGGTAAAAAAGTAAAGTATTCTTGAATCTAATATCCTGTTAAAAACCGTTCTCCCGAGGTAAATATGCCAAGCTAAGTTAATAGTTAGTATCGGTACTTGTAGGAAATATTGAGACGGAGTTTGTTTAACTTACAAGTTTAAGTTTCAATTTACATGTTAGTCTTGTACCAGAGAGAGAAAATTTTGGAAGCGGACCTGCAAAAGTTTAAAACATTTTGATGTAGATAAATTATTTTTCTTTTACTGTTTTTTTTATGCAGAGGCGTTATTTCTGACAGGTACATCGTTGAGAAAAGGCACCGAAATATTTTGCATCCATACCTACCTAACATTATAAATGCGAAAGTTTATCTGTTTGTTTGTTACGTTTTGACGGTCTAAACTACTGAATGGATTTTGATGAAACTATATACACGGATAAACCTGCATTAGGACATCAGATACTTTCCATCCCGGTAGTACCTACCACCACACAAAGTCATGCTTTCGCCGACGCTCAAGCGCAAGAACATACACCCGGTTTCAGAATTGAGAAATTGAATATTAAAACTAAAACCGTGTAGGAATCATGAGATGTAATAATCAGAAACGTTAAAATTTTGGAATGCCAACATAATTATGATCAACTTACACGTTTCCTGATTGAACAACATTAATTAACACCGTGCACTGTCCGTTATTGCAACACCCCAAACATGACATATTAACTGCTAACTCAGTTATGCCGCCATATAATTAGGTCCAACCATAAACCATAGGGTATATCAATATTGCCAGTTAGCTGTTGCGTCATTAACTTTGTCAAAGGGGCCATTTGTCTCTGTAATTACCTTGAACACACGCTGGTATTATATTATGGACCGGACGCGGTCAATATGTGTATTGTGAAATATTACTTGGAAGATGTAGACAGCTTAAGCAGCTTATGATATTCCTACTGCTGGTTCATATGGCTCTTTCTGTTTGAGGAGTGGGGAAGAGCGAGCAGGGGGAGAAAGGCATTATTGATATTTATCAACCACCACCACCACCCACTAAAAATAAATAAAATAAAAATAGCTTTATTTTTCCTTCTACAGTTTAGTTTAACTTAACTAATGATTTATGTGACAAAAAGTTAAAAATGTTACAAATGTTTCTTAATACATGTACCTTTATTTAGTATATTATGTACAAGGACCGCTAGCAATAGCGGTGAAAGCCTCGTACTTCAAATTTCACCTACTATATTTATAATATCGTCGCTCCATCTTATTTGTGGCGACCTTGTCAGCGCTTTTTGTTCAATGGATAAACCAGCCAGCAAAACGCCGAGACAGTGAACCGCGACGAGTCCCGGAGAAACAATCAACAATGGCCGCCTCCAGCAAAACGCCGATTCCCGGAGAAACAATCAACAATGGCGGCCACCAGCAAAACGCCGAGTCCCGGAGAAACAATCAACAATGGCCGCCTCCAGCAAAACGCCGATTCCCGGAGAAACAATCAACAATGGCGGCCACCAGCAAAACGCCGAGTCCGGGAGAAACAATCAACAATGGCGGCCACCAGCAAAACGCCGAGTCCCGGAGAAACAATCAACAATGGCGGCCACCAGCAAAACGCCGAGTCCCGGAGAAACAATCAACAATGGCGGCCACCAGCAAAACGCCGAGTCCCGTAGAAACAATCAACAATGGCGGCCACCAGCAAAACGCCGAGTCCCGGAGAAACAATCAACAATGGCCGCCTCCAGCAAAACGCCCATTCCCGGAGAAACAATCAACAATGGCGGCTACCAGCAAAACGCCGAGTCCCGGAGAAACAATCAACAATGGCGGCCACCAGCAAAACGCCGAGTCAGTGAAGCGCGACGAGTCCCGGAGAAACAATCAACAATGACGGCCACCAGCAAAACGCCGAGTCAGTGAAGCGCGACGAGTCCCGGAGAAACATTCAACAATGGCGGCCTCCAGCAAAACGCCGAGTCCCGGAGAAACAATCAACAATGGCCGCCTCCAGCAAAACGCCGATTCCCGGAGAAACAATCAACAATGGCGGCCTCCAGCAAAACGCCGAGTCAGTGAAGCGCGACGAGTCCCGGAGAAACAATCAACAATAGCGGCCACCAGCAAAACGCCGAGTCAGTGAAGCGCGACGAGTCCCGGAGAAACATTCAACAATGGCGGCCACCCGCAAAACGCCGAGTCCCGGAGAAACAATCAACAATGGCCGCCTCCAGCAAAACGCCGATTCCCGTAGAAACAATCAACAATGGCGGCCACCAGCAAAACGCCGAGTCAGTGAAGCGCGACGAGTCCCGGAGAAACAATCAACAATAGCGGCCACCAGCAAAAAGCCGAGTCAGTGAAGCGCGACGAGTCCCGGAAAAACAATCAACAATGGCGGCCACCAGCAAAACGCCAATTACGAAGGCTGTAGCCGGAGGATGAAAAAAAATACAAAATTTATTTAAACTTAGATTTAATTATAGAAATTACAATGGAACTATTTAACTAAGATGTCGACAGTTGACCGATGCTGTGCCAAAAGTGACGATTTCGCGAGGGTTGCGATGTCCGGTCGCGGGCTGCATCACGTTGAGCTGCGTCGGCGACTCGTGTCTCCGCGGTTGCTATCCGCGGTAATTAGGATAACGCGCGATCAGCGGTTCACGTATTGCGCAAATATGTAACACCTCCCCACGAAAATAAGCAACTATTTCTAAATCTTGTGTGTGACAGATGATGAAATGTTGCTGTGGTCAATTTTTATCTTGCTGGGACTAATACCATGCGATTCTTGAATTTCAGCATAATTTCCTGGAGATGTTGCGTCATCATTTTGCATTGCTTGGTTTCTTTGAAGGCGTTTCGCTCGATATCGTCGGTACGTCAGTGCGATAATGAGTACACTTGCACCGGTTAGTATCAGATAGATTGGGATCGTAGTATGGTAGAGAGCTGGATCAATTACTTCATTAAGTTTTGCTGGTGCCTGTTGCATGATCTTTGTGTTAATGGAGTGCAGATTTTCTAGATTAGCTGAGTTTAGTATGATTGGTGATTCGCTTGACGTTTCTAAATCTTCATTAATTGTGGGCAATTGCATAATCTCCAGAGCGAAACCTTTGATATGATTGTTAGAGTTCGCTATAGTGAATTCGGGCGTTTTGATGTGGCAATTGTATGGGATGATCGCCAAATAGCTGCCTTCAAGGGTTTTATATGTTTCTTGTCTGCATGATATCTTCACTTTGGTTGGATGTGGGAAACTGATGGTGTAATGCTTCTCGTCAAGTTGTTCTACAGCTTCTTTCTTCAATGCGACTGAAGACAGTTTACAGAATGGGAGAAGTTCTTGCTTGGAGATCAGATGCTGGATACAACCGGGATCATCTCGGGTCTTGTATTTTGATTTAGCTTCGCAGAGGTACAGAGAATTTACCTTCGGGCATTCAGCCTCCATGTACATAGAATCTTGACCAGAAATCGCAATGAAAGGTGAGGTTGGTAAAAGGATTTTGTTATTCTTGTTAGGGATAATGGACAGTTTATAGAGGTTATAGATTGGAGCTAATTTTTGTCTGCTAGCTAACGGATTGCGGACAAATACTTGTTGGTCAGGGACATACTCCTTTTCAGGTTCACGGTCCTTATTCCTGTTTTCAGTTAATTCAGTCCGTTGGTCAAGAGAGGTTTCATTTATTATATCGTAGACTTGAGTTAGCCGTTTTTTGTGATCTTGTAAGTAATTTTGCAATAAATGTTCCGATAAATTTAAATCTAGGGAATCACGGGGATCAAAGTGTCCTGTGATTAAGTCTATAGGCCTACATTTAGTGAAGCTGTGTATTGAGCTGTTGTAACCTAAAATTGCATAGGGCATGAGATTTATGGCACGTTCATTATGCTTTTCTAGTTTCAGGATTCTGAGGTGTTCGAGAATAGTGGAATGGAAGCGCTCTACTATGCCATTATCGTAAGGGGTATGTGCAAGTATCTTATGATGCTGTATTTTATGAAGACGGACGAATTCCGAAAATAATGCGTTAGTGAACTCAGGTCCTTGATCTGTAACTATAGTGTAGGGGACACCATGATGGGTGCAAAACGTTAAAAGTGCTTGGACGACACTTAACGCGGTACCATCTCTGAGATGATATGCTTGTGCATATTTCGAGAAGGCATCAATTAAAGTAAGAAATTTATCGTTCTGTGCTGTAAAAAGATCGAGATGAACAATTTCAAAGGGTTTGGTTGGGGGAGGAACTATAAAGAATTTTTGCTTAATAGGGTTCCGATCGTATTTTGCCTGTCCACAGATACTACATTCATTAATATATTTCGAGATATTTTCTTTCATTTTAGGCCAATAATAACGATATGATAAAGCAAGGAAACATTCGGTTATACCACGGTGATTTGTTTTTCCTTCATGGTAATTACGAATAATTTCTTGCTGGTCCAAGAAATTTTTAACGTTTTCTACCTCTTTCTTTGTCAAGACCATATTTAAGGCGGAGCTTTTAAATTTGGCTTGTATAATCGGAATTATGCTGTACATAGCTAGAGGGGGATGTATAAGAATTCCAGTTTTTACTTTGGGATTAACATATTCCTTTACGGCATTAATTACTTCTTCTTCCAGATTTGACTCTGATAGTTGTATGGTAGTTTTGGTATGAGTTTCGAATGGTTTAGACACAGTTGGGCGTTTTCTTATGTCTCCCACGATTACAAAGGATATTTGACGGTGGAATTTATTCAGGGGCTCGTCCGATATTGGTATCTCTAATATGGGGTTCTCAGCGCTTGTGTGAGCTGTTGCGGTTGTGGAATCAATTACTGAAGGGGGTTTTTCAGACGTGTTAACTGCTATAGAGTTAGTGTCTTCATTATTAATTTCTATGCGGGACAGAGCATCTGCGTTGGTATTCAGCTTACCCTGCTTATAGACAGTAGTGAAATTATACTCGCTTAACTTTAATTTCCAACGGGTTAAACGTGAGTTGGGTTCTTTTAAATTCATTACCCATTGTAAGGGCCTGTGATCTGTGACAATTTTGAACTTCCTTCCAAATAGGTATGGGCGGAAGTACTTGGTTGCCCACACAATTGCTAATAATTCTTTTTCGATTGTGCTGTAGTTAATTTCACTAGTGTTTAATGTGCGAGATGCATATGCTATGGGCTTATCGGTGCCTATCTGACCTTGAGAGAGAACAGCACCAATGGCAAGATTAGATGCGTCTGTTGTCAGTATAAAATCTTTACTAAAGTCTGGATATTGCAGGATAGGGTCGTTGATTAAAAGGGTTTTACACTTCTCGAAACAACTGATGTAATTAGGATTAATTATATCAATCTTTGAACCTTTTTTCAGACATTGCGTCATAGGTTTTGTTATACGAGCAAAGTCTGGAATGAATTTCCTATAGTAACCCAACAGACCAAGGAAACGTTTAATTTCAGTTGCCGTTTTGGGAATCGGGAATTTCTGGATGGCCGAAATTTTATCCGGGTTAGGTTTAATACCGTCTTTGCTAATAATGTGTCCTAAATATGCAGTTTCTAACTTTAAAAATTCGGATTTGTCCATTTGTATTTTGAAATTAGATTCCCTAAGTCTCTGAAATACTTTTTCTAAATTAATCATGTGTTCCTGAAGGGACACTGAAAACACGATTATATCGTCTAAATAAACTAAACACACGACATTTTGAAGGTCCCGTAAAACATTGTCCATCACCCGTTGAAAGGTTGAGGGAGAATTTTTTAAACCCATTGGCATGCGGAGGAATTCGAAGTGTCCATGCTCTACTGTAAAAGCGGTTTTGTGAATATCATCTGGGGTCATCTCCACTTGATAAAATCCACTCGCGAGGTCAAGGGTGGTGAAATAGTGACAGTTACCTAACTTGTCAAGGACGTCCGAAATGTTGGGTATAGGATAACGGTCATCTATAGTTTTCTCATTTAATTTTCTAAAGTCTATAACCAAGCGCCATTTGGTTTTTCCGCTGGCGTCGGTTTTCTTGGGAAGTACCCAGATGGGGGAGCTCCACGCAGATTGTGAAGGACGTATGATATTCTGTTCTAGCATTTTAGAGATTTGATCCTGGACTTCCTGCTTATGTATGAAAGGATATCGGTAACTTTTCGTATAGATTGGTACATCATCTGTAGTCCGAATGGAGTGTTTTACTTGGTTCGTAAAAGATAATGGTTCGCCATCAATATAAAATACATCAGCGTACCGAGCGCAAAGTACTTCTAAATTAGCTCTTTCTTCCGGGTTCAAATGATCCGTACGCAGACGAGACAAAACTTCATTTACGCGGTCGCACTGTTGTTTAGTGCGCGTGCACTGAACATTGAACAACTCAGCACTAATAGGGCGATCCATCGAAAAGACTACGTCGTGACGTGACGTATTCGCTACCTCTATTACACCTCTATTATTTCTTACTGTTGTGACACAATCACTTATTAAACAATTTGAAATGCATTGTTCAGGAATAAAAACGTCACCGTCAACAGAGTTTATAGGAACTTTAACTAATTTAGATGAATTAGCAGATATTACGTCCTCGTATAAGTTAATATTGCGAGAGTCGTACATTAATAAAGGGTTACTAGAATTACGAGTGACCAACGATCTGTTCTTCAAGTCAATGTTAGATTCTAATTTTTCTAATAAATCATAGCCAATCAAACCATCAAAAAATTTATGAAATGCGTAAACGAAAAGAGTTATGTCACCTAGCTCGTTAAATTCCTGAAAGCACGGTATAGTAATGGAGTAATCGCTCCTTGTCGTAGCGTGAATATTCGTTACTTCAAAGGGATCATAATTGCACGGTATGTGGGAAAAGAATTTTTGAACAACTTCAGGACTCACAAAAGACATATTTGCGCCAGTGTCAATTAATAGTTTCAGCGGGGGATTTGAAATCTGAATATATGGTAATTGCCTTTGCGTTTGCAAATTAATTTCTATTTTGACTTGTCTGATTTGGGGGCCTTCTGAAAATCCTCCTTTTCAGCGGACGGGGTTGGATCTTTAACTTCCTCGACTATAGCATAAGAATCTGTACGCTGTGGTTGCTCATACACATATTCACTCGGGTACGCGTAAATGGGATACTCAAAATATTCCTGGGGGTAATAATCGTTAGCAAAATAATCGCTGTAATTGTCATACTGCAACTGGTCATTAAAATCGTTAAAGTTAAATTCCCGCGTTCTGAAATAATTCGAGGGTGGCGGATTCCCGTCCCAATCATGGGACGCGCGCGGCGCGAATGGTTTAGCCACGTAGTGACTTACGCCACTCATCGGATGTGGGGTGTTACTTGTCGTTGGCCTGGGACCAGGCATTCTAAAAACTTGACCCTGGGATATATAATTAGGCGGTGGAGAACTGAACATTTGTTGCGTACGTGTGGGCCCGCGATTTTGTGGGGGTTGGTTTCTCCAAATTGGGACAGGCTGCTGTCCTTGAGGGATAGATGGTCGCGATGGCCCTGGCGTATTAAAATATCCTGGGGGTTGCAAATTAGAGGGACGCGGTGTGGGTGGTGCCACGTGAATTGGGGGCGCGACGAGTCCCGGAGAAACAATCAACAATGGCGGCCTCCAGCAAAACGCCGACTCAGTGAAGCGCGATGAGTCCCGGAGAAACAATCAACAATGGCGGCCTCCAGCAAAACGCCGAGTCAGTGAAGCGCGACGAGTCCCGGAGAAAAAATCAACAATGGCTGCCTCCAGCAAAACGCCGAGTCAGTGAAGCTCGACGAGTCCCGGAGAAACAATCAACAATGGCGGCCTCCAGCAAAACGCCGAGTCAGTGAAGCGCGACGAGTCCCGGAGAAACAATCAACAATGGCGGCCTCCAGCAAAACGCCGAGTCAGTGAAGCGCGACGAGTCCCGGAGAAACAATCAACAATGGCGGCCTCCAGCAAAACGCCGAGTCGGTGAAGCGCGATGAGTCCCGGAGAAACAATCAACAATGGCGGCTTCCAGCAAAACGCCGAGTCAGTGAAGCGCGACGAGTCCCGGAGAAACAATCAACAATGGCGGCCTCCAGCAAAACGCCGAGTCGGTGAAGCGCGACGAGTCCCGGAGAAACAATCAACAATGGCGGCCTCCAGCAAAACGCCGAGTCGGTGAAGCGCGATGAGTCCCGGAGAAACAATCAACAATGGCGGCTTCCAGCAAAACGCCGAGTCAGTGAAGTGCGACGAGTCCCGGAGAAACAATCAACAATGGCGGCCTCCAGCAAAACGCCGAGTCAGTGAAGCGCGACGAGTCCCGGAGAAACGATTCACTTTCTTCGATCGCAAAAAAGAATAGCGGAATACTAAAGAAATAGGTCTATTGGTATGTGACTGTTACATATTTTCAATCTCAGTGTAGTTTCAATTTATCAGGAGTATGCGAAAATATACATTATTATTATTATTTATTTATTTCAGACAACATAGTCCATACATTCACACACAAACACAAACAACAACAAACAAAATACTTAAAAGATGTTATAGTAGGCGCCAGATAAATGTGGAATAAAGTATATTGACCTTTCCCTAATAACTGTTCATAGGTACCTGAACAATGAAATATGAATCGTTTTTCATTATTAGACAATGTTAAGGATCACGAGAGATGATGATTCGGGACAGCTTTGTGTCATTAATTCCGTTTTTCAAATTAAAAATGTCAATAATTGTAGGTGGGTCAATGACCGTTATTCCACGATTATATGGCGCCTACTATAGTAACAAAAACAGCTTATACCCTGTGTTAGTACTTATATACCACGAGAGACATTGTAGTCTTTTTGAGATGCCTCATAATGGGGCTCTCATCAAACTTATCCGCAATCGCTCTCAGGAGGCTGTTGTCGCTGCCACGCAATCTGGCAAGAAGAGATGCACTCTTCTTGCGCACGACAGCTGAGAAGCTGTCGACTTTAGCTTGTACAAACATATCTGATGCGCTGCAATACCGTGACAGCCCCATCAGCGCCCTGAAAGCGTTGTTATACTGTTATAAAAAAATATTTATGATTATTTTTAACATTGTTAAATAAATGAATAATAAGAAAATCTCCTTCCGACAATAGATTAAAATTATAGTTTTAGAAGCAAATAGCTTTTTCATTCATCATATTCATATTTATCCCAATAAACAAATTTATTAAACACAGACAAAAAACCGCATTACTTTTGACGTAAGAGCCTGGTTGCTGACGCACACACAGTAGGCGGTTATTAAAAGATCTTGTTAACATGCCTCGTGTCGGACAATGTCTTCATTTAGACATTAAATGTTAATTAATTATGATTTAGGGCATCATTACAGCTTGTAATTACAACCCACGCAATACCTGAATTAATTCTTTCCTCGTTGTTCCTTCTTAATGATTTCAGAGAATCACTTTTGACAAATAGATGTACACCGTCTCTATCGTTTAACGATTCTTTTTAGGAATCCGTGCCCAAAAGGTAACCAATGGAACCATAATACTAAGCCTCCGCTGTCCGGCCGTCTATCTTCGAGCGAGCTTTATTTCATGAATCGTGTAGGCAGACATGCGAAATTTTCACTAACTGTGGATTTGTATTGCCACTATAACAAAAGATATTAAAAAGTACATTAAAAATAAAAGGGAGCATTAAGGAATCTTTTTTTTCGGTTTTGCACTTGGTTTTTTTAGGGTTCCGTACCCAAAAGGCAACCAACGGAACTCTATTAATAAGCCTCTGATGTCCGTCCGTCCGTCCTATGTTTTTGTTTGTACGGAACTCTTCGTGTGAGAGTTCGACTCGCACTTAGCCGGTTTTGTTTATTCGATATGACACTTAAAAGGTATTGATATCTGCATAATTTTCTACCGGGGCTGCAGGAGCCATGCAATTTTTCAGGATAAAACGTCTTCCCAATCAGTAAAAACTTTGATCAGTAGTTCAATAAATCCAAATATTACGTATCTTTAACAAACATACTATTCAGTTAACATTGCAAAATTTATTACAAAATAAACGAAAACATAAAAATTAAACAAGTCATAAAGATTTGACCTATTCAATTACAGGATTAAAAAAGAGGTAGATAATCAAAACGCAGAAAACTTAAAAATAAAATATAAGCTCCTTGGCATTATGCAAATGTTATGAAAAGCGTAGTGTAAGAGCTCGCCATTCATGAATATTCATTTGGAAGTCATTACAAAAGTTTTTTTCGTCCGTTCGGCTTTTTGCTCGGGAGCAATAAATAGGATTGGCGATTTTCTTTCTTTTACAAAATTTAAATTAATATACAATTGAGCTTTCTTTTAAAAAATATTTTAAAGTGATTACCTACATTTTGAAGTTTTATTACTCGCTATGCAGAGCGAATGAGAAAGTTTAACTAACTCTCACTGACTACGAAAAACGTATCGTGTGTCGATAAGCACCTAAAAGATTGGCATTAGCAGTTATTGATCCGCACCACATCCGCACTCATTCAGTGGGGCTTTTTGGGTTCCTTTCATGATTTTGGCGCGCAGCAGTTGTGTTCTCTACATAGTTCAAAAGACGGACCCCCAGGGTACTACGCTCCATGGCTAGCAAATAAATCTCCAGCTTGAACCTCTGCTGAATTATCAAAGATCAGGTTTTTGGACCGTATATGAGTGTGGGGAGACCACACATAACCATAATTAAAAGCTATAGGCACTTGACTCACCTCTGACGAGGAAGCGATTAGCCATCGACTATTTTCTCGCTGAGGAAACGGACAAAAGATACAGATATGTGTGATTAAAAGAGGCACAGACATTTATAGTCGATAGCTCGCTGTTCACACTCCCGGTGGGAGTATTACCACTAGTTTATCGCAGCAACAAGAGCTATCAAAGATAATACTTGCTCATCGAAACTCACTCATCGATGCTCGCTTGGCGGTCAGAAATCAGAACTCACGCCGAAAGACGAACCAGCGGTAATTTCTACCTATAGTGCGGGCCGGAGCGAGTGGTGCGAGTAATCGCTCGTCGCACTCATTTATAGCCGAGCGACAAAACTATCGGAACTACACACTCGCTTCCCGCTGCTCGCCAACTCGTATCTGGTTTCTAGCTTTACTCGCTTCTCGCTGATCGTCGGTGGTGTGGCCTTAGTTAGATATTTTACCAAACCGTGTACAATCGTCAACCAAAAGCTCGACGAAACAAATGAGATGCCGTAAAGTGATTGCGGAGTAGTCAAGCAAAATTCACAGAAAAACGTAAGAAAATTTGAATTTCGCGGGTTACCACTACCGATCAGGGGGATCGGTAGTGGTAACCCGCGAAATTCAATTCAAAATAAATCATAAAAACGTGCTAAATAACTGACCTGTCATAAAATTCAAAATGGCGGTCCGTAGACGCCATGACATGACGTGAAGTTTCGTACCTTATAACTTCAAGATTGAGCTGCATAATAAATTCGTAAAATATTTCGTCGGTAGGAAATGTTACACTTTAGAATTTCTTTTTATGTCTTCTTGGACCTGTATAGTCTTCTGAAAACTGTACCACTTCTTTTACCTATGAGTACATACCATAATAATATCTTTAATTCAAGAAGCGCTTGCAATTGCAACGCTAAAGGAGATCTAACTTCCGCCTTACATTACAAAATTCTCGTTATTTTGAACCTCGTCTTTTTCAAGTAGTTCTGACCATACACGAAACGTGTGGGGTCTTTTGCTCGATCTTAACGGCATAATAGTGGATTATAATAATGGTGATGGTACGGAACCCTTCATGCGCGAGTCCGACTCGCACTTGACCGATTTTTTTGAACAGCCATTTGTTTAGTAACGTTAATTTATTAATCATAGTAAAATGTTCGCCACCCATTTTAAACTCAACCCATATGTATTACCTTTTAAATAAACAAAATAAGTTTTTGTTTTATCAACTTAATCGCATTAAATCTGGGTGATTTAATGCCCTCCTTAAAAATTTTAAACATTTTTCATGGCTCAGTTTTAGTCAAACAATATTTGGTTTGTTTTATATTATTCCTTTTATATCGGAGAACAAAAGGGGTGCTCGCCTTATGGCTGAATCATAATCAGGTGGCTAATTAGAATACCTTGTTTTCTTTCTTTTTTGCGACCAACATTTTAATATCTCTTTTGTAATTAGATTTTTCATATCTTTTTCTGGTTTCGGATTTTTTCCCCTAATTTTATAATTCACTTCTGTTTGTTGTCTTTTTCAGCCTGCTTCTTCCTTCTTTATTAATTTTTACAGTAAATAATTATCTATAATACTTTAGATACAATTATAAATGCGGAAGTAATTCTGTGTCCCTATTTGCCTGTTTGTTACCCGATGTGTTGATTCCTGGCTAGATATGTTGGTTTAAAAAACCATCGATGCCGTTTTAGTTTACATTAAAATTGCATTTTTTTTTAGTATCGCTAAATTAATATGTTGGTTGCATAATCCAGATTGTTTTTGTATATTTTTGGCGAATATATTTTTGAAAAATATCGAAAAACTTTGTAAAAACTGCGTATCATCAATACTTTAAAATAAAATAGTGCAATCAAGAAAAGCCATGGTCTCTCATGTTCTATGCCAGAAAAGAAATCCTGAATTGATTTGTTTTGGTTATGAGTAAGTGTCTAGGCAACAAGAAGTTTGAGAACTATGTCGAACTTGTTGAGTGCATGTTATCGAATTTGCGAGAGCTAGGGTGCAACATGACTGCCAGGGTTGCGGAATCTGTTCGAAAAAGTCACCGCGGCCCTGGAACGCAAAGGGCTTACGAGGAACACGGATGGGTTTTAGTCAGTAAGAATCTGATACTACCTTCTGGTCCGCCCAGAGTGTACGGAGTCATTTGATGATTTCCCATCCATAAAAAGGATGCAACATGAGCATAAAAATTCACTTATAATTCGCATTTATACCGATTCCCAAAAAATCTGGGCGATTTTAGTGAAGAGCAGGGTGAAAGATTTCGTCAGGACCTACGGGCAATGGAAGAGCGTTCAAGGAAGGTTGGGCTCACGCTCACATATGATGGCAGACTACTGCTGGAGTTTGTAACGAGATTAACCTGAAGTAGTGATAATAGAGTAGAATAGACATTTTGCTTACTTTAAGAGTAAATTTGATAGTGTAGAATATAAATTTTGCTTACGTAATTTTCTAGTATTTTTAGTCAAAATAATAAAACTGTGTATTTCAAAAAGTAAAGCTGTTAGCAATCTTTCAGTTTTTTTTATAATCATAGCCATAGAACCCAATAACAGTAAAAAAAATTAAGGAAACAAAAAGTGTGTTGACCAGTAGCAACAAAGAATAATTATATTCTTTGTTTAGAAAGCAATCGGCTCTTTGATCTGTTTTTCAGTTAGTAACAGACGAATTAGCCTTTTCTCTTACATAAAACTTGTTATTTTATTTTCTGAAAATACACAATGTTATTCACGTATATTTTTCCCAGAATTCATGTAACAACAAAAATTAAATATTTTATGTGTCTTTGAGGAATGTTATGGCTCACTTACATAAAATGTTATTGCCTATTTGGGTTTTTACGTTGTATAACGGCTAGGCCTTTGGCAGGGTAGCCTACGCAATCCTACGACCGGTAAGAGCGGTGTATAGATAACAAGCTGCCGCCCGCGGCTCCGCCCGCGTGTATGTCGAAAATCATCCCAAGGGAACATACTCCCGGGATAAAAAGTAGGCCTTGTATTATTCCAGACTATAATCTAGCTCTGTGCCAATTTTTATCAAGATCCATTCATCCGTTCTGACGTGATTGAGTAATAAACATCCATCCATTCATCCAAACTTTCACATTAATAATATTAGTATAGATTATGAAGAAACACGACCCTTGGTTTATTTGGGACTCAATTTAGTTGGTTGCGATCGCGTTACGTCAGGCCGACCCGCAATAGATGTATTTAACCACACAGTCGTATTAAATATGCGTCTCACCGTCATTATTTCAGCAAAAAAACATCGACAGCTGGGCCATAGGCTTTCCCCCAATTCAGTCGAGTCCCACCAAAACATCGACCATTCGATCGATTGATCGACAAAAAAATCTCGTCGTGAAAACTTAGCTAGGGTTGACATTTCACTACAAGCTCACGTTTAAATGTTACTATAATATAACAATATGGAAAAAGTAAAATGTTTTGCAATGATAACATTGAGCAATATGCTCAATGTTGTCATTGCAGAACATTTCGCTAAATTGCCGCTTGCTGCGAAAACGGTAACCGACATTGGCACTCAGGGGTCCTACTATGAAGTCTTATAACGATCATGATTCCGCTCTAAGAGGGAGACGGAGCTATACATAGCGAATAGCACTATCCCGTTTACATCATCGGAATTGGATGGCATTAGCGCGTCATAGTAGGGCTGCAGGTCATCGGATAAAAATCTGGGAAACGTTCCAACCCTGCGCCTGACAGTAAATCTGTCAATAAAGAGTCTATCCTAGAAATCTTTTTTAATAGAATATCAGAGATGAAAACAAAAGTGTGAAATACCGTGCAGGAAGTGCCAATAAAGTTTGGTTATAAAAAATACTATCATTTTCATGCAGTTTGAAGCTCAGTGAGCTGACTCGGACTCAGTTGATTTGTCTGATATACCTACCTACCAAGCAACAGCCACACACATGGATCTGAATATTGTAATAGTAAAAGCTTTCAGTGAGTTTGTTTTTTTAAAACCTTTTGGATTTTAGAACAAAAAACATCATTTGTTTTTGTCTGCTGAATGGCCGATAAGCTCTTTACAAACTGTTGTTAAAACATGTAGGCACAAGTTGTCGACGTATTATGGTTAATATGCCTATAAAAGTATTATGTCTATAAAAAGTCTAAGGGTCAGCTCACACTGACGATCCGTGCACTTTTTCAGATAGCAATACAATCAAGGCTTTATTTACTACACAGAACGGTACACATTGCAATGGGAAAAAAAGTTCAATATAAAAAATGCAAGTAACAAACAAACAGCCCTATTAATAAAACTATTTAACCATGTGATTAGTTTACATCTTATTTATTTATATATTGGCAGATTCTAAATTTAAAACCTGCACAGATTAAAAAAAAATGCTTCTCATTATTTAAACAAAACTTATGGTTAGATTTTTTTTATGAATAGATCTTAAAAATAATTTAGAGGGAGAGAGAGAGGGCAATTTTAAGTTTCCTATGGAAAGCTCGCTCCATCGTCGACTTTGTCTCTGACTGACTAGAGTCAAGAGCAAACCCATTTCAAATAAAAAATACGTGAAATATCACTCCATCTATCCCCCTGAACTCTTTTTCGAAAATGTTCTCAACTAAATACATATATAGACCTGGATATCTAACATATGCATACCAAGTTTCAATGAAATAAGTTTATTCAATTCCAATAAAAAAGACTTGAAAGTATGTATGAAACACCGTGAGTCGTAAAAGCTCTTAATTGTTCAAAATATTTAACATCTACGATTTACTATTTTTTCATAACATATTTTCAAGAGAAATATAATTGTTAAAGAACCTTTATGGTGCCAATATGCCCGTGGTTACAATTACTATTGCTAACACATCAATATCATTTTACAAATGCCGTACGTTATATTAGTCCAAAAGACGCTCAAGGAACTCTTGATATTCTCAAGAAAAAAAATACTTTATGTCAAGTTCACCACCCCAATTTCCAAATGTACTAAGCCAAGATCACGTGGATAAATACTGGTATATACTTTTGCCTATTTATTTCGCATGAGTGGGTGTAGGTACCTAATAACTTAGTAACTCACTCGGGAAAAACCGATGGGACATATTCTTCGCGAGTAGAGAACTTACCACAAATTATTCTAAAAGATGGCACTCGGAGCCACAAATGACGGCGGCTGTCTCTTTAACCTCAGACGTTCATAAAATATTCATTAAGATACCTAACACACAACAATAAAGGATATCTGCATGTCGACATGACGACATGACGACACATCGACATATCGGTCTCGGAGAATGTTTCTGTAGCATTTAAGTTCCTCGGGGAGTGTAGGGGAGCACTAAGAGTGGATATCCCGAAAATCTTACGGGAACGGAAAAAAACGGGATACGCGCGTACGAAGTCGCGAGGAAAAGCTATTATATAAAACTCTTTCGTTACTGAGTGACTGTGTGAGTGACAGACAACGCACAGCCGAAATTACGCTAGGTCGTAGAAAGCTGAAATTTGGCATGTAGGTTCCTTGGGGCGGGAACGGGAAAAACAGGATATGCGCGCACAAAGTCGCGAGCAAAAGCTATTATATAAAACTCTTTCGTTAATGAGTCACTGACAGACAACGCACAGCTGAAACTGCTGGTCGTAGAAAGCCGAAATTTGGCATGTAGGTACGGGAACGTAACGGGAAAAACGGGGTATGTGCGTATGAAGTCGCGGGCAAAGGCTAGTAGTCCATATAATCACGTTGTAAATCCAGACTTAAGTACAAAAACTCTTTGTCTATTTATGTGGCTAGTTAATGCTGTCAAACGTTTTCGTTAAAAAGATTCTCAGTAATTGGATAAAACTGGCTGGTGTTCTCTGGATTTTTTTGTTAAATCCGTTTGTAAAGCATAGGATTAACTAAAACTAAATCTGGTTTGCAGACGTAAAGAAAATAAATAAAATCCAAAAACCCAGTGGTTTCGTTACATTTATTTTGAGTGAAAATTAAAATTTTCGTAAAAATTTAGTTCTTGTAAATGATTTAATGAAATAGTTACCGCCACCTAATTAAAATTACAGCTGAGTACATATTGGACCACAGTGTGTAATTAGTTTATGTATAAATATTTTTAAATTAATAATAAATTTCTTTATTTAAAATATATATATATATATATGATGGACACTGGATCATTTTTAAAGTAAAAGTTATTTATTTCGTCGAAAAACAAAATCCTACTTCCACTTTTACCCCCTCCTTTTGGGGCGACTGCCCCTGAAGTAAGTAATGTTTTTCGTATGTGGGTATGTATGTTTGAATGTCAATATCTTTGGCACGCCCTGTGACATAAACGACTGAATAGGTTTAACAATTGAGGATTCGTTCGAAATGACTGTGACGAGTGTAATAAATTGACTTGTATCAAAAACCCTGCCGCAAAAATAGTTTTTTTAATAAGTTAGAACATAGCGACAAGGGCCTAAACTATGTGAAAAATTGAAAGATTTACTTTCACCATTATTATACCATAAGTATGGATTTCAGGTAGAATGTGACTTTAAAAATGGCAATTTTAAACAAAATAATCCTTACAACCCACCATTTACATCAACCATTCGCATTTCAAATTAGAGGGTAGACGACAAATTAAATTAGAACTCATTTAATATGGCCACACTGAGCTCCCGGCGGTCTCGAGTACTTAGATTACTTTACCACCGCAAAGTTTATCCAAACCAAGTCTTTTGCTACTTGCTTCTTGATTACCGGCGCGTATACCACCGTGACACACCCTAGAGATTTTTCTACCCGAGCCACGGTGGAAAATTATTGCTGACTACCCAGAACTTACTCTGTGTTATCTAGAATTAATGTGAACGTCAAGTCGGTAACCTTTGTGGGTGGATGGTAAGCGGGGTGTTGGTTTTTTATATAAAGCTGTCAATGGAGCTGTGTTTGATAAATATGGGATCTTTATGGTACGGAAAATTTTGATTTGGGTAGGGACATACAACGTGTAAGACATTCGGTGCACAAATAAATGCCATGGATTCAGTACATGATACGTCGGTGTTGGAATTTGAAATTCGAATTCCTACCAATCAAAACGACAATATTTTAAATAAAAAATATGAATTCAATATTTTCACAAAAAGACCAATGTCAATAAAACTAGAAAGAGCTATTTGAGCTTTTCATATTGCGTTTTTTTTTGAAAAATGGGAATTCATTAGTAACAGGTCTTCTACTTCTATAAATCGATAAACTCAATAACTAATTTACTTTGTTAATATTTTAGTGATGGCATTAACCTGTCAGCCAGTCTGAATAAGAGCTAAAATTAATTCAAATCTGTATATTTCCTGATAAATGTTGCTTGCCAGCAAATGTTTGCCTGATTTACTAGGTTCCTAGAATGTTGCCTATTAATTAATTTTATCGGTTCTTGAAACTGGAACTGGAAACGATACACAAATAAATCAATTTCCGCGAGCGTTTGAACTTTATGTCAAAATGTTTGAACTAAATCTATTTGTAAAGTAATCAAAGTCAAAAGGCAAAGTCAAAGTCAAAAGTCATTTGTTCAAATTAGGCTGAGTGCCAGCACTTTTTGAACGTCAAAGTTCTACATTAAGACAGTCCCCCAAAACGCCCGTCCGTCACTAATAATAACGCCCGTTAATAAAATTAATTTCTATCAACAATTTCTTCACACTAGGTTTTGCTATTTCGTGTTAGTGATTGTGCGATACACAGAAATCACAAATATACATGTATGTGTGTTGGAACAAACAAACAGTAGCCAGCTACATCAATGTTGGTTCAATATGGGAATCGAAGCCGTGACCAGGCACACGGCAAACAGAAATACACCGCCGTACCACTTGAGCTGATTGGATGACAAATAAACAGATAATATTATGTTACACGCGTGCTTGAGTCGAAGAAAAACAGTAAGTTGCCATTTTATACTTCGCAAGTTCGCCGTCATCGAAAAACGACAGAAAAAAAATAAAAATGTTTATTTGGGAATCGCACCAGACAAACAACAAAATAATTAACTAAGAAATATAAGCTTACGACATAAGACCTGCCGGTCGATTCTGTTAACATGTCGAAGTGAAGGCTTGGGTGAAACGATCACGAGGTGAGCTGTCAATCCATATAATGACAGAGCATGACAGAAATCAAAATGGAATGACAGCTCACTTTGTAATCACGTGCCACCCACCTCATGTCGTTGTTGGGGGCTTTTTGCTACAACCACGACATGCATCTGCTTTATTTATACTCACGGACTCTCACACGAAGGGTTCCGTACCATAAACCGAAAAAACACGTTTCTTGTATGGGAGCGCCCTTTAATTTTTAATTTAATTTAATTTATATTAGTGTTTGCTATAGCGGCAATAAAAATACACACTCTGTGAAAATTTCAACTGTCTACGGTTCTTGAAATACAGCCCGCTGACAGATAGACGGACGGAGACTTAGTAATAGGGGTCCATTGGTTATCCTTCGGGTACGGAACTCTTAAAAGATCCATAGATTGTGTATGACGATGACAAAAACGACGATGAAAAAGCCTTCAGTACTGAAACGATGACTGAGAAGTACAAACGATGACTTACCTGTGAAAGAAGACTGACCTCAAATAAATTGGGCTATGGACAGAAGCATAATCAATTATTTTCCGAGTTTATTTTTATATTTATGCTAAAGAAAAATCTTGTAATAGGCTGGGTGTGCTCTAGTCACAGAAGATCTGACTTTGAATCTCTTTGATTTCATTTCCTTTGCAGAGCAAATGCGCTTAGTGTTTCCCTTCGTTTACTCGACGAAGTAAAATAGAGATGAGATTTTGCATTTTATTATTGAATCAAAAGATGACATCTGATGGCGTTGGTAGAGATAAACTATAGCTTTAAGATTAGTACGTTTCATCACTTATCTCATACTAGCTGCCTTCCGCGTGATAGATCAGATTAAATTATTTAAATGTTATAACATTAAATTGAATAAAATTTGATTATTTTGGATGGTAAATTGATTTTTAATAATAATAATTAGAACTGTTTCCTCGTAAAGTCGTACTAACATAGCTCCTAAGTACTCGCTATTAACCCATATGGACTTTTGTTCGAAATAAAGTTTTTGATTTGATTTGATTTAATAGTCGAAAATTATCCCAAGTTAACATTCTCCCGAGATAAAAGGTAGGTCTATCCGCTTGAAAAATAACTTCCAAATCCAATCAGCCATTAAAACGGAAAGTTAATTAGGACTCCACCCAATCCAGCCATCGTTTCTTTGATGAATACATTTTAAAAAGAAAAAAAATGTAAAACACAGTTTCCTTAATCAACAAATTACAAATTTCACATACATTTACGTATCCCAAAGGCAGATTAGCTTAACATACGATACCACTCAACCGCAAATTTAGCTCTTACTCACAGCAAGTAAGGAGAAATCTATTAAAATAAATCTTCCAAACCGGCTAACATTAGAGGTTCCAACTGTACCGTGAGATTGAAAAACTATTTCGCAACGTTCGGTAAAAAGGTGGGAAAATACGGTAAAGTTTCCGAAGCTTAAGTTGTAGAGCTTTCAAGAGGTTTCAATTCGTGTAAAGTTTTGGGACAAAGTGGACATAGAGCTCGGTAGACCGCTAGTAGAGTGGTCGGTGGAGCCTGAATGCCTAGTGCTACAACACATTAAAGCTGTATTGTTTCGGGTCGAATGTCGCCGATTATAGAGCTTTTGGTAGTTTGAATCGTAAACAAAGGTTTTTTAAAGATGTGAAATAATCTAATGACTGCTTAAAATGTCAGAAAAAACAGTTGTTTTGGGAATGTCTAAATGTCATCTTCCGCTTTACGCAATGTATAGTTTTAAAGATATTGGTTATCATGTTATTGCTTATTAACATCCAATTATGTAGCAAGGTTACAAAAGACTTGACAAGATTTTTGTCTAAATAAAATCAGTTTTTGCAAAGTATCTTCAAGATATATTTAATGCGACTGCGTTTGGCAGATTACAGTCAATTTACACCTTTCATCCAAACACAGCAATAATATTAAAACATAAAACAGAATTATCTCACCATCAATATCAAATCACATACTATAATATCAACCTCAAAATATCATAACCACTTAACTACACCATATCAACTACATATTACGAACGAACCAAACCCCAAATATTACTTACACGCTAAAACTGCTATCCTATAACGGTAATAGCCGCTATCATAACACTAATAGTTACTGTCTTAAATAACGTTACGATAATTAAATGTTGCACGCGAAAGTCGTGTTAGGGGCTTACCTGATAATATGACAGGAAATGTCTTGAGAACCTTTGTGATTTTTATAGGGGTTCGTAGAACTTTTCCTTTTGTTTGCGTTATATTTTGACTTGTTTTTGGTTTGAAGTTCTGGCTACTGTTTCCTCAAAGTAGTAGTAATAGCGATGCTTGGAACGAATGGGCCCAGGAGATACCTTGTATCTATAGGTGATATGGCAACACAGACGCTGACGAGGAGCGCAGTGTTTACCAAAAAACTTTTGACCTAGTTTTTAATAATAAACCTGTTCTTTGACAACTGACACAAAAGTTCATCAGAGTCTTAAAAAATCGTAACGTTTTTGTCAAGGCTACCCTGAAATGGTATGAAAATCGAATAAGAATAATAATATTATTCTTGAACATAAGACCACCGGACATTGAATGTAAATATGCAGAGTACGGTCCGAAAGAGCGCCATTACAATTTAATTCCGCGCTCACTCCTTTTGTAGGTCACTTCCTGTAAATTATTCGGAACAAATAAATGTTTCACTTTGGAACCATTTCAGCATTTTTTTTGTTCTATGTCCTTTCTACAAAGTCTTTGAAAATAAACAGACTTTAGGGCTTTAGAACTTTCAGTTCTCTATTGATATTATTTACTTTTTTAAACAAACGGTCACTTGAAAAAATACCTTCCAATAATTTGAGGCCTCATTCATAAAACATTAGCTTATAATTTTATGAATGATATGAAATTAACTTATATTTTAAATACTATCTGCAGATTCTTATTTCAAATTGTCCATAGAGAATTTAAGGCTGAAAGTCAATTCTTGATGAGTTGGTTGCGAGGGATTAAATTATTGTGGTGTGGCGTAGATTAATAACTAGGTAGATAGTAATTACTGCTTGCGTACCTACCTAGTCTCCTAAAATATAAAATAAATAATTATGTTTATATGCGGACAGACAAGAAAACCATGTTTGTTATTAGTGATCAAACCGGTCGGCCGCCTGACCGCTCCATTGTTTAATGCGTGAGGTGGGGGCTCGCATTCGAGAACCGCGCTCGCGCATCAGTACAGACCGGCGGCCCGCCAGTCAGCTTATCGCTTACCAATTGACCACTGTGTCGCTCGATCCGCTGTCGCGCTTCCGCTTAAGAGCTTTTAATATTTCACTGTGCTTTCTATCTGTCTACTCCTTCTTTCTATCATTTACTACTCTTCAATCTTACTGTGCTGTGGACTTTAAACTGTGTACCTGCTGTCTAAGTTCTTCCAATAAACTATTAACTTTATTGTGTCAGTGTACAAACTTTTATTCACCTCCGCACACACGCATTCCTCAAGAAGAACACCAAATTGGTGACCCCAAATAAGAACGCTACAATGACAGACGAAAAAGAGCGCAACGTGGCCGCGGCAGGCCAAGATAGCGGTGAGAAACACCTAGAAACATTTCGCGTGGGTGTGAGGGTACCACCGTTCTATCCGGAGAAGCCGTCGCTGTGGTTTTCGCAAATGGAAGCACAATTTGCGCTTTCCAACATAAAGGCAGATGACACGAAATTTTATTACGTCACAGGCCACCTGGACCCGCAATATGCTTCCGAGGTCCAAGAAATAATTGAAAACCCTCCAGCAACCAACAAATACGAGAAGCTCAAGGCAGAATTAATTAAAAGAATGTCAGCCTCGCGCGAGAAAAAAGTCAAGCAGTTACTTATACATGAAGAACTCGGCGATCGTAAACCATCGCAATTCTACCGCCACTTACTAAACCTTGCTGGACCGGGCGTTCCTGAGGAATTTCTCCGCACCATTTGGACGAGCCGTCTACCAAGCGGGACGCAGGCCATCATCGCCTCGCAGTCCAAGGCCGAGATGGAGGAATTGGCGGAACTAGCAGACCGAATCAACGACGTCGTCGGGCCCCAGGTAGCATCTACATCCGCCATCGCCAAGGCAACATCCACGAGCAGTGCGAATCCCGAAATAGCCGCACTGGCCAGGCAGGTTGAAAAGCTGACCGCAAAAATCGATCGCATGTCACGACAGCGGCAACGATCGAGCAGCCGTTCCAGTCATCGCTCGAGTTCGTCGAGATCGCAGTCGAGCTACAGCAAGTTCCCGAAATGCTGGTACCACCAAAGGTTTGGAGAACGTGCAAAGAAGTGTCAGAAACCGTGCGACTACAAATCGGCGGAAAACTCGAAGGGCAATCAGTAATGGCGGCCGACGATTGTCCGAGCACCGGTCGCTTATTTGTCACCGATCGACGATCAAAGACACAATTTTTGGTCGACACCGGCAGCGACCTTTGTGTCTACCCACGATCAGTATTACCAGGGCGACGTGAAACTAAGGATTATCAACTGTGCGCGGCAAATGGTACACCCATTAAAACGTATGGTTATATTAGTTTAAGTTTAAACTTGGGGTTGCGTCGCGACTTTACTTGGTCATTTATTGTAGCCGACGTTACGAAAGCGATTATAGGAGTGGATTTTTTGTCATTTTACAATTTAATTGTTGATTGCAGGAACCAGCGTCTATTAGACAACTATACAATGCTTGCGACCCCGGCTTCACCTACCCGTTCATCAGACATTATTTCCTCGGTTAAGGTAATTATTGGTGACACCACATACCATAACATACTACGGAAATTCACCGACATTACCCGGCCACATGGCATACACCGTACATCAACACATAATACAGTCCACCACATACAGACTACACCTGGACCACCAGTTTCATGTACACCACGACGCCTTGCCCCCGACAAATTAAAAATAGCAAAAGACGAGTTTGAAGCGATGCTGAAAGACGGCACCGCCAGACCCTCAAGTTCACCATGGTCATCGCCATTACACCTGGCTCCTAAGAAGAACAGCGGATGGCGACCCTGTGGTGACTACCGCACACTAAATGCCAGGACAGTACCTGACAATTATCCAATTCGTCATATTCATGATTTTACACATAGTCTGTCAGGATGTTCGGTTTTCAGTACTATCGATCTGGTAAAAGCGTATAATCAAATTCCTGTAAGTCCAGAAGATATTCCAAAGACCGCTATCACCACGCCGTTTGGCTTGTATGAGTTTCCTTTCATGACATTTGGTCTGCGCAATGCCGGACAGACTTTTCAGCGGTTCGTCGATGAGATGCTGCGAGGACTAGACTTCTGCTACGCTTACCTCGACGATTTTCTGGTCTTTTCGAAAGACCAGAAGACCCACGAAGACCACCTACAGCAACTTTTCACCCGTCTACAGGAATATGGCATGGTGATCAACACTGCTAAGTGCACATTCGGAGTGAAGGAAGTGACTTTCCTAGGTTATAGGATCTCGGCCGAGGGCACCAGCCCGCTACCTGAGAAGGTGGAAGCCATCACAAAATACCCGCCGCCAACAACTGTCCGGGAACTTCGCAGATTTTTGGGAATGTTAAATTTCTACAGACGGTTTATACCCGACGCAGCGCAACACCAGGCTCCCTTAAATGCTCTGTTGATAGGGTCTGTAAAAGGCTCTCATCCAGTGCGTTTCACCACTCAAGAAACGGAGGCCTTCAACACCTGCAAGGAAGGCCTGTGCAAAGCTGCAATGCTCGCCCATCCCGACTGCGAAGCCAAACTAGCAGTAGTGACGGACGCCTCAGACACAGCAATAGGTGCAGTATTACAGCAGTGCAAGGACGAAGAACCATGGCAACCGCTAGCATTCTTCTCCTGCAAGCTAAGTACGGCACAAAAGAAATACTCGCCTTACGACAGGGAATTGCTAGCGATCTACGAAGCGATAAAGTACTTCAGGCATATGGTCGAAGCACGAAACTTCGTCATCTACACAGATCACAAGCCCATATGTTTCGCGTTCCACAAGCGAAAGGAAAATTGCTCACCAAGACAGTTCCGGTATCTGGATTACATATCACAGTTTACGTCAGATATAAGGCATATATCAGGCAAGAACAACGTTGTCGCTGACAGTCTCTCAAGGATCGAGGAGATAACTCAACCAGTAGACCTATACAAGCTAGCTGAATCACAGAAGCACGACACTGAACTGGAACAGCTGCTTGATAGCAACACGCCCTTATGCCTCACTAAAGTAAAACTGCCAGGAACAGATATCGAACTGTACTGCGATGAGAGTAGCAAGATCCCTCGACCATATGTCACGAAAGAACACCGTCGCAGAGTATTCGAGAGCGTACACTCGTGGAGTCACCCTGGCACAAACGCAACAACCAAAATGGTTACCGAACGGTACGTTTGGCCAGCAGTAAAAAAAGATTGCAGAGAATGGAGCCGTTCTTGCTTAGCATGCCAGCGATCTAAGGTAACCCGTCACGTCTCATCACCAATGGGAACCTTCAAGCTGCCGAGGGCTAGATTCAACTACATCCACATCGACCTTATAGGCCCACTGCCGATTTCACAAGGATTTCGTTATTGCCTCACAGCCATCGACCGATTCACACGTTGGCCTGAGGTAATACCTACATCCGACATAACAGCGGAAACAGTGGCAAAGGCCCTAGTAAGCGGCTGGATTTCTCGATTTGGCTGCCCCGTCGATATTGTAACGGACCGTGGTCGACAGTTTGAGTCAGCACTCTTCAGGCACTTATCAGAGATGGCGGGGTTTCACCACAAGCGTACCACGGCTTATCACCCCGCCTGTAACGGGCTCATAGAGAGATTTCACAGACAATTGAAAGCTGCTATTACCTGCCACTCAGCAGAAAACTGGGTCGAGTCTTTGCCACTAGTTCTACTAGGTATTAGGAACGCGTACAAAGAAGACTTAGGTTCTACGTCAGCTGAACTTTTGTATGGTGAAACACTCAGGCTGCCAGGGGAACTATTTCAGCCTCAGGTCGATGACACAGTTGATGTGTCAGACTATGTGGCACGGTTAAGGGCATTTGCAAGAAAATTGCAACCGTCACCAGCATCCCGACATGGTAGCAGATCAACATTCGTGTTCAAAGAACTAGGAACATCGAGTCACGTTTTTCTCAGAGACGAGACATCAGGCTCCCTAAAATCACCATACACGGGACCGCACAAAGTCCTGCAACACGGGGACAAGACCTTCAAGCTCCTCGTCAATGGCAAAACGGTCACAGTCACTATTGACAGGCTTAAACCTGCCTACATATTACACGATCCAAATACACTCACAAACAACAACACAACAATACACACAAACACGCCATCACCCACACTACATATACCTGCACCCACCACCAAATTACCTGGTAACCCAGGAACTAATGTCAGAACGACTAAATCTGGTCGTCAAGTCCATTTTCCAGACTATTATCGCCCGTAGCGACGGTCTCTGGAGGGGGGTGATGTGGCGTAGATTAATAACTAGGTAGATAGTAATTACTGCTTGCGTACCTACCTAGTCTCCTAAAATATAAAATAAATAATTATGTTTATATGCGGACAGACAAGAAAACCATGTTTGTTATTAGTGATCAAACCGGTCGGCCGCCTGACCGCTCCATTGTTTAATGCGTGAGGTGGGGGCTCGCATTCGAGAACCGCGCTCGCGCATCAGTACAGACCGGCGGCCCGCCAGTCAGCTTATCGCTTACCAATTGACCACTGTGTCGCTCGATCCGCTGTCGCGCTTCCGCTTAAGAGCTTTTAATATTTCACTGTGCTTTCTATCTGTCTACTCCTTCTTTCTATCATTTACTACTCTTCAATCTTACTGTGCTGTGGACTTTAAACTGTGTACCTGCTGTCTAAGTTCTTCCAATAAACTATTAACTTTATTGTGTCAGTGTACAAACTTTTATTCACCTCCGCACACACGCATTCCTCAAGAAGAACACCAAAGTGGTTCTAATGATTTGATGTTTGTAATATTATTTTAGTTAAAATAGAAGTACTTATCTAACAAAATTCACCCACATAATACAACCACCGCCGTTATTCCATTTAAATGGAGTAAAGGATAATATTACGCTTATTATCGTAATTATTGTCGAGTAATTATCTGTTATTTGGGTTTGAAAGGTTTTAATGAAATACTAGCTTTTTCCTGCAGCTAAGTCCTAACCGAGATAACCTTTTATAAGTCATAAAACAATGTTACCTATAAATTTTATTTATTCGTTTTGATATTATTTATAATTATATTCTTTTTTTCATTAATTGCGGAACTATTTGCGTGTTTACAGATTCTTATATTCCTTATTATTTATAGTATAAATACATACAATATAATAATAAACTTTCTGTAGATCAGTTCTCAGACTGTACTCATGAAATTAAAACAAATTCCTAGACGTTGAGAAGCGATAGCCATACGTTCAATGGCAAAAAAAAACAAAAAACCCGTCTACTTTTTAATATACGATATAATATAAAGTTACCTACCCACTGGTCAACATAAAATTTCCTGAATACTAACACATGCGACAAGACAATGCAACATAAAATAACTGGTGTAAGTACTAAAAAGGCGGGTTGCGGAATTTGTTCGAAAGAGTCACCGCGGCCCTGGAAGGCAAAGGGCTTTAGAAGGAACACGGATGGGTTTTAGTCAGTAAGAGTCTGACACGCCCTTCCGCTGCACCCAGAGCGGAAGAAGTCATTTGATGAACCTAAAAAAAAAAAAAAAAGTACTGAAAAGGCGTTCTCGTATTGTCACGGCATGCTTGTCTGCAGGAACCTTAAACTAGCAAGAACTAGAGCCCAGTGGGCAGTTTATGATTGCAAAGCTGGCCCAAAGATTAGCAATTTGTGAAATTCGAAAGCTGACTGATACCTACCTAAAGTGTAGTTTATTTTTTTCGTATAAAATTTCCGACCTTCAACACAAAAGAGGAGAAACCGAAGGTGATCACTTCATTTATTTGACTTCAATTTGATCCGATACTGATCTAGCGATGCGTAGATTGATGAGAGCATGATCCGGAATTAGAGTTAGAGTAGAGTCACTTTATTAATGTAATATTATTATTTTACTGAACTGTAAATGATGACGTTCAAAAGTGCCGTTTAATGGCCTCATTGAAATAAACGTTTTGACTTTGACTTTGACTTTAGTTAAAAGTTGAAAACGCTTTTGGAAAAAAAATACTTTTGCGTAAATTCAAGTTCTTCAAACTTTCTTTTTCCCAGATAAAACACGAAGAAGTCGTGACGGGCGGCCGTTTTGGGGGACTTCCTAATTTTCAGCCTAGTTTAAATAAATGACTTTTGATTTTGATTTGGTTAGATTGGAACCCGAACAAAGGTAGCTGGGAAGGGCCGATTGATTGAAAATAAAGACGACATTAGTTTATTGGCAACTTGAACACACAAACTCATTCATGAAACCTACTACAATCACCACCCATTACGGACAATTATACAAGGTCCCATTAAAAAAGATGTACAAACTTTCACAAATCATTCAGACTACCAACATAAAGACAATGGTAAATGAATACAAGAAAAACGCATTAGATACTTACAAGAAAAAAAAATCAGCTTACGAAAATACACAAAAAAATGTTGGTTACCCAATGCACACATCCATGTCTTTACTATCTCATAATTCTGATACTACAAATATGCAGGCGCCCGTGACCACGTCAAGTACCTACCCATAATGGATGTGTATCCTACTAATATTTCAAACGCGAAAGTTTGTAAGTACGGATGGATGGATGGATGTTTGTTACTCTTTCACGTAAAAACTTTGAATGGATTTTGATGAAATTTGGCACAGTGGTAGATTATAGTCTGGAATAACACATAGGATACTTTTTATCCCGGGAATATGTTCCCTTGGGATAATTTTCGACAATCACGCGGGCGGAGCCGCGGGCGGCAACTAGTTAACTAATATATTATTTTAGGTCAAAATAAAATCACTTTAATCAGTGTTTTTCTCTGCTTGGATATCTTTGGTTAGACGTACTAAACGCTGTGTTATTATTTGTCCATCTATTTTAATGGGACCTATATAAGTGACATAATTAAATGTCGGGCTCTATGAAACGTTTCACAACACGCGAGCGTGATCGGACAGGTTGGCTGTTATTACGTGACCCAAGTATTTCACGCTGTCGACCTGTAACAGCGCTTTGCCGTAGAGTTGAAGAGGCGGCAAAACGGACCAGTTGTTCGGGCTTTCAAAAACCATGTACACTGACTTATCTGGGTTGTACGTCATGTTGTGGTCTTTAGCGTACATTTCACACTCTGCCAATAGTTTGCGCATTGCCGATATTGACGGTGCCAACAGAACCATATCATCTGCATAACAAATGTGATTTATCAGGGTCCCGTTAATTGAGCAACCTATACCAGTTCGGTTTATTGGTTACTATATTTACGCCATATATTTTCTACATATATTTTCGAGCCGTTTGGGGTTGAAACCCTCAGCCTTGTGCTCACAGCCTTTTCAAAGAAATTTCGAAACAGTTCGTTGACTCTTCCCGTAACCCAAGAACTGGCTTTTACTTTGGCTAGAGGCTAAGCATGGCCATTCAACGTGGCAATGCCGCCAGTCTCTTTGGAACATTACCAGCTGACAGTGTTGAGAAAATTTTTGATGCAAAATTTTAGTTTGTTATAAGTTTAGTATTTGTTAATATTAGTTATTGTAATAAAGTTTATTTTATATCCTCAACTTCAACGCTATCTATTTCAAAGTAAGGGAGTAAAAAATATTTCTAAGAAACTTGGTTAGGTACGTATTCAGTTTAGAAAGGGAGGATTTTCTCTCCATGAACAGTTGGCGAATCGGCTTTACCTTTAGTTAATATTGAAACCGATGCTTTCGTTCTTCAAAGGGCGTAAAAACTGTTCACTTAATTCTCGCTCTTAGAGAACTAAGTTAGGCTTTAAATGTTGTACAAAAAGGATACGATTCAAAAACGATGCCTTTATGCTTAAAAGGACGTCAATAACAACATAGTTCACTTAGTTCTCGCCCTTAGAGACCTAAGTTAGATATGCAAGTACTTATTTTAAATAATCGAGTGTGCTTATAATATGAAACACATGATTAATTCCACTTACATACCAAATTATTTGAACAGGAGTGAAGCCCAAACCAGCTATATCTTCTCTACAATGGGAATATTTCCCATTGAGCTGAAGCAATGAAGTGTAAGCGGGATAACACGAATGCCTTCACGGCTAACAAAGGATTCCTTGTTACCTTAAGCTGGGTGCACAAGGATTGCAGTATTATCTCCTTATTGAATACCGTTTATGGTTGCTTTTTATACGTTCGTGCTGCCGTCTGGTGGCAAAAATGAGAATGAAAAGGCTGTTCGGTTTAAAATGGGACTGTAAAGTCTTAGGAGGTGATGTGATAGTCTGGGTATTGACCTCAATAGGTATAGTCGTAGCTCTCAGAGCCCAAAGACGTTATCAATTTGCTCAGTAACAAAATGTGTGGGATAAAGTATTGATAAACAAAATGGCCGTCGGCCCAAGCTAGCAGGTATGCGTACGTTAAAAGTATACACTAACACAAGTCGTTGCCATACATTTTGTTTCTCAGAAAAAAAGTAATGTCTGGGGCTCCAAAGGCACAAAATATCTTGGATGAAACGTCGATCAAGCTCTCGCTTTTGAGGTTTGTTTCCCATTTTCCGAAAATAAATGGAAAATAATATAAGTAATCATATTGCAGCAATAATATAGGTATTGCTGGAGGTCACCGACGAGGTAAGCCGATCAGATGAAATTCGCGGTTGGAGGACCTGTTAATGAATGTGCCAGACTATCAACTAGCAAAACCAGATGGAGAGAGAGGCTTGAGGTGACAGGGTTACAATAACACCAGCGTTTAGGCAGAATTCATTGTGACCTCGGCCGTTCTGTGAATAAGATGATATGTCTGTATCATCACACCGCTGGAGAAAGACCTCCTATGACATGGTTGCTAATTTCTTAAAAAAAACTTTTAGTATTTTTTTTTTTTTACCGCTGCCCCTGAAAATGTCTATTCAAATCTATTTAACTGTCTATCTCCGAAGTTCTTCATCAGATCTTTACGAAATTTAAACCATTCGAACCGAATTCGGAACCATTTCGGAATAAGGTTCTCTCAAATACAAAATAATTTTACAAATCCGTCTAAATATGACGGAGTTATGCCCGAGTAAACATAATATATCGATACCAGAAGTATCAATTGACGTAAGGGACATTAACCCAAAATGCCAGATTGCCCCTACGACAATTAACGTAAGGTTTATTTACGCAAAATGCCCAAATGTCCCTAACGTCAATTGATATTTCTGGTATCCATCCTAATTGATAACGTCCTCCTGTTTGAAGTCGGTTAAAAAGTTTTTCTAGCTACATAACTAAAACAAGCGTTTTCATAATCGTAACAAAACGAAAAAATCTTATAACAAGGCACAAGACCTAAGTGAAATGAAAATAAATCATTATCATAATAAAGATTACAGGTCGCCGCTTGCGAACTTTCAAAGTGAAATATATTGATGTTTTGAAACTTCTGGCCATACCGAGACGTTAATAAAGAAATACTCGCTTCGATCAAGGAGGTCGAGCTGAAAGTATTCTTCGTGTTTTCAATAAACTTTTAATGGCAAATATGATTGAAACCAAAGTTTTTGAGACCGACGACTGTTACTTCCAGTCATTTAATGACTTATGTATTTTCCTAGAAAATTGATATCGGCTTTTTAATTTATCAAAAAAGTTTGGTAAGATTTTTGGCTTTGGCTTTACGATTGAAGAGTATTTTTAACGAACCGAACTTCAACTTCTTTCCAAAAAGAGTTTAATGAAATTATCAACATTATAAAAGACTGACCGATGTACAAGAATGGGTAAGTAAGTAAGTAATTTATGACTGCGTATCGTCTGATATTTATTTACAAAATAGGTTACAAATAAGTCTTTTTGCCCTGCAATGGCAAAGCACAGGCTCATAATAATATTAAAAACGTCATTATTTTTTTTAAATTAAACTAGGTGAGGCCGATTATTCCTAGCTGGCTATCCTGAGTAGAAAAATAGAAAGAAACTCAAAGGTCCCTTTTAAGGTCCATGCAATTCAAATCTTACAATAACATCCTTCCTCTAATACAAAATGTACACGCACGAACACGTTCAAATTACCGTATCTCAGCTCCGTAATTGTGACATTTCCACCTCATTGTCTGACAATGTCACCACAAACACCGTTGTGCACTTACCCTTAACTAAATGACACGTCGCCCCGCCTCACTACGAGTAACAACATCGAAGACAACCCCGTTACCAGCCAATTTCATTTTATTTATATGCATGTAAAATGCATTTTGGTACCGAAGCGTATGTACCGTATCGCTTTCAGTATCGGCGGTGCATTGAAAATCTTGCGATATCATCGCATGTGAATACATCGATGCTTCTTGACGTCATATTTATAATGGTAAGATTTCTTTAGAAAATGAATAAGTTTACCTCTGCTGGTAATACTTTGTTCCTATAAGTAGCACACTCTGGGTGCATCGTCCTCACATAATATTAAATTAATTTTTGTAAACCAAATTTTGTAAAATCATTATTTGAAAAGAGTAAGTATGGAGTTTCTTGTCCTTCTTCTCCATAAGAATCTACCTTTCCGAATGGACAGTAGAGTCACTTTATTAATGTAATATTATTATTTTACTGAACTGTAAATGATGACGTTCAAAAGTGCCGTTTAATGACCTAATTGAAATAAACGTTTTGACTTTGACATATTTTTCGGTTAGTGCCAGTTTTAGAGCATTAATTCCGATAGTTTATGTGGTCTCATGTTTTGTGGACAAAGGAGCAATAAGCATTTTGCGTTCCGTAACGAACGACAATATCTTGACATCTAAATTTAAATAAACAGCCATGCTGCCAGTCTTCTGAGCACATTTCAGGATGACTGCCTAGTGATGTACAGGACGTAGTTAAGTTGATATAAATAGCAACTTAATATTATGATACGGTAGAAATTTATGTTAATATTTTTGTAAAAGGTCATCACTGGAAAAAACTATCTGATTCCGAAAATTCGTTCACTTAGAACGCTCCAGTAGTGGTGAGACCATAAGCTATTTACTTTTTCCCGGAAACATGCAGTTCCAATACTTGAGAAACGAAAAAGCTAGTAAGTACCTTATATGGAAAACATGAATCTGATACACTGACATGTGCCAATTATCATTCCAACTCAAATAATGGTTTATTTATTTATTTGGTTAACCAACGATTGTTTACACAGTTCGTTTACAATTTCATTTTACCTTCATTATAAGTGTAACAATTAATTAAAAGCTTACATCAATGCACAATCATAACGACTAAAACAAGAATTTCAACATAGAAAATCTAAATAAAAGCGAAAACTTTATTAATTGTTCACATAATACAATTGACATTATCATCAAAACTAAAGAAATCTAATAATTACTATGCGCCTACATAGTTCGCAATGGTAAATTCGAATAAACTTTCTAATCACCCATTAACTACTCTCGAGATTCTGAAGTTTTAAACAAAATTAGTCTTTCAAAATACTGAAGAGCCCAAATCAGCTTCTCCAAAAACATAAAGCCCTGACTAAAATTAATTTTAAACCTATTTCGTTCAAAATCTAATTAGTCCGTCAGATAGATTTACAAAAAATATTGGACACGTATTTTTTCTTTTGTCACTTAAACAAAAAAATGGAGACGATACAGTGCGTTGAAAAATCGTGTGACGTCACTTACCATTACACTTTTTACTGGAAAGTGACGTTACAAGCCCCCACGCCTTATCTTTGATGCGTTTTATCTTTGGTTTTTTTATAGATTTGATAAAATAAAAAATACGTTTCCGCTATATTTCGATAATTTAACTGACGGACTAAATAGAATCATATTTTTTTAACCCAGGCAACCGTAATGTTTAATAATAATAAAATTTAATCCGTAATGGCGTCATAAGCTATTATGGAATCCTGAAAGTTGAAAGAGCAAGGTTTACTTAATATTTAGGCTTTATGTTATCCTTACGTGGTATATCCTGCCATAAATAGTTAAAACACGCAATCAAAATCAAAAGTCATTTATTCAAATTAGGCTGAGTGCCAGCACTTTTTGAACGTCAAAGTTCAACATAAAGACAGTCCCCCAAAACGCCCGCCCGTCACCACTTCCTAGTGTTATAGCTGGGAAGAAGAAGTGGCGCAACAAACTTCGCAGCAATTAAAGTTAAACTTCTGATTAATACAAGGTATATCAGAAAAACTCTTAACTTAAAAAGCATAAGTATATAGGTTCATAATATTGAGCACAAGGTCATTGTGCTAAGAAAGTTTTACTATGGAACCAACTCTTAAGCCGCGAAAAAAGCTCAGCTGTACATTTTGTCGAGTTATGCAAACATAAATGTATGGAGCACTTAATTTTGTTTTCGCGATCTCGGGATTAGTCCCATAATAAAACTTTTTCATAATGATGAGTACAATTACCCCTTTTCAGGTTTTGCGTTAATTCTGTTACACCTTTTATAAAGCGTAACTTCATGTTTTTTTAATCATTACTTTCCAAACTTTTCGGAAATAAACAAACTCTTTTCTAAACGAATCTCAACCTTTTTCGCCATTAAAATTTATGAAAGGTACTCTTAACATACTCGTACGTAGACAGAAAATGCCCTTTTAAGACAGCTCTATAAACAGCTACACATGATAATCCTATAATGAACATTTTTATACATAAACCTTTATACGTACCTAAGTAAGCTACTAGAGTGCTACGGCCGTGACCTTTCCGAAGGACATCCTCAATTTGGCCAGTACATGTCATTTCAAGACATCCCGTTCCGGACACACGATGAATCTTTTAGCTTGCGGCCTTTTAGTGGGCCTTTTTGCAGGCCGAATGACGTCACTGTGATATCTTACTGTTTATGTAGACTATGCTTTATAAATTAAGTTGCTGTTTCCCGCGGTTTGGTACCCGTTGTCTATCCTACAGGATCCAGGCCTTTATTCAGGTTTCAAAGTCTTATGTGGTAGGTACTCAGTAGTATAAAATTTATACGATTTTAACGATATAAATTTTAGTAATCTGGGGCCAGATTCTATTAACTTTTAAGCAACGTTCGCATTCGCATTGGAGTCTTTTCTGTCAAAAACACATTAATTTTCCTGATTTTTTAAATTTTATTGAATATTGATTGACATTTTGAAATTTTATTGGCCCTCAGATCAGTGCGTTCAGAAAATTCCGCTTTCAAATAAACAGCATTAGGTACTTCTTTATAATGTTAGTTTAGTTCATATGTAGAATTGAAGCACATTGAATATGATTCTTTATTTTATTGACCAATTTATCACAACTAACGTATGTTAGTTGTGATGAATTGGTGGCATTGGTGGTATATGTATATGTGTATACATATACATAAACCACCAATGCCAAGGCTTACACTGACTGGATAGGTCAACTCAAATCTATGTTGGACTTTCCTCAAAAGGCCATCTCAGACACTGATCTGCATGGTCCTCATATAACGTATTGTGAATGTGAGGACCATGTAGATCGCAATATTAGGGGTTCATTTCATGTTAGTCTGGCGGTTTCAGTTCTTTATGCGGCCTACCCAAATGTCCTTACTTTGGTATTGTTCGTCAAATCGTTGAGCTCCCTAAAGTTCTAAGTTTGAGCTACACGATAACTGTCAAATGCTTGCACAGTCCGGACAGGCCCACTCAAATCGGTGTAGTACATTCCTCAAAAGACCACTTCAGACATTAACCTACATGGTTCTCATATGATTTGACCAGTACGATTGTATGGACTTTAAAAGAGACTTTAACCTCTGTTGTTTCTCTCAAGGTAGTTAAGTAAGAAACACCGGCCTCATCTAGTTTAAAAATGACCAAAAAAGATTGACGTGTAAAAGTGTTATGTTTAACCTACTTACAAAATAAATATCATATTATCATTTATAACCTTAGGATTTACAAAACCACGTAAAGGTATAACTCCAAATTATTAGCACATTTCATTATCAACAGCAAAAACCTTTTGGAAATTAAACTCAATAAATTCGCTTTGATAGTTTCGGCACATAAATAAAATGAACTACTTTACACAAAACAAAGCTCCACAAAAAGTCCAGAAAATTTCGTTTCTTTCGTGGAAATACTCAAATTAAACCATGGAGTGGAAATGGAGCCCGCAGAAATGTAACACAGAATAAATATCTTCTAAATTAATATATTCTCATATCTCACCAGCCGATGTACTGAGCACGTAATGGATTCCCTGAACGCATGTGTTTCCAATTTAAATTTGGTGTAGAACGTCCAATTTATCTGAAACATGTGTACATACATACACGGTTTAATTCGTTTTATTGAATAGGAAATCTGGAAATTAACTCGAACGTTGCATGTTTTAATTGAATGTACTACGTAATATGGAATAGCTGAAAATTTTGTTGGAAATCGGTAGATGCGGGCAACCGAGGACACCGTACATCAGTGGCAAGAATTGGCGTGCAAAAAAAAACAGTTTTTTTTGGAAGTCGGATGTATTTTTTTTTTGTAAAATGGTTTTTTTTTCACTTTTTAGTGGTTCACATGTGCTTACCCTTTCACAGCGTACCGGCGTGATGGTATGTTATGAACTGATGTTAACAATAGGCAGACATATGATTTCAGTAATCCCAGTCCATTTATTGAGGAGTTCCGTTGCCTTTCTCCGAAGTTCTTCATCAGATCTTCACCAAATTGAAATGGGACCACTCTGAGAAAGTACTCTTCCAAAAACTACCCAAATCGCTTCAAGTGTGCCTATAAAATTTGAAGAGTTCTCTCTGTTCCTCCTGGATCCCATCATCAGATCCTGATTTGATGATCATGGGACCAACAGCTAAGTAAACCCTTTCAAAAAAAAAATCCAAATCGGCCCAGCCATCTTCGAGTGATCGCGGAACATAAATAAAACAAAAAAAAAATAAAAAAATGTTCCGACGAATTGAGAACCTCCTCCTTTTTTTGATGTCGGTTAATAAAGAGGCCTTTGACCATAAGTCGACTATAATATTGACTACGGAACAACATCTTTTATTACTACATCACCCCAAGAGGACGGGGAACCATCAAATCTGAGATTGAACTAAAATGACTGGCTACCACCAGCTGGTAATTTTGATATTTTCATTTGTTTTTAAAATGCACGAATGAGAAAACAGAACTTCCTTCGAAATAAAAAAGGCGCACGCAATGACCTTAATTGGAAATATATTCTTACTTACACCGAAGCCGAAAATTCATTTAATTAACTGACCTTTTCCACAGTCATACTATCTTTTTTGACATTTTAATTACATCACATGTAAGAACCTGAACACTATTTCAGCTCCGTCAAAACACGAATACAAGTATGAAATATTTAAGATAAACTAAACAGCTGACGTAACTCCATTTTTTATAAACCAAACCCACAGAGTATGGAAACCACTCGGCGGCCAGAATGAAATAAAACATTCAAAGTTAAAGTCAAAGTCAAAACGTTTATTTCAATTAGGCCATTAAACGGCACTTTTAAACGTCATCATTTACAGTTCAGTAAAATAATATAATAATAGTATTACATTAATAAAGTGACTCTACTGTCCATTCGGAAAGGTAGATTCTTATGGAGAAGAACGGACAAGAAATTCCATCCAAAATCCATCCAATCAAAAGTAAAAGCCGCCAATTTTCAACTTGAGCGGTGTTGTTTGATATAGATCGCGATGTTGTTTGATAAACGACGAATGGCACCACTAGTCACCGGCACGGCGAAGCGATTCCCTGCTCTGTGACCAAACCGGTCCCTAATGAATGCCAGCGGTATCTTGACAATTTGTCATGACGTCGCTTTTTGATGACTCCGAAGTTAGCCATGATTTATGGTTAAGAAGTTAAAAAAGTTTCGATTGTAGATATTCCAGTTTAAGAGGATTTGACGTAGGGCTAAGAAGATAGGAAAATGGAAGACGAAATGGGCTGGTAATTTACCGGAGCTTGAGACAGATTAAGTATTAATATGAATTAGATAATAGAGCTTGTTGGGGAAAACAGGAAGGTCGGTAAACGTTTTACTCTTTCTCAGTCTACAATACGCAGTACCTACAATAGATTATGCTTTTTTATAAGCTCAAATTCCTCTCTCTCCCCAGATATTATTTTGATCAGAGCGATCATAATATGAAGATCATACAAATAAAAAATAAAAAAATGAATGAATATGGCCCCGTACTCAAATAGTGATTTAAATTCAGATTCTTATTAAAGCTTACTTACCTAAGAAGTATTCCTTTAATAACAAATTGATGAAAATGACTTTTTAGTTTATTTTTCAATCAAAACTTCGAAACTCGTAGTTCGCTCCAAGAAAGCTAAACAGATTTCACCGATTTTGGGCTCTTCGAAATTAATTACAATTTCTATTTTGCCGAAAATTCTAGGTAAACTAAAAGCCGCGTTGAAACTTGTTTTGTTTAAATGCTTAATTTAATTAAGATAACACTATTATTTAATTATTAGTAAGTAACTCAATATTCAGTGTTCAATCAAAAGCTCAACACATTTATGTAATTAATTCCCACATTATTGTCAAATAAAATGTTCGTACCATATGTACTCGTACTTAATACAAGTATTTAGTAACTCTTCTTTTACTAACCGAATAATACTTTTCTACAATAATTCCGGTTGCCATTGTATTGGTTTTCAATGCTCTAAATATACAACGTGTAACAGTTTAAACGCAATACCTCTTAAGGGGTCATTGTACTCATCATAATGAACAATTTTTTACTATGGGACCAACTCCGAAAAGCGAAAAAAAAATCAGTCGTGAAATATATTATGGTAGTCATTTTTTTTGCGTTTTCAGTTTTGGTCCCATTATGAAAGTTGTACAAAATGATGAGTACAATAACGCTTTAAGAGGAATACCTCTCACGTGTAAAATAATAAACGCAATAGCGTTGTATATTCAGAGTGCACTTGACAGGTTTTTATTACCAATTTAAAATACCGTAGGGCGGGGCCGTAATATCATGCGAACTCGTGTGAAAAGTCCCGTCTTTTTTGACGTATGACATGACAGATTCATCCGGCGAAACAAATTCACACATTGAATAGTCCTTTCACAACTCAAATAATATTATTTTTTTGCTAGTTAAGACGAGTTTTCATTTTTATCGTTATTTATATGTATGTGTAGATATAAAATGCTTTTTCCTGACTGGTGGATCAACGACCAGCCTAAACCGCTGGTCGTAGAGACTAGAAATATGGAGGACGTATTCCATATGTGATGTAGGCATCCGTTAAGAAGGGTTTTCTGAAATTTTTCATAAAGTTTTCATACACACTTCGGTGGAAGTATGTATGAAAACTTTATGAAAAATCTTATTCCTTGGGCCGATAAACTTGAAACTTGGTACAAATATTGGCCTAAGTAAACTATAGAGGTTGTCGTTATTAAATTTTCACAACTACTCCCAAAAGACGATTTAAGGGGTGTTAAAGTTTGTATGGAAGAATCTTATTCCTTGGGGCAATGTACTTGAAACTTGTACTACTACTGGCCGAAGTAAATAACAAAAGTAGCCACTATTCGTTTTTCACAACTACCCCCAAAAGACGATTTTTTACGGATGAAAGTTTGAATGGAAGGTTCTTTTGGTTAATATTACCTACTTACTATGAATGAATATTTCGTAAATTCAACCTCTAAGCGATGAAATGGGGATGTAAGTTTGTATGGAACCTTTTTTGTTTGTGGTCTTTTTTTACTTGAAACTTGATCTAAATGCTCTTTGATATTTATCAAACACCTTTTCGACATTTTCTGAACTCTTTAAAGAGTGCGGAAAACTATGATGCAGACGATGTCCTGGAATACGACGTATGGTTTTTTTTATCACGGGAATTTGTTCTTGGGATAATTATCGAATTCCATGCGGGCGAAGCCGCGGGCAGAACTAGTCTAAGTAATAAATGGGTCTGTTAGAAAATGTACAGACCCAAAATGTTGATTTGCATGGTTTCATTAAAATCGATATCCTACTTTTTTCCAACAGCTTTGATCGTGTTATTGGTTACAACAATACATAAACATTGAAATACTCTACCCGAACAAAAGTAGACTATGGCCCTATAAAAACTTTCAAACGATATTATTACGACACCATCTGTTTGAAAAAATCATAAAGCCAATTCCACTATTTTTAAGCAACGTTCACATCGCAACTCATTCGCAGTCTGTTTAAAAAAGCCTTAGTTTCCATACATATTTGACATGCGATTGTGAACGTTGCTTTAAAATTAGTAAAATAAAATTGGCACTCAGGTGGTTAGATAGTTTAATAGGTTCTAAATTCAAATTCTCTATAGAAAATTTGAACGAAGAATTTGCTTTTCAGTGATCATAATGGTTAATAGCCATTTATTTAATAAGACTGCATTTGGCTATGTCCTAATTTAGGTTATTGTCTACCAGTGTTCTAAATTGCATCGAAATTCAAACCGTCTTTGATCAACAAACAAACAGACTATCTATCCTTCGAAACATCCAAAAAACAGACATTCATATTTATTTTATTAATCTGGAAATCTAAACATCAGCGTGGGACTTATTATAGTGCACAAGTGTGTGCGCAAATATAATAAACTTTCAAACTCCGGATTGTCTCCGAACTTCCCAATAACACTTTTTGTTTGAATCGAACCTAGGATAGAAGTCGGAGAAGTTCAATTCGGAAGTAAGATACGATCAGCATAATTGTCAAAATAAGCCGCTTGTAAACAACTCAACTAGTCTTGTGTAGTTCGCGATCGAACTAGTTCGTAAGAGCGCTCCCACAAGCGACCTATGCGAACTAGGTCCCAGATCTACCGTCGGAGCGCGCCGACCTAATTGAGTGAGCGGGAGCGCGGAGCTTTCCTACCTGGATGCGTCACCACTCACTCGACACTCACTGATGCTGTGATGCACTCCTCTTATCGTTCGGTTGTTCATTTATCTGGTCAGTAAATGTTGTGTGTTATGTAAGTAGCAAGACTGTTGCAAAGATTTTTCGCGGCCGGCAATATACAAGCTACTATTTATTTTTACATTTTTTAAATAAACACGGTCAAACAAGTTATAAACACGTATGTTTTTAAGTATTTGTGTTTTATATTGAACTAATAAATCAATGAAAATACTACGAGTAAAACGTATATAAAGAACAAAATAACTACTTTACAAAGTTAACAAAATCGCGTATAACTGCAAAGCTCGCGAACGATCTGCCGGTCTCAGCTCACTAGCTCAGTCAGTGAGTCAGCTCCTGTTGCGATCCATCGAGCCAGGAGCTGGTGAACTAAAAGAACTAACAAGTTCGCCAAGGAGCCGCGAACTAAAATGCGCGCTCTTGGTCGCGAACTACTATGCGCTAGTCTAAACTCAACCCATAAAAAAATATTGCACCAGCAAGGATTGTGGCGGGATAATAAACCTAAATACCTTCATAACCGTAAAAGTAGCTCAAGTAATTATGTTAAACATAATATCGGCGAAGATTGTCCACAATTTTAATAAAATTATTTATTTAAAATATTGGCAGCGCGGTGAAGCCGAGTAGCAGTGTTTTTTTTTAATTAAAAATCTTTTTTGGGACAGACTTTACATGCTACCGGTAAAGTAAAACAGAATATTTCAGGGGGTAATTATATTTTAAAATGTTTTAATTTTAAATAGTTATCTTCTTTCCAAGTAAATAATTAGCTTTTGCCGGCGACTTCGTACCGCGTATCCCGTTTATTCCGATTCTGTATAGCCCATAGCCTTTCTCATGAATGTGGCTATCACGTACAAAAATGTTTTTTTAATCCGACAAGTACTTTCAGAGATTGACGCGTTCAAACAAACAAACTCTTCAGCTTTATTATATTAGTATAGATAGATACTAAAATATTATTAAAAAAAATTTTTTTTTGCTGTTTTGCATTAATTGACCCATGATTCTAAATTATTCAGTCATCCTATTTAACCTTTACTTTTAACTTGTGTAAAAGTGCAAATGGACATCATTCTTAATTTTAACATAGGTAATCTATCAAAGACAGAAAGAAAGAAAGAAAGAAAACTAGTTTATTTGACACACACACAGACATACATTGTAGATACAAATAAAAGACAGCTTAATTTAAAACAAAAAACACTGTATGCCCCGCGGCTGTGCCAAATAGGTCCAGTTCAGCAAAATGCCAGACAACTAGGAGTTGCCTGACGCTGGTATTCAACTGAACCTTCGCTGAAGTGTACGGATGTAAATCAGTTTTGTAGTTGTGAAATGTAAAAGTATATAAATATAATTATAAATGTTAATGTTTAGTAAACGATATATATAAGTTAGTGTAAATAACAAACAAAATAAAAAAAATAAAGCAGTTTGAACAACTAATACCATAAAGTTCAATATAAGTCATGTCAAACCACACAAAAACAAAAAACGTTCCGCAACACAGACAGAAACCGGTCATATTAAGTTAGAGTTAAATTGCTTATTAGTCTTTTAGGCTAGATATATAGATAATTAATTATTAGGAATGATGTTCTTACTAATAAAGTATAATAAAAAAACCTATTTAACCCTTATTTCAATTTATTTAAAGTCGGCTCGGCAGTCTTCTTCTTCCACACATTTCTATTTGCCGTCATCACAACAGCCAACATTTTTTGAAACAAAATATTTCAACAGAACACTTGCCAAGTTATAGAAATTGGCCAAGCAACAAAAAAAAAATACACTGAATACGAAACTAATCCGCTTAAATATACAGCCTAATCAAACACAAAAAAAAGTACAAACTAATGTCCCAAAAGAATAAGTTTCCTAAACTAAGAAGACAATCTAAAGTACCTAACTAACAGGAAGTTCCTGAACAACCCTCGCGTTTGCACTCCAAACATAACATACGTTTGTACGAATCTATGCACATAAAGGTCATAAGGGTCGGACCATAGAGCACGGAACGCAAAGCAGCGGTCAGAGACAATCAATCTGCCTTTCCTTTTCCATAATCAAAAGTCATTTATTCAAATTAGGCTGAGAGCCAGCATTTTTTGAACGTCAGTTTTATATATTACCAGCTTTTGCCCGCGACTTCGTACGCGCATATCCCGTTTTTTCCCGATTCCGTAGGATTTTCGAGTAATCTCGTTTAGCTTAATAGTGTTTAATAGTATCCCTAATGAATGTGGCTATCATATGCAAAAGAATTTTCCAAATCCAACTGGTAGTTCCAGAGATTAGTTCGTTCAAACAAACAAACTCATCATCTTTATTATATTAGCACAGATAAAGACAATCCTCCAAAGCCAACCCATTTTCCCGCAACCGAAAGCTGACCCCAACATATTAAATTTCGGAAGTTGGTGTTAAAATACAAAGAAACAACCGAAAACACCAGTTGGTTGTATTTTTTTGTAAAACAATTTTTACTTGAAGCGACAGCCTATACGTCGACAACTTGGACTGGAGTCTTTTTTACTCGTAACGACTGCCAATGACCTCCAAATAACCGATAGACGTGTATACCAAGGCACGGAGGGAGAAATGGACATCCATCCTCAAACCGACCTCGGAAAGCATTGTTTAACCTTTAAGATCGGATTACTATTCGATCTTCAATCGGTAGTAATTATTTAGCTACGAGTTCTACAAGCAGTCAGAGACGTCGACATCATATCCATAGTTACGCAATTGCGCTAAGCACGTGTTTCGGCTGTCATAGCCTAACTGACTAAAACCACACAATGTCCTGCAGCTGCACCTTTACCGGGGCGGTTTTTTTTTAAGGATGGGAAATCATGAAATGACTTCTTCCACTCTGGGTGGAGCGGAAGGGCGTGTCAGACTCTTACTGACTAAAACCCATCCGTGTTCCTTCTAAAGCACTTTGCGTTCCAGGGCACGGTGACTCTGTCGAACAAATTCCGCAAAACAAGCGCTGGAGTGGTCATATTTGTAACGTGCCATCACGGTATATGATAAAACGGTTATACTCACTGACACGCTTTCTTTGCAGAGACATTTTTGACACTGCCGTCTCCAGGCCGCCAGGCGCTCTATGGGCCGAACGATAACTACCTAAGTCCACAACTTAAGGACATTGCTCGTAAATAACACAAACTATTCGAGAATTTGAATAATGTGATTGTTTCAATTTGAATAATGTCTCCTAAATAAGATGATGTTATACCTTTACCTTATTGTTTTGAACTTGGCGATGCACTACCGACTACATGCTGATAATTTAGTTATAAGTGAACACTCAAGATAAGTTTACAGTGCCCTGCGGGAAGAAATAATGCGATTATGTACTTTATATATTATTATATAGAGTACATGCTATACAATATTTTTGCCAATAACCTGATAAATTATATTTAAGTACTGGATTGAAAAACCGAACACCACACGAACTAACATTTACATACAAGATAAAAAAAGGCGATCTGAGGTTGAAATGTCTCTTGAAACTTTTTGATTCTACGTAGCTTTAACCCGGTATATTTAAAAATGCTGCTACCTTAGACCGGAGGAGGCAACTCACCGGAAAGAGTGGGAGATCTTTGCCAAACAGTGGGACGATCTAGGATGAAAAACTCAGAAAAGAGTCGAAAATATGGAAAAATAAAATCGTGTACGGGCGGCCGTACTTATCATGGTCCATACCCTTTGGACCATGATAGGTACGGCCGGCCATTGTACATGTGTTTAAGTTTGTAGTTTTCCTTTTATGTTATTCTCGGTGTACAATTAAGTGTATAAAAAAATAAATAAAATCGGTATCCACTTTTTTGGTAAAATTCTCCAATAGAAATTTGGCCTCAACTAAATTTGATTTAACAATCAGCCATTCCTACAGCAATTTATGAAGCACTACCCTCTCTAGCACCTCTTATTGGAACTACTAATTCATTCCTCAAAAGCGCCTATAGGTATCTATAATATTAGCCACCACTCTCCCTCCCTTCCTGAAACTAAGGCATGACGGAGCATAACTTGTCCGAACGAGTTATGTCTAGCCTTTCTTAATTTAAACTAGCTTTTCTCTCAGACTCTAGAGTTTAGACGCTTATTCAGGCGGAACAGTTATTAATGCTATCTTTTCTAAGTAGTTAGTTACTGACTTAGTTTAGTTGTCCAATAAATCTGGGTAAGTAATTATTAGTAGTAATTAGTTTGTCGTTTCATCGTTTTCTTGCTTTTATCCCCAGTATTTTTGTCTATTAGTCGCCATCTCGGTACTCACCACTTTTAGGCTGCGTTTCCAACAGAGATGTGCGAGGATGCGTAGCAGAGGATGTGTTTGCTTCATATACCTAACCTCGGTAAATGAAGCAATGCTTATAGTCATATCACCTTACACTCAGTCCATCTATCGTTTCGTAGGCCACTGCAACTAGCTCGCGAGCTTGTTGCATTACATTACGGGACACGGAGGTCTAATGTGACCAATCGCACGCCTGGTACTGCGCAATGTAATTAAACAGCTATGCTTGGGTATAGCTGTTTAATTACATTGCGCAGTTGCCTTTTTTTGCCAGCCAAAAAGCCACCTTGGTTTATACTATGGCAGCTCAGCTTCAAAGTACATCCTTCTTGAGTTATGCGTCCTAAAAATTGAAAATTACTATGTTATGGTGATGTTACAGTATGCCACTTACGCCAATATGATGCAACTTGAGTCCAATAGAGTTTTTCCTATGAAATAAAGTGCCATTAAAAGTTACTTATATTTTGATATGACTATTTTAGTATGAAAACCATGACTACTTCAAGGCTCCCGCAGAAGCACAATGCTTCAGTATATCAATTTTATTTCTATGAGAAATTTTGATCGTATCGGTGTAGTTTTGTCACGTCACGCGCCTGTCCTTAGGAACCTTTATTGAATAAAAAATAAACAAAGTAAACTTTACGACAAATAGATTAATGATTAAAAAACAATTTTCTTATTCTAAGAGAGCCTATGCCAGAAGGTTGCAAATGACGCAGATATAACACGTATGTAGTTTTACAAATATATAAATCTGACTACTCAAACATACGACAACAACGTAAACCCATAATTCCCGTGTTAAGGGTACAGAATGGTAAACCAATCTCTTACCAGCAACGGCTCGTAGCGTCTACGATCCGTAACCAATACGATGTTTTCTTACCATTGCCAGATGTTTCGATACTGAACCCCAATACGTGCCCTTCGTTGGATTTAAAAATACATTAACTTTGCGTCGTTGAGGGCTTCAGGCCTCTTTTTGTTGAGGTACGGGGTTAAATCACTAGAAAATTCTTAGTATTATTTTTTAATTACGGCAATATGGTTGACTGGGTGGTTTTCCTTATTTCATGAAAATCATAGCGAAGGAGCTTTGATGATTTTTTTAGGTAGAAAACGTGGAGCAAAAATAAGAGCATATCTATTTTCATTTCTACGTCTTGCAAAAAGTCCCAAAATAAAATTCTTGTGCTTCTTGAATTTTACAAAAAAACTACGTTTTGCATAACTGAGGCACAATGCCAGTATAAGGAACGTTCGCAATCGTATCACAGTAAAAATTCGTCAAACAATAGGGAGATTAGAGCAAGTTTTGAGAATTGGCGACTGAGATGCGAATGTTCTATAATACGAGTAAGTATGTTAATTACCCCTCTGATCGGTAACTGTGCTACTTGTTTAATATTAAGTCAATCATTTATTATTATCCCTTAAATTTGATATTTGTTAGAACCCTGTAATTCGTGGTAATGCCAGCATAGCTGTCTAACCACCACATTATAAATGCTACTACCAATATGAAAATATTAAATTTAGAACATCTGTCATCTGCTGTCATCACTAAATAGAATGACAAAATAAATTACATATTTGATAAAACATAGCTGTCATCACTAAATAGAATGACAAAATAAATTACATATTTGATATAACATAGCTGTCATCACTAAATAGAATGACAAAATAAATTACATATTTGATATAACATAGCTGTCATCACTAAATAGAATGACAAAATAAATTACATATTTGATATAACATAGCTGTCATCACTAAATAGAATGACAAAATAAATTACATATTTGATATAACATAGCTGTCATCACTAAATAGAATGACAAAATAAATTACATATTTGATATAACATAGCTGTCATCACTAAATAGAATGACAAAATAAATTACATATTTGATATAACATAGCTGTCATCACTAAATAGAATGACAAAATAAATTATATATTTGATATCTATTAGTATATTATTTAGTATTGTGTGTATTTATATTATTATGTCTAATTAATATTGTTTATGATGTTTGTATACTGACCGCCCTTAATCTAGCTTCTATCGGTCAGTCCATCCAAAGGTTGTCTGTAAAAGATTGCCCTGTGCGATGAGACCGCCCAATGTACATTTGTTTTTAAACATTTTTACTATGTTTGTTATGAGGTGTACAATAAAGTACAAGTAATTAAATACAATAAATAAATAAAGCGGTTATGGAAAAGATAGATAATTCCGGGATTTTAAATGTCAGATACATATTTTAGTTCGTCTATCTCTTGTTTCTAAATTACAGTGAGCTGTTGTTTTTTTATTTTGGAGATTCTTTTTTATTCGAGTATTTTTCGGTCGTCGCCAGCAAAAGGGTTGAATCTCACTCAATTTGTTAGGATCAATGCCAAAAATTCTATCCACCTGAATATATTCGAGAGCTTGAAAATGATAGCGTGTTCGCAAACGTTTTATAAAACAATTTAATTTTCGATTCTCTCCGACACGGCCCTTTTACACCATTTGTGTTAAATGAAAAATGGTAGGATGAAAATTATAATTACTAGAGAAGACAGTAGGTACAGTACCCAACATAATAATAAATAACTTACACTTAAATTGGAAAACAATTTCTCCTGAAATAACGATTAAAACTTTGAGACAAGAGGCTCTAGACAAAATGTCATTCTATCAGCAAATGTAATAGTCGAAATACCAAATCATAATGGACAAGTGCTGTCAAAATGTCACGTGATCAATATCACGTGACATTTCGACAGCGTTTCTATCCCATACATTTTTGACGTTTTGACGCCGTGTTACTGCTGACAGAATGACACTTGTCAAGAGTTTCTGACCGTTTTCAAAATAGGTAACCCGGTTTCGAAATTAAATATGTACTATATACGCAAGGTCATACAATATCTATCAACACTTCGGGAGAAAATCGTCGTTTAATTTCGCGAGATTTTAGCTCATGACTGTACAAGGCAACACCTCGACAACTCTAAATTACTTTCTACAAAGAACGTTCGACTGCTATCAAGTAGTTTTCTAAACACCGTTTAATTATTTCTAATGGCTATTACACTATATCAAAGTAAAATACGCCGAAACGTTCGGAAAATTCGCAACAATGGAATTTCGGCTACTTCCCATTTAATGGAATTCATGTTGGCAGCAATCGTGTTGGAATTTGCCGAAGGCACAAATTCTGCTGTTGTCTTCTGGCCATAGTTTCTGGATTTTTAACGTTCGAACTGTTTTGCGGACCATTGTCTTCAAAGATTTAGCGGGAACTTCATCAAGCTAGGTAGGTGTTGCGGAGTCTTTATTGATTTTATTTGTAGAGCACGCTACATAAGACAGTGATATTAAACATGAAATTGTGCTACAGAAATATGTATCGTCATAAATATTTTTGAAGAAGATATTCCTCGTTGGATAAAACACAATGTATTCGTCAATAACAGCTGTCACATTTTTAGGTGAACTCGTTTTTCAGTATTCGGAGCAAAAAAGGTGAGGGTCCTCGGATGGCTCCGATCTTCAGTGTTTGTGTGGCGTCTCTCCGTAGACCATGGCCCACCATTTGTCTTGAGCCTCGTTCCCTGTCACCTGTATATGTGAAGACCATACTGGGTGCGTCAACAAATGGTGTTACCTTAGCTGAATACATAATATTTAAAGACTTTATTTGCCATCGACACGATAAGAAAAAGGATAAATTGTACTACTTATTCCTGGTTACTGGAAATATCGTGGAGGTCTACTCCATGATATTTCCAGTTAACACCAACATTAAACAAACACTTTACAATTAAAGAAACTGGTAGTCCAGTATTTTTTTTTATTTCCTACATCTAATAAGATCGGACTGAGAAATTCACTGAGAGTTAAGTTCGCCGTCTCACCACGACAAAGGAGAATGATTGGGGTCTTAATTAGTTCGCGACCTCGATCCGTGAAGAATGTTTTTAATAGGATTTCAAGGAAATCTGGACGAGATTCTGCTCTGTATAATGGCAAATTTTACGTAGTATCACTTCGTTGAACGTTTTTGGTATGAATGGGATGGTAATTTAACGAGGCACATCTTTTGTTTTGATAGTTGGGCTAGCTAATTTTTCGCTCTAAGAGGCTCTACAGTCGAGCTGCGGTGCGGTGCGGTTTAGCACAAGTGTATATGTTTTTGTTTTGTTCCTTGTCCTGCTTTGTAAACAGTTAGACTAGCTATTATATGTAAACTTAGGTACGTCACATAAATATAGACTTAGGATCCGAGTTAACTGGTTATCTTTTAAAGACTTCAAAAAATACTCGCTAATATCTTTTTTACTTTATCTTTCATCCTCATATGGGTTCATCTCTGATATATTATGATAAAAGTTTTTTGCCCTCACACAACTAACAAAGGTATTGTTAGTTTTATAAATGAATTTTATTTGTCATTTGTCTTGCGCGAGTCCCAAATAAACATGTTACCTTTTTATAATATTAGTTGAGATGGACATAAAGTTTGATACAACGCGAGGCGACCATCGCGCCGTAGTAAATATCTACTCGCTTTGAGAATATTGAGCGAACCGCAGCGCACACAAGGAGTGTGGAAAGCTCCTTAGAGTAGTGGTCAAAGTACTCTAACGTGAGGTAGGACTCAATTTCAACAGCGTATACAGGATATTGTTCCAACTTGCAAATACTAGTAAGAAGACATATTTCAATACATTAAAATTTTTATAAAACCTTAGAACGACTTTTTCTTTTGTCTCTTTAATCCATACATATCATATATCATACCATATCATAAATAACTCTTCTGTTATTGATGACTGAGTAACTGACAGACAACGTACAGCCGAAACTACTGGTCGTAGAAAGCTGAAATTTGGCAAGTACATAGGTTCCTTGGAGAATGTGGGGGAGCACTAAGAGAGTATTCTCCGAAATTCCTACGGGAACCGGAAAAAACGGAATATGCGCGTCAAACACTGACAATACTAGTTCATACGAATATGTTGTTTTTTATCACAGATTTGGTGTCACTAACTGCAAAATACTGCTTGGAATGTTTCGTCAGAACAGTAGTCACTATCCTTGAATAATAGTTTGAGTTTTTTTGACGTTTTATGCAATTCAAAAGTTTATTTTTAGTTTCGGTGACAGGATTTATAATAGTTTCAAAATATTCCTATGAACAAGTATTGCCAGTGTTTTCATTTATTGACGTATCGATCGATGTCTCCACTACACTGTACTTTTATTTCGAAACCGCGAGCGGCAGCTAGTAGGCTTTAAGGAAACTCTACCAATATCGGAATTAGCCGCGTTGTGCTACTGTGTGAATGATGTCTAACAGGTGAAGTCTTCTGCCTGTTAAAATTGGGATCATAGATCAGGCATGTACTAACTGTTTCGATCATGGCCATATACCCACGACTTGCCATGTGCCAATGTACCAATCAAAAACAATAACTACCTAAGAATAAATAGTAAATAGAGTTCTATCTACTTCCATAAAATAACCGTAGGTACAGTCCAAGATTGGTACCATTTTGAACTGATCTAGCGTAGTAACATTTTCAATAAAATGAGAGGCCAGTCTATATTGGATTTGATACTTTGACGGGCGGTCTACATTACGTAACACATGTTACTTTCTCAAACTCAACTTATTCAAAGAACCCCTATTTAAAAATCCTATCTACCACCAAATCACGATTTTCACAAGCATGTGTCCGGAAAAAAACTGAAAAAGCACAAATGTTACACCCACAAAAAGTTACGTACGCAATTTAAAATAAGCTATTATACGGAGGAATTTATTTAGTCATGAAGGTTCACAGATTCTGGTCACGTCGTTGGGTACAATTCATTTTTATGATGTCGGAGCATCAGCTGGGGGGCAAGCGATATGACTGAGCTACGATTATTTGCCCGTTCCGTTTGCCCGCTGCAAACACTGGCTTTGAAATAGGCATTGGTAGAACTATAGACAGGCTGAATACATTTACTCACGTGTTGTAAAATGAAGCGGAAAATGCTGTGGCACTTTTGTAAATTAATTTAGAAAAGTGTACACCCATACGCACAAAACGTTACGGGAATACTTTAATTGTGTGTACAGCAAAGGAATTGAATTCCCTGCCGGAGTTTATGTTTCCTGTAAGCCACAACCTAGGGGTCTGTAAGTCAAGAGTGAATAGGTTACTTCTCGGTAAGCGTGCTCTATCGTCGACTACATCGGTTTGCATCAGGTGAGATTGTGATCAACAAGATGTATGTTCGATGATATTACGTTACCAATACATTCCTTCCCGAAGTAGCCTCTCATAGTACGGGAGACGACTAGATACTCATCAAGAATTTTTGTTCGGTTGAAATCACTCAAATCACTATTATTTCGTCTAACTTTCATATATACATATATGCTAGCATTTTAAGTTCCACCATGGGTGCGGACACAGACGCTAATTTTGCTGGTAATATTATTGCACATTAATCAACGTGTTATCATCATCATCCTCATATCAGACGGAAGAAGTCCACTGCTGGACCCCAAACGGAGGTTGCCATAATCGCCACGATTGGCAGGCGGGTTGGCGATCGCAGTGTAGCTGAGTGCAATGCACTCTCCATTCTCTGGTGAGTCCCTCAGTCGTCTCTTACGACACCTACAGGAAGTGATGGGATGGTGCTATTCTTGTAGGTACGTCCGACACCATACACAGAACAAGGTGTAACAGAATAAAAACGCGAGAAAAAATCGATTGCATACATTTATGTGGCACAACTCGAAAAACTGTACTGAACAGCTGATTTTTTTCGCGATTTTATGGTTGATCCCATAGTAAAAGTTGTTCAAAATGATGAGTAAAATGAACCCTGTGCAGGTATTCCGTTCATTCTATTATACGATGTTTAACCGTTTAATATGATTCGGTACGGAATTACTAGAAAAAACTGTTACCGTACTATTACGATGTTTACCTTCTATTATTATTGTTTATCTCTGATTTTGGTGTCGACAGGAAATAAGCTCATGACAGGGGAGGTCGCGTGTCAAACTAATCGCAACCACGTGAGTGAATACGTAAACAATAATAAACACGATGCCTTTTCCGAGAATCATAATAATAATAAATTCATATATTCAGGTAATTTACACCCATTACACACTAACATTAAAAATAAAAATAAACATTAATTCGGACAACAACAGAAATAATAAAATAAAAATAATTATGTATGTCAAACAAATACATTATAAAATAAACACGAAAGTGATAATAACTAAATTTATCTACGGAGCTTTTATCCACCTATATAGGCCTCGGCTTTCAGTGTAACTGGATGCGAGAACTAGAGTTTTACAAAGAGCGACTTCCTATTCGTCCTCCACTACCCAGATACAGTGCCTGACGCTGGTTTTCAAATGAATCTGAGATCAATGCGGATCGTCAAAAAGGTATCAATCATTCAGTCCTAGTTATACCAGTCATTTCATCGTAACCCGATACAGCTGAATACCAGTATTTCACAAGGAGCTAGTGACTGCTGCTGACCGGGATTTAGTTTAAGTAGGTTCAATTTTTAAGCGAAGGAAAAAGGAGGAGGTTCTCAATTCGGTTGTATTTTCTTTTTATGTTTGTTACCGCATAACTTTGTCATTTATAAACCGATTTGAAAAAATACATAATCCATCCATTGAAATTTCATCAAAATCGGTTCAGTAGTTTGGTTTTTAAATCAAAATAGCTGAAGCAGAGGAAAATAGAAAATATATCATCCAAGTTAACGAATTAAAGTGTTTTGCTTTTCTATGATTTTCCAGTGATTGATGTGTACCACTAAAAAGTGCAAAAATTAAAATATTTTACTTTAATTTCGAAAGTCGGTGTTTAATTACGAAGAAACAACCAAGAACACCGACTTCTGGAATTAAATTTATTTTATACTTTGTAGTATTTTTTTTTATTTGGAGTTCGGTTGTATTAAAGTTTTAACGTAGGTATCAATCTGCCTAGCCTTGTTTTTTCACAACTTTGTTGGGTTAAGCCGGATGCAGCTGAGTACCAGTGTTTAACATGGAGTGACTGCCTATCTGACCTCTACAACCCAGTAACTGGGTAACACGACACCCCTTGACAAGAGTAGTGTCAAATTTTCTGGCTTCTGACAAAAACATAATGCCAAAAAAAAAATTCAAAATGCGAATGCTTTCCGAGGCTCGCAGGAAACCATATCAAGTTATACCATAACAATAAAGTCTTACTTACTAAAGTGCATTACTCCATTTTTCTTCACTTTTAATACAAATCACCAATATCACTCACTCCAGGTCCTTCGATAAAGATCTTTCCCGTCTCCTTAAGTAAAAAGTTCCGCAGCAAACAGTCTGATTTATTTATGAGAATCCTTCGCAGATGTTTGTCTGTATTTTTTCCTTTTCTATAATAGATGATTCATATTATTTTGCGATTATGCTGGGGGCAACTGATTGGATAAAAATACTATGTTCCCGAGTGAGAGGTTATCAAAATTATATTTATTTGGGATATCGGTTTGTGTTTGATTACATTAGTACTGGGAAGCGTGAATGAGGGACTATTGTTTTCGCTTTTGTTTTGGTTCAATTTAATCATCGCGTTTAGGTAGTTATAAGGTATGTTTTGTTTATTTTCGATTTAGTTTATTTTGCATTTAATTCAGAACTATGTCAGCTAAGTGCAGTGATTTAAAACACTGCGCAATCCACAAGACACAAATTATATTAAACCTTTTACAGAATTATTCTTGACTCCTGAGTGCCAATTGTACTAATTTTCAAACAACGTTTGGATTCGCATCTCAGTCGCAATCTGTCAATAATGAATAAATATAAGTTCCTTTTACAAATTACGACGGAGAATTACAAATTGCGAATGCGAACGTTGCTAAAAATAGTACAATCTCAGGCCAAATCTCGTACTTAAAAAGAATTCAAATTCAAGTCGCAATATTATCTCAGACCCAATCAATTTCAAAAACTACAAAATGTTGGGAATTTCCAGATATTTTTGATAGTTTGCGACTGCGACGCAATTGCAAACACTTCTTCAAAAACACGAAATGAACCTGTCAGTTCTCTCAAAGAATATCCTGGACACTGGAAATAAATTCTTTAGAAATAGGAACACACGAATAAGCAAACACGAAGTAAGCAACAACCTATTATAAACACAAAGAGCTAACATCCTTACATAATTAAAACTAGCTAAAATTATTTGCTAACTCTTGCGAAAATTCACCACCTCAAAGGTAGCAGTATTTGTCGCAAGATCGACGAAGTGAGGTGAAACAAATGAGCTCGATTCCTGGAACTCAACATGTTTGAGTATGTAAAGCCGAACATACATAGGCAGCTTGAAGCAGTCAGGATCGACAGCTTCAAGCCGCGACTGCATAATGAACTAGAGTCTTCTATTTGCATATATACTTGAAACCGTTCGAGCAGTTCCGACTGCTCCAGGTGGTCAGCAGCAATGCGTAATTTCATCATGCAGTCAAACAACTTACCAGGCGTACACTGACTTCTCGAGTTGTGGACTGGTCTCGTGCAGTTAACCTTCCGCCCGCGCTCTTCATGACTGATCGAGCAGTTGCAATCGACTTCTGGAACGGTTATTAATGGCAGCTTCAAGTTGTTGATTATACACGAGCAGTCTTTTTTTTCTATTACTGGCTAACTACTCGAGCCGCCCGTGTATTTCTGCCCTAACACTTGTACAATGAACGGTACATGGACATGACAGCTCTTATGGAAAGGGTACAAAGGAATACACATGTTCAACAAAGTGTGACGGGATGGAAGTAGGTGGTACATTATTTAGGGACAGAATCGGTAGTAAATAATCCTGCTGTCGATTTCTTAGCTAATGAGTGAGAAGGGTCAAATTGAGCCGCTGGACTATATTTCAGGACATTGACTGGAAAAATCTGGACGAAAAACGAAGTTGCACTTAGTAATTATTTTACGTGATGTGTAATCATCACCCTTATCCTAATTAAAATTATAATTATGCGAACGTAAGATTTTACGCCTAAATAGCTGCCAACCAATTTTGATGAGTTTTAGTACAGCGATAAATGGGAACCTTTTTTTAAGGATGGGAAATCATCAAATGACTTCTTCCGCTCTGGGTGGAGCGGAAGGGCGTGACAGACTCTTACTGACTATAACCCATCCGTGTTCCTCCAATTGCCCTTTGCGATCCCCGGCCACCATAGGCGCGGGCCTGCCGAAGGCAAGCGTTGGGTGGCTCGCTGTCCCATCACCAGCAGGTCCGGGTCGATGGCGCGCTGTGTTACACGCGCGCCTCAAAGAGATGTCAGCATAAGAGACGGGGCCCGCTAGGCTCAGAGCCTGCCAGGGTTGCAGAATTTGTTCGAAAGAGTCACCGAGGCCCTGGAACACAGAGGGCTTTAGAAGGAACACGGATGGGTTTATTTGATGATTTCCCATCCTTAAAAAAAAAGGCTATTTATTTTAAGGATGTGAAATTATCAAATGACTCCTTCCGCTCTGGGCGGAGCGGAAGGGAGTGTCACTCTTACTGACTATATAACCCATCCGTGTTCCTCCAATTGCCCTTTGCGTTCCAAGGCCACGGTGACTCTTTCGAACAAATTCCGCAACCCTGGGGTGTTATATAACTGGTTTTGCTAAAATCTACATTAACATGAGCGAAACCGTGGAAAAGGACTAGTAAAAAATAATTTGGGGTAGCGCAGCATGTCTCCTTCGTCCATACATCTCTACTTGTCGTCATCGCAATAGTCACCGTGTTTCTAATCATATCATCTTTCACATGAACCATCCATCGTTTCTTTATTATTTCTGCAATGTAGAAAGTAAAACCTTCGCACGCAATAAGTACTAAAAACGTCGTATTCAAAACGCATTTGCGAGTAGCATCAGCAAGAAAAAACATTGTTATTCACGATGGCCCTTCGAGCAGAATGTCTGACTTCAATTAACGATGACACGATTTATATTCATCCTGTGGATTATCCAGCTTTGCCTCTGTTTTATTTGCATATTTATCACTGTAACTTTATTTTGTTCTTAGTCGTCGGAATACACAATTACTCTTGGTGTTGAATTAATTCGCTCTGTCTTTTTACATCCAATTACTGCGTCGTTTATGAAGCAGCTCTCACGAAATATTTCATATTTTAGCGAGGGATATAAAATTACGCTTCTGTATGTTTAATAATAGGAGACGAACACAGTGACAAACCTTTTGGGGCTTAGTTTTACACGGATACGTTGGAGTTTTCATATTTTGTCATCAACGTTATTAGTGAAGCTTTCCCGGTGACCGCTGGACCGCACGCTCGACATACACAACGTTTGGTAAATCTGTTTAATCACGTGTCAATTACAAAACAGGGACGTGTTTATTTTGCAGTCGAGGAAACAAAATAACTGTGGCATAATTTCCCGGATAATATGCAAAACAATATTTTGGTGATAGGCCAAACAAAAGTGTCATAATCAAATTCTAAAACGTAACAATTTCGTTCGGTTTAGAAGCTAAAATAGCTGTAATTTAGTCGCTAACACCACACATAGGTGAGAGTACAATCCTTTAGATGTAGGTCCCGCATTGCGGATTACACGGTGTCGATTCGTGTCAACGCAACTCAATAATTCATCAGATCGAAATGGTTCTGAACACGACAAATATAATTTAGATCGATAGCTATACTGTTGGTACTTCGTTATGTTATTAACTATGTAGAGATGCTGGCGTGAGTTAGGTACTAGAGTCTGTCTGAACTAGTAGCGTGGTGTGATCTCACTGGCGTTTATTAGTAGATATATCTCTCATCTTATTGAGTGGGTAAATGGTATTAACTGGCTGGTACCAGGCTTAAAATATGAAAATAAATGACATAGACTTTCAAAAAATTGTTTTTCGTATGTTGCCTTATAAACTTTAGCATTGGTTTGACGCGATCTTAATTCATAAAACTCACGTTCAGAAACCGGTCATATGGGGCAACCGAAAGCAAGATTTTAGATTTAGATTTTTTTTTATTCCCAACTAAACTTCAGTGCCTACAATTGCACACACCACTTAAATCCATTTTAAACCAGCATCGATTCAAAACAGACTTCCCAAACTCATACCAAAGTTAATCATGTACGCAAAAAGAAGAAGAACAAAGTGTAGATACGCAGTAAATCTCAGAAAGCTAAAAAGAAATCAAATCATAACTACTCTATAAGTGTGAAGATTGTGCCAATCCGTTAGGTTATGGACGTGATGCCTAGCAAAAAGGTTCCCCGAAAAGTTTCGCGCACTAGACTTGAATCCGTAATACGGAACATTATAAACAGGTTATTATCGATTTAGGACAAAGTCGGCATTCAAATGGATTAACGCTGCTGAAAGCTATGAATAGAATTAGTTTTATTAGGTACAAGCTACCGCCCGCGGCTTCGCCCGCGTTTATGTCGAAAATTATCCCAAGGGAACATATTCCCGGGATGTTATGCCAAAATATAAAGTATCCTATATGTTATGCCAGACGTTAATCTACATCTGTGCCAAATTTCATCAAGATCCGTTCAGCCGTTCTGACGTGAAAGAGTAACAAACATCCATCCACCCATCCATCCTCACAAACTTTCGCATTTATAATATTAGTAGGATTTTTGGCGAGGCTTTTATCACTGACTAAGGCGCCAGTGACAGCCACGAACGAGTGAATTGTTGGAGGAATTAGTGCTGTTCTGTTAAAGTCGCGTGCTAGCGCTGAAGGCCTACCGAAAATGATAACGATTTTTGAAAAGCCCAAAATGGATGAGATACTCGTGCGCTACCGAAATGTCACGTGGTTTTTCGAACGAGAAACAATTGGTTGACAGTCTCTGTCGCTATCGCTAATATGAAGTCACTGTGGTAGGTCCCAGATTTTGCAATAAAATACCTTTCCTGATAAACCTTCGTAGGTACCCGAAATATTAATTTATGACTTTATATTTCGGGTATCTTATATTTTCATTTCTTTAAAATGTAACCCCCAAAAAAACAAAAATAGGAAAAAAGGCCAAGCTCCTATTCCCATAAATACTACATTTAAAAGTAGTGAGATCAATAATAGGCCAAGCATTTCAGAACTGCAGAGTAGACCATGACTCTAACATGTGTCTTTTGAGAATACCAGCGAACAGAGAGCTTGGATCTTTACTGACCGTATAAAAAAATGTGAGCCGTCACGGGACACGCCTGGCATGTGAAACATCGAAATTATTTTATACAAGTAATATGCATAAAAGAACTGATCACGATAGGAACTAAATATGGCATAATTAAAAAAAAAACATACTGTGACTGTTTATTTATATATCATCGTATAGTGTGGCAACGCTTCGCCACGGCATGCGGCGCCATGTCAACAATCGCTTTTACCCGCGGCTATAGATGTTTCACATCAAAAGATGAAACACTCGAAAAATCGTTTTTTAATTAAAACTGTCAACAAATGTAGGTGGGTCAATAACCGTTAGTGTAAATTTATTTGTCGCCTACCATAGATCCTCTTATTACAATCCTGTAAAAAATAAATTAATGATTACCCAATAAATTAGTTTCTTTATAAATATGATGTAATAAGTGTTGTGTCAATATTCTAGAACGTCAAGCTAGCATAGCAAGCATAATACATCATAGTAACTCAAGAGAAAACCAGTGAATGATTAATAACATTAATGTCGGCTTCGTTCCGACTTGGGTTGAACGAACTCGACAAAAATACTACAACAATTGCCAAGAAACTTCTACGGACAATCCAATAAACGGGTGTTTCTTTTCTCGACTGTTACTTTATGAATTAGGAATGGAATGCAAAAGACCAACCACAAAAGCTTTGATGCTGTGAAGATTGAAATATGTACATATGTAGGGATGTGAGAAACCAATTAACTGTATCATAAACGCTGTGATGACCTTTTGAACGCCAGACCATAAACGCATCGGCGTACCACCGACGCCAAGCCGCAAATTCGCCGTATTTTTTGTCACATATTTGTGACGTTTAGCGTACAGGGTAAGCTTTCGTTTGTCACATATATGTGACATTGGCGTTCAATTGGTTAAATAAGATAATATACTGAACATTCCTGAAAAAGCTTTTAGTTTTTAATTTTTTTTGAAAAAATTAATCATCATACGACGGGATATTCGTGTGCCCTCAAAAATCAGCTATGGCGGGAAAACAGTACAATTTACAAAAAAACACATTTTACATATGGATGTAAAATGTGTATGTAAAAAGAAAAAAGTCTGTTCGAAATGTTTTCACATCTAAACCACTGAACCAATTTTGATAAAATTTGGTTTAGAAATAGATTTATACACATTTTTATGATATAATATAAAAACTAAGTCTTTTTCTCTATGATACAGATACATAATAACTCAATCCGAAAAAGAAAAGAACTTTTACGTCAACATTTCATTAAAAGATTAAAAGAAACAAATAAGTACACGTTAAATAAGTAAGTAACGACGGAAATTGAGTTGAAAACAAAGTTGTAACTGTATATTAATTACAATTTTATTCTTAGTCGGCGGCCTGTCCCGGCGGATTCATTCAAATAAATTTATAATGTAGTCCTTCCATAGGACATTATGTACTGAGAACTGTTTGGCCCCGGACAGGGTGACGAACTTGCGCGAGTGCTAAGACAGGCGATAACAATCGTACCATTAACTGTCATTGTTCAGATCCGACTGCAACTCTACTTTTTAGGAATTTTTCAATAAAGTCAAAGTCAATTCATTTATTTCAACTAGACCATTTAAAAGCACTTTTGAAAGTCAACGTTAAAGTTTAAAAATAAAATATTATAATTAATAATTATAATAATGCATTCAGAGTGCTGATGGGGCTGCACCGATTCTGTAGAGCATCAGGGATGTTCACCGAGTCACAAGTAGACTGTTTCTACTCTACTTTACGAAAACGGTGCACATCCTTGGTGCGCAGGGTTCGGGCTAGTTTCAACGGCATCCTGAGGGCATTCGCGCAGAGGTTCGATTGTCAGTACCTGAACCATTGCTGTATGGTTCACTTACTGAGCAATCGAAACCAGTAATATGTATGTTTGTGGTATTTTTACGTGTGTGTGTTTTTGTTATTATTTTATTATGTGTAATGTGTGTGCTATGAGCCATGTTGGTCGAAATAAACGTTTATTATTATTATAGTGACTCTTATGGAGAAGAACGGACAAGAAACTCCATAGTTTCTCCTTTCAAATAAAAGTTTTACAATACTTTGTATACATTTATTAATTGATTACATGTAAGGACGATATAAACGTTTAGACGAAAAGAAATCAATTTTAAGTTATTGGAAATAACTCTCTGTTTCCCTCTGAACTCTTTGGATAAAATCGGTTCATTCGTTCAAGAATAAGGACTTGAAAGTTTAGATGAAAAACCGTTAGGAGGAAACTCTCATAAAATCACCAACGCGAAATCGAGTTAAGGTTTGTAAACTTGTGTTGGTGGCGATGGATTTGTCACCGGAAAATTGCAAACACCGTAAAATTGAAAAAAATCGCGTAAAATTGTAAACTTATTTTTTCCTAATAAGACACGGATGTATTGGAAACAATTGAATTTGGATGAGATTTATTGTATACAAATGATTTTTTCAAAATATATCGAGACATAATCTAAGAAAGAAATATTTCAATCTTACGGAGTCTGCAATTTCCGGTGACAAATTCAAATTATGTCCACCAAATCGCGCCCGCCACCGCTCCCGCTCCATCTCTAGTCACCGCGTGTTCACTCTGGACGAGACCTTAGTACTGGGCGGCTCGCTTCGTAATACACGGGCAAACACTCCTTTTATTACAGGCTCACTATAACTTTTGTACTTGTATAAGTAGGTACTTTTTTAAACATTTGAGTTTAGACTCTGATGTTGTTGAACAAGTTAGGTAAACAAGATGTTTAGCTAACTTTGAGACTCATAGATGGATTGGGAATAAAGAATATAAATAAATAGTATAAAAAGGCGAATTTATTTGAGACCGATACTTTTACTTTTTTTTTTGATTGGTGTAGAAAGTACACCGTATAATTGATGGGTTTATTTCAATTGAATCCTAATATGAATGCCATTTCCACTACACAATCAGTGACAAGGGTACATGTGTTTGTCTAAAGCATTAACTTCGTCCCTATCAAATAGGTAATCGAGTCTATGCAAACAATTATTCAGCAATCAAGCACTCCCAGCTCACCAAAAGCGCAATTCGAAGTCCACACAGTAGCGAGGGCGACACAAACGCGGCAATGACCACTCAATCAACGCAAGTTTTACCCGCGTCACATCCATCGAATCACGCAATTAATTTAGAAGGTCACCCGTCGCTGTTTGCTTTGACAACCCCTGTAATCGAGTTTCGAGCGGCGCACACTCCCCAACGGCTGTAAATCATTAAATTTAATTCCGGAGCGACGTTTGCATTTGAGGCCAGTCTTGTGCTAGTTCTAGCTGTTGTATTGACGTGTTTGGCGCCCGCTCGAGCTAAATTAAATTCTCTTTCCACTTCCAACACGGTTTTTACTGTAAATGTTTCGGATTTAGAGATGGATATGAAATGATTTTATTTTCCGCCTGTCAAGTGCAGGTTAAATACAATTTTGTGAGCTTAGGATTACGTATGTTTCGAGGCGTGTATGCTGAGTTAATAGTGCCCGGCTGGAGTTAACGTTGCATGTTGATGGTGGGTGGAGTCTGGAAAGATTGATAATGTGATTTGCGAGCTGTGAAGCACTTCGTCCAATTAGTCCTGGCATAATAGCTCTGCATACATTACTCCACTTTCTTGTAATTACTTTGCCATAATCTAGCGTTTTCCCAGAGCTTTCCTTTTTGACCAGCTGTGGCTGAATTTGTGAATTACTCAGAGTGACGGCCATCTGAAGTCCGCAATCCATTCATTTGGGAATACACTTAGATTGAATGGGACGTCGGGTTTTCGGGTTTCAAAACCACCCGAATCAAACGTTATCTAAGGTATAAAAGCCAGAAATAACAGTGAAGTAAAAACAAACATGCTACTTTGTAAAATAGTTACAAATCGTGTTCCGAATGGGAGCAACCCAGTTTCCTTAATGCTATAAGTTGACCGGAAAACGATCACCAAATACGGTCCCATATCCTTTCATTACCCAATCACAGCGCAGATCGTGCATAAAATTGTCCAAACTCGCACACAATGTATTTGTACTTGTCCAACCGTATTTTTGCGTTTCCAATCATCGAACAAAACAAAGAGTATTGGTACATAATGACTAATAGCCGATCCGTCCGCGATAAAAATTGGAACGAATAAATACAAGCGACTCAACGGAAAAAGCGAGCACACAAAACCTTTCGCCACATATTTTTACGTGTAACAAACAAAAGCAGAACATTATCTGGCTGATTCATGTCATAGATAAAATCTATTTGTCTGAGTATTTCACTTTGATCTTTGTTTATGCGAGCGAGGATCTGAATCCGTATTGCAAACTTCTGAATCGAACTTATCTCATCTTACGTTGGTGCGGATTCAATCAAATTCGGCCCGTTATCGATTTTAACTTTGGTTTTTGCCGTGGGATGGCCTGACTATTCTCCGACTGGGCCACTGTCGGTAATTGGATGGCGATTTCGTGAACTACTGCTGCCTCTTGCCAAAAAAGTATTTGACGCCATTCGTTAAGTCCCTGCTGTTACGTTACTCTTCTTTTCATAACGTCGATTCAGTATTTTTCTTTCAATACTTTATCTTGCATACATCAACCGCAATTTATTTGAAATACATTAAAAGATATAATTTAAATTGGACTGGTCATATTTCACTAGTTATTAAACTTTTTGTGAATCAACAGTTAATATCAATGAATTAACATAATAATATCTGTAGTTACTTTTCACTGCAAATAACATGATTATTCGATAATATTTAATCACATGGAAATTAGTGTATTTTCATTGGATGAGCTTTATCAGTTCAAATTAGTATGAAATGTTATTTTGATACGACTGATTTTAATCAGTTTTATCATTTTCATAATTTGCAAGTGAATTGGGTTTTTTCACAATCTAATTTTTTGTCACTATCTTAAAAAATACCAAAAAAGGGCTGATAACCAGAATTTACTTGTACAAAATCTAAAAATTAATATAAAAAGTTATTAATATAGGTAAAAAATAACACAGCATCACGCCTGTACTACCCGAAGAGATGAATGAAGGTTTATTATTTACCAGCCATAGTGTGAAAGCCCCCGAAGGCACAACGCGACCCGTTTTCATGGAAATCGTCCTACAGATACATAGAAGTTATAGATGGAAATTCTATAAAATACCTGAAACTTGTAGTATTTTTCAATAATATACATACATACAAAGAAAGAAAAGAAATGCTTTTTGGGACTCTAACAATACAAACAAAAAGTAAATGAAATTACAAACTAATAGTAATAATTAATTAATATAAGCTAACAAGTTATCTGTACAAGGCCATAAAGCACAGAGAACATTGAATATGAATAGGTACCATAAAGGTCCGTATCTCAACAAATGCTGCGATAGTAAAAAAAAATAACACAGCGCTGGTATTCTGATGGGGCCAGTGATGCCACGGATACACTCACGGATCACACACTCTTAAAAATAAATAAATAGATACACAAATAAAATAATGATTATCAAATTATGTGTAAATATGAAACAATTAAATATAGAATACATAAATACAAAAAATAAGCAAATGCCCAATGGCCCAGTGCTCCAGTATCATTTGTCGATGTCATAGACAAATCGTGTAAGGCGCGGGCGCAAGTGGAATGTTATGGTCGGCAGTCAAAATGAAAAAACGGTAGAAATATTAATGTAAATAAAACGAAACAAAAAGCCTCCATTATCGAATATCGACTTTTAGAACCTGAAATAGCATTTGTATAACAAAAATAAATATTATTGAATAGTTGCGGACTGTGTATGTAGAGTGTTGTCACAAGGAAGAGTTCAGCTTAGAACATGGAACATAAAGTCGCCAATACTAACTGCGTGCAAACCCTGGGTAGGTTCATGAGTATAACACGAAATTATCGCACTATTTTCAGTCTCAAATCTAAAGCCAAATCATAAACCCATTCCATTTACACTGCTAGACAAAAAAATCTTACCTCATATTTCACTGTCACATTCCACAACACGGCTCCATAAAAAATAAAATACCTACCGGACCAGCGGCAACATACCTACATGGAAAAACTACTGAGCATCGGAACACGCGTCCGGTGTCGCGGGAAACCGGACCGGTCACGTATTGCTTTGGTAAGAGGTGTAAAGTGTAAGCGGAAAGCGGATTCGATTTTTGCATACTGCCTTTAGAAAAAATGGCAGCCGACGCTTCGCAGATATCAAATGGTGAACGCGTTTGTTTTGCTCATTTTTGTATTTCTTTCTTGTTATTTTCTCTTTGTCACTAGTGAGTGTTTGCAGTTGTCTGTACCGTGATGAATAAATACTTTTGTCTTTCTTTTTTTTCAGGTCCAGCGTTGAAGAGACGGACAGTCCACAATGTAGTTTAGTCAAGGTTACAGGAATCTTTTCAGGTGTCGCGGGAAACCAGACCGGTCACGTATTGCTATACCGTACACATGAAGGTTTTTAATTTGGTAAGATATGTTAAATTTAAGCGGATAGCGGATTAGATTTTTACAGTTGCATATTGCCTCTAAACAGAATGGCAGCCGTCTTCTGGAAGATATCAAGTGGTGAACGCGTTTGTTTTTCTCATTTTTGTTAATGTTCCGAAATCACAGGACCCATCGTAGTCGTGATTCTTAGCACGTTATTACTATTTTTCCTGGCAAAACTAGCGTCACAGCCATCGGGCATTGACTATATATTTTTTTTATTTCTCTAGACCTAGGCAAAAAAACAGTAAAAATAAAGGTGTTAAAGGCTCAAGATTAACTTAACTGTAGGTGCCTAAACGTTTTACCAGACCTCCACAACCCATCAACTGGGTAACACGGTAGTTCTTAATATCATGCTATTTAAGTTGAAAATTAAATTAAATGTGTAAGTAAACATATATCGCTACTTGAATAGCAGTTCGGACTTCTAGGTTATAGTTGAAAGTAGGCAATAAAATTCCTCCATGCCGAAGGGTAGCAAAACGATTATTGCGATAGAACTTACAGCGGGTAAATATTTGCAGGTTGGTACCTGCAAATCATAAACCCGCTGTAAGTTTATGCTTTGCACACCAGAACAAAAGTTCAGCGTTGGTCAGCAATATTAACTTACCCACCTTGCAGCCGTGATTGAGTCACAAGTTGTTAATTGAACAATTCTTTTCTCTCGTTTCCCGTTTGCTGGCCTTTTAGTTTAATTCCAGCACGACTTTTTCAGTTTCAGTTTAGTTCATGGGATTGCAGAAAGAGTTAGTAATTTTTTAGCATGTTTTTTATAAGTTACTATTCAAAGTGCTAAATCATTTGATTGCAAGTCATCATCATCGTATCAGCCGAAAGACATCCTCTGCTGGGCATAGACCTCCCCCAAGCAGGAAGGAGGGGTTTGTCGTAATCGCCACGCTTGGTAGGCGGGCTGGCGATCGCAGTGTAGCTGTTGCAATGCACTGAAAATGCTGCTTTTTTACATCCGACACCGTACAGAACATTGGATTGCGTGTAGCAAACAACAAATAAAGTTTTTAGGGTTCCGAACGAGCGTCTGAAAAACGGAATCCTTCTGTGTGTCACTGCAAATTTGCTCTAAAAACTTTAAAGATATTCAAGAAATTATTATATACCTAATATATGTAAATAAGCTAAAGTTACTGGTTAGTTCTGGGTTCGATACAGGAATCGCACAAAGTGTTATTGAGTTCTACCATCTGTTTGGTGGTTGGTTATAGACTCGCCTTCTATTACAGGAAAGCGAACATCATTGGTGAATGTTTGTGTGTATCTTCTAAAGGCAGACCTCACCCTAACTCTTCGAGGAAAATAGCCATGATGGCTGTCATAGACGGACTCAAGCGATAAACTAAAGATGTTAATAGAAATAAAGTAATTGCGTTAAACTTAGTTTAACTAACCGGCTCTTTGTCAAAGTTAACTTCGGAAATGTGTAACAGGACCGTCATCTTAATTAATTTCAGCTGGGGTTTATTACTTTAAGTTTAGTTGTGTTTCTTACCTCTGATTAGCATAGCTAGTTTACCGAAGGTTATCTTGTCCAGCGTGATAGTGAAATTTTCTTTAAATGTTTAAAAGGTTTCAAATATCTTAAAGGTTCTTTGTTTTTATTTTATTTTAAATTTTAAACATGTCTTTAGCTGATGTATTTGGCCTATGACCGTGTTATGTTAAAGTTAAATTAATAATACGGACGAACATTATTATTACTTTATTTTATTTTTTGTTTGGTTATGCCATAATTAATTCAAATTCAAATTATTTATTTGTAAAACATAGGTACAATAATAAGATGTTATTCTAATGATTGAAAATGCCTTAAAACAGTGCGTAGTTTGTCGATTTTTATTGTCAAGCTGAAACAACACACAGTCAACTAGGTATTATTGATGAAATATGACCAAGTTTGGTTATATTATTGTACTAGCTATTGCCCCGACTTTGTACGCGCAAATTTAGTTTTTCCCGTTCCCGTATAGCCTTCCTCATGAATATGGCTATAATATACAACAATAATTTTCTAAATCCGACTGGTAGTTCTAGAGATTAGCGCGTACAAACAAACTCTTTAGCTCAATTACATTACTTATATAGTGTAGATTAAAATTAAGCCTATTTAATTAAATTTCTGGACTACTCTTGGAACAAAACACAATGGATGAGTATCAATTTTAAAGCCTATCTATGAAAACATTCTAATCATATTATCTATTTAAAACCCGAACAGCAGAGTGCCAATTCTACTAATTAAAAAGCCTCAATTTTTAAACACATTCTGACAGATTGCGACTGACATGCGAATCGAACGTTGCTTAAAAATTAGTAGTTCTGGCAGATTCAAAATTGAAACTCCTAATAGACAAATCTATATGTATAAAAGTAAGTCGGGTTAGTTACACCATTTATAACTCAAGAACGGCTGGACCGATTTTTAAGATCTTTGGTCTGTTGGATATATCTTTGCCCCGAATAGCAGAATAACTATTTAAACATTGGAAAAATAAAGAAGAAAAAATATCTCTAAAAATCATTTTCGAAAACATTACCATTTCCGATAACCAACAGTACGAAGTTCGCCGGGACCACTAGTTAAATATAAAATCTGCTCATGAGAATTTTTCATCTTTTCGAATTTGTTGAATGGTTAAAAAGTTTACGCCCTTTATACATTTTATTTAGTATATTTATCCACAACCAACCTCACCATTTCAATGGTCAGCAATACGGTTACGCTAAACTCTCGACCGATAAAAAATCTGCAATGCAATCCGGGTGTATTAATATGGGTTTAACGGGATCTCGATAATCCAATATGCGTTCAGATAAAAATTTATATTGCAGGTTTATTCGTTTGTTTGTCGAACCGAGATATGGAGGAATGTACTTGTATTTACGGGAAATATTATTTAATATTCGCACTTCGATATCCATTTACTTTTAATTCCGCCGGTCAGCTGTATTGCCTTAGCTGTGATCGGGTATTTAAAACCAAATTCGGTCCAGCGAGTCTTATCAGGGCACACGCTAGGAAGTAGTGTCATGGGGTCGCCGTTGTCGAAATCTGCAAGGAGGACTACATATATATATATATATATACTGTGCTGGGAGAGTGTACCTGACCTCTCGTATTTTAATGGGCAACTGTAAAAACAAATTACTTCCTCTTTGGTCTATTGTCGAAAGTGCTTCTGCTAAGGTATGTGGTCCTGTGTTCCAATTCCCGGGCCAAAGTATGGGTTTCCAACTGAAAATTATCAGTAGCAACCAAGAGTCTGGATTTATGGCAATAGGCTCTATTACATGGAACGTAAAATAACTGGAATAAAATGTGCGTACTATGTACACCTATGAACTCTCTTTTCCAGAGGGGCAATTCCGTTACTTAAGATGGACTAACTTACACATTCTCATCTCAATTGCAATCTCTCAAAAACATACATATTTTCTCTACATTATGAAATTAGAAAACAATACGGAAAATAGCCCTCTGATGCTAAGTTCAAGACTTTCTTGTTTGATTGTGAACACTCAAAATTTGCTTCACAAAAGCTAGAAATTCACGTAGCGCCTTGCTTAGCTCATTTTGCTACGCTACGAGTCGTGCTACGGCGTAGCAAGCCCTGTGCTACGCTACGAAAGCGCCGCGCCGCCTCAACGCTTTGTGGATACTTGACTGAGATTTATTTTTATGTAAAAAAAATCAGGTGTGTGATTTTATTTTCATGAAATACTTTATGAAATCCGAAAAAATATTTACAATTATAACATTTGATAGTGCGATTTCCATTGAAACTGTGCACATGGAAAGTGATATATATTAAATCAACATTTATTTTTATTTTAAATAAATAAAACAAAATAAATACAATAGCAATAAATCGCCACACTTGACATAATATGAAAGTTATTCTCATTCTAAACTTTATATTATAGAAAGCAATGTTATTACATGACCAGACAAGCGGCCGCCCGCGGCTTCGCTCAAGTAAAAGTCGAAAATTATCCCAAGGGAATATATTCCTTGAGTGAATAGTATCCCATGTCCTATGCCAGGCCATGGTCTAGCTGTGTGCCAAATTTCATCCATTCAGCCGTGAGGACGTGAAGAGGTTACAAAAAAACTCACTTTTGCATTATATGTATATGCCAACGTTGCTCCTCACTAGGAATTTCTCCTGTATCGTGGGTGCGTTACAAACATAGGTAGAATCTTAAATACACAAACAGCCAGATTCGGAACAACTATCTGTAGGCTATGCAAATATTTGTTCCGTGCAGGAATCGAAGCCGCGTCGCGCAGCGCAGAAGCCAATCGCTCAACCACTTCGCCAACCGTGTCGTCAAAATTCAAAAATATTGGTTTGGATTGGATACAAAAATCGTTTGACAAATGAGATCGAAAATACGAATATTGGTGATGTTAGTTAAGTAATTTAAGTCATAAGTCATTTATTAAAAAACAACATACACTGTATAGTAATTTATAAAACATTGATATCAAAAAAATACTTTTTAAACAAAAAAAAACATCAGAATCACTACAATACAGTTACTTAATGAAATAATATCCAATGAGGAGCTCGTGACTAAATAATAAATGCCGAACGGATCGGTCATCAAAGGTTAAGCAACGCTTGCCGAGGTTGGTCTGCGGATGGGTGACCATCTTAACATACCGAGACTCCTCCATGCCTCGGAAAGCATGTTAAGCCGTTGGTCCCGGCTGTCGTTTGTAGATCTTTAGCAGTCGTTACGGATAGTCAGAAGCCAAAACCTCTGACACCGGTCTGGCCAAGAAATACCGTGTTACCCAGTTAATGGGTTGTGGAGGTCTGGTAGGCAGCCGCTCCATGTAAAATACAGTAATTCGGCTGAATCCGGTTTGACTAGAAGCCGACCCCAATATAGTTGGGAAAAGGCTAGGCAGATGATGAATTTAATAATAAACATAGAATTGAACAAGTACTTACATGCTTAAAACCAACAGACCGTTGTCGCCAATTTAAAATTGTGTAGGCGTTATTTTGAAATTTGTTGTGTCATTGAGTGGTAATTTTTGGCACAACTGCCTCGCTTGTAAAAATAATTTAGATAACGTTAAAACAACATTCTCGAAAATATTATTGGTTACACGTTTGGTCGTAGTTTTTTTTTTTTTTTTTTCTCTGCTAGTTTTCTCTTATAAATAACATAAAATAAGTATTGCGGAAACGCCATGAATGAAGAGTTGGCATTTCATAAATACTGAGTCGAAACTTGGCACGAGACAAACTCCAATAATTTAACAGTTTTTTTTTTGACAAAAATACAACCTACTATCTCGGTCACCAACAAGCTCACTCACCATTCAAATCAAGCACTTAAAATATTCATCGAACTCCAGTGAAACTACTGTCAATAGACATCCTCGCAGACTACCGCAGAGTAACTGTTCCACATATATGATACAAACTTCGCCGAATCGATCCCCAGCTTGTTTCACGTTCATTGTCAAGCGATACTGAAGGAGGGGGAGGGAGGGCACAGAGCGTGGAATCGCCGCGACAGCAGCATATTTATACCAGAAATATCAATTAACGTAAGGGACATTTTGGCATTTTGCGTAAATGAACCTTACGTTAATTGTCGTAGGGGTAATTTGGCATTTTGGGTAAATGTTCCTTACGTCAATTGATACTTCTGGTATTGATATACAACGTGTATAAGAATAAACGCATAACCTGAAAAGGAGTCATAATCACGAATAAAATCGACTGTTCCATATATTTTAAATGTTTTCATAACTCAACGGCTCGATGTCGTGACGCTTGCAGGAGGCCTTGTATGATGATCCTAATATGTATTGTTACGCGCCAGAATTAATGTCGGGTACATTAAGTTACTACTAGCGCCATCTAGTATCGAGTAGCAGAACTAGTAGAGTCAAGTACCTTCTAGACATTTCTTTGCTAGAACATTCTACACTTCTCGGTATCTGGTCAGTCGGCAGCGGTAGTTACGAGTACTTTCCAGATGTTTCGAGAATGGAAGTTTCTAGAATAAACTGACCTATAAAAGGAGCGCGTATTCCGCGACCGAGTCAGTATTGGATTAGCAATACAAGCGAATACTTCGGAAGCGATCTTCAAGTGCGAATAAAGTGATCAGTGGTGAACTTGTGTTTAATAATTAGTGAGTTTAAAGTTGTAATTAGTGTTTTTAAATTAAAGTGTCATTTTGGTTATTTAATCGGCTGTTTTTATTGTCACGAACCCCAAGCTCGTAACAATTGGTGTCAGAAGAGTGGATATTTAAACCATGCCGATTCTACCAAAGGACGACACGGAGGGTATCCGTACCCGGAGTCAACGTCAGCAGGAGACGGACCAGAGGCGTTTTGGAGGTACAACACCGCAGACGTCGGAGGGCCAGTTGCCGATTATGGAGGCCGGTCCATCCACAGCAGCTCCAGCATCTGCAGCACCAGACTTTGCTGCTCTGATGCTGATGCTGCAGGAACAGGCCCGCCGTCAGGAGGAGCAGGCCCGCCGGTTAGAAGAACAGCTGCAGCGTGACAAGGAGGAGCAGGCGCGCCGCCAGGAAGAACAGATGCTCCTTATGAAGGACCTTCACGCTACCTTTGGAAAAGACATGAAGGAGGTGAAGGATAAGGTTGCTCAGCATGACAACCGCCTGTCAAAAGCTGAAACCCAGATCAGCAAGTTTAATTACGTCATTGCTGATGTTAAGAAAGAGTTGGGCAACCTTAAGGTTGGAGATGGGATGGCAGTTTCCGTAGCTACTACACCTTCTCAACGTGGATTCAAAGTGCCGCCGTTCGATGGGACATCTTCCTGGTCAGCCTACAAAAGACAGTTTGAAGCTGTTATGAAGGCGAATGGGTGGAGTAAAAATCAGGCCATGACTGCTCTCACCCTAGGCCTGCGCGACCAGGCCTTAACTGTCCTGGAAGCTCTCGATAAGGAAGTGACTTATGAGCAACTCCTTGAGGCGTTGGAAGCTAGATATGGCGACGCTCATCTGGAACACGTGTTTCGTGCGCAGCTCAAGGATCGCGTGCAACGCAGCGGTGAAAACCTGCAGCAGTGGGCCCTTGAAGTGGAGAAGCTGGTTCGAAAAGCTTACCAGTCCATACCTGCGCTCATCGAAGGGAACCTGGTGCAGGCATTCACCGATGGAATCCGCGATCTTGAAGTTAGAGCTGCTGTGAGGCTCGGGCACCACGGGACGCTTAAGGACGCTTTGGCTCATGCACTGGAGGTGGAAGCTGTACGGCAGGATCATCGTTCCCATCGCGTCAGGGAGGTTACAGCGGCTACAGTTCGCGACCGTTTAAAAGGATACAGCCCTAGGTGCTACGGCTGTGGGGAAAGGGGCCACCTTCGATCCAGTTGCCCTAAGCGGACTGCAGAAAGGGAAGGTAGCCAATCTCCAGAGGGTAGGGCGGCTAACAGCACCGCCCAACAACAGCAGGGAAACGAGTGAAAGCCAGGACTGCGGGGCGGGTGCTGGCTGATGTTCGAAGAGCCCCAAGGATTTCGATCTCACAAACCCATGACGGGAATAGCCTTATCATTAAGGGCGAGGTCAACGGAACGCCATGTAAGCTGACGATAGACACTGGAGCTTCTCGCACGGTTGTCAGTTCCCAACTTGTAAGTCGGTTCCTTGGGGACTCCGTACACAACCGAGACCGCATAAATTTGGTAACAGCCACTGGTCAGCGTATACCCGTCCGAGGAGAGAGAGAGATGGAGTTGAAACTAGGCAACGGAATTTACCTGCATAATGTTATCGTGGCTGATATAATGGACGATTGCATCCTGGGCTTAGACTTTATGAGGAAGAATTTTTGTGAGATCGACGTTAATCAAGGAGTTATGAAATGTGGACAAGAGGAACTTTTCATGGAAGGGGCGTTACCGGGAAATGTGTACAGCCTAAAGAAGATTGTTCTTCCTCCGAGATCGGAAACGATTGTGCCGGTAAGTCTTCCTCGGAATTCTGGGCAGACTCATCGTTGTGTACTCGTGGAAAAGGTAGACAATGACCTTCCATGGAAAGTGGCACGAACTTTGGTCAGAGCCACCGACATCTCAGGGGTACGTGTGCTGAACCTTAGTGATAAGGAACAGATGATAGAAAAAGGCACTCTGATTGGTACTTGCGAGGAAGTGGATTGGTTGCGTCGATACCAATATCTATCGACTGGGACCCTCAGCAAGAATGCACAAACGAAAGTGACCACACTTTTAGACGACTGTCGCAGCGCTCTGTCTGGAAATGAACTGGTCAAGGCAAAGAAGATGTTACTGAAGTACGCCAGTGTTTTCTCTTCAAACGATAGTGACATTGGGAAGACTGGCTTAGTTCAACACAAAATAAACACAGGAGAAGAATTGCCTATCCGTCAGCGACCAAGGAGATTGCCGGTAGCACGTGAAAAGGAAGTGGAAACCATGATTGAAGGAATGATGAAGGATGGTGTTATAGAACCTTCATCCAGTCCATGGTGTTCACCAGTAGTGCTGGTAAGAAAGAAGGATGGCAGCATACGGTTTTGTGTTGACTATCGTCGTCTAAACGACGTCACGAAGAAGGACAGCTATCCTTTGCCAAGAATTGATGACACGCTGGACATGCTTACTGGAGTGAAATGGTTTAGCACGCTAGACCTAAAAAGTGGTTACTGGCAAGTTGAAATCGACCCTAAGGACAAGGAGAAAACTGCATTCTCGACAGGAAAGGGCCTGTGGCAATTTAATGTTATGCCGTTTGGATTATGCAACGCTCCGGCAACGTTTGAAAGATTGATGGAACTTGTACTAACCGGGTTAATTGGCGATGCCTGTTTGGTCTACTTGGACGACATCATCATTGTAGGCCGTACGTTTGAAGAACATCTTCAAAACCTGGAACGCGTGCTCATGAAGATCCAGAGTGCAAATCTCAAGTTGAGTCCAAAGAAGTGTTCACTTTTCAAACGTCAAGTCAGCTTTTTGGGATATGTTGTGTCGGAAGAAGGCATCCGCACGGATCCAGAGAAAATCGCCGCTGTTAAAGATTGGCCAATTCCAAAAGACAAGACGCAGGTCAGAGCATTTTTGGGTTTGTGCTCCTATTATCGGCGATTCGTCAAGAACTTTGCGGACATAGCCAAGCCCCTCCACAAACTAACCGAGGAGAAGCGACATTTCTGCTGGGATGAAAGTTGCGACGTCGCATTCCAGGAGCTAAAGAAACGTCTGTGCAGAACACCTATTTTGGGGTATCCTGACGCGAACAAGGAATTTATAGTTGACACAGACGCTAGTGATATCGGACTTGGCGGTGTGTTATCTCAACGGAATGGCGATCAAGAGGTTGTGATAGCCTACTTCAGCAAGTCATTGTCGAAACCAGAAAGGAACTATTGTGTCACGAGACGGGAATTGCTAGCTGTGGTAAAGTCATTGCAGCATTTTAGCAAATATCTGCTGGGACGGAAATTCCATTTACGTACAGACCATGCTGCACTCAAATGGCTATTGCAGTTCAAAAATCCAGAAGGACAAGTTGCGAGATGGATTGAACTACTTCAGGAATACGACTTTGTGATTGAACATCGCAGCGGAAGATCTCATGGCAACGCCGACGCATTGTCAAGAAGACCTTGCCCTGAAGACTGCAAGCATTGTACTAGGCAAGAGGGTAAAGAAGTCGTACCTGTGAGGATGCTCAAGACAGACCTCAGCAGCGAGTGGAAGGAAAGCCTACAATGTGCACAGCAGGAAGATTCGGACATCAAGCCGATTCTGGAGTGGATGAAGGCCAGTGCTCCTAAGCCCACGTGGAGTGACGTCTCAGCGATGAGTTCGATCACAAAAAGTTATTGGGCCCAATGGGACAGCTTAGTGATTCAGGATGGAGTCCTGTGCCGTAAATGGGAAAATGCTCGGGGAGACAGCTGTCATTTGCAAATGGTTGTCCCTAAAGCAAAAGTACCGAATGTCCTACAGCTGTACCATAATGGTTCTTCAGGAGGCCATATGGGAGTAAAACGGACTCTACTGAAGATAAGAGAACGGTTTTACTGGGTCCACTGTCGTGACGATGTCGAGGACTGGTGTCGCAAATGTACAAGTTGTGCGTCTGTAAAAGGACCTCAGACTCGCAGTAGAGGTGCATTAAAAGTGTACAACGTCGGTGCACCATGGGAAAGGATAGCCCTAGATGTTGCGGGACCTTTTCCGGAAAGTGAAAGTGGTAACAAGTATTTCATGGTTGTAATGGATTACTTCACTAAGTGGCCGGAAGTCTTCGCCATTCCAAATCAAGAAGCCTCAACAGTTGCAGATAAACTAGTTCATGAAGTCTTCTGTCGTTTTGGAGTACCCTTGGAGATTCACAGCGATCAAGGAAGGAATTTTGAGTCCCAAATATTCCAGGAAACTTGTCGAGTTATGGGTACTCATAAAACGAGAACAACTTCTTACCACCCACAATCGGATGGAATGGTGGAACGATTTAATCAGACATTGGAGAGATACCTGGCAAAAGTCGTGGAAAACCGGCAACGCGATTGGGACAAGCATATACAACCGTTTTTGCTGTCATACCGAAGTGCTGTTCACGAAAGTACATCGGTGACACCAGCCTTCGCCAACTTCGGAAGAGAATTGCGGCTGCCTGCAGATCTGATCACCGGAATACCACCTGATGCCCCACGCAATATAACCGATTATGCGAATGACTTGCGGAACAAAATGAATGACATTTATGAGCACGTCAGACAATCGGGCCAGCAAATGTCTGAAAAGATGAAAACCCGTTATGACCGCAAAATGAACAATAAAGGGTTCGACGAAGGTTCACTAGTGTGGTTGCACAATCCAGTTCGCAGTAAAGGGAAATCTCCTAAGCTTCAAGCTAAATGGGACGGGCCGTACCGGATTGTGACAAAAATTAACGACGTGACCTACCGTATACAGAAAGGTACAAGAAGTGCTCCCAAGATCGTCCATGTGGATCGACTGGCGCGTTATTATGGGACCGATAATGCTCGGGACGAGCATGTCTTAGGAGGGGGCAGTGTTACGCGCCAGAATTAATGTCGGGTACATTAAGTTACTACTAGCGCCATCTAGTATCGAGTAGCAGAACTAGTAGAGTCAAGTACCTTCTAGACATTTCTTTGCTAGAACATTCTACACTTCTCGGTATCTGGTCAGTCGGCAGCGGTAGTTACGAGTACTTTCCAGATGTTTCGAGAATGGAAGTTTCTAGAATAAACTGACCTATAAAAGGAGCGCGTATTCCGCGACCGAGTCAGTATTGGATTAGCAATACAAGCGAATACTTCGGAAGCGATCTTCAAGTGCGAATAAAGTGATCAGTGGTGAACTTGTGTTTAATAATTAGTGAGTTTAAAGTTGTAATTAGTGTTTTTAAATTAAAGTGTCATTTTGGTTATTTAATCGGCTGTTTTTATTGTCACGAACCCCAAGCTCGTAACAGTATTTTATATCTACTTCATTCAGTATGCAAAATCAAAATTAAAATTTCTATAATTTATTTACTCATGATATTGAATAGGCGAAGAAAAATGCAGCTAAAGACGACAACTTTTATTAAAATCGTTGCGCTGAAATTGCGTTTGCATTTTGCGTTGATATCTTCTGTCATTTTCGCCATTAAAAGCTAAATGCGCCAAACCAATACGTCATAATCGTGGCCTTGAATGGCATTTGGGTCGTACGTAGTGTGTAGTAGGTAAATGGAGCCTGCACGCTAGTTTGCCGTATGCAGTGCCACTTCTAGCAGCAGCCGTCTCCATGCTCTGTGGGCGAGAGCCAAGGTAGTTACGACATAAAACGAGAGCATCCAGGCATGAAATTAAACAGCTTGCACTAAGTTGTTAATCGTCTGGACTCCTGCCAGCGACCAATTTGAAGAAATTGCTGACGACTCCACGAAGTTCTGCCACGTCTAATTGAAGGCAGTTTCTAAAAGTACGACGTATCCAAGAAAAACGTTTCGATGGTGTAACAAAAGAAAATATTTTGTGAAAGATAAATGTGGAATTCTTTATTGAATTTTCTTAAGAAGGTAAAATGATTGGAGAAGAATTACTGTACAACACTTTTATTTAGACACAGCTCAAACCAACAGAATATTTGGCTTAACATTTAAGTTTATTATTTAGGATTTTTAATGAAAATAAAACTACACGAATAGAATTACTGCATAGCCCTCTTAAGAAACAAGTCAAAACTAACAGAATCCTAAGCTCAACATATTATGAGAAGTACCTATTACTGCATTTTCCGTAAACCAATTCAACATCTTATTCCGCAAGAGAAATTGAAGTAGACTTTCAATTTTACTGGTTAGATATTCAATTATGAGTACCCAACGCCACCCAATTATTACCTATTCAATTATTCACTCAGGACAAAGAGTGATCAGCGTACCAAATAGCTTATTAAAATTTACTATTCCAGGAAAATCAAATCAATCGGGGCTGGAGGTGGACTGCTGAAATACATCTTAATCATGGACTAATTACTTCAAAAAGAAGAATATTAATAAATAGCGGACGTCACGCGGTTTCACCCGCATAGTTCCTGTTCCCGTGGGAGGACGGGGATAAATATAGCCTATGTTAGTCGCTGAAAATGTACTCATCCATTGCTGAAAGATTTTTTTTAAATCGGTTCAGTAGTTTATAAGTTTATTCGTTACATACAAAAATACGAATCTTTCATCTTTATAATATTAGTATAGATTCGAGGGAGCAAAGTTTTACTGGAGTATGTATTTATTTATTTACTTGCTCTCATTTAAAGAGAACAAGTGAGGTTTATTATGAATGTATTTAAACTGAAGGAAAACATTCGACATAAAATAATATTTTCTTTTTTTTTCCTAACTTGTATAAACTTTTTTTAACCGGTTTTATTAGAAGCCGAGCCCAAAAAAATAGTATAAGGCTAGGCTGATGATGATGATGGATGATGATGATGATGTACAGATTGAAGAAAACGCCGAGGGACATTAAGAAAATAGTTGTTCTGTACAATAAAACTATTTTATGTATTCTATTTCTGCTATAAATCTTAAAAGATTGCATTAAGTATATAGTTGTACTGTACTGTATTTTTTTTCTTATGACATAACTTTAGTCCGTAGATGTATTTTTTTAGTGAATAATAGCAGTTTTTAGAAAGAAATAAAACTTTTAAAACCTAAGGTAATTTAAATTGAAACGCAAACGATCAAAATCAGTCTCTAAACAACACACCCGGGTTGATTCGGAAACGCTAAAATGTAATCAACATTTGCGACCCGCCTTAATCACCGCATCCCTTCAACCTTTGGCACTACCTTTTTCTCTTTAAATGGAATGTCGGAATCAAACTGCGAATTAACAGGATTGAGTTTTAACGTAAAGTGTAGGTACCTTCGTCTCGACTTAATCCTAATATTTAAATTCTTCTTCCATTATTGACTGACTGAGTGGCTGACAGGCACCACCCAGACGAAACTACTGATCGTAGAAAGCTGAAATTTGGCATGTAAATTTCCTACACTCCGAGAGCACTAAGAGAGGATTTCCCGAAACTCCTACGGGAACGGGCAAAACTGAAATATGCGCGTACGAAGTCGCGGGCAAAAGCTATTTGTAATATATAGGTTTAAATAATATTTATTTATCAAAAGAACATGATACAGTTCAGTGATATGAGATTTAAATTTAATTTTTATAAGCTGTCGCCCGTGGAGCCGCTTGGGGTTCCACCCTCATTTTAAAAGTACTTACCTAAAATTATAACCTATGTGTTTTTGCATGAAATAGTAACTAACATCCACACACACTTCCGCGTGTATAATATAAATAGGACAAATCGTAACGTCGTATCGGAAGCTGCGTGGTATCTTCTCGTCTCACAAGTCATGACGAAAGTCCAGTGCGTGTTGCCAGTAATCGGTCACAATGGGCCTCATCAGAAGGCTTAAAGTCACCCAAGAGCAATGGAGAGGGCAATGCTTGGAGTTTCCTTGCGAGATCGAATCAGGACTGATGATATCCGCAAGCGAACCAAGGTTACCGACATATCCCGAAGGGTCGCCAAACTGAAGGTAACAGGGCATATTGTCCGCAGAACAGATGGTCGATGGGGCCGAAAGTTCTGGAGTGGCGACCGCATACCGAAAGACGTAGCTTTGGAAGGCCTCCCACAAGGTGGACCGATGACCTGGTGAGGGTCGCGGCTATCTGATGGATGCGAGCCGCACAGGATCGATTGTTGTGGCGACACTTGGGGAAGGCCTATGTCCAGCAGTGGACGTCTTTCGGCTGATATGATGATGAAATCGCAACACATAACCTAAGGCCCCAAATGCCTGGGAGCTCTGGTGAACCTCGCGACAACGACGATGGTCAACGTGTTCCCACAGCACGGGGGGCAAGCTTGGCCAGAAATCGCAAAAGACAGAGAGATTTGGAAGGAGAAAAGGGAGGCCTTTGCCCAACAGTGGGACACAAGTACAGTGCTTTAAATTAACGTATTTGAAGCAGTTTATATGTGGAACTCAAAAATTAATGAGTCCAAATATAAGTGTACGATTCCCTCACCATTTTTAAAATAACGTAATTAAATTGCAAGAAAAATACGCTACAACCTCTAATAAATAGTCCTCCAGACCGATTTCGGCCATGCTGCCAATCTCAACCGAGACTAGCCATCGGCGCAGGACATATTAAAGTGCAGAAATGTGTGCAAACACAGGTGCCCTTCCTCTTCCATCACTCTCATATTCCGTTGAGATGGCTACCCGACACGACCGGAGAGAGATCTGGCGCAGGACCAACGGCTTAACATGCTTTCCGAGGCATAGGGGTGTCACACCACCAACTTCCAAACTCCGTGCTGTCACTGAGAAATTCCTATTGGAAAAACCCAATAACACTTTTTGCCCGACCTGGAAATCGAAACCAGGAATCCACACTCGACAGTTGCGCTTGTGACCGAGAGACCAACGGAGCGGACAACTTCTAATACTATGTATATGAAATAGCAGTTTGAACATGTTCCAAACTCGCTTAATTGGAAGTGAAGAGAGTTCGATATTTTGTTTTACCGAACACGTGACTTGATTGACATATTCAGCGTTGAGCGCTTATATTTTTCTATAACAAGTTTCTATTCTGACACTTGATTTGTCGGATTTGTGCCGCGGAAAAAATGTTTTAGATTCGGTGAATATTGGTTATTTTCGAGGCTTTGTCACGCTCTTTTCAATAAAAATGAATATTTTATCAACGCAGGCTTCTGTGTAGAAGTTAATTCTATTGCAGCTGTTGATCAAAGGATTGGCCGCTGAACCGTCCCTTTCGATTTCACAATTGTCGACCACCATGTTTGTGTATGATGTTATGAAAACATTAAACATTCAGGCGAATTTTTACGAGCAAGTTTCGCATTCGCATCGCAGTCACAATCTGTCAAAAGAGTCTGAATTCCTTTTTTATTATTATTGATAGGCACGCGTTTGACCACTATCTCACCTGATGGTAAGCGATGATGTGGTTGAAGATGGAGCAAACTTGCCTAGAAGTAACCTACAGTTGTAATAGTAGTGTAGAAGTATACATTTTTGAAAACGTTGCTTGCTAACGTTTGCGAACGTTGCTTATATTTTTTTTGAATTATTATTAGTAGGAGGCACTCTGTTTCAATTTAGGTCGCAATAATTATCTTCTCAGCGACAATCAATGTCAAAGTGTAGGAAAATGAGTGTTTTTTACAGTTTGTGACAACGAATGCAAACGCTCCTTTATAATACGAGAATAGGCAAAAAGAAATCTTGTCTTCGATTGATGAATTCTTATAATGACAGAACAAAAATGTAAGCAGCGTGGTTTGCTAAAATAGACATTCCTGAAAACACAAAGAGACATTTTGATAATTAAATCCAAAAACGGGTTTCATATACGTATACGTTCGAAATGGTTTAGTCGTTAAAGTTCTAAATGCTGTGCTTGCTAAAACTGAACCTGTCCATATTACTTACCGGTGATTTGTGTACTATGCTTCGTCGACGAAAAGCGTGTCTAGAATTTTGGCTTACACCTCCAACGAAGGATTAGCAATGACAGCATGGCTACCAGCCTTCGGGGCAAGCTGCCAAGTGCCAGTCCGGAAAAAGGATTATTTAAATTGGCCTAGACTTTTTAAATGGAACTTAAAAGCCATTTTGGAAAATTTATGGCCAGTCTTTGAGAAAAAAAAATAAACGACAAGGTTCATTCATGCCAGTTTGCTATTGTTTGTTTTATGTTTCTTAAAAACAAAGAACATGGTCAATCAAATGTAGGTTAATAGTTTTAGTAGTATTTATTTTTACGTTTATATCTGCCTAGATTTTTCCCAACTATATTGAGGTCTGCTTCCAGTCTAGCCGAATGCAGCTGTGTACCAGTATTTTACAAAGAGCGAATGCCTATCAGACCTCCACTATCCAGTAACTGGGTAACACGACACCCCGTGGCAAGACTGGTGTCAATTTTCCCGTAACGACTGTCAAAGATCTACAAAATAATGTTAGTCGGACCAACCGTTTAACGTGATTTCCGAGGCACGGAGAAATCGGTATGTTAAGTTGGTCACCCACCCATGGACCGACCTCGAAAATCGACCCGTGTGGCTGTTATATAGGGTGTTCCATGCGTGGCCATATTTAAGGGTGATTTTTGGTAGCTGAAATACGTTAAGGAAAAAAAAGCAAAACAAAAAAAACTTTTTTTTTTTAATCGACCATATAGACGATGAATTAGTTCAGAACAAATGGCTTGTCAAGCAGTTTGTGACAGTTGGTGGCACATTCGATGTCACCTTTCCAGCCGATTTTTGCGGTTGAATTTTTTGCCGAGTCATTTTTATTTGCTGTTGTTTCCTTAACATACATCAGCTACCCAACATCACCCTTAAATAAGTCGTACTTCTCGAGATCCTGTATAGCCACGAACTCCTCACAACTTTTATTTTTTACGTATACGAGAGAAACATATTAACATTTTGAGTAGGAAATTATTATAGAAGGTGCTTAAGCCTCAATTTTTTCAAGTAGCGGTAGGTTATAATTTTTTGTTTTAATTATTTTCTCTATTATTTCAGTTATATAATTGCAAACCAAGATTGCTTCTTCTTTTAAATAAAGCGGTGTATTCTGTGGTTTTGTGCTCACACCATAAATTAGTATTGTAAGTCTATACGCGAGGATTTGTAATTGGCTTTTTGGTGACTATGGTTTCCTTTTTGTCTTGTTTATTTTTATTAGTTGTAAGTCCTCCATGTTCTAAAAATAAATAAATAAATTATATTAGCGGCTCTTTAATTCGCAACGAAACAAATACAGTGGAAGTCATATCAGAATTTGTATTCACTAAAGGAGCAAAACATAAATTAGAGAAACGCTTTTTCACTGTAAAGTTTCAGTTCAGCAAGAAACTAGATGATTGTTTTCAGAGCAAAGCGTAGATAAGGTTTTAATAATGAGGTAGATATTTTATTTATATCCTTTCTCAAAAGAAATCCCAGAATCACAGGAGGAGCTCGTGGCTAAATAATGACAGCCGCACGGGTCGATCTTCAAGGTTAAGCAACGCTTGCCGAGGTTGATCTGTGGATGGGTGACTATCTTACGTGCCTCGGAAAGCGCGTTAAGCCGTTGGTCCCGGCTGTCATTTGTAGATCTTTGGCAGTCGTTACGGATAGTCAGAAGCCAGATAATCTGACACCAGTCTTGCCAAGGGGTACCGTGTTACCCAGTTAATGGGTTGTGGAGGTCTGGTAGGCAGCCGCTCCACGTAAAATACTGGTATTCAGCTGAATCTGGTTTGACTGGAAGCCGACTCCAGTATAGTTGGGAAAAGGCTAGGCAGATGATGAAAAGAAAGAATCATAATTATGAGCTATTCCGTAAAGAAAAACCGACTCGTTATTATAGCGATAGAATAATAGAACCACTGCTGCACACTAGGGGTGATTTATTTGTAATGAAACATTATGGGTTTACTAATTCCTTCTAATGATGCGATATTATAGAAATGAATAATTCATGTCAACATTCTCCATATCAACAAAAGAGTTAGATTCGAATTTGTCGGCCATTCCTTCGCCATAGCCCGTGAGCCATTACCTCCAAATTGAGGCTTGTAATCAAATGTTATCTCCTATCAGTATGCATCGGATGATGCTGCCCAACCACCTGATGAAATCCCATCGCCTTTACGACACCTACAGGAAGCGAACGTAAAAATTAACATTTTTATAGATTTTGTGACCTGTTCGACGAAGACCCTCATTTCTACGTTTTATAGAGCTCAATAAAATTGTTAAAGTAATTTTGTAGCCGGTTTCCTTTATTCCCTCAACTATATCAAAGTAGAAATTTTCAATTTCCCCCCGTGATCGTCTGCACTTTATTGCAACAAAACCACTTAAAATCTGCAGCAAGACGTAACATTTTCGCACGGCACACCAATCACAAAAACGCCTAGATTTATCCAACCACACTGCCGGAAAACCCAATTCGTATATTCCACATTCGCGTGGATAGCTCAAAGACCTAAAAGAAATTTGCATAACGACTCCACCTTTATATCAGAACCCTTGCTGCGAAAATGTAGTTCCGCGGTGCGAAGTGGCGTAATTTTTATGATAAATACGCGCACTCAGAGGGGTAATGCCAGGAAAAGTTTGGGAGCCAATGCAGGCTATGTTCCGTGAAATGCGAGGGATAAAAGGTATTCTAAAAGTTCCAGCTTATTGTTTTTAAAGTGTTGTTAACGCGTGATCAGTTGTTACGGCAGTTTGTTCCGCTTTGAAGGTTTTCGCGGAAGAATTGCACTGTTCACCCGGCAGCTGTTCCAGGTAATATGCACAAACCTACATTCTCCTATGATTAGAGGAACTGAGTGGAGCGGAAGGTCGTGTCAAACTCTTACTGACTAAAACCCATCCGTGTTCCTCCTAAAACCTTTGCGTTCCAGGGTCGCGATGACTCTTTCGAACAAATTCCGCAACAACGCGAAAGGCTAGCTTGCACTTAAACAAAAATATTTGGACAAACAAAAACAAAATTCCGATTCTAAACAAATACCGTTCCTCTTCGTCGAACATACAACGAGCCACAGTAACAGCATCCACTTCCCCACTCGCCACTTCAAGAATTCTCCCAAGTAATCGATTCTTCTCTCGAACTTCTGAGAGCAGCGCTCTAAACGAGTACAACATTCTATTTGATCGCGACAAGTTTCTCTTGGCTACTCCAACTATTCGCTCAACAAATATCTACTCTGTTGCTTTATGAGCCACGATAAACCCACAAATGAACACTTACATAAACCCGACGCGACCAGACCAACTCGACGATGGCACAAATCTCCGCCAGTCATACATTACGGTCTAGTCAAGTTTTACACTTCTCTCAATTACTAGAATCACGAGCGAGGAGCTTGTTTTTTGTTCCAACTACAAAATTAATGCGCCAAACTTTACCAAATGGCAGTGTTCCCGGCGTCTGAGCAAAAAGAGCTGGTTTCTTTCATTCGTCAGGACAGAGACACGCTGTGAATAAATTCGTAGTTCGCAGTGGTTAGTTCAGCTCGTAATGCGGCCGGCCGTGCCACCCGTTGCGGTTGTAGCGAACTTTGAACAACTTTAACTCCAATTAGTCATAAAACAAGTTACTGAACGAATCGAGGTGTTACCTCCTCACGACAGATTTGATTTATCGACACCACGGAACATGCACAACTTTTCTAATATTCATTGATGTTGCGTGTTTATTGTATTGAGTACATAAAAGATAAATTAAACTTAAACTTTGTTTGCTAAAATTAGATCTGATATTAAACCTTATGGACAATTAAATTGGAAAGTTTTCTTCGCTTCGGTCTCATTACATTGAAGGGCTCCTTGAGTATAATGAGAAACCGTTTGTTTCCGAGCATGAATAAATCTGAAAAGTTCCGAGGTTCCCTGTAGGTATAAGATAATTATAAGAACAGTTTATTATTAGAACGAAAGGTGACTGACTGATTGATACTGGTATTCTTAGCTTTTGGGCTAAGCAAGATGGGGTATTATTAGGAAACAGGTCAAATAACCTCGTCAAGGGGTGAAATAACTAAGATGGAGCGGTATAAACGCTAGTTATGTATAATTAGTTGAGCAACTTAATCACTCACTTCGCCCACCCGACTCCCACGGTTCCTGTGCACAATGGGCACTTCTATTCCATTGTGATTCTAACTACTTGAAGGAGGTCTTGTATTCGTAGAATGATGGGCGGCTAAGTGCTACGTGGTTTATGAAAGAAAGAATCCAAGTAATATTTCTAAGATTTTTTCCAGTGGCACAGTGTTCCGCCTTTTCGCGAGACTGTCATGGTACGTCAGTCGAAAAAGCATACCTACGCCTTCGATGTATGTACAGTCAACAAAGCTATTTGGTTTACGGGCACGAAAATATCATAACATAAAATAAAATAACATATTAATTTTTCCACTGCACTGCCAATATTTATTTCTAATGTTTGCATTATAACTTGTTAAGCTTATGACATACTTACAAGTATCGTGTACAATAATTATCTACTCAGCACACTCACAAGATTATTTAGAAGTAGTTGCAAGTTAGCTGCCTGCATACCGAATAGCTTTGTTGACTGTACATAATATATGTCTTCGAAGGATGCACTTCGTGCCATTTTGTGGAAATAAATGACCACTAAGTAATATTACTGTAAAATTCTGTATGTTTGTAAATTTAGCATGCCTGAACTTGAAACTGATCGAGATTTAGATGAAAGCGGATAGGCCATGCCCTGTATAAGAACATAGGTTGTAGTAACTATGGGATATTTTTAAAACTTTAATACGGGGAAAACCACTGGCTCTATTATAAATCAGCTAGTTCCCAATCTTTTTTGGCTTGAAATGAGTGTGCCAATCTATGCTTGGGTTATCAAGCCACGATGTCAACATCTAAGCTCAATTTTCCTTTGAGATCGTGTCCCGATTTTCATTCAAGGAAAAGCAAAATGCTGGACGGTTTTCGGTTACGAAAATTCTCAGCCCTAATTAGGATCGAGCGAAAATTCTCAGACCGTCATTCTGAAATTGAATGGCGGTTGACTTTCATCTTTAGCAAACTATGACTGTATGAAATGACACTCAAAATGTTGATAGAGATAACAGGTTTGATGTAAAAGTTTTAATGGGGAAGAAAACTGCCAAGTTTAGCCGCTTGTAGCGCTGATATCGCTTGACTCGTAACAATGTTCAAGTTACGTCAAATAATAAACAAAATTTTATATATATGTAAATTATTTCTTTTTTACAAAAAGTGTAGTAATAATGGTAACCATTCTTTTTCTAAGAATTCACGAATGAAAATTGATATTAAAAAGTCCATTGAATTGTTAAATGTTTTATTGTAACATAATAAAGACAATCAAACGAGACTGAATTATGGTATAAAAGTTCATGAATTCGATGCAAGAAATGTGAAAACCAAATAATTCCATTATGTTACCTGCTGACGAGATCTGCCTTTCTTTTTTTTGAAGAGCCTCCTCGAGTCTTTAACTCAGTTTTCACCCGAGACACAAACCATGTTGAATAAATCCACAATTTGTCGCAAAACACAGTTGTAATTTAGCAAAGAACTAAACAAAACTGAAAATTGACAGATATTTACTTGAGTCAAACGAACGCAGCGCCATTTGTAACAAGCTTTTACGTTTTGTTGCCCATTGTATGACTTCCGTCCCAATAACTATTTTTGCAGTTGTTTTTGAAGTGATAACTTCTCATAAGAGGTTAAACTGCTTCGTAACGTAACGCGTTACGGCGCCAGTCTGTCTGGCTTCCCTTCCTCTCACGCATACGGCAGCGGTAGGCAGACTCTTCCTCTCTCACTCTAACCCACAGCGCTAGTCGTATTTCGGACAAAGGCTTCCCATATTAAATAGTTCAAATTAAAGTAATTTAAGTTATTACTTATGTCGGGCGTCCCGATACGCACACGTTTTTTTTTTTTTTATTAAAATGAAATTATCCTTTCCGCCAATCTGAGTCAATCGGCATTTAAAAATAAATCTTTAAAGCAGTTGACCAAAAATAATAAAAGCTAAAATAAAGATCCTCAGTAAGTCTCTCCGTATGTCTTTTGGAATCGGATTTTCCCATACTATCCCAGTTAAGAGAAATCTTCCTGTATATTTATAGCACAAAACTTTATACATAGACGACAGGTACTCGAAAAGCGAGTGTAAGAAAACGCTCTCTATTCCCGAAAGAAATAATATGTAAATCCGAACTACTTTGTCTTGATTTCGGCAGCCAACAAATACATGCCTTTGTCAAATCAATTCTGTCTTTAACCTTAGTGACATGTTTAACATTTACGCGTAAATACAGAATAAAACCCTATGAAAAACATTTCCTTTGATATCTTTGCAGCCGTTTTGTATTACTGATATGTTTATTTCAAATATAGAGCAGGCTTGACTATTTTTGTTACGGTTTACAAAAAAATATTTGTTGTTTAGTCGTGTGCGAAGTATAGATATAAATACGGATACAAAGCATTTTTGTTGTTATTTTACATAACACAACAAAAATGCCTCGTCATTATTTTAGGTATTCTATTCTGTAGTCAAATTACGCTATGAGAATTTGGTGCAGTGTTGTGTAGTTGTGTACTGTCACAGTGTTGTGTGTGTTAGTTTTTCTAAACCTGATACGAAGGTGAAAATGGACAAAAAGTGGAATGATTTATGTAAACGCATCCGGCGTTTTAAAGAAAAGACTGCCAGACCGAGTACAATAATTACTGATGGGAAACAGTAACCTGCCACATAAAAGAGTCTACCCATTGCACTGCCAGCGTCAAAGATAAAGTTCAAATCTCTCATGTTGGTATCACTAATTCGGAGTATTCCCGTTAGAGCACCGATTTTAAGAGCACCAAAACAATTCCCATTAGAGCACCAATAAATATTTTTGCTTAGTGCTTTATCGGGAATACAATAAAAATTAAATTTTATTCCCTTTACAGCACCAGGCAGCGATGCATTCTAGTGATGAAGTTAATATTAAAACATATCGATAAAAATCTAATAGTGGGTCGACACGATACAGATTTATGTCTGCAAAGACTTTGTACTCTGATTTAAAAAAATGATGAGGTGAGGTGATGTAACGGGAATACTCCACTAATTCCACCGGCTTCAAACAGCAACGACATTTGGCGACAAATATTCTCGCAACTAAAGTGGTGGTAATACACAATAGTTCCCCAACCAAATGGACATACCCTGAGAGATTTACTACTATACAACACACACATTTCGAACAACGCCGAAAGTTTAATAAAGCATATTTGACATTATAATATTCGCTAACGTGCCGTTCCCGAGAGCTAAATGAACTAAAATTAATTAAACTAATACGTACCGCATGACTCTGGTGGAAGTAAAAGTTAAATTAGAGCTCATTTTATTCATGACAAGCTAGTTTAAATTAATTATATCTGCGAAATGGACGTCGACATGTGCCTGGACCACAGGAATCTAAGTAAAAGTTTGATTTGTGTCGTTAAAATTCATAATTAAATACCGCAAGCACTAATCCGTCTGTCAAAGGTTCATTGATGGTGGCATGTGAGGTTTATGAAGTAGATCTCTTTGGGGAAATAGGAGTTTTTATTGAGATCAAAGAAGCAAGCACAAAAGGAAGGAAGCCTCTATTCTCAGCAGCAGTGGTGGATATAAATACTATATTTAAATTTAAGTAACACATATCGAATTCAGCTGGATAAGGAGATATGTACTTATAGGTACTTTACCATCATCCCGAACAGGCATTTCCAGTGCAATTTCACTAAAAAAGAAAATCAGATTTCATACAAAAATACCCCAATCTTTGCGCCTTTTCCAAAACAAAATCTTTCATCCAAATCTTGTCTTGTGTTGTGTGAAATTAGCAAAACAACAAAAAACATCTACATACATACATATATCGGTGTTGGCGTTCTAAAGTGATGTTCGTTCATACATGCGGTAATTGAATTTTAACTCCTGACCAAAACAGCGATTCAAGTTTGATAACTAACGAGCTGCGCCCCGCGGTGTTACCCGTTTTTTATCAGATACTTCGCGTGAAATTCGAAAATTATCCGAAGGGAACACACTCCCGGAATAAAAAGTATGTGTTAATCCAGGGTGTCAGCTTCTTGCATACCAAATTTTATCATAATTGGTCCAGCCGTTTGCGCGTGAAGAAGTAACAAACATACACACACACTCACAAACTTTCGCCTTTATAATATTAGTATGATAAACTAACTTCTACCAGAGCGGTTTCGCCCACATAATATTTAGTCAAAAATTATTCCAAGGAAACATACTCCCAGAACAAAAAATATTCTATATGCTATTTCCGGACATGTACCGTGTGCCAAGTACCATCCAAATTCCGTTCTGCTGTTAAGATGCGAAGAGGTAACAAACGGACAGACAGAGTTACATTCGCATTTATGTTATAAGTTATTATGTAAAATTATTGATATTATCAGTTATATTATTAATAATCATTGTTATTATTATTATTAGTTATATAAAGTACGGACTTGAATAAATAGATTGGAGGAAAATCCAAAATTTAAACCGTTTATTTCGAAATCCCGATCCAAATTTCAACTAGACGAGTAAATTAACGTTGTATAAATGAGTTGTATCTTCATCAAGGTCGACAGTCTTCTGGGACTACTCAGCGAACAGCTTGGTATAGGAAACGATGGCCAATCCCTGAAGGATTCTGAGTAGTTAATAAGATTTTCATGAATTACACTTACTGTAGTCAGTAGTAAATTGGGAACATCGAGTCAAACGTTTGGCGTTGTAGACCACCATTGCCCCTATATTACACCTTCAAAACCTCTATAAGTCATATGATTACTATTTTTTAATATGTCAGACAAAATATATTAGCACTAAATGAAGGAAAATTTAAAACTTATGTTAAAAGTACACTTTGTAAACAAGCATATTACAAATTAGAAGATTACATTCAAGATAAGAATGCTTGGAAAAATGCTGGTCCTGCTCCATAGGACAATCAAGGGTGTAGACAAAATCAAACTGGTTGATTTATGTATTAACTTTATAGATATACTGTTTCTTTTTTGTTTTTATTTTTCTGTTGACTCACACACTGTTTAATTAATGGTTCCAATATTTATAAATATGTGAGTACCATTTACCTAAATTTCTTTAGAAAATTAATAAGTTTACCTCTGCTGGTAATACTTTGTTCTTATAAGTAGCAAACTCTGGGTGCATCATCCTCACATAAACTTAAATTAATTTTTGCATACCAATTTTTGTAAAATCATTATTTGAAAAGAGTAACTATGGAGTTTCTTGTCCGTTCTTCTCCATAAGGATCTACCTTTCCGAATGGACAGAAGAGTCACTTTATAAATGTAATATTATTATTTTACTGAACTGTAAATGATGACGTTCAAAAGTGCCGTTTAATGGCCTAATTGAAATAAACGTTTTGACTTTGAATAGAATTACCTAACAGTAACGTGCACATTTCGAAATTCATACAGAAGCATTGATAACTGCTACCAACGTTTAGAAGCTCCGTCCATTTACGATCAAGCACTAAGTCTAAGTCGCAAACCGGTTCAGAGAAACTCTAAAATCACAGCCACAAACTAGCTGGCCCCACTTCTCCAAACTTAGTCCACCAACTTTGTTTATCCATTCGCTGAAGATTAAGTAAGTAGGGTAAATGAAGAAATGCTTTTCAATCGGTAGGAGTTCGTGTTGAGCCCTCTTGAGGCGCACAAAGGCGGGAATCGCAACGGGCGATCTCTAAGGACCATTTATTCAATTCTCCTTAGTCCTCGGCCAGTGAAGCTTTTAGGCCACGACTTGCTGCGCTGACAGGTTTACTTGCGAAGTGTTAAGTATTATTTTTGATTGCAGGTCTCACAGAAAGCGATTTGCGTGAGCTTGGACGATGTTTTTATGAATAAAAACGTCTTCGAAATGTCACATGGTAAATCCGAAACATTTTAGACTGGATTGACGTCTGCGAAATGTCACATGGTCAATCCGAAACATTTTAAACTGGATTGACGTCTGCGAAATGCCACATGGTCAATCCGAAACATTTTAAACTGGATTGAGGTCTGCAAAATGCCACATGGTCAATCCGAAACATTTTAAACTGGATTGAGGTCTGCAAAATGCCACATGGTCAATCCGAAACATTTTAAACTGGATTGAGGTCTGCAAAATGCCACATGGTCAATCCGAAACATTTTAAACTGGATTGAGGTCTGCAAAATGCCACATGGTCAATCCGAAACATTTTAAACTGGATTGAGGTCTGCAAAATGCCACATGGTCAATCCGAAACATTTTAAACTGGATTGAGGTCTGCAAAATGCCACATGGTCAATCCGAAACATTTTAAACTGGATTGAGGTCTGCAAAATGCCACATGGTCAATCCGAAACATTTTAAACTGGATTGAGGTCTGCAAAATGCCACATGGTCAATCCGAAACATTTTAAACTGGATTGAGGTCTGCAAAATGCCACATGGTCAATCCGAAACATTTTAAACTGGATTGAGGTCTGCAAAATGCCACATGGTCAATCCGAAACATTTTAGACTGGATTGACGTCTGCGAAATGTCACATGGCCAATGCTAAAATTTTTGGACATTTGACCCTTATTGTCCCCAGGCCGTAAATGTATCTGGAGATCGAGTAAGAGCATAATACGACAGAGTGAGTTTATAGCTTCATCGTGTTTCAAAGTAAAGCTTCTTAACTAATAAGTATAAACATCTTTTCCGCTCCTGTCTCAATTATATATTTGATATTTATTAGTATATAAATTGGTATTGTATTTATGTATTTTATATTATTATACCTAATTAGTATTGTTTAAAACGTTTGTACACTGACAGCCCTAAATCTATCTCCCTTCGTTCAATCCATCCAAAGGTTGTCTGGAAGAGATTGCCTTGTGCGATAAGACCGCCCATTGTGCACTTATTTTATGTATGATTGTCCTGTTCTTATTATGAGGTGTACAATAAAGTATATAATAAACAAATAAATAAATAAACAAGCTTACATACTTTATGCACCTATGTACCTAGCTGTTAAAGTTTTCAATAATAGACTAAAGATTCTTGGATCTTCAATTTCCAAGTATATATGAGTAGGGGTGAGCGGGGCTAAACGTGCCGTTAGTAAGTTGTTCCGATTGAAATAGGCTTTAAGAAAGCTTTAAAAGAGATAAACATATCTATAGTAGGCGCCAGATAAATGTGGAATAAAGTATATTGACCTTTCCCTAATAACTGCTCATAGGTACCTGAACAATTAAATATGAATCGTTTTTCATTATTAGACCATGTTAAGGATCACGAGAGATGATGATTCGGGACAGTTTTGTGTCAATAATTCCGTTTTTCAAATTAACAATGTCAATAAATGTAGGTGGGTCAATGACCGATATTCCACGATTATCTGGCGCCTACTATAGTAAATCTAAACTATCTAAACTAATATTATAAAGAAGAAAGATTTGTTTGTTTGTTTGTTATGATTAACTAAAAAACTACTCGACCGATTTTAAAAATCTTTCACCGTTAGAAAGCTACATCTTCACCTTGAACATTGGCTATATTTATTTCCAGAAATAATTAGGGTTCCCTACTAAAATAATGAATAATGTAACCCAAGGTGTCAAAAAATTGTCATAATATGACTTTCATCGCATGCGCTGCGAAAACTATTGATGATAGAATAGGCAGAAGATCTATAAAAAAGTCTGCAATAAGATGTGCCTATCTCCGACGGATAACTCACAATAACTGCTTTTACTACTAAAATTTAAGATTAAAAATAATAAATATTATAAATTGTTTCGATTAATTTTTAAAAACTACCCCTTAAAATCTATCCCGTTGCTGTTTTTGGAGTTTCTATTAAATCCGCGCGGACGAAGTCGCGGGCGAACTGCTTGCTATTTGTTATAAAACGGAACACTGTTGCGCACCGATGGCAACTATCTTAGTTTTGCCAGTAACGTCCGATACATTGTCAAATTACATCGGAACAACTTCCCCGCGGCACGTTTAGCCCCGCTCTCCCCTACTCTTTTTAGAACCACATTGCATTGCAAAAAAAAGTGTAGGTAGAAGCATGAAAAAACAGCGCGCCGAAACATTTATCATTTACTGTCTACGACTTTTTCCGCTCATTATACCTAATTTCTTGAGACATAAACCTTGTCCACAATTCCTCTGAATAACTAACAATAGGGAGACTGTGTTACTCATTAGCATATTACTTACATTAGCTAACCGCTAACCACTGCACTCTGGCCGCAGCTTAAAGCAACACTTCTGATGTGGATTAAGACACACCTCCTGTATAAACGCGCGTTTACACTAGATTGCTAGTTGCATATATTTACAATCGACACGCCACTTAGGCTTGTCGATTGTAATTAAATGGAACTAACGACCCGCCCCGGCTTCGCACGAATACTAATAATACATGATAATAAACTTTTTTTTTACAATCGGCTCTCGTTTAACTACCTGATGGAAAGCGATGATGGTGTCGAAGATGGAACAGGCTTGCCTAGAATTAGACTATTCACTTCACTTGACTTAAAGAACTAGCATAAGTAAACCTACCACTCCACCAACATATCGTTGGATTTCAGGGGCTATCTTATGGCACACCCCCTTAAAGCAACACTTGATGTAGAATTAGACACGCCTCCTGCATTAAGCCAGCTTGGGAACCAGCAGTTATTGTGGCAACATAAAACGGAGCGCCCGAGCTAATTGCAAGACGGACGTGGTAAGAATAATAGCGTTCTTCATGAGATATTGCCTCGTGTTCTTGCGCGTACGCTTTTTATTTTAGTTTTCTTTTCTTTTTTATTTTGCAGATTGCCAGCAAGATGTGTGGTGTTTGCTAAGAGGTTTTAAGCTTAAAAGAAATATGTAAGAATACGCCTTTAGTTTTGTTTAGCTTAATTGGTTTGGAGTTTTACTGAGTTTTATAGATCTCATTGTGGAAAAGTAATGGCATTTCTACTACTTTTCAACTTGAAAATCTTTTAAAAGCTTTCCGTGTTTTTTAGAGTTTTTTGTGCAGAAAGCTCATACGTAAAACTTCCAGTCGCAATATCATCTCAGCGTATTCAATGTCAAAAACTTGTCAAAATGATGGAAATTAGACATGTTTTTGACAGTTTGCGAATGCGATGCAAATGCTCCTAAAAATACGAAAATTACCGCTCTGATTGCTAGCAATATGTAAGGTTTTTGGTTTATAAGAAGTAAAATATGTCAGAGTAAGACTCGGTTATCGGAAGCTGGTTGCCAACTGGAAAATTAATATCATTGTTGTGAAGAAAAGCGTGAGCGAAACTTTTGATTTCCACAACTCATCATTGTCTCATTAAAATCTAAAGAAAGACACGCTCATCCCCAACTTTGTAACAGGCAGCGTTACGACGTCAAAACTTCGTCCTCCATGACAAGTAAGTATTCAAAGAAACACTAAATGCTCCTGAGGCGTATCCAACAAACTATTCTAGCTCTTACAAGTTCGTTATAAATTTTACGTCGAAAGCGTAAAGAACGAAGTAACTAAAACTAAGGTTATACCTGAAGAAACCTAAAATTTATGCTATTTTTGTTAGCTAAACTGCAACTAAGTTACGGTGGAATCTAGCTAAGTTTTAAGCACCGACGTTAATGACTGCCTGATGAATATTTATGCTCCGTATATAACTTTCTAGTGTTAGGAACACAAAACGCTTTCGGCTTACGTGTAAGTACTTGTGCATAAACAATTATAAGTATCACATTGTTGTTTATATGTTTACACGTGTAAGCCGAACTAAAAACCCTACAGAACCGGTACTTGAAGCTTTGAAATGTCGTTTCGTCTTGTCACATTTCGTCTCCATGACTTTCTTCAGTGCATTTTCAAAGATATCGAAGCAGGAAAGCGTAGGGGACCAACTTAAACTCTAAAAAACGAAAGGTCATTAATTCATTCATTTACTTACTGATTTATCACGAACTCTCAAAACTCCTCGAACAATAGAGATGAAATTTGGCACGGAGGTAGATTATAAGTAGGAGACGTCAGCTAAGAAAGGATTTTAGGAAACTCCCCCGTAAAGGGATGCAATAGGGACTGGAAGTTTGTATGAAAAATCTTAACCTTAATATACTTGAAAGTTATTTAAAACACTGGCGTGAATAATGAAATTTGTTAGAATTCGTTTTTTTTATAACTACCCCCAAAAACCATTTAGGGGGTGTTAAAGTTTTTGTATGAAATAATCTTTATCCTTAGGTTTATAAACTTGAAATTTGGCAGTAAAAGTAATTAGTTTTTCTGAACTACTCGTGGGAGTGAGGTGGTGGAAGTTTGTATGGAAGAATCTTAACGGTTGGTTCGATGAAATTGAAACTCGGTACCTATCAGCAATCTAGATGAAAAAATAAGAAATTGTGAGAAAAAAAAATGTTTTTGGATGATACTAAAATCAACCCTTGAAGGGGCGTAAATGGGTGATGAAGTTTTAGGGAAGGATATTACTGTTTGATTTAATTTACCAAAACTCCTCATTTAAGGTGGCATTGAAGTTTGTGGACGCGCAGACGAAGTCGCGGGCGAAGTGCTAGTGGCGTTATAGAAATAAAAGGAAAAATGTATCTAAATTAAGATAGACCTCCAGAATTGTTGGACGAAAATAAAAGGTCACATTTCAATTATCTACATCTTGCTATATTGTGGCAGTATGAGATTTAGTTCATCCAAGATAAATTAATAAGTACCTATGAGCTAAATAATGAAGACTCAGACATTATTAGTCCCTTGACTTTAGATTCCGTAGATCGCCTTTGTCAACTATTTATAGATCTGTCTGGCAGATTCCTGAATTCCGTAGTAAGATATGCCTTAAGTGCTTAGTCTTCATTAAAATGAGGATGTCATTAGTCGACAATTCAAGGTCTGATATAATTGTTAAGCTGTGTAAAGATTTGTTTAACTGCGTATTTACCTAACATAACCTGCGTGAAAATAACAACATAACCTAAAATAAATCAAACTCACCGATCAAATCCGCAATACAATAATACGATCTAAGGGCGAGTCGTGACAATTTTATCATTGGACGACTGTCACATACATTTTGTATGTAAAAAGTCGTGGACGACTGTTAATCGTGTCGACCTATATGTGAACAGCTCCATTTAAATACACAAGCCACGACGCTTTAAACGACACGATAATCTGTCGTCACAACATAGTGGGAACGCGACCTAAGACAGGCATCGCCGACTTTGGTGACAAGTCTGCGAAGCAAAAATGGGACTGGTCAGGTCTCACTTACAGGATGCATCGAGACTGATGGGCCAGGATCGTCACGCAGTGGGTGCCTGAGGACGGGCATCGTAGCCGAGGCAGGACAAAGAAACGCTGGCGTTTAGACTCGTTCCTGACGGATTGGCCGGAGATGGCAAAACACAAAGAGCGTTGGAAAGCAATGGGGAGGACCTTTGCCCAGCAGTGGGACAATATAGGTTAGGAAAAAAAAAGCCTACGTGAAATACTGTTTGGACTATGGTGCCCCACAGGATATGTGTATGTGTACCTCCTTTGCTGCCCATCATGCACAACCACCTGCAGTACCCCACCTTCCAGGATTTAAACGAAATCAAAGATAGAGCAGTCCACTGTTCGTCTCAGTAACTGAATACTCGTAGGTCAAAAGAGTGTTGCGAAATTTGTTCGAAAGAGTCATCGTGGCCGTGGAACGCAAAGGGCATTAGGAGAAACACGGATGGGTTTTAGTCAGTAAGAGTCTGACACTCCCCTTCACTCCGCACAGAGCGGAAGGAGTGATTTGATAATTTCACATCTTTAAAAATAAAAAAATGTAGTAGATAGGTAGTCAATTGACCAATAGCGAGTGAAGAAAATTCTTATAAGTATCTAGGTAAATAGTAATACTATGCTACATTGCCTAAACCGTCGCCTTTCACGACTAAGTATAAAAGACTCACAAATAATACCCAACACAAATTGACGTTAGATATAACTGGCCATTACTACGAAGAAATATGAAGGAGAAAACTGCGATAGCTTTTTCCACTCCATGATTTTCTCTACTCTATTTTTTCATAATAACTCGTTTTGACGGTAAGGACGTAAGTAACGTTCATTATATATTTTTGGCAAATTACCTTTATATACCTCTCTCTCTCGTATCTAACATATTACATTTAGCAAGATGATAATAAAATTTGCTGATGATATAACAACGAAGTCTGTCGACTGGTTGGATCCGTGTTAAGAGGAAAATAAAATAATTAGGTATGTTCTACATTATTACATGCTGGTAATAATTATTTCTGTAACTGTATATGTTTCTGGGGTACGTAATTCTGTTAAAAACGACTTTGGTTCGTTTGATATGTCAAGGTTGGGTAGGTCAATACCTACCTAAGTAATATATTATGATAGTTATCCTACAGATCTTTTACATCGTTCTCACATATATGCATAATTTCAACAGGAATGATGTAACCATAACTTTGTAAAAAATATTATTTTTTAAAGTGTCCGTGGAGTTTCTTGCACGTTCTTCTCCATAAAGATCTACGTTTTGGAACGTGCAAAGAGCTTCATCTTTTTGACCGACCGACCTTGACAATTCAAAAGTGCCTGTAAATGGTCTAATTGAAATAAATGCTTTAAGTCTTTGAGGAAAGTATTGGAGTACCAAAGATCCTGTGATTTTAGCATTCCTATTGGAGTATTTATAGACACAATTCTTCAACGGATTTTGAGCAACTGAACGCCTAAAGACATAATAACAAGAAAGATAACTACATTAGGTTGGTTTGTCTCGTCGTTTGTTTCGCAGAAGCTGAATATTTTTTCTCTAGGAAAAATGGCCAAGTGCTAGAGCGAAAGCCTTCACATTTATCTAGGTCAAGCAGGTATTCGCTCAGGTATTCTGAACTTCGCAAATAAAAAATTCATTTAAATATGAATCAATAGGTTTAAACGGTTTAAACCTTCGTCGTGCAAAATTATCTATGGCACAAACTAAGATCATGATTTTGGAACCCTCAGAGAAAAAATCTGCTGTTGAATATCACGTTACAAAGTTTTAAAAATTCCATTACGAATTTCATCTTCTACTTGTAACATGTTGGAAATGTATGTATGTGTAATGTGTATGAATTATATCGGTTGGTAATCTGGCAAGAACTGGGGGGCCTTCGATCGCATGGCCCTGACCACTGACCTAGAATGACCAGTGGAGAAGAGGGGAGATTTACATAGATGTAGCACCTTAAATAAAAGCCAAAATTGTACCTGTTAACAACCTGTTTATTTTGTTTTTTTTTTTAATTTTATTTACTTTGTGTTATGGATACCTAAATCTGAAATAAACGTATAATAATAATAAGCCTTCATCTAATCTTCGACAGAGTGTCACCTAAATTTGCAAAGGAACTTAAAAAATCAGCATCGCACCTACGTTTAAAAAAATAAACCTTATTTCTATGTATTTCCTGAAGCGAAACGAAGAGAAATGGGAAGTTGCAATGTATGCAGTTTTGACAGCGCGAGGTGTTCCAGCAAAGCAAAGTTTTCTAAGTAAAAAGACGCCGTTGATACAGCTAGGTACGTTTTTGCCGTGTTGTGTGTGAAGCTAAATCTGTGAAAATGTTTCACTCCAACTTTTAGCATGGGTGAATTTGTAACTGTTAGACGGAGAATAAACATTGCATTTTATCAAGTTTGTCAATGCAAAGCCAGGACTTTTACGTGGTTTCGTGTAGTTTTCTAGCAAATATACCCATATTAATCACATACCTAAGCATGTGGGCAACGATTTAATTAATTCTGAATGAAAGTGGAGTGTGATTCGTAGAGTTAGGTCAATGTAAAACGATCTGAAACTGTAAGTGGAGACCAGTGGGCAAATTCAATATTTGTAAAAGATAAATCCTAATCCATCCTAATGTAGGTAAGATGTACCTACTAGGCGAGCCATAACAAAATATAATAACAGTATAAATAAGAATAACCACACGAGGCCAATCTTCATAAATAATGGCGTTTCTTCGACCTAACTACATAACAATAATACAGTATATTTAAAGAAGTGTCGGTTTAAATCATTTTAAAGGCAGTCAGGACCTAAAGGAGTTAGCCTGGTGCAGTCGCAAGTCTTGCAAGTTGGCATAATGGGCCTCCATCTGTCTTTTTAAGCGGCGCATTTAAGTCGAGCTCAGCCTTCGCGATGTGAGCAAGTTTGGTTGCTTCGGTAGGTATTCATTTCAACTCGGATTTTATTATAAGTCTTTAGAGCGTGAGTAATTTGGTTTTGCAAGTTATATTGTAAAGGTTGGCGATTTAAAACGTAGGCATTAGATACCTATAGATGGGTGCTGCTCATAAATAAAAGAACATTTATTTGATATATTTTCAAAAGCACAAACGCCACGCACAAATGACATAACGTTTACTTCATCTAAAAACATTTTAAATAATTTTCACTTGATATAACGTTCAGGTTGAATAACAACATTAGGTAGGTATGTTATAACAACACTTTCTCTAACGTTCGTTAAGTGTATTTTCATTCAGTATAGGTAATGTTATTTTGATGTAATTATATCATTTTGTATAACTAACATTAGATCTAACCGCTGAACAAAGAGCGGGGCCGGGAACTTAGGGCACCCCGACACGGGTTTAGAGTGAGCGGTTCAAGCGAACGAACATAGCTTCCGTTATCCCATTCTTGTTAGGTTCTTTTAAGCCCTGCAGATATAAATAAGAGCCCCGCTCAGCGGGGCTTCGTCGACTTACCTTGGTCACGACCGTAATTTAAGCCGAATTCACATTCGATAAAATAAAATTATCAGTTAGGCATTGTATCTTAGTTTTCCTTACGATGTTTTCCTTCACAAATGTCAATATGGTTACCAACTTTTTAAGGTTCCGTAGTCAACAAAGGACCCTTATAGTTTCGCCATGTCCGTCGTCTGTCCGTTCGAGGTTTAGCTCAGCGCTCCTAGCACTAGAAAGTTGAAATTTGGTATGAGTAGGTATACATATTACTCACGCCGACAAAGTGGCAAAATAAAATCTTGAAATATTTTTTTTTAGGGTGGCCGTAGGTACATGTATGGTTGCGATGAATATTTTTTTATCGTCTACCTAGGTACTCCATGGTGTGGGGTGTCGTTGGATAGGCCATTTAAAAATATTGATTATATTAACCATTTGCCCATCCAAGGATTCGTTTGCGAAATCTTAAGCTTTAAAGTGATATTTTTTGTGAGATTTAAGCCCCCCCCCCCCCCCCCTCTGCCAGATAGGTAAGCGGTTCTTTTGGAGACGTGAAAAAATTCATAGTACTAGCATATTATATAACAAACTTAAAAGGAAAACTATCACCGTCAGTTAATGAGTAGGTAATAGTCGACCAACAAAATGTAAATGGATAAGTAAAAGTAAGTCGTAATTATTCCATAGAAAATAATGTAAATCTAAGTGCATTTGTAACTTTGTAATAAAAGCTAGGTACTTATTATTTTGTCATAGTATAGTAACTACGGAACCCTTCACTACGGGTTTTTTCAACAATCATCGTCATATTTCAGATAGTTTACGAAAACACCGTTATGAAAACGAAAGAATTATACACCTGAAACTTTCTCATAAATCACTCTTACCAATTGGTGAAAACCGTATGAAAACTCGTTCGGTTTTAATTTATTTTTTCTTTCAGTAAAGTTTTCCGTAGTTATGGAAATTTAGGGGATCCGACACTTCACGTGCACGACAGACAGATATGCAAATCCATACGCACGAATCTTCACGTTAAGGTTTTGGGCGTTTTAACATGTTACTTTAAAACCTAATGTTCTTATTGGTTTTACTCTACTCTAATAATATCTGCATACTTTTCAAAATGTTTTTTTTTTTGTACTTTTGGATACACGGGGGTTTACTGGTCCATTTTCATCAGGTTTCTCTAATAGCTTCTCAAGATACAGACATACACACTCTATGTCACACGGTAAAGTTCAGTAGTTTCGGAGCAAATTGACTGTGACGAACAGATATACCTAAGGATCCGTTTTTCTAACGGACGGGACGTTGGGAAATAAAACCAACTTTGTAAAGCAGTTTTAGCTGCTTTACAAAGTTGGTTTTTATTTGACCTATATTGTTTCACAACTGTTTACCTGTACCGTATGAAAAATGAGACCAGTGAGAAAAGCATGCGTAACGTACCTACGTAGGTATCTAAAAAAAATCGCTAATAGTTTTGAGGTAGCGCGTGCGGTACGGAAATGAAAGTGTGCGTTTAGCTCCGCCCAGACGCTCAAGGTTATTGACGTAACTATACACCAAAGAAGAAATAATTAAAATAAAAAAGGTTAATTTATTTATTTCTAACCTATTTAAGTTCTTATTCATTTTTAACCGAGGACTTACAGATAGGTACTCTTAAGTTTATCCGACTAAAGTAAAAAAATAACAATAGCCTCTCCCCAAAAAAAACAGCCTTAAGTTTATTTTTTATTAGCAGTTTTTCTGTTCTTGAGAGTGGAGGAGGGCTGAATCGTCTCTAAAATGCCCGGGCCAATTTCGGGTCCCAGTCCGGCACTGAGTGATGCCATCCTCCCCGGGACTTTTATCGTAACGCATGGTCGTGAGCGCTTTATTAAATTCGATTATCGCATTGTTTAATTAGTTTATAATAATTTCAACAGGTACTAATCTCTACCTTCTCACAGCGCCATCTAGTATGCTGTCAAATAATTAAATAGTTCGACAGTGTGCTACCGCGCTGAAACGACATCTATGTACAGATCACCCAGTATATTTCGACAGAATTTGGCCCTGGCGAAAAAATAACAGTTACAATATTAGCCCTACTAGAAAAAAAACAAACAATAAATATCTTATTTAGTTTATACATGCATGGAGTGATACAATGATCGTTTCGAAAGTCAAAACTAATAGCTCGCCATCTTGTTTTATCAATACAAGTTCTCATGACATCTTAACAAAAATTCACCATCAGCCCCTGTCAATGTCATTCCATATTTCTTTTTCTTTTTTCTTCTTTGGCAACAGAGCCGATAATAACTATTCTGCCAGTGTCATGTGGTGAGGCAGTGCAATGAGGTGAGACGTTGATACAACTCAAACTACAAAAAAAATCGGCTAATAAAATAAAAGTCTAAACAATGCCAAACTAATTAATGGTAGTGGCAACATTCTTTGTTTTAGCTCGAGTTGGGTTTCGTTTTTTCGTATTCATCAACAAATACCAATTAATAATTAATATTTTATTTCGCTATTTTGCTCCGAATAAAAATAATAATTATTATAATTTTTGTCTTTACAGACTGCGAGGCATTATGAAGACCTTTGCACGCATAAAAAACTAGTTAAGTGACCGAGCCGCCCTCTCGCGGGAATTTCTATACGAAAATACATCGTGAATGTGGCGTGTGTTGTTTGGAATACTGTGAGTCGTAAATAAAAATGCTTTTGATGCATTACTAAATCTTGTTATAAGTGAACTTCGTGTGTGTTAAAACATTAAAAAACCAGGAAGACTTCTGTGAATAACAAAATCTAGCGCTATAAAGTGATTTACTTTTGGTATTTTGTCATATGTTGCACGCCTGCCTTGGGATTTCAATGAAGACAAAAAAAAAATAATCAGTTATTCCGATGCTAAATTGATAATGCTGTAAGTTTCATATTATTGTTTTTTATCTATCTTTCCCAGTTTATGTAGAGTTAAAAAGATTTCCATCTGAAACCGTGTTTTTCTGCATTTATTATTGGCAGGTTACTTACGTTAGTGTCAATCTTGAGAATCGTAAATTCGTAACCATCATCGTCTACAGAATTTTGGCGATCAATGAAATGAAACACCATAGCATTTTACAGTATCAATACAAGTTACCATTGTACTTAGACGCTGTAAAATGATTTCAACTGTAATATTTTTTTTGTTACAGAAATAGACACAACCAGTCTTCCGGCACGTTATTGCGCTTTCTCGTGACAATGCGGTGCCTTATGTGCAAATACAGTTTCTAAAATGTTCATGTCATTGATTCATGATGGTGGTTGTTAGAGCTGAAACTGAATAATATCAGAATGAGTCACAATCTGGCTGGAATGCCATCCTACAGGCTGCCAGGCCCGGGACTAGGGCCTCCAGACTTCAAGCCTCCGATGGATACGCCGACCCCGCCGGCGCCAGCACCAAGCAACCCCAAGAAGCGGAGGAAAACTTCCAATGCTAACAATGCATTAACACCTCCCCAACCTCCTCCTACGGCACAAGACCTCCTACCTCCACCTCTTACAGGATATGGAGACACTATTGTTGCCTCAAACCCTTTTGATGACTCTCCATCCACCGTATCACATAATGGCCCTATGATGAGTCAGAATGGATCAATGATGAGTCAAAACGGTCCAATGGGAATGATGGGACCAATGCACGGTATGGGTGGCCCACCAATGAGGCTCATGAGCCCACATGGTATGAACCCTATGAATCAACAAATGCCTCCAAGAGGTGGGATTAGTCCGATGGGAAATATGAGTCCTATGGGACATATGGGTGGCATGTCACCTATGGGAGGCCCTAATATGAGTATGAGTAATCACAATATGGGTCCAGGAATGGGTCCTAATTCAAGGTCAATGGGCAGTCCAATGAGTCCCATGAATTCTATGCCGATGGGCTCACCAATGTCTTCAGGTCCTATGGGAAGCCCTATGAATATGGGTTCCATGGCAGGCAGTCACATGAGTAACAGTCCCATGGGGCCTCCTATGCACAGTCCTCTTGGTGCAGGATCAATGAATGGGCCCATGAATGGCCCTATGGGTGGTGGAGGACCTGGCATGAATGTTCCTCGCATGAATGGACCAATGGGACCTAGTTGTTCTAACGGTTCAATGGGTCCTAGTAATTCTATAATGTCTTCTAATCCAATGCAAGGTGGTGGCATGGGACCAGGGCATTGTGGCCCCATGAGACATGGAAGTCCAATGCCATCAGGCATGGGGAGTGGTCCAATGGGTGGCAATGGACCAATGACCTCTATGGGCCCAGGCCCACCTTATTCAAGCAGTCATATGGGACATGGTGGGCCAATGGGAATGGGAGGAAATGGATCTATGGGGATGGGTCCAGGTCCAGGAAACATGGGTAACTGTGGACCACTTGCTGGAATGAGTGGAATGGCGATGGGTGGGCCTGGAGGGCAGGGAGTGGGTCCAATGGGCCAGAGCATGGGTATGTTTGGACCAAAACCTATGCCAGTGAGTGCAGGCAAAGTGTACCCGCCTGACCAACCAATGGTGTTTAATCCTCAGAACCCAAATGCTCCACCCATATATCCATGTGGAGTGTGTCACAAAGAAGTACATGACAACGATCAAGCTATATTATGTGAATCTGGATGCAACTTTTGGTTTCACAGGTATGTTCCTCTTAATACTATAACTAAACAACTAAATACTTAATTTGAAATTGGATCAAACAACTTTTTCCTGAAATCCTGTCAAACCTCAAACAAAAACATTCTTAACTCCAATACTTAATTTCAAAAACTGGCCTTAGACAAACTACTATTTTGAACTATGCATGACATGTATCAGGCATAGTTCAGAATAATAAACTGCATAAAAATTACTGCATTACAAAATCTAGTTCTTACAAAACTCAATAAATTAGCAGTAGTGAATGTGTGAAAGATAAGTAAAACTGGTGACACATCACATTGGTAAAACCAAATCAACAACTCTTATAAAAATCAATGTTTACTCTGCTAAATGTGATTTGAATAAAACACCAAATCACCAAACTGATAAATGATATTTATTTTGCAAATAGGTTACAAGTAACTCTTTTACACATCAAACATTTTTTTTTTGGTTATAATAATCTAGATGAGGCCGGTGTTTCATAGCTGACTACCCTGAAAAGAAACATCGAAACAAACTCAGGGTCATAGTCTCTTTTGAAGTCCATACAATGGTCAAAAATATTTGAAAACCATGTATAACGTCTGAGTAGGCTTTTGTATGTATGTAACTCGGGCTGGTTTCCACAACTCCACGACTAAGCGCGTATTTTGCGTGCAGAGGTGGCCTTTAGAGGACCTGTCCAGACAGTGTAGCTCAAACTTAGAACTTTAAGAAGTTCAACTGAAATTATACAAGTAAATTAATTATTATTCTAAAATTACACAAGTAAATTAATTAAGCTCCTAGTCAAAGCTGAATCCGGTTTGACTGGGAGGCAACCCCAATACAGTTGGGAAAAGGCTAGGCAGAGAGAGAGATACAATTAAATTAATATTTGTAATGTTGCAACACTCCAGGGGCTGCACGGGTCTAACGGAGCCAGCATTCCAGTTGCTGACAGCGGAAGTGTATGCGGAATGGGTTTGTGACAAGTGCCTGCAATCTAAGAACATACCTCTGGTGAAGTTCAAACCATAGCGATGCGCCGTGCCCCCCTCGCCCCCTCTGCTGCCACCCATTTGAGTCAATACCCCTCCTAACATCACAAGATATTTATTTCACTTCATCAAGAAGAATGGACAATGAATGTAAACACAAGAAAGTAGGCTTGGGCATGAAGTTTGCTTGTCTGATCAACTTCAAAATTGGTCTGTTGGTACCCTAGCTAAGGAAGATCTCATGTTGGATAGTTACATTAAATTAAGAATGCTAAATGTATTGAAGACTTAAAATCAATTTATAAATTATGTTAAATCAATAAACAATTTGATTGCTAGTAACTCCACGGAATGGTTGGTGACTAGGTTATTGATGAAAGTGCAGACGGTCCTGTTATGTCTAGTCTGTTATGATTGTCATTTTATTTATTTTTAACCTAAATCTAAGAAATCGTGGTTAATAAGCCTTGTATGGAATATATATAACATGTGTTCCTCATAACGCATATCTGTTGAAGCAAATAAATGTTAAAGTATTGGTAGCACATAATGGATACAGAACTCCAAAGTATAAGCAATAAAAATGTCTGCCCAAGAAGTTTTTGATGCCTGTTATGCGTGTCGCTTTAGTCTCTGTGCATATTGTAAATATTTTTTAGAGAAATAAGTTATAAACATTCTCCGCCTTATGAAAATGGTGACCTAAATGTGTGCATTCAATTTTGAATGTAGTGCACATCAGATCCTTTGGTCTTTTACGTATTGTATTATTGTAGTCAGACTGAAGACAGCCAGGTTGACTACGACCATACAATTTGTAAGACACTAGGCGATCCTAGTTTCACTATATTGATAATGATAAAATGTACTTATTCTTTTGGTGCCCTAGTTTGCATGTAACATTACGCGCGTTATCTTTATGTACTTGTAAATATGATGAATCCATACGCTTTGTTAAGTATAAGGGTGTTAAATGTGTTTGTCAATTTTTTAACTTTTGGAGATTTTTTTAATAATAATAACTTGTAATATAAGTTATGTAAATATACAAGTAGGTTAATAGTGAACTGAGATTATACACCGGAGATGCTGGCTCCATCTTACGCGTGGTTGTGACGTCACGTGATCGCATACTAAGTAATCGCGTGCAGCTTCCTTTTAACTTTGGTTTTAACTATACACATTTTGGAGCCAGTGCATATACATATTGCGAATCTTTGTTCCAGTCATTACAATATTAATTTAATATAAATTATAACATACATTGAATAATATTTAAATATCAATTTGAGGGTCATCTCCCATTACGGTGGGCTAGCTTTCATAAATACTGAAAGCCTACCTAAATCTCTGATTAGAAAACGAACTGTCAACCTGATGTGATTGGTTCATCAAAATAATAACAACCAATCATGGATATTCACAGAAGGTTTGACTACCAATTAAATTGAACAGTCTTTCAATATACGGGAATGTTTAAATTTGAATGCAACAATTTACATTGTTTGGAAAGTACAACTCCGCATTATTTTACAAATAACTCATGTTACATACAATTATTGTTAATTTATCATCAAACAATTTTAACCCAGGAAAATAAATGATGGATAATATTATAGTACAATCATGGCAGATTCTGTTGACCACAAACTAAACAAAACAAGAAGATATCTTCTAAAAAAAGATAGTGCCATCTTGTTTTGAAAGAAAGAAACAACAGTAATAATATACACTGTAATTTAGTCGAATCTCTTTCTCATTAAATTTTATTTGCTGGTAAAAGGTAGCAATAGTTTAGTTGGTGCACAACAAAATCTGGTCTGACTTCTATTTTTGCACAAATATGCCATGCCCAAATTACATTGCATCTGCAAAAAAAATACATGAAAATTGCTCATAAATTTATGTTGGCCATTCACCAACATAAATTTATGAAATTGATAACATGATTAGTTAACCCAGTTTAAAAAGTACCTAATCTCTTTGGGACTAACTACCAACAATGTTAATTTAATAGAACATAATGATTATATGTTGATTTATACAGATTAAAAACAGCACTACATATACACAATAAATAAGACCGTTTTTTAATTAGGTATGTATCAAATTAATATTGTTATATGTTTTTGGCACAGTTAAATGTCGCTACGTATGTACTTATCAAAGTTAAGAATAAAATAAAGTAAATAGGAACACTGAGGCTGGCTCTGTACATATAACAGGAATTTCCCAATTTGAGAAACAAAGTTGTGAGTACAAGTATCAAATGTTTTCTTCCTGCATTCAGAGTGTAATTTCGGCTCTATGTATGTGACCAACCTAAGGAAAGCCTGTCTTTACAAGATAAATCACAATTACCAATTCAAAGTACATATTTTTACAATATGAGGTGTAAATGGATTTTAGGAGGAAAAGTTCTTAGAAACAACAATTATTTTGTTAAGTACACTATCACTGAATACATTAATAATAAATGACTTTACAAGTATTTAGTTAACAAAATAAAGTAACTTTGGCACACACTACAACATTAAACCCACTGGTGAGGTTGTGCAAAGCATGCAATGGCTTTGTACATTTTATGTCTGTATTTTCGACTATATATATTTGTTTTTTAAATGGTTGTTTGGCTTTTTATAAAATCTTTTATTTATTTATTACTGAGATGTATGCCACCCATGAAGCGATTAAAATAATACTGAAATTTAATGTAACATTAACATACAGAAATATTTCATTAATTTTAAACCAATGATGAAAAAGTCCTCTTATTGCCATGTTGCTAGTGGCAAATTTAAATTTACAATATTATTGATTTTTTATAAAAAAAATACTGTTTATTTAAATACTTATTTGTGTGGAAATGAAACAATTTTTTATTCTTTAAAAATGTTTGTGAATGCAAATAATGCAATAGTATAATCAAATGTAGCATTTTTCACAGTTCATCTTGCTAAGATTTTCAACAATTTCTTTTGTTATTTTCACAACCATGACATTGATTTAAGAACATTAATTATGTTTTCCTCGGGAAATTATATATTTTCTTATCATTTTAACTCATAGGAACATTCAACTTATTTCTATTTCGTGCGCAAAATGTATTTGTATCGCACCCTGTATTTTTTACTAAAAATATTATTATTATCGTTCTAAAACGATTGGCAAACGAGAGAAATACATAAGTATTTATAATTGTGTAAATATATTTAATATGACTCCGCGAATAATAATTGCTGATAATTGTACAGTTACTTATATTTTAGAACTTTACATAGGATATTCGGCCATGAATGTAATAATAATTTTAATGCGGTGAGCACATCACAATTAGTTGACGAAGGGACTGCTGCTATTGTATATTATTTTTACTTGTAAATGTTACTTACGTGTTACAATAATAATGCAACGCAACAGTTGTGATTGACAGAGTTGTAATTCAGAATATTTTATGAAGTCTAAAATAGAATATCAGTGGTCTTAAACTTGTGCATAGTTTATTTTGTATTATGTGAATAATAACAAGCAATAATAAAATTGTTATTGAGGAATTTTATTTGAATAACACACTCATCATCATCATCCACAGTTACAGCCCGACTACGCCCTATGCTAAGCATAGGATAGGCTTCTCTTTTCTTGAGCCAATCCTCACGTTTCTGTGCCAGCCTCGCTCAGGTTCTACCCGCGATAGCAACGATGTCTGCTCAGCTTGCTGCCGGACGAACGACACTTCTTTCAGTTACTCAGTACCCAACCTTTTTAGGATTCCGAACCTCTGTATGGAAAGGATCACTCGGTTGTCTGTTCGTCTGTCACAGTAAATTTTCTTCGCGTCTACTGGACCGCACTATCACCCAAACACGGATCATGCGTAACGAAAATAAATAAATTTTGAAAATAGTTCATGTCCGTGACTAGAATGCCCCCTTTTCGGCACTCGTGGCCTTGCTCAAGGGAGCGTGACCACCTTCAAAGTCGATTTTACTCGAAAACTATTAAGGTCAATATACCAATTGTGTAGTTCGAGTAGGTAGGTAGGTACTCATTATTTACCAAACATGGAAGCGATTGGCGTCGGTGGTCTGGCGGTAGTCACGGACATAAATAGGATCACTTTTTGGGGGAAAGTAAAAAACATAAAAATAAGTTTTTCCGATAGCGTGTAAATTATCATAAGGGTCTCAAAAGTACTTTTCACTATTTTTAAGAAGTTTTTAAAGAATCTCCGATCCCGTTATCTCCGAAACTACTGAGCCAAAACATAAAAAAATACAGGTATTAGGTACATTATTAAAAAGTAACAAGCTAACAAAATATTATTCGTTCCGGTCTCCTGAAATAAGCTCGACTTTTAATTATTGTAGGTATTTAGTAACTTGACAGTTCAAAGAAATCATTTTTATAACGTTATTGTAATCAATCAATCAGTATTGCGTTTATGTAGGTAGGTACATTATTTACATGTTGTAACACGCTGTTACAAAATTTCGTGCATTCTTATTTCTTACACCAACTTTATTTTGGTTCAGCCAGCGTTTGCAATGTAAGCGCAAAAAATTGTGTTTATTTACGACATCACATCAGAAACCTAAAATTGTCAGTGTTTCTCTAATATATTATGCATGTATTAGGTATACATATCATTCATTCTTGTCGTTCTTCGTCATGATTACTATGAATTCTCTTAATCGGTATGATTATTATATATCATATTTATTAGTTTATTATTTTAGCATACCTATATATGTATTTTATTAGTATTATATATATTATCTGTATATTCTTTCCGAAATGTTAAAATTCAATTTTGAATCTTATTTTTATTTATTGTACCTACACCTACCACAGTATAGTCTTTATAACCCAAAGGTTGACTGGTAGAGAATGCCTTGATGCATTAAGTCCGCCCATGTACCACTATTGTACATAAAGTTTAAATAAATAAACCTTCCTCTTGAATCACTCTATTAAAAAGAACCGCATCAAAATACGTTGCGTAGTTTAAAAGATCTTAGCATACATAGGGATAGACTTGCGGAAGCGACTTTGTTTTATGCTATGTAGTGATAGTGTGATAATGAGAGTCGAGTCACGTCACGAATGATGACGTCAACGAGAGTGAGTTTGGTTTTAAAACTGAATCAAATTGATTATTTATATCGTTTGAAAAAAATGTTTATTTACCAACACAGAATTTTAAACATTTCAATAGAGTTTTTATAACTTAGCTAGGTAGGAATACCTACGCTTGGTCGGACGGACCAACTACAACTAAACCCGCTTAGTATAATCAATATCAGTATACAGACCCGGATCTACGATTTATCCGAACCGGAGCAGAAACTTGATAGTGGCGCCCCCCTGGCTTCTTCTGTCTTACCATCCGAATCGTGATTAATTTTATTATGTACAGACGCCAGTATATCAATCTACAACAATCTGTCAATTTTCTTTAACCGATTCATGGCCAATGACGCCCCATGCGCGTCATAAGCAAATATCACGGGAGGCCCTTGACTCACCTGGCGCGTCATATCGAACTTACTTAAAAACAGATTTAAAAAAATTTAGATAAAGAGAACTACCACTTTTTATCCTAAATTAAAAATTGAAGTTGACAATACCCTTGGCCATTAATTTAGAATACATATTTTATAAGTCAGGGATAACAAACCTTTGGTAACAGTTTACAAACTTATACGGAGTGATGCTAGCATTATACCCAAGTCATGTTCAAACTGAGCATAAATTGGAGGTAGTTCGTCTTGTGTATTCAGTACTATTTTTAAATCTTTTGAGAACAATGCTTTAAAATATTTTTTTGCTGCACAACAATCGGGGTCTGACTTATTTTTAATGGGCGACTTAGGTTTCTCCTTTGATGTTCTTACTTTAAACTTTTTCTCACATTCGTCTTCTTCAGAATCCATAATTTCTTCAATGCTAGTGTCTGAATTATTATTTGTATATTGACTATTAGTCATGGTACATGGTCCCATGAATTTACGCTTCTTTGAAATATGCATAATCGATTGACTACATTCAGGAAAAACATCATTTTCTTTATCGTTATCTTGTTGGTTATCTTCATGCTTATTAGTAAATAATGCTTGACTACATTCAGGAAAAATTTCATCTTCTTGCTGATTATCTACAAATAATACGTTTATTATCACAAACAATTGACCTAATACAAATAAATTTACACAAATTTTGACTACCCCCGTAACATTTTACTAAAATAAATAAATCCTACCTTGGGAGGCCATATTTCCTTTGAATACCAACGAATACGAATTGAAGCACACACGGAACTTTTTCTCTTAGCAGATCGACGCAAGATAACGGCGAAATACGCATAAAACATCATAGGGTGCCAATGACGCTCAAGGCACGTCATCCTGTATGTAGGCCCATGACGCGCCTGGCGCGTCATCGTCCAATGTTCGGGGCCTGGCTAAAGTATGCATGAAAATGATGGTGGCAATGAGTCGGTTAATTGATTTTCAACTTTATCGCTGAAGTCTTAGGTTCAAGGTTGATTGGGAAAATTTGACAGTTTCGGGTAGCTTGATGTGCTGGCGTCTGTACTGTACCTACCCTGTTATATCCCCCTACCTCCTTGGTAAAATCAAGAAAATGTATTTTAAATCGAAAAAAACGGTAAGTATATTTTGTTTTAAACGGTTGGTTTAATTGGTTTTAAACCGGCTTTTCATCTATAGTCCTCGGCCTCTGAATATTCTAATCTAACCTGTCCGAGTGGGGTTGCCCTAAGTCCCAAGCTCGCTTCGCTCGCTCTTGCACCCATAGTACTGGCCACCCATAATGCGAATCTCATTTCGTCAGTTACATTTACCTATATTTTGGTAGTAAGTTCACATTTGCTTATCTTATTACGCGAAAGCAACTATTCTGAGGGGCGCGGGGGGTATGTCAGTCGGTAGTCTGGCTCTTGGGAATTCGGCGACTGTAGCGCGTAGAAACCAAAAAACATGGTTCCAGCAGGATGGAGCAACTTCACACACGTCCAACGGATCTCTGCCTCGAGTTCGAGAAATTTTTCCGAACAAATTAATCTCCAGGCGAGGTGACATAAATTGGCCTCCACGGAGTCCCGATTTAACGCCTATGGATTTTTTCCTGTGGGGTTATGTCAAATCAAAAGTTTACGCTAATAAACCGACTTCCCTGGCACAATTATAAGAAAATATCCGTCATGAAATGGCAGCCATCACGGAGACTACCTGCCGAGCTGTCATAGGCAATTTTAGTGCCCGACTAAATGAATGCCGAGAGCGCAACGGTTTACATTTGGACGATGTTATTTAAAAAAAATAAATTCCCAAACAGTGTACTTCAATATAAAATAAACATTTTTTCAATAAAGCTAAGACTTTTCTTTTAAAAAGAGATTTAAATGTGAACTTTATTTTGAGACACCCTGTATTATCATAATTAAAACTCGTTCTCTAAAGGAGACGCCAATAATAGCTTTTTTCATCTAGGTTTTAGCACCACCGAGGTATAGCATACCGATGAGCAGGATTGGACTCCAAAAATATACGTTTTTTATACCTTGATTAATTGAGAATACAGGCAATAAGAACATAAAAATACCATACAAAAATATTTGTTGAGTATCATTTTATTGACTGTAATGTCAGTATGGCATACATTTATCTTATCACTATGTTATAGAAGTTTCTAAATCTTGCTAAAAATATCTGCATGAATACAACAATATATCTACTAAGTAGGTACCACTTTAGACTAAATAATCTTTAAATAAAAATATGACAACAAAAATGCATTGACCATATACAAAAACTTTCATAGAAGTAAAAACCAGGATATTAGCAAATTACAAAATTAAATCTAATGTATACGAGATTAAATATTATATTGGACAGATTACACTTAAAGATATTAGATAGGACAGTCCATTATTATAAAATATCATTGGTAATGTAAAAAATTGAAGTGCATATTTTTCAAATCAGTCGTTTGATATGTTTCAAAAATTTTGAAACTTGTACTTTACCACAAAATTCTCCACACAGTACAGGCTATTTATCTCAGAATTTTATTAAATGATCATACTTATTAACCTTTTGAACGCCATTGTCACATATACATGACAAGCAAGCGTGTGCCCTGTACGTCAAACGTCACAAATATGTGACAAAAAGTATGGCCAATTTGTGGCTTGGCGTTGGGGGCACACCGATGAGTTTATGCTCTGGTGTTCAAAAGGTTAATACAATTTATTTACATGAAATTGTAATGGGACATGTGGGCACTATTATTTATTATGTTAGAATACTGATTTTATGGCAGAACTACAACTATTTGTGCCTTGTAAGTCTTTATAAGCAACATTTATAATAACTATGTATATTAAATCCTATAGAAATATGATTCAATTCAAAGTTTAAAGTTCAAAATGTGAGGACTATTAGCCAATCCTTTACTCTGTATAGCAAATAAAACTGCTGCATCGAGGAAGTGATGGTGATTAACATTCTCATTTGCCACATCATTAGATGCTGCTTCAATATTGTGGAGATTCTCATAAAGATTTTGGATACTTAAGCTAGATGAGCCCTGGAATGTTGGAGTCTCTATTGTTTCATTGTCCTCGTTTTTTAAATCATCTGAGTATGGCCATTGCACTTTATCCAAGGCATATTCAAATTCACCTTCACTAGATTCGTCTTCCGAGTGTATTGGTAAAAAACCAAGACCAAGGGAACTGGTGCCAGGTAGGCATATTTCGTTTAAGTCTTGATTTATAGAAGAGGAAATGGAATTAAAGGAAGAAGAAGAATTTGAAGTGTTTTGTAATCCATGTGCTGAGATTGCCATGAGTATTCCTTCATTTTCAATACTGTTCCCTCCGTTCCCTGGGAGATTGTTAACGAGCTCTGCTACATCTTGAACCTCCCGCGTTGGGTCACCCTCTCCTAGTGGGTTGTCTTTCATGTAATCCAAGACACGGTTTATTAAGTTGTCAATAGGTCCTTTTGCCAGCTGTATTAGAAAACCATAATTATTTTATTTTATCTTGAACACTAGGCTGCTCAAAGAATTCTTTAAGAAAAATATTAATAATTCTAAATTATACATTGACAAATTAAAAAACAAAACAAATATTGTTTTAGTTACCTGTCGGGCCTGCCATCTTTCAATGCATTGGTCTTCTGTATAATTTTCTGATGCCACCATTGATATTGGTGCACTCTCCAAATCATCATTGTTATCATCAGTGGGAAACATATAACTGGATAGAGGACCTTCAGAGCTACCAATTTGAGGATCAATTGGGTGGAGAATATTAAATTCAGCTGTGTCTTCCGCTATAAAATTTCTTGTATGATTTAATATTTCTTGAGCGTAAAGTGTTCCATTTGGTGTAAAAATGTTATTCAGAGAATTTTGAATAGACCAAAGAGTTGTTTTCCTTGGCTTGAGGTCAGATTTAGAAGGATCATCATCCACAGAGTTCAAGACATCAAAGTTTTGATTCAATAAGTAACCACCCATTGTCTTAATGTCCTGTTCTGTGCCTATGTTGTCACTATTGCTTGAGTTACTTCCACTGCCTGATGGACCAGCTGTTTCAGGAGCTGTGCATTCTGTAGCAGATATTTTAGCTGGATCATTATCTTCATTCTTTAAGTGATATTTCCCTTTAACTTGCCACGCAAAACGTGCTTTCTTGCGTGGGCGCTCGGAACCATTGAATCCGTCGCCATTTTCTTGTCCATTACACGATGAACCTCCTGGCGATTCGTCCATATTCATAACGAAAACTTAGAAAATATGCGCTCTTTTGCTAATGTTTCATTAGTAAACAAACTGACATCGCTAATAATTGCAAACATATGATTGAATGACAAGTCGGTAATTACACGATAACTACTGTTCTAAGTTTTCCTTTTATTGGGCACTTATGAATGAAATTACACAAGAACTCTATTTTTGTATATTTATACGTTTATCTTATTTACTGAAGTTATATTTCATAAGAAATTACTATTGTTTTAATGTCATTGTACAAAAATGAACAATCAATCAATATCGTATTGGAAGAAATTGTAGACAAGAAAACTTGAGTCTTGAGTGAGTAGTTCAGAATCTATTATCTGTGGCAATATGCAACTATTGCGAAAAAGTTTGACCTCGACAACTTTCTCTATTAGAAACAGAGAAGTTGGAATGAATCTTATTTTTAACAATTGCGCAATCAAAATATTCGTTGGATCATCAAAATAATAATTAATTTTCTATTTTTATTGCTAGGATGCTGCGTAAAGTCCATTTAAATTACTGATAGTATGGCAATATTTTCATAGCAACTAGCGCCATTTTATGTAGTCGCACCACCAAGGAAGGAATGGAAAAATCAAGTCAAAGCACAGCCCGCCAAAATTCAAATAAAAATGATAAAGCTGATACAATGTAAGGTCAAATCGTCCCTGAAAAATACTCAAGTATTGTAATCAAGTTTTGAATCACTCAAGGAAAATTTGTTGCAGTAAATTTTTATTAAATGTGATAGAGCCGCCCTTTGTTTGTGGTTAAGTTTTTTTATAGGTACTTACGTATTAAATAGTCGTTAAATAAAACTTCATTCATTGGATAAGCCCTATATAGTATTACATATGTAGTGATAGGTATGTATGTATTTAGGTAAGTTCTATATGGTGTCGGACGTAAAAGAATAGCACCATCGCCACCATCCCATCACTTCCTGTGGGTGTCGTAAGAGGCGACTAAGGGTTTACTCTCTGCACCGCATACCTCTATACTGGTGACTCTCGACAAAGAAGGTCTCATCATGACGTCATCATCACTCCTCATCCTGACCTCAAGCTCTCGAGCAGGGCTCTCATACAGCCAGCCAGTACGCACGGCTTCTACGGGTATCCTGACGCGCATTCCTGGTCAGTATGGGTATCCTCTCATCATCCTCAACCTCATCAGCGACCTTGGCAAACACACTGCACTGTCGGCCAGTCACATGAAGAGCCATGAAGAACCTCTCTTGGTCGACCCCAAGCAATCACGTCACTACATCGCACAGCTCCGAGCTCCGACCCACTGGAGCCAGCAGCACCACACCGTCTCACTGGAGCCTGCAGCATCATACCGACACACTGGGATGACATCACCCCGACTCACAGGGGGACCGCAGACAAGTCCGACTCACCGAGAACTCTGCTACTTCCGATTCCGACTCACTGGAACCAACCTTCCACTGGCATGACAACTCATCCACTATCGACCTCCGATGATGTAGCAGCATCAATGCCGCCACATGAAAAACTAAGAAGCGGCGCCATCTACGACGAACTAACAACGAAATCCTGCATCGCGCAAGAAAAGTTCTCCGTGCGATTTGAACATTTACAACAGTCCGAATATTAAATATCGGGCAATTGACAGACACAATAACCGTCTGGCAGGAGCTCTGTACCGCATACCTCTATAATCTGTTTCAAATATCCCAATTTTAGTTTGTTCATTTCAATTTCCACGTAAATTGAAGTACGCAATAATGTCCTGCCCTAAAAACTTCATCACCCCTTTTTGCCCCTTAAGGGGTTCAATAATCCAAATATTTGTTATTCTTATTTTTTATTGAAATCATTAATGTGCGTTCACTTGAATTCATTCGTGTTTCAACTTCATCGGACCAAGCTTAAGATTCTCCCTAGTTCGTTCAAACTGCAACATTTTTCTTACTTAGGGCATTTTTATACCCGTCGCCGTCGTAACTTTTAAACAAAAGGTCCGATTTGAATTATTTAAAGTGTAATTTACATTTACATAATCAGCCATGTATTAAACCATTTAAATAGATAAGGATTAATATCTTGTTATCAAAATCATCATTTTTTCTTTCCAACTGGGCTTTGATTGAATAATTCTAACAAAAAGCGGTCCTTGTGACTTAATCATAATAGTTAGACATATAGCGTCGTGGACTTTTTTCTAGGTAATAATGAGTAGGTAGGTACTTACGTGTTACCCATTTAATGGGTCGTGGAGGTCTGGTAGGTAGCCGCTCCACGTAAAATACTGGTATTCAGCTGAATCCGGTTTGACTGGAAGCCAACCCCAATATAATTGTGAAAGGCTAGGCAGATGATGATGATGAATGAGTAGGTACTTGAATTATATAGTACTTACATTATTTTTATATATCATCAATAGTTTTCGCAGTACTTAGGTACATGCGATGAAAGGCATTTTATGAAAAAAAAATTACACCTTGGGTTACATTATTCAAGTTTTATTAGGGATCCCTAATTATTTCTGGAAATAAATAAAGCCTACGTTACTCGGTGAAGATGTAGCTTTCCAGCGGTGAAAGAATTTTTGAAATCGCTCCAGTAGTTTTTAAGTTTACTCGTTACATACAAATATATGTATGATTGGTGTAGATGTAGATTTCATTAGTGAATTGGATTATTTTATCAAGCGTCCATAAATATACAAAAAAATAATATAAGAAATAGTAGGTCCTGACATACTATTTTATTGGGTACAGCAGACGCCAGCACGTCAAGCTACCCGAAAATGTAAAATTAGTAACTGTAGTATGAGAGATAATAGCGATCGCCTCAAATTGAATAAATAAGATCAATGTTAAAATATCAGGTTTGTTATGTGCAACTGTGCAAGATCCAATCGAATTTCAGCAGGTTGCCTTAACGTTGCCTTAAAAAGAATATTTTCATAAGGCTACTTTTATCCTGAATAGGTACCTATATAGGTAAGTTGAAATTCAAAATACGTGAAGCAGCTAGTGAGATTTTATAGCTATTATTATTTCCTTGAACATTTCTCGACGAAAAACAAACCAAAAAAAACAATCAATCAATCTTGCGAGAAGTCTTTTAAATAAACCTTTAACTACAAGTATTTAGGTAGGTATGTTTATTGACAATCAATGTGCATTAGGATGATTAAAAATGTAACACGTAAATTAGTAGCAATACATTATCATTAACTAAGAACGTGAATTCTGAGTTAATTGAATTTATTTACCTTACACAAACCGTCGAAGTACAATAAGTAGCGATCCCTAACGAGATAATCACCACACAAAGAGGGGAGGACCACATTCCCGGTCACAATATTAACACGATGATAGCCAGTCGCTCCCTAAACGCCGCCAGCGTAACCCAAATATCTGACACCGTTCGGTACTTCAAGTTCAGTGATTAAATTGTAATATAATCTGTTGAAAAGTGGGCGTTACAAACATGCAGGTAAGAGTTTAATTAAAAAAATACGTGCATATATTACACGCATTGTTCATCATTTTTAATTTTAACTAGACATTTCATTAACAAATAATGCAATTCCCCGATTTCACGTTCCTCGTGTTACTAAAATGCTGCGTGGTTGTTATTCAATCGGTTTCGACGGAACTTTGTAATCATATTCATTTAAAAACAAATCTGTTGAATGAGTCATAGACGCCGCCCCGGGTTCATGACTTTAGAAATTAAATTTGGAAAAAATACCACTTAAGGCCTCTTTGTTGCCTACGTTCACGATAGTGTTTTACTTTGTACTCCTTCCTCTATTATTCAACTCATTTTAGAGATCACGAAATAGCGACTGCCTGCTTGTCACGATCAGAAAGAAACAATAGAAATACTTAAAATTTCTAATAAATTCGTAGTCATGTTTTAAAATATACTATCTTGTAAATCAATCAAAACAGCCCCTCATTATCTTTTATATACCTAGTTTAAATCCCACACAATACATTAGGTACTAATAAAATGAATGGTGCGCAGGTACCTACCGACCAAAAATATTGACCCAACCATTTTACGGCTTTAAAGTCATAAAAAGAAAAAAAGAACCTGTCCACTAACAAATCTCAAAGGAGTATATATACTTTTTTTACAGATCGTCGTATTTTTAAGTGTCGTCTGCGTGGGTTTGGTAGCGGGCTTGCATGTGCAGGCCGGGCCTCAAATGACTGACGCACAATTAGAGCAGACCCTGGCCGACAAGAACACGATGCAGCGACACATCAAATGCGCACTCGGTGAAGGACCTTGCGATCCAGTTGGGAGGCGGCTCCGAAGTGAGTTAAAAACTGTACCTACCTACCTACTTAGATATGTATTAAGGGATCATTTGGGCGGGAGTTTAATTATGATGATGTTGGGTTCTACCTAGATGTAGTTCCGTCTTTACCGCTTCATTGGGGGCCCCAAATTACATTATAGGTTCTTCTCCATAGGAAACCACCAATTTGAACCGTGCACTAGCTTCAGACGAACTTCTGTCAAACCTATCACAGGCGGAATATAAAAAAATTTCGAACTCGCTTCGCTCGCAAGATGAAATCTTGGAAAATTTTGGAGCTCGCTACGCTCGCTAGATGAAGTCAGTTTTATGCACAATTCAACAAAGTATCTTTCTGTTTGTTTGAATGGTCAAGAGAACATTTAAGCTATCCGCGACGGGCTGCAAAATTTCCAAACTTGCTCTGCTCGCTCCTTTCGAGCTTGCGTCGTCCGCTCTATCATACTTTTCTTTATGGAAAACTACTACTTATTACATAACAACAGTGAAATTAGTTTTACTAGATATATAACCTAAAAATAACCTAATTTACGGAACTCAAATAGGTAGATAAGTAGGTACCTATGCTCCGATATTTTCTTAGCCGGTTTTTAGCTTTCCAAAAGTGCCCCTTTTGGAAAGCTAAAAACCCACCACCATCCAGGACCATCCAGGGGGGGCTTGGGGGGCCGTATGGTTTAAGACGGCTCAAACCAAAACCCTTTTAGCTATTTTTGTTTCTAAATGTACCTAAGGTCCACGCAAATCGTAGCGCCGCGTGCGTCGGTCGTGAGTATAGAACAGCTTTAGGATCCAGTCCAGCTAGGCAACCGGGTGCAAACTTTAAAATAATATACACAATTTGCGCATAGACCTATGAAATTGTCAAGCGCGTGTCAACTGCTGTGATTGGGGGACAACATTATCAGCAGTCAATCGGATTACAGTACAACAATTTTCTTTTTTTTTCCGAATACAAACGAGTGCTAATTTCCATGTCCATCAATTATTAGATTTATCGTGTATAATAATTTGAATTCAGATTCTAAGTACTTTATTGTGGTTTTGCACTTGACTATGCGATTCATCGCTGATTTATATGTTTTTTGTTCCTACTTTGATCTTACCCCAAATCTGAAATCGTGTAAATAGTCACCTTAGAACAGCCATACTCAACCTGCGGCCCGAGGCCGAGGGCCGCATGTGGGCCGCCAAGCTTTTCTGTGTGACCCAGCCTAGCATATTAGTGTTTCAAACTATTAGTTTTTATCTATCACTCCTAGATGATGTGCTGAGACTATTAATCTGTTAACAAATCGAAAAATTTGGCTTTTGCCATAGCATAAAAGTATTTCATTGAAACTGTACTTTTGTCACGAAATCAGAACTTCCATTAATGTACCTATTCTATTAAATAAACAATTTATTCAATTATTATTGTAGCTTATTGTGGCTCCTCACGATAATAGTACAAGCTCAATGTGGCCTTGGTATAAAAAAGGTTGAGTAGGTATGACTGTCTTAGATGCATATGATACCGACCATAGAAGTACCGGTAGACATTATGGTCAACTGTAATAATTAAAGTATAATGTGCTTCAAAGTAGCTAAATAAACACTTCGTTTTGTAAATCTATCTAGTTTTATAAGGAGGTAAGATTTACTTATTTGTTTGTTATGATTTGGCTCGAAAACTACTCAGCCGATTTCCAAAATTCTTTCGCCATTAGAAATCCACATTATTAACTTAAAACATAGGCTATATTTTATTTCCGAAAAAAATAGAGATCCCTACGAAAATGGCGATAACGTAACAAAATGTTGCCTAGTAAATTTATTATGTGGCGTGCGCTGAGAAAACTATTGATGATACATAAAAATAACGTACTACATGTAAAGTACTCATTATTACCTATAAAAAGTCCGCGAAAAACTATTATGGTTTAGTTACAATGACCGCTTTTTGTTCAAATTATTCAATCAAAACCAGGGTGGAATGGAAAAGTGCTGATTTTGGTATCATTATAATATTAATCGTTATCCATTTAAATGATTTGTTAATTAAGGTTCATTATGTACATGTAAATTATACTTTAAATTGTTCAAATCGGACCTTTCGTTTAAAAGTTACGACGGGTATAAAAATGCTCCAGTCGGGGATTGCGGAAGTCGCATACCTACGTTCCCGCGATCCCCGGCGTAGGTGGGAGATGGAACACCGGGGTGGTTTTAGTCAGTAAGAGTCTGACAGACCCGCCCCAGGGTGGAGGATTTCCATGAGGATTTCCCCCCGACATCAAAAAAAAAAAGGGTATAAAAATGCTCTAAGTCAGAAAAATGTTGCGGTTTGAGCGAACTGGGGAGAATCCTAATGCTGCTTAATGATTTCGATGAAAAAATAAGAATAACAAATGTTTTTAGGGGAGGATATTAATGCTTGCTTCAATTTATGTGGGAATTCGTATGAACAAACTAAAAGTGGGATAATTGAAACAGATCCAACAATTTTTGCATAATCAGTCCCTGCCGTTGTGAACGGGGTTAACATTTGCGCTGATCCTGAGCCCACAGAATCAGCAGCAGAAAAAGCTGGGTAATTAATTATTAAAAATCGTTGTGCTTAATTTTCCAACATAAACGTTTCAAAGGGGGTAGAAGGGGCGTTGAAGTTTGTGGAGTATCGACTAAATCCGTGCGGCCGAAATTGCGGGCGAAGTGCTAGTAGGTACTTAATAATTGGGCACGCCACAATTGCGGCGGTAAGGCCCCTCTTTGAGGAGTGGCTGGAGAGGCGCCACGGCGTCCTCACCTTCCGCCTGACGCAGGTACTTACCGGACACGGCTGTTTCGGGAGGTACCTGTTTCGGATTAAGCGGGAGGAAACGCCCGGGTGTCAGCACTGTGAGGATCGCCCGGAGGACACGGTGGAGCATACGGTGGAGGTCTGCCCTGCTTGGGCTGAGCACCGCCGTGTCCTCGTCGAGGCGATCGGCGGCGGCAACCTCTCGCGTCCGGCTCTGGTTGAATCCATGGTCCGGAGCGAGGAGGCTTGGGAAGCGGTCACCTTCTTCTGCGAAGCAGTAATGCTAGCGAAGGAGGAGGCGGACCGCGCGAGGGAAAGGCAAGGCCTTCGTCCCAACCGCCGCAACAGGAGAAGACGCCCCGGGCGTCGGGAGTCGCAGGGCGATCCCCGGCCACCGTAGGCGCGGGCCTTCGGACGGCGAGCGTTGGGTGGCTCGCTGTCCGATCATCACCAGGCCCGGGTCGATGGCGCGTTGTGTTTCACGCGCGCCTCAAAGAGATGTCAGCATAGAGGACGGGGCCCGCTAGGGCCAGAGCCTGCCAGGGTTGCGGAATTTGTTCGAAAGAGTCACCGCGGCCCTGGAAAGCAAAGGCCTTTAGAAGGAACACGGATGGGTTTTAGTCAGTAAGAGTCTGACACGCCCTTCCGCTCCACCCAGAGCGGAAGAAGTCATTTGATGATTTCCCATCCTAAAAAAAAAAAAAAAAAAAAGTTAGGTACTTAATAATATTATAAATGCGAAAATTTGGATGGATTGATTAATGTTTGTTATTCAATCACGTCAGAACGGCTGAACGGATCTTGATGAAATTTTGCAAAAAGGAATAGGTACAGTCTGGAATAACAAATAATATTTTAAATGTACTTTTTATCCCGAGAGTATGTTGGGATAATTTTCGATATACACACGGGCAGAGTCGCGGGCGGCAGCTAATAAGCTATACAAACTTGAACACCCCCTAAATTGCCTTTTGGAGGTATTTCTGAAAAACAAATAACGACAACCTTTAACCACCAAGTTGCAAGTAAATTGGCCCAAGGAATTAGATTTTTCGTACAAACTTCCACCCCCTATTTAACCTCTTTACGGGGGGAATTTTCTAAAATCCTGACGTCTCCTACTCCTAATCTACCTTTGTGCCAAATTTCATCTTCATAGGTCCAGTATTTTTTGAGATTTCGTGATTAATCAGTGAGTGAATGAGTGAATAAATGACCTTTCACTTTTATAAATATATTCATATGTTTATTATATACAGTGTACCTCATAAAAACAATAGGACAAACATTAACAAAAAAACACGTGTACGGTGGGCGGTTATATCGCACAGGACGATCTCTCACAGACAACCTATAATCATATTTGTGGTCAATGGTCATTCTTTGTGGTTATTTTATAGTGTTTAACTTATTGTCCCCAGGTTAGTCATATAGGTACTTTTTTATGTGCAACTGTGGTGCAATTTTAGATTCTTATTATAATAATGTGAAATATCAGCAGAACAATAGGCAAAAGTTATTATTTTTAGTCATAAAATCATAACGAGCCTTTTCAAAAAAAACATCGTAAGCGACAATTTACACTTTTTACAATTAGAACGGGGGCTGATTTTCCAGGGTTGCCGAATTTGTTCGAAAGAGTCACCATGGTCCTGGAACGCAAAGGGCATTAGGAAGAACACGGATTGATTTCCCATCCTTAAAAAAAAGAAGGGGAATTTTCATTCACACATCATTGTAGCATATTCACTCAAGACTCCCTTTGAGGAGGAGATTTACTTGCAGCAGGATTTATTTGAATTATCTTCTTCAGTTATGAAATCGTTTGCAATGCATACCTACCCAAAACTACTAAGTCTAGAAAGATGATATACGGAATACAGATACAACATCATTCTTATCTCAATTTATTGATCATATCATAAATCATCATCTGGCCTGTTGGTCGAGTGGTTAGTGACCCTGACTGCTAAACCGGAGGTCGTGGGTTCGATTCCCACCCAGGACAAATCTTTGTGTGATGAGCATGATCATTTGTTCTGTGTCTGGGTGTAATTTGTCTATAATATGTATGTATTTAGAAATATATAAGTATGTGTATCAGTTGTCTGGTTGCCATAGCACAGGCTCTGCCTAGTTTGGGATCAGATGACCGTGTGTGAGTTGTCCCAAGATATATTATTATTATATTATCATCAGTTTACAATTTTATTTTATAAAGTAGGTTTATTTTTTGAAAAATTACCGCCATAACCGACATCTACGCGGACGAAGTCACGGGCATTAGCTAGTATTATACCAATAAAGTACCTCCTTCAAAATAATGTAGAAAATCCGCATGTTACGCAAACGCCGCAGCTTGATTCTTCGATTCCTTTTTCAGTTGTAAGTGTTACTGGGTTTTCCTATTAAGAAAGTCGGTAACTCATAGGTGTTAGGAAATGTCTTTCTTTTCTAGGTCGGTCTTTCTAAATATATGTTTTAATGTCGATTGTCATATTTACCTACAGTAATTTAAATGATTATTTGTGACTACCAACCAACCCGCTATGTTTAGGTACTTTTCGTGTACCGGGTAAAACGGGGTGGATAGCAACGATGGGGCGAATAAAAACGAAACTTTTTAAATATTGTTTGCAGCAATGAAGAACTCCATTTTTTTACAATTATATTATATTTAAATGGACGCTTTGTGAGGAACAATTAATATGATATTAATAATGTCAGAATTTCAACAAAAGTTTTTTTTTTTTATTCACCCCTGTATTTCTATCCACACCGTTTTACGGTAAATGATCTGATTGACTTCGACAATGGATGCTAAAATTTTGGAAACAATATTGCAGAATTTCACTGTCTATGAAATAGGTAGGTACCTAACTAGTTTAGTTTAAGGTCATCAAAAACAATGTTTTCAGACAAAAAAAACATGCTGGGCAGTCTTTGGGGACTGCCGATAGAAGTGAAAACCAAGCGGAAGCTAGTGATCGGTGACGATGACACGAGTTCCATGAATTTTTTTCACCCAAAAAGTGCTCAACGCGCCTAAAGATGTTTTCAATTCAAAAAACGAATTTATTTTCTTTAGTAAGGTAGCAGATTTTAGTCATTTTCCTGCTACTTTTTTGTGGATTATTTTATTAACCGTAGTTGCGTCACGCTCGGTTACCTGCATACACCAAGCAAGTGAAACAAGTAGAATCGGGGTTTATCCCATATTATAGCTTACTAACTGACCTGCGCAACATCGTCTGCGTCACATTTTCATTAATGCTCCGCTCCTATTGGTCGTAGCGTGATCTAATATGCCTATAGTCTTCCTCGATAAATGGGCTATCCAACACTAAAAGTTTTTTTCAATTCGAACCAGTAGTTCCTGAAATTAGCGCGTTCAACCAAACTAACAAACAAAAAAATTCTTCAGTTATATAATATTAGTTTTTAGCATAGATATGGGATAAACCTCGATTGAGCAAAATGCTTTTCGCATCGTATAGCTAGATATTAGATAAGACATTATCAAGTCATAGGGATACCAAGACTCTTCATAGTGTCACTAGCCACTATCCTATATCACTCGAAAAACAGGATCCTCTTCATGGAACTTCTTAGATAACATTAATTCCTTTTCTTCCAGCTCTGGCGCCATTGGTCCTCCGAGGGGCTTGCCCGCAGTGTTCCATGCAAGAAACGCGCCAGATTCGACGAACCCTTGCGTTTGTCCAACGAAACTACCCTTGGGAGTGGGCGAAAATCGTGCGCCAATATGGCTGAATTTAGAATGTCATCACTTAATAAGTAGGTGCTACCAACCATAAACTAATTTTATTTTTTTAATGAAAGGAATAATGTAATGGAATAGGCGCGTAATAGGGATGGGGCGGAATAAAACTTTTTGACTGCAATTCATCAATTTTAGTTTATGACACAAATGTTGAGATGCCCGTCAAAGTTGCATCATGAGGTAAATCCGGCAAAAGTATGTTGCCATAACTTGACGGAGGTCAAATAGATAGAGTTCCTTTTCTCGAAAATTAGAAAGAAAGAAATTATAAAATTTATTTGTTTATTCTCACAAAAAACAAATTATTCTAGGAAATTTTGACATGCGCGACGTTGGATTGGGAAAACTAGGTAGGTATAGCTGTGCGTTTGAGCTTGTAGTCATTTTTATAGTCACCGTGATGTTGCAGTGTGTCCCAGTTTCCAATGGCGATATTTCATATTCTGATCATTAATCTACCTATTTATTTTTCACTTTTATTAAAACAGAAGTAGTTAGATTATTCAATCATTTACTCATGACGTACCTAGCGAGTAGAATAAGTAGAATAATTTGAATGGGAGATCATTAGAGCCTTTTTTTAGAAAAAATCATACTTATTTACTGTTTTGCTTTTAAAATAACGAGGCATCAGAGTGCTAGGTACTGTCAAATTAAGCTCATTAGGTCAATCAATTTATTTTAGACCATACCTAACTATTTAGGTTAATTACGTATTTAATAAATAATCGGGAACAATAAAATTCGTTACAAGTAATGTTATTATTTAGATTAGCAAACAATTATTAATTATTATGTTTACCTAATTATTATCATCTATTGTAATTGACCTAGATTGTGTCCAACAAAGAGATTATCTTAATTAGTTTCTGTTGTATCTACAAAAATAGGTACTACCAATATTCTAATACAACACGACTTCCTATGTCCGTGCTACATACATACATCCTAGTGTTTGTAATACTTCATTCATCACTTTACAGTTTACACATTATAGTAACCTACCTACTGAACTTTTAGCAAGAGGAAAAATGACAACTAATACATCCGCACAGTCTATGTAACATCATTTTTTGCAGCGTTTTTTTAGTCTTTCCAAACACATGTAACTTGATTTGTTTCCTGTTCTCATTATGTGCCTAAAATAAAATAATATATGAATACAATAATTAGTGTTTTATTCTCACTGCGCTCACGTAACGCTGAGTCGTTGACGCACAATCTCGGTGCAAGCCATCGAGTAGCACAGCAAGTCGAAAAAGGGGGGATTGTTGAGTTAAGTAAGAGGTTACGGCACCACGGCTCGCTCCAGCATTCTCCAACCAGACGTACGCTTAAACGCTTCACTGGCTACGAGAAAATATCGTGAAATACTGTAGAAATCATAACACCGAGATCCGGGTCAATCGCTAACTAAACGGCTCACTAGTGCATCGAAAGTAAAAGTGTTTTAACTCTTCAAGCTACTGTACGTCGCTCCTAAGCCCCAACATGCAGGTAAGTTGCAATTTCTCTATAATATCTGTTTTCCTGTTGGCGACACGTTTCGAGCTTTTCGATAATGTTGGTAGGCTGTCGAAGGACAGTCGGTTTCTCGTGTTGTACTACCTGTTTAAGGTACACACTTCGCCTAAATGAGTACAGGTTTCTGTTGATATTTTCGCTGATTAATGCATATCGTGCCGTTTTGGCGCAAAGATTTACAATCACTAACAACTTGGCATGAAGATCTATATCTGGAAAATGTATGTAGGTACTGTTTGTATTTAACGATTGAGGAAAACTGATTGGAATAAGGTTGCAGCTCGCAGTCAACCGTTATCTAATTTCCTAAATAATTTGCGGTACAATTACTCTAGCAATCTTATGCACGCATCTGTTTGTATTGGTTAGCTTAATGACCGCTTACATAACTCGAAGTGTCCTAGTTAACATCGTATTAGGGACTTTGGTCTACTTTGACGCTCATTTCGTTATTAAAGCCTCATTTTGTGACAATTTTTGCGTAACTTTGTGCAGATTAGTGGACGGTTGGCACGACAACGCGCGTGTACGTACCTATGTCAACACGTAACTCTCTTGTGTACAAATTGGCGCCTTCTTAGAAAATTCGGCTATTGTTTACCAGCTATGATTCGATAAGGTAGACTGCTAGAGGATGTAATAATTGGGCCTTTACACGTTTCTAAGAAATCTTGATGTGTTTTTCCTTAAAGTGTTAAAATTTTTAAGAGATAGGTTTTTCAGTGGTCTATTCCACAGGAACTGTGAGTTTTCCGGGATAAAAGTAAGCAATGAGAGCTTTATAAGTTAGAGATTTTTAATCGAATCAGATGTTACAAACTTCCAGAAACATATTATTATAACGAAACAAACAAACAAACACATGGTTGATATTAACGATGTGACTGACGACTGACCATTTGCTAAGTAGGTATTTAACCCAAAACAACTTTTATTTATTTGCTTAAAACCTTCCTTGTTTGATGTGTTTTTCAAACTGGTTCCATTGATCCTTGTTTGATTATATTCGATGGTTATCCTTAACAAACACCAAACTTGGCATTTTCACAATTTTGTCTTCTCTCATATTGTTTGATAACTTTTCTACCACTGTTTTCTCTTTTGTATTATAGTATTTTTCGGGCTTATCCTTACTTGCCTGGCTTTAGCTTCTTGTCTTCCTTAATTATTGTCTCCAAGAATTTATGAGGCCTTTCGCAGATACGAAAGAATACATTATTTTTCTGTGTCCTGATTCAGGAAACAGAAGTCGATTTACTTTTCCGCTAATAAATAAGCCAACCACAGTAAGCTACAGCCTATAGTAAGCTTACCTACCGTTCCACTCCACTTTAACACGTCTTAGCAGTGTCATCTCGGTTTCTTTTTCCTCAAAAACCTTTGGTGACATGAACTGCTGTCCCTAGTTAGGCGTTCCACAGGGTTGAAATTACATTTACAACTAGTTAAAGTAAAATATGTAAAGCTTTTGATCAAAATATTGTTGTGATAATATTGTTACTTTGTCAGTGCTATCCTAATGTTACTTTTTTCAAAAAGCTTTGGCTGACAAACTACTCTGGCAAGCTCTTGTTAGGTGTTCCACAGGGTCTAATACTCGGACCTCTAGAAATTACAACATGGAAACAACATTAAAAATGTCACACAATTGTATTCAATTGTTATTTTCATGTTGCTATTGTGAATTCATTTTACTAATAGGTAATTTCGCCACAAAAATATTACCTTAAGTCAAGTCACACAAATCGAAATAGAGAAGCCACGTTTTCAGTAGGTAAACAAGCCACGATTACCTGCACTACTTGCGTAGTTTGAGGTTTTAGCAGTCGAGATTATATCATAATCCTGTCATTTAGATGCTCACAGTAATCTGAAAGTAGGCGAAGGGCGACAATTTCGTTGATTTATCACGTCGGAGCAATTTTACGTCATTTGTGAGAACGCTAAAATGATGGGTCCGATCATAGGATTGTTTGAATGTATTACATGGTCGCCGTTTACAAAAAATGAGCATTTATCAGAATCATTCAAGGCTTTTTTTGTATGTTAGTGAGATGGTTGAATGGGCGTTACTATCGACTGGTTATCTAGACAAAAAAGTTAAAAAGGTTTGATCCATTCAATGATACGTCCGCTAAATCATCGATCATGGATTTTTTTCCTTTGAAGCTGCTCAGTTGTTCTGGAATACAATGCAGACCACAGACCGATCAACATGCTTGTTTATCATATTTTCATTTACTTACTTATATTGAATTGAAGACGTCGAGTTTGTGGTTTCTAATCTTCTCTTTGTATCTAACATCAACCTAGTAAGTAGATTTTTAAACTCTCCTTAAACCACTTGGTTGGTTGATTGCGATCAGTAAATCGAAAATGTAACGGGGTTCGAACTTATCTTCGGGTTACTTAAAAGTTAACAAAGCATTCAATTATATTTTCTGCCAATGCATTCCGTTAGTCCACCGCAAACAGTTTTAATGGAACAGTTAACAAACTTATTTCATATGGAAATGTTTGTACTTTCAGCAGAAGTTTCACTGCGTCATCTTTGGTAGCGTTCAGATGTAAACCCCATTCATTCATAGATACGTTTAACAGGCAGTTAATGGTAAGGTATTCTCATATTTCATTCATAGATACGTTTAACAGGCAGTTAATGGTAAGGTATTCTCATATTCTTCAACAATGTCGCAGCTTACGACTATGCAGAGCATCGGTGGCATTAATTGAGTAAATCCTTCAAAGTACACGTCAATGGATGGGCACTTCTGGCTCTCCAAATTTAGAGGTAGCTATATAGGAATAGAAGTATGTCCTAAGTAGCCGCTTATGACTTTTGTTCAGAATTATAAAAATAAACTTTAGTGGATACCTGGTATCATAATGTCTGATAAAAAGAAGGTACTGCATAATAAATTATCCCCGGGTACTGAATTGAAAATTCGAAGTTGACTTGAACTTGTCACTTGAATTCTTACACGTCAAAAATTTATCCTATTTTGTAGCTATATTAAAATATATCGGAGCACGTGTTAACATTACGTAATAAATTATTAAACTCAAGATATTACAGCGTATTAATGTAGTTTATAGTGCGTTAAAAACACTAATTATAAAATAATTGCAGTTCGAAATTACTATGCTAAATTGTCAAGATTTTGTATTTAAGTAATCTAAGTTACTAATTAATACCTTTCGACGACGCATTAGAAAATAATTTGGTAATGTGTCAACTTTTAGACTATTTTAAATTAGATACAAAAAAAAATGTGTAGGTACCTATTTCTGTACCAACTAATTATGTAGTCAAGTCTCACGTACTCAGCAAGATACAAACGAATAATATAGGATGTAGGAAGAGTATATAACAATAGGGTACCATCACACCACATCTACCTACTAATAGTACTGTCACATAACATACGAGTATTGCTGGGGCATCGATCATTTTGATTACAAATTCATTAGATTTCTGGGCACGTGCGACTCGATAGCACACGATAGTGACTCTTTTGTACGACCTCAGAAGAAACTGTACAGTTCTACTCTAAAACTAAACGACTCACGTTTGTTTTTTAATGGTGAAACTTGGAAATAAGTGAAATTGTCTCAGTGCTGGTTGCACTGTCTGCTACACCGAGTCGAATTAAAATGGTAAACGGACTTCACAGGAGGGTTGGATATCGATACCTACTGCAGTGCACAAAAACATGGTAACAACAACATCAACAATATATGGTAACATCATTTCAATGAACTACTGAACTACACTTTTAGCGGACGTTGACCCCGTAGTCAGCTGATACCTGAAAGATGAGATTTTTTGCTTTAGTGTCATTAGATTAGATAAGTAGGTACCCTACTTATCAATATCGACCAACAATGGCGAAGTTATGCTATAATTTTTTTCAAGGGCCTTAGTTAAAATCTTCATGCCATCATGGCTCCTATACAAAGAAGGTATGGTGCTATCGGTCATGTACCTATAGCTCGGTCTCCTTTGGCAATGGCATTAAAACGTCACAATACGTCACCTACAGGACTTAATTTCCTTATCGTGAGCAGTAAGTAATAAATTATAAAACAAACACTTATTTCTTTTATCTCATAAATGTACTTACACCCGGAAATCCCACACTACGGAATCCTACCTATATTAAGTATAAGTGGCTTGTACCGCGCGGTGATTGAACTTGCGAGCTTCCTGCAGAAAAAGTACCTACTTTTCGTTATGTAAATTGAGTCACTTCAATAATTAAGTAAGTAAGTAGTTGTCCCTGGCCATTAAAACGATCTGAAAGACGCTAAGAGGTAAAATAAATATCAACATTGTCCCGTTGGCTCTTAAGTCCTCAGATAACATCATCACGATAAGGTATTTTAAAAAGGATTATAAGCAGAAGGAATATCTACTTACCCATGACATAGGTACACACATTTCTTCAATTATGTTCAAGCCCCAGGAAATAGAATATAATAAACGTTTTTTTCACCTACAGCTGGTGGCAGGTGATAACGTGGTAAAGACTTGCATGCAAGTTGCATTAGGTACATTGCGGTTTACCGAAGTAAAATGTGATAAATCTCTCGATCTGGCCTCGCAATCTAAATAAACTTGTAGGTATGCCTGGTACGTGTGAGTACATAAGCACTTAATATAATGACGAAAAAGGTTCAAGCATCAGCATATAAAACACCACAGTTTTGCTAAGTGCCGCTTTTCAGCTGCAAACCTGTTTACGACACAACACGGTTTGGCAACAAAAGGCTATGATCAATTGATCATAGGTACATTAATCTGATTAATCTATTAATACCTAGAGGAGAGTTCGTGACTTGCTTAACTCTTTTTGTTGACGACTGTATTACACTGGCCAACCGGACAGTTCCAACCAGGCTTTGTCCTTCTCCCGACATCTCTCATCATCCTTGGGCAATCTAGCCAGTAGTCGAGCTTACGTATCAATAAAATAAAATTCGTGCCTCTTAATAATCTTGTTAATTAAGCAAGTTTGCGCGATGTTTATGAGCCTGAAGTAGGTAGTTGAAGTTTTGTAGCTGTTTTAGCGTTAACCTACCTAAATCTTTTTTTTTACGTTAACAAATTTATTGGCCAATTATTTTTTACCTTTTATACCTTTACCGAACTTATACTTAGGTATACATAACTTTAGATATAAATCTAAAGTTATGTAGGTATAGGTACCTATACCTAATTTCGGTCTGGGTTGTAAAAACTTGTAGCTCCGCAGATTTTAAAACCTCAAGGCCACCTCTTGAATTTCGAAGCACGTAAGTTTCCTAAATTTTGCAACAGTTGGTAGAGTGGTAGTGCACAGCCAATGAATAATAGATGCGCGCTGTGTCACCGATCGATCGACGGACATGAGCTGGCGTCGATCGAACTTAAGTACACGTCGAGTTCAAGGGTGGTGGTCGTGAAAAGAATATTTCATTTAGTAGGTACCAGAAGTTGTCTAGTATATGTTCGCGTAGCGCATTCATGGATCTTGCGTAGCATACGAGCAGTACGCGAAGGCAGTACATTAGTAAAACCACAGAATATATAATAGTACTTCGTGTAACACCTGCGTAACACACGTCTAGAACATGCGTAACAGCTGCGTAGCGCAGGCGTAGCACATACGTGGGACGCAGCACACTACGTCCACTAAACGTTTCGCGTGACAGTGAAGTAGGTACTCACCATCACAGTAACTTATTTTGACAATTCAAAGGACTTTAAAATAGCGCCCTATCTATTGCATATACCAACATGAAAGTTAAACGCAACTGCCAAGACTTGGTTAAGTACCACATAGCTGCCTATTCGTTCCAAAAAATATATAGGCGTGATGTTACAATAATGTTCTGTTAATTCAATTGATATAATTAGGGGTGTGTTTGACCACACCACATGACCATAATAAACTGATAAAGCGACTGGTACAAACATGATAAATATGTAACATAATAACGCTTTGCCTAGCATATTCGAAACACTTCAATTCTCATTGATACTATAAAACCGTTCGCGTCGATACGTTCTTGCTAACGCATAGACACATCACAAACGGGCTTAAAGTAAGCTATAAAACAAAAAAAAATAAATAAATAAGTATTACAGTAACAGAACCAGCGAAAATAAATTTACATTCAAGGTATATAAAAACTATTAAGAAAATGCATTAATAACTTACAATCAGCAACCTAAAGCAGATTGCATATTCCAAAAATAACAGGGGAAGTTGGGTAACCAAACAGCAAGTAAATATTAAATACACAAGACTAACAAGTATGAGGTACTGGTCAAAGAATAGCATTTATTGAGAAAATCGAGATCAACAACATTAGTGGCATTAAGGTTAGTTAAATCAATCCTAATTTAAAAAATCTTCCGTTACTAACTGAGTGAGTGACTGACAGACAACGCACAGCCTAGACGGCTGAAATTTGACATGTAGGCTCCTTAGGGAGTGTAGGATTTCCCGAAATCCCTACGGGAACGGGAAAAAACGGGATTTGCGTTTACGAATTCGCAGGCAAAACGCTAGTATTAAAAAAGTGAATGAAGAAATTCCAGCTACTGCTTTCTTTTTAGATTGTAAAGCGTCCGACTGACGTATGTTGACAATATCGGCAAATTTGAGAAAAGTGGTCAAAGAGGAAATGGTTCCAATCATATTTGAGTAACAGAAGACAAATAACGAGAATGACCAAATATAAGGATAATACAAATATCATAGAAGACTTTGATTCCCAGAGAATAGAAGATTTTGAACCCAGAAATAATGATCTTGGTGTACCCCAAGGCAGCATTTTGGGTCCTCTTCTATTTCTCATTTATATAAGGTCCCATTAAAATAGGTAGACAAACTTTTAGAAATCATTCAGACCACCAAATAAGGACAATGCTAAAAAATAATAATTATAGGCTGCTTCTAAATTTGGAAATAAATAACACACTGAAAGACATAATGTAGGTAAAAATACTTTAAAATATTAATTTGGAAATAACAAAGGTAATTAATTTCAAAACGCAAAAAAGTAGGTACACACAAGATTCAGATATAACTTTTAATAAACAACCAGTACAAATTCACAATACCAAATTTTCAGGCATTATGATTGAAGAACATACACATAGAAAAAAGTAGATAAATTTGTCAAGTACAATATGAAACTGTTTGAAAATAAAATTCACTCAATCTCACTCTACGCAAAGTTCTAAAACACCCGATGGGTTTGCGTTCTAGTTCAGTGTATCTTTCTTTAAAATTACCGGCATGGCACCCAGAATTGAATTGTTTAGACACAGCTTTTATGTAACTTCTCTTTACAACTTTTTTTGCAAATAAAAACTTACTTACTTACTATTATTATAATATAAGTAACTACTTATAAATTAGTAAAGTAAGAGGATAACGACACATTTTCCTCATGACGAATTTTTAGTTGTTAACAATAGTTAAGTCTTGCTTGAACTTACTTTCTTTTGTTTGGTTTATGAAAGGATTTTCTTGAAACAGCTGGTAGCTGAAGTTTGTATAAGTACTTAATTTTTTTTTCTCAAAGAAAAAAGTTTGGTCTACGTTCTGAAGTATGTGGAAACTGTGAAAAGGCCAGTTATCACAACGAGTTTTGGCCATTCGGGGTGTTTTTGAAGTTATACTTCTTTTAGCGCGATGGAGAAAACTGATGAGAGTGAATTTTTACGATGCGCGCGCACACCGACACCTGAATTCTACATTGTGAAGTTAGTTCTAGGTGGCATGAAAATCGATAACTATGTTCAAGTTGTATATTCTAGTATTTTTTTATTGTCTTTTGTTTCTTTTATGTTTGAATTTCGAAGAAGAATGTGGTTTTAATTTCGAAATAAAGCGCCAAAATATAAGATACAAATATTTTGATAAAAGTAATTGATTAGACACTAATTTTTCCCGCGGCTCAGCTCCTTTTATTCTATCCTAGAAGATTTTATTGGAATATGATGATTTTTCGAAGACAAAAAACAGCCTCTTCATGAATGAGTTTTCTTTATCGGATTTGTATCTACAGTAGGGTTCTCAGGTATACACCATCCAGAATAGAAAGTTGGTATTAATTTCAAATACTACTAACAAAACATTCGAACCAAAACAATACCTACAAATATTTTAAAACTTTTATATTTTTTTAGTTGTGAATGTTTTTTTTTTCCATACGCCAAAGAAGTATAACTTCTAACGCGTGTACATAAGTACACACACTCTTTTTTTTTTCAAGTATGTAACCATACTTCTACCGACCGTTGACCCCGAAGTCAGCTGTAGTTACTTAATTTAAACTTTTACCTTTGTTTTATCATCATTCTCTGTCGATATTTTCGCTGACTAATTTAATTCATTCATGTAATTAACATGTTATTTCCTCTATTTCCAGATAAATTACGCTTTACTATTATGTTGCGTGGCAGCGGTTTCCCTTGCGCAGACGCAGCGACCCCCCGTGTCCGACACCGCACTTGAAGACGCTCTGCAAGACAAGCGCTTCATTCAGAGACAGCTCAAGTGTGCGCTTGGAGAAGCGCCCTGCGACCCCATCGGCAAACGACTAAAGAGTAAGTTGATGACTTGACTTGTTCTTTGAAGGCTTCTATACAAGCAAAACTATGTTATTATTGAAACAGACTGTCAGTCTATTTAAGACTATGATCTGAGTTCGTGAGGTTCTAGTGCAGTAGTTTTGATAATTTTGGTTGCTTTTCTCAATTTTAGCCATGAAGCGGCTTTTTTAACGTTAGTAATACATAATACATTTTCACACAACCTTTACGAAGACGCAAAATTAAATGCTATGCAAACCTAACCTAAAGTAAGTCATTTATAGCCCGCGAGCGGCGCCCATCGGCCTCCGTTGCTAGATGCAGGGTGAAGGTCACGAGGTCCTCACCTTCCGCCTTACGCAGGTACTTACCGGACACGGCTGTTTCGGGAGGTACCTGTTTCGGGAGGTACCTGTTTCGGATTAAGCGGGAGGACACGCCCGGGTGTCAGCACTGTGAGGATCGCCCGGAGGACACGGTGGAGCATACGGTGGAGGTTTGCCCTGCTTGGGCTGAGCAACGCCGTGTCCTCGTCGAGGCGATCGGCGGGCGGCGGTAACCTGGTTAAATTCATATTCACATTCTTCGGCGAGCGTTGGGTGGCTCTATGTCCGATCACCACCAGGCCCGGGTCGATGGCGCGTTATGTTTCACGCGCGCCTAAAAGAGATGTCAGCATAGAAGACGGGGCCCGCTAGGGCCAGAGCCTGTCAGGGTTGCGGAATTTGTTGGAAAGAGTCACCGCGGCCCTGGAACGCAAAGGCCTTTAGAAGGAACACGGATGGGTCTTAGTCAGTAAGAGTCTGACACGCCCTTCCGCTCCACCCAGAGCGGAAAAAGTCATTAGATGATTTCCCATCCTTAAAAAAACAAAGGTCACGCGGTCAAAATGAGGTTCCAAATTCATGTCACATTATTATCTTAGAGGTGGACGGGGCGCAGCTACGGACGCGTGACCTGCTCCTAGCAGTGGAAGCCTCACTGAGCTCTCCTGAGAAAGAGAAGAGAGAGCTGAGAAACTCGATGCGCTCGGGAGTTCCTTTCTCTCGAATCCTTCATTGAGTTCGGGATGAACGTGACGCCCGTGCGTGACATAAGACACTGCTTTATCCCCTCGGTGCATAATCTACTATTCTGTCTAGGGAATGGGAAATCCCAGCGTCACATCAATCGATACTTTATTTTCCACGGTGAAAATCTAACCATTTACTCTTGCCTGTTTCAGCTCTTGCGCCGCTGGTGCTCCGAGGAGCCTGTCCTCAGTGCACGCCACAAGAGACCAAGCAGATACAGCGCACTCTGTCGTACGTCCAACGAAACTTCCCACAGCAGTGGGCCAAAATAGTTCGTCAATACGCGGGATAATTTAAAAAGAAGTTACGTGTAAAGGACATGATCGGATAAAATCATTAAAATTGTGATTTTGATTTGTGTTTGCGCGTGTATGTCAACTTTTTGAGGATGTTAATTAAATTGTAATTCAAAAATATGCGTGACACAAATCACCAAATGTTATTCCAAAAATGTTTGATGCTATTATTTATGAATTTAAAATACCTTCACCTATAGGTGAATCATAATTATGCATATGATACAGATTTTTTTCTTAAAGAAACTTCTTTCTTCTTTTAACCATCACAATTTTAGTTTTAAGTAGGTACACAAACAGTGTAATTTGGTGTCTTTAGTTTGTGAATAATTTTTAGTGTAATTTATCAGTAAAATGGGTTTTAAAGGTACTAAAATCCCTTAGAATGATTAAGTTAGTGATCCACCAAAATTATATTTTTGTTATTTAAATTATGTTTCTAAATAAAGAAATTCAAAAGATGGTGCCAAATTATTTGCCTTGAAAACCTTACTAAGTATAAAAATTATACAAAGAACTGGAAGTGAAGCTCATGTGGTAAAATATATTTTGGTATTAAATGACGAGTACACCCGGGCACTATTTGTTCCTGCCAAAGAATGTCTGCATTATTTGGTCCTAAACTGGTTCCTTCCTGTTCCTTATTAAATCGGTGATAGATTGATATTCTTATATTGTTATGGCTATTGTGGTGCAGGTATGTAAGAAACCTAACGCAAAAAATGAATAAAACTTTATTTCCGCAAACGCTAGGCAAAGCCAACTTTTAGTATTATTTGAAGAAGTAAGTGTGTTCCTATCATTGTCGTGTGTTTTCCTGCATAAAAGTTATAAATTCTCTATGGTTGTTATACTGGCAATACTCAAAATAATTGGGGTATGTTGGTATCTGCTGACGCCGACCATTTTGTAAGTTTCCGGTACTAACGTTCGTATTCTTTTTATATAAAATGGGATTATTGTAATACTAGAATAAACGAAAATAAGTTAAATAAAAAAATAACTTTTTATCAAACCGTATAGATTTTACTTTTCTTCGTAAATAACTCTTATTGCATCTTCTCATTCAATCAGTGCTGCCAACATACGTATGAAGTAAAATAATTTCGTACGCAGTCGGTGATATTTACAAGTAATATTTTGCTACTGTTTTGACAAATAAAAGACAAATTCTTTGATTTTCCTCTAATTGAAGACACGCTTGATTGTTTCAGTGACTAGAGATTGATATATGACTTGATTTGAAGGAAATGTTGTAATAACTGTTGCACTCGGCATCCAGTGACTACTTGACAAAATATGGTCGTGCGTTTTGTCTGAACATATTAGTGGTGATGTGTGAAAACTCTGAAGTTAGTTATTTGGATGGGGAGGTGGTATGGGTGAAACTTGGGTCCTGCTTTTGGCCAGGCGAGGTGGTTGGTCCTGAGAAGCTGCCACCAGATGTCCTGCCTTCATTTCGGAGGCCACCCATAGCCGTTGTCAAGTTCTTCCAGGAGGACACATAGTAAGTCTGCAAGTATAACCTGGAGTGGTATGGCGGTCTAGAATTAGTAACTGTTATGTCTAGCAATTACATGGGGTTTGTAATTTCTTTGTTCTAAAAGTTTGCCAGGATGAATATTTACATAAATTATGTGAGTTAGGGCGCATTCCAGGCATCCTGAAAGATAATAATTTTAACATTTAAGAAAAAAAAGATAATGCTGGTTGAAATGTTATGGGAACAAACATAATTGTCCCCCTTGCACATTTTTATTGATAACATTTTGTCAATCAGTAACTATTTTTATTAATGTTATTTTCTAGTAATAATAATTACTTTTCCTGCTAATAGTAATATTGCATTGTGCAAATGGTCTTTTCAATTTGCAAAGGAATAAAGCTATGCATTCAATAGAGACCTAAACTTATAAATGAGCAAGTCCCAAAAGAAATCAGTAGCCGCATATACAACTATAGAGCTAGAACTTTCCTGTAGACTTAAAAAATATCAAATAACATTAAGTTTCCACTATGGATAAGGCAATGTGTGTTCAAATATGATTTACAGAGGTATATCGATTTAATATTTTGGTGAGCTGTGCTATGTATTCTTAAAAAACTATCCTATATTCTTCCCAACCACTCAAACTATTTCCATACCAAATTTCATCCAGTAAAATTTCTCCTTTTTACCCCCTTTAACCTTTTGAACGCCATTGTCATGTATACATGACAAGCAAGCGCGTGCCTTGTACGCCAAACGTCACAAATATGTGACAAAAAGTACGCCGAATTTGTGGTTTGGCGATGGGGGCACGCCAATGTGTTTATGCTCAGGCGTTCAAAAGGTTAATGATGATTTCTGGAAACTATCCCATGTCCTATCCTGGGACTCGAAACTCTTTCTGTACCAAATTTCATCTAAATCGGTTCAGCGGTTTAAGAGTGCAGAGGTAACAGACAGACACACTTTACATTATAATATTAGTATTGATGGATTGTTGTCCTTAGGGACAACAATCCATCAATATCAGAGGATCAATGTCAGAGGATCTTAGGATCCTCTGACTATTCTGAAGGTCAAATTAAGCTTTCAGACAGTAGCTGTTAAATGCACAGCTGTAAAGTATGGACAGGTCATAAATAACAAAAATCTATTGCCTAAGCAGTTTGATCAATAATAATTCATCAATTTAACTCTGTCCTTGTCATTTTCATTGCAGTCTAGTTATTAAATCATACTATTGAATATGACCTTAGACACAACATGTAGCTTCACACATTTGAAATATTTATAAATGCTGCATTTGAAAATCAAAATAAAACTCCTGTCTTATGTTTGTGAGTTATTAAAGTCAATTAGGGTAGTGTTCTTTTGTAAGATACTTATAAAAATTTAAAAATTGTGTTATTTAAGACTTTAATACAATACCAACTGATCACTCTGTTTGAATATTCTTTATTCTATGAATAAAAAAAGTAATAAAAAAATTTAATCAACTTCAAAACTGTTATTTATTTAATTAATAACTAAACAGGGTTTTTTTTTTTATAAAGTAATAATAAAGGTTTATCTTTAAACTAAATGACAGCTATTTTTTTTGAGGTTGGTGCCAGCCTAACTGTGGTTAGCAGGGCATACCAATAAACTACCCATATGCTAGGTATAGACTAACGTGTGCAATTCTGACAATATTACATACGTAATACGGGTCGAATTGATAACCTCCTTTTTTTGAAGTCGGTTTAATTAATTTCTTTGATCAGTTTATCTCAACTTTCTTTTCTGTATTCAAAGAAATCAGTTTGAAGTTTTAAATCTAAACTAAAATTGTGAAGAGGAAAAATTGGTTGTTTGTTTGAAGTTTCTTTATAAGAGGTAATTTCTGGAACTCGATGATAGAAAGATACTTTTTATCCTGGAAAAACACATAGCAGCTGCAGGATATGCCACATAAGAAAAGCTAGATCATCATCATCATCATCTTCCTTGCCTTTTTTCCAACTATATTTGTGTTGACTTCCAGTCAAACTGGATTCAGCTGAATACAAGTATTCTATGCAGCTGCCTACTCACATCACTCATTAAACTGGGTAACACGGCAAGACTGTAGTCAGATTAACTTGCTTCTGACAATCCGTAACAATTGACATAGATCTACAAATGATCAATGGCTTAACGTGCTTTCCAAGTCACAAAGGAGAGTCTCGGTATGTTCAGTTAGTCATCCATACACAGACCGACCTAGGCAAGTGTTGCTAAACCTAAAAGATGAACCCGTGCGCCTGTTATTATTTAGCCCCTAGATATTAATATTTATTTAAAAGTTTGTTATGCTTGTGAAATACTGATGAGCACTATCATAATATGTGTATGATATCAGGTAGAATCTAAAACAAATGGCAGCTCGGAACTCTCTGTGTGTTGCTACGCAGTAGAAAATTCATGTTACAGCAGGGGTGTTGATTGGGTTGCTGTGCAGCAAAGAGCAAACTTTACACATATCATTAAGTTTAAACCAATCAATATATACCATATTTCGATAATTCTGGATAGCCTTAAAAATAAATCGAATAACCTTCTGAACACGTCTCAAATTGAGTGTTTTGTTTTTGTTGTAAAAGGTTAACTTGTTATAAATTTTCATTTCCACTTAATATTATAATTACTAGAATAGTGTTCTTATAATGCAAAGGGAAAAGCCTCTTACCTACTTTTTCTATTTGTGCTTATTAAGGACCAGTCTTTTAAGGGGATAAGGTCGCCCATTAATGCCGTTAAAACTGTTTTATTTGACACATAAAGATAAAAGATATACTCATTTTAAAATCCTACTATAAAAATAATAGCTCATTTGTTTTTCTACTTTCAGTGAATATGTCAAAAATGCAAGTTCAATTTTCAAGTACAACTGCAGTCGTAAGAATGAATTCATCAATAAAGGACTATGTAAGTTTTTTTAAAATTTATTTTGATTTATCTTATGCTCCGGATTTTTATATGTATATGAAATGTTAGTGTAAATATTCTAATATTGATTGTTATATTTTGTTCTCAGATGCATTCAGAACGAAGCGTGGTCCCATGGAGAAGTTTCCAGAAGATGTGATCAGGGCTGAGACCGCTGTGGGTGGTGATATAGAAATCCTGACCAGAGATGAGTTCCAAGAAAAGAAAAAGGAAAGCTATGCAGGCATTTTTGGCGATCCGCAGAAGAAAACTCCAGGCTCTGGTAAAAAAGGTACCTTTTTTATTTAATTATAATCATGACAAACAAAATAATATATTCTTCTTCATATAAATAAATCTTCTGTCTGTTACTGAACTCCTAAATGGCTGGACCAAATTTGATGTGACTTTGTATGCTTTTGAATACCTACTCAAAAATACATTACAAACCCTGGATGGTTTAGATTCACATTGGGCTGGCAAACATTATAGGTTGTCCTAGATTCGTAGACCCGATGGTCTTAGAATTTTTTCTAGTGATAAGCCATCATTCCGGCAGGACAATGTCTGTAGGGAACTGCTAGTACCTATATATTGGAAAAAGTTCTAAATTGAATTTGTCTTACTTTATTTGTATGATTCCAGGTAGGCTTGCTGGACGAGAACGCTCTGCCGAGCCATCAAGGATATTTAGAAAGGTATTTTTTATTGTAACTATCTAATTAAATGCTTTCTTCAATATCACTTTTCCAACTCAAAAGTGTTGAACCCTTATTCAAGCTACAAATATATTGTTTAAATACATAACTAGTGAGGTTATAACAAGTTTATTTCTTTTGTTCCAGGGAATGGAAAAAGTCGATTATAAAGTACACATTTTGGTGCAAGGTAATAAACCTAGCACTGACAACCCATCTGCGGAAACTACAGCCCCTACGCCATCCACCAGCGCTGAGCCAGGATCCGATAACAAAGACGAAGTACGACTGAGCACTGAAGAAAAAGAGAAGCAAGAAAAGATAGATGATGAACCAGTACCATCATGTTCAACTCCTACTGCCTCCACATCCGCGGCGTCCACACCAGCCTCATCCGGCCCTAGAATATATTCCTGCCACGCGTGTCCCTTCACCACAATACGTCTCAATGTTCTAATTCTACACAGCAAAACACATAGTGTTTCATTTACACCATATACACCATCGCCCGTAAGGAAAAAAGTAATAACGAAGGCAGCAACCAAATCAACTCCAGAAACGCCAAACAAAACGCCGAAGGCTCGTAAACCACCACGTGAAAAGAAAGAGAAAGTGGTAAAAGAAGTCAACGATCTCAAGAAGACTCCACAAACCAATAAAAAGCGCCCATCAGAAAGTGAAAACAATCATACTGAAATCAAAAAGGTAAAAACGGATGAAGAAATCAAAAGTAGCCTTTTGGCTGACTGGGATGATGGAGATGAAGAATCTAATGACGAATCCTCAACTACTGTAATGGCCGGGTCGCCAGAAGTACCGGAAGCTACCGAATCTCCAGCTGTGCCGACATCAGCTGAACTGACTAGCGTGCAGTTACTGCCTGAACTATCATCACCTACTGAAAAGAAATCGAATAGTTCACCTACAAGTGAAAAACCGGAATCGTCTGATCATGACTCCAAATATGAGTTTTGTGAAGATGAAGACTGGCCACTGGAAGCTGATGGGGGTAGAAAAATTCCTCGAGTCAAGAACCCTAAACGCAAGGAAGACACAAAAAGTATAAGTTTAGATGACGAAGATATGGCCAGGGAAGTTGCAGAATTACTCAATAAAACGACTGTTCCTGAACTACCATCAGCCCCAGAACCATTAAAAGTTGAGGAAAATTTTCCTGAGCCCTCCATCGTAAAATCTCCGGACAAACAAGACAAGTCGCCTGAAAAGTCTGATAGGCCTCCTGCTGAAACCCCACCAACTAAAGCAATTTTTAAAACAAAAACATTTTTTCGGAGCCGACATTCTAGAAGCCAAGATGCAATCGGAAAGTATGTCGCAGAACAATTGAATGCTAACGCTGTAGAGAGAATGGACATATCTGAAAGTGAAATCAATGGTTCAGAAGTTGTGTCGTCACCAGAACCAGCTAGAGAATCTCCTCCCATTGAGCATGTAAAAGTTGCACGTCTGGCTCCAAAAATACAACTCAAGAAGATGAAAGCTGAGTTACGTGAGAAAAGTAATTTCGATAATTACGGAGATATTACCGATTTCAGTCAATTTACGGACATGGCTGAACCAAGTAAAATCAGTGTACAGACTATTACGCCACCCAAGGTGAAAGAAAAAGGAAATAGGATACTACAGGATGTATTGTATCCGACGCAAGAAATAAAACCCGTGAATACAGATATCCCTGAACCAATTAAAGTAACTATAAATAGAGCTGAATCTATAGAGGACACAATACACAAAACAGAAATGATAGGATTTACTACAAAAAAAACCGAAAGTGTAGATGAGCGAAAAAACAACGTGAACAGAAATATAATAAAAGAGACTACAAACAAAACTACAGTAATGACAACCAACAACACAGAAATTACAGTTGATGTAGAGAAGAAAACTGAACATGCTGATGATACAGTAGTGAAAACAGATATAATAGAGGAAATGACAAACAATTACACCTCAATAAGTACACCTCATGTTCTTGAGTACAGCACAGTGGTTGATGTAGTACAAGAAACAAGTGAAGCTCCAGATATGGAAGTAACATTTGATAAAGCAGAAGAAGTAGAAGAAACACCAGTTGTAGAAAATATAGAAGTAACAGCTGCGGAAGAAGTCGTATACGATAAAATGGAAGAGGTTGAAGACGAAAACATGGAAGAAGTTGTACATAAAAACATGGAAGAAGTTATAGACAGCAAAACTGAGCAAGTTGAAGAACAAATGGATATTGCTCAAGGAAATGTCAACGAAGTAGATACTTCAGTGCCTGTCGTCAAGTTCCCTGAAAATGTTGTTCAGAAATCGTACGAACCGTATATGAATGAATCTACAGCGTCAGCTGTAGATGCTTTATTGAGCGTCTCTAGAGAGGCTGACAGAGTCACGAGAGTTATCAGTGATGACCCTCCCGAAGATTTATTCGAAGATGATAATAAAGATAACAGTGGGACATGCAATGATAATGTTTTTAATGAAAGCATCAATATGGACAATAATGCTAATGGTGTACAATACCCAGATCCAGAGAAATATCTAGAAGATAAAGATACTCCAGAGGTGAACAATGACTTGAATGTTATTACTACTGAGGTTCATTCTGAAGTTGTCGAAGATACTGTAATCTCATCAGAAGAAACTAATGTACCAACTATTCATGAAATGGATATTGTAACAAGTGAGCAAACTGAAATTGTCTCTAGCAATTTCGTTGATAATGTTTCGACCTGTGTTAATGATAACGTGACGAACAATGTCATCGAGAATATTCCGTCTGAATCAGATCTTCAAATAGCAGAAACACTTATTAACTTGCCGTCGACGGCTATTCAAATCAAAACATCTAGCGATCTTCAGACTGAACAAGTAAATATACCAACACCTGATGAAATAATCGAAGAAGAATTTCCACCGTCCCATCCATCAGAAGAAATGGTCATAGAAGAAAAACCTCACGAAATAGTCATAGAACCACCAATACTTCATCAACAAAAATCTCTTTTAATTTCAAATAATGAAAACATAATGCGATTTGAAACTGAACAAGAAAAAAGTGAAAATTTAAATGCTGCTCAATCCCTTGTCCAAATGTCTGAATCAATTGACCACAAAATTAATATTGATCATAGTTTAACTGGTAGTGTAAATAATAATAAGGCGATATCGGATAAAGGTCTATTTAATGTTAAACAAAATAATGGTTTAGATAGCATGCACACTGTGGAACAAAAACTGGCAAGCATGTCAAGTGATAATAACAGTGAACATAAAAACGGGAAAAGCTCTAAAGTAGCAACTTCATCATCAAGACTATTAAAGATTTTAGAGGAACCTTGCACTCCTAAATTTGCGAATAAACCAGCAACTGTAAAGACATCAATAATAACTGGTAAAGAAAAAATTCTAAACTTCGATGTTGCCAAAACTTCGTTCAAGAATAAACCCGAATCACCTAAACAGAAAATAATAATTAGACGTACTACACCAAGCAAAAATATAATCAACAATATCAGTGAAATAACTACACCAGATAAAATTATTTTATCACGCAGTGGCAACCCCGCACAGGACGGTTCTGTACAAACGTACACAATACAGACGACACCAGAAGCGCCGTCCGATGCCAACACTATTATAATACAGCAGAAGATCAGGAAAATAGCAAAGCCGCCTGCAAAGATTCAGAAAATTAAACCCCCGAATTCACTAATACCTCCCCTAAACGAAACGTCCAAAATAATCAACGACTCAACAGATGATGCTATGTTTGATATAAATTCAATGCCTATCGTGTTATCTGAAGATCTGTTAACACCTGAGAGTATTGAGAAAATGCCAATTGTAATGTCGGACGGAAACATTATAACTCATACACCAAATCCACCCAAACTAGTAAAAACAAAGCAAGCCGTAGAAAATGAAAAAGTTGCCATAAGCGCAGCGCCTAATAAATCTGAGATGAAAAATTTACTAATGAACCCAGTCAGTGACAGCAGTAAAGTTAATACACCAAATATTCTTTCTAAATCTTCTAAATTACGAGGGGCCAAACCTATGTTAGTTATTGACAAAACTACAGGGAAACAGAAAATCATCATGACTAAAGGTGAGACTAATGTAAAAGAAGTCAAACAACCGCCAACATTAATACAGTCAGTTCCGCAGACCACGGGCAAAGCAGAGAAATTTATAATCTTACCGACACCAAATTCACCGCGGCCTGGCCGGACACAGAAGATAGTGATCGATCCGCAAACGGGAAAGGCTCATGTTCTCGTCGCAAAAGGCTCGGAGCCTCAATTAGCTTCAACGGAAAACAAACCCGTTTCTGCCAAACTGATTCCGTCGTCAACCGAGACCAGCGCCACCGGAAATACCGTAATGATCATTACTAACGCTCAAGGTGCGCAGTCTAGAATAGTTCTCACTCCAGAGCATGAGAAGATGCTATTTCCAAAGAAACAACAGCCCAACGCATCTCAACTGAAAAACATAGCTCATAGAATATCAACGAATCCCGGTGCCTCACAGAAATCAGTCACTACGATGGCGCATGCAAAAACGCACAACGTCGCACCGGTAAAGACTCAAACGAGGATCGTACCCAAGCAAAAAAGTGCAATAATAACATCTAAGGGCCAACTGATTGTAGGTGGAAGAGTAGCGACTACTACGCAGAACATAGCGCCCATGCCTGAGATAAGACCGGTCCCAAAGAGGATAATGGCATCAGAGCCTAAGAAACTAGTACAGACGATTCAAAAGACTTCTTCAGAACCGTTAATATTTTTACAACAAAAATCTGGTGCCGTAATGCAACTTACGGCAGCGCAATTTGAACACCTACAGAGGACCGGACAAATTGTACAGAGAACAAGTGCACCGCCAGTACAAGAGAAAGTTGTTGTTCAAAAAACTATAACTATTTCACCTAACGAGGCGGGCGTGCCTACAGTACATAAACCAAGAGTACGCAAAACAGTATCTGAATCGCCAATGCCAGCGAAAAAAATGAAACACGAAATAGCTATAGCACCTGCGCCTTTGTCGCATATACCCCCAGCCCTTACTCCTTTGAGCAATAACAATCCATCCAGCGTGCCATCCGTATCAAACACAGTATCTGTTGCCACAACGAATGCCTATCCCGAATTTGAGAACTTTGAAGAGTTGTTGCCGTCGACTGCCATCGTGCGGCAGCAGCCGGAGCCTGTCGTGGCGCCGGCGCCACAGCCCGAGCCCGTCGCCGCGCCGCCCGCGGGGCTGGGCGACAGTCAGTTGCTAGCGGTGCCTGGAGAACACTTTGGGGGTCCTCATGGCTGTTTCTACCTTTGCATTGAAGATAATGGCACTTTGACTCCTGTTGACAACCGACCTCTAATCCTAGAAAATAATCAGCTAGTTCCGATGCCCGAACCTGTCCCTGTGCCTGCGACACAACCAGAGCGTAGAGATATTCTCGAGGCGGCATTAGCCAATAGCGACGTTTTCCATGCGGATTCGGGGCGAGACGAAGCCCCTGATTTCCGTGATTTGAACGCAAATGTGTCTGTGCATTGTCGAGTTTCTGAGACTAGTACGACCCTAAACCAACCTATCATGACGCCAGTAGAAGTGCCCTCTAAAGTGGATAGCGAGCCGGCCGTTCCTTCTAATTTAGAGGATGGTCTTGCAGTAATCGGCGTTACTCCTCCGACAGTCCCAACGTCACTAGAATTACCTATCACTGTGACAGACCCTAGGATAGCGCCTGCCAAGACGACATATCCACTTAGCAATAACAACTATGGGGCTGGCGTATCGTTGCTACCGTCACCTAATACTGAGATGACCTACGTCACCACAGAGGAAGTGCCGATGAGCGGACCTATTTCAATGCCACTTCTCACGGAAGAAGAATCTGTTGGTAAATCTATGCCGATATTGACAGATGACATAGCTGAGCGGCCAGTATCTTCCATGGATTCGACAGTTTGTTCTCCGTCGTCTATCGACGTGCGGGAGTCGGAACCTGAGGACGGCGGTCAGTGGACTCGTCGGCTGCTTACTCCTGGATCTGACACGTCGGAAGCTTCGGCCGAGATCCCGCTGCAGCCGGCCATTCAGCTGTCCGTGAGCGAACTATCTCGCCACAGTTAAAAGGAACGCTCTCGTCTCAGTTAAAAGGAACGCTCTCATCTCTTCTGTGTTGTAAATACTATTTCTCAAATCTCTTCAGTTGTTAGTAAAAATATTTTAACATGTTGCTTAAAAAAAATACTAAACTTTTCAGGATCACTCTCACTTTTCTTTGCTACGTGCATATAACAGATTTCTTGTATGTGTCACCGGAAAATTGCAAACGTCGAAAGATTGTAAGAAATCTTTTTTAGATTATAATTTTTCGATATATTATGAAAAAGTCGTTCTGTATACAATAAATCCCATCCAAATTCAATAGTTACCAATATATCCGTGTGAAAAACTAGTTCACAATTCCGTGATATTTTACAATCTTACGGAGTTTGCAATTTTCCGGTGACACATACAAGAAATCTGTTATGTATGCACGTAGCAAAGAAAAGTGAGAGTGATTGATCCTGAAAAGTTGAGTATTTTTTTATGCGACAGGTTAAAATATTTTTATTGAGATCATTTTATGAATCTTATTCTAGCAAATTGATGTTACAGATCCGAAACTAATGGCATTTATTAAAACAATATTGGATGTATTTTTGTCAATATTTTTACTTCACATCAGGATAAAAATATTTCGTTAATATTACATTTTACTTGCAACAAAAATTGGAATTTTGTGTTTGTTCGTATAGCGATTTTAAGAAATGTAGGTATGTAGTTTTGAGAAATATTGTTTACAAACAAGAAGAGATGTTTGGCGCTACCTCGAGACCAGAGGCACTAACATCACTGTTGAGTTGAAGTTGTGGCTGTCGTATTTGATGTTCTTAGAGTTTTATTTATTTGTGGCTATTTCATAACGTTCTTATGTTACGAATGCAATAGATTGTTTAAACTTGTTTCTTTGTTCGGTCTTGGCGTTTCAAGTCTATATTTTATATCATATGAATATTTTTATCTGTTGTGGACCCTTATGACCGAGTTTAATTATAAATGGTGCCGCTATTATCTGAGAATGATTGTGAGCGTTTGAAACGCGTACAGAGACATGACTGTAAATATATCTAGTTATAGATTGCAAATTGAGAAAGTGAAACATTTGTGGTATGGACTTGTCATATAAAACAATTAAGTATAATGCATTACTGCATACAATATTTAGGTTAAGGATTTACGATTGTAAATTTAAATTGAATTATGATATTTGTTGGATTGTATGTGTAATATATAAAAAAGTAGTTATATATTATTTTTATAACGTCGAGCGAGGGAGTATGTGTTAGTGTTGCTGGCCTGTACATGGAAGTGCTGTTAAGTTATTGTGAATTATGTTCACAAGTGGACAAGTGATGTTGAAGTAGAGAGAGATATGAGTGCGGCTGTTTACCGTCAGTTAAAAACGATAAATTTCATATATCAATATAGTAGGGTTAATATTAAGTACAATATTGTTGAAGTAATTTTTAAACATAATGTCAAAAGCACTTATTGGTTTGTTTGAGTGATCTATGTAAAATCTAGGTCAGACTATAAAATGAGTCTTTAGTAATAACCTCTGTGTAGTTTTAATAAATAAATTTAATCAATTTATTGGTATTATTTATAGTCGAGCCAATATTCAAACTTAAAGCTGGTTACTGACCGGTGTTACGGGGCGTAATGCAACCTGTTACAAAGCGAGCATTCGTGCAGTCAGCACGTGGAAAAGAGCACGAACACGCGCATGTTGTATTATTGTTATATTGTATGTAACATGCTCGCTGTGAATGGTACATTACGGTCCGTAACACCGATCAGTACCCAGCTTTAGAGTCAAGTGACAAATAAAACAACAGTATAACTTTGATGATTTACTCATTTCTTTTCAGATGACACTTATTTAAATAAAACTAAGGCACTGAATTTAGGAAAATATATTGCATTGTAATTAATAAGGTGTTTCGTGGTTTTGAAATATGCACTTATATACAATGCAAAGATTTGATACAAACTTTATTATATCACAACTCGTGTTTTTCATAATTTTACTACGTACTACATTACTACAAACTACGATAACAATGGTAATTTATAAATTCGTAATATTAAAATAGTTGCAATAATATACAACATGGTAATGAAATGATTCTTATCCTATAATACTTTTATCTATAAAAGATCTGACGCGAAACTTTAGTCTGGTTTATAATTTCAAAAATGTATAACGTAATAAGTTATAACAACCTACAACAGTCAATTGCTTTATTTACTAGGAATATGTATCGTTCGTACTTTCATTTAGTTCGTAAATAAAAACATATTTAAATTAATATAAAAACTATTGTACAAATATGTAAAAAAACTAGTTACATCAATGGATCTTTCGATGAGAATAACGCTTAAAATCTTAAAATAATGTTATATATCACATGGCAGGCCAAAGTACTCAGACAAAATGCCGTAATTTAGTCTTCTTCGAAATTGACATTACAAATAAATATTTTTGTACGGCAAGAAAAAGGTCGTGTGAATGAGGCAGATTGTGAGTAGTGGCGGTGTTAGGAGAGGGCCTGCCGCGTGGTGTTGGGCAGGAAGAGGCACATTAGGCCGCCGCTGGCCAGCAGGAAAGCGACGATGAAGGTAGGCGCTGGACAGTACGTGTCCAGTAGCGCAGCGATCACGACGTTACCGATGATACCGCCCAGACGCGCTGCCACCATCGACACCGCTACACCGGTGGCACTGCAATCAAAGCACTTCCATTAGTACATATTCTTTAATGATTCAAATATTGACCTGCTGTTGTAATTTAGACCTTATGCCGAACGAGCATAAGGTCACATAAAAGCAAACCTTGAGCTTAGCAATGTAAACGGTCAACAGTGGAATACAATCTCTTGATCAGTCCTTTGAGTCCTTAGTAGGTGCAAGCCACAGAACAGCTATTAGGCATAGCTAGCATAATTGCTGCACCTACTGAGGACTCAAAGGAGCTCATATTGCTTTGATTTTTTGGCTATTGGTTCAAATATCTTACCGTAAGTTGGTAGGGAAGACTTCTGTGATGAGGCAGTCAAGTGAAGCGTTACCGCAGGATATCACCGAGCTGAAGATGGCGCTTACGATTAAGTTGTTAGTCTTATTGTACACGAAGTACATAGCTGCTGAACATAAGCCAGCGGAGAATGTTGCGAACACTGAAAAGATAGGAAAAATAGGATATTAAAATCATTAGCCAGTGAATATCTATGATAGGACCTATGATTGAAGAATGACTTCAGAGCAGCTGATGTATTTATGGCTTTCCGCTATCTTCTAAGAAATAGGTATAGGTGGTACTCAGTACTCAACAACCCACATTTAAAAAATAAATATCATCCTTACCAAGGAAGAACTTCCTTCCGAGTCTGTCCATGCCAAGAACAGCAAATATGTTAGATGGAATGGCAGCAGCCACAGTGATGAGCGACTCCATGAAGACATCAGAGTTGATGTGAGCGTCGCACTGGGCTGCCGTCGAATGCGTTCCGTACTGCGTGACGTATGCTGTTACCATGCAGATGTCAGCTTCCGCGTTGTCGTGCGTCCTGGACCACTCGTCGAAACGGTTGAACATCTCGGGGAACCACATCATGAGGCCGTAGTACCTGGAGATACATTTTTGGAGTAAGTTTTGGTTGACTTGAGAATTGACTTTGGTTTACACTAATAATTAAGTTGGCTTTGAAGAGGGAGTTAGATAAAAGTTTGGTTACTTACCCAATATGGAATGTGAAATTAATTGTGATAGAGATCGTAGTAAACTTGAGTATAGGCGGCACAAATAGCTGTTTGCTGTGTTCCACAATGTCGCTGAACATTTTCCTTAACTTAGACTTAGGCTCCTTGTTAGCTTCAATTTGTTTCTCCGGCTTTGAATGATAGGTTTCTTCGATCAGCAGCTGCTTGACTGGGTATTCCTCCTTGTTACGACCGGTGTTCATCATGAAAATGCCTTTGAAGACTTCCAAGGCTTCGTCGTGGCGACCAGTTGATATCAAGAACTTAGGAGACTCGGGCAACAAGAACAGTAATGCGGCTACCAAGAAGGAGGGTAGTGACATAACCAGTAAGAAGATTCGCCATGAGTTGTATACGAATCCATTTGTCTCACCTCCGATTTCTAGAATAAAGAAAAACTTGGTTACACAGTGGGTAGAGTGTGGGGTAAGTAAAAGTTAACCGCTCAATCTGCGACCAATTTTAATGCGGTTGCCTTATAGATATAAGTAAACTGATTATTTACCAGCAGGGATGATGACCCACGCCAAACCAGCGACGAACAAGTTGCCGAGAGTCCAGAAAGCCGCCATGAAGCTCAACATGGCCCCTCGCTTATTCTTCGGCTGGAACTCCGCGAAGTACGACCAGATCACAGGACCGGATCCACCTAAACTGTTGACAAGAAAAATGGCAATTAGTTAATATCGGAACCAAGTGGAATAAGTGTTAATTCCAGAGTACGGTTATTGTGAAAATGACTGGTATTCAGCTGCATTCAACCGTATATATGATGGGGAAAGGCTTGGTAAACTTTGAGTGCACAGTGAATGTCCATAGCTGGCTCAGGATGGGTCCAAATGAGCCTATCATTTTGACCCATCCTGAAAATCCAAAACATTGTTATCCCTTATTATTATTTTACACATTCAAAGATTGTTAAACCTAACAATAGGTTTCTAACGTAAAATATCCTTATGTCTACGATATTTTTAACAATACTACGACCTCATAATACCTAGGTGTTTTAATTAGACCGCTTTCATAAAAAAACGTCTTCTAGTTCGCCAAGGTTGCCTGAAAAAGTATTTCTTGCTCGTTAGGTGCCTTAATCATATCCTGAGGTACACAACATCGTTACGAGATATCCTGTTTGGTGCAAGCGATACTAATTTTAGTGGGAAAGTCGTTATAATACGAAAATTAAAGCAAACTTAGTAGTTCAAAGTACGTTGTCATGGCAGGAGTACGCGTGGCCACACGTATAAGTCAGGCAATTCGGCTCAGGAATTTTGTGAAGGGTACCTAAGTACTTGCATTTGGAATGTTACTTTGTTCGTTCTGTCTACTTCTTTGATCTGTCAATTTTAGAGACTCTTATTCAGGAGTTCCTGATTGCTGCCACGTTAGGCTATAACCTAGGTATACTAACGTATACGTAAGTATAGTGTTGGTAACCTACCTACCTATTGTTAATTTAGTAGGTAAATAAGAACGGGTTGCTTGCATTAAAACACAGTTGTAGAGTGTTATCGTTTCTTTATCGGCTAATTATGTAATTCTATGCATTTGTAACGAACTGAAAACCGATACAATTTCAGCTTTTGTTTCAGGGATTACTGATATTCATGACCTACTGAAACAGTTAGGTACCTATTCGAATTGGAATTAATTTGTACCTAGGTCAAATCTCTTTGTAATTTTTCGACATGGCTGTTTTATGCATAACTAGGCCCATTTTATAAAACAGTAGGTACCTATAGCAACACTAAAGTGTCAAATAAAGATTCAGGTCTCATGTTAGTTATAAGTTATAACACACATAGGGAATCAAGGGATTAGGGTTTTTTTAGTTAACCTGAATATTTGTATTTTCTGGCACAATGAAGATATTTTTTAATAATTTAGTTAGAAATACTTAGGTAGGCCTCCTCAGGGATGTTACTAACGGGCGTTTTACAGAGGAGGATCCTGAGCGGTCTTTTAAGAAGTCACGACACCCTTTCCATGCGTTGATGGTGATCACCGAGGTAGTTTTAGTGAGTGTGGTAAACATCACACACTCTCTGGGTTTTTCCCTAATCAAGTCCAAAAACTTTTAGAAGGGTTCCCCTAAAAAAAGAGAAGATACAAGAAGTGACACAGAACCGAGAACGGGGGGATACATGGAGACATAGGCCATTTCCCAGGCGTGGGGTGGGACAGTTCGGGCAAGATATAATAGGGTACTTACGCGGCACCATTGATAAAGCGGAAGAGCATGAAGAGTTCGTAGTTCTGGCTGAAGGAGGAGGCGACGATGGCGAGCGCGTTGACGATGGAGATAGCGATGAGCACCCGCTTGCGGCCCAACGAGTCCGCTACGGAGCCCCACGCGTACGCGCCCACCATCATGCCGATGAAGATGATGCTGTTCAGCCATCCCTGCAAGATAACATGTCGTTAGTTCATGGTTGAATCAAATGAGTAAGGCGGCTCTATCGGTGGTGCAGTCTGGTGGCGCACAGATGGATCCTGAGATTTATAATTACTTAAATCTAAACTTTTCAAAAATACAAGTTATAGGTACATTCATATTTTGAGCATTGCGAGGTATTTCCTCTAATCCTCTATTTGTAGGGGCGTAGCTCATGTGAGGAGGATCTCCTTGGCTCCAGGTCTCTGGCAGACAAGGTAAGTATATCTTTGGAAGCGTCTAGCAAAAAGTTAAAGAGAATTTGAATTAGGAATATGAAAATATGTTTTGTTTTTATATGTGCCTCCAGGTGCCTCCGGTACCAGCGTTGGTTGAAGGCAGACGTCAAAATATATTATGAAATTTAAATCTCAAATATAGTTCTATTTTATAATAATATCAGTAAGTAGGACATGCTTGAGTCCGCTATTGGTACAGTACCTACTAGGTACCATTCAAAATTAGGGAACTAAACCTGAATGTACCTTGGTACCTTGTAATCAATTCCATTTCCGTCTCAAACATGAAACTGCAAATTCTAAGCGCTTAATGACCCTTGTACTTATAGGTACCTAATATATGTGCAAACATCTTGTTGTGGCGCCCCTGACATGATCTAACTTCAAAAGCTAATATCACGTGCCAGGTCTTAGGATAACGTGATAAGCCTTGAAGAAAGTCACCACTATCAACAAAACTGAAGAATGGTAGATATTCGCATTCTACACAAAAAAAAAACGTGACTTCACGACAATTATTTTCGAGAGGGTGTAGTACTTAAACCACAGCTTAGGTACTTCACAGCTAGGTAAGTGCAAGGCTATTGTCATTAAACAGGTTCAAATGTGTACACCGGACTACTACTAAGGAAATTTAAATTGGAAAGACCCTAATAACGCTCAGGTACCTACTTCTAGGAATCAAACTCCGGAAATTGTGTCTCGGATTCCACTTTCAGCGCTTTGTACCACTAGGCTAACGAGGTAATACCTACTGCTTATTTACATTTAATTTGCAGCTGCTTCGGAAGTTTCGAAATTTTGGTACAATTTATTTGTTTTCAACTGCTATGGTACCACAACAAACATGATCGTCAGTTCGTCACCCGTAAACAAACATATGTTTGATTGTTTGCAAATAATTCGCACTGTGTGAAATCGACGAGCTACTGAATGACATCAGTCTTTATAAACGTTTACTAAATGAGAATCTTATTTATTGTCGGCTATTCGATTTTCCTCAAGAATTTATAAGATTTATGATGATTTTAAATGGCAAGCCACCGTTTACTTATTTAATAATGAGTTTGATTTGCATCCTGTATAACGTTGGGGTGGTTTGGGATCTACCTCCTAGCGGTCCACCCCGGGCAACGGCACCACAGGCTTGCCTGTGGTACGGCTGAACGATCTCACTTAAGCGGTGGTAGGCTCCGCAAGGAGCCGCCTGGCTCGCGACCACCATCCCACCGGATTCCGGCGCCAAGCAGCTTGCTGTGTTCCGTCGGTGTGTGGGAGTGCCAGTGCCTTTGGGGGGAGAAGGAAGTTGTCAGTTGCGCTGTTCAGAACCGGTCTTGGTCTCTTGGCAACACTTGCCGGGTAACTCATTTTGGAGGGTAGCGGGATCCGAAGCACGGTGCCAGCCGTTGGCCGACCGCAGTCAGTAGGGGGCCCAAGTAGCACGCCAGCCACGTGCCAAAGGCTGCCCCGCCAACTCGCGAAAAATCCCGGTATGTTCCACCGTGCCAGCCGGCGACTGGATGGGAGGACCCGGTGGCCATATCCGGGGGGGTTCGGGCGTCCCCGCAGTCTCCATATGAGTTCCCCATAGGTTGGATTAGCTCTAGTGTTCCACTTGGTTCACTGAGCAGCGCCTCGACAATTCGACTTTTCCCCCCAACTACTCGATAACATGTCAAAAGTAAAACAGAAGAAAAAGGGTAAACAACGGCTGCACTTCCTCCCACTTAAAGTGCACCTCACTAATATCAGGGGGTTGCACTCCAATCTCGATCCGGTCCATCATCACCTTGAGGCCGAGAAGCCGCACCTGTTTTTTCTGACGGAGACGAAGATAGCAACCCCGTTGGACGTGGCGTACCTCAACTACCCGGGTTACTCTCTTGAACATAAGTTCAAGAAGCAGGCTGGGGTCTGTGTGTACGTCCGGGATGACATTTGTTGTCGTCGTCTCCGTTGCTTTGAGAAATCGGGTTTTTCTGCCATATGGCTACTTGTGGACACTGGCGTGGAGAAATTTCTCTACATTGGCGTTTACCGATCGCACAGTGGTGACCAGGAGACAACAGCACTGTTCAATTTCCTCGTGGAGTCGACTGACGTAGCCCAACAACGGTACCCAACAGCGAAGCTCATTTTTCTGGGGGACTTCAACGCCCACCACAAAGAATGGTTGTTCCCGTACCAGAAAACTGACCATGCTGGGTTAGAAGCGCGCAAGTTTGCTTTAACGCTAGATCTAACCCAGCTGGTGAATGTGGCAACACGGGTACCGGATGTTGACGGCCATACACCCAATTGCTTGGACCTTCTGCTGACAACTGATCCGAACAGTCACTCAGTATCGGTCTCAGCCCCGCTGGGAACATCTGACCACTGCCTGGTGAAATCCGTGTCGACCTGCTCTCCTCCAGATGAGAGCCCTAGAGGCACGAGACGAGTATGGCGATACGAGTCAGCAGATTGGGATGAGATGCGGCACTTTTTTGCGTCTTATCCATGGCGGCATGTGTGCTTTTCCTCGGGTGACCCGTCTTGTTGTGCCGACATGATTGCGGACGTGATTCGGCAGGGGATGGAATATTTCATTCCATTCTCCGACATCCCGCTCGGTCACAAAACCCGGCCTTGGTATAATGCAGAGTGCGCCCACGCTGAGGCCCGAAAAGAGTCTGCCTACCAAGCTTGGGTCAAGGCCCGCGACCAAAAAGTTAGAGCACGCAGGGTTCGCGCGAGGAAGAGAGCTTTTAATTCTGCCGCTAAGTTCTGCAAGCAAGTTCTGCGTGGGGCACGTTTTGACCATGTCGGACGTATCGGGGCCAAACTAGCATCTCACCCTCCGGGTAGTAAACTGTTCTGGACCTTTTCGAAAGCGGTTGAAATGAACTTTTGTCGGCCTACTTTACCACCAATGCTGAAACCTGATGGGTCGCTGGCCCACTCTGCAAGTGAGAAAGCAAATTTATTTGCATCTTCCTTTGCTAGCAATTCACGTCTGGACGCTGGCTCCAAGCAACCACTAACTGTACCTCGTTACTGTGACTCTTCGATGTCGGAGATCGCAGTTCACATGAAAGAGGTACGAAGAGTATTGTGCAGTCTAGACGTGAACAAGGCCAGCGGGCCTGACGGCATTTCAGCGAGAGTGTTGAGGCAATGTGCGCCTGAACTGTCTCCCGTGTTGACACGCTTGTTCCGCCTCTCTCTTGAAAAAGGAACAGTGCCAAAATCCTGGAAGCTTGCGAATGTACAGCCTGTGCCAAAAAAGGGCGACCGTGCAGACCCTGCTCATTATCGACCGATCGCCATTACCTCCATTCTGTGCAAGGTTATGGAAAGGGTACTGAACAGTAAGTTGCTGACCTACCTTGAAGACAATGATCTCCTCAGTGACCGTCAATATGGCTTTCGCCGGGGACGGTCAACTGGCGATCTTCTTGTGTATGTCACGCACTGCTGGGGCGAAGCCATCGAGAAACACGGCGAAGCACTTGCTGTATCGCTCGATATCTCGAAGGCCTTTGATAGGGTGTGGCACGCAAGTCTACTCAGCAAGCTTCCTGCTTATGGCATCCCAGCTGATTTTTGTAGCTGGATATCAGACTTCCTTAGTGAACGGTCGATCCGAGTAGTCGTTGACGGCTGCTTCTCTGACCTCATGGCTATTAATGCCGGAGTTCCTCAGGGGTCTGTTCTCTCTGCAACTCTTTTCCTGCTGCACATCAATGACCTGCTTCAGCCTGGTATTGTTGGGTATGCAGATGACAGTTCGGTTTCAGAGAGATACTTGTCTAGCGCAAAAACCAGCAGGGAAGAAGTTCGTTCCTTGAGAGAGGCCATGGTAGAGCGGACAAATTTGACCTTAAGTCTTGTCTCCCAGTGGGGTGATGACAATCTGGTCTCTTTTAACGCTACCAAAACACAAGCATGTCTTTTTACCGCGAAAAGGAGTCGTTTCGACCTAACTCCGACTTTTCGGGGTGCATCTGTTCCTGTAACCGATCGGCTCGAGCTCCTAGGCATGGAGTTGACAACCAGTCTCAACTTTGGTGCCACCATTGAGCACAAAGCCCAAACTGCGGCCAAAAAGCTGGGCATCCTAAATAGAGTGAAGCGATACTTCACGCCTGGACAGCTTTTAACCCTCTACAAAGCACAAGTCCGATCCTGCATGGAGTATTGCAGCCACCTTTGGGATGGCTCAGCTAAATACCAACTTGCCGCGCTTGACTCGGTGGAACACAGAGCTAAAAGGCTCATTGGCGACGTAAGACTGGTGGATGCCAAGCTTCACAGCTTGGCTCATCGCCGCAAGGTTGCCTGCTTGTCGGTCTTCTACAGATTGTACTTCGGGGAGAGTGTCCAGGAACTCCACGATCTCATCCCACCGGCCCCCTTCTACCATCGGACATCTAGACGCACTGCAAGTTACCATCCCTACCTTGTTGCTATTCCACCAATTCGCACTAAACGTTTCCAAACGTCTTTTATAATGCGCACAGCAAAGGAGTGGAACTCTCTGCCTGCGTCTGTGTTTCCGAACGCATACAACCCTAATCTCTTCAAAATTAGAGTGAACAGGCTTCTTCTGGGTAAGCTCGCTCCATCGTCGACTTTGTCTCTGTCTTCTATGACCTAGACTAGAGTCAAGAGCAAACCCATATTAAATAATAAAAAAAAAAAAAAAAATAACTTACATTGTTTACTTTCTGAAGTATGTATTGGTATTAGAGATGACAGGAACTGAAGGTATGTACGTCACTTCTAGAATTTCCAAATATAGAGCAACCTTCGACTTGTATGGCTTTTACGGAAATGGTCGCATCGCATAGGTCGAAAGGAGTGACTTGGTAAATGAATAGCTTCATTGATAAAATAGTGAACGGAAAAATACAAGCGGAATTCCCGTAAAATATCTAAGACTGCACTGTTAATTGGTTTGAACTAAGATATTAATTAAAATCACAACTTGCATACACGTGGTTGTTGAAACTGGGACATCCATGAATCGCATAGATGTCAACAAGTCCATGGGTCAGTGGAAAACCAGTGATAAACGGTGGCCACTGGTCAAATCGAGACCAACGCAGTTCAGTTTCTATAGTAAGAGACGACCCCAGCTAAATTGTAGAGGGGACAAAATATATGACACTCGGACATCATCAAGCATCTTGTCTTGTTACACAAAGTAGGACTATTTCAGCTGATTCGTGAGATGGTCTAACCGTATCAGACTTTGGCCGTGAAAATGCAAAACCTGAATAGTGATTCATGTTAATTTAGCTCTATTTGAACGTTAATTGATTTTAACTAACAAACTACTAAAAATTCCTTTAAAATGGATGAATTCAACCTACATAAAAGTAAATGAGTGTGCATTTTTTTTATGCAGCCACACTAATTGAAAGAGTGATGCATGCTCATCTCTTCCAAAAATAAAACCGTTTTAAAAGTGATGCAAGACTGTACGAAAGGTGAACGATGTCTGCAAAGAGATCGTAAATATGAAATGCTAGACGAATCAAAACGAATCTCAATATTTATCCGAACAAAAATATCAGTTGGAATTTCACTGACCATTCCATACTTAGAAACGATAGATTTATCAACTATGCACTATTAGTTCGTTTTCGAAAACAACTTTTATTATACGATGGTCGATAATAATATTACTACGTAGGTATGTATATTTACTTATGTATCAATGTGGCTTTATTTACTGATATTTATAAAAACTGTAGCTAGGTAAGTAGTACGAAGAAGTGTTTACCTACTTAATTCTCACTTTCTGTTCTGGTTTTTTTCATCTATCGCTTCTAGTGTTTTGACAGATAATTCTATAAAGGTCACCAACGAAAAACGACACAAATAGTAGGTGCCTGTCTTTCTTGCTTGCGGTCCCTTAAGATGCTCAATTTCTTAATTTCTTTGATGACGTCCTTAATAAAATAATGTGCCTATTTCGCAAGCTGCGGTAAAATCCAGAGACACTTTCGAATGTAGAGGGGCAGCAAAGTAACACAGGTGAACGCCAATAAACAATAACATACTCTAAACAAATCCACATTTTGCAGACAAATGTACGATAACTTTTCAGTATAATTTTAAGTGATTTGAGATATTATTATGGTTTAATGAAAAAATCCTATTCTTTTATCGTGACAATGTCTTAAGAACCAACAATAAAAAAATTTCAATCGCGTTTTTCTGAAAATGGCACCTGTGTTGACATTTTGACATATTGCTTATTTGAGTTTTGATTTTGGAAGTATCTATTTTCGTGTGAAGTAAAGAACCCTTACCTTAGTCTGTGTGGTGAGGTTTAGGTCGCACTGTGCCGAGGGGAGGATGAAGGACATCGAGATGACGTCCATCTCCTCTGAGGTGCTGACCAGGCCGCACACCGCCAACAGCAGGTAGTGGAACCGTCCATATCCTGCGCAAACGAAAACAGATATAGCTATATACCGCTTATAGAATTTCCGACACGTCGATTGTGCGCAGTTGTGGACGGCAGCATAACAAACATTCCAGTAGATAGGTAAACGGTTTCAGTAGAGATTTATAGGAAGTCATATTGTTGAGTCTTATTGACCGGATCCGAATTGAGAATTTGGAGTGAAGGAAGCGTCAAACCTTCTATAATGTCGAAGTTTCACAGGTTTTCAGGCTAGAGTAGGAAGAGCTTGCCAATTAGGTACTTTCAACTTTAAATTCCTAATTCAGAAACCAAGCAAATTTTAATGACAAACACATTTGAACAAACCATATTGTTTCCATAACTACCATTGTATAGAGTACAAATTACCAGTAGTTAATTATCCGTAGTAGTTTACAAGTAAGGAAGTGATAATAACAAAAGAACACGTTAAAAACATTAACTAAAGCTCGTGTAAGGGCTCATGTTTCAATCAGGGAGCCCTGATCGTACGACAGTGGTTCCTAGTAACGGTGGCATGTTTACAACACTTCTGACCATCACGAGTATGTCGAAGAATGCAATCCGAGCACTCTTCATTCATAAAAGTTCGTTCAAGTTACCTACCTACTGTTTTATTTACCAACGAAGTCGTGTACGGTTTCATATTGTTTTTATTACGTAATTGAATGTCAACAATGCGCATTACGATTTTAGTACTGTAGGTCGAGTCGACGCGATGGTCGGTCATCGCGTTTAAGGGTTCGATTCCCTTTTAATTTGATATGTTATTTTGTTGTAGAAAAGTATAACCTCTGTTGTGCGGACTTGTTTTTATAGATATATTGGTTTCTTAATGTATTGCCTAGTTACTTAAAATAAACACTCTTGTCATTCAGCATCTTTTTCTAACTCTTATTTTACTAATAATATATTTAATACTATTCCAACCAAATATCACAACACGTTATCAGCACGAAGCTGTGGAAGAGTTTAAAATATAATTTTTAATAAAATTAGTTGAGTTTCTTGTGTGACTAAAAATTTTACTAGTCGAAATGTCACGTGAAACTGGAGATGCTTCGAGTGTTAATAAGTCTAATCCCTCTACGTCGAATTCATCTTCGATTCCATCATTTTGTCTTCGAAATAAAGATGGATATCCTACTTGGAAGTTTAAGATGAGAAATTACCTTTTACACGAAGACTTGTGGGTAACAATTAGTGGTTATCCGGATGGTGACACGACCCCTGCTTCGATCAAGGTACGCAACGACGAGAAAGCTCTTGCAAAAATTTGCTTAACAGTTGACGGTGCAGCTATTACTCACGTTAGATGTGCGAAAACTGCAGCCGAAGCATGGAAATACTTGCAACAGGCGTTTGAAGATAAGGGAATGGGAAGAAGACTAGCTTTAGAGCGAAAACTGTACAGGTTGAGTCTGTCAGATTTCGGAAATATTGAACTGTACATTTATGCAGTTTTATCAACCGCACAGGATCTTGCGGATATTGATGTTGTCATAGAGGATAGGTCTATTGCTGCTATACTTTTGGGAGGGCTCACTTCAAAATATGAACCTCTCATTATGGCTCTAGAAAGTTGTAATATAGACGTGACTACTGACTTAGTAAAGACAAAACTGTGGTGGCCGTTTTGTCTTTACTAAGTCAGTAGTCACGTCTATCGTCGTCGTGTTGTAGAAATGACCTCAGTCATTTGAAAGTGTTTGGATGCAGAGCACTTGTACATATACCTTCATGTCAAAGGAAAAAGTTAGACGTAAAGGCAAAGGAAGCGATTTTTGTCGGTTATTCAGAAAATCCAAATACTTATATATTTAGGAATCCTGCTAACCTACGAAAAGTGTTTACGTCCAGAGATGCAACCTTTTTTGAAAATTGCTTTACAGGGTTGAAAGAGCAGAGGCAGTCTGAGCCTGTGGTACAGTCAGATTCCATATTGTTATTTGAAAATAAGGAACCTGAACATAACGATTGTCAATTTTTCGATTGTGTTGAGAGTGCCGATCCTATAGATGAGCCAACTACACAGTTAAATGTAGAAAGTACAGAAGAATCAGCAAATATGAGAGAACCAGAACCATTCTTTGAGCTGAGACTTCCTAGTGTCGATGAAGAGCCACCTAGTTTGGAAGAGGAGAGGAGGTATTCCACGAGAAACAGAAAACCACCAGATTTTCTTTCTTATAATTTGTCGACGGATGATGCAAATGAACCTACGACTTATTATGAAGCTACTCATGCTGACGATGCTGATAAGTGGCACCATGCGATGGCTGATGAGTACAACTCTCTGATAAAACTCCACACATGGAAACTAGTAGATAGACCAAACAAAAAGGTCATACCATGTAAATGGGTTTATAAACTTAAAAAGGACGCTTATGGTAATGTCACTAAATATAAAGCCAGACTCGTCGTCAAAGGTTTTAAGCAAGTTAAAGGCGTAGACTACGACGAGACTTTTGCGCCAGTGATTCGTCATTCTTCTCTCCGCACCTTGTTTGCATTAGCTGCAGAGATGGGCTTAAGAATGAAACACTTAGACGTTGACACCGCGTTCCTTAACGGAAACTTAGAAGAAGAAGTTTTTATGGAGCAACCCCTTGGCTTCAAAGCAAAAGACAAGGAAAACAAGGTGTGTTTGTTGCGTAAATCCTTGTACGGCTTTAAACAGGCGCCAAGAGCTTGGAACAAAAAGTTAAACGAAACGCTTATAAAAATAGGTTTTACAGGAACTCCTTCTGAGCCTTGCGTATATACGAAACTTTTTGGTGAAGAACTCGTTATATTAGGTATTTTTGTCGATGATATAATCGTCTTCTTTAAATCTGAATTGACATTTGACATTGTCAAAAAGGATTTGTCGAAATATTTTTCTCTGAAAGATCTTGGAGTATTAAAATGTTATTTAGGTTTACAAATTGAATATGATTCCGAGAGCATAAAAGTAAATCAGAGAAATTATATTTTATCGTTACTAGATCAGTTTAACATGAAAGATTGCAAGATAGTGGATACTCCTTTAGTTAAAAAGAATATGGAAAGGAGAACCGATGGACAAGTTGGAGAGTCTTATCCTTATCAGAATTTAATAGGAGGTCTAATGTACCTTTCGGTAAACTCTAGGCCCGATATCGCCTACGCCACGAGCTACTTAAGTCGGTATAATACGTGTTATACGAAGGAACACTGGAATGCTGCAAAAAGGGTTCTGCAGTACCTAAAGGGTACTGTAAACTATTCATTGGTTTATAGGAGAAGCGGAAACCCCTTAAAAGGCTATTGTGACGCTGACTGGGCAAACTGCACGATAGATAGAAGATCATATACTGGGTACGCCTTCAAGTTGAGTGGAGGTCTTGTATCTTGGGAGTCCAAGAAGCAACCTACTGTTGCCTTATCCTCGGCGGAAGCAGAGTATATGGCACTAGCGTCTGCCACGAAGGAAGCGTGTTACTTGCGTCGATTTATCTATGAGATAACAGGTAAACTTTCATCAGGTAACTTAGCTACTGACAGTCAGAGTGCCATTAATCTGGTTCGAAATCCCGTACACCACAGCAGGACGAAGCATATTGATACTCGTTTTCACTTTATTAGGGAAAAAGTATCCGATAACGTTATAATGTTAGAATATGTGAAAACTAGTGATATGCCTGCTGATGTGCTAACAAAGCCACTAGGGCCTATAGTACACAAACGATGTACAGTTAGCTTAGGTCTAGAAACTTAGTTTTATTATTTTTTGTTTTCTGTTAGTGTGTTTGTCTTGCACAACTTCGATTAAGGGCGGCTGTTGTAGAAAAGTATAACCTCTGTTGTGCGGACTTGTTTTTATAGATATATTGTTTTCTTAATGTATTGCCTAGTTACTTGAAATAAACACTCTTGTCATTCAGCATCTTTTTCTAACTCTTATTTTACTAATAATATATTTAATACTATTCCAACCAAATATCACAACATATTTGATTCTTAATCTTGAAATCTAGACCTTACTTTGTATTTATTAGATATGTTTATTTAGGAAAATGTTTGCTGAATTTATACTTACGTTTTCAGTTACTAAATAAACAAAAATTGTAACTATGATTGTTGTCACATGTATAACTTTACAAATGAAACTTGGAAATTCTAAATTCATTTCCGACGTGTCAAATGAGAGCTGTAGTTTTATCTTTATTTTGTAAATAGGTAACCATTGAATAGTGTTTAAAAAGCACGTTCAGCATAAAAATCTAATAAATATTCACTGAAGCTCATAATTTTCATTGTTAACTGAAAATATTGTCGTCAATAGATCTTGTTGTCATCGTTTCCTAATAAGTCTGTAAATCATGTTCCAAGTGTTTAATTCTAATTTTAAGTTATTGCTTGCCCATGAATGTCTGTCATGATGAACATTATTAACGTCATTGTTATTATCACTTCTCTTTTAATCTAAAACATGCCTTTTAATCAATTTAATTTATGGAATAAGGATAATTAAATCTTTCGTAATTTAAGTACTAGGTATAGCTCTAGATGATACCTAAGTCTCACGTTAAATAGCTATTTTATGTAGACTCGGGTCGTCTACGAACTTGGCCGACTAGAAGACAAGTTTGAGCTGAAACTGCCGTCTAGTTCCGTTTATTGAGGCCGAATAGTCCGATTAGTCCCCTATGCTCTAGTCCCGCAATACTCGATTCGTAAAATACCTACTAAAAGTTTTGTTATGCACGTAATCACATTCACGGGCAGTGATTAAGAAAAAAACTGTTACATTGTAATCTTTTATATTTTAGATACCTACCTACTAGTTTTCTGCCCGCGACTTCATCAATGTATTAATTCAGGATTTGAACTAACTATGTAGCAAATTTTATCTCGATCCGTCCAGCCGTTGAAATGCTTCAACGGCTGGACGGATCGAGACGAAATTGAGAGTGCGTAACCAACATTCAAAAGTTAGAAAAAAAAACATCGTAACTCTCGCACCTATAAGATAGGATTTGTACGAAGTCTACGAGTAGCGAAAAAAGAAAAAATAAATTAACTTGAACATTCAAACACTTTTCATAAAACCGAGCTTGCACAGAAGCGCAGTTTCAGTGGCAGTGGGATTTGTATTTATTTGATTTATGGGATTAGTAGATATTTTTCGAGTCGAGCATAGGGTGTTGGCCCCTCGCCGTGTTGGGAGACTAACCGGAATAGTCGATCCATCTCGAATTTTTGTTATTCTTTTAGAATATTATTATCTTTTGTAGGTACTTTATTCATAATATGTTGTAGGTACTTTTTGAAACTTACCGGTTAATTCGATAGCCCTTTCGAAGTCAGCTTTCTCCGAGTTGGGGCCCTTCTCGGGGTCGAGCTTGACTGGTGTCTTTAATGACGGTACGACGTCTAAAAGAAAGATAAATAAAAACATTTAGTACAGACCATCAATTAATATCTCCCAACTTTAATGCAGTAAATCAGAATATCGAAAACCAGTTAAAAATATTCTGTTTAAAAATTGGGCCTGTCACTTCACGAATTCAAAAAATTAAAAGCCAAAAGTAAAAGCTAAAGGGCCAATGGACCAACAATATTGAATTGATAATATTGATAACCGGAAAATTCTTAATCGTAGCCGGAAGACCAGAAAACCCAGTCAAAAAATCTGGTCCTTTTATTACAGGTAATTTTTTTGGTCCTTATTGCCAAAATCCAAAGGACCACTTCTACTTATGCGCCTCACCTACTTTAGCATCAAGAATAGCTCAATAAAATATCCTATTCATTAGAATGGTTCATTATTCGGATTATAGACACAGACTAAAGCCCATAAACTTATGAACCGTTAATATCTTAGCACACCATTTATCGTTATTGCATCAGTAAGATATAGCCTGGATAATTCATTTGAAACTTCATGGTAGTATGTAAATAAATATTTTTATGTTAGGGTCTAATTATTGATTGCACATAGGTACCTTCAATAACGAACAAGTAAGGTATATCCTAAGACAATATAAAACCTGCACAGGTTCTGGTAATAGTGGTCATTTAAATACTACATGCATAATTTAATTTATAGGAGGTTGATCAGGGTGGCCTGATTTTATAATTATTAATCCCATGAACAAAAAGTAACGAACCCATACGACTTTATGCCTTCTGTACATTTTAAAAAATCTTAGAGACCTATGCAGAGCATTATGTTTCTCGAAATCTCAAAGACCCAACAGTTTAGGTTACGCGCCCAGAGGATGTATTTACGATGACCAGAATAGAATGTATTTAAGATTTTTAGTTGCAGCACTATTCTGATAGAGTTAACTCACCAAGCTCGGCGGTTTTGGAACCTGGGCCGTTTAGTTGGAGGTCCCTTTTTACATCACAATCTGAAACAAAACCAAAATATATTAATATTAACAGAAATAACTGGCAAAGGTCACTCCAGGAATTCGTCAATGTCTCTAACACAGCACAGTAAAGTTAAGAGTCTCTATTCTTTAGCTAGTCTTCAATTTAACACTGATTCTACCGAAGTTTTGATTTCCAGAGAGAGCTAAATAGCTCGGCATACAAATTTATTTATTTCTATAACAAAGATACGACACAGGCAGAAAGATGTGTGTGTGGGTATATGTGTCACCGGAAGATAGCAAACGCCATAATATTGTAAAATATCGAGTGAAATGGTAAACTTTTTTTTAATAAGACACGGATGTATTGGAAACTATTGAATTAGGAAGGGATTTATTGTTTTTTTTAACAATATATCGAAAAAATATTATAAAATAAAGATTTGTTACAATCTTACGGAGTCTGCAATTTTCCGGTAACATACCTATGCATCAAAACATTCGGTAGGTATTTCCATTTAGAAACCAACAAGAGACAGGTGCATAACATCGCTGCGCTACCTACACGTATCACGAAATGTGATTGTAGCAAAACTAAAACAAAAGAAATTGGTGACACAATCTGTCTTTTCTCTATTGTTTTTTTTTTGTAAAATTATGTCACGGACCACTGTCATGGTTGCTAGCGCTATGGCTGAGCATGAATGGCTTGGTCCTGTTAGGGCAAAATGTTATTGGGTTTTCCGGCTGGGATTTTTCACTCAATGTTCATTGGAAGACCAGTGTTTGACAGCATCTGTCTGGCAACATTACTGTGATGAACCTTTTTGGCACAGCACACTCTGTTTTTTTTAATGATTATCTTGTGTTATTTAATTTTTCGTGTGCCTATAGACTGTTGTTTTTAAATGTTCTTTCTTAGCAGTCCGGACTCTGGAGTCCAGATTTGTACCTGACAATAGGCTCGCCCCTTTTTCATGGGACTTAAACCACTTAATCGGTCGGGGAATATAGTACTGGAGTTTATGGCATGTAGTACAAAAGCTATCTCATCTAAGCATACCTAATATAACAAACACATCGTTATTGGTAGGTGACCGGTAGTTCCGCAAGGTCTTGCTAACAATATTTGGCGCAGCCGCGGACACAATGCGTCAGGACACAATGTACGGTCAGCAATATAAGTCACTGGGTACATTCTTTTGGAGACATTAAAATGTCCGACTACTTCGATAGCCCTTGGAATTGCTCAAGATGGTTGTTTGGTTCCTAAATGCTCTTATGGTATTGATAAGTATTCCAGTCCAAACATTTTGGATGGCAATGGCAACACAATTATTTTGTTGGCAATATTATGCTTGATGTTAGTGATAGTCAAGAGTCTCGAACCCTTATGTCCTCATTTAACTTATCGATAGTAGTTACCAACTATAACTAGACAAAAGGTATTTCCGCGACTTTTTTGCTAACCACACCCACTATGACATGATTGGAATACTCTTTATTAACGTTGTAGCGTTAAACAGTCAGTCAGTACCTCTTCGTCACCTTCGGATGTGCATAATCTCCGCATGAGGTTACGAAATTCACAGGTGGCTTATGTCTTCAATAAGTTCTCATTGTGCGCGGTGTTAAACAAATAATACATACTTGGACATTCCTAATTGTGAGTCATGGTGGGACTTACCAAAGCGGTAAATGTAAGGCTTGCTTTCATGAGTTTCATCTATCTATAGAAGTACTATCTATACTAATATAATAAAGCTGAAGATTTTGTTTGGTTGCGCTAATCTCAAGAACTACTGGTTCGAATTGAAACAATATTTTAGTGTTGGATAGTCCATTTATCGAGGAAGGCTATAGGCTATATAGCATCACGCTACGACCAATATGAGCAGAGTATTAATGAAAAATGTGACGCAGACAAAGTTGCGCGGGTCGGCTCGTATGACATAAAGGGAGTAACTAAGTAAGGAATGATATGAAAGAAAAGTACCTAAGTGAATGATAGCATGACGGTCGTCAGGGGAGGATGGAAGACGAGAACGCGTTTCGACAGCTTCAAGAAACATGGGGCAAAGAATAAAATAAATAAAAATCGGTAAAGGCTGGTCGATTTAGCTTATTCGAGGAGAAAGCGAAAGTCTTATAGGAAAACTTGGTTGTCCGTCCGACCGACTGTCTTACTTTTTCTCAGGAACGCGAGGAAGTATCAAATTGAAATTAATATCGAATCCTTAGATCTATGGTCCCTTGGAGCATTGAAAACTAACAAGATTCTATGTAAATGCAATAAATACGTTTTTTCCGAGTCTCGTCTTGATTTCCGTAATAGACGAGTCCTATCTGCATACGTCGAGTTTGTACGGAGCCTCCGATGAGTTGGTCAGACTCGTACTTGTATGGTTTTCTTTAATTTTACCTTTTACGACATATTATGATCTTTTACGGATAAACATGTCTACGTGTTTGTGTCTTTTTTTTGCTGAAAGTTAGTTAAGTGTCTTCAACCTATTTCTAAAAGTTTCATAGTGCGCCGCGATTTTGAAAAAAAACAACAAAATGGCGGCTAGGGGCTATGCCAGTTTCCATAGAAAAATGTCCGAACTCCCCTTTTATTTGGACATTTATTCATCTCAGGAGTTTCACAATTCTCCATGTTTAAAGAGCTCAAATTGTAGGACTCGATCGATAAATCACGCAGTGACTTCATCTTCATATTTAAAGAACTGCTTGTTTGACAATTTTGTATGACAGTTTTGTATGACAGTTTTGTATGACAGTTTTGTATGACAGTTTTGTATGACAGTTTTGTATGACTGGTTCAAGCGCTGTTGGTCCCTGCATACCTACATTATAAATCGTTTACTCTAAACAGCTGACAAAGACGGGGGTTTGACAGTTATTGTGTAATTTAATAAAGAACAATGAAAACGTTTAAAATAACAATCCGGAACGACCGGAGAAAGATCTGGCGCAGGACTAACGCCTTAACGTGCTTTCTGACAACAACTTCTAGACTTCGTTCTGTCACAGAGTAATGTCTTAATCGAAAAACCTAACACTTTCTTCCTATAAATCGTTTGGTACTTACTGTGAGATTTCTTGGGCCCGGGGTCAGTTTCTACCATCCTATGCGGGCGGGCGTCTGGGTATGTCGGCGGTCTCGGGGACTGAACTTCTCTTACTGGGCTGTGGGTCGCTTACAACGGCGCACGGCTCGTCTGAAACAATACAGGTAACTGCCATAAGTATACAGAATGATATGCTACTAAAAACAAGAGTCTGCTTGTTTGGATATTTGTTGATCAATCACGCCATAACGGCGCAAGGGGGTTGCTTCACACTTGCTACAGAGCGTGGTCTTGATTAGGACATAGGTTTTTTATGACGGTACGTTCCCGTGAGATAATTCTTGAATTTCACGCGGACGAAGCTAACAAATAAATGGAGTTAGTAACTATGATTATGTTAAGAGCAAAGACAGCAGAATCTTCCTACGACCAAACCGCGGTCACCAATTCGGTTGATGATGACTGGTTGGTGGTTATTAAAAGTAAAATGCGAAGTCGTACATCATGTTCTTGTAAAAAAGTGTAAACAAAGTTGTCAACTACATAAAACAATAATAAGTATTGAGTGATGATGATGACGTAGTCCTACAATATGGAAAATCCAGAGTCAATCTATACCTTAGTACCTTTCGAAAGCCTTTAAGGTGATAATTGATTTACTTAGTTAACAGGCATAATGTAACAAGTTACAATGTATTTTGTATATTTTCCTTCTTGATTGATAAACTGAAATACATACAGGGTAACGTTTTTTTTAAACGCGTTTTTATGTATATTTTTTTTTTCGCGATTTCACTTTTGAACCTAAATGCCATAGTAATAAGGTCGAAAAGTGGTTCACCACAACTTTCCGCGATGGTACATTCATCCACTAAAATATTGCATATGAAAAGACCTACTAATAAGTATGTATGAATGTAGGCCAAATGTTATAAGTTAGGTAACTTACACTAAGCCCCCCGGTGAAACCTTTTTCCATACAATTTGACATAAGCGAACGTTTACGCTAACGCGATCGAGAATGTTAAAAAACTCGCACTGAGGTCATAGATCACATTACGCATAAGAGTGATAGGAAAAAAAGTCACGGCTGAGTGGCTCCGAATGATTTTGAAAAGCGACACTCCTAGCCCTATTTCAGTATTTCATGACAATACACTACAAGGCCCTATTTCCTAACCCACATACCATATAGACATATAGCAGTCAGGTATCTGTCAACAGAAAACACCTTTATTGGTAACAGTATATAGCCTTGATGACGTCGATATTATTATCAATATAGAACTCTAGAGCCTTAGTAATTTATTCATTTTTATTGATTCCTTCACCTAGTTTAGCTATCGTAATTATTGGTAAATTAAATTAAACTCGGTTGAAATTTGGTCCTTCGAGGCGACTCAGAGTGAACTCTGCTCTTAATTTGACTTTCATCGAATTCTTAAGCTATTGATACAATCATGTGGGCTATTTGACAGCTATTAACTAAAACGATTGCGCGATGAGGATGAGGATGCAAGTTTCACGGTTTCTACATCAATGTTTTAACGAGTTATAGTGCATATGTCGTAGCCGTTTAATTGGTTGCCTAGCCTTTTCATTTAACTGCGCCGATTTTACAGCGACCTCAGTGAAATCTTTGGTTCAATATCGTTGACTGTTGTATGTTGATGATTGAACAGCGCAGTTCAATGAAGAGGCTAGGCTTTTTATGAAACGGCTGATTATGCTAGTTGGCTGCGACATAAACAATCTTATAGATGTCGTTTCTATTATATTATATTAGATATAATAAAATACTATGTGCCTACCATCTATCTGATTCCAAAAATTCTTTACGTATAGTAAGGCGAATTAAATTGGTTTTTTTATGGCGAAAAAATGCACTTTTCCTGCGGGATAGAGTATGGGACCGAAACGGGGATAAAAACAAGTCGATTATAATTTCCCGTAACACAATTGTCGATCGCACATAGAGTGCAAAAACTTTGCAAACACTCCTTCGTTTCATTGATGTGAAATAGTTCTAAATTCGGAACATCAATCGAGTTTATAGCCTTCACATTGAAATTTTGACGAGTAACGTCGATCGTAAAAGTAATGGAGTTTTCTCGGCTGTACATCACATTTTTACTTTTTACCAGATACCCCTTATAAATAAATCCTGCAAATAAACTTCTTGTTTATATTTAAATCTGCTGAAATGCGCACTGTAGCTTTTCCCGTGAAAGACGGTGCTGTTTGCAACTTTGTTTTTAAACATTTTATAGGACTATGTTTTATGGGTTGTAGCTTTCTGCTCATCATTCGCTTTTGACGCAAATAATGCAGTCATAATACCTATTCTTAACTTTAGGTTTCACACGATTTTTTATAAAACCTTTTTCAGGTTCAGGTTCCAAATCAAATTAATTTCAAGTGCCACGTAAAAATAATTTTTATGGCAGGCGTACCGCTTCTTTCACAATACCCAATTTACTACAACCGCATAAAAAAAAAAGAAATGATGATGATGTGATTGTAATAAATTTGCTTGTAGACATTAGAGACTCAATAAATAGCAAAAACATAAAGCGCAAGCTGAAAGAACATTACATCAACTCGATTAAAACTTAATTGTTAATAGCGCGTTGATCAAATCTCAGGCCATGGCATGCTAGGACAGACCCGGTCTACTTGTCTGCTTTGTTTTAGTGAATGGAGAAAAAAACAAAACTTGTAATTTATAATACCTACCAATCTGAGTAAGTACACCAATAAAAAATAAATAAATTAATTAAAAAACATAAGAACAATCTAAAGCAGTAGGTAATGTTTGCAAGTGCCAATATTTTGGAAAACTGGGTTAATTGTTGCGTATCTTTAAGTTAAAAACAAGATTTTTTATTTGAATCGAAGTGGGTTTTCGTATAGTAACCAAATTAATTAAAGACATGAAAAAGAGTTTTGTTGATAATACTAATTAGGTAGGGTATCGGTTTGATGAGTCGAAGGAGCATGACGACGAAAACACGTATTGTTCAATGAACAACACAGTAATTAGCTTTAAACGTGTTTATTTTAAATAATTAATCATCAAGATAAACATCAAGTTAAAAAAAAAGCAATAAACTGCAAAAATGATTACAAAAGTTGGATAAAAAAGGTAGGATTCAAAAATCCAAAATGGCGCCTAACCGAAATTATTGAAAGTCTACGTTAAACACGTTCGTACCTACTTTAAAAGTACCTATTAGTACCTATTAGCTGCGTACATAGTAGTACATACTACTGCGTGTGAAATGTTACATAATACCTACTAAGATGATATAGGAGTTTTTCATCGCCATGACCGAGTCACACATAACAAAAGGCGGGAAGCAGCCGTCAACACTAAACCGTCAGTGCGCGGTCATCACTGTACTGAGTAGCCCAGACCTGACCAGATCCAATGCTAAATCAACAGTTACACCATTATTTAACTGACCTTTCATTGCTGTAATACTAGTTCTTGTGATAAATTAAAATAATTAGGTGATATCAGCCTTGCATGAAGACATTATAAGGACATTCTGGAAAAAAAACTACATGTTTTTCTTTTGGCTAAAAGATCTTTTTTTAAAACTGGCTACATGAGTTTTGAGAAAAAAAAAAGAAAACAGTAAATCAATTAGTCCATTTGTCATTGTTAGAAGAAGTTCTTTGTCCTCTCAAGCTATTTTTCGCTAGAGTTTAAACTCTGTTGTTTTAGAAAATAAACTAGTATATTTAAAGTACTTAAATTAATTCCATTCGACATTTAAAGTGTTCGTAATTGTTTAATTAGCATAGTGTAGGTTAGTTGATTGTCTGGTAATGTGTTACAACAGACTAGGTGGAAGTACTCAGCTGGGAGTAGGCCTTGGCATTGCATGCATCATGCGATTGATGCAGCTTGGAATTCTGAGTGTAGAACATATCAGAAGGCCAATTCTAGTACTAGTTTATAAAAGCGTTCCAATTGAAGTCGCAATATCATCTCAGCGTAAATCAATTTCAAATGTAGGGAAATTGAGGGGTTTTTGACCGCTTGCGATTGCGTTGCGAATGCTTAAAAATACGAAAATTGCTTTGCAAAATTTTTCGTTCGACCTTCCGATTTTAGCACGATTTATACCAAACCAAATATTCAAATAATGCGTCTCTTTTAACTTCACGAGTTAAGAAAAGGATGTTTAATTACCACCTACAATTTTTTACTTCAAGAGCAATAAGTGTAATCAAACGAGTGGTTAACAATTCTGAGAACAAACCACTAATTAACATTACCGAGTGTAAAACACCACAGGATAATGTGGTTAATGGTCAAGAACTTATTTTACTTAGTACCAAGGTAGTATTAAGAAAACCATCAATTACTGCAATCAAACATTACATTAGAACAATCATAGTTACATGAGTCGTGTTCTAACGATTCGAAACCATGTCCTTTAGGTAATACCTATCGACAATAGTACAGAAAAATAACAGGAAAAGCGATCACAGAGCGTTGTATTTAGTAACAATTTTAATTGTAACATATCTGTAGACAGGTTATGTTTGGGTTTCTTTGAAGGATGACTCCTAACTGATCGATTATCCGGAAAAGGACCGTCACCGATACAACTCTTAGGGATAGTATGCTGAAGTGGCAGAGGTCTAGCGGAGCATATGAATTCAATCGAAAAGCAGCCCCCAGCTAAGTTAGCCAGTGCAGCAGATGAGTTCCATAGTGAAGCGGATCAGCAACCCCCTAGCTGGGTGGTTCGAAGACCTTAAAAAGGTGGCTGTGACACGTTACAGTCGTTTTGTACACTTAGGAGAGTAAATTAATTTGAAGGTTAAAAGGATACGATGCATTCGACCACCATTGAGCGAGAATTTGAAAAGTTTATTCCATTGAATAGTTGCATTGAACCGAGCGTTCATTGTGCTCGTTCTAGTTTCGTGATACGATCGTGTTTACTTATTTGTGGGCTGGTCGAATGGTCGGCACTCGGCTGGAGCGTCACTCATGCAGCTAATGTTATGCAAAAGTCAATAATATGTAACTACCAAAACCCAGAAAAAACTTTGATAATTTTCTTCACATTATGACCAAACCTGGCCTTTTGGCCTTTTCTTCGGCATTGCCATTCAACGTGACAACGCTGTTGTTGTGTTCTGGGCACTTTTCCCCTTTACCACTTTGCCCTATGAGTTCTTCCCCTCCTCTTTTTATCTCGCTTGTACATGTATTTGTCACGGGAAAATGACAAACTCCGTGAGATTATAAAATAACTTGAGAGATTGTAAACTCTCGATAAATTGTCAACTGAACATTTGGAATACTTTTACCAATGAGAGCCTTGTTTCCAGGTTTACTATCACACGAAAACGGATAAATTGCAGACTTGTGCTCTGATTGGTCGACATTTTGTTAGTCCACTATTTCTCGGATTTACTTCGACATAATATAGACTATCAAATTTTGATGCGTAAAAAAGTATTTGAAGTTATTTCGTAATCTTACGGAGTTTGCTATTTTCCGGTGACATATACATATTTTTTTATTAGCTTGTAGGAACTATATAATAAGATTGTATATATCTGTAAATAAACCAAAAAAAATAATTTAACTAGAAAAGTTTTTCTCGAGATTTTTTTTTGCGATTTTGTAGGCCCGAAGTACCAAATAACTCTACTTTCGTAGTCCTTCAGTTATAAGAACGAAGTCTAAATGATACCTACGTTTAAACTCATACCGGTAGATATAGAATGTTTCGATACATAACTTAGATGTAATAATGTGGAGAATATTTATGATGAATGAACTGGTAATCTTGAAGTGATCGGACATATGACGCAAGGTTGTTTGATACAAACAGACAAAGTGATATATCCGCTAATGAATCGTGTGGCCGCCGTAGACTATACAGGTTTAAGAATAATATAACAGTTAAATATGATTATCGCTAAATTTGAACATATTAAACAAAAACGGAACTGTTTAAAGTACATAATTTACGTCATTGCTACGTAAAACGGAAGCATATTATTCAGTTGGGCAAATAAATTATCAAATTAATATCATCATCATCAGTCGAATGACGTCCACTGCTGGACATAGGCCTCCCCCACAGGCCCACAGGCCATAATCTCCACGCTTGGCAGGCGGGTTGGCGATCGCAGTGTAGCTGCTGCAATGCACAGAATGCTGCTGCCCATTGTCTGGTGAGTCCCTTAGTCGCCTCTTACGACACGGGAAGTGATGGGATGGTGCTATTCTTTTACGTCCGACACCATACTGAACTAATTAATATCAGTAGATAATTTTGAAACTCAACAGACACTGCCAGTAAACAATAAATTACAATAAGAGGGTTTTTTCTATAATTACTTATCATTAGCCATTAACGTTAATTTTGTTTATTTTTATTCTATTATTTTAATTACATTCACAATTTAGGTATCATACAAAAGTTCTGTGAAACATAAAGGTCCAAAAAAAATCCTAATGAGCCTTTCAATACAATATGACTTTTGTTTTAAGATTACTTTATTTAAAAACGCTTTCAAAGATTAACATCTTTTATTATAAATTCCCAATGAATTGTGCAAATAAAACGATTGGGTTTCAGTAAAAAAAATATTGGACATAAAAAATAAAAATATACAAAAACTCTCTCTTTTGTATGATGCCATTCGCCTTTGAACTATGATTAAATATTTTAAGAGTACCTACAATTACATATTATCTGCCCTATTGAATCAAAGATCCAAGAAAAATTGACGAACTTGTCTGAAAAGCTTCTCTACAAAATATTGTCTATTTTAATTTCTTGGCCACGTTTGGTCCTCATTATCCAAAAAGACTGAAAGGACCATCAAGTTCAAGTGGTTTCTTCGCAAACAAATGAGGTATTGTCTATACAAGTCGGTGGCTCATTACACAACCTGTTATTTCATAACATTGGCTGCTACACGTGTATTTGCTCAAGCCGCTGTTCTACCGGCACCTTTCATTTAAGGACATGTAACAACAAGGTGTCCAGTACAACTTGGAAGTTTACTGAGGCGCTAGTTGCTACAACAAATGCCAATTTAAAGTCAAAATCAGTACCTACATCTTAGTTCACTTAGTTCCAAATTAGTCGGGTGTCAAGATTTACTGGTTTGTCTAGTTGTCGTGCTTACTGGTTCAGGGTTACTGTCACACGCGACATTGCGACCAGATTAAGGCTTGGCTACGTAAGCTTTCATTTACATATTTTTCTCTTTTTCGTAATTAACTTAATGGGCAGTTTGCGAAATTTAATGAGTTAAAGTTGGCGTGTTTGTTTTTCATTGGTTCCAGTTTTATTTTTAAGTAATTCGAAATCTAAGCCATAGGTATGAAAATGGTTACAAGAAATAAATAAGTAGTAAATATTTCGATGCATAAAAGATTTCAATTACGATGGTAGGCGTCTCAATTAAAATCTTAACTTAATTAGATAACAAGCTAAGGTAAAGTTAGCATGTAAGGGTGCTACGACGACAGTACGCTATAACGCTACGCAAAAATAATGCTACGCGCAAGACTGCTACGCTATACGCAATAACAGCAGTACGTTAAAAAGACTACTACGCTAGCGCTACGCAAAAATAATGATACGATGACGTCTCTAAAGATACAAAATGCACTTATTTATTATGTTATTATGTGCATTATTATAATAAAAAACACTCAAACATCGATCTTCGTACAATAAGATCAATTATGGCCGCATATAAATCGATTATTTGCACGTGTGTCACCTGTATCTATGTTTATTTTATAACTAATAATAAAATTACTACGCAAATGTGACGCCTGAGTAATAATTAATGTACCAATTATTAAAATTTAAATAATGGGGAAACGTATTGAGTGCATTACACTTCCATTCGTTAGTCTACATAGTATGTTGTAAATAAATGTGCCTACTCCCTATGTACTATAGTTTTGGTGGATCTAATGATCTAAAACAATTTAGTCCCCAATAAATAAAAACAAAAAAACTCGTGATAATTCGGTATTTAAGTAAGCTACAAACTTGAATACCGAATTAGCACTAGTGTTAAAAAAAAACACTGCTACTGTAAGGTTTCTTAGGTGTATCTTATTTGCTAATTTTTGTGTCTTTTTTCCTTTTTTTTTTTCATTCGAATTCTACACATTATTTCAGTAACTAATGACCATTTGAGCCAGACACCTAATAAAAATTGTATATAGTGAACTAGCGATCCACCCAGCTTCGCTCATGATCAAATAATAGACACAAACCTTGCTTGTTTATCGCTCATTCTACCTATAAGTAAAAACCGAATCAAAATCCGTTGCGTAGTTTCGAAGAACAGGGGCTCAGTCTAAGAGAGAGACGGAGCTATACATAGCGAATAGCACTATCCCTTTTAAATCATCACAGCACGTTAAGTAGGGCCACCGAGCGAAAACAGGAAAACAGACAGAGGCAGACAGCGACTTTGGTTTGTAAGTACTATTTACAGATCATAAACAATGGTAGGCAATCGCATATTTTTTTTATAAACGAGTTCTTAACATCATGTATTGTATAGCTGCTTGTAGGATAACCTCGGAAAACTGGTGACCGATCTAGATAACTTATTCCGCATTTACTAGCTAATAAGAGATAAACTAATACTAAGTTATTAAATATCAAGTAGGTAGACAGCAATTATAAAAGTTTACGATGTCAGTAAACCGGTTTTTTTATATTTTGGACAATTAGATAAAAGTTATAGTTAAAAATAATTCGTGAGTTTAAATCGCATTCAAAGGATCACTTCTACATACTCTAATTTTTTAACAACGTTAGTATGTCTCAATCTGTTAAAAATCGGCCAAGTGCGAGTTGGACTCTCACGAAGGGTTCCACACCATAAAACGAAAAAAACACGTTTCTTGTATGGGAGCTCCTTTATTTTTAATTTTTATTATTTTTTTGTTATAGCGGCAATAGAAATACACATCCTATGATAATTTCAACTGTCTACCTATTACGGTTCTTGAGATACAGCCCGCTGACAGACAGACGGACGGACGAACGGACCGCGGAGGCTTAGCAATAAGGTTCCGTTGGTTACCAAAAGGTACGGAACCCTAAAAATTAAGAAAACTAGAGGTGTTATTGACAGATTGCGACTAAGATGCGAATGCGAACCTTGCTTAAAAATGAGTGCAATTGGTATTTTCCACCTATCAAAAAACATCTGTGTCGGGCCAAAAAAAGTTAAAAGGCCTCTCGGTAACTAGTGGATAGTGTTATGTATTGTTATCAAAGTAACTAACAAAATGTCTTTCTTTGAAATACAAAGGCAATTTAAAGTCATTATTGTAATTAACTAATACAAGTTGTATTTTTATTTACAAACTTCATGCCTTCTATAACAAGAATTGTTTATCGGCTTTAATTTATTAAAATAAAACCAGAGGCGTAGGTATTACAGTTAATTTAATAGTACACTTGAAGCATGTACGTGATGGCTTATTGTGTGTAGTGTAGCACTACTTTCTGCAATTCTTAAAATTTATTTTGCAAAGAGTTAAACATAAACATGCATTCGTTTTTGTTAGTTTATTATGGTCCCACTGTTTTTAACTACTCTTTACTAGCTACGAAATTCGAACCCAACCTAATATTTTGCATAGGCAAATGTTTCACGTTATGTAGAAGTCCTTTCTAAAAAAAAAATACAATTTGTCTAACTCAAAAAAAAAAACCAAAATGCAACAATTAGCACTGACTACAAACAAAAATTGCTAGTTATAAAATTTTATTTTAGAAAGCCGTTCAACTAGTCTTTCGAAACGAATAACTTATAGGTGTGGGTACATGCGTGGCCTCTACCTTACATACTACATACACACGTTTTCTATAGTGCTATAATTACCGCCATACTTCCTACTCAGTAGGCGTAGGTCACTAGGCGACCTACGGGCCCTAAAGAAAGGTCACCGATTCTAGTTACGCCGAAAGATACTTCCGAAAGTTGTTCGCGAAAGTTATTTTTAGTTTTGACGTACGATGATTAATGTAAACAAGATAAAGGAGTAAGGAGAATATTTTCTTAGCAGCTTCGTGTGGTATAGATAGATAAGATTTTTCCTAATTTAGGAATTGTATAACTGATATGACATCACGTTTTCCCCTTATAGAGAGCGAAGTACATACATAACAGTTATGATTAAGTCCCAAACAAAAGGGAGCGAGCCTATTGCTTTAAGCCGGATAAATATCTAGACTCCTGAAAATATCCTAGTGGAAAATCTCAATAACACTTTGGCCGGCTTGGGAATTGTTCCCAGGACTTAATGCTCAGCACCTTATTTAAAAAAAAATCTATAAATATTATCAGAGACAAGCACCAAGAACTGTTACTGTGTTAAATCTGAATCAATTATGTTTTTTAACGGTGACTTATAATTTCTGATTAGTGCAGAAATTAGAACAGAACCATTAGAGTCAGACATTATAATCAGGCATCAATGCCGCTTAGATAATCGAGATCAGTTTTTATTAAGATAATGAGGTGAACATCGGCGAACTGTCAGTATTGTATAATTATAAAAAAAACATTGGAAATTGCAGCAACGTCTTTAATTTTACTGCTGTATCTACCTAACTCTTTACTTGGGGGAATACAGGATGCTGTTTTATGAAATTTTAGGGAAAAAAAGTTCAATTCAATTAACAAAAGCTCTGTAATTTTATATTATTTTCAGTAAGACACAATTGTTTTTTTTTGTATGTTTGGTTCATTTACACTTAAGCCCTGATTTCTGAATTAAGAATTTACATTTTCTGGCTCAATTATTTGTCAAACTCTACTTGAGGCAGAACACTTGTCAAAGTTTCGCACTTAAGTAGGCTATGGGGCGTTGTTAACACTTGTGCTGTTTTAAGACCTTTGTGATGATTTGGCCCTAAGGACTTGACTTGAATAGAACTGGCTTGAATAAGAAAACTTAATTTGTCACATTAATCGCGCGAAAAAATCTAGTATCGTTAGTAATAGCGTTTAAAAAACATCACCATTCACAGCGGCTAAAAAGTCAATATACTGACTCGAATGTTTTGTTTCTATTGGAAACAAAACATTCGAGTCAGTATATTGCCCTAAAGGTCTGTTTACTTACACTACTTTACACGCTCCTTCGTTCATAACAAACTGACGTAGGCATATACAGCGTGTTGTCTAGATATAGGTTGCTAGGTTGCTGCTAGGCAGTTAGTTGTTCCACTAGAGTCGGATGTGGAGTGGCCACTGCCGGCACAACGTGGGTATAGTAACAGGACCAACACGTGCCTCGCTTGTTACGTGATCCTGTGTTTGTTACGATGTTTTACTGTAATAGGTCACTTTGCAACGTGTTTTTTAGTGTTTTTTAGTCAAATGCTGAGTGATGTTCTTTTTAACCGACGTCAAATCAAAAGGTTATCAATTCGACTCGTTTATGTATATGTAATATTGTCAGAATTGCACAGTTTTCATAACTGTTGCAAATTTCATAAACGTTTGTATGTTTGTCCGCGCATATCTCCAAGACGATAAGTCGGATTGCAAAAATCTCGTTTAGTAGGACTACGTATAATCCAACTTAGGGAACAGTGCTAGTTAAATTAAAATCGGTTTAGTAGTTTTTGAGATAGAGAGTTAAGTGTATCAGTCACTAAGAAAACGTGTGGTTGACTTAACAGCGTAATTCTAATGTTGTTTCAATGTTTGCATGCAGTTAGGCTCTAGTTAAATAATCTAGATGAAAATTTCAAAAAACAGCTTAGCAATTTAAGTTAGATGGCAACATGAAATAAAATAAATGGTACGTTGCTTCATGTATCATATAGTAGATAATGATGGACGGATAATGACTTATTCTTTTTATTAACTAACTAGTGTCAATAACAATTGAAATGAAAAAAATAAAAAAAAGTAATTTAAAGAATGAAACCGGCTTCAGAACTATAATTGATTTAATTAATAACTAAAAAGAGGAAAATACGAGTTACCTTTTAAAAAATCGCACTGTTACCAAAAAATTGTGGGCATTTTACTTAAGATTATTTAAACTACAAAACTTAATTTTCACCCTTTTAGTTATTAATTAAATCAATTACAGTTTTGAAGTCGGTTTAATTTTTTTTTGGATATTTTTGTCTCGATTGTCTTGTTTTTTTGCCCTTGAATGTGATGCTTTGACATCAAGGGAGAAGCGTCAAGTCCCAAGTGTTTTGGGCTGTTGTTGACCATGAATACTAACCAGACTATCTGACACCGTAATTGATAATAATGGCGTATGTTGTTTTACACATATTTGTGTGCATATTGTTTACACACAGTTTTTTCTTACGATTGCAGCTTCTTATTAAGTGCACGTAATTGTTGCGGTTACTTTAATTATACAGCGCCTGCGCATACAACTATTCAAATCCATTGCAAGGCACCGATAGCATACGTAATTCGCAATTTTTGTTCGTTTCCTACTGCGTTTACATGTTTGTGTGTGAACCTGACCACTGAACCATCAAGTTTTAATTTTTCAGGCAAAGAGAACGGATGCGAAACACTCGACAAAAGGAAAAACAATCGGTTTGCTTACCAAAACAGAAGTGCAGGTACAAAATATAAAATTCAGTTTTCAGTCAAAAGTTCCAAATATGAGCATGTTCAGTATAGAGCAGGGTTGATGAACGTCACAAAAAAAGGTGAAAACTCGCGTCAAATAACACTTTTGAGAAACATTTCACGACACTTCCGGTTTTGAACGTCCGCATAGGGGGAAATGTGTTTCCGGGGTCCGCGAGGAGCCTGGTGCTGAGTACTGCGGAGGCTGGCGCACTGTTTGTTGTGGTCGAGTGACGCGGGCGGCGGGGACGACGGGTGTCGGCAAGCGGCAGGCGTGTGCTCGGACAGAGGCGGCGCGGGATTGTGCTGCTTCAAGCCTCGCGACTACAGTTTTGCACCTCCAGGCGACGACCGCCCCACTCTCGTATTGTTTGTGATAATTAACTTATTTTAAGGTTGCAATAGTTTAGTTCCGCGAGCTATTAAACGATTATTATTGGTGTCTCGCAAATAGGAAAACGTTTTGATTCAAGGTGTCATCTTTGCATCATTCATCTTCAGGAAATAGATTAATATTTCTCAATTTTAATCAGACATCTACTAGTAGAGTTTCTCACTTGATATTATAGTTGCTTAATGTTTATATTATTTTAAATAATGGCATGTTAAATAATTTCATGGCCAAATAGGTAACGTTTATCCACCAATTAGTTACGAATTTTAATACTATTTGTTATGGATGAATGATTAAGGCAATTGCATAAATCTTAACATAAAAATGCAATTATTTTTGTTTATTTTTATAAACATTTTGCAAGCATTTATTAAACGCAAACTCTGGAATAGAAGTCAATCAAATTGCCATTTCAATAAGATTAAGATTTCAATAGATGTAAAATGATAATTAAAAACATGACGCAAACTCAATGATCTCGACTCTATTATTGACAAATTACATAAATAATAATTAATTATAATAAATTAAACGGATTTAAATATTACTACATTATTGGATACTACATAGTAATAATTACTTCGTCATACTTTAGTTCACAAAAGGGTGAAAAACAAGCTTTACAAGTTTAAGATCATAACAGATTAATAATGAACATGTGTTACATATATTAATTTAAACATTAACATATCAAACAATTAATTAAATACATGAATGAGTCAACAACCGGAAAATAAAAGTTTTTTTTTATTCAAAATAAAAGCACACGCTGTAGCTTATTGTAAATATAAATATTTTACAAACCTAATTTAAAAGATTTACGTAGCGTAGGCTAAGCAAAACTTGTGTTGTTGACAGATACCGACGATAAAAATATGTTAAGAAAAGTTCAATTTTTCAACAAAATAATATACATTATTTTGTTGAAAAATTGAACTTTTCTTAACACATTTTTTGAATTAGGTGTTGCTGAATTCCACCGCTTGGAATGTAAAGCAAACAGTTTTACGCAGGACCTGTAAAATGCAAGACCTAATAAATTTCGCCAAGTTTTAACACATATTTTGTACGTACAGATTACCTGTCATGTTCGGTAGTAAAAAATATACAAATTGATATTTTACTTTGGAGCCTGGCGCTACTTTTAAAACAAGTTTCTATTTTTTTTTTGTGATCGTGTCTCAACTTTCTTGTGTCATATTTGGCCAACAAAAATGTTGGCCAAATATTCAAGAATCCTACGTCATAACTAGGATTATAATATAGAGCATTAAGCCTCTCGTGACGTAGGTATTGGATCTCTCATGGTCTCGTATATCTGCTAAATATTTCAGAAATTGTTCATTGAACGCATTCCTGTATGCCGCATGTCCGTATAGAATTACCATTACATACAGGTAATTTTTGTTAAAAGGATTCTGTATCTAAAACACGTGCCCAAAAATTTGTTCTCGTGTGGACATAAGTGGTCTTTAAACATACCAGTACTTAACGCTCAAATTCAAAGTTCTTCAAACATTCAAGAAGTCTTACTTGACTTATCACGGTGGAAGAGCAAATAATTAGGAAGCATTTCACGACTGCTAGGTTCTAAATAACATACATACATACCTATGTATTTGCTAGTGCAATTTTACCAAGTTTATTGTAAGGTCAATTCAAAATTTCAAATATAATATTGATATTACATTTCCAGATGGGGGTTAGTTTAGGAGACAGCGATTGTTTTTGTTTTTTCAATCAGAATGTTTCATTGCGTTATTGCCCGAAAAAAAGTAAAGCCTTTCTCTGTCCGATATCACACGCACGTCATCTCTATGCGCTCACTTACAAAAGGACATACACATAGTGTTATTTTATCAGCTATAACAATGTCAATTTGTTTGAGATTGACATGCGCTGTCGAAAAGACACGTGGTCAAATATTTTAGACATTTTAAATCATTAGAGTTCAAGATAATCTAAAAAGCTATGTGTGCCAAGCGTCACTAGATATGGAAAAATTCCCACGAAAGAGCAGTAGCAGTAGCCTTACTGACTTAACATTAATCTAAACTTACTACCTACGTATATGACATTTGACACTCCCCCTTCAAGGAAGCGATTCCACAAATTACCTATGTTTGTACTAGTTTATACAACTTAGTCTTGGAAAGGCCTGATGGCGTAAGTACTGCGGTTACCAGTGTATTAGCGTCTGTCAAATAATGATTTATGACGTACTTACTACTACTTATTTGACGGTAAAGTTCTCACTAATAACATATATATGTGAGATAATATTAGAAGACAAAGCAAAAAATGGACCGATGTTGATGTTTCCAATTTAGTATTTTAGTGAAAAAAGAAGAGATAGTAAAATCGGGTTACTTTGGCCCTGGGGTATAACTTTGTCCCAAACGTTTAACCAATAGGAACACAGTAAACACAGCGTAATGTGTTTCTATTGGTTAACGAGTTAGGGCCAAAGCAGCCAAAGTTATATCCCGGGGCCAAAGAAACCCATCTTCACAAAAGTAAAGTTGGTGTCCTGCTTGAAAGCTCAGCATAGCTTGCTATGATAATAGATTGGTTCTACAAACACTTGGGTAATAAAATCTAGGTAAATGCTAATGAGGAAGGTAGGTATTATTTTATTGATATTTTTACCTACTTCGCAAATGACACCTGAATAAAATGATTTACTAGATAAACAGATTAAAACTAAAACGATTGACAGTTTAGTAATCATAATTTTTCATAGTCAACCTTCGAACAACATAATTGACAGAAGGTGATAAATAATAATGGCTTAAAGGAAACTTAATCAACAGTTTAGTATTGTAGTTCTTTTAGAATTGATTTATAGGAACAATTGATAAGGGAATCCTTTCATTTAAGCCAGAGGTTTCCAAACTTTTTTGTTACCAGACTCCGTGGCGAAATTTTCTTATTTATATGTATCATGTATACAGCTGTTTTTACAGAAGAGAAAATAGGTATTCTCTGTTTAAGCGAATTGAACGATCACGCGCATATATAGGCATACATGGTTTCTTTAGCTCCCATTTGCCTCCCATGCACCCCAAATTTTATTTTTCCTTGTTATAGACCACTTGCAGTTTTGCGTAGACCCCCTGGGGGTTCAGGTAGACCAGTTTGGGAATTAGTGATCTAAGCTGTGTGTTATTGAGATTAATAACAGATAAACCATTAAATGTAACTGTCCCAGGTTTTATCACGCCATGCCGTTAATTGCCACGATAAAGAGTTTCTGGTAGCGTTCAGTTCGACCTTTTGATTTGTTAATGAGACATTAACCTTATTTAAACTCATTACGGCTGATCTATTTCCATAATAATCGCGATAATATCTTTATTGAGGAGATTATAAATTACTTGTAAGAATCTGAGGAATGCATAATTATAACTAGTCATTAATGATCTTATTTTTGTACAAAGTAAAGGTTTGGTAAACAAAACAATTATGGTACCTAATTATAACCCCATTATATATGTATGTTTTTTTATGTATTTACTGGTCCAGTGACCATCGAGCGTAGAGTTTTGGGTTCGATTCCAGGGCCGGAGTTTGGGGAAAAAACGTCATTCATCAACGGCTTCTGACGTTTCATATGTGCCCGTGTAGGTTGATGCGATATAAAATACATAGATAATTTAAATTTAAATGATAAGAAAAAAGGTGCTATGTTACTAAAACGCCAAAAAATATGACATAAACATGGAAAGTTTCCCATTAAATAGATAGGTAATTATGGTGGCATGATCTCATAGAAATAAGAAAACATGAAATCATAACCACAGAGTTTTTAGCACAATTTGTTGATGTTATTAGTACATGTGGAGAAAAAAGTGAATTTGATTAGATACACAAGGAGGTAAGTCGCTAGTTTTATTTACGAAAATTACAAAGAGGTTGTATTCGTAAGTCCATTTCAACCATTTATTAAAAAAATCACTTCATATTTTAAAACAAAGTCCTCCGCCGCGTCTGTCTGTCAGACTGTCGGACTGTTCGCGATAAACTCAAAAACTACTGCACCGATTTTCATGCGGTTTTCACCAATGGATGAAGTTATTCATGAGGAAGGTTTAGGTGTATAATTCGTCTCGAAATTCTTACGGTAACGGGAAAAACAGGATATGCGCATACGAAGTCGCGGGCAAATGCCAGATAAAATTAAAAAAAAAAACCGTCACTGTCTCCTAAACTAGAATCTCCTAGTTAATTCTTCCTATGCACACATTTTTTTTTAAGGGAAATTATTGTAAATCTTATTTAATAACTTTATATTAAATGATTAATTATACCTACCATTGTTCAGTAAGGCATTGTTTCTAAGATGACAAAGTAACAACAATAAATTAAAAGATTAATTAGGTGTTGTAACTACATTTTCTTTTAATAGATTAGATAGAAATCAACTACAGAAAATTTGCGTTCTTAACTCATTAGGTTTACATTTGTTTTGACTAATGGTATAAAGGAATGGTTTATAGGAAGAACCTAGGTAGATGCAAAAAATTATGAAATAAGTAAATGAAAAAAGCGAACACTTCATTTTAACTTGTGTACTCGAGTAACTTCTCTTGTGTATAAAAAAACGTAGTCACTAGATTAATATTTACTATTAACTGCTGTGTGTTTGCTGAGCCTATCGACTGGTGCTTCCCCTGGATTCTGATCCTGTAGTTGCGCTAGTTTGATGGCAATAGACTCGCTCCCTGATACTGACCTATAGATATGCTAAGATGTGTGTACTATATCTAGATACCTACACACTGTGCCTTTTTTTAGGATGGGAAATCATTAAATGACTCCTTCCGCTCTGGGCGGAGCGGAAGGGAGTGTCAGACTCTTACTGAATGAAATCCATCCGTGTTATTGCTCTTTGCGTTTTAGGGCCGCTGTGACTTTCGAACAAATTCTGCAACACACATAGTGCCCAACATTTTGGGACATAAAGACGTAATGGAACGCTGTACCCAAGAGTTGCAAAAAATATTGATTTTCAGTAAAATATAACTGAACTTGCTCATTTAAAACTGTTATTGTTGTTCAACTAATGTTACCTTATTAAGGCTGCTAACTTATCACTTTTGCTGACTGTACCTACCTACGTTATTCCTTCGACAATTTTCAGTTATCAAGGTCGCTGGAACACTTGGGGTTACTTATACCCCGTCACCTAACGTTCCCGATCATTCTAACAATAGGGGCGAGTTCATTGTAGTGCCCCGTTCAGTCCACTGGCATGTGACCACTGTAACGAGCTCCTATCGATCATGCCCGACCTCATGTGTCCCGCCCGTGGTCTTGAACATGTCAGGAACGGTCCAGTAAGGTGAAGGCTGAGGTGCTATTAGACGAGTGGACGAGTGTGGTGTGGCTTGGTGACCTAAGAATTAAGGACGATCAGCTGTTTAGACTAGGGTGCAGGGTTGACTTTTAGGGGAAGCCTTTTGTAATCTTTTATCTTTTGACTAAATGACTTTTTGCTAAAGATCTTCTGCTTGTAATATTCGGCTATTAACTGATTATTTATAGTAGCATACTCGGGATGCATCGTCCTCACATAATATTGAATAATTTTTTGTATACCAAATTTTGTAAAACCATTATTTGAAAAAAGGAACTATGGAGTTTCTTGTCCGTTCTTCTCCATAAGAATCTACCTTTCCGAATGGACAGTAGAGTCACTTTATTAATGTAATATTATTATTTTACTGAACTGTAAATGATGACGTTCAAAAGTGCCGTTTAATGGTCTAATTGAAATAAACTTTTTGACTTTGACTTTGATTTGTTTGAACGCGCTAATCACTGGGACTACCAATCGGATTTGGAAAATTCTTTGTATTTGATAACCATATTCATGAGGAAGGCTATGGGAACAGGACATTCCTACGAGAACGAAAAAAAAAACGGGAAAAGCGCATACGAAGTCGCGGGCAAAAGCTAGTAAGTACTTAATACATAATATTACGAGAAAATAGCCAAAGAAACAATTTAGGGTCATCCGCCTGTTTTGACTAAATCCAATAAACTATTCTCCTTTTCTAGCAGTGAGTGGATAGTCAATACGGTAATACCACGCCATGTTTGTCATCACTCAGTTTTGTGGTGATTACAATGAAACCACATCGCGACCGCAACTTTATATTAACATTGTCTGTCACACGGTACGAGGTGCGACTGCGTTTTACCTAAGAGATGATAATTAAAAGAGAATCTTCGTTTGTAAGTTTGTAGATATACCCACGAAACATACGAAAACGGACTTACACGTGATATTAAGAGAAAGAAAGAAAGAAAAAGAGTTTATTTGCGACAAATACCAATTTGCAATTTGCATGACGCATACCAACAAAATAAAATAAACAAAATTACAAAAGTTATTCAAGTTGGGAAGATATGCGTCACATTCGCGCAAAACGGCCATCGCTCAGTATAATGTTGGGACATATTAATCTGCCTAGCCTTTTCCCGACTCTATTGGGCCCGGCTTCCAGTCTAATCCGATGCAGCTGAGTATCAGTATTTTACAGAGCGACTGTCTCCGACTTCCACCAGTCAGTATCTGGGTAACACGGTACCCTTTGGCACGACTGCTGTCAGATTTTCTGGCTTCTGACTGTCTGTAACGACTGGTAAAGATCTTTAATTGACAGCCGGGAGCAACGCGGGCTTTCCGAGGCATGGAAAGAACTCGGTATGAAATGGAAGCTAGGTCACCCATCTATGGACCAACCTCGGAAACGTTGCTTAACCCGGGAGATCGACCCGTGCGGCTGTTATTATTTAACCTACTCGATTCACAACTGAGTGAGGATATGTACAAAGACAATGCACTTATCTACTTAATTAGTTGGTACTCTAACTAGACCTACTGTTTCTAAAAATATTTTTTACCATAGAACTTAAATATTTGGAATAGGTATCGTTATTGTAATAACATTCGCCTCGTGGCCATTCCTTTGCATAATCTTCAGCAGCATTAATGTTCTATGTCAAACAAACTACATTTAATTCAGTCGACTTCGAATGTTTTTGAGAATTTACCAATAAAATTAACTTCCAATTTGCACGCATGTAAAAACTGTGAATAATTTATTTCGGGCGTAGTCTATGTACATATCGTACTAGTAGCGCCCGCGTAGCTATCGGCGGCGTAGCGCCTGCGTAGCGCTTGGCGTAGCGCCCTGCGTAGTTTTAAATAAATAGAAACTCGAAATTTAAAGTGGCAAATATATTTGGTTATCAAAAATATATTTGCAACTTAATTGATAACTAGGTACGAGTAGGTGAATACCGTTACAAAAAAATACGTTGGTACAATAAGCTGAAACAAGTAAAATCGAGTTTGGAAATAATTAAAGTATTATGTGGGTATATTTATCCATTTCAATTGCTATCTTTATCAATGACATGAGACCTGACTGCGGCAGTCTCTAATTCTAAAATATTTGACTAGAAAGCTGTTTAAAACTAGACTTTCTCTAGTAACTGTCACGATAAGATAAATTTGGGTCATTTTTATAGGTAGGAAGATGACAATTTTAAATAATGATTGATTTATAACCGAGTATGCAAATCTTAGAATAGTAGGTACTTATTTGCATGTCTAGCTCACTGGCGCCGGCGCCAATTGACAAGAACGAATCGAATTATCCAACTATGCATTTGAAAATACAAGATGTGTCACAAAAATATACACACGGTGATTTTTAATGAATTGGAATATTTAGGGGTGAACATATTTACCCAGATAGGAATATGATTTTTTTAGTTATGGGATTGTATTGTACCTATAGGGAGTCGGGGCTCGCTAGGGCCAGAGCCTGCCAGGGTTGCGGAATTTGTTCGAAAGAGTCACCGCGACTCCGGAACGCAAAGGGCTTTAGAAGGAACACGGATGGATTTTAGTCAGTAAGAGTCTGACACGCCCTTCCGCTCCACACGGAGCGGAAGAAGTCATTTGATGATAGCCCATACTAAAAAAAAAAAAATTGTACCTTGTAAACCTATAGGAACCATAGATATAAGAAAGTTATTCTTTTATATTTCTATGACAGGAATTCTGACGCACACATTTTGTTAGAGTTCTGATAATTTTTATTATACTCATGACTACTTTCACCCCCCGAAAATTGATGGCTAATTAGTAAAAAGTCATCCGTCAGTGTAACAAAATTAGAAACTTTTTAACAATAACACACAAATCTCTACATTTTGCTCTATATTGGACAAAGAAGTCAAAAACTAATTGTTTTGCGATCCACCATCGTTTTGGAATATTTTCGCAGCTTGTTAAATTAATGTCTAATTAGCTTTTAATTTATTACATAGCTTTTTTCTCCTACTTCCGAAGATCTTTGTCCGATACCAACCCGCACATTTTACTTCATAATTGACAAAGGAATCAATATGATAATTAAAACTCCTAAAACATTTAAGATTAGATATATTTCTAACTAAACAAAGCCTTTAGGTACGCACTAGGTACCTAGCTAATTTCCTGGTATTTTTTAATGTGTCAATGAAAACAAGGACACACAGATCAGTTTTGTAAGATGTCTTTCAAAACCAGAAGTAGAATCAGACAAGTCATATCTTTGCCGTTACCAATTTCATAAGTCCTTATTCCGTTTCATTTTTTATTTAACCGTTTATTGACCATGCAACTGTACTATACAACGATTAAACAGCTATTAATTATTACAGAGATATAATAGTCTATCTAAGCTATTGTTCTAAACAGAACAATTTTCTTATTTTCATTGCGATCAGTCGATAAAATAGCGAACGCTTAGCGCATCGTGTGCAAGCAACGACTAATTAGAATCCTATTAGGTCAATTATTACTTGCATTGTGGTCACGTGATCGCGGTTATATTGGCGAAATAGATCAGACTTACACACAGTTTCTCAAACGAAAATGATCGAATTAAAAATGTGTTGTATTTTGTTCTCGTAGTAAACGCGCTTTTGATGCTGTGATTGATAAAATTAATTTTGATCGCATAATTTTACTTGTGTTTTTCTTCGGTTTCCAGAAACTGAACCCATATTTGGTCCAGTTTCTGAACTGAAAACGATTATTGGTTTCAGGGGAATTGTAGCCACGCAAAGTTGCGTTTCAAGATGGTGCCATAGTACCCATTGATCTATAAAATTATCATAGAGAAACACGAACTGAGTCTTATCAATATAAATTATACTTTTTGATCGCTTATATAATGCTTAATTTTTAATTTTAAGGTAAGCAGTAACTTGACGTCCTTACCCTTCAGGTTTTGTATTTTTAGCAACAGGGAAATCTCACAACATTAATCTTAATAATTTCGAAAATAATGTATGAACGTGACAATTAATTTGAGGAAGTATGATTTTCGTCGTCAGATAGTACAAACTTTATGACTCATGCATATGATATTTTAAATAAAATTTAAAATGCGCAATGGTTTTTTCTTACAGTTGAACGAAATACTGCTTTAGGTAAATGCACAAAATAGTGCTGTGTATTTTTAACACTATACTCATTGAGCACCGTATCTAAAGTGCCGAGCAGATGAAAAACTATATCTAAAGACTTGGTTTCAATTTTAATTAGATAATAATTAATAAATGGTTTGGAGCATAGGTGGGTTTTTTAAGATAATTATGGGTGTGGTTAAAGAAGAGAGCGAAATGTATCTAATACTGTGATTGGTTGAAAGAATTTTCATTTTTAAAGTATAACTTTTTTCCTTACACCGGTTGTTAACAGCGATGACTCTAGCAAAATTTTTTGTTACCAAAAACATCGATTATCATATTTTTCATGTCGTCAGTGGAAACGAGAATATTGACTCGGCGATGTGTGTCGCCGTGGTTTATCATTGTTTGCCTTGATTCTCCTGTTTGAGCGAGATTGTTGATCGGAGATAGCGCGCAGGATGCTGTCGACTGTCGGCTACCGAACTGCCACTTTGAAATGAATCAACATCAGATAAACGAGCGAAAATAGATGAAGTTCACAGAAGAACGCAAAAACAATTAACCAATAGGAGTGACGAATTGTTTATCAGTCTCTTCAATGAGATTTTGAGCGTTCTTTGTTTAGATATATTCTTGAAGTGCGTTTAATTTGATTTGTTTTTAGCACTTTGTTACAAGTTTTAATTAATTATTATGTCATGTGAAATCAACATACTTTGTTTGCTCACATGTTCAAGTGAGTCATTTTAGTACTCAATCTTTAGGAAATATAACGGTCTACTTGTCTATGAAAAAGGCCAGTGGAGTATCTACGGCTAGGGTCTATGCTCGCAGACAAACTGCGTCTTTGAACAGTTTAGTTTCCGAATCAGGTCATTCAGTATTGTTAGAACCGTTGGCTTAGTTGTTCTCGTAGTAAATGCGTGTAATAATAACCTGTTAAGGAACACTTTACACCTCCGCAGAGGACGGGTTGACTTGTTAAAATTTACTCATTGCAAATATGCGTCATTTTTGATGAATTTCACAAAACTTTGTTAGGTTAGTCAAGCTAAGAATATCACAAAGTTAACCGAAGATGATTTATCTAATTTCGAGAAGGAAATATAAGGTCCTGTCCTACATTCATCTGATTCATCTCACTAAGTAAGTAATGATGGATAATAAAGAGTGATCTACTCGTTGAAATAGAACGCACTGGCTCTCGTACGTGCTCTAACAAACGTAGGGCTTCGTCTCTCAGTTTCAATGTAATCAATGTAAAAGAATTGAGGAAAACATGAAGCGAATATAAAGATTTTCACTTAATTACAAATGAGGGGAAAATTTTAGAACGTTTTTTACATTATGACGAAAATACGACACGAATTGTTGTCACGTTTGTGTAAAATTTGGCGAGTGACTAAGTTGACGCTAATGGTGGAGCAGAGGTCTGTGTGAGGAGCGTGAGGAGGCAATTATCATGGTTCACTTACCGGTCGGCCTGTAGTGCCTCTCCTGCTTCTTCGTGAGGTGAAGGTGTTCCGCCACTGGGGTGGCTATGAACAAATACTTTGGATGATGGATGAAAAAGTGAACTTAAGGCTAAAGTGGTCGCTCAGAGAACACTCTCGAAAGAGTGTGGCCTCACGTCGGTGTCTCGTCTATATATCGAGCGACAGGCCTCGAGCAATCAACATCGACGATCCTAGAGCAAATACTACGCAAAACACCTAAATACTATTTGTGTAAAGATTTGTTACGTTGCCGTTCAGCGAAAAGATTCTAAGCCGTGGTTTTCCGGGGATTTGATAAAAAATTGTTGAAGTAAGTACCACACGTCAAGTTTGTTCGTGTCCGTGGGGCTCAGAGAGTAAGCAGAGGCTTGTCATCTGTTCGCATTGCTCACTTCTTCGGTTGATTGATAAATTGCTCAGGTCTTCAGGTAATTGGATTAATAATAATTATCAGCTATTTATCGATGACAGTTCTTTTTTAAATGGGAATCCTTGAAATAAGTAGGACCGGGGCTTTACTACCTATGAAGTTGCTACTGCTTATTGAATACTAAGGTATTATTGAAAAAGTTAGTAGGTATAATACCAACATAAATTTGATAAATCGAGGGAGATTGTCGAAAATAATCAAAACATTTGGAGTCATTTGGCACCTTCAGAAATAAATAGGTATAGTAAATATGGAGTTTCCTAAATGTGCAGAAATTGTCGCAGAATGTTTTATTTTAAGGTTCTTTTATTTGCGTTCACTGCGTAGATATGTAAATTAACCGATACAGGTGTCTCCATTATTTTCTTTCTTTTTTAGGGTTCCGTAGTTAACAAGGAGCCCTTATAATTTCGCCATGTCCGACTGTCTGTCTTTCCGTCCGCGGTTTAGCTCAAAGACGCTTAGCGCTAGAAAGTTGAAATTTGGTATAGGTATATAAATTAAACACGTCGACAAAGTGGTAAAAAAAACCTTGAAATACATTTTTTTAGGTTTATATGTAATATAGGGCTACATGTAAAGTGGCGATGATTTTTTTTATCGTCTTCCCCATGGTGTGTGGTGTCGTTGGATAGGTCGTTTAAAATCTTGAGAGTTTCCTAAAACCATTTTCCTTCCAAGGTTTGCAAAATATTAAGCTTTAAAGTGCTAATTTTTGTTAGAGTCAAGTGCCTCCTCCCCCTCTCTGCCAGCTAAACGGTTGTTTTTGGAGACGGGAAAAAAATCATAGTAGCAGCGTATAATATAACGAATTTAAAAGGAAAACTATCACCGCTACCTAGGCTTAACGAGTTAATGAGGAATAGTCGACCAACTTATAAAATGGAACTGAGTAAGTAAAAAATCCTAATAATTCTTCGAAAATGGCTTAAAACCAAGTGGATTTGTAACTTTGTAATGTAATAGTAGTAAAGTATTTTTTGCGATTTTTCTGGCATGCTTCAGGAAACGTGTAACTACGGAACCCTACTCTGTGCGTGGTCCGACACGCACTTGGCCGGTTTTCTTTAATTTTTTCGTTTCTGATAAAAACCTGTATTTCGTCAGAAAGAAGCGATTCCAGGTATATATGCAAATTGAACGAAGGACATTTTATACTTAACTAACTTTTGCCTGCGAATTGGTCGCGTTAGTTTTATTTTCGCACAAAAAAACCTATAACCGCCTCCAGGTTCTATCTTTCTACCAAAATTCATCAAACACACTTTCGCATTTATAATATTGAAAATATTGGGAAAAAATAAAGGATACTTGGAAGTTAGTCAATTTCAATTTCAGTTTCAACCTATAAAATGACGATTACAACCCATAAATATTAATTAAAACTTAGTCAATGGCAGTCATTGTTGGTTGAGCTACTGCAACAATTACTAACTTGTCATGTTATAATCGATCTATTACCCATTTCAAGGGAACAATGCAACTTCATTCATGCGCTTGAGCAGTCGTCAACTTCTCTAGCTTGAGACCTTAGAGCTGTCAAAATCTGAATGCCACTGAAGTAACATCTACTGAATGTCAACGATTTGACAAGGGATTTTACAATCAATCGGGTATTTGATTGGATTGTTTTTATTAGATACATTTTTCAAAACCTAGGGAAAATACAAGATGAAGTTAAACAAGGTTCAGTAAAATCAGTTCGTGGCAAAGAAATGCCACGAAGACATTCATACTTACGAAAAACGTTACCCTCCTTCTGAGAATAAATATCAAAATTAGGGAGTTGTCAGCATTTGAATAGTAGATTGATAGATAGCAGTGTCTTATGTCACGGGCGTTATATCGAATCCCGTTCGCAATGAAGGATTCGAGGGTTAACGCACGAGCGAAGCGAGGGAGTTAAGCGCTAGCCCAAGGCAAAGACACGTTTATCCCTGAGGAGCATACTCTACTTTTCACATCAACCGGAGAAAATTGTGCTCGCGCCATGAGGAGAGGTGGCTGATCACCGCGAGCGGCGCGTGTCGGCCTCCACTGCTAGGAGCAGGTCGCGCGTCCAAAGCAGTGCCCCTGTCCACCGCTAGGCAATAATAATATTGATTATTATTGCTTAGCGCGAACTGCACCTAGCAGCGTTGGTGCCCCGAGCTTCGGAAAGCACATAAAGCCGAATTCTTCCTTGTAGGTAGGTATATCTGTGTATGCCAAATTAACATGTTTTCTTTCTTTCCTTTGGACTATGAAAGTAAAGGAATATAAGTGCATCGTCCTGTGTTTGCGCGCTATTATATCTTCTGCGCATTTGACTAATCTTCATTGAGTTGGGTCACCATGACCAAAATTCAGTCGTACCTTTAAACGAGCAATTCATGTATATATGTATATATATAATCTGAATCTCGGAAATGGCTCCAACGATTTTCATGAAATTTAGTATGCAGGGGGTTTCGAGGGCGATAAATCGATTTAGCTTTCATTTATAGAAAACGTTTACCTACCAAAAAAAAAGCAAAGCTCGGTCGTCCACGTACTTAATTATAATAGAGGAAGCACTGAAATCAGAGGATGTTTGCATGGGAAATGAAATTACATGAGAAAGGCTTTGAATTTTAGGTTATGAAAACGTAAGTTTTTAATCGGTTTAAATTATCCCTACTTATCTATTAGCCTCGTTTCTTTAAAACAAGAGTACAAACGAAGTAAGATAGAAGGCGGAAGGAATATTGCCTGATACCGATAGGATGAATTAACGAGGCATTGATGTGCATTTGTTTAATTAATCAATGGTATAACTTTGTTGGTTATAGAACGTGCAGGTACCTACGGGTCATGTAATTCGTATGTATGCGCTTCTTAAAGCGATTTCTCCAATGGAACTGCAGTGCGATTCTGTAAACATGTCGAAGTGAAGGCTTGTGTGAAGTGATCACGAAGTGAGCTGTCAATCCATGTAGTTAAGATGGAATGACAGTTCACATCGCGCTCACTCCACGTGAGTTTTCACGGTGCGAGGTTTACAGAATCGACCAGCTAAACTGCCGAAAAGTGCGATCTGCCGAGCAGCACACCTTAGCTAAGTTAAAGAGCAGTGAGAGTCATCATTGTTGTGGACTATTGGTTCCTAAACACGGTTAAGACGCGCTGATCACGTTGCCTGTAACAATCTCACCGTGATAAATTGGGTGAAGGAAGCTCAAAGTGAGCTGTCGATCCCTAGCATTAATTGGAATGACAGCTCACTTCACCTAACCTTTGACGGTGAATTTTTTTCAAGAAGTGTTATTATATACATATGTATACTGCAGTTTAATTGGTGAATTCTCCTTTAAGTTCGAATTAAACTACATGTGACACAGAGTATCACACGAAACAAAGGTAGCACGAGCTATTCATAAATCAAAGAATTTGTCAACAGAGTTTTGGGGATAAAAATCTTCATCATACTTTAAACATATAACATATTTATTTAATGATTATGAACCCAGTTTTAATTCTAATTAAGTAGCCCTAAATTTAAAGATAAGAGTTGACTTCCAAAACAAAAAACGTAGTTTCTACTGATTGCGAATGAAGAATGGAATGATATCATTAAGAAAACTTTGCTATCTTTTTGTTGTAATGTCAGCAATGATGATGATGACGCTTAAAGGCTTTCAGGCTCCTCGCCTAGTATGCGTCGATTCAAACTTAGACAATGACGTCAGTGAAGTTCGCTTTTCGCTGCGCAGTTCCCCACCCCTCGCCCCCGCTGTCACATGAATTTGTTACTGCGCAGCAACTCACGGAGTGTTCAGAGCTAACATTGGGTCTCCTTTACCTAGTTAGCTATCTTCAAAATGAATCTAAATAAAAATATTCAATCTTAAATACGTATTACGTCTTTCTGACATGCTGATCCGACTTCCGCTTCCCATCTTCTTGCGATAATAGCTGAGTACCTAAGCACGTTGTTTTTTTTAATGGGTAATAAAGATTTTATACTTTATCTGGCATTTTTAAATTGTGTCGCTTAACGCCCTCAATTTTCCAAACAAAAGCATAGTGTTACTTAAAATTGACAAATTAATGTTTTTTTTTTTGCTGAATAACATTTAATGGAAATTGTATATTTTTTATTCGGTTGACATCAATTCGTGAATGAAATCTAGCAACAAAGAAGAAATTATAAGCGTTTAGCACGATAACCTCAAAATTAGTCTTTAGTTAGAAAACACCGTAAAAAGACAAAAGATGGGTAGGAGCGCCGAGGGCTTAATCGCCTCGTTATCAAAAGGCAATAAATTGACCAATTGGATTTCCGTCCTTGAGAGATCTTCTATTGCTTGCTAGTACACCGGGCCACCAACAAATTTAAAGCTGTAAAAAACATCCGGGTCCCTAATTAGAAAGTACCTAATTACATTACAAACAGACGCAACGTGACAATGCGACAACAATATTTGTTGTCAATTTTCTGTGAGTATTTATGTCGAGATCCGAAGACATACAAAAATCTTCAACATTGGAGAACGAGTTGTGGAACTCAAGTGGAGTTGAGCAGGACACATGTCAAGGCTCGGTGATGACAGATTCAGTGAGGCAGTGACTGAGTGGCGTCCAATGACTGGTAGAAGGAATGTTGGTCGTCTGGCAGCGAGATGGGTAGACGACATCGTTGCCATCGCGGGTAGAACATGGATGAGCGTGATACAGGAGCTTGAGGAGTTGCACAGGAAAAGAGTGTTATACATAATTATGTACCAGTGGGTGAAGTCGGGCTGTCGATGATGACGATATAATTTATAAAAATGGTCGTCGCATCGTTTTCACATTGTCGTGTTGCATCTGTCTGGGAACCTTTACGCAGCTTGCCTTATCAAGCAATTTTGGATATGGCGTGACGGAAGCTAGTACTAACTCTTTACGTATGCACTTTGCGAGATATTTCCGCTTATCATACGAAGAATAAACAATGCCCGAAAAAGAGTAACATAAACATCACTGATACGGATCGCACCTTCCTGCTGTTTCGTGAAACGAGTCATTTGTCAGAATAGCGGATGTCGGGCGTATGGTACGACATGTCTTAATACCTTGGGTGAGAAAAAAATATGATACCTATGAGAATTACTCGTCGGTGAACCAATGTCAGATGCACATACCTACTAGCGACTGCACGCTAAAAAATCTGTGCTACGCGACCAATCGACCATGTAAAGGTTACTTAGTAACTATTAAGTAATCTGTGGTAGTGTTTCTCTTGAAAACCTCAGGAGAATTACCGCTTCTAAGCAATTTTTCAAGACATGAAATCTGTCGATGAAACATTAAACTTTTCTTCGAATGCCTTTTTGGAAAACTGCTTCCTATAACAGCTACCTATAACGTCTCATAGCATCGTTTCATTATGCCTTAGTGTTGGTTGTTCAATCTTTACCGTCCGGCTCTTGTTACCATTTAGTATCAGACATGTCAGAAATATGGGTAATCGGATTGGGAAAATGTATCAATGAAGTTACAGGTATTCAAAAATAAAATTGTAAAGAGAGTTCTGAATTCTAGTAGAGGCCTAGGCTCTGTCTCAATCCTGCCAGGGTTGCGGAATTTATTCGAAAGAGTCACGACGGCCCTGGAACGCAAAGGGCTTTAGAAGGAACACGGATGTGTTTTAGTCAGTAAGAGTCTGACATGCCCTTCTGCTCCACCCAGAGAGGAAGAAGTCATTTGATGATTGAAAAAAAAAACTCCATCCTTGGGACTACAGAGATCTAACTCAAATAAGGTTGTCGATTTCACTTTTCAGTGTTACTTTACGTAATCTTTATCTCCTTACAGAAGGGATTATGTATCATAGTAATATTGATATTTAAAATAAAACCACAGTTGATCGAGTACTCACGAGCTAGTTAAAAACAGTCAATGACTTATGCAAGATTATGCAGCCCGCCGATCTCAAAGTATTTGTTACATAAAATACAATAACAACAAGAAGACGTTTGTTTTAAAAGGTCATTAAATACGTAAGCAAACAGCCTAATTGACTTATCTAAAGTATTATTTAATCTTAACCAATAAATCAGACTTTGAAATCATGGTCAGCGTGCAAGGGTGTCCTCCCCCTATAATTCTACAAGATAGAACTGACTCAGCTGAAATTTTGCAAACTCCAGTACAGTACCTACCTTAACTGAACGAATCTAAACTAATCTAAAGTAAATTCATAAACCCTAGAACCTGTGCTGGGTACGCCACTAAAAAAAAGCACCTTTGAGCAGACCTTAGGAAAACAGGTACGATTTGTGTGGTTTCCCGAAGCTTGTTCATGTTTTTACAACAAATCCTCTGTACTTTTACGATTATCACCTACTAACTCCGCCCGCGGTAATGTCGAAAATCATCCCAAGGGAACATACTCCCGGGATAAAAAATATCGTATGTCCTTTCCCTGGACTCAAACAATCTCTATACAATCTCTATCTTAATTGGTCCAGCCCTTTGCGTGTGAAGAAGTAACAAACATACACACACTCACAAACTTTCGCCTTTATAATATTAGTGTGATAGTGTGATGTTATTCTAGTTCGATCCAGCCCGTCCCTAGCTGTCCTCCCCCCAGGGACGCCCTAAGCCGAGGCCCGTCGAGTCGACAACCTCATAGGTTAAAACTGAGAGACGCCACTCAAAAAAAAAAATTATGTTATTTCGAGTATAGCCATATATATGTAGGTTTGTAAGCAATGTTTGTATGTCTAATTCCCAGTCTTTGACCCATATTCGCACCCATCTCTCCCTGCTTTCATTTCCTCCAATCTTATGCTAGTTCACTACGAAAGATCCTGCGAGCTATTGTATAACGTAACACCTATGCAATGGAAGCGAGCCACAGGATGCATGTCCAGTGTCCGTAAGTGATAGAGAGACATCTAACGACTTACTTATTTTAAATTGAGCTCAACAGGAACGGCGTCGTAACATAATAATGTTGTTGAAGTACCTACTCGTTTCTACTACGTTGAGATGCATGAGTAGAGCAGAAGCTCTAGACAGTGACATCCTGTCAGCGGTAGCGTGGTGAAGGCGATTGTCAAAACGTCAAAAATGTTTAGGGTTGAGAATGTCTGTCGAAATGTCACATGATCAATCCCTTATATTTTAGCGCATTTCGACAATCGCCATCGCTAATAAATATAGGTAATGGCACATTGTTTAGAGCCTTTTAAGTTCAAAGAAATTTCGAAACGGCTGGTTGACACTTCCCGCGACCCAAGAGCTGGCTTTTACTTTGGCCAGAGGCTAAGTATTGCCATTCAACGTGGCAATGCCGCCAGTCTCCTGGGCACGTTACCAGCTGACAGCGTTGACGACGAATTTTTTATGTTATATTTTAGTTTGTTGTAAGTTTTAGTTTAGTTATTTTTTTTATAGTTGATGCTACATTATCTGAAAATAAATGTCCAAAAAATAGACTTATGAAATTTTAAGTTTAGGACAAAATGACAACGGAGATAGCGAATTACGAAATGTCAATTTATTTGGAATTAATCACGTGATATTAGCAATAGCGCATTTTTATCCCATTTAGGTAGGTAGCAAGCGATCGATATCCAACCTTCTATTACCGGAGGATTTGAAATTATGTAATCTCATGACCCTGATTGGTTTTAGATTTAACTACTTCACTTCGTTTCCTCACTTCAGACAGAAAAAGACTATTTATAAATAAGTGATCACCACCGTATGTTCGATTTTATACCTTTTTAGAATTACCGAGATCGACGTGGCAAACAGATCAACGGTTAGAGGAGTCAAATATCAAAGTAATATCTCGTTAGTTCCACAATAACTACGTGTCTACGGTGAGTGCCCACTAGTTTCCAGGAAAGATCATTTCCAAGAAAAAGAGGATTTAACCAGCTTCAATAACAGGCGTCATCTGATTCATTGTTAAGTTACTTGTTTACCATACCTTCCCACTTACCTACTTCCTACTACAAAATTGTATGTGTACCTATGGATGTTTTGAACAATTATGCAGAAAGTTTTCAACGACTGACGATGACCTGGATTAGGACATACATAGGATCATTTTTACCCTTCCAATAATTTTCGACTTTCACGCGGGCCATGGTTCTAGCCAAAATAGGGTGCATAAATTTCGCAAATCTCGTCTAAAAATACGACACATCACGTTGCTAGCTGCAGCCATCGTTATCTTGACAAAGTGACATTGGAAAATTAGCGAGAAGCTCCTGTGAGTGTGAGGCATGAGGCATGAGACTGCAGCGACGCGTCAGGCGACAGATTAAGCAGCAAATTGACGTCGCGGCAATTTATCAATAACGACAGTATCAAGTGTTCCGGCTGCGCGAGCGCCGATTTCGGCCAGCATCATCGGCTGCGTCCGCTCCCTGCTACCGTCACGCGATCACACACAGTCGTAGCGTGTGTGAGCATCTAGGAACTGCGATCAGTCTTTTGAGGATGACGGATTAGTGGGAGGTTGATGCGATTGCTTTTCCTGTTGTTTTGAAGTCGAGGACTTTAAATTGGATTGAATGAGAATTGAAGAGCCTCGATTGTTCTCCAGCTATACACACTCGAGAGCTTGAATATTAAGTAGGGTTGTGTCCCTGTTTTGTCGCATTCAAAACAATAGCTATGGTTGACAGTTAAATAACTCAAACAACCTAGTAGGTAGATAGGTACCAATGTAGCCTTCTACGTAAATCATAATAAATTATGAGGTCGATGGTTTATGAAAATAAAGCAAGCAATAAATTAATCAAGCCGGATAAGTAGGTATTAATTTATCTGTGCTCAATAATATCTACATCTTAATTTATGTTTTATTTTGGTACAGTTGCAAAAAGGAAGTGAGTGTACGCGTACTTTCACGGTTCCGAGGAATTCGGTGCAGTGACACCTCATTGATCAAAAGCAAATGAAGGCCAACGAGACTTAAAGTTGATCACAGGAAAGATTTAAGGAGGCAAGTATTTTGTGTAGAGGTATGTGTAGGTAGGTAAGTTCTACTGATCTCCAAAAATAGAAAAAAAAGATTTTTTAATACGCTAGCTGACTCGACAGACGATATCCTGTCTAACTAATAAAGTAAATTACTTAGATATAAAAATCCTATAGAAATATGCACCTTTAATTTTACCGGATTTTGTTTTTTCTTGTAACCAAGAAGAACTTACGGATATTTAAAATAGCCAAATCGGTCAAGCGGTTGTCAAGCTACAAGAATGTGCTGATACCTACTACCCAACATCGTTTAATTTTTATTTATTCATAAAAAGAACAGTCGAATTGAGAACCTTCCTTTTTCTCTTTTTCTGCTTCCTTTTTTGAAGTCGAGAAAAAATTTAGCAAACCGTCCCGACTTCGCATAGGTTCAAATTTCTTACACAGCACAAATCTTCCTTGTTTGTCGCACCTTTGAACCGACTTCAAAAAGGAGGAGATTCTATGTTCGACTGTATGTTTTTTTTTATGTATGTTCACCGATTTCTTCGCCAATTGTGGTCACCAATTTTCAAAATTCTTTTTTATTCGAAGTCCCAGTGTCACGAAGTCAGAATCTGATGATGGGATCCTAGAGAAATCGAGGGCAACCGTCAACCTTCAAATTATATAGGCACATAAAATGGTTCTCATCATCTCATCTCATGTTGCTGAGCTGATGAAGGAAGGTTCAGGATCTAATGATGGGATCCCAGGATAAATGTTTGTTCAGCGAAATTTTGCGCCAATAGTCATCCGATTTGGGAGATTCTTTTTTTATTTCGAAGAGTATTTTCCCGGACTAGTCCCATTTCAATTCGGTGATGATCTGATGAAGAACTTCGGAGGTAGGCAATGGAACTCTTCAGTAAATGATAGCAAATCTCCCGGTTTTGCTGAAATCGCATGTTTGTTTATTGTATACAAAAGTTCAAAACATAACATCACGCCGCTGCCGCCGTACGCTGTGTGCTTTCGGAAGTCGGTGTCAAAAAACACCGACCTCCGAAATTAAAGTTATTTTATACTTTGTTGTGTTTTTTATTTGGAAGTCGGTTGTATATTTTTATATTTTTTTTTTTTTTTAATTAAGTAAGTGGTGAAAACCGTCTCATCAACGTAGGTTTAGAAGACAAGCGAATAAACAGACATGGACTGGCGGCGACTCTACTTTATACTATTTTTAGATCCATAGACAATGAAAATACATCGACCAATGAAGTTATATTAAAATCACGTTATAACTGAACCAGATTAATTGATATGATAAGTGACGTATATTGACAAACCATGTTGATTTAAATAATTAAAATTAAATTAAACCAACAACAATCACGTTGAAGATCAAGAGTTTACAATGGCTTCCTTTGAAGATAACTATTATTATTATAAACGTGGCAAGTACCTATTAGAAGTCTCGATCAACAGAGATTTGAACGTGTTATGTAGGACTGGAACTAGATAAATAATTACATAACATTCATAATACAAGGATTGAAATGCAGTAAAGGAAAGCACTTTCGCTTTTCTTTTTAACCGACTTGAAAAAAAAGGAGGCTCTCAATTCAGTTTTTTTTTGTGTTAGTTACCTCATATAGATAACTCCGTCACTTAATTTTGAACTGATTTGAAAAATTATTCTTTTATGTGAAGGATTTTTTATTGGTCCCCTAGAAATTTCTTCAAAATCGGTTCAGTAGTTTGGTTTTTAAATCAAAATAGCTGGAAAAAATATGTCATCCAAGTAAACGAAATTGCGTATTTTGCTTTCCTGTGACTTTCCAGTACCTAGTGTTGCTAGGTTTGAGGTACCACTAAAAAGAGAAAATTAAAAAAAAGTCAGTGTGAAAATACGAAGAAACTACGAAAAACCAAACACCCACTTCCGAAATTTATGTTATTTTATACTGTGTAGTGTTTTTTTTATTTGGAAGTCGGTTATATTTTTTTTGTTAAAAAGTTTTTTAGTTAAGTACCTTTTTCATTTTGGCAGATCGACAGGTAGGTACCTACCTACCTACTTGTTACCTGCTTATTGATCAAACTCTGCCTAACTCTTCATGGAATATAGGGGTGAATGTTGTGTTTCATGTGATTGAAAGATTCAAACTCGTAAAACATTGTACAACACAAGATTCAAACTCAATTGCCTGTAGGTAGTTACTTCCTACGTAGTAACATTACAGGGGTTTATACAGAGTGAGGCTGTTTCTTCAATCGAATGTTCTGAACATTCTCTACATAAACAAGAGTCCCAAACCACCTGATTTGGACCCCAAGTTACCGGGGTCAACACACACATATTAGATCAAGAACATCCAGTTGGAGGAACGCACTCAAGTACTCATCAATGTACAGGGTCATTGTACCTAGTTCCTACCGCAATATTCTAAAGGGGAATGCCGATTTTAGGCCTTGCGATGCCCAAGAAAAATTAATTTAGTAAAAAAAAATGTGTAAATTTTACGTACTTAATTAACTCTTCTATTCACGACGCGATACAAGTCAGTAACATTTTTTAATAAATATTGAAACGATACAACGAAATAAACAGACATTTGCTAGGTTGCCAATTTAAAATCCGGGAAAAAATAAAGATTTGTTGCAAAACATTTATTTGACATTTACACATATTGTAGGTACTTTATTTATTTGTCCTTTTGTTTGTAGAAGTCCCAATGCATTCGATGTTACTTGTGGGCACTCAGGGCCTAAATCACTATGGCAGCTTGGCATCCCCCTTTGAGATGCTTCATAAATACTTCACGTTACGAATAAGCCTGGTAAATAAGAGAAATTCTCATGTACTATTCCCGTGACTCATGTACCTAGTAGAGGCCTATCTATGAAAATAGCTGCAATGTTGTAGAACATAAACAACATAAGCCACACATAGGTACGTCATGTGAACGTACAGTCTACCTAAGTACCTAGTCTTATTGTTATAAACACGATAAGGTCTCGTTTGTTTACTACTTAATTCATTAACGTTGATAAATATAACACCTGTTGGTACGTGTTAATGTAGGGTAATTTTATATTTAGTACTTACTTCACTATAATAAAGAAGCTACTACTGTTAAGTGAGTTACTTTTTTCGCCAAAGTTTGAGAGATTTTCACGCTAAAATAGAGTTTGATAAATAAAGAACTTCAAATTCTTAATTCTGTTAAGTACCTATTTGAAGTGTTTTATTAGTAGAGCTAGTGCTCTAGTTTAGCCAAAAACCGGTCAAACTTTGCCATTTTTAGGCTTTGGCAGCAAAGTACCTCAAATAACCTCAAATACTCAATTCAGACACCGGTCCTTCATACAAAAATCGGGGGTTACCTATCACACATGCAAGATCGATTTTGAAACTAAAGCAATGACAATTATATTTAAAAACATTACAAGATAACAACCTACAAGACACAGCTCATTAAAACAAACAGCGGAACCACAGTTAATGTAAATTACCGAAGTGTCTACAAACACGTGAAACATTATTTTATCCTCGCCCATGATTGATTCGTAAACATGCACGATGACACGTCTATGGTATCAGTAGAAACTTACGAGTTCATTCTTTCAGTCCCAGGAGTTGGAGATGATATTGCACCCAAAAGCTGAAAGTCCCAATAAACCTTCACAACTGTTTTCATGCCGCGTACTACGGAAATTAACACTGGTAATTTACACTTTATAAACTTAATACAATTTGAAATATTTTGTGTTATATTTGAGGGAATACGCGTGGTCGTCTCGAGGTACTTGATCACAAGAGTGTGTCAGTCGTCGTGTGCCGCTAACCAGTGGGCCAACTCAGTCGTTGGCTGAATAATAGCGGAGGATTGCACGTCCTGCCACGACGACCCTACATCATTTCACTTTATGAAATAATTTTATTATTACAACTACATTACTCATGCGTAATTATGGTCAATCAATCAATTACAGCCTTGGAAGTATTTTTTATAGCTAACTGACTCATCTTTTGGATGTGCGTCGAGTTCTGCTGTTGAGTTTGAATCTGAAAAAGAAGTTTGAATTGTACCTATTAGACTGTGCTACATTATTTAACATGGACTGTCCATATTATATGCAGTACAGTCTTCCTATATATGTGTTAATGAAGACACAATGATTTGCGGTTCATTGACCAGTCGAGTGGAAAACAAATTCGTAGAAAAAATGGAAGGAAGAGACAAACGCTCGACTTGCCTATCCATTTTATTTTCTTATATGAATCTAATGCTTTCTCTTGTTCTATGTAGTTCTTGTAGTTTCATGCATGATAAAGGAAAAAAAATACAAAATCAGCAGTTGTTACTACTGAGATTGAATTATCATGGCTCTCTAGTAATTTTTTTGATAAACCTTTGCACTAGTTAGGTCATAATTAAATTACACTATATGACGCCTACGAGTTAATTAACTGGCCACAGTAATTAAATATTAAATTTATTGTCAATTACGTTTTCCGTTAAGAATAAAAATGCAGGAACGATCCAATTCCCATACCTATTTGTTACCTGAAATGTTGGTTCATTATTATTTTATGAATGTGTAAATTGTAAAATTGTGCTTTTTTCCCATCGTTGTGTTTATTACGTACCTACCTATCTGCTTCGTGTCTAATCGCAGACGTGTTGAATATGTCCATTGAGAGCAGTTATATTTATCACTTTATGGTTAAGTGAGGCGCCATTAAATTTATGATCACTAAAATGTTGCTACAAACAATGTATAAGGATAACCCATTCGTCAATTTCGGTGTGTTGAAATATATTCCCACATTAGAGTCAAGGGTCAGATTGAGATAGAATTTATTAAGATAATAAGAGCGCAACTTGACTCAAGCAATCGCCCACTTCCGCTCACACAGGCCTGTTAGCTGCCGGACACATTTCTTAAATATTTTCCTCTAGATAAACATCCCCAAATGTAAGATGCACGCGTTATTGTTCTAGTTCACGGTATTGCGGCCCATTCACATACCATTGACGTTACTCAGCCCGTTTGACTGAGGTTATCTTGGGAAAAGAGGTTTGGTTTCCGGTGTTAGCTGCAATTGAAGTCGGCATCCTTTTATTTTTCAGTATCCAAAACTGCCTCGTTAGTCTAGTGGTAGCAAACGCTACAGTGGAGCATTAGGTCCCGAGTTCGATTTCCTGATCTACCGTCATAAGCAAAAAAGACGTATTTACAGAAAGCGAAGTAACTGATTTCCGATATTAAGAAAATAGCTTAAGGTAAGAAATCGAATACATCGTTTTGTGTAAATACGTCCTTTTTTCTTATGGCGGCAGTGATTGGGTTCTGCCTTCTGGAATTTGTCAATAGCGGCCCGAGTCCGGATTTGGGCCCGATTTAAAGCAATAGGATAACCTGTGGATTTCTTAAGAAATGTGAGTACCTACAACTTATTGGAAGTTCTATGTAGAATTCTAAGAGCCTGCTACGGCTCTTAAGCTGGCTGAGTAACGGCTAAAAGCGCTTAGCCGTTTATTTAAAGGGTTGCGATGTTGAGTGTAATAATAATGACTAATGATGATCATGATGATGTTGAGATTACCATGTCTGCACGTCTGTGTATAGTGTGTCTTAGTCTACGTAGGTTTTCCCCCCAAGCAGCAAATAGAAATCAGAGGTACGGAATTCCAGGATATCTAGCCTACGTGTATCAAGGCATGAAGGAAATAAAGTAAGGTTGCATGTCTCATGCGGGCGGACGCTGCCCAATCTTTTCATTGCGAGTGACCCCAGTCACGTACGGGAGTGGCCGGCCAGCCCCGGGCAAATCGTAAACGTAAATTGTTATTTAAGGTCAATGTTAATACACCTATTTGGTACCGAGGCAGTGCGACAAAAAAAGGTTGATAGATACACTATAGTTGATTGTAAATATGTCATGGCATCCTTTTACTATAATGCTCCGTTGGTCTCGTGGTCATAAGCGCGACTCCCGAAGTTGCGGATTAATTCGAAAGACATACCGTGGCCCTAGAACGCAAAGGGCATTAGGAGGAACACGGATGGGTTTTAGTCAGTAAGAGTCTGACACTCCCTTTCGCTCCGCCCAGAGCGGAAGGAGGAGTCATTTGATGATTTACCATCCATAAAAAAGGGACATACGACATGGGAATTGAAAAGGTTCAATTCCCATGTCGGCCAAAGTAGGTTTTTACATAAGGAATTTCTCTGTAGCGAGAGGCTACTTTGAGAACGTAACCTAAGGGATAAACATGACGACAGCGAACCAATAATTGTGTTTTTACAGATGCCTGGACCCCATTGCCATTGAGCAACGCAGTGGCAAACTATCAAAAATTATCTACATTTTGTCAAGTGTTTGACGTTGATTGTCGCCGAGATGTTATTTGCAACTTGAAATTAAACGTTTTTTATGACTAGTTCACACCTTAGACATAATAAACTTTCTATGGTTCACACAGTGCGAGCTAGCGTTCGCGTCAGCGTCAGCTGCAGTGCAATAACTCGCATCGTTTGGACGTATCTTACGAGTTACTGTCACGAGCGAGTAAGTAAATAGCTCGCATTCGAGTTACTTCAACATTTATTAGTTTTATTCGCCTGCTCGCCTTACAGTAACTCGCACATGGCAGCAGCTCGGACAACACTCGCATAGTTCAAACGCGTTCGGCAGTAGCTCGCCAGTGTCAGCCAGGCCATAGCGAGCAGAACCTATATTTTTTTGTGTGCTCCGCCTCGCAAGAGTCTGAGCAGCTACTATCATCGTGAAGACAGCTCAGGCCAGCCAAGCTACTAGCATACGAGTAGGCAACCCGAGTAGCTGTCTACTGTCTAGTCAGTAGCTCACACTGTGTAAACTAGCCATTAGCCATATTCAGTATTGTCACGAAGCGGCAGTTTCACTGGACACTCAGTGACAGGCTTGGTTCGTATGGAAAGTTTTGACACTGCCAACTCTATTATCTAGATTATAAAAATAAGAATTTCAGTGTCACAAGGTGTCAACAATATTACTTATTACAATCACTGAAATCATATTACGGCTTTCCGAATTTCTTTAAAATAAGCTAACTCGTTTGGTGCATAGAAATAGCCTATGACTATGCAACGCGCTAGACTTCCATTCATCTCTAGATACCTACCTATATCACAATGAACTCAGCCAATTGTTGAGTGAATATCTCAACTATCGGCCATACTTATACGATCTGGCCAGCAAGGTGAATGACCCACAGTAGTATAATAATGTGGCTATATAGTATAGTCATTTGTTTACCAGCAAGACGAGTCTAACATGCCACTAACAAAACTGCTGGGGTAAGCAAGCTTCCGTGGGAATGTTAGATGGGTAGCCTCGTGTTTTGTTATGACGCGCATATGCTACTCGGTACTACAGCTACGCATCGTTGTCTTGTCTCTGCTACGCCCACGTAGTGAATCGAGTTTGTTTGGAATTTTATTTGTTTGTAACTGAAGACTCTCCACGTGTATTGTGTACCTACGTACTTTTAAAAGCGTGATTGTAAAGGTGTTTCCAGAAGCTTATATTCTCCTTGGTCAAACTGGTGACATGTATCTACCTACTACTTATTATATTTGAAAACAGAATTCAAGATAATGAGAAGGTAGGTATACATTAAATTAAATGCTGGCCGAATACGCACGGTTTCAAAGGTCTACAGTCTCGACATAGTTTACCGATCGCCTACCGACGGAATTCGGTCGATAAGTCCTAACGATTTGAAAATACCAATATTTAGTAGTCTACATTCAAAGTGTCAATTTAGGTACTGAAGTTTTGCTAACCTAGCCTCGAATTTTGACAGCCCGCTAAGCGTATCGATATTATTCGGTATGCAAGACACCGGTTTTTAAAGAGAATTGCTGACACTTCTTGTTTTTTGAATAACTTACTCCATCCGGCATTTAAAGCTGAAACTTTCAGGGACGTTTTTTATCAAAATTAACAAATTTGTTCACTATAGTCTATCGTTTTGTATTCAGGCTGCGTATTCGATCGCCAAAGTAACAGCGCTGGAAATTTGATGTACTTAATCTCTTTATATTTAAAGTTTGTTAACCCAGATTTGTACACGTTAAAAGGGTAACTCATAAGTATAATGTAAATACTTTTAATTTGTTTTTAAATGTACTAGTTTACGAGTAAATCTATTTTTCAGAATAAAAAAATAATATTACGTTGAGATTTGTTGATGAATCGAAATAGGTAAGTAAAACCGGTGTCTTGCATACCGAATAATATCGATACGCTTAGCGGGCTGTCAAAATTCGAGGCTAGGTTAGCAAAACTTCAGTACCTAAATTGACACTTTGAATGTAGACTACTAAATATTGGTATTTTCAAATCGTTAGGACTTATCGACCGAATTCCGTCGGTAGGCGATCTGTGTTCGGGTCAAAAGAACGGAAAATTTAACGTCTCCCAGAATTCCGAATTGAATTCCTAATCAGGAAACCGTACGTATGCGGCCAGCCTTATATGTGTACCTTCTCGTTATCTTCAATTCCGTTTTCAAATAAAGTAGATACATTTGTCTATAAAATGTATGTATTTAGAAATATATAAGTATGTTTATCTGTTGTTTGGTCGCCATAGCACAGGCTCTGCCTAGTTTGGGATCGGATGACCGTGTGTGAGTTGTCCCAAGATATTATTTTATTATTTAAATTCTAGAAAATTATAAATTTTGTTAAAATAGACTCTGGTCTTTTGTCTCAAAGTTCAAATTTCATTGTACCCCATTCTTTTTTTTTTTGGGAAAATATGGTATGTTTTTGTATAAACTTTCAACCAATCTCTAAAACTTGTGCCAGAGATCATAAATTGTTTACTGTGTACACAGAACAAGCTTTAGAAGGTAAGGCACGATTGTCAAGCTATTTTTATGCTATTTCTGTAGATTCTTAGGTTCGTCATGACTTGTGACAAATTAGTATAGTGCTTAGCTTAAGTTGGTCTTATCAAGTGCAATATAGGAAGAAAAATTTACAAAAAACGGATTGATCCAATTTAGTTTATTATTTAAACATGAGTTACAACAAATGGCATCTTAAAACATATAAATAGTAAAGCTGCTCGTTATATCAAAAAAAGTAATTAATAATAACACTTCAATATCCCTGATTTATGTGTAAATAGTTTGAATTCATTTGAAAACAACATTTCTCAAGTTAATTAACAAAAGTTAATTGTGACAAAATAACCTTTCAAATAAAAGTTCATACAAAAAATCACTTGATTTTTAAATTGATTTAGCTATAAATTCAATATAATCAAACTATTTACACGTGTATAAGAGAATCAATAAATTTTGATGTCAATTGGAAAAGAAAATATAATTTTGATCCCAAAATTCGATTAATTGAAGTTGGCTCAGGGTTTGCTGCTGAATGGATGCTTATCATCCCACAATTTAATCTATGTGTTCTACATTATACAAAAAGTCAATCAAAATGTAAGTCTTATTCCTAAACTATTATTGACTATTGTAAACTATTTATTTCACTAGTTAAGTACATATTTGAATTTCCTGAATTAACTAACTGTTGCTAAAGATAAATTCACGGATATTTTAACGGGAATAATATGTCTATCTGTGGTAAAAATGGTAGACTTATCGTGTCTTAACTATAAGGCGAAGATTCCATAAGATACAGGTGCAAGTGGAAGCAAAAATCAAACATTTTACATCTGGTTTTAGTGTTAACTGATCTAAGGTACTGCCTAAAAGTGCACTCTATTTTGAATCTTAATAACAAAGAAGTGTAACAGTAAGTTACTATAGTAATATAAGAATACATAACACTGTAAATTCATTTCGATGTCGTATATATAACTAAGTTTTATAGATCTTGATATCGTGAAAAAAATATTATGATGAACATTTGTACTACATTTTGGGACCAAATGACCTCGACATGCTGCGACATAGGTAAATAAGATTAATTAGTATAAACCATAATAAAGGCAAATACTATAAAATGATTTCTTAATAATACAAAAAAAAATCACTGAATTAATGTTAAGTTACTAAGAAAAGAATAATAACTAACAGTAATTTACAAATAAATTAGAAACAAAAACAACTTTGTTCTCCGTGATCACAATTTCAAGGCTTAGCGTGAGAGACGTCCTCGCGCGGAGACACGTCACGTAAACAAGCAGAGACACTTAATAGAGGACTAACATACGGTCCGTACAGTAAGCAATATATTATCATCTTGATTTAAACATAAAACAACCAACCACCTTAAACTCTAGAATATGTACAACTTATTTTAACCAAATGTATAAAAAATTAGAGAGATTTGAGTGCGTGACGTAAGGCATGCTGTGCGTCCTGCCTTGCTGCTGCGAGCACGTATATAAATGACCAGACGATTGAAACATAATCTACTTCCTCTAACTTCTAATCTAGCGGAAGATGATTAAAAAAAGAATAATAATAATTAATCACTAATATTAAATTAACAACCTCCCAAACAACACTTCTGTATCTAACCTCTATTAAAACTCTTCAACGTTCAACATCAGTTCGCACCAGTGGTCGTTAACTAATAATTTCATTAACCTACACTTTATCTCGTACAGTTACAATGTATAAATAACTACAACAATACTCCTCTCGCTTCTCTTATGTAAAAATATAACTATTCGCATACTCTAGTCTAAGTTGGGGAATCAGGTCGAATAATAATTAAATTATGCTGCACTACAACATCGCGGCGGAGCACGAAACTTAAATAACAGAGAACCTTTAAAATCATAAGTAACATAACATAAATGGGAGATTACAACCGAGGGCTCCCGAGCTCCGCCGAGCGCGTCCGAGCGTTCACGACGCAGTCGGGCTACCGAGGCACTCGAAACTTACAAAACTGCACTCAATACCATGGATTACACCGGATCCAGCCTGTTCCAGGTCCCTTGGCACCGAGGTCTAGTCGGCGGCGGCGCAGCACACGCAGCGCACGCAGCGTCAGGACAGCGGGCGGCGAGCGCGGCGCGGCGCCAGCAGGTACGACGCGTCCAGCGGCGCGCCGCGCGAGCCCAGGCGCGCCAGCAGGCGCCGCGCGATGCCGTTCACGCGCTCCTTCTGCGCGCCCAGCCCGCCCAGCCCGCCAGCTCCACCCGACGACCTCTGCAACACGATCCGAATAAAGAACAATCCATTAAGTACAAGCTCATCGAACTTAACGTCTATGTTTGCCTGTAAATTACTCAAGCTTTAGAATAATTAGTAGTAGTTTATGAAACTGTCTCATACTAAAAGTTTATAATAGTACCACAGGAATGTTTCAATACTTTACTTTGTACAGTTATTGTATGAAACTGTAACATTATCTAATCTCGTCTAAAACACAATTTAAAACAACCGACCAACTGTTCTGTGGATGATATTGTACCTTATTTATTTAATGTACATTGTTTTTACCTAGTTTTTAATTAAAATAACTCTAATAAATTATTTTTAAACGTCAAAAAAAAGTATGATTTGAAGACGAAAAAAAATTATAGTATTATTAAAATTTTATGTGTTATCTATTGATTAAGTGTGCCAATAAAGTATCTTTCGATTTAATAATTGAAAGTTTACGATGTGAACTGGGTTCGAACATTTTTCTATTGGAGCTGGCATAGGTACCCATAACTTTTTTTTTTCAAAATCGCTGCGCACGATATATGGGTATATGTATATGGGTAGACGGTCCATAAATAAACAAAAATGTTAGCAACATGGTGCCCTAAAGTGTGTTTATATTATGAATGGTGAAATCAAGCCGGGAACTATTATTTGAATATAATTTAATGCATATAATTAGTTAAGTATTTATTAAAACAGTTGTAAATATCTATGAAAACACGAATTTATTTTTAAAAAAATCTCGAAACGTGACACTTTAGGGCACACCATGGTGCTAACTTTTATCTAAGTACCCCCTTAAGTTACAAATTACTTTTTAGATTTCTGACTAAACGTACCCCCCTAAGTCGTAACTGATATTTTTTACAAACTAAAACGGCATAATAGATTTTTGAAAAAATTGTCAGTAGATGTTTTTTTTTTAATTAAAATTAATTTGTTAAAAATGAGCACTTTCCAAAAATCCAATAATGCAGTTGTAGTTTTCATCAAAATCGTGCTCGAGACTCTTTTCGGTGTTTTTCGATATTCCTCATAGTTCGGATTTCGGACCAACCACGCACACTTTAAAAATTCCCCCTGTATACCCGTTTTATCGTGAGCCGCAATTTTGAAACTAAATTAATATGGCGACGGGTACATATGCCACAAAGGTTCTATCCTCTTTACAACAATAATAAATAATCTGAGGAAAACAATAAGCTTACCTTGGCAGCAGCATCCGTAAGAGCAACGACAGGCACTTTCTTTTTCACTTCCTTAGACGTAGTTTGTTTATTGTTCTTGTCAGTAGTTGCAGCAGCGTTTTTGGCTGCTTTTCCTTTCAGATATTCAGGAGACACTTCGTGGGGCTGCAACAAGAATTTACGTTTACTTAAATGAAAATGCATGTATATGTTATTTATGCTTTAGTAGCATGTTTTATAACCAATTCTCAAAAGTACTAAAGTACTGTGAAACAAAAATTATATTAAACACTTGAAATCCCTCGCCAAAAAAAAAAAGAAATATGTATTGATTTTGACCTTTTAGTTTAATATAGGTACCAATATTTTGCCCCAAACGTCATCGCGTCGGAGGACCGCATTTTTTTTTCTGTTTTAATCTCTATATACTTTATTTACCTATTAGGTACTACTCACCCTACAATCGACACTCACCTAAACGGCACTACATCGATAACCAAAATATCTAATCGATTAAAGGAGTGAAAGTAGCTGAGCATCTCTCACCAATGTACTCAATCATTTTTCTTTTCTGCGTCATCACTAGACCCTGATCAGAATCTATTTATAAACTGTTAATTGAGACCGTTTCAATAAGCCCAAACACGAAACGACTGCTTTAAGTAAATGAGGAGTTGGGTATTTGCTCCTCTTTTTGGTCGAGGGTTAAAATGTACAACCGAGCAGTCTGAACACTAGGCGAGTCACTGCGCTATAAAAGACATTCATATGTCAGCGGGGCTGAGGTCCGCCAGTGGCGCCGCTCTCACACCAAGCTTTTCGAGTTTCGAGCGCACGGCATAGCGAGCTATGTAGCATGACATTTACTACTGTGAATTCATTTGTAGCTTACTTCCTAGTGACCAACTGGCATGATGAGAGCTGTAAGAAGAATGATATTATGGTATACATACCGCGTAGGTGCGCGTGATCTTGAGGCGGTGGGGGAAGTGGTCGAAGGCGTAGGGCCGGGTACAGATGGGGTACTTGGGGCGAGACACGCGCGTGAACAGGCGCGCCCCGCGGTCCACGCGTAGCTCGCAGATGTACACGTGCGCCTCCGCCGCGCCCACCGGCCGACCCTGGGGAAAGCAAGAGCATTGATGTCTTACAAACATTCACAATAAGGCCTGCTAGTACAAGCCTAGCGCCTAACTGGGACAGTGGTTGAGGAAGCACGCGCAGCAGGGCGTGTTCCGCCTTCCCGCGCGTCAAGCTACCGAACACCGCCACATTTAAACAGTAAATCTGAGCATTGTTTCGGGTGAAATTAAGCATGAAATTATTTTTCCTTTTAAATGCTTTCTCCATTAACCCTAATACACTTTCCTCGCGACCTTTCAAATAATTTGTTGGAGGAAATAAGGTCTTTTTTCATGTATAGGAACAAATTTTAATCACAAAGGGCCAAATCTAAACTGTAGGGAGGGTGTGTCAGAGTTTCGAAGCCGCACTTGTGTAAAGCAGCCATCGCAATATGACTGCTTTACACAAGTGATTATCTGTGAACGTGTGCGTTCTCGTGCAAAACGAGTACACCTCGAGACCACCTTCCCCTTCTTTTTCTTTGGCTTAGCGTCATATTGCCCCGTGATATTGACCTTTATCTTTATAATCGTTTATCAAAATCCCCTCTTAATCCCAAAAAACTGTAGCCTAATCTTTCCGGCCGATTGTGACACCTTGAACTTTATGAGCGGTGCTGCGCTTTTTTGTGCCACTGCAAGGCAATACGGGAACAGGAAAAAACGGGATATGCGCGTATACAAAGTCGCGGGCGAAGTGCTAGTTTATTATAGTTGTATTGAGTCACCAAGTAGTGACAGGTAAAAAAAAATCCCCACTCTAACCCCTCTATTCCACGAACATTTTGACCCGCCCCTCGAACATACCTACAAAAAATTCTTTCTCTGACAAAAAGTTACACTATCGCTAAGCGCCACAGGTCACGGAAGCTAAAATTTGTAAATTATAATTATGTATGTTCGACGAATTACTTACCTTGCAGTAAGTGTTGAGGTCCATAACCCAACACTGCGACATGACCAGTTCAATAGGCACCGCTTCGTAAAGCGGTACTCGCATCACTTCATTGTGGAAGAACCTGAAAGGAAAATATTGTATTAGAATAAATAAATACTAATAGTTAGCGGCTAACTGGGGACTGGGGAGTCGATGAAGATGAGCGGCGCTTACCGCGCTCATGTCAGGTCATCCGCGCTCCGCACACGTGTGCAGCCCTCTTCGCCTGACTCTGCCTGGATGTCACACGACTTTTTCCGAGACCCACATTATGATAGATAAACCCCGCGGCAAACGACACAGTCAAATTTAACCTTGGCTTATTTTTAGGTGATATAGTCATCGGTGATAGTTATGGATCTACTTTTCTTTTAAAAAAAAAATCTCCTATGTAGCTACTTAGTAGCAGTTGATGCAGGTACTCACTTCCGGGTGGGCTCGTGGAAGGTCTCGTGCGGACGCAGGTAGTGGTGTCCGTACACGTAGCGCTCCTGCGTGTCCTTGTGCTTCCACAGGCGCTCCACGCGGAAGATGTCCAGCTCCGACACCGAGATCTCGCCGATGGTCTGGTACGTGTGCTTGCGTACTTCACCTTCCTGCAATAAATACTTGTATTTAGTATCGTTTTAAGGCTTAGCGCGCACGGGTGTCATTTTGTCTCCCTGGAAGTACATCTTTCTATTTAGCACTTTTGAAGTGCAAAAAAGAGTTGAGACTGTCACATTGACAAACTCACCCGTACGCGCCTAGCCTAATGGGCAATGGAATTGTAGTCCCATCAGAATATGAAAGTGAAGGAAGAGGGAGTAAATCTGTGTAAGCACACACACTTGTGAAGTATAATACACTGAATTCTCATGCATCAGCGCTTGTCTAGCGCTGATGCATGAGAGGATTGGAATACAGGACATATTGAATGAAAGCCAAAAGACCAAAGAAAACATGAATTATTGTGTGATTTATGAAATGGGCGAAACTATAAATAGTAGGATGATGATGAAGTTACACTCTTTTTAGATTTTTCTAACGACGCTTACCTTATTCTGCGTAGCATCTTCAGTCTTATCTTTCCCTTTAGCAATATTCTTAACTTTCTTCCTATCCACGCGTTTGGTCTTAGGTGACTCGGGCTTATCCGCCTTGTCCCCATGTTTCTGACTGACGTCAGGGTTCTTCTCGTCGATGGGAATGTCGCGCAGGACGTACACGGTATCGCCTTGACGCACTTGTAGGTCGCCTCGCATTAGGGATAGGTAGAATTGGTGACCTTCTTCAGTGTACTCATCGAGAGGTATTTCCCGGTCCACCTGTGGGGAAAAAAGGTTGTTTTAATGATGCAACAAGAGTATCTTGATGGAGAGATTACTTTAGCCGGTACGATATATAACAAAAAGCTATTATATTTGATAATAAAGCGATCATCGCGCGAATACGTGATTATCGCGGTCGATTGTACGGCAAACCCGAACCCGTCACCCGCCTCGCCTTCCGCAAAAAATGCCACGATCGCGTCTAAAAAGAATAATATGTGACGGCAAGAACCGTTTTTAAAAAATCAGCAGTTTATCCAATTTGTGGTTCAGACTGAAATAACTTTTATAGGACCCAAATCACAAACAGGTAGTATGTTTTAATGGCTCTAAATTATTAGAGCCATATCACATCAAGCTACCACAAATATGGAAAGCACGATAAAAATATGTCCCCAAGTGGCCGGCGACTGCTGAGAGAAGCAGCTCAGCGCTGCGTCCGGGGCCACGTGAGGCTCCGGACGGACACGGGCAACCGTCAAACGACTAAACACTATGGACTACAGTCCTTACGCAGCGGGAGACGGAAGAAGGCCCAGCAACGCCGACGTGACGACTTGAGAGGTGTTCATGACGGATTGGTCGGAGAGAGCGACACACCGGGAAGAGTGGAAAGCTATGGGGGAGATCTCGCCCAGCAGCAGGACTACGTAGGTTGATTAAAAAATAAAGAATATTTAATTACATCACGCTGCTTTGTGGGTAGAGGAGATTGTCAATGAATGTGTCCGAAGCCGGCGCCGCCGCACTGCACCATCAGGCGTGTGTACTGATGGTGGGTGAACACGTACCTTGTTGTTATGACAATGGTGGCAGTAGTGCGGCACGCTGGTATCAGTGACACGCATGCAGCGCGCGTGCTGCCACACGCCGCAGCCGGCGCCGCCGCACTGCACCATCAGGCGTGTGTACTGATGGTGGGTGAACACGTACCTTGTTGTTATGACAATGGTGGCAGTAGTGCGGCACGCTGGTATCAGTGACACGCATGCAGCGCGCGTGCTGCCACACGCCGCAGCCGGCGCCGCCGCACTGCACCATCAGGCGTGTGTACTGATGGTGGGTGAACACGTACCTTGTTGTTATGACAATAGTGGCAGTAGTGCGGCACGCTGGTATCAGTGACGCGCATGCAGCGCGCGTGCTGCCACACGCCGCAGCCGGCGCCGCCGCACTGCACCATCAGGCGTGTGTACTGATGGTGGGTGAACACGTACCTTGTTGTTATGACAATGGTGGCAGTAGTGCGGCACGCTGGTATCAGTGACACGCATGCAGCGCGCGTGCTGCCACACGCCGCAGCCGGCGCCGCCGCACTGCACCATCAGGCGTGTGTACTGATGGTGGGTGAACACGTACCTTGTTGTTATGACAATGGTGGCAGTAGTGCGGCACGCTGGTATCAGTGACACGCATGCAGCGCGCGTGCTGCCACACGCCGCAGCCGGCGCCGCCGCACTGCACCATCAGGCGTGTGTACTGATGGTGGGTGAACACGTACCTTGTTGTTATGACAATAGTGGCAGTAGTGCGGCACGCTGGTATCAGTGACGCGCATGCAGCGCGCGTGCTGCCACACGCCGCAGCCGGCGCCGCCGCACTGCACCATCAGGCGTGTGTACTGATGGTGGGTGAACACGTACCTTGTTGTTATGACAATGGTGGCAGTAGTGCGGCACGCTGGTATCAGTGACGCGCATGCAGCGCGCGTGCTGCCACACGCCGCAGCCGGCGCCGCCGCACTGCACCATCAGGCCTTCCTCCACATGCAGTCCGCAGATACACATGATCACCTCTTCTGCAAAAATAATTTTACATGTTACAATCAGAACCAACCGGAGTCCTCATGGGCATAACTTAGAAAACAAATTTGTGAATGTGCAGCAAAATGGACTGGCATCAGATGGCAGATTTTAATAAAGCTCGGCGCAAACGGGCCACCGCCCACAGCAGTGTAACCGGTAGCAGCCACTCGCCACTTGTGGTCGCTGCGGGTCACAACACCGTCACTCGCGCTGCTCCACCTGCAGCTGGGTGTTAGGTGTCCTACGCACCGCATGCGTCACCATGGAGAACGACGACTCAATGGATATCGATAATTAGATATTAGATAGACTGCGCAGCGGAGAGCGGGTTGTAAAATGTCGGCTTCCGAACACCGGTGGCTGTGGTCGGCGGCCTGTTTGGGCTGGTACAGCAAGCGATACTCTTATGAGATCCACCCGTTCGAAAACGCATTTAAGAGTACGTGCACACGAAGATACTCAACTACAGTATGGAGCTTCCTTTCTATATTCTATTTTGTGACGAGATATGGAAACGTCATAACGAAAACAACTCACCAGTCTTAGTTTTTTGTAGGAAACCTGGCGGCAGAGGCTCCTCAGGTCCCAGTATTTTAGTCAGCATATCTGCATAATCCGACTTAGTCGAGTTGTAAACCTGCAAGGAAGAATGATATAATTATCATACAACAAAAAAAGAATTGTTTTACTTATCATCTGAACTAATATTACTACAAAGATGAAAGATTTCTTTGTTTGTTTGTTACGATTTGCTTCAAAAACTACTGAACCGATTTTAAAAATTCTTCCACCATTAGAAAGCTACATCATTAACTTAAAACATAGGCTATAATACATTCTGAAAAAATGAGAGATCCGTACGATAATTGCAATAATGTTACCCAAAGTAGCAAAATTTTGCCTACTAAATTCAGTATTTCAGTATTCACAAAAATTGTTGATGATACATAAAAAAAAATGTACTACATGACTAAAGTACTCATTATTACCTAATAAAAGTCCGCGAAGGTATATGTCTAACTATTATGGTTAGGTCACAATGACCGCTTTTTGTGCAAATTATTCAATCAAAACCCGCTGGTTTTAGAATGAAAAGATTAATCCATATCCATTTAAATGATTTCATAATTAAGGTTGATTATCGGTCACTCATTGATTTTATTCACGAAATCTCATAAACTATAGGATCTATAAAGATGAAATTTGGCACGGAGGTAGATTATGAATGGGCGACGTCAGTTAAGAAAGGATTTATTGTTCCATAAGAAACTCTCCCCATAAAGGGGTGAAATAGGGGGTGGAAATTTGTATGAAAAAACTTATTCCTTGGGCGAATATACTTGAAACTTTGTACGAATACTGGCCTAGGTCAATTAACCTTTTGAACGCCAGAGCATAAATGCATAGGCGTGCCCCCGACGCCAAGCCACAAATTCGCCGTAATTTTTGTCACATATTTGTGACGTTTGGCGTACAGGGCACGCGCTTGCTTGTCATGTATACGTGACAGTGGCGTTCAAAAGGTTAAAAAGGTTGCCACTATTTTTTTTTTTTCAGAACTACCTCCAAAAGGCGAAGAGAGGAAGTTTGTTTAGAAAATCTTATTCTTTGGGCTTATAAACTTGAAACTTTGCACGAATACGGACCTAAATGATAAATAATATAATTTATTTTTCAAAACTACCCCTCAATGGGTTTATAAGGGGTGTTAAAGTTTGTATGGAAGAATCTTAACGCTTGGTCCAATAAAGTTGAAACTCGGCATTAACAATTTTGATAAAGAATGAGAAGTACAGTACGCGTCAAACAACTTTGCCACTCGGAAGTACGTCCCAATTCGCAGCGCAGTAGTCTATTTTACAACCGATCATAACACCGCGCATGCGCGGTCTCGCGGAAGCTAGCGCGTGTAGTGGCGTCTCAGTCGCTAGTGTACGTTCGATGCTTACTCGTGTCTCGCTTGCTCAATGCAACAAGACTGTCGATGCCATAAGTGTTACACATTGTTATTATATTTAACTAGTTGTTTTTGTTATTGTTTTGTTATCTTCCTTTAATGGCCCCACAAATTTATTTATGGAAGGAGTTTCGGAAATTTTGAGAGATAGTGACTGAGTAAATACTAAAAGGCTTTATATTGAACTAGTTTGGGTAATGCGCTATGCCCCCGCTTGTGTCTGTGTTAGTGTTTGTGATCCACCTTCGACCGGCGACAACGAGTTAGCTGGCTATACTTCAAGTGAGTGCATGTACCTTTAAATTTAGCTTTCATTTATGTGGTGCGAACACAATCCCTCACTTTCAATTACCTATAATTATTACCTTCTTATGCATTTCTAGCTACATTTCTTACAATCGCAAACTGCTTCTACAACTATATTCAAGTTAGTAAAAAAACACTATTCAAGAACATATTTATTTATTTATACTACTACTACTACTACCAGTCAACCTTTGGGTGATATGAACATACATAATATATGTTCATATCACCCAAAGGTTGACTGGTAGAGAATGCCTATGGCATTAAGTCCGCCTCTGTACATTTGTGTGCGTAAAGTACGTATAAAACAAAATATTTTTACGCGCTAACACTTTTTTACGTGATTGCACCTGCGCGGTCGTCAGAAACACCTAACTTCAGAGAGGCAAAGATGCTTGATCAAAACAATACGTGTTTTTGGATTTTTCTAAAATCAACCACTGAATAATGCTTACACCCCGTAAAGGGGTGATGAATTGTTTAGTGAAGCATATTACTGCTTACCTTAATAAACTTGGATATTGGTATCTATTTAAAAGTGGAATATTTGAATCGGATCTAACTACTTTTTCGTAATCAGGGGTTGATTACGAAAAAATTGTTAAATCCGTCCATTGGGGTAAAAGGGCAAAAATGGAATGTATAAAAAATTAATTACTTTGATTTGGAAACTTTGTGCAAATAACTAAGAAAAAGAATTAAGATCGCAACTATTAATATTGCAAGATTACCCTTTACTCTCCAAAGGGGTTCAGAGTGTGGGGGTTTCGAAGTTTGCAGAAAAAAGTGAATTTGCGCGGGCGAAGTGCGGGCGAAGTGCTAATACTATATATTTTATGTGATAAGTATCATCATCAGTCAGTCAAAAGCCGTCCACTGCTGGACATAATAAGCTTCACAAGCATCTCTTGCTCTACATAGACCAGTCCCTTACTGTTTAATTTTTCCCTTATCTGATCTATAGTAATTCCTTACCTTCTTGATCTGCGCGGCCGCAGTCCCCATGATAGACAAGCGTCCATTCTCTCTCAACACAGCACTGAGTAGCGAGTTGACGTCGGCATCGAACTTGGCCAGCGTGTCGTAGTGGCCCGCCTCCACTTCGCTTTCAATGGCTGCCAGGTCGGCAGGGCCTGCTTCCTGAATTTTGCCTCGTTCAGCTTTGGCTCGTAATAGCAGTGCGCTTAGTGGCCGGTCTTTTTCGTCTGTAATAATATAGAATATGAAGATTATTTAGAAAATGTTATATGAAACGTAATTTTGTAACCATTTTTTATTAAATATGAGTGGACATGAATTTTAAGTAGGCATGTTTGTGATTTCCTGTGCGAGTCCTAGCATACATTTATTTTTCTTACCTTTAGGTTCTTTGAGCGCACGACAGACAGCCTTCAGAACAACAGTCAGCCTCTGCGCCTTTGGCAGTGCCGCATCATCCTTGGGCTTGGGAGCTCTATTGACGTCCCGCAGCGCGCGCAGCCGGGCCAGCGCACCCGCCTCGTCCACACTACTGGACGGCACCAGGGGGTCCACAGTGCACGACGTGCTAGCTGCGGGCGCAGGCGCGGCAGCGGGCGGCACGGGCTCGGCGCCCGGGCAGGGGGGCGCGCAGGGGGGCGCGCAGGGGGGCGCGCAGGGGGGCGGCGGGCAGGCGGGCGGGGAACCCGGCATCGTAAGGTTCATGCGCTCGCGGATGCGCCGCACCTGTTGGACGAAGAAGGTTGAGGTTATTATGAACTTGAAGATAATGGCGTTACGTTATGATTTTAAGGTTCATATAAGAACCTTACTGAGGACTCAATCATTGAGTGGTTAAATCGTATATTAGTAATATTATATTAAGTAATTTGTAGCGTTTTCCAAAAATGCAAATAAACGCGGTGATGTAGAAATAGCGAAGCTTTATGAAGCAGAAGCCATTTATTTGACTGGACCACTTTGCATTCTTAATTATCAACTGTACTTGGTGTACTTGGCTTACTAAACAATAATAAAATTCAACTCATTTTAATTTCTGTAACAGAAGTTATTATGAATTGCCTACAATAATTAACATTGGCATAAGTTTGAACTTACATTATCCAAATTCCTCAACAGGAAGCAGTGTCGCTCTTTAACGATATTCTTCTCCTTAGCAGTAAGAGGCTTCATCTGGGGCTCCTGCCACAACTTGTTCAAATGTTGCTGGTACTTCAGTATGGTCATCGTTTTGATATCACAAGTACTAACGACCTGTTGTTCGGACTTCTTGTTACATTTCACAGCTTTCCGCGGCCGACCAACCCTTGGCTGGTGTCCGTTTGAACCTTGTGACTGATTGGAGGCGTTTGATGGTGTGCGTGACTGAGTTTTCACTGGTTGTTTAGTTATTCTTTGAGATTTGCCTCCGATTACGCCGCGGCAGTCTTCGGAATCGCATTTGCAGGGCTGTAAAATTGAAAAAACATTAAATAGATAGATACTCTTATGGTTCGCTTCGCAATTTTTCCTGATATTGCGGCATTAGATCCTATAATTATTGATAAATAAACAAACATATATACATACCTGTCCCACAGCAGGATTGAACAGTGAGAAGTTGTAATCATAGGTGAGTTCTTCACCAGGGTCGATGTCTCGAAGAGCAAAGAGAGCCATTCTGAAGGTGCCTGAAATGAAAACAGCTTGTTAAACTCACTAATTCTTAGAAGAGTTCCTGTCGAAATCCTAAAATTTGGGTTTTTTTTGGGGTTGAACTCAGCCTTAAAACAAAAATTGCAACTAGAAAATACTGATTTTTAACGCATCATCTGTGTCACTCATCCCTGGACGCAAATAAATGCTAACCCACACAAATTTGGAGAAAACCGTGTTTGAAGTTTTTGATCTCTTTGGCTCATAGAACATTTAGTCGACAAAAAAAAAGGATCTCATAGAATGATCTTTTTTTTTATTGAACTTTCTTTTTAACATTTGATAACAAGCAAAATTTTGGTAGCAAAAAGTTTGTTGTGGGATGACATGTTGCGTGTTTGCGTCCACCTGTGTGAAGGCCTATATCCAAAGCTCATATATATGTATCAGAATTTGTAAGACATAAGTACTGACCGTTAGAAGTCCACTTCTGCATCTCACAGTTGGGCCGGCAGGAGTGGTTGACGAAGCGTCCGTCGCCGCCCATGCGGTGTCCGTCGATGACGAGCCCGCCGTCCAGGTGCAGGCAGTAGTGGTGCGTGTCGCGCGCGTAGCGGGTGGCCATGCGCTCCTGGGAACACACGACGAACGTGAGGGCTTCCTAATCACGAGCACCAGGTGGCAGCAACGAGGCGTCAAGTCTAGGCACTTGTCAAAAAGCTAATGTTTTCGGACATTTGTTAGTTTTAAGTTTTACGTCAGTCACTTTTACAAGGAAGAAGACCTCTCGCCTATATGGCGCCAACTAATGGCGTAAATTTTCCTGGAAATCCTCATTGAACTTATCAGTTTTGGGCCAAAAATGTTTGATATACTATTGTGGTACCCACAAACAGAAGAAAAAAAGCAATGAGACTTAATGCGACCAATTAACTGACTGCTAGGACCCGGTAGAGGATGCCTATGCCAAAAGGCACACCAAATTCCATTACTGTAACTATTACGATGGAAGATACTTAAGCATAATAATGTACAACTTAAAGTTCGGAATAAATGGCTTTATCAATATTATTACTAAGACACGGTTAGAGGTTAATGCAAGACTAATCAAGTTCGATCTATCTCTTGTGCTCTTGATTGCTGATGAGATTGAACATTCAAAATAATAACAATAGTTTGAAAATACAAGGTGTTATTGAATAGGCTTTTAGATAACTAAGACCCAAAAAATCCGACCCGATATGCCGAGCTGCCTGTCTTGTTAGATAAGGTAATTTTTTTAGTGGCGAAATCCGGATAAAGAGTAATATTTGCCCAGTAACTGTAAGCTACGGTGACTAAAACTAAACTTTTTAGAGCTAATTTTGTTTCTTTGTTCATGGTATGCGTCATGCTTGGTGCAAACACGTTTTCTCTCGTCTTCAATGTGTAACTGATTGTGTTCCTTACCTTGAACTCCTTATCAGAAACGACCTCTCCGACATACTCCAGTATGAAGTCTCCCGAAGTGATACTGTGCTTCGTGCGCACGCCCCATCCCTTGTTCTCAGTCATAAACTTCTCCAAGCCCGACGCCCATTCATGCCTCTGTATGCGTTGGTTTTTACACCTATCGCTGCAAATAACAAACAATAATTTTATACCGTTCGCGAAAGTACTATTGAGAGTTCTGATGAGTATTTTTTGTGTGATAAACATCACGCCTGTATTTTGCCCAAGGGGCTAGAAGTATATCCGTATAGTGCGCCATTTTTCCGGCAGTTATGTTTCAACCTGATGAACGAATAGGTCGTTAGATTTTGTGTTTTCTGGACCACAGGTGGTCATTGAGAATTCATGAAGGAAAAATTCAACAACAGTTTGCAGGACCAAATCAAAGATACTAGACGAACCTGGTATTCAAAGGGAAGTTTAAAATTTGAAGTTAGTATTTATGTACTTACCCGCAAGGACACAACTGTGGCGAGCACTCCGCATATACTAATCTGTTAATGCAGTCCTCGTTGCATCCCGACGCCGGCGCGCAGTTGCAAGCGACGCTCTCACATTCCTCCGCCGATGGTTTCACGTCGTAATAAACGTCTGAAATAACAAACATTCCAGTTTAGGCTACAAATCTTCATGTGAGAATTTCAATACTGCACTAATAATAACATGGTCAGTAATTTCTGTTGCTTTCTACATATACCTCATTCACAACAACAACAAAAACGTAATTAGGTATGTACTCAAAAATACTAAGGTTTACTGTGGGTGAGATAATTAAAAATTTAATTCAAATCTACCACGCACTCTATAACTTGTTGCTTCTTAGTACTGCTTTTTACATACTAATATCAAAGGAAGAAAGGAGTTTTGACTTACTCGTGCGAATCTTTTTATAGTTCCATGATGGTACTGGCTGGTTGTAATGTTGCTGCCACCAAATATCATAAGGCAGAGAGAAATGTTGCAATCTTCGGCGGACCCAGCGCTCGCAATATGGCGGCGGAGCCAGCAATCCGGGCGGGAATTCCGTTTGGGTCACCAGATTCTTTCCTTTGCCTTCTGGTCTAGGACTGAAGAAATAAAAATGGTAAATACAAAGAAAGTAAATCAAAATATGGTAATAATTATCTTTATCAAGGCAAATATAAACTTACTCTTCTTTGTAGTAATCGGAAAATAATCCAGCCGCCAGGAATTTCTTCCGTAGACGCGGATTCCTTTTCGATATAACAGGTTTATCCCTGTTGTCCACACTGCTAGCCGGACTATCGTCGCGAGATGAAGCTACTCGTTTCTTGCAAATTACGTTCTTAGATAATACGTCTATACTCTTTTCGAAATCTATTTCTTTCTCATTGAGCGGTAGAGGGTCATTTTCAAGGGTGTCTATTGAAGGTTCGCGAGACTTCGAGTCAATTTTACGACTCACAATGGTGTCTACGGAACTCTCACGAGAGCTTGACTGCACTTCTAGCTTCTTATTTACTTGACAAGACCTGGACTTTCTTCTATTAGCTATTGTAACGGGTTTAGTTACTTTCTCAGCTACTTTCTCAATAACTTTCTCAGTTTCAACAACTGTTTTCTTAGCTTCAGTTTTCTTTGTCTTGGTTGGTTTCGGCTCTTCAGTTGTATTATCAGAACTTCTTGTCTGCCTTCTTTCACTTGGACATAAAACTGCAAGACTTGATTTTGGTCTCAAACCGACTTTGCAATTCCTCTCGACCACTTTTCTCTTGGAAAATATTTCTTCAATTTCATGAGATGGTGACATTGCTCTTGTCTTGCGTTTCAGCCTCTCCAAGTTATCCAGACGGCTGACAGGTCTGTCTGCGTGTGCTTTTAAATTCAAAAGGCTCAAGGGTATGCTGTCTTCAGGGTCATTACTAAGAGAACTAGCGAGAGATGGAATGCTATCCGTCTCACTGAGCACTTCCCATTTATTGATGTGATTTTTAATTTCTTTTTCAGTCTTGCTCTTTAGCTGAAGGGCTGGTGCTCTCAGAATAGATGAATTCATAACTTTTTTCTCGCTAACTACAGTCTCGGTATTGTTGCTTGCTTTGTTATGGTTATCACTTGGGACATCTTTTCCTTGTAATTTTTCAAGAGCCACTACAGTCAATCTGCCTTGTTTAGGACATTCGTCCTTGTTTAACACTACTTTCAGTTCTGGCTTCTTGCTAGTAGTACGTTCTAAGAAACTACTCGTTGCTTCACCGTCTTTCGGCACTCGCTCGAATGCAGACGAATTATTATCAGTATCAGAGGTGAAGTGGCTATCAGACGTAATGTTGCTTTCAACTTTCTTCTTCTTTCTTTTAATACTTGGGAATCCAGTTCTATTGATTGCTTTACGTCTCCTAGTTTTCTTTTTTGATATTTCAACTGTCTTGCTGTCACTAGAATCGTTAGCTTCTGACTTCTTAGAGGTCAAAATGATCTTTTTTGTAGTATCTGTAATCGCTAGGCGTTCAGCTTGAACTTTTGGAATTAAAGCCCTGGCAGGTAAAACGAGTTTGCTCTCTCTTAGGATGTTATTAGTTTTCTTCTTTTTCTTGTTGTCATTTGGATCCTCAGTATCGGTATTCAAATTCCTTTTGGTCTGTCGTAGGTTATGACCCCCAGTTTCTTGAAGTTTATCCGATATCACTGCGGCGATCGATTCTCCTCTTTTTGGTCTAATGATAGGATCTGGTGTTTCTGAAATTAATGCCAGCGGTATCTCGGATTCGGTATCAATAGGTACTAATAAGGAATTCGCAACTTTCACATCACTATTTTTTGCTTTTGATTTTGCTTTATTGGCATCAGCTATAATATTGCTGACACATATTGAAGATTTCGGAATCTGATCTTCTAAATCAATGGATGGTTCAAATATGCCAGTTGGTTTATCGATATTGACGACAGGTGTTAGTTCGACATGAGGCTCTGGTGCTCTTGTCTTCTTCGTGTCTATAACTTTACCTTTCGACACTGGAGACTTGATAACTGTAGCTCTTGTGTTAATTTGTGATGGTTCTTTATTTTTCTTTTCATCAGTCACTTTAGATGAAGGTTCTGTACTGTTTTTCTCTTTTTCTAAAATACGAGATTCTATAGACTTACGTATATTATTATTTAGCAAAGTATCTAAAACTTTAGTAGCTGCACTTGGATTTATTTTAGAAACTAAATTACTGGTTAAACCTTCTAGTCTATTTTTCTTTCGTGTCATTATTTCAGACTTTTGTGCCGGTGGGATGGAGCTTTTGTATAAGGAACGAGCAGACATACTCTTCAGTGGATCAACGGTTGCGTTTGCTTTATTAGGTGTTACACCATCAGACTTTTCAGTCTCTTTAGAATCTTCCTTAGAATTATTTTGATTGACATCCTTGGTTTCTTTTGTATCTAACGATGTAACGGTTTTTTCTTCTGATAACTTCTTAGATAAAGATTGGACAACTTGATCCAGGCTCGAGTGTGATATAACCTTTTCTGCTTCTAATCTATGTCGCTTCTTCGGTGTAACGATCGGTGCGGAATGCCGCGTAGGTGACGATTTATTTTCAGATCTCGGTAAAGAAACTTTAGTAGTTTCTTGTTTATTGGATTCTGGTTTCACTTCAGAATCTTTAGACTTAGGTAAACATTTCTCTAAGTCATGAACCATTTTATGTACCGCCTTCAATTTCTCAGATGTCTCATATATCTTCTTTGATAGTTCCGATTGCTCAGCAGTAGGTTTCTTGATGGAAAGTTCATCATCAGTTGCGTTTAGGGTATTTGCAGAATGATTCTTTGTGGGTGTATGATTGTTTTCATCAACTTTCGATGAAATGTTCTCTACAACTGCACCACTGTTTACTTTTGCATTTTTCAATGCAGTGTCAGTGTTTTGATTTTTGTTGTCTGGAGTAGTAGTATTCTGAGCAGTTTTTGAATTATCACTGTTCTTTTTAACCTTCTCTGGTGGAGTTTTGAGTTTAGGCGAATCTTCAGGAGAATTGCTTTGGACGTCTCCTGTACAATCAGTTTCTGTGCATAAGAACTTTTCCGGACTTGTGCCATTCTTTGAGTTCTCATCAAATTCTGCAGGCACTAAACTTAAGCTTAATGAATTGCCTGTAGAAGAGTTAATGTGATAATGTCGCTTTTTAAGAGGCAGTTTATGTTCATTAGTATCCTTACCACCTTTGTTCTGAGATTCAGCTAATTGTTTTTTATGCCTCCGCTTCGAAGTAGGTGTAGCGATTTCTGGATTATCTGAAGTTTTCCGTTTCTTCGATCCCCGTTTTACAACTTTAGTAGGCACTGTCTCCGCGGATGTCTTCTCCGTTGTTTTGAGCGGATTTAACGCGACATTTGCTAACTTCGGCATTAATTTTGGCGCTATTTGACACAATTTTATAAAATTAGAAACCAAGTTGTCCATATCCTGACTAAACTTTTGATCTACAAGTTCGATGGCTTTTGTGTAAGTTTCTCGACATTTGGAAACGGATCTAGAGCGATGTCGCCGTTTACTTCTGTGTCTGTGATGTTTGTTTTCTGTTTTAACAGTTACTCTTGATAGTCTTTCCGTAGGTTTTAGATTTATCTTGGGTGGAGCTAACACTACGGTTCTCCTATGTTTTTTGATGTGAAAAGACGGTCTTATGTGCGGTTTCTTAAAATTCAGAAAAACATTTCTCGACAAGGACTTGTTTGGAACGTAACTGTTTTTAGCTTTTTCAAAAATGCTAGGCAGCGGTTTCGGTGTAACCTCTTTTTTTGAACCACTTGAAAACGAAGTATTCCCGTTTTTCAATTGTTTACGGCTTTTCGGTGATAGTGTACTCGGGAAATATTTGAAACTGCTATCATTTTCCTTCTTTGACCCCGAAGTTTTAGTGGATATACAAATCGGTGACGAACCAAACTTGTGCGTGAATGCAGGTTTCAGTGCTGGCAATGAAGTTCCACTGTGACTTGCTTTACTTGGAGACTTCAGTAAAGTATTGTTATTATTGTTGTTGCTCACTTTGAATATATTACAAGTTGTTACGGGGCGTTGTAAACCACTAAACACAGGGCCTGGGGCAAACGGGTCTGATGAATTCAGTCTTAACACATGCTTTTGACTCATTTTTGAGAATCCAAAGTCGTACTTCGATGTCAGCGGATATTTTGTGCAAACACTTATGTACTTTGGACTAGCACTGGGCTTTCTCAAGTAACTTTCACATTCAGAATCACTTGAACTGTGACCTAAAGTTAAGCTGCTGAATGTCTTATTAGTTAGTACCAGGATCTCTTGATCTGATACAAAATGTTTTTGATTTTTATAGTATGACCTATCTCGAACTGACCTAGTCTTCTTCAATTTTCTCATTCGCCTCCGCATGCTCCTAACACTGTTGTCTGTTTTATATCCCGATTTATCACTTTTGTAACCCGATTTATGGTCACTTTTATAGCCCGAACGGTAGTAATCGCTTTTATATCCAGATCTACACCCGTAATCACTCTTGTAGCCCGACTCTATGAGGCGACTGCAGCTTTTATATGGCTTGAATTCGTGGTCACTTTTATAACCGGATAGGATGTCTTTATATTTAGGATTCAGATCGATTTGTTTCCAAGTTGGATCTAGCGGATCATCTGCAGCTGCTTCATTTTCACTTTGATTATCCCTCCAAGTGTTGCCAAATGTTTTATTATTCTTTTTCGGTAAGCTAGCGAGTTTACTATTTAGTTCTTTACGTTTGGCATACACTCCCGACAACACCGACCTGTTGTTTGGTACAGAGTCTTCGTCGCTATCACCCGAGTCATACTGATTCTTGTCCTTTAAAGTTTTGGGAGTATTCTTCGTAGATTTCGCTTTACTTTGCGGTTTACGTCCCACTTTCTTTCTAGGCGGATATAATACCCTGTCCGTAGCATATAACATTCTATCTAAAGCAGCAATATCAAGTTTGTGATCGTTTTTCTTATTCTTTTCAAATTTATTTTGTTCTTGTTTCAATGGAACTGGTGAAGGTGCTTCTGTTTTAATTTGTTTGATTTCATTCTCTATTCTCTTATTCTGGTAATCACAATCACTTGAATCGGACCTGTTCTGGGCACGACTTCTGCTTTTGGATTTTGATCGCATGGCTCTTCTTGTGGTGTTCTCTTTTTGAATTGATTTCCTACCTAGTCTACTGTGGCCCTCATCTACATCATGCCGCCGTAACGGAGAATGTGTGGGCGAGTTGTGATTGGACAGAATGCCAGAATCTGGTGAAACATTCGGAGGGTCGTTATTGTTGTGAAAATTACTTACGTTAACTACCGATTTTGCTGCTTTGTGAGATTCCATAACTTTGTTGTCAAATTCATCAGCTTTCCGAACTTTTCGAGGCCTGCCTCTTTTTCTTCTAGATTCTACGATAACATTTTTAACATCTTCTTGAGATTCAACTGAATTCGTGCTGATTGTATCCAACTTTTGAGAATCAACGTCATTTAAGTGATTTAAATCCGTACCGACTATGGTTATAGGAGAACTTTTTAACAAATCACTAGCACTTCCTAGCTCGGAGCCTCCCTGATTGATATCCAACGTCAAGAAGTCATTATTATCGACACAATCTTCAAGGCTCGGTGGGTTCGTAATCGATATATCCACAGAATCCGTTACAGAAGTAATTTCTTCAAGATCTTTATAATTTTGTGAAAGTTCTTCTGTTTGTTGCGGACTTAGGTGTTGACTTGATGATAAGAAGTTTGGCGCAATGGGTGCTATTTCTGGCAGAGTATTTATTTGTCCCAGTACACAATCACTGATGGTCCCGACACCGTCTATCGTGGTTGGATTTAATCCACACGATAACGAAGTACTCGCTGCCGTACTAATAGATGTTAGAGGCGCCGTACTGCTCAGCAGTTGTGTTTGATGAACGAACTGCTGCAGCAGACTGGAAGCGTAGTGCGTGGTGTTCTGATGACCGGTATCAGAGTTAGAACACTCATTTTCCGATCCAGACGAATCGGCTGTTGCCCTCTGTATTGCAGCTGTCACCAGCTGGGGCGTAAGTTCCATTTCACTACTGGATCCATCACCTGAAATGTTTACGTCTTGATAAAAATAAAGATTGTATTACACAGTTCACTGTCTAAAACGAACAAAGTGAAGAACGCTCACCATTATCAGCAATGGACTTGTCGTCGTTATCCGGCGCGGCGTTGTGGACAGTAAAGGTCGAGAAATTGGGCTGTTGCGCCGGCGCGCTCGATGTTTGTTCTGGAAATAGTTCCGCAAGGTCTGCATCGTCGATGAGCTGCAAAATATATTTCAGTATACTGCTCCAAATAGACACAGACTAACGTTGCTACCTAACTATACACTGTTACAACTAGCGCAGGTCATGTCTGACGACCTATTTGTTACTGGAAATATCTTTTAATATTCATTTGGAACAGCTCTCGGCCTCTCAGGCCTGGTTAAAAAGTCAGATCAAGTTGTTAAGTTGATTAGACCGTGCCTATATGACATAAACAAGATTTAGTAATCAGTGTTTAGCTTCACCTGTAGTGGACAGTCAGCTGCAAGGGCAGCATTGGAGTCATCAGGCGAGGCGTGCGCGGAACCGCCGGCGGCGTCCGCGGTGTCCGAGTCCGATGACGATGATGATGAAGACGATGACGACGACGACGATGAGGAACTGGACGATGACGAACTAGTTCCACACGCCGCGCTCTCCGCCGTACCCGACGTGAACTACAACAAACAAAACTACCCTTAGTTCATAATGTTTGATGGATTGAGATTGAGAGAGAAAGCAATATGCTTTAGGTACAATCTTAGCACTCAATTGTTGCGCAGTTGTGTACAAATCAAATCCATCTTTAATTTCCAACTACATATTGGTTCATGCAACCAAATAACCTAATCACAAAATTATTTCAATTATGTATTACGCACTTAGTTGTACTTGTTTTGGTTCAATCGAACGTAATTGTGGTAGTTTGATATTGCAAACTATTTCAACGGGACGGCGAGAGGTGCGATTAGCGCCCAAGATTGATTTGGCGCAACCAGTACCGACAGCGGGGTGACGCAACACTGCGAGTGAGTTCCTCGCTGACCGCAATACACACCTTAACACTCGTAAGTACCCATTCAGATCTCATACACAGCTGCATAAAATTTAACGATCACCAATCGAGCCTTATAAACACATACATTTGTAAAGTTAACTTTAATTTTGACATGTTCTGTAATATAAACGTGACTTCGGCCATAATGGACTTAATTAGTCTAGAGTTGAGCCATAGGCATGCAGCTACGATTATTTGGACCGCGCATGTATTTGTCCTTCTATTCCCAGATTGCCTTTTCAAGAATGAATGTACAACTCACGATTCTCGATAGTACAATGAAAGCAAGGGATTTACAACACACTCGTATTATTTAACTTAACTAACACGGCTCGATCGGTGTAACTGGTTCGCGCTTGCACGGTTTACTATAAACTAATAATAGGGAATGGCCCTATCTCTATCTAACAGCATTTACTTGGTTCGCAGAAATTCAATAAGCATTTGAATCCGTTCGAGTCTAATGAACCGGTAGCAATTTCATAATTTTCCTTAAGAATAAAATATTCTAAAATACCAATGAAACTTTTAAGAGGCCTTGGAAATTTTTCTATGTTTCTTAAATAGAAACTTTTCCGCCGACGAAGAGCTACAAATGCAAATTGTTGTTTTAATGAAGAAAGAAAAAAGTTGAATGGTCTTTTGTTTTTTCCTGAAACCAATGCTAATGTTGTTGAGCATTATTTTGTTTTTTATGCAAAAATCTACGACTGATTCCGAATAAATAAAAAAAATGTAATTAGGAGGTATTATATATTATATTATGTGTGTAGTTTTATACGATAGGAGTATGACGACGTGTGTGTTGTTTTCACCATTAAGTTAATTTTCCGAGGGTGCTAATCAATAAGGCGGAAGGGCGAGCAACCCTCGGCACTGGAAGGGGTTGAGCAAGTGTCGCGTGGCCGCCGGCTCTTATCATGGCTAGCATATCAAATACAACGGAAACTACCGAGTACCGACCCTAAGTCCCACAGCCCGTGTAGACAACACAGGTAAGAATTACCCCTAAGTACTTATACCGACTTAAAACAAAAATACCGTAATTTGCAACTGCTCATTGCGTGAGGCTATCGAAAAACTGCCGTTAATAGTTACTCTAGTGAGTCATGTCGTAAGTTTACGTACAATAATAATTATCTCTGCATAAAACGAAGATTATAATAATTGATTCAGATTAACTAGCACTATCGCGCTAAGATCTCTTTGAGATAAGAATCGCACAAGTATTCAAATACGTTTAAAAGCTTCGTAATGCTACCTAAGTACCTACATGTATTGGAAAGATTTCGATCTGTTGACTTGCACGGAACTAAATCGTACAATAGCTGTACATAGACAAATATGAAAGCGCGGAACATTTGAATCGACAATGGGATAACAGTACCTATCTGAGACGGCGCCGACACGAATATCACATTAACGACCTCGTGATCTACGGAGATTTATATCTGACAGCCAACGCCAAACAAACGGAAAATGTGGTACCACATCGATAATGTTTTGTATATATTCACAATAATTGATTCAAGATTTAAATTTTGAATCACATCAAATTCTACCACCATAGATAACTGGCATAGTGTACTCGTACTATTAGTGAATAGAGAACCAATTAATCGCAATTAGAAAAAAAACACTGCGAAGAGGAAACTCGTAAACAACTTTTTATATATGTATAAGTACCTTACAGTCAACTCTGTGAACAGGTCATTCTAAATGCGTAACGGCAATTTTTTTAAGAAGACAGCGATACCTACTTTTCTCACCTTACTTATGAAGCAGAGCGAATATATTTTGAATTGATGACTTTGAGACAGTCATTATGAATATACCAGCCCGATACTGTCATTCTGCAGGATGCCTGATACAGCCTTCTCAAACAAAGAAGGCAGGAACATTCATCAACACGCTTGCTCTTATGTACTAATCCAGGCAATCATGTTCTACTCGTGTGCGTCTAAATACGTTCAGTCGGTGATTTCTTAAAATAATATGTTTTGTCTTCATTTTAATAAGCTAGGTAAGTACCCAAAAAGTGTCAAAAGTTACAATGCTTTACGTCAAATCCATTTTCGCTATACGATCGGCAAACATTTGCTAGATATGGTCGTCGACCCCGCGCTAATGTCGAGAACAATACACGTGGAGCGCTTCAGAATGGTTGTACCACATCGAGGCATACCTCAAATTAAATCGACTATAATTTATAATGGACGCAACATAAAGAAGGACCTCGTTGTCAAGCGATCCGTGATGGAACGTGTTACTACAATCGTAACAAGGAACTATAAAGCGGTCTTACTTATTTATACTACAGTAATTGAAGAAGATCTGAAAACAATAAAGTAATTGAGTGTCGCAAGTAAACTGCGGGACAAGGCTATCAATTGCAATGCTTTCGATTCACTATATCGCGATGATAAATAAAGAGTAACGAGACACAACGAGGAAATGTTGCGGAACGTCGGCCGAGAAGGCCGTGAACTTGACTGTGATAGACTGTCGAGCGTCGCGCCTCCGACACTCGGTTTCAGATATTGTCGCGTGGCGAGAGTAACTTCACCTCACGAAAAAATACACGTTCTCACGGTGTCAATGGTACTATGGAACGCGAAACTGAGAAAACAATATTTTAACGTTATCAAGGCCGGCTACCATTTGCTGGGTAATTAATGAAGGCGTGAATAAAACGGCAACAACCTACAAATATTGGAACATAAGTAACATTTCTACCAATTTGTCCAAATATGAAAAAACTGAGACTGGTGTCATTGGCGAAATTAGTTTTCTAACGCTGTTGAAATAGTCATAAAAATCACATCTATTGTTTTTTATCATTTCAAAAAAGTACTGCCCAAGTTCAAAGTTTTACAAATAAGTACCTAGCGTATTTTTTGCGAGTATTTTTTTTTTTATAAAAGTTTTTAATCAAGTAGGTTTAAAGATAGACATTTCTGTTAGGTACAACTACGTAAAATTTCTAGCTATTACTAGTCTATCGCGTTGTGGGTATTAAATACAAAATATGTATATTTTTAACGTGTTAAGTTGCAACTTACTCAACTGCATAGAAGACTGCAAGAGTAGTCTTCGACGCACTTCCAGATTGTGACCTTACTAACACAGTAGTTTGGGGGAACTTCGCATAGGGATCTGACATATCAGTTTCCAACAATTTTTCACCAAATAATCGTCCTAAACCACGTATACACAAACCTAATTACTGAACTCGTTCTTTAAGACATGAACATAACCGGTTTTCCTCTTATGATTCATACTAAATGTGTACGAGTTTGTTTGATCAATTCTTATTATTAGATAAATATTTCGACATCTAAAGTCATAAGACGAACAAAAGCATTGTAACAAAATTATTACTCTCTGTTGACAAACTTCTGTTTATTGCGCGATTGTGCGGTTGATTTAAATTCCATTTCATTATATTAGTACATATTTATGCAATTGGAGACAAAGACTGGCGAGCTTGTCTAGTGTTTAGAGTTAGGGCCACTCTTATTTGTAGTTTGTCAGCGATGGTTTCATAACTTCTAACATTTCTCGCGGAGCCGGCGCGGCCGACCGGCCGGCGCGCCTCACGACGACGTCGCTCCGGACCAAAAAGACCAATCAAAGTCCCATTCGACAATTCATTTTCTCCCTTACATGCCACCGCAAAAAGATCTTAATCCTTCGTAGTAATCGCTCGTTACAGCATTTCTGCAAAGATTGATAGTGCGGTACGAGGCCGAACGCTCATGTAATTGGTAACGATTATTAAGAGAATTTATATTCGATAAGTTGACAGGTCGTGGCTCGAGTTAAATTCAATTTAAGCCGCGGTTGGATTTTACACGTGACATGTTTACGTACACGTTTCGATTAAAACGTATTACATAGACGGTTTGGATGTATAGGGAGATAAATACTGACTACCGGAAATCTCTGCAATCGTTATCTACACTGGAATAATATTTATGGTTATTAGCAAATTTAGTTATATGGTGTTTTGATATTTGAATTTAACACAGCTACCTATTAAATCAGGTGATTAAATACTTCCACGTAAATCGTCACTTTTGGGAATGCAAATAATAAAATAGGTATTTATAGATAATTTTATTATCAAAAACGGTTTAGCACTTGGTCGCTAAAGAATAAGAAACATATTATGACCAATAAATAATCAAACGATGTACGTTAACAGCCAAACAACACGTAGGGCACACAGTTAAGATATTTGTTGACCACGCCGAGGTGCGTATACCATATTTACAAATAGGTACGGCTAGTGGTCCGCATTTAAGAATGTATTGCCAGCGTCCACAGCTCTAATAAGCGTTTCGCGCCCATTTATTTTCAGTTTTAGTTTTTATAGTCACACTTGCTAGCACCTACGCTATATCGATAATCTAGGGCTGCACTTAAATACCTAGGACTTCACCGATACTAAGCTTATTGGATTTCATTTCTAAGTTACGGAGCTACATCAGAAGCCACAAATACTGCAAAAAGCAAGTCAAGAAGGCAAGTCATAATGACGAATAGATAAACATAACTAGTTTACGCAACAAGTGGACATTAAACAAGTTGAATTGAAATAGACTCCGCAACTCGCCTTACATGTAGTTAAAATATTAATTGGCAGCCCTGAACGGAGGCGACTATCCGGTGGCGGTTGATTGTACTCATCAAGGATTTCTGCACTCAAGGACGATGGCGGCTAGACGATCGTGGCTGTCGAACGCCTCTTATTATTTCTCTTCAGACACATCTTGTTTTTGTCTTGACTCATTTATATTCATGATACGTATCGACGGTTATCTCTATAAATTAAAATATTTCTATTCGCCTCTGATGGAAATCTATTGAGCAAAATACTTGAATATTTTGTTACGACTGCTATAGATAGATCATGTTAATCTTGGGCGTCGTTAGCAACTCAGCAGACGTTACAGTTTTGTATTTTCTAGTCGTAGCTTTTTTTTATCACGGGTTTTAATGATTTGAGATTAAAATGAGAGGAATCTCTTAAATAATGCCAAGGATGTGAATGCACCAGCTGTTTATTCGTCAAAAAGTACTAAATATCCAACACACTAAGTAGTAACAAAGTAGTTACAAATCATAAAACATCCACGTCCTTCATAATAATGTATGACGTAGCACAATTCCACAGTCCATATTTCAATTGCTGTAAAATCACTGTAATTAGCGGCTACTACTCAGATGCCATTAGCCACCTATTTGAGTTCAAATGATATCGAGTACAAACAAGCGAGCGCTGGTGGAGATATTCTCATTGCTCAGGGCAATTTATTTAAAGTAGTTTTTGTAAATCAACAAAAACGATTGACTATGTTCTGTTCATGGGTTCAGTCACCTCGATATTTTCGAATGTGCGAACCTCATTGTCTGCTACTATTTTTTGTGGCATATGGCTAGTTCATGGCAATAGAAGATGCTAAATATTAAGTCCATGGATAATGGATAACAGCAAAGATTGCGGTCATTATTATTACAAATAATAATGACCGCAATCTTTGCTGTTTGACATTAGATTTATTTCAATGATAATTATGTTATGAACATATCCTCAAGTTAACAATGCAGTGAGTTACATTTGACAAGGCAGTCGTCGAGTCAAGGGTATATGCAAATACACATCACGTCAACAAAGCGCATTACTCGGCAGACCCAAATAAAAAACAAGCATAATATAAGGACAAAACAAATCGTAAGTAAGGTTTGTATGTCCATGGGTCCAACCAGATAAAAGCAGTTTTTGTTTGTTTTGTTTATTATATCGGCAAACTATATCGACACAACAGAGTATAATTAAAATATTACCTTATCTTTATGGATCCAATTTATTAAGGGCATGGACATGTGTGAAGTTTTAATTAAAAGTACAGAAGTATTGTGTGTTAAATGAAAACTGAAATTTTATAATAAAATAGTGATGAAGTACCATAAAAAGATGGTATGCATCAGCTGCTTGTCATCCGGTGCAAGTAGGAGTTAACTCCGTTATTGGGTTAGTTTGACGATCGAGAACTATGTGAACAGTTGAAATACATAAATACTCACGCATTTACTAAATATAACATTGCTTACTTTAAATATTTGTATTGTATTATTTACTAACGTTTATTTAAATAAGCCCATGTGGTCTATCAAGGTATAGGAATCCAAATAAATATTGGTTTTCAATATTAAAATTTATCAAATTCCAGATTTTATTCAGAACACCATATCCTACAGACAGAAGACGTGCACATTTTACTAACTAGATGACGTACCGAGGCAGTTCATGGATATGTACTGGTAAACCCGCGTAAGTAAATAAGAGTAATTTGCAATGCACTTGCATACGCCATATAATTCAACAAGGAACCCACGCGATATGTATAAAAATAAATACCACCACAATTACGACCACTTACTCTTGTACCGGATATCTTCAAGAATCATGAGTAAAGAAAATAATTGATTCGACCCAACAACCTTCTTTAGCAGTGAACGGTGGCTCTTTATTCACCCTAAATATCTGTCTCTCTAATACCTTTATATGTCACCGGAAAATAGCAAACTCCGTAAGATTATAAAATAACTTGAGAGATTATAAACTCTCGATAAATTGTCAACTGAGCATTTGGAATACTTTTTTACGAATCAAAATTTGATAGTCTATAATCTCTCGGAAGTCATTCCGAGAAACGGGGGCGATAAATCGATCTAGCTAGGTTTCATTTTTAGAAAACGTTACCCAAAAAAGAAAATCATCCAGGTACTTCTAATAAAGTGTACATTATTACTTCAGCGGTGTTCGGTCCGTAATTAAAATAATTTAACGAAACGTATGTCAATGAAAGTTTTTAAAGCTCATCGAAATGACCGACACGTTTACAACTTTCATCAGTTAGCACGACGTTCTCGGCTTCTACACAGCAATAATTTATAGCTGTCCATCTGCTGCTTACATTAAACGCGAATTTCGTGTTATTTAAACCCGGACACACGTAACGTTACGGAGTTTTATTACAGTGTTTGCTCCATCAGAACTTCCTAGCCATCCGTCTAATTTAATGACGCTACACAAACATGAAACTATACAAATAAAACATCTAAGCCGCTAACACGCTAAACCTGTTTTCTATCTAGAAATAAAGAAAATCATAGCACCTAATAAATTTGTTAGTGATACGTAATCTTACATGACTATTGAATAAGGTGTTATGTGGGACCAGTTAAACAGACGTTTAATGTGGCAGAAATCAGAATTTCGCGCTTCTTCAACATTGAAACCAATGAATCGGTTTGGCTTCCTACTAGCCGATAAATCGTTAATCGATTCAAGTGTAATCCATTATCTATAGAACTTATCTTTTACACGGTATCATGTCTGTCGGTAGCCTTAATTAGTACAGGTTAGGGCAACGAACGAGATTGTCATACATTAAAGAGTAGGAAATAAAAACCTAATTGATGTCAATGTCAAAATAGCTTCTAATTTTATTAAAATGGCTTCATGTAGTTATAATTAGATGTTCTCAACTCCACATTATCGACTAAGAAATATTATTATAATATAACCGACCACATGTGCTGTTTAGCGTGAAGGTCATTTACACGACTCACTGGAACTCAGACGGGACGCAGCGAATAATGACATCATTATTTTTCAGAGATCACTTGATTAAGTAGGTAAGTATCGGCAAGTACAACATGCGGTACATGGTGTGCCAAGTGAAGAAACCGCAAAACTAATTTAATACGAAGTGTGCGCAAGAGTTCATGACATAAAATCATGCAAGTACACGTTCGAATGTACACATCTTACACCTGAATGTACTTACATTACTTATACATTATAGAGAGTATTGTGCAAAAACTTGGTATTAATTAAAATAATTTATTTCACTAAAACATGGTTGTAAAACCAGCTAAATCCTATTGGAAATCCCATAGACATGATTTATAGATCTAGAATAGTATGTAAAAAGAACGAGAACATAAATTTGTTAAAAAGACATCGGTATCCCCTGATGGGTCTAAATAATTTAGTCCAATCGTCTAATGCAACAGTTATGACTTGCGGTAGCACACACATGGAAACATTTACTAAACATCTGAAATCTCGTTGACCTAGCGACCGGAATAAAGAGATTAATTTAATGGGGCTGGCAAACGGGTGCGGTCAGAAGCTAACAAATAAATCACGTTGCGGGCGGGCATGCCGTGCCAGAGGTGGCGTCAGCAGCCAATACAGATTCTTCATCAATCGATAGCTACTCTTCAAGTAACAAGATCAAATACGAATATCACATTATACGTACAAACATATTCTTTCAATAAGATTAATAAGGTTATTATTGAATGCTATCGTAAAACAAGTCCAGAAAAACTTTACGTCCAGGCGTGGGTTGTGTTGTGAGCTCAAGGCTTCTTAGTGAATTAAGTAATTGAACCAATCAAAGTTTATTATGGATTCTATTCCAGGCGAAGGCAACCGTCAAGTAAATCTCATGAGGACTTACATTGTCCATCTTGTGTGTTTTATATAATCTTTAATAAGACAATGTACATTTTAGTCAGTCATTCACGACAGACATTCGTGAGACGTGATGTCACTCATTCGCTGTGTCACGTTGTTTGTGCACACAAGTGCTGGGAGCCTGAGATGCGCCAAAATAAAAACACGATAGTGTTTGTGGGTTTATCGGATACACTTTAAAATGAATGCATTAATTCAAACGACCAAAGAAGGACAACGAAACAGGAAAATTAAATTCTGAATACTCATTCATAAACTAATTCGTAGGCATGTTTGAGATTGAGGTTTATTTGTGGACGATTCTTGAAATTAAGACATGATTAACGTCTGCCATACCATCATCGTCATCAAGAAATATATGACTTTTAGTAAAGTGTATCAATAAACTATTTACATGGTAAGTTTTATCAATTAAATCGAGTTCCTAATACATGCAACGAGCTTCTGCCAGTGGTTTCGCAGGCTTGAAAGTTGGAAGTCATCCATACTTCGGGATAAAAACTACCTATCCTGTGTCCTCATACAGGACATAATCTACCAGTGTGCCAAGGATAATCTAGTATTAAGGTAAGTTTTTAATCCGCGCCTAGTACATGATTGTTCATACTATAATATTGCTCAACATTTGTTTTTCTGTAAACTTCATAAATTTTGCAATGGAAGGTCCATTCATACCGATCGTACTTTGCTATGGATTTAAACTACTGCGCTTGATTATGAAACGAACTGTCATAACATTTACACCATTTTGCTAGAAGCAATCTAAGAGAAAACGCCAATATTCGAGGATATAAATACTCGGACTGAATTAAAATCTGACGTCTTCAGAGAAAATCTTTTACCGTTTCCACTGAAGAAATCAATACTGTATTCGCACGCTTCAGTACCTATAGAATAGCCTTCGAAGGTAACGATCCGTCTAATAATAAATATGTTTCCAAGTTATGTGAAAGGTATCACCACACAAACAGCGTAAAAGCACTTTGAATTTATTATGATGAGCCTACTTTTAGCGCTTCTATTAATACAATTTATTAACTACAGATACTTCTAAGTAGCCGTTTCCGACGATAGATTATAAAATAACAATATTAAGCGATAAAAAGCACCTTGTTAATCAAAAAGCACCTTGTTAATCAAAAACCACCATATCACAAATCGACGAACATAAGACGAAAACGCCGGCGCCCGTTCGCGCTACAAAACGTACCATGTCCAATACAATTCTTCGGTAGGTTACCACGACTTTATTAATGGTGTATTGATAAAGCTCAGTAAACAGTAAACTTTATTGTTATGACCCACGTGGGTTTTGTGTGGCTTTGTTTTATTTTTTGTACGAAGATCCGAGGGTTGGACCGTTCCAGACGGGCGCACAGCACATACGAGAGGTACGCGGTGTGAGCCGCGCCGGCGCCGATCCGTCCGTGACTCGGAATTAGGCGCACTATTACCATACCCGCAATCACAATCTACCGCCACGGATCCCGGCCGCACTTAATTAACGCATACACATTTAGGGTGCGAAACGAACGGAAAACCTCATGTAATAATACCCCAACATTTAATAACACTCGTGCATTAGCCGAAGGCGTGTTTGTTATGCTTCAGTGTGCGATTCAGAGTCAAGAAGGCTGTTTTAATAAACTTTCATTATTATTTGACGCGTGTCGGACTATAAACCGAGACTCGGATGATGTTAATTCTCGTTTATGTAAAACACTAGGTACATTCCTATTGAACATGGGACTACCTACTCAATAACGGAACAGTGATAAGCTCCGCGAGGAAATCGTAATTACATTAAAGTTTATTGCGCTGCGGATTTGCCGAGCAAGTTTCTAATCCATGGGCTGATTTTATATTACTTTAATTGAAATTGAAAATACCTGAATCCATTGGTTTAAACGGAACTTATAACAAATTTTACTAAAAATTTAAGGAGTTATGGTTATTAATTCTAAAGCCATTTACTAACATTCGTATTTTTTTCTAGTATGTTATCACTAATTCAAGTCCAAGTTGTATAATCCTAAAAGTTTAATTGTGCGCAGAAGCTGTTGGTGAACCTTTTTTTAATAAATGAATAAATTTTGGACCGAGCCCAATACAGTTGGGAAAAGGCTAGGCAGATGATGATGATGAAATACATTTTGGATCATATTATAAAATTAAGTAAAATATCATCAAACTTGAGATTTCTTTGTACCTGACATGCAAAACTGCCAGAAGGGTTTCATAAATTATTATACCTAACACGACTTCACTTGCTACCCAAAGGCACAGTGGCAGCGTACTTGTCGATGACATGATAGCAGCCCGCGACTTCCTTATCCGTTACGCGATACAATCTGCTTAAGAACGACGTCTCATTTGAATAACTACCGACCTGCATTTATTACCTTATAAAATAACTGACATCCTTAGTGAAAAAAAAGTAACCCTGCACGGATAGAACGTTCATTATAAACGCAGTGAGAATGTAATTAATGGATTATAAATATGAATTTCAAACAGGCAATGTAAAGTCGACAGCATAAATTTTATTTCATTCTTGATTAGAAAGTTCATAAAAGGGAATCAAGTCATGGAAACGTCGGGTCGTTAAAACAGTGGAGCCGGTGTGTATCGGTGGAGATACCGCCATTAATATCTGTGTAGCATTTACGTTGGAATTCTCTAGAAACTCTCCCGGGTTCCCGCGAGGTTCAGATCGTGACTGCGCGTCGCGTCGGCGCAATTTGCTTACCCATACAGTGCCAGTGCGCGCCGCTCTAATCATGTGTAAAATATTGCCGTGCCTCGTCACTGCAACACGGAATCAGGACGGCACGTCAAAAGTCACAGAAGTGCAAGATTAATTGACTGCGATAGCTGCATCACGATTAAGGTCGACGACACCGTTGCTTTAAGATATGTTTACACAAAAAGCTCCTGATCACTTAATATTTATGGAAATGCTTTTTTTTAGTCAACTCCAGGATTTAAAGCTGGGACAAGCAACAATTTATGAAGAGGATTAAGATTGGTTTCAAAGAGCCAATAAGATTGCGGTGTAAAATTTTTCAAATAAAAGTACGTTGTAGACAATTAATGTTATTTCCATTTCGTATTTTTTCCGATCATACATACAACAGCCTTGCTCGAAGACCAATACAAAAAAAAAATATAACAGAAACAGAAGTGCCCATTAATAAAATATTAAAAATATTCACGATCCGGCAAGCAGCATAAAATAACCGGCAAAGTAGTCGTTCAAACAATTCCCATATAAGCGTAGAAAATCGGCAAGATCAAGTTGAACGCGTGACCTTAAGTCGAGTAACGAGACGGGTGTTAGTATGAGAGGCGCGAGCGAGGGCTGAGGGCCCATTAGAACAATGGTAGCGCGCAAGAAGCGTGCGATCATAAAGTTACACCTACAATCAGCGCGAAGCCGTAAGAATACCCGACCTGCCCCAACTTAGCGCCGCGAGTCTTCGGTGGCTTTCACTAAGCTCTGCTTCAACTTGACATTACACGAACATTTCATTACCAGCTTTTGTCTGTTCGCACGACCTTCTGGACTGCATGTTTATTGATTAGACCCCTCTGAAGATAAACGATACAAAACAAACTGATAAGTTTGCCACGGGACAGCGTAAACTCAAACCAAATGAGTATGGAATTATAAAATAGTTTTGAAATAATAGTATACTACCATAATAATCAACAAACAAAATGAAAGCAATAATTAAGTAAGACACAGACAAATTTTTTTTTCGAAATTAAGTATGTGCCTAACTGCCTCCTAGAATTTGAATTCTCTTTGAACGCGATACTAAATTTTTACATTGAAAATAGCACAAATTCCGCAAGAATACTTGGCAAGGATCCCAAATTCCTTGAGAATTTAACACGTGTACACAAACGAGAATTTAAAAGGCTACACTAATATAAGAGTTATGCTTACACACAGTATTTTGATTCAGTATAGACCAATAAGAAACTTGGAAACGACCAACACACGAAAGTGGACACAATATTTAAGGACTGTGTCGAGTACAAAAGATTTTTATGGAGGAAGAAGCACTAACATCCAGGAGCCAACATTAGGACGTTGAGTGTTAAAATAATCAAATCGGATGCTGTTCAGTAATAACTTAGGTTAGGGAATATGAGATGACTTCCGCTGCTGCTTTGCTTTGGTAAAATCTTTAAACAGTTTATAGTCCTAAGATTTACGTTCTGTACCTTTAACCTTTTCGTTTACGACTCCTACTGGTTTACAAAATGGAGCCATAAAGGTTCTTCGCAACGCCCTGTTTGTGGTGTGTAAAAAGGGTGTGGAGCAATGCTGCTAAGGCATTCCCACGCATACAAGCCGACACACGCGGATACGCCGGTTCCGATCACCGCCCGCACTAATTGAGTAGACGATGCTATGCGCGACTACCAAGGACGCTAAACCGACCTATGTCTGTAACAAGATCATCTGGATTATTAGGGCTACATTTTAGTTTAAAAACGCATGTAAAACAAATATGAAATCGTAAGACTGCAAGCGAACTAAATACAGAAAAAGGCTCAGATGATTGTTTAATGTTGTTCCATTCGTTGCTCAAACCTTTATTATTTACCTTTTATGGATTTAATCGACGTATCATTCTTTGTTTTTATTTTAAACTTGCATTAATTTATTATCAACCTTTTGTCAGTCAGGGCAACAAACTTAAAAACAACAATGGTTCGACCGCGTCCGATAAATGAGTAACATTAAAGAACAAAAAATTAAAGAAGTTGAACAAGCGACGCTCATCTCAATAAAGAGATGACAAGGTGGGGTTACAAGCGCAACAGATGCTAGTTCCACGGTAGCATGTTTACAGTATCTTTAGTTATAATATACTACATGTGACGTTCAAAATTTTTCATAAGGGAGAAAACAAATAAGGAACGAAGATTTGACAAAACCTTTCGATAATGATGTTTAGTAGAAATTGGGTTTGAAAGGGCTTGAAACTGTGAACGCCATGAGATATAAATAAAAACATCTTATTGTTCCCCTAATCATAAGTAACGAGACAGCGGCAATCGGCAAAATGGTGCGTGGGTGACGATTATCCGATGTTATCGGTCCCATTGCTCCTCACTGACTTGATGTCGTTGCGTTGACGCTTAGCCTCAATAACATGGATGCATATAAATGCAATATTGTTTCATATTTGGAAAATCTCTACTCCAACTAGTTTCACAAACAACTTTATTTTCAAACGAAACCTTAAATAGAGTAAAATGCATATTCTAAAATCTATAAATGGCAATCGGTCAGATGAGCACTTTGAAGTACACAAGAATATGGACATAGCATTAAGTGGAGATAAATCTGAATACCCAACCGCAATAAAAAGCAAAGATAAACGCGAACCTCTAACAATACTTCCCTATTAGCTTGGAATATCTTAAAGCCAACAAAAACCGCAAAATAATGTATAAAATAAGACCTTGTCGTGGAAGTAAACAGTGGTCAATTACGGTGGTAGCGCCCGGCTCTATGGCGCGTTCAGAAACAATCGAAGCGGTGCGATGGGCGAGATACCAGCCAGTAATAACTCTAATGGCGAGATAAGACCGCCACTGCCGCGGATACATGCCGTACCGACCACACAAATGTATTCCAACGCTGTGCCTACGCAACATTCAGATGTGGCATCTAATATTCGTGGTGGGCTAAAATCAAATCTGATTGATAAGTGAGTGACAGTTCTATGGTAAAGCTACATCTACTATTTATATTTCTCTCCATAATTTCAAAACTTAACAACTCGTCAAGAACTATGATCCTTAGGATTGACCTAAGCGTTGTTGATATACTAGTTTTATCACAAATAGCACATCTACGATGACTATTGCTAATCGAGTGTGATTTCCTACGTCAGTGGTATCGCGCCGAGTCGCGCTGAGACCAGCGGGACCAGTTTACGCCGACAACCATGTAAACGATTTATTCCCGAGTCTCGTTTTGCATTACCCGATCGGAAGCCAGGGCTGATTCAGTCACAAAGCTTCGTATTGCAGGTGCTTTTGGTGCATAAATTACTTGAAATGTATATTCAATTAATATTATTAACTTCCCTTTGAATCTTTCGTCATTGAATTGAGAATGGATAATGGTCTCATATTTAAATAAAAACGTGTGAATGTTGCTTTATACCATATCAAAGCCATTGATCAAAGCTGGGACTATAAAGATGCGACTTCATGGTCGTTGATGCCAGGTCGGCCAAAAGACAGCCCTGTTAAAGCATGCAGTTGTCGCGGGGGCTTTATTAAACGACGATGCCATGGTAAGACGGCCGTTGGACCGGCTTATCCCGATTCCCGGTGCACCCTTCTCACTGTTCTCAATACGCAATGCTTGTTTTTAATACTTGTTTATTTATCTAATCGCATGAAAACAAGTTTTGTACAGTGACAGCTATTAATATTCCGCTTATACGTTGGTATATTATTTTACTATTTGCAAATAAAAATACGGATGATTGAACCTGTGGCAATTTCAATTTGCGTTAAGTAAATATTTCTATTGTCAGGTAAACCATACACTACAAAAAACTAGCCAAGTGCAAGTTGGACTTGCACAGGAAGGGTTCCGTACCATAAGCCGAAAAAAACATGTTTCTTGTATGGGGGCCCTTTTATTTTTATTTCATTCTTATTTGTTGTTATAGCGGCAACAGAAATACATCATCTGTGAAAATTTCAAGTGTCTAGCTACCACGGTTCATGAGATACAGCCTGGTGACAGACAGACAGACGGATAGTGGAGTCTTAGTAATAGGGTCTTTACCTTATGGGTACAGAACCCTAAAAATTAATGGCGTGTTACATAACTTTTAATAGTAAATTTGAATTCAGGTATGAAGTTAAGATCTTTGTTGTCGTTGAATTAAGATTACTGTCTAACCTTATCTGCAGTGGCGTATGGTCGGTAAGTACTAAATCAATTTTAGAACAGACCTAACAAAAAAGGCAGATGCGCTATTCGCAGCCGGCAAGGCCACACTATGAAGGAATTAATATTACAATTCTTTCAATTAACATGAAACAAGACAAAAAAACATTCCGAAAATAATAAGGTCATCTTACGATGACGTACAAAATCATAAACATCTGAGAAGTCAGAAGAAATATAGTGAAGAATGCCCTTATAAATATTTAATTGGCACACGAGGACGAGTCCGTTTATTATTAATACAACAGGCCCCTATGAGGGTCGGCGAATTATTTATAAAGAGGCAGATTGAATATGAGTACGGCGATGGTGCATATAATCGATGTGACCAAGACTCCTCGAGTACGACAAGTGACGAACTCACGAACGCCGTCCCAACCATTAAACATCGTAAGATTTTTAATCAAGTTTGCTAACACATTACACGCATACAACAAATAATTAAGTTTTAATTAACACTGGCAATAAAACCAATAGATACCATCACTGTCTTGTACAATACAATAATTGGCAGTTCTCTACGTCAACAAATCTTAATAAAACTTAAACACGCAATAAAATTTATACGTTATTTTTTTTTTCATTCAATACAAACTAAGCCGATTAGCTCGAATAAGAGTTATTCAAAATCATGATGATTAAAATGCGCGCAGCTTATAAATCGTAAATTCAAATAATAATAAGTCAATACAATATTTCGGCCATTTTAACGGTCATGACTGTAGTTACTTATTTCAATAGAATCATTATCCAGTGCGCGAGGCGTAAAGTAGGATCACAACGCGTTCGTGTACATACAGGTACATGAAATAGACAAGGATCCAACCGGTTCAAATAGCAATTCCAGCAAATCAATGCCTTGTATAATGAGATCCAGTATAGCAAGCGACTGTGGTCGTTAACTGCGGTATCTGCGCATCGATTAAGAACCAACCAAACTCACTTCACATGCCATTGCGCACTTTTTGCGGATATCACCAAAAGCCGGTGGTTGCGCGGCGACAAAGGTGTCCAACCGGTTTTCGTTACCGCCGCCTCCCGCCGTCGTCATAAGCGCGTCTGCAAATTCAACACTCGTCAAATACCGCAAAATGCATTACAACCGCTATGTCGTTGCGGCATTAATGCAATACTTCGACGAAATGTCGCCTATAACCTCCGCTCTAATCATATGTTATGCTCGCGCTGCCACAATTTATGATTGTATTATAAAACGAACGTTAATATTTTGCTAATAGGCGGTAATAACATTAATTGATAATCTCTTATAATCATCTTTGTTCATTATGATCACTGTTGATCATTTATGAAACACAATAGTCTTTCTAATGACGTTTTGTTTTCCTTAAGTTACAAAATACAAACAACGCCTATGAAATCATTATCATATTAGGGAGAAAAATCATCTCAATTGTACTTAAATGTAACAACAACATTAGATGAGCTTAATAGGTAGACAATTAATCAATATACGTCACTACAAGCATGCAATGGCAAGAATAAACGTAGGTACTTTTGAACAAACTGCATTGAATCATCGCCTACATTAGATGAAACTGTACACGTTGCGTAATCGGTCATTAAAGCAGATCGTTATAATAACGGCGGGATCGCTCTCAATGACAAACAACGACTCCATCGAACAAAAGAATATTGAAGTATGCATAATGAAAGACTCACTGTGTAGTGCTTGGTATATAACGCAACGAATTGCGTACTACATCTATGGCATGGCAATCCAGAGGCCTGGTTTGCAAAACTAGTTAGAAATTATTGAAAACCCGCGTTACACTACATTTATTTACTTACGACTGTATCTCGTAAATAACTGACCAGTTGCAATATTATTGTCGGTTTTCCTGTCTACAGAAATAGCACCAGGTGCACACCGATCAAGGAAATATTATTTAAATTCTTCAATGGGTACCGTAATCTCGTTAAACCCATTAGATAGGCAAGATAAGATCAAGCAGGGCTTTAACGGCGAACGACATCAATCAGGATTGCCTTCATTCTGCTATTAAACAGTAACTGCTTATATATTGATACTGGTTTCTACTCCGGCGGCATCATACCCCTGATTATGATATTAAAACATTACAATAGGTAACTAAAATGCTAATAAATTACTGTGACGGCCTTGATCCCGGTCACATTTTCACATTGGAAAGATTATAAAACATAGTAAAAGAATCGTCAAATAAAAAAATAATTGGTATCATGTTTTCATAATTTGCATAAAAATTCTTCTGATGACAAAAAAGGAGGTTCCAGTGTTTTTAAATTAATCCGTTTTTTGGTAAATGAGCATCACACTGCTTCAAATATGTAGATGACAGCGACACTTTAATTATACGATCATCTAGTTAAAACGTTTAAACTAAAACAAAGTTTAAACTAAAACAAGATGATTTGAAGCTAGAATTAAAGGATTATGTTGTAAATCTTAACAGCCGTTATCTAGTTTAATATTATAAAGCTGAAGAGTTTGTTTGTTTGGTTGAACGCGTTATCTCAGGAACTCCTGGTTCTAGTTGAAAAAATATTTTAGTGTTGGATGGTCTATTTATCGAGGAAGGCTATAGGTAAAATAAGGTTTTTTTTCCGTAACCACGCGTACGAAGTCGCAGCCACAGCAAGTTTCTGACAAAGACAGCCATTTATAACGATGTGAGTGCGTTCTACAGTATAGTATGCGAAGTGGTCACGCTCGGTCGATCACAATTTCACGGTCAAATAGACCGAGTTTGATTTGTCTATTACGTGGCACTTTATTGCGTCCATTTGGACAAACAAGTTCAACGAACAGTAGCGAAATCAATGTTAACTTTCGTGTTACTATTCAACTGATTATTTTATTTTTTAGTTTGCAAATTCGTTTGGACAAGTCGGTTTTTATAGTAGATGTTTTGGCTGTTTTTTTTTTTTTTTTAGTTATTTGGCTTGAACTGTGCTGTTTATGTAAAACATTAAATGACGAAAATCAAAGACCTATTTTCAGAATCAGCTATCGCAAAATATATAAAAGAATTACTGATTATTAAAACGTTTAATTTTATAACGGGTTTAAAACTGTGTACGAAAAAGGTACACAAATAATTGTCTATCAGTCATGAGTAGTCATGACGCTAACTAGGTCTTGTGCATGTATAATGCTAACATGTGAATTACAAGAGGCGTTAATAGGCGACGTGAGCCACACGTGTGTTGTGTTATTACCGATGCGCTCGAGTGCTCGTGTATGGGCTGTGTGTAGCTAGAGGGGTAGAGCACCTGGCAGTCATGTTGGTCGTGGTACGAGCTGACAAGCTGGCTGACGTACTCCCAGACCTCGCCGGGCGCCGTCCAAGCCGAAGTCGCGTTCGCCGCGTGCCGCATCATGCCCGCATTACGCGCACCTCCTAATCCTGCGCACTGAACTCTTCACTCTTCTAATCCGATCTTGTGAGCACTTCACTCGCACAAACACTGTCCGTAACGCACTAGTTAGTGTTACGCGGGCGGTTGGTTCTCGCCGCTCACGTCCACTAGCGTTGACGAGCTATTTATATTGTTTTATCCTCAATCACGCGTAACTAGGTCGCGATCTACATCACACACGCTGAAACAGATTTACGTCGGAATGAGCCTTAGCACACCTTATTGTAAACAATTAAGTACCCATAATAAATTCTTGCTTGCTCTTGGGATTAAAATCAATATCTGACACAGTTTATGCACCATTTTATATCGATTTCATTCAGACTTTCTTATGATGTAGGTGTGTTTTTGTTATTAATACATTCCAATGAAACATGTAAGTACAAAGTTATAAGAATAAAACTATTTGTTTGCATTTATCTATTTTCAATCAACAGTTATTTAATTAACAATAACTATTTCCATAACAAGTTTATAATAAACAATTTAAGATCCAAGATTCACCGCATGCACCGACATGATTAGTGCAGCGATGCGCGCAATCACAGAACGAATCCATCGGCGACGCGCGAGCCGGTGATAAGGCGTGACCTTGAGCTGCGCTAAACGTTTGATAAGGGAAATTCGGCGACCGCCCCCGCGCCGCTCTCGGCCGCTTATCGCACGCCGTGTTTGTTTTGCATGAAATTAGTGTCGCGGTCCACATTATAATGCGGTGACATGATCACGAATTAATGAACTCTTGCTTAGTGATAACAAATGTTCAAGATGATTCTCACAACGTAACGTTCAACTTTTGTTGAATAACATGCAAATTGAATTTAAACAATTTAGCATCTTGAACAATTTTGTAATTATCTTTTCATCTTGTTATTGTTAAACACTGTCTGATAATTTTAATCCCAAAAACGTCAAAAATTTTACCGATCCAACGAAAACACTCGACACATTCACACTTAAATTGAATCATGTTAACACTTCAGTTAGTTTTAATTATAATATTTATTTAATGGACGCTTGTTTCACACTAAAGCACATGATCACATCAGCCAATCAATCGGAGACGACATCGCGCGTGTGTACACATTGACGGTAGTGTGCGGCGTGTACGCTCGAGCACCGCGTACGCAAGAGGTCGGAACGCGCGCGCGCGTCTCGCCGCGATCCAGCTAATGACCGGCGTGGCGCGTATTCGCGACCCCCACTCCGCCACCGTACGCGCTATCAAACCAGTTTACGTGAAAAATTTTAATTCCTCAGCGCGGGTGACGACCGGTCGCGCTTTCCTCGCACAGCGCGGCCTCCCCCGACCACGAGGAAAAAGCGCAGCGCCCCGGGGGCGAGCCGGAAGTGCACCGCGGCCGGCACGCGAGCCAAGCTCACCCACCGCCTTAATTAAATGCTGCACGCTGCACACCTACCCCTTAGTAGCGTCCCTGCCCCTATGCACCACCTACCATTTCTATAACTATCACAAATTACTTTATTTACATTAACAACGATAGAGTAAACTTCGTAAGTTAATTTCTATTTTGGACATATATTCAACAAGCCTGAATCTAAACGGTAACTTTTACGAAAGAATTTTCAGAAGCGAGCCCTTTAATTTACATAAATATTTGAGACACTTCTGTAAGTTAAGACGTTTTTAATAACCATCTCTATTGAGACTAGCGGTAATGAGTAGCAGTAGAAATTAATTCGGTCACGAGTGAATAACCGCTCCACAGGCGCAGAGTTATGATGTGAACATCGATCTAAATACTTTCACGAATCCACCACACATCACAATGAATCACGCTGCCAACTATTAAATGACTTTGAAAAACTATGCAATTGCTTATTTTCAGCCTTCTAAATGTTTGAAGTCACTTTCTTGTCATCAATACATTAACAAAGTTAATCAAAATGGACGACTGATTGGTTCAGGAACGAACTTTTTATAATTCCTTTCTTTCATTTAAAAATTAAAGCTTACAAAAGTACGAACATGCTGAATGTTTTTGGACGAAAGCCAAGAAAATTAAACCTGTGATTACGGAGCGCTATTTCACTAGACTGAACTTCAAAACAATCTTTTGCCTGGTTCTTAAAATCAAATGTACGCAAACGCATGAACTAAGAACGCGTTATTACTAGTAGAATACTACGATAGTAGAGATAAAAAATTAATTAGTTCAACGAAATCTTCAAAAAGATAACGTTACCGTACCTCAAACTGACACAATAAAAAAACAATCGCAACTCAGTTATTGTGAGACAGATAACTTAATCTTACGCAGACGAATTTAATAATTTCACAAGTATACATAATTCAACGTGGCTATTAAAATACAAATAATAAGATCACATGACACATCTGTGTCGACAAAGTACGACTAAAGGGGGGAATTATTGCTCAAGCCACTGGGACCTTCTCATACTCAGAATGTACTCATGTGGTAAACAAGAATAATAAAAGGCGAAGAAAAAACTGGACCAGATTAAGGCGCCACAAAGGGTTCCTTTTGATTTCAATAGTAAGTCATCCATACATTAAAAGCCCCCTAACTAAACTTCTTTAGAACCCTCCGAAATACAAACAAGTTAAACAGTTACTAGGAGCTTTTACGCATTTATTCGTAAGGACCATTTGTGAAGACTGTTTATAGATAATCGTTTTAAATATAGCACAACAATGATTAATAATGCATTAAGTCCAAATGTGGCCAGCGAATGTCTGACTATGATATATATATTCTTATACATTAATAGTAAGTAGGTTTGTAGATTAGCCGGCGCCAACCACTGCACCTAATACTTCTAGCAAGAACTGAAAAAGTGTAAAGGCATTTGCGTGTTAAACTGACATGTTGCTGAAATCACATGAAATTAATTTATTGCAAAGATTTTTATGTCACGAAGTCCAAGAAACCCTTAATTAGTGGCTAAATCACATTGGTTTCCTTTTTCGTATACCATTGAAATGAACCCATATACATATTTCCAATAAAAGAAGCTCTTAGCTAAGCTATTTACAGCCGCAAACGTCGATCGATTAGGTCAAGCTTCACTTGCAAAGTTCGAGGATGATGATCATCCATTTCAAATCGAGACCCGTACCTTTGAAATCACAGTCAAGCCCCTGACATTTGAATTTTTTCCCGGCTAACATTTGAATCATCTTTAACAGTCGTTAAGCCTGAAAGTTAGGCAACCTGGACTGACCAAGGATTATCGTCTTACCCAGTAACTGGTTCGTAGAATAAATTGAACTAGAATTCAGTTACATTAATCACACTAAAACCTAAAGAATATTGAGGCACACGTAACCAAATTAAGAAAACTAATACTCGTTCTCAGAAGACTCAGACACAATCAAACTACCCTTAGCCTGACCAAATTATTGTTGTATTTTTTCCCATGATCGCAGAAAAAGTGTTGATTCAAATTGGTTATAATATTAAAAAAACAGAATTACTTTTCAAGCTTTGTTATTTTTAGTTGCAGACACGTTGTCATGGCGAGGAAAAATACTACTTTTTTGACAAAAACTATCATCTATAAATATAGTTGTCGCAAGTACTTTATATGTTTTATTTAAGAATCTACTGGAAACCGTTTTACAAACTTCTCTAGATTGAGAGCGACTTTCTGTTGGTGTGCGTTTGGTTAATTTACTTTTTATAATAAAACTAACTTTTGCCCGCGACTTCGTCCGCGTGGAATAGTTACTTGGGGCAGACATTTTTATTTTAAGATTATGAAGTTTAGTAAAGTATCAGTCAATGCTACTGAACAGTGAAAGAATAGATACAGATAGTTTAACAAATATTCGACGTGATTCTTTAATTTGGCATAACTTTTTTATTTATGAACCGATTGACATGAAACAAACACTAAATGTTAAGTGAAGCTTACCACAATGTATTAATGTATTACTACATCTAAATCTGGTGCCTCAGCAAGACATTAACCTGTAACTAGCTACAAGAGTATAGGAAGACTATTGTTACGCGCCAGAATTAATGCTGGGTCCATAACGACATTTGTTACTAGTAGCGCCATCTAGTATCGAGTAGCAGTACTAGTAGAGTCGAGTACCTTCTAGACATTTCTATGCCAGAACATTCTACACTTCTCGGTATCTGGTCAGTCGGCACCGGTAGTTACGAGTACTTTCCGGATGCTTCTATAGTAGGTTCTAGAATTAATTGACCTATATAAGGCCAGCGTAGTCCGCGACCGAGGATTTGCGATACAAGCGAATACTTCGGAAGCGATCTTCAAGTGCGATTAAAGTGATCAGTAGTGAAGTTGTGTTTTATATTTCGTGAGTTTAAAGTTGTAATTAGTTAAATTATAGTGTCATTTTGGTTTTGGTCGGCTGTTTTTATGGTCACAAACCCCAAGCTCGTAACACTATCTAGAAAAGAGGCTGACTAATGAGATAACGACTACCTAGGCGGTTTGATATGTCCGTGACTTTTAAGGTTAAATCTTTTTTATAAATTTATTTTTGTTGAATAGTTAAGATCTTTACTAAGCTACCGTCAATTTTCTTTGTTTTAATCGACGCCAAAATATTTTTTTTTATCGACAAAAAGGTAATTGCGGTCGGACTATTCTTGGCAAATGGAGAAAAGTGCTAATTAAATACTACTTTTTACTACGGTTTCAGCCCAAAAAACTAGTTTCGGCCACAGTTTCGGTTTCGGCCAAGATTGACCAAACCTTCTGACTTGTTAAAAATTCCTAACTAGGTTTTTTTATTTAAATAGAACAATACAAGATCTGAATAAATTATATAAATCAAAATAATATTGTGAGCACCATAATTAAAATATTAACGGCCTGTTTTACAAACTCAGAATAACCACTAATCACCAAATAATTTTATCTGCAAAGTAAATTAACTTCTCAGCAATGTTTGACTATGTTTAACCGTAATCCAAGCAAATTTTTAGTCGGTTCATAACAGTTGATGAAACTTGGCCCCAGTATTAGAATTATATATAATAATTCTCCACCAGAGAGTAAAGAACAGTCAAAGCAGTGGACTTCTACTGGTGAACGTGCCCCAAAGAAGGCAAATACAATTTTTTCAGCTGATAAAGTGATGGCTACTGTTTTTTGGACAGCCAAAGAATCATATACATCGATTTTTTGGAGAAAGGCAAGACAATAACTGGAGCTTACTATGCTGCTTTGCTGGATAGATTCAATGCAGAGTTGGTGAACAAAAGACCGCATCTAGCAAAGAAAAAAAATTTTTTTCATCACGTTAATGCTCCGGCCCCCTCGTCTGCAATTGCAACATCAAACTTGATGAATTACGATACGAATTATCGCACACCCCGTTTTCACCAGATTTGGCCCTCCTGTGACTTTTTCCTTTTTACCAAACTTGAAGAAATGGCTTGGCGGACAAAGATTTTCTTCAAATACGGACGTGACCTGAAACAGGCACCTATTTTGCAAGGTTTGACCAAAAATACTATTTTGATGGATATCATTGATTGGAGTATCAGTGATAGAGCTGAAAGGACATTATGTACATAGAAGAATAAAACAAAATTCCGTGTTTTTTTTCTTCTTCTCAACGTCACAGATTCATCAAACCCTCAACGGCTTCCAGAAAACATTTTGCACCGATCACAGATTAAAAAGAGCATGAGAATGATAATGTTAGATTGCCATTTAATCAACTCTCTGCGCTAAGCCGAACGTTGAACATCCTCCAACAAGTAGCTTTTACTCAAGCATTAATTTCCCTTTACTTAAGTAAATGCAGCACCCACCGGTTCGTCCTTTCTGCGTATAAGAGACCTTTCCACTGCAAAGATACACAGTTAAGGTTATGTATGAAGCATGGATAGACCGCAGAGTTGATTTAATACCCCTTTCCATTAACAAGGCAAGATTATTGAAAGTAAACACTGGTTCAAAGGTTATTTAAACAAATACCCTCTGACTTTTGATAAGGTTTAGGTACAGATAATTGTGTGCGTATGAGGGTCAAGCATGTGATGTGAAGCACCTGTTTTTTTAGAAACTTTTAAGGTCAGAACAGCACAACACTTTCAGTGCCGTGTTCGTGTGCCCACAACTCGGCAGCCGAGTCGTCGTTATATGTAGCGGCGACTCGTGGGCACGAACAAATTATTGTTCGACCCATATGCTGAGTTCTGGGCACTGAAAGTGTTAAGCAGTTCCACAAACAGCGACGACGGGGCTACCCCAAGGCTCGGTTTTGGGACCTCTTCTCTTTGTACAGCATATTGAATTATTTCACTCTTCAGATTTTACTTCAATTAACAATGAAGTGGCATACTACTAAAATTCGTTTAAAGCTCATTTCAAAGCCAAATTAAGCGAAGCGGTTAAATAAAAGCATTTAGTATTCAAATGTGTCCAATTAAAAAAATATCCAGTAATTTCAAGGCAACTGGAATGACTCCCTGATTTCTAGCTAGCTGGATTTTCAATACGTGAATCGCTGCTGCTGCGCCATTTCACATGGAATAGGATAAGTTTTTACTAACAAATGAGTCATGGTTACTTGATTTAATAAATTGAATTAAAAAAATAAGAAATGTACATAAAGAAGTTAGATAACACAATTTTTTTTAGTTTTGTTAAGTCGCGTGACTTAACAAACAATTTTTTTAATGCAGTCTAAATTAACGTCGAAAGAAAGTGTTTTGGAATTTGTAAATGACTTTTTGTGTTTTGTTCATAGATGATTATTGTTAATATGATTTCTTTTCTGACACGGTTATATTGGAGACTATGGAATTTGGACGGGATTTATTGTATACAAAACGTTTTTTTCATAACATATCGAGAAATTTTAAAAGATTTATTACAATCTTACAGTCTGCAAATTTCCGTTGACAACCACACCACACAATTATATTTGATACCACATAATTATATGGATTGACAGCTCACTTCGTGATCACTTCACCCGAGTTTTCACTTCGACATGTTTACAGAATCGACCGGCTGGATTCAATTGTTTTTGTAATTGCCAGGATGAATGCTAGAGTTGAATACTCCACCAATTACAACTGAATAATTATAGTATAGGTTTATATGGCATATTGCATTTTACTTGTTCTGTAAGGTACTCTTACTTACTATAAAGGTATGCGGTACAGAGAGTTAAGTCCCGCAAACCTACACTGAAAAGGGAGGATCCTCCGACCAGACGGTTGTTGTCTCTGGTGGGCAACTGCCCGATAGTTGATATTCGGACTGTTGTAATGTTCAAATCGCACGGAGTTCTTTGCTTGCATGATGCAGGATTTCGTTGGTAGGTCGTCGCTGCCAGGATAGATGGCGTTGCGGTTTTTTTTGTTGCCGTACAAATTTCGCTTCTTAGTTTTTCATGTGGCAGCATTGATGCCGGCGGCATCATGCCGCTACACTTACTAAGCGAAACAGAATCTATACCTTTTACTTATTTGTCAAGGCAGTCTTCAGAACAGCTCCTTTGCTCTTTGGGCTTGGAGTGTCTCAAGCCATTTTAACAATACAATCGCCAATTTTGACCGTTTTTACATTGGTGTTGGTATCTAGTTAGCCCTCAAAAGCTTCAGGGTGCTTCAGGTCTACTTACTACTGGTCATCTGTTTGTCCAATCTGTATTTTTCTGGTCCATTTGGATGCAGGAAATAGACTGAAGGCACTCACATCATTTTCTGGGACAGATACCATACCAACAAAAAATAATAATGAATACATCTACACTCTACAGTCATCACACATCTTCGGAATGTATGCTTACTCACGGTCAATGTAACTTTGACAAAAGCAACTACATACCTTCTTGGCATACAAAAGATTAAGCAGTAAAAGATAAATTGACTTACCTTTAAATACTTTAAGCTAGATCCAAAAAGGAACTTCACTGATGTCTCCGACAAATTCGCAAAATTCGGCAAAATCAATAAGAAAAAAACTGGATATCCTACTATGGATCACATTGGTATTATTTGCTACTACTACAGCACTACTATTAACAAATTTTTTCCAGTGTGTGTCCAATTAAAAACTATGCTAAGCTTACCTTGATTCTGGGCCGCCCTCTTCCTCTCTTCAAGGGTGCATCATGTGAAGATTCATCACTTTTAGTCTTTTTCACATTACTGTTGTTCTTAGAAGCACATTGTTTCTCCTTGTTATTAATTTTTGCCCCGTTATCCTTCAAGTCACATGATTTTCTACCCTCTTCGTCTATCTTGGCAGTACTCTTTACCTTAGTGGCAGATTTTGCTAAACATTTTGATGGTAGGGATTTCGAGACTGCTTTAAGTGGCAAATCATCATCACTTGAAGAATCTGAAGAGCATTTACTACATGATTCTGAGCTTGAAGTGGTGTCGGATAGTTGAGATTTCTTCTTCACAGGCGTTCTGTCTTTACTTTGACTTTTACTATTAGTCAATTTCTTTTTCACAGGTGGTTTGTTGGTCCTTTTCGGTGATACTTTCCGGGGTGGTATAGCAGCAATCTTAAGTTTTAAGCCAGTATCGCAAGAAGTAACAGAAAAGTGTGCCTTTCGGGAAGCACTCTGCTTGGCGTCAGAACACTCCCACTCACTTCTTGATGAATCACTGGAGCTACTGTTCTGTAATACCAAAAACAAAGAAAATGATAAGTATGACTATATGAATATAAACTTGCATACACTATGCATTGCCTAATCAAAACAAATCTTACAGATAACAATAGTCTGATTATAATAAATATATTTTTTTTTTCAGATACTTTACAAGTTCTACAATATATCTTACATAGGGGTCTCCTTTTAAGTATGAGAAAACCTGTGCGAGGAGGCCCCGCTCTTCTAAAACTAGTACAATAGTATGTAGGAGTGTGCTTAAACTTTTTTTTAATATAGCAACTTATTAACTATTGATGATAATAATATTGTTTTTCTAAATAATTTAATGTTAAATAAAACAAATCAATGACAAAAGCCTCAAAAGGCTCAGGCTACCAACACACATCACTTTTGTATGCGCTCAATACATTTTCAATAAAGAATAAAACATTTAAATGACCAAGGAAAACACTCATACACTCAAACACTCAAATAAATAGTAACTTTCTAAAATTCTGAATAAAATATAGATGTTTTTGAGTTAAAAAGTTTTGAGTTGAGATAATACAAACCTCAGAATCACTATTAGAGTCTGAATCACCACTTGAATCATGAGTTTTTGGCAACTCTGTGCCCATTTCTGGAAAATAAGTAAAAATTTAAATAATAATTTAACTACAAAGGTAAGTAATTTCAAAACTTAGTGATAAAGAGTTACGAGTTTTTATCTCCATGTAATCATGAACTTGAAAACCAACAAAAACATTGCAAAACACACATTTATGCAAACTACTTGTTGGGAGTGAAACCTCAATGTTAGGAAATTAATGATACTTTGATCAGGACAAATGGTACTATTTGAGGCAATTTAGAATATCAAGAAGGAATGAATTGATCTTAAATGTTATGAACTAAATAACAACCAGTTATGACGCTATTCACAAGTGCTGGAACTAAATGGTTGGGGTACTTACTTCAAGGTTGGTCAAGATGTTTCCAAATACAACAGTGTGATTGTCTTCATTTCAGTCGCAAATTGCCCATAGTATTACATTAATCTGAAATAAGATACCGAAATCAATGAAAGCAGAAAATCTAAAGCGTTATTTTGAGAAATATCTTATTTCCACTTCACATAATTTGTTGAAATGACAGATCTGACGACACTCGTAAGACCAGTTTATTCACGATGGAACTTGGTGATGTCGTATAACGCAGTCTAGAAATATCGCTAAAAAACTATGATGTTATATAAAAACATGCTAAATATCGTGAGATAGATCATATTAGGCGAGCATAACGGTCTTTTAGGACATTGGCGCCAAATAAGTGCATACGTTTACATTCATTATGTGGAAATATAATGCCCAATGTTGATAGGTTACACTATGTTATTATGATTTTAGAGCCATAATAAACTATATGTCATACTAACCACATCCGAAAACTTCGTAACACGTATGATACACGGTAAAACGAAGAAATTACTTCACACTAGCATAACACTTGGCCTCCATGTTTACAAATCATTCGTATAAAAATGTACATACCTACGTAACTCAAGAGAAAGTCAGTGAATTTTGCATCTTATTCTTTTGCTCATATGAAAGTTACGTATGAAAGAATGAGACTTATTACCATTATATCTATATGAAATGCGGCGCAAAATGGCGTCGTATTATATCAAGAAACGCTTTCAATAAATCCTGAATATGAGCTTCCAATTAAAAACAAAGAATTTTGATAATTTCAATAGAAAAAGAGGCTTTCCACCGCTATCGTATTTTTTTGTAATTACCGAAACTGATAAATAAAAGCTAATTTGAATGGTAAGAAAACAAATATTGACAGTCACGCCATCTTTTGACACACACTTAACTCAGATTTTCCTGAAATTCTATTATATCCAGCTAAAATAAAAAATCTAGAAATATGTTTGGCACAAAAATATAACGCGATCGTAAAACACGCTCTGTTCGTTTAGTTTTTCATAAAATGCAACCGAGTACAAAACCTAAAACTTTCTAAAAGTTATTTATCACCTTTGCTCTATTACTATCACATCATAATAAAATGAAACAACCCGCATGCTGAAGATGATAACTCAACTTGTATTATAGTTCAAAGTAGATTACATGAGACTACAAAAAATAGCCGCTTCTGGGGCCCAGTCTTTTACAAGCATTTATTTACTTTTTTCTCTTTTCGAATTACGCCACCCGATTTTAATTCTGAGCCAGTTTCCTTTAGATGCTTTCTATCACCTTGGGCGTTTGTGTTATAAAAACAGATGCAGACTTCTTCATACAAAACAATAACCACGAAAACACACAAACACCCTCATCGTTTTGAGAGCACAGTGGTGATTAACAAAGTAAATCGCGAGCTTGTCTAAACTCTTAACTCAAACCCTCAACCTACAGTCCTACAGCTCGAAGGTTGAGGAAGCTAACTCTGGGCCACCCAGTACACCGATGACCATTTTTCCTTGTCTTTGATTGATCAGCATAGCATAGTGTTTGTGGCGTATTCGTGCAGAAATTGACAGTGTCGACAGTGACAGCAAGGTGACTGTTTTGAGGTGACAGGTTGACAGGCTGAGGCTGTCAGTGTCAGCGTTACAGCAACAGTGGCAAACCGAGATAAACCTCATTTACAAAAAAATATTCCTAATATATATTTATTTAGCTCGATAAATGTTAATAGGAATAGGTACAGCATCGTAGTTATAGTGAAACTATAATATTTCAATGTTGTTTTAAGTAAATGTGAAGTAACTGAGCAATATAATAAATCATGGAAATTAATTTATTGGTTTTCTGACACAGTTACTAATTTGTCTTTTCATTTTATCTAGCATATTAAATTTGCAAATCGGTAATACAATCTGTTGCAAAGATTTATAATAATAATTAATTATCAAATTGACCGACTACTATTTAGTTTTTCATTTTAGAATCTGCCCAGAAAATGGACGAACTAGATGTCTGGGATGACCTTTCCAACATACCAGCTGATCCTCCAGTTATGCGCAAACTTTGTACAAACTGCAAGTAAGTGTACTTTGAGACCGTAAGTAATGTTTTGTGTACATACATAACTTCATAACAACACTCATATTTAAATTTTTTTAGACCGTTTTTTTTAAATTGTTAACTTCACCTGTTGACAATTCTGTTGCTTGGTCACATACAACTAGCTGCACTAATGGAGGGACATGTATTCTCCCAACTGGTAGTCAGAAGATCATCTTAGGAGCTCAATCATAATGTATGACTGGTCCCCGTATTTACCTGAGTTAACAGCAATATCTGGGTATCTTTTTCAAGCCAACAATTTATCCATTTGTTTCCAGGAGACCTGCAGTAGTTTGCTGGTGTTCAGCATTACCACCTGAAAAGTTGAATCCTCGCAGCACCATCATACTGCTACAACACCCTGCTGAAGAAAAGAGATGTCTTCGAACTGCCCCAATGTTACAATTAGGTTTAGCTGCTGATAAGTGCCTTATATTCAAAGGAAAAAGGTTTCCACAACCCAAGCATAAAGATTTAGAAAATTTACTCAAGCAACCAAATACACTCCTACTTTATCCAAGTAAAACTGCTATAGATATAAGAGACATGGAGAATGATACTGACAGTTACAATCTTGTACTGATAGATGGAACATGGCCGCAGGCCAAAGCTATATATGCTTCCTGTTCAATTCTTCATAATATTAAGCAAGTTAAATTAATGAAAAGCAATACTAGTAGTTATATAATAAGGACACAGCCAACAGAAGGATGTTTAAGCACACTTGAGACAGCTGCTGAAGCTTTGTCGCAATTAGAGAAGGATGCAAAGTACACTGAACTATTGTTAAAACCATTGCACACTCTATGCAAGTACCAGTTAGAAAATGGAGCAGTGACTCACCAATCTAAAGAGTTTCTCCTCAAAACAAGAACATACCCTAAACTGATTGGTAAAAGGTTATCAAAGTTGCTAAGATCTACACAAGAGGAAATAGTTGAACAAAAATGAGAATAAATATTATGAAATATTTGGTCTGCTTGTTTTATTGTTAGGTATTGATCTCATATTTCATGTACATTTTTAATGCTTTATTGTAGATACCTATGTATTTATTCATTGTCTACTCTCAGAGTATGATGATCCAAGTAAAGCCGAACGTCCACCGCCAGCTAAAATAAGTTAGTTTAGTTTAGCTCGCATAGTTGAGCCAGTTTTTCACACATGTGCGTCCACCGCAAACTATGCCAACTAAGCTAACTAAAATATCCCAAATAAGTCAAACTAACTTATTTGTGTAGGCCGATACGAAGCTACGCGAACTAAGCTAAGCCTCTCTCACCCCCTTGCGTTACCCCTCTGGCGCCTTTCGCTAGTGTTGTTTTGTAGTGTGTGATCGTGCGCAGGCAGTGAAACAGCGTATTTGCAGCATGGAGGTGTTTATTGAATACGTCAAGCAATATCCTATATTGTATAACCCGGAGGCAAAAGATTACCGTGATGCAAATAAAAAAGATGGTATATGGAAAACTATAGTGGATGAAATGAAAAACCCGGAAATAAAAGATGGTAAGTTTAATTTATATTGTCATTGTTAAAATAATTACAGAATGATTCTCTGACACGGAATGCTTCCTTCTCTCTTCTAGTTGCTCGTAAGTTATCGTATAAATGTCCCACCGATTGAAGTTGGTCATCTACAGCACTCGTGACATCAAAAGCTAAGATTGTTTGCTTGGTTATAAGATAATGTGTAGCACACAAGTAGCTTTTGTAATCGTATCAACTGATTCTAATTTGCACTCCAAAGGCCGACGAAATACTCGAAATCGCATTGATAATATACCAAATGCATTTTCTACCACATTTCGTGCTCTGCTGAGACGGTAATTAAAGTGCCTTTTTTCTCTACTATCACGACATGCACTTTGTGGGTATGGTCTCATAAAATGTTTTTGTAAGGGAAATGCCTGGTCTCCTATAAATACGTAAGGTATTGGAGTACCACCTTCTAGTAAAGGCTGATCACTAGGCAAATTTAGTTGGTTATTTTTTAACTTTTGTCCAAATTCACTGTCAGCAAAAATACCACCATCGCTAAATCTGCCCATGGAGCCAACATCTATAATTATAAACTTCTTGTTCGCATCAACAACTGCGAGTAATACTATGGAATGAAAATGTTTGTAATTAAAAAATTGGGAACCTGCATTAGGTGGGCATTTTATTGAGATGTGTTTGCCGTCGACTGCGCCAAGGCAATGTGGGAATTGCCATTTATTCATAAAATTTTCGGCAATTTCTTTCCATTCTGTTTCTATTGGCACACTCATATACATTTGTTGCAAATTATTCCAAATTGCGTGGCAGACGTTTTCTACTATTCTAGAAACAGTTCTGTCGCCTACTCTATAATTATAACCAATTGTTTTGTAGGAGTCCCCTGTTGCCAAAAACCTGCAAAAGATGATATTTTTATTATTGTTCCAGTTAAAACGGCTAAAAATGAATGGAAAAAATTACGAGATGGGCATCGAGAATCATTAAAAAGAATGAAAAGCTTTACAAGTGGCCAAGCTGCACCGTTAATAAACGTTTGGAAATATGCCAGTCTACTTGAATTTTTATTGCCTTATATGAAAAACCGCACAAGGAGTGGTAATATAAATGTAACCCAGAATAATACTACAAACACTTCAGTCGAAGCTGGTAACGCAAATGAAAGTCAGGATACGACTACTACGACAATGGGAGATCAAAATACCGCGACGCTGGAGGATTCTGAATATGTTTCTAACACTGAATCCATACCATCTACATCTCGCGACAGCTTACCCTCTGAACAAAGACAAAGAAAGAGAAAGACTAACGATGAATCTTTAACTGATTTACTGAAAGAAATTGATAATGATTATGAAAAGCGTCGTCGTGAGCAAAAGGAGAAAGAGAGAGTTGAAAAAGACACAAGAAAACATCCTATAAAACTTTTTTTGAAAGTATGAGCGAAACAGCAGTCAAATTTCCTGATTGGTTGCAAAGAGACGTTAAAAAGAAAGTCTTTAATATAATAATGGAAGCGGAAGAGAAGTATGAGACTTACTTATATGAAAGTCAGTACAACTATGGGTACTCGACATCGTCTGCTCAATCTACTCCACATTCCCTTGACCCATTGTAGTCATTGTAGCCTTTAATTTAACATAATTAAAATATTTTTTGTGTACAACCTACGTTTCGATGAATATACCTCATTATGTTACTTAAACTGTTTTATTTTTAATGTTGATGCACTTACCTCAAACAAATAGCTAATCTTTCTTCTGGTGACACAGCTTTTCGATAATTAGTATCAATCTTAGTGATATCCTTGGCAATCATTGTTAATAACTCATTAAACTGTTCTCTGGATACACGATAGTACAACTTAAAATTTTCATCGTCTACTTCATTATAGAGAGTGTTAAATTCTCCGCTTGTTTTCCAATGTTGAATGTGCTTGCTTATCCAATATCTATGTTTGCGTTTTTTCTTTGTGTAATAAGCAATAATCAATCTTCTTTTCCTATGGCGAATGTAATCCTCCTCTGAACTCTCGTCATAACTCCTCTCTTGTTCATCCATCACGTCTGATTAACTCGACACTCCAGCACAAACTGATCATCACTAACGTAGTTATAGCTTATTTTTCGGTGGACGAACAATTATTTCCTAGTTTAGCTTAGCTTAGTTCAGTGAGCTTAGTTCCTTATTATTTTAGCTGGCGGTGGACGTTCGGCTTAAAAGTGGTGGACTTAGTCTGTTTGGAGCAAACAAAATACATCCCATCTTATTTTTCACAAATCTTGAGAGGTAGGAAAAACAAGGATGCTGGTAGACCTAGACTTATACTTTCAAAATAAAAAAGTATCTTTCAATCTTCTTTATATACAAAGTGGGCCAAAAGAAGTCATCCGATGTTGTTTGGATCTCTTTTTTTTCTAAATGATAAACTTCGATTCTATTATTTGATTATGTTTATTTGAACCTTTAGAATTTTATTGGTCAAGTCGAGAAGGCGACGGCACAATTGATTGCCATATGGGCTCGTTTTATGGCATTTTTCATCACTTCTGCGAGAACTTCGGGCGACAGAGTCGAACGTTGTCCTTGATGGCTTCCAGAGTCTCGGGCTTGTTCACGTAAACACGGGACTTCAAAAAACCCCACAAAAAAAATGTCTGGAACGCTTAAATCGGGCAATCTTGCGGGCCAGTGCAAATCGCCAAAACGAGAGATAAGGCTACTCGGGAACGCTGCCTTCAGAATATTGGTTGTGGCTCGCGCAGTGAGTCCCGTTGCTCTGTCCTGTTGGAACCACATGTCCCTCAATCCTAATTCGTCCAATTGCGGCAGAAAAAACTCGGTCAACATGGCCCTATAGCGCACACCGTGGATGGTGTGCGCTGTAGGGCCGTTGTCGTTTGGCCAACAGCATTCTCGAAAAAAAATGGCCCGATGACTCCTCCAGCGTGAACAGCACACCATGCAGGCACTTTGAGCGGGTGTAATGGCTCCTTGTGCATTACTCGTGGATTTTCGGTGCCCCAGAAGCGATAGTTTTGCTTGTTCACGTACCCGCTGAGGTGGAAATGAGCCTCATCACTCATTATGATTTTGGTCGAAAAATCCACCACCACTTCTCCACTTCTTCCTCGAGATCGAGGATGGCTTGGGCGTAGGTTACGCGCGTTTGGCGGTCGACAGGCAGCAGCTGATGCACGGACTGGACTTTGTACGGACATGCGCAGGTCTTTGACCAAAATTCGCCTTAGGGACGTCCGGCTGATAGCTAATTGCGTGGCACGGCGTCTGGTCAGCTCCATGGCTTATTCACTTGTATAACTTGTATTGTATTCTGCATCTGTCTAGTCCACAAATGTCAAAACAGATTTGACATTGGCGGCCAATTGCAAAAATGAGAGCATCTTCCAATAGTCCAATAGGATGATTTCTTTTGGCCCACCCGGTATATTCAAGCCTATTTGTATCGAATATACGAGGCGGTGTGCTGAAGGAGGGGAGAATGTAAGATACAAAACTAGCGTATTTTCCTAGAATGCTATGGCTCGGGGCAATTTTAGAATCTTGCATCAGGATCTTACACATAAATCAGTTAAATATCTTCTCTATCTGTACTTATAAATTGTAAACAAAATGTAACCTTTTAGAGACGTTAAGATTTGAAGCCGCTCGAGACCTCCCCTTAGTTCGTGTGTAGATGTATAGGGTTCGTTCATAAAGAAGCAGGTTTTCGGTACAGACAGGTCGGTACTGATGGGTGGAGGTAAAACTTGTAGGTAGGTATAGCAAATGTGTCCATGTCTAAAGACACAGGTGTTGACACAGGTTGATTCGGTACCACGGACAGATTTGCCAAACAAGTTTTACCTGCCTGACCTATCTGTACCGAAAACTTGTTTTTTTATGAACGCACTCTACAAATGGTATAGATTATAAAAAGTACATTGTTTTAGATTAGGTATGGGTAGGTAAGTGCACCAAGGCTTAAAGACAATAAAACAATTACAATCTTCTTATATCTTTCATAATATTATTGATAAAACTTATTTTTATTTGGCAAATCCCATCATTGAAAGATCTGGAGATTAAAAGCCACGTAGCCAGGCTCTTATTTTGTTGTTTTAACTGGTAACATTTTAGGGCTGTCAATTTGACGTGCTCGTATCTCTTTCCTTTTCTTTCGGTTCTGTCAAACAAATCGGAAACATGGCTGAGGTTTGTAAATTATTTTATGAATATTATCGACCAATATATCATTAATCATTGGAAAAATTCAACTATTAGTGACGGTGCTATCAATTGGTGTTTATAAAGTATTGTGTCCAAGTGTTATTTTCCTGAAGTGAGAAACAATGTTTACGTTTTACAGGTCGATGAAACTCTCAAGAAAAAGCGTACCTTCAGGAAGTTTACCTTCCGAGGTGTCGATCTCGACCAGCTTCTTGACATGCCCAAGTAAGTTGCCTATAAAATTTATTAACATCAACGGTTTAATTTCTGTATTACAAGTGGTAGCGAACTGTCAAAAACCCACTGTTTCCTGTGATAAATTACAGTTGTCTGTATTTAGAGTAAAAAATGAATACTCAGATTGTTTTCATTGATGATATCCTGATGTTTAAAGTTCAATTTATTAGATGTGGCCTTTAGTTTGTCCAGTGTTTGAAACTCTCAACATAACCTCAAAATGTGATTTCCAGTGAGCAACTCATGGAGCTGATGCACGCCCGCGCTCGCAGGCGGTTCGCCCGTGGCCTGAAGCGCAAGCCGATGGCGCTGGTGAAGAAACTGCGCCGTGCTAAGAAGGAGGCGCCACCTAATGAGAAGCCCGAGATTGTAAAGACACATTTAAGGAACATGATAATTGTCCCCGAGATGGTTGGATCCATCGTTGGTATCTACAACGGAAAGACTTTTAACCAGGTGGGTTCCTTTCTTTCATTATAATTTAGATTGAAATTATAGCTCAAAACAAAAACATAGTAACACATACACGCACACAAACACATAGTTCAATGCTGTTTAACAATAATACAATCCAATTTCAATTGATTCAAAAGGACTACATTTACCCACGCAACTGCAATTCGAAGCCCAGAAATATTAACACATTATTGATGTCATTATGTTGAGACATGTAGTAATTTCTACTGTTATCAGTACACAACAAATAACTTGTGCATCCAAGACACTGATTTTGATGAACTTTAACATTATTTACTATAAAAAAATAAAATATGAAGCAAACAAGATTTGTGATTGATATAGGCATTCCTAACTTGTTAATTTATACCTTCATTAATTCAAATACAGCTCTCTACTCTGAATAACTTGGCAACCAAGCATTCCTTATAAAATGTAGTCAATTACCTGCTCTTCTAAAAGATTAACATTCTCTTTCCAGGTTGAAATCAAGCCTGAGATGATTGGCCACTACCTCGGCGAGTTCTCAGTCACATACAAGCCTGTGAAGCACGGTAGGCCCGGTATTGGTGCCACCCACAGCTCGAGGTTCATCCCACTCAAGTAGTGTGCTGACCAACACCTAGGCTTAAGTCTAAAACAAAAAATGTGCACAGGATTACAATAAAAGTATCTTGTGTGGCAATTACTGTTTTTTATTAGCTTCAAACCTTGTAAGGCGCCTTTTTAAATAGTAGAGAAAACAAATGTGGGAACTGATGTCTAAATGTGTCATTCTGTGGTCATCTAGATTCATTAAGGGTTCCAAAATTATGCCTATATTCTGTGTTGGTTTAAGCAGAGGTCAACCTATGTATCTGTCACCTGAAAATTGCAGACTTCATAAGATAGTAAAATATTGCATAAAATTGTAAACAATTTTTTTTTTAATTAGACGCGGATGTATTGGATACCATTGAATTTGGATTTGATTTATTGTATACAAAACGATTTTTCATAATATATAGAGAAATTGCAATCTAATAAAGATTTATTTAAATCTACTGAAGTCTGCAATTTTACAGTGAGATATCCAACTTGATGGTGAAACTATATAATTACCACATCCACATTTCGTTTATTTTTGCTATTACGTGTTGTTAATGCTCTAATAATAATAATTATCATCTGTGGCTCGACTGTCAACCAAGTGATACAAATTTTTCACTCCCAATTTTATCAATTTTAAATACCAATAAATCAGTCAATTAATCAAACCAAAATGGCAATAACAAAGGAAAAAAAAAGCACATAAGACTAATAGTATGTATGTTCCAACAATGAAGAAAACCGAAGAACAATGAAAAAATATGTTGACAAGAGCCACAGCTCGACAAGCACGCCTACCACCTCCGGCCTCATCGCTCAGCTTCGCCTCGCCGCCTTCGGAACCCAGCCCCACCGTGAGTGCTGTGACCGGCCGTGGCAGTTGCGTCGAGCTCAAGTGAAGAGTACTTCTCGCCGCCCACGTCGCCACTACCTGCACGTCGACGAAGAGGACGCCGGCCGCCGGACGGCTTAGGACCTCGAGGCCCACCGGCCTCTGATATCCAGCCCAGCTCCCGGTGGAAGTGTGCAGCGCATGAGATGGACGCAAACCATCAATGAAAACGTCATGCGCTCATACTATGGGGCTACAGAGGGGGGAACTAACTTGACTGCGTACCGTGGTCGGATGCTCTCTCGTTGGGCAGCTGGATCAAGGGCTTGATCCAGAAAGCAGTACTCCTGGACACGGCACGCATAGTTAGGAGGTTCCTCTCTCAGGGGCCCTGACCACCGGTAGCTTGGACCCTGTTCCCGATACCGGTGGGCTACTATTTTTTATATTTTTAAATATTTTTATATCTCTGTATTTTAATATTTAAAAATGTAATTTATATGTATATACAAATGAATAAAGGAAATAATAATAAACCGTATACGTCAGTACAAGCGGCGAGTGGAGCGATACACTCAGAATCGCACATTCCAAAGCAATGAGAGGTGGGTTTATATGGCTTGGGAGCTACCGGACCAAGGTGTGACTGATACGCGCCTACCGGATGATGACGTCATGTGTTCATTCTGGCGCAACATCTGGTCGGTGCCTGTCAGTCACACCGAGGGTGATTGGACTCGGGAGGTTGAGCGCGCGTGCGATCCGATACCAGAAATGGGGGCAATTACCATCAGCCCCCAAGTTGTAGCTCGTGCAGTTCGTCCGTTGCCTAACTGGAAATCTCCAGGGCCGGACGGGCTGCACAACTTTTGGATCAAATGGTTCAAAAGATCGCACGCTCGCTTGGCATCTCAATTCCAGTCCGCCTTAGAGTCAGGGTCGCTTCCCCAGTTCCTAACTACAGGAATAACCCACCTGCTCCAGAAATCAGGTAGTACCGCGGAGCCGAATTATAGACTGATCACGTGTTTACCGACGGTCTATAAAGTTCTTACATCCATTTTAAGAGCAAAGATTAACAGTCACATTGAAACTAATTCAATAATGTCTGCCTCTCAGAATGGATGTAGGAACGGGTCCCGCGGTACTAAGGAGCTGCTCCTCATAGATATTGCCATTAGCCAACAGGTTCGTCGTTCCCGAAGGGATCTGTCGACATGCTGGATAGATTACAAGAAGGCCTATGACTCGGTGCCACATACATGGCTCATGAGGGTGTTGGAGTTGTACAAAATAGACGCAACTCTACGCACCTTCCTTGAGTCATGTATGAGGCAATGGAAAACAGTCCTTCGCTATCCAGGATGTCGACTGATCCAAGGGAGTGATGAGCCTGTTTGGATTAAACGGGGAATATTTCAGGGCGACAGTTTGAGTCCACTTTGGTTTTGCTTAGCTCTGAATCCTCTAAGCACACTGCTGGAGGATTCAGGCCTAGGCTATCGGTTGAGAAGAGGTGGTCAGGCCATATCTCACCTTCTTTACATGGATGATCTGAAACTCTTTGCCCCCAACAATTTGAGACTGATGGAGCTACTAAAAGTAACTGAAACCTTCAGTATTGCCATCAGGATGGAATTTGGTGTGGACAAATGTGCAGTCATGCATGTAAAGAAAGGGGAGATTATGGAATCTGAGGGAATTCAACTCTCAGATTCCATACAGGTTAGATCCCTCAGCTCAACCGAAACCTACAAGTATTTGGGTATGTCGGAAGCGTTGGGCATTAACGGTACTGACATGAAGCAATCGCTGAGGGAGCGCTTCTTTGGCCGCCTGAAAAAGGTTTTAAACAGCCTTTTGTCGGGCGGAAATAAGGTGCGCGCCTTCAACGGTTGCTTCTTATTAATGTACACTTTCGGCATACTCAAATGGACTCAAACCGAATTCGATGCCCTGGATAGAAGGGTCCGTACACTGCTGACCGCAAACCGGATGCATCACCCACGATCGTCGGTGATGAGACTGTACATCCCGCGGAAGTGTGGAGGTCGAAGCTTTTTAAATGCTAAGACTCTCCACAACCGCGAGATGTGCAGTCTCAGAGAATATTTTCTCAAAGCCGATGTGGGTATGCACCGAGATGTGGTCGCAGTGGACAAGGGACTCACCCCGTTGTCCATGGCTAAAGAGAACTGGCGCACACCTGTGATACTTACTACAGATGACCGCAAGGAGGTATGGAAAGGTAAGAAGCTTCACGGGCGCTTCTATCGGGCTCTTCATGGGTCCGATGTGGATTTCTCAGCGTCCGTGGATACGTTTCGGAGATCTCTTCGGGGAAACCGAAGGTTTTGTCTGTGCGATTATGGACGAAGTTATCTTGACGAATAACTACCGGAGGCATATTATGAAGGACGGGACGGTTGACATGTGTCGGGCATGCCACCGTCCGGGTGAGTCCATCAGACATATTATCTCTGGTTGTTCTCGTCTGGCTAACGGCAAGTACTTGCACCGGCATAACCAAGTGGCCAGGATTATCCATCAGCAACTTGCTTTGAAATACAAACTTGTGGATTCTGAGGTACCGTATTACAAGTATGTGCCCGACCCAGTTCTCGAAAATGACCATGTCACGTTGTACTGGGATCGGTCTATCATCACTGATAGGACTATTGTTGCCAATAAGCCTGACGTAGTGGTGATAGACCGATTAGCGCGCCGCACAATGATAATCGATGTTACCATCCCACATGACGAGAACCTCGTGAAGGCTGAGAAAGAGAAGCAAATCAAGTATCTCGACTTGGCACACGAGGTTGTCGACATGTGGAATGTGGAATCGGCTGTCATTGTGCCGATTGTCGTTACGGCCAATGGCCTGATGGCCAAAAGCTTCGACGACCATCTGTCGAAGTTGGCGTTACGCAGTTGGGTAAAGGGCCTGATACATAAGGCAGTACTCTTCGATACGGCTCGTATTGTGAGGAGGTTCCTTTCTCTGGAACCCTAACCACCGGTAGCTTGGACTCTGCTCCCGACACCGGCGGACTACTACTTTTTATATTTTAAAATGTTTCTTTTTAAATTTTTTAATGTTTTTTTAAAGAAATATTTAAAAATGTAAATTAGTATTTAAGGAAAATAAATAAAGAGAATAATAATAATATATAGACCCAAAAATAATTGATTTCTTGCGCCGTATTATGCTACAGTGGAAAACTACATTACAGATAAATTTCAACCGCCACATCGTCACAACGCTACAGATATCTATTAAAAAAGGTATCTACCAAGGTGATTCTCTGAGCCCTATGTGGTTCTGTCTCGCCCTAAATCCTTTGTCCCATTTACTTCAGAGATGTAAGGCCGGATATTGTCTTAAGCACACTACAGAGGAAACAACAATATCACATCTTATATACATGTACGACATCAAATTATATGCAAAAACCGATAAAGATATGAAGAAATTAGCAGACGTTACAGCAGAGTTTAGTAAGGATATTAATATGCGGTTTGGTTTAGATAAATGTAAAACACTTCACATTTTGAGAGGTAAGGTACGACCCGGAGACTATGTAGTGATGAATACCGATACTATAGCAGCAATGGAACCGACTGATTTGTATAAATACTTAGGGTACGCGCAATTAAAAGGACTCGATCATATAAGAATTAAAAATACACTAACTACAGAGTACAAGAGAAGACTTAATGCCATCTGCAAAACCCAACTCTCTAGTAAACATCTCTTAAAGCTATAAACACCTTTGCCATTCCCGTATTAACATAATCATTTGGAGTTATAAAATGGACCAAAACAGACACTGAACAATTAGAACGAACTACACGAACAACACTTACAAAACACAATAACTTGCATCCGAAATCAGCCATAGAAAGATTAACCGTCAAACGACAGCACGGAGGAAGAGGCCTTATAGACATCCAGCACCTTTGGTGGAAACAAGTTAGTAGATTAAAAACATTATTTTACACAAAATCTCGCACCTGTACCATACATAAAGCCATAGTTATAAACGATGAGATCGTTTATAACTATGGCTTTCAACTTAATTTAAGCAGTCAAAATGAATCAGAAAGCACTACTAATGATGACCCACAGATACAAAAAATTGAAGAGTGGAAGAAGAAAGTGCTTCACGGGCGGCACCCTCTTGACCTAGAACTATCTCACATAAATAAATTAGCATACAATAAATGGCTGAAAATAGGTAATTTATTCCCAGAAACTGAAGGATTTATAATAGCTATTCAAGATCAGATCATTAACACAAAAAATTACAGAAAATATATAATTAAAGACCCTTTTTTTTTTTTTTTGATCTCGGGGGGAAATCCTCATGGAAATCCTCCACCCTGGAGCGGGTGGAGGGGTCTGTCAGACTCTTACTGACTAAAACCACCCCGGTGTTCCATCTCTCACCTACGCCGGGGATCGCGGGAACGTATGCGACTTCCGCAATCCCCGGCCGGTGCCGGCCCGCCCCTGCGGGCCACCTCGCGTCGGCGAGGGGAGTGAGGTGTTTAACTCCCCTCGCTATACCACGCGCCGCCACCTCGGGTCCGAAAGAGTGGGGGGCGACGGACATCCCCAAGTCCGCCGCCCCTGGACCCAGTTAGGGGGGCCGGAACAGGGCAGCGTATGCCCTCCTCCGACGCCCAATGCGCCTGCTGCGGGCAGGGAGAGCGGTTGTGATCTCCCTCTCCCTTTCCGCAGCCTCCTTCTGCGCGATAACTGTCTCGCAGAAGGAGACCACCGCGTCCCAGGACTCCTCACCGCCGACCATAGCATGGACTACGGCCGGCAGCGAGAGGTCACCGCCTACAACAGAGATGAGGGCACGGCGCGGCTCCTCCCAAGCTGCACACTCTGCAAGCGTATGCCGTGCCGTGTCCTCCCGACAGTCGACGCAGTATAATTAAAGACCCTACAGTAACAAACGATAAATGTCGCAAGTATCACATGCAACCAGAAACCTTTCAGCATATTACTGTCGCGTGCACAACACTCACGCAGACCGACTACACTCTTAGGCATAACCAGGTTGCAAACGTCATCCATCAAAATTTAGCTTTCAAACACGCACTCATACAAAACACTAATACTCCTTACTACAACTATACTCCACAAACCATTCTAGAAAATGCTACTCATAAGCTCTACTACGACCGCGCCATTCTCACCGACAGAACCATACACTATAATAGACCGGATATAACATTACAGGATAAGATAATAGTACATTGTTCACCGAGAGGAGAAAGTGACCGATTACCGTCGAGGGTGTCGTTTGAAGCCCGAGCCGTAGGCGAGGGCTTTAAAACACCCAAGATCGGGAATCGCAGTTTCTCTCGAGTGATACATAGTGCTTTATACTACACCTAGAAGGAAAATAAAAAACGAAATCTTTACTAATTGAAATTTATATTGAAATTGTTGCAGTTAAAACTGAATCCTCAAACAACACACAAATTGGAAATGGCGCCAATGGCGTCTGCAATTTTCACATGTTCTTTTTTCAAATTGTTTATCCTGCCGCCGCAGGGTCGCACTGCCAGCCCGACACCATCCAACACACAGCTAGTGGCCAGTGTCATTTTGCGAACTTGGAGATAATAACTCACTGTAAAAACTTTTTGGCTTTTGATATTTAGGTTACCGGCGCATAGTCTTACCCAAAATTAAAAAAGAAAAACCACGTAAGAAATGGATTTTCATACACTTTTCTCTCCCGCTCAGATGCGTTTTCTCCCCGCATATTTGTTCGATATGCAATGACGTACTTTCTACCGTAAATTTGATAAAGTATCAAGGTACTTTCCAAGCAGGTGTAGTATAAATAAAATTACGTACTTGATAGACATCGCAGTCCCCAATACACACAACATACAGAAGACAATCACTGAAAAAATAAGTAAATATGCTGAACTCAAAGATGAAGTTAAGAGAATCTGGCGACAAGAAAAGGTATATGTAGTCCCAATAGTACTTTCCACCACAGGCGTTATTCCAAATCATCTCCTCCATAGTTTAAAATTATTAAACCTTAAAGAAAACCTCTACATAACACTGCAAAAGGCTGCGATTCTAAATACATGTAGGAAGTCAGAAAATTCATGTAGATAGAAGAGAACGAAGTAGGACCCCATCACACAACGCATTAAAGACCACATGCTACATTTGGAGGATGGCATCACTACTGAAGCGCTTAAAATTGGGTCTACCACCTTGTTGGCTCACCTTACAAACTTATTTAACACCATATTACGATCAGGAAAGGTTCCAAAAACGTGGTGCCATTCAAACATAATTCTCCTGCACAAAAAGGGAGACAAAAGTGAAATCGAGAACTATCGGCCAATTAGTCTTACATCTCATATATACAAGGCATTTATTAAGGTCATACATATTCGTATAGAAGGAAAACGGGATGAACATCAACCACCAGAACAAGCCGGATTTCGACCTAGTTTCTCTAAAACTGACCACCTTCAGACACTTAATCAGATATTAGAAAAGTTTAACAAACCACTGTATTTGGCCTTCGTAGATTATACCAAGGCCTTCGATAGCCTAAAACATCTCGAAATATTCAGAACATTAAAAAACCAGGAACTTGAAATACAATATATAGATCTCTTTAGAATCAAATACCACAATAGTACCGCTAACATCAAACTTATGTAATATTGCAGGACCTTCTTTCAATATACAAAAGGGTGTTAAACAGGGTGACCCGCTCTCTCCTAAATTATTTACCAGCACTCTCGAGTAGAGATTTCAGTCGCTGGCAGCATCATGGAAGACCAAGGGCATCGAAGTCGGCAATAGAAGACTAACGAACCTCCGCTTTGCCGACGACATAGTCCTTTTTGCCCCAACAGCTCTGGAACTGCAGACCATGCTCCAAGATCTGAGCACGGCTAGCCTCAAGATGGGACTCGCGTTGAATCGGTCAAAAACTAAAACGATGACAAACAGCAGCAAACGTAGGGTCAAGGTAGATGGGCAGGATATACTCTATGTCGATGAGTATATCTACTTGGGCCAGTTAGTTTCTTTCGAAAACGGAAATCGATCGACGCATCGACAGCGCCTGGAAAAGCTACTGAAGGGTCCATGAAGACGCTAATGAAGGGCGATCTCCCGATGTCCCTGAAGCGCAAACTCATCAACATGTGTATTCTGCCCGTCCTAACCTACGGTGCTCAGACCTGGTCACTCACTGAGTCGCAAAAGTTCCGCCTTGGGGTATGTCAAAGGGCAATGGAGCGCAGTATTTTAGGTTTAAAAAGAATTGATAGAGTACGGAACACCACGCTGCGCTCCAAAACAGGTACCTATCATTGACGTGGGCAAAAAAACTGCCAGGCTGAAATGGGACTGGGCGGGTCACACCTGCCCAGCGGTCACTATGCATGCGCATAGTGGGCAAAAGTCTCCACGCAATGGGTGCCAGAGGATGGACGGCGTCGCACAGAAAGCGGTGGCGAGATGATTTGGATGCACACCGCGAAGGCTGGTTCGAGGTGGCGCAAGAAAAGAATGTCTGGAAGGATATGGGGGAGGCCTTTGCCCAGCAGTGGGACACAATAGGCTAAGGAAAAAAAAATGAATTAAAAAATGTTTTGGCTATTAAAACGTAAGAAAATAAGATAGATGTTCGATCATGTTAGTAAGTAGGAAGTAGTTATAGCGACTCATTCAGTCCGTTTTGTTGGATCGGGTATTGGCTAGATCTAGATTCTCGTTTTTCATTCGTTATGGATCTTTTCCCCATATGCCTAGGTGGTGCAGGTGCATTACCCTGATGGCAGCTAGTGCTGTCTCGTGCTGAATGTATAAGTGATGAAGTGGAGTTATTTGCATTGTCAGGCAGCCAATGAAATCAGAGCAGGCTAGTCTGAAACCGTTGATCTCTTCTCTTGTGGTTGAGTGTGCCGTCCTTATGTTTCTCCCAAAAGGTTACGTTCGCTTTAATTTAGGGGATTAAAGCGAACGGAACCTTTTGGGAGAGACTCCATGTTTTGCCTAACATTTGTTGCTTTGTTAAAGTATGATTGTTTTTATTGAGTTTGTAGTTGATATGACTTTTCCAGAGCAATTTGCTATCAAGGATAATTCGGATAGCCGGATGCTTTTGGTACGGAACTCTTCGTGTGCAAGTCCAACTTGCACTTGGCCATTTTTTTTGTTGGTTTGTACTCTACATCTATCAGGGGACCAAAATCTTAAATACCTAAGAATTTGCGGGCTGGAATTATCACGAGCGGTAAAGAAAGACTCACAAACCACCGGGAGATCAAAATCATGGGTTAAGAATTTCCGGGAGATCAAAATTTAGAAGTTAGTATTGAGTAACGTCCTTATTTTATGAATTGATCGCGAAAAAAATATATTTACATGTAAACTAAATCTTATATTTAGACTGCTTTTCACCAGAGATGTGCTATGCAACGTTGCTATAGATGCGTTTGTTATCCACCATTTATATTCATTGGTCCACATAGCATATAGCACTGGTGTAAACTGATTCAACTAAGCTACGTTTTTTATATGGAAGGATGCGTGCTATGGATGGTCGCGAGTGGTGTAGCTGCGCAGAGCAGTGTACTTACAGTAGGCGCGCGTTTATCACCGAAAGTAGACATGTCATTGTGAAAGCAAAAATTTATATTATACCTCGCAATGTGCGAAAAAGATCGTTGCATAGCTCAAGCTGCGCAGCTTCCTCGTACAACTACTTAGCGGCGGCGCATTTTCATAGCACACCTTACTCGCTCCCCTACATAGCTTTTTTAAAAATTTAATATGGGTTTGCTCTTGACTCTAGTCTAGGTCATAGATGACAGAGACAAAGTCAACGATGGAGCGAGCTTACCTAGAAGACACCTGTTCACTCTAATTTTGAAGAGATTAGGGTTGTATGCGTTCGGAAAAACAGACGCAGGCAGAGAGTTCCACTCCTTTACTGTGCGCATTATAAAAGACGTTTGGAAACGTTTATGAGAATTGGTGGAATAGCAACAAGGTAGGGATGGTAACTTGCAGTGCGTCTAGATGTCCGATGGTAGAAGGGTGCCGGTGGGATGAGGTCGTGGAGTTCCTGGACCTAGGACCTATGCTGGCTTAGCATTAGTGGAAATTATCACATAGTTTCGTAGCTTAGCTTTCACATTCTCGCAACATAGCTGCATAGTACTTCTCTGGTCGAAATGCACCCTTATGTTTAGCATGACTGTACTTTTCCCATTCTTTTGTTTTAGGACTTTAGGCTAATAGGTGTTATAATTGTTAATACATCGTTTTGGTTCAACGTGTCAAATCGTGTTGGAATCGAACCCGCGATACTCAGTACCTACAGTGCAGCCACTCGTTCAACCACTTCGTCAAGCATGCCTTACTAAAACTACGAATGTTCATGAACGCAGCGAAGGAAGTGAATCAGGTATTAGTTAAGTAGGTAACCAATCGAAACTAACGGTAGACAGGAAAACATGTAATAGAAAATTAATCACCGAGTGTTTTCCCATATCAAACACACCGTTATTAGTTAGTAAAATTGTTGTCAGCATGGTATGTTCCCTTTAGTTTCTATGTAGAGGTATTTTCATATAGCCAGTCATACTATTGTTACTTATCCTGTACATACCCCCAATTGCCTTCATGGTACATCGGTATTGTCCCACACAATCGTTGACGTAGCTGAGCTGTAAACCAGACGCAGACGTCAATGTTACAACTGCTTACGAACTTTGAACTTTGCTGCGGTATCTACTACTTACGTTAGTTTGTAACCTTTACTATCTCATAGTCTGTCCAGCTTAGATTAAGTAGTAAATAATGTTATAGGTATATGGGTAGTAAAGTACTTAGTAGGTAATGTTGTCCGCTGTCCGCGCTTTTAGAAAAGCTACTAACAAAAAATAAATGTATTTTGCGGTTCACCAAGCTATGAAAGATCTAGTTATTGCAGATTTACAGAAATAGGTTACTGAATTGCTGATTGAGTATTTTGATTTAAGAACGTGTCAAAACGCATTTGCATGCCAAAACTTAGATTTTGAAAAACACCTTTAGAGGTATGCGGTACAGAGAGTAAAGATATCGCATACCTCCACTGAAAATGGGAGGATCCTCCTGCCAGACGGTTGTTGTGTCTGATGGGCAACTGCCCCATAGTCGTTCTTATAGTCGGTCTGTTGTAGGTATATATGTTCAAATCGCACGGAGAACTTTGCTTGCGCGATGCAGGATTAGTTGTTAGTTCGTTGTAGATGGCGCTGCGATTCTTTTTGTTGCCGTACAAAATTCGCTTCTTTGTTTTTTTTTCATGTGGCGGCATCGATGCCGCTACACACTCAACCATCAAATGCTTATTCAAACGGATAGTATAGCTTAAAATTTTTGGGTATGTGTGTATTACCTAATTGCACGAGTGTCATGGGCTCAAGCCTGGCCCGAGACATACAGTGGTGCTCTATGAAGAGATTTGAACGGTGAACCCCCTTTGTATGCGTGCCAGTCGCCGCTGTGGCTATAAAGGGAATGCAGGCTCTCATGAAACAAGCATTAGACATCGATAAGTGCCTATTACATACAATGTAACATTTGATGTCTATCTACACAACTATGATTCACAAACAAAAGTGCTCGCGTGTCACAAACCACTACACATGAAGTCACAAAACTAAATGTTACAAGAAAACATGAAATGCCTACTTATAAAATATTTTATAATTCTTCGTATCAATTAAAAGGCGTGACGTAGAACGTCTGTGTAACCACATCGTTGGGGTTAATAGAAGTGCATTACCCATCAGCTCGGGACGTCGTGGTTGGTGGACATCTTGTAACCAGCTGTAACCGGAACGTTCCGCCCCGGGCCGCCAGCGCCCGGCCGCGCCACGCAACCACATCGCCTCAACCGTTTGTTTGACGACTGACCCTTTTTGTCTCGACTCAACACCCTAAATGGACTTACGAATCATTTGAGCACATAAAACTTAGCTACGTTTCGAAGTATTCGCCTCGACCTATGAGCCGTAGACTATGTAGAAGCAATCTGTATATTTAAACAGTTAACGAGTTTTGTGCCAATAAAATAAACCACGTTAGTGTATTAACGATTACTACTGATTACTTTGTGGACGAAAGGACACTGGTGATTTATCTACAATATGTATTTGTAAAAATTTTTAGAAAGGCATGGTCGAATTTTTCCAATACGTAGCCAAGAAAGTCGTTAACGTTTTTGTACATTCTTCGAAAGTTCCGAATTCGGCGTTCAAACTTCAAACGTCGGCTGTTGACAGGAGAGTCGAGTTCGAAACGTACCTATCAAAGAAAACACTTGAGCCGCCAACAGGCTGGAGGAACCGAAAAATGGCCAGTTCTCATTCCAAGTCATATGACAATACCGTCATTAATTATTAATTTCCAGTTGACGGCAGTTCAGCTGGAACACTGACTTCATCGCTGAAGCACGCTAGTGAAATGATCTTGCAATTAATTTGTATGTCGTAAATCTTAATTAGTCATGTCTCCGCTCATCATTGTACCTCTGTAAACAACATAGAACAGGTTCAGGAGGTTCTATGAATCGTGACTTCTACAGTTCCATTTCAATTGCTCTTAAAGAGGTTGTTGGTAGAAAAGTACTTACCTAATTTTCCTTCGCGCTCCAATTTATCATAGCCGAACCGCCGAACTTTTCATATCTACTTTGTTACGGATTTTTCTTTACATCGATGATGGTATTTAACATTGTTCATTCGTATGTAATCATAATAAATGCAAATTGATTACGCATGGGTGTTTTAGTTACCTAAGCAGTTTTAACTAGATCTGTCCCTTCCTTATTGCTAGATAGAACAACCTAAATCCTTAATCCTCTGATTTCTTAGATCTCTTCTCTTCTGGTTCTTTGGCTTCATACTTTCGTCCGCAATTTGAATTTTCATCGGATTGTTATCCGATAAGAATCACTGACAAAGTTCTGCAAATGACAGCCGGAACCAAAGGATTCACTTGCTTTCCGAGGCACGGAGTAGTCTCCGTATGGAATGGATAGTCTTCAATGCAGGGACCGACAAGCGCTGCTTAACCTCGAATATTGAACCGTGCGGTTGTTATTATTTAGCCACGAGTTTCTCTACTACATTAACACTTGGCAAAATCTATACTAATATATGTCACCGGAAAATGGCAAACGCCGTAAGACTAAAATATCGCGTGAAATTGTAAACATTTTTTTCTAAATAAGAAACGGACATATTGGAAACTATTGAATTTGGCTGGGATTTGTTGTATTCAAAACGATTTTTTCATAGTACTTATATCGAGAAATTATAATGAAATTTTCGGGTGACATATATATTTAAGTAATAAAGCTGAAGAGTTTGTTTGTTTGAACGCGCTAATCTTTGGAACTACTAATCGGATTTGGAAAATTCTTTTAGTATATGATAGCCACATTCATGAGGAAGGTTATACAACGGACGACGAGAAACGAATACGAGAACGGGAAAAAACGGGATGTGCGCGAACGAAGTCATGTGCAAAAGCTAGTAACACAAATAAAACAGTAGCTAGAGCTATCGCTATAGTAGGCGCCAGATAAATGTGGAATAAAGTACATTGACCTTTCCCTAATAACTGTTCATAGGTACCTGAACAATTAAATATGAATCGTTTTTCATTATTAGACAATGTTAAGGATCACGAGAGATGATGATTCGGGACAGCTTTGTGTCATTAATTCCGTTTTTCAAATTAAAAATGTCAATAATTGTAGGTGGGTCAATGACCGTTATTCCACGATTATCTGGCGCCTACTATAGTAGGGCGTCTACCTGGCATCAGATACTAATTAACTAGGTAGTAGATTACTAATTCATACTAACTTTAAAAAAATATTAAAGTCACATCTGAGGTTCACAAAGGTCTTAAGACATCAATTTACTTAGGTACTGTCGGCTACATTTATACATGTATTATTTAAATAACACAATATACTTAAGTAGATGGTATGAACATATTTTTAACCATCAATACCTTATACTAAACCTAACTATATACGGCGTTTGCAATTTTCCTGTGGCATGCACAGGAAAATTGTAAAACGCCGTAAGATTGTAAAATGTCGCGGGAAATTGTAAACTATTTTTCTTTACAAGATACGGAAATATTGAATTTGGATGGGATTTATTGTATACAAAACGATATTTTCATAATATATCGAGAAATCATAATTTAATAAAGATTTATTACAATCTTTCGTAGTCTAGAATTTTCCAATTTTTCAATAGATATTACAAAAACAAAATACACAAAGCGTCGAAGTACTCCTTCACATCGCTGTCATCCGGAAGACTGGAACCGTTGCCACTTTGAATGGTAATGCTTATTCGTTGGGCAAAGAACGGACCAGCCCTCTGGTCACGTAAAGGGTCGATCTGGCGTCGGAAAGAAATATCCTCTGATACTATAGTACAGACGCCAGCACATCAAGCTACAACAATCTGTCTTTATCCTAAAATAAATCTAGCTAGGTATGGTACGTAATATCGGACAAATTTATAGTACAGACGCCAATACATCAAGCTACCCGAAACTGTCAAATTTTCCCAATCAACCTTTGGCGATAAAGTTGAAAATCTATTAATAGATTTTCTACTATATCGCCAAAGGTTGATTATCCGATATTACGTACCATACCTAGCTAGATTTATTTTCAACCGACTTCTGGAGGAGGTTATCAATTCGACTGTAAGTTTTTTTTTTAATGTTTGGTATGCGATCATTCCGTCAATTATGAATGGATTTTGATGATTATTTTTCAGAAGTCGTGTAAGTGGTCATCATCTACGGGCAGGGTTCGGCATCGAACTCACGACCTTTCGCTCACTAATCTGACAGCTGCTGAGCTATAGCTGTGTTAGTAAGAATGTACTTCTTATAAAAACTCAATATTATTTTGATTTGACATAACATCACTCCTGCTTTGCCCGTAGAGGTATATAACTATCAGAATCTATCCTTATAATACAAATTTCCAGTCATGTATTTTTATTCATATTCATATCTTTATTTGCATTCCATAATGTGTGAAGATCTTACAAGGGCTTTAAGCTAAGGTACAATTGCGGACCCTGTAGGGCACGGAAAAAAGTACCTATACAACTAATATTTGAAAAAAAAAAATATATAGGAGGCGTATCATATCATATACTGACAATTTCAAAACAACGGATAGAAAAAACAATTACACTGCCCGACCTAAGAAGTGAACTCAGGAACCTCACGGTCAGCAGTAGTGCCTGCGTCGACTAGACACTAGACCCACGGGGCAATCCATTCCGAGTTTATAATTATAACATAAATACAAGTATATCAATATCAGTTAAATAGAGGTAGGTGGTAAACTGGAGGCCTGATAACAACGGCTATGTATGTTACAATATTCATCTTAGACCGGTTCCTTTGTCTTTTGTCAAATTAGCGACGGCTCGAGCATAAAATTTGTCGGACTTGACAGCTGTCGAAGAGCCGAAGCGTCCATATTGTTATGTTGGGAAGGTGTCTACAGCAGTAGGTCAAGGCCATTGGACTAGCTATTGTATTTTTACAGTCAAAACGGGTTAATAATACTGTATCCTTTGTTTTATTTGAAAATACTGGTTTTCTGTCAAAATTGGGTTAAAAATAAAAAAAACTAGATTCATTGTAGGTTGCCAGGGTTGCGGAATTTGTTCGAAAGAGTCACCGCGGCCCTGGAACGCAAAGGGCTTTAGAAGAAACACGGTTGGTTTTTAGTCAGTAAAAGTCTGACACGCCCTTCCGCTCCACCCAGAGCGGAAGAAGTCATTTGATGATTTCTCATCCTTAAAAAAAAAAAAAAGATTCATTGTAGGTACCTACTGCAGTTTTTATCATACTGCTTACTCTGTTCATGTGTATGTTGTTGTAATTGGTAGTCCTTTTTAGGGTTAAGTACCCAAGGGGTAACCAACGGTACCCTATTACTAGGCCTCCACTGTCCGTCCGTCTGTCTATCAGTGAGCTGTATCTCAAGAACCGTAATAGGTAGACAGTTGAAATTTTCACAGGGTGTGTATTTCTATTGCCGCTATAACAACAAATATTAAAGAATAAATTAAACAAAAAATTAAAGGGGGCTCCCATTCAAGAAACGTGTTTTTTTTCGGTTTATGGTATGGAACCATTTGTGTGAGAGTCCAACTTGCACTTGGCCCGTTTTTTATATAGGTCTAAACTGTCCCACTGCTGGGTAGTCTTCAAGATGGGCGTCCAGGTCGTCTCGCCAGGTCCGTCTTCCTAAAGAAATATTTATGACCTTTTAACTTAATATCTGGGATCGTAACATTAAAGCTTTTGAACAGATTGCAGAAGCTGATCGCAACTTGTGAGAGAGATAGCACTTATATGTGTTCATAATACTTCATAATAATGTACCTACTGCCCAAGATACGAAGGTACTTTATTACTACTCAATGTTTAGGTACTTATTGGCTTTTATGACCTTGTGGTATGTGGATTACCGAAAATTTGTTGAGCAGAAGATTTACGAGCGAGATAAAGCGCGAGTAGCCGTGCGTTATGTCCGTGAAGACATGGAAATGAGCGTATTTTATAGTCGATTCACTTTGCTGCTCTAATGTAAATAATATTTGGTACCAATTGACTAAAAATAAACACATACATAAACATAGTAAATGGAATGGAAGTTCGGCTCCGCAAAAGCGGCTGCTGGAACTGGCAGAAATCTCGTCCTAACTAGAAAGAATAATTGTTGTAATTAAAAACTGCCGTTCGTAAGGGCGCGTGGTGCTTGTGTGTCTGTTTATAAAGAGTCGGGGCTGAGGCTTCGCGGGCTCTAGTCGACTGGTAGCGCGTCGGACCGCACGCGCTGTGCCATTTTCCGCCTCGCAAAACACGACGCGAATTTGATCATTGCCGCTTATAAAAAATAAGAACAATTCGTGCAACAAACGTTCAAATTTCAAATAATCATTTAAAAAATATATTGTACGATAATTTGCATAATTCTACAAGTTAGTGACTCCAAATTCAGTGTGTTTTAGTGAATAAAACAGTGATTTATTGTATTTATTTAGTTTTAAAAGACGTTCTCTTCACTGCACACATTTTAAGGTAAGCAATAACTGTAGGTATTTAAGTACTCAGGTTTTTTTATCAGTCGTCATTAGGTTTATTTGTTGAATAGTCTCTGCTCACTAGAATTAACCGGTATTAAGGAAACAGCTGTTTCGTTTTTCTGCCTTAAAAACTTTTATCTAAGTATTTTCAACCTGCGTAACTTTTGATCACTTGAGTAGGTAAATGAAGTGGTTAATGAAAAGTTAACTTGTATTAAAATCAGGTAATAAAAATGTACATTCAAATGTATGTGAAAAGTGATTACTTACCTAATTAAAATCATTTTATTCAACTTTAAATCTATTTAGAGGTAGACAATCGAAATAAATTATTGATTTTCCTGTTATAAAGAATTAGGAGCACCTACGTAGGTTCTTCACTCAAACTTATAAATAGAGCAGATACGATGCACATTTAATTTTAAGTACCTATTTAATAAATTAGTCTTTTCGTTTTTGAAAGTGCATCAACCTGTTTGTCTAAAGAATATAATATTGTCTCATATCCGGAAGCATTCTTAAGCCTCTTGTCAGCGTTGTCAGTCATGCGGCCGTCGTCAGTAGGTACTCGTGAGGCATACTCGTGCCGGTAGTTTTCACTGAACATTCTAAAACATGATAAGCAAGACTTCTGCTGAATCTCTGACATTACAAATGTACCTACCTACTTTATTTTGCGCTGTCCTTTCTTCCATTTTATTATCAAGACCTGCAGCCATCCTCCATAATCGCCACGCTTGGCAGGCGGGTTGGCAGGCAGGGTTGCAATGTACAGGGAATGCTGCTGCCCATTCTCTGGTGAGTGAGTCCCGTAGTCGCCTCTTACGACACCCACGGGAAGTGATGGAATGGTGCTATTCTTCAACTCCATTGCTTCATTTGGTTAAAAAATCGTCGGCACGACCACATACTACGCATAATAAATTGGGTTGCAATGTCAAAATGAAAGCATACAACCGGTTGCATTTAACTTTGTACTAGCTTTTGCCCGCGAATTCGTACGCGCATATCCCGTATTTTCCCGTTCCCGTATAGTGTTCCTCATGAATGTTGATATCATATACAAAAATAATTTTCCGAATCGGACTGGTAGTTCCAGAGATGAGCATGTTTAAACAAACAAACAAATAAACTCTTCAGCTTTGTTATTGGTCAAGATTATTCTGTTAGCCCACAACTAGAACTACAGTACTATCTTGACCAGCCAGTTTCATCCAGCAGTCACCACCACAGCCACCCGGCAAAGATAGTCATGACCTATTTTCGTAAAAACAAAAGAGTACCTACCTAAAACTATTTAGGTAGTGATTATTAACTCATTGTCATCATAATTATTTACCTAACTACCACCCATAGGTACCTAAATAACACAAAATTGTTCGGTGTTACAAAGAAAATTGACAAATTAAGTTAATTGCATGGGACGCTAAACGGGCACATGATGGACGAATATAATCGCAGTGTTAATTGCGTAGATTAATTATATAAATAATTAGTGGTATTAAACAAGGTGTCGTTGATAAGGAGGAGGACGTATGAGTGTTCTTCTAGGTATACAATTAATTACTACTTATAAAGTACCTAGGTTCATTCAAACATCGAAGGCAATTAAGCATAGACTATTGAGACATTAGTCACGTGCTGCGCCATTAATGGTTTCTCAAAGTTTGAGCTAGATAAACTAGATCGGATTCAATGCTCTATTATCCTACTTTAAACACGCCAGCACATGAAGCTACCCGAAACTGTCAAATTTGTCCAATCAACCTTTGAACACGCCAGCACATGAAGCTACCCGAAACTGTTAAATTTGTCCAATCAACCTTTAAACACGCCAGCACATGAAGCTACCCGAAACTGTGAAATTTGTCCAATCAACCTTTAAACACGCCAGCACATGAAGCTACCCGAAACTATGAAATTTGTTCAATCAACCTTTAAACACGCCAGCACATGAAGCTACTCGAAACTGTCAATTTTTTCCAATCAACCTTTAAACACGCCAGCACATGAAGCTACCCGAAACTGTGAAATTTGTCCAATCAACCTTTGAACACGCCAGCACATGAAGCTACCCGAAACTGTGAAATTTGTCCAATCAACCTTTGAACACGCCAGCACATGAAGCTACCCGAAACTGTCAATTTTTTTCCAATCAACCTTTAAACACGCCAGCACATACATATATGAAGCTACCCGAAACTGTAAATTTTTTCCAACCAACTTTTAAACACGACAGCACGTGAAGCTACCCGAAACTGATTTCCAATCAAGCGTTAGGTATACTAATGCTTTAGCGATAAGGTTGAAAATCTAAAAAAAAATTGACAGGTTGTTGTAGCTTGATTTGCTGGCGTCTGTACAAATTGATGTTACGTTTAAAAACTCGCACTAAGGCCAAACTGTCAATTAAGCCACGTGAGTGTATCGATGCGAGGCAAATCGTTTGGTCCTTATATCCGCACATCTGATTTAGATAATTGAGAATAGTATATTTTAGAGAGTAGGTAAACAATCTTAAATCTCAACAATTTCCTTTATTGCTGTAAGTGTTGATAAGAAAATAAAGCCCTGTTGTAATTATTACTACTAACTACATATCTATTATTCAAGGCACTCGACTATACGCAGTGTAAAGGGATACATACTCTAGATATTCCAAGTGATTGAAGTCTTCTTCGGAAGTAAACTGAATATTTCCACTAGTGACCCGTCCCGGCTTCGCAAGGGTGCAATTAGTTAAATAGTCATAACTCATAGTTCAGCCATTTTGTACGAAACAAAATTTTAATTATGTACTTATTTTACAAACAAACCTGTTCTCGTTTATCGCTCTTTCTTCTAGTGAATACCGTATCTAAATCCGTGGCATAATGTTCTGAAAACATGACTTTAAAGTCTGAAATCTTGACAATATGTGCTGAAAATTTGATATTGTGTGCTGAACTTGACCTTATGGCTTATGTGCTAAAACTTCGGGAAATCTAAATTAATTTGCCATTAAAAATTGTGTGACGCTCCTTTTTTATCAATAACCTATGCAGTTTTGTGAGAGCGTCACTAATTCACTATACCAACATAAATATACCTACTACAAACTTTTGCCCGCAACTTCGTACATGTATATCTAGTTTTTTCACGATCCTGTAGGAATTTCGGGAAATCCTCTCTTAGTGCTCCCCTACACTCCCCAATGAACCTACATGCAAAATATCAGCTTCTTACGACCAGTACATTTCGACTGTGCGGTACCTGTCAGTCACTCAATCACTCAGGAACAAAAGAATTTTATATATATTGATTGTAGGTACTTATCGCATTTAATCAGTCTTCGGGAAAACCAATTTTCCTAGAGCTCGCATTAGTAGTACGACATAATGCTCCTCAATACCACCTCAACTAAATTATTGGTAAGTATTGACTGTTATTGAAGAATTCGGCCATAATTGATTGAATTACTATAGCAAAAGTAGGCGGTGTGTGTGAGATAACACTTAGATAATAGAAAAACCTTATGTACTTAGCTAAAACAGCTGACTGCTGGTGCATGGTAGTTAAACTTAGGATTACTTTATAAAAACTGCATAAGAAGGCCTGTTATCGTACATTGCCTAGCTATAAAACCGTTTGAACGTTATTTGTACATGACTATGTAATTAATGTTACTAGCTTTCCCTATGACTTCGCCCGCATGGAAGGCCAACATTATTTCACGGAACCTACTACTGACTGAGATAAAAAATTGACTTTGTCAAAAAACTCGACCGCTAAAAACTACAAAAAAAAGTACCAAACAAGTCGCTTTTCAAGCAGCTGATGCAGTCGGTGGCATCAGATCTGTGATTGAACTATATTAAAGGTCACTAACACCAGGCTCCTTTGTTTTTTGACAAAGTATTTTTTTTATTTCCTATATTTTAGTGAGTTTTTGGAATCGTCTCCTCGAGACCTTTATTTTGACACACCCCATTCGAAAGGTTTTGAAGAAAAACAAATTTTTTGAAGATATAATATGGCGCCAAAAATCGGTACCACATACCCAGTGTCACTCTCACAATCAAGACAAATCTAACGACACCCCTCAAGCTAAAAAAATCGGGGATGATTCCGGGATTTTAGAGGAGGTATTATCAACTCTATGTTACTTACTTCCACGAACATTAGATCAATATAGTCTAGCTATTCCGATCTCTGTTGATTACTTCAGAAACAACCAGACCCTCATATTAGTTAGTTAGATTGAATTTTAAAAGTTAGTTTGGTACCCACCCCATAGGCACCTGGTCTCAATATAATAAAAGTTTTTATATTGTTATCAGTATTTAAACGTCTCATTTTTATGCAAAGCGCAAATATTTTAATCTTTCATTTACTAGTTTACGATTAGATATGATCCGGTTTCTGCAACAACTTAAAACCCTAATAATAAAATAAAGAACAAAATCAATGGATGGTTGACATCATCACTTGTGCTACGATCCTCGAACTAGAAAGTTCTAGGTTTAAAGTTTTTTTTAGGTTCTAGTATTTGTAATATCTCGTCACTGTCTTAACATAGTCTAATTGTTTATTATGTTTCACCAAAATCGATTGATTTCTAGAGGTATACTTTGAAAACGAAAAGTTTATTTTTCGACAGAGTTTAGGCGACACGTATAAGATAAAAGCATTCATTGAAAACAATCCAATCGATAATACAATACACTGCTAACTTATTGGAAACCGGGACTATCCTAGGACAATTGGATAAAAGCATCCATACATCCAATCACCATTATTAATAAAATGGTTCACTGAAAGAAACTGTTTTAAGGTAAACCCACCCCAAATGCAGTGCCAGTGTGAGCCAAGGGAGTAAGGGACTCACACAAGACATGCGTCATCTCCTTAGTTGCCCGTCATCCACAACCACCTTCACCATCCATGAACTAAACCAGGCCAATGATAGAGCTGTACACTACTGTACAGATTGCTCAATAGCGGTTGTACATTTAATAGGTCAATCGACACGAAAAGATGAATTTTTAAATTCCCAGTTCCCAGTATTCCCATCTGAAAATGTAAGTATTACACATTTTATAAATGCAAAAGAGTTTGTCATCACGTCACGTCTAAACCGCTGAACGTATTTTGATGAAACTTGGCTTAGGTGCTAGGCACACGGTCAGACCAGAGGGCCAATTCTCCTAATTTGTAAGCAAAATTCGCAATATTTTTTTTTCTTGTATTGGGTTTGCTCTTGACTATATAGGTCATAGATGAAACAGACAATCTGTCCAATCTTCATCTCATTTTCATACTTTTTTGACAGAGTTCCAATTCTATTATTTTTTAAGCAACGTTCGCATTCGCATCTCAGTCGCTATCTGTTAACAAAGCCTCAATTTCCATACATTTTTTCCCTCTGATTACATTTAATATTTATATTATAGCCGCCACAGGCAAGTCCGGTTTAGCAGCCGACAACCTCCTTGGTTGACCTGCGAGAGGCCACTCCTAAAAAAATACCTCTGATTGCAGATGCGAATTCGAACGTTGCTTGAAAATAAGTAGAATTGGTACTCTGGCTTAAGACATCAGGATAGTAAAACACTTTTCACACCCAATAATTCCTATATACGCCATAATCTCGATCTCATTGAAGTTAATTGCAATTTGTGTTTTTATGTCTTTTTAATTTTATTATGATTTTCTAATTATGTTACTTATGATTTTATTTTATCTGCTCTTATTTTTAAACTAAGCAATTTTTATATTAGTGTTCGTAACTTATTTTGTAAATGCTGGTTGACATGTCATTGGTGACTGCATAAGAATGAGGCCTGTATAAAATATCATAAGAAACGCTTTATGCAGAAGCTGTTGGAAAACCTTTTTTAATAAATAAAAAATAAATCGTTCCGCTACTTGAGAATACCATTGATTCATTAAACTCTGACGCAAGCAGTTAGATATATGGGTACACAGTATTGATGACAGGGTTTTTTCTATGGGACAACACATGGTGCGGCTTATCCCATAAAAACCGTGTTTTCTAACCTCTGCAACTCGAATCGTTTCTCCGGGGACTCATTGAGGTTCATTGAAAGGCGTTTTCTGTTGATTCTGGCTTTCGTTGTTCGAAATTGTATGCGTATATGATACGGGTTAGTAGTGATTCACAATCATCAGCTTCTGTAGTCAAAAACATGGAACTGTTAGATACCTACTTATGTTTTCTCGAAGAGAAACATCCGAGCTCTTGTATGAAAAAAAACTATCCGAAAAACGGCAACAAAAACTGAGATTAATTGAAGTCCGCTTGGCTATGGCGGCAGCAGCGCAGCTTTGGTACTATCCTGCATGGTAGTGCAAAAAACTCTCCTACTATAGTAGGCGCCAGATAATCGTGGAATAACGGTCATTGACCCACCTACAATTATTGACATTTTTAATTTGAAAAACGGAATTAATGACACAAAGCTGTCCCGAATCATCATCTCTCGTGATCCTTAACATTGTCTAATAATGAAAAACGATTCATATTTAATTGTTCAGGTACCTATGAACAGTTATTAGGGAAAGGTCAATGTACTTTATTCCACATTTATCTGGCGCCTACTATATGACGTTGTGTCATTGCCACCATGGGTACATTGAGGAAAAGGGATAACGTTATTTGTTCTATGTAGCTCCGTCTCTATCTCACAACTGAATTATGATGAAAATATTAGGTATATTGTGTGTCGTAGCAACATAATACCTATACTTATTATTTTATGTGTTAAGTATATAATGTGTCGGATCAGCCAAAATCACATAAAGCGAGAAGATACTTATCAGACATTTCAAGCTCGTTTGATCTGTTAAATTGTAACAAATCATGAACATTTGTGTCTGCAAAAATGATAAACTATCCATATTTCATATTTATACAAATCAAAGATCACTGGGTAGATGAAATACGAGTATATTGAGATTACCAGTGTATTCGGTATCAGTGGCGGATCCAGGATTGTCGTCTTTCGAGGGGGGAGGGGCCCCACAGAAATGTTGAAAAACCCCCCGGTTATGATATTTATTTGATTCAACATTTTATTTTGCGTCACGCATAATCCGGATTACTTTTTGTACATTCTTCAATGACTTCGTTAGATTGTAGCCTACCAAATAATAAATAATATAAATATCTCGGTCTTGGGGAGGGGGGGATCCGCCAGGCTATTTATCATGAGAATGAATCCATCGTTTGATACATGCAACAGGTATCTGAGCATCTTCCGCCATTAGCGCAGACATGACACATTCTTGCATGACGATGCATTGTATTCTTCACTGAAACGATTCAGGAACATTTCCTATTTCACTTAGATACTATGAGAGATGCTAGCTTGTATCTTGAATATTAAATAGATATTTAAAAGGTACCTAACTAATTAAAAGTCTTTATGAGGAAATTGTTCTTAATTGTTTCCATGTGGTTAGGGTGTTAAAAAGGTAGGTACCTACACAATAGTCTTTGTTACAGCGAACATTTTGTTACTTTGTAAGAAAGTATACTATGCTCTAGCGACACACCACAGTTAGTGTTACTTGTCACATACCTGGGTAGTGGGTACTTATACCGAAATTAATACTGAAAAAATAAAAACTTCCCGTTATGTTTTGTCGTCAATTGCCACACCATGCCATCAATAATATCTAATAAAAAAAAGATAACGACAGAGAGAGTAGAAGAAAAACTTTTTATTGCACACTATTACAAATTACAAGAGGAGCTTAAAAAAATAGTAGGGTGTGGTGGGTAATAACACTAATAACAGCTGCGAAATGCCCACATCTAATTCGCGACCTACAAATGCAACTAAGAACTGCTTACTCGGTACTACCCTGTGGTACTACCCAATCGATACGTTGACATAGCTTGACACGAGAGCTATAGGTATGAGCGTCTTCATCAGACGTCTATTACTTGATTACCCTCGAAGCTGCCGCGCCTCGGCCGCGCGTCACCGCTATACTATAATGACATAAAGTTGCATACATCGCGTGCCGTATCGCCTACTTTAAATATTGGATCTATCTATCGATGTATCGTTTGAGAGGGTGGCTCTTGCGTTGTTTTCCCTTTGAGAGTACTAAGAAAACCGAATACAACAACGTTTTAAACTAAGCTTCTATGTATTTGCGTACTACATTTGAATATCTATATCATCGTATTCATCCTGTCCGTTTCATAGATTTGGGGTTAGTATGTTTGGGGTCTGTATTTCATCTATGATGTATCATCATTGGCGTATTTTCGTATGTAAGGACCAAAAAATATAAAATTCCTAGAACAATGCCGCGCTCATTGCTGAGGTGACAATAATATTTAAAAGTACCTATCTCCGAATATGTTTTGACTACTCCAAGTCTATTCTAAGCCCTATGTTACTTTGCCATGTCATTATAATTAAATGCAAACTAGTTGCATCCACGCATCCCTTTGTTACTTACCACAATATGCATTTTTTCCCACGAATCTAAACAACCATAAGTGGTTGCACGTAACAGGCAGTACCTCGTTACTGTTGGACATCTGTCCTCGTCAAGCACTTACCATCAACAGGTGGCATACTAAACTAGCTGGGGCTATTGTTGCAGCCTTTTCATGTCAGGTTTCTCTAGTAGGTATCTACTTTATGAATGCTAAAATAAATAAAATGCTAGATAAAGTATTTATCAAGTAGATTGCTCTTTAGACTGCATATGAGATGGCTTTTAAAATTATGAGAACAGATATTCTAACAAATAACGACTAATTCGAACCGTGCACTTGTTTCTGACATGTTGTAAGTGCCTATAATAGGCCTATGTAAAATAACATAATTTGAATTGAATGAATTAGTCGATACTGAAATACATCTTCCACACTGTTCAAGACGAATTGTCCTCTTTTTAATATGGATGCTGTTTTCAATGATTAAGAAAATTTGAAGTGTCCGGGAAAGGGGGATGCTAAGCCGCCATAGTGATTTAGGCCCTGAGTGCCCACAAGTAACATCGAATGCATTGGGACTTCTATAAACAAAAGGACAAATAAATAAAGTACAATATGTGTAAATGTCAAATCAATGTTTTGCATCAAATCTTTATTTTTTCCCTGATTTTAAATTGGCAACCTAGCAAATGTCTGTTTATTTCGTTGTATCGTTTCAATATTTATTATTTATTAAAAAATGTTACTGACTTGTATCGCTTCGTGAATAGAAGAGTTAATTACGTAAAATTTACATATTTTTTTTACTAAATTAAATTTCTTGTATAATGAAATCGGCATTCCCCTTTAAAATAATTATCATAAGATTTTTTGCCAGATTTTTGCATGAATTTAAAGATTTTGACAGAGCAACATCTGTCAAAATCTTTAAATTGCACATCTTTGGTATCTCTCCGATTGTAATTTATGGACAAGGAAAATTAAATATTAAGTAATATTTCATCTGGTAAGTCTTGGTTGAGGCCGACAGGTAAATAACGTTGATGTCTCTGGGAATATTAATTCTCGAAATGGAATGAATTCCAATCTTGAGGAAAATGCATGATACCGATCCCTTATTCCTCATGCAAATATGGAGGAGAGGAGGAATAAAGGTTTTTTGTTAGTTTACTTGAGTTTGTAGTTCGAGATAATTTCAATTTATCGCCGCCAAATGAAGTATCGACTTTAGCATTCTGTATTTTAAATTTATTTGAAGTGTTTAAAGACCCAAAAAAAGTATAGTTTGCAAATATGTAGTTGCAATGGAATTTGAACTTTGCCAAGTATGTGACATAGAGTTTGTTTTTCCAAAATTTGAAAATAAATAATAATCTTGAATACTGAATTCTAATATAAATGTAGCCTGCAACACTTGTCTACTCAAAGTACCTACTTCAGCTGCTGACTGAATCATACTGTCACGAAATCTCGAAATGTTATCAGTTATCATATCACTTATCAGTGTCTCAATGTTTATGTGCACGAATTAAAAAAGTATCAGATAACACAGACAGCTTCCTTTAGGTAGTAGTCGTTCCGTTATATTTTTATGATATTGATAATACCTACTCTGTTTACTCAAATAACTGTATTTGGTAGCGATGTTAAACGTTGATCCTCAGGGTCATCATACTTTTTTTGAGTATTTTTGGTTAAAATAGATAAGTAAATGACTGAAGAATAATGTAAGAAGTAGTTAAATATTTATATGGGGGCCATTTAAATAATGTGATTAAAATGCTTCAGAGTAAGCCAAAGCGGCGGTGTTGGTTTGTCATGATAATGTTTTTTTAAATTTCTTATTAAATATGTACTTTACTACTTTTTTATCTATTGAATCTATTGATGTATGGTCTCTGTTTTTTCTTGGTCTGACTCTGCCACTACACTGTGACGCATCTTAGTCATCTTCCGTATTGATGTAGCAGTAATTAGGATGAAATGTGACTGACATCGCGAGACGAGACCCCGGGAGTCCACGAAGGAGGCGATGTAGTGGCATCAATGCCGCCACAAGAAAAACTAACAAAGCGAAATTTATACGGCAACAAAAAAAAACCGCAGCGCCATCTATCCCGCCAGCGACGATCTACTAACGAAATCCTGCATCGCGGTATCAGAGTTTTCCGTGCGATTTTAACATGTACAACAGCCCAAATATCAACTATCGGGCAGTTGCCCACCGTCCGGTCGGAGGATCCTCCCTTTTCAATGGAGGTTTGCGGGACTGTACTCCCTTTTCTGCTACCACTATAGCGAGACGACTTGAATGTCTTCTTGGGAACTAGCAAGTAATGGCACAGAACCGGGAACAATGGAAGAAAGGCTTTCCACGGCAGAGAGACAATTCATGCTAGACATCTATATTATCTATACTAATATATTAAAGCTGAAGAGGTTGTTTTGAACGCGCTAATCTCTGGAACTACCAGTCGGAATTTGGAAATTTATTTTGTAAATGATAGCCACATTCATGAGGAAGGCTTTACGGGAACGGGAAATTCCTACGCGAACGGGAATAAACGTGATATCTTTTACTTTTACTTTTAAAAATAAACGTTGCCCCACACTAGGATTTCTCCTGTATCGTGGGTGCGTTTACAAACATACAAATAATTGTTCCGTGCGCGAATCGAACCTGCGACACGCAGCGCAGCAGTCAATCGCTCAACCACTGCGCCAACCGTGCTGTCAAAGATATGTGCGTACGAAGTCGCAGGCAAAAGCTAGTATTATATTAAAATATAAAAAAGTTTTTTTTTATAATCAGCTGAATACTATAAATAGTTTGTTATTAATAGCCATAAATAAATGAATTAAATGTCCTTCGTTTCCGCATCGACTCTATATTTATTTATGTAGCTATAAATTATGTAAAAAGTGTATTTTTTTTAATCGTCCGCATTAAAACTGCGCGACCGCGAGATAACTATTGTCAAACGATCGGCCATTATATTTTATAATATTCACATGTTTTTGTACAACTCGTATATCAGGGACGATTATATGCACAGATTTAGCTACGAAATAATAATGCCTATATTTTCAAATAATTTGTCTTTTACAATACCTAGTCATTTCCGGCTCTATTCATAGCACTAGTTATGTGCACTTTTGTTATACCTAACTAATTAAATTTGGTACCATTCTCTAATTCTTCATTAATTTATTCATCATAGTTCTCAAAGTAAATGTTTTTTGAGTTGCATTTGTTTCGCTTTGTTTTTTGTTTCGATTTGTTGTTTCGCTTGCTACTTACAACTGATAATATCGACAAAAAATAACACAAAAGATAATAATATTAAATTATCATTTGTTAATTTTTAATGAACATTTATTTAATTTTAAAGATAGGTCAGTTAGGCGTGAGCTCCATATAAAACATTGGCACTCAGCTGCATACCGTTAGTCTGGAAGACACTGGACCAATAAACTGAATTAATTATTATTTACTAGCTTTTGCCCGCGACTTCGTACGCGCATATCCCATTTTCCCGTTCCCGTAGAAATTTCGGAACAAATTGTATACTTAAACCTTCCTCATGAATAACCCCATCCATTGGAGGGAACCGCATGAAAATCCGTTCAGTAGTTTTTGAGTTTACCACGAACAGACAGACAGACGTGGCGGGAGACTTTGTTTTGTAATATGTAGTGATTTACTTTTTTTAATCTTTATGTACAATTGTGGTACATGGGCGGACTATGCATCAAGGCATTCTCTACCAGGCAACCTTTGGGTTAAAAAGTGAGTAATGAAATCAGGCATAATTGAATTAAATAAATATTTATATAATTGAATTTGTTTGACTGATTCTAACTTTCTAAGTCGTGGGACTTGCAGGTATCGCGTAGCAGTGCTACGCGAAAAAAGTTCGTAGCAAGTCAACATTGTTTTATTGATCGACCGCAAAAATTCATGCGTCCCATTCAGGCTGATTCAGATTCTTTTTTTATATTGAAACAGATCTTACAATTATCATAATCATCCCCCGAGGGGGTGAACGGGGTGAACAGTTGCGCTGATCCTGAGACCACAGAATCAGCAGCAAAAATGGCTGGGAAATTATTGAAAATCGTTATGCTTAATTTTCCAAAACTAACATTTGAAAGGGGCTACCCCCTTTCAGATGTTGGTTTTGGAAAACCATTGAAGTTTGTGAAATACCAACAAAATCCGCGCGGATGAAGTCGCGGGCGAAGTGCTATAGTTTTTGAACGGTTTTTAATATTTATTATTACTATACCTCATCCACATCTACTAGTATCCTCATGTGCTACTCACATACAGTACGATGGACGTGGTCATGTAAACAGTAATGTTCTAAGATGTCGGAAGTTGTCGTAACCTTTGGGTTGCCGCCAAAAATATCCCTTGAAACGTGACGTCATTGCTCGTGAAGTTTGTTTATGGTGTTCCTACATTAGCTGGAGACATTACGACCTACGAAGTGAGATTAATGATAATGAGTTTGTGGGTGGGTAAATGTTCTGTAATTATCGTGGTACACAGAAGAAAAGAACGGAAGATAGAAAAGCTTTTTATTCATGATAGCTAGATAAGCGCGACTTCGTACACGCATATCCCGTTTTTTCCTGTTCCCGTAGGCATTTCCCCACGATGTTTTCCGGTTTAAATATAAAATGCAAAAAAAAACAAAACAATTCAGTATGTGTCTATAAGTAGATTAATATTATCATCATACGCAGGTACCGCCTTAAAAATCAGTACAGCTCATCATATTGCGCGACTGGCCTGTTGGTCGAGTGGTTAGTGACCCTGACTGCTAAACCGGAGCTCGTGGGTTCGATTCCACCCAGGACAAATCTTTGTGTGATGAGCATGATCATTTGTTCTGTGTCTGGGTGTAATTTGTCTATAATATGTATGTATTTAGAAATATATAAGTATGTTTATCAGTTGTCTGGTTGCCATAGCAGGCTAGGCTCTGCCTAGTTTGGGATCAGATGACCGTGTGTGAGTTGTCCCAAGATATTATAAGTATTATTATATCATATATTTCAAGTAATCGCAAACCTAACATATGTCATAAATAGGCAATGTTTTGTAATGTTACGTACATAAACACAATAGGTACTAATATGTCATGTATCTACTTCAGCGTATTATATTAACCAGAACACAATATGAGTGGGCACCTACATTATCTAAGTGTTTAACTTGGCAGTAAGCTGTGATCTCTAAGAATGCTGACTTAAAAGACTACTGTTTGATGTTGTCATGTAATAGAACAAACAATGATAACTATGGTCACTCTTCGTAGGTTTAAACTTACAACGTAAAAGCGAGGTGTAAAAACCGATCCCTTTTGGCAAATATTTTCTCGTAGTCGTAGCTGCTCTATAGCTATTGTATTTTGGTTGCAAAGGTCATTCATTTAAGTTGACTTCATTATTTGTTTTGGAATTATCGATATCTTTTGCTACATTTGTAGTCCTTATATGTACTTAGTTTGGAGATTAAATTTAAATCAAGAGGTGACAATGGCATTAAGGATTGGATTGATATATGTCCTCCTATCCTTAAATGACCTGTCAAAATGACCTGAAAGATGTCCACTGCTTGACCTAGGCCTCCCCTCCCCCAAGTATTGCCATATCGGCCAGTGCAGCTGTTCTAAGCAGACGAGTACCTATCTATGTAATAAATTCAGTGATTCTTATTTTGAATTCATGTAAGTATACAAAACACAATGAAATCACAGTTTGAATAAATTAACATCGTGAAAATTCCCCGATCTCATTTTATTACAGAGGACCGGTTTTATTACAGGTTTTTTCGATAAATTACCTTGACCTTGGAACTGACCTGTTTAATATTTATTGCAAAAAAGAACTCCGTTTCTATGAACCACAATAAAATGGAATAAAAAAATAATCCTATTCTTTGAAAGTGTGTTGTGTACTGGATGTTCGTTAATCAATTTCCTACGCTTCAACGGCTTATCTCATTTGCGTGAAACTTAGCATTCAGGTAGACCATGTCCGGGATTAGAACATTGGATACCTGTTTTTCCGGTAGAACGTTTCCATGGGATAATTATCGACTATTCTATACTCGATATCTTCGCTTTTGATACAAGCATCACAAAAGTAATAGCAGAAACTGTCCAGCCCAGTTGTCAATTTGTCATTGCCCCACATTCTACTAACACTGCTAGTTTATATATCTAGTGATTATAATTAATCTGCATTATTAACCACTAGCAAAACAAGAAGCTCGTGCTAAAGTCCAGTACAGTTTAAAAGCAGAAGTACCAGTCTGCGGCGCGCTACTGGTGCTTTAAACGAGCGTGCTCCATGATTACCTCATCATCACTTTCAAGGTGAGATAGCGATCAAACGCGAGCGAATCAATAAATAAAAGCTGGCCAAATGCGAGTGCGGACTCTTCGATTTAATTTTTCATGTTACTTTAACACTATAGACTTCTCATAATCTTTAGGTGATGAAGTACTGTATGCATTTTTTTCAAAATCTAAGGCTGAGTAGTTTCGGAGATAAGAGGGGGAATATTGTTCGTCAAATTTCTTGAATAACTTCAAAACTGTTTATTTTAAAATTATGAAAAGGATAAGTATTTTTGAAACCCTCATAGTACTTAAGCCCTTTTATTTAATATGTCACACGATACACGATTGTCATACTTTTTTTCGGAATTTTCTAGTTTGTCCCCCAAAGGTGACCACCATACTCAAAATTATTTATTTACGTAACGCGTCCGTGTTGTATGTGTACAAAATGTTAAAAGAATCGGTCCAGTAGATTATGAGAAAATTTTGTGTGACAGAAAGACAGACCGACAGACAGACATTCGAGTGACCGTCTAAGGGTTCCGTAGCTGAGCTTTTTGTTTCCTATTAGGGCGGGATCTACGGCAACGTCCAACCTACAAAACGCAAACATAGGTAGGTATCTAGCTCGTTTGAGAGATAGATCAGGTAGACAGCGACTCCATGCTAGTATTCAGCATTCGGTTACACTGGAAGTCGATACCAACATAATTGGGAGAAGGCAAAGCTGATATAGCTGACTATCCGATAGCGAGACTTTAAAATCAGAGCCACGATTTCAGTAAAGAATAGTGCAGACTATAGTAGGCGCCAGATAAATGTGGAATAAAGTACATTGACCTTTCCCTAATAACTGTTCATAGGTACCTGAACAATTAAATATGAATCGTTTTTCATTATTAGACAATGTTAAGGATCACGAGAGATGATGTTTCGGGACAGCTTTGTGTCATTAATTCCGTTTTTCAAATTAAAAATGTCAATAATTGTAGGTGGGTCAATGACCGTTATTCCACGATTATCTGGCGCCTACTATAGAAGGAATTTAGTGTGTCCTCACATTTTGCATACTATCGCCTCGTCTAGAAGCAATTTATCCACCGACTATATCGTTACTCATACTGGTCCTTCGTTACATCTCGCTCTATGTGATGAAGGCGGGGTATATGCTCGTCACGTGATATGCGCGCGTTGCTCGCCTCTCTCATGGCTGGCGCGGCGGCGTGGCTGCTGCCTGTGTTTCCCCCAGAACCGGCCGAAACCGGCCCAAACTGGCGCCAAAGCCTTCGACCGAACTCGTCAGGGTTTTAAGTGAATACATAACGGAGATTCTTGTGAATGGACTCAGAGCTTGCTGGTTTTAGGGGCTTATTATTTATTAGTATTTTCAAATTACTACAGTGGTTACCTATTTAGGAAAGTCTGAATGATTTGCTAAAATTACGTGTTTATAAGAGGAATCTTTTACTTGTTTTTTGGTACCAAGTTATTTAACCTTTTGCGTGTCTTAAGTTACACAGTTCGACATAAGAAAAAATGCTCCAAATGTCTTAAGTCGGACAGTTACACTTAAGGGCTTGGTCAGGATTGGACGATAAAAATCTGTGGTAGACACGCAAAAGGTTAAGAGACTAAATAATAGTGCCATTAGGGACGTAGCACGACCACGACCAGTTAATATTTTAATAATGTATGATGATAAAGATAAGTATTCATTAAACAGTGGTTTTATAGTCTTAATATAGTTTACGGATCTCTTTGCACGTCAAACATTAAAATAAAACGAATAAGCTTCAAATAAAAAGTTACGATAGTAACTTATATTTGGCACTGGCGTTTTACGAGCGTTGGCATTTCTCCGACGTCGCAAGCCTGTAGTGGCAAACGTTTACGTTGGGTCAACCCGACGTTAACGTTGCGTTTTTTGGGAACAGTTTGAGAAACGCCAACGCTTGTAAAACGCCAGTGGCATAGCGGACTTAAAGCTCCTAGCTAACAACTAAACAATAGGATCTAAGCTAGGCGTCTCGAACTTGATATCGGGAGGTAGCTCGTGCTACAAATTAGCTTCTACAAGGGGGCACCACTCACGAATACGAATGCATATAAAAACTTTTAATATAGACCAAAATTCAGCTGTTGTCTACATTTTGTCGAGTTACTTATGCAAAACTAAAGTGTACTCAACAGCTATTTTTTGTTTTCATATTTACCCAGACAGTCATTCTATGGTAAAAGTAGTTCATATTTAGGTACCGGTCACCCCCCGAAAGATTGCTAAAGTGATGAAAGTCACTCTTTATTACAACAACGTCAGAAGTAAGGGGTGTATCGATCTATCATCGATACACCTCTTACTTCTGACGTTGCTGAGATCCCAAAGCTGCTAGACGTCCCTTACTTTCTCACTAACAAAATGTATGTACTTTTATCATACGCATATCTGCTACTTTGGGCCGACTGCCAATTTTTTTTTGGGATGTAAGTATGAATGGTAGTCAAGGAGGTAATTTTGCATCCTCCGAAATCCTGGCAGACTTTAGCTTTCGTTATTTGCACCTACTGAACAAACTATACTCAAATTTTAGTCTTGTGAATAGGATCTCACTTGAGGTGGCGACCAGCTCTTAGACTATTACAATGAATAATCAGTCGTTAAAATATTATTTAATTAGGTACTAATTACTTAACAATAACCTGTAAAACACACATAAAAAAAAATTGCTGGCCTGATACCTGGAAATCGGCCGCGTCGGCCCAAGATAGCAGGTGTGCGTATGTTAAAATTACATAGGTACTAACACTACTCTATCCCACCCATTTTGTTAGTGAGAAAATAAGGGAGATCTGGCAGCTGTGGGATCTTAGCAAACCTTAACCAATAATGGACAATCGTAGATCACACTTAACACTATTACAATATTATAAAGGCGAAAGTTTGTGAGTGTGTGTGTATGTTTGTTACTTCTTCACGCGCTAACGGCTGGACCGATTTAGATGAAATTTGGTAAAGAGACTGTTTGAGTCCCGGGAAAGGACATAGGATAGTTTTTATTCCGGGATTATGTTCCCTTGGGATAATTTTCGACTAACTAATATTAGTTAAGATAACAAGCATGCGTGGTTTAAGGAAACGAAGGAACACACTCAAAAATGTTGCACTACTTGAAAATGTAATGTTGCACTATCAAAATGTAAGTAGGGTTTCAATATGGTCTCAATCTCAAGTGTACCAACAGTCTCGACGGATAACTTCAGATCACTGAGAACATTGTAATGAACACTTAGGACATTGTTGTGATGCTGATAAGCAGTTGGCAGGCACGTTTAGATTTTAAAGTAATTTCAAGACTGGAATGTCACCCATTTCGTACTTAGTATAATATAATAGTAGGTATCTTATGACGTTACTGGGGAAAGACAATACCGTCCTTAGCATCATCTGCCTAGCCTTTTCCCAACTATATTGGGGTCGGCTTCCAGTCAAACCTGATTCAGCTGAATACCAGTATTTTACGTGGAGCGGCTGCCAACCAGACCTCCACAACCCATTAACTGGGTACCACGGTACCTCTTGGCAAGACTGGAGTCAGATTTACTGGCAATACCGTCCTTAGCAACAAACAAAATTAAGTTTCGAAAGTACTTGTTGGCTGTTACACGGAAGATTTATAGGATACCGTACTGCGACAAATTATGAAAGCACTCATTAGCATACTCATGGGTATACTTACCACTGAATTAAGTAATGACTTACTAATTGTTCTGTGGTTATATTGGCAAGAATAACAACCTAATCCACGCACTGTTTTTCTGTATTCAAAATTCAAAAGTCATTTATTCAAATTAGGCTGAGTGCCAGCACTTTTTGAACGTCAAAGTTCTACATAAAGACAGTCCCCCAAAACGCCTGCCCGTCACCACTTCCTAGTGTTTTAGCTGGGAAGAAGAAGTGGCGCAACAAACTCCCCAGCAACACATCTGTCTGTTGAGTTATAAGAACTATCACTTATACAAAGGTATATAAGTAGTCAGTATTCTTTCTTATATTATGCTGGAAATTACAAGCCAGATAATCTGACACCAGTCTTGCCAAGAAGTACCGTGTTACCCAGTTAATGGGTTGTGGAGGTCTGGTAGGCAGACGCTCAACGTAAAATACTGGTATTCAGCTGAATCCGGTTTGACTGGAAGCCGACCCCAATATAATTGGGAAAAAGGCTAGGCAGATGATGATGATGCTGGAAATTACAATTGATTGTTATCAACATTTTCTTTTGCTAAACTGCGTTAATAAAATTAAAATGCCGTTTATTGGGAAGCACAACACCTGTACCGATTTTTTTTTCAAAACTTTGGAATAGGCCGACAAAGATTTTTTGTTAATAAATGAAAAAATAGAAAGGTTGCCCGGAAAATTGGAAAATGTTGAACAAACTAAAAGTGCTCTTAAGTATGGGAATTTTATATACACTCTGAAGGTTGCGCAATACAATTTTTGTCGGGTTATAAGTAATTAATAAAATATATTCCACTAGCTGCCGCCCGCGTGAATTTCGAAAATTATCCCAAGGGAACATAATTCCGGAATAAAATATTCCTATGTGTTATTCCATACTATAATCTACATCTGTGCCAAATTTCATCCAGATCCGTTCAGCCGTTCTGACGTGATTGAGTAATAAACATACATCTATCCAAACTTTCCTACATTAACTTGTAAGTATTAACTTTTATACACAACTGAAATTCAATGATTTTCCTTTTGTCACAGATATCGCGCAAAGAAAATTATGTGGTTGGGTGCAACGCCGAAGAAGTATTACGTCACAATAAAGCTACGCGAGGTAGTTTCATACAAGTGTAGCTTCCGGTAGTCCACCGGCATACACTGTCATGGAAGATAACAGGTGAGTTGGAAATCCAACACTAAAACCTCAATCCAACATAAACTGATTAATCGTTAAGTCTATGAACGACCTTTTGATAGAAACTTCTTCCACTCCAACCGACTCAGTCATTATGACAACGGAAAAATACCTTACATAATAAATGCCAATGAATAACAAGCACTTTCTGTCAATTTGATTGAGTGGAGTGAAGAAAATGCCTTAGAATAAAACAGATACCTAATTCTTGTGGCTGATACGGAATGATTTCATTTCAATTCTCCGAAGAAAAATGTTCCTTCTAGACATTTCGTGGCTTCTTAAGTAGTATCGCATGTAAGAATAATGCATCAAGTTGAGGAATAGCTCAGATACAGGTAACAGAAATGTATTATATATAGCTGGAGGAATCTTCACCGATTCTAAAGCAAAGCGGGATTTTTTTCTATTAAAAAAAAAAAACACCCAAGCTCTATAAATAAGCCAATCAATTTAATTAAAACTACAGCATCATCTTTTCGTGACCAGATTCAAAGTCTCCACCGTGGAGGCGGAGTCCAAGAAGAATGGTATCCACATGGGTGCCAACATCATTACACGACCGCTGAGGAACTCAGCGGAGACGGTAGAACGAGGAGTGGCAATAGTGGCTCCTAACGCCCAACCAGACACATGGCTCCACGACGCTGGATGGAGAAGGAAGAGATCCCTGGCTCAGCTGACCAGGGAAGCCCTACCTAGACTGGATAACTATAGGAACTCGAAAAGGGCATTGAAGAGGCCGAGTCTTGGAGAGCTACATGGGGACCATCTAATTACAGAAGAGGTAAGTTACGCGTTTTATAAGGAGGAGTGGGAGGCTGAGCCTTTTTTAAGGTTGGAAATAATAAAATGACTCCTTCCTCTCTGGGCAATGTGGAAAGGACTGGAGGGAGTGTCAGAATCTTACTAACTAAAACCCATGTATGTTCCTTCAATTGCCCTTTGCATTCCAGGGCCGTGGTAACTCATAAAATCTTGCTACGACTTATTTTTACTCATCAATGTATTAAGCACTCAGTTAAACACAAAAGCAAGCTGAAAAATGAACCTACACTTTAAATTCACGTGACTTTAAAAAAAAAGGATAATTACTTGCATGTTTCACGTGATATGAATAAATTCTCACCAAAAATCCAATGTCATCCCATGCTAAACTCATCATTATTGATCTGCTACAATTAAAGTGTCGTTAAGCAAGAATTATGTATTATTACAGTAGGAATTACTTCATGTGGGGTTATCGGGTACCTAATTATAAAGATGATCATCTAATTCGTTCACAAATTTTGTGGAAAAATATTATTACCCCATGCATTTAGGGAAAAAGCCTGTTATTACGAACCGCGCACAATTTTTTATAATTTACTGAGTGATTCCAGATCGAAAACCCATTAAAATTTTCCTCGATCCGGGAATGGAACCACTTTGCCCTTCAAGGATATGATGTTTTGTTATATGTTACGTTTCCCGTCGACTCTCAGATATTTGGTCAGACACTAAAGGTGTGTCGTCCAAAGCACATTGGTGTCTCGCTGAAAATCCTTAATTTCTTTATTTTCTCATTCTAAAAATCGAATCGTGTTTCATCGGTCTTGCGCGCAGTCAAAGTTCCTAACATGGGGATACTATTGAGGGGTGCAATTACAAAGATTGCCGACAGTAAGTAGGTACATTTAATGATCCGTTTCTTTGAGTGTATTACAATATACTTTTATGGTCATGATGAGGACGTAAAGATAAGACCTAATGTAACTGCACTAGACTAGGCAATAAAACAAAATTGCACTTTTATCATCATTGTTGCTAACGAGCTGGCTAGACTGTGCAGTCAATCAGTCGGTATTGATTAGTAGGTATTGGAAATACGGTTATTTAACACATGAACGAATAGCTGAGTAATTATTAACCTTTTGAACGCCATTGTCACGTATACATGACAAGCAAGCGCGTGTCCTGTACGCCAACGTCACAAATATGTGACAAAAAGTATGGCGAATTTGCGGTTTTGCGTCGGGGGCACGCCGATACGCTTATGCTCTGACGTTCAAAAGGTTAAACTTATTGTGAATCACATTCATTAATTACGATATGAGTCAATCAAAACTTGACAAAATTCTATGTAAGTCTACGATCTTTCAAAACATATTAGAGATGACTTGACGGGATGAAGTTAGATAGATAAGTGCCTACTTATTTTTTTTTGATAAAAAAAGACGAAGATGAATTTGAATACAAAGATACGTGTTATGAATGCGTGAACAATTTCATTGTACAGAGCATCATCGTTTCTACGTGTCAAGCGATAATGCATAGAGCACAATACAACAATCCTGTGTTATTTTCTCCTGATTAATCGTGTAAACAAAACAAGTAGGTTTATGTGCTGATTTAATCTACACAAACTGTCGATAATAAACAAACAATTTATGTTTCATATACAAAGATTCATAGAATTGCAACGGAACAATGCAAATAAGACAAGGTGTCGACACAAATGTTGATCACTTTTTGATTTTTTAACAAAGAATCTTTCCACGCTAACTCATTAATTACTTAGTCTTATGCTAAGTCCATACATGTGCTCGACGATTTAACGTTCATTCGATTAAGATCGAACGAATAGACACCATTATTATGAGGACTTATTGCTCGAAAACTAACCAAAATATTTGAAGAGCAAGATTCACGTGGCTTAATTTATGATTGATGATACTTGCTCATCGAAAATCAACTTAGCTGTAGAACAGAATTTTGGTTATTTCATTGAGTAAATGATGGCTTTTGAAGTAGAGACAAAGAATCGATTAGTCGTGTAATGTTTTTCGTGAAAAGTGGATCGGACCGGTGCGAACCGGCGCTAGCTGCCGTGCGCGAGCCGGCACTTCGTACTCGAGAGCTTGACTGATGTAGGCCACGTAGGTAATGGTACTGTATTGATGTACCTAGTTTATAAGCATGGTTAACCAGAAGTGTTTCAAATGGAGTTATCCAGCTCTGCTTTTGAGGTCTAATAGGCAACCAGAGGGTTTTTTATAAAGATCTATTTAAGTATGCTTCATTAAAGTGCTTTCTAATTTTCATTCTTACAAAAGCCAATCGCATATATCGAGACAGTTAAACAATTGCACTGCCAGTGCTGATTAAAACTGTCATTTGACAAGATCAATTTTTTTTTTTTTGGATATTTTCATAATTTCGAAATCTTCTAATACTCATTCTTACCTTTATTATACTAGCTTCAGCGAATCCGTCTGGGTGGACTTCTGATCGAGATAAAAAGTATATATTATGTGTTAATCCGGGTTATAATCTATACATATGTATATGTGCGCCAAAGACAAGTTTTGGCGTGAAAGAGTAATAAATATCCATTCATCCATCCACCCGCACAAACTTTTGCATCAATAATAGTAGAAGGATTAGTAGGATAGTAGGGAACAGTACCTAATCAGCTGAATAGAAAGGTTAAAAACGGGAGACATCATATTCAGGTTTTTCCTACCATACAAATAAAATGGTAAAACGCATTATATAAACAAAATAAAATCGTCCGTCACGCGACACGTTGATTCGATGCCGTCTGGGAACAATATCCAAGCGCAGTGTCATGGCAGAGATCAACAAAGCGCTCGACAGACGGTGTCCATCATGGCGGAATGACGGCAAACGCAGTCACCTGTCACTCACTGGACTCATTACATCCATGATAATCGGACTCATTACATCCATGATAATCACGTGCATCGTATGCGACAGAGACAATAAACCTATGTAGTTGTGTTTGGACATATTCAATATGATTTGCTGCACCTGTATTTTGCTATTTCAGAGATGGAAATAAACAAGAAATAGAACTTTGTGTTTTGTTTCAGGACGAGAAAGTACAACAGACGAGAGAAACAAAGTCGCCAACTCCTGCAGTTGGAATTAAGCTAGGATGGATTCAGGTAAGATTGTTTAAAAGCTCATTATGTGAGGAAAGTAGGTAGATGCAGGTTTTTGACGCCAGTAAGAATAAATTGATAAAAACCAAGGAAGAAACCATTTATTTGCTTTTAGTTGACAAGTACCAACATTACTTCAATAGTAAAGAAGAACCAATAACGCAAGATACTATCACAGATCATAATACCCATTCGCGGGTACTTTGAGAGTCGGAGAAAGATGCTCTTAATAGAAAAAAAACAATATTATGCTTCTCTCTATCTTAAATTCGCAGGGTGTGCTGATACCATGTCTCCTGAATATCTGGGGTGTGATGCTGTTCCTGCGTATATCGTGGGTGGTCTCACAGGCAGGCATCGGGTTCTCTCTTGTCATCATCGCCATATCAGCCTTCGTGTGTGTTATAACAACGCTCTCGATGAGCGCCATATGCACCAATGGAGAAGTAAAAGGAGGTTGGTTGAAATGTAATTTTTCATTTTATTATCTGACAGGACCATCTGCCATCCAGTTCTAATGTTTTAGGAGCAATCGCACCGCTTTCTAGAAACTCTTTTGTAAAGATTTCCCTACACTCACATTGGCTAATATTGCCATCGTGTATGCTAAAACAAAAATATTGGCAGTCACATGGCCTGAGGAACACCCTAATGATAGTTCTGCTGCTATTACTTACTACTGTGAAGTTAAGAGCAAACGATGATTCAATTCCGTTTAAAAATGAATCAAGTGTTTCCCCTAAACACTCAAAAGTTAATTGACTTGCAAACACGTTTATGACAGCTATATCTGCTGTAATGACATGACTCATATTCTTTTATCGATTACTGAAGAGAACAAACGATTCGTGGGAATTTATTTGAGATTCCACTAAGCTGTTTAGATTGACGACGTCAGCCCGAGCTAAGAGTTTCTCCTCGTAAAGTACCTAGCTATTTATATTGTTGAGGCTAAGGATAACGTCCTCACACCTAACCGGTCTAGAATTATTTTCAAACGAGGTTGTATTTCGATTAGAAATGTAGCCTGTATTTTGAGAGCTAGATGATCGATTTGAATATGCAAGTAAAGTGCTCAGAGTGGAATTATTATTACAACTGAGGCTAAGAAAATAAATATCATATGAAAGCAATTATATCTTAACAACAGCTAGCAACATGTATCTACCTAGTTGTGTTAGCATTAACTCTTGACTGCACATGAAAAGATCTAGTACTTAGCATTTCCATAAAATCTTATAAGTATTTTTAATACAATAGCTAGAGGAGTTTTAGCTGATAATATAATTAGCGGAGCGAGTACAGAGCACGATTTGAACAATGTGCCCCTGTCATCCGTTTATCTTTCCTTTTGTGCCAAGCAGGGAAAAAGCAATGCGACTTAGTAACACTGTGCTGCTAACTAAAATGACGACAGCCACACAACGAGACACAGTAATCTCTATTAAGATTATCATCTGTAACGTATGATCGCGGAATGCATACAATCTTATACAATGGGCGTAGGTACAGAACATAAGCTACCTGTGGATAATCGTGTGAAACCAAGAACCAGTTTAAAATCATGTCATGACGCAGACACCAGGTCAATTAAGTTACGTCCTCCACAAACGTAAATTTATTTCGACAAATATTTGACAGTGGAAAGGACGAAGTATGTACGAATTATGCCTTTAACAGGAAAAGTTCATCATTTCTTGACTAACAAGCATTTTCTTAAAGACTTTGTTCAGAACAGTGTTGTAGAAAAAAAACTCCTATATTTTGACCTATTGACGCAGATGAGACCCTTGGGTTCTCGGCTAGGATTTTGATAAAGTTCATTATATCAGCCGAATGACGTCCACCGGTCCGGCCGTCCGTCGGTGGGGTTGCCATAATCGCCACGCTTGGCAGACGGGTTGTCGATCGCAGTGTAGCTGTGTTGCAATGCTCAAAACCACAGGGAATGCTGCTGCCCATTCTCTGGGTCTCTTAGTCGCCTCACCATACAGTTAATCCACATAATGTTAACATCAAGAAAATAATCCAATTTAAACTGTTGCTTTCACCGTAACTTGCATAAAACACATTCTCATAGATTTGTTCGCTATAAAAAACATGACTTATATTAAATGTATTTCGGTTTTAAATATTTACTTTATCTTCAAGGTGGTATTTACTACATAATCTCAAGATCACTGGGTCCTGAATTTGGAGCTTCTGTGGGCATTATCTTTGCCTTCGCCAACGCTGTCGCGGCCAGTATGAACACTATCGGCTTCTGCGACTCCTTGAATGACCTGCTGAAGAGTTATGACTTGAAGATCATCGATGGTGGACTGAATGACGTCAGGATCGTGGGGGCTGTGGCGCTTGTTGTTATGTGCTTCATCTGCGCTGTGGGCATGGACTGGGAGAGCAAAGCACAGGTTAGTGGAATCAGCAGTTCTTTTCAAGGCAATGTAAAATTTTCTTCGTCGTTTAATGAAATTCAATACTCATTTTATAAAGCAGCACAAAGTAGCACAATAGGTTCTTATTTATTAATGATGATGATTTTCTTTATTCATAACTAACTAAAACTAATTATAATTGACAGCCACGTAATCAGAGTTTTACATAAATGTCTCATTGCTAAGCTATAAATCAGTCTAAAATTGGTTCTCAGGTCACGAGCTTCGGTATTGGCAATTGCCACAAATAGATTTCCTGATATGATTTACATCGATTCAACAATCGTGCAAACTCGCTTCATAACACGTGCTTGGGTTGATTTCCATCGCCCACTTCAGGAGAGAACATTGTGTTTCTTATAAAAGTGTTAAAGTTTTGGACTTTTACTACTCTTGACGACTGGGATGGTGATTTTGTCTAGGTATTTCTAAACACTTATCGTCGATACCCTTATGAATGATAGCTTGGAAAACTTATATAAGGTTACCCATTAGGTATACTAAATACTTAACATAACAACTTTATAATTATAACATTAATAACAGCCCAACGACAACTTTTCGCCAGGGTATAATTACTGAGCAAATTTACACGCAAAAGGGCAGTTCCGTAATCGCGCAATATTCAGGAAAGTCGTTTGGCCATCGAGGCTTGCCGACCAACCAAGCCATTCAGCCCCAATTGACCTCTCTCGATGTAAACAAACCGTCCTTCAACCCACTGACAATCAATAGAGTATTCATTTACTCCCTGCGACCTCCAGGAAATTGGATCAAATGTGGGAGCATCGCTAGTTATTCCATTACTACGTAAAAGTTGCTAACTATGAGCTACAAAGAGCTTTGAAAATAAACGTTTCTATTCTACGCAATGTTTTGTTAGTTTAGGTCTGAATCGGAACGTACTACGAATTATTCTCGTAACCATGAGTAAAACATTAACCTTTGATATGAAAAACGTAAACAAATTGCAATTAGGTTCTGGTATTTTTGTTTGAATGTATGCCAAATCTTGAAGAAGCAATCTGTTGGATCAGCGATGGCTCGAATTATACGAAAACTTGTTTTATTCTCGTAACTTTCATTGTGTATTCAGGACATGGCACATGCACAATATATTCGTTCGGCAACAGGTATTTTAAGCTCTTAATTTTAAACCATGTTTCTCCATAAAGTTTGAATGTATTGAAACACAAACACGCAGCACTGCGTAAATGATACTTATAACAAAATTATCAAAAGTACACTAGGTACCTACACTAAAATAGGTTCTTAAGTTCAAATAATTACAATATCAACAATGCCAAGTGCCATTCAATGTGGCAATGCTGCCTGTGTTCTGGGCACATTTTCCATTAACTGCGATGTTGACGAATTTTTTATGCTCAATTAGATAGGTAATTATTTTCCTTTCCCCTTTCATATTCTAACTATCAAATTTACCACTACTGTACAGCAACAGACCAACAGTATATAATAGACAAATAAGTGAACTGTCCATCAGAATATTATTATAAACAACTTACAATATGCCATAGTAATAAATGATGTATGCATTTCAATTGCACGACATGTTTCTGTCGAGTCGCGTCGCCGAGCATCGAGCGAAGTCTTTCAGCAAACACTTGGTCGATTATACGCCGCAAATAACTGTTAATACACTAGAAACGTTGATAGTAAATAGTACAGGTACTATGACGTGCTAATGCCATCCTATTCCGATTATGTAAAAGGGATAGCGCTATTCGCGTTGTATAGCTCCGTCTCTCTCTTAGAGCGGAATCATGATCGTTTTAAGACTTCATACTAGGGCCCCAGGCCGTTGTTCAGGACTTCGTCCGTATTGGTTTCGGAAATGCGACTTACTTTCATTTAGTGAAGAACTGGAGAAATCCTTCTGAACTCTGTACAGCTGGGTAGAGCATAAAAAAAGGTTATCTCGAAATTTTAACTGCTAAAATTACCAGTATATCGCGGCGGCCGGGATCCGGGAGCAGTTAATGCTTGCTTTGTTACGCAGAAAAAGCTCTCGTCCGACTAACGAATCATCATCTGGCTACATTACGGCAGCGGCTTATTTAAAACTTAAATTTTTGATATATTAGACTGAACTATATATGAAGATTAACTTACCTCCAACCAACCTGATATAGCCATTCTTTTACTTGGTGGATATGGAATGGCGGCTCGCTACGTCATTCCCATATTAAGTTAATTGCATTAATTTTCAGCATAAAAGCCAGTGTTGTGGAACTCCCCGACAAATTATAGTTAAAACTAGTTAATCAACTGTTGGCGTAGCTTTTTGTCTGATTGCCTTTTATTTCAATGGGTTAGTGATAGATAACTGCGTAATATGAAAGCCTTGAATGCCATGGGGAATTTTACGCGAAATTTTAGTAAATTATTTACTTTTTAGTTCATTTTATTTACCCATAAAAGCTTTACGGAAGTGTATATTATTCAATTCATATTCGACTTTATGTATCTTTTGTAGAAACAGCGGCAGCATTTAATATTTTGTTAATAACGGGAATCGATGGGAAAGCAATTAATCTTCTATCACTTCTTTTAATGTGTAAAATAACTTCCTGTGTTATTTTGTATCTACAACTCGTCAAAATCTCTCGAAGCTCAACAACCTTGTAGACATAAGCCATCGTCATTTTTATTTCAGTCGAAGGAAGTCCGCTGCTGGACACACGAGTAGGTAGACCTCATAAAAGCCACACTTCATCGACCGGTACAGGACCGGCTTTTTTGTCTTATCACACATTTCTTGTAATTTAATTAATTACGTACTGAAAAGAAACCATTGCTTTTCTACGCTATATATACCTATGTCACCGGAAAATAGCAATTCCGGTGACATAGGTATATATAGCGTAGAACCAGCAGGACTTTGAACGCTTTTCGCTTTGAATGCCTGAAGATTCATAGACTGTAGGATATTGTAGTAGTGTTGAAAACTGTAAGGATTCGAAAACACGACGAAAAGCTTCGAGAAAAGGCAGATAGTGCCCCCCATCCTTTGACTTGTCTTGGCGGGGCACTGCCGGGCCCCCAGATATGAAAAAAGAGAACGGCTCTACCGTTCTCTGACACGGTGGTCTCTGCTCATAGTTATCTCGGTCATAGTTTCTTCGTTCTTCCTTTTTAAAAGTCCTTCAGGCAAAGCACGAATGTAATTGATTTCCCCGCATGTTTCATGACCGGTTTAATAGTAAATACAGTTACCATCACCGCGTAAACAAACATGCCCGACATCATTATAACAAACACACAACTTTACCCAATAAAAACAGATTTAATGATTTACAAGAACGTCACATTTCTGTAAAGCTGTTTTCTTTTGTTTCGGAAAAAATACTAAGTGATATAATATGGAAGTTTCTTGGATAAAGAAAATAATTATCTTTAGTACGTAAGTAAGATTTTATCAAAAATATTGGGGGGATTGTAACGTAACTTCTTGGTAACAAGTGTACAAAGGCGTGAGTGACGTCACGCAAAAGTTCAACGGACTGTATCGTCTTCATGTTTTGTTTACGTGACTAAAGCGAACATAGTTGTGCAATAAATAATGTTATGTCAATAACCAAAAAAAAAAAAAAGGTTTTAGGAATCGAACTGAACAGAGAAAAGGAAAAAAATATACAGTTATTAAGGAGCCATGCTTATCAGAGACTTTCTGCTCAATATGGCTCTCTTATGACCGGTACAACCGTACAAGGATGCCACGGGAGAAATTGACAAATAAACCATCCTTGGCATACGCATAGTGTCTGGCTAGTTGCCATTTCTTTGTTGCCATAAAGAGAAGACCTATTTGTAAGTTTGTATGGTATTTCTAACCTACATAGGTACGAATTGCCTAGTAACTAATGACTAGTTTTTAAATCAAGCCGAAAACTTATGCATATTGGGACAACAACCATCCTCAGATTACCAAAACATATCTACCTAGATAATGTACAAGTAATTTTCCGTTAATTGTCCCCAGAATTTCCTGATCGCCATCATCGTTGGAGCTATGGTGGACTTTGTAGTCGGTACAATAATGGGACCAAGTAGCGAACAGGAAATAGCCAATGGATTCGTCGGACTTAGCAGTAAGTTACCTAAGCTTGCAGGAAAACTTAAAAAAGGAAAAATATGCCAAGTTCAACAGGTGGACGTCATTTTGTGATAGCATCGTTGCGTTAGTCACCGCCACTGGAGGACGATTCATATTATATGTTTATTATTGTTTTGATATTAAGATCGTGACATAAGAAGGAAAAACGTGTATTTCCTACAGGCCTTGACCCTACCTAATTATGTAATTTTATATGACCTCAAGTTCAAAAATCAAGTTTTCAAAGACTAAATTACGTATGCTAAAGAGTTTTGAAAACGTATACTCCTCCAAGATTAAGATTTATAAAGTAGAATATGCTTTATCGTACACAAAAATAGTTACGGAACTGTTTTACCAGTAATCTATAGCATAACAGTACACAGCGTACTTTAATTAATTTCAAAAATGTTTTTGCTCTCTTCTTCTATTCTGATTTGTGTGCACAATTTTAGCCTTAGATCTTCCTTCATTTAACATTTCATCATATCGTGTGATCTCCCCTTTATAACTAACGAATCATGTTAACACGACTAGTGCCTGTTTATGAGAGTTACCTTTCGCTTCCAGCGGCCACGTTTGCTTCGAACTTCAAGACTGACTACCGCTTCAGTGAGGGTCTGGATCAGGATTTCTTCAGTGTGTTCGCCATCTTCTTCCCATCTGTCACCGGCATCCAGGCTGGGGCTAATATTTCCGGAGATTTGAAGGTATGTGATATTTTCATTCTTAGAACTAATAAGGTTAGGACAGTGCGAACTTGCCACGCACACCTTCAAGAGCGGTAATGTATTTGTGTTTCTTTTATGAAACATTATTTTTATGAGACGTTCGAACGGCCCTATCTTTACTAAGTATTTAAATCTATGGACACATACTTAGTTAATAACGTGATGACAAAATCTCAGAACATGGCATTTTAAGACTATCCCTAAAAGTTTATCTCATAGCGTGCAATTTCAATAATACACTTAATTAAATAAATGACAACTAGCTGCTAACGTCGAAGATTATCCCAAGGGAACATATTCTCGGGATTAAACCTGTCCTATGTCCTTACGGGGGATTCAAGCTATCTCTATACCAAATTTCATCTAAATCAGTTCAGCGGTTTAAGCGTGAAGAGGTAACAAACAGACAGACACATACTTTCACATTTATAATATTAGTATGGATTAACTTATGCCGTAAGTTTTAATGACTTCCTGTTCGATACCAAGGATTTCTCCGCGAGCACTCAATGAAGTAGAGGGTGTTCTAATATTCTCTGCTGTTTCCACCAATAGACACCCCATTTTCAGCTATTTTCTTCGACTCCATTCAGTTCTTGGATAACGTTACAATACTCGGAGTTCTCAAATAGTAGAAAATTGGTCATAAGTGATGTAAAAAATAACAATAGGTACCTACATAGCGACCTCCACAGATTCCTTTTCAATAAAGTTGGCTTCTGAAACCTGAAACTGAAGCCGGGTTGCTAACAATATCTAACCAATGCTTAGATTTTTAAACAATAAGTTACAACGCTGCCACTGTTGTGAGGATTCAGCAGTGCTATTCTGCCTGATTCTGCCGGTCTATTCTGTCAACATCTGACCGTAGTTTGCATTGATTGACAGCTCACTTCATGTTCACTTCACCTAAGTTTACACGGTCAGATATTTACAGTAAACAACTCGTAAGTGAAGTGAACATGAAGTGAGCATCAATTCATAAAATCCTTGTGGAATGACTTTCACTCCACGCCCTCGTCGCGTTAGTTTTCAGGGTGCGAATAATAGTGTCAGTGCCGGGATTCCTAATGAGTGTTGAAACTGCTAAAGATCATTCACTAAAACTCTTCTTAGTTAGGCGGCTATTTAAAGCCAAGATACCGTGCCTATGTACACGTGGTACTGCAATCGATCCGTGGTTAATGTTTGCACGAAGAAGCACGCGCGCTCTACGTCTACCTACCTCTCTCTGCACGTGTAATCAGTTTCAATGACAGCGCAGCGTGACGTTACCAACCACGTCACGGGTTCGCAGCAAAACAAATGAATCATTAGCTGAAACTACGTCAATATCTCCTGAATTCATTCATACGTTTCATAGTATAAACCTAAAAATAGTGGGTTATTCGTGGGTGGTGTCCAAGAGATAATTGTTAGCGCGGGATGCACGTGCGTTGGTATGTCATGCACGTGTTTTGTGTCTCTGACAGCACAGCGTGATGTCATTGCTGCCCTGAAACGTGACGACACGGGGCAGGAGAGAATAGGGACTTTATTTTTTCCAGGAGAAATAGAAACTCTGTACATACACACCTCTATACTTATACTACTTTTTTTTTGCTTTAGATTTTTTTATGACTAAGTTACAAATAAATCTATTCATGAAATATGATCATTTTTATGTTTCCTTTGACAATAAGTAGAAAGAATACCAATTCGTTTGTTTCAATCAATTTCAATCGTTCGAGATATCCCGAAAGATTGAATTGAGACATACGATTTGATTAGTTTGAACAGCAAGATTGCCTAAACCGAATCTATCCTGATATCGGTGCAGCTTCGGGTACAAGTCAATAGTGATGTCAACCAAATCGAATCATATAAAAAGGTGATGCGGCGAGTCACAACATTACTTGAATGCCAAATTAATGTGTAATAATTCGCGTGGCACAAATCGAATGAAACGAGCTCAACATGGGGATCAATTTAGTTAACCTCAAAATTTTTCGGTATCTTGTTCCTTAGCTCAGACACTCATCGATTCATTAAAATCAATTGATATAGTGTCGGCGTGAGTCATCTCTATTCCCGCAAAACAGTAAATGATAACAGTAAACAAGATACTTCTGGGAAAGGAAGTTAATTTCATTCGAAGTGTGTCGATTATTTTCTTCTTTATGGGGCAGTACATAAACCTATCAATTTACTTCATGAATAGGATCGTCTTCTTCGAAACGAATCATGATACTTCGGAAGTGATTACCGTTATTATAGGGAAAATTATGTAGTCGTACGTATTTAGTTATTTAAATCAAACAACCTCGTGTTACAGGTATGTGTAATTGTGTATCAAGGTTTAGGTTCCTGAAGTATTTAGTGTTGTTATGATGAGAAACTGTTAAAGAATACATACAAGCACAAATATCATGTACTTAGTAAGAACAGTTAATAGTTATTTATGTCTTGTTCCCCAAATATGGGAAATACTTAATTTTCTTTAAAACCTGCTTAGGTTTTAAAGAAAATTAAGTAAATCCCTTCAACTCCATCTCCAAATTCAGCAACATTTAAAAAGTAGCTCCAAGAAGATCATACTTTATATTTTTTCAGGACCCAGCATCAGCAATCCCGAAGGGTACATTGCTAGCGCTGGCGATATCTATGGTGAGCTACGCGGCGATGGTGCTCTTCTCTGGTGCAAGCGCCCTGAGGGACGCCACTGGTAACCTCACAGACGTGGTGTTTGAGAACGGGACTCTTGTAGACTATAGTGGCCTTGCTAGTTGCGTCGCTAATAACACCTGCAAATATGGACTGCATAACAGTTATTCGGTAAGTTAAACCACTCTATGTAATGGTAACCATGAAAAACATAATTAGCCAATATGAAATTGTTCCCAGAAGTTGTGCCTTTTCGCAAGAAAATTCTAAAGAAAACACTATTTTTAACCGACTTCAAGAAAAGGAGGAGGTTCTCAATTCGTTGGAACCTTTTTATTTTATTTTTTTAAATTGTCTGTTATACATACTTGTCACTAAAAGAATATTCTTACCATCTAAGTGCCTTTACCTAGTGCCTTTTGTAACTCACTACGCAGGACTCGTTCATAATAAAAAAATAAAATAAAAGCAGTTTGGTTTCCGATGCTTTTAAGGTAAACAGAGTTTACGCAGTTTCGTTCAGAATGACGCGGTGAGCTCAGCCAGCGAAACATCCACAAAACGCTTATCCTTACAACTATATAAGCCAGTAGCACAGCATAATTATAGCAAAGCCAAAAAACACGATCAGCTAATTCAATTCAATTACTTCGTCTCCCCCAGGTGATGCAGTTGATGTCAGCGTGGGGTCCATTTATCTACGGCGGCTGTTGGGCAGCCACACTCTCTACAGCGCTGACCAACCTGCTATCCGTACCCCGGTTGATCCAGGCGCTTGGGACCGACCGTATCTACCCTGGTCTCATCTTCTTCTCCAAGCCTTATGGAAAGCATGGGGAACCGTATAGAGGATATGTGCTTACGTTCTTCGTTTCGTTGTTGTTCTTGCTTATCGGTAAGTACCTTATGTTGAATCTTGGTATTTTTGAACTTGATGACTTCCGAAAGGAGGAGGAGAAGTATCTTCTTTTTTTAATTATGTACACCGGTTACGCCGAGGTTTGTGATTCGATTACTGTGCTTCTTTTTTAGTTCGATTTTTTTTATTTTATGAGAATTTTTGCTAACTTGGATTGTAATTGTAATTTTTACGAAACTTTATAATGAATTGCTTTAATCTTTGCATTTCACGTACCTAGTGCTAAATGCCAATTTAGAGCCTGTGGAGTATCACCACTCAAAAGGGAAAATTAAATAGATACTTATTTACATTAAAATACAACCGACTTCCAAATAAAAACACTTCAAAGTATAAAATAACTATATTTCGGAAATTGATGTCAAAAAACGATGAAACAAAACCAAAAACACCGAAATTAAAAATATTTTATACTTCGTAGTGTTTTTATTTGGAAGTCGAATGTATTTTTTTCGTAAAAATACGTTCGACTTCCGATAATACGAAGTAACTACTTCCTAAAAGCCTTATGCAATAGTGCATACTTGTAACTGCTTGGTCACGTCACCGGCTCTGGCTTCACCATATTTCTGGCTGTAATTTATTTTTGATAACTACATCATTTACTTCAATTCACAGCTGACCTCAACACAATAGCGCCATTGATATCGAACTTCTACCTTGCATCGTACGCCCTCATTAATTTCTGCACCTTCCACGCGGCCCTCGTTCGTCCGCTAGGATGGCGACCTACTTTCAGGGTAAGCAACACCATACAAATATCTATACAATGTAATTCGACGCTAAATTCAATGCCAATGACTCATGCATGCAAAAATAAATCTGTACCATCGCAATGTTATTCGTCATTTTCATATTTCGTCACGGTATGATCACAAATGTAGCAAAATCTGATATGATTTTGAAATGAAAAATTAAGTCGTTGTGATCTGACAGTGGCTTCTGGTACTTTTGTTGAAATGTCGTTGGTCCTTCGAGCCGGATTTCAGCAAACAACATAACATTGCTGACTCGTATTTTGTCAATAAAAAAATCCGATTAACTTTCAAACACCAATAATTTCTACATCTTTAATGACCTCTTCCATTTCAACTGTTGTTCCTTATTTCAGTACTACAACGTGTGGTTGTCCCTGATCGGCTTCCTGAGCTGCGTGGCGATCATGTTGCTCATCAGCTGGGTCATGTCGCTCGTCACATTCGCCATCTTCTTCACGCTCTACCTCATCGTGCACTACAGAGATCCTGGTTAGTAGTGGTTTAAGTCGATTAAGTTTACATTTGATACAGGAGGGATATATAGCTTGCACAGCTTGTCATTTATTCTCCTTAGGATTTCATTATGGATAAACGCTTGATTTTTAAATAATAGTGAGGAAAGTCAATTCAAATACATGTTACGTCAAAGCCAGTAGTAGCGTAGTAAAAAATATGTTTGACCAAGTGAAGTTACTGCTGGGTAACGAGAATAGCCGTTGTTGACTCAATCTAAATCCGTTTGAACTCCTTGAGTGATTGCATCATTGGCTCCTTACTCGCTCGCATTTGATTCATATCGCTGAACGTTCGTTTGTATATAATCCCATTTCCGAAAGTTATTTTATAAATGGAATTCTTCCGATTATATTGGCGCGCGGCGTTACATGAATTATTCAGTTGAGATTTCGTAAAAGGGTACTGGAATCACTTGTTACAATCAGTGTTCTTAACATTATTGAGTAATCAAATTGGCCTTCATTGGCATTGATTCTTGTAATAAAACAGTATCTACCTCAATAATACTAAGTGCTGTGAAAAAAATACTTCTCGCATTTGTATTAATTGAAAACAATTAGGTATTCTTAACATTTTATAACGGGTGCTGGTGCCGTAAGAAAATTTGGTTTTTACCCAGCTTTTTCTTAAACATAGAATAGAATATTATGGACACTATATAAATTTCCGAAAAGATATATGAAGAAAACATTACTTAGGGTGACACAATGGGCGGCCTTATAGCTAAAAGCGATGGGTTTTATGTATGGATCTAACAGAGAAGGTGAGATGTAATTAGACATATTAAAAGTTATCCTGAATCCTTTGGTCGTTATTGACAGATGTAAATTGGGGCAGCAGTACCCAAGCCCAGATCTACAAGACAGCTCTGTCCAGCGCCTACAACTTGGCCAAGACTGGCGAGCACGTAAAGAACTATTGGCCGCAAATATTGGTGTTGGCTGGACGGCCGCAGAGCAGGCCAGCGCTCGTTGACCTCGGTAACCTCATCACTAAGGCTGGATCGCTGATGATTGTTGGTGATATATCACAGGTAAGCGCATCATCATTGTTTGATAAATTGGTTTTTAATTAGTTCTTTGCTATTGGGTAAAATTCCGCCCTTGTCTTTATGTATGGGATCGGTGTAGCATAACTTCTATTTAATGTCTAGCAGTATTAGGCGTCTCAGTTGTTAGTTCGCCATCGCCTTTATCTTTCTGCATTGTCTTTTATACAATCCAGATATCGTTTCTTTGTTCTACCTCTACTCTTAGAAGGAAAAACAATCCACAGTCATACTCAAGCCCTCAGGAATCAGTAAATAAGTACGGTCTTACTTTTTAGGGTTCCGTAGCCGAAGGGTAACCAACGGGATCGCGAAAAAAACGGGATATGCGCGTACGAAGTCGTGGGCAAAAGCTAGTATCAAATAAAAGTATTGCCATACTAACTTAAGGCAAACAAGAAATGTGTTTTTTTCGGTTTATGGAACGGAACCTTTTGTGTGCGAGTGGGACTCGCACTTGGCTGGTTTAAATAACAATTTCAGAATACACTGTGTTTGCGTCACGTTCAATAGCATACTAATCTAATATGCCTTTCTCACAGGAAAAAGTGTCATACAAAGAGCGCTCCACCCGCGCCCGCACGGACGCGGAGTGGCTGCGCCTGCGCAAGGTGCGCGCCTTCTGCTCGCGCGTGCACGGCTTCGGCTTCGAGGCGGGCGCGCGCGCGCTCGTGCAGGCCGCCGGCGTGGGCCGCCTGGCGCCTAACGTACTGCTCATGGGCTTCAAGCAAGACTGGACCACTTGCCCTTCTGAGGATTTGGTGTCTTACTTCAACGTGCTGCAGTGAGTGTACTTAAATGAATATTCAAATGCCTTTATAAGTGGCAAAGCTTCCAGCAGTGTGGCACCCCATACACCGAATATTATTCTCATTGGATTTAAGCAAGATTGGACTGGTTATCCTTCTGAGAATTTAGAATACCGATTGTGCATTGAAACAACCTTGTATTACCAAATAACCTATAATGTGGGTCATTCCTATTAGCGTCATTCCTTATAGGGAGACATCTTGTGATTTGACATCGGTAGCACCTCCATATAAGTTTGATATTATAATTGTCAAGCATGACAATGTTTACAGAACCAAAGATTAACTCATACACAAAATGTAAACGTACATAAAACTTGCTTTAACAGTCAAACTTTAAATTTACCTTCTTATAACCCTGTTAATCTTACCTGTACATCAAAACATCACCAACCAATCGTTTTACACAGTACGGCCTTCGAGAGTCGTCTCGCCGTAGCAATAGTCCGCGTGGCGGGCGGGCTGGACTTCGGCGTGCTCAGCTCGGAGACAGCCGCCAGCAGCTCGCTGACGGGCACGTCCAGCGGCAGCGCGGACGAGCTGCGCGTGCGCCGCCCCCCCCTCATGCTGCACGCCGACTCCGACCTGGACCTGCGCGGCGCCGAGCAACCACCCAGGCACAACCTGTCGAGTACGTTGCCCATAGATCATAGTAAGTACTACACACCTATGGGCTGGTGGTGGTACGAGCTAGCATAAGAATTGATTGTAGTAGCTTGGCATATACATACGTGATCATTGGCATAGAAAGGTACTAAGTTTGACTTTCACTCTGGAGATTCATAGTTAGTGGATCACACTCATTTTATTTGACTACGACGGTGTTGGCCATAAGCTTATGTGATCATCATACGCACAGCTAGTATCCAGGACACTTGTTCATGTTCAGCGACCATTTATCTATCAGAATTTTATTTCGTTTCTGCACTTAGTTCTTATGTTCGACTACTGTGTGTGGGCCATGGAGCCATCATTTCAACCAGCCTACCTCCCTCCAAGAGGAAATTAGGCCTCCTAGTTTGTTCAGGAATCGATGACCATATTACCTATAGACTGTCTTTCCAACAAAGAAATATGCGGTAGCTAAGACACATAGTTTCTTAGCCTTTGAAACACTGAACAGTATGAAACGATGTGTCTTTTTTCAACAAAGCTGTAGGTTTAGCGAAGCTGCAGGTAAGCGTACTTTGAACTATGCAAGAAAATTAGCTTTGTTCAATCATTTTCCAATAGAACTAAGACAAGTTTCCTCAAACAATCAATCCTATTGGTTTAAACTATAAACATGTATGGCTACACAGTTAATCATATCTCTGGTGAAAAGGCAGGCTAATCGCCGCAACAACCTTGGAAATACAAAAAATCAAATGGTACCCCACGCAGTAAGTAAAAAAATTGAAAAGATACCAACTTGAATAATGTACCCGACAAAACAATGATAAATCAGTGGGTACAAGGACGTGCTATTCATCACTCAAGAAGGTCACACACACTTCCGCATCAAGTCATTTTCCTCATCAAAGGTTTCTCCCCAGGTATACTGACGCTGTCGACATCGCGTTCGTTCACGATATCTGAGGGCAACAGCACGAAGGAGAGGAAGAAGAAAGACAAGAAGAATGACATGCACCGACAGATTATATATAACACGTCCACGGGGCTGGAGCTGTCCAAGGACCAACTGTCGCAGATGACGATATTCCAGAGGAAACAGGTAAGATCTGTTGAAATTACTGCAATATTATGTTCGGCGTGGTTGAAAATTGTGTTATGGTTCAGTTATTTACCTGAAACCTTAAAAAGTTGTTACACTGTACATTTAAACGTCCGACTAAGTCTATTTATATCTGTCGAATTCATAGAAGCACTAGCTAGTTCAATCCGCGATCATTGAATAAAGTATCAAAACTTGCCAAAAATATCCAAAACCTGCTTCTTATGAGTTACAATCTAACAACCTTACAATCTTAGCATAAGCAGCACGTGGGCTTGTATCGATACCAGAAGTACCAATTAACGTAAGGCGATATTTTGGCATTTTGCGTAAATGAACCTCACGTTAATTGTCGTAGGGGCAATTTGGCATTTTGGGTAAATGTCCCTTACGTCAATTGATTCTTCTGGTATCGGTATAGTTTCTGCTTTATGTACCTCATTATTTGTTTATTTGCTTTGAGTTTATTCAGTACTCTGTGTGTTCAGGAAGCGGGAACCCTGGATGTATGGTGGTTGTACGACGACGGCGGGCTGACGATCCTGCTGCCCTACATCATTTCGCAGCGCTCCGCCTGGGGGAACTGCAAGCTGAGGATCTTCGCGCTCGCCAACCGCCTGCACGAGATGGAACTCGAGGAGAGGAAGTAAGATACATAGAATTGTTGATAGAGTAAAAGAACGCAAGGATCAGAATTGGTCCTCAGGACCCATTTGGTTTAATTTGAAATAAATGCACGAATTACAATATTAAAGCATATTTTGCTGTGCATTTCGGTATATGGTATGTAAAAAATATGCTGACTGTAGTAACTTGTAGTTGTAGTTTAATGTTAAGTAAACTTCCTTACCATACACAATTGTTGAATATTTTGCTTCTGTACAATGACTGTTACAAACCTTCATAAATTTTTAGTATGGCCAACCTGCTAGCGAAGTTCCGCATAGACTACTCGTCCCTGACGATGGTACAAGACATCACGGAGCCACCACAGCCTGAGACCATGAAACTCTTCGAAGACGTTACCAAGAAATTCACAGATGAATCTGCTAATCCTGGTACATTTAACTTTTCATAAATTCTAGATCATTGTCTATAGAAATATAATTTAAACAATCCATATTTTATCCATCCATATCTATACGGTGAATGTGTAAACGCTTGGGCGAGGCCTATGGCCTATGACCACTTTCAGCTGAAATTATGCCGATAAAGAATTCATCGGATGTGATAACTATGATGGTAATTTATTCACCTGTTCAACACCTTCCAATTATTTATTACTAATGTAATCAAACTTCTTTTTCACAGAATGTTGCATCAGCGAGACAGAGTTACTCACTTTATCTGAGAAGACGAAACGCCAGTTGAGGCTACGGGAACTGCTGCTCGCTAACTCAAAGGAGGCTCGCCTCATCGTCATGTCTCTGCCTATGCCTAGGAAGGTTCGTATTACTGCTATATTTGTATTTATGATACTTGTTTTTACCATTCAAGGCTTTAAAATCATCACATTACTTTGTACTATTCTAATAATTTCTTCTGTCAGAATGTCAGTGTTCTATTGGAACATTATTTTCTACCAGAATATCAGTGCTCTGTAAGAATATCATTGTTCTCTCGGGTTTTATTATATTGTTACGCGCCAGAATTAATGTCGGGTACATTAAGTTACTACTAGCGCCACCTAGTATCGAGTAACTAGTAGGCTGTTTTATTGTCACGAACCCCAAGCTCGTAACAATATCATTGTCCTGACAATGTCGTTCTTTTGCAAGAATATTCAACTTTCAAACTTTTCTTGTTACTTTGAACTATTCTTATTGTTTTTTTCTTTTGTTTTTGCTATCCTGGTCCTTGCAGTCGGTACGGTCTTTTCTTGAATTATATTTAGTGTTATATTTATTGTCAGAATCAGCTTTTTATTCTCAATATTACCTACTTTCTTGTTTTTAAATAATATGAAAAATACCACAAAAAGAACTTACTTAAATAGCACATACACATATTTTTTCACATTCTCACTTCATGTTTTCTGAACTGCAACTTTTGGCACACAATAAATATCTCAGTCAATATTATGTCTTTCGTTTTAATTAATGTTGTACTGATAACTGAAATGTACCTTCATTCTTTTCTTTCAAATATTTATCGTATGTTTTATTTTATTTTTATTGATAGGCACGCTTTTGACCACAACCATACTTGAAGGAAAGAGACACAATAGAGCACGCTTGCCTAGAAGTAATCTATTCACTCTTAGTAACTACTAACACATTGCACATTGTTGCAGGGTTCCGTATCAGCTCCCCTGTACATGGCGTGGCTGGAGATGATGAGCCGCGACATGCCGCCCATGATGTTCGTGCGAGGCAACCACACCTCCGTGCTCACCTTCTACTCCTAGTTGTGTTATTATTTATAATGCCCGAGTATTACTTAAACGATATCATTACTCTTTACTGTCATTCAACGTTAGTTTCTTCTTAGTCAGTTCTGTTATAATGAGTGTTATGTTAGTATATTACCATATCTCGGTTTGTACTGCACGAGTAGTCCTTCGATATTATATCATTGTTTTGTTTGTGTTTTTCAGTGTTCTAACAGAATATCATTATTCTGTAAAGAATGAGTGTTCTAGCAGAATATCATTGTTCAGTTGGAATTCTGACAATCCCATAATGTCATAAAATTCTGTCGCCCGAGGATACAGTTTTGCTGTAGATATATTTAAGAGACCAAGTAGTACGATGTTTTTTCAGCAAAATTGTTGAGTACCAGTGACTTGGTGCCGTATTATTCTGTAATGTTATTGTAGCATATTCTGAAGAAATGCAACTTCTTGTAGTTTCTGTTATTTATTAAAAATAACGAAAAAAGAAAGTTGACATTCAATAGAAAAACCATAGGAAATGATTTCAACGTATTTTTATCATAGTAGGTATGTAAAGTGGAAGTAGAATAAAGATTAAGCCATTCGATTAAATAAGCTATCATAGAGTAATAGAAATTATGCGTTGTCGAATGCGTCTAGACTGTTGTAATTACCAACTGTACAATGTTCAAGACATACAACATCACTTATATTTTAGAACATACTTACTGCAATGGTTCAAAGTCAAAGTCAAAACGTTTATTTCAATTAGGCCATTAAACGGCACTTTTGAACGTCATCATTTACAGTTCAGTAAAATAATAATATTACATTAATAAAGTGACTCTACTGTACTGTCCATTCGGAAAGGTAGATTCTTATGGAGAAGAACGGACAAGAAACTCCATTTTACAGGTTATTACAGTAAGATACCTACTTACTGTTTACAATCATGAACAATGATATATTTAAATATAATCATGAACACTTCCTGCATTTTATAATCGCGTAATATTAAGACTAAATAGAGTTAGTAATAAGTTAGCCGAATAAAGCTTAGATGTAATTAATGTTTTAACGAACCAATAAAATGAACAAACTCTTTTACCAAAGCACAATAAAAGTATTATGTAATAATTTAAACAATTTAGAAGTATGCTTATTTAACTAGTACGTCTGTAAGACGAATACAATTTTAAGGCCCGTAAACTAGGTTTAAATTCATTTACTAAAACTGAACTTCCATAAAATGCGATATTGACTAAAGATAGGTACATGTTGATGTTGACTTGCAGGAACAAATCGTATTCAAAGTTTTACTCTGACAAGAGCGGACCTAGGATCGATCCCTGGGAAAACCCAACACTGCAATCAAAGCAAAAGATTGCGAGCTGTGTGCTTCAAATCTTATTGGTACCTACCTTGTCCTATTACGCTCGGTATGGTAATTTGTTTAGGTTATTTGAAAATAAACTTATAATAAGTAAAACTTGTGATTTACACTAAACTTGTCTATTTTAATAAAATATTTTATTATTTTATCTTTTCTCATGTTTATTTATTTTTTAATATCCTGTGGTGGTTGATCGGAGGCTCGGAATCACAAATTGTGTCCATGGGCGTATATAAGGAGGGGGGACGGATCCAGGGGGTCCGGTCCCCCCTTAGCATACGAAGGTAATAAAAATCGCGGAATATTAGACGTATTCAGGCTTATCGGGATGCCAAATATCCCGATGTTGCTGTATTTTGATCGATATTTTAACAAGAAAAATGAATACAGCTTTTACTTACAACGAATTTAGCTTTTACCCGCGACTTCGTACGCGCATATCCCATTTTTTCCCGTTCCCGAAGGAATTTCGGGAAATCCTCTCTTAGTGCTCCCCTACACTCCCCAAGGAACCTTCATGCCGTATTTCACCTTTTCTTTATATCGCAAGTCAGTATATAAAGAAAAAGTGATTCACAAAAATTCTTTTTTTTTTAGCTAATGTGTTGTACCTGTATCGTCCTGTAATTTAACACACTGGATCTGTCAACGCTAATTCAGACACAGGTACACGGACACAGAAAATACGTGCCACAAAATTAGACAAGCTAGAATTTTTGGCCCAAATATTTCAAAATTGGTGTCGGAACTTCGCATGGTAGGTACTAATTCGGTGGAGGTCTGCCCTGCTTGGGCTGAGCACCTACATGTCCTCGTCGAGGCGATCGGCTGTGGCGACCTCTCGCGTCCGGCCCTGGTTAAATCTATGGTCCGGAGCGAGGAGGCTTGGGAAGCGGTCACCTCATTCTGCGAAGTAGTAATGCTACCGAAGGACGAGGCGGGCCGCGCGAGGGAAAGACAAGGCCTTCGCCCCAACCGCCGCTACAGGAGAAGACGCCCCGGGCGTCGGGAGTCGCAGGGCGATCCCCAGCCACCGTAGGCGTGGGCCTGCGGACGGCGAGCGTTGGGTGGCCCGCTGTTCGATCACCACCAGGCCTGAGTCGATGGCGCGTTGTGTTCCACGCGCGCCTCAAAGAGATGTCAGCATAGGAGACGGGGCCCGCTAGGGCCAGAGCCTGCCAGGGTTGCGGAATTTGTTCGAAAGAGTCACCGCGACCCTGGAACGCAGAGGCAAGCTTTAGAAGGAACACGGATGGGTTTTAGTCAGTTAGAGTCTGACACGCCCTTCCGCTCCATCCAGAGTGGAAGAAGTCATTTGATGATTTCTCATCCTTAAAAAAATGGTAGCTACTAATTCCATGATCCAAGCCAATCTGCTGTGATCCAATTTAGAGTGTCTATGTACCTAGATACCTGTACAATCAACTATCCAGTCTTCTTGGAGATACGCCACAAACCCTCAGACCAATCCTAAATCCAAAACAAGCGTTGTTAAACTCTTCGTAGAATCCTTCTTTGATAAGAATGATAACGCTGATGTCTTGCTGACAGATGCTGACCTGACACAAAAATAGCATGCCCACGAAATTGCTTCTAAAATTGTTAAGATGATGCTCACGATAATGTAATTAAACTTGAAAAATAAAACTTCAGAGAAAAACGGCGGTATATCGAATGATTTCGCAAGTAGCTCAAATCAATATTTAAGTCAATTCACGTTGAAATATTTGATTCCACAAGCATGAGTGCTAATGCAAACAAAAACTAAGTAAGTAGATGCGTCGTAGCTTACATACAATTGAATGTAGCTATTACCTATATCGTGAAATGATCATTCGTACGATATGACACCCGATTCTGTTTTCAGTAGCAGTTGTATTAACACTACACTGTTGATGCGTGACCAAATAGATCACTCTCTTGAAGCACGCTCTGATAAATGCCTCTAAAGTCTAGAATAAGTAAAAGACAAAGAATAAAACAAATTTGCGACCTCATAAACGTGATGAAAATATTTAATTCGTTCTACCTTCTTTATACGAGTAAGTAATCATCAATTTATGCGTTGTCATTGTAGTGAAGAAGTTTCATTTCAGTTTTACTTTAGATAAAAGTGTACAACGAATTATTGAATTTTACGTGTATTTTAAAAGAGTTATGAATATAAATGTGGATGGATGGACAGGGAGAGGGAGGCCAAAGAAAAGATGGATCGATTGTATTAGGAGTGATATGAAAGAAAAGGGAGTTAGTGATAGCGTGACGGTTGACAGGACACAATGGAACAAAAAAACGTGTTGCGCAGACCCCAGTAACATGGGATAAGTGCAGGAAGATGATGTGTATTTTTAAAAGAGTGGAAAATCGAACTTCGGTCTGTAGTCTTCAATGCTCTGCTCTGCTCAGCTTTATTATCTTTAATTGAAACGCATTCCTGTTCCAAATAAGTGAATCGTTTTCAGAAATAAGTAAAATAAATGATTAACTGTTCCATGTTTGTTTAGATAATGGATAATGAACGTCTCCTGATAAACTATGACGAACTTGGTGAGTTTAAAACACTTAAGATTTATCGTAACTACATTTCTCGAGGTCCATTATTCTCTTGCCGCTGTCTCAATTTATTTAGGATCAGCGCAACATTATGTCTTCTTAGTTCTTCTTCGATAGGTAGGATTCTATGAGACTTCATCTCTACATTGTCAGTCCAGTCCCATTTTCTCGAAAGTCCATATGTCGTGGCCAATGTGGCCATATCGTAGAATTGACCATTTTATGATGTGGCCAGACATTTCATGAAATGGCCAAATTCCACGACACACATTTCTAGAGTCTGAGTCTAATGGTTTCTCCCCTTCACATTCACACTCAAAACTTTCTTGAGGACTTTTGCCTCATAAGATTTATTTGACACAATTGACTCCGCATTTAAGGGGTATTGGTAACTAAGTTCAAGTAAAGTACCTAAGAATGTAACTAATAAATAAAATACAACATTTCCAGTGATACAACGTCAAAGGAGATCTCCCTCAATAGGAACTACAGGCATGTATGAGCTAGCCAGCGTACACGCTTCGGGAGATACATTGGTACTTTTTTGCATTCATTATTATTTTAAATTTTTGTTTTATTTTCTTAATAACATAAGCATAATCAGGCCGTAATCCACCACGAAGGCTCAGTGCGGCTTGGCAAATGTCACGTTTCTTGGATTATTACATTTTAGGATTATTTCGGTTTACTCTTACCTTCGCCGTTTTAAGAACAAAGTGATATTACTAACAAGTTGCCATGCAAAGCCTAGTGTAAATTATATGCGCACTGCCTCAGAACGATCAAGGAAAACAACGTGAGGAAACCGGCAAGTCTTCTGCTCTCATCATCTTCCTGCCCTAATCCCATGTTACTTGGGGTCAGCGTAACACCTTTCGTTTCTTCCATTATGTCCTGTCAGCCGTCACGCTATCACTAACTCCCTTTTCTTTCATATAACTCCTCACACAATCCATCCATCACGCAAGTCGTCTGCTCTAATTCCAAAAATTCGAAAACAAGTCCATGTCCACCAGCTCGCCCGGGGCCCGCGGGATGCTTTATGGCCTGATCCCTCTAACAGAGAGTAGACCTGTCTCCCAGCAGTAAGTATTATAGGTGAATTATGGTGTGCTACGTAATATCATGTGCCAGGCTGGGTTCGAGCTCCCCAAGTAACAAAATTTGATATGCTTATTAGTCTTCATGATTAGTAGATACTATAATAGTGTTGTTGAAATGTAAAAGTATCGAGAAACGCTTTTAAGGATTAAAATAGTGATGTCTGCAAAGTTTATGATGTCACAAATTTGCACTATATAAATAACCAAAACATGTTTATAGTGCTATTCTGGACCGTTAACGATTCCAGTAATCTTTTTATCACACTTCCCAAAAGAAACAAAATATATCGGTAAATTATACTTTATGTAGTTTGCCATTGTTGCTGTTTACGTTAAAACATGTAATAAAAGGACATACTACAAAACATTTGCTCTGCCATAACATGCACTTGCGAAATTACATTTATTACAATTACACAAACTCACTTATTACTGTACTATTTAAATTTTAAGTTATTTAGCAACTGCACCAGAAGTCGCTTTGATACTATTTTTTTTTTAAACGTTGCCCCAGTTTGCCCCACACTAGGAATTTCTCCTGTATCGTGGGTTTTTTACAAACATACAAACTCACATACACAAACAGCCAGACTCGGAACAACTATCTGTAGGCTATTTATTTATTGAGTACTATAGAAGAGTTTTCATGACTTTCTTTTTTAAGAAGCTAAAAGGTAACGTTATGGTTGTGCAAGGTACCTACTTCTATAGTGCAGATTGATCCTGTAATAGTGTTTTCGATACTGCTACAATACTAGTACCGTAAAAGTTATTTTGACGCATTATTAGTGCAAATAGATACAAAAAGGTGTCAGTAAGGTCTATAATACTAAATTAGTACCATAATCGCTTTTTTTTCATATCTATTACAGTGCAACATTTTAAAGATTGTTACCACTATAGGCCTACTATATCCCTGATTGGTGATAAAACGTTTTGTTCTTGGGTCATGATCTAAACCCGTAATTCGAGGCTGTTGTTATCGTTACAGTGGTCGCCACTGCTATTTTGTTCATTGATAATATTTTCTATAGTTAACTGCTGCGATATTGGCATACAATCTTATTATTCGCTTCATTCGAGTAGCTAATAACTCAGATGACGCCGCATCGTCCAGTCAACTTCGCTCAATTTTCGCAACTCAATCGCTCGAAGCGCATGTAATGTCGACAGCGTATACGTATATTATTGTGACATTTGTGTTTCTTTTAACTTTAGTCGTCACACGCGAGGCATGGAGACCCCACTCCTGAGCTGACCACGTATGGAAACATTAAGTTGGGATGGATTCAGGTACGTAAAATACTGGTACTCAGCTGGATCCGGTTAGACTGGAAGCCGCACCCGATGTAGTTGGGAAAAGCTAAGCAGCTTGATTAGATTTCGGTACCTACGTGCGTTTTTCTGCAGAGACCATAGGAAATATGTTTTTGATAAATTCCTTTGTATCAAGCTTATATTTAGACACTTTTTATATACCTACATTATCCTTATGAGATAAGTGACGTTATAGATTCGTCCCTACCTAAACATCAGCGGCAGTGTCAAAAGTTGTTCGTTTGCTTATTGGTTCTCAAACACTCCGCCTGCGGTTTCCACGGCATTCGTCCAGTTCGGATTTTTTGTACTTCCTCTTCTATCTTTATTTATATTTTTATAAATACCAGGGAGTTCTAATCCCATGCCTGCTGAACATCTGGGGCGTGATGCTGTTCCTGCGCATCGCGTGGATCGTAGCCCAGGCGGGCATCGGCCTGTCCATCGTCATAATCTTCATCTCGGGTACAGTCTGCGTCATCACCACCCTCTCCTTAAGCGCCATCTGTACCAATGGTGAACTACACGGAGGTAAAGAGCTTTTTTTTTAAGTATTATGTAACCCGTCATTACTTTAAATAATTATTGCGCTATTTAATTATGACAACGCTATGTTTAATAGCGAATTTAAATCATCGTTTTAAGTTTTTAGTAATGGAGAACATTTTACTTTGAGATTGATTCAGTGAATCGATTTAAGTGAACCACAGGGCATCATTTTGGGTTCACGTACGTCAGCGTCATTTACTTTAAGCAACCTTTCTAAAGAATAAGTTGATAATGCTTTGATTTAATCATGATTATACATTCTGATATCTTACAGGTGGAGTATATTATATCGTGTCAAGATCTTTAGGTGCAGAGCTAGGTGCATCAGTGGGGATAATATTCGCGTTTGCTAACGCTGTAGCGGCCAGTATGAACACGATCGGCTTTTGTGAATCCCTGAATGAGTTGCTCAAGGCCCATAGTCTTAAAATAATAGATAATGGCCCTCACGATACGCGAATAGTTGGTGCCATAGCCCTGTTGGTCATGTGCATTATCTGTGCCGTTGGTATGGACTGGGAAACTAAAGCTCAAGTAAGCCTTTGGTAGCAATGATTTGGATTAATGTAGGATGGTTGGATTACTTGAACGTTTGTTCTTTGAATCTACTGTATATTTTCAGAACTTTTTGATAGTAATCATAATTACGGCGATAGTAAATTTTGTGATTGGAGCAGCTATTGGACCAACCACCGATGAAAAGAAAGCTTGCGGTTTCGTAGGACTAAGTTGTAAGTGATTGATATAAGTATTTAAATGGTCCCACTACAGGGCAAAGGTAATTGGTGAAAAGGCACTGATCCAAAAGCGGGAACAATGGAAAGAAGAAAAGGGAAGCCCGCTTTTGGATCAGTCCTATCTGAAGGTGTCAAGTTCGTCCCGCCACCTACGCCTTGATCTGCTTCGATGTTGATGATAAGAAGTAGAGTAGGACTTTCTAAATAAATATTTAGTTTTATTCGAGTACTTTAGCTGACTTGAGTATTTTTTATTTAGCCTATGCTGTTCCACAGGTAGGCAAACACGTTCCCCAAATCCTTCCAGTAAGTTATTCTTTTTCGAGCTACCTCGAGCCACCCTCGTGGTTGGTGTCTAGATTTAGTTTTTTTTTTTCAAAATTTTTACTCCTTGATTTGTTTCTTTTTCAGCTGAAGTGGCACAAGCAAACTGGTTGCCGGATTACCGGTTCAGTGAGGGACAAGAGCATAATTTCTTCAGCGTGTTTTCCATTTACTTTCCTGCTGTAACAGGTGTGCAAGCAGGTGCCAATATTTGTGGTGATCTCAAGGTACCCAACACCAACAACCTGAACCAGATAATAATTTAAACAAGAAAAATGTGTAACTTATTTTTAATTTTCCAGCGAGTATTAGGTAGGCTGTTCTGTTCAATGGAAACCGTATCTATCTATCTGATGCATCAAATGATCCTTCTGTATTTCATTTATTTTTAAACGTCTTGTTTAACTATGTATAAATGATATTGATAACTAACGTAAAATTGGAAAGTACCAATATTTAAGCATATTTCTGTGTTTGCAGAGACTGTAACATTACCACCACAACCCAGAAACTGTATGGGCAACGCTATTAAACACGCCCAAGCAGTCCACAATTATCTGGATTCCAGACTTCTATTCTCACTCCACTTGAAGCTTGTTTTTGCATACCTTTCAGGATCCAGCGACGGCCATTCCTAAGGGAACGCTGATCGCTCTGGCTATATCAGTGACATCATACCTGACAATGGCCGCGTTGTCCGGCGTGGGCGCTCTCCGGGACGCGTCCGGAAATCTGAATGACCTCGCTAGTGGCACCCTGCAAGCCTGCAAACCTAACTGTGGCTACGGATTGCATAATAACTATGCAGTAGTGTATTACTTCTTTATTGGTAGATGTTAAGGCTAGGGACTATTAGGTACTCACGAGGAAATTAATCGTGAGGAAAGTTTTGAATAGTCTACATCAACTCACACTACTTCAGCCTCTCTGTTTTAAGAGTATTAGAGGATTCTAAAAAAAATATACTACTACAAACGGAATGGCTGCTCAACGGAATGGCTAACAAAGATCACCAATATTTCCATCGTAGATGACATGCTACTTTGCTGCACCGACCCTATCGTATCTGTCGGCGCGATATGCGCAGTTGCTGCTACGCTGCGTGGCGCGGGTTCGATTCCCGCATGAAACAAATATTTGTATAGTCTATAGATGTAGTTGTTCCAGGTCTGGGTGCTTGAGTATGTGAGTATATATATCACACACGATACAGGATTCTAAAGATTGGTAATATTTTAAAAATGAACAATGATGAGCCTTTAAAAGTCCTATCACAACCGTTAGAACTTGGAATTTTAGCGTTATCGTAGATCTTGAGAGAGACTTCCCAGGTAATGCAAATGATGGCACTTTGGGGCCCTCTGATCTACCTCGGTTGCTGGGCGGCCACCCTGTCGACCGCGCTGACCAACTTGCTGTCGGTACCTCGCCTAATCCAAGCGCTTGGCTTCGACCGCTTGTATCCCGGACTCATCTTCTTCTCCAAACGGTACGGGAAGCATGGCGAACCTTACAGAGGATATGTGCTTACGTTCTTCGTATCGTTGCTGTTTTTACTTATCGGTAAGTACTTATCATCTCCTGTAAGCTCACTTTTTGATGTCATTGTCATTTTGCCACCGGCAATTATCCACAAAGTAGAAAATATTATAAATGGCATGCAAAACATGTAATGATCCCGGATCTGTTTTAAGGAGTCAACGGATTTTGTCATTCGCCTGCACGTCAAATCTGTAGGAAAAAATGTATTAGATGGAGCAGTCACCGTCGGTGACACGTTAGCTCGATTTCGCACGCCAATTTTTTTTTTTTTACGTTTTTCTATCCCACTCTAGGGTACAGGCCTCCCCCCCTATTTCTTCCGTTTCATTGTTTTGGTGATGAAGCCCAAACATAGTAAATAAATAAAAAAATCACTTCTTGGTTAACAGCGGATTTGAACACGATAGCGCCGTTGATCAGCAACTTCTACCTCGCGTCGTATGCGCTCATCAACTTCTGCACATTCCACGCCGCCTTCTTCCAGCCAATCAGTTGGAGGCCACGTTTCAGGGTATTCTTTTTATTTACATTATATTCTGTATTGTAGCGCTACCCCATTTAATAACTCCGCGTACCTCTAGAATGCGTCGTCTATCGGCTCGGTTACGCGACTAGTTACGGTTGAGCGCTACACTAGCCGCTACACTGTTCGCATATCCGAGTTCCGGCCGCCATGTTAGCGCAGTCAGTCCGTCGCCCGCGAATCGCGCACGCGCTCAATTCCGGCGCTTCGCGAGACGGCCTTTGTAAAATTACACTAAAGTCCTTATAATTTTAATAGTGCGTAAACAATATAAAACTATTACACATAACTATAGTAACTATTAAACATAGTTTTACACGCGATAGTTGGTGTTTTCTTTGTGGATCAAAGTACCCTGACTAATGACTATAGTATTCAATATCCTTTTTTATTGAGCCCTATAATATAGGTAATATTAAACCTCATTTATTCCAATATATGTTTTCGGACTGGCGCAGCAAGCTTCTTTCTTCCAGATTGCCATCTTAGACTCTCCTTCCCTCCTAACAATAGCAACCTTCACACAGACCATCTAAATTTTTTATGGATATCCCATACCTATTCAAAGCTTTATGTCGGTCATACTTTTCTGACCACCTCCGCATTTTAAAGGTCGTAGCTCACTTACACGACCCCGCTCCAACACCGCTCCCGCACAACACCAACGGAGATGACTGCTCGCTGCCTACGCGCCGATAGCTAGCAGGCAACAGCTATCCACGCGCTTACAGCTGTCAGTCAAGTAGCTGTCCCCGTGCTTACAGCTAGCAGTCAACTACATTGTTCACGCGCAGACCACTTTCGCTTTTCGCGGCAGACACACTTTGTGATCAGTCTCCATTGAAATAGCGCGTATTTTTTCGATACGGCTACGACCTTTAAGTCTTTGACGCACACCCTGTTCTGTAACGCGGTCGTAAATGTTCATAAGGTTCAATATTCAAATAAAATTCTATGATATAACGACCTTGATGAAGCCCACTTTGTTTGAGTTGTCCTTTAAAGGATCATTCGGCTACTCGACAATTGTTCTAGTCTCACTTACAAACTCCCTCGAATCGAAAATCGATAAATACAATTTTCTTCTGTTCACAGTTCTACAACACTTGGGTGTCTCTGGCAGGCTTCGTCCTGTGCCTCATCATAATGATGGTGATCAGCTGGGTCATGGCGCTCATCACAACGTTTATCTTCATCACACTCTATCTCTTAGTGCTGTACAGGAAACCAGGTACAGTGTGCAACTTATTCCAAAAATGTGTTTAAAAGCCACAGGAATTTAGTTAGACTTATTTACCTAATGTTGGAAGGGTCGGAAAGGAAGAGGAATACGAGGACTTTTAAGCACCTTGAAAACGATTGTGCATCTTCTGGGGGTACGATATATGAGAACCTCTATACTAGTCCCCCATTGTGGTATATACGTATCTGTCCTGCCTGAGGTTGAATCCCTTAATCAGGTAGAAAACTCCTACGTTTTCAAGTTAACTGATGAGTAAAAAATGCTCTACAGGTTCTATACAAGACTATTTCAAATTTTCAGAAACTAGTTGGGGCAGTAGCACTGAAGCTCAGCGGTATCAAGAGACCATAGCGTCTATCGTGCACATTTACCATCGCGAGGCCAACACCAAGTCCTTCAATCCCCAACTGCTAGTGCTTGCCGGGAAGCCTGACGAGCGGCCGTGGCTCACTGACCTGGCCACTCTCATCACGAAGGTCGGCTCCTTCATGATTGTGGCTGATATTGAAAATGTGAGCATTTTACAACTTACTGTATGCATCAAATAAGCATCCTATTTGATGAATACCTACAGTAAGTTTTTGTACCCATTTTCTCTTCCTTCTTCTTGTTGGTTTGTCCTGTTTGTCCATTAAATGTTAAATAAATAAATAAGACATTGTCTCAATTTCAACTGAATCACAGCACTGAACTCTTTCGTTGTGGTTCACAACGACGATACGTCAACAAATCATGAAACTTACCTTCATAAACAGAATCATATGAGGAAGATAGCCCCATCTTAATATGTAATCTGCAGGCTCGGCTGACACAGACGGAGCGTCACTATCGGCGGCTCGTAGGCGAGGAGTGGCTGCGCCAGCGCAAGATGCGTGCGTTCTACGTGCTGGTGCAGGGCTGCAGTTTCGAGCAGGGCTGCCAGGCGCTTCTGCAGACCACGGGGCTCGGCCGCATCGCGCCCAACGTCGTGCTGCTGGGCTACAAGTACGACTGGGACACCTGCCCGCATCCAGAGCTGCTTACTTACTATCACATGATTCGGTTAGTCAAATTTATGTTTTCAAGCCTGACTGCTTTAGACAATGAGAACATCACACATCAAATGTGATTTATGTAATCGTCATAATTTGAAAAACGCCTCCGACGCAGTAATTAACGTGGTTAGGTGGCTACCTACTAGGCCCAAACAGTGGCAAACAGTATCTATAATATTCCATATACCGTCAATACGAAAAGAAGAACGCTAACAACATCTTTATTTTCGAGTCACTTCTTGCAGTTGTGACTTGAACAGATGTCAGCTCTATCAACAGCAACAGTTCCACTACAATACCCGGATCGTCATCATTATCTTGCCCTTGGGGGTCGGTCAACAAGTATTTTTCCTAAATTTTCTACTAGTCTTCAAATCAGTAGTACCCCCTTTCTGGACACACCCGGATCACGATGCCAATATATCCTCCAGGATGACGTTTAAATTCGAGCTGGCTATGGCCATCTTGCACGTCCCAACTAACTTCCGCCCTTACAAGAGGCTGGGACAGTCTCCTAGTGCCGGCAGCGCGAAGTTCAGCGGTGACAGCTCGTCTGCACAGTCTCGCGAGCGAGTGCGAGTGATGTCGGTCATGAGTCCGGATTCTGACATCGATCTCCACAAACCAGATCCGAACTCAGAGGGCAATGAAGTGATCAAAATGGGTACGTACTAAACAGTTTTTACAAAGATTATGGTATACGTACCCCTTAATTGATCTTGTCAGTGGGCAAAGCGAATATTTGCCACGGCCGCGGTACGCATAATTTCTGATTTAATTTATTTTTCTTATATGGGAGTTGTACTTATCTAACGTCTTATTTTTCAAGCGCCATCGCGTGTTTTACTGAGTGCCGGAGTCAGTCAAACTGCAGTTTCCGCTAAGCGCTCGCATTCGCAGCGTTTCGGAGTACCTCCTCCGCGCAAAGTTGGAGCCTACAAGACCTTTTCGTTCAGCCACGTAATTCTTCATCTTATTATTTAAAGTAAAACTCTTTTTATAGGGATATGCCCGCCACACTATTCTCAACAACCGCAACTCCTTAAATCTATAATCAAGTACCTACACCAGAAAAGTATTTAATGTACAGCGGCGCTTGAAGGTCCCCGAAAGCCTTTATTTGATTTATTTTCGGTTAATGGCTGTTCGTATTCTGAAATATTCAGGACAGTACGGCCAAGGACTCGATAGCGAAAGAAAAATGTGTAGGTACTGGATACATTGAAGCAATCATTGATAAATCAAATAGTTTCGATTTTATTTGAAAAGAGTAACTATGGAGTTTCTTGTCCGTACTTCGCCATATGAATCTACTTTTTGCGAATGGACAACTAGAGTCACTATAATATTTTATTTTCAAACTGTAAAAGTGCCTTTTTAATGGTCTAGTTGAAATAGATAAATTGACTTTGACTTTTCGGTAGAATACTACTTACAAAGAATATTGCAAGTAGATGTGCTATGCCTATGTAATGATAATGACTTGTGTGATTTTCCCCTGCATCAGAATTCAATTTTGGACGCATGGTGGTTGTACGACGACGGTGGCATGAACATTCTACTGCCATACATAATCTCGCGCAGAGGAAGTAAGGAGAAAACGTCGCTGCGAATATTCGCACTCCCTCGAGGGGAAATGCCAATTGAAGAAGCAGAGGAACAGTAAGTTTGCATTTATTCATTGTGCACTAACTTTTTATGTAGGTACATTTTTGTCCGTATGCATTATACGGACAAAAATGACGTAACACACAATGTATGTATTTCCAAAGGGAAGCCAGAACAAGAGCAGCCCCAAACAAACCAACCGCGTAGGTACCGGAAAACACAGCATTGGAAGGCCTCCCACAAGCTGGAGAGAGTCACGGGAATCCGTTGAATGCGAGACGCACAGGACCGGTCGATGTGGCGACACCTTGGGGAGGCCTCTGTCCAGCAGTGGGTGTCTTTCGACTGAATTGATGATCACGCTGTTACAGTGGCCCGAGTTTCAAAAAGAGGAACCCCTAGATCACCCTACTTTCTGTATATAGTTTACGTTACTTTATATAGGGACCTAGCTCCTAATAATGCATGTTGTAACTTAGAGCATACCACGTTACCTAATATTATTTCTTTATTCTGACAGTATGGCGAATCTTCTGCGAAAATTCCGCATAGATTATTCACAATTGACGATGATTACTGGTATCAAGGACAGGCCCGACGATTCCACGTGGGCTTTCTTCAATAATGTAACGAAACAACACGAGAGCGCCACCAATGATGGTAAGGACTAACGCACAAGCCAGAACGATTGTGTGAGCCTTGATAAAAATATGAGTTTTATTTTCGAACTTATTTTATGATCGACTACGAGGAAATCTGTCAATATGAAAGGGTCTAACTGGAAGTAGGTATGCAAATTTTTAACGCTTAAATAGTGCCTACATTAGGTAATATATAGGTATTGTATCCGTCTGTTTGTCGCGGAAATGGTGGGCATCAACACGCTAGAACTGTGACGTACATGTGCGTTGTGGATGCACAACTACCTCCTACTACTACTGAACAATAGGATCACGCTAGCTCGCTGTTCGTGCGGCGCGGTGCCTGCGAGCGGCTCCTTTTATGACGTTATCACGTTAAACTGTCGTCCGTAAACCGACTTTACAAACAACCAATTTTTTGACGTGACAACGTTCTAATAAATCGATGAACGCCGGCTGCACGCACGAAAAAGTCTCAGTGTCACGTTACGCTCATTGTAACATTACGATCATTTCATCAATGTTTTGTTATGACGTCACGGTAAACTATAGTCCGTAAACAGACTTTACAGACAACCAATTTTTTTACAGATATTCTGATATCAGATGAGGAAGCTGCAAAACTGCACGAGAAGACCTGCCGACACTTGAGACTTCGAGAGATGTTGATTGAAAACTCATTCGGCGCCGATTTTATAGTAATGACGTTGCCTTTACCTCGACAGGTAAGATACTACTCTTATGACTCGTTTTACCAGGTGACAACTTAAGGAAAGCTCTCAGTTAGATTTTCAGCGCTCAGCTTAGCGCAGAGAGTTTATAAATATATTTCCTCGCCAGGTACTCGCCAGAATGATGTCCCTGCATGCAGGCTGTTGCATACTTACAGTGTTCAGTGTTGTGAAAAGGTCCTCAAACCAAGCAATATCAATGTGGGAAACAATTATTACTTTGCATATTTATGAATAGCTGCGGTTTTCTCGCCAATCATTCCAACTTATACCTTATTACGATGACATAAGTCACTCGTCGCAGCTCGTTTTGAACTCGCTCGAAAATCGCCTGTGTGATATATGCCTAAGTGATCTCCAACGAAAAAATCCATCATTATTTGGGAAAAAACGGTAACAATTCAGAGTGCCTCAAAGCCAGTATCGTAAAAGCCTTTTTTCTGTTTACTTTCCAGGGCATATCGGCAGCCATGTACATGGCTTGGTTGAAGGTGATGAGTCAAGACATGCCGCCCATACTTTTCGTCCGCGGGAACTCAACCGCAGTTATTGAATAATCCACATCGCCTACAACACTGTTTTTATGGCACTTTTTAGTTCAAAATAAGTTCGGTTTTGTAGAGCGCGGAGCGTCGTCAAGGTGACAGTTCCTTTACAACCCCGCCCAACTATATAAAAAAAATCTATTCTGTATATTATGTAAATTGTGATATTTTTGTAGTCTATTTATTTTAACGTAAGGTTATATTCCGTTGCTATATGCGATGTTTAATGGTGATAAAAAAAAAACTATTCGTGTAAATATATTACAAGATTTTATATTTCACACATATTTCACAAGGGTTTTAATTTAATTTTAGAACAGAAATAATCATAGAATATTTACAGATACAAGAATCAACAGACGTTCCAGATTAACAATTTACTTAATACGAAACAATGTTATAAGAGAAACATGTTTTGATACATCGTTATTAGTGTTGTGGCAGACGGACGTATTATCGATCGCAGAATTGCATAACAAATATTTACACCAAGTGCCAAATAAAATACGATTGATTAAAGAATGAGTTTCTGCGAGCGAAAATAAGCAAGTCTGAAGACAACACTCGACAGATACACGATAGTTAACATAATCATAGGTTCGAGCAACAGACTGCTACCGGGCACGGGAACTGTACAAGAGATTCACGACGCAGGAAGGAAACGCTGTCCTCGGCGGACCTCTACTGCGATATGTACGTTACGTAACAGGACGGCGATTCTAAATATATAGATCTGTCATTAGATATGTCGCTATGCTTTCTATGAAAAATAAATATGTTGTCACATCAAAATATTTTACTTACTTTCACATTTATTGTTTTTATACGCTTTTTACATTTTTCATAAGAACAAATTAGAAATAAAGATTGATTTCAACATGAAGGTTATAATAAATTTACGCTAGTACGACGGGCCGCATGTAAACTTTTAGAACATATATTAACATTACTCAGTCTATATTAAATTTATAATGTTTAATCGCTCAATGTCCAACTTGCAAATATCCAGTAAGTGGAAGTCCACAGTTTAGACGATAACACATGCTGCGCGTTGCCGCGGTAATCTTGCAAATTGGGCATTCTGCTAGAGACATTTTATTTTAGCGAATTGGACATTCTGTGACTAAACTATTTATAATATATAATTTATAATAATTCGTAACGACGTCTAGATGCCTCAGTGCATTATCATAAATTCATATAATAGCTCGACGTGAGCGTTGACGATTATAAAAATGTATAATACATATCATTGTGCGACAACTCGCGAATGAAATATATAAATGATTAACATGAAATAACGTTTTAAGCCTACCAGCACCTCAACGTATATTAAATCGTGCGAAACTTCAAATTCAGCGGTCACATGTAGATATTATAATGATTTCATGGCATTTACATAAAATTAATTTATTGAAATAATAATAAACATAACTACATCAGTTACAGACAAAAACTTCACACAGCCATAACTCCTTACATCATATAAATAAATATTAAAATCCTAAATAATCGTGGAAATATTTTTGGTTACAAAGATTTATAATATGCAAATAAATACTTGTGTTAGGAGGCTTCCTTCCCATTACCTGATTTATATTTCAGTTCTTATTCATGCTACAGGAACGTTTTCATTTCAATGTATATTTCTTAAGCTATGAGCGGATAGCGGTTTGATTCAGCGGATTGAGGCGCAACGTCGTGCACAAAACATTCCTCACGTCTTGTTCCAGCACTAGCAGAGTCCGTCTGAGGTCACGTGGTCACGTGGTCCCGCGGACAAGCTGTCCTTCTGCTACTATTCTAATGAACACATCTCTTTGTGCAGTTCAGTGGCGGCGTTAGAAAGGGTTCCGTACTGTGTCCCCGTGGGTTCGCGCGATCTTTGGTCAGTCGGCCTGACATCACGTCCTCGTGGGTGGGTGGTGCCGTAGCGATATAAACACTGAATAGTCTGTGAAGCAGTCACTTGGCTAAGGTCACTGTACACTGTCACTCGTACACGACGGCGGTCCGGTGCCGCTACAGCACGGCGCAGGACGGACGAGACAGTCTTCATTCGGACTCCTCTTCATTATCTTCGTCAAATCCGGTCAAGTCAGCGGAGTCTAGGTAGCTGTGCATAACCTGCAAAGAAAACATAAAGACTGATTCAGGTTCAGTGAACAGTAATTGTATTTTCTGTGCCAAACATAAATGGTCCAACCACATGGTTCATACCCCAACAAGCCTTCACGTTAACTTGCAGAAATACACAAGTAGTTACATTATTAGTAACACGACAGTAAAAGATACTGACCGCATACTCGAGCAGCGCGAGGTGGCAGAACACGTACTGATCGGGCATCTGTATGGAGTGCGCGCGTTGTGCACGGATGCGCTCCACAGTACATAGTATAGTGGTAGATACTGACCGCATACTCGAGCAGCGCGAGGTGGCAGAACACGTACTGATCGGGCATCTGTATGGAGTGCGCGCGTTGTGCACGGATGCGCTCCACAGTACATAGTATAGTGGTAGATACTGACCGCATACTCGAGCAGCGCGAGGTGGCAGAACACGTACTGATCGGGCATCTGTATGGAGTGCGCGCGTTGTGCACGGATGCGCTCCACAGTACATAGTATAGTGGTAGATACTGACCGCATACTCGAGCAGCGCGAGGTGGCAGAACACGTACTGATCGGGCATCTGTATGGAGTGCGCGCGTTGTGCACGGATGCGCTCCACAGTACATAGTATAGTGGTAGATACTGACCGCATACTCGAGCAGCGCGAGGTGGCAGAACACGTACTGATCGGGCATCTGTATGGAGTGCGCGCGTTGTGCACGGATGCGCTCCACAGTACATAGTATAGTGGTAGATACTGACCGCATACTCGAGCAGCGCGAGGTGGCAGAACACGTACTGATCGGGCATCTGTATGGAGTGCGCGCGTTGTGCACGGATGCGCTCCACAGTACATAGTATAGTGGTAGATACTGACCGCATACTCGAGCAGCGCGAGGTGGCAGAACACGTACTGATCGGGCATCTGTATGGAGTGCGCGCGTTGTGCACGGATGCGCTCCACAGTCCCGCGTACATCGAGGACGCCTTCCGCCGCTAGCCGCGACGCGCAAATGTCCAGCGTTAGGAATGTGCCTGGAATGAAACAAAATGTTTAAGAAAATATTGCTCGACAGAATTTATTTTCCGGTTGAAAAATCACCAAATACTTCGCTCTGGGCGGAGCGGGACGAAGTTCCATCGGCTGTCGAGGACGAGTCCGAGGTACTTAATCGTCAACTAGACGCTTCCTGCCGTTGTGTGATCCCGATGGTGGCGTGTTCCAAGACTTGAGAGCAGTGCGGGGCCACCTTGAGTACCACCTGCCGGATCCTTTCGATGACTGTCGCATCCCCGTGTATCATCAGCGAGCAAAAGCACTCTAATCGCGAGAAATTCACACTTACCTCGTCGTAAAGTTTACTGCCTGATATTATAGTGTATTTAAAATATTGAAGTCATTAATTATGTTTAATGATAGTAATTTCGCGATGTCAAGCAAACACGAAGTTTGTTGAAATGTACAAATTGGCTGAGATTTATTGCGGGATACTACTACATATTAAATAAAAAGTATGTAGTTTACCTGTCCTGCCGATACCAGCTGAACAATGGACGACTATTGGTGGCCCCCTATTGTGTCCCGCCCACGCATCACCTAAGCTGTAAACATATAATTCTTTATTAATAAACAATCGTTATAAAATTGAAAATATAACAAGTTCAGTTGTAGAAGTCAAGTTGTTGTTCAACTTTTGACTATAGGAACTGGCAACACTGGTTCAATGACTGACAGTGACACACGTCCGAGAATGATACTGCGTCGTCTCAGAGCGGTGCCTTGCGTTGCATCATCGCATTTATTCATGTGGTACCCTGTCCGTCGAAATGTATGCGTTGCGAAGACGCAACGGCCCGCAAAGAACGTGTGGCATTGCTCTTAGGGCTCGTGAATGGCTTGCCGCAGCCGCGCCGACACCTCATCGCGAAACCACGTCGACTGGACGCTACCGCGCCGCGACACTAATGCTGGCGCGGTAGCAGCGCATCGGCGGATTGGCAACGTCGCTTATACAAAGCCTAGAGGCGCGGTGTCGACACCGTCACCCTGAGCCCTTACTTCTGTTCACGTACACCCGCCGCCCGGCACGCCGTAGTCCGGCCAGCGCGTGTACTGCCCGTGCCAGATGCGGCGCGACTGTATAGTGTATACGTACTCCTGTAGCGCGAGCTGCTGCGCGCGGCGCACGAGCGACAGGAAGCGCAGCACGGGCTGCGCGCTGCCGCCGCCCGGCACGCCGTAGTCCGGCCAGCGCGTGTACTGCCCGTGCCAGATGCGGCGCGACTGTATAGTGTATACGTACTCCTGTAGCGCGAGCTGCTGCGCGCGGCGCACGAGCGACAGGAAGCGCAGCACGGGCTGCGCGCTGCCGCCGCCCGGCACGCCGTAGTCCGGCCAGCGCGTGTACTGCCCGTGCCAGATGCGGCGCGACTGTATAGTGTATACGTACTCCTGTAGCGCGAGCTGCTGCGCGCGGCGCACGAGCGACAGGAAGCGCAGCACGGGCTGCGCGCTGCCGCCGCCCGGCACGCCGTAGTCCGGCCAGCGCGTGTACTGCCCGTGCCAGATGCGGCGCGACTGTATAGTGTATACGTACTCCTGTAGCGCGAGCTGCTGCGCGCGGCGCACGAGCGACAGGAAGCGCAGCACGGGCTGCGCGCTGCCGCCGCCCGGCACGCCGTAGTCCGGCCAGCGCGTGTACTGCCCGTGCCAGATGCGGCGCGACTGTATAGTGTATACGTACTCCTGTAGCGCGAGCTGCTGCGCGCGGCGCACGAGCGACAGGAAGCGCAGCACGGGCTGCGCGCTGCCGCCGCCCGGCACGCCGTAGTCCGGCCAGCGCGTGTACTGCCCGTGCCAGATGCGGCGCGACTGTATAGTGTATACGTACTCCTGTAGCGCGAGCTGCTGCGCGCGGCGCACGAGCGACAGGAAGCGCAGCACGGGCTGCGCGCTGCCGCCGCCCGGCACGCCGTAGTCCGGCCAGCGCGTGTACTGCCCGTGCCAGATGCGGCGCGACTGCTCACGCTGGAAACGTTATAAACGATATATTAATATCATTGGAAAAAGATTTATGAAAAACCCTTTAAAAAAGTTTAAAATAAACGCTTAACGATACACTGTTGCTATGAGCTGTGCTTACCCTCAGGTCTGTCAGCAACAGATGCGTGATGGTGTAGTCGTCCTCGTGCTCGATGCCCTGCGTGGTGACGGCGAAGTCTCCGTACACGACGCGCGTGTTGTCGCTGAGCGGCCAGTACTGCCCGCACTTGACGCGGCCGCGCTCGACGGCGCGGGTGGTCATCACTACGACCAGGGTGCCTTGCTCCCACACCATGCGCCAGAAGTCGCCGAATGTTTTTGGGAGGGGACCTGTAATGTTATGCATGAGGATGAGGATAATTATTTACTGTAAGTTTTAGTAGCGTAGTTTAAAGGCGGGATACACGGGCTGCTCGAGCAGTTAGCCAGTGATCAAAATACACGGACCGGTCGCGCAGTCATAGTCAACAGCTTGAAGCTGCCATGGATAACTGCTGCAGGAGTCGGTTTGAACAGTCAAAAATCATCAACATGAAATGAAAATAGTAAACATGTTCTGTACAAATGGGAAAGATTTGATCTATGGTGGAATTACCCAACACCTAACCCGTAGGAACGATATGCTAGCATATTATATATTTTTTTCAAATTTCAAAATGTTTCAATTGATTTACCATAAATTAGTACATTTTTCTTAGTATTTCAAACCCCGAATAGTTTATTTCCACAAAACGTTTTAGTGGAATTGTACAAACAAGTGTTTCCAAGTACATATTTATCAGTCATACAAGGTCATTTCTAACTAGGGTTGCTACCCGTACCATATAATATAGTATTGTACTATATTTTAGTCAATTGTACTATATTACAGAAAAATTATATTATAGTACGCAAAATACTATATTTTCAACGTTTACTCAAATACTAAGTTGTCTTTTTAATAAAATCCTATTCAAGGCCGAGATACTTTAGTAAAAGAATGCTTGGAAGCAAGCTGGTCCTGCTCCATAGGACAATCAAGAGTGTAGAGTAAATCAAACTGGTTGGCATAATGTATTTCACTATACATATACATGTACTTTTTTGTGTATTGTTTTCTTTTAAATAACTCACACACTGTAAAATCAATCGTTTGCAATATTTGTAACAGTTTCTTGTCCGTACTTCTCCATAAGAATCTGCCTTTGTGAATGGACAGTAGAGTAGTATTTTTTATACATCGCTTCTTTGCTTCAATAACGTGCTAAATCCGACGATTATTTTTTTTTTTACGTTTTTTGGAAAAATTAAATCGGTCACGGCAGTTTCAATTATCAAATTTAAAAAAAATTAACCGCCGGACTTATCACGTTATTGAAGCAACGACAGAAGAGGCGACATATTCTTTAAACTGTAATGTTGACGTTCAAAAGTGCTTTTAAATGGCCTAATTGGAATGAAAACGACTGACTTTGACCAACATTTTCGAGCTCGCTACGTTCGCTCCTAGCATCCTATATTCCCGTATTTCTCAAACCATTCAGCAAAACTCCACAACTTTCCGGGGCGGGGGGCTACAATATTCGAGCTCGCTTCGTTAGAATTTGTCTTTTCTTTACGCTTTTCTGAATAGGTGGGCTAGGCTGTAAGACCAAATGCCCTGACAGGCTTAGTTCGTCATTAATACAAACTTCGACGTGTTTGTTAATTTTGTGCCATAAAAATAAAAACATGGAACGTGATGCTGATTATGGCCTCCCAAAAAGAACAAAGGAAGGAGACCAGGCGCTAAATATGATTTTTAAATTACGAGAAATTTGAACTAAATTATAAATGTAAAATACTATATAATTTTTGCCTGAATTTTAAAAGTACTATATTTTTGCAATGATTTACAAAAATATATTATATTTCTTCCAAAAGGAGGTGGCAACCCTACTTCTAACAAACTAGGAGAAAAAACAAAATTAGTTTTATAAAAGAATGCCGTTGCTATTATTCGCCGAGCGATTTCTACGAAGAGAGGATTTACCCTGCGTTTACTTCCAATTCGCGCTACAGGGCTTTATTATTAATAATTCACAGAAATCGTATTTCCATCGTAAACAAGTTTCGCGAATAGTTCCAGGTATTGTGGGATCGCAGCCAAATTGAAAACTGACGGAGAATTGTTACAAATTATACTTATTCTTTTGAAATAAAGGTTACTGTCAGTGAACTTGCATTTCTTTTAATTTATTCATTACTATTACAACCCCTCAAAACAAAGCTAAAATTAAAAATGTATTTGCAAGTCAATAAAGTCACGGGTGACGTCCGTCCATACTCGCAAACCTATCGATCGTCAGTTTGACTCGACAACTGTGGGAGTGTTACTGATTGAAAAATAACTTTTTATGTCATAAAGCGTTCAACCTGATGGTAAATGCTCACGTCTATGGATGGTCAAGGCCAAGGGTTACAACATTTGCGATGCCTACATTTTAGATAACTCTTAATTTTTGGGACTATTTATTGCCTTATCGTAACTAAGCGGAAATACCTTAGGAGGGGAACCCCATTCCACATTTTAATAGCAAGTACTAGAATCAATCGTGTTAAACATGTTGTGTGGGACGACCACGTGTCTACAATGAGTGGGTGGTCTTTCTCGCGATGTATGAATGGGTGAAAAAATTGTACTTAAAACTCTTTTAACTTTGTAAATTCTATGGCATATTACGAGTACACATATTATTATGAAAAGTGATCGGCGGAGGTGCTATTTTGTGTCAATGAACCTGAATGATAATGTTAATATGGACATGCCCCGGAATACCCGGAAATATTTTTCTGAATCTCGATGTTTTAAATAAAGTTAAACTGTTTAAGATATCATGATTACGCACGACGACATATCAACTACTAATTTCCGGTATAAGCTGGTCCCGCGCGGTGCTGTTTGCCATATTACTTACTAGTCCCGGGATTCAGAAGGCATGTCCATGTTAAGATAACAGTCACTAAATCCCGGGAATAGCACTACGTTTTCCGATCCCTCATTATGAACCATTTAACATTAAATCTCATGTGAGACCAATATGCGTAAAACGTTAGACGCAAAAAAAACAAACCAGTGTGAACCAACGCGTGTTTTTGTTTATCATCAGTGTTACAGATAACAACGTTATCGCTGCGTTTCAAACAAATGTAAAATTAACATTGTATTCGTTTTATCGTTTATCATGATATTGTACTGCATTAGATGATTATAAGTGCTTGTTTGTTTTACAATACATACTAAACTAAGTCGTTATAACTTTCCATCGCCTCATCGAAAGCTTTGACGATCGAGTTCAAGAGCTCACTAGTCACAAAAAAAAGTATGCTTATAATTGTAATAAATGTCTCACTCCGAACAGATTTCAATTAAATGTGGCAGGCAGAGCAGGCAGACACCCAAAGAGAACATCGAATGCTTTTTATTTGGGTTGATATGTATATTTGCATGAAAATGTCAGCAGCAGTATTTGAATCAAATGTCAGTTATTTTTCACAGTATCCTAATTCCTACTTATATTATTAAATCTGAAATTCTGTATATTTATTAATCAAGGAAATCAATCGTGCCTAAACGGCCGACCGAATTTAGTTGAATTTTAAAATACAGGTAGACCATGGTCTGGGTTTGGATATTTATAATTATATTACGTTACGATTACGATTTACGTTCCGAATTTTCGACTTTCATGAAGGCAAAGCCGCTGGTAAAAGCTTATAAATTATCCATTCGAACCTACCTTGTGTGCAAATATAGGCATTCTTCTGTTTGTATCCGTCAACATAGTTGGCGTTGATATAGTCTGTGGTGGGGTCGTCGGCGTCGGTCTGCGACAGCAACACGCGCGAGTGGTCGTAACACAGCACGTCCGTGTAGCGGTTCTTGGCTAGATTGCTCGGCAATCTGGAAAACGAAAATACACCTTATGAGCTAATTTTTAGTTGTTAAAAACAACTAAAAATTAGTTAGGTAAAAACTGGTTAGGTCGTACCAATAATATCATTACTTGCTTTGGCCTTTCATGTGCGAAATGATCAGACCTACATAGGCCCTCTTTTACCAAATCGCTAAATGCGTTTAGCGCTTTACGAATTCAAATCATCGTTCTATATATATGTTTGAAGATGGCAGAGACAAAATTATGTTTTAAATACGTTTAGTGTTAAAGTGTTAATTAAGCGTTTTGTATTACAAAAGGCTTCCATCATCTATATCCGTAGCCCGAGATCAATCACTACTGGATTGTAATAAGGCCTGTACTTGCCCACGCTCCGGTACCAGCCTCAACTAGCCTTAGTTTGTTATAATTGCATAATATTATTTCTGAATATTGCCTGCCCGGTAGGTAAAAGAACATCATAGAATAAATTAGAATTTTTATAACGTGAAAGTCGCTTCGAGGAAATGCAATTAACTGCTGTACAACTAATTGGCACTGCAGGGAAACACGAGTCGAGTATAAAAAACATATTTTTATAATTATTTAGTATTTCCAGTTTTATCGTGTGGTTGGTGGTTGTGGATAAATTTAAGTAATTACTAAAAACAAATAGGGGAGAATTATTATTATTGTTACGCGCCAGGATTAATGTCGGGTACATTTAGTTACTACTAGCGCCATCTAGTATCGAGTAGCAGAACCAGTAGGGTCAAGTACCTTCTAGATATTTCTTTGCCAGAACATTCCACACTTCTCGGTATCTGGTCAGTCGGCAGCGGTAGTTACGAGTACTTTCCAGATGTTTCGAGAATGGAAGTTTCTAGAATAAACTGACCTATAAAAGGAGCGCGTATTCCGCGACCGAGGCAGTATTGGATTAGCGATACAAGCGAATACTTCGGAAGCGAACTTTAAGTGCGAATAAAGTGATCAGTGGTGAAGTTGTGTGTTATAATTAGTGAGTTTAAAGTTGTAATTAGTGTTGTTAAATTAAAGTGTCATTTTTGGTTATTTAATCAGCTGTTTTTATTGTCACGAACCCCAAGCTCGTAACAATTGGTGTCAGAAGAGTGGATATTTAAATCATGCCGATTCTACCAAAGGACGACACGGAGGGTATCCGTACCCGGAGTCAACGTCAGCAGGAGACGGACCATAGGCGTTTTGGAGGTACAACGCCGCAGACGTCGGAGGGCCAGTTGCCGATCATGGAGGCCGGTCCGTCCACAGGAGCTCCAGCATCTGCAGCACCAGACTTTGCTGCACTGATGATGATGCTGCAGGAACAGGCCCGCCGACAAGAGGAACAGGCCCGTCGGCTGGAAGAACAGCTACAGCGAGACAAGGAGGAACAGGCTCGCCGACAGGAGGAACAGGCTCGCCGACAGGAGGAACAGGCCCGGCGGTTGAAAGAACAGCTCCAGCGTGACAAGGAGGAACAGGCTCGCCGACAGGAGGAACAGGCTCGCCGACAGGAGGAACAGGCTCGCCGACAGGAGGAACAGGCCCGGCGGTTGGAAGAACAGCTCCAGCGTGACAAGGAGGAGCAGGCGCGCCGCCAGGAAGAACAGATGTTCGTTATGAAGGATCTACACGCTACTTTCGGCAAAGAAATAAGTGTGGTAAAAGAAAAGGTGGTCCAGCATGAGAACCGCCTGGCGGAAGCCGAAACGCGAATCGACCAAATGAATGATCGAGTTGACAACGTGATTGCTGACGTGAAGAAAACGCTGGACAACCTTAAAGTAGGGGATGGAATTGCCACTTCCGTAGCTTCTACACCTTCGCTACGTGGATTCAAAGTGCCACCGTTCGATGGGACATCTTCCTGGTCGGCCTACAAAATACAGTTTGAGGCTGTTGTGAAGGCGAATGGGTGGACTAAAGATCAGGCCATGACTGCTCTCACCCTCGGCCTGCGCGACCAGGCCTTAACTGTCCTGGAAGCTCTCGGTAAAGAAGTGACGTACGAGCAACTCCTTGAGGCGTTGGAAGCTAGGTATGGCGACGCTCATCTGGAACATGTGTTTCGTGCGAAGCTCAAGGATCGCGTGCAACGCAGCAGTGAAAACCTGCAGCAGTGGGCCCTCGAAGTGGAAAAGCTGGTACGAAAAGCATACCAGTCCGTACCTGCGCTCATTGAAGGGAACCTGGTGCAGGCATTCATCGATGGCATCCGCGACCTTGAAGTTAGAGCTGCTGTGAGGCTCGGGCACCACGGGACGCTTAAGGACGCCTTGGCTCATGCACTGGAGGTGGAAGCTGTGCGACAGGATCATCGTTCCCATCGCATCAGGGAGGTTGCAGCGCCTACAGTTCGCGACCGTTTAAAAGGCCTAGGTGCTACGGCTGTGGGGAAAGGGGCCACCTTCGATCCAGTTGCCCTAAGCGGACTGCAGAAAGGGAAGGTAGCCAATCTCCAGAGGGTAGGGCGGCTAACAGCACCGCCCAGCAACAGCAGGGAAACGAGTGAAAGCCAGGACTGCGGGGCGGGTGCTGGCTGATGTTCAAAGAGCCCCAAGGATTTCGATCTCACAAACCCATGACGGGAATAGCCTAATCATCAAGGGCGAGGTCAACGGAATGCCTTGTAAGCTGACTATAGACACTGGAGCTTCTCGCACGGTTGTCAGTTCCCAACTTGTAAGTCGGTTCCTTGGGGACTCCGTACACAACCGAGACCGCATAAATTTGGTAACAGCCACTGGTCAGCGTATACCCGTCCGAGGAGAGAGAGATGGAGTTGAAGCTAGGCAACGGAATCTACCTGCATAATGTTGTCGTGGCTGATATAATGGACGATTGCATCCTGGGCTTAGACTTTATGAGGAAGAATTGTTGTGAGATCGACGTTAATCAAGGAGTTATGAAATGTGGACAAGAGGAACTTTTCATGGAAGGAGCGTTACCAGGAAATGTGTACAGCCTAAAGAAGATTGTTCTTCCTCCGAGATCGGAAACGATTGTGCCGGTTAGTCTTCCTCGGAATCCTGGGCAGAATCATCGTTGTGTTCTCGTGGAAAAGGTAGACAATGACCTTCCATGGAAAGTGGCACGAACTTTGGTCAGAGCCACCGACATCTCAGGGGTACGTGTGCTGAACCTTAGTGATAAGGAACAGATGATAGAAAAAGGCACTCTGATTGGTACTTGCGAGGAAGTGGATTGGTTGCGTCGATGCCAATATCTTTCGACCGGGACCCTCAGCAAGGACGCACAAACGAAAGTGACCACACTTTTAGACGACTGTCGCAGCGCTCTGTCTCAAAATGAACTGGTCAAGGCAAAGAAAATGTTACAGAAGTACGCCAGTGTTTTCTCTTCAAACGATGGTGATATCGGGAAGACTGGCTTAGTTCAACACAAAATAAACACAGGAGAAGAATTGCCTATCCGTCAGCGGCCAAGAAGATTGCCGGTAGCACGTGAAAAGGAAGTGGAAACCATGATTGAAGGAATGGTGAAGGATGGTGTTATAGAACCTTCATCCAGTCCATGGTGTTCACCAGTAGTGCTGGTAAGAAAGAAGGATGGCAGCATGCGGTTTTGTGTTGACTATCGTCGTCTAAACGACGTCACGAAGAAGGACAGCTATCCTTTGCCAAGAATTGATGACACGCTGGACATGCTTACTGGAGTGAAGTGGTTTAGCACGCTAGACCTAAAAAGTGGTTACTGGCAAGTTGAAATTGACCCTAAGGATAAGGAGAAAACTGCATTCTCGACAGGAAAGGGCCTGTGGCAATTTAAAGTTATGCCGTTTGGATTGTGCAATGCTCCGGCAACGTTTGAAAGGTTGATGGAACTTGTACTAACCGGGTTAATTGGCGATGCCTGCCTGGTCTACTTGGATGACATCATCATCGTAGGCCGTACGTTTGAAGAACATCTTCAAAACCTGGAACGCGTGCTCATGAAGATCCAGAGTGCAAATCTCAAGTTGAGTCCAAAGAAGTGTTTACTTTTCAAACGTCAAGTCAGCTTTTTGGGATACGTAGTGTCGGAAGAAGGCATCCGCACAGATCCAGAGAAAATCGCCGCTGTCAAGGATTGGCCAATTCCAAAAGACAAGACACAGGTCAGAGCATTTTTGGGTTTGTGCTCCTATTATAGGCGATTCGTCAAGAACTTTGCGGACATAGCCAAACCCCTCCACAAACTAACCGAGGAAAAGCGACATTTCTACTGGGATGAAAGTTGCGACGTCGCATTCCAGGAGCTAAAGGAACGTCTGTGCAGAACACCTATTCTGGGGTATCCTGATACGAACAAGGAATTTATAGTTGACACAGACGCAAGTGATATCGGACTTGGCGGTGTGTTATCTCAACGCAATGGCGATCAAGAGGTTGTGATAGCATACTTCAGCAAGTCATTATCGAAACCAGAAAGGAACTATTGTGTCACGAGACGGGAATTGCTTGCTGTGGTAAAGTCTTTGCAGCATTTTAGCAAATATCTGCTGGGACGGAAATTCCATTTACGTACTGACCATGCTGCGCTGAAATGGCTATTGCAGTTCAAAACTCCAGAAGGACAAGTTGCGAGATGGATTGAACTACTGCAGGAATACGACTTTGTGATTGAACATCGCAGCGGAAGATCTCATGGCAACGCCGACGCATTGTCAAGAAGACCTTGCCCTGAAGACTGCAAGCATTGTACTAGGCAAGAGGGTAAAGAAGTCGTACCTGTGAGAATGGTCAAGACAGACCTCAGCAGCGAGTGGAAGGAAAGCCTACAATGTGCACAGCAGGAAGATTCGGACATCAAGCCGATTCTGGGGTGGATGAAGGCCAGTGCTCCTAAGCCCACGTGGAGTGACGTCTCAGCGATGAGTTCGATCACAAAAAGTTATTGGGCCCAATGGGACAGCTTAGTGATTCAGGATGGAGTCCTGTGCCGTAAATGGGAAAATGCTCGGGGAGACAGCTGTCATTTGCAAATGGTTGTCCCTAAAGCAAAAGTACCGAATGTCCTACAGCTGTACCATAATGGTTCTTCAGGAGGCCATATGGGAGTAAAACGGACTCTACTGAAGATAAGAGAACGGTTTTACTGGGTCCACTGTCGTGACGATGTCGAGGACTGGTGTCGCAAATGTACAAGTTGTGCGGCTGTAAAAGGACCTCAGACTCGCAGTAGAGGTGCATTAAAATTGTACAACGTCGGTGCACCATGGAAAAGGATAGCCCTAGATGTTGCGGGACCTTTTCCGGAAAGTGAAAGTGGTAACAAGTATTTCATGGTTGTAATGGATTACTTCACTAAGTGGCCGGAAGTCTTCGCCATTCCAAATCAAGAAGCCTCAACAGTTGCAGATAAACTAGTTCATGAAGTCTTCTGTCGTTTTGGAGTACCCTTGGAGATTCACAGCGATCAAGGAAGGAATTTTGAGTCCCAAATATTCCAGGAAACTTGTCGAGTTATGGGTACTCATAAAACGAGAACAACTTCTTACCACCCACAATCGGATGGAATGGTGGAAAGATTTAATCAGACATTGGAGAGATACCTGGCAAAAGTCGTGGAAAACCGGCAACGCGATTGGGACAAGCATATACAACCGTTTTTGCTGTCATACCGAAGTGCTGTTCATGAAAGTACATCGGTGACACCAGCCTTCGCAAACTTTGGAAGAGAATTACGGCTGCCCGCAGATCTGATCACTGGAATACCACCTGATGCCCCACGCAGTATAACCGATTATGCGAATGACTTGCGGAACAAAATGAATGACATTTATGAGCACGTCAGACAATCGGGCCAGCAAATGTCTGAAAAGATGAAAACCCGTTATGACCGCAAAATGAACAATAAAGGGTTCGACGAAGGTTCACTAGTGTGGTTGCACAATCCAGTTCGCAGTAAAGGGAAATCTCCTAAGCTTCAAGCTAAATGGGACGGGCCGTACCGGATTGTGACAAAAATTAACGACGTGACCTATCGTATACAGAAAGGTACAAGAAGTGCTCCTAAGATCGTCCATGTGAATCGACTGGCGCGTTATTATGGGACCGATGATGCTCGGGACGAGCATGTCTTAGGAGGGGGCAGTGTTACGCGCCAGGATTAATGTCGGGTACATTTAGTTACTACTAGCGCCATCTAGTATCGAGTAGCAGAACCAGTAGGGTCAAGTACCTTCTAGATATTTCTTTGCCAGAACATTCCACACTTCTCGGTATCTGGTCAGTCGGCAGCGGTAGTTACGAGTACTTTCCAGATGTTTCGAGAATGGAAGTTTCTAGAATAAACTGACCTATAAAAGGAGCGCGTATTCCGCGACCGAGGCAGTATTGGATTAGCGATACAAGCGAATACTTCGGAAGCGAACTTTAAGTGCGAATAAAGTGATCAGTGGTGAAGTTGTGTGTTATAATTAGTGAGTTTAAAGTTGTAATTAGTGTTGTTAAATTAAAGTGTCATTTTTGGTTATTTAATCAGCTGTTTTTATTGTCACGAACCCCAAGCTCGTAACATTATTCTTATATTTTTAGCCTATAGTGTCCCACAGCTGGGCAAACGCCTCCCCCATATCATTCCAGAAACTTTTCTTCTGCGCCGCCAGGCCATCCAGGTCATCCCGCATTATATCCTCTGGCACCCATGTCAATATGTGACCCGCCCAATCCCATTTGAGCTTGGCAGCCTCACGTCTATGATTCCTGTTTTGGAGCGCAGCGTGGTGTTCCGTACTCTGTCTATGCGTTTTAAACCCAGAATATTGGCTGTATTGCTCTTTGGCATACCCCAAAAGGTGGAACAATTTTATTTAAATTTAATGTTTTTAAAAGTAAATGGACTGATTTTTCTTTTACTTGCAGCAACGAAGCTGAAGCTAATGCATTCCTGAACAACCCATTTATTTGTAACAATAGTTTTTTTTTTATGGATCTAAGATTGACATAAATTACCTCTTAGTACGGAAGAAAGCACGATTTTATTGAGCTTCAGCAGCTATTAAAAATAATGAAAACATTAAACATTGACAATAAAAGTTCATTTTCAAGTTACGTGAATCACAGTTTTGTTAGTTAAAACTTCAATTGCTACTAGGGTATAGAACCGGGAAATCTCGGTCCCGAAAATCCCGGGATTTCTTGGTCCTTTACAAAAGAACCGGAAATACAAAGTGGGATCCGGAAATCTCGGGATTTTCTGGAATCAAAACACATTTTGAAATTATACGTTATAGTTACCATCAACTGACTCTGAGCGCAGACACCACAGGCATACTTGTTAGAATGGATGAAAAATAACTTTTCGATACTTCGTCTTGGCAGTGGTGCGGCACTCACTTGGCGTGGTGGAAGGTGCCCTGCGGCGGGCGCGCGCGGATCTCGTCGTACTCGTGCGCCAGGCCGCGCCGGCCCAGCGCGCGCAAGTGTTAAGGCAGTGGTGCGGCACTCACTTGGCGTGGTGGAAGGTGCCCTGCGGCGGGCGCGCGCGGATCTCGTCGTACTCGTGCGCCAGGCCGCGCCGGCCCAGCGCGCGCAAGTGTTAAGGCAGTGGTGCGGCACTCACTTGGCGTGGTGGAAGGTGCCCTGCGGCGGGCGCGCGCGGATCTCGTCGTACTCGTGCGCCAGGCCGCGCCGGCCCAGCGCGCGCAAGTGTTAAGGCAGTGGTGCGGCACTCACTTGGCGTGGTGGAAGGTGCCCTGCGGCGGGCGCGCGCGGATCTCGTCGTACTCGTGCGCCAGGCCGCGCCGGCCCAGCGCGCGCAAGTGTTAAGGCAGTGGTGCGGCACTCACTTGGCGTGGTGGAAGGTGCCCTGCGGCGGGCGCGCGCGGATCTCGTCGTACTCGTGCGCCAGGCCGCGCCGGCCCAGCGCGCGCAAGTGTTAAGGCAGTGGTGCGGCACTCACTTGGCGTGGTGGAAGGTGCCCTGCGGCGGGCGCGCGCGGATCTCGTCGTACTCGTGCGCCAGGCCGCGCCGGCCCAGCGCGCGCAAGTGTTAAGGCAGTGGTGCGGCACTCACTTGGCGTGGTGGAAGGTGCCCTGCGGCGGGCGCGCGCGGATCTCGTCGTACTCGTGCGCCAGGCCGCGCCGGCCCAGCGCGCGCAAGTGTTAAGGCAGTGGTGCGGCACTCACTTGGCGTGGTGGAAGGTGCCCTGCGGCGGGCGCGCGCGGATCTCGTCGTACTCGTGCGCCAGGCCGCGCCGGCCCAGCGCGCGCCACTGTTAAGGCAGTGGTGCGGCACTCGGGGTGCGTGCAGAAAACCTCCTCGTGTGCCTGACGGCTGCTGGTTCCTTACGAATGCGTTCGGGGGAAAGAGCAGTTGTCGGGCCGGTGCACCCTGGGCACGGCCAATAGTCTCTCCATGTCGGAGGGGCTATTGTCTGTGGCGGATTTCTGCGGGGGAGGGGGAGCGTTTTGCTCCACGACGGTGCTTCCACGTGTCCCTCTGATTATCAGAAGGCACTGTGGAGGAACGTCTGAGTTGGGGTCGCTCCTGTCCGATCGACAGTCGTCGATTGGCGAAGGATGCGACCAATGCCGCTGCGGTGCAGGCGCACCAAAGCGGCAGTTCCTCTCTCTTCACGGAGCAATCCTGAAGAGAGAGTTCCCGGCGGGTCCGCTGAGTCGGGTTGTCCGGACAGCGGACGGAGGCATGTTTAATGCCGCCGTCGGGAGCTTGGCTTAACCGCCCGGCCCAGAGGAAGGATACCTCTAAAACCCCCAATCCTAAGCTCTGAAGCGCGGTGAGAGGATGCATGGCTGGAGGGAGTCCAGTCGTTAGCGCTTCCCCTGCAGAGCACCTGCCGCACTCTGCAGTATATAGGCTTACCGGGTATCTAGGCTCTGCCCGGTGGACATGTAGTACCTATATCTACTCGTGGAACTTAATGGATACCCTAAATAAAAAACAAAAAGATGTCGCGCCAGTAATGGCGGAGATGGACGAGTCGTCTGCCGGAAGCGGCAGCGACTTTCAAGGAGGCTCGCGCGCTCCCTCAAAATTTTGGGGGAAGCGGTCGCGCGGGGAGGGATTGAATCCCTCCTCAAGTGAAGAGGAGCTGTCGGCCGCAAAGGTGCCGACATCTCGGAGAGGTGGTCGCGCAGTGGTGCCACAGCGCGACCAAAGAGGTCGGTTCTTGCGGCCCGCTACGCCGATCCCGGCGGCAGCGGTCCGCATGGATCGGCTTGAAGAGATGGAGAGCGACGAGCTCCTGAGCGGAGATTCCGCTGCGTCCCCGCTATTGCTAGAGAGCAATAAAGCGGAAGCTAACGCTGCAAAGCGGGCGCAGCGGAAAGCGGTCGCGGCCGATGAGGTCGGCGAGCTGGCTCGGCAGGCTCGAGAGCGGCGGGCCGCTCAAGCGGCCTCCGGAGTGGGCTTAACGGCGGAGGCGCTCAGTCGCCAAGTTTTGGACGGCGTGGGCGTTGTCCTGAAAGTTGCCACGAAATCTGGCAGCTTGAAGGGGACGTTCACCCGTGCCCTAAAGTGCGACAGCGGGGTGGTTCTATAGTGGACGTTTCGTTCGCTAGCCCCGCTGTCGCAAGCCGTGTCAACGATTGGCGTGTCGCCGTGGAGGTGGAGACGTTGTCGGATCACAGATATATCCGTTTCAACGTCTCCCCCCAGACCGCGGGCGGCCGCAATCCAACGGCCCCGCGAACGGACGGTCCGCGTTGGGCGCGAAAGCGCCTCGACAGGGAGCTACTCGAGGAGGCCGCTACTGTGCAGGCCTGGATCCGGGAGTCGGCAACGACCGGACCCGTCGACATCGAAGAGGAGGCGCAGTGGTTCCACGGGGCGATGACGCAAATTTGCGATGCGTCAATGCCCCGGGTTCGCACACAACCCAGAAGGCGCCAGGTGTACTGGTGGTCCGCCGAGATCGCGCAGTTGCGCGACTCGTGCGTGGAGGTCAGGCGCCAGTACACCCGATACCGGAGAAGACGTCGTCGGGTCCCTGACGAAGAAGCCGCGCGGTATGAGGTGTACCGCGCGGCTAAGAAGGCTCTGTGGCTGGCCATCGGCGAGGCAAAGACGCGAGCCAGGGAGGAGATGTTGGAGACTCTAAACGGGGATCCATGGGGGCGTCCTTATCGCTCGGTCCGAGGTAAACTCGGACCATGGGCGCCCCCGCTTACGGAGAGTCTCCAACCCGAGCTGCTGGAGGACGTGGTAGCAGCCCTCTTCCCGGCACGAGCGGAGCACGCTCCGCCGCCGATGGCTCTGCCCACAGCCGCAGAGCCCGAAGAGGACGCCAGCGTCCCAGAGGTGACACAACCAGAGTTGAGGGCGGCCGTGACACGGCTCCGGGCGAAGAACACTGCCCCGGGGCCCGACGGAATTCACGGCTGCGCGTTGGCCCTAGCTCTGAAGGAGCTGGAGCCCCGACTGAGAGGACTCTACTCGGCGTGCCTTGAGCAGGGCCAGTTTCCCGCTCAGTGGAAATCTGGTCGTCTGGTCCTGCTCAGGAAAGCGGGGCGCCCTGCGGACTCGCCGTCCGCGTACCGGCCCATAGTGCTGCTCGACGAGGTGGGAAAGCTGTTTGAGCGGATAGTCGCAGCCCGCCTCGTCGGCCACTTGTGCGGAGAGGGGCCGGACCTGGCCGAATGTCAGTACGGCTTTCGGCAAGGGCGCTCCACTGTGACGGCGATATCCCGAGTGAGAGTCCTGGCGGAGGCAGCGGTGTCGCGGGGCGGTGTGTTGTTGGCGGTGTCCTTGGACATCTCCAACGCCTTCAACACCCTGCCCTGGAGTTGTATTCGGGAGGCACTGCGATATCATCGAGTGCCTTCCTACCTCCGCCGCGTCGTCGGGGCTTATTTGGCGGAAAGGTGTGTCACCTATCTGGGACGCGCTGGTATCTGCACCAGCGCCCCATGTCGTGCGGTGTTCCGCAGGGTTCGGTCTTGGGCCCGCTCCTGTGGAACATCGGGTACGACTGGGTGCTGAGGGGCGAGCTCCGGCCGGGAGTGAACCTGGTGTGTTACGCTGACGACACACTGGTCACTGCCCGGGGGAGCTCGCACAGGGAGGCAGCGTTGCTGGCGACGGCTGCGGTCTCACAGGTGGTGAGCCGCATACGGCGCCTCGGCCTGGAGGTGGCCCTCAACAAGTCGGAGGCCATCGTTTTCCATGGCCCCCGGCGAGCGCCGCCGCCGGGATCGCACATTGTGGTCGGGGGGGCCCGTATCGCTGTCGAGTCCACCATGAAATATCTGGGATTGGTGCTCGACAGCCGGTGGGATTTCGGCCCCCACTTCCGGCGGCTGGCGCCCAAGTTGTTGGGCGCGGCGGGGGCGCTGTCAACGCTGCTTCCCAATCTGGGGGACCCGAGCACCGCCTGTAGGCGGTTGTACGTGGGGATCGTGCGATCGATGGCCCTATATGGGGCCCCGATCTGGGCGGCTGACCTGACGGCCAGCACCATCACTGTTCTGCGGAGGCCGCAGAGGGTGATGGCCGTCAGAGTCATCAGGGGATATCGCACGATGTCCTACGAGGCGGCTTGCGCACTCGCCGGATCTCCGCCGTGGGACCTGGAGGCGAAAGTGCTCGCGTCACTGCACCGGTGGCGCGAGGACGCGCGGGCGCGCGGCGAGCGACTGACGCAACGACACCTGGAGTTGCGTCGGTCGCAGCTGCGCGAGGTCCTGGTGGCGGAATGGCGGGACAGGCTTTCGAGCCCTACCGCCGGCCTCATCACCATCGAGGCCATCCGGCCAGTGCTCGACCTGTGGCTCGGGAGAAGGCACGGCTCCCTGTCGTTTCGTGCGACGCAGGTCCTCTCGGGGCATGGCTGCTTCGGGAGGTTCTTGTGTCGCATAGGCAGGGAGCCGGACGCTCGATGCCACCACTGCGTCGACTGTTGGGAGGACACGGCACGGCATACGCTGGCAGAGTGTGCCGCTTGGGAGGAGCCGCGCCGTGCCCTCATCTCTGTAGTAGGCAGAGACCTCTCGCTGCCGGCCGTAGTTCATGCTATGGTCGGCGGTGAGGAGTCCTGGGACGCGGTGGTCTCCTTCTGCGAGACAGTTATCGCGCAAAAGGAGGCTGCGGAAAGGGAGAGGGAGATCACAACCGCTCTCCCGGCCCGCAGCAGGCGCATCGGGCGTCGGAGGAGGGCATACGCTGCCCTCTTCCGGCCCCCTAACTGGGTCCAGGGGCGGCGGACTTGGGGCTGTCCGTCGCCCCCCATTCATCCGGACCCGAGGTGGCGGCGCGTGGTGTTCCCGTGCGCCCCTCTTTGACGTAGCGAGGGGAGTCAAACACCTCACTCCCCTCGCTGACGCGAGGTGGCCCGCAGTGGCGGGCCGGCACCAGCCGGGTATTGCGGATGTCGCATACGTTCCCGCGATCCCCGGCGTAGGTGGGAGATGGAACACCGGGGTGGTTTTAGTCAGTAAGAGTCTGACATGACATGACACAGCGCGGATCTCGTCGTACTCGTGCGCCAGGCCGCGCCGGCCCAGCGCGCGCAAGTGTTAAGGCAGTGGTGCGGCACTCACTTGGCGTGGTGGAAGGTGCCCTGCGGCGGGCGCGCGCGGATCTCGTCGTACTCGTGCGCCAGGCCGCGCCGGCCCAGCGCGCGCAAGTGTTAAGGCAGTGGTGCGGCACTCACTTGGCGTGGTGGAAGGTGCCCTGCGGCGGGCGCGCGCGGATCTCGTCGTACTCGTGCGCCAGGCCGCGCCGGCCCAGCGCGCGCAAGTGTTAAGGCAGTGGTGCGGCACTCACTTGGCGTGGTGGAAGGTGCCCTGCGGCGGGCGCGCGCGGATCTCGTCGTACTCGTGCGCCAGGCCGCGCCGGCCCAGCGCGCGCAAGTGTTAAGGCAGTGGTGCGGCACTCACTTGGCGTGGTGGAAGGTGCCCTGCGGCGGGCGCGCGCGGATCTCGTCGTACTCGTGCGCCAGGCCGCGCCGGCCCAGCGCGCGCAAGTGTTAAGGCAGTGGTGCGGCACTCACTTGGCGTGGTGGAAGGTGCCCTGCGGCGGGCGCGCGCGGATCTCGTCGTACTCGTGCGCCAGGCCGCGCCGGCCCAGCGCGCGCAAGTGTTAAGGCAGTGGTGCGGCACTCACTTGGCGTGGTGGAAGGTGCCCTGCGGCGGGCGCGCGCGGATCTCGTCGTACTCGTGCGCCAGGCCGCGCCGGCCCAGCGCGCGCAAGTGTTAAGGCAGTGGTGCGGCACTCACTTGGCGTGGTGGAAGGTGCCCTGCGGCGGGCGCGCGCGGATCTCGTCGTACTCGTGCGCCAGGCCGCGCCGGCCCAGCGCGCGCAAGTGTTAAGGCAGTGGTGCGGCACTCACTTGGCGTGGTGGAAGGTGCCCTGCGGCGGGCGCGCGCGGATCTCGTCGTACTCGTGCGCCAGGCCGCGCCGGCCCAGCGCGCGCACACGCGCCAGCAGCGCCGCCGCTGACTCGCCCGCACCTGATCCGCCGCCTGCCTCTTCATCCGACAGCCCTGGGGATACCTCGCCTGACGACCACGTGCCGCGCGCTGCAACAACACAATATAATGTAATAAGTAATTCGGATAATACCGGCCGGAGTTACCGCGGCCCTGGAACGTAAAGGGCATTAATAGGAAGGAAAACAGGTGGGTTTTATTCAGTAAGAATCTGACACTCCTCCCCACTCTGCCCAGAGCGGGAGAGGACATTTTCCGTCCACAAAAAAGTCATTCGAATAATCTATAATCCGGATAATAGAATATATGAGGAATAGGGTTTTACATTTTAACTTTAGAAAACTAACCTATATCGGCCGGATATGGCTATCTTTTAAACTACAAAAGTATTTGATTGCCGCTGGCAATTAGAATAATCGCGAATAGTAATCAAAAATGATTACTATAACAATGGAAACTTCATCATGCTTGTTTTCTCTGACTACTCTGATGAAACAACATCAGTGCAATCATATTAAGGCGTTAATTTGCGTGTTTTTGCAACCTTCAACTTTTAACGCGAGTCGAGCGTAAAATATACAACAGCGCTATTTTATTTTGACATTTTTAAATGCCATCTAATGTTAATGAAAACGTGCGTCAGTGTTTATACAGCTTGTAATGGTTCTCTTAACCTACATGCATCATATGGTGGGTGTGTATTCACTGAAGTTAAGGTCAACATACACCGAAGGGGGCGTTCTATCTATCTCTTACTCCCAAACTGAAATAAGGCAACATTGGGCCAATTCAACTAATTTTTAAGCAACTTCGCATTCGTATCTCAACCCCAATCTGTCTAAAGCCCCTCTAAAACCTCTCTTTTACAGATTTCGGCTAAGATGCGAATACGAACATAATATTTAAAAAGCAGTAGAATTAGTTCTCTGATCTCAGAGACACGGAACGTATACTTCCATGCCAGTAGCCCGACAATAAAGCCAAGAATATAGTTCCGTCACTTAAACCTTGTAACTATGATATCATAAGTAATTTATTGATTTGCAATAGCTTTCCAACCAATAGCGTTGTCGTGGCCTTTAAGCGGCGTCGACGTGACGGGTACGCGACGTCAGTGCAACTCCTACGTAGCGGGCCTTCTTGCGTCAACACCTACGCTGAGCTAATAGCCTGGCGTCTCTGAGCATTCGCAGCAGAGGGGTATTCTCGCGGCGCGAAGGGCAAAGTGTCTAGCGATAAAGACAAATAAAGGGTTGCTTCGGACACCGTTGCGCAAAGTAGACAGAAGTACAGCAACATTATTAAAAATATATAACGTGTAACAGAATAAACGCAATACCTCGTACTCATCATTACGAACATATTTTACTATGGGACCAACCATCGGCAGTCTTTGGGAACTGCCGATGGAAGTGAAAACAGCGAGAGCTAAAGCGTTCGGTGATGATGACGCGAGTTCCATGATTTTTGTTCATCCAAAGCGTTCGGTGACGATGACGCGAGTTCCATGATTTTTGTTCACCCAAAAAGTGCTCAACGCGCCTAAAGAAGTTTTCACTTGAAAAATCAGTTGTTCAGTACATTTTGTCGAGTTATGCGCACATAAATGTATGGGGCAGTCGATTTCTTTTTCGCGATTCCAGTATTGGTCCCATAGTGAAAGTTGTTCATAATGATGAGTACAATGACTCCCTAAAAAGGTATTGCGTTTATTCAGTTACACGTTGTATAGACACGTTTTTAATTTTACCATGTTTCGAATATTAATTTTTATTTTTTTCAAAAAAAAATTATTTATTTTCTGATATTTTTTGCACTGAAGAAAAATGCACTTATTTGCGAAAATATTGATATGGATGGATGGATAGTATCGCATGCCACGCTATAGGAGTAGGAAGACCCATTTACTGAAGTAAACATTTTGGGGCTTAGCGAATTAAGCCATTGCTAGACTATATACGGCTTCGATTAATTGGTACAGCAGGCGTTTAAATAAAACTCAACAGTAAATGTCATTACTTGATAATACCTTGACCTTCAGAGATCAAACAGTCGGGGGGTACATTTTTTTTTATAATCGTCGTTTTTACCTATAAGAAATTCAAAAGCTTCTTTAAACTAAAATTATCAATATGTTTGCACAAACAATTCAAGCGATACAAATTCGGGCAACGCTCTATCCCTGTGCAGCGGGTAAAGGACGGGTGTCTCCAAATTTAGCTGTCGAACCCAATCGCCGCGGCTCAATCATGTGGACGGACCTTTAGAGGATACAATCCTTTAGATAACCCTATTTACCCTATACCCTATTCCGCGACCTAGACGGAAAATACAAGGGCAAATATACACACCTAGGTACACACATACCCAGCGGCGGCTTTTACCACTGCGAGGCCCCGGGCGGCAGTTCTTTGAGAGGCCCTTATTTATTTTTTAAAATTTATACGAAAGAAGGTTTTTCTGTTTGCGGCGTTTCCTAAGACTAAAATTTAAAATAGAATCACAATGAGAAATTTTACATTGAAAAAATTGCAAAACTTAAAAACCGGTCTCGTGTCATCGACTTCCTCAAATTTGATGGCACTTATGACTATAAATATTATTAAATAATTATGTGTGAAATAACTTTATTAAAATATTGCAAATGTCAGGTTTTTTTTTTGAACTCGGGTAGCGCGAGGCCCCGCTCGCCACCCCCTAAGGCCGCCACTGCACATACCTATATAATGTACCTACACTATACATATAAAAAGACACCTATTGTTTGTAACTTTGGATGGAGAAGTAAATATCCATATGTGGAAGGATACTTTCAATTCCTAAAATTCCGTCACCGATAGAAACCGACACTATCGCAGAGTATCACAAAATCCTAAGTACATGAAACTATGTACTTAAAGCCGCGGGATAAACTCTAATAGAATATAAATTTTAATTGAATCTTTTCAATTAAAATAAATACGTTATCTTATAAATAATATTGCAAGAATCTTTTCAAACTCACTGTTCAATTTAATCACAAATACCAGGAAAAACGTCAATATAACGTTCACAGAGGATAAAACTTTACACTTCATGTCTTTGTCAATAATTACACTATGCACGATTACAAGACATTTCAACTAAGAAACGAACTTTATCACTTAAATTCTCGACAGTGTAGAATGAATGAGATCCAACAATCAAGTGTATTCCGTTCGTTGTGAGAGACACAATCACGGGTATTCGGATGAACGAAGGCAATACAAAACAAGCACACGCGACTAATTCCAATCGAACGAAACCAACAAGAATAGAGACATGTATGATTGTAATACTCGCTTTAGTGCGGGGAGAGAACGAACCGGCTAGTCGACTACGAATACCGTTCGAGAACAATCAAGAGGTTGCAACAATCGAATGCGGATTGCGTTCTCGGCATCACATATCGCTGGAAACTATAGCTCGATAAACACCAATTTTATTTTTACGATCATAAACTCCAGGTGTTGGATTTTGCTCTGATGGAAACGATCATAAAATATAGTTTATGCAAGTTTATCAGCATATTTTTGTACTACCAAAAATTAATTTCTGCTTTATTTTAAACACTGTACCTACGGCAACGACAATCGACGATTTTTGTATTATATTATCACAGAATATTTTTATTAGAGGTAGCTTAAAAGTGGCGCCAGTATCGAAAAAGTAAAAGGGAACCGCTTATCTTGGTATGGTCATGTGAAGAGGAGGGATGAAATGAACGTAACTAAAAGAATTATGAATATAAATGTGGATGGATGGACAGGGAGAGGGAGGCCTAAGAAAAAATGGATGGTTGTGTTAGGAGTGATATGAAAGAAAAGGGAGTTAGTGATAGCGTGACGGCTGGCAGGACAGAATGGAAGAAAATAACGTGTTACGCCGACCCCAAGTAACATGGGATAAGCGCAGGAAGATGATGATGACATAAAATAACATTGAACAAACACGAGCCACTACCAAACTTACCGAACCGTTTGAAATATTGGCCCATTGAGGTACCCGTGATATATTTCACAAACTAATTTATTAATCCAAACACATACCAGCACTTTTTTGACCGGAGAACATTTATTGTCCTTTTGCCTGAATGGATTATTTATTTGATTACCATAAATGAAAAATGTAAACAATGACCTAAATCTGTCACAGTGACACAATATTATTTTTTAGGGTTCGGAAAAGTTTGACAACCAAAAACAGTTTCATAGTTGAGGAGAAAAAAGTTTTTATTTCAAAAAGGTTTTCAAGTATACTCACTGCTTATGTCTATATCATCTTCGTCTCCTGAATTTATGTGTCTGCTCTTCATGTCACCATTATAACCATGCGTGTGCCTAGAAAAATAAACAGTTATCAATGCAAAACCCAGTCAATTGAGTATGAGTTCATTTCTAGCAAGATCTCATTTCAACACATATAGGATCATCCTAAATAGAATAATGTGTCTGGCCGATTAGAGAACTCGATTCCAGGCAAGGATCCATCCTACATTATTTATTACAGTGGCAATGCTGTGTGTCAATGTATACAATTCACAATTAATACGGCTTATTAGCATAACAGGTCTGTGAGGCGAGCTTCGTTATACAATAACATTTAAAAAACCAAGGGGAATGCAGCCAGACAATTCATACATTCATTCTAGTCTATTAACATTATAATAATATTTAAAAAACACACAACGAATATTCAAGTCTGCACCTTGCTTTCTTTCTAGAAAAGTATGAAGTTAATCAGGTTATTTAAAGTAAGTATATTCGATTTATGTCTTTGGTTTAGGAAGTGCTGTATTTGTCACCGGAAAATGGCAAACTTCGTAATATTATAAAATAACTTGAGAGATTGTAAACTCTCGATAAATTGTCAACTGAACATTTGTAATACTTTTTTACGCATAAAAATTTGAAAGTCTGTAATATCTCAAAGTCATTCCGAGAAATTGTGGACTGACATAAAATGGCGACCAATCAGAGCACAAGTCTACAATTTATCCATTTTCGGGTGATAGTAAACCTGGAAAGAAGGATCTCATTGGTTTTTTCAGATATGACCTCACACCAACAAAACAATGAAGGGCCAAGTTTCCAATTAAACTAACACACCAAAACAGATAAATTGTAGACCAGAGTGCTGATTGGTCGCCAGGTTATGTTAGTCCACAATTTCTCGGACCGGCACGGATATACGACCTTTAGAGAATTATAATATAAAAAGTATTTATAAGTATTTATTTAAACTTCATGTACAATATAGGTAGGTACATGGGCGGACTTAATCCATCAAGGCATTCTCTACCAGTCAACCTTTAGGTTAAAAAGACTACACTGTGGTAGGTGTACAAGAAATAAAAATAAAATTTAAAATTGAATTTTGTTGAATGGTTTTTAGAAGTGTCATCTATATCACTTACAGAGCTCGGAATTGCCGCAGTGGCAGTGTGGGCACAACCTCTAGCATCTACGTCATTGAAGCCGTCAGTTTACATACGTCATTTGTTTCTTACTTAGTGCAAGTGAATGTTGAAAGTGCCGTCTCTAGCAGCGGCCGAGGCGCCTCCAATGAACCAATGACTAATAGGAAGTATAGGGCAAATTGCACGTATTTTGGCGCCACAAATTGGCTCGTAACAGGCGCGTCTAGACCAAAGCGCACTCGCCACGCAGTCAGACAATTACAATACCGTGATTCTTGTACGGTTTACATGTAAAGCAAACGTTCAGACGACCCGTTCAATACTATTTAAATCTATGTCTGTCACTCATACCTGTTATCGTCCCTAAAGCTCGGCGTGTCTTATTCATGCCCGGGGACTAGCCAGGGGTCAGTATTGACTAATAACCCGTTGAATAATAATGTTGTTTGCAGTGCGTACCTGAGCGGGCTGGGGTCGCAGGTGTACGGGGGGTCGCCGCTGATGTGCATGTCTGTCTTGTTGTCGCCCAGGCGCGTCGCGCGGTCACTGGTCATGTCACATGCACCCTCGTGCTCGATTATACCTGTACGACATGTTTTTTTGTAAATAGAAATAAGTTGGAAATGATAAAAATTACTAAGTACGTAGAAAAAATAAAGGACCTATTAGTTCTGTACTTTCTGTCTATCCATCACTACTTTAGTTTCTGCCTACCCCGAAAAGCCCTAAAATTAGTATGTTAGAACCAAAATAAATTCCTTGCTTCCCTTTATTTGTTTAATAAACATTTAATACAGCTAACCAACTTGAATGTAGATTACGGACATTAATCTAATTAACAGTCCTTTTTGAAGTCGGCAAAAATAACAATTCTAAATTATTATTAACTCGACAAAATTATTTGAAGTCTCCTTGTTTACGTTCCAGACAAACATTCGTCGCTTGTTAGAATTGCTGGCGTCGAATAACGCTCCAATGTTCCCCTTGTAGGGAATATTATGTCTATCTGAGTCGACGGTGTGTGAAATATGAATCCTAGGAAAATACTGAAAGTGGTACAATGGTCGCGATTCATTCTCGTGTAATATTTTCCAAGAAGATGGTCTGTCAAAATATTTCATAAGTCATGTTCGTAGAACTCACCATTTTGCGGCTTGATAGGTGGTATGTGATTACTGATTACATATTCATCAATGACGCCGTCTAGTTTAGCGTTCTGCAGATTGTTCGTGTAACAGTTCTTGCAATGCTCCAACCTGTAGACAAAAGAAAGACTGCTTTAAATCTCTGTCAAGAAAAAGAAATGCAGACAAAACAAAGTTACTTACACCCACATGACGTCTACGGCTTTGTGATCGATACAATCTGTAGGATTGCAACTTGTATACTCTTTCAACAAATTCAGAGAAATAAGTGGCTAGGATGGCTCCAGTTATCTTATCTTGTTATATTGTTATTTCTACGATAATGATATGAATCACATAGATATATGACGCGACCTCATATTCGAGGCGATCACCTGAAGTTGTTGAAGTTAACGAGCTCTATAATATCCGTCGTCGCAGAAATTCAGCTCCATTTATCATTGGTATAGAAATGAACCGCTTCATTACGTGCTCTATAAATCATCACTGTACATTATGTAATACCGAGTCTTCGTGTTTCAGGTGCCAAGTTTTACTGACTTAAAATCGATTCAGCAGACGACGGTCTCACAGGATTTACGTAAACACCCTGTACCTTGTATGCATGTACATTGTACGGTCCATGCGGCAAATTACTCACGTATGGAGGGAATTGTTAGAGATCATATATCACGGTTGTCATTAGACAAACAGAGATGGTGATGTTCTAGATTTTCCTGTAAGTCGCGTCGTTAACTTTGTCTATCACAAAGGAAAACTTGCGTTTGTTTAGAGTTCGTGTTAATTCGGAATTCCGGGAATCGTTATATTATCTTTGCGTTGATGTTCTTAATGATTTTCACTTCATCAGCGGAATACAAGACAGTAATTATCGTCGGGTACATTGTCGTCGTCGCTCGACTGCGCTAAACACGGCAATTGAGGTTGAAGCCTGAAGCGTTGACAATAAGCGTTCATTACAGCGCACCGTGAAATATAATTATATTGCGTAGCGTAGTGCCTTTATTGCAGTGTTGTTAATTTGTAAGGAACAATACAAATCACATCCAACTCGAACATAATGACAGCGCCACAGGCCGCCCATTCAACAAGGTAGGGAATAATACGTATGAGCAAGTAATAAACTGAAATGCAGTCAAAGCGGTGCAAAGACAAAAATACCGGCCAAGTGCGAGTCTGACTCGCGTGGAAAGGGTTCCGAACCAAAAATATTTTTTTAACATGTTAATTTAAAATCATAACACTTCTAATGAATTTCTTGTAATCTGTAGGGTAAATTAACCAATTCTGTTTTTTTTTTTCAACATTTTAGGTCCAATACTTTCGGAGATAATGGGGCGAATGGTTAATTTTCGTCTATTTTCTTTACTTACTTCGGAATGCAATATTTTCAAATTACCAAAAATCATTTGATAATTATATCAAACGGCACAAATGAATTATTTTTTTTAAATTATCTAATTGGGCCCCCAACAAGTGACTCTATTTTCATAATTTATTTATTATTACTTTTATTACTGTCCGTGTTTGGCACAGAAGCTTATAATGTGTACCAAAATTCGACTGAATCGGTCTACTGGCTTCGGAGAAAATCGGCTGTGACAGACGGACAAACAGACAAACAAGTGATTCTATAAGGAATCCGTTTGTCCACACAGAGGTTCGGCACCCCAAAAACTATAAATTATGCAAGGGAACCACATAAGCCCGGTGAAACTGACAAAACAAACGTGTGATAACTTTGATGTTACATAACAGATAAGTCGCTGACAAAAGGAAACTAAGTCTGAGGAAGGAAGCGTGGCTCCACAACATGCAAGATAGCACTAAGTTGTGGCCGCTGCAACTTTGTTACCTACATCACTAGGGAGACCGAAAACTAGAAGGCAGCAAAACTAGAAGTTTCTTTAATAGTTTCACCGACGTACATGAACTTAGTACAGTTTGATGGATAGTTTAGTTAAGGCTAGCGATAATAAACAGCGAGAGGTTGTCAGATCGATATCACTCATTCCATTTTCTATCGGTCTACATGAGCCATCCAATTATGCGATAAAAATCTACCCCTCAGGTAGATCACCCCCAATAACATAAACAGTCAAATATCAGCACTTACCAGGCTGCGTGGTCGGGTTCCAGCAGCCCACCCAGTTGCTTGGGCAGGCTGGAGCGCGGCACGTGCAGCCCCAGTTGCGGCGCGTTCACCGTGTGCACGCGTTCGCGCAGCTTCTCGCGCACGAAGAGCCGCAAGATTCGGAACGGCGCCTTGAACCACAGCGGCGCTGTCACTATCAGCACCTTCTTCAGTTTTGCTGGGTAGCCACCCTAGAACAAGCAAATTATCATCTATTACATTTTTTATATCTTAGAACACCTGAACCAGTCTCGGTTGAGTGAGTTTCTCGAAATCAAATTAATAGGGGACCACTTATCTACAAAGAAAAGGACAGTTATTATAATGCGCCTAACTAAGTACTTAGCAAGCGAAAATGGAGAGCGTTTTGCGCACGTGTCGAAAATCGTTCACCCTTCCTGACTGCAAATTAACGGGTATACGTGGTAGGTCATATCATTTTACTCTCCATGTTATTTCGAGTAGGTGAATTTAACAAATTTGACCAATTAACTACCCACCAGTCATTTCATTAAAAAAATATCCCGATTTTGTAAATCGAATACATTTTGCTAAAAATATATCCCGTTACATATTTAATATGAAGCAGCGAGCGCTCATAAATTATGTATTGAAATATTGTTGCGAAAATATCAATGGCAAACACGGTTCCAACGATATTTCGTAACGAAATCCACGATGAGATCGAATTAAACATTCGTGTCAGCCGCGGTACAGCCCGGGGATGAGCGGTTTACAGAAAAGTTATTGAAATCGTATTAATGGCATTATCAATCAATTATAATACATGCTATACAAGAGCTCGACTTAAAGAGTAGCCAGACTTCCATCACATATTTCATTGAACGATGCCTTAATGCCTATACCCGAGCCTTATAAGAGTATCAACAAAAAAATACCACAAAAAATTAGATGTTCCAACTGTAATGACTAAGTAGGTACGCGGGACACTTACAGTTACAGACAAGGTAAATGTCTGCAGAAAACCCAACATCTTTATATAATTAGCCACAATGCCAAGAACCCAGAATCCGTGGGAAAATACAGCGTCTACAGCGCATTTGTAGCCAAATAATACTTTGTAGGCAAGCCGGGTTATTAGGGGCACACCGGCCTCGTAAGCGTTACGTCGCACGAGCCAAAACGACGCTGTCCAAATAGCCGACACGGCGTTCTGACGCAATCATCTACATGGAAGCCCACCTATAATGAAATTAATCCCAACTAATTTAAATTTGACACCGCCTGTTTGACAAATACAACAGTGGAACCCCCAGAATTTTACAAAGGTCAGGGACCATTAATTTATCACTTGGAATACGATAAATGCTAGAGTCAATCTTAAATGGATTTCTCCAAACGAATCTCTACGGGAAAGTGACAAAACTTGATAATAAATCCGACCGGAATGGAAGCTGGCCTTATAAATATTCAGGACCGGGACGATCTGAAAGCGCTCGAGGGTAAAATGAGGTCTACTATAAAGGCACGACACAAAAATCTCAACTGAACAATAATTACGTCACAGTGATGCTGCGATCTAAACTCTCCATCCAACAACTTTTTTGAGATTATTTATCACTGCCAAATAACCAGTCGTTATATATAACTAGCTTTTGCCCGCGACTTCGTACGCGCATATCCCATTTTTTCCTGTAAGAATTTTCCAAATCCGACTGGTAATTCCAGAAATTAGCGCGTTCAAACAAACAAACTCTTCAGCTTTATTATATTAGTATATATAGGTGGATAAACATTTAACAACAAAAAACCTATCAAAAATCATAAAAGAAACTGAAAAATAAAACACGTCTAAAAGCTGCTGTTCACGTTCATAATTTTTTTTTATGATATTAGTATATATGTATAGATGGATAAACATTTAACAAAAAAAAAACAAAAAAAAAATCAACTTCACAGGGGTTCCTTCCATCTATAAAAGATACTGAAAAATAAAACACATCTAAAAGATGTTTAGGTTCATAAAACTTTCTAATTGAACAAACTGTAACAGTGAAAACATCTGTTTTTCAGTTGGGCAATCCTGTTCGGAGTTGTTGAAAAAAGGTCACAGTTTACGACGAAAAGTCCTTAGCGAGGAAATAGGAAAATCGTGAGTATTTTGTTGATTGTTATCATTACGTGAGCCAATTTGTAGCTCCGGAGTCCGGTCGGTCAGGTAGGATATATCATATATGGCAATTTGCAAGCGGGCTTGAGCTCGTTTAGGTATATTTTCGTATATATCATAAAACCCACGAGCGTATACAGCCCATGCGGGGGCTACAATTCATCTTCCAATATATTTTACGACCTGTGCTAAGAAAAGTAACAAGCTTTCTCAAATGTTTCCATTTCTGCGGCAGAAAACTAGTACCGAGTAAAAGGGAAACTGCGTCACTTTAATACAAATATAAAAATATTTATTTTATGCTCGATATATGTATGTATTACTGTCAAACCCATGTTTTATTTGCCCAACTCTGTATTTGTTAGATAGAGGTTCATTTCTTTGTTTAAAAAAATATACTGAACAATGCATGCTGCTGCTGTGGCCGTCTTCAATCTGAACGCTTGACTACACGCCGTATAGCTTTGCAACTTGGATCTAGGTATTATTTCAAGGCAAGTTATAATATTTCAGTGTTAAGTTACTCGTCGAGAATTAATAAGCAAAGATCGTAACATTTGAAAGGTAAAGTGGGGAGAAGCGTAATGCACAGGCTCGCTTATAAACGCTAAGAAAACTAAGGGTGAGAGGTCATTGCCCCTCGGTTTTTGGCTCCCTTCACTCATGAAATCATATACCTGGCACCGAGTGCCCCTGCTTCTAGTAGATTCGTTTAAAACTCAAATGAATGCGACGGATACCGCTAATTTCTACCACGTGTCCGTCATCAACTTTTATTTTGAAATCCGTTGTTTTAAATATTGTATGTTTGTAAAAGCTATACAAGCATTGGGAACTGTGGGCTTATTCTTCTCATTTTTAAGCAACGTTCGCATTGGCGTCTTAGTCGCAATCTGTCAAAAAACCTTTTGAATTATTTAGGTTGAGAAAATAAAACGAAATAACTAGTCAGCGAAATCTGAAGAAATAATATAATATATAAATTGACTAAGTGCATTGTCCGGGGTCTTCCTCATAGCCTTTATAGTCTAGACGATTCCCTTGACGTCAGACAGGGGTTCAAGCCCTAGACGAAGGTTCCAGACGCCCATCAACAACTGTGGCAATAAACAACATAAATCGATTGTTTACCAACGTACCTCGCTTGATTAAGAAGCTTAAATTGAACCGAGAGACACTTAGACAGCTCATTTTATTGATAGGATAAATAAATTAAATGTGCCCCAACCTTCCAGTTAACTAAAACCCTCAAAATATTCTATAATTTCTAGACGACCTTGCCAGTTAAGTAAGAAAGCGTCCAGGGGATTCCTCATCTAGTTGAAAATTAAACTAAAGAAGGTTTTCATGAAATTTGATTTCAAATACATAGATGCTATGCTTTATTGTAAAATTAAGATCGAACCAGTATTTTAGATCAGTTTAGTTTTATTTTATCTGGTGTGCGCTGATTTTTCATAAAATAAACAATAATTTATAGCTTTGTTTTTTTTTTTTTTTCAAAATATACTCCGAGTTCGGAAAAAAAGTGAGTGAACACCTCATACAATTGTTTTATTTGTTACCTACTGCACTTCTCAACACTAACGATGTTTCGTGAAATTAATTTCTACAGAAACGTTGCCGGATCCTGAAGAGTTCTAAGGAATTGTCTAATAAATAAAGTGTATAACAATAAAGTCCCACATTATAACATTGTCAAAGAATGTAAATGCATACCTTTCCTAGGAAAAATATAAGGTAAGTAGACGCTTTCTACTGGTACATACGTATATGGAAACGTGTGCGCATAACACTTCCCTTATTAAATGTAGGCCAGCTACCCAGGCCGCTGGAACATCATCCATCATTTATATTCCAAGCAAATAGTTTTACTTTTTTATTAGGTTATGTAATGTACCTGCCTATTATTCTGCCTTTATTTATAAAGATCATTGAAATGTGTAAGCACTTTGTCTATTGTGAACTTTACAAATCAGTTCGACTTGTTATCTTTTTATGATAGAGTGGTTTATATAAGACATTTTAATTCATGTAGAGGAATAACATTCAAGTTATAAAGCTAAGCTAAAGTCTAACAGCCGAGCAAGTACGAGTAAAGATAATCGAAGCGTATTTACGAAAAGCCCAGCTATCCTTATGTACCCTGTCTAGACGTTCGATCCTTTAGTTGGCGGGGAGCTCACTGCAACCGAATTTATCAAGCGAACGACGCGGCACCCCGGTGTAAAGTTCAACAATGGCTTGTCAACCCGGCGGAGGTATTGTAGGAAGTAGGTCGCGACTCGCGGGTCGCGTGGACCCGCCAAGATAAACCTTCTCTTTGATACTTCGCCAGAAGCACTCAAGTTGACGCCTAGACACTCTACGCTGCGTGTACACTGTATGTACTTAACACCAACTCCGCAAACTACACCGTCTATTGTGACTAACTTAGTTTACTCATAAATCTATTGTTGATTGTGACTTATGTGCTCTGCTTCCTATACATTTAACTGTAGTTTAATAACGTGAATCATGTTAAGTCCTAGAACCTCTGAAGTCAGCGCGATAAGACTGTTACAAAGCATCTGCATAAAACTGAATACTTATCTCACACTCTACTTTGTCAACCGACTAATTTCCATACTAATCCGATGAAGAAGAAAAATTTAAAAGTGTATTAGTTCGCTACTGGCCCTCAGGTTTCTCGGCCAAGATTCAAGATATCTCAAGTATAGCCAATCGACTTCTTGTGACCTTCTACCCCAGAATGTTTTCTTCGCTATTATGTGCCATGTTTTAATCTCATTTAACTTTAGTGTGGAAATAATATATATTTTTGGAACTGTACTTCAGCAGCTTTACAATACTCTCTACTTTTTCATCTGGAATTAAAATGAAGCTCTACTCCTCAGAGTATTGCGAAAACAACTCCAATTAATATCCATCCACCCATTTTCCCGGAAAATTCCGTTGCCAGCAAAGTTTATAATAAAATTGGACTTCTGTTAGTCCTCGTGTGTTTTTTTTATAGAACAAAACCCACCCATCTCGAATGATTTGAAAGAAATGTCTAATAATTTACATTAGTATTTTTTTATATATATGTATAAAACGCTTTAGTACCGCATCGAACCGATTTATTAAACGTTTTGGGGCCACTTCTGCGCGTGATGTTTTTAAATTCAACGCGTCATATACATTTTGTTAAAAAAACAAGAGTTTTAATCAACCCTCGTGACCCGTTTATTAATAGCGAAAACAAGGCGATGTACAGGGGGTTTTAGCTTTGTAAATCGCCATTACAAATGAGAACCGTGGTCCATATGAGCCAGGTGTGAGTACAGGTACATGTCAGTGTGAAAGGGAGAGCTCTCGCAATCACAAAAGGGTTGCACTTTAACTGCCTACATTCAGACGAGTCGACACAGCTGCGCCTCTATACAAATGATGTTTTTCCTGACTACTTGCATTCCCTAGAATAGCTTCCGCTTAGCATACGCGGAATGGCTTGAATTTGAACATACAATTTTATCAGTACGCTAGAAAGCAACTGGAGAAATAAAACATGTTTTTTGAGAAAAGCGAAACATTTATTTTCAAAGCACTCACAAGATAGCCAAAGGTCAAAGTGTCGCCAATCAAAGCGTATGCTGTCCTTTCTAAGTGCTTTCACCTTAGAGCAGTGTCATGTACTTAGTAGTTCCATAGCGTCGAACCGTTTCAAAAGCATCAAAGGTTCAAAGGAGGCGCCTTCCATTTCAGCTAAGAAAATGGACCGTATTCAGGCTGTAAATGAGAAGCATCTCGGGCGAAACTCACATATCTACAGAACCCATTTTAAGAAAGCTAGCCATTAATATTATATTGTGCAGCATTGTTTTGTAAAGTTTTCTAATTACTTATTTGGGGAAGCATGTATATAAATTAATAGATGGTAAGGCTTACACATAGTAACTAATGGATTTAGGTGAATGAATAATAAACAAAATAAAGTAAACACCATTCGTAAAATTACATTGAAAACTTCTTTTCCATGGAAACCAAGACCATGACAATCGGAAGTTCAGACAGGATGTGCGGTGAAGTTTGAACGACACATAAAATGTTGAGCACATTGCCAACGACACTGTGTCAACGGTGTTTCGTCAGAATTGATGGAACGATTTCGCAAACAACCCGGAGTCGCTGCTACGTCGGCAGTCGCTGGCACGCTGCCAGACATAAATAACACTGATCATCTTTACACTACTTTCTAAATAGGCACAGGTACCTCTATATTCGAGTTTCCGTTGTATAAGACGTCTAAGTTCCCCGTAATATTGAAGTTTCAATGTAACATCAATATTTGTACGTATACGTCTTAACACGATACCAAAGCACGTCATTAACATACTCATCAAATACGTACATATGTAATGTAGACGTCATTCTCAAATATATTAATAAACAACATCAAAGGGCCACGTAGCATTACGTTGGAATATACTGGAATACACTAAAGTTAAAACAACACATTAGTTTATCATCACGGCCAAAACTGATGTACATATTCACTCTTTGTACCGCAATGAATATTCAATTGTATTTTGTGTCATAAGGTCCTCAACGTAATATTAAAAAACTTGTATTTTCTTGTGTTTTCTTTTCTTCATTTGGCAAGATTTTCTGTTGAAAAATAATGCTAAAACGAGAGTCCGACTGGCATGGTTGCCTCGGCTAATCTCGGTGACGCACGAGGGTATCGAAATACTGTTATGCCTACATCAACAATACACGAAGTGCTTTGGCCACTTTACTGAACCTAAAAATGTCTGCTTTGGGCGTTCGTTCAGCTATGGTTTTAATGTGGCATGGATATCTCTAAGACAACGCGTAGCACCTGCGTAGACATCCGTAGCACCCGCATAGACACTCGTAGAACCCGTGAAAACGTCGCGAGATAAAATGCAAGCACTAACTTGTTCTGTAATTCTAGTCCTTAACAGAAAAAATATCATAAATAGAAATTCATTCTATGGGAAAATTAGCTTTAGGTGAACTGATTGCAATATAATATTGATTTTAAAAAGGTACCGTTACTATTTTTGGGTTTAACTACCCTGGAACAACGCGTATTGCAAAGGCGTAAAACGAATAAATAGTCAATGATATTGTCCTATTCCTGATTTCTTACTCCTCTGTTCGTAGCTCACTTCACCATTTAGCTTTGATGGTATTACAAGTGCCTATAAAATTATAGACAGAGGGAAAGTTACGATTTTTATGTGATAAATTTCACTCTTAAATTCAGAAAAATACGTTTGTCACATCAATCATTAAAATGTTTTACGACTCATACTTCTGAAGATGAAGCTAAAAGGGATAATGTACAGATTTACAGGATTGTTACGTAAAGGCCTCGGCAATTGACTCGATCAAACGAAAATTTGGCTTCATATGAACAAAACCTACAAAGTAAAGTTATAAAGCAGATTTTAATTATTCAATATAATATTCTGTCTGAGGGCTTCTAATTCTAGGGATCTTCTTACCACTCAGCATCAAATATTCATATCATTATTATGCGATCAAAAAATTCTACTAAAAGCAATTACCGCTAACAGAATTTGTTATACATGCGAAGATAGCAAATGCTCAGCGACCTTTACAGTGTTAATAATATTTTCACCGGTGGCGGTGGCTCGTCTATCCGAGCGAACATTACTCAATTTTCTACACTCACATACATCGTCGGTTACATACACAGTGCTCCTAGCTACTATAGCTGCTATGCTACCTGTCGTCCACGTTTGACCTTTGAACATAAATGCCGCCGGTGTATTTAATCTCACCGTTGCTATAAATTCTGCAAAACATCCCTATTTCTAAAAATATCCCACGTTCTGCGGAGGAAATTCCATTGAAACACAACTTTATAAAGTCTCTACGAAAATGTCAGTTAGTCAGCCAATTGGAAATGAGTCGACGGAACTGATTTCATGAAGGTTCCTACATTATGAGCAAATCCTCTACTTCTACTCTGATCTGACTATTATTTTGGACTAGTTGGACGATTAAGCATTTTAACAAGCTAATTAACGTGATAGCAAAATAACACTTGTTTTTTACCACTTCTTTTATATTACTGTCACATTTACTCGCTTTATCGAATAGAATTACGAGTATATAGTTTCTAGGTAATTTGCATACAATAAAGCGGAATGTCTAGGCACACCTATATTGAGGACGTCGTAAAGTGACATAAGAGTGAATGATATCGTGTGATAGCAGTGAAGCGTATCGGTGTTACGGCAATGATGCACCGGAGGCGAGCGCCCGCGCCAACTGCCGACTGCTGAGCGGTGAGCAGTGAGCCTGTCCCCGATGCATAAATAATCCCTTATCACAGCTAGCGACAAACATGCGTGAACATCGCGCATTCACGCCACGCACGACGACACGCGAAACCAATGCGATCATACACCACAACATCTGTTTATACGATGACGCTAATAATATCCCGATACAAAAGCTCTTTTTAGGCAAAGAGTAATAAAAATAAAACGTAACAAAACCGCGATGAGATAGATTTCCTAATACTACGCTAAATCGAGATATCTATTAGCGCAAGAAAATCTTATTACATTAAGTAGCTGTAATTCTTTCAGCTCCATGTAATAACTTTGATAGAGGTCAGTAATAAATTGCTTCCTAATCGAAAAAGTCTCGACGTAATATTTTAGTGATTAACTATTGTTAACCAAGTTTATGAAGAGTCGTGCCCTGGAGCTGCAGTGCGATTCTGTAACCATCTCACCGTGTAAGCTTAGGTAAGTGAACATGAAGTGAACTGTCAATTCATACAAACTAGATTAAATTATACGTAGTTCACTTCACGCTCATTCCACCTACGTTTACACGGTGATATGTTGACACAATTGACCGGCTGAAAACAAATTACACGCTGAAACTGATACTGAAAACGTCTTGGATCAAACAGGAGTCTCACGGTACTACTGCAAAGCAAATTTTAATATTCGGTCGTAACATTATGTTAAAGTATCACATGTTATTCTAATTTGCAATTACCTACAGGCTGCAGCACAAGTATTAAAAGTAATAAATAACACCACCCTGTTACAGTGTTACAGAGGGAGTCTAAAATATTCCGCAGAATATATTCCAAAGTTTGGATTTGAATAACAAAGCTGTTTCAGATATTTAGACTAATAAACAAGTACCTATACTCAAGTTTTACAATAATGATGAATATATTTCGTGGATAACGCTCTACGTATAATCTATTGAGAGAGACCAGGATTATCGTGCTACGTTATGGACGGTATTAAACTTGATCAAGCAGTAACCGCGTCCTGAAATAATAAGTGGTGCTTTTAAAGTGCAAATAAACTGTTTTCATAACAATGCGGTGCGGTTGTACGTCATACTCATAACGAACGACAGAGAATAAACTTTATCGACATTCGACGCGTTCAACATTTGCATTCAAAACGCTTTTGCCGCAAATACTTTAACCTTTGCTTTTTATTGGACGTTGCATCTCAACACAGCATCTATCAACTCATAAAATCAACGAGTAATATTTTTATCGACGCCACGCAAAGTAATTTTATTCTTAGTTTTAAAATAATTGCCCTCTCTGACCTAGTTTCTCTGAACGATGTTTTTTTTATAATAATAGCAAATGCAGCAATTTCGAAAACAAGACATTTCCACTGCATGTCCTATTTGTTCCAACATTATGTTCCAGGGATGGGAGTTGGCGATGTCCCAGACAACCCCGTTGTGATGTAGGTCAGGAATGGCGTCCCCATTTAGCAGTGCGACGCTGACGACCGCTCCGGCACCCGGGGCGCCGACAACAAATACGGTAAAGTTCGCTCGAGTGGAACACAGCGAGCTCCGCGACAGGAACCATCGGTTATAAACCAATTTGACACGACTGACGTAACACCGACCGCACGCCTACCCCTATCGCTCACTTCACACGGAGGCTTATGCCGCAACACGATGACTTAACTGACATAACGACGACAACCTACCGCGGAATTAATCTTAGCGAAAAGCATCTTAGCGAAGGTAATTGATTTCACTCTCAAGTTAGAATGTCTTTAGTAGCAGCCAGCTGCATCTATAGCTCGTGACACAATAAGAGTAACACAATCATTATGATAAAAAAACGGGCGGCGGCGCATGAACAGCTGTTGCTCTCTATTCCACATTGGCCAGGTGCGACCCCTAAGATACTTTTTTTTCTACATAGCGTAATGATTAAATCGAACAAAAATAGTGAAAAACCGTTAGAATCTTAAAAGGACACTACTTTTCAAGATACGGTATTCCCAATAATCGAAATTCGATCAAACATGACGGGGCCATTGTCATGCGAACGCCGGAAGCGAGTCAGTTTGACTTCCGCAAATATTTGATTTGAGCATCGCATTCTGAATGCAAACAAATATTGTATAACTGATAGGAGCGATCCCACTGGCTCCTGGTTTAATACTGGATGAGTGAAGTTCCGTATAAAATGAATAAACTGGCACAGCAATTCAGTAATCAGATTGTACTGGAAACCTGAGGACACTCCCGAGCTGTGCCCAGGTCCTCAGTGGTACAATTACATAAGGTTAAATGAAGCTAATCACCAGAAGCCTATAGGAAGATAAGGGCGTCAAAGACCGGGACCACAAATGTGCAGACGCTAGACATTTCTATGCCCCAATGAACAATTTATATTTTTATTAATAAAGTGAAACGTGGACGTATACAAATATATGCGAGGAGAGTGTGAGACGTGCTCTCAGCGCTCGTTAGCAAGCCCCGGTACAATGAACTAGCTCGCTTGCATAAGCATAAAGATGAATATACGCCGATCTCATTATACCGGTCGAGCGATGAAAAGCGCATGCCAGCCGGGAACAAACTGCACTCGATAAATGGGGCAATCCTATTGTCTCACTGGTCCATATCCTATTGTGTGGCAAGCGATCTGCAGATAAACAGCCACTCCCGAATAGGCGTGTACTTTGGAATGGAACTGTGGATTTGTGGAAGTAGACAAATTGGAGATTCCTTTTCCTCGTTGCAGTAACCAGCTTATGGTGTAACGAGTTGTGAATGCATCTTTGTGACTCGTTTTATATCGTTAGACGTTACATCAAGAACATTCAAGGATTTAAAAGCTATTGTAATCTTAATTCATCAAGGGAATGGATGGAGTACGTAAAGATTTCAATATTTCATTATTTTTTCCATTTGCTACCCGTGGCGAAATATTTATTAAAAAAAGGAAAGATATCCCTAGTAATAAATTACAAAAAATAATCTACAGAGAACGCTATTACGAAGAAATCTGTGGGAGTACTTTGAAGCGTACTTCGCTCACTAATTTTCAATGGAAATCATTTAGTATATCTCTAGCATTTTCTTTCTTATTTTAGCCTTTTAATCTTTGTACCTACACAAGCTTTTCTTTTGTAATAATTATCTATTCATAACATTGATCGTGGGCCACAATGTCAATAGAACGCCATAGTTCTCAGTAGTGTATCTAATATAATTTGAGATAATATCGCCCGATAACGATGTTAATAACACAAATATCTATAGTTTATATAATAATCCGCCTTCAATGATACATTTCTTGGTAGCTTTAACAAATAATAATTGATTGGGATTTAGATAACCATACACAACACGATTAAGAATTATAAAACAGCACGTGTTACGATGGTACGGCATTACATAGCTAAGTCATTTATGTGAATGTCGGGCGTGCACTGATATAGCTAAGCCTTTATAATGAAGTCCACGTATGGCGAGCGGAAGTGAAGCACTTGCGGAGGTGACGTCAGACCAGCGCGGCGCCCGCGACCTTCTCCCGCCGGAAATTAATCATCCCGGTGCCGATGCCCAATTCCACGTACATCGGCTGCTGTTCGCCGATATAATTGAAAAGTAGACCTCGTTACATTCATAATTGATCGTAACTCGTCTTCGAGTCACGCCTACCTTACAGGAAAAACTGACGATAAGAGTCAAGGTTCACAAACATTACGACGTTATAAAAATACTGGTTATTTGCATTCAATGTCAAACATCGATTAAAGTGAAGGGTTTTAAAAGTTTCCGTGGAGTGAATTTGGAAGAGAGCTATGAGTATCTGTCATGGTCATGGTGTGGAGTAGGTACGGGAGACAAAATGTGGACTAAAAGGACATTTGTTAATGTATTCAATAATTTAACCATTAACAAACGGATCAACAACATGAAACGTCACAGCAAAATTTAATAAACACTCCCAACTATCGTCGACATCCGTATCAAACGAGATGATTGTACAACTCAAAGAAACTACGCAATAGATGAGTTGTGTTTACTAGCATACGAGAAACCATGAATCAGCGAGGACACGTGACTTCAAGGTGAAGATCGAAAGATATCGACGACGGAAAACCATCCCAACAGTTTCCAAATTCTAGTAGCAAGTGGAAACATTTCGCCGACACAAGTCAATAAAATTTGTGAATGAACAATCGACCTTCAAGGAATCAGATAAACACATAGTTAGCGATGTAGCTGGTGTTTGTATTCCATGCGAACACACTACGCTTGTTATGAACGAGTTATTAAGTACTTACGCAGCGTTAGAAGCCGCGTTTGGTATTGATGTGGTCGCTTCAAAGGAGAAAATTGTTGATGTTGTGGTAGGTTTCCAGCCAGCTCCTAATATAGCACACACGACGAAACTCTCAGTAGACTTGTCTGACGCGGGATGACCGGGTGATTCATTCAATGTTTTGTTTTCACTGCCAGATACTTCTATTGCTAGATATGAAGCTTTATTAATAGCAAATACATAGTGTTAGCCAAGCTACTAATGGCTACTATATCAGTGTAGGAGTAATAAAGTTATAAAAGACGCAATACTCCTACGATTTGGCAAAGATATGAATAAAACGTAAACAATTACTCAGACAACGCAATAAATCAAATTGCTGTTTGTTGGAGCTACGCTGATTAAGGATTTTATTTTCTTGGAAAAAATAATAAGGATCGTCAATAAAAAACCAAGAACGCCACAGCACTCGAAATCACTTAAAAATCTTTCGATCAAATATTATACTTAGATATCAGGGACGAATTAAAGTAATACTTCTTAAGGTCGGTAAAGCCATAAACGGTGTAAGCTTGTGAGGAATGCTACAAAGGCGATAAAGAGGCTATGTGAAGCGGCGGCAACCGGCGTCTCGCGCCGACATGACCTTGCTCTTGACGACTGGTCGGCGAGCCCACAAACGGCCTCCGCGATTCTGTCTCATACTCGTATCAACATTGATCGCGATCGAGAGCGCAAATCACGAACACTGCGCCATGTGTCCCTTGCTCCGCACAAACATTCTACTGTGCGACGTGCGTGAGAATGAATCAACAACAAGTTAGCCCACTCAAACATGAATGTCATGATTGTATATCTGATTCTGAATCGAAACCACAAAAAAGCTTTAGAAATTGAAATGTAGGTCAAGACTTTTAGACGTGTGGCAGAATTGGTGCAGGAGCAGCTCTTTGGTAATTGATGCCTCATAATCAATACGTAATTTCAAGTTGAAATATTTAAGTAGCGTGGTTACTACCACACAACGCGTCGCATTCAAGAAATATATCGGTCAAGGTGATTATCGTAATGGTGGGATATCGGTACTACCACGGTACCTTTACGGAAAAGAATACCGAGTATTGGACGTATCTGGGGGCCTGTTTGTTCAAGACACAGTCACTCCTTAAGAAACAATGACAACATCATAAAACTATGCATGAATTAACTAACTGTACACTAGTAAAAATAAGCTATTGGTACAGTGTACTTCCCCTACTTAATTGTTACTTTTTCATAACACCTAGAGTTTTGTTCAGTAATAATAGGTACGTCAATTAATTCAAAAAGGAAACCGTCAACCACCTTGTGCGTTTCACGAAACTGCTGTTGGGGCATCGCTGATATTATAAATTATAATATACAATAGCGGATTAGACAATAGCTCAAAATATGGGGTTTGGTACTTTAGATTGCCAAATAACTGTACGCGATTATCAAATTAGCGGTGTGAAAAGCGCTGACGTGACGTAACTTCCGTCACGGAGCGAGCCTGACACTGATGAGTTGATGACACCAACTCATCGATTAATGGCTTCGATAATACGACGCAATAACGCTTTCACGAGCAATAAGTGCCACTCGACGACCTGGCGCTCTGGCAATCTAATTCTAAATATTCGATTTTATTTTCATTTGAGCGCGGTTCCACGACACGACGTGATGCCAAACGCTCAATGCTGCATGAAAGCTATAGCATATTTAGATTTTAATCATATCTAGAACAAATCAAACACGAACAGTATCGACCACACTACTTACTCTCTACAAACTGTGATATTGAATAATTATGCAAATTGCTTTGAAAGCAAGGGTTGTCTGCATCTGTTATACACTTTTAATTAGGAATTTTATTCAAATGCAAATGTATTTCTTCCACTCATATTGTTGTAAAAAGGCTACATATTGGTAGATTACGAGTTTTACTTAGCAAATTTTATAAGGCACATCTCTAATGGTTTTTCTCTTTCTCTCAATTACATTCAAGTAATTTTTAAACAACTCTTCATAAATTGAAAAAAAAAAATAGAAATTCGTATTTTAATTTCTGTATTGGTATTGGGTGGCTTCTGTAAGTCAATTTAACGGAATTAGTAATCAGGAAACGATCAAGTTCTTGACTGTGAATTTAGGCAATGTCTCCAATGTATGTTGCTGTTCAATCTCCCAATGTTTGCAACAACAGAATAAAAACACGTGGGTTGTCACATGTAATGGCTAGTTTACATAGTGCGAGCTAGCGTGCCGAGTAGCTGCAGTGCAGTAACTAGCATCGTTTGGACGTATCTTAAGAGTTACTGGCACGTGCGAATTGGATAATAGCTCGCATCCGAGTTACTTCAACATTCTTGTTTTCACTCGCCTGCCCGCCGACAGTAACTCGTACATGGCACTCGCATCGTTCGGACGCCAGTGTCAGCCAGGCAGTTGCGAGCGGGACCTGTATTTTTTGTGTGCTGCGACTCGCAAGAGACTGCAGCTTCTATCACCGTGTAGACAGCTAAGGCGAGCCGCGCTACTGGCATACGAGTAGACGATCCGAGTAATTGTCTACTGTCTAATCAGCAGCCCGCACTGTGTAAACTAGCCAATAGACGTGTCTTTCAAATGAGAGTTAAAGTTAAAACACAGGTTGAAAAAAGTCAAGAAAGAAAGAAAATGAGGAAGTCATTAGTTATCTTAATCCTTTGCGGAGGCTGTGAACAATGTGACATTGTATCAGCGGCAACGATTGCCGAAAAATCTAATGGGACTGACATGCGCTACGGAAATGTCACATGGTCAACATCTTACATTTTGGCTTTTCGAAAAGGTAAACACTTACTTAGTACCTTTCATTTCTAGCTTCTTACTCTTTCTTGACTACTGCCAGTATCCTGGCCAGCCTGTGACAACATAACGACCCATATGCCAAGAGTTGACCCCCGACAGCTGGCTTCCTCTAGTCTCTCGTAAATAAACAAACGTATTAAATTATGTATTTATTTGTTTATTTACATTAGCCTCAAGGTTTATGTAATACATAATATATTATGTTGTATTGTATCATTGTATTTTGATATTATATTGTGTGCGTATATAGTATATTGTATGCGACCTGTATATTTCCGTACAATAAACGTAAATTATACGATAAATGGTTTATTGTTCAAATTGTTAGTTGCTTATGTAAAACTGTATAAGTGATACATAATACGTACCAAACGTATTATGTATGACTTATACAGTTTTGTCAAAGCATACAACGTACATCATGATGCTAATAGATATCGTTGTTTACTGTTTTGGGACAAGGTAGGTTTAAAGAATGTTTGTAAAAAGGTTTTCCTCTTGCTCTGCTGTTTGTCATCCTTCCTTCAATGTATGTTTTTCTTCTATCTTCTAACATTCAGTCGTCTTATCGTCAAACCGCATAGTGGAAAGGGTTCCAGACGTACTGCGACAGATTTGGAATAGATATCCCTTACTGCATGAAGAAACAGATAGGGACTGAAAGTAATTTGTTACGAATGCTGGAGATCTAGAAGCCAGATTTTGCAAAATTACATCTTATGTAAATAAAGATTTTAAGCGTTGTTTTATTTCTTTATTTCGTGTAATTTACGAAATTCCATCTGAAGTTTATGATTCCAAATATAATCGTTTGAATTTTTCCACGGCAGATTTTTTTGCCGTTTACGTGACCTTTTGTCAGCAAAACAAACGCTTGGCAAGGCTAAATATTGTCATTGTATTTTAAATCAAGAGACGAGTATCAATGGTTATCATAATATTAATGCCTGGGCTGTGATTGGTGTAAGCATGTTTGTTAAACCAATCCGGTTGTTTGGAAAATCACCCGAAGTGAAACATAAACGTTCCTGTTAAACCTACGCAGGGTTCAAAACGCAAAAGATTAATGACCCATTTAACTTATTGTGCCCTATTTATCATAACAAAAAGGCGAGAAAATATAACCGAAGCGATCTTTATTCACATTAGAGATTAACACCATACTTATCATTTAGCGTTAGAGAATCGTGTAGATAAAATAGGTCAATGAGACAGTATTATCAGCCTACCTTAGATAAGCAATGCGGGCAGCGAATACAATTGGCTCAGCTGTTACTATCGATCCGCAGTTACTTCACAGTAAACTGTCGATATGACCAGGCGAGCTCTGCAAACGAATGCACCTCCACCACGGCTAATAGCACTGGCACCGAACACCACTCGTCGGCAACAACAACCAATAATAGCACTGATATGCAATCGCCACCTGTTAGCCCGCACTCATTAACGCTCTTATTGCGTCGTAGTATCACAAAACACTCTCTGGAAGGAAGGAAATCCGATGAAGATTGTTTGTATTTATTTATTTAGCATGCAAACACAAGATGTGTATCCCGGTGTCGGCGTAAATTAGGCGCGCAATACCGTGGCGAGCACGTACGTACGCGTCGGCGGAGCGAGCTCGACTGACGTCAGGCTCGCGGCGCTCGGCGCGGCCGGCGGCGTAGGGGCGGGCGGCGGCTACGAGAGGACTACGCCATCGCCACTACGGCTCGCATCCGCCCAACCAGCTACGCCAAAATGAAGCTACGAATTTCAATGCACGCGATGAGTCCGCTCAAACGAGAAATACAGTTCCCAAACGGAAACTTTTAACTGGAAACACGACCCCGGCTCGTGTGACGTGTGTTCCACGAAGTCCTTTGATTGAGTTTTTAATTAAATGGATTGTATGGAATTCGCAATTTTGATGTATTTTTTTCGATGAAATCATTAACATGTAACCCGTGTAAGGGTAGGTTTCCGGTCGTTCAATGTAATATAACTACTATGGTACTTCAACCATATTTCTAGTAAACCGATGCCTGGTGGTTATTACCTTTTATTGAACGTTTATGCATAAAACCGTGTGCCGCCAACACTTCATGTGTCTTTTATTGATTTTCACATAATCGACTTCAAACCCGAGGTCGATTTACATTGATTCTTGTCAACTTATTCACGAACATACGGCTGGAACAAATCGTACCCAAGTGAATAAAAAAGGATTAACATTGTTGGCATCCCCTCGTAAAGTTTCAAGGTCAGCAGAGTTTCAGTACTTCCAGCGGCCGCTTCGGGATCTCGCGAAACCGAAATTACGATAAAAGCCTGTTTCAGAAGTCGTTAATAAGAATTTACGCCGTTCGAACGTTTCTAGTAATAAAATTCATGAACAAATTATGTACCTCAACGTTTCTGAGACATTAATCTGTCGAACCATAAATCTGTCGAAAAATACTTCAGTATTTTATAGCTTGAAATACCAAAAAAATGGAGTCCGTTGTTAAATATTAGTCAATCTGTGGAAGTGCTTCGCCACTTTCGTAATAACTTTCCTGAGTGAAATTCGTGTTTAAGAGTTTGTAGGGCTTTTTAAATCACGTGCATTTATTTAATCTAAATCTTTTGACGCAGCGGCACGTGCCCAGCTCACGATTAGGATCGAAATGAGTCGGAAACTAGACGGCCGAGCCCGGACAATGCACGTGTATTTCGTGGTATACTATCAATCAACATGCTACTTAGTGCTACTCAGCCGCGTAGCTTTTAAGGGAAACCACAACAGCTATGCATTATGGTAAATTAAATGTTGTCGTTGTAATATACACAAGCCGCTACCGCATCTGGCATTGAACTATATTCAGTGAACACCGAAATACGGTTACCGTTCTAATTATAGTTCTCACGTTCGAAATAGGATTTATATCCTCACGTCAGTCCCCTGGCAGTTAACTAAATATTACTCTGATTTAATGTTATTTTTGTAGTTCTCAGGGATTCTCACCTATGCAGTTTCAAAGACTTTGTTATATACCGTAAAAGATACACCCACACTAAGCTCAAGTTCGAACTTTACGATAATGCCTCCAACTTCGCAAGTCAGAAAAGAAGATAGACTAATAAAAGTAACGTTCTATTTAAATCTTATAAAGTCTTTTTATCTTCGTACTTTTTGTTTTCTGATTTTACCCGACTTCTTACATTAATTTAGATACTGTAAACGTAACTTCTTAAATAAGCAACCAAAGCAATCGCAACACTGCTACAATGCTACAGGATTTTGATGTAATCACTTATAGAGTTCGGTCTGTCCTTCGCTGAGAATCTGGTTTAAAAAGTCAAATTTCCCGCATGTGACCTTACTTTACCTTGCATTTTATAGTCCAGGAGACGCATTTATCCTTGCCATTCAAAATCATGCATAAGTATGAAAAAGGCAAGCATTGTTATCCTAAACGTTTCTTAATAAAACTATCAATAACAACGATTTAGAAGTCAGCTAGTTATAATATAATAATAATAATAATAATAATAATGTTTATTGAAATAATAATTTTACATAAAGTGTACATATGGTTCAATATTATATATTTTTATATTGGCCTATAATAGTATTATAATAATCTGGATAAAAACTATGGTATGACAAGTATAACATTACAGTTACAAAAATAAAAATTCTGAAGGCAATATAGTGCGTTGCCCGATCTAGGTTTATTTAAACCTGTGTTTCAGGCCATCTCTCTACGACGGTACTTTTTAAATAGGACAGTCACTTAATTAAATTAACATATATTTTCAATATCCAAGTAGGAACAATGTTTTGCGCTATCTTATGATAAACTATGCTTATGGTATGTATTTATAACTAAAACTAAAATTATTATAATATTAGGTTAGGTAAATACAGTTAAGTCAGCTACTTTATTTCAGCACCTCTAGTAGTTTTTCCGTGTCCGAGTAATTAAGTTTCGCTAAATAATCAGATAACATTATACTACACCTATTATAACTTAAATTATATACCTTTAGCAATTTGTTAAATTTATTATATAAGTAAGGTCCTAGAAATAAGTAAAATCTTTTAGTGAATGCATGTTTAGTCTGGGTGTTAGTGCAAACCATGTCCTTTCTTCTCTTGTCTGAAGGTCCTGTTTTGAAATCTAGTTCAGTATGTTGCAGTAAAACTATACTTAGAACGAATAGTTGTCGAACTGTTAATACCTCACATGCCTTATAAAGCTGGTGTGTGGGAAATCTGAATGGGCGAAAGGTGGCGACTTTTAAAATTGCTCTTTGAGCACGTTCTAGGAGTACTAAAATTGATTTTGCGGCACCACCCCAAGAAGTTATGCAGTAGGTAAGAATAGACTGACACAAAGCCAAGTAAACCTGTTTGATTAATTTAAAGTCGGCTATGTCCCGTAAATTTTTAAAAATGTATATTAATTTACGCACTCTAGTGCATAATAAATCGATGTGTTTGCGGAAATTTAAGTTTGTGTCTATCGTGACGCCGAGGTATTTGATATGGTCGGCTTTAGTTAAAGTGGGGCAAGTGCATGCTGCGTCAGCGTATGTATTACAATTATGCGCGTGAATGTTTTGGTTAAGCGGAGTTAACGAGTGGGAGGAGGTACGAGAGGAATGACACACCGATTGAAAAAACAAAACTATAGTACAAACCATAATTGTTTATTCCTGTTTGTCCCCTCTATCGTGTTGACCCTGGCATGTATATTATACAAATAGAGGCAATGCTTCTTTGAACCATTTTCCATCGTCACCAGCCTTACCCTTGTGAAAACTTATCAACTTAACTTAACTATTGGTCATGCATAGAGCTTAATTTGCATAATATCGACCTAGTAGCAACAAACATTTTTCCAACTGATTGTGATACCTACACAATATCTACGACGCATTATTTTGATATGCAACTGAAAATTGCGAATATTTCCCTCGCAATTTTATGTCTAATCCAAATGTTACAACAGCGAAAATCGCTTTATTTCAATGTTTGCATGTTTGAAATAATGAAACCAATTTCCTACCTGTTTTATTTTCATTATAAAACTGTTTTAACAAACTTGAAACAACTAAGCTTGGTTATCCGAATAACCACGGCACTAAAACAAGGTGACAATACAAAACATTTCAGCTTGTACAAACATAAGTCTGTTCCGCTCCAGTAAGTACTGTCGCCGCTGTAGCTTTGAAGCAATAATGATATATTATATGAAGATAGTAAAGTAAATCTACGGAATAGGTAGCCGGAACGTTTCTGCCGCGACGCAACTCGCAACAGAAGTGTTTATACGTACAACGTTCATAAAATAAAAATATAATCCTGTGCGAGTATATTAGAGCCAAGATACGCGGAGGTGCTGGAGTAATATTTTATTTATGATGGAGGTTATAAAGTATAGAACTTCACTGCGGCCGGTAACGGAGTAAGCAGAACTACAAGTTGAAGTTTCATCAAAGACGTAGCAGATATCAATGCACTAAATAAAACGAGATGGTTTCAAGTAGTGAAACAACAACATTATCTCAACCTATACTTAATATACTACTAATGTAAGAGAATACCACTACCTACCTACTAGTGAAAATTTGATCTTTTCTACGGTATTTTGAAGAAATGTATTTTTTTATGGCCGGAAGCGCCACGATGGAAAAAGTTAGAATTTTCCGGAATAAAAAGTTTTTTATTCATCACACTTTGAAAAGGTCTTCTTGCACCTTAAACATCCTTAATCCTTTAGCCGTTACGATGTGATTTGTCCGATATGAATGAATAATCTTTGTCAAGAATCATATAATTCCAATAAACTAAAACAAATTTAAGCGTTGGGTGCAGGAAGTATTGATTTCCTGAAGTACATTATGCAATTGACCTATTTATTTTTGCACGAGAGATATTAAAAATATATTTTCAATCTTGTCGTAATATTCCGAGGTAGGAGGTTAACGTCATCGTGGAAGAAAGTTATGGCACTAGCAACCTGAACGGTGGCTTGCTAACTAAATCAGCGGCGAAGAGTTTTGTAAGGCTTTTTGCAGCTGTAAGGGTCAATTTACTTTGCGACGGAAGAGAAGGAAACGGAAGCGTCAATTTAGGCAATCGCTGTAGCCAGGATTCTTACCTGTTTTTGGTCTATTATAGTTTAGATATAGAAACAAAAATAACTGATGCTCTCACACATGCACTTAGACTAAAATGGAGATGGCCTGGACACATTTCACTTTTTTTTATTTAATATGAGTTTACTCTTGACTCTAGTGTAGGTCATAGATGACAGAGACAAAGTCAACGATGGAGCTTACCCAGAAGAAGAGATGGACCATGGAAACCATACAATGGAAAGGTCCACAGGGAAACAGGAATGCTGGTAGACATATGAGACGGTGGGCTGATGACATTATCCAGGTGTCAGGAAACGACTGGACGAAAACAGGCAAGAACAGGGATTTGTGGAGGAGGCCTTTACCCAAAAAGGGGTCCATATTTCAAAGAAAGAAGATTAACCATACTAACAATAAACAATAAGTAAGTTTACTAATATATGGAATAAACGGGTTTTTTATTATTATTATTTATTTATTATAATTAAGATAAAAAGGTACTAAGCACGCTAAATACTTGAAGACAAATTACTTATTGCTGAAAATCCTAAGCATACGTGGGGAAAAATATATATCGACATTAAATGGCGCTTAAAGATGTTGTCGTCAAGCAAGAATTATTGTCTTCTAGCAGTTGCCAGTAACTACATACTGGACTACTACATACTACAACAATATTACATGAAATTACTGCAACGTCGATTCCCTCGAGAAATCGAAGCGGAAATTGCGCTAGCAAAAGCCAACTCAACTTAATTGAAAGAAATTAAACTTGGAGTGAAATAATAGTGAAACTTTGCAACTGTTATAGCTTCACAATTTTGAACTCTAGTTTTCTTCTCACTGAAATTTAGGCGATTTTCATAGGTTAATTAGAGTTCTTCGTGTAGTTAATTGACTGCGTTGTTTAGATTTACATTTATTTATTTAAACTATGCACCGAAGTGGATGGTTTTGAAATAGGCGGACTTAATGCAACAAGATATTCCCAACCAGTCAACCGGTTTTATAATTTCGTTTAAGTACATTTTTCTTTTGATATTTAGTCCTAAATCTGTATCTGTACAGCATTAAACAATTACATTTGTAATTTGTCTTCAAAGGCCGATTCTTCACAAAACCTGTCAAAAGCCATTTTTAGGGTTACGTAGTAAACACCACCCTTAAAGTATCACCATGTCTGTTTGTCTGTCCATCCGCGGTTTAAAAAGAAAGTTCAAGAAAGTTGAAATTTGGTTTGGGTACTAAACATATTGATCACGCCGACAGTTGTAAAATAAAATTTTGAGATTTTTTTTTATCGTCTATCCCATGGTGTGGGGTGCCGTTGGGTTAGAGCCAAGTGTGTGTGTGTGTGTGTGTGTTCCGCCAGCTAAGCGGTAGTTTGAGACGAAAAAAATCATGATAGTAGCATATTATAATATATCGAATTTAGAACGAAAACTATCACTGCTGCATAGACCTTAACGAGTAAATGTAACGGTTAAGTCAAAAAAATCCTAATAATTCCATAGAAAGTGACTAAAAATCAAGTGCATTTGTAAATTTGTTATTTAATAATAGTTAAGTACATTTTACGATTTTTCTGACATGGTTTAGGAGATGGGTAACTACGGAACCCTACACTGTGCCACACACTTGGCTGGATTTTTATTCCTTAGATAGAAGTTATCTGACAGTTAAAATATAAACGCATTTTTTATTCGAATCACTCACTTTGTAGTCTGGACTACGACAAAGTCAAACAAAAGGAAGGGTTATTATCGTAGTAATCTATGTAAGTATGTATCATTGTATTACCGGATGTTCCACAGTAGCACGTAAATTAATGAACCAATTTTGATTAATCAAGTGTCAATCGATTCGTTATTATGATCCGGTTGTGTAGTTTTGGCCTACACCCATACGACAAAGGCGTGAGATTATGTACCTATTTATTTATTACAATATACCAAGCTACAGAAATAGTACATTCTGATAGATATGGGAAAATTTTGTCATTGCAGCCCAGGCAACCAGTTTTCGAGAAATTGTGTTAAAAATAATTTTTACTTTTCAGCATTTCAAATTACTACTAGGCATTTCTGAATATGAATCGTGTTTTTTTTTCGTCGGTTTACAATTTTGAACTTTTTGTTAGGTACGTCAACTTGTGACAATGTTAAAAAGTGATGTAACTATACGTAATATAATGCAGGTCACAAGGCCGAGCGGAGAAGTAGGCATCGACCAACCCCCACGGGCAGTTTATCTAAGCAATAATCATGCTAAATCGAACTACCCGCTTCTAATGCCTAAAACACACGCTATCTCGCAGTTACCCCCTTCATCGTAAAAGCCTTTATCTAAAATGGCAGTTTAGTCCATTGCCTTGTAACATCACAGACGCGAAAATGGTTTATAGAGTTATAAATGTCAAGTTCTTATGAATAAGGGCAACATTTGAGAACGGCCATTTTGCGATAACATCTATGCTTCTTTATAACTTCGACACTATGTTGTTTTCTACCTTTGGTTAGTATCTAGACATATTTATTTTTCTTTCTCCGAGCATTTCCGTCGTGAATCTAATGTGTGGGAGTAAAGCTTCTAACAATGAATTAGAAAATCGGTAACTTTTAATAAATTAGAATACAAGTGCTGCCATCTGCTAGGGATTTTATGAAGTTTTGTATGAATGAAATGAAAAAGTTCTCATCCTTCCTTCTCTCTATACGTCAAGCTAATTTGCGCGGAGCTATGCTAATATGGGGAAATAATGGGGTTTACAGAAGGCAGAAACAGCTTTTGCCGTTGTTTATATAACAAATACCGGGGTAGAAAAACTAGTCTTACATCGCATATTACAACCGCAAGAGGGAAATACAAGACGCGTTAAAGTATTCTGCCCCTTATTCAATGCACAATAGTCTTGTGAGAGTCTCGGGGATTTGCCACCCTGATTTTTTTGTTCATTTTTGAGTTGCCAGAAATGTTGTCTCATCGCTATCACTGTTCAAATATGCTTCTTCATACCAACACTTGAACGAGGTTAGGTTAAAGAAGCATTCGGGCATGAGTAACGAGCTGTCGCGGTTGTAAATGCTCCGCGGAGCCTCCGCTCATCTATCAACTACGAGTTCTGTTTCAGGCGAAAAAAGTTGTAGTACATTTATAAGCAACCGATACGATCACAGCAACTCTGGTTGTGGCGTCTAGTCCCGTTTATGCTTAGCAATATGCGATCTACGTTAAGTATTAACTGTCGTAATTTCAGTAGATTTCGCCTTTACAGCCTGTAACTACCACAATTCAGGAAAAAAGCCTGTCCTCACACAGAGATAGCTCGAGAATTCATCGCCACGCTTCCTCAAGGCCGGTTGGCGATTTCGGGCTTGTTTTATGAATTTCTTTTTGGCTATGTTTTCCAGAGCTATCAGTGACCTCTAAAGCAAACTTAGAATTTCGCCTTCGATCTGCTTAGCTTTTCCCAAGTATGTTAGGGTCGACTTCAAGTCTTAACGGATGCAGCTGAATGCCAGAATTCTACATGGAGCGACTGTCTATCTGACCTTCACAGCCAAGTGTCTGGGAACACGATACCACTTATCAAGAATGGTGTCAGAGGTTCTGGCTTCTGACTACCCATAACAACTGCCAAAGATGTTCAAATGACATCCGGGACTAACGGCTTAGGCTGCCATCAGACGGACTGCACCGCAGCAACCGCACGTAGTTGATATATTCAACTGCATGCAGTTGTATTTTGCATGTGGTTGCTGCGGTGCAGCCCGTCTGATGGCAGCCAAACGTTTTTTAACGACTCTATGTTCTCGGAATAGAATTCACTATCCTTTCGACGCGAGCGACGCGCGTTCTGTTCCTTGACTAACTGCACAGGAACCGTATGTGGTAAGCGATGGACAGCGTGCGTCGACACTACACGACAGGAGCCGACCGCGTGAAGTTGAAGTCACGACTGTACGAAATCGAATGTACAACTGATGCTGTTATATATATTCACTAAGTGAGGTTGCTGCGGTGCAGTCCGTCTAAAGGCAGCCTCTTAACGTGCTTTCCGAGCCACGGAGGGAACTCGGTATGTAACGAATGGTCACCCATCCACAAACTGACCTCGATAAGTGTTGCTTAACCCTGAAGTTCGATTGTTGCGGCGGTTATTTAGCCACAAGCTCCTTATAAGCATAATTGAACTCACCTTCAACATAGTGAGTATCTTCTGCGACAGCTCGTAGTCAAAGTTGGTGTACTTAGAGTCTGTCATGTCGTAGATGAAGACCAGGCCGGCGCGCTGCGTCTCCACCGACTGCAGTGCCACGTCCAACTGATACACCACACCCTGGGTAACACACAATGGAATTAATATAACGTTTGCTTGAATCCACACTTTTAATATTATAAATGTAAAAGTAACTCTGCATCTGTTTGTTAACTCCTCATGTCTTAACAGCTTAAAAGGAATTGGTTTTAACTAAGCACACGATTAGACAATTTCAGATGCAGAAGCTGGACTGGTACTTAATTATGAATAGTGCTTGATCAAGGGTTCTCAAAGGACTTGGGGCTGGATTTATTGAAACAAGTAGAGAAAATGTTTTTATTATTATTATATGCAAATAAATCTCACCACAGGGCAAAGGCCTCCCTTCCCCTAAACTTTTCCCAGTCTTAACTATATTATAAATCAATGCTTCTATTTTCTGTCTAGCTCGTCACGCCATCACCTTCTGGGCTTAGTCGTAAAATACCCAGATAGTAGGCGATCATTTTGCGAACTTTTAGAACAAGGGAACTACATGAATGGTGTAAAACTATACAGAGCATAATGAAAAATACGAAGCGTTGTTTTATTTGGACCTGTGTAGATTGTCGTGTTCGTGTATCACATTACATGAGGGTCATATATAAAATTGACCAAGAAACTCTGAGGAAATTTTAAACGTCCTTGCTAGATAGACCAGAACTATACTTTGCACCCAAAGATAACTTTGGAAAAACCGTTTAACGTCATCTTCAAAACATTTACGCACAATGGACGTAGGTAGGAACAAAAACTATAGTAGGCGCCAGATAAATGTGGAATAAAGTATATTGACCTTTCCCTAATAACTGCTCATAGGTACCTGAACAATTAAATATGAATCGTTTTTCATTATTAGACAATGTTAAGGATCACGAGAGATGATGATTCGGGACAGTTTTGTGTCATTAATTCCGTTTTTCAAATTAACAATGTCAATAAATGTAGGTGGGTCAATGACCGATATTCCACGATTATCTGGCGCCTACTATAAATATTATTATGATTAATTTGTAGGGGAAATACAAAGTTCTAATAATTTTATGGAATATCCTTTTATTCAATTAGGGACTTGTTTTCCTTGCAAATACATTGTTTCTTTGGAAAAAGTTTAAAATACACAGACGAGTGTTTTCAATTAAATAATACATATATAGGCAAGATTTTTATAATATTATATACCTACATTAAACTACAAAAACGAGAAAAAAAACATATGAGTGCAAGTTAGGGGGCGTTCAAGTATTACGTAACGCAATTTGGGGGGGGGGGTCTTGTAAAACGTTACGATGCGTTACATGGGCGGTAAAGGTGTTCGAACAACGCGTTCCGTAATATTGTTTTTTTTATGTAACGCTAGCTCACTAAACATAATTATTTTCGAGTTACACAGTCACTAAACAGTAGTAATTTTGCCAAACAAAAATAAACATCAATATTTTTCTTGAAATGACATTTATTAATTTAAATAATTGGTAACATGAGAGTAGTAGACATAATTTTGACTTTTAGGTAAAATTGACACTTGGATGATACGTAACGTTTAGGGGGGGGAGGGGCCGTAACGTTTACCTGTATCCCCGGTACAGGTAAACGTTACGGCGCGTTATATGGGGGGGAGGGAGGGTCAAGAATCTTCAAAAATTGCGTTACGTAATACTTGAACGCTCCCTTAGACCCACGTGCTATAGTTCCGTATCGCCAAAACCATTTGTTTTCATACAATTTTTTTACTTCAGTCAATGTACTGACAAAACACTTCCTTTATAAATGTCGGGCTTCACTTTTTAACTTTACGGGAGAACGATTGAGATCAGTCCCCCCCGGGAACATGTAAGAGTACGCGAACATCAACGTCCCACAGGATCGACAATTCCAGTCCCGTTAACACAGACTGGCAATTTCCCGTGGGACTACAAACTCAAGACTTAACCTAGGTCCAATCATACATAGCCAGATTTTAATTTATATTTACAATATGGACGATACTTTCTCTCATTTAAATACTCGATACCGATACTGGAACGAAATTTTAATACTTTAGCATCAAAATTATATTTTTCCGTGACAATTTCAAGGCTGATTTGATGAAGAGGAGAAAGCAAATATAATCAATTTACACAAAAGCCTAATTATAGAGAATTATAGATGGTTTTATTGCGTAAAAATGAGGACTTTGGTGTTATAATAATATAATTGCTTGAAATTTAGAGACAAAGAGTTTTGTAAGTCAACCACGCCAATTAAACTGTAATCGAACACCAATTAATTGTGCGTCATTTGAATAGGTAATGAATGCTTCATCAAATACTAATGCATACCTAATGCACTGTGGTTTAGACTGTTCGAAGTGACGTGTATTGTAGTTTTTATGGTGGCTGTGTAACATTTCGTAGTGGAGCATACATCATTGAAAGCAATGTGCCTATATATTGATATTATGATTTGGACACTTAACATACGAATGGAGGGCAAAAAGTTCGCGGAATGAAAAGGAATGTGTGTGGTCAATTTAAACATGCAATTATTTATTTATTATTATTATTTTTTCTTTTCAATATATTCTTCAGTAACCCTAATACACTTCTAAGACCTTTTAAACAATTTGTCTACCTTCGAAAAAAAATATTAATTTTCAAGGCCATCAAAATAGACAGAAATAGCCGACTTCACTTCTTCCACGAAGCTCTTTTTTCATGTTTGGGAACAATCGCAACATGACTTGTGAACAGGTGCGTTGTCGTGCTAAAGTACTCCTTTACCTAGCTACCTTAGTACCTCGAGACCACTTTCCCCTTCTTTTTTGTTTAATTGCATTTTTTTAACGTTTCTAGTAGCGTAGCGTAGTATTGCCCCGCGATATTAACACCTTTATCTTTATTATCTATCAACAAAATCACCTCTGAATCCGAAAGAAACTGTAGCCATAATCTTGAACTTCTTAGGTGGTACTGCGCCTTTTTTGTGCCACTGCATGGACTCTTGTTTTGACTCAGGTTCATAGTGATGAACCCAAATTTCATTCCCAGTCACAATTAGGTTCATAAACTCATCCTTGTTTTCATTACGTAGGTCCAAAAACTCGCGAGATCACTCGACGCGCTGCTGTTTTTGAAGCGGTGTTAGCATTCTCGGCATCCATCTTGCCAAGATGGCCATAGACATGCCAAGATGGTCAGGGATAATGCTGAAAATAGTCCTAGATGCGTATCTTTTCGAGAACAAGTTTTAAAACTTTTTCAAAACTGCCTCCATCGCAGACACGAGCGCTGATCGTCTTCAGTCGAGTCTCTGCCTTGTTTTAAAAGACTATGCCACTTGTTAATAATTGATTTTCCAAAGCAAGAGTCCCCATAAACAGATGACATCTCTTCCATAATTATCTGAGGCGTTTTCTTTGCTTAGTAAGGACTTTATCACGGCTCAAAATTCAATTTCCTCCACAGTCAGTGATCTCTTCTCGATTTAGTAATATGCATACGAAATATATGTAATAATTTATTTATAGTTATTGTTTTATGCTTATGTATTTTATTTTATGGGCCCTAGATGCCTGAATAAAGGATTAAATTAAATATCTCAAAGGTTAATGAACCGATCGGGCAGAAACCTCTCCAGGTTTCAGCCCGATCGGTTCATTCAAAGTTCGCGGAATGGGGGGGTTCGCGAACTTTTTGAACCGCCCCCGTATGATTATAGGCTAGTTGGCATAAGATTAGGGCGCCAGTCATAACCTCTATAACCTTTTCTATTTAGTTCGGCATTTCTATCCCACTTCAGGCAAAACTCAGAAAGGGGATATTGGGTTTTCCACCATTTTTTCCGACTGTTCTACCTTCCAGTTTTAAAGAAATATTTCTTTTCTTTTCGGGGTGAAAATCCTCGTGGATGTCCTCTGCCGTGGGGTCGGTGGAGGAGTGTGTCAGACTTGTACTAGCTAAAACCACCCATGTGTTACCTCGAACGCTTACGTCCGAGGCTGCGGGTGCGTATGAAACTTCTTCTGCCCGCTGTCCGCAGGTCTCGACTAGTATTGAGGAGTTAGATCAAATTACGTCAGAGAAGCGCGCGTGAGCGCAAGGCAGTACCGGTATCCTCCATATCCATTTCCCTCTGCGAATGATTCTCGCTGAATCTACTTAGTAGCCTGCCCCAACCTGGACTTATCGCGCAGAGGCTGTTCAAGCTGAGTAGGTATGTCCATCAGACACGGGATATGGCCGTATAGTCCCATATAATTTCGGCAAACGATGTAGTACCTACGTAGATTTTTTAGCCTCAGAAGAGTTTTGCACTAAATTGCGTTAACGAATCAATATGCAGTACGATATAATTAAAAGAAATAGTAGGTACACAACCTACTATTTCTATTTTGATCACATAATATGATATTTATTTTACCTGCAATGTTATCTGATGTGTCGTCAGCGTAGGAAAATGTTTGTTTGCTGTGAAAACTGCGATTGCAGCCCCGGTCGCGTCTCGCGTTGGCTGCAAAAATATAAATAGATCTTATTTAATTTCTAAATTTTCTCTTTCATAAATTTCTTTTTTGTTCACTAGGATAGGTCATATGTTAATTTTAAATATTATTACAATATTTATATTATTATAATGATTACAAAATTAATTCAAGGTAATAGCTGAACGACAATTAAAATTAATTTAATTTAGCCATGAATCGAACCCGCTTTATTGTCGGTATATGGAATTTGATCTATTTCAGTACATAGCTGGGTACAGCAGCTATAGTGCTGAAATACATCAAATGCCACAAAAGATCAGTTTCATTTTACTGATGCAGTAAAGTTACGAAATATTCGGTAGTAAAAGGATGTGGAAAATCCGCAACGACTACCGTCAAGCCACAAAATCTGACTCCAGTCTTGCCAAGAAGTACCGTGTTACCCAGTTAATGGGTTGTAGAGGTCTGGTAGGCAGTCGCTCCACGTAAAATACTGGTATTCAGCTGAATCCGGTTTGACTGGAAGCCGAGCCTAATATAATTGGGAAGGCTAGGTAGATGATGAAAGTATATCAACCCCAACTTATCCCTCGATAAATCTTTCCGAAACATAACATCACACCTTAATTCCTCGGAAGGGTTGGGCAGAGGTGCACTTGGCACCAATAGTACACCGATATTTGTCAGATATTTTTAAAGCCCATATATTAGAGGGCGAGCCTATTGCCAATAGCCGTGCCCTATTCAGACGTCCGGACTGCGGAAGGGCACAACTCAGTTTTAAGTACACCTTAGATTTAGTCAAGAACTAAATGTAATGTGTACTTATAACTAAGTTGTGTATCTATCTTTGGTGTACAAAAAACAATATTTTATCTAGGGACCAACTTACTTACCAAAATAGTAAATTTTCCAGTTTCTAGTTCGGACTTAAGTGGGTCTTCGAATGGCTCGAACTTGTTGAGTCCCTCGCGGCGGCGAGTGGCCTCGTGCTGCCGCCACAGCGCATGCGCGCGCGCCACATCGAACTTGCGCGCGAGCAGGAACTTGATCGCAGTGGCGCGCGACACGCATGCCGCTCCCGATTCGCTCAGCGCGTCCAAAAACGCCTTCGTCGCCTGTAAACAATACGCCAATTTAGAATTTGTTATTTAACATTATCAGGATAAAGAGAGATATAGTAAACATTGGTTATACAATACTTAGAAACAATAGTAAACAACATTACAGTTCTCGAAATACGACTTGCAGTATTCGACTACGTAGCTAATAGCCACTATGGTACGATTTCGACGGACACTAACATGTTTGACATAAATATTAAAATTAATATGCAGAATAAGTTAATGACATAAACAAAATTTTAAGGATGTATGTTATGTACCCGCAGGAATTTAAGGAACCCCTGGACGATCGCCTCCTCCACCTCCGATCTGTTATACCACTGTTGATTCATTCTTGTTTTTACGCACGGTTCATAATTATTAAATAAGCACTTGGATTTCACTAGTCCGTCACACTTTCATCGCGACAGTTTGTAGGGCCTCGAGACAAGGCGGATCAAGTCAACCGAGCCAATCTGAATCCAATGTTACAATTCACCTTTTGAACGCCAGAGCATAAACGTATCGGCGTGCCCCTGACGCCAAGCCACAATACACCGTACTTTTTGTCACATATTTGTGACGATTGGCGTACAGGGCACGCGCTTGCTTGTCACGTATACGTGGCAATGGCGTTCAAAAGGGGCTCTTTTAACAGGCGCAACGTACCAATGCGGCAACGATACAATGACTATTTTCAAAGAAAATTCAACGAATCTATATTCTACCGCCTTTCTGCGGAAGCCTATATAGCTCCCATTTCTGCTCAGCAAAAAGTGTTCTTGAAGAGAAAATCTTCGTTGCCTACATGATATATAACAGCACATGCATTCAATCCAAGAAAGCTTTTTAAATTACCCCAAAAAATACTTGAAATTACAAAGTCAGTAACGTGAGTACTACCAATGTTACTACAAGAGTATTTAATGAGGCTATATTTGCAACAAAACAAAATCTCCAATTATTTCAATGCTGTGAATGAGTGTTACTAACAATAGGAAGAAGTGTGAGCTGCATGAACATAAACAAACAAGTATACTCTTATAGTAGTCGGATGGTAACAGAATTAGAAAATCGATACGCCGGGGTCTATTCTCGTCTCCGTGCTCGTCAGAAGAAGAGCGCACTAATTAGCACATTACTGGTGCAAGTGTGAAGCGAACGTCGGAAACAAGAGGCAATAGGGGACACTCGAGCACTAAGCGGATGGGATGCGGTGCCACCGTTGCATATGTATATCGATGCAAATAAGACGGGTGGGACGAGGCGGGTTAATTCTTCCGGGATGTGTTTCCTGTGCGGGCGCGGCTGAACCCAGGCCCCGAACATTAGTATGAGCGGGCACGCGCACCACACCAACTAACTTGGGGGCCTACACCTTACGTCACAACAGCGATACACAACAGAGCTATTGCCAAACACGCACACTTAGCACATGCTCGTTTAACTATGACCGTAACACGTTATCTATGCACTTACTACACATTATTAACAGAAGGTCCTTGTTTAGTCTCACAGGGATGATCCTCAAATGAATAGCTTATTAAGCCCCATACTTTAACTTTGACATTTTCCTCCATATGACAATTATTTCGATTTTTTCCTGCAGTTGGTTTAATACTCTGAATTCAATGTTGTTTAGCAGTAGGTAGTAATAAAAATAAAACTTTTAGGTACTATCGCCTTGTCATTTAATAAAGGCAGCTAAGCTAGCAGGCTAGCATAAAACTACTTGCCAAAGTTGTATATGGGTAAAAAGTACACACGTGCAAACCCTATTACAAATACTTGAATTATATTTGAAGTAACAGATTATTTTTCAAGAGAGAAGAAAAGACCCTGCTGGGCAGACGATAACTAACTGCAAGGGCAACAATCATGTTTGACAAAAAGATTTTTCAATAAAGATCTCATAAATTAGCCCACAGTTTCAATTTCAGATCTTCCTCAATTACTCAATTCAATGGACAATTGGGGAGACTCAACAACAACTTGAAATAAAAGGATCATGCGACAGACATCAGGGTTTACATCGCACAAGTTAAACAAATGAAAGTTAAGTAACCATATTTCGCACTTTAACAATCCATAAATTCACACAATAACTTGTTTGTTTAAACACAGATATTGGTAACACACTAGTCGACTAACTGATATTACGTATATGGATCGCGTAATAGAAATAAAAACAACGCCTGTAGCGTAGGATCGCACGCACGATCGCACGAAGGCGGCCCCGACTTGCAACTGTCAAACCGACTAAAGGTAATTGAATGGAATGAATAAGGCAAAACCGTGCCCGACCCGATCATAACGGACTACAACTGACTGACGACTGTGCGTCCAACAAATAATAACAGTCATATATTGGTATAAACCTCGCAAAACAATTGTTTAACTGATATTGATGTATGAGGGAAAACAATGTGTACAAAATTTGACGTTACTCGAATCGCCACTCAAGCCGCACACCACTTCATACTAGAGGGCACGAAACGGCGATGATCCCGTTTTTTATAAGATTATGAAAAACCTTATATCTCATACTTATTCGAGTTACCGACAGATTGGCAGATATCTCTTACTTTCAGCGCATGGCAGAGCTCAGCACTTACTACCTACTCGTCAGAAACAGGGCCTTAACATGAGTACAAACCAGGTGTCGAAGTTGGGATAATGTATTGTTGAGTCAGAAGGCGATGGCAACGATGAAGACAATTTGGCAACGACAAAAAAAAATGGATAAAATTATGCTAAGCCAAAAAGTTCCCCAGAATTTATTTCATAATTCTTTCGTTCAGATTGTGCATATGCGCCAGCGTTTGGTCATGTACTCGTCGGATCAAGAACACGAACTGTATAGGTACTTCCTGAGCGAATGACGTACCCGATCTCTGAAGTTATTACAATAAAACCGTGCGACCCAGATAGGTACAATTAATCACACCTGACGTATTAAGGCGTATTTTTGCATTATATATTTAGAAAAAGCAGCAGATCTTTTCATAACTTCACAGAGCAAAATGATAAAATATATAATTATAATCTATCCTGTTTGGTAGTTTTAGCAACAAATAGGCCAGTAAATGAACCAAGTTTTGTTGCCTTGCCCAAATTGAAAAAAGGAATACTGGAGCTGATGTTTTTCAATCAATTTGGGCAGTCAAAATCAATTGTCCAGGAGAATTTCCTCGCATCCTTTGGATGAACCTTATCACTTAGACTTTGGAAAGGAACCCGGAAGAAACAAACGCATTGTGCGTGCATGGTGTACCAATTAAAGGTGGAAAGTGAAAACAAACAACGACAAAGTATTTTACTCGAAGCGTGGCAAAGCTAAAAGCTATTGTTTAGTGAGTAATTGTTGTTTTTCTGCTTCAAAAGGCATCTGTATTTACAGCTGGATCCAAAAAAAAATTTTATCCAAAACATTTTGATTAAGAGCTTTCTTCTTCTGGCATATCTTGGAAAGCTACAGTTTAAGACAAAGTAACATTATTTTGTTAACGTTAATTAAGTTACAAATCGATATATCACAGATATTCATAAGAAATAAGATGATGACGTAATACATGGCTTAATAACGACTACTGAGAAGTCACCGCTAACCATCCTCTCCGCGTTATTCGTTCCTAAAATGGCAATTCTTGGAACAAGTCACACCTGAGCAAACCTCAGATTACATGAACACATTATAATGTGAACATAAACCCACACTGGTGCATGATACCTGCGCAGTTCAAAGTATCTTCATCATTCAAGTAGTGTTACTGAGAAAAACACTCATCTACGGGGAAGGTAATTAGGTAGCTGCAAACTATCCTCTATAATATCTAACATTTGAACAAAGTCACTGCGTAGTGTGTTGCTGTCAGCTTACACCAAACACCATAGAAAATTTGATAAACCCGCTTTCAAATATTAGTTAACAATAATTAATAAAAAATGACAATTTTTATGAGGGCCGAGCCTTGCCGATCTAAATAAACAAGCAGTTTGGCGGACAATCGTCTGTATGGTAAACATACTGAAGGCAAAGTGTAGATAGACAAAGAGTGTTTACCTATATATCCTAATACGATACAACTGATAGGGTGGGTAGTAATGGTTTATTGAGAAACGATGTGAGTCATGAAAAATGAATACCACGCAGATATACATATAAAAATCCCGTACAAGTTGGTATGGAAACATGCGGACTTTGTGTCAATGACACTGCGGGATAAAAGATCCTGTGTGGTCCAGACAACGAGAATAGGGCTCTGAACCATATCGTAACCGACAAGGGGCATGGTTCCTTGAACACATTGTAGTGCTTTACCAGCAAGCGCATGCATGTGCTCTTATTTCGTTATATAGAAACAAAAACGCGAAACCTTTTTGGAAGACAATTATTTTCCTACACAAAAGCGATAGCTTCAAAACTAGTATCATTAACGTGACCAAATAATAAAGAAAGAGCGGACAATCCTTGCTGATTGCTTTTAGAACAAATAAGAGGAAAGCAGAAAGTTGCCACAGTGACAGAAATGTGCTAGTATACGTTTCAATTCAATTAGGACTTATTCGATGAGGATAAAACGGTGGCCGTCAATAGGGTTTGCACTACAAAGATGTCTCTGAATATATATAAATTTTAGAAATGACTGACGATTTTTTTGCTAATTGATAAAGAGAAAGAGAGCGACCAAAGATAAAATAGATATTTTGAGTGCGCCATGACCATGATGCATGATTTTAATCTCTTCTCTTATCTCTAAATAGTACAAAACAGAGTCGCTGGCTGCCTCTGTCTGGTTCTCCGCTTACTTCTAAACCACGAAAGGGATTTTGATACGATTTTCACAAATAGAAAGAGTGATGAACGAGGAAAGTTTGTCTACATAATTTGCACCTGTGCGAAGCTGGGGTTAACAATTTTATAAAGGAAAGAGAGTGATTGATATCGTGAATGATAACCACAAGTGCTTCTCAACTTCTTCTTAAAGGATTTTGATAGTTGGCTGTCATAGATCTAAGGTTTCCAACACCCTGACAGGATGATTTTTGGAGGAAGATTTAACCTTCATTCCAATGTTCAAAAAAATTGGTCCAATTCGCAGTTTGTTCAATTCGTAGTTGGTCCAATTCGCGGTTAATTCAAAATGGACAATGAACAATGGCGACTTTTTTTTGACAAGTGGACGACTGAGTAGCTTTATGTTTTTTTTATTTTTACGAAGGAGGTTTGAGGGTTTAGAAGATATGATTTGTAATATGATTATGAATGAATAAATATAGTACAATTTGTTAAAAAAAATCTTACTTTCTTTCTTTTCTTTCCTAAAGGTACTGTATAACTTTCCTGATCAAATATGTATTACATTACATAGGAGAAAATATTTGTAAACCAGAATTAAATTAAAATAGCAAGCCCTATCTGGCACTTCGACGTCGCAAAGCGTAGGCGTCCGGTCTCCTCTCACTCACACTATATTACATTGACTTCCTTTTAAGATTTTTCTTTTTTCACGTAAACAAAAAATGAAGACGATACAGTGCGTTGAAAACTCGTGTGACGTCACATTTGAGTACACTTTTTACCTAAACGTAACATCACAAGCCCCCACTCCTGATCTTTGATGCGTTTATCATCGTCAATTTTTATCTTAACTAATTAAAGAGGAAAAAATTTATTTGTTTGTGTGTTACGATTTGGCTCGAAAGCGATTTAAAAAAAATCTTTTGCCCTTAGAAAATCTAATGAGGCTTTCTAATGGCGAAAGAATCAACTTAAAACATGGGCTTTATTATATTTTCGAAAAAAAAAAATAGAGATCCGTACGATAATTGCAATAAAATAACCCAAAGTAGCAACTTGTTGCCTAATAAACGCATTATTTGATGTATGCTGAGAAAACTATTGATGATCCATAAAAATAATGTACTACATGATTAAAGTACTCATTATTACCTATAAAAAATCGGTGTCTAACTATTATACGGTTAAGTCACATTGACCGCTTTTTCTTCAAATTATTCAATCAAAACCAGGGTGGAATGGAAAAGTGGTGGCTTTTTCTTCAAATTATTCAATCAAAACCAGGGTGGAATGGAAAAGTGGTGATTTTAGTCTCATGATATTAATCCTTATCTATTAAAATGGTTTGCTAATTAAGGTTGATTATGTACATTTAATTACAATTTGAAACGACCTTTCGTTTAGTAGTTAAGGCGGGTATAAAATGCTCTAAGTAAGAAAAATGTTGCGGTTTGACACTGGGGAGAATGTTAATGCTTGGTCGGATGAAGTTGGAAATAAATTAAATTATTTAAATTTAATTAAGTGAAATTTTATTATTTTGGATTGTGAAATCGGACTGTTGAATTAGTGTTTATTTTAAATTGGTTTTTAATAATTTTTAATTATAATTAGAACTGTTTTTTCGTAAAGTCGTACTAATATAGCTCCTAAGTACTCGCTACTAACCCATATGGACTCTTCTTCGAAATAAATTTTGATTGATTGATTAAAGACAGAAATATATTTAGTAATGATTTCGATAAAAAAAATCGAAAACCGCACGGTCTCCGGCGAGGCGTCGAGCCTCTTTGCCGGATTACTGCCATGGGATCTGAAGGCGAGAGCCCTCGCGCACGTTTACGCGTGGCGCGTGGTGGCGCTTCGCCGGAGCAAAACTCAGCTGCTGCGGCAAATTGCATCGCGGCGGACGGAGCTCCGGCAGGATACCTTGGCGGTATGGAGACGGAGACTATCGCGACCCAGCGCTGGGCAGGCCACAATTGCGGCGGTATAAGGCCCCTCTTTGGGGAGTGGCTGGAGAGACGCCTCGGCGTCCTCACTTTCCGCTTGACGCAGGTACTCACAGGACACGGCTGTTTCGGGAGGAACCTGTTACGGATTCAGCGGAAGGAATCGCCCGGGTGTCAGCACTGTGGGGATCGCCCGGAGGACTCGGTGGAGTATACGGTGGAGGTTTGCCCTGCTTGGGCGGAGCACCGCCGTGTCCTCGTCGAGCCGATCGGGTTTGGAGCGAGGAGACTTGGGAAGCGGTCACCTCCTTCTGCGAAGCAGTAATGCTAGCGAAGGAGGACGCGGGCTGCGCAAGGGAAAGACAAGGCCTTCGCCCCAACCGCCGCTACAGAAGAAGACGCCCCGAGCGTCGGGAGTCGCAGGGCGATCCCCGGCCACCGCAGGCGCGGGCATGTGGACGGCGAGCGTTGGGTGGCTCGCTGTCCGATCACCACCAGGCTCAGGTCGATGGCTCGTTGTGTTCCACGCACGCCTCAAACAGATGTCAGCACAGGAGACGGGGCCCGCTAGGGCCAGAGCCTGCCAGGGTTTTGGAAATTGTTTGGAAGAGTCACCGCGGCCCTAGAACGCAAAGGGGTTTAGAAGGAACACGGATAGGTTTTAATCAGTAAGAGTCTGACACGCTCTTTCGATCCACCCAGAGCGGAAGAAGTCATTTGATATCTCTCTATCTAAAATAAAAAATGCCTGTGGTTTCTGCGCTCATTTCAATCGTACTGATGGGTACCATTCACTGCAGTTTGTAACAAAGATCTGTGATAAAAACCGTAAACGTGCAATTTATAAATGTTTTATTTGAGCCCCGAAATGCCCTGCATCGCATTTTGAATTCCTGGTTCTTTCAGTAACTGAAAAGTACCGGGAAATTCGAGACCGGGATTTCCCGGTTCTATACCCTAGTGGTAGATAGGAATGCACTTTGATTTCGAGGCATATGAATACCGACTAGTTTAGTGCTTACTATGTGTGTAGTCCAAGGAATTTTGTCGAGTTTATTTTTTCGATGTTTATTTGTTCATATTTTATATGGATAGTATTTGATTTTGAATTTTAAGTTTTAAAAATCATTATAGATGTTTAGTTACGGTTATTTTTAATTCATTTAATGTTAACCAGTTAACTATAGATGATAGTATATGGTTTATCTCCTGTTCATGAAAAGAGGTGTCTTCAGTTACCACTATCGCAGTGCTATCGTCAGACCTAGAATACTCCCTCGCGGTACACCTTCGCAGTTTTTTATTGATGTTGACAAGTATTTATTTTCGACTTTTGTGGCTTGTGATATGCTAGATATTTCAGTTTGTTGTTCTTTGTTCTTAAATATGTTTTTATGAGATCTCTAGCCTTTCCTCGTATTCCATATGCTTCTAATTTATTCAATAATATTTCGTGACTGACGCAGTCGAAGGCCTTCGTTATATCCATATATAGTGCTGAGACATGTTTTTTTTACTGTCCATAGTATCCATGCCTTTTAGTACCGTTTTGAGGAAAGTGTGAAATGCGTTATTAATGGATTTATTTTTCCTGAAACCCATTTGTTCTGCCGCAAGTATATTGTATTTTAATATTTAGGAACTTTAGGAACTTACTATATGGAGTTTCCGTGAAAATTACATTTGTGTTTGTTACAGATTCTAGCCATTTCATAGTGTTCAATTGAAATTCACGCGGATTTACATCGTTTGTTCTGCCAAATATAATTATATAATCGTCTTTAGATAACTCTAGTATTTCACCATGACCATGACAAATGTATTAAGTTTTTTTGAATGAGTTATTTTTTTTCATAAGTCCGGTGTTCGTAATATTAAACTGTCTGATATTCTTAACTTCTTGTATTTTTCATAAACTTTGAATTCAATAGAGTAGTATTGCTGTTGCTCAATTTACTTGAGCGCTGTCGTGTCCGAATTGTAATTATCTGTAGAATTATAATTCTCCATTATTTTTAAATGACTAACTAAAGCTTATTTACTGCAAAATTAATCGTTTGTTCTTATATTTTAAGATTTGATAAATTACAAAAAGCCTATCGTGAGAGCGCTTAGATTTGAACCCTCGATCCGTAGTCCGCATCATACAGCGCCTTATGCCTCTACGCCACGTAGTCATGTACTTTGTAAGTTGAAATTTTACTATTGCAATACAATCTACACATACCTTTTCAGAAATCTACATTCTAATAATAAACGTTTCTGGCGGACGATGGTTGGTATATTCAATGTACTTACGTGGGTACCGTTAGCTAACGCCGCTGTACCAAGTAGCTAAATATATTCACAGCTGTAAACAAATAAGCCGTATTTTATGAATATTCAATATTAAACCCTTATAAATGCGTATTTTAGGTGGACTGTAGTCCAAACAACATAATCAGCCTGGACAGAAAAACCTTACTACTGAGAGAGTGGGCGGTAATCCACCACGGGGGTCCAATGCGAGTTACTACTCAAGTAACTCAAATGCGAGTTGGACTGTAGACTAACCTACGGGCAAGGAAATCTTTTTATGAACGTCCGACATTTAAAAGTGTCGTGCAACTATTGAGTGTGACGAAGTTGCGACACAGGCGGAAGCCGAGATCGGTCGTCGACCGTGGGATGGGATCGACAGACTATTTCGGAAGTAGATGATACTGAAACTTATAAGTAAATAGCAGGGCTGCAAGGAGAGTTTTCTTACGCTAAGCGTTCGTTCCCAACATTTTTTGAAAAGTTTTGATAATGGTTTAATGAAAATCAAAAATCCTGTCAACTAGTCATACCTAGTTACTGGGGTTTGGATACATGAAAATTATTTTATTCAGCTGCATTTGCAGACTAAAAGCCGAGGACAACATGGATGACGATGGTTAAAACCAGTATCAACGAAATTTACTGTCACTTCATAATACCAAATTCTAGTTCTTCCTTTGGGCTTCAATTCAAATTTTGAAAAAATGAAATTTTGGAAAAAAAAAACAATGATGGCAACAAAAGTTTAAACTGTGGGCAGCTACCAACAACCAACTCCAGTTGAGAGCCTTAGAGGAATATAAGTTCCATACTAATACAATATTATAGCCATCTGGATAACTAAGTCATTTTTTTTTAAACATTGCTCCCACACTAGGAGTTCTCCTGTATCGCGAGTGTGTTTACAAACATATAAATACACAAACAGCCAGACCCCGAATAACTATCTGTAGGACATACAACGACACGCAGCGCAGCAGTCAATCGTTCAAACACTGCGCCAACTGAGTCGTCTAAGTCATTGGCTTACCAACTTCCGATTAGAAAGATTTTAAGCAGTAGTGTTGACTTTTTTCCTTCAAAACAGTTAAATTAGAACATAATGCATACTCATACTTTTCTTACCATTTAAAATTTCTTTGTATGCAAACTTATTGCAGTTCCTTTTTTTTTTTCATATATTGCTTAGCAGTGCTAAGCACTATAATAAAAACAGGTATAGAAATGTATCTCACTTGCACAAGTTGGAGTCTAGTAATTCAATATTAAGGTGAAAGCGCCAGGGTAGCCCACAAAATTCAAATTTTCATGTTTTTTTTTTTTTTTCATTTTGCAGGTCAGTGTCAGGTTGTATGTTGATTAAAATACGATTGGCAACCGTAACAAATATGGCTTTACTGAGTTATAATAATTAAAATCATCAATACATGTTGGATTAGTCCATCTAATCCCATTGAATGTTTTTTTTTATAAAATAACCATTCTTAATATCCATTCTCAATAGGCTTGAACAAATTTGAAAAAATGAACTTAGATGGTTGTATTGATGATTTTAATTCTATATATAAATATGTGTTACGGTTGTAACACGTATTGCAAATGCAAATCATAATTTGTTCAATATACAGCCTGACACTGACTGGCAAATTGCAAAAAACAAGAAAAATTAAATTGCACTTCCATCTTTAACTTGTGTGACTTAAACTAGTTGGAGCAATGTCAATTAGAGCGAAAGAAATTGTATCAACAATAATCTTGTGTAAATCAGACTAAATAGTTTCTTTTTTGCATCTAGTATAATTAATACTAACATTATAAATGTTATAGTGTATCTGTCGGTCTGTTACATTTTCTTTATAAAATGCTGAACAGATTTTGATTAAACTTGGCACACAGAAGAATGTGACAGAGTATGCACTTAACCATGACATGAGACATGCAATACAAATTTGGTAAAGGTGATTTGTAAACATGGTTTGGAAATTCAGAGATAGCCCTTGCCTGCTTTCTATGACTTCATACAATAAGAAGACACATTTTTAAAAGGAATCATTTGAAATAACGTAGTAACAGAAAGAGATTTCAAATTAGACAAAACCATTTAAATTCAAAAAAATATGTCACAAAAAACAAAGGCTGGGGGAAACTTTTTAAGCTGTAAAGTTTTAAAAGATAGAAAAATGTGCACTTACATGTACAATATATAGGGCAAAACTCGCAGGAAAGCTTGACAAAGAAGAAAGGCGGCCTATATCATGGCAGAGAGTAGAAACCATTTGCCAACAATGATGATGACATGCAAAATAAGTGAAATCCTGGAATTTTAATGTTTCCATCATCAATTCAAGTTACTTCCAGTGTATTTAAATATTCCAATTCAATAAATCCAATTAAAAAGGTTGCCATTTTCTTAGTGGCAACCGAAAAATATTTTAAAAAGATTCATAATGTTGTTCATAATCTCAACTTAAAAACAGTTTCAAATACGAGATTGATCTAAAAAAAGATTGGGAGCGGAAATAGGAGGAGCTACGCATTTATTGTCATATTGAGTACTCAGAATACATAAAGGTACGTAGAATCATTTATCACAGGATGTAAACGCATATAATTATGAAGTGTTTAACTTGTCCTAAAATACTATTTTTGTACAGCGATACAATATTTAGAAGATGCAACGATAATTTCATCAAACGGAAACTTAAAAACTGTAACAACAAGACACGAAGTAATCAAAACAAACATTGATGACATGGTAAACGAAGCAAGTAACAACCCACATCCTTTGAGCAATTCATAAAAGAAATATCATGAAAATGTTGCCTGACATGGACATATTGCTCAATGTTATAATTTTTGTAATAAATGCACATTATTAAACAATATTAACATTATTTTAAACTTAAATTACTCACCAACTCTTGATCGGGTGACAGAGCCACCGCCATCTTTGCAATTAACTGACAATTTGACAAATAAATTGACAGTTTTGTAAAGTATTGCTATTTCAAAACGTTTTTTTTTAACGCTGACATTCTCGTACTTTCAGTATACATTTGGCAGCTCGAGATCTACGATATTCTCATTGAATCGATATGAATGCCAGTTCCACAACCACATCCACGAGTCACCCTCACCGGTCGCTGCATGTAGACTTTACTTCGGAGCTTCGTTCATTTAGGGAGGAACGCTGCAAAATCGCCACTTACAGTAAAAATGAAAACCAAGCAAATACATTCTAACATGCTCAGATTTGTTCGTTTACTTTGCTGTGGACGGTAGACGCACCCCAACTATTCTACAAAACTCTGTTATTTGTAGGTATTTTACAGAATAAGAATACAATGGCGTCTAGTGATCTAAGTTACTGTTACCTTTTTCTGGCATGGCAATAACGAACCCAAAATCAAAATGTAAAAATTGTCTTATTGAATTCAATTGAATTGACATTTTATTAAAGGTTATGAATTAATTTATGGAATCAAGGAACGTCGTTTTAATTATTTTTCACGTAAATAATTGTATCGCTAGTATTCATAAGCAAAATGTCTACTCGCTGGTATGTATTCAAGTTCATGATCTGTAACAATCTTTATTAAAGTAAAGAGGTTATATTTTGTTCTTTCAACAATAATGTTTTTAATTACAGGTATCCTATATACCAAAGAGGCAACCCACAATTGAGGGTATTCTTGCCTAATTTCTGGATGAAACTGGTCAGACCTGAATCGAAACAATTGCCCAATATAGTTCAGTTTCATTGCTCCATGGAAATGACAAAATTTGACATAAAAAATTACCTGGAAAAGATTTATAACATCCCAGTTGTTGATGTAAGGACCAGAATAGCCTTAGGAAAGTTCCGGAGAGATGTTGGCAAAGGATATGTTATCAAAGATGATGATATAAAAAGTGCTTATGTAGTATTGGTAAGTTAGTCTCATACTTATTTATTCAATAAATTATTCCCCAATGCCAGAAGAGTAGTATACTGTCATTACAATAAGATATAGATACTGTGCAGCAAAGTAAACTTTCTATCAAGTAAATGACAATTACTAAGACAACTATTCTCAGAGTCACAATCTGACACCTCTGAATGTAAAAAAATACATGCCATACAGTTAAATAAGACTTGCAAAGAAGAAAGAAGCAAAGATTCTATTTATTTTACAATCTGATGCTCTTCTAACTCCAACATTTTATTTTCTTTATATTTTTAGCCAAAAGATATGAAATTTGAATATCCTGACATATTTGGCTCCAAAAAAGAGGATGGAGAAGAGGAAGAAAAATCATTAAGTGAAGCCAAGAAAAGCTTCCAAAACTATATTGACCGCAATAAGCATAGATCAGATGTCCCAAGTTGGTTCTCAATATAATTGATAGTTAGGTACTTGAAATAAATTAGTTCAAAGTAAAAGCGTTATGTAGATATAATAAGTTATAAAATAAAAATTCTCTTGAATATACTTGTCTTTTCTTTAAGACTAAAATGGTCAATGAAAATCCTAGACTTGAAATATCTGTAAAATACACTGACCACTAAAATGAAAACCAATCCATGGTGAACAGCTATGACCTATATTGTGTGCTCCTCAGTAAAGATTAGCCAATCAGTAGGTAGATCACTCAATCCAGATGTTTATGATTTTGGGCCTGTCTGCCTAGGCCCTAGGGCAGGGATGGCGCACCTATGGCACGCAGCAAAATAATTTGAGGACGCCTATACAAGATTACTTAGCATCTTGAATGATTAGCAACAACAGAAATCATGCTGAACACAAAGCTGATTGGCATTAAGATTGCTTTATGAATTTATAGTTACAAAAAAAGAGTTAAGTTAATAGCGTCTAGTGTTATTTTTTGTCCATTGTATCACCAAGTCAAGATTTTTGGTGACATGTCATAGCAAAAATTATTTTTGTAATGAAAATGGCACATTCGCCAAAAAAGGTTTGCCATCCCTGCCCTAGGGCATATTTTCGATGATATAGCATACTGTGCTGTGCCAGATCATTATTTATTTGTTACTTGTGCATAGTTCTCATGCACTGTCTAGCATGTTCTTGATTAGCAATAGCATTTCATGATTGGTGTTCTTTCCAACTATTGGAGAAAGCTAAAATGAAATAAACAGGTACTAAGCACCTCGGAACTGGTGACCCACGGAATGTTTTCAAATCAAATTCCTTTGTTTCAAATAGATCACTTACTTTCTAATTGTGGAGGTCTGTCAGTCAAACGGATGAAACTAGTAGCAACAAGAGCTTCAAGTATGTTATGCAGCAAAGCACACTCACTGACCCTATCTCCAGTGCAGCAGTTGCACATATTCTAGTCAAACTAGATTTTATGTATACCATGAAAGGAGAATTTTAATGACACAATAAAATAGATAGACTTTTAGTTTAATAAAATATCATATTCTTAATATTAAAAACAAAAAGTTAATGAGTAAATATTAAGACAAGAAACCAAGTTGTTTTTTATTTAAAAAAACATCAAGTTTCCATCATCAAGACTAAATACTTCCTTCTTCCAAGGGTCAAGACAAAAACGAGACAGAGGCACCCCCATCTAATAATTTACATAGCCCTTATCTTCAATGACCCTTATCTCCACAACAGAATGCACACATTCCTATCAAGATAAAAGGGTCAATAAACTAAGCAATTTTTTAAAATGTCACTTCAAATTCTTTATAACTCAAACTTACTACTCTTACAAATTGGCAATCAATGCCATTATTAATGAACAATGTTTACTCATCTGAATTTATATTTAAATTGTTCAAAATAAACATACTAAACTGTATATTTATGCCACATAATAAGGTGCACTATTAGTTTAGTTTATCACTAACCATTATATTAATAATGATGCATATAATAAAAGTAACAGAATAACTTATTATGGAGCTAGAATATCACATTACTTACAGAGAAAAATAACAAACCATAAGGAAGTACATAAGAATATTGTTGTCAAACTAATTTAAAGATTCCCAGAATATTCATCCAGGAACACTGAAGAATGGCAACGGGGACATTCTGATATATCCAGCAGGAAAGTGACCTGTAAAAAATAATTCCAAGTTAAACTTCAAAAGAGGGTAATGCTACAAAATTAGTGGGAACATCTTGATCTGATGAAGATTATGCTTGACCTTCACTGAAAGAAACATTGTACTGTTTTGTGACTCATGACTTCACAGAAGTTAGACTGACAACTTAAGAAAAGAGTATGCAGCTGCTGCGGTAAAGCAGTGGGGGGTCCCGTCCTGCTGAAGACATTTTGTTGCATACAGAAACAAACTATTACTTGCTGGCTCAGAGCAAGCTGTGAGCTTGATAGTTTATGCAACCGAATTCAGGCAAATATGGCTGACTCAAAAGGGTCGTATTTGGGGGCGGACTTTCATAAATTTTAGATTGAGACACTTATAAAAAAAACTTACACGTGGGTGTATTTCACATTTCAGGCGGATTCTTCCATTGCAATAGTAGCCACACGACCGGCAGAAGACAATTGTTTTTTCTCTGTTACAAGCACATTTCTTGGTATAGACGTTTATAACTTCGGGTACACCGCGTCCCAAGCGATTGGGAACTTTGTAAACTTTGCCTGCAGCTGACGCTACAAGCGGCGTAGATTGAGATTTAGTATCCATTTTACTAAAGCCTAATTCAATGAGGATCACTTTTACAAAATTCTGTATTACGGGTCCCTAAGTTACTAGTAGAGTTGAATGACAGTAACAATATTCGAAGTTTGAAAAAAAATGGCGGGTAGTTACACGTCAACTTTTCAAAGCAGACTGGAACAGACTAACTTTGGTTACAGCCGAGCAAAATATTAATTTTGCACAATACTAGACATAAAAGAATTATCCGATTACAAAATGAAATAATATACTTCATTTTGTTTGTACTCGGGAGTTTATAATCAATTTTATTATCATTTTGATTATGGGTACTTGAGATAACAAAAGCCTGCTGTTAGTCTATGGATGGGGAAGTACCCAATGTATTATATTACACAAAAATGAGGTTTTTAGTTTGTGTACAGACGCCAGCACATCAAGCTTGACAGATTATTGTAGCTTGATGTGCTGGGCTTCTAGGGAGGGCAGCGGCCCCGCCCCCCCTAGAAAAAAAAAATCCGTCAATTTTCTGGGCATTTTCTATTACCTACTGGAAACTAGATCATAGTTAAAAATGTGCTGGTCTGTGCAAAATGAAGTGTGGGAAAATTCACTTTTCACGCGTTAAGTATATTTTATTTCCCCACCGAGGGTGTCCCCACGTTGCCGTCGTGGTGGGGCTTGTGTGTCTCAATGATCTTGGAGCTCTGCCGGTAGAGTTACTCATGCCGGAAAGGTCCAAGTGAGAGACCAGACAAAGCGGGACACGAGAGGGGCACACCGTTCGGAGACCTGAGCAGTGTTCGGGTCGTCGGACGGTGTGCGTGCGTACGCGTCTGCTCATCAGACGTGACTGTGAGGACAGTGAGCAAGCAGCGTTAGAGAGGCCCTGTGAAAGGGCGTAGGGGTGAGGGATCACACCCTTTAAAAGGAACAAAAAAAAATGAAAAAGGCAAACGAAACAGAATTACCCCAGGGCGGTACCAGCTGCTCAGCAGCTGGAGAATGCGCCACGCGCCCTTTGGGAGCGTCAAGCCCCTCGTATTCTGGGGGGGGCAACGTATGTCGCAAACCGCTTGCCAGTGGCAACACGAGCCCAGGAGGCTCCCGATCCGAGGCGTCCTTTGAGGAATTGATCGGTTTTAATTTTAGTGGACCTGACAAGGTGTTGGGTGGGCGTGGTGCTCCTGCCAAACTATGGAGGAAGAGCCCGCTGACGTGTGGGGGGGATGCGGGGTCAGACTCTGACTCTGCATCAGGCCTGAGCGTCAGCACGCCGAGTTCGGGGCAAGGGGGAGTAGGGGCTGCTGCGGAGAACTCAAAGTTCTTCCGCAAGCGCCCCAGACCGGAGGATGACCAAGGGTTGTCCTCCAACGATGAATTGGCCTCGGCCCGAAAAATCCCCACTAGTAGGCGGGGTAAGGGCCGAGAAGGAGGTAGGGGGAGAGGTACCGCCTCCTAGGAGGCTGCCCAGCGTGCCTCTAAGCTCGCCAAGGAGGGGTGCCACCCTGGAGCGACCGGTCGGAAGATTCTCCCTACGGCGTCTTTCGGCGGTGAGCCGGACACTGCCGGCGGCTCCGATAGGGAGCGCCAGTCCGCCTCCATTCTGGCGGCAGCGGAGATCAACTGCAGCGGGCCTCCGTCGAACGAAATTTCAAACCTGCGAGCGGAGGTCGCCCACTTAGCGGCCGCCACGGAGTTTCTCCAAAAAGAGAACGAGAAGCTCCGAGCAGACCTAGCCGGGCTCCAAGAAGCCAGTCCGAAGGAGGCGCCTCAAGGGGGGTGCAAGCGCGGGCCAAGCCAGAACGTGCCTGCGGAGGACCAGCTCCTGAACCTGGTGCGGCAAGAGCTGGCTGCCTTCCAGGATCGGTTCCAAAAGCGGTTCTCTACACTGGAGGGCATCGTCCTGCGCCCCCCGCTAGCGCCGAGTCAGAAGGTGGCCTCATATGCGACTGCCGTGGCTGCCAAACCGGGGTCGTCCGGCCAGACCAACCGAGGGGCCGCGCCGGCACTAGCGAATACGGCACCGGGAAAACCGGCCCCGGCCCAGAAGAGGAAAGGCGGGGCAGCTGCACAGGCAGCGATAGCTCCAGCGCCAGCAGTGCAACAGCCGTCCTCGCCTCCAAACCCTCCTGCGGCCGAGGCCGGATGGCAGGTGGCCGGCGAGAGGAGGAAGGCGGGCAAGGCAGCCAGGGCAGCCAAAAATCGTTAGAGGAAGCGGCGGCGTAAAGCGCAAGGTGTAGCGGCTAGGTTCCGTGCCCCGAAGACCGCAGCTGTAGTGGTCACGCTACAGCCGGACGCGGTGAAAAGGGGTGTGACGTACGGCGACGTGCTCTCCAAGGCGAAGGAGGCGGTGAACCTTGGGGAGCTAGGCATCGTCGGGGGCCATGACTGGGGCCCGTATGCTGGAGATCCCCGGGGCAGCAAGCGGCCCGGCCGCCGACGCTCTGGCCGAAAGGCTAAGGGCGTCGTTGAATGTGAACGATGCCCGAGTGTCCAGGCCCACCAAGTGCATAGATATGACAAGTGTGAGAAGTGACAGATACGCGCATTTTGGGCCTGGATGACTCCGTCACGGAGTAGGAGGTGGTGGCCGCCGTCGTCAGGATGGGGGGTTGCTCTGCCGAGCAGAAGAAGGCAGGCATCATACGTCCTGACCACACGGGCATGCGAACTGTTCTGGTGAGCTGCCCCGTGACGACGGCCAAGAAAATCTCGGAGGGCCGAAGACTCCTGGTGGGCTGGGTTTCTGCGCAGGTCAAACTGCTAGAATCCAGACCTCTGAGGTGCTTCCGCTGTCTAGTGGGCAACCATGCGGGAGCCCTTTGCACCTCGGAGGTTGACCGCAGTGATCTTTGCTTCCGCTGTGGTCAGCCCGGTCACAAGGCCGGCTCGTGTAACGCCACGCCGCACTGCGTTGTATGTGCGGCAGCTGGCAAGCCGGCCGGGCACTGGGCTGGGGGCAAGGCCTGCGTTCCACCCTCCAAGGCCAGGGGCAAGAGGATGCCCTTCGCCACCACTATTCCCGCCGTAGCCACCGCCATCGCCGCCGTTGCATCCACCGCTGCCGCTGCCACTACGAGTGCCGCGGAGGAGCCCTCACAAGGGGCTCAGGAGGAGGCCGTAATGGAATGCTAATAACGGCCCCATTACGCCTCCTCCAGGCGAATATCAATTACTGCGCCGCCGCTCAGCACCTGTTGCTCCAGAGCATGGCGCAGTGGTCGATCAACATCGCCGTTGTCGCTGAGCCGTACTTTGTCCCGCCCAGGGATGACTGGGTGAAGGACCCCAACGGCTCAGTGGCCATAATTTCGTCGGCCGCCGCCGGTGCCCCGTCCCTCGAGAGTGTCAGAAGAGGACAGGGGTGCGTAGCAGCACGGTTTGGGGAGATTGTGGTAGTGGGGGTCTACTTCTCTCCGAACCGATCTCTCGCCGAGTTCCACAACTCCCTTAGGGAGTTGGTTGTCGTCGTCGCCGGTTATCGTTTCCTCCCCGTGCTCGTTCTCGGGGACTTCAATGCCAAGCACTTGGCTTGGGATTCCCGATATACGGACACGAGGGGCAGGATGGTGGAGGACTGGGCTCTGGAGACAGGCCTAATCGTCCTCAACCGGGGTTCTGTCCCCACGTGTGTGCGGATGCAGGGTGAGTCCGTGGTGGATATTTCGTTCGCAAGCCTTGCTCTGTCACCGCGTGTCGTCGACTGGCGCGTCATGGAGGAGGTGGAGACGTATTCGGACCACCGGTACATCCGGTTTGACTTCTCCGCCGAGACCTCAACCACGCCAGTCCGAGAGACCCCGAGTGGTCCGTGGTGGGCGCTGAAGCAGCTGGACCGGGAGCTTCTCCTGGAAGCCTCGATCGTGCAGGCCTGGGTGTCACCACCAGACAGGCCTGCTGACATCAATGACGAGGCAGAGTGGTTCCGGGAGACCATGTCCGAAATATGTGACGTGGCAATGCCCCGGGTCCGGCCGGGACGCGCCCGCCGCCAGGTGTACTGGTGGTCGCGGGAGCTGGCATCGCTGCGCGAGGCATGCGTTGCTGCACACCAGGCATCGCAGGCTCCGCATCCGGCCTCCGGATGCGCAGGCCAGGGAGGCGGAGCTGTACGAGGAATACAGAGTGGCGAAGGCCGCCCTCCAAGTGGGGATCCTGCGAGCCAGGGACCTGGCTCGTAAGGAGATGCTGGAGTCTCTGAACGGGGACCCGTGGGGACGCCCTTACAAAATGGTGCGGGATAAACACCGCACCTGGGCCCCCCCGTTGACGCAGAGTCTCCGGCCCCAGCTGGTGGAAGACGTGGTGAGCGCTCTGTTCCCTTCGCGAGGGGAGCATACTCCCCCGCCTATGGCTTCGCCACCTGCGGTGCCCGATGCGGACCACACCGACGTCGGCGACGACGATGACAACGCTTCGGAGGTGACTGAGGTAGACCTGAGAGTGGCGGTAAACAGGTTGAAGCCAAAAATACCGCCCCAGGACCCGACGGCTTACCTGGGAAAGCCTGGGTCCTGGCCTTGGAGGCTCTCGGGCCTCGACTAAGGGGGTTCTTAAGCGCATGCTTGGAGAGAGGCCAGTTCCCACTTCGTTGGAAGACGGGGAAACTGGTCCTCATTAAGAAGCCTGGGCGCCCTGCGGACTCTCCGTCCGCTTACCGGCCCATCGTGCTGCTCGACGAGGTGGGCAAACTCTTTGAAAGAGTAATTGCAAACCGCCTCGTCGGGCACCTGGTGAGGGTGGGGCCGAATCTGGCGGAGAACCAATTCGGTTTCCGCAAGGGGCGCTCAACGGTGGATGCCATCATGCGCGTAAGAGCCCTTACGACGGGGGATGCGGTGTCCCGGGGCAGGGTCGTCTTGGCGGTGTCTCTTGACATCGCCAATGCCTTTAACTCCCTGCCCTGGAGTTACATCAGGGAGGCACTCCGGTATCATCGGATGCCGACCTATCTCCGTCACGTGGTCGAGGCCTATCTGACGGACAGGGCCGTCATCTACCCCGGTCACCGGGGAGAATGGAACCGGCGAGAGATGTCGTGCCACCGCACACAGGAGCGGCCCCAGAACCGAACCCTGTGGAACACCTTCCACAGGGTTCGGTTCTGGGGCCGCTCCTGTGGGACATCGGCTACGACTGGGTGCTGCGCGCCGACCTCCCTAGCGGCTTCAACGTAGTCTGCTACGCTGACGACACGCTAGTCTTGGCGCAGGGGGGGTCGCACCAGGCGGCGGCCGAAGTGATGACACGCGGGGTTGCGATAGTCGTTGAGAGGATCCGGCAATTGGGTCTCGAGATGGCCCTGCACAAGTCCGAAGCCATGTGTTTTTATGGTTCTCGGAACAGGCCACCTATGGGATCCCAAATAACGGTAGGAGGGGTTCACATCGGCGTCGGGTCGACGATCAGGTACCTGGGGCTCGATCTCGACAACCGATGGAACTTCGAGGAGCACTTCCGACGTTTGGCTCCAAGACTGGAGCGGGCCGGGGCTGCCTTCAAGCGGCTCCTGCCCAATCTAGGGGGTCCAAACGCCTCCTGCCGGAGGCTCTATGCGGGGATCGTGCTGTCCGTGGCCCTTTATGGGCCCCAGTTTGGGCACTTACGTTGAAGGGGCGACCTGCCCGCCAGCTCAACGCGTCCCAAAGGGTCATGGCCATCCGGCTGGCCCGGGGACACCGCACGGTCTCCGGCGAGGCGGCGAGCCTCCTTGCCGGATTAACGCCATGGGATCTGGAGGCGAGAGCCCTCGCGCACGTTTACGCGTGGCGCGAGGAGGCGCTTCGCCGGGGCGAAACTCCGCTGCCGCGGCAAATTGCATCGTGGCGGACGGAGCTCCAGCAGGATACCACGGCGGTATGGCAACGGCGACTGTCGCAACCCAGCGCTGGGCACGCCATAATTGCGGCGATAAGACCCCTCTTTGAGGAGTGACTGGAGAGGCGCTACGGCGTCCTCACCTTCCGCCTGACGCAGGTGCTCACCGGACACGGCTGTTTCGGGAGGTACCTGTTTCGGATTAAGCGGGAGGACACGCCCGGGTGTCAGCACTGTGAGGATCGCCCGGAGGACACGGTGGAGCATACGGTGGAGATCTGCCCTGCTTGGGCTGAGCACCGCCGTGTCCTCGTCGAGGCGATCGGCGGCGGCAACCTCTCGAGTCCGGCCCTAGTTGAATCCATGGTCCGGAGCGAGGAGGCTTGGGAAGCGGTCACCTCCTTCTGCGAAAGAGTAATGCTAGCGAAGGAGGAGGCGGGTCGCGCGAGGGAAAGGCAAGGCCTTCGCCCCAACCGCCGCAACAGGAGAATACGCCCCGGGCGTCGTGAGTCGCAGGGCGATCCCCGGCCACCGTAGGCGCGGGCCTGTGGATGGCGAGCATTGGGTGGCTCGCCGTCCGATCACCACCAAGCCCGGGTCGATGGTGCGTTGTGTTTCACGTGCGCCTCAAAGAGATGTCAGCATAAAAGACGGGGCCCGCTAGGGCCAGAGCCTGCCAGGGTTGCGGAATTTGTTCGAAAGAGTCACCGCGGCCCTGGAACGCAAAGGGCTTTAGAAGGAACCCGGATGGGTTTTAGTCAGTAAGAGTCTGACACGCCCTTCCGCTCCGCCCAGAGCGGAAGAAGTCATTTGATGACTTCCCATCCTTAAGTACTTTAATCTACATGATTAAAGTACTTAACTACAATAGTAAGACGTAGGAATGCTGTGGCATATCTAAATCTAAACTAATATTAAAGAGGAAATATTTGGCCCAAAAATTACTCAATCGATTTTAAAAATTCTTTCGCCATTAGTAAGCTACATTATTAACTTAAAAGCTAGTCTATATTTCATTTTCGAAAAAAAATAGAGATCGTTACGAATTGTAACTCGAAATAGCAAAATTTTGGCTCATGAATTGATTATTTGGGCGTACGCTGAGAAAACTATTGATGATATATGATACTATTGATGAACTGGCGTCTGTACTACTTGATCTCTGATTAAAATACTTAACCACAATAGTTAGTCATAGGTATACGCATGTCTAACTATTGTGGTTAAGTCACAATGACTGCTTTTTGTTCAAATTCTTCAACCAAAACCCGGGTGGAATAGAAAAGTGATAATTTCGGTATGATGATATTAATCCAATCCATTTCAATAGTTTGATTAATTATGTATTTATGTGTAAATTACATTTTAAATGATTTAAATCGGACCTTTCATTTAAAATTCACGACGGGTATAAAAATGCTCTTAGTAAGAAAAATGTTGCGGTTTGAGTGAACCGGGGAGATTCTTAAAGCTTGGTCTGATGAAGTTGAAACACGGCATTTAATGATTTCGATAAAAAATAAGAATAACAAATGTTTGGATTTTTAGAAAATAAACCCCTAAAGGGGCGAAAAGAAGTGATGAAGTTTTTAAGGGAGGACATTATTGCTTGCTTAAATTTACATGGAAATTGGTATGAATAAACTAAAAGTGGGATACAATTTTCGCATAATCAACCCCGGACGGGGTGAACAGGGTGAATGGTTGCACTGATCCTGAGACCACAGAACCAGCAGCAGAAATGTTTATCCTTTAAAAGGGGGTAGAGGGGGCGTTGTAGTTTGTAGAGTATAGATCTACTAAATACGCGCGACGAAGTCGCGGGCGAAGTGCTAGTTCTAGATAAAAAATGTAATAAATATCAAATAAAATATACTTAACGAGTGAAAAGTGAATTTTCCAACACTTCATTTTGCACAGACCAGCACATTTTTAATTATCACGTTCTAGTTTCCAGTAGGTAATAGAAATTGCCAAGAAAATTAACGGATATTTTTGACGGACCGCCAACCCCCTCATTGCGTCCGTAAGACAGACAGCGGTGAAGGGGCTGGCGGTCCACGCCGCAGTGTATAGCGATTTGAAAAGGAGGCAATAACTTCCCAGGTGCCACCCGGTGGCAACTGGGAATTTTTTTCTCGATTGCCACTGGTGGCACTCCATACTGGGAATATTCGGGATGGGCGCGAACGAATGCCGCGCCAGCACCCGAACTCCTTGACGGCGCAGTGCATAGTCGTCGGCCATGGAGCACAACAAACTGCGCAACAGGTATGAGTTGCCCCCCCCTAGCTCAAATCCTGGGTATGTGAGGACCATGTAGATCGCAATATAAGGGGTTCATTTCATGTTAGTCTGGCAGCTTGAGTTCTTTATGCGTCCTACCCAAATGTCCTTACTTTGGTATTGTTCATCAAATCGTTGAGCTCCTTAAAGTTCTAAGTTTGAGCTACACGATAACTGAGATATGCTTGCTCTGTCTGGACAGGTCCACTCAAATCTGTGTGGTACGTTCCTCAAAATACCACTTCAGACATTAACCTACATGGTTCTCATATTTGACCAGTATGATTGTATGGACTTTAAAAGAGACTTTGACCTCTGAGTTTGTTTCGGTGTTTCTTCTCAGGATAGTCAGCTAGGAAACACCGGCCTCATCTAGTTTAAAAATGACCAAAAAAGATTGACATGTAAAATGGTTACGTTCAACCTAATTACAAAATAAATATCATTTACGCCCTTGACTGCCAATAACACAAGGGGGCAACATATGGTTCGCGACTTCGCGAGTTCCTTACTCGACCCATCTGTTATACGGATGTTCTCTCGATAGGCTGTCGTCCTTTTATGCTGTAAGAAAATTTGGGATAAGTGGCAAAACAAAGTAGATTCGGAATGCATCAGGATATGGGTCATGCCAACTTACCAGGGCACTATACAGGGCCGGATTTGGGGTATAGCGGGGCTACTGCCCTGGAGCCTCCACAAGAGAGGGGCACCCACAATAGATATAAAACTTCCTTCTTCTTATATATTTACTTACACAAACAAAATAAACTGTACATAAATCCATATTTGTTCACTTCAATCCGTAAAGCATCGACAGATAACATTTTGTTACGCGCTAGAATTAATGCTGGGTACATATCGACATTAGTTACTACAAGCGCCATCTAGTATCGAGTAGCAGTACTAGTAGAGTCTAGTACCTTCTAGACATTTCTATGCCAGAACATTCATTTACACTTCTCGATATCTGGTCAGTCGGCACCGGTAGTTACGAATACTTTCCAGATGCTTCTATAGTAGAAAGTTCTGGAATTAATTGTCCTATATAAGGCCAGCGTAGTCCGCGACCGAGTCATAGTTTGTAAGCCCTGGCTGGGGGCCTTAAATTCATTTCCGGTTAAGTAGTAACCAGCCTTATTGTGCTGAACTGCGAGTGAGTTTAAAGTTGTAATTAGTGATTGTCATTTTGACTATTTAATCGGATTATTTAATCGGCAGAGTGTCATTTTGACTATTTAATCGGCTGTTTTTACTATCACGAACCCCAAGCTCGTAACAATATACCTATAGCCCTGACTATCAATTTTTGATTTGATCGAGCATTCCGGTTTTCGATTCGTTTTCGAAGCTTTGATAGTTCAGTGTTCAATTCGTCGATTCGTTGCGTTTTTTTTCTCTTGAATTCGTAAATCTAATTTTATTGAATTATATTACGTGAACCATTGATATTATTCCATTTAGCACGTTGATGACCTTTCTCTCATTATGCAAGGGTTTGTTGTGTATACCGGACGCTTCCTTTCAATAAATCCCACATGTTCTCGATTGGTTTGAGGTCCGGACAGTTTGCAGGCTACGGTAAGACCAGCCTCGTCTAGAGCCTATCTGGTAGCCCTAGCTGGATGGGCACGGGCGTTATCGTGCATTTACTTGATACATGCACCAAATCTTTATGCATAACGCATCACAAGGAATCTTAGAGCCTCCTCAATGTATCGTTGATCCATTATCATGTCCTCGTTGAAGAGTACGAGCTCGGTTCGATTCTTCCCCACACCATTATGTTGGAATCCCAAAATCTAACACTTTCGTGGATACAGGCATCAGAAAATAGTTCAACTTCTCGTCTCCCGACCCTTATACGTCGATCATCACAAAAAACGTAAAAAGTCTTTGAAGACTGCCGATAGAAGTGAAAACTAAGCAAAAGCTATAGCGTTCGGTGACGATGACGCGAGTTCCATAATTTTTGTTCACCCAAAGCATTCGGTGACGATGACACGAGTTCCATGATTGTTGCTCACCCAAAAGTTACACATTAGATATAAACAGTCTACATATAGCTCATGGAAAGCGTTCGGTGACGATGACGCGAGTTCCATGATTTTTGTTCACCCAAAAAGTGCTCAACGCGCCTAAAGAAGTTGTGAAAACTTCTTAAGGCGCGTTGAGAACTTTTTTCAAAAAACAGTTTGCTCACATCAGTAAACAAAAATCACAATGCTCCAATCATTTATGGTCCAGTCCGGGTGCTGCCTTGCGAATGATAATCGGTGTGCATGATGCGCAATTGTTAATGGAATCCGCACTACAAGTCTTCTAGAAAATTTGCTCCAATCATTTATTTACCGAATTCGTTTGGTCTCTATCTTTTGCGGTTTTGTATGGAGCGTGCCTTTTTTATTATATCTATGGAGCGTGCAGTGAAAAATCACTCTTTGCACGCAGTCAAGCGTATGTCATGGTCTTTCGGAGGTGTTGTTGTTCAAATTCTGTTAGAGCCCTAAATATATTCTTGTTACTCTCCCAGTCTCTCGAAATCGGTTACAAGTAATCTGGATGGCTCGAAGCCTCGACGTGAATATCTCAACTGTAAATCCGCATAACGTTGTGATTGGCCCTCTTGGATTAATATTTTGGCTCTAGTTATGGGTTCAGCCTTTCTAGCGTGATTGAGTGACAAACATCCATTCATCCTAACTTTACTACATATAATATTAGTAAGTACCTACTAGTAAGTATTTAACGTTCAACAGAACGTTAAATACTTACTTGCGACGATGGCAAGAGACCGGACGGCATGTCGTTATTTCCATGGAAGATGGGTAGGCCATTAGTGTGGGACGCTACTTGTGTCGATACTCTTGCGCCATCCCATCTTCCTAGCTCTTCGTGCTGTGCTGGCGCTGCTGCTGCGGCTGCAGAGAACCTCAAGCGGCGGAAATATAATAAACTTGTTGGTAGTTATATTTTCGAGCCGTTTGGGGTTGAAACTCTCGGGTCTTGGGGTCCGAGTGCACATAACTTATTTAAAGTTCTCTCAAGGCGCTTAGTTGACACATCACGTGACCCAAGGGCTGGCTTTTACCTTGGTCAAAGAATAAGCATTGCCATACAACGTGGCAATGCCGCCAGTCTTTTGGGTACACTTCCAGTCGACAGCGATGCGGATGAATTTTTTGACGCCATATTTTAGGGTTTATTTAGTTAGGAGATTTTATTTTTATTTCTAGTGTATATAGATAATGGCAATATCTTAAAAGGTTGTTTTCATAGAAGTTATTAAAATTGTTCTTCTAACAGAACGTTAAATTAAAATTGTGTTGTATTAGTTAATAACCTTAAAATAAAAAATAACGTATAATAATATATAACTACAATCTACGTAAGTTATAAACAAAGTTTTAAGGACGCGTTCTCAAAACAGATAGGTATCGAATCTGATCACTACATTGACACGGCTCACGCACACACGAATATGCAAGGTTAACAGCGGATATTATGAGTGACTAAACTGATTTTGATACTTTAGCAAGTTTGAATATTTTTCTTAGATAAGTTTAATGTTTTTTTAGTACTCTTTCTAATACTATATCTTGATTTTTTTTATGTGTTGACTGATGTTTTGGAATTGATGGAGTAATATACCTACATACTTCAGTGACTGCTACTGGAACTCTTAGATGACTAGAGCTAGATGTGCAGATTTTGGGCTCGTTTTGTTAGTTATGAAGAGACCTTACCACCGGACTTGATGGAGTCACCTGAATGTGTACTTCGATGACTCCTACTGGAACTTTTAGACGACATGAGTTAGATATGCCGAGTTTGGGCTCGTTTTGTTAGTTATGAAGAGACCTTACCACCGGACTTGATGGAGTCACCTAAAGGTGTACTTCGATGACTCCTACTGGAACTTTCAGACGCCATGAGTTAGATATGCCGAGTTTGGGCTCGTTTTGTTAGTTATGAAGAGACCTTACCACCGGACTTGATGGAGTCACCTGAAAGTGTACTTCGGTGACTCCTGCTAGAACTTCTAGACGACATGAGTAAGATATGCCGAGTTTAGGCTCGTTTTGTTAGTTATAAAGAGACCTTACCACCGGACTTGATGGAGTCACCTGAGGGTGTACTTCGATGACTTCTACTGGAACTTCTAGACGACAAGAGTTACACATGTCGAGTTTGGGCTCGTTTTGTTAGTCATGAAGAGACCTTACCACCGGACTTGATGGAGTCACCTGAATATGTACTTCGGTGACTCCTACTGGATTTTCTAGACGACACGAGTAAGATATGCCGAGTTTGGGCTCGTTTTGTTAGTTATGAAGAGACCTTACCACCGGACTTGATGGAGTCACCTGAAAGTGTACTTCGGTGACTCCTGCTAGAACTTCTAGACGACATGAGTAAGATATGCCGAGTTCGGGCTCGTTTTGTTAGTTATAAAGAGACCTTACCACCGGACTTGATGGAGTCACCTGAAGGTGTACTTCGATGACTCCTACTGGAACTTCTAGATGACAAGAGTTACATATGCCGAGTTTGGGCTCGTTTTGTTAGTTATGAAGAGACCTTACCACCGCACTTGATGGAGTCACCTGAATATGTACTTCGGTGACTCCTACTGGATTTTCTAGACGACACGAGTAAGATATGCCGACTTTGGGCTCGTTTTGTTAGTTATGAAGAGACCTTACCACCGGACTTGATGGAGTCACCTGAATGTGTACTTCGATGACTTCTACTGGAACTTTCAGACGCCATGAGTTAGATATGCCGAGTTTGGGCTCGTTTGGTTAGTTATGAAGAGACCCTACCACCGGACTTGGCGGTAATTTAGGTTCTTCAAATTCTCGGCATTTTGTAAGCAACATGTTTTTAACGCACTAAATTAGCAAAAAACTAATTTGTGCACTAACAAATCCACATACTGAATGACTTATACTTATATAATATGCAGCTTAAAATGTGAGTAAACTCAAAGTGGATACTTACAAAGAAGTTTATCTATTTCCATAGATATAATAAACAGGGAGATATGCCCGGTAGACGAAAATGTATCGGAACCGATGTCTCCATATTATCCCCGCCATACGGCAACTACACATGCCATTCAGTAAAAGCAATAGAGACGCAGTCGCGCACACGCCCGCATTTCTTAAAACAGAACGTACTACACAATCAATTATAAACCTTATCCCTTCAAACATAGCGTGCATTTACCATGCACCGTACAACTTACTCACACAAAAGCAACGGACGCTTTCGATGTGCTGTGCAAAAGCAATTTATTTTACATATACGCTAGTGATTGACTAAATCGGAAAGTTATCGAATCTTCTATTAATTATTGTACAAAAAAATTTTTGGGGTCCAGGTCCAAAAGAAAATTAAAAAAAAATATGTAGGTAGCTCAAAATATATATATTATTAAGTAAATTAAGTAAATTAAAAAATAAAAATCCGGTTACGTCGGTTAGGCTGTTATGGCGTATTGAAACACTAGGCATTGTTGAAAGCTGCTATGGTTTTTACTCACTAATCTCATACCTATCAAGATCTGAATGATTTTGAAACATATGGCTAATCCATTGTTTCATTTGTTCGAAAAATTGGTCTGCTCAACAAAGTAAATAACGCAATGAATGTTGTTGAACTGTCATAATGAAAGCTATTCCTGCCGTAAGTAAATTACCCCGCAGAGGTTTTTGTTCAAAAAAAACCCTAGTTAGTAAAGTAAATACATGAAAACAAACACACACCCATGCATAACAAATAAATAGCATGAATATGTTGACTTATTTTAAGCATAGGTCACTAATATATTATCTGAACCATGCCGATTACTATAATGCATTCGAAGCTTTTACGGAAGTAAATTACAAAACTATAAAAAAGTAAGGAAGTCGCACGAGGATAAGGTATAATATACCAATATTCAAAGCCAAAAACAGTCCACCGATTAAAGAAAAGAAAGAAGTAAAAAACACTATATCACATCGATCTTCCAACCGGGTTAAAACGGTTGACAAATTGAAAAATAAACTATATCAGCAAATATTTCATTCGTCAATCGACATTGTTGTCGATAGCCTACGTTAGTGGATCTGCACAAGCACATCACTAACTCGCCGCAAAACTCGCAAGAAGCAGCGGCCGTTCTACGCGATGCATCTGCTTAATAGAATATCGTTTTGTGATGTTTACATTGCTTGTCCAGTCACTTAGCGGCAAACTTAGGTAGTGGTTAAGGAGCAATGTATTTATTGCAAAATAGTACCTACAGTCTAAGGGATTTTTGAAAACAAAAATAACATAGTAATATTTTACGATTTGTTGTTTTTCATGATTTTAAAGACAAATATAGTAAAATACTTATATTTATATATGGTAAGTAATTCCATGATGTACTAAGTTTTGGTTTAGGCTTCGGTTTTTACGAGAAACCACTAAACAACACAGCATTCTTATAATTTGTCTCGATCGCGGTCGAAAGCGCACTAGTTCGCGGAGACGGCCATTTGCCTATGATATGGTCAACTGGCCCATGTCGCGCGGACACCGACACGCCCCCTTGCCACTTCTCAGAATTTCACAAATTATTTAGTTGCAATATGTTTGTTAACACTTAAAGTAATGGCCACGCGAAGATTATTATAACCTCTTCAAAATGCCTTAAAATTGTTAAATCGACCCGAACATTGAAATAAGCAAGTGGCCCTTATTTTATTTTGTTTTGAGTAGAATAAGGACTGTAAGGTGCCTTGGGGTAATATCGGACGGATTTTCGAATAGTTGCAAGGATGTTGCAAAAACTTTTTTTTCTCAATTTTGGTATACAGCACATTAATGAAAAATAGTGGAAATTAATAATGATTCAACACAGTGTAATTTTAAATTTTATTTATTTATAAACACTCAATACTTTTTGCTTTGTAAGCCTGTAAAATCAGGACACAATTTTTGTGAATATCATGACGATTTAGCTATCAAGGGGTAAGTTCGGACAACAATTTAAAACTATTTCTATTGCTAGGAGCACAAGGTGTATGAAAAGAATGTATCCGATCTTTCCTGTTCTTTAACATGACATCAAAAAAATCTACCTAATACTACAAACATACATGTACCAAGTTATTCTTTTTTTTTTCGTTTAATTTGTCCGATCTTTCCCCACGTAACAAATATAGAAGATATTAAGATTCTCAAAGTTTGGTTTTTTCTACAAAAATACTACCAAATAAAAATAAAGCAAGCGTATGTTAAAGCGTGATATAAAATTGGAATACTGTACGGTTGGTAGAGAAATGAAGGGAATCGGAATATTCAAATAATAAAACGAATGCGTAGCAGTATATAATATTATATTATAATAATAATAATATAAAGTATAGAAATCACTATAGTAGGCGCCAGATAATCGTGGAATATCGGTCATTGACCCACCTACATTTGTTGACATTTTTAATTTGAAAAACGGAATTAATGACACAAAACTGTCCCGAACCATCATCTCTCGTGATCCTTAACATTGTCTAATAATGAAATACAATTCATATTTAATTGTTTAGGTACCTATGAGCAGTTATTAGGGAAAGGTCAATATACTTTATTCCACATTTATCTGGCGCCTACTATAATACGGAATGAAAAAAAAAATATACCTAATTAAAATGAATACAAACAATTATATTTTACAAATTGTGGCGTTGACGAAAAGAAATAAACCAGTCCGGTCCCGGTCTGCCATCATTGAAGGGGGTTTTTTTTTTTATAAAATCTTGAGTTACATCGAGTACCTCTTCTCTTGATAACCCCCAATCCCACTTTTCCAGTGTGCGTAGGCAGTTTGCCAGTTCAGATTCTAATGCCACTGGGATAGCTGTCGGCCTGCCAAGGGTATTACTTACTATCGCTGTTTTCTTCAGGATTCTATCACTAAGTGTGGATGTAGGTATGCCGTACATTTTTGAAGTGGCTGCATAGGTGAGCTCCTTATAATTTATTTTCTGCATGGCTAATTGCAGCGCTTCTTTTGTATAAAAAGTGGCCCGCGAAGAGGTTCGGGAGTATTTACGTGGCATCTGCAAGTGAATTGTTAATATAAGTATCTAATATGAACCCAGACAGAAGTTTTAATTTTAAATGAAAGTTGATGAAGTATTCAAAGGATTAGCAATAGGTTGCCTATAAAAAAATTGCCGCAACTAATTTTTTTATAATTAATTTGGTAATATAATTTGCAGCTAAGTATATGTTTTTTTAATAAATTTTACGTCATTTAAAAAAATCATGTAAAGAATGGAAAAAAAAAATGGTTGCCAGCTCTCAGTCAACTGCAACGCTTAACAATAATATACCTATTTATACCTGGCAACCCTAGCGTTGCGGCTGACTGAGATCTGGCAACCATTTTTTTTCTATTCTTTACATAATTTTCTTTAAAATGACGTAAATTAATTAAAAAAAAGATACAACTGCAAATTATATTACCAAATTAATTTAAAAAAAAATTAATTACAGGTAATTGCGGCAAGTTTTTTAATAGGCAACTTATTGCTAATCCTTTGAATACTTCCTCAAATTTCATTTAAAATAAATGTCATAAAAAAAACAGCAAGCTGCAGAGTCGAGCAGTGGGATTCTTGGTTATAAGCGCCATATTGAAACGATTACGAACACAATATTAAGTATTTAAAATTAAATTAAAATCATGTGTAATAAATAAAAGTTTGACAATCACTGCCAATTTCGAAACGGGGTAAGACCGGATATTTTTGTCCGATCTTTACTCGAGATGGGTAACACCGGATTTCAGCCTACAGAGGTAGTAGACATATCTGGATTAGTTTTGTCATGTTATCACTGCTTAAAACTTAGTATTTAGGCAAAACAATACCGAAATAAGCTATACTTTTGCTAAAATATGAAATACGAATGAAGGTGAAAGACCGGATAAACAAATATTTCATAAAACTTACCTTGTTTTCTCTAACGGCGCGTGGTACACGTCCGAGTTGCCGGAGCGACTTGCGGTCACTGCGGAACGGGGCGGAACATAATAACCTGGCGCGCAATGTGGCTAGCATTACAAAATATAGCCAAATAAGTGGGATATTTGATTTCTACGTTCTTACCCCTGCGCCGATCTTACCCCAACGCACCTTATAACCCCTATTCCCAATAAACGATTATGATTTAGATTGTTTATTAGGAAAATAATTCGGGGCCTCCGCTTCTTCGTTGCCTCAGGGCCTCCAGACCCCCAAATCCAGCCCAGCGTCATACGATAACTTTTTCATCTCGGGGACATGAAGCGGTAATATGTAAATATCTGTGCAATACAACATCTTACGTCAAAAAGTATATTGCCACAAGCCAAACAGTTCACGTAAAAAATAAATCACGAATCCACTTTTCCGAAGCTTATAAAACTCGTGCTTGGACGTGCTAGTGGTAAAATTATAACTGCCTATGCTACTCTTTTACGCTCTTCATTTGAGTTCTAAGGGTCCCTTGGTAAAACAGCAATGAACCCTTATAGCTTCGCCAAGTCGTTAAATCCGCCAAGAATTCCATAGAAAACGTAATTGTAAAATATATGAAAAAACTTAAATTTTTAGGGTTTCGTACCTAAAGGGTAACCGTCGGCACCCTATTAGGTACTAAGCCTCCGGCTGCCTCCGCTGTCCGTCCGTCCGTCAGTCTGTCAGCGGGCTGTAACTCAAGAACCGTAATAGGTACGAAGTTGAAATTTTCAGTGTGTACCTATTTGAGAGATTGTAAAGGGCTTCGCTCTGCATGGCAATGGGTACGTGAACACTGTGCTATCGTCATCCCAGGGAAGACGATTGGCAGACAGAGTCAGACTCAGAGCGAACGAGATACCAAAATCCCGCCTATTATAAATTTATGCTTCCCGGATTTGGACTTCTTGGACGGCGAGGCCTCGCCGATGCCATTTTCATTGCGAGGAAGTTAAGTCACAGAGAGCAATTTCGCCGGGAGCATTAATAAGGTACATCCAAAAATCCAACAAATCGCGTCACCCGTATCACGAACATTTTTTATTCTATCTATACTAAATTAATAATGAGAAAATGTGTCTGTCTATCTTCAAGCCCTTTTCTCGTGACAAAAGTTAGAAAATCGGTTCAGCGGTTATTGATTCCCCAAAAAAACTACAAAAAAGTAAAGTTTGTTTGTTTGGTAGATACGATCTAACATTTGTGGCTGACTTTTCATCAGTAAAAACTTTGTAATTATAATAATTGCGCCGGGATTGACATCTGCAATGTGGCCTAACATGTTAGTGAAGCATAATTAACTTTATCACTGTAATAACAATCAAGCTATTAAACTTTTATCTTACACGTATATCGCGCAGGAAGTTGTTGCATTGTTTGTCAAAGGTTTCCGTTAACAGGCTAACATGCGATCTAGAGGCTATAAAAATGTGTATAACGTGTGAGACGTCAATAGTAGTGACCAGTGAAGATGAACCGCTCGTTTTATTTAATGGTCTTTGCTATTTGCCTTGCGGCAAATTGTGGATTGATTTCGGCAGCACCAGCTGAGGCATTATCTACTGCTCCGAAAAATCTTTTGGGCAGCTCTTTGCGTTCATCCAATCGGGTGAGTTCTCCTTATTTTTTTTTGTGTTCATTCATAACGTAGAGCAAGAAGAATAAAATAAAATTAGAATTAAATAGTATAGAATAACAAGTTGGAGACCGAGTAGGTAGTGAGTAGAGTATTGGGTGATTCATTCACGAGCTCAGTTACACTTTTTAAGGTTCCGTACCTCAGTCAGCAAAAACGGAAGACAACAAAGTGATCCTATAAGGGTATAGGATCACTTTGTTGTCCGCCCGTCTGTCCGTCTGTCAAGAACCTTTTTCCTTCAAGGAATGCGAGGAGGAATCAAGCTGAATTCATATCAAATACTCAGGTCTGCTACCCCTTGGAACAGTAAAAAAATAAAACTTCTAGGTCAACGCAATCTAAAGATAAGGCCGCATAAACGGAGCATAAACTCCGTTTATGGCGCAGTTTCTGACGCTCGCAAGGGAATCAAAATCTATAGGGTAGGTACGTGACGTACATTGATGTATGGAATAACATTATTTTTAACAACAAAGTTAAGTTTGTCCTTCAATCTTACCTGCTATATTTTTGTCAGAGTAATGAGAGTGCTTTCATAAACTTTCGACTCCGAAAAATCAAGAACCGCTCGGAACCCTCGGTGCGCGACTCTAACTCGCACTTGTCCGGTTATTTTCGATTAGGTATCAGCAAGATTATACCCACAAAGGTCGGGGTCAGGGGAAAAATTGTGATTGAGTATAATAAATAATATATTGAGAAGTACTTTAACTCATCTTCCCGCTGTAGTCCCTCGGGACCTGCTTATAACCTACTTGGGGTTGGCACAACACGTTTTCTTCTTCCTTTATTACTTGTCTACCATTGCGATATCATTCACTCCCTTTTCTTGTATATTTGTTCCTCACAAAATTCTTTAGCCGTTATTCTCTTCCAATCTCCATCCATCACCGTTATGTTCGTTACCTACTCTTAGCACTTCTAAGCGTGGTTTAATTAATTAATAAGTACCTCCCTGTCAGTCCCTGCTCTTGCATGCTTACCTTAATAAAAGTACCTACCTCACTTAATTTTTCGGAAAATATTCATTCCACGCTTCATAGCCACAACTAAAGGATGTGACAGAGACCAGTCTTTTCAAAAAGCTTTTCTTTCACTACCTTCCTTTTCTTTTCAAATCTGCTAACCTCGATACTGTTGCATCGAGAGGTTATTTTCGGTCCCGACGTTAATTGAACATGCTTCTGAATGAGCATCCGGATAATCTCTTATGTGTCGGCCATTATTAGGAAGATTTTCTGCCAGCTGACAGGGACAGGAGCAGAAGGGGAGGGGGAAAACAGTATTAATTATAAATAGGAACACAAAGTAAAGTTAACTTCTTAGCCGACAGCCTGGAGGCACAATGCACTCCCAGTTCTCTACCAGTAGACCAAGCTCACCTTCGCATGGTGGATGCTGAAGTCGAACGTAGAGCTTCCATCCCCCCCGTTGAGGACCCCGATGACCCCCTGCCCCCCGTCACTCCAGACGAGGTAAAGGAGATCATAGGCAAACTCAAACCCAGGAAAGCCCCTGGGTCCGATGGCATCACCAACAGGGTGATCCGTCTCTTTCCCGCCTCCCTGATGATGTTGATGACCGCCATCTTCAATGGCGCTCTGTCCAACAACATGTTCCCACAATCGTGGAAAGGGGCTACCGTTATCGGTATCCCCAAACCAGGGAAGCCCAAGTCCTCCCCGACTAGCTACCGTCCCATCAGTTTGCTCAGCGGCCTAGGCAAAGTCTACGAGAGACTTATTTATAAGCGACTCAAGGACTATGTCGAGGCCAAGAGCCTGATTCCCCCCGAGCAGTTCGGCTTTAGAGCCAACCATTCGTGCGCCCAACAGGTCTTCCGCATCGTTGAGCATATCAGCGACCGCTTTCAGCGCGGCCAAGTGACGGGAGCCCTGTTCTTCGACGTGGCGAAAGCATTCGACAAGGACTGGCACAACGGTCTGATATACAAGTTATATCGACTCGGTGTGCCAGATCGTCTCGTGCTCATCTTACGAGACTATTTGTCGAACCGCACCTTTCGGTACCGTATCGAGGGTGCGCTTTCAGCCCCCCATCCCGTTCGCGCCGGAGTGCCCCAAGGCGGTGTGCTCTCGCCTCTAGCTTTCACGCTATACACTAGCGACATCCCGACCTTCCCCGGGACGCACTTAGCCTTGTTCGCCGACGACACGGCCATTTACCGCTCCGGCAGAAGCGAACAGTGCATAGCTCGAGTCCTCCAACAATCGGCCGACGCCCTAGGCGTCTGGTTCCGAAAGTGGAGGATCGAAGTTAACCCCGAGGAAAGCCAAGCGGTTTTGTTTGACAAAACGCGAGGCCGTTACTCCAGACCCACTCCCAGCCCGATCACCATGTTTGGTAAGCCGATCCCTTGGTAGAAGCGACCCAAATATCTAGGTGTGATCCTCGACCGACAACTTACGTTCGCTGAGCACATAAAGAAGGTACGTTCGCGTGCCTCTTTCGCTCTCGGTAGGCTTCACTCCATGCTGAATGCACGCAGCAAGCTGTCCCTAAGATGTAAACTGCGCATCTTCACGACGTGCATACGCCCCATAATGACGTATGCGTGCGCCACTTTCGCGCACGCAAAGTCGCACCATATCCATAGGATGCAAGTAGTTCAAAATCGATTTCTCCGAAAGGCCACGGGCGCCCCGTGGTTCATTAGGAACGAACGACTCCACGTCGACCTCAAAATCCCGACAGTGAAGCAGTTCATGAAACGACTATCGCAGCGTTTCATCGAAACTGCTTCAAAACACCAAAATCCCCTTATCGCATCGGCTACCCGATACACTCCCTCACAGATCAGTAGGACTCGCCGACCGAGGCATACCCTCGTCGAACCCGACGACCCCATCACCCAGATTCAAGAGAGCAGTAGGGAAACCAGCACTCTTCGAAAACACACACGACACAGACCGCGTTCCGTTTTCCGGACCCGCCGCCGGGGCCCGTCGCGACGTCCCAGTAATAACCCTCCCCGACCTTTGATTACCGAGCCAGCCCGCGTCGCTGAGCCAGTAGTTTTAAACTCCCCAAATAATGTTACGACCCAGCCTGTCCCTTGCTGTTCCTCCCAAATGACGCCGCTAGCCGAGGTCCTTATCCCACAGGGGATGCCCTAGCGAGCGGCCATTTAGTTTTAGTATTGTCATTTAAGGCCACCACAGGATAGTCCGGTTAAGCAGTAACCAGCCTTAGTGTGCTGAACTGCGAGTGGTCATCGTCCAAAAAAAAAAAAAAAAATCTTGTATACGAACCTTATACGCATACAAAATGTTGATGTGTCAAAGTTAGAATTTCATACGTCTATTGATTCCTTGCAGATCGTCAGGCAAGCTCCTCCAGAGTACACACCACCGCCGCCACCACCTCCACCAGAAATGTTTATGGATAAATTTTCACGGAAAAAGAGAGAAGCTAAAGGTGGAGGTTCTATGCCAACGAGAAAAGGATAATCGTGTGCTACATTACTTACTAAGATATCAGGTATTATTTAAATGGACTCTGGCAATCCCCCCATATAATGTCTCCGATTATGAGTTATAGATACTTATAATAAACTAGTGGCAAATTAATCGACTATTCATTGCTTTATCCGTTATTTTATTCTTAATTGTATCATTAGAACCATCACGGCCACGACTAGAGACGATGTGAATTGGGCCTCAAGTTGAAGTCCTCAACCGTGAATTGAAAAAAATGGCTAGGTACAGACGCCAGCACATCAAGCTACAAAAATCTGACAAATTTAATAGATTTTCAACTTTATAGCTACAGCATTAGGTTCAAGGTTGATTGGGAAAATTTGACAGTTTCGGGTAGCTTGATGTGCTGCGTCTGTACGTGTAAATCAACCGTATTATTGAGATCCACATGGAAGTTGACGGCATAATCAGCCATCGAAACTTGCCAGCAGAGACGGGTGACATAACTAAACTTCTAGTCGTGCAATTTGCTCGCAGCACGACAGTAGTATAGTTATGTCACCCGTCGCTGCTAGCGCGGTGACAACATCCATACTACATTTTCTATAATAACACCTATAGATTTTCAACTGTATCGCTGAAGCATTAGGTGCAAGGTTGATTGGAAAAATTTGAGTTTCGGGTAGCTTGATGTGCTGGCGTCTGTACACTAGTACTCTCTACAGCCTCTGTTAGACTAGAAATAGCTGGCGAAAGGCAGAAGATGGGTATAGTGTGCCTCTGCCTAACCCCTCAGAAAGTGCAGGCATGATCATCATGTATAGTTAAGTTCGACACTGCAAGAAATATGAACACTACCTTTGACAGTTTAACCATTATTTTGACGCCATATTTAGTTAGGAGTTTTTATTTTAAAACTAATTTGTTTGACACTTTTGACAGTGACAATGACACTGACAGATACATAACCTAGAACACTTGTGCATTTCAGTGGTGTATTTTTAAAATTTTGTGAGTAATAATTGGTTACTCTCAAAATGCTTAAAAGTATCACTAAAGCTCCAAACATTATATCAAACCTCAAAAATAAAATAAAGTTCCCCGATAAGCTTCAAGGAACAATACTTAAGAAGTGGGCAGATTATTGGAAGAATATTGTTGCAGACTATCGCCAAATGCTGGTTGACCTGAGAACTGATATACAAGATGAACCCTTGAAAGCAATGAAATGGACCGCAGGACTAGGAGCTTTAACCTTTTTATCTTTGAACAATCCGAGCGAAATCGATTTTAAAGACTACCTAAAACGAATAAACAATGAGACTGTTATGGTAAGCCCAGATTGTCTCAACCCAAAAACTGCGAATCATTTATGGTATCTGGATACATGTTATAACCAAGGAGTTATTAAATATTATAGTTTTGGAGTTCTGTCCATCATGTACACAACAGACCTAAACGACTCCTGCGACTTATACAAGGCAAAGTGTTCCTATTTACAGCCAACCATTACAAGCTTACCTTCAAGGATTGTTGATGTGGGAATAATGGGTCAATGGTGGAACCTTTACATTAAGACCCATAATTATGATGTTAATTATTGAAATGTGGATATTTAGCAGTTTTCTTTGTATATTGTTGTGTCATATTTTAGATTGTTAATTTAATTTCAAATAAATAACTTTAGCCTATCTGTTTTGTTTATGAAAAAATCTTACATTTATGATGAAAAGGCACTTGATAAAAGAAAATGCAAGTATAAAGGAAACTTGGGAAACTTGTTAAAATCTGTGAATGTGAATAAGAGCAAACTCTTAGTTTTCAAAGATCTCAATAAATTGTATAATGTAGTGCCACCAGTCTCGTTAGATGGTGCTATATTGTACTGAGTAACACCCTTTAAGTATCTTGATCACTGAAATATGGAGGCACAAATAACATGGAGAGAGAGCAAGGGCTTTGACCATAAGGTGTAACATGCTGGCACACAGGTTTGCAAGATACAACATTAATGTCAAAAGAACTATGTTTAAGGCATATTGCCAACCTTTTTACACCTGCGACCTGGGGACCAGATACACAATGCCTTGCACATACAGTACAACAAAGCATTTAGGATACTGTTTTCGCTGCCATATGTTTGTAGTGCATCAGGTATGTTTGCAGTTTTTGAGAGAACAGAAAGTCTTCAGATGTTGAGTATGCAATTAAAATATGGTTGGTAAGTTTCATACAATGAAAATCTTTTACTGTTGAAGAATTTTTGTTTGTATTTCAGTTCTTACTAATATGTTAAAACAATTAATGTATAAAAACTATTAAGTTTCACAAATCATCTCATGCTTTAGGTTTTTGACAAAAATGCAACTCTAAAAACATAAATCACTACTAAGTGAACCCGGCAAATATACATAATAATAATATTCTTCTATAAACATTATAACATTGAACACATTTAGAAATGAGTGATGATGATGTTATATAATGGAAAACAAACAAAACCTTTTTCACATTCTAGTATTATAGGGTGACTAATGTAAAATCGAATTCACATCACTGATGCAAGTAAAAGAAGTTAAAATTACAGCTTACATGTTTTTATATTGGGCAAAGATAATTGAAAAATAATCAAGACCAACAAAAATAAAACTCTGATATGGATTAAAAACATGCAAGCTTCAACAAAATAAATAATTGACTGAAAACTTCCACTCCACAAAGTAAATAGAGAAAATTTTTGTTTTGCACAATTAGTTTCCATCATAACTAAGATTGGCATAATTAACAAAACCTTTTCCCTAATGCCCAGAAAATTAAAAGCGTTATCGGCTAGGTTCTAATAAAGTCTTAAAAAATATAAATAGTAATTGATTTTCCAACTGTGATTAAAACAAAAATCATTCTTTAATAAAAAACAAATAAAAATCACCACTTTGATTAGGTTCTTAAGTTCTTATAAAGTGAAAACGTCATAAAGTTACAGTAATGTAATAAAAACACCTGAAAAAAGACTCTAAACTTAAAACTTCCTGTCTAAATTAAGAGCAAAAAAAACTCGCAACACCTCTAAGTTCACTGTTTCTATACTTGAAATAACAACTTATCTAAGTAGTCCAGCTCAATATGATCAGTAGATCACTCATGAGATTAACTTCAATGATATTTGAAGAAAATGAACAAACACAACATAAATAAGTACGAACATTGCACAACTTCTTATAATATTGCCATAGAAAATGTTAGGCCCATACCATGGAACCATATCAAGCTGGTAAAGAAATATGGACACATAAATTTTTATAAATCACAATATCACATTTGTTTTCTATTAGTTGATTGTCAATGGTAATTCTACTTACTCAAGTTTATCAATGTAGTTCAATTTAGTTCTTCATTTTATATTATGAGGTAAGAACAATGGGGATTATTGTTGCTTTTTTACATTATAAATTATAATACTTCTAACAATAATGGAAGTAGGTACAATTTAATGAATAAAAAGCTTTACTATTTCCCTTTACATGGGTAGTATATTATACTTGTTACATAGATACATGAAAAACCAAGGACAATCTTCCTTATAAACTTCAAGCTGTAGTAAATAAGCAACAAAATCTCCGACAGTCACTAGTTAAACTCGAATTTTCACTGCAGCATTACTAATTAATTGAAATAATCTATAAAAATCAGAAATGAGGTTTGAATAATTTATTTTTATCACAATATTTCAGACTTTGCTTATAGTTATAATACAATACATCAAAAAGTTTAATACATAAATAAACAATAATGGCTACAGCTAGATGAGGTGTGGGACTTCCGTGTTGCGAAAATAATGTTAATCACAGATTATTATAACAATTAAAGTCTTACAATAATAGATTTCAGTTACAACAGCCTAAACATGTATGGAGTACATTGAATACCAGCGATTTTATAGCACTTGCAACATGGTAAATATCATTCATAATTTCAAGGGGCGACTGGCATCACAGCTACATATTTCTATTTCTACATTGTAAGAGATAGTTTAAATTGTTGCTATTGGCTATTTTAAATATAAATATGCTATAATATGTTACAAGATTACTTGTTTATTAAATAATATTGCTTAAAAGGCTCAAAAATCTTTAAACCTTTATTTCTGTATTACTGACTAAGCTCATTTGTAAGGAATAGGCAGCTGCAGTGCCTTCTTTGGAAACAATAAAAAATAAAAACAATATACACAACAAAAAAAATGAAAAAAGCGTCTTGCTCACAATCCAATCTCGGGTTATATTTAATTAAGTGAAGTTGGTCAACTGGTTATAAGACTTGACGAAAACTATTTCAACAAGATGTTTTTTAGTTTTGAGCTGTTATGATACAGTCACCTAACTGGTTAGGGCCACTATATAATTTTATAGACTACCATTGCATTGCATTCCATACCGATGAGTTTAGTCCAAGTGGTTGGTTCATAAGCACAAGCAAAACACAGTTGATATACTACGTCACACTGCTTATATTACGAATCAGAGCCATTAACTAGCGTTTTATATTCAGGTCCAGTTAGGCATGCCTACTTGTATTATGATTATTTATTCCACCTCTTAAAATTACAACCATATTTAAAACAAGCCAAACAACAGCTTTTCAAATAAAAAATTATGCTACCATCCGCATTATGAATAACTTTTAACAAGGTACATACAAACATGCACAATTAAAAACGAAAAATAAAATCGGCCTTAAATAAAACCTTGATTTACTTTTTACAAGAAATATAAACAAATCACTGGAACAAAACAACTAATTCTAAATATACCCTTGAATAAAATGTATGTTGTAACATAAATCGTATTGGATTGCATTGCAAATTGTGCGTTGCAATGGATTGGTTGGTAAGGTTGCAATATGGCGTGAAGACAGCGACGGCGCCAGGGCTCTACAGCAGGATGATGTCGGGCGCCTGCATCCCGAACTGGTACAGCCCGTCGAAGTCGTCCAGGTCGTCATCGTCCAGGAACAGCTCGTCGTCTGTCAGTCAAACACGCAAGAACCATCACATTTCTATATTAACTCTGTAAAGCTCGTGTAACTGCCTTTTGGAACATAATTTAGATATCATTGACATTTCTGAACTCTTGTAAACTATAAATGCGACGAACTACGCCGCAGATATTATCAGTTAACATTTTCATTTATGCAAAGAAACGGTGTCCGGAAACAAACCTTAAACAAAATAAAATGATATTTTCGACATCCATACCTGGTCCAAAAAAGTCATCAAAATCATCGTGGTCGTAGATATCTCCAAGGGAATCGTCGGAACTATCTTCGAAGATGCGATCTACGAAATCGGGCCGGAGGTGGGGGTTGCTGCGGTCGTCGAGAACATCCACCGTTAACAGCTTGTGCGTGGGGAGTTCTTGCTCGGGCTGCCGAAGAAATATTAAATTAATAACAACAATAACAAAAAAAGTGGGAATGAAGATACTCTCTACTAGCTGTATTAAAAAACAACAAAGTATAAAATAACTTTCATTTCGAAAGTCGGTGTTTTTTCGGTTGTTTCTTCGTATTTTAACACCAACTAATAACATCGCATTTAATGTTTCTACTTTCTAACAATTATTATTTGCAACACATACTCGAAAACTGGATCCTACCCCACCGTTTTTAGGCATAAAATGAAGTGTACCATTTACTATTTAAATAGTAAATAGTCGGCCCCGAATTACTCAATTGATTGTATTTATCATACCCTAAGCCTTCCCTGTTTAACCGATTCATTGCAGCACCTAGTTTCGAAAACTTCTTGCTGTGGCGGTGAACAATTATTACATAACACGACTGGCGTGCCTAACGCCATAGAAGATGATGGCACGCCTATTGTGCCATCAGCCGTGTGTATAAAAAAATGTACAGACGCCAGCACATAAAGCTAAAAACCCGAAACTGTCAAATTATTCCAATCAACCTTGAACCTAATGCTTTAGCGATAAAGTTGAAAACCAATAAAAGAAATTTGACTGCTTGTTGTAGTTTGTTGTGCTGGCGCCTGTACTTTCTTTGTTTTTTTCACTGCTTTGTTTGGTTCAATTGACATCAAATCAATGAAGTGAACTGCAGAAAGTCATGACGTGGTTAAACTCGAACCTTCTTACATTAAATTTACAAAAAACAACATAATATATTCCTTTTTCTATACGTCGTAACGCTAAACCACCCCCTTCTTTTACTATAACTACTCATTCCTGCACACACCTACACACTCACTGCACTTGTCTTCCGCTTGTAAGATCCGAATGTGTGAAATACCTCGGAGTACAGATAGACGACGGACTGAGATGGGACCACCAAATTGACGCTGTCACCACCAGAACACTACGTCTTATACATATATTTAAGTCTCTCAGAGTGTCCGCCAACCTAAAAATTCTCAAGATGGTGTACTTGCATTATGCCAATCAGTGATTGGTTATTGCATAGTTGCATGGGGCGGTGCCACAAAAACCAGCTTTCTGAGGGTGGAGAGAGCTCAGAGAGCTATACTTAAAGTCATGATGAAAAAGCCCTATAGGTATCCAACAACTGAAATATTCTCAGACTGTAAAGTACTTACCGTTCGTCAGCATTATGTGCTTAGATCCACCCTTAGAAAACACGCAGGCCTTCCACCTCCTATACCAAATAAACGCACTTACCTACCACCAACTACCCAACACAAGACTTCCTTCGCTAAACGCCAATATTATATACTAAGTACTCATATTTATAAAACCATAAACAATCACCTTAACATCATAAATTTAAACTCACATGCACTAAAATCCAAAGTAACAGAGTGGCTGCTCCTAAAGGATTACTCTTACACGGAGTCTTTACTTACATATCTAGTGTAATACACGCACACACTCACCCACACACCATCACACACACACATACACACACCCACATCCACCACTCACACACAATTTCACTATTAAAATTTGTATACCATACAGTAGAATGGCACAGTCCACTCTAGATAAGTTTTGTTGGTAATTGTAAACCCTGACCGTATATTACTGCCTCTTAAAATACAGGTATATCCTAGTTTAAAAGGTAGGTATAATTTTTGTGCAGAGCTTGCAACACAAACTTTAAATATTATCAAACTGTATCTAAAATTCTGTATGTTTTTGGATAAAATAAAGATTATTATTATTATTATTAGAATGCGTTGGTTTTAGCGGGTTTTGAGTTGCTTATCTACGTGTTTTCCTTAAAATGGGTGGGAGTGACTTTATATTACAGATGTTTTAAACATCTTGTAATATTGTTTATTCTTTTTTTATTTCAATCATTATTTATAAAGTGAGCTAAAGGAATACGTAAAATCTCGTTAATTAAATAATATTGCCTTTCGAGTTAGAGGTAACGTAACGCAGAATAATTGTCTGCAGCCACTTTGTAAGCGTTTGGTGTAGGTAACTTAATTTTAATAAAAAAATTCAAACCCTTTTTCCTCCGCCATTATGGTTTTAAAATTATTTTTTATACTTATTGAGGTATGTTATAGTTGTAAAAATAATGCAATTTAAAAAGGTTGTTAACCACTGATTCTAAAAATTCTAAACAATATCCAGAAACAAAGGTAAAACAATGATAGTTTTATTGTGGGTAAACCATTCTGCAACTAAATTTAAAGGAAATTATTCGATTTAAAAATTGTACGCCTCTCGTGTCACACACGTTAAAAAAATTGATGACACAACGGTCGTGCCGTCCGCAACGAATCGGCTAATAAAGCTGACAATTCGAAATATAGGTTCCTATGTCAAAAAGCGGACAAGTGCGAATCAGACTCGCGTACCGAGGGTTTCGATCGAGTCTGAATTTTTACCGAGTATACATTACCTATGGAAGTTTATACACGTCATAAGTGTATAAATCGAATTTACACTCTTTTACACAAATGTCAGCTTAATTGAACAGGGCTGGTTGCTGGGCCCACGCAGAGGCGGTCAACTCCCACGAAAATCGACCTCGGCGCACGAAAAACACACCGTGAGCCATTTTTTACAATAATTTGTTACTATAATATATACTTTGTTTATGAAATTTTGTGTTGAAAAACGTCGTTCGATACAAGAAGGCATTTGTCATTGCAGTTTCTCTCGAGTCTATAACGACCTCGCCTTCGGCTCGGGCGTCTATTCCGCCTCGGTGGCAATGACAAAAATTTACCCACGTGCGTCGAAATGTACTGTTTACGCATCAACGAGACAGTTCTTATCAACTATCAATAACTTATCTACCAGGTAGATAAGTTATTGAAACCGGCCGTAAGTCTGCATCTTTACATTAGAATTGAAATGCGTTTATACTATTATATCTCCATTTTAAAGCGCATTCACACGAACTGTTTACAGAACCGTTTTTGGCGGAAGTAGTTTTTTCGTATTACAGTTTTCTGGATACTGTCGTGTATGTGAATTCACTCATTAACTTCATAGATAGTACCTATAACTCGGTCAACATTATAGCATGAGGGGACTCCTGGCAGGCGGCGTAACGACCAATGAAATTCATCAGTCGGTATAGAGTGCGGGGACTGGCACACAAGTTCCCCAAATGCGGAGACTGCCACACAAGTTCCCCAAATGCGGGGACTGCCACACAAGTTCCCCAAATGCGGGGACTGCCACACAAGTTCCCCAAATGCGGGCCCTTTGGAAAGCGTTACTGAAAAGTGAGAGACTCTCGCATCCCGAAAATGAGCCCAAGCACTTAGGAAGTAATAATGTCATCATGATTCCAATCTGAAAAAGGGATTGTGCAATGTCAAAGTTTAAGGCGTTTTTTTTTCAAGGGTGGGGAATCATCAAATGACTTCTTCCGGTCTGGGCGGAGCGAAGTGGGGTGTCCGATTCTTACTGACGAAAACCCATCCGTGTTCCTCCAAATTGTTTTGCGTTCCAGGGCCGCGGTGACTCTTTCGAACAAATTCCGCCAACCTGGCAGGCACTGGCCCTAGCGGACCCCGTCTACTATGCTGACATCCGTTTGAGGCGCGCAATGAACACAACGCGCGGCTCCCGACGCCCGGGGCGTGTTGTTCTGTCGTGGAATAAGGCGTGCGTGTACCTCGAGGGGTGCGGTGGCGGTGCCGGCCAGGCGCAGCGTGAGCGTGCGCGGGCGCTCGCCGAGCGCGCGCACGGCCGCGCACACCACCTCCTCCGACACGTTATCGCAGCCGCACACGTCCACCTCCTGCACACACAACATTGTACAATCAATTCATCGTTCATCACCTTAAGAGCGCACCGCGACAAAACGATATCTACTTAATTGGCGTTCGTTTGATCCCTTGCTGGATCGTTATTACTGAACCTTTACTATAATTATTTAATAAGTTTTAATGTAAATTTTTCACTTAATTACTCAACGACTCGCCAGGTGGGTTTTTTGCTTAGTTTCCTTCGCCTCTCCCAAGTGGATAAAGGAAATTAAAACCAAATTACCTTTGTTTCTGTTTTCTTACCAATTGACAAAAATCCACCCGTTATAAAGATTGTGTGCACCATAAACTTCCTAATGTAAATAAATCAGTCTACCAGCTACCTATTTATAAAGAACTCTTCCAAGTAAACTCGAATCACAAATCAAAATAAAACCGGCGTATTAGTGACAACTTTTACTATAAGATTACAAAGTTACAAATGCACTTAGTATGGAACTATAGTGAAATGTTTACTTATCCAAGCTAAGGTACATTCAATTTTATAAGTTGTTCGACTAACGGTGGTATATGTCCTTTGAACTTCATTGTATAATACTACTATCGTGCATACCTTTCATAATAAGTATCAAAAACCATTACTTTAGTTTTTAGAGGACACACACATGATTCTAACAACAAAAAATACCACTTCAAAGCTTAATACATATTTCGTAAATGGATCTCTGAAACGAAAACTAGTTTATGTTAACCCCTAGGTATTGTTTTCAGAGACCTGTCCAACGATACCTACCCACACATGTAAAAAACTGGCAAAAAAAGCATGGAAAAAGATATTCCTAAATTTTATTTTACAACTTTGTCGGCATGATTAATATGTATAACCATATCAAATTACAGCTTCGTCGCATCAATAGTCTCTGAGTAAAACCGTGGACGGACGGGCATATATGTATGTATGGCGAAACCATGAGGGTTCTTTGTTTTACTATGGAACCCTAAAAAGATCGATTTTTGTGAATCGATTTAACGACCTTTCTCAACCTGTTCTGATCAGCAAAAATTTTTTAATAGTTGAACATGTGAGGACTTCCAAATAAAAAACACAACAAAGTATAAAATAACTTTAATTTCGGAAGTCGCTGTTTTTTCGATTTTGGACACCGACTTCCGAAATTAAAGTTATTTTATACTTTGTAGTGTTTTTCATTTGGAAGTCGGTTGTATATTTTTGTAAAAAAGTTTTTTTAATATCCACTTTTTAGCGATGATACCCCACAACTAAGTGACGTTATCCTCATAATGAGTGGTTGCACTATATGCCGTTAAGGAATTACTGTATGTGCCTTCGCAGTCCAAGTCCAGAGAGTTCATAGTTAAATTTCTACTTTGCTCTGGTACTAGATTTTTTTGATTTTAAGTTGAAGAGGTTGGTTTATTTGTGGGGCAAAAGATCAGTGATTCATTCAATTCTGTTTTTTCATTTTAAGTTAAAACAGTTTTATAAAGTTGTTAGTTGGGCCTAACTTCGAGCAATATAGGCTTAATCGTCAACGAACATATAGTACTGAATGAGGAGCTCGTGGCTTAATAATAACAGGCAAAAGGGGCGATCTTGAAGGTTAAGCTACACTTGCCGAGGTCGGTCTGTAGATGGGTTACTATGTTAGCATATCAAGACTCCTCCGAGCCACGTTGACTACGGAACCCTAAAAAACATGATACGTGCAGTGCAGGATTCAGTCAGCGCGCGCAATGCTTAGCGCTTAGTAAGAAACTTCAATTAAATAATTTTTGATTTTGTGGATCGATTTTGTTGAAATAACTATATAATATTGAGTAATCTCGATTTCGAATCAAATCAGTGGTGTTTGCGTGATGCTTCCACAAATATACAGACAAAAAAAATCATAAATTTTTATAAAGAAAAAGAATCAATGTGCAGACACGGCAGGTCTACGATTTTATTATATGCATAGATCATCATGCCTTCGTTCTCCCGAATCAATTTCGTAATATAATATCTCGTTTACCTGCAACAGAGGACAGGCGGCGAGGCAGGCCGCCAGCGAGGACGCGGAGAGCGCCGGGTTGCCGCGCGCCACCAGCCGCTGCAGGCGCGGCAGGCGGGCGGCGGCGCGCAGCCCCAGGTCGCTGAGCTCGCCCAGGTACGACACGTCCAGGCGCTCCAGCTCGCGGCACGCGCGGCACACGGCCGCCACGCCCTCGTCGCCCACGCCTGTCGAGACACGCGCTACACTACTTGCGACCCCTAAGGGCTCTGTTAACTTACACGCGACACCCGTTATGATTCATTTTTGTAATCATAAGCTTTGGGCTCTGCATGCTTCATGTCAAGAAAACAGGACATTCATTACATTTCTTGCAACGCTGACAAATGGGCATTACCAACAGACACCAGTCTGGAAGCTCGCTTGCGTGCCCGGTACAGGAAAAGTGAACAAAGCGAACGAACGCTAAAGCACGAACTGAAATGACTGCTAAGGCCAGCGATTGTGCAGTGATTCCCATTCGTTAAGAGTTCCTCATTTTAATAAATACCTGGCTGTCCAATACTTGGAACCTATTTAATAAACGTGACAATCCGACAATTGTGTCACTTTTCGACAAATAAGTCAAATTTTTGCGACAAGTGCCGTTTGATAAAGATGACAATGGAGTCCAAATGTAACAGGTAAATACTGACAAAATTGTCAGGCTAAAAACCAGTTTAACTGTCAGGCTACCAAAATTGTCAGGCTAGAACCTTTTCTAGCCTCTAGGAGGATCCTCTGAACCAGACGGTTGTTGTGTCTGGTGGGCGATAGTTGATATTCGGACTGTTGTATAATTATGTTCAAATCGCAAGGAGAACTTTGCTTACGCGATGCAGGATTTCGTTGTTAGTTCGTTGTAGATGGCGCTGCGGTTCTTTTTGTTGCCGTACAAATTTCGCTTCTTAGTTTTGTGTGGCGGCATTGATGCCACTACATCTCTATGAAAATAGTCTCAGACTTATTTGTCATGGTAATTGACATATTTGTCACAATCATAACACAATATCGAAGCATGCTTAAGAAAGAAATGAGAAATCCAAAAATATGTCCACCTGTCATGACAATTTAGTGTTTAGTAAAACAAATTTGACAAGTACCGGACAAATCGTTACCTGTCAAGAGAAATTGTTGACCGTTCCCATATAGCTGTGAAACCAGCCTTATACAAAAAATTTTGTCTTATTGTCACCCGCCACGATGTCACCTGTCATTGTCACATTTATTAAACAGGCCACTTTTTTTTTAAACCTGCCCCTTATGACCCAAGTAAGCGTATCTAGGCAAACAAGATTACCCCACATCATACAATACAGAAATGAACTACAAAAAATTTACACATAATTTTTTTATAAAATGTTGACTAGCCCTGAACAAACTTTTGTAGCATTTTTTAATGTTAGAATACTTTGAATTTCAGGTTAGCATTCGGAAGTATGTATCTTTTCATACAAAGTTGAGATACTTTGCTGTTTAGGATGTGGGGCAATTTTGATCCTTCTTCTTAATGAGCAACTTTGAGTATAGGTATACTATGAGTATGTATTCATAATGTGTGATGGACTTACCTGGGTGTGGGAAGATCCTCCGCGAGTTACAGCTGGAAATGTTCAATGATTCTAGTTTAGGGCAACACTGTGCGACTTTTTTGACGACTGCATTCGTGATGTAGATGTTACGACTAAGGTTCAGGATTTTCAGTTCAGAAAGGTTTGAGAGAGCTTCACAGAAAGCGTCGCTATATCGTGGAGTGAAGCACAGCTCTACCGAAATATACTCGCTCAACGAAAGCTCTTCAAGCTTGGGCAGTTTCTTCAAGATCAATGGTATGACCTTCCACATAGTGTGAGGACAGACGTCTAATTTAAGCGTAGTTAATCCAGGTAACGAGTCTATAGCAGTGCTAAGTACAGTGCCTTGAAGACTGTAGCAGTTGTAAAACGCGAGTGAGTTTAGTTTTTGCGGATTCGATCCAGTGAGAAACAGCCCGGTCACATGCGTGTTGTTAGCGACCGTGAGGCTTTCTATGCACGATTCACTTTTGACTAGATGTACTAAACTCGCATCGGTCAGCTGCAAGGTAAATTTAAACATTAGCATTTTTGCGAAATTTTTAACATCCTAATAAAAATTATCGATAATCAAACAAAACAATACCTTATTGCATGATACAAAGCATAAAGTTTTCAGTTGTTTACATCCATAAATTAATGGATTCCAATTTCGTGTGTGCATGCCAACAATCTGAAAGTGAAGAAATAACTTTTAAGATGCATTAAGAGTAAAAAGCTATTAAATAAATAAATGATTATGTATGTTACGAAACGAAAACATCTGTCATCATTATTGGAATGTTTAATTAAATTTGCAACTTGTTAACGGATGGATGTGTCACCAGAAAATGGCAAACTCCGTAAGATTACAAAATAACTTGACGAGATTGTAAACTCTCGATAAATTGTCAACTGAACATTTGGAATACTTTTTAACGTATCAAAATTTGAAAGTCTATAATATCTCGAAGTCATTCCGAGAAATTGTGGACTGACATAAAATGACGACCAATCAGAGCACAAGTCTACAATTTATCCGTTTTCGTGTGATATTAAACCTGGAAACAAGAAACTCATTGGTCTGTTCAGATATGAGCTCACACCAACAAAGACCAATGAGGGGCCAAGTTTCCAATTTAACTATCACACCAATACAGATAAATTGTAGTGTCTTCTTCTAGTTAAAGTTTCGGTAAACGTGCAAACCTTAAGCTCCTCGAGGTTGGGGCAGAACTTGCCGACGATGTGCGCGGTGCGGTCGTTGAGCGCGGACCAGTGGTGGTCGATGTGCAGGCGCACCAGCGACGCACCCACGCGCTGCACGATGCGCCGCAGCACCGCCGTCGTCAGCATCACCGGCACGTGCTGCCACCATGACGTCTTGAAGATGCGGATGCCTGCTCGACAGCAGGACCTCTTATTATATATATTATTATATAAAATAAGAAATACATAATAATAATAAAATGTTTATTTGTACACATAGGAAAACATACATAAATGGCGAACTGATGCCACCTAAACTAGGCCAATAGCCTGTCTTAGGAGCCAATGCTCCTCCAGGTATAATGTCATACAACTGGTAATAATTTTCGTGCAAGTACTTATAGTTACAAAAACATCAATTAAACAAACACGCCTTACTTTAAATACAGTATTAGTTTTAATAAGAGACAATGGTAGACGTCAGACGTTACCTTCTGCAACCAATCTGTAAGTTTGATTTTAACTTTATGTTTAGTCAGGGGGTAAATGGGCATAAGTTTGTGTATTCTATTATAAAGCCGAGGCAAGTTGCCGCATATTGACGACTGGCAAACTTGGAACGGCATTGGACTAAATCACACACAAGAGTGCCTTTGCGTCTTTGTAGCTTAACATGATCTAGATATAGCGCAGAGTGAAACCCTAGCACAGCGCGGAGCACAAAAAGCTGTCTTACAGTCAATACTTTGGCTTTTGAATAAAGTTGATTGGTCGAGAAGTCCCCGCGCTTAAAGTCTATGACTTTCAAGATCGCCCTTAGGGCTCTTTCAACTTTAAGTAAGGAGGTTTTGTAGGTTCCGCCCCAAATCGGGATACAATTTAAAATAATTGACTGGCAAAGGCAAATTGACTGGTAAACTATTAAAGCTAGATCGGGATCAGCAGAGTGCCTTAGTTCCTTAAATGTATAAGTTAATTTTCTGATCCTTGTACATAAGGCTTCGATATGGGGCTGGCAGCTAAGTTTATGATCAATGTGGACTCCTAAATATTTTATGTTCGGAACCAAATGTGAGCTTTAATTTGACCTGATTCCGGTGGAGGAGCTAGGGCATTTGGTAATGAAAATCTAATGACCTTCGTCTTTGCTACGTTTAGGTAAGTAAATTCTCTGAGAGCCACTCCATCACAAAGTGAATTGACTGTTCCGCCCTTTTACTAGCTCTGACCCAGTCAATGTCGTAAACTATCAACGCTGTGCCATCGGCGTAAGTAAATATGTCACAATTCGGAATATTTATTTATTTATTAAAACTTTATGCACTAGTAAAAACATTGTACAAAGGCGGAGTTAGCGTAAAGATACCGTAACATCCAGTTCGATCCAGCCCGTCCCTAGCTGTCCTCTCCCCAGCGACGCCCTAAGGCGAGGCCCGTACCCCACAGGGGGTGCCCTTAGCGTGTAGTCGCCTAGTTTGTAAGTTTTTTTATAAGCCCTGGCTGGAGGCTTTAATATTATATTAAGGCCACCACAGGCAAGCCCGGTTAAGCAGTCGAAAACCTTATAGGTTGAACTGCGAGAAGCCAAACATAAAAAAAAAAATACCGTAACATTTCATGCCTTTGTCTAGCTACTACTAGCTAGGTTGTTAACTAATGTTTTGGTCGGGTCAGCTACACCATCCTCCGTTAAGATTCCTGGTCTAAAACCGTACTGATTGTTGGCAATACTTTTGTGTTTAGAAAGATACGCGAGACAATTGTTGAGTCCTGAATCCTTTCGAGGATCTTGGATAAGGGGCTAATAACGGAGATTGGACGGTAGTTTGTTTCATTGGCTCTGTCTCCACTCTTGAAAATGGGGCACGACCGCTTTTGGCAGTATAACGAGAGAATGCAAACAATTTAAAGTCCAGGTTCGGATTTATCTCATTCAACACCGGACCGAAATCAGTATTTTTAAGGTCTTGTTGAATTGCTAGGAAATTGTATCGGAAAGGTGTAGTTGGACTGTTTTTCATGAAAGAACCGTTGATTCTGAGGGACAGGATGAACGGCAGGTGGTCGGTGATTTGTGTCTGAACCACCAAAACACATGCTGTATGTTTCGTTTTTAATAGAACATGATCTAAGCAGTTTCCTGATCTGGTAGGGCGAAGGTGCGCTGGGAACAACCCAAGAGTAGCAGTAGCTTTAAGGTAATGGATCGACAGAAGGGGGTCGAGTATGACAACGATAGGACCTGAACCTATCGTACCACTCCCCTTCGGTTACCTACGCAATCTGGTAAGGAAACGCACTAGTGATAAACATCACAAGCTATGGGTTGACCATGGTGAGTGTAGGCAGGCCAAAGAGGCACTTCCCTCTATTGATGGCCGTTTCACGAAAAAAGCCCTAAGACTCACTAAACAGCAGTTGCGTACAGTCACAGCCGTCACAAGTGGCCATGGGTCTTTTAATAAACACCTCTATGTCATAGGAGTCACTGACAGCCCACTCTGCAGAGCCTGCATGGAGGAGGACGAGACAGCAGCACACCTGCTACTAAGCTACCCGGTAGTCGCTGATTACAGGGCTAAGTACTTCGATAACCCAGGTACCCTCTGTGAGATAGTTAGTAACACCAAGGCGTTGCTGGCCTGCCTTGGGGAGCTGGGGTGGATCGAATGACACATTTGTCTTACCTGCACGCAAAATACGCGCTTAGTCGTGGAGTTGCGGAAACCAGCCCAAGTTACATACATACAAGGTAATGGATCCGAGTTCCGGTAAATTCATAATGACACATGGACTGTCTTATTAGAACAAAAGCGAGAGGCTCTGAGATAACTTCATGAGGTATGGTACACCAAACATTGTTCAACAAATACTGCCGACCCTACTAAAAGTGTAGCTTGCATTACAAAATTTCGCCCATATTATGGATAAAATGACAATGTGGAAATATGATAATTGTAATTGTTTACCTTGAAGATATTCCCGGACCATATTTTGCCAAGTTTTACTGACACTTTCTGATCTGATGAGGTCTCGGATAGGAACATAGGCCAGAATGTGTGTTAAACAATCCCTGTTCAAAACATCCAGAATGGTATAGCAAGACTCCACTTCAGAATCTTCTTCTTCTTCCTGTTCTACCTGTTCTTCCTGCATTTCAACATTTACCTCCTAGAACAAATAAGAGATTGAAGGTAGTATAAAATAATATATATATTTACAACATCCTTTTGATATCCCATAACTCTAGGGTATTAATCAGACCACCTAAGAGAATCGAATAGCATATTAAATATTTTACAATTCAACATTTTTTTCTTATCATTTCTCCTACAAAATAATTCAACAAAACAGTGACTGTCCTATCATGTAAAACGCCTTTACCTGAAAAATGACCATGTGGTATTTTTACCATAATTTGTGGATGACTCCACTACCTTACTTATCAATGACATTTAGGTACTTAAAGACTTGTTATGTATGTAACTCAGACTGGTTTCCGCAACACCACGACTAAGCGCGTATTTTGCGTGCAGTTGAAGACTTGTTATATTATCTTCAAGTTATGGGATACCAAAAAGAACATGTTTTATACTATTTGTTGAATTGATAAATGATTTACCATTGGTACTTCTGTAGCGCTTGTAGTTGCTTCAACAATGTCTCCGTTTTCCGAAACACAATCAAAGCTGGATTCTGTAAAACGTTTATTTGTATGTCAATATTCAACATAATATTATAACGTAATATTTTTTTTTATTATAGTAATGTTTATTTACATTTAACAAACTATAATGTACTTAAACAACTAGACTAATAATCGCGAAATTATGTACAAACGCGTATAAAAACAAAATAAATCATTGGGCATCAAAAAATTCATCCACATCACTGTCAATGGCAAAAGTTCCCAGAACACTGGCAGCATTGCCGCATTGAATGGCAATGCTGATTCTTTGGCCGAAGAAAAGCTCAGCCCTCTGGTAACGTGAAGAGTTGAGGAGTTGTTTACTGATGTCCCGAAAGACTCTGTGAGCACTCGGACCCCATGGGCCTAATGTTTCAACCCCAAACGGCTCAAATATATAGCTCCCAATAAGGTTGTTATATTGCGCCGTTTGAGATTTTCTGCACCTGCAGCAGCCGCCCCAGCGCAGCCCGCCGTTCTAAGAAGATGGGATGGCGCAAGGGTGTCGACACATGTTGCATCCCACACCAGAGGCCTACCCACCTTCCAAGGCATCATGGTCATCCCATCTGGCCTCTTCCCAACGTCACGTGCCAAGCCATTAGGTTCTAAAACAGCTGGCACCCCGGCGGTGACAATAGCCTGACGGATGATGTCATAAATGATGGCGTGCCGTGCTAACCGACCAGCGCTCCTACTGCAGGACAGGCCATGGTATCCGAGGCGGTCGACTGCTTCGCCGCATTGACACCGATGTGGAGCTCTGCTAGGAGCACCCAGACGCAGACAAGTAGCGATCCGGAAAGTACTATCACTCAGCAAAGTACCTATATTAGGTGATGGTAGTGCCTGTAACCAAAGACCCCATTCACCCACAGCCAGTAGGCGGGCACGCTCTGCAGTATTGGTGGACGTATTTATGAGGTTATTCCATACCAACCTGCAGAGAGATCCCCTCCTGGCCAGCTCATCGGCCGCGTCATTTCCTAGTGATCCGCTGTGACCTTTTATCCACTACAGTGTCACAGTGTTGTGGTTTCTCACCGTGACGCATTCTATTGTATTGTGGCATTCTCGTATGTTTAATTTTTCATACAGAGCATTTAAGATAGTTGTTAGTGTGCCTTGAATGATTTCATCAATTTTGTTCAAAAGATGTGACTGCTTCCATAAAGGGGTTGAGCGGAGAAAATACATAAAATATATTTATATTTGGCCATAAAATTGGTTGAAAGCCGAATGTAAATTAATTTTGTTTGCAAATTAATTAACATTCGGCTTTCAACCAATCTTCTTTCCGAAATATCGTAAAAACGATTAATTTTGTCGTCAATGAATGAGGAAAAACTGTCTTCTAACATCAGAGAATGTAAGAGGTGCAGTGAACTCTTGTCAAAAATTCTGCTAAAGGCTGGAAATTTTATATTAGTAATAAAAGTCACATGACAACTGCTTGTGATTTGCTAGGCCTAAAAAAAATTTTGGACATGGAACTCTGCATTATCTTTTGAATGATATAGCTTTGATACCTAGTTCTGAGACACCAGTTTCAGCAGCAGCGGTGTTTCCCTGGGGACGGCGCTGACCTCGAAGCCTGGACTTCCAGTGTCCCCTGCCGTCCGCCTCCTCAGAAGGCTGGTGCCAGCTGTCAGCTGGAGATATTCGCAGATTGCGACCTCTCAGAGTTTTCTCGTGAACAGGAGCTTGAAGTGCCCTGTGAAATTGATATTTTTAAGTTTAGTTTAATATTGGCACTTTTTGATATGGTGTCAGAAACTTCACAGTATTTCAATAAATAAATCATAACTTGCAAAGATAGACAAAATAGAAACATAGGATGCAACGATGATGGTCAATTCAAATATATGATGAGTGTTGTATTTTAAAGAGTAAAATCATTGTATGTACTCCTCAAAACTTACTTAAAAGTTTGATGTTTTTCTTTTTCACTTTGTCAGAAATACTAAATAGTAACTTTTCAATATTAATAAATTCCTAAAAATATAAAGGCAACTTTGTGGAAACAAAAAGGCTGCTGCAAGTCATTATGAATTTTAGGATATATGCTGATTGTGTGCATTTAGTTGATCAAGTGAAAGTGAAGTGATACTGAAATAACTTACTTGTGTGCATCAGCAGGATTGCTATAGGTGACAAAGGCATATGTAGGGGTTGGTGTTTTATTGGGACCTTTGTCCCCCATCCTCAGCCAACAGCTCTTGATGAAGCCATAAGGAGCAAACACACCAAACAGCTCAGATCTGGTTGTCTGAAACAATCAACTTTTAATTAGCTTAAGTTATTTATATCTGTAATACTCAATCATTTTTGGGGTAGTTAATAGTCTGGAGAAAATACAGTGTGGATCAACTTTTTTTTAAATAGTTTACACTATACCCCTTGAGTGAGAAAAACAAACACAATATTTTTCCATTGTTACTTTATCACTATGTGACATTACAACAGCAGCTGCAGCTGCCATCTTTACTATCTCTCCTTATTTAAATAATTATAAACTTGAAGTTCTTGTTAATTTTTCCAACAATTAAGAAATGTGACAACAGCTTTATTGGCTCAAGTTGGCAGTCACATAAAAATCAACAAAATTGAAAGAAAAATACCTACATTTCACACTTTATTGTTCAGTTATATTAATATCTTACCTTTGGGGGTAAATTAGACACATATAACTTTCTGATAGGTATTCCATCTTCAGTATGTGTAGGAACATACTTCAAGCCGAAGGGTGTGACTTCAAGGTTCGAATTAATGGTATCTGAAACATAGATTTTTTTAAATGCAGTGCTGATACACCATTAGCAGCTGCCAATGCAACACCTTAATTCATAGACAGACACTATTCGTTTGCCTCAAAAGCCTTTAGGTAACTCTTGATGCCTGAATACTTAGCAGGTGTTCTGCAACAGTTTGATGGATCTACCAAGGTAAAATTCCAATCTTTAAAATTGTCAAACGTTACATAGGTCACCACGGCTGAAAATTTTGAATTATATGAAATACCTTATGATAAACACCTAAGACAAACACATATTAGTAATAAGGTATTAATTGCAAATAAATACATACACAGTTCACGACGAACAACGTGAAGTAATTCCGGATTGAGAAATCTCTCCTCTTCGTCGTAGTACATGGCGTTATCTGACTATTTCGAACAGCAGTTGGAACTTGTCTGATGACAACAATTAATAATCGAACATGATATCATCAAAATATAAAGAAACACAGAAAATTTGGAGTAAATACTCAAAATAAAATTGATAATTGCAAACGCAGTCAACATACAACGGCCGTGTTATTTTTTAACAAACAATGTTGCCATTTTTCACGTTTACTTGATATTTGAGACAGATATTCTAACCTGCTGAGAATATCATCTAAGTTAATTTTGAAGTGAAAACTTCTTTGGGCGCGTTGGGCATTTTTGAAATGGGAAAACACCATCTAACTCGCAATACTGTAACCGACACCTCTGTGTATAATATAAAATCGTTAGATATACCTGGCACTCGGTGGCCGCTGCCGCGTCACGCTCGCATCACTCCTCCGCTCGCGTTCGCATAATGAGGCGGAAACAGACTATTGAAACGCGACGCGACACCACGTGCTGACACCCAAAATGCACCATACACAAGCAATTTTAGAATACAGTTGTCTGACAGCAATGTACTTTACATTGCATTGTATGGTCGTGTGCTATGGATTTATCAAATAACGAGTCACATGAAGATTTTATTCAAAATTTAAAGAGCATTGGCCACACCCGAAATATTGGTAAATTTTTAAAAGGATTCAACAAATTTTGAAATGATAGATAACACTGCACAATTAGTACTTTCAGCAGTTTCAGCAAATATGACTGAGGATATGCTGCACAAGGTGATGAGATTCAGCACAGCAAAGGACATTTGGGATGAACTTGTCAGGCTATATGGCGGAGCTACAGAAGATAAGAGCTACGACTTACGCATGAAGTACTTCAGCTACCAAAAAGATCCTGAGCATGATATGACCACCACACATATATCTGCAGTAAAATCATTATCCTACGACCTGAATATTGAGTTAGAAGGAAATAATTTACCAGTAATCCTAGTAATTTGCAAGATACTGGATACACTTCCGGAACAGTTTTTTGCATCTAGGCAAAATAGGATGGAAAAATTGAGAATTTGACGAAACAGTTATGTGCATATGAAATAGTGCTAATATATAAAGCAGACGGTAGTCCTAATTTGAAAGCTCATGTAGTAAAATCTGAGAAGAGGAAGAACAACTTTAACCTCTCAAGCTCCGCCGGCACATAACATTACGCCGGTATGCTGTGAAGGGGTACGTAGATGCAAACAAGTCAATCTGAACGTACATATTTTGGGGTTATCTATTCGGGTATAGCTTTATTGTTTATTAACCGATCTTGATGATTCTTTTTGCGTTAGGTTTAGTTATAGCTACATTGCATTTGCATTGAGCGGTAAACAAACCAGTGACCCAACTTAAAATCAATAAAATCTAATACCAGAGCAAAATAGATACTTTAATTAATTATGAGCCTTGGACTGCGAAGGCGCGTAAAGTAATTCCTTTACGGCAAATAGTGCAACCACTCATTATTGGAATAATGTCACTTAGTTGTGGGGTATCATCACTAAAAAGTGGAAAATAAAACTTTTTTTAAAGTTTTTATAATAATTGCGGCACGAGATTGGGCGACCAAAATTACGCAGTATGGAAGTACCAAATAAGCGCGGAATTGCGTTCAAAAGGGCTGTTGTCGTCCATTTTGGAAAACCGCTAGATGGGACGAAACATGACATAGCTAAATGGGACGAAGACGACTCGAAAGCACAGGAAATTCTTGTAACCAGAGTACAAGAATGTAACTTGACGCATTTGTTGACTTGTACGATCAGCGCCGAAATATGGTATAAGTTGTCAACTTTGTAAGAACCTAAAAGCAAGGTTAGTGTACATCTTATACAACAAAAGTTTTTCAACTTAAAATATGAAGCGCCGATGTCTGGGTTTATTTCAAAACTGGAAGACTTGCGTCACCAGTTATACAATTTAGGAGAAAAGACTTCGAAAACTATTCTTATAAATAAAGTTTTGATGACGCTACCCTGAACAGTATTAATAAGAATTTTATCTTAGCGTGGGAATCTGTTCCGGAGAGTTTGCAGAGTTTTCAAAGTCTGGTTACGCGGTTACTTATTGAAGAGGAGAGAAATGGTAATGCTGAATCTGAACCAACATCAGCATTTGTAGCATCGCAGCGTAGTCTATCCCAAGAAGTCTAATAAATATAAAAGTGATCTTATGATAAAGTGTTTTGAGTGTGGAAAAATAGGTCATTTTAGAAAAGACTGTCGTCAAAGAAAGTGTAGTTTTTGTCATAAAGCGGAACATTTAATTAAAGATTGTAGAGTGATGTAAAATAAACCAAATGAAAGTAGAGTTGAACATAAGGATACCAAAAATGCATTTATTGTTTCCCAAATAAAAGGTGTAAGTAATACTTTCATTCTTGATTCAGGTGCTAGCGAGCATATGACACATTATAAAGAGTTGTTCACGTTGTTTCATGAAGTGTCAAGTAAGTATTGTTACGAGCTTGGGGTTCGTGACAATAAAAACAGCCGATTAAATAACCAAAATGACACTTTAATTTAAAAACACTTATTACAACTTTAAACTCACTAATTATAAAACACAAGTTCACTACTGATCACTTTATTAAATAATAATAATAATCAATTTATTTCAAGTATCAAGACTCAATTACAGAAAAATAATACACACATTAGTCACAATTAAAATGTCAGCAGCATTATTAGGTCATCATTATAAATTACATAATATTACAAAATTACAATTATTATATTAACAAGTCATATGTGTCGCCCACAACAGTGCACAATGATGGAGCAATCCAAACGGTCCGCGAGCGTGGCCAGCATGCTGTTCGCACTCCCCCGCACCCGCCGCACCAGCGACGCGCATCTCTTACGCATCGTTGTGTGGAAACAATCCACGCGCGCCTCCGCAAACATTGCTGACGCGCTGCAATAGCGGGGGAGCCCCAACATCATCCTGAACGCGTTATTGAACTGGACACGAAGGGCGCTGTACGATTTCTGCGTGTAGTCAGTCCACAGGCTGCACGTGTACAACGTGGTGCAATAGGCTCTAAAAAGCGTTGCTTTCACCTCAGCTGAGCATCGCGCAAACCTGCGGATAACCATGTTCGCTCTGACCGACAGCGCCCTCCGCTCCCGTTCTATATCAGCCTCGTCGTTCAGGGTAGACGTCACCAAATGGCCTAAGTATTTAAATGTTCCCACTCTTTCTAAAATAACCCCATTTAGTTGTATGGAAGGCATTGCTGTTACTTTTCTATGCCCACCCTGAAAAACCATACACTGACTCTTTTTCACATTATAGACCAGCCCATGATCAGCTGCATAGCTCTCACAAATATTCACCAGCCTTCTGAGACCACAGACCGAGGCGCTCAGCAGCACCATATCGTCCGCGTAGCTGATGTTATTAAAACAGACGCCATCAATGTAACAACCGACATGTTGCTTGCTGAGCGCCTCGATCAGTCCGTTAATGTACAGGTTAAAAATGGAGGGAGAGCTCAACCCACCCTGCCTCACTCCACATTCCAACCTATACGGGTCCGACAGCGTGCCTGCCCACTTCACGTTGTTCACCTGGTTCCCGTACCTTGAAGATCGCTTCCGAAGTATTCGCTTGTATCGCAAATCCAATACTAACCCGGTCGATTTTTTTGTGAGTGGCGTCTCGCAGTTCAACTTATAAGGTTCGGACTGCTTAACCGAGCTTGCCTGTGGTGGCCTTAATATAATATTAAAGCCTCCAGCCAGGAAACTTACAAACTAAGCGACTACACGCTAAGGGCACCCCTGTGGGGTATGGGCCTCGGCTTAGGGCGTCGCTGGGGGGAGGACAGCTAGGGACGGGCTGGATCGAACTAGAATTATTAATAAGGGGCGAATTTAAGACTACAGGCTCAGCGGCACGGGCTGGCTCGAGCAAGGGTCGGGACGGATTTTGACGGGGACGTCGCGGCGGGCCTCGGCGGCGAGGGCGGAATGACGGTGGTCGTGGTTGGCGAAGAGTCTCTTTGTGACCCTTTTGGAGGAGAGTGGTAGAGTCGTCGGGCGTGACGAGGGTATGCCTCGGTCGACGTACCTTGGAGATGCGGGAGGGTTCGTATCGGGCGGCCGATGTGATAAGGGAGTTACGGTGTTTTACAGCAGTGTCGAAGAAACGTTTGGCTATGCGTTTCATGAACTGCTGTATGGTGGGCAATTTGAGATCTAGATGTAGAGTCTCATTTCCGACGGGGGCACCCGTGATTTTGCGCAGGAAACGGTTTCGTACTGAACCGGTCGCAGACTACGCGCTCTTTTTATAGATTAGTTAATTTTAGAAACTTCTGTTCTCGAAACATCTGGAAAGTACTCGTAACCACCGCTGCCGACTGACCAGATATCGAGAAGTGTAGAATGTTCTGGCAAAGAAATATCTAGAAGGTACTTGACTCTACTAGTTCCGCTACTCGATACTAGATGACGCTAGTAGTAATGTACCCGACATTAATTTTACTGTTTAGATTAGTTAATTTTAATGTTACCGCGGGACATGAGGAAAAACTAGAGGACTCATTTGAGGCAACCAGCCTTAGTGTGCTGAACTGCGAGTGATGCCCATCCAAAAAAAAAAAAGAAAAATTAGAGGTTAAAGATAAGACGTGAGCTGGCAATACTGTTGGCACACAGTTCTTTATGGTTGTTACCATAAAAAAAACTGCGAGAAATCAATAAATCAACATCTTCATTCGGCATATCGGTAAAAGTAAAATAGTTTAAATTATAGGTACAACGCCTTGTTAAACACAAAATTTCGACCTTTTTAACTAAATATCAACAAGCATGCAAGAAATCAGGAGACGTGGAAAAAGTACAGATACGTCTGAAAGAGACAATATTAAAGCCAATGAAAATAATGTTGTTGTAAATAACAATAAAGAACCGTAAGTTCAATCTTTGTACACATTTTTGGGATATTTTTTAATTCAATGGACTGAGGTTTATTAGTTACTTATAATAAACCTTATATGTTTCCAGGACATCAAAAAACAACTTATTTCTAAAAAACATTTCTCGCATGGTCGTGATATTTTCACTCCTCATAGTAGTGTACTTTTCAAACAAAAATGGTCAATTTAAAACTTTTGCTAAACAATCGGAACTGTTGCCAGGCAAAGGCCTAGTTGTAGAGTGTTCTCAATCATACAAAGAAGAAGTAGACAAATACGAGGGGTGTGTCCCCAAGGAGTGCAAGAGATTTGTCACTGATAAAGTGATATCAGTCAGAGAAGCTGAAGAGCTGCTGGCTATAGCTAAGAAAGGACTGAAGTTCGGTGGATCTTCAGGTGGAGCTTCAATTCTAGACTTGCACAGTGGTGCACTATCTCTGGGACAACACTTTGTCAATATCTACAAACGTGATGATGTTAAAGACATATTCACTGAAACTGATTTCAACATTTACAGAGTAAGTTTTACTCAAGAAAATCAGATGATGTACCTATCTGTATAAACTTTTTGTTATTAAAAGATTGTTGATTACAGGTGGTGAAAGAGAAAATTAAATATGCTGTGGCACATCATTTTGGAGTGAAACCAAATAAAATATATTTGACACATCCAACATTTTTCTCTGAAATCACGTCCAAGAAAGCAGTCACTGTACATGATGAATATTGGCACCCTCATGTTGATAAAGTATGTAGACAAGCAAATAGCTTTATCTGTAGTCCTAATTTGGTGATAATTTGATATGATAAGGAAATATGGCATAATTATTAAAACATACAAAGTTATAAAGTTGAAGCATGCAGAGTGTAAAGAATTTTAATGATTTAACTAAACAACTAATTGTTTCAGGAGACATACAAATCATTTCACTACACAACTCTGTTGTATCTGGGTGATTACAACATTGACTTCAAAGGTGGAAGATTCGTATTTGTTGACGAGAAGGTAAATAGGACTGTAGAGCCAAGAAAAGCCCGTGTAAGCATGTTCACGAGTGGCGGTGAAAATTTTCACTATGTGGAAAAAGTTACATCTGGCGTCAGATATGCAATGACAATTTCATTTACCTGTGATAAACAGTATGCTATTGAGGATCCTAGTACAAAAAACATATAAACTAACATTCCAATCTTAGATGTTGTTTCATTTTCATTTCACACCTATATCCTTATTAAAAGTAAAACATTGAGTGCCAGGTGTATATAAAAGTATACACCATAGCGGCTTTGTCAGGGACCTGTGTATATCTGGATATACACTTACAATGGTCGACTTCGGAAGCCAGTGTATGCCTAGGCCTAGATTAAGTAATGGCATTTGAAATCCCTGACCTCAAAAAATCGTTTGGTGGTGTTGGAGTTCAAATATTTATTTATTTAAACTTAATGTACAATAGTGGTACATGGGCGGACTTAATGCATCAAGGCATTCTCTACCAGTCAACCTTTGGGTTAAAAAGACCACACTGTGGTAAGTTTACAACAAATTAAAATAACATTTAAAATATAATTTTGTTTTGGAAAGAATACACAAATAATATATATTATACTAATAAAATACATAAATATGCTAAAATTATAAACTAATAAATATGATATTTAATAATCTTACTGATTAAGAGAATTCATAATAATCATGACGAAGAACAACTAAGAATGGCAAGCTTTTAAGAAGTATTTTCGAAAATATTCATTATACTTAGTTCTGATTTTGTGAGTAAAATAAAAAATCTATATTTTTAACGTCGGGTTAGTTACACCATTTATAACTCTAGAAAGGCTGGACCGATTTTGAAAATCATCGGTTTGTTGGATTTGTCTTTGCCCCGCATAGCAGAATAACTAAGTATTAATACATTGGAAAAATCAAAGAAAAAAATATTTACAAAAATAATTTTTGAATACAACGCCATTTCTGATAAAAACAAAATTTTATATTTTTATGTGCTGCGTTGAAGCACGGTCTGCAATAAAAGTATTAACAGTTAATGCAGATAGTTCGCACTTTTGACCCCAGAAATTGCGAAAAAAGAATCTGCTGTTCAGAACATTATGTCGAGTTATGCGCACAACAATGGATCCAATGGGGCAGTCGATTTTTTTTTCGCGATTTCAGTGTTTGTCCTATAGTAAAAGTTGTTCATATTGATGAGTGCAATGACCCCTTAAGAGATATTGGTTTATTCTGTTACAGGTTGTATAACTTTCTCTCTAAAGGTGATGATGTCCTGCTGCTGTCGAAGACAAAATCATAAAATGGCAGCAACTGAAGTCGTACCTATATATAAAAAAAAATGTGAAGTACGCAACATTTTTCCACCCATGGTGCTGAACGTGTTAACCGGGCTATCCTGTGGTGGCCTCAAATGAATTTAAGGCCCCCAGCCAGGGCTTACAAACTACCTAAATTATACAAAATGACCGCTCGCTAGGGCATCCCCTGCGGGATACGGGCCTCGGCCGCTTAGCGGCGTCATTTCGGGAGGACAGCAAGCGACAGGCTGGGTCATATCATTATTATTTGGAACTACTGGCTCAGCGACGCGGGCTGGCTCGGTAATCAAAGGTCGCGGAGGGTTTTTACTGGGAAGTCGCGACGGGCCTCGACGGCGAGGCCGGAAAACGGAACGCGGTCTGTTTTTGTATTTACTAAGAGTGCTGGTTTCCCTAAGGCTCTCTTGTATCTGGGTTAATGCTCTTGATGAGATTGCGAGACCTTATATTTGTGTCGCAGTCATTTGCGGATACGGGGGGGGGGGTAAGGGGCTCAAGCTCCTCCTCCCCTGAAGACCCGAGATATCTGATAATCTATAACCTAACGAAGTTATTCAGGAATTTACAAAAGTAACCAAGGAAGCTTGTTGTGCGTTAACAAAATAAAATGTTTTGTGCTTTTTTAGCGTTTACTATGCTAACCCCCTCCCCAACGAGAATCCTGGATACGCCACTGGTCGCAGTATTATTTTTGCAATATTCTTATGGATTTATTTTGAAATTTATAAATGTTTATAAATAAAATCAATCAGAGGCATCCTGCTAAAAAAGTACGTCAAGCAATTTAAAAATCAACATTATTCATACCTAATGAATTTATGATTATATTATTGCAAAATATAATAATTTTAGCTTTTATTTTTTTCCAATGGCAACACTATCACCATATGTCATTTTGTGTTTTGTTGCTTACTTCGTACCGGTTGATATCAAAACAAAACATAGTCGCTTTCGTGACGCTGACATATTTTTAATAAAAAAACAAAATATAAAACAGGTCACTAAATTCATAGTTTTGAAAAAGCTAAATTTCAGTGTAACTGGACCGTTCTAAGCATATTTGATACGTAAAATTTTTGTTTGGAGTGTTGCACTCAGGTATGTTAACATTTTGATGCGCAAATTGTAATTTTATTTAGGCGTACTTCGTTATTGGCATAATTTTCATTTCTTTCTCCAGTGCGCAAGACCTTGATTAGCAATAGCCACTTAGATGTGTTTTATTACTTACTAGATCATTTAAATGGACGGGTCTTCGATGGACCACAGTGATTCAGATTCAGGAGAGAGTTGGACCCTTTTAGAACACAGTCCTGCGAATGCTGAGGATGCCCCCGAGTTTGAAGAGAATAATCCCACGCTCGAACAGTAAGTCCCACAAGGTCTTTAAACCTATCAAGTGACACATTTGAACTATAAATCAATACTAATGAGTTGGTATCCTTGACCTTGATCTATTGCAGCAATAATGTCTTACTGCTAGTAGTATTCGGAATTTCTTGATGACATTTAATTTCTCTCTAATTGCATGTTAATTAGCGTGCATAACATTCTTCCATATTATTCCATTAAATTAAATAGTTACTCAAGAAATGAAAGAAATGCCAATGCTGTGTCTTCTGGTATGCAGTTTGGCGATCCTTTGAGCTATGTGTGTTTATGTAACCTTGGTTCTCTCGCGGATATCATCATTCCTGATTCAATCACGCAAGAAAGCTCCGAGTATTGCCCTCTCCATTGCCCTTTGGGTGACTTTAAGGCTTCTGATTAAGCCCATTGTGAGCGACCACATTTCGGTTCCATAAGTCATCACTGGCAACACACACTGGTCTTAGACTTTCCTCTTAAGACACTGTGGTATGTGACACAAGATATCACACAACTTCCGAACAGCCAAGTCTGATTAGAAGGTTGACCTCTTTCTCGAAGTTAGCCCTACCTAACTGACCGCTTGTCTCAGGTAGACATACTCGTCCACAACTTTCAGTGTAGAGTTTCCGATCTTGATAGGAGTGGGTGCTACATGGGTATTTACCATGACCTTAGTTTTGACCATGTTCATTTTAAGACCCACTCTTTCGGAAGCTCTACTTAGGCATTGTACTGAGGTTCTCCATAGTCTCAGTTTTGACAACTATATCATCGGCAAATCGAAGGTGACTGATGTACTCGCCATTGACATTGATGCCTAGTCTTCTCCAGTCCAAAACCTTGAAGACATCCTCCATTGCAGCCGTGAACAGTTTCATCTCCCTGCCTGACACCCCGCTGCAAGAGGATAGGTTTCGAGGTCTGATCCTGAAACATATTTCCCATTGTTTTGAAGTACCTACATAAAATATTAATAGAGAATTTAAATTTGTTAACAGAATAACAACTGAGGCACATATTGATAAAGATGAAGACACAGATGGGATATCTGTCATCAGTGATAGTGAACCTGAATCACCATCTCCCTGTGACATGAACTATGACAAATGTCTTTTATTAGAGAGCCGTCCAGCTGAACTATCTAATCCTCAACTTATTTCGGTTAATACATTCCCTCCCAATATTAATAATCACCATGAATCCATAAGGAGTGAGGACGACTTTCTTGGAGACAATACTGGAAAACACAAGACTTATGTGCACAGAAGAAATAAAAGGCTAAGCACAGTACTCAACATTATTATGTTGGGAAGTGTCATCACAGCTGCAGGTGTAGCCATTGGCCATATGTGGGGTGTGAGAAATGAGTGTTCAATGAACACAACACCATCAATTAACAAAATATTGTCTAATTTATATAAATTACAAGAAGAGAATGCTTATCTCCGGAACAAATTAAAAGAACTTACACTTGTGAGTAGTATACAAATGCAGCAAAGAAAATTAAATGCAGATAAAATACCATTTAAACAACAGAGGTGCAAAAAGGTATATGAAGAGCCACTCAACAGTAAAAATACAGAAAGGATCACAAAATGCATAGATGATGAAAGTAATAACTTTGAAAAACATGTTAATAGTCATGTGATACAACCAGAATATGAAAAAGAATTTCTGAGTGATATTGAGAAACTAAAGAATATTTACCAACAAAATAAAAGTTGGCTTGATGATGAAGTTGCCAAAAGAATGAAAGTTGAAGAGCAAACATTGAAAAGAATGAAAACACCACTATCTAGTATAATTGAAGAACAAAAAGTATTACAAGACGATACTGTAAAGGATCTGCCTGAAAACAATCTAAATAAATTGAAATCTGCAGCAGATGCCGAACTGGTTCAAATAGAAATAAATCCTAATAATGATGTCACTCTGAATGAATCACCACCTGCTCAAAAAATTACTTATGCTGATTCTTTGAAAGCTGTTCACAACTTACAAAAGAGTGATACAGATGAAAATTTAGACAACCTCGTGGACAACAAGGCTCATGTTATGAAGAGAAAAAATAAAAAAGAACATGATGCAACACTTGATATTTTAAGTGAAGAAGAATTTAAAAAAGATGATAGATATGTTGGACCAAAGATGAAACAAGTCAAGAAAAAACATGATAGACAAAAATTACACAAGAAACAGAAGAGGAGGAATAAGTATGAACAGTGGGAAATGAAGGGTGGTTACTTAAAAGACTATGATGAATTCTCTATAACTTCATCTCAAGAAAATGAGTACATGGTGAAAAAACCAGATCGAAATATTTTTAGTCGAGATTATGAGAAGAAGAACTATATTAATCAGTTTTCAGATACTAGTGACAGTCAAACTAACAACGAGAAGACAAATGAAAAACAGCCTTCAAAAGACGATAAAGCTAGTGGAAAGTCTAAGAAAAGTGAAGACTTGAACTGGTATGACAAGAGAGCCATCCTCAGGACAGAAGCTAGGAAGAGACTGGAACATGAGCTGTTTGGTGAGACCAGTCCCAATAATGCTGGTTGGTACTTCCGACGCATGCAGAGACGAGAACAATGCCGCGCCAAGGCAGACAACAGCACCCACAAGAAGCTATCTAGAAGAAATTTGAATTTCAAAACAAAGCATTAATAGTTGATACTATTATTATTTATAATTAACGTTGTGCAAACATTTAGACAATTTCAACACTTACCATTAGTATATTAGAATAGAAGGTCAGGCCTAAGAATTGGTTCAATTAATTGCTGACATGTGACCCAATATATTTGCGGATTACAATAGAAATTATATTTCTTGTCTGAAATCACTATTCAAGTTTTCGTTGCTAGATATTAAAGACAAAAGAAAAGCCTGTTTAATGTATTTTTAATCACCTAGAAGTGATATGTATGCAGCAGATAGGTTGCGCCACTATACCTACACACAAACATGGTAGTTTAAAAATTTACTGTGTCTTGCATAGTTTGTTATAAAGATGTATAGCTTTACTGGTGCTTGACACCAAACTTTGGTATCTCATTTAATCTTGCTACCTTATAATTCTTACTTTAGGCAAATTTATATGTATGTAGAATTTCCTTCTATCTTTACAACCTTTTTTATCCTGAACACAAGCATTTTATCCCTTATAATCTACATTATACACTTTTAAGTAAATGTTAGATAAACTCTCATAGTTCATGTTATTCTACTTATAGAATCTTCATACTTATTATACTTGCCCTTATGGATTTTGCATCCCGTGATAATTTAATGCAGTATTTTCAAAATTAGCAGGTATTAAAATAAATAAATTTAAAAATGAGTTGTTTTCATATTTATTACAGTGATCACATACATACAACAATAAGGACAATGAATAATATTTTTAAGAGAAACATTTTGATTTCTCAGTCTTTGCAAACAGAAACTCTATAAAATAACTAGGTACATGAATACAGTCATCTTGAGATAAATATTTATCACCTTTCATTAAGTATGACACGCTACATAACACTTCATTCTGATGAATTCTAATTAAAAGAAATATCTAATCATCACCGATTGCTCCGCTAAAAACCAAGTTTATAGCCGCATTCACATCACCTGAAACAAAATAATAAGATAACTTTCCAATAGACAAGGAAGTCAATTATGATCAGGAAGCTATGGGATATTATATGAGTACGGCAAAAAAAAAATATCTGGTCGACGCACGGTTGAAATAGATACTATTTGGATAAGAACTTAGTTGCGAGCTTCGGTGATGGAAAACATTTTTTGGTTGCTGCACTTGGAGACAAAATAATTTCCAACTGCTAGCAACTGACATTGTACCACTTTTGTAAAGTTACTCTGGTTTCGGCGTTCTACGATATGACTGCCTTCCCGTACCCCGCAGCACCATGCGCCTGTCTTGCTCTAATGTCAACCGTAAACTGGCCTCCTTGCTGCTGCAACTTGCAAACAGCTGTGAACGGAACTTTTAAAAAGTTAGTTGCGTCAACATGCTCCGTCTGCGGAACGCCCAACGCATCACGTTAGGTTTCTACCGCCAGCATTGGTTCTTTGTGCTCTACAGTAACAGCAATACACTCTACAGTAACGATATACTTGTTGGGTTTTTCAGCGTCGGCGTCGCGTCGACTAGAGACGATTTTAGAACGATCCTAGAAATTATGGAAGCGCTTAATGGCCACGTTTAAGCACAGTTAAGCTCTGAGATACTCAATTATTATCTATCGTTGCACGATTAGTGCAACGATAGATAATACAATGTGCAATGCTCAAAAAGCCTGTTCGCGTTGTATTCACATTGTTTGTTTGTACGTTAACAGTGGCTGAAATGCGTTCGTAGCTTGCGCAAAAGTCAAGCGTATATGGAGTGTTCCTCTTTTTTTAGAGAAATTCCTCATGTATACCCTCCGTCGGGGAACAACTAAGATATCGGACTCTTACCCCCACAGTTTGTAACGCTACCACAAGGGTGCCCGGGATACAATTAAATTCGCGAACAACCCCGACTGGTATTGGCCTGCCATTGCTAGCTGAATATAATCCTCTCATAAAGGCACGTAAGCTAGGAGGGCCTAGGCCTAGGGCTGCAGACCGTTGGGCGCCTTTCGATCTCTTCTGGTGCAGATGGAGTCAGAGATATGTTCTCCCTCCCTCTCCCCTGCTGATTTGCATGCCTCACCTCATTTACCTCTTCGCTTGACGAGACGACACTATACCTTGCGTTCTCGCTTCCGACCAAGGACTTAATAGGCCGGAAACGAATGATGACGTATATCTACTGCCGTGACGAGGGCAGAGTGCTATTGCGCCCATGGTGAGCAGACCTCTAGCGTACGCTGCGCCAGGTCTTCTAGGTAGTGACAAGCATGTAGTGAGAGGATTATAGCGGGCGTGCTCATCCGACCTTTGCGACGCAGATACTTCTCAAAACATCCATGTAGTAAGCAAGCACCTGCGTCGGCCGGAAACAGGGCACCATTCTGTCGCTCCAGTCACTTTTCCTTTACCTAGCGCCGAGTTGCGATAGTCGCTCCGTCCACAAGGATCGGACGAAACGCAGAACTAATAAATAAATGCTCGCCTGTCAACGCAACTGAGTAACGCCATACCACAAAAAGAAGCCAAGGGCCTCGAACGATATCGAAAAGTGTTTCTTTTTTTGGGATTTTACGGCATTACCGAAATTTCACATGGTTAATCGCAAACATTTTGGCATTTCGACCATCGCTATCACTTATATTTAAGCATGTTCCAGACGGATGTAATCCAGCGTCCCAACAGAGGTGACTTTGGTAGAGCTTGGTTTCCATCCGCGTATTGCGTTTCGGCTACACGGATCACAACCAAGCACCAACACGGTCGAGCTTCACTGTGAATCGTGCTCGCGTAGAATTAAGTTGTAGAAATTAAAGTGTCTATTTTTTTTGACATTTGCTCCGTTAGCATTTTGGTCCAACTCTTCGTACTTTTGGAGTAATATAATATAGTAATAAAATAAAACTCCTAAGCGGATCCCACAGGCATGGTAAATCTCTATAGAGATCGATCAATTCACTTATACCTAATTTCGCGTTCTTGTCGATGTAATTTTGCACCAGCTGCCTACCACAGCACAACTGTGTTTGGTAAGATGTAATCCGCCAACTTAACGGATGTAATCCACGCGTCCCAACTGTGGATGAGAGCGAGGATGCGTCCTCCAAGTACGTTGACGGTCAAATAAAAATTGTGATTACATCCGTCTGGAACATGCTTTAGAATAACACTGTAGAGCTCAAGGTCGGCAAACAGCGTTTAGTTAATGTATTTGTGATTTTCTCACCTGAAGAAATAAGTAGAGCACGTATGTTGAGGGCGTCATCAAGCAAGCCCATTTCGTGCATGTGATTCAGCTGCGTTGAGAAATCTTCGCTACCCTCCCTGGCCACTGGACTTTGCGATGATGATGCTGGAAGTTTACAATTTAAATGATAAATTATATTTATTATGTAAAAGTATTATTTTTAACTGCCAGTCAATATTTTTTTGTCAGTTTGAACTAGATGAGGTCAGATTTCGTTAGTATACTGCTATAGCCTATACTATTGTTACGAGCTTGAGGTTCGTGACAATAAAAACAGCCGATTAAATAACCAAAATGACACTTTAATTTAAAACACTAATTACAACTTTTAAACTCACTAATTATTAAACACAAGTTCACCACTGATCACTTTATTCGCACTTGAAGATCGCTTCCGAAGTATTCGCTTGTATCGCTAATCCAATACTGCCTCGGTCGCGGAATACGCGCTCCTTTTATAGGTCAGTTTATTCTAGAAACTTCCATTCTCGAAACATCTGGAAAGTACTCGTAACTACCGCTGCCGACTGACCAGATACCGAGAAGTGTGGAATGTTCTGGCAAAGAAATATCTAGAAGGTACTTGACCCTACTAGTTCTGCTACTCGATACTAGATGGCGCTAGTAGTAACTAAATGTACCCGACATTAATCCTGGCGCGTAACACTGCCCCCTCCTAAGACATGCTCGTCCCGAGCATCATCGGTCCCATAATAACGCGCCAGTCGATTCACATGGACGATCTTAGGAGCACTTCTTGTACCTTTCTGTATACGATAGGTCACGTCGTTAATTTTTGTCACAATCCGGTACGGCCCGTCCCATTTAGCTTGAAGCTTAGGAGATTTCCCTTTACTGCGAACTGGATTGTGCAACCACACTAGTGAACCTTCGTCGAACCCTTTATTGTTCATTTTGCGGTCATAACGGGTTTTCATCTTTTCAGACATTTGCTGGCCCGATTGTCTGACGTGCTCATAAATGTCATTCATTTTGTTCCGCAAGTCATTCGCATAATCGGTTATACTGCGTGGGGCATCAGGTGGTATTCCAGTGATCAGATCTGCGGGCAGCCGTAATTCTCTTCCAAAGTTTGCGAAGGCTGGTGTCACCGATGTACTTTCATGAACAGCACTTCGGTATGACAGCAAAAACGGTTGTATATGCTTGTCCCAATCGCGTTGCCGGTTTTCCACGACTTTTGCCAGGTATCTCTCCAATGTCTGATTAAATCTTTCCACCATTCCATCCGATTGTGGGTGGTAAGAAGTTGTTCTCGTTTTATGAGTACCCATAACTCGACAAGTTTCCTGGAATATTTGGGACTCAAAATTCCTTCCTTGATCGCTGTGAATCTCCAAGGGTACTCCAAAACGACAGAAGACTTCATGAACTAGTTTATCTGCAACTGTTGAGGCTTCTTGATTTGGAATGGCGAAGACTTCCGGCCACTTAGTGAAGTAATCCATTACAACCATGAAATACTTGTTACCACTTTCACTTTCCGGAAAAGGTCCCGCAACATCTAGGGCTATCCTTTCCCATGGTGCACCGACGTTGTACAATTTTAATGCACCTCTACTGCGAGTCTGAGGTCCTTTTACAGCCGCACAACTTGTACATTTGCGACACCAGTCCTCGACATCGTCACGACAGTGGACCCAGTAAAACCGTTCTCTTATCTTCAGTAGAGTCCGTTTTACTCCCATATGGCCTCCTGAAGAACCATTATGGTACAGCTGTAGGACATTCGGTACTTTTGCTTTAGGGACAACCATTTGCAAATGACAGCTGTCTCCCCGAGCATTTTCCCATTTACGGCACAGGACTCCATCCTGAATCACTAAGCTGTCCCATTGGGCCCAATAACTTTTTGTGATCGAACTCATCGCTGAGACGTCACTCCACGTGGGCTTAGGAGCACTGGCCTTCATCCACCCCAGAATCGGCTTGATGTCCGAATCTTCCTGCTGTGCACATTGTAGGCTTTCCTTCCACTCGCTGCTGAGGTCTGTCTTGACCATTCTCACAGGTACGACTTCTTTACCCTCTTGCCTAGTACAATGCTTGCAGTCTTCAGGGCAAGGTCTTCTTGACAATGCGTCGGCGTTGCCATGAGATCTTCCGCTGCGATGTTCAATCACAAAGTCGTATTCCTGCAGTAGTTCAATCCATCTCGCAACTTGTCCTTCTGGAGTTTTGAACTGCAATAGCCATTTCAGCGCAGCATGGTCAGTACGTAAATGGAATTTCCGTCCCAGCAGATATTTGCTAAAATGCTGCAAAGACTTTACCACAGCAAGCAATTCCCGTCTCGTGACACAATAGTTCCTTTCTGGTTTCGATAATGACTTGCTGAAGTATGCTATCACAACCTCTTGATCGCCATTGCGTTGAGATAACACACCGCCAAGTCCGATATCACTTGCGTCTGTGTCAACTATAAATTCCTTGTTCGTATCAGGATACCCCAGAATAGGTGTTCTGCACAGACGTTCCTTTAGCTCCTGGAATGCGACGTCGCAACTTTCATCCCAGTAGAAATGTCGCTTTTCCTCGGTTAGTTTGTGGAGGGGTTTGGCTATGTCCGCAAAGTTCTTGACGAATCGCCTATAATAGGAGCACAAACCCAAAAATGCTCTGACCTGTGTCTTGTCTTTTGGAATTGGCCAATCCTTGACAGCGGCGATTTTCTCTGGATCTGTGCGGATGCCTTCTTCCGACACTACGTATCCCAAAAAGCTGACTTGACGTTTGAAAAGTGAACACTTCTTTGGACTCAACTTGAGATTTGCACTCTGGATCTTCATGAGCACGCGTTCCAGGTTTTGAAGATGTTCTTCAAACGTACGGCCTACGATGATGATGTCATCCAAGTAGACCAGGCAGGCATCGCCAATTAACCCGGTTAGTACAAGTTCCATCAACCTTTCAAACGTTGCCGGAGCATTGCACAATCCAAACGGCATAACTTTAAATTGCCACAGGCCCTTTCCTGTCGAGAATGCAGTTTTCTCCTTGTCCTTAGGGTCAATTTCAACTTGCCAGTAACCACTTTTTAGGTCTAGCGTGCTAAACCACTTCACTCCAGTAAGCATGTCCAGCGTGTCATCAATTCTTGGCAAAGGATAGCTGTCCTTCTTCGTGACGTCGTTTAGACGACGATAGTCAACACAAAACCGCATGCTGCCATCCTTCTTTCTTACCAGCACTACTGGTGAACACCATGGACTGGATGAAGGTTCTATAACACCATCCTTCACCATTCCTTCAATCATGGTTTCCACTTCCTTTTCACGTGCTACCGGCAATCTTCTTGGCCGCTGACGGATAGGCAATTCTTCTCCTGTGTTTATTTTGTGTTGAACTAAGCCAGTCTTCCCGATATCACCATCGTTTGAAGAGAAAACACTGGCGTACTTCTGTAACATTTTCTTTGCCTTGACCAGTTCATTTTGAGACAGAGCGCTGCGACAGTCGTCTAAAAGTGTGGTCACTTTCGTTTGTGCGTCCTTGCTGAGGGTCCCGGTCGAAAGATATTGGCATCGACGCAACCAATCCACTTCCTCGCAAGTACCAATCAGAGTGCCTTTTTCTATCATCTGTTCCTTATCACTAAGGTTCAGCACACGTACCCCTGAGATGTCGGTGGCTCTGACCAAAGTTCGTGCCACTTTCCATGGAAGGTCATTGTCTACCTTTTCCACGAGTACACAACGATGATTCTGCCCAGGATTCCGAGGAAGACTAACCGGCACAATCGTTTCCGATCTCGGAGGAAGAACAATCTTCTTTAGGCTGTACACATTTCCTGGTAACGCTCCTTCCATGAAAAGTTCCTCTTGTCCACATTTCATAACTCCTTGATTAACGTCGATCTCACAACAATTCTTCCTCATAAAGTCTAAGCCCAGGATGCAATCGTCCATTATATCAGCCACGACAACATTATGCAGGTAGATTCCGTTGCCTAGCTTCAACTCCATCTCTCTCTCTCCTCGGACGGGTATACGCTGACCAGTGGCTGTTACCAAATTTATGCGGTCTCGGTTGTGTACGGAGTCCCCAAGGAACCGACTTACAAGTTGGGAACTGACAACCGTGCGAGAAGCTCCAGTGTCTATAGTCAGCTTACAAGGCATTCCGTTGACCTCGCCCTTGATGATTAGGCTATTCCCGTCATGGGTTTGTGAGATCGAAATCCTTGGGGCTCTTTGAACATCAGCCAGCACCCGCCCCGCAGTCCTGGCTTTCACTCGTTTCCCTGCTGTTGCTGGGCGGTGCTGTTAGCCGCCCTACCCTCTGGAGATTGGCTACCTTCCCTTTCTGCAGTCCGCTTAGGGCAACTGGATCGAAGGTGGCCCCTTTCCCCACAGCCGTAGCACCTAGGGCTGTATCCTTTTAAACGGTCGCGAACTGTAGGCACTGCAACCTCCCTGATGCGATGGGAACGATGATCCTGTCGCACAGCTTCCACCTCCAGTGCATGAGCCAAGGCGTCCTTAAGCGTCCCGTGGTGCCCGAGCCTCACAGCAGCTCTAACTTCAAGGTCGCGGATGCCATCGATGAATGCCTGCACCAGGTTCCCTTCAATGAGCGCAGGTACGGACTGGTATGCTTTTCGTACCAGCTTTTCCACTTCGAGGGCCCACTGCTGCAGGTTTTCACTGCTGCGTTGCACGCGATCCTTGAGCTTCGCACGAAACACATGTTCCAGATGAGCGTCGCCATACCTAGCTTCCAACGCCTCAAGGAGTTGCTCGTACGTCACTTCTTTACCGAGAGCTTCCAGGACAGTTAAGGCCTGGTCGCGCAGGCCGAGGGTGAGAGCAGTCATGGCCTGATCTTTAGTCCACCCATTCGCCTTCACAACAGCCTCAAACTGTATTTTGTAGGCCGACCAGGAAGATGTCCCATCGAACGGTGGCACTTTGAATCCACGTAGCGAAGGTGTAGAAGCTACGGAAGTGGCAATTCCATCCCCTACTTTAAGGTTGTCCAGCGTTTTCTTCACGTCAGCAATCACGTTGTCAACTCGATCATTCATTTGGTCGATTCGCGTTTCGGCTTCCGCCAGGCGGTTCTCATGCTGGACCACCTTTTCTTTTACAACACTTATTTCTTTGCCGAAAGTAGCGTGTAGATCCTTCATAACGAACATCTGTTCTTCCTGGCGGCGCGCCTGCTCCTCCTTGTCACGCTGGAGCTGTTCTTCCAACCGCCGGGCCTGTTCCTCCTGTCGGCGAGCCTGTTCCTCCTGTCGGCGAGCCTGTTCCTCCTGTCGGCGAGCCTGTTCCTCCTTGTCACGCTGGAGCTGTTCTTCCAACCGCCGGGCCTGTTCCTCCTGTCGGCGAGCCTGTTCCTCCTGTCGGCGAGCCTGTTCCTCCTGTCGGCGAGCCTGTTCCTCCTTGTCTCGCTGTAGCTGTTCTTCCAGCCGACGGGCCTGTTCCTCTTGTCGGCGGGCCTGTTCCTGCAGCATCATCATCAGTGCAGCAAAGTCTGGTGCTGCAGATGCTGGAGCTCCTGTGGACGGACCGGCCTCCATGATCGGCAACTGGCCCTCCGACGTCTGCGGCGTTGTACCTCCAAAACGCCTATGGTCCGTCTCCTGCTGACGTTGACTCCGGGTACGGATACCCTCCGTGTCGTCCTTTGGTAGAATCGGCATGATTTAAATATCCCACTTCTGACACCAATTGTTACGAGCTTGAGGTTCGTGACAATAAAAACAGCCGATTAAATAACCAAAATGACACTTTAATTTAAAACACTAATTACAACTTTTAAACTCACTAATTATTAAACACAAGTTCACCACTGATCACTTTATTCGCACTTGAAGATCGCTTCCGAAGTATTCGCTTGTATCGCTAATCCAATACTGCCTCGGTCGCGGAATACGCGCTCCTTTTATAGGTCAGTTTATTCTAGAAACTTCCATTCTCGAAACATCTGGAAAGTACTCGTAACTACCGCTGCCGACTGACCAGATACCGAGAAGTGTGGAATGTTCTGGCAAAGAAATATCTAGAAGGTACTTGACCCTACTAGTTCTGCTACTCGATACTAGATGGCGCTAGTAGTAACTAAATGTACCCGACATTAATCCTGGCGCGTAACACTATGTATGAAAACTGATAGCTTCGGATAAAGAATAAGCGCACATACAGTCCCACAAAAGTAGCGTCTTTATTTTATATTATTTAGTGATTAAGGGTGTAGTTATAATCTTGTCTCTTCAGAAAAATATTATGAATGTTTTAAGTATGTTAACCCTTTTATAGTTTGGGTCGAGAAGGTGGCGACATTTATAGCTGCATCAATGTTGTTCATTAAGTTGGGCTTTTATAAAATAATGTTCTGTGTCAATTCAGATCTATTGTATCCAGGCATAATATAAATAAAACTAGATTTAAAATGAATTGTGATGATTTACCAGCTGTGCTCTGTTCCATAGGAGTGCCGGCAGTGTTCCTTGTGCTGCCAGCCCTGTTCATAGCTTCTGATATGGCTTCGCTGAACATCTCCGGTGTGATTAGTGAGCGTGATGGACCTGCAGATTTTACAAGAATTATTTGCTGGTCTTGATGATGTGTCATGACATCATGAGTTCTATGGAGTGGGCTGCCGTACACAAATCTTAGTATGCACAACTAAATATTTTAGTGTTGGTTATGCTTCATCATTACTTCAACCCTTGTCGTCGTCCCAAGAAGGGGGCAGAGCGATGGCCAGCATCCTAATAATATGGATTCAGTTATTGTATAACTGCTATATGGCGTTACAATAGGAGAATAAACTAATAAATAAATCACAATAACTGAGAATTTTTTCGAAGCCTACTACTGTTTAGAAGAATTCTCTATTTCCATTAAGCAAGTGCAGATTATACAGGATGTTTCAACAGTGTGTGAAGAAACCATAGAAAAAAAAAAATTAAATGAGTTTGACATATATTTTAGTTCAATGACAGCAGTCTTCAGCGGTCGAATTTTTGAAATGTCATCGTTTTTTTTTTATATTACTTCATTTTACTTCTTTGCTGTATATCAGATACACAAAAAAGTCACCCATAAATATGAAACAATCTGCAGAAGAATTACAAACGCGTGTTAAAAAGTTAGGTGGTGTTTAGTGAGTCATGACAGCATGCGAGCGCACCTCCCGTGGGCGTGGCGGCGTCGGCCGAGGTGGCCGAGGTCGCGGAGGTGGCCGAGGCGGCCGAGGCAGCGCGGCTGGGCTCGGCCGCCGACTGCAGCAGGCGCAGCAGGCTGTCGTTGCTGCCCGCGCCGCGGCTGCTCGAAGACGACACAGCTTCGGTTGCTGCCTGAATCACACGATAAAAACATATTAATCATCTGCCTAGTCTTTTAACTACTATATTGAGTTAGGCTTCCAATCAAACCGGATAAGCAGCCAGTATTTTACGTGGAGCGATACCTGACCTCCAAAACCCAGTAACTGGTAACACGGTACTTCATGGCAAGACTGCTGTCAGATTGTACGACTGCTAAAGATCTACAAATGACAACTGGGGGACTAAACGGCGTAGCGTGTTTTCCGAGGCACAGAGGAGTCTCGGTATGTTCAGATGATCACCTTCCGCACATGAAGATCGACTCGTGCGGCTGTTACTGTTTATTCACGAGCTCCTCTGTTAAGACTGTTATTCAGCACTATTTTATTCTCTTTTACTTGTGTTTGTTGTTTTTGTGTTGTGTCGAATAAAATGTTTTATATTCTGCCGGCTCAAAACACGAGGCGTGCCACTGCGTATTAGCATATTCATGTGACTGGGGAGATGAGTGTACTGACTAAACCCCATCCGTGTTCCTCCAAATGCCCTTTGTGTTCCAGGGCCGCGGTGACTCTTTCAAACAAATTCCGCAACGGAGATGAGGGGTGGACGCAGCGCACTACGCAGCAAGTAGCGCACTTCTCAACTACCATGGCATTTTTTCTTGTACACTACTTGTGTTCATCTTATTATATTTTGAGGAATTTAAATGTATATAAATGTTACTGTAAAGTATAGAAAATGGTTGTAACCAACCTGCAGGGCAGCAGCAAACTGCTCATGAGTAATGGGGTTCCTCTCACCATCTTCATTCTCTTCCTCATCAGCATCTTCGTCTTCTGATAAAGCTTCTAACGAATACGCGAATCCGGTAGTTGGAACTGGAACAGGTTTACATAATCTATGGTTTTTTGCAATTATTTGCTTTAATTTTTTTTAATTGGTTAACTTGATTAATGTTGCAGCTTTACTTGTATCGTGGTTGGAGAGGAAGCGTGAATAAACCGTGTTTAGGATAACGTTTATTAGTTGGTTGGTTTGTTGGTTGGTTGGTTGGTTGGTCTAATTATGTAATTATTTGTATTGTATGTGTTTGTGTAAATTTTGTTGTTTTATTTTTAGTCGACATAACTTTCTACTAACATAGTCATAAGTCAGCAATGGTCTGAAATAAACGAATTTTATTTTATTTTTTTTTATTACATCGGGCACAGAGATACTTCTTGTAATACGTTATAAGGAACACTAGTTATTGTCACGGCATGGGGCAGACGACTGGCCACTCTACTTTATGTGCGGGGAGCGTTGCATTTTGCCCTGCCAGCATATTTACATGTAGTCGCTACAATTAATGATATTGGATTTATAAGGTGTTTCCGGCTGTCATTTGAACATATTTGATAGTCAGAAGCTGGGAAATCTGAAAAAAGTCTAGCAAAGGGGTATCATATTACTACAGACCCCAACATAGTTGAAAAGCCTTGGTAGATTGATCTAGATTTGTGGTGTTGTTAATAATTAAAAGTTTTTGTTTTAGTGGGTGTGTGCATTCATTATCCTCTAAAGTTAACATGTTGCATAAATGTAACCTTATCACATCACACAATACATGCATTTAAAACAGGTAACACTCACCACTGTCGGTAGACGACGTAGTATTAGAGCGCAAACGAACAAGCCGCGTCAGATGTTGCAAGGCTGCCGGTAGCTCCGGGTGAGCGTTCGCTCCTCGTCTCATAGTGTGTATGTTGGCACCCAGCGCCGCCAGCAACTCTACCTCGTGGAGAATAGATAGAGCCACGCAGTCCCCGCCAATGGGTGCTTGTTCCACTATCTCAGCCATTGCAGACTCATCATTTAACAGCTACAAATAAAGTAACATCATGTTCAAGTTATAGTGCAAATTGAGGCCTCCCTTTCCTCCATTTCTGATATGTCCACGTTTATCATGATATTTTGTTATGGCTGTAGGCCTTAACACCTTTCTAATAAAAAGACTCACCCATCAAATGCCTAGTTTGGAGGTGAACCTGATCTTATGTTCAATTTGGTTTGTTACAAAGGTATAAATAAATAGTAACCTAAAAAATCATGCTACCTGCATGGCCCTGGTCCACCCGGGAGCATTGGGAGTGCATCCCAGTGTCCTCAGAGAAGTATTTAGCTGCTGCAGCTCAGCATCTGAGTAGGAAGGTACAGGTGCAGGTAATGTGTCCACCTTCTTCTTGACCACGTGCACCATCTCTCCACTCTTGATCCCACTATCTTGGAGTGTGGCGTCACCCTTCAATATCTTGCCATGGTGTATTAATTCTGTAAACAAGTTTTGAAACAGAATATTTAATTGTTTACCCCAAAAGCATTTTTTCTTTAAATGAAATAGAATGTTGAAAAAGTTGGTGATGTTGTAATGCTTCAGCCACACTACCTTATCGTATACTACCCATTTACTTAATTATGGTTTTAATGACTGAGTAAATTACTATGCAAAGTGGTGTGGTTATACTACAGTTTACCTAGATATGACAATGAGCTAGGCATAAATATGGTAATTTTTGATAATTCTTCTGTTGAGTATCCCATAGATTTGTTACAAAAATGTTACACTTGACAACTACAGAAAACAATCAACAAGGTTCAAAAAAACAATAGTGATTGCTTTCAAAAACTCAAGCACCCTTTCATTTGACCACTCCATTTTGGTGGTCGGCACATACTTTTCCGTTGAGCTCATGTCACACAATTAAGAAACTGTGGTGTGGCCGCTTCATACAAAAATTACAACAATAATTGTCTTTGATACATGAAAAAGACTGCTACTGGAGCTATTGCCTACCGTAACATGCCATATTGATTGACATTGTAATAATATGGCTATAAATCATGGCTACACCTAGATGTTGTTTCAATTACGGCCATAGCATAACAACCCTAAGCAAAAAAAAGTCATAGTGATGGCTCTATAGTTCAATTTATAGTATATTTTTTTATTTTAGCACCTAGTTATTTCTTGTAGCTTTTTAAAATAAATCATACCGAGGGATGCTGATGGAACATTTATCTTTTTTTCTGCTTCAGACTTGAGACTATCCACAGTATTGTCTAATGCAAAATTTTCAATTTTGTGGCGCTCTATTGGGCCAGGTTTTATTTTGACACCCAGAAATATGCAAGGTTGGCTGTCCATGGCTCAGAAATGTAGTTGAACCTGAAATTATAAAAAACCATTACATACATCATGTGATTAGACATCATCACTTGTGAAGAAGGCACTCACATTGCCATGATACACTAAACTGTCTGTACCTATTTACACAACAAGAAAATAATTGCTTGCTTCTTAGCTTAACTTTTTTGGTTTGTCAAGTTTATTAAACCAAATGTTAATATGATCGCTAATCTAGCCCCTAAACTGTTAATACTGTTATGCAATTTGGTGGTTCTAATTAGAATGAAGTATCTGGTCTAAAATAAATATTTATTAAATTACTAATTATACTTTTAACTGATACCTCTTATTTTTTTTTTTACTTTGCCCATAACAATAATTATGTTTGTATGGGATGTTAATGAAATGTAATTTTATCAGCATAATTACATTACATCCGAAGACCGGAAACATAGGTATTTTGTTTCATGAGTAGGATTGAATGGTACATACATGCAAACAAGAAAACTGTTCATTTTAACCTCTACAAATAATACTTACTTGCTGTCGTAGTATTGTCCTGCTATGGAGTACCACGTTTATATACCTTTATTTAGATTCTATTCGTGATGTCTCTATGTATTACTATTTCGCTGGATATTTTCAGTTATTCAGCTGTCTACTTTTATATTTTGATTGGATTTTTCGCCCGTCATCATTACACCAAAGACAAGATGAAGAAAGCACAGACACAGAAACACACAGAACAAAACACCACCGACCACAGAGTCTTTAAGTGGAGTTGAGAATTTTATTGTAGTATTGACTACCTCACTCGAAACTTGCCGAGAAAGCCGAATCGATGTATTTGATGATTGATTTATGAGATACTCCAAAAACCATTATAATGTGTTACTTCCGCATTCTTATGCAAAACACAACAAATTAGCGACGTAAGACTAGGCAATATGGTTAAAAGACTATAGCCTTCCCTCAGGGATAAATTATAAAAAAAAAATACCACTCGCTCCCGTCTACCTACTAGTAAGAAAATAATATGGCGGACCAAAATAACAAGGGCGCTAAAAGATTATTTTGGATGATTGTGATTTCCACCAAATCAGTGACTGGTTAAGACTTTGTATTGAAGTTGTTATGTTTGAACTTTATTTTGTATTTAAAACATTGCATGAAAGTAAGTACACGAGATAAGAAATGTATTTTTAAGTTAGATGTTATTTTTCTAGCGTAGTACAGTGAATTTAGAAATCCATTACGAATTACTATTTATTGCAATTTCAGGTTCAGAATGTCAGCAATCAAAGTAAATTTTGAAATCGGACATATAGCATCTTTAAGATCGAAAAAGACTCCAGAAGGATTTACTCATGACTGGGAAGTGTTTGTGCGCGGCCAAGAAGGAGCTGATATAAGTCACTTTGTAGACAAAGTGGTTTTTCTTTTACACGAAACATTTAAAAAGCCTAGAAGAGGTAAATATTATTTAAATTAAAAACTTGTGTGCTTAGGTTTAAAATCAAAATAACATAAGTAAATTATGTTACTATGATCAGCTTTTCATAAACTATGTTGTTTATTTATATAGTAACAATGTTTTGACACTAGCTTTTTCTTTTTAGAAGTATGAAATGTTTCTTAAAAATGTTTAATCTTCTCTCTCTCTAAAATATTTTTTATTATTACAGTTGTAAAAGAACCACCTTTTTCCATCAATGAGTCTGGCTATGCAGGATTCATCTTCCCCATAGAAATATATTTGAAAAATAAAGATGAACCTAAGAAGATAAAGTTCTCTTATGATTTTACTCTACAACAAAGCGGTTTTCTCAAAGACCGCTACATTTTTCAAAATCCAAATGAAGAGTTTAGAAAAAAGCTTTTAAAAGGTGGTGGCATACCTATTAGCAATAATGCATTTTACACTAATCCTGATCAAGAAAGCAGAAGTAGAGATTCCTTCACAGAAGAAAAGCAGCAGCTTGTTAGTAAACCAAAACTATCATCTGAAAATATTAAGAAACACAAATCTAAGGAACATAAGGAAGAAGTACCACATAAAACTAGTACTAATAGTTTTGAAAACTTATTTGGCCCTCCTTTGCAAAAACCACCTAAAGTGTCGCCAGATCCCAAAAAGATTGAAAAAAGTGCACCACCAGTAAAGTCAGATAAAAAAGAAAAGGAAAGATCTAGCTCTGACAAAAAGCAGAAACATGAGCACAAAGAAATTAAGTTAGATAAAGTAAAAGTCAAAGAAGAAAAAGATAAAGTAAGACCAGATAAGGTAAAAAATCACAAAGAAGGAGAAAAATCTAAAGATAAAACCAATAAAAGGTCAATTGAAAGACCCCCATCACCTGATGCAGCTAAGAAGCGTTGCTTGAGTCCAATTAGGAGACCACCCAGCCCTCCGCGCTCCAGCAGTGCTTCTAGTATTAAAGAGGAATATAAACCACCAAAACACAGCTTAGACAATTCAGAGCAAAGGAAACCCAAAATAGATGAAAAATCACTTGATGTCAAAATCGAAAAAGATTTGAAAGAAAAGAAAAAAAAGGATAAGAAAAGTCATGACAGAGATAAGGAAAGAAAAGAAAAGAAAGAACACAAAAAGGAAAGCCATAAATTAAAAGAGTCACCAAAAGAGCCTCCTAAAGAAATTCCTAAAGAGGTGCCTAAAATAAGAGAAATTCCAAAAGAAAAAGAGTCAGTGAAAGATTCTCCAACAATCAAAGAAAAACCCACAAAACCTGATAGGACTCTAAATAAATTTTCTCTGGAAAATCTCAGAAAAACCCCTCCTGCAGATAATGATGATCGTTTAGAAACACACAAATCAAAAGACAAAAGTGACCCAGAGAGAAAACACAAACACAAGAAGAAAGATAAAAAACGAGATGAGTCTCGAGAGAAACATAAAGAATCAAGTAAAGAAAAGAAACATAAGCATGAAAAGGTACGGGAAATACCTCCTGAAAAAATTGAAATAATTGAACGCAGAGAAACTCCCATACCTAAGGAACGTCCTCTGCCTGAACCAGCTTCACCCATATCTATAGATACAGCATCTCAATGTAGTTCTAAAAGTGGCCTGGCCAAATCATCTCATATTGGAAATGAAGATGTTAACAGTAGTCATTCTGATTCTGAAAGTTCTATTATAGCAGAGGAAGTTAAAATTGAAAATCCATCACCAGAACCTATCAAACATGAACCATCCCCTGAACCAGAACCAGAAATCGAGCCTGAACCTGAGATGGAACCAGAACCAGAGCCATTGGTGGAACCCCCACCACCACATAAAGAGAAAAAACAAAAGCATAAAGATAAGTCTGCAAAAAGGGAAGAAAAACGGCGCAAGCGGAAAGCAGCTGAAGAAGAAAGAGAAAGCTTAGATAGCATAGAACACAGGAAAGTGGCAAAGACTTCAGAAACAGCACCACCATTCAATGATACAGAGCGTGGCGAGAGCAGTGGTTCAACATCTGCAGAGACTAAGGTTCAAGATAATGGAGTTTCTAGTAGTCTCGGGGAGGATGCCGAACCTGGGGACCTCTCTCCTGATTACATGGTGCAACTACGAGATTTACAGCAACGAATCATGAAAATTAAAAATAATGAAGATTTGGAGAGAGTGGTTAATCTCATAGCAGAAACTGGTCGTTATGAAGTAACCACACAGACATTTGATTTTGACCTTTGTTTGTTAGACCGCTCCACAGTACAACAGCTGATACAGTTAGTGGGTTGTTAGTTAGATTATGTTACTAAAAGTTTTTTTTTTATTGTAAATAACGCCTCAACAGATTTGCACTAAGGCATTTTGTACAGTTTCTTGTTATGTCTTTTGTGACAAAGATGGCAGCGGAGCAGGTTCAAACTGCTTTTATTTACGACGTTGCATTAATTAAGTTAGAAATAATCTCATAAAGTTTTATCTATTGATATCTTCACATTACTCGACACTTGAGTTTTAAGTGCAATACTGTATAGATATATAAAGTTATAAGACTGTTGAAAGATTGTTAAAAATAATGTATATTTTGTACATTAATGTATTGATGCATTATTGATTAAGTAAGTTAATAAACTTAAAGTTTTTGATTAACCTCCAGTGGCCCAGGAAGGGATCAGAGAGGCTATGTTAATAATATTGTATAATAGCTATAATGTCAAGTCTAATGTTTTAAATTTTATTTATAAGAATTTGATTTTGTGCACTTTAACATTAAGTTCACATGCTGTTTTACCATTTAGGGTAAAAATTGGCATTGCAATATTGCACAATTTTTTATTCTAAGGTATCTCCTGTGTTGAAAACATCACTATTTTACACAATATGGAACTTACTCTTTGATGCAAAACCTTCAAAATTACTGAAAAGTATTTTAGTGTTCATTTTGGCTTTGTTTGATCTTGTACATTTTATTTGTTACATAACTTATTTTTTTATTTATCGTATTTTAGGAATATTATAAAGAATAATAAATAGAGTGTACACTAATATTTTACATTGTTTCGTTCCTTATATTCATCAGCAAGTGGTGTAGATTGTAAATAAACTTTTAAAATAACATTTGATTGGATGTAAAAAATGTGCTTAATTTAAACTTGGCCTGCATTTATTACCTCATTTTTAACAATAGAAGCATTTCACACAGCAGTCTACTCTTTATTACTTTAAATCATAGGTTCCCAACGGAAGCGGTACCGCCCCTAGTGGGGGCGGGTGGGGGGTAGCGGGTCAAAGACAACTGAAAATTGAAATGTATCTTTTTTTCAAAATAATCATGACCACGAGGAGCACGATTACAGAGAAAGAATGTAATGTTTAATTTGTGATTATTAATAGATAATAGACAGACTTCTTTAATTGGTTGGTAGTTTGGTTGGTAGGGGATAGTCCATAAAAGGCTAGGAACCTATGCTTTAAATGTTTAAAAAAATAGGTGAATTCATTTCAACAGAGCATGTTTTCAAAATGTATAAGAGTACGTCAAAATCAACAATTTGTTAATTTACTTCGTATAACACTGTTGTGCGGATGGATGGGATTAAAAGGAAATACAAGTTTTTTGCAATGATAATAAGTACTTTTATTTCGAAATGTATAAGAGTACGTCAAAATCAACAATTTGTTAATTTACTTCGTATAACACTGTTGTGCGGTTGGATGGGATTAAAAGGAAATACAAGTTTTTTGCAATGATACCACTTTTATTCCAATGAAAAATCATACTTTAGAACAAGAAATATTGTTTGAACATAGGTAAAAGTGAAAGTAAATTGAACTATAGATTAATGAAATATACGAAAATAAACGAATGTCTATGAATAGAAAATGTCTGTATCCCCAAATGTAGGTAATAATGATAATGATGGTGGAGTAAAAATATGATTAATGAAAATGTGAAAAATGTTATTATCTTAACTCTGTAGTAAAGACAGTATGTAATAGCAAAGAGAAATAATAGCTCGCCATGAGCCATGTCGCTTTGATAGTTTATCGACGACGATTTCCTTATGACATAACATTGATTTTAGCCGTTTTATTTAGCGTTCGAACGCGCATAACGCATCAATCTATCTTTCTCAATAGATATGTTTCAATACTTTTTACCGAAACCGAAGAACATCTATGTCCATCCTTTCGCTGCAGTCGAGTCCCGAGTTCTATGACAACGTGTTCATCTCTTTTTCCCGTTTTTATGAATGGCTTGGCGCCACTTTGAGTAAAAGTCTCCAATATATTCAATAGAAATTCCAGCAGAATGCGCGGCTCCGGTCACACTAAATTCTTTATACTGTTCTTCTTCACTGCCAGGTTCATTGCCAACCAACAGTATCAATAAAGGCGTAGATTTTCCTTGTAAAGAACTGTCAGGATCACCATTTCCCCCTTGAATTTGTTTTTCATCAGCTATAAAGTGGTTACAAAATTCCATAATTTGTATGAAGCTGTGAATATGTGGCGGAGCTTTGCGAGGATATTTCAGAAGTGGTAGAGGTTTTGATTGTCCCGGGCGTTGTGCTCGTAGGAATCGAGACCCGCTGCGCAACTGAACTTCAAGCCAGCGAATCGCGTCACGGGCACTGCTTTCATCACGCTTTAGGTTATCCAACTCTTGGAGCACTGAAAGTCACAAAATATGACATAAGCAAATAGGAAACAATATAAATGGGTAATGACAAGGAAGTTGACTACTATCTAGTAGCGTAGCTAGCATAGGTGACACCCGGTGCGGATAATGTGGTGTCATCCCACATATGGAGCCCCTTCGAGATAATTATGGGCTGTTACTTTGGTCCGTTTTTGGGGTGCTTCATTTGCTGCACAGCTGCAATTTTTTTTAACCCCGTTTCTAATAATTTCGATTTTCTGTTGATTATTATTCATACTCAAACAGCATTAACTTTGCATGTAATCTCGAAGAACTAACCAATGCGTAACAAGAACGAAACACGCGTGACGTCACTATGATGATGGTACACTTTTTACCAGCGAAGTGACGTCACGCGCGTTTTCAACGCACTGTGTCGTCTTCATATTTTGTTTACGTGAAACAAGAAAAAATACGTATCCAATATTTTTTTGAAATCTAATTAGATTTTTCCAGTAAAATGCCATAATATTATTTTTCTATCCTTATCATGCCAAACGTTTGTATTGAATACGCGCAAATTCACTATTGCGTGGCTTGCGAGTGACTGTCTATTTACTCTGCCATTTTTTGAGATTTTTAAATATTTTTATACAGCTCTATTTCTAGGCTTTAGAAAATAAATAATATATAATTTATTTTTGTTTCTTACCAACAGTAGGGATGAGAAGTACGAAATTTCGGGCTCGTAGCAGTTGTTTAACTCTGCGCAGATGTTTGTGCAGAGCATTTGTGTCAAGAGCCAGTAGCGCAGGCGCGGGTGACTGGCCACTGCGTTCCAGCTCCCGCACCTTTGACGCCAGCCAAAGGCGTCCCAGTCGTTGCAACAACCCTCCATCACTAGATTCAACCTGCATAACATGAAAGTAAATATTATATTATATTTAAAAATTATATCATCTTCAGAATTTAGGTTTAAGTCATTAGGTACACATATAGGTAACTTACATGGGGTTTCTTTGAGTTATGCCACTCTTTGCTTCTCTTATGATTCAGTTTTGTAGTCACTTTAGGAGGAGCCACTTTTTTTAAGTAAAATATTTTTAATGATCTGTTGAATCTAATTCGAGGTATTATTTTGGCAATGTTATTTCCAAAATCTACAAAATTCAATATTCTTACTATATTTTCCTCATAGAATGATAGTTTGTATCTATCTAACATTTGCCACTCAGCAGCATCTTTGTCATATTTGCAGATATTGGTTCCACGAAGATTAATATCTTCAGGTAGTGGGATTGTTTTATATTCCAGTTTCAATTTTTTTGCCACACTACGAGCATATTCCAAAATATGGCATTCTCTGTCTTCATTTGTTTTTGGATTGAAATAGAATGTCAAAATATTTAGTAAATCTACTACACATTGAAAAAGTGACTCTCCACTGTCCCCACAGGATAATATTAAGTCTTTTTCATTGAGAGCCCAATCTTGAAGTAATTTGATACTTGGCAGGAAGTTATCACCAAGTAAAAAGTTCTGTAACCCCTGAACATCTAGAACATTGTTGTTGTAACTATTGTGTTGGATCTCATTTTCAGTGCTGTTTTGTTTAGCATCCAGGTCACCATTCAAAGCAGTTTCTTTAGTCACTTCTTTGTTGTTGTCTTTTTCAGTTTGGCCATTATCATTTACACTCATTTCTTCATTATCAGAAACATCATAGCATGAGTCCTCACTAACAGATCCATCTGTGTGTCCAGTAGAATCTGATAAATCCTCTTCCTCGGAACATGACTCTTCTGTGAGTTCATGAGCCTCTATGTCACTATTTTCAGTTTCTACATCACTCATATCAGAACTGTCAGAAGAAGCCAGACGCCTGCGTCGTCGTCGTTTGGTTAACGGTTTCTTAAAATTGCTTTTAGCATCACCATTTGTCATTGATTCTTTGTTCTCTTCCAATACAGTTTCTTTTGATGTGTTCTCAAGACTGTCTTGGATGTCATTATTTATGTTTTCTGGGGGTTTGTCTAAGACAGGAGATTTATTAGTTTCAACTGCTTCTAAAATTTTATTATTTCTTGGAATATGCTGTGTTGCACTTTTTGATTTATATTTGTAAGCTGGATTTTTAAGTCCAAGTGACTGCAGCTGTTGTAACAATTTTTGTAGAAGTTGTGATAAAAGTGCTAATGAGAAAGCTTTACAAGCAAAAGCTTTCACTTCGTCCATTTCTGACACTTTGGTTATAGTAAACAAACAAATCAGTACAATTTTATGCACAAGATTTGCATTTAAACAAGATGGGTTTGAGCCTTCCTCATCAACTGCCTGTGTATGTTCATTGTAATTTTTATCTACATCAGGTAGTGGAGATTTGATAAAATCCATTGCAACTTTTAAGTCATGAGCAATAGTGCTGCATCTCTGAGGAATATTGGTATCATTCTTATTAAGATACCAAATCTCTATTAACGAGAGAAAGTTGGTTATTGCATTTTGAATGTGTTCTGTTTGTGTTACTGATTCTGGATTGTTAACTGAATCAAAAAATTGGGCATTTTTTTCAAATATCTTTGTCAAGTTTCCAATTGCCCCTTCAAATGGTGTTGTACAACTCAAACAGTGAATATAGTAGCAAACTGAGTCTAGGTTGTAATTTTTATCATTGTACAAATTGCCCAGTTGGTTATAGGGCATCCCTAAAGACATATCAACATGTGCAGCTTGGAGATAGTATCGAGCGGCTATAGATGGTTCAAACCCATGAAATATTTCCACCTGATAGCGACTTAGGTCTCCAAGGTAGATGAGACATGAATGCAAAGCTGAACGACTGAACTGGTTAACCTCATCAGTAGGAGTCTCATTATTATCAAGGTATTCACTATCTAGGTGGAACGTAGTGTAATCCAGCTCTTTAATTTGCATCTTCAATTCTGATTCAATCCTTGAAATGAAATGGTGAAAGTGGCCAATACCGCATACAATGTGAGTAAATAGGTAGCTATCATTTTCACTATCTGTTTCTCTTAATTTCTTGGCTGCAGATACAGTTTCATAGTATACTTTCCTCCAGAGTAATTCAAGTGATTTTTTACCATAATTGATAGGATCAAGAAATACAAGTTTCTCACAATTGTCTCTTAGTTTTTGCCTTTGAACTTCAAGCTGGGTAGAGAAGAGGTCAGTGATGGACCGACTCGCAGTTGTGTTATCACCTATGCGTCTTGCTACATCGCTGACATAGCTGAAATTAGTAAGTAAAGTGTATTGAAAGGAACAAATGAAGGGAAATTTATGCATTCTTATGAATAGGAATATTATAGAAAGTAGTTTCAAAGTCAGTATGATGTGTACACTGGAAAATCACATTATGATATAGGCCACATGAATTAACTAGGCCATTTATCAATTTCTAATTCACGTTAGGTTATTTTCTGATTGTTGAACTATATTTACAAACATAATGTAGCTAAGGAAATGAATATATTGTGTAAATTTCTCACCGATAGAGTTTTTTGGCACGTTCGGTGCGCTCGGCAACTTTAGCCTCCAAAATTTCATTAGATCCCTCCTTCATTTTCAAGTCATTTTATTAACTTGTGAAGCTGTATGTTTCAAAAATACTTCTTTTGCCTTTCTCACTTTACCAGTACTCACAGAAATCATTTCGATAACACCATTTTTCACATTGATACAATATTTCTTTAGATTTCTGCGCATTAATGACAGTGACTGACACAGGATGGGTCATGACATGAATGAAGACGTCATGAAGAAATGAAAATGAAAGAATTAAACATGGAAATAGTAAGTGTTACAAAATTAATTGAAAATGCGGATTTCACAACACAAGTTTTCAAAATAGATAATTGTTATTGAAGTATTAGTTTGTAATATAAACAACAGTCTTTTATTTTTTTTGCATAAGAAAGTATGTCCTACTTATAACACATACTTAAAATGGTCGCTGAGTTTGTTTCATAAACTTTACTTTTGTTTTGAGGTCCCCTTTTGAAACCCAGCGACCAACTGAGCACTAAAATAAAATATCGTTCGCAAATTTAAAATGACATCCCGACATCACTTTCCAGCGAATGGCACGAAATACGGCGGCAAGAGTGTGTCCGACGTGACGGTCAACATTTATACAAAATAATAAAATTAAATCCGCACTTGTCTTCTTTGTAATAGTTTTTGAAATAAACGTATATCATTAGAGGTTCTTTTTAAATTAACTTTTAATTCCTGTTTCTGCCACCGGACACCCTTCACCTACATAATTTTAGTGGTCATTGTTATAGTTCAAAAAATATAAGGCCTAAATGTATAATTCTTTGTACAATGGTACCTTAGATCTAACACGAGATGTTAGACGGTACATCAAACTTTGGAATCAATATGAGATATTCACCTATTGGTTTCTTTATACGAGATATTAACCAAAAGATATCGTTCCAGAATATCTGGAAACGAACAACGAACTTTTGCGTGCTCTGCATCACCCGTGCCACCCGACCTTTCTATAACGGGAGGAAGTGCAATACAGCCAGCTGACCTGCAGGGTCAGTCCCGGCCGATGATGCTAAAACGAATGGCGATAATGTTCCTCCTACCGCAGATTCCGAACTCTTAAGGGCTCTAGGGGATTTTGAAGCTTCGCTATCGAAGCAATAGGATCCTATTCTTAAAGATGGAAAAGAAATACCTACTTCCTGAGAACTGTCCCTTAATTAAACCTCCTCCTAATTGAGTCCGCAAAAAATCGGGACGTAAGGATTCAGAAGAAGCAATTACAAACGGGATGCGTCCTGGCTATTTTAGGAAGGACGATTTCAGGTATATTGACCAAATCCAGTGACACTGCCAACATCCTTCGTCTTCTTACAGACGCGACAAAGCTGTCGAATTCTCATTACTTGGAGACCCAGACTAGAAGATCGCTTGTCACTCCAATGGTTGACATGACCGTTCTCTTTCTATCCTTGAAAAGGCTCTAAGCCTTTTTAAGGATAGAAAGAGATACTGTCATCTTTTTGGTGAGAAATCAGGATAATTTATTCAATCTTCGCGTGGACTACAGAAGACGAAGAGGTGCGTGGACACTTGAGACATAAAACTACACCAATTTACATTATAATATCCACTAGGAATCAATTTGCGAATAATTAAAATAGCCGCCAAACTTCACTCGACAAAACCCCGCCAAAAACTCAGTTGTAATTTTCGGGAGCGAGTAGTATTCATAAACCATAAAGTCGTAGTTTTTTAACCGACTTCAAAAAAAGGAGGAGGTTCTCAATTCGTCGGAAACTTTTTTTATTATTTATGTTCCCCTATTACTCGAAGATGGCTGGACCGATTTGGATTTTTTTTTGTTTGGAAGGGTATAATTCCCAGGTGGCCATCAAGTCAGGATCAAGATGATGGGATCCTGGAGAAATAGAGAGAACTCTTCAAATTTTATAGGCACACTTGAAGAGTACTTTCTCGGAGCGGTCTCATTTCAATTTGGTGAAGATCTGATGAAGAACTTCGGAGATAGGCAACGGAACTCCTCAATAAGTGATAGCCAATGGACTGGGATTGCTGAAATCTCATGTCAGTCTATTGTTTACACCAGTTCATAACAAACATAACATCACGCCTGTACGTTGTGAAGGAGTAAGCACATGTAAACCACTAAAAAGTGAAGTTTTTTATTTAGAAGTCAGTTGTATTTTTTTTTCGATACGCAAAGGTAATTTTAACACAAAATCGACTAAAATTTGAAATGTTCATGATATTCTGGCCTAGCCAAGTGGAGAATATGAGTTGGATGACCATCATGATTACCTATGAAAAACCTGGAGTTTAGAGTTTTGAATGATTCACTTGTACTTTCAGGGCAAGTAAACCTATAACAATTGGAGCAAATGTCGTTGATTTGAGCGACGCTGTAATAGGTTTTGACACCTTCTCATCTTTGAGGAACAGCGGTTATAAAGAAACAAATTTGACATGGACTGGTAACATTTGTTTTGTCATCTCAAATCAATTTTGGCTTAAAGGTCTTGTAACAAAGCCAGTGGCATAGCCACAACCATTAAAAAAAAAGAACTCAAATCACTGTCAAATTTTAATTGTCAACAAGATTAAACTGCCCGAAAACCTAACCTAAAACTTCCAAGCAGCTGATAATATCTACATATTATATCACAGAAAAGTAGTACTGTTCTGTAATAATAATGTCAGGAGTAATGTCAGCAATAATGCAACCACTTAAGTAAGTCACTTTCATCTTATTTGTTCAGTCAATGTACTTATCTTTTTCTTCGTGTAAAATAATAATTTCTGTATCTCTATTTGCAGGCTTCTCAGGCAAACCCTACAAGTCGCTTCAACGATGTCGCCTGCTACAAGTTTAGTGAAGCCAGATTGTTTTTCACTGTCATCCATTAGAACAAAAGTGCGTTGCTACTTCCCACGGCCAAACGAAGTTCGAAGAGTGAATCGTCATGGCTGGAAAACTAGGATATCGACACCTACCGGTCGTCGAGTTATCATGCGCAGATTACTCAAAGGAAGATTCGTTTTGTCTCATTAAGTTAGGTACAGCAAAAAAAACCATAGCAGTAGTTACTAAATAAGCAATAAGATCAGATTAATTATTACATTTTATGTGACCCCACAGTACACAATTTAGTTTAAAAAAAGACTCGTGGATTCTTATAGTTTTAAAGGCATGTTTGTTTAATAAAAAATAAATAAATGCGCTTTTAATCAAATCTTTATTTAAAACTGATTTTTGTTAACACACCTCTTTTTTTTCTAACAAGCTATACATTTCACTTATTTACTAATTCAACTTTATAAAAAGTAACAAAAAGAAAATTAGATACTGGTTGTGTAACTTTCTCTTATTGTTTCAAATAAATAAATTGATGGTAGTCAACCATGATATAATATAATATTATCTACTACTCTAGCAATGCCCTAAGGGATCCTTAATTTAATTTCAAATTCTATTGACGATGAGTAGGAAATGAAAGGAACTAAAACGCCTGACTGTTGGGATGTTCCCATAAATAGTTAGGGTTTCAAAATCAAATATGCAAATGTGTAATGAAACCCATATTTAATGTTTACATTAATGGTGTCTCAAAAATCCTCATGGGACAGCGTTTCTTTTAATTACACTTACAATAGAATTTTATAGATATTTACCATGGACTAGTTGAATAAATATTTTTGAGAGTGAACAGAGTCTTCAGAAGTTGGAGATTTAGCAGGTTTTAACAGGTTGGTAATTTCAGACACAACTAACGTGGTCAGTTTGATTATAGCCAGGTGAGCAGCCAACTGTAACACTAATGCCCCAAAGCCCTTGTACAAGCCAGAAACTCCCTCTTTAGCTATGGTTGAGTTGTAGCAATCCATGAATCCTTCATAACCAGTCAGTATTGGTATAACTGATGTGCCTGTGTCTAAGTTATCTACTATTGTTCTGGTCCCCTGAAATAAAATAATACATAAATACAGACTGAATACAGGCATACAATCAAAAAACAAGTAGTATAGAAGTATGATAATTATATATTTTACCTGTATATGAAGCCTGTGTATTATGGTTTCAACTGGGAAAAATATAATTTCCATAGCAATGAAAGATATTATATTAGCTTTTAAACTGATATCTTCAATCAGAGGGTTTGTGGAGTTTTTACTGCAGTTCACATTGTAGGAGTCACTCAGTTCATGTCTGTGTCTCTGTTGGAAGCGGAGAACTTTTTCTGTGATTTTCTTCAAGGTTATGCTGAAAAATAAAGAAACATGATTAACTGTTTAAAATTAAAATAAAATAAATGAGGTTAGTGTCTACATTTAATATTATGAGGGTGATAATTTAGTTTTACTTTTATAAAGCCTGGATTATTGAAAGGCAAATGGAAATGTGTTAACACTTTATTTTCCATGATTTCTAAACTGGCTTTCAATATTCTCAAAGTGAAAATTGCAATACTTACTGAGCAAGATATTTAGTAATACCAAGGCTAACAGTTGGGAAGACAATAGCCCATATGGGGAGCATCCGGCCTCTACTGGGTGTGCCCCACTCCAGGATGCGCATGAAACCTTCCCGGAACACGTCCAGTAAAGCTGGCTTGTCACTTGCAATGTCACTCTGCACCGTCTCCACTAAGCTTGCTGAGTAGAATGGAGTGATGATTGCTAAGCTCATACTGAAAAAATCAAAGTTTGAATAGGTTAATTTCTTTAATTCATTTTTGATATAAAATACTATGAATTCATTATACAATATTATTAGAATTTATAAGTGCATCAAAGTTAACTTGAATCTGTTAATCAATTATAGTTTACTAGTTAATCTTACCATTTTAATGTTATATGTTGTAGGAACTGCAAGACAGAATCACATTTTCCTATTTCCCTGAAATAAAAAAAAGAATTTAGTAACATTGTTAGATAGTATTAGATAACAGTAGTTGGGATCTATTACAAATTAATAGAAAATGCTAATAATTTAGTATGCTCACTTAGGCCAGCCGGTGCCTTTGGAGACCACATCCTCCACTGCCAAGTTTAGACCCTTGACTATACAAGTAGAGCCAATGCCTTTCCACAGTGTGGTGACATCTTGCCGCCGGTGCAGTCGTGCAACCACAGGCAGCAGGGTGTAAGGTACTATGTGGTAGTTCTTCAGACTATTGTGGACCTTTGAACATGTTAAAGTTAGGACATTCTGTGGTAAGTTTCATTAATGTAATTTCGTAGTAATGAAGCAAGATTGATTCTAATCTGTTACTGGTTTCCAGATAGTATGTTATAGGTTAGTTCATTTATTATGTAGTCTTCTTTTAATTGATATGTTGCTTGAATTAAATTTAACTTCTCTGTTTTCATTTTTTGTCTAATTTTTTATTACATAAAAATTCACTCATTTTGTGTGTAACAATAAGAAAATATTGATGGACAAACCTGGCACTGTCTTCTCAACACAATAAATGGGTGACTTAATAAGTTTTCAGTGATAAGACTTGCAACACTTATAGCTGTGGTTACATAGGTATTATTTTCTGAAACAATCAATGTGTTATGTTTATGCAATCAATACTTAGAACATGCTTTTTTTATTGTACCATGTATAACTTGGAGATTATTATTCACTGGATAACAAATATTTACCAAAGAATACTTGGTAGATTATAAATCCCAGTAGTTACACAGTAGTGAGAAAAAATGGGTTGATGAAGGACAGAAACATAGTATTATATTTTTCTTCAATGAACCATAACAATGTTCATTATGTTTTCTGGCTAAGTTCCCACTTTTATACGTAAACACTAGGGCATGACGTTACCACATTTTGTGGGCAGGTAATTAATCGCATTACGAGTGCCTATTCTTTAAGCCCCTTATATTAGAAATTGTATGTAAACCTGGTATATGCGACAATTTATAACATACCGTCTTCAGAAACATCATCCATAACCAAAGGCGGGCCCTGAAACTCCTCGGTTATAGGAGTATGATACCCGTATATCTGCTGATAGCGAGTGTCGTACAAGTCATTGGTTTCCCTGTTAGGATCCAGGCCGTATGGCCTATTGTAGCCGGAAAAATCACCAAAACCAGCCATTCTGAACTTCTCAGATCATTATTTTCAGCGAAAATATTATATTTTGCCCTGTAAAATAAAATATAAAAATTCAGGAACTGTGCCGAATACCACTGTTTTTATGAGGACTTATCCTTGCGGTAATAACAATGGTACATAATTTATTTACGTACCAATCATATCTTTTGGAAAATGAACACAGATTTAAATGCTCCAATCACAGAACACTGTGTGTTAAATGATTATACTTTGCAGTTTTCTGATAATCGAGAAAGTATTCCAAAACTTGTATGTCAAAAGATATCATAGACTAACTAGTGATGTTGTATCTCAGTCGAGTTTGGACTAATTGCTGGTGGTCCCATTCACAAATATCCGACAAGCGACATTGGTATCCGCAACGAGTCAGTGTGCGTAGGTCTTAACTAATATTGGTTTGACATTGACATTAAATGATTTGACAGTCTGACAGATGTACGCAAACGCAAAGCCGAACCAAAACAGCCAAGACGCATGATCAAAAAGATTTTATACGGCTAGCCCGTCAAGTGAATATCGATTATAAAATAGGACAAAAGTTCTCCAACAAAAATGAGTCCTACATTTTTAAAAGGCATTTGATTGAATTAAAAATTCACGATGCTAGGCAAGGCTGTGCTGTGTTTATCGACTTTACACTTTTACAGTAATTGTTTTATTTATTTAAATATTGGTGGTGAACTATGACATTTATGTGTGTGGAGCCAGTGGCCTGGATGTATTGTGTGATGTTAATTGCAGGTGTAGCGGCACAGGAGCAATGCACAGATTTGCGCGGTCGGTTGATTTCCCACGGCCTTCATTACGTGCCTGGCCCAGATACTTGTACACTTTGCGTTTGTGACAATGGATTGCCTAAAGTTTGCAAGGCGGTACTATGTTCACCTCCCCAGGTGAGCTGATGTCACATTGTGTTTTTAACTAATTAATTATTATCCCTATTAGAAAGTATTCAATAGCACATACAAAAACCTTACAAAAACATGTTTTGATTAAGTGAAAATGATAAGCAGTTCATAAATAGAATACCAAATAAAATCCAGCTATTGTAATAATGCAAGGCCTGATTCACAAAGCTCAATTAATTGTGAAATTACATAGATGTTTAACATTCTTTAGTGCTTGAAAATTAAATATCTAATAGAAGTGGTCACCCTTGTTATGCTCTGGTTAAGACAGGCTTAAGTTTAAAATAACAAAATATTTTATTTTTACTTTCTCTGAAAAGTCTCACGAAAAGTGAGACTGATAAAATATATTTTTTAAAATTAAACAAAGTTTTGTTTATGTGGTTAATGTAATGTAATCTAAAACAATGGGTTTGGATTTACAATGCAATCACTTTCTCCATTTTCAGATTAGAAACTCTGTTCAACCATAGTATCTCTGTTATGAAATCTACTGTTGGCTATAACAATTCATTTTGCAATTACAAATTAACTAGCAAAGGGTTACTGTGATTAACTGGACTTCCTGCCTTTTGTCTTGTGATGGTCTATTGCACAGTGATAGTTTATAATCTATAACTATATACTGTATATTTGATAGACTATTAAATGGAGTCATACTTGTTAGAAAAATACAAACAACAAATTAATTTATTTCAACTAGACCATAAAAACTAAAATTAACAAAGAAACTAAACTTACAACAAAAACAAACTAAAATATTACTAAAGACCTGTATTATACTTAGCTTGTAATAGTTGTACATCCTCTTCTTTGGAAAAATAACTGGCTATTTTCCTTCTGTATCTTTCAATCTGAGCTTTCTCTTTCATACTTGATTTTCTATGAGACTAGGTGTATCTAATTTCTTCACTAAGAAAAGCTCTAAATGTGTTCCATTAACTAAACATGTTCCATCTAAACTATATACATGTTAAATCTGAAGTATACATGTTGAATCTGAATCATACATGTTGAATCTGAAATAAGTTTCACTGTGTACTCCATGACTGATAAATAGTAATTTGATGGTATAATATTATCATAAACAAAACCACGATTTGAACGCGTTCATGGCGAAACTTTCGTTACGGCACCTAGTTTCTGTTACTACATAAAACTTTTCGTCCACACAGGACTGTCGATCATTCCGCGTCGGCAACACATGCTGCGAGTTCATCTGCCTGGACGACGTGGTGAAGCCGGCGGAGGGGGCGGAGGCCAACGTGCGCATGGCCGCAGGGGGCGCCGCCGCCGTCGTGCTGCTGACGGTGGCGCTCGTGGTGTATCGCGTGCGTCGCCAGAAGCGCCGCCGCCCCCCACATGCTGATGATCAGAGGAGCTTGACCAGCATCGGGTATGTTGTATTCGGAAGCTGACTGAGAGTGGATGACGTTCTGTTTCTATCTCTTTGGAAAAAAAACGTGAATTTTTGTGTGCATGAGTCATATCAAAAGTCATTTATTTAAAATAGGCTGAGACATTTTAAACATCAATATTTACAAAAGACACTCTCTTAAAAACCCCTTGTCACCACTTCTTAGTGTTTTAGCCTATGCAAATGTTTCCACCAGCAATCGGCTTGCATGCAAGTTGCATATTGTGGTCAACCGAGGTACAATGTGATCTATCGCTCGATCGTGGCCCACAATATAATTTAACTTGCATGGTGAAAACGCTTTAGGTGAAAACGTAGTCTTGGAAGAGGTGGCGCAAAAAACTCTCCAGCGACATATCTGTCTCTTAGGTTAGAACTTGTACTCGTGTAACACTTTATTATCCAGTCCTTGGACGCCTGGTCACCCGGTCATCATCTCAGAAGCGCTGTAACAACAGGTGGACCTGTTGTTACCGCGCCTTAATAGGTGTCCTATCTAACTCTTTCCGAGTCCCCTCGCTAGTTTTACAATATTGAAGACCTTTGAATAGCTTGGGTTCCACGTTGGTCTGCCGTCAGCGAGATGGGCGGACGGCATTGTTGCCATCGCGGATCAATACTGGATTAGGCTACCACAAGAGTGGGGAACAAGCAAAAAGAAACGTTTTTGACATGCCCAGCAATACGTGAAGTTGTCACACGCGAATCTTCAGAACGTCTGACGCGCTCTTGACCTTTTGATTACTATGGCGCTACAAAAACAACTACAAAATTAATTTAGTACATACTCCATTTAATCCAATGGAACAAACATAATCTCGCGACAGTAAACTGGTTTAAACCGCATCCATCGATATAAATGTGTCCCTAGGTACGTCTTATGTTTGATTGCCGCTGTGCCGGATGTCGCAGATTGCTCTACAGTTGAGTAACATATCGCTTGCCGTCCTTGTCGCTTATTAATATGTAGTTGATGTTACCAAGTCTCCGTTTAACTTAACGCAAAGTGAGGCAGTAAAATGTAATTATGGATATAATTTATGATACATAACCATGTAGTAAATGAATGGGTATAGTGCAAACGAGTTTGGCTATCAGCACGAATGAATGCTGCGTGTGTATATTACCGACTTCCTACAGTTTCTCAATCAAATTAAGGCGGTAGTACGCCCCTGTTGGTGTAGTGGTTGAATGGGTATAGTGCAAACGAGTTTGGCTATCAGCACGAATGAATGCTGCGTGTGTATATTACCGACTTCCTACAGTTTCTCAATCAAATTAAGGCGGTAGTACTACCCTGTTGGTGTTGTGGTTGTCTATGCAAGCGCCACAGTTCCTGCCAGGGTTGCGGAATTTGTTCGAAAGAGTCACCGCGGCCTTGGAACGCAGAGGGCTCCTATCGAATCCAATGGTTGGGCATGGCGCTACTGAAATTTCTCTGTTTAGCCTGGATTCGTGACCGGTAAATAGAAATAGGTTTGCTCCCTTTTACCTTGGACTTGGAAATAGCTTCTTTAAGCCAACTTTTCTTAACCTGGGGTCGCGACCCAAAATTAGGTCGCAGGCGGTATTGGGACGGGTCGCGGGGTTACAAGAAGAATCGCTTGAATTGCAGGGTGATGGAGTACTAAAAGAAAGATTTGCCAGGATGTGTCTCACGAAATTTTGGTCAGAATCATCTGGGAAGCAATGAAAGTGAAAAGGCCCTGCTAATATTTCCAATTACATACTTTTTTGTGTGAAGCAGGATTTTCGTGGCTTGCTATCTTAAAAATTTTGTTTTATTTATATTTTATAATGACCACGGGCTTATAGTTAATTTAATTATTTTATTAAATATCACTGGAAGATAAATAAAACATTAGGGTTGGGGGCTTCAGATATATTTAGACTTTGGGTCGCCAGCGAACCGCTGCTAAAGGGTTTAACCTTTGTTATGATTATGATATACAAATGCAACTTACCCCCGGTATCTCCAAAGCAATGATTGACCCGTTATAAATTAAATGCAAATCAAGCTATGCGATTCATCATCATCATCATCATCATCATCATCATATCCCCAAGTGTCGCCACAACAACCGGTCCTGTGCCCTGCCCACTGCCACTTAGGTTTGGCGATCCTTCTGGCTATGTCGGTAAACTTGGTTCTCTTGCGAATATCATCGTTCCTGATTCGATCACGCGAGGATACTCCAAGCATTGCCCTCTCCGTTGCTCTTTGGGTGACTTTAAGGCTTCTGATAAGGCCCATTGTGAGCGACCACGTTTCGGTTCCATAAGCCATCACTGGCAACACGCACTGGTCATTGACTTCCGTCTTGAGACACTGGTATGTGAGACGAGAAGATTCCACGCAACTTCCCGAACGCCGCCCAGCCAAGTCGGATTCGACGGTTGACCTATTTCTCGAAGTTAGCCCTACCTAACTGGAAAGTTTGTCCCAAGTAGATGTATTCGTCTACAACTTCGAGTCTAGAGTCTCCGATCTTGATGGGAGTGGGTGCTACATGGGTATTTGCCATGACCTTGGCTTTGTCCATGTTCATTTTAAGACCCACTCTTTTGGAAGCTCTACTGAGGTCATCGAGCATTGCACTAAAGTCCTCCATGAGACTATGGCATGACGACTAAATCGTCGGCAAATTGAAGGTGAGTTATGTACTCGGCATTGACACTCCAAGAAGACATCCTCCATTACGGTCGTGAAAAATTGCGGAGAAATGACGTCTCCCTGCCTCACACCCCGCTTTAGGAGGATAGCTATCGTGTTCTGATCCTGAAGTCGGACTGACATGGTGGCGTTTTCGTTCAAACACTTCAGCACCTCGATGAACCGATAGTCGATCTGTCACCGTTGGAGAGACTGCAGCACAGCCCAAGTCTCAATCGAATCGAAGGCTTTCTCGTAGTCCACAAACCTGCCGCAGCGTATGTACATATGTGGTCTACGGTGCTGAATCCTTTTCGGAATCCGGCTTGTTCGGGAGGCTGGAAGTCGTCAAACCTGCTCGCAAGACGGTTCGTGATGTCTCTGGAAAACAGCATGTAGACATGGCCTAGAAGTGAGATGGGCCTGTAATTCTTAAGCAGGGCATTGTCGGCCTTCTTAAAGAAGAGTACCACCACACCTATTTTCTATGCCTGTCGCGTTTTCTCCTCAAGTATGACGGAATCGAATAGTTTCTAAAGTGCCTTAAGGACCGGTTTTCCACCCGTCTTCAGGAGTTCGGCCGTAATTCCGTCCTCATTCGACGCGACGCCTTGTTGTGTTTAAGCTGCTTCAGAGCTATCCTAATCTCATACAGGCTGACGTCCAGGATGTCTTCGGTATAGTTCCGGGTCAATCTAGCTCTTGGGTCGTTAGCTAGATTCGCAGCGGGTTTAGTCATTGACGTGTATAACTGTCCATAGAATTTCTCGATCTCCCCAGAAGCTCCGATTTGGCGGATATGGTTCTGCCATCGTCGGTCTTCAGTTTCGTGAGCTAGTTCTGCCCAATCGACGGATCTCTTGCAAATACCTTGAAACCCTTATTCCGCTCTATCGCGTCTTTAATCCTTTTGGTATTAAAGCGATGGAGGTCGCATTTCAAGGACTTGGAGATCTATCTATTGAGCTGCCGGTATTTGCACGTATCATCTGTAGACTGCAGAATCATCTCCCGGTATGCGATTGGCTATTGTAAATTAATTCATCCAATCACAACAGCTAACGGGCGATTGTTCAAATTAATTTTGCGATCATATTTGTTTGAAAAACCAGCCCTAAAACTATAAGATAAATATTAGTCAGGCAAACAGACAAAAATCACTCGTTCATGACACTTCGGCGCGGTTTCGTCACGTCATCAGTCATTGTGTGATACCATTCCATTGACCTACAGTATGAATTGCATTACTCATAATAGCGTCATGCAAACCTTTTGATTCAATTAACCTGTGTGTGTATGGAGAGCAAAGCGACATGCGACAGTATTTTGTACACCTACAGAAAAATTAGATGAATAGAATACTTACTCTTTATTATATAGCGTGTATATAAACTATTTACAACGAGGTTCAACAAGTTTGCGTGGTAGGATAAAACTGTAGTCGTAGTTATTTTTAGGGCGCTTTAAAATAACCTTCATGGGCGATACTTAAATAGAAACTCACACTCACTGGTCATTGAGACTTGTTTTATAATATTGCTGTACAATGACGTATGTTCTATCTGTCTATACCTATACAGGGACGTCCTGTGAATTCCGCTACTCCACTTGGCTCCTCACAACTATTGTGGGCTGGCTTATAAGCAAGACCAGGTAGTAGCCAACTAACCTACCGATTATGATTACCGTGGCAAGAGTTAGTCTCTGATTTACTTTCGATACGATACGTACGACAGAAGAACAATTGTAATTCTTGTCTAGCGATAACACTATCAGCGTCGTAAACAATGAACTAGTAATCTGAGTCAATGTATTTAGAATCCCAATAATACAGCGGATTACGAGTATAAAAACAAAACACGAATGTGTTACGCGGCTTACCACGGGGCTGTAAAAATTTCCATTCAATTCGCATCATGTATTGTGTGCATGGAGACCTTGTTGGCTTAGGAATTCAATAATCGCAATTCGCCACGAAATACCTATGTAATAAAATTCAAGGATAATGCAGGCGCGTAATGTGAGAACTTTATTGTCTCGTACGGACGATGGTTTTGATGCATACCTTGCTGAAGAAGAGTTTTAACGAATGCAAAGTATTTAATTACCAGTGATCGGAGTAGGTAGAGCTATTTCAGGCCATTTTTTTTTTGACGGGGACCACTCGCAGTTCAGCGCACTAAGGCTGGTTACTTCTTAACCGGACTATCCTGTATTATTAAAAAATAGTTTTATATACAATAAATCCCATCCAAATTTAATAGTTTCCAAATATCCGTGTCTTATTAAGAAAAAATAGTTTACAATTTCACGCGATATTTTAAAATCTTACGGCGTTTGCAATTTTCCGGTGTGGTATTAGATAAATTGATCCGTTTATTTTTCGGTGACTGAAACTTAAGATTGATTCTGTAAAATTGAATTTGATTTAAAGCTTAATTATGACCGACGAAATAAATCGACCTAACTTACGTACCACCACCACAACTTGTTTTACGTAAGTATAGGGATAATCTAATTTCGTTTAAATTTAGTTTTACCTAAGTTCAGATGTTACCTACCAGTGGCACATGCATAACATACACACGAGTACCGCTAAAAGATGTTACGAATTTTAACAAGTATATTTTTTAAATGCTAGTGTATCACGGGATCTCAGGCATGTCCATACTATGAAAACATGTCGTAAGTATCTACCAAAATAGCTCTGCCTATTCCGATCACTGTTAATGACACACTAGTGGACTAGTAAGAGCGAGAAATTTGGTGCCTAGCCATAACATTAGAGTTGTTAAACAGGTCACGAATTCACTATACTTAGCACTCACCGAGACTAAGAATAAGAGTTGCTTTTCCAGTAAAATAATAAATTGAAAAGCCGCCTCCGTATTTCCTAACCAGCAGATAAAGTCCGGATAACAGGCAGTTGCAAAAACAGTTAACACAAGTAAACCATAGTCCAAAACACTTGTGGTGAAGGGCAAGCGTTTTGGGAGAATGTTCGTGTCTGTAACAGTTTTTGAGTTTCTAAAACTTACTTTTTGATTTTAAGTCCGCTTTTGACGGCATAAGTTTTTTTTAAACATTAGGTATATGTGTGCAGGTACATTAGCGGCAGTATGGGCTACATGGGAGGCACGTGCGAGACGGCACTGGCCGCGTGGAAGCCGCCCAGTAACTACCTGCCGCGAGGGGAGGCACCTCCGCCGTACGACGAAGTGATTGCTCAGTGTCGACCTGAATCCATGAGGTATATAACCATAGCTACACTTTCTTCGTCCTAGGTACCTAGTATCTACTTATACTCATATTTAAGCACCTGGAAAACAATATTTAAAATCCATTCCATCCATTTCTACCGCTGAAGTAGTGTTTAACTTGGTCGCTCGCGGTCTGGCCTGGAATAAATTCAATTTAATTCTTTCTATTTTATTTATTATCTTCCTTCTTTTTTTTAAATTTGCATTGTTATAGAACCATCCCGGCTTTTCTGGCCTACAGAAAACTACAACTTTGGCATGCAAGGTTTCTTTTGAACAGCCCCAAATTAACAATGTAGCTTAATCCTCAATCTTGATACCGATCTTTTCCTGTAACCAATCAATGCCATCTGTAAAATGCTAAGTGAAGGATCAAAATGGGAGATGAAGATATTTTAGAAAGATGAATGAGATATTTTAGTAATTTTGGGCGATAATCCATAAACTTATAAAAAGGAAGAATATTATGCATCGTTTAATTTCCTCTATCAACAATACCATTTGCAGAATATCGAACGAGCCGTCATACCACCGTACGTACCCAGCCACTGTGGAGACGATGGCGCGGCCCGACGACGCGCAGTGCGGCGGCCACGGCTACGTCAACATCCCGCGCCCCGTCACACAGGTCACATATTATGTATGAGCTCGTTTGACTAGTCCATTATCTAGGCTTCTTACTTACAACTCACGCAAAGTGCCACACGAGCCATCATCCGCCACTGTGGAGACGATGGCGCGGCCCGACGACGCGCAGTGCGGCGGCCACGGCTACGTCAACATCCCGCGCCCCGTCACACAGGTCACATATTATGTATGAGCTCGTTTGACTAGTCCATTATCTAGGCTTCTTACTTACAACTCACGCAAAGTGCCACACGAGCCATCATCCGCCACTGTGGAGACGATGGCGCGGCCCGACGACGCGCAGTGCGGCGGCCACGGCTACGTCAACATCCCGCGCCCCGTCACACAGGTCACATATTATGTATGAGCTCGTTTGACTAGTCCATTATCTAGGCTTCTTACTTACAACTCACGCAAAGTGCCACACGAGCCATCATCCGCCACTGTGGAGACGATGGCGCGGCCCGACGACGCACAGTGCGGCGGCCACGGCTACGTCAACATCCCGCGCCCCGTCACACAGGTCACATATTATGTATGAGCTCGTTTGACTAGTCCATTATCTAGGCTTCTTACTTACAACTCACGCAAAGTGCCACACGAGCCATCATCCGCCACTGTGGAGACGATGGCGCGGCCCGACGACGCGCAGTGCGGCGGCCACGGCTACGTCAACATCCCGCGCCCCGTCACACAGGTCACATATTATGTATGAGCTCGTTTGACTAGTCCATTACCTAGGCTTCTTACTTACAACTCACGCAAAGTGCCACACGAGCCATCATCCGCCACTGTGGAGACGATGGCGCGGCCCGACGACGCGCAGTGCGGCGGCCACGGCTACGTCAACATCCCGCGCCCCGTCACACAGGTCACATATTATGTATGAGCTCGTTTGACTAGTCCATTACCTAGGCTTCTTACTTACAACTCACGCAAAGTGCCACACGAGCCATCATCCGCCACTGTGGAGACGATGGCGCGGCCCGACGACGCGCAGTGCGGCGGCCACGGCTACGTCAACATCCCGCGCCCCGTCACACAGGTCACATATTATGTATGAGCTCGTTTGACTAGTCCATTACCTAGGCTTCTTACTTACAACTCACGCAAAGTGCCACACGAGCCATCATCCGCTACTGTGGAGACGATGGCGCGGCCCGACGACGCGCAGTGCGGCGGCCACGGCTACGTCAACATCCCGCGCCCCGTCACACAGGTCACATATTATGTATGAGCTCGTTTGACTAGTCCATTACCTAGGCTTCTTACTTACAACTCACGCAAAGTGCCACACGAGCCATCATCCGCCACTGTGGAGACGATGGCGCGGCCCACGACGCGCAGTGCGGCGGCCACGGCTACGTCAACATCCCGCGCCCCGTCAAACAGGTCACATATTATGTATGAGCTCGTTTGACTAGTCCATTACCTAGGCTTCTTACTTACAACTCACGCAAAGTGCCACACGAGCCATCATCCGCCACTGTGGAGACGATGGCGCGGCCCGACGACGCGCAGTGCGGCGGCCACGGCTACGTCAACATCCCGCGCCCCGTCACACAGGTCACATATTATGTATGAGCTCGTTTGACTAGTCCATTACCTAGGCTTCTTACTTACAACTCACGCAAAGTGCCACACGAGCCATCATCCGCCACTGTGGAGACGATGGCGCGGCCCACGACGCGCAGTGCGGCGGCCACGGCTACGTCAACATCCCGCGCCCCGTCACACAGGTCACATATTATGTATGAGCTCGTTTGACTAGTCCATTACCTAGGCTTCTTACTTACAACTCACGCAAAGTGCCACACGAGCCATCATCCGCCACTGTGGAGACGATGGCGCGGCCCGACGACGCGCAGTGCGGCGGCCACGGCTACGTCAACATCCCGCGCCCCGTCACACAGGTCACATATTATGTATGAGCTCGTTTGACTAGTCCATTACCTAGGCTTCTTACTTACAACTCACGCAAAGTGCCACACGAGCCATCATCCGCCACTGTGGAGACGATGGCGCTGCCCGACGACGCGCAGTGCGGCGGCCACGGCTACGTCAACATCCCGCGCCCCGTCACACAGGTCACATATTATGTATGAGCTCGTTTGACTAGTCCATTACCTAGGCTTCTTACTTACAACTCACGCAAAGTGCCACACGAGCCATCATCCGCCACTGTGGAGACGATGGCGCGGCCCGACGACGCGCAGTGCGGCGGCCACGGCTACGTCAACATCCCGCGCCCCGTCACACAGGTCACATATTATGTATGAGCTCGTTTGACTAGTCCATTACCTAGGCTTCTTACTTACAACTCACGCAAAGTGCCACACGAGCCATCATCCGCCACTGTGGAGACGATGGCGCGGCCCGACGACGCGCAGTGCGGCGGCCACGGCTACGTCAACATCCCGCGCCCCGTCACACAGGTCACATATTATGTATGAGCTCGTTTGACTAGTCCATTACCTAGGCTTCTTACTTACAACTCACGCAAAGTGCCACACGAGCCATCATCCGCCACTGTGGAGACGATGGCGTGGCCCGCAGTGATTCAATTCCCACTACAATCTTCATAAATTATTTGGCAAGGTAAACTCCCGTAAATTTATTATAACTCAAACACTATTGTATTCTTCCATTACGTTGAAAGTAAGAATGGTTTCAGACACGCTCAATTACCCGTGTAATAAATACACATTCCGATATCGAACAGATTGAATTCAAGTAAAACGTGTAGTGATAATGGTACAATAATACATGCATATAGGCCGTGTATACATTGTCGTACGTTCACGCCGGTTAGCGCCCACACGAGCGTAGCCGCTGATCTGTAATCAGCCTTATATAAAGCGTGGGAAGTGTTATCTTTCTCGACAGACATGTAAATGTCAATGCGTAATTTCCTCGATAAGTAAGGGTGGAAACGGTCCTTTGAACTTTAAAGTAATGTGGCCTTTAATGAACTTATTTTTATGATCTCGAATAGTAAATCACAATTTGCGAGTTTCTTAAGGTTTGTCTCCCGCTTGAATGATTTAGATAGAACTTGATGGGTAATTTTGACACTCATTAGTAAGTAGTTAGTATCTACTTATTAGTAATGGATTGAATTTGGTCCATTTCAATCCATTTTGATCCTTTGTTTTGACTCGAAAAAGTTGGATAGCAGGTCAATAGAATCGGAGTCTGAAAATAGAATCAAATTCGATTTTGTATTTTTTATTATAACGCAAGACTATGTTGGAAGGAAGACCTCAGATCATACAAAACTAAACCCTGTATTACATAAAAAGTAAATGTCTCGTCTGAAATTGTGTGACATGTTCCTATAGGTATTTTTCAACAACTTCGCTTTTCGTAGAAGTCCTAAGCATTCCTCCGCTAGTTAAGTTGTTAAGTGTTAAGCTGTTCCTCAGATCGCAAACACACAGAACTGCTACAACGCCCCGCTGCTTCAGCCGGTACATCAGCAAGACAATCGGGAGCCAGCATCCATGCCACATCACCCTCTCGCACCGAACAGTAAGTAAAGTCTATCTATCTCGTTAGCCCGTTACGTACAGCTGCTGGGCCCCGTGTGGAAAGCGAAACCCTTATAGGACCGCTCGTGTGTATGTCTGTCTCTCCGTCTGTCACAGCCGGGACGGACGCGTAATGTCCATACATACATTTTGCATATGGGGTCACTTTTGGGGGGCAAAAAAAATACAGAAATATGTTTTCAATTGCGGTGTGCACATATCAAACAAAGGGGCTCATTGTTAGGGTTTAAAATGTTATAATTTTTTTTATAATAATACCAGCACTTCGGTCGCGACTTCGTCCGCGCGGATTTGTATTTGTATGTATCATCAATAGTTTTCGCAGCGCATGTGATGATAGACATTTTATGTCAATTTTTTAACACCTTGTGTTACATTATTCAAGTTTTAGTAGGGATCCCTAATTATATCTGGAAATAAATATACCCTATGTTACTTAGTGAAGATGTAGTTTTCTAACGGTGAAAGAATTTTTAAAATCGGTTCAGTAGTTTTTGAGCCAAATCGTAACAAACAAACAAACAAATCTTTCCTCTTTCTAATATTAGTTTTAGAAAAGGTTTATTTCTTAACTTATAAAAGAAGATTTCCGATATGTACAAGTCAACCTTTGCGGGCCGTCCTTCCAAAATTGTACAATGCAGTACGCGTCAGTTAATACGGTAAAACGAGTATTAGATCAAGTTCGGCTTTCTAGACCGAACCAATTTCATGAGCGATATCAAAATATGTCGTCATTATTGTCAATGTGCTATTGTTTCCTTTTGTTTATGGTTTGTGAGGCACAATAATAACAAGTGCATTTGAAACAACAAAGATATAAATAGGTATATCGGTGACGTCAATATTGATGTCACCAATCAGTTAGATAACCTGGAGTCCTAATTTATCAAACAGATTGGTGACATATTTAATTAAGACGAAAAAGAGGTTATTGTAGCAAAATTTACGTAAATTATGTGGTTATTGCGATGTATTAAAAATGTGGTGCAGCTGGGGTGGTTCAAGAGCTATTATGATGACATTTTTTTTGTAGATTTTAAGGGGCATGTTATATATTTCGTATCGGCATCCGTTGAGGGCTGGCGTCAGTGACATGGGCTTGATAATGAAGATACGCAGAGATATGAGTTTTGCATTCAACCTGTTTCACACTCATACAAGATTTAGGTATCAAATCCCGCCCGCATCTCCTCTATAATTGAAGAGTTGAAAGTCTAAGGACCCATTATAATATTTCCATTTAGAACAAATTAAGTGGAGTGCGAATACATTGGTTCTTACGATGCCTATTTTTATTTCGAGTATTTAAAAATGTAAAGGAAATAAGTGCTTGGGTCCTTTTCAATCTTGTAAGGTCTATAGATCGTATTTTATAAAATACGGGATTTTTGCCTTTAGACTGTTTTTGTAAGCCTTTATACATTAATAAAATATTCTGTTTATTGTTTCAGTGGTTGGATTTCCGAGTGCCATTCGGCTAACAGGCTCCCTGGGTGCTATCAGCAACCGTGGGTTGCTGTCAGTATTACAGCGCGAGCCCGACCACGAGCGACCACACAACGTGCCAGGCTTCTACACCAACACTGCCAACGTACACACCTCACTGTTAGTAATGATGTCTTATAACTTAGCGATCACAAACTCGGGTTACTGTAGAAAGGCAGTGCAAGCCCGACCACGAGCGACCATATAACGTGCCCGGCTTCTACACCAAGACTGCCAACGTACACACCTCACTGTTAGTAATGATATGTTATAATTTAGCGCCCACAAGCTCGGGTTACTGTAGTATTGCAGCACGAACCCGACCACGAGCGACCACACAACGTGCCCGACTTTTACAACAACACTGTCAACGTAAACACATCACTGTTAGTAATGATATGTTATAACTTAGCGCCCACAAGCTCGGGTTACTGTAGTACTGCAGCGCGAGCCTAACCACGAGCGACCAGACAACGTGCCCGACTTCTACACCAACACTGCCAACGTACACACCTGACTGTTAGTTTGTCTTGTAACTTCGCGGTCACAAACTCGGGTTACTGTAGAACGGCAGTACAAGCCCGACCACGAGCGACCACACACCGTGCCCGGCTTCTACACCCACACTGTCAACGTACACACCTCACTGTTAGTAATGATGTCTTGTAACTTAGCGATCACAAGCTCGGGTTACTGTAGTACTGCAGTACGAGCCCGATCAAGAGTGACCACACAAAGTGCCCTGCTTAAAATATCTTGGGAGCTTGCAAAACTCTCGATAAATTGTCAAATGGGCATTGGTTCTGCAATTATACGAATCAATATTCTATAATATCTCCGTGCGTTCCGAGAATTTGTGGACTGACATAAACCAATCAACTCTCTGGTCCACAATATATCTTTTATGGTGTGATAGTTAAATTGGAAACTTGGCCACTCATTGGTCTTTGTTTTCTCTGAATAGACCAATCAGAGCCTTCTTTCCAGGTTTACTATCACACGAAAACGGATAAATTGTAGACTTGTGCTCTGATTGGTTGCTATTTTATGTCAGTCCACAATTTCCCGGGATGACTTTTTGATGCGTAAAAAGTATTCCAAATGTTCAGTTGACAATTTATCGAGAGTTTACATTCTCTCAAGATATTTTATATTGTTACGGAGTTTGCCATTTTCCGGTGACGTTTACATCAAAATTTCTTAACTTACTGTTTTAATTAATTCTCTTAACTTGATATAATTTTGTACATCTACAATTCCAGGCACCGCACAATCCCGCGCATATCGACAGCTGTAGACGCGACACTGCTCGACACGCCCATCTCGGGCTTCAACCGCGCCGACCGCTCGCTGCACAACGAGATCCGGCGCTCGTTCCACAAGCCCAGCGACAACACGCGACACAACGCCGACACCGGACGAAGCATGCCCCGGAACCTCAACCTGGCATCTGCTAATGATATCACCAGGAATATTGAGCCGGTTCTAGATGCTGATCCGTAAGTACATATTAAAACCAGTTTTTTCTTTGTAAGTACAGTACCGCTTGCTGCACAACGAGATCCGGCGCGTCAAACGTAGTTGTGTCTGAGAGCCGCCTGGGGGCGCGCTTGTGACTTGTTTTTTATGTCCCATGACAACATACTTTGTGTTGAAGAGGATTCAATTAGTTTATATTTAATTGTTCCTTACAGCAACCACGGTCGTTTGAACGGCAGCTCAGTTTGGCGGGGCCGCACGCACAGCGAGGAGCAGAACGTGGGCGCCGAGCGTGCGCCGGACGTCGTGCCCAACCCGGCGCCGCAAGTGCCGCCGCACGCCGCACACGCCGCGCACGCGCCGCACGCAGCGCACGCGCCGCACGTGCCGCACGCCGCGCACGTAACGCCCGCGCCTCCTGCGCCGCAGCCCACTCTGCCGCTTACTGTTGATAAGGTATTGTAAAAACTAGCAAAGGAATTAAAAATATATTTAATCTAATCGCTAAAGATTTTATTGACCACAGATGTGTTAAACAGTATTAGCCCCGTTGATATGGTATAATTTCATTAGGAAAAGTTTACATTAAGCACAACTTGGTAGCTTCTTTGATTTGAATGACATCAAAGTTCATTAGAACGTCTGCATCGAAATAAGAGAATGATGCTGATGAGTTGATGTGACAGGGTAGAGTAAGACAGTCCTAGACTCAATTACGTACAATTGGCTACCGATATGTTGCCTAACGTGCTGTCAGTAGTTTGTACACGAGACCGTTTCCAACCCTCATGCGTGTGTAGAAACTGACCAGCAATGTTTTGGCTCACTGTACGTCAGTAGTTTGAACAAGAGACCGTTTCCAGCCGTCATGCGTGTGTAGTTACTGACCAGTACTGTTTTGGGCTCACTGTATGTCAGTAGTTTGAACACGAGAACGTTTCTAGCCGTCGTGCGTGTGCATTTGCTGGCCAGTTTTATCTTGGCTCACTGTACGTCAGTAGTTTGACCGTTTCCAGACCGTTTCCAGCCGTCATATGTGTGTAGTTACTGACCAGTAATGTTTTGGCTCACTGTGTGCCAGTAGGTTGAACACGAGAACGTTTCTAGCCGTCGTGCGTGTGCATTTACTTGCCAGTAATATCTTGGCTCACTGTACGTCAGTAGTTTGAACACGAGACCGTTTCCAGCCGTCGTATGTGTGTAGTTACTGGCCAGTAATGTTGTGGCTCACTGTATGTCAGTATTCTGAACATGAGAACGTTTCTAGCTGTCGTGCGTGTTCATTTACTGGCCAGTAATATCTTGGCTCACTGTATGTCAGTAGTTTGAACACGAGACCGTTTCCAGCCGTCATGCGTGTGTAGTTACTGACCAGTAATGTTTTGGCTCACTTTATGTCAGTAGTTTGAACACGAGAACTTTTATAGTCATCGTGCGTGTGCATTTGCTGGCCAGTTATATCTTGGCTCACTGTACGTCAGTAGTTTAAACAAGAGACCGTTTCCAGCCGTCATGCGTGTGTAGTACCTGACCAGAAATGTTGTGGCTCACTGTATGTCAGTAGTTTGAATACGAGAACGTTTCTAGCCGTCGTGTGTGTGCATTTACTGGCCAGTAATATCTTGGCTCACTGTACGTCAGTAGTTTGAACAAGAGACCGTTTCCAGCCGTCATGCGTGTGTAGTACCTGACCAGAAATGTTGTGGCTCACTGTATGTCAGTAGTTTGAATACGAGAACGTTTCTAGCCGTCGTGTGTGTGCATTTACTGGCCAGTAATATATTGGCTCACTGTACGTCAGTAGTTTGAACAAGAGACCGTTTCCAGCCGTCATGCGTGTGTAGTACCTGACCAGAAATGTTGTGGCTCACTGTATGTCAGTAGTTTGAATACGAGAACGTTTCTAGCCGTCGTGTGTGTGCATTTACTGGCCAGTAATATCTTGGCTCACTGTACGTCAGTAGTTTGAACAAGAGACCGTTTCCAGCCGTCATGCGTGTGTAGTTACTCGGGGTCGGCGCCGGGCGCGGAGGACGCCGACGACTATCGCAGCGAGTGCGAGAACTGCAAGTCTGCCAGCAGCTCTAGGTAAGCTTACAATTGATATATTTAATTTATTACGTATGCTTTGTAAATTAATTGTTTGATTAAACAATTTTTCCACTTAAGATGACAATTACCTAGTAAATTAGAAGTTCACAAAGGAGGAATAACTGTCACTTAAAAAATAGCCCCTTTTCGTTTTATGATGTGCAAGTGACTTAATGTGATAAAGGAACGATTTCCCTGACTGTAAATTATTATAAATAAAGATAAGAAAAGCCGTGACGATGTTTATTACAAATATCAAGTGTGTATTTCCCACTTTTAAGCTCAATTTACATAGCCACGTGACGGAAGTGTCAATTTCGCCTCGTCACGGGTGAACGCTTGCGAATCGCGAGAATGGCCGAGAATTCTACCGACTGCGCCTTGAGGCTATTATACGAGCACATTCGGTTGTTTTTTACTTCTATTTTTCTCCGTGCCACTCCCGCGGATTGGACAGATGGCCCCGGCAGTAGCTACAGGAATCCTCGAGAATGCGCGAGAATTCCCCGAAAGGCCCTCGACCTCTTTTGGCTCCTATATAATTAGTGCGAAACTCAGTGAACATTCAACTCGTTATCAATCAATATATAAGGTCCCATTAAAATAGATGGACAAACTTTTAGAAATCATTCAGACCACCAAAATAAGTAAAATGGCAAAATAAATAAGACAAACGCATTAGATACTTACTGGAAAATAAAAAGCTAACGAAAATACACTAAAACGTTGGCGCTTTATTATTTTGGGTTAAAGTAAAATCACTTTAATCAGTGTTTTTTTTTAATTGGATATCTTTGGTTAGACGTACTGAACGCTGTGTTAAAATTTGTCCATCTATTTTAATGGTACCCTTATATATTCAATTCTTCCGTTACTGAATGAGTGACTGGCCGACAACGCACAGGCGAAACCACTGGTTGTAATATCTCCCGAAATTCCCACGGGAACGGGACAAAACGGGATATGCGCGTACGAAGTCGCGGGCAAAAGCTAGTGTTGAATACAATTTCATTATGGCAACGTAAATTGAGCCTATGTTGTAATCGTCGCCGGCTTTATAATGTCTTTGTAGCAGTTAATTATGATGTTTTGTGTAGATGGGTGCTGGAGGAGGGCTGGGAAGGAGACGCGTGCGACGGCGGCGGCACGCAGACGCTGCAGCGCCGCGCGCCGCCGCCGCCGCAGCCGCCGCCCGCCACCGCCACGCTGCCGCAGCCCGTCACCAAGCAGACGTACGTATACTGATGTGTAGATGTGGAGGAGGGCTGGGAAGGCGACGCGTGCGACGGCGGCGGCACGCAGACGCTGCAGCGCCGCGCGCCGCCGCCGCCGCAGCCGCCGCCCGCCACCGCCACGCTGCCGCAGCCCGTCACCAAGCAGACGTACGTATACTGATGTGTAGATGTGGAGGAGGGCTGGGAAGGCGACGCGTGCGACGGCGGCGGCACGCAGACGCTGCAGCGCCGCGCGCCGCCGCCGCCGCAGCCGCCGCCCGCCACCGCCACGCTGCCGCAGCCCGTCACCAAGCAGACGTACGTATACTGATGTGTAGATGTGGAGGAGGGCTGGGAAGGCGACGCGTGCGACGGCGGCGGCACGCAGACGCTGCAGCGCCGCGCGCCGCCGCCGCCGCAGCCGCCGCCCGCCACCGCCACGCTGCCGCAGCCCGTCACCAAGCAGACGTACGTATACTGATGTGTAGATGTGGAGGAGGGCTGGGAAGGCGACGCGTGCGACGGCGGCGGCACGCAGACGCTGCAGCGCCGCGCGCCGCCGCCGCCGCAGCCGCCGCCCGCCACCGCCACGCTGCCGCAGCCCGTCACCAAGCAGACGTACGTATACTGATGTGTAGATGTGGAGGAGGGCTGGGAAGGCGACGCGTGCGACGGCGGCGGCACGCAGACGCTGCAGCGCCGCGCGCCGCCGCCGCCGCAGCCGCCGCCCGCCACCGCCACGCTGCCGCAGCCCGTCACCAAGCAGACGTACGTATACTGATGTGTAGATGTGGAGGAGGGCTGGGAAGGCGACGCGTGCGACGGCGGCGGCACGCAGACGCTGCAGCGCCGCGCGCCGCCGCCGCCGCAGCCGCCGCCCGCCACCGCCACGCTGCCGCAGCCCGTCACCAAGCAGACGTACGTATACTGATGTGTAGATGTGGAGGAGGGCTGGGAAGGCGACGCGTGCGACGGCGGCGGCACGCAGACGCTGCAGCGCCGCGCGCCGCCGCCGCCGCAGCCGCCGCCCGCCACCGCCACGCTGCCGCAGCCCGTCACCAAGCAGACGTACGTATACTGATGTGTAGATGTGGAGGAGGGCTGGGAAGGCGACGCGTGCGACGGCGGCGGCACGCAGACTTATATATTTAAATGATGAATGCTAAACGCAGTAAATTTAATTGCACCAACGACGGTCGTTACTGCTAGGGTTTTGAGTTCGATTTCGAGGAATTTGTCAGTAGCAATCCGGGTTTGATACTTGGTTGTTTGCACTATACTGTCTCCTGCATGCTTGGCCAATATCCGTTGAGATTGGCGACTTTGACCAAAATTCTGCAAGGAGGATTATTTGTTGAAAATAATAGTGATTTCAAATTATTCAGTTAAGACAAACACCATAATATACTGTACCAAAATGATTGTATGTTTCTTACAGTCGAACCGTGATGGGTCCTCCGTCGAACTGGGAGAACTGGTTCAACACAATCCCGGATTCCGATTCGGAGTCCGAAGAAGAGTAGGCGCTCGCTCGCGCTCGCTCGACAACGCACACATACCCTCACACCTTCTGGCTGCCTGGTACTCAACGGCCGTTCAATGACGCGTTAAAACCAATTATTAGTTTGGTCTTAAAAAGAGACAGTGATATTCGTTCTGTTTAGCTTTATCTCTCTCTCACTGAAAAAAATTTTTTTTACACGGTAAGGTCCCTGGTTGCAAAATAAAGCAAATCAGATGACTTGTACGATATGTGTGAAAGATAGCATTCGCCTCATATGTTTACGGTACCTACTCGGCAGCTACAACGTGTGAACAAGGATTTAGGTCACAGAATAGTGAGCAAATGGAGTTCTCGTGATTGTCAACATTAATTTTAGGTAATAAGTGATATCTGCTGAAGAAACTAAATAAGGGGTGCGTTTGAACGGGTGTGAGAGTCTTCAACGGCGTCATGAATTGGACTTTCCGATGTATCTCCATTTGTTCGCTACTCTTTGTCTGATGCATACGAAATACTTCTAGCATTGCGGGTTGCTGTTTCTGCGATCGTATCGGTTACAGGTTGAGTGCATCCTGTAACCGACTCTGGTGTGGTTTTGTCAAGGTGTACGGTCGATATTAACATCTTGCTTCTAATAAAAAGCGATGATATCGTCGAACGCAACTGCAAGAAGTATAATATGCAGCCTTCAGTTTGATTTGTAAGTTTAAGTATTATTAGATTTTTATTCAATTTGACAATCCTTTATTTGATGAAGTAAAAAGTAATATGCCAATATTTTTTTAAAGATGGCTAATTAATTCGATAGTTAGTGCTAGTTACAAATTTAGACTTCTCTTGTTCTAATTTGCTTATGAAGCAAGATAATGTTCGTCTGATTCTGTATGCACTTCGAATGTACCTTTTATTTATTTACATTCCGTTGGAAATATTCAGATTTTTATTTTATTATACACATTGCCATTAAGTTTAGATTTATATTATTTTTGCACATTTGATGTGTTCTTACGTTGATAATAATTATTTGTTGCATAATGCACTTCGCCTATGTATTAAATACCAAAGATTTGTTACGTTTTATGTATATTTTGTGTTGAATAATTTATTTTTATGTAAACTATCTTGGCCGTGGCGTTATGTACATTTCAAGAGATAAAATATTCCAGCTTTTGGGCTGTTTTATGAGTTTCTTAGTAAATCCAATGAGGTAAATTTGGATCAACAAAATATTAACGTAGTCCCAGAAAAGTTTAGCGATGAACCAATCGAAAAGGTATCAGGAACTGCACGGCAAAGACAGAATACTTTAAGCTTTATGCTGATTATTTATGTTATGAAACACCTTGTGTGAGGATACAAAATAAGTCTATGATAGTTATAAGAACATTATGAAATAACGACAGTATTTTATTAATAGCGTTGTCACAAATTGATGAATTTCCTGTTCAAATATTAATCAGAGCTCTAGTTTTGAATATTTTCATAGATAGCATAGTGCCAAAAACAACTGACAACGGAAATATTGACGAGTTAGTTGTGTCGTGTAATGTATCGTACAAGCAAGGTTATCTACTATCTACTCCATACATACATATAAAAATAATGCTGCTCTAATTTGTATAATGACTTTTATGGCTCTGACATAAGGTTGAATTTAGGATGATCCAAAACGACACCGTAAAATATTCAGTCAGTAGTAACCCACCGCGCTTCCTCTGACTGCCGGTCGATTCTGCAAACATGTTGAAGTGAAGGTTTGGGTGAAGTGATCACGAGGTTTGCTGTCAACCCATATAATCAAGATGTCACGTGATCACGAAGTGAGCTGTCATTCCATCTTGATTATATTGATTGACAACTCACCTCGTGATCACTTCACCCAAGCCTTCACTTCGACATGTTAACACAATTGACCGGCAGATTTGTTTCCCTCGACAGAAAATAGTAGAAGTCTGTATGGAGTAAGATAGAGATAGAAGTGCAAATAAATTGTCCTGATATAATCAAACGCCTTACAGTGCAATACGGCTAACATTTGATGTTAAACATAAGAAAATGTCGACGAAACTATAATCACATAAGGATTATTGCATTCGGTGTGCATAATTTGTTTTTGCATTTTCGTTTCGGTAATAATAGTAGCAAAGAATGTATGACGACCGCAGATCGAATGCAGTATATTTTATTATCATCGAATTGTATTGTATTATATGGTACTTACAGATAGCGTTTCTTTGAAGTTGGATTAAATTAATATGAGTTGGTACTTTTCTCGGTTTGAATTTCGATTTGATTTAAACATTGGGTACAGTGAAACTTTTGCTGAAGATTAGTATTAAATCTATGAAGGTTCAGTCCATCTGATGATTATAATGTAAGTCGAACCAAAGATTGTTAAATAAAATTGTGATTGATATCAGTTTAGTCTAATAGAATTCGCATCGTAGTTGTTCAGGCTCAATAATAGAATTAATAGAATCCGTTGACTTAAACATTGAGATATAAAAGTTTATTCATGATATAAAGAAATGTAATACAAAAATATCTAGTTATATATTTTTGTCTAATAAGATTAATATGGAGGAGTAAGATTATTCATTTAAAATAAGAAGTCTTTAGAATATTGATAAGTAATTAATATTTTCCCCCTTTTTCTAACATCGCCGTATAACATTTGTGTTTCGTCATTAAAGTCTCTAGGCAGTTCGAAATGAAAGATAATAGAACATTTAATAGTCTGACTTTCAGGGTTGTAAGTAATTAAATAGCACGTGTATAAATATTTAGTGATAAAATAACGGAACATACTGCAACAGCTTCATCATCGATTTTGTTTCGTTGTCTTGGAGTGAAGTAGAAAGCAATTGACGATATACCGACTCGTAGTTAGATGTTGGAAAATACAACCGAATTGAGAACCTCCTCCTTTTTTGAATTCGGTTAAAAATGACTTACACCAAATATCGATATAGAGAAATAAAGAATCTCCCTATCCTCCCATATAATCAATTTTTTTTTTGAAATATATCTCCCACAGTCCAACCTCTTCATTCTGAATTGTGTCTGACCTCTTTTCTAACTTTGTCTATGAAATATTAAGGCAGCTCGGGGCAGAGTATTTAGGCAGCAACAACCAATATCATCCCGTATTCTTTGGAGGAGAAACAAAGTGCCAAGTGATATTAAATATGTCAATGCCGACCATAAGCAATAAACTTGTTTAAATTGATAACTATTGAATTCACACATTTTAAGTTTGTAATAGATAGGGACGCGTAGTCTAGGTATTTTATTATTTTATTGTTCTTCTATGAACTTGTTCTCTGTCCACTAATGTGTTGAAAAATATCGATTTATTTTCAGGAAAGAATATTATCGATTAACTCAATATTTACTTAGGCTTATCTTCAGTGAGCAAAACAAATTACCAGTTTACTTACATTCCATTCATTCATTTTCAATTCATCATGATTTCCAAATTTAACATTTAAACTTTTTGAAGGCCACTGTCACGTATAGGTGACAAGCAAGCGCGTGCCCTGTACGCCAAACGTCACAAATACGTGACAAAAAGTACGGTAAATTTGTGGCTTGGCGTCGGGGGCACGCCGATGCGTTTATGCTCTGGCGTTCAAAAGGTTAACCACCGATGTATCGATTAAAGCATAGAATTGTTACGTTAAGAATTCGCTAATGTTCGCGGGTAGCAGTGCAGTATTACGACCATTTCCGAACCAAATATCTTTGTTTACATATTATTGAAATAAACGAGTTAATGGAAATATGGAATTTTGTTTTATTTAACACCTTTGAAGCTTTACAAGAACATGTAATATTTAATGAGGAACATGACGATTGTTATATAGAGCAGTGAGTTGGACGCAATGATGTGTGACGAGTCGTCTTCTTCTTCAGGGTCTGGTAGCCAGGGCCCGCACTGTCTGTAACCGGCCTCCTGCGGAAAAATATGGGAATGTTATTGGAAGCTATTTATAATCCAGTCTCCCACATGGTGGTGTGGACCACCTTGTAGATGGTGTTCCACAAGACTAAAATATCACGAGGGTTAGCTCCACTAAAGTAATCGACAATAGTTCGTTCGAGGCGTGGTATGTAGCAAGCAATACCCAGAAACACTAATTTATCATTCAGAATTTCTAGTTAAAAAAACTGACCATTATATTTGAATCTTTGTTCCCACTATCCAGGGGGCTGAAGCCTCACCCCCTCCCCCCAAAACACCCAGATATCTTTGGTAGTCTACAATCTAACGAAGTTATTGAGAAATTTACAAAAAAGAATCCAAGGAGGCTTATTATGCGTTAAGAAAAATAAAATGTTATGTGCTTTTTTAGTGTTTGCTAAAAGTAACCCTCAACGGGGCCAAGCCCCCCAAACAACAATCCTGGCTCCCCCCACTGCTTGTTCCTATTGATGTAATTTTCACTAAAACAAAATCAACTTTACTCTTATGTTCAGTAAGTTAATTTCAGAATATCTGAAAACATAAATTTGCCAAGGTATTTACTACTTATTTACTACTTACCTATATTTTTGAAAACTATATTTGTACTAAGTATTTACAAATATCTACATACCTGTGCATAGTTGTGTGGGTAGCACTTGACATGCGGCGGGCGCGTGGGCAGCGGCACGCGGTTGCGCCAGCACGCCAGCTTGCTGGCCGAGCTCTGGCGGAAGCCCTTCACGTCGGGCTCCACTTCCAGGTACTGGAAGATAAAGTCAGAAGGTTTCTTTTGTCACCGTGTATAATAGCTGGGACGCAACATTTAGCAAAGGCGGCAATAGCAGTTATACCTACTATATGTAATACGATATAATAATTACGACATATCTAATAAAACGCTCAAAGACCGAAACGCTAGTTGAGTGAAAAAGCGCGTCGTGGCACAGAAGAAAACGGCTACAACGCGTTGTGACAGTGAAGAAAAGCGATGACGCGTTCTGAGCCCTGTCTGATGCAAGCACATTGCGAAATAAGTATGTTGTTTAGAGTTGTCTTTGACATTCTCCGAACTCCAGGGTACCAGACGTTTAGAAGGCGTACGTACGAAGGCAATTTGCAGAGTCCCGGTAGACACTCTAAATGAAATAGTGCAATTTCTGAAAGACATTAAAGTCATTTTTGCATGTGCATATTTATATTGTCAGTAATTTTTATTCCTTCGATTGAACTACACCTAACTGAATCTAGGCCTTCATTCAATAAGAAGAAGTGAGCAGTAGCGGTTTCCAAACATAACAAAATAAATAAATGTCTCATAAACCTCACATAATATGGTCTCATAAAACCGGACGATATTCCAGAACTCGTTGAGATATTCCCGATTGAAACCCAATAACGAACCCAGGGCCTGACGCCAACCCACGCTTAGCAATCGCACTTGCGAATACTAAAACTGTAAGAGAAGATGTGGGCAGTGTTTCAACACTGGTTGGCACATGTATTTTACTTTATTTCCCTCGATTTCCCCTTTTTCTTCCCCTCTGACCTTAGTTTCCCCTCAAAAAGGAAAGAACATCGGGCGTTTTTTACCCGATTTTTTAAAAGTCGCGAACATAAACCAAAACATTTTTAAATGATAGTGTTTGCAATCATATTTAATATTGTGTAGTTATTTTGATTCACAATAATGGGAAAATGGAAATAATTAGTAAAATGAAAATCATATTTTAAGTTGACTATTTTTCCTAATTACTAAACGACCGCTCAGTAAGTTAAAATATCACTCCGTGGTATTTTTGTAAACCCAATCAGACTAAATCCGTCAAGTTGATGTGCATGTTTCGTTCTCACTCTCGCCCATAGTCCTAAAACTGGTTTATGTTGCAAAACGCTATTATACATATCTACTAATAAATCCGGCATTGCAGGGAAGACAAAGCCTCGAGGGCTATTACTGTTCCTGTATACACGGCCGCCGCACTGTTGGGAGTTGCGCGCACATCGCCAGTGTGGTATACTTTTTATCTTGGGCTGTATATCAAGACGAATTTCACACACCTGCGGCGTTTTTAGACGAAACTATTTTAGATTTAGATGCAGCAGAATAAAAGTTAAGAGAAAAATATGTTGTTTTAATTATTTTTGATTCCCTTTTTCCTCTTCAATTATTGCCCAAAAACATTTATAAATATTTTTTAAATGTCCATTTTCTCCTTATTGCCACGACCCACAGATATGGGAACTATACCATTGTAAACTAGATTTAATTGCCTATCCACCGTACCTAATTTTATTTTTGTTCGCCGTAGGTAAGTGTCCCATACAAAAATGCCCGATGTTCTTTCCTCGATTGTGGAAACACTGGGTATAGGGAACGTGCACGGCGTTGACTATGCCATTAACATTAACTAAATAAACTTGACGTGACGCTTCTTTGCTGCTCTGTTCCTGCACGCTCCAGGGGAACGTGCACGAAGTAGACTGTGCCATCTAGCGTTGTAATTTCAAAAGTAAAATATACCTGACAATGACATTTCTGTGCTGATACCTACGTTCCGCCATTGAATGGGGCATAACACACCATAAACAACAGTTACTTGCAAGATTTTTGCGAAGCTTATAGCAAGAATGTTTTTCTGATGAAATTCCAAGAATAATCAATTAAATTACGTGTTCTAATCGACAATAGGATTTTAATCTAATTATGATTAGGGTAGGTACTACTTAGGATTTAGATGCAATCAAAAGCAAAACGTTTGATTATGGGCTTTATCATTAGAGTGCCTCTGAAACCTGAATGAGTGATACGAAGTAGGTTTTTACATTTCTTGATGATTGCACAATATTTTTCTAATTTCCCGCGGACATTATCTACTTGTAGATATGGCCAGTTTTTGGCATCAAGTAAAATTAACCGAGGCATGAGGATTATGGTCGATGAATTGTTAGGATATTGTTCAGAACAGGGCAAAAGTCACTTGAAGAGAGAGGATAACGCTGCAACCTTTTACAGAAGTCAGAATGGGAAAACGAAAATGTGGACCACCATTTAAAAAAGATCCTTTAAATTCTGTCGAGCCACCTGGGAGATACAGCAGTCGTCGTTGTCCGGGTTTCAGAACAGTAAAAAAATGTGTGAAATATCGGTTTTAGTGATAATACTGCCCATTGTTACACCCTTTTAAGATCTTAATATAGTAAGTACCTCATTTTTGTAAAGTGTTCAGTGTATTTCTATTCTATTCTACGCTTATCTCACCTGCTCATTGATTAGAGGATCATTGACAGGTTTCTTCTTGATCTTACAGGGGTTGTACACGGCCACGAGCAGTAGGTTGGTCTTCGGTACGCGCGCCGCCACTAGAGGCCATGTGCACGGCTTCGGAGGTCTGTTGAGAGCATCTTGAGCTTTTGGAGTGTCCTGGAAGATGAACGGATATGTGTGATGCTGGGTTACTCTACAGTAGACACGTATGTGCTTAGCTAAGCTTTGAAAATGTAAGCGGGATCGTCCATTGCTACAAACGGCCTTACTTCGCATGAATAGGTACTTGATTTGAGAAGAGCTTTTTTGGCCTCGCACTGCGCACAGATCTTTTTATATCGTAAGTTTTCCAATCTGTTAATTATATTTTGTTGTTTGTCCTGTGCTGGTCCCAAATACCGAGCCATTCTTTTCTTTCTTTCTTATTGTCAAACAAATAAACAGCGCAGCTAACATTGGTAACCTATTCGTGCATATCCCATATGTCTGGTGAATAGTCTGGACTTTAAGCTTTACTTATTTAAGATTAGATCGATGGCGATAGATCTCCATTCAAAATTCGCTGAGTCGATAAAATGAGTCATCAAAGAAGTCAACAGCGGCTGACGCAATCGATTGTAAATACTTATTAGAAATATTTAGATAAGGCTTTAAAAATTTCCTATTTAATTGTTTTTGTACAGGGATGTTTTGACTTGTAATTTAGGCATGGGTGTCTTACTCAAGCAATAGTGTAACTTACACGGTATATGTAAGAGAGTATAAATTATTAAAATTAAAAGACGCTTCGACAGGCTCCAATTTTCCTACATAACCATATCTATGTACAATTTTAATTGATTCGATTTTAAAGCACTTTATGAAGATAAGTTATGGGGTCAAGAAAACCCAAAGGCTGATCAACGATAACGTAAGTACCTACTTGTAATTTGAATACTTAGTACTCTGTTATCAAATCAATTACATTAATCTTAACATAATTTTTACATACGCCTTACAAGTATTTAGATGTTAGCAGATATCATTGGGACATGAATAGTAGATTAATTAATTTCTGGGACGTACTTCCTACTTATTATGCTTAGTTACTGAAAAAAATACAAGTATAGTCAATTTTGATAAAACATTGCTCTCATTACTGACTGGGTTTCAAAATAAGGCATACCTAGGTATACTACTAGCATTAGATACAAGTAGTATGTTCCTTGTACTCTTTCTGCTTGCCTTACCATTATTATATTACACTATTATATATATTTTTAAATTGTTTATTAGCTACTGAAAAAAACAAAACACAGATAGAACATCATAAAAATCTTAATAGAGTTTTGTCTAAAGCAGCATTAATACTAACATAATAATTAAAATAAAAATCTAGTTTGAACTGTCCCTCGATTCCTTCTATTGTTCCAGGTTCTAAGCCACATTTTGCCTATTCCTAAAGAAGACATCCAAACATGACCTGCCAAGTCCCATTTAAGGTAGGCAGCCTTCTGAGCCACGTCAAAGACCCGTGTTTTGCCATACTATCATATATATAATTCCCTAGTAATAGGTACCTAAACCTACGTACATACCTGTAACACATAGAGCACTCTAGATCGGTCGCATGCCGCGAACCTCGTGCGGTTCACTAGTACGCGGTCGTCGTACAACGTCTCGTACTTCTCTCGTTCGTAGTCGCGCCATAATCGCTTCTTGCGCTTTTGTTTCTCTTGTTCCGTGTCACCAGACACCAGTGTTAGACAACCTGTAATCACATTACAACGGATTTCATAAAAATAGGACATTTTGAGCAATGCCCGAATTTTGAACCATGGTAATTTTCCTGGTAGTCAAAGGTAAAACTTATAAGTGGGGGATAAAGAGCTTTTTGTGTTTTGCAACACACACTGACCATCAGCTGATACACTTGAGCAATTATCAATATCGTACCGTTGGTTCTTAAAGATCTCAACTTACCAGAGCTAAGAATTGTGATGAGCGTGACCATTTCCTGTGTAACTCGAAGTATAAGGCTCACTGATCGCCATAGTGATAAGAGTATAGACGGTACTGCCTGCAAAATTATTTTGGATTTTAGTTTTTCAATGGACTTGTATGTACATACAAATTTTTTTGAAAACATTGATATTGAATAAATATCTAAATGCCTACTTTACAGTTTCCGGTAAGGCCAGAAATACGCAGCTCTGTACTTTTAAGTACCGGCGTGAGGCCTGTGAGGCCCCGAAGGGTAACCAGACTGCTCGACTGTTAGTATTACCCTTTCCCCGTACAGAATATTTCTCGACTCCCCAGTAGATGCGAGTTCTTTTTCATTTGGCAATTAGTATAAATTTAAAGTACCGACGTAGGGCTTCCGAGTCCTCACAAGCCCTACGTCGGTAGTTACGGTAGTTTTGAGGTGTAAGATGTGACGCATATTTTTAAAACTGTATGACTCACTATATTTTTGGTATGCGTCATGCTTAGCGCAACTAAACGTAAAAAAAAAACGTTTTTCTTTCTTTTTTAAAGGCTTGGTATGAACTACAGAATAAAAAACTAAGAAAGTAACTTACAGTAACAGCCGAACTCAGCGGTTCATCCTCGGGAGGAAAGCACACTCCTTGATAGTCGTGTATCCAATTCATCTCGAACACGCTGGCATTGAGCAGCATCTTCATGGCCGTAGGGAACACGGACGCGAAGTGTTCCGTCAGGGGTTCGTCAGGTTCCCCGGTGACGTTGCGACCTTAGATAAATCGAAAAGTCCTTTTTGTAAATCTAATAAAATTACAATTCAAAGAATAATAGGGTGAAACAAGTAGCGGCCTTTATGGTATCGCTAATGGCCTACGCACAACCTTCAGACAACCTTTAAATTGCCCTGATAGAAAAAAAGAAAACGGGTGACTTTTTCTACTATCATCATCATCACCTTCCTGCCCCCGTACCATTTATTTTTATTATTTTATTTATTTAATATGGGTTTGCTCTTGACTCTAGTCGAGGTCATAGATACCAGAGACAAAGTCGACGATGGAGCGAGCTTACCCAGAAGAAGCCTGTTAACTCTAATTTTGAAGAGATTAGGGTTGTATGCGTTCAGAAACACAGACGCAGGCAGAGAGTTCCACTTCTTTGCTGTGCGCATTATAAAAGACGTTTGGAAACGTTTAGTGAATTGGTGGAATAGCAACACGTTCGGGATGGTAACTTGCAGTGCGTCTAGATGTCCGATGGTAGAAGGGGGCCGGTGGGATGAGATCGTGGAGTTCCTGGACACTCTACCCGAAGTACAATCTGTAGAAGACCGAAAAGCTGGCAACCTTGTGGCGATGAGCCAAGCTGTGAAGCTTGGCATCCACCAGTTTTACGTCGCGTCGTTCCACCGAGTCAAGCGCGGCAAGTTGGTAATTAGCTGAGCCATCCCATGTCAGTTAGGGTCGGCGCAATACGGTTTTTTTCATTCTATTCGTCCGGGTGTTCTGGCGAAATGAGGGCACAGGACTGGAGAGACCGCAGAACAAGTTTTCGGTTTTGATTCTGCTCAACGTGAATGCATATTACACGTACATAAAACACAAATATATATACCTTCTCGGGCCACTATCCAGCCATTCTCGTCTATTAGTACGCACGACCATATCGTGCCGTCGCAACGGGGGCGGCACTCTTCGCCTTCAGGACACTAGAATAGAGATAACATTTGGTGTTGGTAGAAAGAAGTCTGATGTTTTTGGTTGGAATGGCCACCAAAATTAAAAAATAATCATTTTTGGTAAATACCTAAATTAGAAAGTCTTCTTGGGTTTTTCCAAAGTCATGCTTTTGATCGGTAAAGTAGAAAAAAACGAACTGATTAATCGTAAAAGTTCCTAAAACATTTCAAATTAAAGCATCTTAGTGCCTACGACTTTCGTAGATCCTTGTACATACGAATCCGCCCGCGTAGCACTCACCGTAACAGCATCGTAGCAGTGGCGTAGCGGTGTAGCACTGGCTACGAATATTTAAAAGTTGATTTTTAAAAGAGAGGATACAAGTTATATGGTATTGGGGCTTTGAGGGAATACCATAAATGCTAGTTATTCTGTAAATTCTTATAAACGTGACTTAATTTACTTGGTCGTACAGCTGTGAGTAGTAAGCTAGATTTCAAAGATTAGATTGACTGATAAGCAAATCATTAGCATTTCGTACATTAATTTAGAAGACTATAATATATTATTTTTAACGATACCGGAAATTATGATATATTATTAATTAATATTGATTGTTCTTGTAAAATTATTCAAAATTCAGGGCAAGGCTTGTTTGAGCTGAGTTTTTGAAAACGCGGCTATTTTTATTCAAACAATTAAAACGTACGCGTGTAACGTTTATTTGAGCGATTGGGTTTTTGGTTGATGTCATAGACATACTAAGAGCCGGTTTCTGAATTGAGAATTTGGAGTTAAGGATGGGATGTGACATGACATCCTCTTTCATGCCAAATATTGATAGGTTTACAGGCAACATTCGAGTTTGGCAACTTCAAATTCTTTAATAGGGGTCGAGTGTACTTACATGGTAGTTGGATATGGACTCCAGCAGGTTGACGAGATGTCGCGGATGGAAGTGGTAGCCCGCCACGCCGATGATACCGTGCTCCGACGTGCCGAGCGTCTTCGCTGCCGTCAGCCACTCCGACCGAATGGTGTACTGGTGCAGTAAATACATTAGCAATCAATAATGATAGATAATATAGGCAACTTAGTTATACTAAAAAAAAAACAGAAAGTTTAAAAATAAATACAATTGTATAAATCCATTTTACACCAAAAAAGAGACAAAATAGTGTTCGTATTTATTTTGTCGCCCTCAGTAGTAGGTATCAAGCAAGCTCAATACGATACAACACACAGCAACAAACACAGCAGTCAAGATATAATTATGACTAGACAAAGAACAACGCTCTGAGCTTCCTAATGAGCCTGTACATAGAAAATATACATATTTGAATGTGGTCTACTTGTATAAAAGAGTGGGAATTGAAGGTAGTAGGTTATTGAACATGCAGGGTTGCGGAATTTGTTCGAAAGAGTCACCGCGGTCCTGGAACGCAAAGGGCTTTAGAAGGAACACGGATGGGTTTTAGATTTCCCATGCTCAAAAAAAAAAAAAAAAAGTGATTGAACATAAATCAACTCACGTTTTTTTTATGCATTGAGGTCGGCAGATACTTAATCCAGAACTCAGCTAAGATCTTCACGTTCCTACTCCTTTTCCCATGATTATTATTTAACTAAAATCTCTTTCAGGTTTTCTTCCTAAATCATCATCTGCCTAGCCTTTTCCCAATTATATTGGGGTCGGCTTCCAGTCAAACCGGATTCAGCTGAATACTAGTATTTTACGTTGAGCGGCTGCCTACCGGACCTCCACAACCCATTAACTGGGTAACACGGTACTCCTTGGCAAGACTGGTGTCAAATTATCTAGCTTCTGAAGATCCGTAACGACTGCCAAAGATCTACAAATGACAGCCGGGACCAACGGCTTAACGTGCTTTCCGAGGCAAGAAAAAAAAAAAAGGAGACCAACTTCGGCAAGAGTTGCTTAACCTTAAAGATCGACCCATGCGGCTGTTATTATTTAGCCACGAGCTCCTTTTCCTTTTTCTTCCTAAATATGTCTGAATAATAACAGAATGAGGAAATGAGACGCACGTGCACGTGATGTGTTTAATCATATTTTTCCACTCTGCGAAATATTCATAGAAATGTATTTGATCGCTAATTAAATGTTTATCTACAAATCTGATGTCTGATACATTTTTCATTATCAGCGATCATCTTTCGATTAAATCATTTAACGAAAGTCCGCATATCCGTGTTATGAACATAACTTTTTGCTCTAAATAAGGAAAATACTATATTTTTGACATTTTGTGGATTCAGACGTGACACGCAAGTGGGCCGGAGTAGACTTATATTATGCCATCGAAGGCATTGGCGTACTTCACTAGATGATGTTGTACAAGTGTGACTCATTTGTGGCTCCACACAACAAAATTCCATAATCTTTTAATACGTAAGAATGGTCCTTCAAGGTCCTTAATATGTGATTGCATAATAATTCCATGGAATGGACCTCTTGCATTGGATTAAGTAAATCAACTTTGACGCATAGTAACCATTTTATCACCTTATCTAGATTATGAGATAGATATTATGCGATTATGAGATAAATAAATCAAAACAGGGTGACCTGTTTTGATTTATTTTAAAGACAGTATGATAGCATCTGTGATATCACAGATGTTATCAAAATGTCTTTTAATATGTATAGTATTAATATATTATGTGATTGTGTGAGGGATGAAACTTATGGATGATACGCAAAGTAAATGGTGCTATCTCTGGACAGCAAGCTAACCAGGCACCTTCTGCGACTGGACAGGGACAGCCTGTGCCACATCATCGGGAACTGCTCACTGAACAAACACTTCCATACGATGGCTATAACGGACAGTTTTCTGTGCAGAGCAAGCATGGAGGAGGAGGAAGAATTGATAGCCCTTTGCTCATCGAGTGCGCAGGCGTCAATACGAAAACAAATAATATGAACACCGAATTCTCTTACAGAAAAAGTCTGAATAAACTCGGAGGCCTAATCTGGTGGTTGGCTGGATGAAATGTCGGCTACCATGGCTCACGTACAATGGTCCAACATCAGGACTAAGTAGATGGTAGCGTGCTGGAAGAGCTAGACTGAGAGCTTCTGAATATGCTAAGTTATTTTGCATTGTAAAACAATTTTTTGGTGTAAGCTCTCATTGACATGCTCGGTTGGAATGATAAGTTTTGAAAATGTTTTCTTTGCTAAAGGAGCATACTCACTGGAGGGGGCCTTGTCTTGGTGATGCGCATTTTGCTGATGGGTTCAACGGGCACGTGTACCACGAGCGTGCCGGGCGTGGCGGCGGCGCGCCGGTACCACGCCTCGGCCGGCCCGCGCGCCCACCACGACCCAGCCGGCGGGTCGGCCAGTGCGCTGATTGCGTGGTACTGCTGCCAGCGGGTTAGACCACTCTCTGATAAACATACATAGCTAAATTCTAGAAATAAACAAGGTGTCAAGCATACATTACCGGCCAAGTGTGATTCGGAATCACGTGCAAAGGGTTCCGAACGAATACCATTTTTGTTACTTTTAACCATATACTTCTTTTAGGGCTTCCGGTAATCTATAGATTAAGAACTATTATCTGCACTTTTTATAGAAAATTTAGGCTAAGTAGTTCCGGAAATAATTTGGGGGAATTGCCTTTTCATCTTATTTCTTGAATAACTTCAAAACATTTTTTATAAAATTATGAAAAATATAACTTAAAACCTTCACAATAAGCAAAAGGTCATTAAATATGCCACACAGTACAGTTTTAAAAACTCTTTAATTTAATTTTCTAATTTGTCCCCCAAAAGTGTCCCGTACTCAAACTTTTTTTTTTTGCGTAATGCGTTCGTGCTTGGGTCACAGAATTTTATATGTGTACCAAACAACAGAATCGGTTTAGTAGTTTCGGAGAAAATTGGCTGTGACAGACGGACAGACATACAGACAGACAACCGAGTGATCGAAAAAAGGGTTCCGTTTTTTACGTATGATCGGAACCCTAAAACATACCTTTCTTTCTTTGTAAAGTTTGTTCAGTTGCATCCAGTTATAATGATTAACTTTCTTATTTAATTTTAGACGAGACCCACGGTACAGGAAGAATTCATAGTGTTAGGCAACGTTTTCTTTTTTTAAGAAATAGTTCTCAAGATAGCCCCATTGCAAGGGCCGACCACTCAGGAAACAATATCCTGCGCAGAATAGCGCGGAGACCCGACCCCAAATATTGGAAACAAGAGAGAGGACAAAGAAGATTTCTATGCATCAACTGAGCCTATAGCAGTCCACTGCTGGACATAGACTTCTCCCAAGCTGCATTACGACACCATCGGGTGTTGAAGTGTCTCCCGAAGTAAATACATCGTGAAGAAATCTAGAAATAAAGCATATAAGCTGAAATCTGTATTTAATCTGGTGATGTTTACGTTGCGAATTTCAATAACTTATTTCGTAATAAGTATTTTCCGCAACAAATACAGGCACGCGATTTCTATATTCTTCTTCGTCTTTTCGAGTCGATGATTAACTCCTTAGATTTTTATTTTTTTTTTATTTTTTTATTTATCCCCCAAAGTACCTACAGGTGCATTGGCACTTGGGGCACTCCAACGTGTGGCTCATGTTTTGAGCACTCACATTGTGTATCCGACGGGTCTATGAAACCCCATTTTGCCAGGTTGTTGCACCGGCCTACCTGGGTGCGCAAGATTTCTATGTTCATACTGAATGAGCTCAGAGCAACAAGTACAGCATCTCGACACTTGGCCGCTTCACGACTATTCGTAGTAGTGGCTCTACAGCTGCCCGCAGCATGGTCGGAGCTTCTACTACCAAGGTTGCGACCACTCATCATACTGATGTTAACAAAATGAATTAATTGCACTTTTCATTTTATCAAATTTGTGAGGTCGCATTGACATTTCAAAAATGACGCATTTTGATCCGTATCCTGAGTTCCTGAGGCGGATTACGAAGTGATAATATGATCGATCGATTGATTGAATTGCTGATTTTTGTCAACTGCTCTCGGCTCTTTGATATTTTGTGTTATTACTAGTAGATCAAATCTTAACGAGCAAGATAAAAATATTATCACATAATTTAGGCACTTCCGATTGCGGTAATTTGTAATGCAGCAAAATTTATGTCATGAATGTGCTGTTTCAGTAAGTTCGATTAGATTCCTTTCCTCGTGTCGTTAATTTTGACCTAGAAAATCGTTTATCGCTGATATTACGCCTATTGCTATAATTCACCAGTCCACTAATCATGTAATCACGGTTCAAGGAACGGGACCCTGTATCTTGGCAAACACAGGCAAGGACGAGGCCAATCGAGTTTTAATCTGGATATTTTGCGGAAACGCCATACTGTCTTATCGAGTATTTATCGCACTTATCTAATTTATCATTGATGGTTTTTAGCAAAATGGTTAAAACGATTTTTTTCGCGGTGTTATTTGAGTATTTTCAAGGCATGCAGATGTACCACCAGGTTCACCGTGTATCTTTAAAATCCACAAAATTGTGTTTAATCCAGCGCTAATAGATATTTTACCGTACATCCATTGCAAACTATATTGATGACAAATATTTGTTCGATAGTGCATATGCTTGGTTTTGAGAATTGCAATTCCAAATTTATAGCGCTTTATACATTACATTGGTCTACTTAAACACATTGATGTTTTACATAGATTTGGGCTATTTGAGATGCCTTACTCACGAGGTAAACATTCAGAGCTGTTCTACGTAAAACAAGTTTCTGATAGATATAGTTAATTAATCTACAACTGAAAGAGTAATGAATATAAATGTAGATGGATGGACAGGGAGAGGGAGGCCAAAGAAAAGATGGATGGAATGTGTTAGAAGTGATATGAAAGAAAAGGGAGTTAGTGATGTCGTGACGGCTGACTGGACAGAATGGAAGAAAAAAACGTGTTGCGCCGACCCCAAGTAAGATGGGATAAGGGCAGGAAGATGATGATAGTTGATTAATCTGCCTAGCCTGCCGGTAGATTCTGTAGACATGTCGAAGTGAAGGCTTGGGTGAAGTGTCCACGAGGTGAGCTGTCAATCCATATAATCAAGATGCCACGTGATCACGAAGTGAGCTGTCATTCCATGTTGATTATATGGATTGACAGCTCACCTCGTGATCACTTTACCCAAGCGTTCACTTCGACATGTTTACAGAATCGACCGGCTATTCTCAACTCTGCCGAGGTCGGTTTCCAATACAACATACAGCTGTATTTTAAATGAAGCGACTTTCATCTGACTTCCACCAGCCGACTGAGTTGGCAGGACTGCTATAAGATATTCGGGTTCCTGAGAAACCGTAACAGCTGTGAAAGATTGGTTGATGAATAGTCACCGCTGGCAAAGAACGCGGTGGTGGATCCCAGGCCGCAGTTGGAACAGTCCCGGTCGGTGTCCGGGACCTCGTGCTCCCGCGCCCACTGGTCCGTCGCGATGGCCTCCTTGCAGAACTTCGCCATTAGGTCTTCGTTACCTGCACAAAAATATACGTTATTTGTTCTGTTAGTGACCATGGAAGAACAAAAGCATTTGAAATAGCAATACATTTTTCGAAAGTTTGTCTTATTTAAAAAAAATAGCTGAGGCAAGGGATAGCAAAATATGAAAGTTTCAGAAGATTTGAAGATATTTTTAAATAAGCAATATTAAGTTATATACATATTTAGGTTCAAAAGAATCTTTTGAGAAAATAAATGTCTAAAACCGTAAAAGATGGATGAGTATTGTCGGGAAAAGAGTGGATAGAAGCATATTTTTTTGGAAAGTTCCGTGATTAAATTAAATACTATATTGTTTACATGAACTTAAATGCATGGTGCTAGCTGAAGAGCGGTTTATCAGACTGACCAGACATTGATAAAAGTTGATAAAGAGATAACTTACACACACTCCACGTTAACATGCCACGGATCAATAGTATTATTGTAGTGTTATGTACTTGAGTTCTACTAATATCTAACATTGTATCAGTAATGCTTGAAGGAGCCCACTAACAAAAGATCTAATGAGATTTATTAAGTGTACTAAAACTACAATTGAAATGGTGGTGAGGTGCTGCATTCCCAGCTAGGTTAAAGAATAACCTGTTATATAGTTAACTAAGCGGGCAGTTCACTTACTTCAAGCACTCGACATTTTATCTTAAGAATTCGACAACTATTTACCTATGTACACGTACTCATGAAAACGGAGATTTTATAATGCAATCAATATCTATTGTGATTGCTATATTGAGTGTAATAAATTAGTGTGCAATCCAAAAATAGACACAGCTTTGTGACTCATGTCTTACGACTTATGCCACAGTACCGGCGTCATTTGTTTTTTTGAATTTCAATTCTTTGTTTAATTGTTATCTTGGTGGGTACCTACTGACCGGTGTTACGGGACGTAATGTAAGATGATACAAAGGGATTTCATTAATGCAGTCAGTACGTGGAAACAAGCACGAACACGCGTATATGACACGGATTTTAGGACGTTGCGTATCGTAACATGCTCTCTGCGAATGGTACATTACGGCCCATAACACCGGTCAGTACATTTACGTTTATTTTATTTTCCATACACTGATCCAAGTTATTACGATGAACCATCAGATGTACCTAAGCCCCAAAAAAGTTCATAAGAAAAAGTAAATAGGTATTTACTTAAAAAAAGTTTGTATGAAATACTTGTAACTTTTCCGCATTAAATATTGTACCTATTTATGTTTCAATTACTGCTCATATAATGACAGCTAAAACATAAAACTACTATAATAAAAGGTAAATTAAAAGAAAGCAAAGCAATATTTTTGCAAATGAAATCTATTAGGCAAAGTAGAAATATCAATCGTAGTATGAAATATCAACGAACACTGATAAGTTTTTTCGAACAGAGAAGGCGGGATCGGGCTGAAGAGGTACTCGAGCTTCTGCATGGGGAAGTCTGCCTCGTCACTGCGGCGCTTGATGAAGTGCCGCACCTCTGCCTCGCGGGACTGGAAGTGCGGCTCGATGTGGCGACAGTAAAGCCTGGGACATACGGGGAACAGGAAGATTAATCATACCTACCCATTATTGAGGAACTAACACGCTGTAAATGACAGCGTGTTACAGAACCCAAGACCTGAAATAGGGTCGTTTTGAACATCATTATGAGCAACTTTTACTATAGGACCTACTCTGAAATCGCGAAAAAGAATCAACTGTTTGTGTATTTTGTCGAATATACAAGCACACATAAATGTAGTGGACAGTTGATTGTTTTTCTCTGGCTTCGACCGTCTGAATAGTAAAGTAGTAGTAGAAGGTACTACTGGAATAAGATAATCTTATGACGATCTACACGTGCGTCAATATTCATTAAAATCAGCCGTTGAGGCTTAATTGAACAACAAACTTTAAAAAAAACCTGAATTTTGCATACATAATTTCAATGCGTAAATATAATTATCAAACATCCAAAACTACACATTTTCGCATGTTCTATTAGTGGACAACCCATCCTGGTTTCAAGGTTCAAAAACTCTACAGCTGAAAGTTTAATATCTATCCAGCTTTGGATTGGCATACCTAAGTATTCAGGTGATGATGACGATGATTATACATCGATACAAACATGTATGTATTTTTTTTTTAATTTTGCCCCATACTAGGATTGCTCCTGTATTGTGGGTGCGTTTACCAACATACAAAGTCACATACACAAGCAGCCAGACCCGGAACAACTATCTGTAGGCCATACACATATTTGTTCCGTACGGGAATCGAACCCTCGACACGCAGCGCAGCAGTCAATCGCTCAACCACTGCGCCAACCGTGCCGCCGCCGTATCAGTAGAATATGACACGTTTTCATTACCATTTCCCGTATTGGCTAGGTCACCTAGCGATCAAAATTTTCCGCATAAATGTTTTTCTTTCAAATGGATTATTTACATCCGATTCCGAGAATATTACCGAATTGCGAAATAGTGACGTCATATCTGCACGATCTTTATTGACTTTATAAATAGGCGAGATAAGGCGATTACCAATCAGGGTTGACGGCATATTCAGTTCTGGACAGTGATTTCCAAGCTTCGGCAGCTATTTCTCTCGTGAAGGCAGCTTCAGGTACCGCATGTACTCTATTGTTCAGAGGAAGTACCACCATTGCTGTGTAATGGTTCAGCACTCTCTTCCAAAAGTACTGACGTTTCTCCAGAATGGCTCTCATTCCGTTGTCAAAGATGCCTTTCCCATACATCGTGATGTTACCTTTGTCTTTGTCTATTATCATCACTTTGCGGAACTAAAAAGTATAATAATTTAATTAAGGTGAGAGTTCGTGGACAGAAAAAGCACATGAAATAACAAGTCTAAGGTGTTACCTTCAGCCATTCTTCGGGATAATATCTCGGCTTATGATTCTCAGCCGGCTGTTCCAAATCCAAGAGGTCAACCGTCCGATATCCGGGTTTTAAAATGTCGCCGTCGAACTGATAAAACCACATAATATATCATGAATCACGTAATGTATTTTAAAATGACGCATGTTAAACATTTTGCCTATTCTTTTATCAAAAGTAAATTAGAATTTTTAAGTGGGAAAATCAAAGGCTTGAACACCGATTCATGCGTAGGTTACGCAGTCACGATTTTCACATGGGCATAGTACATACATACAATTTGATTTGATCACAGAATGAGTATTAATATTTTTGTAGATGAGAGTGACACTAACCGTATGTTTAATGTTGTCATGTAAGACGATATTGCCCCGATGGTCGACGAGGATTAAAGATCCTCCTGCACCAATCTGTAACATGTAACGAATTAAATTTGTATCAAGGCCCACTTATTAATCTAGCCAAATGTTTATTGAAGTAAAACTTCTCATGGTTCGTAATGCTTCGTTGTGTCCTTGATTCTTTATTTTATACAAGTTTCTGCCAGCTGTTTTGCCCGCATAAAAGTTAAGGGAACATACTTTCGGGTTGAAAAGAACCTTATGACTTATTCCGGGACAAGGTCTCCGTATACAAAGTTTCATTTAAATTCGTTCTGTGGCTACGACGTGAAGAGGTAACAAACAGACAGAGTTAGCGTTTTTCTTGCAAACGTGTCTTCAAATTTAAGACAGAACAATAAACTTCAAGATCCATGAGATGATAATACGAGCGTGCGTGGATGGCCAAAACCGAAACTATGAGCTCTTTCCTTTACTTTGCCATATCTCATTCCTTCCCATAATTTGATCCTTATCAGAGACAATTTCGAATGGTGTAATAATACAGGCTGTGTTTTATTTTTAAAGTCAACCGGTTGTATTCCTGGCTAGGAATACCGATTTTTCAGAAATCCAATGATGCAGTTTTAGTTTTCATCAAAATCGGGCTCAAGGCTCCTTTCAGTGTTTTTCGATATTCCTCATAGTTTCGGATTTGGCCAACCACGCACACTTTAAAATTTCGGCCTGTATATGACGTTCGGAAGAATGTATGATATCATGCGAAAAAGCATAGAGGCAAAGTAATGGTAATAAAAACTTCAAGATAACCATATATGAGCGTTCAATAAATGCCTTAATTGCTGATTTACACTATCAGATATGTCTGGAAGTAGGTCAGGGTCTGGACAATAAATACTATGATTAAAAACCAATACTGAGAAAACTCTCAGTATTGGTTTTAACACATGCACGGACATGCAAACAAACACATGCATGGATGACAAACGTCATCCATGCTTTAAATAAAATTAACAGCAGCTAGTGAATCGAGTGTAAACCCTAGTTATATTTAGGTAAATTATGATTATTCTTGAAAGTATGCAATCTTTCGATTCGCACACATAACAGTTGCTGTTTCTGATGTTAAGTTGTGGTTAGGGCTGGCCGCTTTTATATTCGACTACCAGCGCGGCGCAAGCACGACTGCCGAGCGCTTTTGGGTTTGATTCCCAGGTCGGGCAAAGTGTCATTGGGTTTTTTCAATGGGAATTTCTCTGTGACAGCCCGGAGTTTGAAAGCGCGTTAAGCCGTCCCACGTCCCGGGTTGCCGTCCCATCGGAATATGAGAGTGATGGAAGAGGGAGTGCACCTGTGTACGCGCACACGCTAGTGCACTATAATATGTCCCGCGCCGATGGCTAGTCTCCGTTGAGATTGGTCGCCAAGGCCAAAATCGGTCAAGAGGACTACATATATACACAATGACTTCGATGTGACTGCTACGTAAAGTCTACACGGCAAATTTTATAACGCCTAAAAGATGAAAACATATTTATTACATTGGTATTAGTTAGGTAGATACGTACGATATGTCACGATTAACTAAGTTAAATGTATTTACTGGAAATGTTTACCTGATGATAAGGCAGGATCAATTTCAAATGGTCGATGGGGATGTCCACGCCAGCGACTCCCAACAGCCGGTTGACTGGGTACTGCGGAAAAACTTACATTCTATCAGTCAATCACATTAGCTAAAGCAAATGTACTGCAGATCAATGGCCTATATTGAGTTGTAATAAATCATTTGATGTTTTTGTGTTCCGTATTTATGTTAATCCATTATCCGCCACACGTAATGTACAGGTCGTCAGTCCGTCTGGCCATTTTTTTATCAAAAACACAAAAAATTTCGGTCACTTGATAATCACACTAAACAAATATCTGCTTCTGGTGAAATATGTTTGGAATGAATACCTCAGTATGTGTCTTTGCCAGGGTTGCGGAATTTGTTCGAAAGAGTCACCGCGGCCCTGGAACGCAAAGGGCTTTAGAAGAAACACGGATGGGTTTTAGTGAGTAAGAGTCTGACACGACACGCCATTCCGCGCATCCTTAAAAAAAAAAGTCTTGGGAGAAAAAATTTAAAATCTTTCTGGTGTAAGTGCAATGAGAAAGAAGTTTTCAAACCAGACTCTCGAATCTCGAATCCTGTCCATACCCGTATTTTGCCAGGAAGCTGATATCGACATTTTCAATACTAGTGTTGCTAATTTGAAGAAAATGTTTAGTAATAGCTTATTCAAGCGTAAATAGTTTTTCCAACCTTTTAGTTGGTTTGCTTTTTCTGTTTTGTGTTATATGTATAGTTTTTTTTTTCTCAATTTTCTTTTTCATGTGATACATGTGGAAACTTGTAATTGGCCATACTTTGTTAAAACTTTTACTTACTGTATTTGTTTAGCTGTAAGTTTTCCTAAAATAAATAAAATAAAATAAATAAATAAAAAAAAACGCCTCTTAGATTATTTCCCTTAGTGAGCTTATTTTTTAAGCCCCAAAATTAGCCTTCATGTCTGATTTTTAAAATCTGTAAACAAACCAGGTCGCGGTCAACTACTAGTTGTTACGATAAGAACTAAAGAATTACGTTAACAAGTGATTTAATTATACAAAATAAACAAAATAATCCCCTGATTACTTCCTTCTTACCGTTCTAGTAGAGTTCCTTTGTTTTTCCTGTAAACAAATATTAGTGTGATTTATGAGAATTTTGATAACTAAGTAATCATTGTAATTACGAACATCGGACTAGATTATGCATTTTTATCAGTAAAGGTTTGTGTCTCTAGGTACATGACTTAATTATTCTTGCATTTGCAATAAGTGCTTTTGCCTGAACAAGGTTATTTATTTTAAAATTTCATGCAGTCGAACTCACCTCCTCGAGTTTTTTCGTAATATTCTGAAAGTTAAACAACGACATGTTATATTATTAAATGTAATTGCAATCAATTTGAGTTGTCAACTCAAATATTCAAATGCCCTTACCTCGCTAGTGACATGGTCGAACACTGGTATTGAAACGCTTATTTGCAATCTGTAATTCAAATCTTCTCCCTCATAGTAATGTCCATATTTGTTCTAGAACATAGTATTTTAGAAAGTTTGTGAATCAAATTGATTATTTATATCGTATGAAAACAATGAAAAAAAAATATATTTCCCAATACAGAGTTTTTAACTTAGGTAGGTAATACCTACGCATGGTCGGCTGGCTCAACAAGGACTAAACCCGCTAAGTACCTATATTAATTTCAGTATATCACACATTTTAAAAATCTTTTCACAGTTTATATATGTAAGTACTCCGTTATATCCCTACCTCGGTAAAATCAAGAAAATGTAGTTATAATTAACAAAAACATAGTAATCAAAACCAACCGTTTTAAATCTAAAAGAAAGCTTTATATCTGTTTTAAACAGTATTTTTGTTTTAAACGGATTGGTTTAATTAGTTTTAAACCAACCTTATATCTATAGCCGTGACTAGGTATATGCCCTAGATATTTAAAATGATTTACCCTGTTTAAGGGTACATTATTTAGACGCACATGTGGCGCATTGTCCGGTAAGAAGTGATTACGTTTTTTTACGTTTGAACATTCACCGCTGCGTAAATGATTATGGACAATTGCTCTTTAATTTTAGGGCGGAATATTGGCATCAATTAAAAAATATTGGCAACAAGTATTTTTTTTAAATTTTCGTTATTTTGGTGATCATATGAATATTTGAGCAGTACGCACATAGTTAACTTGGTACATCCAGTCTTTGTAAAGCTGCGTCTCGTTGAGCAACTTGTCCTTGTTTCGCCGCAGATCTTTATATCTATTGAACTGCTCCGTGTTCTCTTTACTTCTCCAGTATAACTCGCCTCTTCTGGGGTCCTAAAGTGAAGAAAATATACGACGTGATAGCTGAGAGGTAAGTAACATCACCGTCGACTGAAGCACTTGATACAGGAGCTAAGAATGTATACATAATTACATATATACGCATAATTTATTATTTTAAAAAGTGGGAATAGAAGTGTAATAATTTTAATTAAAATTAAAATTTGAGGTACATAGTGAAGTGGGATTGGGGCGACTGAGCAAGCCTTGTCTGCCGGATGCTGTCAAAGCCAAGGGTCCATATATCGAAAAACTGGAGATCTGATAGACAGCGTCGCGGCAGACCGAGGAAAAAATTGGCAGGACGACTTGGATGACTTCCTCCAAAATTGGCTTGAAGAAAACATAGGGGGAATTGGAAGAATGGGGCCTTTGCCTTCGACCAGAAGTGAGACAGTTCAGGCTGACAAAAATAAATAATGACTATTGATTTCCAAAAAACTATTGCAAAAAGGGTTTTAATCTGTTATCTTTGTTGACAGTGCAATATTTAGCATTTACATTAGCTGATAATACAATCGTTAAATCTACACCAGACTTAAGATATCTGGGAAATGCGATTAGAGTGCCAAATACTTCAAACTTTCCTCATCATTGAAGTAGCGGGCCATTACCTACATACTTAGAAATTCAATAAAGGAAAACCCAATAACAGTTTCTTCAACCTAGTAATTAGAATTCAGAGTCAATAATAACATAACAGGATTAATAATTAAGAATCAATGCTAATACATTATATATAACCCGAGCAAAGCTGAGGTGATCTGGAGAGAATTGTATGAGATGTTATCAGAATAGCATCTCATACAGCTGTTAAGTCATGCGTACCTCGACATGAGCATAAACATCGCTGAAGACGGTCAGTCGTTGATTTCTCTGCGACACCAACGGCCGCTCCATGATCTGCAGGATCTTCATGACCTGCTGCGTCACGTCGTAGGGCGTGATGAGCTCCGCGAAGTAACCGTCGCGGTCGCAGCTCAGCCCCTCGCCGTACGTACGCGTGTTGTCCCGGAGACCGAACACGTCGTGAAGCCACATCACGAACACTCTAGCAATACAAAGATTTCAGTAAAGCTGCACACTAGCCAAACTAATCCCAGCCACTGCAACTCCTGAACATAATATTTAATAGTTACGACCACGGTAATGAAATCCGTAAAAAGGGAAGTTCCTTCCACTATAGTTCTACCGTCACACTATCATAGCCGGTATGCGGTACAGGCGGTACCCAGTATGTCAAGTGTGAAGGGAACCGAGGTAAATTTAGGCACATGTGACATTTCAACTCGGTCTTTAGGGAGATGCATCAGGAATGTGAATAGATGTCAGATACCGATTAGGTTAGCCTGCTTATTTTGTTCTAATTTTACTCATTATTTGATGACGGTAATTTCCAACCGTTTTATCGACCCTTACTTGCTTGCTTACTTAAGCAAATAGAATAGTCAATGGTCCGAGGAGTAAACCCAAATACGAAAATCCAGTGGTAAATTACCATACTAGGGAAGCGTTATTATTCGAAAGAGTTACCGCGGCGGTAGAACGCAAAAGGCATTGTACGGGTTGTAGTAGATAACTCCGTACACTGATTTGTCGTGAAGGTTTGAAAGTTCAGTAAAGTATAGAGAAACACTTTCCACTAAGATGCAATAGTTAAGTTTATTAAGTTATGAATTAGTTACAGTACTAGAGTGGAAGGCGATTATTTCTCTCAGTTGTTGATAGCTACACAGTTATGAGTTCACTATATTTTAATTCATTAGTCATATTATTTTATAATGCGAAATTATGACGCATATCATTAGGCTAAAGTAGGTTACAGAGTAAGCAGAAAAATGTACGGCGATGAGACCGTACAGGCATTTTGAAGGAACACGGGTTACACGGGTGGGTATCAGTCAGTAGAGTCACTACACTACCTTTCGCTCCTCGCAGAGCGTAAAAAGTAATTTGATGATTAACATTAACATGTTGTTAATGGCAATTAGGAGAATCAGGTACCAATTTTACTACGTCTGAAAAGTGGCAACATTTGTGATAGCGTTCCAGCAAAAAACGAAATAGGTACCTAGTCTATTTTTATCAATTTGAAAAGGAAACGTGATGCAAAATTGATATTGATCAACTCATTAAATTTTAGCCGCTTAAGACCGACAACGGTAGCTTGGTGTTTATTGTTAGTATCACCGATTGCATGATTTGATTCTTGCTTTGAATTTATTTGCTTACCCATCTGCAAAAGCGTCAGAATGGCAATGGTATCAAACTATCTTAACTAAAAAACACCTGTGTTACACAAATGTGTCGTTATAACGATCAAATCCTTGGAAGTAATAACACATAGCAAACTAAAAGAAAGCGCAAATTTTTAACAAATACCTAATACGTCCCTCAGGGTCGAGATGTCGCATTAGATGCGTATAGTTGTCATAGAGGCTGTCGGTAAGTAACACTATAGCTTGTTGACAGGCTCTCGGCCGTTCAGGATTATTCTGCTGTCGCTGTAATAACCGTATAGCGTACTCCAATACGTCACCCATGAGAGTCTCATTCGTCATCTTATAGTTATACATAGCGGCCATCATTGCTGCTGTGTTCACGTGGTTTGCCTGCATAACAGAAAGTTAATAAATCATGTCAGGTTGTAAGTCAAAGTATTGTAACTATAAAGGTGCGTTAGGCAATAAAGCAGAAAGACTAAAAACATAAAATACGATACTTTATAATCAAACCCACTTCATACTTACAGAAACCAGTTTTTGGTTGAAACAACTAATAGGAGATTCTATGATGACGTTGAACCGCAACACGTTCACTCTATCGTCATCCGTGAGAGCACTGAGCAGTGCCAGGGTGAACGTTTCAGCGATGACCTGGTTCGAAGAGTTCTCCATGGAGCCTGACGCGTCCAGGAGTATGAGAACATCGCGAGGGGCGCCGCCAGCACTCACGTACCAAGGCCGCAGCCGACAGTCATACACATCCGAAGCATCCTTCGAAAATTTTAGCTTATACATGCTATCCCATAGAGCCGCTGTAAAAAAAACTAGCATGAATACGAATTACTTAGTTGAATTGCACCTTGTTGAATTTGTTGCACACGAAAACAAGTAAAGTTATGAGGTTAATATCAGCAGTCAGGATGGGAACCCTATTATTTTGAATGTAACGTTAAGACGTGATTATATAATTTTTTTTAGCCTACTCTGTCCTAGTGCTGGACCAAGGCTTCCCGCAAGTTCTTCCAAGTATTCCTTTCCCGCGCCACCTCGCGCCAGCCCTCATAATACGCGTCCAGGTCGTCTCGCCACCTGTTTCTGGGCCGGCCTCGGCGGCGGCGTCCATCTTCGGGCACCCATTGTGTGGAGACTTTTGCCCCACGGTCACAGTGCATGTGGCTCACGTGACCCTCCCAATCCCATTCGAGCCTGGCAGTCTTCTTACCCACGTCCATTATAATTAGGTACATATTTTTGAATACTTGCCAGGGTAATGCCGGAGAAATCCTTGGGCACTGCAAAAATATTGAAAGTCCAGCGTAGAGTCTTGAGCGTAATTTTTTTTGTAGGTTGACAGTAAACCCTCTGACCAGTAAAGATGGTCCTTGACATTAGAAGCTGAAAGAAAATTTGAGAGAAAAGCGGTTTTAGACAATACGTAGCGAAAAATAAAACACGAATGTTTTGATTTTTTTTTCAATGCCTTTCGCAGCCGTATGGTGGACATACCCCTCTTCTAGGTTGGGTTTCAACACCTGATTATCCGTTTTGAACACCAACATCTTAGCAAACTTCGTAAGATTTATCGGGTTATCTACATTACTTAGGTTAACCCACATTGCGTGAACGGACTCGTGGTCTTTACTAAGGGACTTGCTACTAAGGGCTTTTCCGGGCCCCAGTGGTCATTCGGTCTTTCTAGTTTTTACAATTTTAAGAATAATTCATACTTAGTCAATTAATGTGCTCAATTGCTTACCGCAGTCAAAAACCTCAGCAGCAACGTGGACGCTAGTATAGTCCAGCGACACATCAGCGTCGAAATGTTTGCTTTTCTTCAGTTTTATCTTACGTAAACTTCTACAACTCAGAGGTTCTTGGTTCTCTTCTAAGTCCTTTGTGTCAATCATCTTCTTTACTTGGTCTAAGTCCTGCCCGAAAAAAAACATCGATCATTTATTAGGTATAAAACGTATGTATTCGTATATTTGTGTACACACAATACACTAGTAAAGAAAATTATATTATATATGTATTGTTGATGATTTAGTAAGTTGAGAAATAAGCAGTACCTTTGTGCTCTTCCCTCTGAATATGATTTTCTTTGAATTGTGTACACAAATACACGAATAAAGAAAAATAAATACAGAGAGAAGATCACAGAGGTACTGCTATTTTCAAAATAAATTTCTTCCAGCAGACTTGCAACAGTAGGATAAGAAACAAAGTCACGGTTTTAAGTTTACAAAGCAACGTTTACAGGTTTAAAGTCTAATATTAACAAAATAAAGAGAATGGTATTCTTTAATACGTAGGTAATGTAAATACTAACCACACTGTAATCAAAAGTGTAGCTGTCGTCTGGTTTCTGATCCATCGTGGCCAATTCTTCCGCCTTGCGCATGATCTCTTCGGCGGCGCGAGCTCGTCTCGTCAGCAGCTCCTCTAGGTCATCCGCCATCTTGTTGACGATAGCTGTGCCATTGCGAACCTCTATCTTTATGTCAGAGAAACTTTTCAGTAGCACTTTTCTCCGCACCACTATTTCATCGATTTCGAATAAATTTTCCGAGATCTGTTTGGCCCAGTCTTGTATTCTGTTCATAGAAAGATCATTTTTAGCATGTTATTTTAAAGATCTGTGAAATTATTTGTCATGCATGATTCATACTTAGAGTAATTTTTAAAAGGTTCATAAGCATTTGTTTTGCCCCTACGTAAAAATGTCGTACTTTGCAGGTAAACGACAAACTTGTTAAATGTTGTTTGTCTCTATCTTTATTCTTTGTTATTAAAGTGAAGCAGGCAGATTGATTGATGAGTGAAGTCTACCCCAGAAGCCAGCTTATACTGGTTTTACCACCACAGACGTACGTTCGACTGTACCTACTCTAAGGTGAGGTATTAATGGGAGGAACATCCTCTTAACTTTTTATAGTAACTACTTACATGTCTGGTGGTATCATTTTCGGAGGAGCTTTAACTTTCTTCACCGCCACGGGCACTATCTTTGTGTCAACAACATTAGTGATTGTAACAGGTTTAACAACTTCACTTTTATTTTTAGTAACTTCCAATAGGACTTCCTCATGTTTTGCTAAATATTTTTTTATGGCATCTTCTGATTTATTAATTGTCGCGTTTTTCGACTTTGTTTTTACACTACAGGATGTGTGTATTAAAGTGATGAGGATGAGTGATGTTATTTTCATTATTGTTTAAGTTTTGTGGAGGTAGTTTGGGAGGAATACGTAAGCGTGTCGGGTTTAGTGGATGACACAGGCGCGGGCGGGACGCGCGCGACGCGAGCACTGCCCAGCCTCCATCGACGGCGACGGCGTCGCGGCGGCTCCCGACATCCCGGCGCCACGCACCCCATTTGGCGCGATTCCCGCATGGAATTTCTTAGCTTGGATGTAGACTACTGACCTCTAAAATTTGTCTCAAAGCAAAATTGATCTTAAGTTACAGGTCAATGATAGCATTCACCTATATTATTTAAGAAATTAATAAAGAAATAAGTTTTTAATTAGATACTCGTAAAGCGAATTAGCTATAATCCCTACCTACTATGACTAATCTTTCAACACTATCACGAATAATTAAATATTTCGCCATTTTAAAAGTAGTAGGTACTCCTACTATTAAAACATACCTATCTACCTACTTATCTACCTACCTACGTTTTATAGATAAACATGGAATCAGGTCGATTCCTGACTGACTACTACGTAATAATTATTCCCTATCATCACTCAGTGTGTTTAGTTGAGCAGATTTATTGTTATAATTAAAGGTACTACAGTTACTGTTAGTCTTCATCATCCCACCACAGCTGGGCCGTAAAGTCTTCTTCCCATTATTTACTTTTTTACTCATTTAAAAAGGTGCAATGGCGTGTATACCAGTCAAACAAGGGTAATAACATGGCTTGTGCAATACTTCCAGCTTTTTCAATCCAGAGCTTATGTGGACAACTGGTCGTTAGTTATTTTAATGAGCAATCATCCGCTGAATATTGACCTACCTGATTGCACGTGAGCTTCATTTCGGTCATCATTCTATTTCCTTACACCATGTTAATCTCACTTCCTAAATTAAATTTTGCTAATTTGGCCCACTCTATACCCCAAAGCCATCGGTTTTACGAAGAATATTGATGGCTGGCTATTGGCCTTATTTTCCTATGTGTTACGTCGTCGTGCCAAAATGCGGCATTCTACATTAATTACATAATGTGAGCAATTAATTGCTCTGAATGACATTTTTAAGTTTCTGACGGCAGATTAGCTACGCCTATAGTAGGCGCCAGATAAATGTGGAATAAAGTATATTGACCTTTCCCTAATAACTGTTCATAGGTACCTGAACAATTAAATATGAATCGTTTTTCATTATTAGACAATGTTAAGGATCACGAGAGATGATGATTCGGGACAGCTTTGTGTCATTAATTCCGTTTTTCAAATTAAAAACGTCAATAATTGTAGGTGGGTCAATGACCGTTATTCCACGATTATCTGGCGCCTACTATACCGTTATATTTCATGACAATAAGGACAAATTGATCAGCCATCTGATATGTACATATCTAAGTTTATTGCAAAGCTTCTTATCATTGGTGTGTGCATAACTAACCAATTGAATTCAAAATAAAACTTCATGTTTTCAGGATATTTTTCAGAACCAAAAGTTATGAAAGGTACAGTACAGTCATAAAATACAAACATTTAAAATCACGCCTGTATTCACCCAAGGGTTAGGTAGGCAAGCCCGCCACACATTCCCCACCACTGCAACTCCTGAACGCGAGAATCAACAGTGGCGACCACGAGAAAAACGCCGAGTCAATGAAGCTCAACGAGTCCCGGAGAAACGATTCAACTGTCTTGGATCCCGCTACGAAATTAACCAGAAAACAACAGCGGAGGAGTTGGAAAAAAAAATATTTCTACTTCCCTCCTTATCAAGCAGCAGACAGAACAGAGCTAGGCCAATCGGCACCATTTCTTTTAGCCTAGCGACCCACCCCCGCTGACGGAATACCATTATATCTATTATTTCTTTTTATTTTTGAGCACACAAATCTTTATTTTTCTTTTTGTTTTAAAATCAAGAGTCGCAACATTTGATTTTAGGTGCTTTTTGTGCAAAATATTTTAGTTGTGTATAATTTATGTGTGTCTATGTTTTCGAGCGTAGATGGCACTCGTCGGCTGCTGCTGAAAATCAGTGTCAGGTGGTATACCTTGTTGGGCCATCTGGCTATGCTGAGATGAGGCCCTTTTGGCATTGTTGTTTTTTTCAAATTTGTATAATGCCAATAAACACAATTTCCTTTCTTTCTTTCACCAAGGGACATATACAACTGGGTTAAGCCCAGTTGCAAAGCATCACAAACCTAAGGGTTAGGCAGAGGAGTACCTATCCATATTACATACATTTAGTCCTATGTAATAGGGGCCGAACCGATTGCCATTAATTGGGAACAAATCCAGACACCATGCTGCTACCGAGATTTTTTTCATAATAGGTACTATTGTCTATTTGACTACAATATCACAAATAAATATTTTGATGTAATTGTTGATGGATAAGGTTGTATGTACAACTTGTTGTTTAATGCGACGTTTTGTAACGACGCTGACGTGCAAACTTAATCACTAGCAGACTTGTTCTAACACATGTCTAGGAATGCGAATCTTGAACGTCCCGAATATTACGATATTGTATCAAAACATTGAATAGGTATTGTAGTTTATCAGATTGCAAGTGATAAATTATAATTGATAGTCTGCCACCGCTAAACGTTGATAATACATTAATTGATCATCTACTCATCTCATAGATTAAAAGAACACGGTTTCCTACTTTAGTTAAGGTATAAAACTTATTTGAAACGGTGCTCGAGTGTACATTCTGATCTGAAACTCACAATGAAAGGTTAGTAACAGTTTTTATTTTAAAGTTTCATTGTGGTCGTGTTAATAATTAAGACTGTTTTTAAGTGAAAATTTCTTTAGGCGCGTTGAGCACTTTTTAGGTGAACAAAAATCATGGAACTCGCGTTATCGTCGCTTTAGCTTTCGCTTAGGCAGTCTCCAAAGACTGCCCCGCATATTTTTTTGTTTATTTTTCTTTAATACAATACATTAATTCTACACTAATATAATAAAGCTGAAGAATTTGTTTGTTTGAACGATCTCTGGAACTACCAGTCGGATTTTTTAAATTATATTTGTACCTATATGATAGCCACATCATAAGGTAGGCTATAGGCTATACGGTAACGGGAAAAAAACGGGATATGCGCGTACGAAGTCGTGGGCAAAACCTATAATAGTTATGTAGGTATAAATAAGAACAAAAAATTTAAATAAAGTAAGATTAATAATTCGTTATTATTTTCAGGTATTATAATATTATTGTTCGTCGTGTACGCGGCCGTTGGGCGCGCCCAAAACACAATGCTCGTAGATAAGTGCCCAGAGGAACAGGAGACAGACTGGACCATCGAACTGTTGCTCCGACACGATGATTGTAACAAATTCTACAAGTGTACGTTCGGAAAACCCATTGAATACACATGTCCTGCAAATCTTTGGTTCAACCTGGACACTCAGCAGTGCGACTGGAGACACAACGTAGATTGTACAGACCGTTACGTGCCTGGTGAAACCCCGACTACTGAGCCTACTACGGCTGCGCCCACAACTACTGAGCCCACGACTTTACCAACGACCACACCTACCACCACAACCACAACCACCACTACCCCTGCACCGACCACCACTACTTCCACAACTACCACAACGACTCCTGCACCCACAACAACCACTTCTACCACTACCACCACAACTCCCGCACCCACAACCACAACAACCACGACAACCACACCCGCACCCACCACAACAACAACAACCACAACTCCTGCACCTACAACAACACCAACAACTACAACAACTCCTGCACCCACAACAACACCAACCACTACAACAACTACAACAACTCCTGCCCCTACCACCACTACATCCACCACGGCAGCACCCATAACGTTCCTGCCAAATGGATGCCCCACGAACCCCCACATTCACTGGCTCCTGCCCCATGAGAGTGACTGCAACGCGTTCTACTACTGTGTTTGGGGACAGCTGGTCCTGAGACAGTGCCCAGCGACGTTACACTTCAATAGAGTTATTCAGGTGAGTCGAAAGTTTTTTATAATTTTTACTTTACTAAGACAACATTGTGAAAACGTGCAAGTTTATAAACGAGTAATGAGAATGTGAATCGATTTGAGATATTTATAAAAATTGAGTGAAATTTTATATACTTACCCTGTTTCTTTTATTATTGTGCAAATATTTTTAACAATTTGCCACCGTGAAAATGTTAAAAGTTTGCAAACATTGAGCCAACTTGTCAGTTGAGTTTTTTTGTGAAGGAATAGAAAGAAATTATAGTAAGGGTTTTGTAAAAACGTGAAGAACATAATATAACTAATTTGGCCACTTATAAGGTGTTAAAATGATTTAGTATGGATAATATCTTATAAACAGTTTATTTACATAAAAACATAACATTACTCAAAAACTTACTGATTAAATCAAAAGATTATCAGTATAAGATTGCTCAAAAACGATCATATTTGCAATCGTAAATAAAAATGACATAACGAGCGAGCATTATTTACTTATACTAAGTGAGTTTATTTTTATGTATTTATGTTTAATTATTTACAAAAGTATGCTAAAATAATAAATAAGTTATGTATTTAAGCAATACACAGAAAGTGCTCATTAAATTCGTCCACATCTTGGAAAAGTGCCCAAAATTGTCAAGTCGAAAAAAGCAAAACCGAAAAAGGCCTACTTTTCCTTTTCCCATTTCTTAGTATCTAAAGTTGAAAGATAGTTGAAAAAATCTATCACAAAGTAGTGAGTTGTTGTGTTGTTTTGGTATTTTGGTAAATCAGTTTAAAAACAAAACAGACATAAACACTTAACCCACATTTCATTGCTATTTCGAGGACGATAAGTTCGCAATTCACTGTTACAAGGTATGATGGCTCAATTTTGGTCGTATAGCCCTCTGCATAACCATTCGGGGAATACAAGCAATATTATGACTAACTTTATAACATAGTAATAATATGTGTGTTTTCTCATTTAGGTCTGCGATTGGCCTTGGGATGCAGGATGCCCGGTCTCTCTGAACAAACATTTGGACTCCAGACAAATGATGCGATGATTATAAAACTATTCAATATAAAACGAATTGGAATCTAGATAAAGTGGAACTGTTTTATACTTTTTATTTTATACCTAACAGTATTTTTTACTATTAAAGACTAAGCACATTTCATTTTGTAGTTTTTATTTGTTTTTCATTCACGGCAGGTAGAATCCTCTTATGATTCCTTTCTACAATAAACTAGTTTCCACTCTCCAGGATCCTATTTATATCAGTACCAAAATTCATCTAAACCGGATTGACGATTTACTCGTGAACGCGAAAAAACAAATAAATAAATTCATTTTCGCATTAATAATAGTTTGACAGAGCTTTGCTCGGTTTATTGTCCAGGTTTGTTTTACTTTTACAATTTCCTAAAAATCGGATAATCCGAATTCGTATCCGAAACCGGTATAATATTATTTCTATATCCGTATCCCGTATCCAGATCTGAAACTTCATATCCATAACATCCCTGCTGCCAACGCCTGTGGAAATAAGACGCAAGTTTATACGAGTTTATACGTACTGTACTAATTTCAGCTGAATAGGATCAAGTCATTGTTCAATACAGAACATGATCAGACGGAGGTGAAAGATTTCGTTTTTGTCTACCTTACCTCTTACGGCCGGTCTCAATAACGTCAACAGTAGCTAAAACGTCATGTTTGCGTTTCAATAGCATAAAATAGGTAGGAATTTCAATCTTTACTGTTGATCCATTTTTGGGAGGGCTTTGCACATACCATAGAGATATAGATATCGCGAGTGAGAGTCCTGGCGGAGGAAGCAGTGTCGCGGGGCGGTGTGTTGTTGGCGGTGTCCTTGGACATCTCCAACGCCTTCAACACCCTGCCCTGGAGTTGTATTCGGGAGGCACTGCGTTATCATTGAGTGCCTCCCTACCTCCGTCGTGTCGTCGGGGCTTATTTGGCGGAAAGGTGTGTCACCTATCTGGTGCATCACCTATATCGTGATGGCAGATACCAGCGCCCCATGTCGTGCGGTGTTCCGCAGGGTTCGGTCTTGGGCCCGCTCCTGTGGAACATCGGGTACGACTGGGTGCTGAGGGGCGAGCTCCGGCCGGGACTGAACCTGGTGTGTTATGCTGACGACACACTGGTCACTGCCCGGGGGAGCTCGCACAGGGAGGCAGCGTTGTTGGCGACGGCTGCGGTCTCACAGGTGGTGAGCCGCATACGGCGCCTCGGCCTGGAGGTGGCCCTCAAAATTCGGAGGCCATTGTTTTTCATGGCCCCCGACGAGCGCCGCCGCCGGGATTGCACATTGTGGTTGGGGGGGCCGGCCTCATCACCATCGAGGCCATCCGGCCAGTGCTCGACCTCTGGCTCGGGAGAAGGCACGGCTCCCTGTCGTTTCGTGCGACGCAGGTCCTCTCGGGGCATGGCTGCTTCGCCATGCCTGCTAGGTTCTTGTGTCGCATAGGCAGGGAGCCGGACGCTCGATGCCACCACTGCGTCGACTGTCGGGAGGACACGGCACGGCATACGCTTGCAGAGTGTGCAGCTTGGGAGGAGCCGCGCCGTGCCCTCATCTCTGTAGTAGGCAGTGACCTCTCACTGCCGGCCGTAGTTCGTGCTATGGTCGGCGGTGGGGAGTCCTGGGACGCGGTGGTCTCCTTCTGCGAGACAGTTATCGCGCAGAAGGACCTTTCCTGCGGACGGCGAGCGTTGGGTGGCTCGCTGCCCGATTACGACCAGGCCCGGGTCGATGGCGCGTTGTGTTTCACGCGCGCCTCAAAGAAATGTCAGCATAGAAGACGGGGCTCGCTAGGGCCAGAGCCTGCCAGGGTTGCGGAATTTGTTCGAAAGAGTCACCGCGGCCCTGGAACGCAAAGGGCTTTAGAAGGAACACGGATGGGTTTTAGTCAGTAAGAGTCTGACACGCCCTTCCGCTCCACCCAGAGCGGAAAAAGTCATTTGATGATTTCCTATCCTTAAAAAAAAAACAGTCCTCCAAATCGCCCGCCCGTCACCACTTCCTAGTGTTATAGCTGGGAAGAAGAAGTGGCGTAACAAACTCCCCAGCAACACATCTGTCTGTTAAGTTTTAAAAACTTGACATACAGTAGTATGCAAAGTATTTTACAATACATGACACAGAAAAATTAAATATTCAAACCGTAAATCAAATTAAATTAAATTAATTGACACTTGGTAGCTAGCACACTCCATTGAGCCATCAGAAATTGACAAACTCAAGCATTTACAAGTAAACCAAACTAATTATGGCTCTGGGCATAAATGGTGTGCCGCTTACACGTGCAAATTCAAAATTCAAATTCAAAAGTCATTTATTCAAATTTGGCTGAGTGCCAGCACTTTTTGAACGTCAAAGTTCTACATAAAGACAGTCCCCCAAAACGCCCGCCCGTCACCACTTCCTAGTGTTTTAGCTGGGAAGAAGAAGTGGCGCAACAAACTCCCCAGCAAAAATGCAATAGTATAGTCTAACAATAGGTTTGTGACTGGAGCCACAAGTGATGAACTAGAGCCAATAAGTTTAACGTTATAACAACAATAATAATAAAAAAATACCATGACCAGCAAGACGACCAATCACCACAAGCAGCAGTCGTTCACGAGCATAACGCAAAGATCAGCCATTACCGGCCTCGCCATGTTTGAGAGCAGGAGGTAACCCGACCCGCGACGCTACCGCAAGCAGTGACATCTAGGGGAGCATGACAAACTTGCCGGTTGATTAGGCAAAAATTGTATAAAACACCTATGGACAACAGTAGTTCATCATATGTTTGCAACATATGATGAACTACTGTTGTCCACTACAACTCATACATAAAAACAATTGTAACGAGTAGATTATGTCAAAAAAGAAAATAGTAAAAGATAACTGCCCGAGCCCTGGATCTTACGGAGACGGTGGGAAGGAGCATTACATACACATATATATTGCTCGTACAGTACGCTTTTGCAAAAAGAATATATTCTGTATGTCAGCAGCCTTACTCCACAGCAGGATACCGTAGGACATTACGCTTTGAAAAAACCTGAAATAGACTAACGGGGCTGTGTCAACCAGTGTATTGTCTAACTTTCCTGACGGCATATGCGGTAGAACTGAGCCTTCCTGATAGGCTTGATATGTGTGGACCCCATTGAAGTTTTGAATCAACAGTTATGCATTGGGCACAATGCTAGTATCTGTTGCGGACTTTATTGGAGTGTCAAAAGCTACAGCTAGCAGAATTTTGGCTGATGTATCTCGTGCAGTAGCTTAACTATGTATATCCTGAATATGTAAAAGTTTTAGAGAACACCCTGCTCGCCTTTCACGATATAAAATTTTTAAGATTCTTGGTGCAATTGATACAGTCACCTGGTGAGTAGGATGTTAGAAGAATCTTTCGTGTTAAAATGTTTTATTAAAACAAGTAGTGCTAACATTCCCAATAAAATACTTTTAAACTTTGATTTAATAAAATAGTTTGTTTGCTTTAGATTCAACTATAGGAGAAGAACACAGAAAAGGAATATTTTCAACGAATGTCCAAGGAGCTTGTAATGCAGACTTGTTATTTATGAATGTAGTTACTCGGTTGCCAGGGTCGCCTATATTTGATAACTTCATTTTTGAAAATGACCTACTTATTTTTGAAAATAAAGTATGAGAAGGTACCTAAATAAATACCGTACTTGTTACAAATCGTTGTATTTCATCATATATTTTCAGTACAATGTGAAGATGGGGTCTTTGGAAATAGGGGGCTCATTGGTGATAGTGCTTATCCTTGTAGTTCATACCTATTGACACCACTGCTCAACCCGGTATCTGCTGCAGAGAATCGTTATAATGAAGCACATATCATAGATAAATACACTATAACTAGCTAGCACATATTAAAACTAGGAACACAATAGAAAGGTTGTATTACCACGTACTTGCACATTGAATTAAATACTGGGCAAGAGGATTCATGAAATTAAGCTGAAATAATAAATGGTAAGTCCAATAAATTAAAAGTTTCTGAGGGCAGTTTTGAAATGTCTCAAAAGAAAGACGCACTAAGCTTCATCGTCTAAGTGGCAACTGACAATCCCACATATAAGCAACTAGCTTTTGCCCGCGACTTCGTAAGCGCCTATCCCGTTTTTTTCAGTTCCCGTAGGAATTTCGAGAAATCCTCCCCTACACTTCCCAAGGAACCTACATGCCAAATTTACAGCTTTCTGCGACCCGTAGTTTCAGCTGTGCGTTGTCTTTCAGTCACCAGGAACGGAAGAGTTTTATACATATTGATGGCAAAACTCAAGTGATTATTGCCGCTGCTGACTATCAGAATTTTTTGGGTGCCAATTCCACAAATTTAAAAGCAACGTCCGCATTTGCATGTCAGTCGCTATCTGTCAAAATGTATGGAAATTGAAGGTTTTTTGACAGATTGCGAATGAGATGCGAATGCGAACGAACAGAGATCATTCTGATGGTGTAACCATCTCAGAGATTAATCTAAAATGTCTCATTTTAAACCGGAACACAGCTACGCTGTTGGCAGCGGAAATAGTTCTTATAAAATATTAAAAGTTTCCAAGCATAGCTTAATAAGTCTGTCTTGTTTCAATGAAATAAAAAAATACAACCGACGCGACTTCCAAATTACAAAACACTAAAAAGTAAAAAATAAGTTTAATTTCGGAAGTCGGTGTCAAAAACGAAAAAACAACCAAAAACACCGACTGCCGAAATTAAAGTTATTTTATACTTTGTCACGACCATCTCAGGAATTATAGGCTTTTAAAAAAATAATCATCACAATCAATTCATAGTTGACGGAAAGATCGCATAACAAACATAAAAAAACATACGACGAATTGAGAACCCCCTCCTTTTGGAAGTCGGTTAAAAAGGAAAGGAAGCATCGCTCCGCTAACGAAGTTTCTTTCACTTTTAGCTAGCTAAAGGGCGCTAAGTGCCGAAGGCTACATTTATTCCAGAAAAATGCACTGTTTCTGTCCAGCAGGCAAAATCTAGTACTAAAATAAACGCTATTTTTACATAACAGTACGGGAAAGTTTCTGGTTCGTTTTGATGATACTATCACTATAACTAAATTAGTTGATAGCGGTGAAAGGGTGTTGCGGAATTTGTTCGAGAGAGTCACTGCGGCCCTAGAATGTAAAGGGCTTAAGAAGGAACACGGATGGGTTTTAGTCAGTAAGAATGTGACGCGCCACCGCTCCACCCAAAGCGAAAGAAATCATTTGATGATTATGATTCTTAAAAAAAACAAGCTGTGAAAGAGTATTTTTTGCCCATCCATCCCATCAAATGATGTTAGAACGCGTAGTGGTTGTATGCGTTACAAAGAATTACAGTTTTTTTTAATTACCGCCAACTTCCACGAACTGTCATACTGATAAAGTTTTTATTACTATAGGGCGTCCTGATCCTTATTTTCTTGATTCTTAGGCAGAGTGGACATTGGATACGATTTTTTATCGTAGGTAAACGTATGAATACTGGTCGTATGAATTGAGTGCGCATACTGAATACGTTTTTCTCCGTCAAATTGGCAAAATTTCGATGATATCACTTTCATCAAGTACTTTCAACGCATGATATCGTATGAAAATCACAATAAGTTCGGATTGTTTTCGGACGTCGGACGTACAAGCACGTATACGGACGACCAACTCGCATCCAGTCTGCGCGCTCCCGTAGCACTTGAAAGGTCGGGATCATTCGTGCCTGTTCGTGTTGGCACGAGTAAAATTCGTACGAAAACGTATCGCCGCCGGGCACAGTTTGGATACGTTTTCGTCCGAATTTTACACTTACACTTTCACTTGACATCATAGCTGACGTCACAAATGTCATCATGACACTTCACAACTTGTTTCAAACTTCGTTTATTCAACGAACAGTGGAACGACGTTACAGATAGGTCCGTACTGTCCAGCGGCTCAAGCGTGAATAACCGAACGCCTTTTTTTTTTTTGACAGGGCTTACAAACTAAGTTAAATTAAATGACCGCTCGCTAGGGCATCCCCTGTGGGATACGGACCTCGGCTAGCGGCGTCGTTTTGGGAGGAACAGCAAGGGATAGGCTGGGTCATAACATTAATTGGGGAGTTTAAAACTACTGGCTCAGCGACACGGGCTGGCTCGGTAATCAAAGGTCGGGAGGGGCCCGAACGCCGACAGTGCGGCCGTATTTATAGGGTTCGCCCCTCCCACGTGCACGTGGAAGTTTTTAGGTTAAGTATTGAAACATTTAAATTACAGTAACAGGAATAGTGAATAACGTTAATTTTACATCGTACTAAATTCAAAGTCAATCAATTTACTAATATTTGGACAATTAAATTATGAATCATAATTATTTTAATACTTGTTATGACAAACTATTGTAATTGCGCCGATATATATAATTTATCTATTATGTATTTATTTTATATATAAGTAAAATACTACCTATAGTACTGTCTTCCCTTTTCTCTTTAAAATCCATCCAAAGGTTGTCTTGAAAAGATGGCTTTTAGCGATAAGGCCGCCCATGTGTCACACTTTGTAATGTTTTCTTCATGTATCTTTTCTGTAATGTAAATGGTGTACATAATAAAGAGTATTCTATTCTATGAAATAAAATTAACAACTTATTTCATAGCATACATTGAAAATACGTGATGCTACTTTCCAGTCATAAGTATTCTCGGCCTGTGTTTCCAACGAAGTTCTATTGTTCTAAGTAGGCAAAGGCCTTGCACCCGTTCTGTCTAGCATTTAGAAATTCTGGGTGAGTTTATGTACACTACTTTTGTAAAGCTTAATATAAAACCAAACAAGCAAGCAAGCAAAAGCATTAAGTCATTGTGCTGATCGCGATTCGTGAATAGTAAGTAGGTAGGTACTTTTGTTAAAAAGTATTACGAAATGACAGTCATTGAACTGTGACAATATCCTGTGTTCTTCGCACGACGATAACAAAATAGTTTTTCGCACACTACAATAGCAAATAAAACACTATTCCTAGCCTATTTATCCCCATTTATAGTTTGAGCTGTAGAATCTTTTGACGGGCGCTAAAATCGGAGCAAACAGCGCCTTCTTGTTTTTCCAATGCAATTACCATAGACAATTTCACAAATGTTTACTAATAGCGCACTTCATTCGTTATAATGTAAGTGGTACGTAGGTACTTAAGAATCTAATAAATGCAGACAAAATATTGTTCTGCTATGACCTGCCATCAGTTTTTGTATATTTGTGGTTTTAAATTTTTGACAATAAAGACAAAAATGTAATCGAATAAAGGAAAAGCCAAGTGCTTTTACTTTGGCCAGAGGCTTAGCATTGCTATACAACATGGCAATGCTGCCAGTCTCTTTGGCAAGGGCACATTAGGTACCAGTTGACAGCTTTCAGGATGAATATTTTGATGCTTCAATTTAGTTTATTCCATTACGTTAATTTTATATCGAATAATTGAGTTCTTAGCAAGTACCAAGTTGCCGTAATATTTCGGTAGGCGCGTACTTTCAAGAGTTCCTGAACAATTAGTATAAGCATAAAACACTCACAACATCATAACTATCGAACTTTCAAAAGGGGCATTACGTTTTTTTTTCTAATTTATGTTTTCTGCTGTTACGTTATTGTTTAAAAATTATCTAAAAACCTTCAATTCGGATTTTCTTTCCTCTCGCAGTTGTTCGTCAAGCACTTAACTCCGTCACCACACTCTTGGCTGCTTGATCAAACGATGTTCGACTTGCTCGTTGGGGATAAATAAAAGTGGATTTATAAAACATAAGCTCGTTTAAATTTACAATATTGTAATTGTCCCAGACAATTAGACAAACATACATTTTGAGAAGTTATGAGAGTGTCGTCCGTCGCGGTGGTCTCTGAGAAAGCTAGTCAAACATTGGATCTTCGAGCCGGATGCGATTCCCAACAACGGAACCAGGGGGCTACTCTCTAAGCCCGAAGTCCATAGTTTCGGGCTTAGTTGCGGGCGTATTCCAGTCCGTATCACCTACGGACTTACGATTAGTTCCGAACCCGAACTAAGAATGAATGACAACACGATTTGACAGTATCTTTTTACTGATATGCTAAACTATCGTTGAGCGTCAAGCTGCTATGTCGGAAATAGGAACGGTTCCTGTAGATATGCCGCTGGAATTCGAACCCAGGTATGCTTTACGTTGCGTAATTTATTTCGTCGAAAACGACGTGATGCAGCATGCCAGCATGTCCTAGAATAAAAGACCCGATAAAATGTGTCATCCACCAACCGCACTGGCCCCGCCCACTGCCTCTCAACAGAGAGTAAGCAGCTGCATCCCGTTGCGGAATTTGTTCGAAAGAGTCATCGCGGCCCTCAAACGCAAAGGGCTTTAGAAGGAACACGGATGGGTTTTAGTCAGTAAGAGTCTGACACGCCCTTCCGCTCCTCTCAGAGCGGAAGAAGTCATTTGATGATTTCCCATCCATCAAAAAAAAGGCAGCAGCAACCCAGCAGCAGGAACACTACAGGCAAATTATGCTGCACTTTAAAAAAGAATATTTGAAAATTCTTTCTTCGAGCTTGAATCCATCGCTGCACTCTACAGTATTAACTTCAAATATCTGGCAAGTCATAGTCACATACAATCTCAAAATTTGATAATTTAAAAATGTTTATTATTGCATTGCATTTAAAAATAAATCAGGCGTTGATAAAAACAGACGGACAAATACGAGTAAGGTGACATTTGAAAGAAAAGAACTGTGCTTTTCATAAATATGTAATTTCCAGGTTTTTTTTAGACAGTGGTAATATGCACGTGAGTAAGTATAATACGAGTAGCCTGCCAGTAGATAATTAATTGATAAGGCAGTTACTGTCAGTCTGTGTCATTCCATAGCTAAGCAAAGGCCTCACCCTAGTCTTCCGGCTATTTTGGTCCAGGGCTAGTGTGGACTATTTCGCTTTTTGTTGTTAAACGACTTCAAAAAAAGGAGGAGGTTTTCAATTCGTCGAAAACCTTTTTTTTAATGTATATTCCCCGATTACTCGAAGATAGCTGGACCGATCACAATTTTTTTTTGTTTGAAACTGTAAACTTTCCAGGTGGTCCCATGATCATCAAGTCAGGATCTGATGATGAGATCCTAGAGAAATAGAGAGAACTCTTCAAATTTTGTAGGCACACTTGATGCGATTTGGGTAGTTTTTGGAAGAGTACTTTCTCGGAGTGATCCTATTTCAATTTGGTGAAGGTATGATGAAGAACTTCGGATATAGGCAACGGAACTTTATCGGAATAAATGATAGCAAATGGACTGGGATTGCTGAAATCTCATGTCTGTCTATTGTTTACACCAGTTCAAAACATAACACCACGCCGGTACGCTGTGTCTTGGAAGGTAAGCACATGTGAACCACTAAGAAGTGAAAATAAAACTTTTTACAAAAAATGCAACCAAATTACAAATAAAAAACATTACAAAGTATAAAATAACTTTAATTCCGGAAGTCGGTGTCAAAAAACATAAAAAAACACCGACTGCCGAAATTAAAGTTATTTTATACTTTGTAGTGTTTTTTATTTGGAAGTCGGTTGTATTTTTTGTAATAGTTCTTTTGCTAGTTGTGGTTGACACACATGGTATCTCGTTGATCCTCGATGATTGCTTGTTTATTATATCTATGACCGCGATGCAGGATTTCGTTCAGTACTTCGTTACTGGCTGGTCTCTGCGCTACATTTTGTTGCGGCACAGATTTTGCTACCTAGTTTTGTAGCGTTGATGCCGCTACACCAGTTCTCGACAATGACCTTGTCACGTTGTACTGGGATCGGTCTATCATCACTGATAGGACTTTTGTTGCCAATAAACCGCATATTATGCTGATAGATCGATTAGCGCGCCGCACAATGATAATAATCAATGTTACCTTCCCGCATGACGAGAACCTCGTGAAAGCTGAGAAAGAGAAACAAATCAAGTAACTCGACTTAGCACACGAGGTTTTCGACATGTGGAACATGTACTCAGCTGTCATTGTGCCTATTGTCGTTACGGCCAATGGCGTGATGGCCGGTGTTCACTTGTTTCGCAAACAGAAATTTCATCGATTTACGTTTCGCAGAAAATGTTTCAAATAATATTTGGTCTTTGTATTTTTATTTCAAATATTATTATTTCAACGACTATTTACTTGAAGAAAACATGTTTCACAGAAACACAATTCAACGAATTTTATAGACACACTTTTTTAACAAACTTCTCAAACAGTAGAATTATTTTTAACGGATATTGTTTGTTTGGTGTATTTGTCATGGTATTTTATTATAAACGAAAATGTTAAAATAGACGTTATGCTATCCATAATCGCACTAACGAACGCTTAATTTAATAATTTTTAAGATATTGCATACTTCAACTATGTATGATATACCTAAAATGGACTACTCGCCTACAGTTTATTAATACTGCGCGCTAGATTGAATTCTAAACCACCAATACATACGCATACGCAAAATAGCATTTTAACCTTGAAATTAAAATTGAAATATTGTCTTAAAAAGTTAATAATGTTGTGCTACAAAAGTTAGTGACAGAAACGAATCGCTGCAAAACCGACTCCAAAATAAATTACACTCTGGGGGTTAGGCAGACAAGACTACGGTCTTGTCTGCCCAACCCCCAGAGTGTAATTTAAACCCGCGTAGGCGTGGAGGGCCCTGGCGGCCCGCGAGCTGAGGAGCAGATGGCTTTAACGCCCGGTTAGCATTAAAACCATCTGCGACAATAAGCTCGCGTGGAACCGCTGGATCGCTGCAGCGCCGGAACCGTGACATAAACTATGCCTGCAGCACGTTGCATGCTCGCGTGCTGACTTCCGTGTCAAAGTATTCTGCGTATTGATTGTTCTATGAAATGCTAATATGAGTAAAATTTTATGTGAAACAGAATTCTATGGAACTATTGTCTATAAAATAACGTACAACCCCTGATGGCCAAAAGCATCGACGACCATCTGTCGAAGATGGCGTTGCGCGGTTGGGTAAAGGGCCTAATACAGAAGACTGTTCCTTGATACGGCTCGTATAGTGAGGAGGTTCTTTTTTCTCTGGAGCCCTAACCACCGGTTGCTGGACCCGGCTCCCGACACCAGCGGACTACTACTTTTTTTATCTTTTCTTTCTTTTTTTAAGAAACATTGCCCCACACTAGGAATTTCTCCTGTATCGTGGGTGCGATTACATACATACAATGACACATACACAAACAGCTAGAACAAATATCTGTAGGCCATACAAATATTTGTTTCTTGCGGGAATCGAACCGGCGTATATTTGTAATTTTTCTTAACATACTCCCGGGAAAAAACTGTAAATGTTTGAATCCAGGACATGATCTACACGAGTGCTCGCTACTAGCTATTAAGAGGTGAAGTGAAGGTAATAAAGTATAAATATTCTTACCCCTTTATTCATAAAAAAATATTAAACATTACTAAGTTAAAATGCTGTTTTAGAGATTCTAAATTCAAATTCTGCATAGAAAAGACTCTGTTTATCAGTATTTTAGCTATGTAATGGTTATAACGTTTTTATGAATCTATATTTTTGTTAATCTATGTAATTATATATATAAATTATAAAATTAAAAAAAACGATAATTTAAAAAACTATAAAACCCGACTGCGTTTCTGTGTAATTTGGAAATGAAAACCCTTAACCTTAAAACAAGAAAGTCGTCATACCCGATTGCACACAGAAACGCAGTCGGGTTTTTAGTTTTTTAAATTACCGTTTTTTTAGTTTTATTATTTTTTATTTTGGTATCCCCAGTGATAAATGATTTTTATTACACTGAGAAGAAATTCCGAAACAAACTCAGAGGTCAATGTCTCTTTTAAAGTTCATACAATCGTACTGGTCAAATCATATGAGAACCATGAGTGTCATTGTCGTTGTCGTTTGTTAAAGTGTCACTCTCACATTAAATACGAATCTAACGACCTACTCAGTACTACGAATCTAACTACCTCTCAAGCTAAAATCCACCGAGCCTTTCAGGCCACAGAGCGTGCTAAATAATTATATGTACATGTATACATACATATATACTCTCGAAAAACATAACCAACCTTCTGGCGCAGTTGGGTAAAAAAAAAATCTTCGTCTTTTTGACATTACAGTCTGTTATGTTTACGACTAGGTACTACATATTAAAACAATATCTAAATTGTTTAGCTCATTGATTTAGAACACAGGGATTTTCAAAGGTGCGTGCTTTTATCAATAAAACCAATGTGATATATTTTTCATAATTATATATTTTGGATCCGAATCCGAAATTAAGACAAGGCAAGAAAACAATACTGTTAAATTTTAAATATCTAGTCTAAAGACTATAAATACTGATATCGCATAATTGTATAAGATTAATAACACAGTTTTAGTATAAACTTAATACATACATAATTTAGTTTCTGAGAGTTTGACGTGACTGCCAATGTTTGTTGAGAGAGGCATATGATAGTAATCTGTTTTCACAGTTAACATTTTGCGGCCAGTCGCAGAACTCCCTGTCTGGGTTATACACCAAGCTGGCGGGACAGGTTTGCGACACGGGAACTGAGTTGGAGCATATGTAGAACTGGTTACAATTCTCATGGGCGACCAATTTTCCTTGAGATCCTGGTTTAGCACACAGAGCGGGCGCATTTCTGGGGTTGCATGCACAATCATCAGGGACAATTCTGTCACCACAAACAACATTACTGGGCCAGTCACAACGTTGATTATAGGGGTTGTATAAAAGCCCATCGTTACACGGTCGCGAGACAGGCACGCCTCCAGAGCAAATGTAATATTGGTCACAGTTTTCATGGGCTACTAATACTCCTTCAGAAACATCGCCAGCACAGATCGTGGGAGCTTGACTGGGGTCGTCATTAGGGTTGCTGATGTTGTCTTCATTGCTATCGTTTTCATCACTCTCGTTTCCAGGTTCTGGTATCACTCTGTCACCACATTGAACATGTTCTGGCCAGTCACACCTTTCAGTGTAGGGGTTGTACAATAGGAATCCATTGCAAGTAAAAGCCACAGGTCTACCGTGGTCGCAAATGTAGAATTGGTTACAGTTTTCATGAGCAATTTGTACGCCACTAGATCCATCGACTGCACAAATTGCGGCAGCTTCTTCAGGATTACAGTTGCACGGCCCGACGATTGGTTCTTCTTCCTTGCTGTCGTCTTCATTACTCTCACTTACATTTTCTTCAGGGTCCGGAATTATTCTATCGCCACATTCAACATTGAACGCCCAGTCACACACTTGTGAAACAGGATTATATAATGTATTTACCGGGCATTTCAATGGAATTGGCCTACCGTTGGCGCATTGGTAGAACTGGTTACAGTTTTCGTGAGCTATCAAAACACCTTCAGAGTTATCTACAGCGCAAATAGAAGGAGCTTGATCAGGGTCACAGTTGCATGGACTGCCGTTCTCGTCACTGGTTCCAGAACAATCTTCGTTACTGTCTACAACGGGTGGTTGCGGGGGGACATCATCACCCGGTGGGCGAATTTCAGAGCTGCCACTGTCAGAGGATTCAGGATCTGGGACGACTCTGTCTCCGCAGTCTACATTCTCCGGCCAATCACATTGGTCCTTATTAGGGTTGAACAGAAGATTTGGTGGACATGTTAATGCTACTGGTTTACCCCCAGAACACTTGTAAAACTGATTACAATTCTCGTGTGCTACCAAAACCCCTTCGGAATCATCTGCTGCGCAGATAGCAGGAGCTTCGCTAGGATCGCAGTTATTGCCTGGGGTAGTATCGGGTGGGTTGGTTACACCTGGGTTGGTCGCACCTGGGTTAGTCACACCTGGGTTGGTCACACCGGGGGTGATAACGCTGTCGTCTGGGTCTGGGATCACTCTGTCTCCACAGTCCACATTCTCCGGCCAGTCGCATTGTTCAGTGTAGGGATTGTACAGTAGGCCACCGTAACAAGAGAGAACGACAGGTTTTCCGTGGTCACACTTGTAGAATTGGTTACAATTTTCATGGGCGACTAGGACGCCATCCGAATCTTCAGATGCGCAGATGGAAGGTGCCTCCCCTGGATTGCAATTGCACGTACCGGGTGGTCGGGTGGGTGCCACGACATCATCACCTGGTGGGCGAATTTCAGAGCTGCCACTGTCAGAGGATTCAGGATCTGGGATGACTCTGTCTCCGCAGTCTACATTCTCTGGCCAATCACATTGGTCTTTCGCAGGGTTGAATAGAAGATTTGGTGGGCATTTCAATGCTACTGGTTTACCTCCTGAGCACATGTAGAACTGGTTACAATTCTCGTGAGCTACCAAAACTCCTTCGGAATCATCTGCTGCGCAGATGGCTGGGGCCTCGCTAGGATCGCAGTTATTGCCTGGGGTGGTATCGGCTGGGTTTGTCACACCTGGGTTGGTTACACCTGGGTTAGTCACACCTGGGTTGGTCACACCGGGGGTGATAACGCTGTCGTCTGGGTCTGGGATCACTCTGTCTCCACAGTCCACATTCTCCGGCCAGTCGCATTGTTCAGTGTAAGGATTGTAAAGTAAGTCACCGTAGCAAGAGAGTACGACAGGTTTTCCGTGGTCACACTTGTAGAATTGGTTACAATTTTCATGAGCGACTAGGACGCCATCCGAATCTTCAGATGCGCAGATGGAAGGTGCCTCCCCTGGATTGCAATTGCACGTACCGGGTGGTCGGGTGGGTGCCACGACATCATCACCTGGTGGTCGAATTTCAGAGCTGCCACTGTCAGAGGATTCAGGATCTGGGATGACTCTGTCTCCACAGTCTACATTCTCCGGCCAATCACATTGGTCTTTCGCAGGGTTGAATAGAAGATTTGGTGGGCATTTCAATGCTACTGGTTTACCTCCTGAGCACATGTAGAACTGGTTACAATTCTCGTGAGCTACCAAAACTCCTTCGGAATCATCTGCTGCACAGATGGCTGGGGCCTCGCTAGGATCGCAGTTATTGCCTGGGGTGGTATCGGCTGGGTTTGTCACACCTGGGTTGGTTACACCTGGGTTAGTCACACCTGGGTTGGTCACACCGGGGGTGATAACGCTGTCGTCTGGGTCTGGGATCACTCTGTCCCCACAGTCCACATTCTCCGGCCAGTCGCATTGTTCAGTGTAAGGATTGTAAAGTAAGTCACCGTAGCAAGAGAGTACGACAGGTTTTCCGTGGTCACACTTGTAGAATTGGTTACAATTTTCATGAGCGACTAGGACGCCATCCGAATCTTCAGATGCGCAGATGGAAGGTGCCTCCCCTGGATTGCAATTGCACGTACCGGGTGGTCGGGTGGGTGCCACGACATCATCACCTGGTGGTCGAATTTCAGAGCTGCCACTGTCAGAGGATTCAGGATCTGGGATGACTCTGTCTCCGCAGTCTACATTCTCCGGCCAATCACATTGGTCTTTCGCAGGGTTGAATAGAAGATTCGGTGGGCATTTCAATGCTACTGGTTTACCTCCTGAGCACATGTAGAACTGGTTACAATTCTCGTGAGCTACCAAAACTCCTTCGGAATCATCTGCTGCACAGATGGCTGGGGCCTCGCTAGGATCGCAGTTATTGCCTGGGGTGGTATCGGCTGGGTTTGTCACACCTGGGTTGGTTACACCTGGGTTAGTCACACCTGGGTTGGTCACACCGGGGGTGATAACGCTATCGTCTGGGTCTGGGATCACTCTGTCTCCACAGTCCACATTCTCCGGCCAGTCGCATTGTTCAGTGTAAGGATTGTAAAGTAAGTCACCGTAGCAAGAGAGTACGACAGGTTTTCCGTGGTCACACTTGTAGAATTGGTTACAATTTTCATGAGCGACTAGGACGCCATCCGAATCTTCAGATGCGCAGATGGAAGGTGCCTCCCCTGGATTGCAATTGCACGTACCGGGTGGTCGGGGGGGTACCACAACATCATCACCTGGTGGGCGAATTTCAGAGCTGCCACTGTCAGAGGATTCAGGATCTGGGATGACTCTGTCTCCGCAGTCTACATTCTCCGGCCAGTCACATTGGTCTTTCGCAGGGTTGAATAGAAGATTTGGTGGGCATTTCAATGCTACTGGTTTACCTCCTGAGCACATGTAGAACTGGTTACAATTCTCGTGAGCTACCAAAACTCCTTCGGAATCATCTGCTGCGCAGATAGCAGGGGCTTCGCTAGGATCGCAGTTATTGCCTGGGGTGGTATCGGCTGGGTTTGTCACACCTGGGTTGGTTACACCTGGGTTAGTCACACCTGGGTTGGTCACACCGGGGGTGATAACGCTGTCGTCTGGGTCTGGGATCACTCTGTCTCCACAGTCCACATTCTCCGGCCAGTCGCATTGTTCAGTGTAGGGATTGTACAGTAAGTCACCGTAACAAGAGAGTTCGACAGGTTTTCCATGGTCACATTTGTAGAATTGGTTACAATTTTCATGAGCGACTAGGACGCCATCAGAATCTTCAGCCGCGCAGATGGAAGGTGCCTCCCCTGGATTGCAGTTGCATGTACCGGGTGGTCGGGGGGGTACCACAACATCATCACCTGGTGGGCGAATTTCAAAGCTGCCACTGTCAGAGGATTCAGGATCTGGGTTTGTCACACCTGGGTTGGTCACAGCTGGGTTGGTAACACCTGGGGTTGGAACGCTGTCATCATCATCACCATCACAGCTAGCGTCGTTGCTGGCATTGTCGTTACAACCTGTACATTCAGTTTCAGGAACAAGCCTGTTTCCGCAGTCGACATTTCTTGGCCAGTCACATTCCCTAGTGTAGGGATTGAATAGTAAATCTCCGACGCATGAAACAGCAACTGGTAGGCCATGGTTGCAAATGTAGTACTTATTGCAGTTCTCATGTGCTATTAATTGACTTTCCGAACCAGGAGCTGCACAGATAGCTGGAGCTTCTTCTGGATTGCAATTGCAAGTACCATCGTTTTCTGTGCTGTCATTGTCATCATCACTGCTGTCATCTTCTTTGGGGTCGGGAATAACTCTATCACCACATTCAACATTGTGCGCCCAATCGCACTCTTCTTTGTAGGGATTGTATAAAAGAGTCGGTGAACAATCGAACGTCACTGGTCTGCCTTCGGCGCACTTGTAGAATTGATTGCAGTTTTGATGTGCCACAAGGATTCCGTTGGAGCCTTCAGCTGCACAGATGGATGGCGCTTCACCAGGGTTGCAATTACAAGTCCAGTCATTGTCGACGTCGCTGACATCGTCGCTGTCGTTATCCTCTCCCTTGTCAGGGCCATCTGAAATAGGCCTATTGCCGCAGTCAACGGAGTCAGGCCACTCGCATGTTTCAGAGAATGGGTCGTACCGAAGGTTATTTGGACAAAAGTACGCTACTGGTTTTCCATTTGCACATTTGTAGAACTGGTCGCAGTTTTCGTGTGCTATTAATACATCATCGTTATCGTAGTTCGCCTGGCAGATCTGCTGCGCTTCAGACGGGTCACAATTGCATGGGCGGCGTTGATCTGGGCTTTGGTTGAGCCCTTGTGCTAGTGCAACTGCACATAGCAGTAATATTACGGCGTCTGAAAAAATAAATCATTTGATGTATTATTGACGAATCACAAGCTAATCTTTTAGTCTTATCAGTAATTAGTAATAAATATGTGACTACTATAGGTGGACTGATAGGCAAATAGCGATAGCGATTCTGTTAAGTGCGTGTCGTTCTGAAACTTATTCTCAAATAGTAGTAGCTGTTGTCTGTCTGTTCTTGCAAAAAACTATTTTAAGGGAAAACTTTTCAATAGACCATAACGTCGACCATAACCGTCTGAAGAATTATATATGGCGTTTAGGAATATTAGCTTCACAAAAAAAAACAGTTATTTTTAAACTCATTAAAAAGCAATGTGACGATTGGAAAAGCCTCGTTTTGATCATAATTGTCTGGATTCACATCGGCACATTTTTTATTAATTAGTAATTGCAAAGAATGCTTTTAATGATTCTAGTTAAAATTCCATTTGACACCTTTCAAAATCTATCCTTTTTCTTCTAATCTACTCATGTTGGACTATTTTATTCTTTTCCTTCTATGTATCAAATTCTTCGACAAGTCGGTTATTGTTCCTTTTTGTTTGATTTTTATTTTAAACACATCTAGAGATAAAAACCGACCAAGTGCGATTCGGGCTCTCACACGAAGGGTTCCGTACCATTATCCGAAAAAAACACGTTTATTCCCATACAGTAAACGTGTGTTCCTCCGTTAATTTTTAATCTAATTTAATAATCGGACGGAAAGCGGAAGCTTAGAAATAGGGTTCCGTTGGTAACCCCTCGGGTTGCCTTAAAAACGGGAACCTTAAAAACCAACAAGATTGTTAAAATTCTAGCTACAAGTAAAAAAAAACTGGCTATTAACGTTTCGGCAAAAAAGAAAAAAATACGCACTGATTATAACAATTACTATCCTGTAGGTATTTTTTTTTTAAATCTTGAATAAAAAATGTCGCCGAGTTACAGCACCCTGTTAGATTTTCACCTAGGCAAAAGACGAAGTAGGAAGTGAAATATTGAATTTAAAAAAGTCATAAAAGGTTCTCTCTGCTTAACTGGCAATGTAAATCAGTAATTAAAACTACTACTACACTAATATGTTAGTGTCTATTACATAAAAATCTAAAGGCTGCAAATGATTAGGAATATCAATCATCATCAGCGTAGCCTTTTCCCAACTATATTGGAGTCGGCTGGAGCTGAATACCAGTATTTTGCGTGGAACGTCTGCCTACTAGACCTCCACAACCCATAAACTGGCTTGATATTATTATATCTAGTTTTATTAAATTAATCCGAATGAGTTCCTTTTTGAAAATAAATCTGGGTTCATCCTTGTTGGTACTATAGTTTTCCCTACTTGGTTAGTATATTATGCAAATGAAAAATAACACTTATTTATTCACTTAATAGAACTTTCAAACCGTTTGAAAATTTTCACACTCATGAAACTTTTAAGCTGGGCCAACACTTTTAATTGCATAGATAAAGGCACAACTTACCTTTCATTTAATAGATCCTATGAGACTGTATTTTTCGTGATTGTTGCACTAGAACTGATATGGAATAATCAATTGCACAATTATTTATACGATTCCCCCTGTTTTGAAAATTATTCAAAGCAGATTATCAGTTCGATTAAAATGAAACACTGATTTATATCGATTAGCCCGAATGTTCTTTTTTAAGATAGTTATCAAAAATGGAAAAAGAATCATTCATGAGCTGATGATAGTAATAAAAAGATAATGATGATAAGGTTCCCTTGAAATCGTTCCTTGCATTTGTGCGGTCCAAAAGATTAAAGCTAGTCCTCGAATAACTTCCTCTTCCTTACATACCTTTGAGGGTTTTCTTAATTCTTTATTGTACAGACAGACGCCAGCATGTCAAACTACTCGAAACTGTCAAATTTTCCCAATCAACTTTGAACCTAACGCTTCAGCGACAAAGTTGAAAATCTATAAAAGAAATTTGACAGATTGTTGTAGCTTGATGTGCTGGTGTCTGTGCAAAACAACTTAAAGTACGTACAGGGATTATAATAAAGTTCTGGTCCTAAGGCGAGCTTAACTCAAAGTTGAGTTTTCATCCAGCAAACCTTTGGGTGATATAAAGGTCAAAAATAGATTTAAAATAACTTAACATGAATAATCCGGATCGCTACGTGCCTGCGTCTGGGTGCTCCTAGCGGAGCTCCACATCGGTGAAAAGCAGTCGACTGCCTCGGACACCATGGCCTGTCCTGCAGTAGGAGCGCTGATCGGTTAGCACGGCATACCAGCATTAATGACATCATCCGCCGGGTTCTTGTCACCGCCGCCGGGGTGCCAGCTGTTTTAGAACCTAATGGCTTGGCACGTGACTATGGGAAGAGACCAGATGGGATGATCATAATGCCTTGGAAGGTGGGTAGGCCTTTGGTGTGGGATGCAATATGTGTCGACACCCTTGCGCCATCCCATCTTCTTAGCACGGTGGGCTGCGCTGGGGCGGCTGCTGCAGGTGCAGAAAATCTCAAACGGCGCAATATAACAACCTTAGTGGGAGCTATATTTTTGAGCCGTTTGGGGTTGAAACATTAGGCCCATGGGGTCCGAGTGCTCATCGAGTCTTTCGGGACATCAGCAAACAACTTGTCGACTGTTCTCGTGACCAGAGGGCTGGGCTTTTCTTCGGCCAAAGGATCAGCATTGCCATCAGTCAACGCGGCAATGCTGCCAGTGTTCTGGGCACTTTTGCCATTGACAGCGATGTGGATGAATTTTTTGATGCCTAATGATTTATTATGTTTTTATACGCGTTTGTACATAATTTCGCGATTATTAGTCTAGTTGTATTTAGTCGTTACTTGTACATATAATTCGTAAAATGTAAATAAACTACATTCGATTTACACATTATTCATAAAGTAACATGGATAAAATAATACATACCTATTCGTAAATATATCTTTTTTTTTTTCTTCTTTCCTTTCAAAACTCATAATAATATCAGCACTAAACTACTATTATTTAATACTTAGTAGCTATTACTTAGGTAGTTACTGTACCTAGTACTTAGGGTGGACTTGCAGCGGGTACTTTATTCGCTGAGCTTTGGTTGAGCTGCAAAAAAAATCCTACGAGACTGTCCTTAACTTTCTGGACAATTGCTAATTGTACTAAACAAATTTTGTATAAGGGTTAAAATACTGTTCTCGGCCCAATGGGATAAGGTATAGAAATGCGAAAACATCGAGATTTTGCGCGAACGTCTCTAAATCTAACATTGTTCTTATAAAATTCACTATCATCGTCACAAGTTAAAGTGCGTTTAGTGCAGGTGGCAGAGGGAGTTTCGTGTGCATTATGTGAGGGCCACATTCTGCCAACGGATTTGTCATAAGAATGGCCCAAATATACAGGATATCGATCTTGCTGGCCCAAGTTTTGGTCCTATGTTTAGGGTTTTTTTTTTGTTGGATCAAGTGTCTCTGTCAGCTAAACGGTTGTTTGTGGAGACGTGTAAAATATCATGGTAGCACAGCTAAATAGGCTTTACAAGTTAACGAGTAATAGTTGACAAACCCATAAAATGTACTTGGAAAAGGAAAATTTCTCTCCTCTTCATGTGGGCCCGTTTTTCGACGTTTTTAACCATTAAACCGTGAGCTCAATGAATATATTCAATTAATGATAGAATAAAATAAAAAAGCACCATTCTAAGTCGGCAATTGTGATGTAAAACTACGGAACCCCACTGCTCGTGACCCGACAAGGACTTGGCCAGTTTTTTGTTTTATACATTTTATTACTTTTTTTTGTTTTAGAAAGAAAGAAAGAAAACTAGTTTATTTGACACACACACAGACACACATTGGTTTAGCGACTTTGCCTGGGTGAAAGTCGAAAATCATACGGTGGGAATGCACTACCTACCGGGATAAAAAGTAACTGTATATCCAGGACATGTTCCATAGGCGTTAAATGCAGACGTGATTGAGTTTCACATTCATAATATTTACTGTCCCGTTAGTCTTGTGGCTGGTCGTGGGTCCAGATCCACGCTCGGCAGTTGCGCTTTCTGATTTACAAATCGGGCAAAAAGTTTTATTGGGTTTTTCCATCAGGACTTTTTCAGTATCAACCCCGAGTTTGGAAGTTGGTGGTGTGACAACCCACGTGCCTCGGAAAGCACGTTGAGCTGGTCCTGCGCCTAATCTCTCCCCGGTCGTGTCGGGCAGCCGCCCCATCGAACTATGAGAGTCAAAGAACAGAGAGTGCGCCTGTGATGCGGACGTCCTCGTGCACTATAATATCAAACTCAAACTCAAAGCCTTTATTTCAATTAAACCATTTACAGGAACTTTTAAATTGTCAAGGTCGGTCAGTCAAAGAGTTGAAGCACGTTCCAAAGCGTAGATCTCTATAGAGAAGAACGTGCAAGAAACTCCACGGACACTCTTTTAAATAAATAAATTGTTACAAAGTTGTGGTGACAGTGTTCATTTTGAAATTATTCATATAATTTTGTGAGAACGATGTAGAAAGACGTGCACGATAAAATCGACCGGAGTCTAAAAGAAACAATTCAAAGAACAAATAATTGAATTAAATCGTGGCAGTTGGGAGATGACCAGTGCCAGCTGACGGAGCAAAATGATGAATTATATGCGCAGCCATCAGAGAGACTTTTGAGTGAGCATGAAACTCCCAACAGTCAGAGCACATTCTATATCTCCTGCATACATGGTTTATCTTCGTTGGGATTGGCCACCGTGATCGAAATTCGATCGGGGGATTATTATTATTAAGAAGGATGTATGTGTATTAAATTATATTAGAAAGACAGATTCCTTGGATGGCCTTAGGCTGCAGCCAAGCTCTACTCTGTACCATAATGAACTCTGTAAGTGCTGTAACAGAAACTGCAAATATTTTATTTGATGTGCATTTTGTGTTCGATCGGAGAAAGCGTGATGAACTACGAAATAACTCCAGCGCTTCACCAAAGGTACCTGTTTGTAGAACACCGCGTATAAGAATCTGACAGACTCCACCAGCCGTTATTGGGAAGTGGACATCCATAGGAATTTTCAAAAAAAGGCGCTAAGCCAACGTGCCTAACTGGAGTGACACTGCTTAGAAACGACATCGGCGACGCAGGGCGGATGTCGCGTTCACAGCTGGGCAATGACCTCCGCGATTCTCTGCTTAGTCACAAACGCAACCCTTTAATTATTCAAAAGTGGAGTTCAGATTATTCAGCGTTCGGTCACCAAGACTCGCCCGTCTAATGACCCGGCTGTTTCAAGGTTAAATCTAAGTGAATCGATTCATTACATAATGCTCATAAATCACAATAATAATGATTAGTTCGGTACTTCCCCTGTGAAATCGGAATAATACTCTCTTCTCTTTTGTACAATACAGAGATAGTGAGTTAATACTATTCTCAAGTATTAAGATAACGATATAATCCCAATTATAAAAATATTTACGTTTTAATAAGGTGGACTTTAAATTAATATTAGACGTGACAAACAATGTCCTATTTTAATCTTTTTTGAAATCAAATAACTTTATTGTTTTATTGTTATGACTGCAGATTTTATTGTTGTTTGAAACATTTACCCCTTTATCTACTATCGGCTTGAGGTAGCAAATACACAGGTGTTTAGCCTACTTAGCTGTCCAAAAGATTATGTACTTGGAAATAATAATCACAAACAAAAAAAGCCAAAGCGTCGAAACCTCGTAGCATAGTTTCGTAGGCTGGTCTACGCCCATGCCTACGCCGTAGCCATGTTGCTACGAGCTCTTGCGGTTCGTTTTCAGTAAGCCGTTAATCCTAAATTAAACCGATTATTACGTGATTTATTCGTGTTTATATGATGACGTCACAATTGCATGTTAGGTATCTTGTACAGGTGTGTCACGGCTTTTCATAAACGTTTTGATAAAACGTAATACTTGGAGCACGTGTTGTCTGTTATCAGGATTTTAAAATCAACGTGACCTCTAATTTATTTAATGTAGTGTGTAGTAGATACAGTTTTTGGTTCCTTATTAGATTGTGTTAGAGTTTAATGGTGAATCAGTCACCATAGAAACATCTGATTAGAAAATTATAAAATCTTATCACTTTTTTCGTAAGATAAAACTGATGTACTCTAAATTGCCTTCCTTTCGTAATCGTGGATATGGATTTAGGACTCGTTACATTTCAAAGGTCAATTTAAAAAAAGTCGTTTTAAAATATTGCAGCTTCGGTAGAATCAAAGAATCCAAATTATTTATAAAACGATTGTAATCAAGTTTATTGTTAATCAGCAATCAAGTGCAACGTGCAAGGTCACGTTCGGCATTGACACATTATGACTTTGCATCTAATTTGAATAAATATGGTGAAATATTATTAGTACCATACCATTTATTTATACCATTTTGTAAAAAGAAAATAAATTAAAAAGGAGCACAGACAGGCGGAGCAAGACAGAATATCTACACAGGTGCTCTTACAAGTCGAGAACTAATGCTCCATTTTCTGTTATTTTCTATTTTCTAGGCCAGAGTGGAGCTATGTGGAACATCAATCAAAATTCCATGGAAGATGGGTAGGTCATTAGTGTGAGACGCTACTTGTGTCCATACTCTTGCGCCGTCCCATCTTCCTAGCTCATCATGCTGTGCTGGCGCTGCCTCTGCGGCTGCAGATAACCTCAAGCGGCGGAAATATAATAACCTCGTCGGTAGTTATATTTTCGAGCCGTTTGGGGTTGAAACTCTCGGGTCGTGGGGTCCGAGTGCTCATTACTTGTTAAATGATTTATCAAGACGCTTAGTTGACACTACGCGTGACCCAAGGGCTGGTTTTTACCTTGGACAAAGAATAAGCATCGCCATACAACGTGTCAATGCTGCCAGCCTTTGGCCAACCAGTGGCCAGTGATGCGAAGGAATTTTTCGACGGCATATTTTAGACCATTTTATTTTAGTTAAGAGTTTTTTTTATTTAAGTTTATATAAGAAAGTAATAGTTAGTGGTACATAAATAGATAATAATTTATAATGAATATATTCCATCAGATGTAAAAAAAAAAGTATTCTTCTACTATTCCACCGATAGGAAAAGGTCTCTGCCATGCTTTTCCATTCAACCTTGTCTGCTGCTTTTCTGGCTCATCTATCCTGATGCATCCCTGCATCCCGTAGGTATGATCTACCAAGTCCCACTCCTGTTTCACAGTCTAATCGTCAAAAAATTTGATACTTAGATTCAGTAACTTCATATTACTTAGTTGGAAAATCAAAGGCGACCTTTCTATAGCACTAAGGCGTAAGCTCGTTGACATATGTGTATCCACAGCGCTTAGACTTGGTATTTGACCGAAGCTCAGAAGTTTAAACTTACTCGCAGGTTGACTAAAGATTGCGGAATTAGTTCGGAAGAGTCACCGCGGCCCTGGAACGCAAAGGGTATCTATTAGGAGGAACACGGATGGGTTTAGTCAGTAAGAGTCTGACACTCCCTTCCACTCCGCCTAGAGCGGAAGGAGTCATTTGATGAATATTCATCCTTAAAAAAAAATTGGCTAAAGAGCGATGTAGCGTAGCATACCGAAAATATTATATATTATATTATATTTTTTTCGGAGTCCGCCATATTGAATTTAGAATAGTGTCACTTAGCTAACCGTGCATCGTCATCCAAACCAAACGTGTGAACACAATATAATGCTTTAAAATTCAGTTTCTAGATGTGTACACTACATACCTATAAAACGAATGGATCAAATAAATACATTATACAATACTTAATACAAAAAAATACCTATCTGAAAATCTTTAGAGTAAAAGTTATTCTTTTCTTCCTGTTTGACAATTGAGCCCAAAGAGTATAGTAAGTAATAGGGAAATTGAGCCTATGTCGACTATTGTGCTAGCGAAATGTGGTCACGGTAGCGCGGTGAGGTAAACGTCGAACTTTAGTCGAAGTCAACACACCTTTGTTCAATCTGTCACCTTGATGACAAGGAAAGTCAAAATATTTGTTTCATTGTGTTTAGGTTTTTTTTAAATTAATCATAAAGACAGATTTAGAATTTGATACGCAGTAGCAAGTAAGTCTTGAGGTTATCATAAATTAGATCGACGATGTTGCGTTTTAGGTGTTGCTGCTAGGTCAATTAAGAAAAGCCTAAACATGTCCGCAAGTATGTGACGATAGCTTGCCAGTCGTCCGACAGTAATTCTTTATATTTTATACTAGCCAGAAAGGCGCATGGTAATTGATGGATGAGACTCGCCAATGATAGAAAAGAAAGAAAGACAGAAAGAAAATCAATTTATTCTGCCGGAAAAAACGCACAGAACACTAAAAACTAAAAAACTACAATAATTATAACTAAAATAAATAAAAACTGAAAAATAACACATCACTGCCAGCCCATGTCTGGACCGGACATTAACCTAAACGTGTCTCTGGTCACACCAGCACACCACAGACAAAACAGAACAAAGTGATAGCAAACACATCTATGAGAATGTCCAGCTGGGATGTCCCATGTCGACATGTGTCCCATATTGTTCTGTCTGTCAGTCTCTGCATTAGTCTGAAGATAAAGAAGCAAAACGTTAGTCGCATTGTTTGTTCTATAAGTAAATAGGTCTCGAAACGAGTATCCTTCTTTAGTGAGAGTCTTCACTCTCAATTACGATGGGTAGGAATGATAACTAATTTAGATCTTGATTTCATAATTGGTCGGCTGCACGCTGATCTGACACGTGCTTAGGTATCATCTTGAGTACCTTTTTGCCAATAACGGTGAAGCTATAGGAAACTTTTAAATGCCACCTAATAACAAAAAGTAAATCAACAAACAAATAACTAATTCATCATTCCTACGATGATGAATTATTATTTGTGGAAATTATTAACAAGATAAGATAATGATCACTGATTTATTGATAAATTCAATCGAAAATAAAGGCTGATAAAATCAGATAATCAGTGCCTTGCAGTTGTTTGAACTGTCGGTTTTGCCGCTACCTTTGAACGATTAGGTACTTTTCAATGTCCGCAACGTGGACGGTATGGATACGCCTAGGAATATTTTAGTATTTAAATTCTAATGAACCGATATTTGACCGATAAAGCAATTATAGATTCCAGATTAGTTATATTCCTAGGAACAGTAATTCGGTGATAAAATATTGGGTATGATTCTGATTCGTTTTAAAGGACGATGAAAAAAATAGTAAAGTGGTTTCTCGCATTTGGACCATTCGAGACTGCTGTTAGTGCCCATAGTGAGCTACGGCAACCATGGTCCCTGAGCACTAGTGGTGGTTGCGTGTGGTCACAAATAAGGGAGCGTTCAAGTATAACGTAACGCGATTTTTGAAGATTCTTGACCCTCCTTCCCCCCATGTAACGCGCCGTAACGTTTTTCTGTACCAGGGGGTAAACCCTAAACGTTACGTATCATCTAAGTGACAATTTTTACCTAAAAGTCACATTTATGTCTCTACTACTTTCATGTTACCTACTTTTTTAAATTATTAAATGTCATTTCAAGAAAAATATTGATTTTTCATTTTTGTTTGGCAAAATTACTACTGTTTAGTGACTGTGTACCTTACTCGAAAATATGTTTAGTGAGCTAGCGTTAAAAAAAAAAAAACAACGTTACGTAACGAGTTGTTCGAACACACCTCCCGCCCGCCCCGCCCGCATCGTAACGTTTTACAAGATACCCCCTCCCCCCAAATTGCTCTACGTAATACTTGAGCGCCCCCTAACGCGCATTTGCATCAGAAGTTATTTTAAGCAATTTTTCAGTTGACTTGAACTAAAGTTATACTTCTGCTTTTGTTATTCTGCAAGACAAATTATACATAAATTAATTGTGGAAGCATACGTTAGTTTTCAAGGAAAATGCACTTTTTATTAAAACCGTGATCCGTCTTGAGATTATTAGGAAATAGATCGTTGTCTTTGATACTAAAAAAGGATAGTAGATGTGATACGGATCATTATTCTAACTTTTAGCACGTTTCCTGTTTTAATTAATAAATAATTGATCAGGATAACTATCTTTAAGTGAAATCTAATCGGATTGGATCTTGCGAACTCTGTGTTTCATAAAAAATAACCGAAAAATATTTCTTGGTAAAATAATTTCAATACTTTCTAGCAAGATAGAAGATTTGCTTTCCATAGTAGAAAATAATAGAATACTCTTTATTATGTGCACCATATAAGTTACAGAAAAGATAGATGAAGAAAAAAAATACATAGGGCGACACAATGGGCGGCTTTATCGCTGAAAGCGATCTTTTAAAGACAACCTTTGGATGGATTATAAAGAGAGAATGTATCTACACATCCGGCGGTAATTACCTAACAATAAAGAGAAACAATAACCTAATTGTTATAAGTAAGATAAGTATAGTAAGTGGTAAGGTATAAGTGAGATACGTGGTATTTAGTACGTTATTTTATGTTTTTTTTTAAGTATTATAAGTAACAGAAATAATTGTATCTGTGAGATTTGTATGGGCAGCAGCGGTCCACCGGGATACACCTAACTTTTCAAACTAATATTATAATGTGTAAATGAGCCACACTGGTACGGTTTTTGAGCAACCAAATTCAGAACAAAAAGTTGAGCTGACAAAATGGGCTTTTTGAGAGAACCCCGAGAATATGTGTGAAAAGGTGAAGAAAATTTGATACAGCTTTGTACTCATCAGTATTATCTGAGTAAAACCTTGAACGGACACATGGACATGGCAAAACTATAAGTAGGTATTCCTTGCTTTACTACGTAACCCTAAAAAAGATGTAGAGTCAGGAACAAGTGATGTGACTCACTGCGTACCTAAAAATAAACTTCAGAGAATACTTCAAAGTGATTACTTTTCAATCACGTGTACACTGCAACATCAACATGGTCTCTGTAAATTTTGGAAATCTTATGAATTTCTAAAAGTTGCTTAATTTTATCTTCAACTGGCACTTCGCCAGCGACTTCGTCCGCGCGGATTTAGTTGGTCCTCCGCAACCTTCAACGCCCCCTCTAACCCTTTTTTAAGGTTTGTTATGGAAAATTAAGCACTACAATATGCATTTAATGGTCTCAAGATCAACCTACTATTCACCCCGTTCACCCCGTCAAAGGTTAAAAAATTGTAAGATCTGATTCAAATATCTCACTTTTAGTTTGTTCGTTCCAATTTTCACGTAAATTGAAGTAAGCAATAATGTCCTCCCCTAAAAACTTCATCCTTTTTCGCCCATATATAGAGTTAAAGGCAAAAATATTCTATATTAAATTTTCGTTCTAACAAACACATTTAGTTAGATATTGATTAATACATATGGGTTAAATAAGCTTCGCAAAAATTCATTCTTTTTAATCAAAAATGTTAATAGTAAACACAGTTATTGTGAGTTATCCGTCGGAGATAGACATATGCTATTGAAAACTTTTTTATAGATATTGATATGTTCTTTAATATTGTAGTACATTGTTTTGATCTATCATCAATAGTTTTCGCAGCACATGCGATGAAAGACATTTTATGACAAATTTGTTAACACCTTGTGTTACATTGTTCAAGTTTTAGTAGGGATCCCTTATTATTTCTGGAAATGAATATAGCCTATGTTACTTGGTAGAGATGTAGCTTTCTAACGGTGAAATATTTTTTTAAATCCGTCGTGTAGTTTTTGAGCCAAATCGTACCTAACAAACAAACAAACAAATCTTTCCTCTTTATAATATTAGTTTGGATTATTTAATTGAAGATAATTAAGTATTTAATTCTCTCTAATTGATTTTGTTATAAACAGGTTTGTACATGCTTAACATGTACAAACCTGTTTATTAAAAATCAATTAGGTAGAGGTAAGGTTGATTAACTGAATAGCGCTAACTGCGCATATCAAGATTACCGATTGATAAATCTATCAGTTAGCATATTGTCCAAAAACGAAATTACACTTTTAGTTTAATCGCACAGTTTTCCTCCTACTTAGCTTTACCATTCAACGGTCTCGGGGATGAGAATATGTCATCATCATCTGCCTAGCCTTCTCCCAACTATATTGGGGTCGGCTACCAGTCAAACCAGATTCAGCTGAATACCAGTATTTTACGTGGAGCGGCTGCCAACCAGACCTCCACAACCCATTAACTGGGTGACACGGATACTCCTTGGCAAGACTTGTGTCAGATTTACAGGCTTCAAACAATCCGTAACGACTGAAATAAAGATATTTTATTTATTTTTATTTTATTTAACGTGCTTTCTGAGGCACGGAGGAAACTCGGTATGTTAAAATGGTCACCCATCCACAGACCAACCTTGGCAAGCGTTGCTTAACCTTAATCGACCCGCGCGGCTGATATTCTTTAGCCACGAGCTCCTCCATTATTTTAAGAACTAGCATGGCCAACAATACGATTTTTTATGTGAAAACGTCCCTTGGCTCGGAATGCTGGACTGCTGGTGATAAGTTCAATATTTCTGATCGTCAATGTTATAATGTTGTAAGTATCGCAGTAGCATTAGAATTAACCAAACCCATCCGTGTCGGGGTGCCCTATGTTCCGCTACTTGCCTACACAAGTCATTAAATAATATTGAACCAAGTCATCTGTGTAAATGAATATATAAAATAAATCTGCCTTGTTGTTCAATGAAATGCCGGATGTCATTGAACGGCGCTGTTCAATGACAATGAAAAAGTTAGGCTGCCAATACACCTCCTGATTAAGCTACTTGATGGAACTAAAACTTTCAAAGCGGCGTATCGACGAATTCGTGAAGTCGAATTAAATAGATAGTCAGTGAGTCGATCCTACCCACGGTACAAGATTAATTCGGTCCACGAACGTCCCCCTTGGAGAACCGGTGCGTAATTAGCTTTACTTTCGTTATATAAAAAATCTGCTGGAGAGCTATGGTGTTCTTACTCAATTTTCATGACCGGTGGTAATGGGAGCAAGATGAGCAAGCGAAGTGAGTCCACGGACAACACGAGTGAGTCGACCCCACCTGCACATGAGACAAGCAAGCAAAGCGAGCGCATAAAACACAAATTAGCAGATGTTACTACCAACATGAGCTCGCTCACAAGACACGCAGGCGGAGTAAAGTCAAAACGTGCAAGCAAAGCGAGACGCTCATAAGAAAAACAAGCCTGCTTAGCGTTGGCTACTACTAGAGTCCTCGAGCCGACCTGCCGACGTATTTTAGATGAGGCGCCTGCTTGTTAGAAAAGTCATGTTTCAGGTCTACTCTTAGAGCACGTCTACATTCATACTCAAAACTTTCCTTACAATCCACCTCACGTTTTTCTCATTCCTCTGTATCTCCTGCTCATGACAACCGATTTCCACACGACTTTTAAGTCACCGATGCCTCTTTCACACTTCCTCTATACTCATTTCTTATTCTATCCATTTGCGTATCACCACACATCTCTCTTAGCATTCTATCTCAGGGGCATGCATTTTTTTTGGTTATTCATTCCTAAAAAATGTTACGCAATATATTCGTAGATTGCATAAAGTTATAGCCGTTTCAACGATGATGGATGGCTTATCAACGTATTAATCTCATACCATAGGTGTAGATTTTGTAGAAGTAGCATGTAAGTAACTGCCTAGTCCCAGATTTTAGAGCATCATTTTAGAGCAGTTGTGGCTGCCCTTTCGTAAATTATAAGTATGTATGCACTTAAACACAACGAGCACCAGATGTACCTTAATGGAAAAAAAACTGTGAAAAATGCACGGGTCTTATTGTCTCGGATAAAAATGTATTGATCAAGAAATTAAAGAAAAAATATCAAGTTGGTTGTAGTAACGACTCTGGCCCATCTATCGTTCCTGATGCATTCTACGAGTCCATAGTTATGTAATATTTATTTTATTTAGTTATTATACAACAAACTTCAAAACTACTGCACACGAAGTGACGGCGCGACGTCGTGTTACGCTGCGAGGCGTCGCGTAGCCGGCCGCGGAAACGCCGATACACTTTTCGGCCAAAACTCTCTCTTCCTTGAGGAAGGTCACCAAATGATGAGTCGGAACGCGCACCACGAACGATTTGAATACATGACCCGCCCACTCTAACTCCAGGTTGGCAGCCTTGTGACCCACATTGGCAATTCCTGTTTCCTGTTGATGAACTACGTTATACCGAAAATATATATTACGCTACATCGCGCATCGTGCAACGGGTGTCGCCTCCGAGGAAGGCCTAAGAAACGCTGGCTTGACGACTTGGAGGCGTTCATGACGGATTGGTCGGAGAAGACAACACACTGGGAAAAGTGGAAGGCTATGGGAGAGACGTTTGGCTAGCAGTGGGACCGTAAAGGTTGATTAATTTAAAAAAGATAGTTAGTATCCAACTAAATAAATTCATTTCCGTTTTCGAGGAACTTTGTTGTATAATCAATTAGTAGAGAATTAAATTTATTTTATCTATCTCTGATAAAAACGTTAGATCAAGATTATCATACCAAATCAGTGCAATTAACGTTCTATTAGTGATAATTAATTACAACAAAGAACACCTTTACGTAATCGAATTGAAATTGCCCCACGAATGAAATTATCAAGAAAATATTTGCACAATCATAAGCTTTGTTTTACATCATCATGTCAACTCTCCGGAACCAGGCCCCTGGATCGGGTCCTACTTCTGTAGAGTACAAGTTGGAGTCATCATCATCATATCAGCCGAAAGACGTCCACTGCTGGACATCTCACACTTGGACAGATCTAAATTATTCGAGGTGGGGTGTTCAAATCAAGCGCACTTTGCTTGTTCCCGCCTGTTATGTTCTCTTTGTAGTACCACCGTTAACTTAAACCGCTATTGCTTTCAAAAACATCACCCTCCCTCTCACCCTAGCCCAGTAAACATTTGCCCCATTTTAGTGTCATTATAAAGGGCGGCAAATATTGTGTTTTTGACCGTAGCGGATCAATAGCTATATCGGGCTCTTGCTGTAAGTGGTCCACTGCTCAACATTGGAGTCTCCCAAGAATCGCTCCTCATCGACCGGTTCAGTTCTCAGAGTAGTCTAGCGATCTCCACCTGTGGTCTTGACTATATCAAATCTACAAAGAAAATTTAATATTGCCAATGAGTTATTAAATGGCTCATTAAACTCATTAGCAGCGACTTAGACAACTTAAAATTGCGAATTTTTTTGTAACGCATAAATGTCCAGATAATTTTACAATATGATAACATATTATAAGCTTTGCAATTTTGTGTGAAATATAACATCTGCCAAATCTCCTCCTTTTTGTTGCCTCAAATTGCAATGGGGGTGTTTAGGGGCTACGGACTCCCCGTAGAACTAGACTAGACTACCCCTCCCGTAGAATACGTGGAAAATTATAAATCTTTTATAAATATTGGACGGATCGCACGTATATAATCAGAGCCCAAAATTATCATATAATTACTAACGATTCGAATGAGATTGGCGTTCAAAATTCTGCATGAACCCAGGCGAAAACTAGGTTATTTTGACACATTTTTGGACCCTCGACCCCTTCCCCCTCCCTCCTTGTGACAGCTATAGCTACGCCCGTGGGCCCTATAGTTATAATCATGGGAAAAAATGTGTAATTTCTAAAAATAGTTCAATAATCCACTAATTTATCTACTTACTGATAATTTCGGCAATAATATGAATAGATTATAATAAGATGGAACGATAATAAGCATATATTACTATCGATGACGTGCAAACTAAGCTAAACAAATATTGGTGATAAGTGATAAGGATAATTTCTTAGAATGTGGGATTATTCCAAAATAAGAAATTATTTTGCACTTTTGTAAAATGTTGCGAGCTGATACCTAAAGCGAAATGGATTTGATTTTTAGGGTTCCGTACCCAAAGGGTAAAACGGGACCCTATTACTAAGACTCCGCTGTCCATCCGTCCGTCTTTCTGTCTGTCCGTCTGTCACCAGGCTGTATCTCATGAACCGAGATAGTTAGATAGATTAACATATTATAATAAAAATGAAATAAAAATAAAATAAAAGGGGGATACAAGAAACATGTTTTGTTCGGCTTACGGTACGGAACCCTTCGTGTGCAAGTCCAGCTTGCACTTGGCCAGTTTTTTTATTTGTCGCGCTCTGTGGCTTTGGGAAAACCCACAACTAGTTTTTAAGGTATTTTGGTTCACATGATGCTTATTTTTTAAACTTTGAAACTTGGTACACTGTTTTAAACTGTATGAAGCGCAAATGCTCCTACAATCGTTTGCATATGAAATATATCAGGCGCCTAAGTCCCTTCATACTACGACGTTATAGGATCAGGGATAGCTTTCGTATCTACAGAACTTCCAACAGTTTGCTTGGAAGATCCATTGGAAAACGTCTTCGAAAAGTACAACCCAGCACTGGCCCAGGAGGTCACAGGAGTCATTACCCCCCGAAATTACTTAAGCTGTCGAGAGCCCGTATGATCAACTCGTTTTGGTTTGGTTTAACCTAATATGTTAGGAGCTTTAAAGCAAGCTTTCCCGTTCCCGCAAAAATTAAATGATTTATTTTTAAATCAAAAGAAAAACAATTAAGCTCCCTTCCCACCTCCATATTTATACAGTTTTTATGCAGGTGCCGCTCATGTAGTATAAGAACATTTGCTCTATTTTCAAAAGCTCAAATGTCATAACGTTTTCTTTATCTAACGACACTTTACATCATTTTCATTTGTCATCTATTATTGTAACAACTTAATATGATATACCTCCAAGATATATAACTTCATTTCATATAATGCCAAGAAAGTTCGTAACTTATTTTCCTGTATGAATTATCAAAAGAGAAGGAGAATGTTAATTTCTCACAATTCTCACCCAGACTCCAACAGAATGTTTGTCATCTAAAAGAGAGCAAGTTGTTTTTTTTTCGTTTTCGATGGCTAATGCATAAATATACCTATATGCATCTTCGTGAGGTTTTACCGCTACTTTCTAGAGGCCTGCAAAGCTTTTCAGCCTAAGCGGCTGTTCGCTCTTTGAGTTATGTGCCCCGCGAAGTGCCACAGTGTAAGCTTGACACTACCCTGGCTCGCTTGCAGATTTTCTCATTTCTGATTCGATCATGCAGGGAACTCCGAGGTAAAACGGGATGGATAGAAATGATTGGGCGAATAAAAAAGAATCTTTGATTGGAATGTTCACGTTATTTAAATATTGTTTGCAACAATGAAGAACTCCATTATTTTAACAATTATTTTATTTTTAAATGGACGCTTTTTGAGAAACAATTAACATGGTATGGTATTTATGTGAAAATCCCAATAAATGTTTCGTTTTTATTCACCCCTCCATTTCTATCCACCCCGTTTTACGGTATAGCCTTTTCAATTCATGGCTTTAGTGACTTTGAGCCTTCTTATCAGGCCGATTGTGTGACTACATCATGAAAATATGAAAATCACGTGTGTTAGTCGCGAAGTTCATGTAAACGACGACAAAGCCAGTGGTGGATGATAACACAGGGGACGTTTATCGGCATGGCATATGGAAATCAATTTTGGATGAGTTCAGTATGCTGAATACGATAAAAATATCCGATTTGTCAAACTACCTAATGGTCTTTAGACCATTCTGAAAAAGGTCTAAATAAGGAAGACAATATCTTTAAAATATACATATTGATGACCGGACATAAAAATAATGATATAGATAAAAACATAAGTCACTTACACCAACAATTTAAAAATATATTAGAAAACACAAATCTGTAGGCTTCTTTATCGCGGTTTGCTCAGAAAAAAACCCGCTACAGTCCAGCAACAGTCTACCATTATATGGTAGTCCCACCGAATTCACTCACAGACATCCTGAACTCTTTAGGAGGACTGATCTGCTTCTGGAGGGAGGTTGGCTGGTTGGAATGACGGCCGCCATGGCTAGCGCACAATGGTTCAACATCAAGACTAAGTGCGGAAACCATACCCCAATAGATAGATAGATAGATGGTAGTCCCATCGGGCTAGGAATCTTTCCTCCACTGTTTGAATGCCCTGGTGGAATAGTTATCCTTGTTCCTCATAGTTATCATCCAGTTTGGCTCGGAATATTCCAATTTAACGCCTACGTTTAGCACATACGTGGACAAAAATCGGAAGCACATCATCGACTACTTTTGATTACTCGGGTGCTTTATAATTCCGAATAAGAATATTTGCTACTAAGATACAGCTTAACCATGGTTACGGTCTCACAGATCTGGAGTCTGGACATACTCGTACTATGGTTTGTAAATTCGCTGTCTTAACATGGATTCGGATTTTGGGTCCAAAAAAGATGGGTGCTTTTATTTTTTCCATGCTTAGGACTGAAAATGTTTGACATACTGGCTAAGTCCATATTTTAGCAGTCCAAATGTAAGCCTTTAGCGACCTCCTTTTTTGTAATGATGGGAAATCATCAAATGAGTGCGGAGCGGAAGGGAGTGTCAGACTCTTATTGACAAAAACCCATCCGCCCACCCATCTTCCTCCAACTGCCCTTTGCGTTCCAGAACGCGGTGACCCTTTCGAACAAATTAGCAAACTTTGCGACCTCCTTGAATCCAGTATTTTAGATATTCTAAACAAGACTTTCACACGATATTGGGCGGCCAAAATTTGAAAGATATTGAAAGGATATACTTTCCGGTTGATCCCATAGAAATTTCATTAAAATCGGTTCAGTAGTTTGGTTTTTAAATCAAAATAGCTGGAAAATATGTTATTCAAGTAAACGAAATTGCGTATTGTGTTTTCCTGTGACTTTCCATGGGGTCTGGGGTACCAATAAAATAAAAAATAAAAAACGTTTTTTTTTTTAAAATACAACCGACTTCCAAATAAAAAACACTACAAAGTATTAAATAAGTATTAAGTATTTTTTTTATTTGGAAGTCAGTTGTATTTTTTTGTAGAAAGCTTTTTTATGATTTTTTTTGCCCAAAACTATTATGGCCGTTAACATTACACCGGTTTACAGTGCGCGTCAAGCAACTTTCCCACTCTGAAGTTCGTCACAACTCGCAGCGCAGTAGTCTATTTTACAACCGATCATAACACCGAGCATGCGCGGTCTCGCGGAAGCTGGCGCGTGTAGTGGCGTCTCCGTCGCTCGTATACGTTCGATGCTTACTCGTGTCTCGTTTGCTGTCGATGCCATAAGTGTTTCACATTGTTATTATTTTTAATTAGTTGTTGTTGTTATTGTTTTGTAATATTTTTATTAATGCCTTAATGGCCCCACAAATTGATTTATGGAAGGAGTTTCGGAAATTTTGAGCGATAGTGACTGAGTAAATACTTTATATTGACTAATAAACTTTACATTGAACTAGTTTGGCGCTGTGCCCCCGCTTGTGTCTGTGTTTGTGATCCACCTTCGACCGGCGACAACGAGTTAGCTGGCTATACTTCAAGTGAGTACATGTACCTTTAAATTTAGCTTTCATTTATTTGGTGCGAACACAATCCCTCACTTTCAATTACTTATACTTACTACCTTCTTATGCACTTCTACCTACTTATCTTACAATCGCAAACTGCTTCTACAACTTTATTCAAGTGAGTAAAAGAAACACTATTCAATAACATACATAATATAATACGTATAAAACAAAAATATTTTTACGCTCTAACAATTTTTACGCGATTGCACCTGATGGTCGTCACAAACACCTAACTTCAGAGAGGCAAAGATGCTTGATCAAAACTATACGAAGCTATATTTGTCAAGGGATAACGGACAATTTCACTTAAAATTGGATATGAACTAACAACCCTAATCTCTAGTATCTTGTTAGCGAAGTTGTAACAACAAACGTCAAAAGAAAACCAGATTTTATTAGACATACTCAAATTTATACAACTTTAGGAGGGTAGGTTTACATGTCGTATATCTATCTAGAGAACCAGAGCCAATCCAAACAAAGTAAATACATTATCTGTATACCTAAATATAAGTGTTTATTGTATTAAAACCAATCACAAAGATTATGCCTCAGAAAAAAAGTATTTTTCCCCTGTGTAATTCTTCTCTTGTCTTGCTTGCCTTTACTGGCTGGCCGGAGTGAACACTGACGAGGAACAGAGCTCCCACCTCTTACTTGCATAAATTGGCTGATTTAAGTGGAGATTCGCAAGAGCAAACGTGCTCGAGAGAAGGATGTGTAGTGTAGGTAGTTTATTAAAAAGAAATGTGATTTGCATGGCTCCTGTTATCTATAATAAAATACCTGACCATTAAAAACTTACCGTTGCAAAAATTTAAAAAACTTTTCACAGAATTACTAGTTAACAAATGTTATTATTCTGTGCAGGCTTTCTTAAATGATAATCTTTTGTAATGGAGTAGTAGTCGTCTTTATTATTCCCTACTGTGTATTCATTTGCATTCTATATCTAGGCAGAATGTACATGGATCCTATAATATAATTGAACAACTTATTTTTATGTACCTACAATCAAAGCAAATAAATAACTATTCAATTCAATTCTATTCTAATGTTAGTTACCATACTCCTCCGAAATGGCTTGATCGATTTTTAAGAAATTTTACATGCATATTCATTAGGTTTGAGAATCGGCTACTATCTATTTTTCATACCCCTAAGTGATAAGGGTTGTCCACCCCTAACATTTATTTTTAATTTTTAGGACAAAATTTTTAATTTTTATTTTTTTATAATGTGGCATTAAAAAATACATACAACCCTAAATTTTCATCCTTCTACCACCAACCCTTATTTTTTATAGCGATATTAGTACTTTCATTATTTTCCACTCTCGGCGGTCGATAATTGATCATTTACCAATCGACTATTTATTAGAAATTTAAATGGAATTGAAAAAATATTTTAGTGTTGGAAAGCCTATTTATTGAGGGAGGCTTTAGGCTATATAACATCACGCTAAGGCCAATTGGACCTGAGCATTCATGAAAAATGTGACGCAGACAAAGTTAGTGGTTCAGCTAGTAATCTATATAGTATTTTAAAGAGGAAAGATTTATTTATTTGTTTGTTACGATTTGGCTCGAAAACTCATCAACCGATTTTAAAAATTCTTTCACCATTAGAAAGCCACTTTATTAACTTGAAACATTTTATTTTCGAAACAAATAGAGATTCATACTACATACTATACATACTATTACATACTACATACTATTTGGCGAGCGCTGGTTAAACTATTGATGATGCACAAAAATAATGTACTTAATTGTACTACATGATTAAAGTTCTTATTATAATCTATTAAAAAGTCCGCGAGGGTCTAACTATTATGGTTAAGTCACAATGACCGCTTTTTGCTCAAATTATTCAACAAAACCAGGGTGAAATGGGAAAGTGGTGATTTTGATATCATGATATTAATCCTTATCCATTCAAATGGTTTGACAATTAAGGTTGATTATGAACATATAAATTACACTTTAAATTATTCAAATCCTTTCGCTTAAAAGATACAACGGGTAAAAAAATGCCCTAAGTATAAAAAATGTTGCGATTTGAGCAAACTGGACTGAGACTGGGATGTAGTTGAAACACGGCATTAATGATTTCGACACAAAATTAAGAATAACAAATGTTTGGATTTTCCGAAAATAAGCCCATAAAGGGCGCAAAGGGGTGATAAAGTTTTTAGGGGAGGACATTATTGCTTGCTTCAATTTACGTGGAAATTGGTATGAACAAACTAAAAGTGGGATAATGGAAACACATCTACTTAACAATTTTTGCGTAATAAACCCCTAACGGGGTGAACGGGGTGAACAGTTGTGCTGATCCTGAGACCACAGAATCAGCAGCAGAAATGGCTGGGTTTTTAATGAATATCGTTGTGCTTAATTCTCCAAAACAAACGTTTAATAAAGGGGGTAGAGGGGACGTTGAAGTTAGTGGAGTACCGACTAAATCCGCGCGGAAGAAGTCGCGGGCGAAGTGCTAGTCACCAATAAAACAATCTGCGTGACGAGAGCAAAGAAAATATTTATAATAATAATAAATAATATTTAGGATCATTTCAAAAATATACATATATGAACAGGTGGGTTCGCAAATGCTTAGGCTACCTTCACACAGGATAACCATCTCACCATAGAAAATTTAATCTCAGTAGGCTGACGAATCAAAGTGTTTCTTGTTTACTACAGCGGACCTATACAGGGTGGTTTTTAATTGTCCTTTGATTTTCCTCGAAACAAACAAAAATCTATTTCTAAACTACTTATAGCGTTTTTTCCTAATTTAAAACAAAATGATAGGTATTTAATTAGAAGCAAATACTAGTTTCTCTGCATTTTCTGTTTCGTAATTAATTAATTGCATGCGCTACGTGTACATAATGTGCTGAATACTTAACGTTCTGTGAAATGGAACGTTATTCGATACACGTCAAGAAAATATGGAGATGTTTAGGCTTGCGCTGCACCGTGTGCGCAGGCGCGCGCGCCCGCGTCACACTCGGCGTCACCGCACTCGCGCCGCGCCGGGCGCCCGAGGGGCTCCCCGCGTCCGCCGCCGCGCGCGCTCGCTGATTCAGTGATAAACAAACCTTACCGGTGCCTCCTTGTCAGACATGCTGCGAGTTTGACTTCCCGCCCGGGAACCTAGATCTGCCTTCATGCATCTTTGTTTACGTACGACACAGCACAAGTGAGACCTAGTGTTTTTGTAACGCGTGTACCGTCGCCTGCCTTAGTGAGCTCCAATCATATGACCTCGATGGCCTCTTGTTGCAGATGTCAGCCGCCGCCGCACGGACTACGGCGGTTTTATCACATTTTAGAAAATGACTGAAGGCTCCCTATTACATCATGACAAGCCGGTGAGTGTTCGGATAACAGTTAGTGCACGATGACCCGCAGGACAGTCAATGCACGCTGCATCTGTACCACTGTCGAAATTGAATTTGCGTCGCGCCATTATGGACTATGTTACATGTTCGGAGAGTTGAAAATCGCTTGTGCTATGTATTACAGATCTTCTACGGAATTAGAAGTATCGTTCAGAGCGTTTATTGACCGTGAAATCGTGGATTGCCATGAAAATCGCAACTACACCTTGTATGACACAGGTGGTAGTGGTGGGACACTGGTCTCGACAGGTCGGCAGGCGCGGTGGTGCTGCGCGCATCATGAATCACACTCTACACACATACGCACGGTGGGACAGTTTTCGAACTTGTTTTTCCTCTCCAAACATGACATGATTTAAAGTGGCTCTTGTTGTTTCGACATACCTACCTAGTAGATTTTATTTTTATTTGTTCTTCAAAATAGACTGTGTATTTTTACTTTATCGCATTTATCATTAAATAGATAATTAGAAAATCATTAGCGTGCGCGATGTTGATTAGTATTCCAAGACGTTCGTGGGTATCGTTATAAGTATTGGCATTTTCTTATCTTGCTTATCGGTGGGTACGCTAGTTCGGTACCTACGAATGTACAATAATTTATTGTAATCTGTGTCTGTATGCACAACAAATGTGTATTTAAGAAATATTATATCTGCGATAATCGTGGGCTGCGTGATTGTGGGTATACAGCAAACATGTAAATTACAACCTCTATGGAGCGATTTGACCTAATTTCTCTGCGTGTAGAAACTTCTATGCTATGGGACATCGGACTAATAGGTTTAGTAGTACATACTGTTGTTGTGTTGTTGGTATATAGGTACCTATGTTCCAAATTATTTTCCATATCCTCTCATACATCATGCCAGATATGGGTATAACACAGGAAATAAATTGAAATTTAAGGGCGAAATACGTAAACCACAAAGAAAAATAAATAAACTCAAATTGAATAGGTTCATTGCGTAAAGTATAAAAAATATGTACCGCTACCTACAACATATAAGAAAACGGATGTAGATTTTCTCAATTACTTAGCGGTTGGGGCAGGCAAAAACACAGCACATTCACAACACAATCCAAAATTCAAAGAAGGTCATTCACACGCTATTCATTTACAGGACGTTACGTTATTGGCCCACCTTCTATAACTTGCCAGACTCATAGACGATCTCAAGGTACGGGGCAATGTATAGGGCGTGTACATTATAGTAAAAATCACAATAATTCAATGCTAATCAATCCATAAAACCAGAAAACCGCTGCTCGAGCGCGTACCGAAATCGAACAGGTTTTTAAAATAGCCGTACCTTCCTCGTTGCTTGACCTCGCCACTTGTGATCATTTCAGTCATGTACCTACACATTAAGAGAAGTACTTCTTAGAGTCGCTGTCGAATGCTGTTATAAGTCAGATGTGACAATGTTTAAGATACATATGATGCAAGGTATCTTGAAAAATCTTGCTCATTATCGTATGCTGTGAAGATCATGTTGTGGCGCTTACAACAGCGAAGGCATGCGGCAGTCCGGAGCTTATTTGATGTCCTAAACCTTCGTTGCATTATTAAGAATTAAGAGTTATGTAAGACCGACATAACACACATGACGACAATATTCAAAAAAATAGGGTGTCAGCTCAACTTTAAATATGGTTAATAGTCAGGTTTTAGGAATTATTGCAAGAATTGTTTGCTAAGCAAAAATGTGAGGGGGTAAACCAGTCCCAGTGTAAACAGGTCAATTGAAGATTAGAAGACAATTATCTACTAAATATCTTATATTTTATCTTAAATCCGGATAAAATAAAGGTTTATTACTTATCATGCAATCACTCATTTTGAACGTTTATTACCTCTACACACGCATCAAGGCTCAGCAGTAATGTTTTGAACATAAGAGTTAAGAAACCTAGATTACCTATTTATTTTTAAACGACTTCAAAAAAAGGAAGCGGCTCTCAATTCGATTGATTTTTTTTTTGTATATTTGTCTCAGCGATATTTTCCCCAATTGTAAACCGATTTGGATGATTCCTTTTTTGTTTGGAAGACTATTTTTCCATACTTGTCCCATTTCAATTTGGTGAAGATCTGATGAAGAACTTCGGAGGTAGGCAGCGGAACTCTTCAATAAATGATAGCAAATCTTTCGGGACTGCTGAAATCGAATTTATTGTTACCACCAGTTTATAACATAACATCACGCCGGTACGCTGTGAAAGGGTACGCAGATGTGTACAAGTCAACCATGTTTTTGGAGTTATCAATTCGGACATAGCTTTATTGTTTATGAACCGGTCTTGATATTTCTTGTTGCGTTGAGTTGAGTTGTATTAATATACTGAATTTGCATTAGACGTTGAACTTCAGAGATAAACAGGTGACTTCAACTTAAAATTTGTAAAATCTAGTAAATTAAGATATTGTTAGGTTTATGTCAATCCCAAAGCAAAGTAGATGTTTAGGTAACTATGAGCTGGGTCTGGACTTGGACTGCGAAGACACACAAAGAAATTCTTTATCGGGAAATAGCGCAACCACTTATCATGGGAATAATATCAATTTAGTTGTGGGGTTTCACCACTAAAAAGTGAAAAATAAAAAAATATTTTTTACAAATAAATACAACCGACTTTCGAATAAAAACACTACAAAGTTTATACTTACATAATAACTTTAATTTCGGAAAACGGTGTCAAAACACGAAGAAACAACCAAAAACACCGACTTCCAATATTAAAGTTATTTTTTTAAAATTACATATTACCCGATCATTTGAGTCACCTTGTACCTATTATCCAGCCATTTATTATCACAGATGTTTTTCAGTATACAAACAAAATTATATGCAAGTAATGATTATTTAGTAGAATTATGAAGAAAAATGGTACACCACAGATACAATAAAGAATTGTAAAAAAACATATCTACACCTGCAATCATTGATTGTCACGTTTTAGAGTTCGAATTAAAAAGTCAACCTGTATACGTACCTACACAAAATTATTGCATCAATTAATTTGGTCAAACTTTTTTGCTTCTTTCCGGTGATAAGAAAAAAAACAATAAATTCAGTGTTTTAATTCAATTCATGTGGCCAGTTAGAACACTTTTGAGAATAATACAGTAAAATTTAAAAACATTCAAATGAATGTCGTCACAAGATGCGTGTTTAGGACAAAATGCGTGGGTTGTCGTTCGGAGATATTCGGAAGTTTCTGTCATCAGATTACATTATCCATCACTATTCTAAAACGAGCGAGACAGCTGGGATCCGGGATCATTTATCAGTTATTTATTTTCATACAGTTACCTTATAGGTATTACGAATCGTAAGACCAATCAATATATAGAAAAACTAAATCAATGAGTTTAGAAATTGAAGCTTCTTTCCAGACTACAAAATAAAAATCATTACCCATTTTGAGAGCTTACGATAGCTAATCAAATAAACCCTATTCTAATTAGGGCTGCCGTCACCAAAATCGCCGACGCCGGACACAATCTTAAAAACCCTGGACATTTGGTTGAAATTTAACATTTTCCCCGGACATGCCTGAAAAAAAAACTTCATATAGAATAAAAATAAAAACAAAAACATTTTAAATAATCTACATATACAGCTTGTTTGCAATATAAACTACAGCGTCCGCTATTTTGCAGCGCCGGATTTAGCTTGTTAGCGGCTTACGATCACGAATGAATTCTTGACACAAAAAGTGTCCGGGTACTTGTACTTGTACTAAGCTACCAGGACAACTTTTGAAAACAAAGACAAACCCGGGGAATCCCGGGCGGATGGCAATCCTAATTCTAATTTCAGTCATACATCCAGCAGCACAATGATCCCTCAGTAATCAGTATAATTTATTGGCTAGTTCATATTTGTGATTGGTTCACAAAGAAATACTACTAAATCAATGACTAAAAGTGTAAAATTTGTAGCTTCCTGCCTTCCTTCTTCTGTATGATCAACCGGGTTACATTCTTGGAAAGGTCTTGTCTTCTTAACGCCCAATTTGAGAGCTTCCTAACCAACGAAGGTCAAAACACTGATCTTTTAATATCGCCACATTGGTCACCAGACCAGCTGGTCGATTCTGTAAACATGTCGAAGTGAAGGCTTTAGTGAAGTGATCACGAGGTGAGTTTTTAATCCATACAATCAAGATGTCACGTGATCATGGAGTGAGCTGTCATTCCATCTTGATTATATATATTGACAGCTCACCTCGTGATCACTTCACCCAAGCCTTCACTTCGACATGTTTACAGAATCGACTGCCAGACTCTTTTCACATAGTATTATTAGTAGGTATTATTTAGTGACTACTGTAAGTTATAAAGCAATTATTATAAGTAATTTTGTCGTAACCAGAGCTAGGGGACAAGCAGTAGGTATATTACCGTAAGTTATTTAACAAAAGCTTTCATAGCTAGTCAAGGCATTGCCCAACATCCTGTGATAAAGGCAAGTAAGTATTAACTCGTAAATTCATAAAATTTACGACACTGCATCATGTTTCGAAGTAGTCCAAACCTTAGGACTGATTGCATCGAGTATTTATCAAACAATGTCCCTCAAAGCAAATTCAATTAAATCTATTGACAAAACTCATGTCAAGATTTGATTAGTTTGTTTTTCCACCATCAGGAGCCAAAGTGGGATTTGAGAACCGCTGCCAAAAGTGACTTTAATAACCGGGATGCAGGCAACCCCGATGCAGAAAAATTGGGCTGAATTTAAATCGAACCTTTAACCTCCTGAGAAGTTGGTAAAAAGCAGCATATTTTATAAGTATGTTTAGTAGGTTCGGTACCCAAAGCTAATCTAAAACAATGTTCAATTGTCCAGTCTAGAAATAATTAAAATAAAAGTAAATAGGAAAAACGGAAAAAAATATTGGGTATTTGGTGGAGGAAAAAACAGTATTGTATTAACGTACTGGAAACATAAAAGGAAATGATAGATACTTCTGAGGGATGACGTCGATTTAAAAGTGACTGTATTCCTGTATAAGGAAAATAAAATATATATATTATAGTTTATCATTAACAAAATCATCAAACAAAACCTCAAATAAAAACTAAACACTATAATTAAAATTGTAGTTATATTTATTAAACTCATAGGTCGGTACGTTGTATAAAACCGAATTGGCTCAAGTAGGAAAACACGCCATACGAATATGAACTGTGATTAGTTGACCTAGATAATTTTGTGAGGAAACCCGGGAAACCAAATGGACACGATGCTAAGCCTACAGTCCTACGATAAAGTGCATCCATAGTACAAAGTGCTACGCATCATATAAAATACATAGTAAGTATTTCAAAGAAGAGTTTTCGCCGAAGGGTGTCGTGTATCGACGTTTCCGCGGCCAGCTGCACGACACCAGTCAGCGAAACACGACGCCGTCATTTCGTGTGCAATAGTTAAATAGGTTTTATTAATCTGTATTAGTTTATTATTGTTTAAGATTGTTTTGTGTATTGTGTCTATGGGCCTCAGTAGTCTGATAATAAAATGATTATTATTATTTATTACTAGGGTAAAACCAGGATAGTTGCCCCAGGGGTATAGTTGCCTCGATTTTAATTACTCTAGCTTCGCGGATGAATCACATGTTATTTTATTTATCAATCGAGAGACTTTACAACGACAACTACTTAAGTAGACCGTGTTGCATGTGTCTGTGCGATTGCATGGGAAGGCAAGGTGCGATCAAAGTTTTTGCGCGATAAAAATCTTCTTTCTCGGCGGGGCACCTATCCTAAACGTAATTTACATGGATTAGGCAACTAACCCCCATATGGGATAGATGTCACAAAATTTAGAGGTCGACAAAAATCGCCAATATTCTAGAAATATCAAAAATAATGTTCTTTACTTTCACAAATTTGAAGATAATAAACCAAAGTACCTACCCGTTTTATGAATAATAATATAATAATAATAATAATAATTTAATATATCCTGGGACAACTCACACACGGTCATCCGATCCCAAACTAGGCAGAGCCTGTGCTATGGCAACCAGACAACTGATAAACATACTTATATATGTATTTCTAAATATATACATATTATACACAAATTACATCCAGACACAGAACAAATGATCATGCTCATCACACAAAGATTTGTCCTGGGTGGGAATCGAACCCACGACCTCCGGTTAAGCAGTCAGGGTCACTAACCACTCGACCAACAGGCCAGTCAAAGAATAAAGTGACAACTAACTAAATATATAATAATTATATATATTTTTATAAAAAGTGTGGCAACTATCCGGCTTTTACCCTATACATCTTATACGTACAATACGTTTCAATAATGTTTAACATTACTTTTATTAGCGGCACACGTGAAATAATTATGTAATTTTATTGCACAATGGATGGTACCTACTATCGGCCGTTACATAGGAAAATTGCTTCATATTGTAGTTCTGTATTTACCTACATTGAATCATTGTGGAGCGGATGCAGGTAACTTCTAAATTAATTATGTTTTCTTAGTTATCGCCCTGAAAAAGTAATAGTCCTCACGTGTTAAATCACGTGTTTCGGATACTGACGTCTATCCGAGTTCTTTGATTGTATCAGTAATAATTCGCATTAAACTTAATGCATTATTTTTCAATTAAGATAACTTAAAACGTCTGAAGGTATTTTTTTTTCTTATCTTGGGACAACTAACACACGGTCATCCGATCTCAAACTAATCAGATCCTGTGCTATGGCAACCAGACAACTGATAAACATACTTATATATTTCTAAATTCACACATATAATAGACAAATTACACCCAGACACAGAACAAATGATCATGCTCATCACACAAAGATTTGTCCTGAGTGGGAATCGAACCCACGACCTCTGGTTTAGTAGTCAGGATCACTAACCACTCGACCAACAGGCCAGTCAAATTAGCTACGAGCTAGCTAAAAAACTCTTCAGTTTGTCGTTTGTTCTATGATTGAGAACAAAAATAAAATTCTTCAGATGTCAAAGATAAAAAAGATTTCCCGTGTTTTCTAACAGGAAGTTATTTACTCAACACCAATTCTTAGTAGGTACTTGATTGGCAACCTCCGAATCTAAATCTCCGAAAACAGATATTGGTTAGCAAATCTCAAGTAATTGCATCGTAAACTTTAAAAAATATATATAAACTACAGATGAAACTAAAAGCATATCACAAAAATAGGCACAAAAAGGCACAAAAAGGTATTTGGCTACGGTGAATCCAGCCGGTCGATTCTGTAAACACGTCGAGTCCATATAATCCAGATGTCACGTGATCACAAAGTGAGCTGACATTCCAACTTGATTATATGGATTGACAGCTCACCTCGTGATCACTTCGACATGTTTACAGAATCGACCGGCAGAATACTTAGCTTTCTTGGTTTTAAGGTTCCTACTGAGTTTATGTAGTGTCATGTTCTTAAAATACATCTCATACACTCTGTCTGCACATACATATAATTGCATCTGTAGTTTTATTTCTTGACACGGGTGTTTCCCCGTCTGGTATTAAACCTTGTACATGAGTACCTGTCCATGATTCATGATATAAATCTTTCGTACCTACTTGTAAATGTAGATAGATACTGTCCAGATTTTCCGGGAAGTCAGTTTCAAGGCAGGCTTATCAGATAGGATTTCGCATGTATTATTTATTTATTTATTTAATGGTCATAGTATTAAAATCTGTTATTATATCTAAGTACCAACTAAAAATAACCAAAAAATTCTCTCCCTGAAAGGTGATAATAAAGTAATAACTTACATCAAAGATCAAGATTTATAGCCGCTATTGAATAAAAATGAAACCCATCAAAACAATGTAAAAAAAAAACCTGCCAAGGCCGGCGTTCAATACCGTTTCGACAAAGTGCTTGAACTTCGAGTGATTGGCATCATACGTGCTGGTAGATAAAAAAATGTCCATTGACATTTAAACCGACGGTACTTTATTAAAAATGCTCGTATAAAAATTACTGAACTTTGAATTGCTCTTCCTGTTACGAGAAAACTGTGAAATCAATAAAAAAGTAAGTTAGTAAGTTTTAGAAAAAAAGTTATTATTAGGTTTGCTTCACTATCGCATTGGGTTGTACCTGTAAAAATAGTTGTGTCATAGTTGTAAGTGATGATTATATAAATAAATAATCATAATAAATTTTATCCTTTCGCATAGCTTCCGTATTATTTTTAAGACCGTTTACTTATCACGGAATTTAATACAAACTTTGAAGTTATTAATGTTGAAAATGATTCAACATCTCTCTGTTTCTTTAAAGTATTTTTCGAAACCTTTTCAACACACTTTTTGGACATGGTATTTGCGTATGCTTACCAATTATTAAGTTTGATTCAAATTGGTTTATTCATTTACCTATAGTTTAAATGAAAAACCATGAGAAGCAAACGTAGGACATCTGGTACTGCTTCCTATAATATACATCTTAATGTCAGGTTTTTCTTATATACTTAATACGTTTCCACATAGTCTCAACGAAGATACAACTTTCAACATTAGTTTTAGGTACCTCAACCTTGAAACACGATATAAAAACCATTTCATTAAAACTTAGTTTATATAATATGATTAAAAAGTAGCTTTCCCACTTAAATAGGTATAGTAAGAAACATAATTATTACCAGCAACAAATGCCTTATCCGTCGAAGCAGCTAATGAATATCTAAGCAGGTAAAATATAAGGAACTGAAGTATGTCGACTTAGCATTACTAAACATAGAAATGTTTTCATGTTGTCTTAACTCTAAACTTGTCTAATTAAATACTTAGGTACAGCCAAATATTGGCATAAAATTAAGTAGTACACATTATTAATTTAACATTACTTGTGCCAAAGAAAAAAAGCATACTTTTTAAAAAAAACTCCTAACTGTAAGTTAGGCTAAAACAAAATATTTCAATTATTATTTTTTTTACTATTTTGTCTAAAGAGCTTTCCAAGTGAGCACGCGCTGGCCTAGAATATATGTATGTATACAGGAAAATATAAAACAAACAGCTATATATTGTATATACACGAAGGAAACTGCTTATTAATCAGGTAGTTTGAAACGGATCCGGTTTGATTACATCTCAAATATCGGCGCGTTGTCGAATTCTACGAGCTCAGGTTTTGTTATACCTGCAATTCTTGATCGAAGACTGGCAAAAAGTCTTTACGTATAACAATTTAAATTGCGTTTAGTTCCCATTTCCTTACATTAGATAGGTAGACCTAAAGTAATAAAACCAGACCAAACAAGGATCGAAGCCAGGACCTACCACTCTGCTAACTACCAGCCTATTAGTCCAACAACGTGACATTAAGGTAAATGAAAAATAAAATGTCTATTTATCTATGTAGTTTAAACTGTCATACACCTATTATCACCTATCTATTGGGTTTATATGCCAGATGCTATGTTCGATGGATGTAGGTAGGTATGTACTTCACGTGTGTTATTCTATGTACCTATGTATCTTATGTTTGTATTTCGATATTATCAAGCAATATGATGATTAAATGAGAATCCAATCACCAAATGCTTTTTTGAGTTACTATTAATATTTATTTTACTTTATAACATACGTGGCTGTTACCACTCACCCCGTAGTCGTGTTGTAAGTAGGTACTACATCACTTCTGCAAGTGCTATAAAATTGTGAATAAAACGCAGATTGTTCAATATTTAATCTTATCTTCAAGCAAAGTCGTGAAGGACAAATACGAAATAAAAAAATGTATGGTATTCAATATTATGTTAACGATTATGTCACAATTTGATTGATATCGCACGGCCGTTGCCTACTTCTTGTCGGTGTATTTAAAGGCAAATATTTTTTCTAGGAAAATTAAAAGCGTGAAAAAGTTTTCCTAGAAAACTTAAGTTTTCCTAAATTTTGTTTTTCCTCAGAAGCTTTTATGAGGGGATAACGGCGCGTTCCCAATTTTCCATTATTTTTTCTTGCTGTGAGCACTAGCCCACAATTTTAGAGGACCATTTGGAACAACACAAATAATGGTCTTCGTATCATATTTTATTCCTAATAATAATCTATGACGATTTAATAAACAAAATAATGGTAAAATAGCATTAAAAATCTATCGAGTTGTTGCCCATAAGAAATATTAAATGCGTAGAAAATTAAACATGAAACAATAAAGTTATCAAAGCAGAATATTAAAAACTTTAAAAATAACCTGTGATATCGCATTATTGATAGCAATTTTAATTACATTTGGATGTAGCAAGAATGTACGTATGTATATTACTAGATTAGATATGCCTACGTAGGTACCTACAGCTAAAAGGTAAGTTGTATGCACAATAAAATACCCCCTGTATTTATTATCAGTAGATATTATAATTCCGTAAATAAGTAAATAAATTACGCGTGAATTTATGATTGCTATGGAAAATAAACTTATATTAGCGCCGCATGTTCCGTCAGATGCCTACATGTCAGGAGCTTACGGCTGCGTCAGCGAAGTAATAATATCTTGGGACAACTCACACACGGTCATCTGATCCCAAACTAGGCAGAGCCTGTGCTATGGCAACCAGACAACTGATAAACATACTTATATATTTCTAAATGCATACTATACATATTATAGACAAATTACACCCAGACACAGAACAAATGATCATGCTCATCACACAAAGATTTGTCCTGAGTGGAAATCGAACCCACGACCTCCGGTTTAGCAGTCAGGGTCACTAACCACTCGAACAACAGGCCAGTCGTGTGAAGTGGAGTGTTACCGTATACCTGAATACTGGGGCTAAGCATAATATTCAAAATCTATAAGACTATTTTTGCCATCGGCACTCTTATAAGAAGAAGAAAAAGACGATGGAAAACAAGGAAAGTAATCCAAAAATTGTGTATATTTCATATAAGTAATGCTTTATTTTTTGCTTAGTTGCTGACTGTAATGTCTTGGTCCTTTAGTTCGCATCCTTTTTCTTCCATTTGTGTGCTCCTAAGGTATTTCTATTCTAGGTATTCTAAAACCAATGATGATCTTATGGCGGGTTGACTTTAACTATAACGTTAACTCTATCGATGGTCCATGTCTTGCATCTTATAAAAGTTATTTTGTACTTCGTTGTAGTGGTTTTTATTTTGAAGGTAGTTGTATTTTTGTAGGAAAAGCACAAAAACTCAGAGAGTGTAGAATGCAGTAGAGAGCGAAGCGAGCTCGAAAGTATTTGAACCCTGGATGAACTACCTCCTTTATATGTAGGTCGTAAGTAAAAATATTCCATGGCCCTGCTAGAGCCGGGCCCAGGGTTGCGATTTGTTCGAAACAGTTACCGCGCAAAGGGCTTTAGAAGGAACACGGATGGGTTTTATTCAGAGTCTGACACTCCCTGCTGCTCCACACAGAGCGGAAGAAGTCATTTGATGATTACCCATACTTGCTTAACGGCTTGCGGCAAGCCCCGCAAATCCGGGCTGGGGGCCCACGTAATTTCACTCCACCGTTTTGCCTACAAGAATTCAAAGGTCTTGTAAACGTCTCCTTGTTAGGAATGCATATGGGTTACCATTGATCGTAGGCGAGTCAAAACAACTTTCTTCTGGGCCGGATCCGCTCCACAGTCGTCTTCCATTTGTTTTAGTGATTTCTATTTTGTGCAAAAAAAAAATTCCCGATTTAGTTTAGGTAATATTCATGTGAGCTGAACCCCCACCCACCCAAAGTTCATTACTGCGACCGCGCCTGACTCCTTCGTGTCGTGTTTCATTGATCTGGAAACTGCACGTGCAACTCATCATGTAAAATACAATGTCACAAATACTTTTTGCTGATCTCATACGTTAGCGTTACTCATCGCAACAAGAATCCAGAACATTGAACTTACTCGCAACAATATGGGGCATTGCGAAATACCTACACATCAACACTAAATCATATCGTATAACCATTTTTAAAATATAAATTCAATATTCGATTGAGTCGCGGTCACCATAAACATTTCATTATTTTTCTTTCTGCTGCACTTGTGTAAACGCTTGACTTTCTTGACAGCGTAATAAAGTGACAAATTGATGAAAAGTATAGCTACGTCAAGTTCATGTCAAGTTACGCTATTGGAATTAATTAATTAATTTAATTTAGTTAAGGTAAGACAACTATACAACGTGTAACAGAATAAACGTTCGTTCTGTTACACGTTTGAAATTAATAATATATTTTTTTTTATTATGCTGTAGTAAAAATGCCGGGTCCGGCTGCTACGTCACAGGTTAGAATCTCGTGTCCAATTCATAAGAATCCTACAACCCACACACACACACACACACACCCACACATCACATTTATATCAACTCCTCTTAGTAAAAATACCTACAGTTAAATATAGATACCATCTAGAAAATACTTGGATATCGTAAACTGAAATTGGCTTATAAGAAAATCCAAAATAAACTATTTCAGAACTAGTTAAATTATCTACAAATACATAGTCATAACTAGGTAACAATATCAACTGACAAATTGCTTGAGTGATCTATTTAGCCATTGTAAAGCCAGAGCTGGTAATAAATTGCTTTCTGACAACCAGGTCAAGTGTTACGGCTTGAGTGATGACTTCTTTATGATAAAATTCATTCGGTGTCTATTCCTAAACAAAGATTGATCAGCATAATGTTACCACTGCTGGAACATAGGCGTCTTTACCGACCGTTTACTGCAATCCCCACGCTGGCCTAGTGCGGTTTGGCGTTTCGCATTACTAAAATGAGATACTTGTGTCCGCAGAAAATTTTAAAACCAAAACAGAGACATAGATAAAGTGTTATTTGACTTTTAAAATGTCCTATGAACTCCTGAAAATATCAAGTCTTAACGTCTGTATTACTTAATATCTGTTCAGCGAAATGAGTCGCAATTATTTACTATGATTCACGGGCGAATGATTCTGAATCGTTACAAGTAAATAGTGATGTATAGATGAGCGTTACCTAGGTACAGCGTGCTACAGTCGACGCCGCGAACCTGTCTCTATTCATGGCCAAGGCCGCCTCAGTGCTTACTTGACGTAATCTTCGTTGTTTTGGCACAATTCGCACGCCATACTTGGTTTTTGTCTTCGCCAATAGAACGGCACGGTTGGTTTTACTTCATTTTTTCCGTTTTGCCGTCCTTTTTACGCGCCAAATTAAGTTGGACAATTATACGGTTTATTTTAGTATTTGTGAGGTGTTCATATCATGTCCTTGTTTGTGTTCACAAAAAAAAGAGTAAGGAATGCAAACTAGAAATAAACATATACGGAGAATGCCATTGTTATCAAGTGCTAAGTTGCCAAGGATTTTCCTCGGAGTGGGAGAAAATGATGTTCCAAGAGAATCAGAAGATACGATATAATGGCTGGCCTAACCCGAGATCTTTAGCATATTATCGTTCCGTGTCAGCTTTTCCTTTTGTTTCTTGGACACAAAGAATGACGGAAGTTCCAGACGCCCAATGAAAACTAGCTCAGAACCCAGCTGATGTTTTCGCGATTTGTTGTGTATGAGTGGACATGAAACATGTGTGGATTGATTCTCATCGCACGGCTGTTAACCCATATCTATTGTCCCTAGGTTCCAATCAATTGACCATAATTTCTTTTCAATCAATTTGCGCGATCGCCATCTAGAAGTTTATCGGAGGCAGCCGGTCGGGTCCGTAGCTCTCATGACTGACCGCTTCTTTTTTGAATTTCAATTCGTTTTTGCCATAAACTGTGATGGATACGTAAAGGTAGGTCGGTGTAATTGTGTAAATCTGTAAATGCATACACCCAGCTAATAATAGAAATAGATACTATCTAAAGTGGACACAAGAGATCACTAGGACAGGGCAGTGTCCCAATAAAAGAATAAGTAATAAACTAATAACAAAGTCATTAGATGTTAATCTTTTCTAATCGATATTGTTGTTTACATCAACAAAAACTGTTGTGTCTTTAAAAATCACTGCAAAGTCAATATAATTATTATTCATTACAATAGTAGTCTTCACAAGTGGTCGGGCCATAGTTATTAATGGAGTTAATAGAAACTCATTGTGAATGCGGCTGATACGGCGCCCGCGTCTATTTCTTGACCGTTTATCTAAAGGACAAGGGCAAAGTAATAAATGTCCTATATTAATTGAAATAATGTTTGATGAGCGTATCTTGTTGGTGTACTTTCTCGTACTGCCAGCTATTTATAGACTAGGTTTTGCCCGCGACTTCGTACGCGCGTAATCCCGTTAGCCTTCCTCATGAATGTGGCTATCATATACAAAACTAATTTCACGTAGTTCCAGATATTAGCGCTTTCTAACAAACAAACTCTTCAGCTTTATAGTAATAGCTTTTGCCCGCGACTTTGTAAGCGTATATTTCCCCTTCCTCATAAATGTGGCTATCATTTACAAAAATAATTTTCCAAATCCGACTGTTAGTTCCAAAGATTAGCGCGTTCAAACAAATAACCAAACTCTTCAGGTTTATTATATTTGTATAGATAGATTTGATAACACAACTTGGAATAGTCATTTTTGAAGCTGTACTTAATAAGATACAGCTGGAGATGGCAATGGTGTCTTTCAGCTGAGCCTATTTCAGTCTACTTAGTTCTTATTATATACTTTATGTCAATGGTGCAGGCAGAGTATATCACACAAACGAACCTAGTGCCTGGTATTTGGGTGCGCCCTAATCCAAGCCGCTTCTGCAAATTCAAAAATGGAAAGACCCAGTAAATGTTTGATAAAGAACTAAATATTAATCAGATCGTTAAGAAGTAATTTTCTGATTGGAATCATATCGAGTACAAAATCGGAATATATTAAGCGCATTATAATATTTTGTAAAGAATACATATCTTTCACGTATTGTTTGCAAAGTCTTTAAGAGTCACTTTAATCTTCAATATTGTGGCTGTCCTGCTATCCACCTACTGTAGTAGGCGCCAGATAATCGTGAAATAACGGTCAGTGACCCACCTACAATTATTGACATTTTTAATTTGAAAAACGGAATTAATGACACAAAGCTGTCCCGAATCATCATCTCTCGTGATCCTTAACATTGTCTAATAATGAAAAACGATTCATATTTAATTGTTCAGGTTCCTATGAACAGTTATTAGGGAAAGGTCAATATACTTTATTCCACATTTATCTGGCGCCTACTATAAATAATATACTAATCCATACGAATATTATAGAGGGTAAACTAATTCTGTCTGTAACCTCTTCAGCTCTTCACGTCTTAACGGCTGAACAGATTTGGATGAAAATAAGCACACGGGTAGACCAAGTCCTGGGAAAGGACATAGGATTCTTTTCCCCTTGGGTTGATTTCCTACTTTTACGCGGTCGAAGCGGCTGGCAGAGACTAGTTTATTATAAATAGGTAGGTAGGTATAAAAACCCAATCAAATGACAGTAATACTCGTACACAAAGGGTTCCGTATAGTGTAGACTTGCGCAAACGCAGATTGCCCTGATCACAGTTGACTGAAGATCCAAGGATCCCTAAATCATAAATAACTAAAAAAACTTCAGTTACAACATTTTTATCATTGGACGTACGTAACTATGATAGGTGTGCGTCTGTAAGGTTTCAGGAATTAGGGATTCAGGTTTATAAATGAGTTAAAATTAGTCGAAAGTTTGAAAAAAAACGAATGAAGACCCCCAAATAAACATGCACTTTTAGATACCTACTGTAGATATATACATAGATAACACACTAATGCTAAATGAGCTGTAATGCCTACCTGAAACGTGGTCAGTGTTTTTAGATTGTTAAGTCGATTACGTCCCCCTGCATTATTGATTAACGCATTGCAATTATGCGTAAGCATCTTAGATATGAAAAAGTGTGATTTCAATAATAGATACCCACCTAATTAATCGGAAAAACTAAAGCCCACTTTAGCCTACCTACATCCTTTTTTCTTGTGAGAAACTGATTTTCGCCACCGTACAGCGTAATCAGGCTGAGGTAGACACTGGGGCCATAAGTCTATAGCCCGCCACGTAGGCCCCGAGCGAGTTACTGAATGTCACACATGTCTTTGATTTTTTTTAATTTAAGGCATGAACGATGTTGGTATTGTATTTGTTTTGAGAGCAGTACTGATGAAATAATTTACACAAAGTCATCATCATCCGCCTAGCCTTTTTCCCAACTATATTGGGGTCGGCTGCCTACCAGACCTCCGCAACCCATTAACTGGGTAACACGGTAGTTCTTGCAAGACTAGTGTCACATTTTTTGGCTTCTGACTATCAGTAACGACTGCCAAAGATCTACAAATGACAGCCAGGACCAATGGTTTAACGTGCTTTCCGAGGCACGAAGGAGCCTCGGTATGTTAAGATGGTCACCCATCCACAAACCAACCTCGGCAAGCGTTGCTTAACCTTGGAAGATCGATCCGTGTGGCTGTTATTATTTAACCACGACCTCCTCTAATTTACACAAAGTAAAGCCAGGTATATTATGCCTCGCTCGGTCCGAAGTCCGAACCGTGGACGAATAGCTCATAGCTAGTTACCGTCTTTTAACCACTCCGTCACCTAACGTCTGTAGCGATAGGTACATCTTAGTGACACTTTAATTATATCCATTATACTGACCAAAAGTCTCGTGGCTATGCGCCGAGGATACCCACACTGTCGATCTGTTTTTTTGAGGCATACCAATAACTTTGTCTGTAATTCTTATAAGCACCAACTTAATTCCTGATTGCACACGCACTTGTCTCTCTACTCATCACCAGAATAAGCAAACATATACAAGGTGGAGACGACGATACGACAATAAATGAAAACACATATATACATATATAAATCCTGTCACCGAATTTAAAAATTAACTTTCCAATTACATAAAACGGCAAAAAAACTCAAACTAAGTAGTTGAAGGATAGTGACAAGTTTTCTGACGAAATATTCCAAGCAATCTGATGCAGTTAGTGACATCAAATCTGTGATAAAAGACAACATATTCGTATGAACTAGTTTTGCCAGTGTTTTGATTTATTGTCGTATCATCGTCTCCACCTTGTACATTCTTGGCTAATAAAATATGCACCAGCTTCAATGACATATTTTCTTATTCAGTCTATCGGCATTGGTTTTCGCAGGACCTATATGGCGTAGAAATAAAATATTCTGGTGGTTTTCTAGTATTTCATGGGTGTTTTCTGCGATGCCTTTTCCCAACATTTTTAGGCTTCCAGCCTAACCCGGCCCTGGTGCGTCTGAATACCTGTATGTATTTACCTGATTTCCATAAGCTAGTTACCTACCGTGTAACACAATACTCTTACTAAGAAAAATATCAAATTAAAATAATGGATTTTCCTTCGCCTTTGCCTTTTCAATTCACTTCATACTACATAATATGAGTGAAAGATAACCAGTGTTCATTCTGTTTGTCCCGTCACGAACAACAGGCGTGATCCTGATCTACTGTATTTCTATATGTTGTGTTATCATAAGTGTAACCACGTGTCAATAATGTTGTATGGCAGATGTGCGTGCGCATATGGCTAGAGGTGGGACACGCGTGCGAGCCGCGCCGCACGGCGTCAGGGCGCGCGCTGGCGCTCGATTGGCGCGTGTGGGTGCGTGGCGTCAGCGGCCGGGACATCAGCACCTTCGTCCACAAAGTCGTCTTCTATCTACACCCTGCTGCGGCCTTCGTGTACCCTAAAAGAGGCAAGCGGAAACTGCTTTTTATGAGCATTTTTTTGTTCTTAGTTAAAAAATAGCGGGAGGAACAGTGTCTAGCATTTTGCAAATATTATACGACTTAGCATAAATTATATTAGTACGTAAGACTGAATTGAGACTGTGTAGGTATAAGAAGCGCTTCAATCAAGCACAGCTATATTTCTTTCAATAAACTTAATATAATCTACTCGTATTTTATTACCACCGTCACATACACGATGATAGACGATTACATGTTTAAACTCTCATCATCATTATCACTCCTGCAGATAGCCCGCTACCTATAGTTTTATCTCGGTGACTTTGCCCCCTGTTATATTTACTTTATATCTGTTTTTTACGGAGCAATAACATCAGCTTTATTTTTCCAGTGCTTCAGGAGCCGCCATACGAAATCCAAGAGTCTGGCTGCGCCTCTATTGACATACCGATTCATGTGTACCTGAAATACAGCAACCGGCCAAAGAAAATTAGTCTGAGATACAGTCTTCAAATCGAGAACAACAGCAAGAGCAATTCAGAGTCGCGCTGCATCTACTACGACTTTGTGAACCCGTCGGAGCAGCTGTGCGAGGCGCTAATGAGCGGCGGCGGCGAGCTCATGCCGCGCACCGGCGCGCCCGACGGCTCTAAGCGCCTCGTGGTGGTGCTGAGCGACGACGAGCGCCCCACGCGCCTCATGAAGACCAAGCGGTATCGCTTCGTCGAGCCCCTGCACTGCAAGCACGGCCACAAGAAGCGAACCAAGTCCTACATATTCGAAGAGATTTGCTCAAAATGTGGAAATTCTATTTACGTAGACTTCAGGAAACAACTGAGATCAGTAGCCATGACCGAAGACGAGATAACTTGTGTGTCGCAGTTGTACTGGTCCTACACTAATTACGAGAAGTCTGTTGGATCTTTAACGCTGCCGCCGATATCAGACTCCATTTACAGAGTACCCGAACTGCCGGCTTCGTTGAGACGGGCGCTCAAAGAAGTAGAAGAAGACTACACGTTACCGTGAGTGCCTCGACTGCCTTCTGTAGTCAGTGCTGTGTTGTGATATTCCCTGGTGCCATGAGAGACATACGCATTCAATGCAAACGTTATAGTTAGACCAGAAACAATTATTTTTGTTTAGTGAGCATAATATTATTTATTTCATAAAGACTATTTACTTTCGTTGTTCGTATGTTGATCATAAATTAATTAGAGTAAGGTAAAGCTACATTAAATATTATCTAGTACATAATAAGAATACGAATTACGTGTGCTGTGAGTAAGATCTCAATAAAATAAGAGAGGTATCTGTTGTAACTTGAATATTTTGTTTTAATATATTTGCTAGTACATATTATTTAAGTATGATAGATGATGATAGTTTTAATAGCGGGGGTTGTGAGTTATGTTTGTAATTTGTATTGTGTTCATTTTGTGTTTTGTTATCGCACAAAGAGAAGGTGCCTCTATCGTTAGATATTATGATTGTTGAATGACAGGGTATTAGACATAACTTTATACATATCTAATACATGTTTATAATTATACACAGCAATGTTTCCACTGTTTGTCGGAACTATTGTTAATATTAATTTCAGGAAAATAATTGTTAAGTCTATAGTAGATGCTTTACGCAGTGTTACTTACTGTCCCTACGTAATAGATACTTTAAAGATAAATTAAATGACAGTAGATTTTGAACACAACAATTTGTTACATAAATAAAAATATCCATGATTGTATTAAATTATTTGAAAACTTTTTAATACCTGGGGAAGTCTCGATTTAGTTACCGATCGCCTACCAATCGAATTCGGTCGATAAGTCCTAAGGCCGCCCTACACAGTCAATCTCGAACGCGATCCACGCATGCCCCTCTTTACCACTGGGCACTATGGGCACGTACCCAGGGCCCCGCGATCGATGGGGCCCTCTCGTTTTTGCCAGATGACCAACCAATAAATAATTTAATTATTAATTTTAAGAATTTAAAACGAAAGAATAAATTAACACTCTCCAGGTTTTTCGATTCATGGCATTAATCGCTGAATCCGCGTCGGCCAACAAGAAGCGTCGATATCGCTGCAAATCGTCTGCGTAAAGATGGAAGTTGGAGGAGATAACCTTAGTAGGTAACGTATTTATGAAGGAGCCACCCTGAGGAACACCAGCAGTGAAGTCACACCAGAGTCAGAGAAAGTCTGTTTAAGGCGGATACACTGAGACTACTGAGAGCGACTGAGAGATCTAAATTATTTTGTATAGATGCAAAATAATTTTAAGATTTTTTATTTATTTCCACTAGGTATCTAAGTACCTATATATGGTAATAATGGGGTAGGTAGTGGAAATAAACCAAAAAACTTATAAGTATACTTGATTTATTAAAACTTTAATAATAAACAATGTACCTAAAACGTCTGATATACCCTTGGCGAGCAGTAAGTTGGAACCTGGAACCGGTGACAAACCTGATTATCCTTATCAGAACTTGATTAGCTAGCTAGCTAGTTATAACTAGATGTATCTCGCTGTTAATATAAGGTCAGATATTGCGTTTGCTGCCAGTTCCTTGAGTCAGTTTAGTACGACTTATGACAGAACGCACTGGACAGCAGCGTAGTATTTTTATTTTATTTCAGTATCTTAAAAGGTCGTAAAGGTATTCTTACTTATAGATTATTCCATTGTACGCACACGATTGTTGTTGGAACACTAGTGAATATTTAACTGCATATGCTGAAGATGTCGATTGATCTGCACAATTGACCGCCGCCGTTGGCTGCAAGGCCAATTTCATGGGAGTCAAAGAAACAGCTAACGGTTGCAATTTATTCAACTGATGCTGAATATGTGTCGCTGAGTGCCGTAGAGAAGTTGCCTTTACGCGCAGACTCTTGTAAGACACTCGTGGCAAGGTAGGACAAGTGGGAGTGATATGAAGATTCGAATTACGTAATTGCGACACACGCTATCCGAAAAACTTTACGAGTGGTATGCCAGTTCGAAAACATGTTAGAGTCGAAAACCGCTATATCGAATGACGTTGTCGCGAACACGCTGATTCGAAAAACTGTTTGACTGGTAAGCTATAAAAAAAAGTAAAGTACGAAAGTCTTGGTACCTATCGAAATCCTCTGTTGTCAATAGCATATTCCAATATGAATTTGTCTGGGGATCGAACTCGGCAATGTAATTTGGGGGCCCCAAATTACATGTTTCGTGGTCATACCTCCGGAACTCAACTACCTGTGCTCCGATACTTTCATGGCTAGTTTTCAGCTGTCATAAAGGGCCTGGACTCAGATGTGTCCAACATCGTAGTTGTTAAAGACCGTAAAAAAACGATTGCATTTTCATAACGAACCCTAAAAAAACGTTTTATGTTTTACGGCGATATTGATCATGGCTGATAGATAGCGTTTTCTGCATTAATTACGTTTTCGTCAATTCAAATTACAATAAAGAAACTTTTCTTTTCTAAACTAATAAAAGGAAATATTTATTTGTTTGTTTGTGTGTTACGATTTGACTCGAAAACTAATCAACCGATTTCTAAAATTCTTTCGCCATTACAATACCACATTGTTAACAAAGGCTTTATTTTATTATATATATAAAAAAGAAACCATACGAAAATTTCAATAATATACCTAACCCAAAGTAGCAAAATTTTGTTCAATAAATTCATTATTTAGCGTGCGCTGCGAAAACTTTTGATGATACTTGAACAAATAAAAGTCTGAGAGGTTCAAACCAAATCTACTACTTCCATGCAAATTTTTCCTTGTAGTTACATGTACGTAATATTTCCATGCTTCAATGCCAACGACCAGTGACAGATATTTGACATTGTCAAGTCTATGTCAAAACAGCACAACTGTCAAGCAAGTCGTCAAAGTAGCAAAACATTTCCGTGGTTACCTAAAATTTTAATAAAAAAAATAAGTAAGAACGAGACTGACGATCGTTTATAATTTGAACAAGTCACTAATAATAAAATTATAACTATCAACTTTAATAGCTCCAGTCCATTTGATTCCATCAACATGGTTTGTGTTCCCTGCTTCGTCATTCCTGTATTGTTGTTTCTATGGCACAAGTTTATCCAACCTTATGTTCTTCGCTTTTGGAATCCATGGGCTGTCAAAGACGCTGATGGCAACGTGAAAACAGAATTTCCATTCAAATGTGAGGGTGGAGTGTGCGCATTCAGCAGGAAGAAGGATGACAAAAATGAAATCAAGGACACTGAACAAAAGGACCTCAATACGACTTGCGAACGAAACAGGATTAAAGCAGACTAGGGAAATATTTTAAAAACTTATCAATTATTTAGTTCATTCTAATTATGTAATTTAATTTAACTTCCTTTTTATCAGGTTAATGGTGTAATAAATATTGTGATAATGGTTTATTCCTATTTGCATTTTCTTAGTTTTATTAAAATATGTTAATTTTATTTGCTGCTAAAACTACAGATAGCTTCAGTGGCCTTAGTGTGAGTTTTTTTAACATACTTGGTGGCATTAATTAACATAATATTAGCTTACGTTAAATTCCGTTATTGTCACCAGACAACGCTTATTCAGTTTCAATACAAATTGATGTAATCCACACTAAGTCTACAGAATTAACAGCTTTTTGGAGGATGACTTTGAAAGGCAAATTATTCATGTATTACAAGACAATGATAAGATATATGCATTTCATAATCATTCCCTACAATTTGAAGTTTCTCTATTACGCAAAATTTCTCACAAAAATAGGAAGTTGTGTAGATAGCTTTAGAATACTCTTTGTATGACGTTTGCATAGTATGATGTGTTTTCACTTCCCTTCTATGTCATTATAAGCAGATTTTATTGTTCTTTATTCGTAAGTTATGTTGAAACAAGCAATTAAGTTTTGAAAAATTGTGAGTAATAATAAAACACTTGCTGGAGTTTTGAACTTTTATTTCAATATTTTGGAGAAAATTGGTTACCTTACATTGTCTTATCCATTATCAAAACTAGTATGTAGGATACATGCAGAAGATAAGGATTTCATCAATTAGTTTCCTGTTACTTTGCATTACATAATCACTGCTATCCTCAATGGATAACATTCAAAAATTATTACTATAGGTAAGACAAGGAACGTCTAGGCTGGAAACCCTTCTCCCATCATGTTTACTGCATACTAGTGTGTAGAATAAAACTACAGGATTACAATAGTTGCATCAAGTTGCTTAAAAATAAAGAATATTCTTATAAGTAATAGTCGGAATTAAAAAAATATTGTGTATTAAGTATAGGAATAAACAATGTTTTCATTAACTATGCTATTGTTATTTTAGTGGCATAGCGAAAAATTTATGTTTTATTAGGGCAGTAATTGTACTATTTTCCGTCTTCCACGCGGAAATTGAGAACTGCTGATTTATGAAGACATCTAATTTTACTGAAAATAAATAAAATCTAGTAAACAACCCTTTAGTTCTCGCTACCTCGCCGTAAGTTCGTCATCAGCTGTTTAAACTCGGGCGTGAACTTTTTATGAACCCATTGTTTTTCGTCCTCAACATCGCGACGTAATTGGAACGCTTCCTTTTTCGCCAAGTGACGCTGCCTATCCAACAGCGGATAACAGCCTTCAACTGTTCGAATCACTATTCGACAGACTTCTTTTTCTCCTTAATTTCATCCATCTTATCAGGTAGTCTTCTGCAAGTACAGCCTGAGTGTCCAGTTTGGTGACTTGCTTGGCTTTCACGGCCATCTGTGTCTATCATCTATTGTTTCTGCATGAGTTCTCGATTTGTTTCTCGAGTTCGTTCATCCATGAGTCGATATTGCTGGTCTGATGGAACAAAACCTCACGGTTGGCGTCGAATAGACGTTCGCCCTTCTCCATTGTTGTGGTTCTCAGATCGAGAACCTGCAAATCTTGGGAGTTCATTCATCTTCGGGGAGATGACTTTCACGAACTCAGGTTTCTGCTTTAGGTACGAGTTCTTTATCGGCGTTCTGTACGGCGAAGAGACGTTCCTTGTTAGCAGCGATTTCGGCTTCGAATGCTTGATGGCGGGTTCATTTGGAGTGGATTGTCTTGGCGGAGCGGTATGTATCGTCCTGTGCGGTGAAGTTCTTTTCTTGGACCCATTCTCCGAGTTCGTCGCAGTCTTGCAACAACTGGTGCAGTTGTAGTTGGTCCGCAGTTTCTATATTTGTTAGAGAGCCTTTTCGCGGTTGACGTTGCGTCATGCGTCGATGTTCTCGCAAGGCCGAGAACATCGGCGCACGCTGCAACGATTTGGATCTTGTCGAAGTGCCTCTCTTCGACCAGTCTGTTGGCGAACTGCGCGATGGAGTTGATCTTGTCGTCTTTGGCTTCCAAGGTTGTGAGGAAGGCCTAGTATTCCTTGATCAAGTTGTTTGCTAGATTTTAAGTAAAGGTCAAATAAAAATCTACAATATCTTTTAAACTTGTATTTAACATTTAAACTATTTTAGCTGGGGATTTTGTGCTGATTGCAGTGAAATTGGACATAATCTGATATATTAATTCACCCAAGAAACTATTTGTGTTCAGTTTTCAGCACCTGAAGTGTCAAGTTATTAAGTCCAGTTGAATACTTACAAACTAACTTAATAGTGAACTTACACTGCTTACCACAAAATATGATGCATCTGCAACATTATTATTAGAGTAACTAAAAAAAATATATATTGTACTGATTACGGAGAGCTATAGTTGCCGAATTTAATCTTCCTTGAATAAAATTTTACTAAATAAAGTTAGCAAGCATTCATAAACTGGATAGGCTAAGTTTAAAAAAAAAATGCAGCAGCAGATCCAAAATTTATGTACACATCTACCTGCTTTTGCTTTATTTTATTGTAAGAGCTCACAAAAATTGCTTAAAAAATAATTTTATTGCAGATAGGTCATATTGGTTACAGTTTCAAACAAACATGCTTTGCAACATCCATTCAATGTCAACCTTTCAAAAAACATTCAACAACAACTTCCTAAACACTGGCACATTCTGTCAAAATAAAACTTATTTTACATTCTTCAATTCAACTTCGAATACTAGAGTTGAGTTTGGTGGGATGACTGGGGGTGAGCCTTTCGCTCCATACCTGTAACAGAACAGATTCTTTGAGCACTTGGTTCATATCACGTCATTTATTGTAATTTAAACCTATAAATGTTAGTGCAAATTAAAAAAGTCACAAATGTTATATCTAAAAGTGATATTTCTCCAAATTCTATTGCTTTCCTCAGCTTCAAGGAGCAGTATCGATTTAAAAACGCCGCATAATTCATCTACGCAAACATTATACACATCGTGCGCATATGTATAATCAAGCAAGTGACAAAACTGCCGAAATCCCAGTAGTCATTTCCAAGTGGCTGTTATCTACTATGTATTAATTTTCACTATCATTTAGCTGTTCAAGTTTTGTTGATTTGACACTGATAGTTATGCAACTTACGCCATCGCGGGTGGGCACACGATCCTCCTCTTGCCTCCGACCTTCATGCCAGCGATGCCTGCATCCCAACCGGAGATGACCTCCTTGGATCCTAGGCGGAACTTGAATCCGGGTCCCTTCACGCAGTTGTCGAACATCTTGTTGTTTTGCTTGAGGCGACCTTCGTAGTAAACCTTTGAAAAAGAGAACAAAATTGAATTCAATTATGTATTTCAATTGATCAATTTAACATAACATAATGCTAGTCGTAATGTAAGAAAAAACACCACCAGAACAAAATATATTTTACTGCAATAATGTTGGCAAATATAGTTGTAACAACTCTCTGCCTGCGGCTGTTTCCGAACGCATACAACCCTAATCTCTTCAAAATTAGAGTGAACAGGCTTCTTCTGGGTAAGCTCGCTCCATCGTCGACTTTGTCTCAGTCATCTATGACCTAAAGTCTAGGTCCTAGACTATAGTCAAGAGCAAACTAATCTCAAACATTACAAAAAAAAAAAACACAATGTCAAATGTTTGTTTGCCATTAGTTTATCAGCGTGTTATCTTCTGAATACAACTGTTTTCGCATACTTTTATCTACACTAAACTTACCATGACAACTTTGCCAGCCTTAGCGACGGGTCCGCTGCCGACCTTCAAGTCCTCAATCGCAACTCCTCCGCTGATCTGCTTCTTCTCTTTCTTCTCGGCGGGAGAATCAGCTTCTTTCTTTACTTCTGGCTTCTTCTTTTCAGCCTTCGCCTTGGGCTCCTCTTTCTATAATAATAAAAATATATTTTGTAAAAATAGTTATTTAGGTTCCAAAAGCTGAAATTCCAATCATTATAAAAATTTGCATAATGCCTAGGTTTTTCGTAAAAATAAATAAATAACAGAAATATAAGGTTGATGACAGAAAAAACCCACTCTTTTAGTTTAGCTAGAACTAGTCAGGTATTCCAAGATCTAATAAACATAGACAAGATTTTCTGTGAGATCTAATAGTCATAATCTATATTTTCTTCTGAATCTCTTCTTAATCTTACATAAATTAAGTATTACCTTAGCCTTGTCTACTCCATTGACTTGAGCTGGAGCGCCATTGGCTTGCTTAGCCGCCTGCTGCTGCTTTTTCTTCAACCGCCTCTTTTGTGACTTGGAGAGCTTAGAGGTGTCTACAGCATCTTCCTTGCTACTGTCGAGTGTGGAGTCCACCTCCGCCGCTGCTCCCTTCTTCTTCTTAGGAGACTCTTCTTCCTCATCGTCATCATCGTCATCATCCTCCTCTTCTTCGTCTTCATCATCGTCATCATCCTCATCACTGTAAAAAAAACCATTTATGACATTTAATTACACAACAAATTCGCTTATGGTCTGGTGACCGAATGCAAATAGTGCTTAGAAAAAAACCTCTTATAAAAAGAAAAGATAAAGCATTACAAAAAAAATACTATGATTGCCATTGATCAGCTTAAATCAAGGAAGGATTAGTAAGAGGAAATGCGGAGGTTGCGGAATTTGTTGGGTTGTTGTTCGAAAGAGTCACCGCGGCCCTGGAACGCAAAGGGCTTTAGAAGGAACACGGATGGGTTTTAGTCAGTAAGAGTCTGACACGCCCTTCCACTCCACCCAGAGCGGAAGAAGTCATATGATGATTTCTCATCCCTAAAGACATTAATATAAAGAGAAGTTAATATTTGTAGTCACAGGACTTGAAAGATCATCACAGGGTATCACTTTTCGAGATTTATTTTGGAATCCATAATATTTGAAAAGTACATGACCAAGTTTTTTTTAAATATATTTCTAATAATTTTCACGACTTGGCCTATTGCCCGTTGTCGGCTTGACATTGATTTCTGGGCATGTTGTATACTGCCCATGTTTTTCTTTTTTCATTCACAGTTCAGTTCAGTTTCAGTCAAATTTGTACACTAGACACTGTTGACAGCAGTCCATTTAGATAATTTTGAGAATTTTTTGAGGATTCCAGTGCTTACATGGATATATATCATCAAAAAGGAAAACATAGGGCATAGAAGTTGATATTTATTTTACTTTAAAAAATCATTGCTTTAATTAAGGTCATAAACCAGAGCGAAAACAGAGAGTGTTTTTATGGAGGAAAGACCACCCACACATTTGGGTAAATTAACGCATATTTTGAAAGCTTGTATGTAATGATTGATGACAGCTGGATAAGAGTTGCTGGAAATCAAGGGCACTGGTGTGAATTGGCTTATATTGATTGAAGAGGATTATGTCTCCAAGCATCAGCAAGTGATTTACATGTTGGGATATTTATGTATTGAGTAGTCATGTGAAATTACAAGATGGCAAGCAATGTACTGGACTTTTATTGGTTTATTGATCAGCAGTAATGAGCATCAGGCAAGCAATATGCGGTCCAACATTAATGTTGATTTATTATTTATGGTTTTAAGGTTTTTGCTACTAAAATATAGAAAAAAGTAATAGCTCACCCACTAACCCTTCCCATCTTATCTTTGATAACGTTAGCTAGACTGCAAATAAGCAAGTAATAGTATTATTAGCAAATATTACAAATTGAACACAATTTCACACAAAAACTAAAACTCAGCAGTAACATACCTGTCATCATCATCAGCAGATGTATTTAGCTTGAACGAGTCATCATTGTCATCAGTATCAATATCCTCTCCATCAAGGAACTTCTGGAGCTGGTCAGCATCATCTTCGTCATCTGATTCACTGTCAGCAGCGGCCACCTTCTTGCCTTTCTTATCAGCCTGATAATTATAAAAAATTTATTATTATAACTCCATGTTATGGAATGCATATCAAAAAGTTGAAGATGGTTATTCATACAGTGCAATTTTGTCTTTCAATTTCTCAGATATATGTACCTATAGTTTTTGGATGGACATTCCATTTTGCAACCAGCATATTTGTATGTTTCATTGTGTGTGTAACTGGGTTATTTTTTTTAACATATCAATTGTTTTGCTTTACCACATGGTACCAGCTTGCTAATAACTGTTCAATATTAATTTAGCACCTCATCCTTTAAAAAAATATAGAACTACAATAAAATTACAGAACTTTAACATAATTATATTAAAAGAATATTCTTATACTATTCCTACCTTAGCCTTCTTGTTAGCTGAGGCATCATTTGGGTTGTCCAGTTTCCTCTTGTTCTTAGCGGGCACAAGGGCTGGGACCTCCTCATCCTCCTCATCATCTTCACCTTCTTCCTCTTCTTCAAGATCCTCCTCGAACTCAGGGTCCAGGTAACCAGTTAAGTGGACATTGCATTTACCTATTGCACAAGATAATGTTGTATTAAGCAACAGAAAAAGCAAGTATCATTATATAGATAGAATAGGTAGTACTCTTGAATTACACCACAATTATTTGAGAATCTTAGTTTAGACTAAGACACAAGTGTCAGACATAAATTTCTGTACTATTCACACTTGTGTTTGTATGTAAAACTCGCTGATTAGACACTTGGCGTATACATTAAGTGTATGCTGTAGTGTCATAGTTTATTCTAAGCTTTAAGTATGGTGTTACAGAATTTGCAATTTTTTCATGCTGTTCTAACACCATCTTTACTCAAATATTCAAACTTTATTTGCATTCCACAATGTGTATGCAGGTGGTAAATTTAAAAAAGAAATGTGATCATTATGGGCCCTGTCGGGCACAGCAAAAAACAAATTTATGTAGGAGAGGAAGCTTTAAATAGCTAAACTTATATCTAAAATAAATCCAATAATATCATATAAGGGACTCTTTATATATTTTATCATTTAAATATTCCTTTATACTGTAATAGCATTTTTCAATTAAATATTGTTTTAATTTTTATAAAATATGTTTGATTCTACCTACATTTTACAAGTCAGTTGATCAAATAGGTCTAGTAATACACATGGGTATTTGCTACAGTGTATGTTTCACCATTAATGGTAGACACATTATATCTTCACTTACCATTTGTTAAGAAGGAGATAGAGTCCCCAGTCTTGAAATAGAGGTCTAAGGGCACCTGAATGACCTTGCCCTTCTGTAGTGTGCATACGAGAAAGTTCTTGCCGTCAACTACAACCATAACTTGGCAAGGATCATTGTCTCCCGTAGAGATGTCCATAGCTGCCTGTGAGATGTGGAACGGCTTCTCCACCACTTGGGTGTACCGCTTGTTCGGTTCCATGATAAGTCCTGCACAAATTGTTCACTATTATTGAAACATCTTCAAGTAAGAAATTACAAGATAAAATTATTTTTAAAATATTGCACCTTCATTTCATTTTATTGCATAAATTAGACAATAGATATAATGGTCTTGCACAATATACTGTTTATAGTTATAAGATTTTGAATGCTAATAGCTGTACTGACTCTCCCACAAAGATTACTTATTTTGGTGGTTACCAGGAACATTCCAATTACAGTAACATGTGCTATCCATTCTAGAATATTATGTGTGGCAGTAGGTACTACACAAAATTAAATTTCGTATTTTTTTGTCACAAATATTCACAAAAGAATAAAGGCTGAGTTGCGACACAGACAGGTTTCGGGTAAAAGGAAAGGAGACAAAAGGAAAGAAAGGCGTATATTCCGGTTGTCTCTATTAAGAGGACTCATGTCCATTAAATTTTGAAACATTCGTATTAATTCTCGATAGCATTAGCTTAAAATGAATAGTTCAATTATTTAAACTGTGTGGTACCAACACGTGGTGGCAATCTAACCGGCTATTTTACTTACCCCAAAACATTTTAACGTTAGTATTTCACTTCGTAAGCAAGTGAATTAATGGCTTAAGTATTCACTCAACGTTTATATTCACGTTTGAGTAGCACTAGACTAGATTTGACGGCTTCGCTTCTCTATCTTTAATAACTCAACATGTGGGACCACTGTGAACGCGGCAAAATTGTTCTGAACACTCCATTTAATTCCGAAATGGAGTAAGTTAGCCAAAGACAATAATTGTTGACATTTACAGTTTGGAGTTGCCTAAGGAAAAAAATTAAAGTATTTGCAGCAGCGATCGATCAAGATTCTGATATATGTCAAATAAAAATGCAATAATTTTATTTAGAACTATATTATAGAACTTCACTCGCGACTTCGTCTGTGCAAATTTAGTTCAAACTATTTTCCCCTTAAAAACATGAAATGGACTTTGTGTATAAATACAAATTATTGATTTGAAGAATCAAAAGAAGGAGTTGTTCGAAAATAAAGCTATTTCTAAAAACAAAATAAGATTCTTCAATATAATCATTTTGTTCAAGCGTATTCAAAGCGCAATTAGTAATTTCCAATTTCTTAAATCCAGGGATACAATCGTCATGTTTATTCCGGGATTTTAGAGGAGATATTATCAACTCTATGTTACTTAATTCCACGAATATTAGGTAAATTATAGTCTACCTATTCCGATGTCTGCTCATCATAGAAGGAAGCCTTGTGCGAAATGTAACGTCCTTCCTTGTCCCAGTTCAGTCCGTTTCCCTTCTTTAAAATTATATATTTTATATGAGGGAAATGGACTGAACGAACAAAGATCTAGAGTAGACTACCCATATTTTGATGACGAGAAAACCTGAGAAAGTTCTAGCACTTGAGAATAGAACTTGGAATACCATTTCTGAAAACAAAAAGAAGGGGATTAGTTCAATAGTGTCAAATTAGTTATTATTTTAATTAAGTAATTTGATCTAATCCCCTTATTTTTGTTTGACCGTTTAGTACACCTTTAGCAACTAAAGTCACGTTACAAAAATAAAAATAAAAACTGAAAAAAGGTGACCAACTACGGTGACCATGGCAGATCAGAATATCATAGACAAGTAAAGTTTGACATAACGATCACAGAAAAAAAACCTTTCTTTCGTATCTGTCAGTGCAGATTGCTGTAGTGTTTCAGCCATGGTAAATAATTTATTTTACTCTAAATCTTGAAAAATCTTTGCGATCATGTGAAAATATAGTGTATCGGGTTTGCAATTACCTTTCTACTTAGTGAACGATCATTCGGGAAGCGTATTTACTAAATAACCTCTTCGATTTCAGGGTCGTGTCAGGACTAAGACCGTCAAGAAGGCGGCGAAGATTATCATTGAGAAATACTACACTAGATTGACTCTTGACTTCGACACTAACAAGAGGATATGTGAGGAAATCGCTATCATTCCCACCAAGCCTCTCCGTAACAAAATCGCTGGGTGAGTATTTATTTATGTACAAATATTTTGTAGCATGTATTTCAACTTCAAGTTTTCATGTATTCATTTAATTTGACTAAAGTTAGCAATTTTCTGGTTTCGCTTTTAAATCTAAGTACTTGAAATTTACTTGTTTATTAAATCCAGGTACTTAATTGGAACCTGCGAAGTAGGTCGAAACTTGAAACAAGTAGCTACCTAGACTCCTATCTGTGTTCGTACTTTTTACCGTCAACCTTTAATTTAGGCATGGTTCCTTAACTCAAGTTTTGTTTGGTCAGCCTTCAAAGAAACTCAACATTACATGTTCACAAAGTGCTACATTCTAAGTAGGTAATAATAATCATATAACTAACAAAAGAATCAGGAACAAGAAGATTGTGCACCCAGTGTTTCAATTATAACAGAGCATACGTCAAATATTGCTGGCATGGTTGCTTAGAAATGTTTGATAAATCAGTGTTTGATGATATTTAGGACGGCAACCTTGCATGACCGTAGAGATCTTGCGCAGGACCAACGACTTAACGCGCTTTCCGAGGCACGGGGTAGTCACACCATCAACTTCCAAACTCCGGGCTGTCACTGAGAAATTTCTATTAGAATCGAACACAGCAGTCGCGTTTGCGACCGCAAGACCAACGGAGCAGTTATGATACATATATAGCATACCATAATATTATGATACCTACTGAACTACAACTACTACTGCAAGTTTCTAAAAAAAATTACTAGAGTGAAAACTAAATGGCAAATCTTGTTTCAGGTTTGCTACCCATTTGATGAGGCGTCTCAGACACTCTCAGGTCAGAGGAATCTCCATCAAGCTGCAAGAAGAGGAACGTGAGAGGCGTGACAACTACGTGCCTGAGGTATCCGCCCTGGAGCATGACATCATTGAAGTTGATCCTGACACCAAGGACATGTTGAAGATGCTTGACTTCAATAACATTAACGGTCTGCAATTGACGCAGCCTGCCACACAAGGCGGCTATGGTGGCAGACGTAATTAAGGATAATAAATAATTTAACATCTATTGCTCTATTTTATTACTCTCTTTTGACCAACTAAACATCCCCATCTTGTAAGGCAGAAAGCTCTTAATATTTGCTATTGCAAATGTATAATTGTGATTTGAAAGGGAGATTGTAAGTCACCAAACCCCATGTATAATTTTGATTCTTGACTCGGATCATAATACAAGCAGGGGTGCTCCAGTGGTTACTGTCCCAACCTAGGTTTAGGTTGTGTTTACGAACCCGAGGGCTCTTATCTCAGTGATTTTATCACTGCTCATGAAATGGTTTGAAGTTAAAGAAATTCGACATCAGACATCCACCGCACTAGAACCGCTTAGTGGTTTTAGCCATGTCCGTGACTACCGCCGGACCACCAACACCGATCGCTTCCGTATTTGATAAATACTCAATTGGTACTAGTTAGTACTCGAGCAACAAAATTGGCACCTTAGTAGTCCAGGGAGTCGCAGGGCGATCCTTGGCCACCGTAGGCGTGGGCCTGCGGACGGCGAGCGTTGGGTGGCTCGCTGTCGTCACAACCAGGCCCGAGTCGACAGTGCGTTGTGTTCCACGCGCGCCTCAAAGAGATGTCAGCATAGGAGATGGGGCCCGCTAGGGCCAAGGGACAACCATGAGTGCCGGAAAAAGGGGCAACCTACAGCTACGCTAGTATTATATTATCTGTGCTAAAGCTATTCTAAGTATAAAATTAATTAGTACCCTTTTAAGTGTTTTATTTCGTAAAAAAAACTACCGAAATATTTGCATTTACCGAGAAAGAGAAATCAACGATGATAACTTTCGCGCGCACGTTCAGCAGGACCACGACTTTCAATGTTGATTCCAAGTTTGAGGAGCTTGTCGCTTTCCTCAAACCTATTAAGAAAATTAGTACCCTGCAAGATAAAGTAGTAGGTAACCAAAATCCAAAATGAGTACCTACTCCTAAAGAAGTTATAAGTTATAGTTTAGTAATCAAAAATTCAAATTCCTAAGTGTTTTATTTCAAGAGAAATTAGCTTTTATTACTTTTCCGTACCTACTAAATAAAATTGACAGTGGTATTAAGCTGTTCGAGATGTACACTTCTGTGATCTATACCTACTTAATAAAATAAAATAAAAAACACTACAAAGGTACCTAGCTTTAATTTTGGAAGTCGGTGGTTTTTCGTAATTTAACGCCGTCTTCAGAAATTAAAGTTATTTTATTCTTTGTAGTGTTTTTTTTTATTTAGAAGCCGGTTGAATTTTTTGTAAAAAGTTTTTAATTTTTCACTTTTAGTGGTACCCCACACCTAACAACCACTGGAAAGTCACAGGAAAGTAAAACACGCAATTTCGTTTACTTGGATGATATATTTTCTATTTTACCCAGCTATTTTTTATAACATGATTTTTTTTCAAATCGGTTTATAAATAACGGAGTTATGAGGTAACAAACATAAAAATACAACTGAATTGAGAACCTCCTCCTTTTTTTGAAGTCGGTAAAATTTTCTTCGATTTACAAATGTGTTTTCGATTAAAAATACACCTACCAAATCATAATCAAGCTTTAACAAAGTACCTAGGTATTGAATAGGTTACTAAAAATACATCCAAGGTGCGCAGATATGTATATTTAAATGTGTTATATAAAGTTGGACTGTAGGGTATAAAAACATATACCAATGTGTAGGGAAAAATCCCCTGATTTTCATATCAAAATGTGGAAGCGATTGGCGTTGGTGGTCCGGGTGGTAGTCACGGGCATCAATCTAACCTAGTTTTCAGGGATAGGATCAGGATCTGTATAAATGAAAATGTGCACGCTTCTAATATATAGTTGAATGTTTTAACGAAGATTAGAAACTCCAAACCCTAGGCCACCCAATAAAAACCAAAAAACTTTAGCAACAGGGTCATTGATCCGTGTTAAATCTCTGCCTGATTCGTGTCTATGATGATCTTAGGTTGTGTTGTCTGTCATGTTTTTTTCGATGTCTTTGCCTTTTTGTGTAAAATTATCTGAGTAACCTACTACACCTGTTTAACCACCATTATCTTCTTTTCATTATTCATATATTTTCCCTTTTTCTACCTTTTTCTAAACTGTCAAAAACCATTTCTGTGATGTGTATCCGAACGAAGCGTAATTGTTGTGTTTTTCAAATGAGCTTGCCTTCTCGCTCCTTCTATAAAATTTGACCAATGAAATGCGGGAAATAACTATGTCGCTCTCGTTCATTCGTTTTGGGCTTGCTTGGTACGAGTAAATTGAGCTTGAGGCGCATAGCTTCTTTAAAAATCAATTTTATTTAATTTTCTATGAATTAAATTGGTGTGTAACTATTTCGATTCTATCGTATTATGAAGAATGGAATGTACACATTTATTAGATAACGTCAAGGTAGATAATTTCAACGTTGAGGACACGACGATCACAAAGAACTTCAATTGTTCAGGTAAATAGATTAATTTTGTTTTAGGTAAAATACTGTAGCCAATTTCCTATAATAGGTATCTGTGAAAAGTTGCCGCATTGTACTCATAACGGGAGGTTAGCTTAGAAAAATCAATACAACGAACTTTAATAATCAGCTGTTCGAAGGGTACGGGAGGGGGGCGCGGTATGGGTGACCGTGACTGACGATGTCGCATTTCTGACGCGATGGTTAAAATAATGCTATCCCCATCATACTAGGCTATTTCAGACTGGAAACTACTAGTCCACCATGGCGTCGTATATGATTGTGAATGTTTCCGTCTCCGCTTGCGCTATACCGTACATTCTAAGGAACTCCACTTTGTGAGAATTATCACGCGTAATGACCCATAAAAATAATCTCATTATAATCTTCTTGAACTGGTTCGCACAAGTAGGTTTGTTTGGTTTCTGGCTCGTTTCAGCCTCAGACGATGGACAAAGTTCGAAGAATTTGTCACACTCCTATCTATAATATCTCTATGACATAGATGTAACCAAAATAAACAGATAAGTACAATAACAGTGTTTTATCAGTTTGTTTTGCAGACTGAATATGTACCTACCCACAGTAATGAAGAAGCAAGCTAGATTTGGTTAGAACCACATTTGTATATATAATTCAGTAAAGATTCAGACAACTTGGCATTGGCAATGAAGAATGAAATGAGACGGCAATTAACATTATGAATTGACATAAGTAGAAAATAAAGTAAAACCAGCTGGTTGCTTGTTTTTCCTTCTATTTAAAAATGGAATACATATGATTGTTTTTTTTTTTTATGTAGAATGTGCTGTAGAGGATCAAAACTGGTTGTGCTTGCAATGTGGGGTAATCAACTGTGGCCGATATGTCAACGGACATGCAAAGCTTCATGCAGAGGCATTGGACCACCAGCTCTGCATGAGCTGTGAGGTGTATTCTGTTTACTGGTAAAACAATCTTCATTACTTATAGTTTTGAAACTACTATGCTAATTATAATACTTATAAGTAGCAAGTCCTTTTTGTCATAACAGACTAAAAAAATAGTTGTGATTCCATTGTGCAACTAGTTTAAAAACATAATACTATAAATTAAACTTTCTTTTCTCCAGTGAATTTCAACAAAATGACTTAATTGATTGTTTTCAGTTACAAATGTGATGATTATGTATCAAATGATTTGGAATACAACCCAGTAGACAAAATTAGACAAAGTATTATGCAACTTCGGAGGCAACATGATGTAGAAAGTAATGGTAATTTGGAACCAAGCGAAGATAACAGCAAGGATGGCAGTGAGGGTGGCAACAGTCTGGGCTCCAGTACCTCAGTGTCAGATAAGCCGGCATCCCCAAGCGGGAGCGGTGATGACTCAAGACCTGCTGACGTCATATCTACAGTCTCTTTCGGTGATGGACCAAATCTGACTCCAGAAACCAGTGAAAATAAACCTTCAAAAAGTATTAAGGTAGGTAATGATTTTTTTTGTTTATCATTTATCAGATCCAGACATGTTACAAATAGATAGCCACTACAATGTATGTGATTGCTTACTTAAGCTTACCTAATAATTTTACATAACAGAAAACAAAATTTATCATTACAATTATTATTACTAATGTGTAGCAATTTCTTGCTGCTACTTCAATGCATAGTATTTATATTTGTGTTTTAAATATTAGTGAGTCATGCAAAAGAGTTTGATTTCTTCTTTCCTTATTAGAATGATTGTTTACAGTGACAATGAGCACTGAGTTGTTCTCAAATTAGCATACAAAACTTTGTGTGGTATTTTGTTCACCAAAAATTTTAAATTTGACATTAGTTTTACACAACATATCCTGATATTTTTCAGAATTCTGAGGAACCAGTGCGAAGTCTAAGACCTCGTTCCCGCAAACGAACTCATTCTGACGACAGCAGTTCTACAGAGAACAGTACTACACAAACAACTAGAGTAAAGGAAAAGAAAACATCACCATGCAATGGAAAGAGTCAACGAGAGAAGAAAATTGTAGGATTAAAAAATTTAGGCAATACTTGTTTTATGAATGCGGTACTACAAAGTCTTAACAATATACAAGAGTTTAGTTGCTACTTTAGTCAACTACCTTCGCTAGAAATGAAGACAAATGGACGTAAAGTGTACCACTCGAGGAGTTACACAAGGCAGGAGATGCATGATGTTGTCATGGCTGAAGAACTGAGAAAGGTAATATTAGTATAGCAATATGTTTGGTATCAGCAGCAATATCAAACACTTGAGCTGTTAACAAGATGGCAATCAGATGAATCACTGAAAAAATTTCAGGCAAATACTGACAATAATTACCATTATTGTTCCGTGGAATATCACGGCTTGCCGGTGTTCGGCGTTCATCATTGCTGTCAAACAAATTACTATTAGAATTTGCTTTGGGTACTGGGGTGGGGTATACAGCTTTGTAAAACAAAACTATGTAAATGACTAATGAAAAGCTGTTGCTAATGTTACGAGCTTGGGGTTCATGACAAAAACAATCAATTTAACAACCAAAATGACACATTAATTTACAACTTTAAACACTTATTATAATCGATAGATCGCTTCCGAAGTTATCGCTCGTATCGGTTGCTTTTTTTTTTTAAATGTGAATTGTCTCTCGCAATTCAACTTAGGAGGTTGTCAACTGCTTAATCGAACTTGCTTATGGCTGCTTAATACATAAATCAACCAGTTTGATTTTGTCTACACCCTTGATTGTCCTATGGAGCAGGACCAGCATGTTTCCAAGCATTCTTATCCTGAATGTAATCTTCTAATTTGTAATATGCTTGTTTACAAAGTGTACTTTTAACATAAGTTTTAAATTTTCTTCTTTAGTTCTAATATGTCAGAAGGTATTTTATTGTAACATTTAACACAATACCCCATGAAAGAAGTGTGGACTTTAGCTAATCTAAAAAATGGTTGATCTAATTTGTCTTTATTTCTAGTTATCTATATTCGACACTAGATGGCGCTAGTGGTAACTAAGGCCGCAATCCCAGTGGCGTTTTACGAGTGTTGCGTTTCTCAAACTGTTGCCAAAAACGCAATAAAGCCGTCAAAGTGCAACTGCGATCTAAACAAACATTACCTTTAATTTCCAGGTGTTAATAAACTTGAACAGTGGGTGTGGCTCTAAAGGCGCAATCTCCCCGGAATGCTTGTTCCTGGTCATCTGGAAGGTGGTGCCTCGGTTTAGGGGCTACCAGCAGCAAGATGCCCATGAGTTCTTGCGCTACATGCTTGACAGGTAGATATGATATAGCAAAGTATTATGTCAAAATCTAAACAATGTGAACTGAACCCTTGAAACAAAAGCAAAAGCATAGAGCTTTTGCTTTTATTTTGGCGTAGGAGTTGTTGCTGCTTTGCCACAAATAATAAAATTAAGATTTAAGAACTATATCAGTGGGTAACAGCAGTATACCACTTCATACCTGACAGGTGGTTTATTATGATCCAGACTATCTTAGAAACTGGAATTAAATGCCAGTAGATGCTTGTCCCTGGACAAGGAAGTAAGGGAGGCCCTTGCACCCAGTCGCGACCATATAGGCTAAAATCGTGAAATGTTTGTTCCGCAGACTACACACGGAGCTACAACAGCTGCTGCCGGCGGAGCGCTCGGACGCCGGCGTGCTGCCGCGCGCGCCCTCCGCCTCCATCGTCACAGCTGTGTTCGGGGGCACGCTGCAGAGTGAAGTATGTTCAACTTTTTCGTTATAGCTTAAAAAAAGGCGTGGACGTGTTGTCTTTCTAAGTTTATCTTGGACTTCAGTGCTAATGGCAACGCAGTAAATTTCATGAGGAAAGTTTATATTTAAATGAAAAAAATCTCTTATGCTGTCATATGTGTATACAGTTTGTCCATCATGCCGCAAGCACCTTTTTGCCATTGTGGATGCGACTTCGTCAATAGTATTATTTTATTTATTACTCCAAATAAACCATTATAATTTTTATGATACATGGAAATAACTGTTGTGCTCTTATTTATAGGTTCGCTGCTTAGCGTGTGGCACGGAGAGCAAGAAGTTCGACCCGTTCTTGGACCTTTCTCTGGAGTTGCCGGAGGCCGGGCGGCACGACGCACCCGTCGCCCTAGCCGACTGTCTGTCGAGCTTCGTACAGGTAAATATATCATACATGAATGATTTCAAAGGACATGAATGTATATTACGAATATTTATTTAAAAGGACGTGATTGTACATATATTCAAATACCTAAAAGACTATTTCTGGTTTTACTGAAGAACAGTGAATCGGTATCTTCTCAATTCATTTCAATTTCTTTATTGCAAACTAAGTGTACAGAATTTTGAAGATAAATATCTTACTCAATATTACAATTTACAGTTAACACTAGGCAAGCATACTCCATTGGACGAGCCTATCAATAGTAAAAAGGCTAAACCCAAAAAGCTTAGCTCCAATAACTCCAATAATAATATTTATTAGAAATCGAGTCTGCAAAAGGAATTATTATTTTCTGTAAAGTCTATACCAATATACTGATACAGTCAATGCACGTCATGGTAAAAAATGTCATTGTATGTGAATTCGTAGATATAATTCTATGAACAGACACGCTGCAATTGAACTCTATACCAACTGCATTTGAACATGATATGGAACTAGATGCAGTTATGTCAAATGTACAATATCTGCACCCAAACTGCAATTTTGCAATTGGTGTGCAGTTCAAATGCAGCCCGTTTGTCTAGGCTCTAGAGCAGTCAGACTCAATCTTTTTTTCTTCCAGGGCCACATAGAGCTTGTACTATTATTGTGAGGGGCCACAATCGGCTACAGTAAAATGAATAGTATATTTATTAGAATACATTAATTTTTGAATTTGTGAAAAATGTAGTTTCATTGAAATGACTAAATGCTATGGCAAATGCCAAATTTAGCTTAGCGCATCATCTAGGAGTGATAGATAAAAACGTAAATAGTTTGAACACTAATGCTAGGCTACAGAGTACAGGGCCTCACAGAAAAGCTTGGCGGGCCGCATGCGGGTATGACTGCTCTAGAGTTTAAAGGCAGTTTCCGTAATTTAAGTGTTATCGATGCCGGTATCGATGCCGCCGCATAAAAAACAAAGAAACAAAATTTGTACTGCAACAAAAAAAGAACCGCAACGCCATCTATCCTGTCAGCGAAGAACAACCAACGGAATCGTGCATGGCGCAAGCAAAGTTCTCCGTGCGATTTGAAAATATACAACTGTCCACATATCAACTATTGGGCAGTTGCCCACCAGACACAACAACCGTCTGGTCGGAGGATCCTCCCATTTTAGTGAGGTGTGCGGGACCTCTCTGGACCGATTACCAATTAGGTGAGATTTTCCGATCGTTGCATGTAGTGCGCTATATCTTTAGTAAATTTCACAGGTGGAAGAACTAGCAGACACGGAACGTTATTTCTGCAGCAGTTGTAAGAGCAAACAGAAGTCAACCAAACAGTTCTGGATACGCCGCCTCCCCAACGTACTGTGTCTACATCTCAAGAGATTTCGGTGGCATAACTATTTCAGGTAAAGACTATTTAATGTATTCTAAAAACTAGGGGCCAATGTTTTTTTAGGCTAGAAATCTTAAAAAAATGGCAGGTTGGCTTGTTATAGATTTGTATATGCCACCGAATAATTGCAAACTACGTAAGATTAGAAAATCAAGAAATTAATCTTCAAGGTTAAGCAACGCTTGCCGAGGTTGGTCTGTGGCTGGGTGACCATCTTAACATACCGAGACTCCTCCGTGCCTCGGAAAGCACGTTAAGCCGTTGGTCCCGGCTATCATTTGTAGATCTTTGGCAGTCGTTACGGATAGTCAGAAGCCAGAAAATCTGACACCAGTCTTACCAATGAGTACCGTGTTACCCATTAATGGGTTGTGGAGGTCTGGTAGGCAGCCGCTCCACGTAAAATACTGGTATTCAGCTGAATCCGGTTTGACTGGAAGCCGACCCCAATATAATTGGGAAAAGGCTAGGCAGATGATATAAGATTAGAAAATATCTTGAGAGATTGTTAACTCTAGATAAATTGTCAAATTAACATTTTTGTCCTACAATTATACGAATCAAAATCTTGTGTTCTATAGTATCTCCGTGCCGTTCCGTGAAATTGTGAACTAACATAAACTGGCGACCAATCAGCACTCTAGTCTACAATTGATCTGTTTTGGTGTGATAGTTAAATTGGAAACTTGGCCCCTTGGTTCATTTGAAAATTAATCGAGAGTTTATAATCTCTCAAGATATTTTGTAATCTAACGTAGTTTGCAATGATCCGCTGACATACATATATAAATTGGCAAACTGCCACGAAATTTAAATATTGTTCAATTAAAAAAAACTGGCTTTTGAAAAATCAGCCCTAAATTGAACTTTCACAATGATTAGTGGCCACTGCTCACTGAATAAATTCAAAAATAGAACAGTAATTCTGGCGATCAAAACAATGAGTGAGTGTTGCTGTGATTCCATAGCCCATAGACAATTTGTTTTATCGGTTTAGTGACGTTGTTATATATTTTTTATAGAACCAAGGTGGACACGAGCATATCGTTCCCGCTGCGCTCGCTGGACATGTCGCGCTTCGTGCTCAGCAACGTGCCCGACACGCGGCGCTCGGGGCTCGGACACAACCTGTACGACCTCGCCGCCGTCATCGTGCACCATGGCTCGGGGTGAGTGCGCTATTGCGATGCGATCATCTGCTATCTTCAGGATAAGAAGACGCGATGATGTTAAACTGTCCATACTTTAATATTAAAAATGCGAAAGTAAGTCTTACTTTTCACGCCCAAGTGCGGTTCCGTTCTGCGTCCGATCCGAATCCGGGAAAATACGTTACGAAGTAGCGAAATAGAACTATTTGTATGTTAGTTTACGCACTAAATCCGACTTCATCCGATTTCTCTCCGTCATCTGTGAGTCTCCGATTCGCAAGAAATATATTAATATTGTTTTCGCATTACCTCGGATTCAAATCTGGCACATCCGCGCCGCTCGCTAGCGGGGCGGGGCGTGGGGTGGAATATCCGAATTCGGTCCGAGTTTTACGTCTGTATTTTTACGGATTCGGATCGTATGCAGTGAGAAACTGCTCTTACGGTGGAACGATTCACATGAAACTTGACACACGGGTGGACCATGGCCTGGATAGAGACAGGCTGCAAGGGAAAGTTAAAGGAAGTGTATCAGAATTCCTCAATTATGAAAGCAAAGTCTAACTTCGCCCTTTCTCCACAGCGCCGGCTCCGGTCACTACACGGCCTTCGCAATCAACGAGGAGCAATGGTTCCACTTCAACGACCAGACGGTGCGGGCGGCCGAGGCGGCGGCCGTGGCGGCCTGCAAGCCCTACATCCTGTTCTACATCCGCCAGGAGATCTCGTGACGCGCTGAGCTTGGTGACTACTTACTGCGGTACCCTCAGCCTCCACTCACAACCTTACAACAACAGGACTTACATACATACGCAAGGCTGCGTGTCGGTTACCATAGTGTTGCCATAGTGACAGCCTATGTCAGTGACCGATGATAAAGAACTTTGAGTGGCGAGGAGCGCAATTTTGAACCAGAAGATGTAAACGTAATAATTGTTTGTACGTTTGTAGCACGAGCTGAAACGATTAGAGTTCCACTCTACGTACATTAATTATTTATTCAATAAACTTGACGCGCGTTACTTTTAAAATGGTCAGCAACACAAGTAGGCTTGGTCTGTCACAGTATTATAACAAAAAATACACGTAATTCCCGCATTTTTACGAACGGTGGCATTCTAATCAGTCACCTGTTGGAAATACCTCTAATTTGATTGTCTCTGAGATGAGATTGCAACTAGATTTTAAACGTTTTCAAGTACGGGAATTGGTCGATTCAATCATAATGGCGACTGAAGTGCGCTTAATCGCTGTGAAGCACCGCACCCCCCCCCTCACCCCACTGTAATTAATTTACCTCTGCGCAGCGTCTCACCTCGTGTTCCGAGCCACCACTAAGTTTGAATCTACCGATAATTGAGTGCTTGCATTAAATGCTACTTGCAACAACAGCACAAGCCCTAACATTCTTGTCGTCAAATTTTACAAAACATACTCTAGACTTGTCACAACTTAATTTTTCACCTGAAATAAAAGTAATCGACACGGGAATATAGGCCTTATCGTAGTAGTAACTAGGTCAATAAACCGACTAAACAATGGAGTGTTATCTATCGTCTTTTAGATACATAATTATACCGAGTTAGGAGACAACTTTCGTGTGATACTTGATCGCAGTGGCTGTATAGTTAACATTTGAGCATTTTAAAATTAAATCATGTTATTATATTTACCCTCGATTATTTAAATATTGATATATAAATTTTACATTACACTTTAAAGTCCATATTACGGCGGCATTCCTGTATATGTATGATCGAGCAGGTCTCAGTGATTTTGTACGTTTACTATTACTTTCTTATAAAATAATAATAGGTCTTTTAAGGGGCGTGCCCTGCGTATAATGAACTCAAATTTAGTCTGGCTGTCATCTGGAATGAAATAGTTCCGCAACGTGAGATCGTCGCGACCTCTTTCACTACGTCTGCAGTTTTTTATAATGTATTTCATCAACTTCTTAAATATATAAATGTTATATGGCGCATAATCGTCCCATTTACCTGAAGCACTATACTTTTGGCTATAATAGTGTTTCACATTTTGCTAAACAGTTGCATCGATATGTCACCGAAAAATTGCAAACGCCGTCAGATTGTAAAATATCGTGTGAAATTGTAAACTATTTTTTCTAAATAAGACACGGATATGTCACAGAGAAATGGAAAACTCGGTAAGAATATAAAATCTCTTGAGAGATTGTAAGCTCTCGATAAATTGTCAACTAAACATTTGGAATACTTTTATACGCATCAAAATTTGATAGTCTATAATCTCTCGAAGCCATTCCGAGAAATTGTGGACTGACATAAAATGGCGACCATTCAGAGGACAAGTCTACAATTAATCCGTCCTATTCAGAGAAAACAAATACCAATTTAACTATCACACCAAAACAGATAAATTGTAGACCAGAGAATGCCAGTCCACAATTTCTTGGAACGCAAGAAGATATTATAGATCTATTCTATAATATCTTCTTGCGTTCCAAGAAATTGTAAGATTAAGATTCATATAATTACAGAACAAATGTTAATTTGTCATTTTATCGAGAGTTTACAATCTCTCAAAATATTTCGCAATCTCAGGGAGTTTGCCTTTTTCTGGTGACATATATAAAACGATTTTTCATAATGTATCGAGAAATTAAAATCTAATAAAGGTTTATTACAATCTTATGGAGTCTTGCAATTTTCCGGTGACATATATTTCATTTATAAAAGATCGTCTGTGGATGTTTGTTTCGTTATAATTAAATATAATGGATAAATGGACATAAGTAAAGTTTCAATGTTACTACGTGTTATGTAGCACTTTCCTTGCCTCCTGTATAGTTGATAAAAATATTACGTTATAGAAATATTAATAAATACTCATACAAATTAAATAGTTTATGCATTTGTTGATGAATTAATGTAATATAGATTTCTGAACTTATCATGCACAATGTGTGATAGACCGAATTTTTTAATAACATTATGTATTTAATGTAAAATTTTGATTATGTGCTGACCTTACGACGGGTATCGAAGTGAATGCCATAGTGGCGAAGCATTTCACGTTATGATTAGTTTATGAAACTGGGATTTTTGTTAGTTAAGACTGTCCGTTTGCAGTCCCAAATTGTATGATACTTTACATTCCTTATTCCACATACGCTTGGTCTACATCGATTGGATAGTCGAATTCTCGTTGATCAATATCTGAATAAACTTCACTTGCCTTTTTATCAAATTTTATCGACCGACGTAAACTGAGCGGGTGTGGTAACACCCTAATGGATTGTGAATTTTTATAAAAATATGACATATTTTAATAGTGCGTGACGTTTTGAATTTTGGTGCGTTATTAATGTTACATACGAGCATATAAAACTCAAAATCATTTGCGAAAAAAAAGTAGGCATTCATTATAATGTTACGATCACTTTCACCCTTGACAAGAAAAAACTGAATTGTGTGCGCTATTAGAATGATGATCGTTTGTGTGTAAAACATTGTGATAGTATAATTTTCTGTATGTACTACATACAGAAAACTGCTGATTTATTATTGTGTCGTGAACTCTCTTTTGCAAAGTACCTTTAAATAGCAGGTTTATTTTATGTAAGTACTTCAATTACTGGAAGTTGATAGTGATTGAATTTAATAAATTCGCCAATTGAAAGCATTCGCGTTGTTTTATTTTACTTACAAGTTTCTACTTAAAACAGTTTAGAGTTTTAAAGAAGCGTTTGTACCACGGCACGCGATCTGTTGCGACTGCGACATTGGGAATAGACATTTCTATTCTTAATGGAGGCTCTGCTACTGCTGCATAGTCGTCCCACGAAGATGGTACTAGAAGCGGCGCGTTATTTTTCAACCACGTTTGATCGGCATCTTCTTTAGCTAATTTTAGTTTGCCAGTTAAATAATCATAAGAAGCTGTTTCCACCTCTACGTTTTGTTCGTGTTCCCAAAGTACGGGATCAATCTCCATGCCACGTTCTTCAATAACGGTTAATTTTCCAATTATACGCATGTTTAAGTTATTCTCATTATATGCCATCGACTCATAGATGTGCGTGGGTCCGTTGAGGCATAGAACTTGCTGGGTTTGTCCAAATTGCAAATGGTCTCCCCTATCTAGCTCATCGCTTTCTATGTCTAGAGGGGGACATTTTAGTAAATCGATTGGACATTTTTCGTCTGAGTTTTTTCTCGAGATTACATTAGCACTTTTCGGCGTTCCTATAGACCTTTTTTCTGGAGATTTCTCATTAATATTAACATGTACATCCACGTCAACTTTTAATCTTAAAGTGTTATCTTGCCCCGAGCTGTCTTGTGTCTGCTGCAGGTTGCTTGCTTCAATCGGGACTGTCTCTATTTTCAGGAGATCTCCTACCCATTTGTCACTCTGTTCTTTCGATATTCGTCTTTTTTCTCTAGGTGATAACGCCATCCAGTTAACGATGTTCGTAGACTTTTCAAGTTTACGACCTGATGTCGGAGTATCTGATTTCTCTGTATCTGTCATAACCCAACTATTTCTTTGTTTTTGAAACCTAGGTTTAGGTGATTTATGCGATAGACTAGGCGGAGTTTGCTTGTTGGGTTCAGAATCTTCGCTCACTGTCGACAGAGTGGGGCCTAACGTTAGATTAAGTCTAGGTATGTAAGTAGGAGGGATCGGCGAACCTAATCGACGAATATTTGTGCTTTTATCCTTAACTCTTTCTTCATATACCTCTGTAGAACTTGAAGTTGAACTAAAGGACATATCTTTTGTGACTGTGTCGGTTAATTCATAATCATCTTCTACAAGTAAATTCTTATTTTTAAACGAATAAATCCAAATTGTTCGTGTTTCTTTGTCTAATTCAGAGTCATAAGTTATGACTTCTTCTTCGTAAGAATTTTTACTTGTATCCCAGTTATTAGGTTCCATTGTTAAATCGTCTGAATTCATCATGTCAATGTCTGCATCTGACGAAGAATCAGAGTTAGTGAAATTTTTGTTAATCATGGTGAAACAATTTACTTGATGATTTATTAATTGTCTGTCTTCAAGATACGGGTTTCCAACGATATCAGAAAACAAATTATTACTTAAGAAGTGATTGTTCGTGTTTGTTGCAGTGTTTGTAGTACGGCAACGAGTTTCATGGTTCAGGCGTCGTCTCTCCCTTGCATTCTTATTTATTTTGTAACTATCTTCTAGCTGTTGAAGCTTGTCATTGTTAGTGAAGTTCCAGGCATGGTTCAAGCGATTATCGAGGCGTTCGTCAGATGAAGGAACGAGTTCATCGGAAGTATTCAGTTCAATAATCTCTACAGCCGTGGCCTCATCTTGCAGCCATATTTGACCGACAAGAATCTCAGGGCTTACTGTATTATTTAACCGGGGAAGCTTGTGGTTTACATCTGAAAGAGTAAGAAAAAGTACATTTAAACGGGCGATGGACGTGTACACTGATCACTTCAGATCACGTGATATTTACTTCGTTCTACTGTTAATAGGTAGGCAGGTACCACCTATTCGATCGTTTACAATAACTAAAGGTAGACAAAAAAGCGGTTGAGTAATTAGGTAAAGTAGTTACCTATTTACCTAATATATCGAAGGAATGAATCAAATGGCGGGGCTGGATCTCGCATTGCAGCATAAAACATTCTAAGAGAGATTAAATACGAGTTTCTAGAAGGGTCAGTTGTTTATTAAGCAGGGATCCACTAAACTAGGTTTTAATCCAGCATTCCTACATAATGAGGTGAAAGGTGATGAAGAACACGAAGCAAAAAATGGCTTACGATTGAAAGAGCTATTATTGGCATTTATTTGTTTACACATCTGAATTCTTTTCATAATTGTTCACGTAAAAATCATTCGTAATTCTACTAATATCTATATCATATATCAATATCAATAAATGTTTACTTTGACAATCAACTTACCTATTGTCAATTTTTATTTTTTCTTACCAGGGTAGGGTAGGTAACCTACTTACACACAAAAGAGGTAAAAACTAATATGGGTTCGGGTGGTCCGAAGTTGGTACTTCGGACCACTTTTCGTCGCTGTGCGCAGTCAGTGTTAGGAAGGCAGATCTCAGTAGGTATCTAATGTAGCATGGCCCTCCGGCCCTGGTTAAATCCATGGTCCGGAGCGAGGAGGCTTGGGAAGCGGTTACCTCCTTCTGCGAAGCAGTAATGCAAGCGAAGGAGGAGGCGGGCCGCACGAGTGAGAGACAAGGCTTTCGCCACCGTAGGTGCTGGCCTGCGGACGGCGAGCGTTGGGTGACTCGCTGTCCGGTCACAATCAGGCCCGGGTAGATGGCGCGTTGTGTTTCACGCGCGCCTCAAAGAGATGCCAGCATAGGATACGGGGCCTGCTAGGGCCAGAGCCTGCCACTGTTGCGGAATTTGTTCGAAAGAGTCGCCGCGGCCCTGGAACGCAAAGGGCTTTAGAAGGAACACGGATGGGTTTTATTCAGTAAAAACAGCATGGCCCTTTCCATGGGACTTTGTGTATAGCTTCCAGTGTGAACGGATACATTTGAATGCCAATATTTTACATGAAGCGACTGTACCTTCACAACCCCAATGACAGGTAAGATGTCCTAAAAAGAGACTGTTCTATTGATGCTTTAGTATAGAGGTTTAAAATTGAGGAAAAATAAAGGAGCACCCAAGAACGAAAAGCATGTGAAGTTTGGGGAGTACCTATCTATTTGTTATGGAAAAATAATAAACACTGTCTGACTTAGATACCTACACATAAAAACTTTTGGTAAATACCTAATATCTAACAAAAAGCTGGTTACTTTGACGCATAGTGCAAAAATCTAGGAAAGCAATTTAGTTGAAGCTAAAAGCCCTGTCTTATATGCGGCAGCGGCGGGTAGTGGCACTGTTGGCGAAACAAAGTGTAAATGGATTGATTGCGCCAATTCCCGGCTACAAAGGACGGCGAAATTGCATTAAAAGCTCCGTGGCGCGGGCCATTTGCCAAAGCACTTACTCCATTAGGAGCGTCCAAATAACGTTACCTTAGTGCGGTGTTAGGAAATGTAGGTGTCGAAGGGATGGAAACATAAACTTAAGTTTACATAGGTGATTTAAGTTTGTCAAAAAAGTATCTATTTAACGTAATATAAACTAACGTAATATAGGGGCATAGGCTTTCCTAGTGTCGCCAGATATTGGTCCATTTTGAAAATACTTGCGTTAACCTACAGATACCTATGTGTTTTTAGTCGAAATATTTTGTGCGAAATTGCCTTTTTCTACAATAGAAAGAGATTATTTAGATAACTTAATTAACTTATCAAGGATTTCAATGTAAAATAAAATTAAGAACTCAACCTGAAGAGCGTCCCTGACACGCTGTAATGTCAAACGTTGGACGCGGGTGTGAGAAACGCGCGAGTTTCCCGCCCCGTACGCGCGACAAAGGTTAATTAATTACATTACGCTGCGCTTGAGTGCCGGGCACTCATTGCACGGTGCTAATTCGCAAATTAGCCGCTGACAAAGCGGGCTTTTATTCGCTCTATTACGGCCTGACGTGTTTCATCTCTATATTTCGCTTAATTTCTAGTTGATTTGGATTATTGAGCAGATATTGCCAATGATTTATCGCGCCTGATTAGCGTCCGGTGATTTCATTAGATAGGTAGGTACCTATAACTATATACCTACCTACGGGGTGACTTGTAATTTCTTGGCATCCTCTGTTTTGCAACTGCTCCATCGGATTAACTCTTAAATATGAAAACAATGAGGTGTTCAATCTGGTAGGTCCTTTCAGGGGGTAAAAATAGGTAGGTAGATAATTACTTAATTGTGTGTGTTGTAAGCACTCACGAAGAGGTAGACCTCTTCATCAGTGCTTCTGCCTCTGCCTAAGAGATTGCCAATGAATTGAAAGCCAACCTGTAAGTTAGGTTCATAACACCACAAGTTCTTTAAAATATTTAGATACCTTTTCGCCTATGTTATGCTGTAATTGCTCCGTAAACTACCACTTGATAATCTTATCGTGATGTCAAAATTACGCTCCAAATAGATTGCTTGTTTCCGCCTTTGTTTTAAAACAACAATGGCGTCTTGTGAATAAATTAAATAATATAACAGAGATAAAACAAGTTTGCCGCGGAAGCAAAAATGTTTGACAAACCATCCATTAGCGGTCCCTGAGAAGTTAAGTCCAATACAAAATGGCGGCCGCTCGTAACGTACAATTAGAATTTATTTTTGTCTATCAAAATATTTTTAATTGGTTTTAGAGTTGGAAAATACTGTAGTATATGATTATCGCGCTACAAAGCTGTATATTTGCTTAATGGAAGAGTGTTCGAGATAAAAGCTTGCGCTATCGAGGTCGGATCTGAGCGGTAATTAGAGGGGCCGTCCGCCTGCGCCGACGCCGACGACTCTTCCTTACATGCCACTTAAAACTACACCGCCTGCTAGGTATACGACATTATCTTATTATGTACTGTAGCTCTAGAAATGTGGCAACGTGACTGACACTTTTACTCACTTACGTATCTTTATGAAAAATAAAAAAAAATATTGAATGCTTAAAAAAAATTAAAACTCGGTAAAATATTAAAATGATGAATAAGAAGCTTAGACTTACATATATTTTAAAATCAAAATCTGCCGGAAGGGACCTGACGTACGTTTGTGTCACAAAGTTAACGAAAACTAAGCACATTTTAAGCTAATTTACAGCAGTTTCAAAATCATTTTCAAAAGAAATATGTATTATGTAAAATAAAGTGCTCACTCTTTCCTAATCTGAGTACCTGATCTGTTGCTTTTAGTAAAATTACCCTATAAATATTCAGGAAGAAGGCGAAAAAACTTAATAATACAGTATCGGACGACGTTAATTGCAAATTACATGTGCATTAATGTTGGGCACACGTGTGGCGAATGTTTTAACGGTCAAAGTTCGCTTGCACTCCACTTAAGTGTCACTTATCATACGAGCCAAGGAATCGTGACTCGGGAGTTTTATAAGAATGTCAGCTGATTCTTTCGTAATTCGTTTTTGTCCGAAATTATTCTTTAGATATGAATTATTTTGTTCCTGGTATGTAAGTTTTTGATAGCCATTCGATAGACCTATCATCATACATACATATATGACATGATGCTGCTGTCTGAAATACAGATATTTAGTGATCTAGTTTAGACACAGATGTTCACAGAATTGTTTTGTTCATAAACTGTATCTCAAAGTGTTTGTATCCTAGTGACCAAGATATTTATTGCTTGCTTGAAAATAAACTTATTATTATTATTATGATCATTTTGTTAGTTGAAATAAATCAATAGTTGTCAGCCAGTCAAATTATCTCCCAATCTTACCATGATATACATATATATGTAGGTATATGCTGGAAGATATTTGACAAATGGAAAAACACACTTCTTCCAGAATAAAATTAAAAAACATTTCTTGCCTTTATTTATTTATTTATTTATTTATTTATTCATTTGGGAGAACAAACAGCTACACACAAGTTTCTTAGTTAATAAACCTTAATATATAAAGTATATAATGTGAGTGTAACTCACGACGTTATCCACATGTTACCTTAAATATGTATACACGAACTAACTAGGCATGCGAGTGAAATTACATTTAGTTGCACGTTTAAACATAATCAGTTATAATTTAGATTTAGTTTGTTAATTTTTGGATTACAGTATTTCGAATTACATTAGGCGAAAGTTTAAATAGATCTATGTCTGAAAAAAATGTGTTATAATTATTTGCCATGCGACGTAGAGGTGCGCGAACTCCAGCATTGGTACGGCAAGATGGAATGGCGAATAGTGGGCGTGCGCGCACCTCGCGTCTTATAACAGTCCTAGGTACCACATAACTTAATTTATTTACCAGATCTGAGCAGTCATATCTGCCGCTACATATGTCATAAAGAAACATCATTTCTAGGAAAAGGCGTCTAGACTTCAAATCCATCAATTTAACAGCCCTACGGGAGTCATTAGGGGTTAAGACATGCCGACAACGGTATCGCACTGCTTTGAGAAATTTGCATTGAACATTTTCCAGGATTTGTACGTATTTTTTATATAACGGATTCCATATTAGTACAGCGTATTCAAGTACAAGCAAGCAAGAAAAGAACTTTTATTGATTCTAAATGAGTCTAACAAAACATGATACTTCATTTTAGAAATTGAGTGAGTTTCTCGTTGTTTCTTATCGACAAACTAGAAAACACATCGGTGATTGTGTGAGCGATCAGTATCGCGGCGTGCGTGCGACGCCGAGTGGCGTAAACAGACAAACATTACGGGGCTCACGGGGTTGGCAACATTTTACTGAAACACGTACCTATTTAACAGTTAAGGACTTGATCGAGAAGGATGGTCGAGGAGTTCCTATGGCCAGCTTCCGCCTGCATCATCAAACCAGTTTCATTGTACCATAATATTGCATTGTCTCCCAAGTAATGTAAGTAAAACAGCTAGTTGATTCTGTAAACATGTCGAATTAAAGACATGCAATCAAGATCGAATGACTCACTTCGTGATCACTTCACCCAAGCCTTCACTTCGATGTTTACAGAATTGCACTGCTGTTTCAGCTTAATCGGACGTGAGGAAGTGCTTGAAAAATAGATCGGTCATTGTTCACCGGACACATACGAAAAATCCAAGTTAGAAGAAAAGCTTGTAAATATAGGCATTTATTGGACAAGGGTATGCTGAAAAATCAGCTTTTAAATAAGCTAACCTTTGTGTATAAACCCTATTTATCATAAATAACATGATTAGTCTACAAAAAAGAAATCTAAGTTTGAGTGAAGTCTACTTTCATATCGCCAATCGTGCTTAATTAATCATTCATAAATTCGTCCTCCCCAATCGTAGCAAATGCTAAGGCGTAGCTTTTGCAAAAAGTATAAAAAATTGCATTTCCAAACCAATTGTCAAAAATCAAGAAAATTCCAAACCAAATGTTGACCACCTCACAATATTTAGACGTAAATGGAAACAATGATTCGCCACTTTTGTGTACAAATGTTTTAGGAAACGTCGGCGGTTGTGATGCCGTCTGTCGCCGACGTCGGCTAATTGACACCTTACCGCACTAAATTACCACTTAATTTCACACTTTCTATAGATAATAGAGCCAATATAGACGCGAAGTTTTAACGTGATTCCATACTTTTGTGGTGAAAGGAAATTGACTGCTGGCACTTAATTTTGAACAGAAATATGTCAAAACATGCGCTTGTGTTCTGAAAATTATGTAATGTTTATGGAATTAGTATTATTATGTCGAATTTAATGCATTTCTTTTATTATGTTTAAGTGTGAAAGCATTCAGTAAAGTTCTCTTTATTTAACAAACATTAATAGTTAGTTTGGTCGCTAGTTTCAGCCTATTTGTCTTCTTTAATTGACCCACTTGGCTTTTTTCACGTTTTCCTAAACATTTCTCACGAATAGGCTCGACAGAACTGTGTTCTTTTGTTACATACTAGCTAGCAAAGTTAATAAAAAGAAAAATTTAGCAAAAGTGCTGATTGGAATTAAGCTGTTTCCAATATCTATTTACTTAATACACTTATAGGTAAGATCTACAAAAAAGCCGGAAGATGACGAATCACACAACGTAAAGTTATTAGCACTTAAAACACACCTAATGGTGAGAACGTTTTTTCTTTTTATGGAAACAAATCAATTATTAAAAAAAAAACATTTCACTTTGAAACAAAAAGGATCACTGCGAGGTTTTGTTTAGTTTTTGTGTGGATGTGTGGAGTGTCAATTATTTGATGAGAGGATGCGCCGGCGCTGGGTTAACGTGTCAGCGTCGGGGCTCACACCTTGTCTTTGATGTGCTACGTTTTTAACTTGATACAATATTACTATTCTCATTTATAGACATCTGGCAAGTTGGTAGTTTATTTTGTAAAAGAATTCATTGGAAATAATATTCTTTCAATAATAGTATTTAGAAATTGCCATCAGTGGAAGAAAGCTTCAGTTCAATGAACTCCTATTTCCAAATATAAATGTGAAAGTTTGCGCGATGGAGGATGGATAGATGCTTTTTTACTCTTTAAGGACAAAGAACCAGAGCAGATTTGGATGACAGGCACACATACACATACAGTTAAGAATTAACACATAACCTGGATTAACACATAAAATACTTTTACCCGAGCCGAGTCCACGCGGACTAAGTCACGGGCAGAAGCTAATAAAAGTAAAACAGCTATTTGTGAAATTATTGAATTTCATGAAAATAACTTGGAACAGGAAGTACAGCTCAAATATTGACTTTACATTATGAGTGTATGGTGTCGGACGTAAAAGAATAGCACCATCCCATCACTTCCCGTGGGTATCCTAAGAAGCGACTAAGGGACTCACCAGAGAATGGGCAGCAGCATTCTGTGCATTGCAACAGCTACACTGCGATCACCAACCCGCCCGCCAAGCGTGGTGATTATAAATAAACAAAAAATAAAAATTACATTCGTTTATTTCAGACTATTGAAAATGTCCATATTTTGTAAGTATAACATTACCTTAAAACCATGTTAGTGATGAGGAACTCAATTAATGTAGGCGTTAAATTAACATTTAAAACATATTAATCATTGAAAATGAAATGGAAATAAGTAATTTAAAATAAAATAAAAGAAAAATAAAATAAAATTTAAATAAATTAAAGATAATAAGATAGCATGCAGTCATTACGGCAACCCGCCCCCCCCCTTGGGAAGGCCTATGTCCAACAGTGGACGTCTTTCGACTGGTATGATGATTATGAGTGATTCGAAACAAAGCCACAGTACTGACCTACATCCACATCCAATATCCAAAAGCACAGATCATGATGTGAAAACGCCGGCGTTCGGCGTGCATTAGAGGGCCTGTAATCAGGCGGCGCTCGCCTCTAATCACGGCTGGGTTTAGGAGCAGGCTGCATGCCCGGCTAATGTGCGGAAGCACACACGGACGTCGGACGTAATAACTTATTGTATGCGAGTGTGCTGTTTGTTTTTGTTCAAGGTTTTAGGAAAAAAAGACGGTTGTTTGGTGTTGGGAGCAGGAGTCTGACGATAAGTTGATTTTAAAAGTTAGTTCTGGGAGTCTTTCTGATACATGAGCGGGAGCCGCTATATCATCTAGGTTTCAACTTGATGGTTGGGGGAAAACGACCCCAACACTCCATTTAAGACATATTATTTTAGACGTAGTAGGAAAAAAAAACCGGCAGAGCAATCATGGTGATCTGTCCAATAACTTGACTAAGTCGGTAGTTACCATTATTTAAATCTCAAAATCTGCTGAGTACAGACTGTGAAAAAGCTCCAGAAGCTTTAAGAAAAATCATATGTATATAGAATTATCATACATATCATACATTGTTCCCATATAAAGAAGCAACAAGGTTTATGTAACCAGAATTTTTGTAAACATAAAATGATTTAAAAGAGTGTCCGTGGAGTTTCTTGCACGTTCTTCTCCATAGAGATCTACGCTTTCGAACGTGCAAATAGCTTCATGTTTTTGACGGACTGACTTTGACAATTCAAAACTACCCGATAATGGTTTATTTGAAATAAATGCTTTGACTTTGTCTTTGAATCATAATTTCGAAAACTTTAGTAACAAAAATTTCGTCGTTGGTCCTCGTAGGTATGTAAAATGTACATGTACGACTATGAATACTGCTCATTCTCATATACAATATAAAACACAAATATATTGTTAAAAGACATCATTCATTTAATATACACCTACACGTGGAAGTCTACAGTTGACGGTAATTAGTCTGTCGTAGCGTAGGCGTAGACCCTTGCTACGCGACGCCTACGCGGCTACGAGATGAACTGTCCTTCAAAAGACTATGTGCTACGAATTTTTTTGGGGTTAATTTAATTTAATTTTTCACGTTTGACATTAATATTTATTTGTAATGTAACAATGAAAATCATTGTTACTAACTTCTATTAACGCATTTTACAACAAAAACTTTCAACAACAAAAAAAAATAAGTTCCTCACAAATTAAGAAAAAGGTAACTGAGTCAATAGGGATATTTAATATTGTTGTGCATTCTCTAACAATCGGTGAGGAGGTGAGGAATGAATGCGCGGCGTTAGTCGACATATTGCTTTGTTAGAAATAAAACGCCAGCGAGACTAATTGAAATGCTACATTACGTCAGCGAGGTTGGAATAGGGGCACTGTTCGACGCTTACAAATATAAAACAATCATTTGGACAGTTCAAAGAGCGGAGCCGTGTAGCGCAATGTTAGAGTGTGGTGCAAGATATCGGAGATAAGAGCGGAATACTAGCTTAATATTATAAATGCGAATGTTAGTTTGTTTGCTTGATACCTACGCTTTCACGCCGAAATTGCCGAACCAATTTTAATTAATTTTGGTAGAGATATACATGGGGCAAAGGCACTTTGACGCAAGTAAAACCACGGAAAAAAGATAGTTTATAAAAAAGGAAAAGATAGATTATAATTGTGTTTAAATAAAATTTTCTCAATTTCTTATATTTTAATTCACCAATGAATTAAAATATAAGAAGTTTAGATAAATAAAGATAACAACCTTATTTTTTATTCAACTTGAAACTAATAAAATTGACAGCAGTAAATGTTTAAAATAGTCAGCTGTTTTAGAAATGAAAGTAACTCATATTTTTAAGTCAATGATTCCTTAATTTGACATTCCATGTAAGCTTAGCACGTGAATTTTTTTCTTAGAAGACATTCAAACACAGATTAATCTTATCCTATTTTCCAACACAGCTCATAACTTGCACCACCGCCCGGCTCGCGCCTCGTCATCTCGCGGCGCCTTTCAATTCACATCTCAAACGTTTGGATACTCCCCCACAATGGGCAGACCACAAAGCCGCCACGTTTACCGCCTCGTTATGTAAAGTCAGCCAAACAATGCGAGCGGTATCGCTTTCTGTAAGAACTCAATCAAATCAAATTAACAATAGATATCGACCGGAATATTTAGAACTTCACGTCACTTATAATTGTTGGCCCACTGGGGTCTTGTGTTATGGTGTGTTTCGAGATGTATGGCTCGCACAAAGGTCCGCCAATCAACGCCAGGCTGTCTGTCTAGTATGACTGTACGTAGACAATAACCATTATGTCTGTTTGAAACAGTTTTCTTTGTTTAGTGACAAAGTAATCGTACAAATAAAATAACAGGGATTTGATATTGGGTTCATAACAATTTCTTGTCCGAAAAGCTTCGTAAGTAAATAAGTTTGGTAATTTTGGTATTGCATTGATTGATGTGCAAATTTCCAAAAAGTTGGTTATGATTTTTTGTTAAAGTTCCTAGACGAGGTTTTGGTAAGGTTTATGAAGATTTTTCAGTCCAATTTATGCAAAGGCTACCTCCACCCGTAGTTTACTGGTAGAGAATGCCTAGTGAATTAAGGCCGTTTTCACATTAGGACGTTAGCAGCGCGACAGTAGCGCATGCCTTCACAATAAAAGTAACAAACGCAAAAAAAAACTACTTTAAACTTTAGCCGCGCGCCTGCTTCGCTGCTGAAGTCTCCTAAATGGGAATGCAGTCTAAGTCCTCCTTCGACCCTGCATGTATGAAATCTTAACTCAAGTTTCTCAACGTCCGTGTCTGTACATAATATTTACGATTGCACAACTATTATGTATTTACCTCCGTAACCACATAGAAATATTTCTTATCCAAATAGCACTTATTTAATTAAGTCTTTAGTGGCATCATAATATTTTCCAAACATGTTTTATTGTAAACAGCTCTTGACCTATCAAGTATAAGTATATACATCATATTAATACGCGTGATTTTTTTTTTCATAATTTAACCAGTTTCATTCATTTTTATTTTCTCGTTTCTCAAGTACCTCATTGTCAGCTTTTGGCCCACTTTAATTAATGGGGATTGAATTTCTTTCTTCTTTAAAGTCTATCCATCAACGCAGCAATTAACTCTTTCATATCTCTCTCTCTGCATCATCATCACCAGGGTAAGAAGCCACGCGCTGCATATGACTTACCCAAATAGCGTGACTGAGCCTTCTGTAACCCACTTTTTATTTGATATCGAGATAATTTTAAATTAGTCGAACTCTATATTTTTAGGGCCTTTTGAATACAAATAGTCACTTAAAAATCAACTGAAAATACACATAGCTAAATTTGGATTAATAATAATAGTTGAAATTATAATAATAATTAAAGTATAGGTACCCTACACATGTACGCCCTCACAATATTAAGCAACAACAACATTCCCGAATAATATCTACCAAGACCGACAAAAACATCACATCTTAGGTACGTTTGTGCACGTTTAAAAACAAACCGTGAAATGTATTCACCCCAATAAAGGAACGAACACATTTGCGGGCGTGCAGGGGTGAGGGTGTGCGGCGGCGGGGGAGTATGTAAAGCTTCGTAGACACTGTACATAACAAACATTACCACACAAACAGAGCGGCACCACCACGTACCTACAGCCTGCAGGAACACAGAAGTGCAACTTTGTTTCGAAATAAAGTTGCTTCGAGAAGTCTTTTGAACACGCCTTAAGTTGGGAATGTAAGAAGGTAAGAAGGGATGACTTCTGCTTTGCATTTGTAAATCGGATTCGTGATTATATCAGTTCATGCTTTAATGCTAACGCTATATAGCATACAAATTACATAATGTCATCCGCTTAAACCATTTTGGCCCATGCGTCTTAATTTACCTTGTAAATGAGGAGTTTAACTCATTTACAAGTACGTGGACCTGTGTACATTATATTTGGACTAAAGGGAAAGTCTGAAACGTCTAAACAGCAAGGCAGGACGCATACGTACGTACGTAATCAAAGAAAAACGCGTTGTCAGACTCTTTAAACGAAAGAAAATACCTGATCCATGTGTCATATGTTTAAAAACTCTTCTGCTGGGCAATGCTTAATGAATATTTTTGAATTTTCGAAATTAAATGAATTATCATGTGCATTTGTGTGTTACTTACGCAATAACCCTGCAGAACTACAAGTCCTTAAGTATTTCTTAACGTTACTTGGAACTGGTCAACTTTACCATAGACAAGTCTTGTATGTTTCACCAACCCTGTTACTTCTGACATCACCTTCCTGGCTACACGGACCGGCGAGGCACCCCGAGGCGTCGAGTGGCGCCACATTACCATACCCTCCACTTTGAGCGCGCCGGCTAACCTAATACGACGTATGCCAGACGTGGACCCCCGTACGTGTTGGAAATTGCTCACAGAACCAACCTGCATGGAAATAGACTGTAGGTTGTGTTAATTAGTTGCTGGTGTTTTTGTTAGCTGCTGGAGTTTTGGCAATATTTGAGGACGCTGCTTGGAGATGACCTGCTGTAAAAAGAGTGGCACATAAGTCCTGTACGTGTAGGAAATTGCTCACAGAATCGACCTGCATGGAATAAGAATGTGGGTTGTGTTAATTAGTTGCTGCTGTTTTGTAAGCTTGCTGAGTTTCGCTAATCTTTGAGGACACTGCTTGTAGATGACCTGATGTACATTAAACATAATACTACGTACTAATCATTATTGTACACGTAAGATATAGTAGATTAGAAAAACTGCTTCCGTGGTTTGTGTTTATCTAAAAGACTACCTATCGTTGAAGACGGTGTTAAAATGTCACAATAATCCAGTCATTTGGGGTTCATTAAAGGGTTGATACTTAAAAAAAAGTAAAATTATATTTTATAAATTTTCCGGAAAATAAGTCGGGAAAGAGATTCAATTTTGTTTAAAAACTGATTTTGGGTGCCTTTCTCAAAGTCAGTCAGTAAGTGATGGTGGCTTATAGAATATAAGTTCCGAACTCCTAAGTCCGTGGGCAGTGAGGTCAGGTGAGATCGTGGCACTCGAGTAAAAGAATGTGAAAGCAAACAGCATGTGTCAAGGAGGCTACAAACACGCCAGTCGAATCGCTTACGACTATAGGGTTGTAGTATAGCGATAAATGAAGCATCTAGATCAAATACGCGGAGAAGCACATTTTTAATCGAGATTTTTTGCATTTGTTTTCACAAAAATACGGTAGGTGTTTTTTGTATTTTCTATCTAGCCCGAACTGTGTGTGTGTGATATTCAGTGATTGTTATTCATTTAAAAATAATCACCTCTATTAGGCGAGATCAAGGACAAGGGCTGGCTGGACTCTTCACAAAACAAAATAAGGAAATTGAATGTCTTTCATTGGTTTCAGTTGACTAAGACCACTATGCACGGAAAAAAATAAATTTGATATGCGATATTACTAAGTACCATGTTACTATGGTGGACCCCCAAAGCCTCCACACTTGAAATGAAGCCAGTACTTGAGTGGCCAAGTAGTTTGCGATGCGTTTGACAAGCACACCGTTGAACAAAGTAGCAAGGTGAATGCAAACAGGCATAAGTAGCCATGACGCCAGTTGTTTGTTTAAATTACTTTGTAATTACGACCATTCACATGTAAAAGTCATAATAAGTGTTTTAATTTTTAGCCTATTGAAAGCTAGCTTTTGCCCGCGGCTTCTCTTGCAATAGTAGGTATGTAGATTTACGCAAAGGAGAGAAAACGTGTAAAACCTGTCAAAAACCTATAATTTTCTGAAAATATCAATTTTGACTAATTTTCTTGCTGTTCTCATACCCTCCCTGGGTGTTGTTTAGGTAATATTGTTTGAGCTTTTGACACATTTAATACCTCAAGGACTGAAATCTTTCATAACATAAATATTATTTTGGCAAGAAAAACTTTAACATAAGTACGTAGTAAGTAGATAAATAAGAAGTACAAGTACTATCTTCGATTTTTTTTTAAATCCCTAGTTAGGCCTTTGTTACACACCTAAACCTTTTAGACTGAGATCCCATTTTATTATAGTCTAAGAGCTGGTCGCCACATCGAGTGAGACAAGGCTGAAGTTTGGGCATAGTTTATTAAAGTAGGTGCAAATAACGAAAGCTTAAGTCTGCCAGAATTTGGGAGGATGCAAAACTACCTTGTCCTGGTCTACCTTTGACACATAACAAAAAAAAAAATGTCATTGGCCAATTTTTTTTTTGCTAAACTACTCTATTCCACATACTTTGTTAGTGAAAAAATAAGGGAGGGCTAGCAGGCTCTGGGATCTTAGTCCATTTAGAAAGCACAACAAAAATGAAGAAATCAAAATGACTAATTCTCAACTCTGATATTACACAATATCCTTCAAGAGCCAAGAGGTATAGGCGTGGGCTGTGAAAACAATAGCTAAGTACCAGATATCATATACACGTCGTATGGCGGCATGTTTGCAGTGCCTCGAGCAGTAACCAGAGACAGCTTCCCTTTGCAGCTCTGTTGTCTCTGCTCTCGCGCTACCCACTCGACGCGCATAGAGAATAGAAAACACCACAGACAAATACCTTCGACTTCGAGGTAAGTACGTGTAAATTATACTGAACTAAAATACACAAGAATATTTTCCGTGTTTTGCGCAAATATCCGTTCTGTTTTGCGTGTAAGTTATTCGGTTCGGTTTTAGCACTTGAAGTGTGTTTTGGTGTGCAAAAAAACATGAGCCGCATAATAATTTATAAAATAAATTATTATGCGGCTATTTAGAATATTGAGGACTTACATAGCTGTAAGTCCTCAATGTCCTCAAACAAAAAAAAGGAAACCATAGTCACCAAAAAGCCAATTACAAATCCTCGCGTATAGACTTACAATACTAATTTATGGTGTGAGCACATAACCACAGAACACACCGCTTTAATTAAAATAAGAAGCAATCTTGGACTGCAATTATTTAACTGAAATAATAGAGAAAATAATAAAAACAAATACCGCTACTTGAAAAATTTGAGGCTTAGGCACCTTCTGGCCGAATTCACTTAAATGTAAATAGATCTAAATCATATTCCTTGCATATATCATTAAAAGTACTGCTTGCACGCACAATAAACCGTTTCGGCTATAATTCGAAGATGTATGAGGTACACGTATGGGTGGATTAAAACGAAATGTTTTACTTGGCACATTAAAATAAAAATTTGACAATAACTCAGGGTTATCAATATTGTTATTGATTAATTTCTCACACTTGCTCACTCTGCTACAGCCTTATTATAAACAGCTTTCAAAACAGTTCTCGCATGCTGAGGGTCTCGAACAGAACATTATATGTATACTTTAGTCGAATTAAATGTAACAAAGTTACAAGTAAAGTACTAAAAATTTTGATCATATTTTCACAAATCATTTCATAAAAACACATGAGCATAAAAATACAATTCATTTCTAACCATAAGCCAATATGAGTGAACTAAACAAATACAATCGATACATTTGTCACGTACAATACGTACTTGTGCGCGATCATTGAATATATTCAATCAATCTTCTCGCCGGAGAGCAAGCGTGAAGCATCGACCGCTGAAGATGTTTGGTCGCGTCGACTGCGCGCGTATTTATTTACACATGTAGCCCGATGTGTATCTAATGAGCCCGTCGCAGCGTCCATAAATAAATGCTCTGTTATATCAACTACCAGTCTTTGTGCTGCCTGCGACCACAACTCGGTAATTACGATTGTGCCCCAACGATCAAATATTTAACCAAAACTTTCGTCCATTAATGAGCTACCGATATTGTCCACGGTGAGTTTTTTGAACTATGTTTACGTAATATTCGAGTGGAAAACGTGTCTCACAAAGCAATTAAGAAAAAATCTTATACTAACAAAATAATGTGTTTGCCGTGTTTGCGTCCGTCGTATTTAGAAATCATGTTTGTTATTGCGCGTCGTGTGGATACGGTGGATTTACCTGGAATTTATGAGAATTCACCAACAATAACATCGCTGGGAAAGTAAACAAACCCCGGCCCAACTATATGTATGCTGGTATGCGGTACCTAGACAAGTAGACAAATGTCCCTGTGTAATTAAAGCGAAATTAAATAAACAATTCAATAAATAAATATTTGAAGTCTTCAGAACACCGTAAATTAAAAATATGTCAAAAGCATTTAAATAACGAGTTTCAGGATATATTTAGGCGTGTTTATTTGATTCCTAAAATCGGTATGCGGAAAAAACTTACAATTAGACATCAACCTAATATTGATATAATATTTACCATTATTAATCATATTCTAACCGATCATTTGTTACTAAGATTACTTTAATCTACGTCACATATTTATAAACACGAACATAAAATTTATTAGTCCAAAAGCACATAACAGGTCTCACCTTACAAAACGATCGAATTATAAAGAGTCATCTGGACAAACTTTGGATGGGTCGCCTTTAAAAATAATCTGTTGGGAAGAGTTTACTCCCATTGTGATGGATCCCGAATAAACACTTCAGCGCCATTCCCCGAAGGGCTTTGTACCAGCTTCGTTTCAAAACTTCACGGTTTTGGTGACCGAAACGTGACACTACTTCAACAATAATAATATCCGATATAGAATTTATTGTAATCAGTTCAGGAGTTTTTTTTATGATGTAACTATAACGTCACAGGGCTGGGTGGTTTAAATTTTCGATTACTTATGGGAACTTTAAAAACGGGTGGCGATAATCAACTTCTGGTCTACCAAATTCAGCACTTCAATGGTAAACGTACGTTTCATAATATATCCTATCCCACCTAGATAATTTTATTCACTGGATATGTCAAATATTATTCTTAAAATATGTAACGCAAAATCAGTCTCTAAAACCACACCATTTCGAACATTGTTAAAACTATGCTAGAAGTAAAAAAGTCAATAATTAAAGCAACAAATACATTGAATTATGCACTGAAGTGGAAATTCTACCATCGGTCATCTAGACGCACTGCTAGTTACCATCCCTACCTTGTTGCTATTCCACCAATTATCACTTACCGTTTCCAAACGTCTTTTATAATGCGAACAGCAAAGGAGTGGAACTCTCTGCCTGCGTCTGTGTTTCCGAACGCATACAACCTTAATCTCTTTACAATTAGACTGAACAGGCTTCTTCTGGGTAAGCTCGCTCCATCGTCGACTTTTTTTCTGTCATCTATGACCTAGACTAGAGTCAAAAAAAGTAAAAAAACAAAAATGGGCAGGAGATATCAGATCGCGATAAGAGACGGACCATAAAAGTGACATTTTGGAAAGGTCCTCCAGGTAAAAGGAGCAGAGGAAGACCATGACACGTTGAGAAGAAATGATTACAAGGACAGCCGGTCTAAACTGGAAACCGATCGCACAGGACAGAGACAATTTGGAGGAGTCCTTCATCCAAAATGAGGTTTCTGCAGATAATGTTTAGCGATAACCGAATTATTATGTTTAATTAGTTAATAAATTAGTAAGTTGTTAAAACTAAACATTTATTACTATTATAAGTAAAACAGTTCAAGGAAATCAACTAGTTTAAGTTAAATTAGTAATAAGTAAAGCAATCAAAAGAAAACTAGTAGAGAAGTGTTTAAAATAAACTAAATATGTAAAGTAACTTACAATAATGTAAAAGTAATTAGTAGGAAATAAAAGGACTCTAACTATCAGAGACATCACTAATAAGAAACACCCCCTGTATCTCCATCTTGAGTCCAGTATTTGGTATTCATAGTAACACAAACAGTCGACGCGCTATGCTGGGCGACCACTCGACAATGATCGCCGTATAAAAAGCTCATGTTTAACTTGATAACATCGGTGTCATAGAAACCTCTGTGGATATTTTAATCGTACGGCTTTGTTACCACTTCGGTGGTCTCTTGTTGTCGATAAACATTTTCATGGTGCATCATTTTGGTTTGTATTTACAATGATTTGATAGAATTTCGTAACAAAAGCATAATAATTTTGTTCTTGTTCTCCTGGAACAGTTATAATTTTCTTTTCATACGAAATTATGGTATTGGCGGACATAAAATGCGGAGCAATGACAAAAATGTTTAACAAGGAAGATAAAGACTGAACGGAGAGAAGGTCTTCCACCAAAGAACCAGTGGATGGACTGCTAGACAAATAATATGGCTTGAAAGGAACTGACGACTATGAAACACAAGTAGCTTCTTGTACAGGAAAATGCCCGTCCCAATAATTGAGTCCATGATTTGCCTATCTCGTCAACTTCCCGTCACAGTGAAATGAATTGCACCAACTTTTCCCAGGCAAATGAAAACAAAAATCGCAGCAGCACGCTCCGCAGCCACCTCATCATAATCAGCATCTGTTGCCTACATCCTGGCGTCCCTCGCGTCGGTCGCATTGTCACACACCGCATCGGTCGCGTCGCGCCCCGCCACAATTAAATGTGTCCACGCCACCGGCTCTCAATGCACACACACACCACTGAACCACGCCACGCCATTTTATTCACTAACATTTTATTTTATGCGACTCGTACGCGATTTGTATTTGATTCGTTATTTTGTTCCGGAACCGTTGAGCCGGAAAACGCGTGACGTATTTCATTCGGTATTGTCGAATATTTTGTGCACGGTAATCAAGTTATGGGGTAATATTTTGTTAGATTTATTTATGTTGGTAACTGTGTAGTGGAAAATGTATCGATAGGTATTTTGTTTTCGGAGAGATTTTCAGCTTTTAAATAATATGAGAACCGAATACGAAATAGCGAAAAGCTTAAATGTCGCGTTATTCAACTATAGTAGGCGCCAGATAAATGTGGAATAAAGTACATTGACCTTTCCCTAATAACTGTTCATAGGTACCTGAACAATTAAATATGAATCGTTTTTCATTATTAGACAATGTTAAGGATCACGAGAGATGATGATTCGGGACAGCTTCGTGTCATTAATTCCGTTTTTCAAATTAAAAATGTCAATAATTGTAGGTGGGTCAATGACCGTTATTCCACGATTATCTGGCGCCTACTATAATGATAATACTCTTGTTATATACGAAATTATTAAATTAAAAAAACGCAAATATCAACGCTATACAACTTCTTAATCTGAAGATTAATCGTAGGTACAAAAGGACTCAAGATAACGTAACTATTTCTATTCCTGTTAACCGTTTGCCTAAGCCTATGTTAATCCCATAATCGTCGCATAAAAGTCAACCCTCTGTTATTCGACCAAGCAACCTGCTATATGAAGCGAAGGAAAGGTCTCGCAGGAGAAGAACTCCACCCGTGCATGTTTAGCGAAAATAAGTCATGCATTTGGCGGTACGTGTCCGTGTTGTTGACCGAAAACGAGATTTCAGTCAAAGGATATTTTGAGAATGTGAACTGCTTTGCATGAGCAATAGAGCGTGCAACTAGCCTTAATTTTTGACTGATCAATCTTGACAATTCAAAAATTTCCATAAACGGCTTGTTTGTAATAAATGCTTTGAGTTTCAGCTACACTTTCTCTACGATGCAAATCTGCTGCATGCAATTCTTGAGGAAGACAACGTCCAGCAGTGGGTTCCTATCGGAAAAAGATAGTTTTGATCGCTCAGGCCAAGATGATATCACTATTATAATAGTAGAAGCACAACAATTTCTTAGTACTTTCCAGTTGGACAATAGAAATATGTATAGTTTATAAGAAACACAATTATGAATAATTCATGGCTTTCATTAAAAACAGTCAGTTCTATATCTTTCATGTTATTTTTCAGCAACTATCGAATCAAGTTCATTTGTATGAAGCCTTCTATAGATATACCATCTTTCCCAAGAACGTTCTCAACGCTCTCAATTCAACAAATTACAAAAGTTGCACGTTCTATTTGTGCAGTCAACACATACATTACATCTGCCGAGGTGTCGTATGCCCTGATTCCCTGAACCCTTGCGTTCCCAACGTCGCACGAGTGCGAATCCGCGGGCGGTCCACTCCAACTGTTTGTTTTGCTGGTGTTCAAACTCCAAGCTGACGAGTGGCGCCCTCTGCGTGTTTGTACAAGATGTTGACCGCCCTATATCGCGATGGTACCCGTGTCATGTGTTTTCTTGTTTGATTTGGACTATGTAAGGAAATTGGTGCTCCTGGTGGGGATGTTTCCGAGAAGGCTTACTTCGAATATCATTATAGACCCGAAAGAAAATGTCCCCTTGACTTGCCTTAGGATAACTTACGCTATACCCGTCTTTAGATTGTTCTTATCTCATCCTGCCTGAAAGTCTAATACGTCAGTCTCAGGCAGCCATGGGTCCCGGAACGTGCCACGTGAATATAAGTTGAAATTGGATCAAAAGCTTGTCTATAACTTCAGCCATTTGCAATGATTGTTAGTAATGAGCAGAAGTAGCTATTGTGAAAAAAAAGTGATCACGAAGTGAGCTGTCATTCCATCTTGATTACATGGATTGACAGCTCGCTTCGTGATCACTTCACCCAAGTGAAGGCTTGGGTGAAGTGATCATGAAGCGAGTCAACACGTTTACAGAATCTATTAATCTGCTGTTCTATCAATAAAAAGCAAGCAACACATCCAAAAAACATTTATTAGAACTTTCTTTAAAATAATCGATATTGTAACTTACAAAAGCGTTCATTCATTAAAAATGCAACACAAAACACAATGTTGTCAATCAACGAGTCAATGATTTGTTATAAAAATAGTGTGAGATCGCGGGGGGCGCCGGCCCGGGGCTTGTTGAGACGCGCCCATTCACCTTGCTCAGCGAATCACACGCATTAACACCTATTAGGCCGGCGCCCTTTATCCCGGCGCACTGCCACGCAAAATACTACACTTTCCTTTTTACTGTTTATTGTTAGCGTTTGTTTCGCGTCGCAAACCGTCCGCGCACAATGTGCTCGCCGACACGGCTCGGTAAACGCTTTCAAGTGTCCAAAAGCGGTAATTTGCTTCATTCGCTCATTGTTGACGCTAAAAGTCGGCCTTTGTCGACTCTTGACGGAATTGGGAGCGTTTAGATTCGAGCGGGCAATTCGCGAGAGTGGACCCGTTTTATCGTCAGCCGAACATCCCGGTCACTCTACCCTCTCTCACCTCAATGGCTGCCTAATGGAAGCTTTCAGCTCGTGTTTGAAAAGGTTTTTTCTCTTTTAAATAACGTATAACCTATCTATAGGTAAACCTACTACCTATCTACTACAATGGTCGAGTCTGTTTTAGATAAAAGGTGTCATAAAATATTCAATATTTCCACAAAACCCTTTCAACACACATGCAACCGTATCACACAGGCATGTTCTTTGAATGTAGCATTATCTAGAAATGAAAATTCTAGAAAATAGTGAACAAATATTTTGACAAACCCTACAGGGATGTCCGCCCAGACGTATCGTTTCCAATTTCATAGTACGTGCATACATATTCATTGCATGAAGAAGCGTCAGCATCATTTCCCTAGTTTGCTATACTTTTAAAACGTTTGCATGGTACCTCTTATAAGTATATTTCCAGTTCTAGGCACCTCGATTGAAACCTTACCGCCAGAATGTACAAATGCAAAATAGCACACGATGTTTAGGCATCGCATCGCACAAATATAAAACAATAAAGGCGAGCACACGACGGCATGATCATTAGTGTGCCCGACGCCGGGGCCCCACGCCAGAGCCCCACGCCGCCGTGGGCCCCAACGCCCGACGCCCGCGAGGCCCCATTACGACCCATTTACATGCGTTTACCGGCTCCGACGGCCCCTCTCTCGCTCATTGGATTACTTGTATCGACGCTGCCCGATTAGACTTGATTAGTCGAATAACTTTGTCAAATTATGCAGTTATTTGGAGCTGACAATGCAAGTTATGTTATTTTTAAGTTGGCATAGTAGTTTACTGTTCTTCGTACAAAATGTTCTCAGTTTTATTCAGATTCAATGCAAGATTATCACATGACATTACCATTAAAGTAGACTAAAAACATAATCACCCAGATCTCATATACCAGTAGGTTTATCTTAAGTTTTGGGCAAACAAATCTGTTTCCTATGAATTACACTAGAAATGTATGAATCTAATATATTTAAACAGTCGATCGCGAGAATTACGAGTCGATTTGGGATAGTCCCAAATCTATCTAACCGGGGTCCATCCAGTCGGTGTGATTTTTGTTTTAATAGTTAAATGGAAAACACTTACTCGACACAACAATAACATACAATAAAAACAACAGAATGGGGTTGGCCGTCAAATATATTTAGATCGATAGCCATTAGGTACTAAAACGCAGTCTGAACATTCCTACAATAGAGAAATTATGTTTTTATTCCATCTTTTATAGCAACCAAGTATTATATCGAATATCGAACTAATCTGCTATTGTTAAATAAAATAAAATAAAAAAAGCCTTTTTATTTCCTGCAAAAAAAAAATAGTAACACAGTTTTTTTGTTTAGTTTGCTTAATTTTCTAACTTATTCTGCTATTGTTAACGGACTTAAAAAAAAGTTGAGGTTCTCAATTCGGTGGTACTTTTTTATGTTTGTTACCTCGTAACTCCGTCATTTATGACCCGTTTTGAAAAAATATTTTTTCTTGCAAAAGGATATACATTCCGATCCAATATAAATTTCATCAGAATTGGTTTAGTAGTTTGGTTCTTAAATCAAAATTGCCGAAGAAAATAGAAAATATATATCATCCAAGTAAACGACGTTACGTGTTTTAGCTTTCCTGTGACTTTCTAGTGGTGTTATTAGGTGTGTGGGGTACCACTAAAAGTGCAAATAAAAAACTTAAAGAAATACAACCGACTTCCAAATAAAAACCACTACAAAGTATAAAATAACTTTAATTTCGGAAGTCGGTGTTAAAATACGAAGAAATAACCAAAACCACCGACTTCCGAAATTATACTTATAATTCAAGAAAGAAGTTATAATTCAAACAATCGCCAAGTAACTTTCAAAGGTTACGTTTATAGTCGTAACAATTCGATCTACAATAAAATTGTATGGATAGTGGACAGTGTGACCAATAAAAAAAAAATGTTTTTTTTTTGTTATATATTAATTCGCTATTATTAGTACAATAAGCGATTAGACATCAACATCAACTTAATATAATTCTACTTTCATAGTCAAAGTTGGTATTACGATGCTCGTAATTCACCGAAAACTTGCTTTCATGAAGATTTAACTGAAATATGTTAGGAATACATATAATGAGGACAAAGTAAAGTATGAGAAGAAGTTAAAATAAAATGGTCTCTTGTGAAGACGTCTCTACATTTATGTTTTTTTTGTAACAATAAAATTAACTCATCGGTTTTATAAATGGTATTTATTTTGCAGTTGGTGCTTATGTGAACATAGAATCATGTAGGTGGTCTTTTGAGGAAAGAACCAGAACAGATTTTAGTGCACCTGTCCAGACAGTGCAAGCAATTGCCAGTTATCGTGTAGCTCAACTTAGAATTTTAGGGAGCTTATTGATTTGACGAACAATATGTTACATTTGGGTAGGCTGCATAAAGTACTCAAATTGTCAGCCAAACATGTAATCTACAGGTCATATACCTAATCTTCTACATAGTGCTCATATTCATAATACGTCATATGAGGACTATAAACCTTTATTACTAAAATATTTGCCAATATTTATTCCCAAAATTCATAATACCCAAGAACTATTCAAAATTATTACGCAAACTCAATACTTTCTAAACAATAAACCCCAACATAATTCGCATTGTGTTAACACTAAAGGATTAAATGTTAACATTGACAGTAACAATGCAGAGGAAAACATCGTCATAAAATTATTTATCAATGATTTTATCTGTGGTTAATCCCAGCTTAAGCCCAACAATGGAGTTAGCAGAATTTATTCAGGAAGTTGACGCATTCGCATCCCCTTCCCTTGCACACCTACAACCTGTTTGGCTCTAATGCTTTTGTTAACCTGATAACATGTGATAAGAATTTGTTTTTGAGGAAACAGAGATTGTGGTTACCTTCACTAAGAATAGTTGAGCTGAGAATGTGTTTGTATGTGACTAGTTCTCACGTGAATCATCATCCTCTTGTCCTTATCACAGTTTATTTGGGTTCGACAAAGCAAGTCTTCATATTCCGAACCGACATGTCTTTTTGCCGTCAACTCAATAGCTACCTCATTTTTAGTTAAATTAAATATGTTTCAGACAATCCTTTCATAATTTCTTTGGTCTTCGTGTATAGTACAATTATTTTATTTTATTTGGGAAAACAAACAATCGTACATTGTATGTAATATCTAGAAACACAGTATGCCATAAGTAAATCCACTATCGCTTTGTAATCCGTAGTGGATTGAAAATTTACTTATAGCATATAAGCTAGTAAGCTTATATAAAATACAGTTCTGGTAAACGTTTCTGGTAAACAATAAGGTGCTTGCTTTTATTTTATCTACCTATTATTTAATTTAAAAAAGATTTGAGTGGCATGTCCAACATGTCATGTGAACCACCATCCTGCGGTTCTCTTTGTACATATTTACCGTGTGAATGTTAGATGAATTAGAAATAGGAAACTGATTGGCTGTATGATTGTGTCAAATACGTAGGTAATTAAATGTGAAAGTGAAATTAAGGAAACTAGTCACAATGGAACGCGTAACATTCTAGATTCTAGATTAATTCAACTTACTAGATTTAAAACGATATTAACGGACAGACTGACTGAAGCTACAGCAATTATGAAAATCACACGAGATAGGTACCTACTTGTGAAGGAAGCAATTTTAAACGAATTTATGATTGATTGCGTCAAAACTAAAACACTAATGTTCCAATTACTTCCTATTGATATTATCTCAACTGTTCGAAACAAAAGAACAATATAATACGATACAGCTACAGTCAATTCCCATTTGCATAGCACACAGTTTGTTTGGCTAACCACAGAGCAGCAGAATCGCAAATTCGTTGTATGAGCGGCGGTGTCAAGATATCGAAGACAAATTACAGGCTGTGGCCACACGGCCATCCAGTTTGATTGGCACCGAATCAGAACCGACGCTGGCTTAATTAAATAACTAAGTACCACTTACAGCGAGCACCGAGTGGTAGTAGTAGCCGGGTGTTGGAGCATTGAGCTCAGCTTTATGCATCCTGCTAATGTTATAAATGTACATTGATTAGTTCTTTAGAACCCTCTTTGAAGCTTTAAACATTGTGGACTACAAAATCGATATTATCGAAATGTTATTCAAGTTTAACTAGGGTTTTGGGAAAGGTATTTGTTTTCAACTTGATAGGAAAATTAAATTTCCAAGCGGGAAAATTCGTGAGGTACGGTCTGGAGGTTGAGACACTCATTCCTATTAGGTACTTTATAAAAGCATGAAAATGTATGTGGGTTTAAGGTATATGTTTAGATACTGGACGATGAAATATGTGATACAGATCCAAACTAATATGATAAATGCAATAAAACCTCTTCACGTCTTATCTGTTGAACGGATTTAGATGAAACTTGCACACGGCACACGGCTAGGCCATGTCCTGAATGATCCTTCGGATAATTTTAGACTTTTACGCAGGCGACACACACGACACACGCAAAAAGATGGTCGATGGGACCGAAAAGTTCTGAGGTAGCGACCGCGTACCGGAAGACGCAGCGTTGGAAGGCCTCCCACAAGGTGGACCGATGACCTGGTGAGGGTCGCGGGTAGCCGATGGCCGATGGTGGTGGACTGGTTGTTGTTGCGACACTTGGGGGAAGCCTATGTCCAGCAGTGGACGTCTTTCGGCTGATATGATTCTGATGACGTAGGCGAAGCCGCTGGCCATAGCTAGTTTCGTCGTTCATCTATCGTTATCATTTCAGCCCGAAATCACCCACTGCCGGGTATAGGCCTCTCCTTGCTTTGGCTTTACAATCTGATGTACTTACTTATACACATTCACACAATTTTATAAATTAATTAATTAAATAAACTAAACTAACAATAACAAAGTAAACTATAGAATCACATAAAATTCGTCCTTAACGCAGTCAGCTGGAATGTGACTGGCGACAGTGCCACGTTGTATGGCAATGCAATATGTATCTATCGAACATTATTTGTAACACCTTTATCAACCTGTATTATGCAAATAAAAGATTTGATTGATTTGATTTGATTTGAAAAGCCAGCTCTTGGGTCACGAGAAGCGTCAACCAAACGTTTTGAAATTTCTTTGGCTATGAGCACAAGGGTCCCACGGCTCGAGGGTTTCAACCCTAAACAGCTCTAAAATATAGTTACCAATAAGTACCTACTTCTATACTGAGTGAAAACCTAGGATTTTATTTAATCTGACGTCCATCCATTCCTACCAATAATGTCTTACATTGTTCGAACACACTGTTCGCACACAGTTTCAAAACGTCACAAATCGCAAAAATGTTTCTAACAAAATCTTCTTCTTTAATTTATTTGATGTTGATGAAAAACATATTACTGCCATAGCTATAGATACTATGAATCAAAACAATTTTTGATTACGGTGTGGAAGATTGAGATAAAACGCTTAAACTTGTGGTATGCTTATTTAATTAACTATCTATAAATATGAAGCAAGAAAGCACCTAAATAAAATGTAATCAAAAAAGAAAATCCAGGTGCGATCTCAATTTTTTGTAAGTATTTACGAATAAATTAAGATTTACCTGCTAAGACATATAAGTTTAGCGTGAGAAAGCAGAAATTGGCAATTTCAACAAAACGTTTCTGATAAAATCAAGATTTGGATTCTAATCGCAGCGGAATGTGACACCGAGGATCACCCTTTAAACGTGTAACCCAACAATATTTGTTATCTTTGAATCTCGCCACTTCCTTAATAAAAACCTGGCAAACATTAAGTACAACGTTACTGTAGATATGTTAGAACTCTAAATGTCAGTATAATTATGAAAACTCCTAAACTTACATTATAAGGAGATGAAATGGGGATGTTTGTTATTTCGTAGGAGGCAATCTATTCTTATAAAATAAAGCCAAAGAGTTTGTTTGTTTGAACGCGCTAAAATCTGGAACTACCAGTCGGATAGAAAATTAGGGTATCCTAACTAAGATATATTACATCTTCATTGCAGAGGAAGCTAAACGACCTTAAATGTGGAGCATTCTTGACCGGGATAGGTTAAGTGTTTATTTGATTCTTCCAAGAGACTTTGAGTTAGCGAAGCGAGCTAGAAAATTGGAGTATCCCGACTGGGTTCGGTTAACCTGTCCCCATAACAAATTAAGTTATTTTTCATCAAGCCTACACTAAGAAAAAGAACACGCTCAAGAAGCCCCAGCTTTAGTATCTTATCTATGCGGTTTGAGGTTGTTGATAACTTTTTTTTATTATTTTTTGCTTTCAAGATGCCAACAAGCCAAGAATACTCAATAGATACGGCTGATACCGCGGTGGCTACGCCCCTGGCATTTCTGTAAACTGGAACTGTTGAATCAATTTCTCAAAACTCCATTCCAGTGACTACAAACATATTTTAGAAAACAGTCAGACAAAAAGCTCTTATTATTAATGGCAAATTAAACTTTTCCAGTAATTTGTAATTAACTTATCTTCAAAATGCAAGTTCACACGAGAAAATGAGTGTTAAAACCGTGAATCATCCTTATTCTGACTAGTGTTGGTGGATAGACAGCTTTGACTATTATTAACTAGGTACTTAGCCCCTAAACAATGGCCGGTGGTGTGGGAAACAATGTCTATAGAAATTGTAAACAATCGGAATTCAGATATACAAACTAGGCGATCTTCGAAGATATATGTATACTTGAGTTGAATTGTAAATGTTATCAGTAAATGCCTATTACAGAGTTTGTCTTGAAGTTGTATCGATCCTTTCTGGTAGATATCACTATCAATGATAAAACTGCTGTTGAATTAGCAAGATCGTAAAAGAGTTATGTAACAATTTTGATTCACAAAAAGGTGAATTCTATCTGTCTATATGTTTTTTTTTAACTATTGATTGTTTAGCCATTATCTCATCTGATGGGAAAAGAAGATGTAGCCGACGAAGGAGCACGCTTGCCTAGAAGTAAGCTTTTGACTTAAAGACTCCCAGGTTGTAGCTATCAGGAAACACAGTTGACACCATTTTGTTGACACGACGTTAAAGTGAAAATTAATCTTCATCATCTTACTTGTCTTTTCAAAAATTTAAACTTGGCTAAGTTAAGAATTCCCTTGCTCTAAATAATCCAAAGGATCTTTTAAGTATTGTGAATTTACCACGCAAAAATTGATTTGTACTTCCTATTGTTGCCTTTAAATTAAACAAACTAAATATTTTGGTCAACAGCTTGACATTGAACTCCTTTTTATTGTAATTAGGTATTTATTGCTCAAGTAAAATAAGCGTAAAATCCGAAAACACTACTTAAAAGCTTGTCATTCTTGGTTGTTCTTCGTCATGATTAATATAAATTCTCTTAATCGGCATGATTATTATATATCATATTTATTAGTTTAATATTTTAGCATATATATGTATTTTATTAGTATTATATATATTATCTGTATATTCTTTCCGAAATGTTAAAATTCAATTTTGAATCTTATTTTTATTTATTGTACACCTACCACAGTATAGTTTTTATAACCCAAAGGTTGACTGGTAGAGAATGCCTTAATGCATTAAGTCCGCCCATGTACCACTATTGTACATAAAGTTTAAATAAATAAATAAATAAATAAAAACATTCCATATATTAGATTCGTTAGTTTTCCGTTGATTATTAATTAATTACCTGTATTCTATTGTACCTATAGTGTTAAAAATGATTAAACTTTGAAAAATAATTGGAATATTTTTTGTCAAATAATTAGTATCCAAGCAACACTAAGTAACTATTAAAGTTTTATCCCTCCTGTATCAAGTATTGTTTAAAAGTATTGTGTAAAGGTTAATAAAACCTAAGTAGAAGTAAATCAGGTTTTGTCAATTAAATTGTCATTGTTTTGACAGTCCGTCATCATTTGTTTTGTTAATTGTCGGTATATTGAAAAAAAATGTATTTCATGTCATTGATTATTCAAAATCTTTTGTGGGTACATGTAAAATATGCGGACGTTTGAATTAATTGTACGATTGGCTGCAGCGGATTGATGGTTCATTTATGAGAAATGAGAAATAAAACATGTAGTTACATTATAATTTCTATTTATTCGGAGATTTATAGAATTGTTATTTAGTATTATTTTAATTGATTAATGTCATCTAGTAAATAAACAACAGTATGTTTACATGTTATTAACAACGAAGAGTAGACAACATCACTTTACGTATTTACAAATAGAACTAGGAGACTATCTACATAGCTTGGTCGTTCTCAGACTTTATCCATAAATCGCTTAATATACCATCTATCACTGTTCTACATATACAGTTTTGAGTAGAATTCTTATATATTCAATTTTTACAATAATTTACACTTAGAATAATATTATAGATGAAATACGATAAAAGAAGAACAAAAGGAAAGAATACGAGTAGAAATAACAGGGAAATTCGAAAGAAAAGAGTTCAACGCGCCTACACAAAGTAGATAAAATACAGAGAAACGAAGATGTACACGATAACACGGGGATATCACTAGGCAACGACAACGTACCGACGGGATACTTAATACTGGTTATACACATATGTTAGCAGAATACGCACTGGTCTAGGTGTCGGGCGGGCGCTGCTGGTCGGGCGAGGGCGGCGGCGCCAGCGCAGAGCGGCGCAGCTGCTGCAGCAGTGCCGGCTCCAGCGCCGGCCACCAGCCGCTCAGCAGCGGATACTGCGCGGCCGGCGCCGGCAGCATGCGCTCTTCCTCGCCGCGCTCGTCCGCGTCGCTGGCCACCACGTCGATGTCCTCCTCCGGCTCCTCCTCGCCGCTACTGTCGCGGCGCGGCCGCTTCTCGGGCGCGTCGTCCGGTGCCAGCAGCGACGCCACATCGAACTGCCGCTTGCGCGCCTGGGCGCCGCCCGGCAGCCGGCCCGCTCCCCAGAACGGCAGCGGCAGCGCCGTCGGTGGCGGTGACTGTGGCGGCGGAGACGGAGAGTCCTCGCCATCGTCATCGACAGCTAATCCCATGTGCTTCCTCACTTTCCTTTGAGCTTTGCGTCTCCTGAAGTCTCCTTTGCGGAAGTCTTCGATGTTGGCCGGATGAATGGCCCAGTAGTGGCCTTTCCCGTTGGCCGATCTTCCAGCTTTAACGAAGCAGTCGTTTAGCGATAAGTTGTGTCGTATGGAGTTGCGCCAGCCAGGTCCACGGGAGCGGAAGTATGGGTAGTTGTCCAGGATGTGCTGGTAGATATCTGAGAGGACTAGTTTTCGTTCTGGCGAGCTGAGTATCGCCATGGCGATGAGGCCGATGTAGCTGTGCTGCGGCTTCGGCTCCTCGGGCTGCAGGACTCGTTGCTGCAGCAGCGACATGGAGAGCGCGAGCCGAGGCCCATAGGGCGCGTAACACGGCGCCACGGATGGCGGGTACAGGCGAAGGCGCTCGGCGACGGCATAGTTGTACAACTGCAGGCGGTAGTGGTCCAGAGCCGCGGCGGTCACTGTCGGCGCGTCCTTCCCGAGCGGCCAAGGGCCTCCTTCAGCGCCGCTGCACATGTTGCCTGGCACAGAGCGCGGCTCACAGTGCCGGCGGCGCGCGGCGGGCGCTGGCCCCGGCCGGCAGGGGGCGGGGGGCGAGCCGCGCCAGCCAATCAGCGCGCCGCCGCTACTTGTATACGTGTTTTTGTTTAGCGACGCCCCACTCCAGTGGCTTTGCAACTCCACGCGCCCTGCCTTGAGGCTACCAGTACTAGCTGCAACAAAATGCTTACAGGAATATTGCGATTTTCCCTTAAGAACCATACATTCGTTTTAAACGAAAATAGAAGGGAGAACAACAAACAATTATTGGAATCTGTGAGTAGAATGGGACTGACTACTAACACAACATTATAATTATAAAAATACCTATGTACTATACCTACCCATGTTTGCAAAGAAATAAATGATTGATTGATTGACAAATACAGTATTGAAGAAGAAGACATGATGCGTCGACCCAAAATAAATTGGGAAAAGGGCAGGAACATACATGGCAAAAGAAATGGGACACAAAGCATGTTCCAGGTGTTAATGTCCCAACTGACAAAAGCTCCGGTGCTCCGGTGGCCTACATGCATTGGCATATGGGTCACCGGAGCACCGGAGCTTTAACGTAACCTAACCCATTTTTGATTGTCGAATGAGTATCACAAGGTAAGTAGGAAGTAACTGAGATCCGTAATGTGAAATATGTGGTGTGTATTTAAGGGTTGCAATCCTGAAAGCTCATTGCCTTAATGTCATGGACACGAAGAAGATCTTTCCTATCTGTGCTTAACGTTCAGAAGAACTGATTTTTACTCAGTAATCTAGCTGTAAGAAAAATGATATTAAATGAAATATCTCAATATTAAGTCGAATATAACCATTTTCGGGTGAAGTTGGTAATGCTACGACACCCATTTCTTAAAAAGGAAACCATCAGAACCGATAGGAAAATATTTTACATAAAATTTCAGCTGAAGATTCGACATATTTGCTGTCTGTACTCAGCAAAACCGTTACAAATGACAACTTCGTAGCGAGTGCTTCCCTGTTATTTCAGAGATATCACAACACGCAACAACACATTACTTCTCAGGAGGCGAGCGAGAAAGAGATGCAGATATAAAAATACTCCACCCCTCCGCGTTGGACAGGGACAGAGTATCGTGCAACAGTTTCACATGTCGCTGTGATGTGGAAACGGTGGCGTTTGTTTACTTAAACTTTCAGCTGAAAACCTACTTTATGTTAGTCCAATAAGGTCGATCTTACAGTGTTGTTGTTAAGTAGTTGTAACGTTGTTGTAGCAGTGAATGGGCAATGAAAATAAAGAGGCACGAAGAGCTAGCGTGCCGGCGAGTGCGAGTGGGTCAGCGAGCGATATCGGTGTAACGCAACGCTCCGACAATGCAGTTGCCGCCCATTTAAATACGCCATTTTGTTTACTGTCTCCACGGCCTGTGCTTTTGTGTTTTATACAGAAAGCAGTGTTTTGTGGAATAAGTCAATTACAGGAAATATTTACTCGTTTCAGCGTAGACAATGGATACGGGTGCTTCGCCGTAGACGACGATTTGCTAATCGATTTTGTTTGGTGTTGCCTGATGAAGTCTTTTACTTTCTTTTTATTTTCGTTGCTTTACATATTTTAATTAAATGTTTTTTTTATGTACACAAAGGTTTTTGGCGGGCTAAATTAAAATTGTATGGCATTGCATTTAGTCTTATAGGATTTAAAATAAAGTTTATGAGTATTGCTGTTAATTACCTAAATAAATAAGACACTTCGTAAAAGCCCTATGTTATCATATCTTATTTTTATATCTTCGATTTACTTTCTGGTTGAGACTTTCATCGATTTATTTAAACATTTTGTTTACCAAAAGGAAAGTATTATAAAAGTGAGATAATTTTTGTTCAAATGATTTTTAAGAAGTAAACATCTTTTGCATTTCTTTTGACGAGGTACAAGACTATTACTAAAGTTAACTAAGTAAATGTCGAAAAACTATTAAGGTGGTTATTGTTTTCCATCCACACACACATTCGAAATAATAGAAAACAAAACTCTGTTTTATTTCGATTCCCATTCCATTCCCGCATGTACTGTATGCAGGGTAGATTAAATTTAAAATCCGCGTCACGTCCGGGGCAGTTTTAAACAAGCGATTGCCGCGAAAACAATTGGCGGCCATCCAGCACACAACAAACACGCATTTTAATTATTGTGAACGCGATTGTACTGTAAAGTGCAATCAATTTCACTTTGTAATTACGTCACGATAAATAAATTTAACTATTTTACTTTATATAAACCGAGAGAGACAGTGGGAGGGAGAAATGGAAGTAAAATTTATTTTATCAGTTCAGTCTCAGTCGCAATCTATCAAAATCACCTCAAAGGAGACTGATATAATTATGTTCATATAATTTTAGGTCTGGGAAAGGATGAGAGTGGTGTCAATCAATAGATTACATATTATCAAACAATCTCTGAAGCTTCTGCGGATTTAGGCAATAAGAAAGCAGAGCTATATGAGATTTAGTAAAAGTGAGGTTAAGTAGGTATACCTACCAAAGAACAGATTTTTGAAGTGCGATTGCCATTTTGTGTTAATAGATTATCAACTTTAATTTCGAAAATCGGTGTTTTTGGTTGTTTCTCCGTATAGTTAAGTTATTTTATACTTTGTAGTGTTTTTTTACTAGGTAATCGGTTGTTTTTTTTTGTAAAAAGTTTTCTTTTGTTAACTAAACCGCTTCTACCATGCTGGCCTAATATCCTCCCACTCAAAACAAATAATAAATAACTGAATACTTTGTACTGTTTTTTTTTATTTGGAAATCGATTGATATTTGTTTTGTAAAAAGTTTTATATTTTCACTTTTTAGTGGTACCCCGTACCTAACAACACAACTGGAAAGTCATAGGAAAGCAAAACATGAAATTTCGTTCACTTGGATGATATATTTTCTATTTTCTTCAGCTATATTGATTAGAAAACCAAACTACTGAACCGATTTTGATGAAATTTTTATGCGACCAATCGAAACTTATATCCTTTCACATGAAAAAAGATTTTTTTCAAATCGGTTCATAAATGACGCAGTTATGCGGTAACAAACATAAATATATATATTTTATTATATATTTATCTTTGTTACCGCATAATTATACCTATATATATTTATTTTTTGAAGTCGGTTAATAAAAGACGAGTGAGTACTTACAGATTGTGGTGCAATTCATCGACGAATCACTGACAGTGTCCTTTCATCACCTAAGGCTCGTCGGTCTAGTGTATTGCAGCAATTAGTCGCTATACCACAATTCACACAGCGATCCATGGTATCAATATCCAATAGATAAGCCGACCGTAAAAAATAAAATAACGAACCAGTAAACAAAATTATCCGTGTCCATTATGAAAACAAACAACATAGGTACGAGTGAAGCAAGAGCAGAATTCCGTAGATAGAAAGCAGGGGTTGAGGAAGATATCAATAAAACCATGGCAAACGCACTGAAAACGCACTAAACGATACGCGATGAATGATCATAGACTGGGAAAAAGTGAATCAGATACCGTCACTGTCAACACCCAAAATGTATTCAAAAGCTTCAGACAGTTTATGAAACAAAAAAGAAAAACATTTTCCTTTTGTAACGTTTTAGTAATTTTATGCAGATTTATTTATTCATACCTGGCTGTTTCCCATTGTTGTTCTAATTGCCGACGGTCCGCAAGACGGAGGCGTGACGCCCCGCCCACCGCTCCTGAAACTCTTTTGTGCACGACTGTACTTGTGTAAATTCATTTATTTTTGTCGCTCATTGTACTTACGCCCTGCAGTTTATTTAATGTTTGCATTGTCTGTTTAACTGTACCCGTTGAAGGCGTGTCCGCAGTTTGTGTTTATTTTATGTAGAGAATTAATTATTTTATTTGAATGTATGCTGACAGTTTAATTTCGATAGTCATGTCCTAGTCCTATATTTTGTCTTTATTTCCCTTAAAAAGTTTCAAAAAAAATAATAACTCATTTACAGTTCAGTTATTTCGAACAGACTGATAGGATCACTCATAACGAGAGGAAATAAATTGAAAAAGTTCTGAGCCAATTTCACCTACCTGATGTTCCACCTATTAATGTGTAAACTATGAGAATGTAGGTACCTACGCAATCATCGCAAACTGCTACAAATTATATTACGTGGAGCTATGTTTAAAATAAATTTTCAGCTTTACTGTCATAAAAGTTGTAAAGACACAAGCAAACAAACATTACGTTTCCTAAACCCAAAACCTTCAAAAAAAGCGTGACCAAATTCTTACACATCCAAAAAACATACCTACTAAAAAAAAATACATAAAACACGAATCAAAGGGACCGTTATGTTTACGGAGTTTCCATGTAAAATAACTTCGGTATTGAATTAGAGACTTTGTGTGCAAAACTGTTCACAAAATATTTTGGCCTCACAAAGGAGGTATTAGGCGACAAGGGGGGAATATAATTTTATGTAAATGGCTACCGCCGCCGCCAGCTGACTTTCGCGTCGCTACTGAATTTGTTTATATCAGCCGGGAAACAAGCCACGTTTTTTTTTTTTAGTGATGGGAAATCGTCAAATGACTTCTTCCGCTCTGGGTGGAGCGGAAGAGCGGGTCAGACTCTTACTGACTGAAACCCATCCGTGTTCCTTCTAAAGCCCTTTGCGTTCCAGGGCCGCGGTGACTCTTTCGAACAAATTCCGCAACACAGGACAATCTCTCTTTTTTTTAATGATGGGAAATCATTAAATAACTTCTTCCGCTCTGGGTGAAGCGGAAGGGCGTTTCAGACTCTTACTGACTCAAACCCATCCATGTTCCTTCTAAAGCCCTTTGCGTTCCAGGGCCGCGGTGACTCTTTCAAACAAATTCCGCAAAACAAGCCACGTAGCTACTTGGCATTTGTCGCCTCGATCGATGTGACCGGTATACCAAAGTAGACGTATAAAGCTTTGTATAAAGCCACAGAAATGAAAAAGTTTTTTTTGTGAATAGATTATCGAACGGTGATAAAGTTTGCTCTGTGCAAATGCCTGCTATGCTTCAGGTGTGAGGTGTGACATTATTTATTTTTATTTTTTAAACTTTTAAATGGCTACACCTAATTATTTTCGATAGATGTCTTCTTTCAGTTTTCTTGTTCAGGTGGAAAAGATATTTCTCTGGCGTAACGATATTTACGTTAGTAGTAAAACAGTTAAAAGTTGTTTAAAATATAGGTACATTAGAGATGCCGCGAAAAGTTGTTATAGCGAATAGTCGAATACCGATTAATCGCCATTCCCTATGGCGAATAGTCGAATACTCCCCATTATTACTCGACATTAAAAACTGATCAAGTGCGTGTCGGATCACGCACAGAGTAGGGTTCCGTAGTTACCCGTCTCCTTAACCATGCCAGAAAAATACTAAAGAGTACTTAACTATTTTTACATTACAAAGTTACAAATGCACTTGGTTTTAAGTCATTTTCTATGGAATTATTAGGAATTTCATACTTACCCAGTTCCATTATTTAAGTTGTTCGACTATTATCTACTCATTAACTCGTTAAGCCTAGGTAGCGATAATAGTTTTCCTTTAAAATTCTTTATATATACTATTATGACGTTTCCAAAAATAACCGTTTAGCTGGCAGAGGACACACTTGACTCTAACAAAAAATAGCACTTTAAAGCTTAATATTTCGCAAACGGAATCTTAGATGGAGAAAAGGTTTTAGCAAACCCTCAATATTTTTAATATTATATATTTTTAAACGACCTATCCAACGACACTTCGCACTATGGGGTAGACGATAAAAAAAAACATCGCCGCTTTACATGTAGGTAAAAAAAATGTATTTCAAGATTTTATTTTACCACTTTGTCGGCGTGATTAATATGTATACCCATACCAAATTTCAACTTTCTAGCGCTAAGCGTCTCTGAGCTAAACTGCGGATGGACAGACAGGCAGACGGGCATGGCGAAACTAGAAGGGTTCCTTGTTGACTACGGAACCCTAAAAAGGTATACTTAAAGAAATAGTATTTTTATTCTCAAATAATAATAATACACTTGTAGTAGTCTCTTGAACTTACCTACTGCACCACAATCTGCCCCTTTTGGACTTTGGATATCAAATTATTAATTAAAAAGCCAACTAATATTTAACATGACTGATTTTTTGCTTGTTTGTTTTGTTCTTAAAGACTAATTAAAGTTTAATTATTTTAAAGTTTAGGTATAGTTTATCTGTTCATTAAAAGTTGTTGTATTTAGACAACTGTTCGCCGGATGTCGAATAATAGATATATTATACGGTATTCGACGAGTAACAAAAAAAATTGCGAGTAATGGCCTCTTCAATTTTATAATTAGAACAGCTTTTTCCAAAGGAAAACTTTTCATGGTTATTGTGCTTCTAGGCCACTTTTCTTAGTTGAATGCCCATTTTCTTTAATTATAATAAATACTGAATTACAACCTAAGTTAACCTCGGTCACATAATTAAATGGCCAATTTTATGAAATGCAAATAAAAACAGTTAAAACCAATTGACTTTGAAACGACCAAGAACACACAAGAAAAACTGTGATCAAGTGCTAAGCCACATGCAATACTTTTTTCATTAAAAAATGCAATACTTTATTACGGTGGCTCTCAAAAACCTATTGAATGCTACCCTAATCCTAAATTATAGAACCTACTCCACAAAATAAAACATATCACGAATCCTTAGTCATGTCTAAATCTGCAAATAAAGCCCTATCCTACCTCAGACTGCTCCCAAAGGGATTTTATTTGAGTCTTTTTGTACACATTCATAGATACCCATACTTATGTCCACAGACTACATTATTTGTAGGAAGAATATGTTCTAAACATGTAGTAGGTGAAGATATTTTTGCAGAAGTACGGAGTTCTGTGGCGAAGCCGTACATATTTGGATCACAAAGCACGACCGCACGAGTCGATTTAATACGCTTATTTGAAGATAATCCCCGTCCCCTTGCAGAATACCTCGGCGATTTTGTGACTGTTCCGTTTACAGACATGTTTCATTAACCATCTTGTAATATCAATATTACGTTTTTATTTTGTATCGCCGTAGATGTTATATCTGGTTAAATCTTACACCATTTTCCACCATATATAACTATCGGAAATTCAGGCCAACATTTAAAATCGCAATTTGCGTAATTTCGCCAATTAGCTACTCGCGTAGGTAGGCGTGCTACGAGTGCTACGACGCCTACGCCGTAGCCAGTTTCGCAATTTTGATACTTTCTACACTTAAATTTAAATTGGGCAAATAATTAAGTATTTAATGAGTTTTTACAGTACCGTTTTCATTTAAGGATTGTAACCAAAGTGACTAAACACAATCAGGCTTATTCATTAAAATATAATTAACCACATTTTAAGTTTTAAATAGCAGATTCTTTATTATCTGTAGAGACTTTGGAATCCGCTTATCAGTTAACTTATGGTAATTAGTGGGTGTTTATTATTAATAAGACTGCAAGTGTCTAAAAATATAAAATACAAAATCCACCATCCGAAAATACTATCTAGTGAAGTAATTCGGTAATAACTCCAAAAATAAAAAGCGTCTTGCTGTAACAAAATAAATATATTTTCTGTAGAAAAACTAGGTACCTTTCTTCGAGTGTACAGTTCTACACCAACACAGAAGAGAAGAAACAATACAAAAACGTTACTACATACAAATGGCTTGTTGTTTTCGGTTGTGTCTGTGTTTTGGGAGGAGGGCTGCCGAAGTGTGGAGGACGAGGGGGCTAATTACGAGCCAGCCCCCGGAGTGGAGGATAGGGGGGGACGCTTGACTCCCGTCTGCCTTGATATCGAGTGATATACCAACGTCGATATACGTGGGTGGTGTGTAGGTACTATTGCAAATCTTTACGTAGGCACTCTGTTTTGTAGGTGGGTTTCGGGTATCGTTGTGTGTTATTTCGTGTGATGAGCTTATTTGTATAGTGATTTGGTATCGTGTTGGTTGATGTTCTAGTAAAGAATGTTTGAAATTGTTGAATGTTAAAAAGACTTTATTAACTTTTAATGAAGTTCGTTACTACAATGACAAGTATCGGCACCTTATACGTCGTCACTATCTGAGCAGCTGTAATCACGAAGTTATTTTTAAAGGTTGATAAAGGAATACCTTCGAAAATATTGTGAACAAAACTTGATCACAATATCGTGCCAATAATTTTATTATGTATTGAATTACGTAAAATCAATCATAATGGCCTCTTGAAAAACCCACTCAAGCTAATAATATTTTCTAAGAACCAACACGGCCTCCACGGAGATACAAACGTAAAAAATAATAAGTATCGAGACGCAACACTTGAATAATCACTTATTTTATTAGGGCGAGATATTCTTCATATTTTTTGTTGTACCAATTGTGTAACCAAAAACGCGAAGCTCCATTCAAGTATGTACTGTAACTCTATACAAATTGGCACCTCCATTGAGGCCCGGTGACACTTTTATATAACCACGATTAACAGTCAAACGAAATTAGAACCCAATAATATTATTAAAAGTTTTTTTTTTAACTGCACAATGCACGTTCCCCTTCCTTATGACTTGTGAATAGGTAATGGTAACTCGGATTACCACCTACGTATTTGTGTAAACACAATAAATATTTTTTGGCCTCTCCCTTTATCTGTTAAGTGCAGATTGAGAGATATTTGTCAGTGTTTAAGATACATGCAAAGATAAAAGTCTCGGAACAATAATTTAGTTTGAAAGCAGGAAGAGGATATTTGAGTCATGATAAGCTCAACTTTGCAATCTTTATACTAAACTGTTCCAGGCTTCGCCCACATAGGAGTTCGGAGAAAACTATATTAGTTTAATATTGCAACATTTAATCATATTTCATGGGGTTTCTAGCCTTTCACTCGTGGAATTGGAATTGGGGATCGAGATTGAAGTTGCTTTTAATTTATGCATCTAATTCTTGGTATATTACTAGGGATTAGTTCATTCCAAGAATTTTCAAATTAATCATAGCTTTCCCGCAAGTCATTTCCCGTAATGGCACACACCACAGTATTTCCTTTGCAGTTTCTGTACCTAATTAACAGAGCTCAAAGAGAATTCAAGAGAACTTGCCTTTATAGATCATAAGGGCGAGTTCTATTGAATTATCTTTGAGCTCGGTTAGATATTTCTAAAACCGGAGTTGGTATAATATTATTAGTGACCATGTAGTACTATTAATGTAATACTTTTACTTGGATTCAGCTGTATCCGCTTGGACTGGAGGCTGACACTAACAATGTTGGGAATAGGCTAGACTATTATTTGAAGATCGATTTATAGAAGTACCATTTTTAAAGCAAAGTAAATTGCTGTCATATAAAAAAAAACACTTTTCAAGCAGTCTCATGCGGCTGGTGACATCAAATCTATGATTGAACTAAAGTAAATGTCACCAACTGTAGCAGACTGCTTGAAAAGGAATTTGTTCGGTTTTTTTGGTCGTTGTTTGTGGTCGAAGTTACTGTTTTTATATTTTTTCATTTCTGGAACACCCGGTAACTATCATAGTCAAATTGTATGGGACAATGAATTTTATTGTACTTTTTTAAATGACGATTTCAGTTTAGCTCCCTGTCCACTATTGTTTATTTCTAGCAAAATTGCTTTGCTAAGAAATAAAACCTTTCAAATCTCTAACTCCAAACCCAAAGCTAAGAGGCACAATCCATAATTAATGTGCTACAACTGTTGTGATTGAATTAAGTACAGTTGAGCTCACTTCCCGCGCGGACAATGGTGTGGCGGTAACTAAGCGAGGATTAACCGCCGTTAAGTGGATTAGCACATGGTGCGCCCGGCCCTTCCGACCGCCACGCATTGTAGCGACACTTGAGCTTCTAGTACCGAGAACTGTACCGCGAAATCGGGAATCTATTAATATTATTCGTTTTTGCAAACCATTTTGTTGGACAGGAAACGTATGGCCGTAATTGATATAATTTTTGCCTTGTCAAAATATCCGGTCACGAATACAAGTTAGTCTGTTGCTACTGTGATTGTTTAGATCATATAGTTATTCAGAGATTATGGATTAGAGTTTAATTTTAACATTGGTAGGTTCTTAATTAAACACAGCCTTCCTCCTTTAAAGAAAATGTCAAATTTTACAATCGTATTACGATCAAGTTTACATAGATCGCGCAATCAACCATAATATACCGTTCAACATCAACATCCACAAAATTAAGCACACACCACTGAAGCACCCTATGCTCTTACTTGGCCCCACAAAAGGCGGAAGCTCTGGAGTGGTCAACAGAGCATACTCTACTCAGAAGCCATTGACAACATTAGCAGAAGGGAACATTGGTACGAGGGACCATTGGTACAGGGGTATATTGGTACAATGCCATTGTGACGCGCCACTGTTTTGACAATAACTAAATGCTTCATAAATATGGATTTGGATTGTAATGCTTGGGTCTGGTTTATTTTCGGGAATAATAACTCTTGCTACTTGTATTTCTTTGTATCTTAATTTGTTTCTGTCGGCAGTGAAGATGATTTTGTATTTCTCTATTGCCAGTCTTTTAAGAAATCATTGTAAAACCAAAAGATCGAGACATGTTAATAGCTTATAAATCCTTTAACAAAAAATATGAAACATATTTGTTCAGGCATCAAGGAAATTTAAACTACACATAATATTGTCTAATAGACTAGTAACTAATTAAAAATCTGTAGGTATAAACACTGGCGACTGGTAAACGGTAAATTAATATATGTAGTTTTCTCCGCCAGTCTCTTGGGCACATTACCAGCTGACAGCGTTGAGGACGAATTTTTTGATGCTATAGTTTAGTTTGAAAAATATTTATGTATATCACGAACATGTAAAAATATAAACTTTTCATTGTTATAAAACACTTCAAAATTCACGCACAGTTTCGTTAGTTTTTGCAGCTGTGATTCAGCACTTTATAACATATTCAAAATCGCGTTGTAATGAAGCTGTACAATGCCGTTCATAAAACTGTTTTTGTTAATAGAATAGTTTTGTTGTGTTTTCTCTTTCAATTCATTTGAATAAACATTTGTCGGCTGAATAAAAATTCTAATTTTGAAATGTGGATGGATGGAGAGGGAGATGGAGGCTGAAGAAAATATGGATGGGTAATGTGAGGTGTGAGGAGTGATATGAAAGAAAAGGGAGTTAGTGATAGCGTGATGGCTGACAGGACAGAATGGAAGAAAAAACTACATAATTGCGCCGACCCCAAGTAACATGGGATAAAGACAGGAAGATGATGATGATAGCTACTTTAATATAACATTTTGTTCAGCTGGATTAGAAATAGAATATAAAATTGAAAACATTTTATAATCCAGATGGCAGATGTTGCCCCTGTAAAATACAAAAGATAAAAATAAGGAAAGAAAATATTTTGTTATGAAATGAAAAAGTACCCTAAACCTAGCTAAATATTTATTTGTGTAAACCATTGTTTGACTTACTTTGCAACCCAGCCAGACAGACCCCTATGGACTAATAGGTCAACTATTAATTAATGTACCTACATTAATTACCTACCTAGCTATTTTAGAACACAATCTAAATACATATAATCGTATTATACGCTAATTAGCATTAAAGACTAGAACCTACACAGTAAATAGCAGTTTTTGTCCTTTTTTATTTATTGTTATTTCTGTGTTCTGTGCGTGTTTCATGAACTGTGACTGAATTAATATTCTTGCTTTCATATTATGACCCGAACTCTCCCAACCTTGTAACGCCAAATCAAAATGGTAACAAGTTTCTAATGTCCGTTCAAACCAGCTGCAAACTCCAAATATCACTTTATATAAGTCACACATGCAGTTTCCGAGAACGGACACAACAACACGCCTTCAAGACCTTCTAATTCAATTACTAAGCCATTGTCCTCAAAGTTTTTGCTCTCCAACATTTTACACATTAACAATGGAGTTATTTTGCCAACAATAACTGTATTCGACGGACAATACTGTCGACACTCGGACACGATGACAGATCGGTCAGAAAGTGATGACTGCAGAAGTTTCATTTGGCACAAACTTTACTGTTTAGATACATGTAAGCTTTTCCTAGTGAATATCATTCATTTTAATCCCGCTTTTCCCATTCAAGTGAGAGGTGATTTCTAGTTTAGAGATGCTATTGTGTATCTGAATTTTAACACAGCGATCAATAACCCCAATATAGTATAACTATTAATGTACAGACGCCAGCACATCAAGCTACCCGAAATTGCCAAATTTTCCCAATCAATCTTGAACCTAATGCTTCAGCGATAAAGTTAAAAATCTATTAAAGAAATTTGACAGTTTGTTGTAGCTTGATGTACATAATTGTGAGGATGTCTGAGTCTGACTAGCAGGGTTCTGATAAAACGAGATGTCAGTCGTTCATCTTACCAGGCCGGCCTACGTCAACTCTTTAAGTACTTTTTGAAACAGATTCATTGGAAATTTACAAAACTACCAAACAGTAACAGTTTTTTGTGTATTTAAATGATCAATTAGGTTCTCCTATACCTAAATATTTCTCATCCAGGTATTTGACGATGAAAGCTGTGATGTAGCAAACATACAAAACATTAAATATTTAATGTTAAACTTCTCTTATAACCTGCACAACGACAGTTGTCAATATTTTTTTAACACTCAAAACTAACTGTTCATGAGACATGAATAGTATTTATATGTGAAGTGTTTATCATGTCCTGTTCCAGATACGATCTTAATCTCGGATTAGTGAGGCGTTAGGACGCTTTGTTAACGCCAGTTAAGTGATGGTGCCACCTATGGGGGACAATGGGCCATTCAGTGGTCAAGATACTCCCACGCGTCATAATGACGATTAGTGTAATCTTTGCCAGCCGTCGTGTATCCGGCCTTATTTGTTAATATTGGTTTTTCTGTTCTCGGTTTTATATTTTTTTACTTTAAATATTTTTGTTATTGTGATTGAATTACTTACGTTCTGTATGGTGTTGGACGTAAAAGAATAGCACCATCCCATCACTTCCCGTGGGTGTCGTAAGAGGCGACTAAGGGACTCACCAGATAATGGGCAGCAGCCTGTGTCTCTGTGGTTCTGTGCATTGTAACAGCTACACTGCGATCGCCAACCCGCTTGCCAAGCGTGGTGATTATCGCAAACGTCTTTCGGCTGATGTGATGTTGATGATGTTTGAATTACTTGGTTGAAGGCTGATGTGTAGCTAAATAACAACAGACGCACGGGGCTTTAAGTTTTCCGAAGTTAGTTCTTGGATGGGTGACCCTCCATTATATCGAAACCGCTCCGTTCCTCGGAAAGCAAGGTACGCCACTAGTTATTTGTATATCTTTGTCAGTCGTTATGGGTAGTTTAAGTCCGAAAACTTGGCAACTGACCTCACCACCACCTACCGTCCAACACCGCGGTCGGTGTCATCATTTTACCCAGTCCTGTTTTTACCCTTTGGGTACGGAACCCTAAAAATGAAGACTATACAGTGCGTTGAAAACATGCGTGACGTCACTGAGATGGTACAATTTTTACCAGCGACGTGACGTCACGTGTGTTTTCAATGCACTGTATCGTCTTCATTAGACTATTTTTTTTTTGTTTACGTGAAAAAAAATTAGCGTCACATATTTTTTGGAAATCTATCTGACTCCATCTGATTCCATACATACCACGATGCGCACTAATATTTCATTAAAACTAAAAAACACTTTTTTTTGATTTTGCTTTGAAGAACTTCTTACAGGATTAAGGTGGGGGGAATTTGCCTTTGCTTACAAAAAAAAAAGAATTGTCAACAAATAAGTAAGTGACAGCGAGCCGACATTGACATTTTTATTTCAAGCGCAAACTATGATCAATGGCATTTTTAAAGAAATTACTGTATTATTATAATACTAAAAACTCCATCAAATATGGAGCGAATGTACTTTTATTTTTGTACTTCTTTGCAATTATACAGATATTGTTGATTCGTTACAACGTGGATTATAATGCATCCAATTCAGAGCATAAATACATTCTTGTGTGGGACAATTATTATTTCATGAACTTGAACAACAAAAACGAACAGAAATTCCCTAATTTAAAATGCCGAGTTAAGAACTGTACATTTACTACAGACAAGGACAAGTTAGGGGGAGACTACACGCGCTTTGACGCTTTAATATTTACTGAAAAACTTTTAAAGCTAGGTGGCAAAGGTATGCCAGAGAAGCGGTCCAAGTCCCAGATGTATATTTTCACCACGATAGAGTCTTCATACAACTTTCCTGCTTGTGAGGTGAAGTTTGATGACTTCTTCAACTGGACGTTCACGTATAGACTGGACTCTGACGTGCAGTGGTTTTACTTCGTAGTGCGCAATGCGACGCGCCACATCGTCGCTCCTAGCCAACATGTACAGTGGCCAGTCTATGACGAAACCGTACCTGTGCCTTTGGAAGTACAAAAAGTCTTCCGTGAAAGGACGAAAGCTGCTGCCTGGCTGGTAAGCCACTGCGACGCCGACAGCTCAAGGGATGACTACTTGTCGAGGCTCCAAGAACATCTGTTCCACTTCGCGATTCAGATCGACGTTTATGGTGGTTGTTCTAATGTCAAATGCACAAACGGCAACTGTGCAGAAATGCTCAGGAAGGATTATTATTTCTACATGGCGTTCGAGAACTCTTTCTCAGAAGATTACGTCACGGAGAAGGTGCTCCACGGGTACGATAATTACGTGGTGCCCATTGTGTATGGCGGTGCTAATTACACCAGGTAAGACATATCTAGAGCCTGTTGGTTCCCACGGGTAATGTTCTTACACAAAGGGTCAACACTTTTATGTTCGATGGAAATTTACTAAATTCTGCGTAATTCATTAGGGACATAGGAATTTAAATAGTTTTTAAAGCTCAACCAAGTCGAATCTAAGTATATTATTTCTTGATAATCCCAATCTTGGCGAGGGGGGCCAGGAGTCCATAGCACGGTATCCTAGTTTGGATTCCTGACTTCCACAAACCTTTGTACCTCCAATATTTATAACACCAATTATTTGTAATATTGTACTTTGTGGGAGAAAATAAATCTTATTATTATTATTATTTCTACATCCCTAGGTACTTAACTACTAGGCACAATAAACAACAAAAATATTTTCTAGCTTTTAGTTTGATCAAAATAACATAATACATAGTAGATGTTTAAGTAATTTTGCTCCTCAACCTATTTTGAACTGCAATCAAGCTACACCTACCGCGTTTTCTCCCCAGATTCCTCCCACCCGGGTCATACCTAAACGCTCGCAAATTACACCCATACAACTTGGCCTACATAATGCACGAAGCGATGAGGAACCCTGACAAATACAACGAATTCTTCCACTGGACCAACTATTACACTTTGGATTCTCCGGAAGACTTGCCGGAGTTACACCCGCTTTGCGACCTTTGCGAAGCTCTGAACAGTGACAGGATTCATCGCCAGCGGACGCACCCGCAGTTCAGGCGCTGGTGGAACGGCCGCAAGGGCTTGCAGTGGTGCCTCCCTGTACAGTACTGGAACGAAACGTCACTTCTTCGAGTGGATAGACGGCATTTAATCGATATGTATTGAGTTTTATTTTATTTTTTTATTAGTGGTCTTCTATAATGTTTTCTGGTAGTTCTGTTATTGTGCTATTATTTGTAATTTTGTATTTTTAGATGTTTGTATCATTTTCGTTTGTCAAAGTTTTAGATGAGATATTATACAACTTGAAACTTCCATAACAAAAAAAACAATTTCATTCTCGAAACCCTTATAAGACTGCTACTAGGGATACAAATACACAATCAATGGCTATCAGATCTCCCACGCAAAGAGCTTAGTGGAACCTCATCAACTCCAAACTAAGGCAGCTATAAGAGTTCATAGAAAGCGTCACCGATAGTTTTGTAATCCCTACACAATAACAGCCCGTTATTAATTTCATATCGCTAACAAAAGAGCATGTTGCTACAAATATTACCACAAAAGACGGCACAGTAATTAATGTTAGAGTCGTATTGGTTGAATCCCGTCGTTAGTCCCTGGGGAGGCGCGGGCGAATCGTCCGCCGACACAATACGGTAGTTAGGGGAGCACGGGGCGCTATCGGCGGACGTTTAACGAGCAAATTATTTAGTAAATGTTGCCAAATAATAACATTAATGCGTGCGAGGGGAACCATGCATTTAGAAGAACCCGTCGGTCGAAACCAGTTGAATGAACACGGGTAGCGGTTAGGGTGGATGGAGCTGATGTATTTCAGAATTGTGGGTCATCCTTTTTCAACGTTAACGTTAACCCGCATATCAGTAGATGACCCATGATATCAAAGTGGCGTTTGCCTAATAATTTCGGATAGATGCGCTTTGTCCTAAAACATTTTTTGTTACGTAGGTACAGTATGTGTACACACATACTCACTCCGAGTCTTTTTTAATCTTCTGATAAACAGCAGATTAAAATGTATTTATAGAACGACTACTTCTTCATTCAAGCCACAAATAAAAATATTTCAATTCCACTTCAATTTTAACACCACCATAACACAAATCCACAAGAACTCTTCGAAAAAATCTCAACAATCCAAATATTGGTGGTGTGCAAAAATAATGGTGATGTCCACAAAGGCTGACTGCTGAGCGCTAGGGGTGGTCGTGTGCCGGGTCCCCTCGGCCAGCCAATCAGAGCCCGTCGTACAAGTACCAGTGCAAACAGCAGCGATCCTGAATGCCACATAATTGAGTGGCTCCTCGACTCCGCTCCACTGATCCATTGTCAACGCCATTAAACGCAATTATGTGATAAATGCTCGCGAATTAATGATGGTTTTATAGATGTTTTACGCTTGGAAGCACCTTCTTTGAGTCCGTGGAAAGTTACGGAGGCATTGTTTTAGAGTTTTTTAAGGATGATTTAAAAGATTTTGGTTGAATGAAGTTACGAAACGATACGTAACAAAACAATACAATACGTAATTAAACTTTTAACGTTGTTATGGAGCTACAAACTGGAAAATTCCTACAACCTATATAATATATAATATAATATAATATCTTGGGACAACTCACACACGGTCATCTGATCCCAAACTAGGCAGAGCCTGTGCTATAGCAACCAGACAACTGATAAACATACATATATATTTCTAAATACATACATATTATAAACAAATTACACCCAGACACAGAACAAATGATCATGCTCATCACACAAAGATTTGTCCTGGGTGGGAATCGAACCCACGACCTCCGGTTTAGCAGTCAGGGTCACTAACCACTCGACCAACAGGCCAGTCAATATTATTATCAGTATATAATTCCTATTCGCCAAGTAACAATATCGATTTAAAACAATTCGTCCCAAAGTTAGCGGATGTTTACCGCAGCGCTAATTGGCCGCAGCGCGCGCTAAACATTTGCTCGTAAACTAAACATAATAACGTATTCAAAGTACGTTCGCTGACATTTTGCTGTGTGCCTTGCCGACGACCCCTACCAAAGTTACAGAAAACTTTCCGAATGTAACCGCTGTAAATTTATTGACTGTATAACTCGTGTTTTCGGCAGAGTAAAATAAACTTGAAATAGGTACTGATTAGTAGTGGCCAGCAACATTCTACTGTTGGCCAAAGGGATAAACATGACTTGTGAGCATGTAGACCGATTGTAGTTTGTTGTTTTGTCTAGCTCGTCCTGTCATCTTATATATGGGATTTGGCGCGTAGCAGTAATAGTGCTAAAAATAAAGCTAATTCGAATAGAAATTCTGAAAGAAAAATTGCAAAATTCTACTAATACTAATATCCAATCGACACTTGCGAATACAACTAATTAATCTCAATTGAAGTGGTTTCAAAATTGATTTTCATCAATGTATTCTGTTTAACTGTATTCTGAACAGTAGAGAAAACATTTGAATTTGAATGTTTACGTAAGTACATACATCCAAACCGTTAAGCTGTTGGTATCGGCTGTCATTTGTAGATCTTTGGCAGTTGTTACGGATAGTCAGAAGCCAGAAAATCTGACACCAGTCTTACCAAGGAGTACCGTGTTACCCAGTTAATGGTTTGTGGAGGTCTGGTAGGTAGCCGCTCCACGTAAAATACAGGTATTCAGCTGAATCCGGTTTGACTGGAAGCCAAACTCAATATAGTTGGGAAAAGGCTAGGCAGATGATTGTCCCACTGCTGACCAAGGGCTGTAAAAGGCTAGGCAGATGATGATACATACATCCAAACAGTCATTCACCAGAACACAGCCATTCCAAACTAAAATATACATCAAAGATGAACCGACTACGCAAGTCGTACCGACCTCCCCCGGGACCTGCGAGCTGAGTCCCGCAAACGGAATGGATAATTCAATAACCGACGGAACGCGCCACCTAATCCTCAAATTAGCAATACGATATGAATAAATAGATTTTGGTCGAACAAAGCAGGTGCCCTGGGAATACAGAGTAGGGGACAGCCGTGTTTAGCGAATCATTAGTTTTGCTAATGAAGGGCTGCGTCAAATATGCCTGTGTCATTTGAAATGGGGTCGTGCTCATGCAGTTTAGCAACTTTAAAACTTAATAAACATCATATTTTATATAATTTTGCGGAAAGAGAAAAGTTGACGTCATAAAGCAAAAAGCTCTCTCTGAAATCCGTGGGAAAAATCCTTTTTGCAGTTAAATAAAAAGCGAAAATGAAAACAGGAGGCATTTTTAGCTGAAAAGTTTAGGAGCTTTGAATATAAAAGTACAGAACAGAATATGGCCTTCTTCTCCATGTAGTGAGTTCAGAAACAAATAGGTATGTTACAGTCTCCCATCACGCTCCGCACCACGTAATGATCGCTCCAACATTAATGGAGTAAGCAACATAAACAGATGGCAATCTGATCTCATTGTTGCAGCGCCGTCAATTATAACAGATACATTGAGCGCAGAGATACGCCAATTAGGCGGGGTTCAGGAAGCTGCCGCGCGTGCGCACACCCTAATTGTTTCCGACATAGTCTTGCCACCCACTTCCACCCTTGTGTACGGAGAAATAAGGAACAGAAGATCCACTGACTTCGAGTAACACAAACGTAAAGCTGAAGATTAATCTGATAGAAACTGTCAAGACGCTATCACTAAGCTACACACACTATTACTAAGCTACCTTCGGAAGTCTCCCTCGTCATAAAAGAAGGGAATGCATTGCTTAAATATTATTCGACTGCGTTCGTAGGTTTGTGATCGCATAGCCACTATGTAGATACTTACTTTCTGTACCTACCTAAGGCCCGCTTGCAATAACCAGAGTTATTTAATGGTAACACGAGGTTAAATAACAAATATTTAATACAGAATATCTCCAGGTTAGCAACTGACTCGGGAGTTAAAAGATTACTCTGGTTTGTGCACCCAGCCCAACTTTTTGCGTTATTTCGGGAAACAATTATAGTCATATGAATATCTCGAGAAGAAATTGGGCTGTTTGAATCTTTCTATGAACCAGTAACGAAACACAGTAAAGAGTGAACGTTAATTAAGCTGACATTGTGCTTGTGTTGCATGTTGCACTCATTAACCATTTTCATCATTTATCATCATTTCAGCCGAAAGCCGTCCACTGCTGGACATAGGCCTCCCCAAGTGTCGCCACATCGGCCGGTTCTGTGCGTCTCGCATCCTGCAGATTCCCGCGGCCTTTCACTAAGTCATCGAATCACCTTTGGCCTTTGGAACCTTGGGGGCCTTCCAATATTTTCTTCCATGTTAACTGCTTAGACCACGTCAGTAGGTATATGGATGGTAAAATGGTTCTTCTACTTCATCCCTGTGTCGGCAGCCAGTCGGCCGCCACCCGCCACCCGTAGCTCCGGGCGATAACAAGGAAAGGAATATCAGAGCGTAAAGCTGGAACTGCACAATGTTTTGACAGTACGATTTCAGTAGAACTACAAAGTACGGCTGCACTGCCATCGGATTTGCTCTACCATACCGACCAATTGAATTTCTGAGAATTTAAATGAAAGAGTTCTGTTCTTTGTATTTAGTTGGTTTCTGTTCCTCGTACAACGACTTTGCTTTCTGATTTCCATATTAGGGATACCTAATTATGGGGAATGATGATGCCGAATAGGTTATGCTTATCGGGAATTTATTGTCTCAGTCCACGTTAGATATCAGATATTGCAAAGTCCTTTTGCGTATCCAGTAAGTCAGTAAGTATTATGGGGTATTTTACTAGAAATACTACTAAAAATTTTGGACTAGTATTTTTCTCGGTCGCGTTGAAAACGCGTGTGAGGTCACTATGATGGTACAATTTAAGATATTTTTTACCAGCGAAGTGACGTCACTGGTAGAAATATACCTAAAATTTCCAAATTGTTGTAATACACGAAAGGTAACAAAATTTTTGTATATGTTTGTATTTCAATTTTCCATAAAAACTTTAACAAAATCATATATCCTTCAAAATGAGTAGGTACCTATAAAAAAAAATGGCATTATTGCACCATATTCCATTATTAGTATTACATTCACATTGTCCCTAAAAGTGCACTACACCATATCAATGTACACTGGAAGCCACACAAAATATCAACATTTTTCAACGATGCAACTTGACACTCGGGTCATCCGGAAGCAATCGCGCACAATGCCCTAAATGCACGCAATTGTACGAGGCACGTGCGGCCTCGTATCCGCGATTTGTGCCAAAGAGAAGTACAAATGCGTGCAGAATTAGTGACGTCTCTATTATAGTTGTCTGCTGATGATTTACGCTTGTTAGGCCTCAATTAATTATGTTCTGAGTAATGGGTACTTGTAATCTTTGTGTACTTGTGAAGCCGGATAATCCCTGATGACTAATGAGTTGCTGGTAAATAGTTTCGATTCAATCTTTGACAGAATTATTTTTTGAAATTTAATCTTTCTGGCTTCTAATCTTTTTAAAATTATACTTCTCATAAGAGGATCATCGATATTGAACCAAAGGAGTTAATGAAGTGGTCGATATTGTAGCACAAATCTACTTAACGTGGTAGACATTATCACTACCACTACATATTATAAAGCAAAGTCCTCCGGCGCGTCTGTCTATCTGTCTGTTCGCGATAAGCTCAAAAACTACTGAACGGATTTTCATGCGGTTCTCGCCAATGGATGGAGCTATTCATGAGAAAGGTTTAAGTGTAAAATTCGTCCCGAAATTCCTACAGGAACGGGAAAAATGGGATTTGCATGTATGAAGTCGCGGGCAAAAACAGTTAGGTGGGTACAAATCATCTATATCCTATTACTATTACACTGGCCCCTCGTGCCGTATTCTGCTTACTCGGGATAAAGTAGATGACCACAATATGTAGCAGTATGTCAGCATGCTGTCATGTCCCCATTCGAAACACAAAAATCGTCGTAAATTTGTGATGGAACTAAGTATTTTCTCCTAAATTGCTGTTTGTAAGTAGGTCCCTCTCACAGCTGCTTGTTCGGTGTTAGTGATTAAAACAAAAAACATAACGGTTTTATAATTCAGTGGCCGTTGAAATGGTCATTAATAATGCTCTTTGGTTTCGTTGTGAGCAGCTCAGAGCGACCGCCTCCGTAGCTCCTTTGGCAACTGCGATTAGGTACTTCAACAACTTAAAATACAAAATAATTAATTAGATATCACAGTATTATGAAACTGGTTTTGTGTGGCTCGTTGTTTGTGGTTTAAACATCATGAAAACAGGTTGATGTAGATATTCGGTAGTGTGAAGGATAAGCATATTGTGATCTGGCTTTTTCCCTCGGCTTCAACCCCGTGATTAATACCCGGAAATCTTGCATTTTCCGGGATCAAAAGTAACCTACGTATTTAGCGATATTTTAAGATCACTGCTTCTATGGTACATTCCTATGCATCATCTTCCTGCCCTTATCCCATGTTACTTGAGGTCGGCGCAGCCGCTGTCAGCCGTCATGCTATCACTAACTCCCTTCTTTCATATCACTCCTAACACAATCCATCCATCTTTTCTTTGGCCTCCCTCTCCCTGTCCATCCATCCACATTTATATTCATAACTCTTTTAGTTACGTGCATTTCATCCCTCCTCTTCACATGACCATACCAAGATGAGTGGTTCCCTTTTGACTTTTCCTTCACTGGCGCCACGTTTAAACTACCTCTAATAAACTCATTCTTCACTTTATCCATTCTCGATACTCCACACATCCATCTCAAAATTCTCTCTTTTTCACAGCCCAACATTCTGATCCATACAGTACTACAAGTCTGATCACGGACTTAAAGGTAAATTCGTATGCAATTTGACGTTTTTATAGTATCGATTGAGATGACGATTGATATCTTAGAGACCTTAGTTAGTTGGTGCACATGGTGACAAAAACGTGACCAAAGTGACTCAGGACTGTGAATGTTATCCAAGTGCAACAAACAAGGGGAAAAAACAAAGCTGAGATAAAACCTAAACAAAACACTAACCTGTGATTATCGCAAAAACATTTTTACAAAACACGCAACCCTTTCATCATTCATAATAATTGTGCATCAAATCTCCAGAGATTACTTAATATCAGGAACATTCGGTGTAATATCACCGTAATACAAACTATGAGCAAGGGGGAAGAGCAGGCGACAGAGGGGTGAGGCGTGGGGTGCGCAGGGTGGGGTAATAGTTCATCATCCGATAATAGCGGGATTAACGCGATCCAACCCTTTGTGGGCGGCTTGTAAAACTTCACCAAAACATTTGTCCGCACTGATTATAAATTATTTATTCGTCCTACATTAAATATTCGCACTGTGAATACGTTATTGCCTCTCTTTATCCACAAAATGTGTGATTTTATCATTTAAATGTGGAATGTAATGTTGGGCTTTGCATTTCGATGTTGTTGGTTCGTGGTTCGTTTTGTTTTCAGTTTATTTGTTGGTTTTGTTTGTTTTGACTTTCTATGTATATCTATTTACAATACAAGCACTGACCAGCCCAGAACCTGTGTTTGATTACCTTATTCTTGTTCTTGAATCTTGACGTATTGTTTCGATGGATCTCTTGTGATCCACTCTTGTCATCCCCTGTATACCCTCCTAACTAAGCAGCCCTGAAACCTAAAAGTGTATGGATTTATGGATGACCTTTTTCTTCACACATCGAACAACAAATTGCGACGAAACAAACACTCCAGGTGTATTTGTTTCATCGCAATTTGTTGAAGGAATAAAAAAGTTCTTCATTCCTTTTTTCCTACGACCGGCTGCTTTCACACTTTGAAAATGTTTGTCTACGAAACTAGACAACCCCTTACAGTATTTTATAATAGCACCCAAGAGTAACAAAATATAATATTCACATCACACATCTGAAGCCCCTCCGGAGCGTCCTAACAACTACTTTCACCATCAACTCTGTCAATTTATATTTGCCTGCAATCATTAATGTAGGCGTCGACACGTTCCGCTGTTTTTGCAAAGCGGCGCTAAACATCCCCAAGGAACATGACACACCCTGCCCCCCGCGCTCGAGTGTGTGGCAGGCGACGGAAGGGGATTGCTCCCAGTCCACAAAGTGCGTTGCTGGTCGTAGAGTAAACTAGCCGAATGAATAGGTGTCAGAAGCAATGCGTCAGAGCGTCCCGCCGGGGGCGCGGACGTGCCGCGTAACCGGACCCACTCGCATCATAATGCTACATAATTCAATTGATTCCCCGACACTACCCGCACGCTTCCTTCTAACTTCGTTTAGAACGTTTTGATATCGGATACGCCGCTTTGACGCCTCCTTGTACAATTCTTGCCACTGACCCTCGGTAAAAAAATAAAAGCTGCGAAATTGGATTGACTATCTTGTATTTTACAAAATAAATAAGTTTAACAACAATGGCTCTTATGGCTTAGTGGTGGTAAGAGACGATGGGGGAGGAGAAGGTGACGTGGCCAAGGTTTTCGGAGTAGGCTACCTTGGCGACGGGGGCAGCAGCGTAAGCGACCTTAGCTACGGGCGCTGAGGCGTAAGCCACTGGGGCGTGTTGGTAGGAGACCTGGGCGGGGGCGTGAGAGTAGGAGAGTTGAGCGGGAGCATGGGAGTAAGAGATCTGGGCAGGGGCGTGGGAGTAGGAGACCTGAGCGGGAGCCTGGGCGTAGTGGACCTGGGCAGGGGCGTGGGCGTAGGTCACTTGAGCTGGAGCGTAGGCAACCTTGGTAACGGGAGCGGCGAGGGCAACCTTAGTTACGGGAGCGTAGGCGACCTTGGCGACGGGAGCGGCGTAGGCGAGCTTGGCCACGGGAGCGGCGTAGGCGAGCTTGGCGACGGGGGCGGCGTAGGCGACCTTAGCGGGGGCTTGCTCGACGGGGGTACCCTCGTACCTCACGACAGCGTTGAAGCCGTGTTCCTCGCTAGCGGTGTAGTCGACGATGCGGTGCACGCCGTCGGGCTGCACGAGCGAGTAGGATCCCTGCACGTTGTCGCCGGAGCGTGCCTCTTGCTGCTGCTTCACGTCACCGCTCTGGTTATCGTGCACGGAGTACGAGAAGTCGTATTGTGCGGGCGCCTCGGGCTGCGCGTGCGCGTACGCCAGCTTGGCGACGGGCACCACGGGAAGAGCCACGGCGGTGGCGGCGGCCACCAGGGCGGAGAAAGCGAGGAACTGAAAAGACAAATTTTGGTAAGTACTTATCATGAGGAATTTCGCCAATCTTGAGATATCGCACAAACACTTGCGGTGGGTTCAATGAAACCCCTGTGAATCTAATGGGGTAAATACGGGTCCAACTAGTAACGTGTCACGAATTATGTTTTCTTTACTTCTCTTGAATAAAACGGTGACCCTTTATTAAACACAATATTAAAACCCGATCATTTTTTTAAATATGTAAACAACTAATTTTTCTCATTTAATAAAAACTTAGCAATCGATCTAGTTACTCAATCTTCAAATGAACAAGATCAACAACTTACTCGGGCGGCCATGTTGACTGGTTTGTTTATTGTAGACGAATGTGCTGCTGTTCTGTGACTCGGAGCTTTTATACTAGATACAAGTATTGCGTATGCACATAAATATACACATATGTTATACATTTTAATATGTGTACTTGCGCCTACTTCATGCCCGCGGCGGAGTCAAAAACTGGATCGATGGCTGCGACGAGATAAACGATTATGTAACGTTTCAAGTTCAATTATGTTGTTTACATACTATTCAATATTTATTTTGCTTCTAGTCTGAGCTTTTGCTTGTTATCGATCGCGCAGTTAGAATATTGTCAGAAATAATTATACAATGTATTCCAATCAGTTAATCTTAAGGAACTAAGGTACCCAGTGGAGTAATTAGAAACTATCTAATAAGGCCCTGGGCGAAGAAATTGACATTATTATTCATGACCACAATGACATGGTGTTTTTCATTCTTTGTTATGCTTGGCGAGAACTTTTTCACAAAGCTATGAGCTTTCACTCATAAATTAAGCCAAAATATTGTAATTCTCCTTCAAAACGTGTCGTCAATTTTTGTTGATGTTACTACCCCAGAGTTTAGCAAGGTAAATATTTGCTGACGCAGTCATTTGATCCTCACGGGAGCTGATGACAGGACACTGGACATATGGAACGTGGACTGTCTTTCAAGCACAACCTACACCGTTATTGATTTTGATCATAAGCTCCACTTACCCATAAGTAACCAGTTCTGTTCACTTGCAGAAAGATTTCGCCTAGTTTAGTTGGTAACCCATATCCTACCATCCTGCCAGAGTTGCGGAATTTGTTCGGAAGAGTCACCGCGGCCCTGGAACGCAAAGGGCTTTAGAAGGAACACGGATGGGTTTTAGTCAGTAAGAGTCTGACACGCCCTTCCGCTCCACCCAGAGCGGAAGAAGTCATATTCTACCATACCCCTAATACGAGGTCAAGGCATATTGAACCAAGTTCTTTATCAGAATGTGTTGATCAGTTAAATAGAACATATCAGTATCAATGAAACAACAAGGCAGAAGGAGTCACGAACCAAATTCTATTCGTTTATCTTTCACCATCTCTTGATACGAGTGAATTGAATACGCTACGTCAACAGTTTTGATACTAGCAATAATCTGTGATTGATATTGTTATTGATATTAAAAAATAGCGGATTATTATAAGGGTGATTTATGATTTAAGTCGGGTCTAGGTAAGTTATTTTGTAATGTTTAGAAAAATATTCACTTTACTTTACTGGGGAAAGCCTTTGCCCAGCAATAGGGCCTAACCCTAGTAGTCTAGTAACATTTTAAACATAAATGATTATAATAAAATTATTTTTGTATGTACATTTAATGGTTGCTTTATTTCCTTACATTTCATAACTAAGAACAATGTAAGTATTTCCGATAACGAATAACCAAATAAATCAGCATAGACCTAAGCAAATTGGCAGAAAAACAAAAAGACCAATGTTAAGTATCAAGATTACTCCATCCACAGCCTCAGTCATCATGTAGCTAATTAGGATTATCCTCAACAGTGATATTATTACGATGTTATCTAACGTCTGCCGAGTAGGTACCTTTACAATAGTGCATATTAATCACATATATGTAGTTTGGTGTTACAATTGGAGCGGTTTCGGCACTCTTGTTAGAAATATTAATGCGTTTATTTATGTTATGTGTATTGTGACTTGTGTAACAGTAATATTGTGAGTAATGAATCAATTAATAAGAGGTAATGTCTTGATGTAGTAATATTCAAAGTAGTAATTGATAGGTTCTAAGTTAGATTGTAGGTATAGAAAAGAGGAGAGGCATTGGTTTGTCCTACAATAGTTAGATTAAACCAACCTAGACGTAGGATATTCATGCTATTAAATTACTTATCAATGTATGTAAGTGCATGGGCGTGCAGTGGGCTACAGTAAGGGTAGGCCTGCCCATACATAATGCCCAAAAAAAAAAATCTCACCACATTATTCAGGGTTGAAATCACGATACTGACGACAAATGTTCGTCCACTTTGAAAGTAGACGAAAAAAGTTTCGTAATTTACAACTTTTTTTTTATCCCAATCACACATCAGCTAAAAAAGCAAAGTATTTTTTTTCGCATATTATTTTTTATTTAGTTTAGTTGCATAAATCATCTTTTTGATTGATAACTAATACCAATAAAAAATAAAATGGTGAAAAGAAAAAATAAAACGAGGTAGCAATCAAAAGGGATACAAAAATGTCGATCGAAATTGATCGTCGACATTGACCATTGACATTGTTCAAAAAACTTCAACACCGGACCTATAAAACTCTCCCACAATGAATCAGCCCGCCGGAATGAAGGTTAAAAACCTTGTTTAAAAACCCGTTAAAGACAATTAATTAAGTGTGGAATGAAAATAATTCCGGTTCACAGATTTTACGCTACCATATTAAATAAAAGAAGTACCGGACCTGCGACCTTGCCTTAAATGGCATTTACATTTTTGAAGCTTTTAAATGCCATTGAATTTACGTAAATTATCAATAATACCTACTTGTGATTTTTCCCACGAATAAATTTGTGCTTGACACTTTAATGTGACGATTGAGAATAAGTTGGAAGAATTTGTCATGGGTTCTGTATAAACGAAAAAAAAAGGTTTTGGGCCAATATTCTCTGATGTCATTGAGGTCACTGCTGCTTAGTGCTTACTGATGGTTAAATAATTACTGATATGGTTACAAATGATAAGTTTTATGAGATGAGACAATTGGATGTACCTATATTACACTTTGTGTGTGTTTTTAAACACTGAATAGCATCACGTTGTGTCCTAGATGAGCTTCAAATAATACGAAACTATCAACCCAAATCATTCAAAACATAGTTTATATCGCCAGCTTTAACATCTTTCTTACGGAACTCTAAAACGTAAGCGCAACAGTTAACACTAGAACAGGTTAAACAGCGTCATTACCAATTGATATTACTTAGAAGCGATCGCTCCAATTTTTCTCAATTGCTAAACTATTTATTTACGTAACACGTACTTGGGTAACAAGATCTTTGTTACACATTGGCTAAAATTTATTTTATTGTCCCTCGGGGGCATGCCAAATGAAGTCAAAACTACTAACTTATTAATTTATCAATGCCATTACGATATCTTTCTTCCTTAATTTGGATACTACCACTTTGAATTCATGGACACAATAATTAAACATTAATCATACTTACTCGTATAAAACTTGTTCAAAATTAAAATAGATGTTTGGTAATAAAGAGGTTTCATTTCAATAATACCTAATCCTTAGACCACAACTGGCCAGTTCAGATGAAAAACTAACTTGACAAACCATAAATTTAGGGAAAAGTAAAATAAAAAAAAGAAGAGAAGACCTAATGGCATCCCAAAATTATTCAAATTCGATTTGTCCGAACCTACTCTTGCATAGTTCCTTTATAAGTAATCTTCTATTTTATAACGCAAACAACCATTCTAGGTTAACGGTGGAAAAACCATGGAATTAGTTTGTATCTATTTTATTGGAAAACTTCCTTTTAATTTTCTTCAATAGATTCAGAAGATACTAGGTACACAATGGCCAATGATGGTGAATTTTAAGCCGATCATTGATTTCACATTTCTTTTCAAGTTTGATGAGATTTTGTTTTATTTTATAATTATTGCATTATGTTTGGTTCAACCCTAGATGTGTTACATAGATAGATCGAATCGATCGTTTTATCTACCATTCTTGGTAAACCTCTGCCTTACCTTTCGGGGAATACAACCGTGATTTTATGTACCTATGCGTATGTTGAAAACAAAACAAAATTAGAAGAATCATCGATAATCTTGATTTCAAATCGGAACACCAGTAGCGATAGCGGTACCAGATTAATTCGGAAACCAGTTAAAATAGTAAATGTCCTTAACGACAACGATTAAAAAACGGAAGTTCTTATTTTTTTATTGACCAAATGTGGCTGTCCTTTGGTGACGGATTGCGTAAGGTTTATTATTTTTGGAACCAAATCGTTTTACTGTCAGGGGAACGATTTTTAACTTAATTATAACTTAAGTACAAATTTCCTGCTTTTTATAACTTAAAAGCCTACTGATTGTACAAGATCAAATTAAATAAGCTGGCAAAACTTCACAAGCTTTATGTTTATCAATATCTGAACATTTTCAAACTCAGTTTTCAAGGAACATCGAACGCTGGTACCGGTTACTTGAAATACAAGTTTAGGAACCTTTCTTTAGGTTTCAAATGTTAATATGTATACCTATTTATATCCATGTAACCTGTATGTATATTTTACTTATCATACTGTAAATTAAATCCAAGAACATTTACACTCATGGTATAAATTAACGCTAATTTGCATACTAACACAATCATAATACTTCGATCGATAGACAACAAAGACTAACCAGGGCCTTGTCAAAGCTCACTGAACCATTATATCGAAAATTAGAAGTGACAGCATGACCCTTACACCACACAACACTCAGATATACATCTGATCTATCACGTATACCAGCAGGTATGGTCACGCTCGGAGGGACTTAACAATTCCATACACTACGCCCGATCAATCAGCGACGGAGTACTTAGAACGTTACACATATTATAATATTACCATTGGACCACACCCAAAACAACTCGGTCAAGGCCTTGGTCAACAGTCACCAAACTACTTTTAATTTCTCTACCGGACCCAACAGCTTATTCAGACCCACCCAGCATCTATTTATCTTCGACAAGCTCGAACAAATGTAGAAAGCGACAGGCCAACTTAAAATGGTAACCACTTGTTTAGCTTCAAATATTTTAATGCACGATTTAAAATATTATTGTTGCAATTTATTTTTGTAAACTAATTATGTGTCGTATTTAATTCGTAACATTAGATTTATCTGGGCATGCAATTATGTTAGTGGATTTACAGCCTCCGTATGATTAAATGGTTTAAGCGCAATCTTGCATTTAAGCGAATCGATAATGCGTATTGGCTGTATCTTTGACTTGTAGGAAGGACATGGAGTTCAGTATTAATTAAGCTTATAGTGTCAAACCAATTCAGCTGTCAATTATCATATTACGACTGCTCAAGCCAGCTCTGTTTTGAAGTTGGATTAGATTCAACATAATCGTATGCTAGCTAATGAGTAAGCACCTAGATGCATTTTCTAATATCCTGAAACAGTGTGTTGTGAGTATGATAAATAAGAACTTTGTCTAAAGGTCATAAGTTTCCAAGTGCAACTGTAATGTTCTCTTTATGTTAGTGGAACAATAAAATAAAAAAAAACGAATAATTTGATTCATAATAATTTATTAGCACCTATTCATTTCAATAAATACAACAGCTTGTCTAACACTAGTTAGGCAACAACAGTGTCTAGTGGTGGTAGGAGATGGCGGGAGAGGAGTAAGTGACGTGCGCGACGGGAGCGGCGTAGGCGAGCTTGGCGACGGGGGCGGCGTAGGCGACTGGAGCGTGAGAGTAGGAGACCGGGGTGTGAGCGTAGGAGACGGCGGCAGGCGCGTACGCTACTTTGGCAACGGGAGCGGCGTAGGCGAGCTTGGCTACGGGAGCAGCGTAGGCGATCTTAGCGGGTGCGGAGTGCACGGGGGTGCCCTCGTAGCGGACGTTAGCGTTGAATCCGTGCACCTTGTCGGCGGTGTATTCAACAATGCGGTGCACGCCGTCGGGCTGCACGAGCGAGTACGAGCCGTGCACGGCGTCGCCTTCGCGAGACTCCTGCTGCTGCTTCACGTCGCCGTTGTGGTCGTCATGGACGGAGTACGAGAAGTCGTAGTGGGCGGGTGCTTCGGGCTCGGCGTACACCACTTTAGAGACGGGCACCAGGCCGGCGTAAGCCGCCGCGGCGAGGGACAGGATGATGACGAACTAGAAGGAAACATATTTTGTTAAATACATCAAAACGTGCGGTACAATGGTTTTTTTGAAACGTAACAGCTGATTAGAGTTTTTAATAAACTTAAATGAGTGCTATAATTTAACTACTATCGTATTTATTTTCCATTACAAAGATATTCAAACTTACTTTGGCGACCATTTTTAGTTTGGTGTTGCTGATTCGATTATCAGTACTTAACTGTGACAATGTGTAATCTGGTGCACTTTTTATACTTTTTAATTCTATCACCTTCAGTGAGTCGATGTTGGTGACAAGCCTGAGGCGTTGGATAGTAGTTTAGAGGTGAAGGTTGCGCACGCGACCGATCTACACGATTCGGATTGACACCTGTGGCTCTATGAGGTTTGTTGATACATTCTCCTTCATGAGAAATGGATTGACGCTGAGGATTAAAACTTATCTTTAAATATTGCTTGACATACTTAGTTTTAAGATATATATATCTTATATATCGATCCTGTCATGTATATTATTAAAATGCTGCCAGTTTTCCCTAAAGGGACTGGCAGAGGTATCTAAATGTATGAGTAGTATCATTGTGATTTCAAATACCTGCTACTGCAAGGCAAAGGCACAAGCATTATAAAGGCTCATATTCCAAGTAATTTTGAAGGCTCTCCACAGAAGCCATGACAACGGAAAATCCTCGATATATGTGAATATCAAGCTATAATTGACAGCACGGTTGACGCAGTGGTTGAGTGATTGACTGCTGCGCTGCGTGTCGCGGGTTCGATTCCCGCACGGAACAAACATTTGTATGACCTACAGATAGTTGTTCCGGGTCTGGCTGTTTGTGTATGTGAATATTATATGTTTGTAAATGCACCCACGATACATGAGAAATTCCTAGTGTGGGGCAACGTTAAAAAAAAAAAAAAAAAAAAAAAAAAAAAAAAAAAAAAAAAAAAAAATTGTAAATTGATAGGTGGAGTCAAAGCAATATAACTTTGTGTTGCTAGAAAACAAAGTTTTTTAAGGCCCACTTGCAGGACCCAGAGTTATATTTTAACTCGCTGAGTTAGTTTCTAGCCCGTAACCATTATTTATAAAGTATTCGAGTGTCAGCAGAGATAACGTTGATTTGCGCAAGTAGACTTACGAAAAATAAAACGATGTTGAACTTTATCTATGTCGAAGGGAAAACAAACTTTGGTAGGTACCTATATTACAAATAAAAACCGGCCAAGTGCGAGTCGGACTCGCATGCAAAGGGTTCCGAACGAATCTCATTTTTGTAACATGTTACTTTCAAGCAATAGACTTCTTATAGGTTTTCTTGTCTGTTTTTGTTATATGACAAAGGTTAAGCACCTGTTTCCGCAAAAATACTCGTTCTGAATCAAGATCATGGTCGTTTTCGATACCTTTTTCTTCATTTAATTTTCATATTATATGTAAGTTACATACTACACAAATGTGGTGGTGTAACTATCAACGATACCAAGGAATTGATTCTATGTTATCGTTGATAGTTAACTCTCTTCAACTATATATTTATACAGTCATCAATTTAGTTGAAAACCAATAGATTTTCTTGTTTTCAGTATGAAAAATTTGACAATTTTATGGAATTTATCCACTGTCCAGTGACTGGTTTTAATCTTATGATTACATACCGAGTAGGATTAAGCAACGCAATGCACCGACCTTCACCTCTCACTCAAAATATCTTAGCGGCGCCCCAGGCCTGCAGTGTGTCACCAAACGTACACCGACTGTAGGCGACAACATACCTACTATAAAAAGTGTCGCAGTTCACACATTGACACAGTTCAGTATTGATATTCATATCAGGAACACTAATTCAAAATGGTCGCCAAAGTAAGTTAATATTAAATTTTCTAATAATTCAATTAATCCGGTTAATTAAGCTAGGTCCTTATCTTAGTACAATATTATAAGTCATACGAGTACAGGAATCCTATAAACTTCCTGCGGGACAGGCCTAGCCTAGTGCAGGAAGTCTTTGAAAATTCTTTTATGCTTAATTTTTAAAGAAACTAAACGCTCTTGTATATCACGCTATTTGTAATCTATAATTTCTTTTTAATAAATTTATTCTTCTTCTTAAAATCAATTAATCGTTACAATTTTGATTTTCTTAATAACCATACCAATTATAATTCCAGTTCGCCATCATCCTGTCCCTCGCTGTGGCGGCTTACGCCGGCCTGGTGCCCGTCTCCAAAGTGGTGTACGCCGAGCCCGAAGCACCTGCTCACTACGACTTCTCGTACTCCGTCCATGACGAGCACAGCGGCGACGTGAAGCAGCAGCAAGAGTCTCGTGAAGGCGACGCCGTACACGGCTCGTACTCGCTCGTGCAGCCCGACGGCGTGCACCGCATCGTCGAATACACCGCCGACAAGGAGCACGGATTCAACGCTAACGTGCGCTACGAGGGCACCCCCGTGCACCCAGCTCCCGCCAAGATCGCCTACGCCGCACCCGTAGCCAAGATCGCCTACGCCACTCCCGTTGCCAAGCTCGCTTACGCTGCTCCCGTTGCCAAAGTAGCGTACGCGCCTGCCGCCGTCTCCTACGCTCACGCCCCGGTCTCCTACTCTCACGCTCCAGTCGCCTACGCCGCCCCCGTCGCCAAGCTCGCCTACGCCGCTCCCGTTGCGCACGTCACTTACTCCTCTCCAGCCATCTCCTACCACCACTAGACACTGTTGTTGCCTAACTAGTGTTAGACAAGCTGTTGTATTTATTAAAATGAATAGGTGCTAATAAATTATTATGAATTGAATATCCTTATTTATCTTAACAAATACCCACACTAAATTTAGATTTCAGGAAATCCAAAACCTCAAAGAGTACTCTGTGCATCAAAGCCAACTGAATGAATCTCCCAACGATCGAATTTGACACTGAGAGAGACGATGAGTTTTTGTAAAGCAAGGATATTGTTTGTATATGATCATACAAATGACAGGTTTTCAGAAATACATAACACCATTGACTTATACAGTAGTGACAGGTTGAACCGCACGTTTTCCTGTCGCCACAAATTGGCCTGACATAGGCCCGACTAGACCGTAGCAAAATCGCCACGGGGTTGGCATTTAAATTGCCGTGTTTCTGGTATAGTGAACGTGTACTAGCAATCGTTCGGACGACCATTTCTTTATTATTTGAATCTAAGTTATCGATGGTTGTGACCGATATACATACAGACATATAGCAAACAGGATTACCCACCCAAAAAGGTGTATTTCATGTCCGTACGTAACACTATTGTTAACGAAATTGTAAACTGCCATAAATAGTAGTAACGAAGAGTTTCAAAGAGGAATAAAAGGCCTTAAAAACTACATAGATAGATGTCGTTGAGAAATCATATTTCTTCGTGACTTTTTTAGGAAAAGCAACATCACTTTACAATATTATAACAAATGCCTCGTGGTTCCTTGAAGGAGTGCATTTATGTATACTTATAAGCTGAACATGAATGAAATTACAATGAAAAAAAAATGGTTTCAACAAAGTCGGTTTACGGACGATAGTTTAACGTGACAACGTCATAACAAAACATTGATGAAATGATCGTAAAGTTACAATGAGTCATCCTTTTTCGTGCGTGCAGCCGGCGTTCATCGATTTATTAGACGTTTTCACGTAAAAAAAAACAATTTTTGGCCAAATTATTGTCCAAAAACTTTAAAAAAAAGTTCAATGTCTGTATATTTTATGACCGTAGTAGAGTGTGTGCGGCGGCCACGCAAACGGCGCTGCAGAGGTTTTTTTTTGGATGATATCATCAAATGACTCTCTGGGCAGAGCGGAAGGGAGCGTCAGACTCTTACTGACTAAATTCCATCCGTGATCCTCCTAATGCCCTTTACGTTCCAGGGCCGTGGTGACTCTTTCGAACAAATTCCACGACGCGGTACAGAGGTTAGCAATCAGTTTTACTTGCCCAAATTAATGATTAAATTTTTATTTATTTTAATTGAATATTTGTCAAAAATAATTACCATCGAAAATCGATTCTGAAAATGCAGTAGTATTTCCGCAAAAAGCCTGTTACGAGTTCATGACCTTCTTTTTTTATTAATAAATCGCGTTTTATGTACCCTTGTGTGCTTGTTTTATGAGCTTTTTCAAACATACATGTGTGCAACCCCCTAAAGAAAACATTTTTGTAGATTTTCAGCTTTCAGTGATAGAAGCATGGAACCTATGCATGTTCCAGCAAGAAAGTTCTACGCTGAAAACTACTCGCAGAAAACACTGTTAACAGTGGTGTTGGTTAAATTCAGTACTTAATCTTATTGGCTTCTCTTCTTATCAGTAGACCTATCAACAGAGCCCTTACTTCGTAGTTGTGTTAAAGTGCTATCATATAGTATGCAAGAGCTATGACAGATCAATAGATTAGAATATATTTGTAGTCGGAGTGTTAATCGACATATCTACTTTATACAATATTTCGCCCGCGTAGTTCCCGTTCCCATGGGAGTATGGAGATAAAAGCCTATGTTACTCGCTGATAATGTAGCTATCCATTGCTGAAAGAATTTTTCTAATCGGTCCAGTAGTTTTTAAGTTTATTCGTTACATACAAAAATACAAATCTTTCCTCTTTATAATATTAGTATAGACTAGCTTTTGCCCGCGACTTCGTCCGCGTGGAATAGTTACTTTGAGCCGGCATTTTTATTTTTAAGATTCAAAATTTTCAAAACCGCTTCAACATGTTTATTTAATTTTTATAAAGTGCCTTAATGCAAAGGTGCATGTTTTTAGCTTCAATAATTACGAACTCCTATACACACTTTCATCCCCTATTTCAAACCTTGCAAGCCCTTTTCTAGCGACAAAAGGCAGCCTATGTCCTTTTCCAAGGTCTAATCTATCTCAGTATTAAATTTCATCAAATAAGTTCAGCGGTTTAGGCGTGAAAGCGTAACAGACAGGTAGAGTAACTTTCGCATTTATAATATTAAGTACTTACCTGGATGACCGAGCTATGCTCGGTTTTTGTTTTTGATTAACGTTTTCTAAAAATGAAACCTAGCTATATCGATCAAGCTAGATCGAAACATAAAAACAACTAATACTTAGATCCACACCCACAACTTTTAGCGTCTGACCTTGGGGTTTATTAAAATTATGATGTTTAGTAAAGTTTCAGTCAACGCTACTAAAAAGAGAAAGAATAGATATATATAGATGGTTTAACAACTGTTCGACGTGATTCTTTAAATTAGCATAACTTTTTTATTTATTACCCGATCCACAAACCACATCACTAAATCGAATAAGCCGTTAGCATGCACAAACGCACAGACAAACAGATAAACAGACAAAAATTCTAACAATCATTGTTTTGGATGCTATTTGCATTGATAAAAGTCCCAATAGTATTTTTTCTCATATATCTTCCATCTACAGACAGCGATCCGTTACATTTGTATTATATGTATGTATAGATATACACGTGAGCTGAAAATCCACAAAAAAAAAATCTTAACGGGGGTTGCATACATGTATGTTTGAAAAAGCACATAAAACAAGCACACAAAAGTACATAAAACACGATTTATTAATGAACAAAGAAGGTCATGAACTCGTTACTGGCGTTTTGCGGAAACACTACTACATGTTAAATACTAACACAAGTTAAACTGAGTCAAGGAGAAACCCTCGCCCATTTCATATTGGCACAACAGGTACATAAAATCTGAAGCAACAATCTATCAAAAATTCTAAGGTTAGAGTAGAGATAGTCTGCTACCATAATTGAAATTGATAAAATAAGATAGATAAAGTTTTAACGGATGTTGTACAACTGTTAAAACAATATGATATTTCAAGATACATATATCGAAAGCAATTACACAAGACTACCTACTTGCTTTTAAAGGAATACCTCGACAGGTTGCAAATCTGTAGAACTAATCGTGAATCGGCTCAGCAATGCAGCGTGTCGACCTTCAACTCTCAATAATTTGTGAAGTTGAATTAACACCGCCGCGGGCGCGCCGTGTGTCAACGACGAGACATACAAGTACAGGCGGGTGAAAATCCTGTATAAAAACTGTAGCAGGTCATACATTAATACAGTCTCCTACTGACACTCAAATCAGTAACAACTTTCTTGCAAAAATGGTCGCCAAAGTGAGTTCTCAAAATTTATTAAGACAGGAGTTTACGATATTTAGTTGGAAGGGGGGCTTCATCCACTTTAAACAGGGCTACAACGTCCTTTCATGGTTATGATTTAAACTATAAATAAATGATTTTATATACAAACCCTTTTTTTGCAGTTCGTCATCATCCTGTCCCTCGCCGTGGCGGCTTACGCCGGCCTGGTGCCCGTCTCCAAAGTGGTGTACGCCGAGCCCGAAGCACCCGCTCACTACGACTTCTCGTACTCCGTCCATGACGAGCACATCGGCGACGTGAAGCAGCAGCAAGAGTCTCGCGAAGGCGACGCCGTGCACGGCTCGTACTCGCTCGTGCAGCCCGATGGCGTGCACCGCATCGTCGAATACACCGCCGACAAGGTGCACGGATTCAACGCTAACGTGCGCTATGAGGGCACCCCCGTGCACCCCGCACCCGCTAAAATCGCCTACGCCGCTCCCGTAGCCAAGATCGCCTACGCCGCTCCAGTAGCCAAACTCGCCTACGCCGCTCCTGTTGCCAAAGTAGCGTACGCGCCTGCCGCCGTCTCCTACGCTCACGCCCCGGTCTCCTACTCTCACGCTCCAGTCGCCTACGCCGCCCCCGTCGCCAAGCTCGCCTACGCCGCTCCCGTCGCGCACGTCACTTACTCCTCTCCCGCCATCTCCTACCACCACTAGATACTCTTGTTGACTAGTTTAGGCAAGCTGTTATTTAATTAAGTAAATAGGTGCTAATAAATTATTTTGAATAGAATATCCTTTTTATGTCTTCATAAATACCCCACACCTTAATTAAGATTGCAAGAAGTCTAAAATATTAAGCCACAAACCTCCCAACGATCTACCCCTGTGGTCTTCATTTTTCTGATCAAGTCGGTAGTCATATAGGTCAATGTGAGGTATTACAATACACATTCGTGGATCGGGTAATTGACACTACCAATGAATTGACATATTTTTAAGATCTATGAAAACGGGATTGCCCCATTGATTTTCTATGTCAATACAAAATCTATAGGGAATTAATGTAATAGCAACCTGTGAAGTCTTTTATTTGCCCACTATAATTGCAATAATTAACTATTAATTGACTTTAAAGCAACTGAAAATCTAATTTTAAGCTAATTGAAATGAATCTGATTTTCATAACTAAAATAAAGACGTATTCCTTATGGGTGGCTTTGTATGTGTAAGTGTAAAGGTGTAATAATTGTTTTCGTACAGTAATGTAACCGACATTGAAAATAAAATATGGAGGATTCTTGGTTGCAGGAGTACTCCTGCAACCAGGAAACTAAAACATGACTGACCGACTTCATAAGTTTTCGTTGCTATTATGGGCCAGTCATCTAAAACATCTAAGGCTGCAACAAATTGCACTGTCCTGATTTTGGCACGTTTTTGGGATAGATGCCAGTAGTGTTCACCCAATTTTCAAACTTCGAAATACCAGTGCTAACTTCGTAGTGCTCGAAAAACTTCAAAATTTTCGGTCAATTGTCAGATTTTGGCTAATAACTTCTAAACAGTGAATTCTACGTAAAAAGTCAATTCGAAGACATTAAAGTTGATAAAAGGATAATGCTAATCTATGTATGGAAGTTGGACCAAGTGCTGCCCAGAGTGAACACATTCCTAGTGCATTTTGTTCCTCAGGCTAATAATCTTTCAACTAAAGCGCTTCAAATTCTGTCACAGGAGTAAAGAGAAAAAAATTGTGAAAATTATTTAGTGGATAAAAATGAACTGAAAATGGACACAACCACTATTAAAAATATTGACAGTGTAAATACTATAGTCATTGATGAATAAATGACATTAATACTGACATTATTTTTATAATATTACCTTAGGTCTGTGTCTAGGGTGAAGAGCCACACTGACAGACAGAGAACCCAAGTCTTGTTCTTCGTCTCTGGCTTCATTGACGGGTCGGACACTCTAACTTCTTTCATTCTTTTATTGGCCGGTATGAGTGGAGATTCGCTAGAGCTAACATACGTGAAGTATATAGAATCCGGTAAGATGCGGGTAGAGACCTTGAACGTACTTTTAAAAAAAAAAATATTTTTTTGCTCTTGACTCTAGTCTAGGTCATAGATGACAGAGACAAAGTCGACGACGGAGCGAGCTTACCCAGAAGAAGCTGTTCACTTTAATTTTGAAGAGATTAGGGTTGTATTCGTTCGGAAACACAGACGCAGGCAGAGAGTTCCACTCCTTTGCTGTGCGCATTATAAAAGACGTTTGGAAACGTTAAGTGATAATTGGTGGAATAGCATCAAGGTAGGGATGGTAACTTGCAGTGCGTCTAGATGTCCGATGGTAGAAGGGGGCCGGTGGGATGAGGTCGTGGAGTTTCTGGACACTCTCCCCGAAGTACAATCTGTAGAAGACCGACAAGCAGGCAACCTTGCGGCGATGAGCCAAGCTGTGAAGCTTGTTATCCACCAGTTTTTCATCGCCAATGAGCCTTTTAGCTCTGCGTTCCACCGAGTCAAGCGCGGCAAGTTGGTATTTAGCTGAGCCATCTCAAAGGTGGCTGCAATACTCCATTCAGGATCGGACTTGTGCTTTGTAAAGGGTTAAAAGCTGTCCAGGCGTGAATTATCGCTTCACTCTATTTGGATGCCCAGCTTTTTGGCCGCAGTTTGGGCTTTGTGCTCAATGGTGGCACCGAAGTTCAGACTGGGTGTCAGCTCCATGCCTAGGAGCTCGAGCCGATCGGTTACAGGGAAAGATGTACCCCGAAAACTACTACTACTGGTACTTCTGGGATTGTCCTGTCTGCAGGGTTTAACGGAGCCTAACATGAATTGCATGATATGTTCTCTTTCCGTCGAGTCTTAAAGGCTATTGTTGTGCGAGGATACTGATATTTACGCTTTCTATTCCCTTTACATCAAGTTTGAAAAGGCACAGTCAAAACTCAAATGAAAAGAAAACAATTTTACTAATTATCACTTTTTTTAGGGATGTGAAATCATCAAATGAGTCCCTTCCGCTCTGGGCGGAGCGGAAAGGGCTCATTTGATGATTTCACATCCCTAAAAAAAGTGATCGCGTTCACAACTTTTGAACTAATTCCGCAACCCGTGGCAGGCACTGGCTTAGCGGGCCCCATAGTAAGGATGGTTTTAGTAATCAAGTGTTACCTACCAGTGACGTGTATTTCAATATACTTGTGTCTAATAGCTGTGGTAGATACTGTTAATATTTCATACTTTTAATAAATCATAAACAGTATGTACTTTTATTTCTGACTTTAATTGTGTGCTCGACGGAGAGGGAATAAAAGCGAGATGACCCTCAACGCTCCACGTAAAGGGAACATATTTAAAAACGGTTATGCTCCACTAAAGTCGGTATCGACAATAGTTCGATGAGCCTTTTTTAAGGATGGGAAATTATCAAATGACTTCTTCCGCTCTGGGTGGAGCGGAAGGGCGTGTCAGACTCTTACTGACTAAAACCCATCCGTGTTCCTTCTAAAGCCCTTTTCGTTCCAGGGCCGCGGTGACTCTTTCGAACAAATTCCGCAACCCCGGGCTGTTTCTCAGACCTAGAGTTAAATCTTTGTTCTAAGGCCAACTTGCGCAAACCAGAGTTATTTGCTAACACGAAGTTAATTTTATACATAATGGGCCCGTTTTAGCTACTAGAGTTAAAATATAACTCAGGTTTGTGCAAATGGGCCTTGCTGCAGCTAACTTCTCAGTTTCACCGGGTTTGTTCCTGAGAAGTAAATACATAGTGTCATACATTTGGTAGTTGAATGTATCTACAAGCACCTTCTATACCAGCACAAGAATGTATCGGTCGGCTACATCCACCGATGTTTTGTAAAATAGCTGTGAACACTGGTAGTACGAGGTTTATAGAGCAATGAAATGGTTGAACATAAAATAGGTAACGTTGAAAAAATCACAATTCCTCGCGATATTTTTAGGAAAGGCTGGATCACTAGGCTAGTAAACAAGATATATAGTAACAATTGAGCTATGTTTTATTTCTTCATACAATAATTGAGATAAAATATATCAACCAATAGAACCAGGCCTAGCGTGAGCGCATTTGCGGTCACGCTAGGCCGGGTCTATTGAGTCCCAATTTTGCGAGTGACGCGCTGTGATTCAAGGACCTCGGTAAAAAACTGCTCCGAAGAAATTATAAGTTTTTTGATATATTGTTCCCCTTTTTTGTATTCTGTATTTATATTGTGCTATATTGCAAGTAATTAATGTTTATATTTCGTTGAGACAAAGTTAGTATTTCGAATAGCACCCTTTCGAATACTCAGTCGTTTTTTTTTAAATAGATTTCGGGACTTTAAAACCCATGTTTAAAAATTGTATTTAAAAATGTAGTGTGAAATTAGTGTTGATTTCTTAAATTTGTTTTACTTGTAACGTCTTTTTTATATTAAAAATGGCCACTTTTTAGCAGTCGCTAAAGTGGAAACCTAAACCTAAACCAAAAGCTTTTTGCCATTCAAATAGTAAGCAACTAGGTACCTACTACAAAATAAATTCTCCGTTGATAGGTCTACAGAAAAAAGAAGCCCAATAAGTTTAAGTACTGTATATTTACCCTACTCCATAATTACAAATGTTCCATGCGAGTCCATTCAGTGCTGATATTTCTACCGGTAACATAGGATCGTATCGTATCACTGCATGCTGAAAACCTGACAAAAAGTGGCTTAAGTGGGCTGCTAAACAATTTTAAATAGAAATTTTGTACATAAATTTCGGAAAGCTAAAGAGACGTAAAACAAGATTTACAAATAAACAGTCATGAACTTGACTCGTTAAACTTTTTGAGGAAACACTAAGTTGACCTAAATGAAGAAGAAAACCTTGTTCATTTCACACTGGCACAAAATATAGGTACCTACATAAAATCTGATGCAACAATCTATCAAAAGTAGGACACAGTCTGCTATCAAAATCCAAATTGATTAAATAATAAGAGTCTAACATCAGTTAAAACTTTTTAAATATCCTATCGAAACCGATCACACCAGATTATTTGCTTGCATTTAAAGGAATGTCTCGACAGGTTGTAAATCTGTAGAACTAATCGTGAATCGACTCAGCAATGCAGCGTGTCGACCTTCAACCCTCAATAATTATAATTGTAAAGTTTAATTAACATCGCCGCGGGCGCGCCGTGTGTCACCGACGAGACATACGAGTACATGGCAGGCGGTTGACAATCCTGTATAAAAACTGTAGCAGGTCATACATTATTACAGTCACATACTGATACTCAAATCAGCAACAACATACTAGCCAAAATGGTCGCCAAAGTAGGTTCTAGAATTTTATTTAGAGTTAATTGGACGGAAGACTGTATCAGCCTTTTTTAAACAAGCTTAAAACGTTTTTTTAAAAGTTATGATTTTATTTTAACTAAAAAATCAAATGTTTTTATTGACAAACCATTGTTTTGCAGTTCGTCATCATCCTGTCCCTCGCTGCGGCGGCTTACGCCGGCCTGGTGCCCGTCTCTAAAGTGGTGTACGCCGAGCCCGAAGCACCCGCTCACTACGACTTCTCGTACTCCGTCCATGACGAGCACAGCGGCGACGTGAAGCAGCAGCAGGAGTCTCGCGAAGGCGACGCCGTGCACGGCTCGTACTCGCTCGTGCAGCCCGATGGCGTGCACCGCATCGTCGAATACACCGCCGACAAGGAGCACGGATTCAACGCTAACGTGCGCTATGAGGGCACCCCCGTGCACCCCGCACCCGCCAAGATCGCCTACGCCGCTCCCGTAGCCAAGATTGCCTACGCCGCTCCCGTAGCCAAGCTCGCTTACGCCGCTCCCGTTGCCAAAGTAGCGTACGCGCCTGCCCCCGTCTCCTACGCTCACGCCCCGGTCTCCTACTCTCACGCACCAGTCGCCTACGCCGCCCCCGTCGCCAAGCTCGCCTACGCCGCTCCCGTCGCGCACGTCACTTACTCCTCTCCCGCCATCTCCTACCACCACTAGTCACTGTTTTTGACTAGTTAGGCAAGCTGTTATTTAATTAAATAAATAGGTGCTAATAAATTATTTTTAACTAAATGTCCTTTTTTATTCTTTATTCTTACCTATGGGCACCGGTAGTATTATTTTCAGGGAGATGCAAAATCCCGCCTCGAATTGAATAGGCTTTCTGTTGCTTGTTGTTGTTGGCTTTGTGTTGTGGCTTTTTATTGTCAGACAGAGAAATAACTAAAGATGACGAGTGCAAGGCCGAACGAACAGGGTTGCGGAATTTGTTCGAAAGAGTCACCGCGGCCCTGGAACGCAAAGAGTATTAGGAGGAACAGAGTTGGGTTTTTATCAGTAAGAGTTTGACACTCCCTTCCGCTCCGCCCAGAGCGAAAGAAGTCATTCATTAAAAAAAGAGGCCCGATCGAAGGGAGCTCGAAGTACCTACCTCGCCTCGGATTTGCTAGGTTATATTTTACTACATTTCACTTGTATTTTTGAAAGCCAGGGAGGTGCAAGTACCCTTGCACCCCCCTCTCGGCGCCCTAAAATTACGAAATAAACGAATACTTAATAGATTTGATGAAAATCTTATGCCACAAATATTCGTATTTTTATAGGTTAAAAGACGACTGTAACACAAACACACCGAAACTTGGTTGAAATGTCCTACATTCTGGACTTAACCATAATATAGAAATTTCTCTATTATGCTTTGGTCCAGTTTGTACCCCAGTTGGGTTTCCTACCCGACTTCAAATTTCGTTTGCTCCAATAATAAGCCCACGAAAACTTAAGCTCGAATATACTTGTGATCAATGTATCATAAGCGCGAGAGCTCACTACTTCGGTGCGTCAAAAGCTCAACTGTAGCGCTATTTCGAAATATTTATTAGTAGTCATGGAGCGAGACATATGAATCCCTGCTACGATTCGTATTCGTACATGCATGTTTTACTTAGTTTACGTTCAAACATCTGGTTATCCAATCCATACGCCAGTTATGAGTACTACGAGTACGCAACTGGCCCCATTGACGCTAGTGCTAGGCTTCATTGTAAGTAAAATGCCTTATGATAGTCGCTGAGTCTCTCACCATGACCTAAGCATACTCTTTTTTTTTTGGGAATTCCTCTTTTTATCTTTTTTTAACCCACAGTAGTTGCGAAGTATGTGCGTTCACTAGGAACAAAAATCAAGAAAGAGTAGTTACAAAAATGGAAGAATAACCAAGTTTTTGGTGCGAAAGGTATCTTCCAGTTCCGAATAGAACAGTGCATAATACGATGAAGATTGAGGATTGAGGACTATTAAGGTAAGTATCTTCCTGACGTCACCACATGAGTCTTACTATCCTTCAAACACAAAGTTAAATGTACCATCTGATCAGTTCATAAATTACGGAAACTTTATGGTAAGGAAGCCTAATGGTAGTTAAATAACAACTTCTAAACGAAACATGCAAAGATATATTAATTAGTTTAGTCCAACGAAGTCGAAAAGAAAAGTGTTCGAAGACGCCAACTTCATATCGAAGAAAGCAACGCAGATAAATATGTAGTGTGATATTTTCGCATTGAAAGCGACTCGCAAAACTACTATCGAACGATGGACACCGCTGAAAGCAGGGATTTTTCAAGATTTGTATGAAACCCGACTTATCATTAGAAAACTGAAAGTAATGTTAAGTAAATTATACATAACAAAATTCTTGAACTTGAGGCGTTATAAATTAGTTACAGAAATATAGGGTGGCCAACTCGGATGTTCACAACTTTTTTGCCACCTTTTCAATTCCATTTTGTTTTAGATGGTTTTTAAGGCCATGGCTACTGTTTTAACCGCGAAAGTTGTATTCTGAAGTTCCAACGAAGATCAAAAACTAACTCCCAAAAAATATTTTATGGGTACCAACCTACTCTATCTATTCACTTCAATTCAATCACCAGACTCGACAGATCCTGGTTTTGATGTAAAATTATCTGAAGGGAAGTAACGTGGAAAATGATGAACACAAAAGCAGATTATTTCATACTTTGTTAGTGGTAATAACGTAGAATTTTAAGTTTGTATATAAGATTTGTGTTAGTCTTGGTGTACAACAAAGAATTTTCTATATCTGTATCAAAGCTTAATGAAATGAAACACGTTTTATGCGACAGGAAGGTAAACATCAATTGCAGGTAAGTGTAAATATGCAAAATTACCAATAGGATCACTCGGTTGTCTGTCTGTGTATCTGTCTGTCCGTCTGTCACAGCCGATTTTGTTCGAATCTACTGAACCGATTCAGTTGAAATTTTGTTCAGATGTGACCCAAACACGGACGCGTAACAAAAAATAATATTTTTTTTTTAATTTGGTAATTTTTTGGAGGGGAGATTGGAATATAAAAGAAAAAGTTTTTCCAACTGTACCTACCTATTAAATTGTGACATGTAAAATAAAAGGGCTCATCGAAAGGATCCCAATTATTTTTTAATAATTAAATAAAATCCATTCCGAAGTTATTAAAGAAAAGAGATGAAAATTTACCATTCGGCCCTTATCTCCGAAACTACTGTCTTATATTTTGACAAAAATACATATAGGTCTTAACAGGAAAACCTATGACAAAGTATAATTATGATTTCAAAGTTACGTGTTTAAAAAATATTACTCGTTCGGAACCCTTTGCACGCGAGTCCAACTCGCACTTGGCCAGTTTTTTTATAATTTCAGAAATAGTTCTATATGCATCGTTGGAAGCATTCTGATTTGCAAGGCATAGATAGATGTGATCGGTTGGTTGGTGTGGTTTGTGTGAATGCTGAAAATATCCTAAGGAAACGAACTCCCGGTATAAAGTATTCCACGCCCTTCATCAAGGCCCGCCCAAAAAATTGTTCAGCAGTCCAGGAGTGAAAATTAAAATGTAAAAATAGACAGCCACAGTTATTAAATATGTATTACGACCCAACCCGGCTTTGCAAAAAAAATATTCACTTAAATCGGTCGAGCTATTTTGAAGTGGTACATTTTCAAATTTCTCATATTGCGTACGTTTTTGGGTCAAATATCATAAGAATAGGTCCAGTATTTTAGAAAATGGGCTATGACAGACGGACAGACGCACGAGTCGAGGGTTCCGTTTTTAACTGATGTTCAAAACTCTAGAAACAGGCGTGATGTTAGTTATTGCATCACTAGCTTAGCAATGTGTTAATTGCGAAAAACATAATGCATTTTTTTTAGTTTATGATGTTACGTCCCAATGTGCCTCATATGATTTCTGTAGGAAATTATTTTTTTTTGCGTTTACAAACATAGAAACTCACAGGCACAAACAGCCAGACCCGGAACAACTATCTGTAGGCCATACAAATATTTGTTCCGTACGGGACTCGAATTCGCGACACGCAGCGCAGCAGCCAATCACTCAAACACTGCGCCAACCGTGTCGATTATTTAAATAGACTATACATATATATCTATTATTACCCAGTTATTAGGATCACCTCGGTCATTCCAAGTTTCAATGCATTTGTGTTACGGCCATCTTAAAATTCATCTACGAGTAAATAGGACTTTTTCTTATCATATTTTTTTGTTAGGTTAGGATAGGTTTCGGGTTTCGATGTTAAGACTTGCAGTCATTAAGCTGTAATTACAGAGCCATAATAAAGAAGGAAATTCAATTCAAAATAATTTATTAGCACCTATTTACTTCATTAAATAACAGCTTGCCTAACTAGTCAACAACAGTGTCTAGTGGTGGTAGGAGATAGCGGGAGAGGAGTAAGTGACGTGCGCGACGGGAGCGGCGTAGGCGAGTTTGGCGACGGGAGCGTGAGAGTAGGAGACCGGGGCGTGAGCGTAGGAGACCGGGGCGTGAGCATAGGAGACGGGGGCAGGCGCGTACGCTACTTTGGCAACGGGAGCGGCGTAGGCGAGCTTGGCTACGGGAGCAGCGTAGGCGATCTTGGCTACGGGAGCGGCGTAGGCGAGCTTGGCTACGGGAGCGGCGTAGGCGATCTTGGCGGGTGCGGGGTGCACGGGGGTGCCCTCGTAGCGCACGTTAGCGTTGAATCCGTGCACCTCATCGGCGGTGTATTCGACGATGCGGTGCACGCCGTCGGGCTGCACGAGTGAGTACGAGCCGTGCACGGCGTCGCCTTCGCGAGACTCCTGCTGCTGCTTCACGTCGCCGCTCTGGTTGTCATGGATGGAGTACGAGAAGTCGTAGTGAGCGGGTGCTTCAGGCTCGGCGTACACCACTTTGGAGACGGGCACCAGGCCGGCGTAAGCCGCCACGGCGAGGGACAGGATGATGACGAACTGGAATTAAATAATGTTTTTAGAATAAATTACATGAGTCATCAACTTGAATAAATACAGTTAAATTGATATCGATGGAAAATTCATCATCAAAGACATAAATAATTCACTTAAATAACTCACTTTGGCAACCATTTTTGCAAATATGTTGTTGGTGATTTGAGTATCAGTAGGTGACTGTGATAATGTATGACTTGCTACACTTTTTATACAAGATTGTCGCTCACGTGTCATGTGCCGTAAGTTACATAGGTAACCCTCAGGGTCGTTCATTAAACTGCATAGTGATTATGAGTTGAAGGCTGACTACTGCATTTCTCAATACTAATACTACTGAAATTCGCAATACTACACAAACGATCCTTTAGAACCTATGGAGACAATTCTTATTAAAGTAGTCCAGCACGAGTTGATTTTTGCAATAAGAGCGCCCATTTTGACATCCTGTTAATTGACAAAAAAATCTGTGCCGTTCGAGTACCGATAGTGGTATTTAATTCTTTAATCCATGTAAATATAAAGAGTACTTATATTTCATATATTTTTGAAAACATGTTTTTTCTGTCAATGTGTCTACCCTTAGGGCTCTTTATCAATTTATTGCATAAGATTCCATGTACCTATGCCACAATGTCACGGGCAGTGATTCCTCCTTGACTTAGGTACATAAATCAAACACAGGGTGGCCGACTACGATGTCTGTCACCTGAAAATGGCAAACTCCGTAAGATTATAAAATAACTTGAAAGATTGTAAACTCTCGATAAATTGTCAACTAAATATTTGAATACTTTTTCACGCATCAAAATTTGATAGTCTATAATCTCTCGAAGTCATTCCGAGAAATTGTGGACTGACATAAACTGGCAACCAATCAGAGCACAAGTCTACATTTTATCAGTTTTCATGTGATGGAATCGAGGCTCTCATTGGTCTGTTCTGTCACACCAACAAATACCAATGAGGGGCCAAGTTTCCAATTTAACTATCACACCAAAACAGATAAATTGTATATACATTTTGATGTTTTTTTTAATTATTAAAAATACAAAAAATCTATACCTACATATAACAAAACAGTAGGAACCGTTGTGTCTGTACATAAACAAATTCACCGAAAATGGATTAAGGGCGATAAAAAAGGAACATATAACACAAAAAAATATTTTTTGGATTTTTTTGTCGTTCTGTCTGTCTGTTCACGCTAATCTCCGAAGATACTGCACAAATTCAATTAATAGAATGTCAAAATGGGCGCTCTTATTGCAAAAATCAACTCGTGCTGGAAACTACTTAAATAAGAATTGTATCCATAGGTTCTAAAGGATTGTTTGTGTAGTATTGAGAATTTCAGTAGTATTAGTAATGAGAAATGTAGTAGTCAGCCTTCAACTCGTAATCACTATACAGTTTAATGAATGACCCTGAGGGTTACCTATGTCACCTACGGCACATGAAACGCGAGCGACAATCTTGTATAAAAAGTGTAGAAAGTCATTCATTATCACAGTCACCTACTGATACTCAAATCAGCAACAACTTATTTGTAAAAATGGTTGCCAAAGTGAGTGCTTTAAATGAATTATTTATGTCTTTGATTATGATTTTTCCATCGATATCAATATAACTGTATTTATTCAAGTTGATGATTCATGTAATTTATTCTAAAAACACTATTTAATTCCAGTTCGTCATCATCCTGTCCCTCGCCGTGACGGCTTACGCCGGCCTGGTGCCCGTCTCCAAAGTGGTGTACGCCGAGCCCGAAGCACCCGCTCACTACGACTTCTCGTACTCCGTCCATGATGACCACAGCGGCGACGTGAAGCAGCAGCAGGAGTCTCGCGAAGGCGACGCCGTGCACGGCTCGTACTCGCTCGTGCAGCCCGACGGCGTGCACCGCATCGTCGAATACACCGCCGACAAGGTGCACGGATTCAACGCTAACGTGCGCTACGAGGGCTCCCCCGTGCACCCCGCACCCGCCAAGATCGCCTATGCCGCTCCCGTAGCCAAGATCGCCTACGCCGCTCCCGTAGCTAAGATCGCCTACGCTGCTCCCGTAGCCAAGCTCGCCTACGCCGCTCCCGTTGCCAAAGTAGCGTACGCGCCTGCCCCCGTCTCCTACGCTCACGCCCCGGTCTCCTACTCTCACGCTCCCGTCGCCAAACTCGCCTATGCCGCTCCCGTCGCGCACGTCACTTACTCTTCTCCCTCCATCTCCTACCACCACTAGACACTGTTGTTGACTAGTTAGGCAAGCTGTTATTTAATGAAGTAAATAGGTGCTAATAAATTATTTTGAATTGAATTTCCTTCTTTATTATTACACTCTGTAATTACAGCTTAAAGACTGCAAGTCTTAAAAACGAAACCCGAAACCTATCCTAACCTAACAAAAAAATATGAAAAGAAAAAATCCTAATTACTCGTAGATGGATTTTAAGATGGCCGTAACACAAATGCATTGATATTTGGAATGACCGAGGTGATCCTACTAACTGGGTGATAATAGATACATATATATTGTCTATTTAAATAATCGACACGGTTGGCGCAGTGGTTGAGTGATTGGCTGCTGCGCTGCGTGTCGCGAGTCCGGGTCTGGCTGTTGTGCCTGTGAGTTTCTATGTTTGTAAACGCAAAAAGAAATTCATTTCCTACAGAAATCATATGAGGCACACATGCACACAGGACGTAACATCATAAACTAATAAAAATGCATTGTGCTTTTCGCAACTAACACATTGCTAAGCTAGTGATGCAATAACTAACATCACGCCTGTTTCTAGAGTTTTGAACATCAGTTAAAAACGGAACCCTCGACTCGTGCGTCTGTCCGTCTGTCATAGCCCATTTTCTAAAATACTGGACCTATTCTTATGATATTTGACCCAAAAACGTACGCAATATGAGAAATTTGAAAATGTACCACTTCAAAATAGCTCGACCGATTTAAGTGAATATTTTTTTTGCAAAGCCGGGTTGGGTCGTAATACATATTTAATAACTGTGGCTGTCTATTTTCACATTTAAATTTTCACTCCTGGACTGCTGAACAATTTTTTGGGCGGGCCTTGATGAAGGGCGTGGAATACTTTATACCGGGAGTTCGTTTCCTTAGGATATTTTCAGCATTCACACAAACCACACCAACCAACCAATCACATCTATCTATGCCTTGTAAATCAGAATGCTTCCAACGATGCATATATAACTATTTCTGAAATTATAAAAAAAAATGGCCAAGTGCGAGTCGGACTCGCGTGCAAAGGGTTCCGAACGAGTAATATTTTTTTAACACGTAACTTTGAAATCATAATTATACGTTGTCATAGGTTTTCCTGTTAAAACCTATCTGTATTTTGTCAAAATATAAGACAGTAGTCTCGGAAATAAGAGCCGAATGGTAAATTTTCGTCTATTATCTTTAATAACTTGGGAATGGAATTTATTTAATTATAAAAAAAATTGGGATCCTTTCGAAGAGCCCTTTTATTTTACATGTCATAATTTAATAGGTAGTTACCGTTGGAAAAACTTTTTTTTATACTCCAATTTCCCCAACAATATAATATCTGTACAAAATTTCAACTGAATCGGTTTAGCAGATTCGGACAAAATCGGCTGTGACAGACGGACAGATAGATAGACAGACAAACAACCGAGTAATCTTATAAGGGTTCCGTTTTTCCATACCAACTATTCTCTATGTTTCATACAGAGGTTCGGAACCTTAAAAAATAAGGTGGTATCACGCCATCCGATCGAAAATAGAATGGATCCAAATGGATCAGTTGACGTCGATCTAGAATTCTTACCTCGAATCCAAAGTTAAATCTATCGCCTGAGTGTATGGCATAATTTGAAAATCCATACGATAAGGCTGCCTGGACACATAACTGAGGACAACACGACCGATAGTCTAATTACAACTTATAATCAAACTCTTACAAAATTACCATTATGAGCCAAAAATGCTCCCATAAGTTTAAATAACGTATTTAAAAAAAAACCGGCCAATTGCGAGTCGGACTTTCACACGAAGGAATCCGTACTATAAACCGATAAAAACCAGTTTCTTGTATGGGAGCCCCCTTTCTTTTATTTTTATTTAATGTAATTTTTATTACTTATTCTTATAGCAGCAATAGAAATACATACTCTGTGAAAATTTCAACTGTCTACTTATTACGGTTCTTGAGATACAGTACGCTGACAGACAGACGAACGTCCTCTGTCCACTGTAGCCTCCGCTGTCCATCCGGCCGTCCGGCCGACGCGACAGAGGCTTAGCAATAGGTTCCTTTGGTTACCCTCTGAGTACGGAACCCTAAAAACGCAGGTGTATGGTATATCTCAATCGAAACAACATGAGCCCGCCCATGTACTGTCGAAAAAATGGAGACTGGTGAACAGAAATTTTCCAGAATTTGTAAAGTTCGATTACTTAAAAAAAAAAATTGGTTCCCAAATTTATCGGGAACAAAACCGTTGCAAATAAAATCTAAGATAGCCTCTGACAAGCTAATTGACTGCGTTCCATCAAATGTAATAAGTATTCTACATTTGATGGAACGGAGTCAATTGCGGTTACGGTTTCTCCCGCGAAAATGCACATTTTATAAGGATTACAAAAACTAAATCGCGGGTAAATGGTTAGTGTGGGATGGAAATAACTAAAGAAGGTCATGTACTTGACTTATTACAAGCTTATTGCGGAAATATTTTGTTGAACTAAGTCAAGGAAAAAGCCTTGCCCATTAAATTTTGGCATGCGTGAAAACTGATGCAATAATCGATCAAATGCCCTAAGGGCAGAAACATTGTCACTTATACAAACCGAAATATTAAAGGCGAGACGGGTAGGCGCCCATTAAAATATAGGTATAAACTTCCAAACTAAATGAATAGGATGTAGAATACTCCTACGGAAAACCATATATGTAGATCTTTGTAGAATGGCTTTTTGCCATTCTACAAAGATCTTTCACAATAGACAGAATTCTTACTGAAAGCGAGTCAGTACTCGCTTTCAGTAAGAATTCTGTCTATTGAGTAAAGAGGTATGTGTCTCAGTAGACACATACAAAATGCAAAAATGGTTGCCAAAGTGAGTGCTTTAAATACATTGAACGATTCTAAATTAAAACAAGGCTAAAAAATCTTCTCATGCATGGTTTTAACTATAAAGTAGGTAATTACCTTATTTTCAAACTCTTGTTTTGCAGTTCGCCATCATCCTGTCCCTCGCTGCGGCGGCTTACGCCGGCCTGGTGCCCGTCTCCAAAGTGGTGTACGCCGAGCCTGAAGCACCCGCTCACTACGACTTCTCGTACTCCGTCCATGACAACCAGAGCGGCGACGTGAAGCAGCAGCAGGAGTCTCGCGAAGGCGACGCCGTGCACGGCTCGTACTCGCTCGTGCAGCCCGACGGCGTGCACCGCATCGTCGAATACACCGCCGACAAGGTGCACGGATTCAACGCTAACGTGCGCTACGAGGGCTCCCCCGTGCACCCCGCACCCGCCAAGATCGCCTATGCCGCTCCCGTAGCCAAGATCGCCTACGCCGCTCCCGTAGCCAAGATCGCCTACGCTGCTCCCGTTGCCAAAATAGCGTACGCGCCTGCCGCCGTCTCCTACGCTCACGCCCCGGTCTCCTACTCTCACGCTCCAGTCGCCTACGCCGCCCCCGTCGCCAAGCTCGCCTACGCCGCTCCCGTCGCACACGTCACTTACTCTTCCCCCGCCATCTCCTACCACCACTAGATACCCTTGTTGACTAGTTAGGCAAGCTGTTATTTTATGAAGTAATTAGGTGCTAATAAATTATTGTGAATTGAGAATTCTACTTCTTTTTCAGTTACTAAATCACCCACTTCTTACAACTACACAACAATTACAAAAATGTAACGTAGGCAACATGCTACATGCCGTACCTGCTTCAAAACCAAAACAATGTAGTAACGACTGTCCCTGTAAACATGATTTACTCTTTCTTCATCCTTTTCTTCATGAGACACATTAGCTATCTAGGTATCCTATTTATTCTAATACCTGACTAGAGTTAATCTGTGGAATCAACCATGATTATTTGCTTACCATCGTAAGTATCTACGTACACAACAGAGTTTGTATTAACTACAAATTAAACGCAGGCAGGTAATGGAACAATTTGCAAACTCCGCATTCCCATTTCCCCATTAAGATCTTTGAAAATCTTTAAGCAAAGGCCTGGTGTCTAATCTGGCTCAGAATGATGGGCCGGAAAAGGGATGAATGAAACTCGAATGGATGGAATTAGAAATGAATAGGTATTAAGAGGAAGTCTGACAGTGACACTGGTGACCGACAAGTTGTGTCGAAATCGGATTTCAGGTAAAAACAGACAATCGGGAATGTGATGCGAAGGACTAAGAAAAATGTGGTGAGGAAATTTTTGTGGAGACTTACATACTTTGATGCGAAAACTTGTGAGAATGGATGTGTCTCATTCACCCAAAATCTATTGAACGGACATTGTGTTGGAACTTTACACTTATAGGTAAAGCTTATGCAACAATAAGTTATCATTAATCAATATATGTATATGTCTATAGAAAATTGCAGACTCCGTAAGATTGTAATAAATCTTTATTAGATTAAAATTTCTCGATAGATTATGAAAACATCGTTTTGTATACAATCAATACCATCCAAATTCAATAGTTTCCTATATATCCGTGTCTTATTAAGAAAAAATAGTTTACTATTTCAAGCAATATTTACTACAAACTTACGGCGGCGTTTGCAATTTTCCGGTGACCTACAAAACTCTTGCGTTTCTGGTAACTGTCTGAGTGTCTCACAGACAACGCACAGCCGAAAAATCTCGTCCTAGAAAGCTGAAATTTGGCATGTAGGTTCCTTGGGGAGTGTAGAGGAGCAAAGAAAAGATTTCCCGAAATTCCTACGGGAACGGGAAAAACGGGATACGTACGAAACCGCGAGCAAAAGCTATTTATTTTTAAAAAGGGGAAGTTCTAGTTCCACGCGGGCGGCACTTGATACGGCTGCAAGAGAGGTGAGTAAGTACTGATATGATGTATCGAAGATTGCTGCGCCAAACCCGGCCGAACCCGAAGAAACTCCATAGTTACTCTTTTCAAATAATGGTTTTACAAAATTTGGTAAGTATACAAAAATTAATTTAATATTATGTGAGGACGATGCACCCAGAGTATGCTACTTATAGGAACAAAGTATTACGGACATGGTACTCGTGTGTAAGTTGCATCCAAATCCCTCCAGCCGTTAAGACGTAAAATGGAAACAGACAAACAGAGTTACATTCACATTTATAATATACTAGCACTTCGCCCGCGACTTCGTCCGCGCCGCCCCACACAAAGGGTAGTTTTGGGAAATAAATCTCAACCATTTTCATAAATTATCTACCCAGGCTATTTGCTGCTGAGACCACATGATCAGCGCAACTGTTGTAGGTACCCTTCAACTCGTTTGGGGTTGATTATGAAAAAAAATCTTTTCAACCCTATCCACCCACAGGGGTTGATTTTAGAAAAATCCAAAACATTACTTTTTAATTTTTTATCAAGATTGTTTCAACTATAAAAAATAAACTACTACTAAGTACTACTATAAATATGATAAAATTTGACATTACCCTTTAATATAATTTACGATTGGCATGCATGTAAAAACTTAAAAATTTAACAAGTAAAAAAAAAATTATAATTCATTGATTATGTTATTAATAATACATTTAATTGACATTATTTACTTGAACTTCACTTTGTGTTGTAAAGATTTAGACTTATTACTAAGAAATAAATAATATATTTGTACACCAATTTTATTGGTAGGACATAAAGCTCGACTAAAATGTTTACATAAGACCTTTATTGTAATACCTGTGTTCACAAATAAAGATTGATTGATTGATTGACTTTATCGGACCATTATATTATTTTTTAAGTAAGTAGTATGTATTACTTAGTATGATATTAATTTTAGTCTTATTTATGTATAGTATGTTATATTTAAAGTTTTTTGTGTTTTTTCTACGTAAGTATAAAATTGTTCTTTCGCAGGTATGCTGGAAGAGATTTCTTAAGAACTGAGCATCACCTTTGTACCTATTTTTCTGTTTCCTCCTTCTTATCTATTTGTCAAATGTGTGTAAATAAACTGTTAAATAAATAAATAAAATATAGCATTAAGAACGCGAAACAAATATTACGACTCTTCCATACAAACTTTAAAACCCCCTAATAACCCATTGGGGGGAAGTTTTGAAAAATGAATTATGACATTATTTATGGTTCATTTAGGTCTGTATTCGTGCCAAGTTTCAAGTTTATAAACCCAAGGAATAAGATTCTTCCTTACAAACTTGAATACCCCCTAATCGTCTTTTGGAGGTAGTTCTGAAAACAGCCCTAAGACTATGAGCAAATCTGTTCTGTGATGCTGTCATGCGGAGTGGCTTCCCATTGGAAGCATCCACTCATCTGCTGCCCAAAGCTACTGCCGGTCTTCTAGCTCTAGGATGTGATGACGTTTTAGTCGTCTCACATATTGGTCCATAGTGAGTTGGCGAGCAAGTTCGTTAGGCTGATGGATTAACCGTTCTTTGTACTTAGCTGCCAAACTCCGTATTTCCTCTTTGATTGTCTTCATTTCTAGGTGCTCATGAATTTCATTGTTGGTTATGTACCATGGTACTTTTGCAATTGTTCTTAGGATCTTGTTCTGTTGGCGCTGGAGTAAATTTATGTTGGAATCGCTTGCACTGCCCCATAGTTGCAGACCATATGTCCAAATGGGCTTTAGGATGACTTTATATATAAGCAGTTTGTTGTCCAAAGAAAGTCTCGAGTTCCTTCCTAGCATCCAGTATAAGCTGTTGTACTTTAGCTGAAGCTCCTGCTTTTTACATTTGATGTGGTGCCCCCAGGTTAGTTTACGATTACGATCAATGTGTAAGCCAAGATATCTGACATGGTGACTGTGGGGTAGAGTACTTTGGCCCAGCTTTACAGGTGGGCAGTCTCCTTTTTTGAGGGTGAAAACTGAATGATAACAAACTTTATAATTCATTTAGGTCAGTATTCTTCCAAGTTTCAAGGCAATTGGTCTAAGGAATAACATTTTCCATACAAACTTTAACCCCCTATTTCACCCCTTTACGGGGAGTTTCCTAAAATCCTTAGTTGACGTCTCCTGCTCATAATCTACCTCTACGCCAAATTTCATCTTCATAAGTTAAGTCGTTTTCGAGATTTCGTGATTAATCAGTAGGTAGGTAGGTGAATGAATGAAAGAATGAGTGAGTGGGCTTTCGCTTTTATAAATAATAGATAAGTATGGATCTGGCGGTTGAAATTCCAAACTTTTAACGAATAAGTTTCCTCATCTAGCTTAAAATAACCAAAAAAGATGGTAAACATAATAACTTTTACACAAAAACTATAAATAATCGCGAATATAAATTCATAGTGAGGTGACTACGAAATGGGAAGCGTACCTAATGTTAAAAAAACCGCATCTAACGGTTCACTCGTTTAAGAGCTACGGTGCCACAGGCAGGCACACAGACAGTCACACACACATAGCGGTCGGGGTTTAAGAAGTAGGTATAAATCAATAAAAACAAAGGTGAACCGTTCGTGAACTTGACTCACAATTTTTTTATGCGGAAACATTATTTTTGTTAAGTCAAGGAGAACATTTCGCCCATTTTTATATCTTAATGGCTATGAATGTCAAATCTGATGCAATACTCTCAAAAAGCTCAGATAGAAAATAAATCTAGGGAAGTAGGTACCTACCTACTAAACGTAGGTACTTATTTTGCGATCGCATTATCTTTGTCCTTGTGATATTTAAATCGAATAAATTACTAAACTAGTCCACAATTTATTTAATTAAATGCAGCATCCATTCTAACATATGACTTAGGTATTTCAAGACTACTCTTATATTTCATAGTCATTAATCTAATTAGGAATGTACAAACAGGTGCTATTTGTGAAGTTCGGCTCAGCAATGCTGCATGTCGGCCTTCACCTCTCAATCATTGTCACCGCCGCAGGCGCGCCGTGTGTCACCACGAGACCTGCAGGCGACCAGCCCGTATAAAAACTGTAGCAGGTCATACATTATCATAGTCCACTACTGACACTCAAATCAGCAACAACCTATCAAACAAACAGCAATAATGGTTGCCAAAGTAAGTTATTCAAGTGATTTCTTCATGGTGTATAAAACATTTTTAACCCATCCTGATTATTCTGGACCTATCTCAGTTTCTAGTTCTTAGTTTAGTCTAATAATAGTCACTTAATTCCAGTTCGTGATCATCCTGTCCCTCGCTGCGGCGGCTTACGCCGGCCTGGTGCCCGTCTCCAAAGTGGTGTACGCAGAGCCCGAAGCACCTGCTCACTACGATTTCTCGTACTCCGTCCATGACGAGCACAGCGGCGACGTGAAGCAGCAGCAGGAGTCTCGCCAAGGCGACGCCGTGCACGGCTCGTACTCGCTCGTGCAGCCCGATGGCGTACACCGCATCGTCGAATACACCGCCGACGAGGAGCACGGATTCAACGCTAACGTGCGCTACGAGGGCACCCCCGTGCACCCCGCACCCGCCAAGATCGCCTACGCCGCTCCCGTAGCCAAGATCGCCTACGCCGCTCCCGTAGCCAAGCTTGCCTACGCCGCTCCCGTCGCCAAAGTAGCGTACGCGCCTGCCCCCGTCTCCTACGCTCACGCCCCGGTCTCCTACTCTCACGCTCCAGTCGCCTACGCCGCCCCCGTCGCCAAGCTCGCCTACGCCGCTCCCGTCGCGCACGTCACTTACTCCTCTCCCGCCATCTCCTACCACCACTAGGTACCATACCCTTGTTGAATAGTTAGGCAAGCTGTTATATTTATTCCAATGACTAGGTGCTATTAAATTATTGAATCGAATGCAAACTGATTTTAATTGACTGATATTTTACCTTACTGCTGCCTGAAATATTTTATGCAATCTAATAAAGCTATGAATAAGTGATGCAACAAAATGTGAAGTATCTATCTGCAGATTTTATATCCTTCGAATGTATCTATTGCAACTGCTGACACAAACTGCAAGCACACATAGCCAAATTACAGGAATCGACCGTACGGTATTGGACATACATATTCTGTCAACTTTATATCAATATCGATAGTGGGGATGCAAGCGGCGAGGCTCGGGTAGGAGGGGGTGGAGTCGGACCGCACCTGAATTATTCATGTCGCCGCATAGTGATTTCATCTCATTGAATGGCGCAGCCGGCGGCGCGGCCGTGATTACGACATGATACCTCCGCTGCTGGCCACGACCGACTCGTATGTGCTCTGCACAATACCTTGTCAACCGCCTATTAATATCACTGTGGAATGGCTAAAGCTTTAAATGTTATCAGGTTGTTGATCGCTTACCATTAGCAAAAACAGCAAATGCTCCAAAAGATTTATCCAAACAAGGTTGCAGGACATACCTACCTTTGAATGACAGTGGTTTGGCTAGAAAAGATTGTAAAAGGAGTACCTATGCAGAGCGAGAACTGGACCGATTGGAAACATATTATGTAATTCAGTCAGACGACCTTTGTCTTAGATTCATACTTTCTATTGCTTCCCGAACTTCTCGGTAGCTCAAATTATAGTTAAAAGTCATTCTGTCATATGATAGAAGAAACAAAATTACCTACCTACTACAAACACCTAATTGTGGGGTAGGTAACCCCTCAATACCTATGTAGATACGTATATGTTTGTAATGAAACAATCATAGAATAGGTACCTAGAAGGTGGTGACGAGGTAAAGAATAATACTTTAAAGTTTCAAACTTCTTTGAAAATATTCATAAGCATCAAAGAGGGTTTATTCTCTCACCGCGACAGGTAAAAATGAAGAGATTGGTTTTTATCTGTGCACGGCGGCAAATTGAATGTAAAGTTGATTTCCCGGCGGGCCGCACCGCATAATTCTCCGCAAATTAAGCCGAAACCAATTGACTTGCTACCAATGTAAATATTTTTGATAAATGCCTCCCCTTTATGTATTTAGCGTGACAACAGCTCAATAATGTGTTGATACTTATAATATAACAAAAAGCCGTATAATTTCGGTGCTCTTTTGTGTCTGCGAGATAATTTGTTTTTGGCTTTGAGGTGGCACGGGAAAGGGTTACTTTTGGTGGCCGAAAATACTTAGGGACACATTTATCTCCCTAAAAATTTTGATATCGGTGCTTTTTACACTCATCAAAAATTGTATGAGCATAGCATAACGTAGCTTAGGTGAGTAGCTTACTTTATGAAGCCGACAGAGGTGTTTTCCAAAATTAGCTTGTAAATCTAAAACCTAATAGATAAAATTAATCAAAATTTTTGGCAATGATGATTTATTGATTTGTAGCGTTCATTACGGACCTTCTTAAAAGAGAATTTTTGGCCGAAAGGTGTCATATTTCGCCGTTTCCGAGGACTGTTACGCGACACCACGCAACGAAACACGACGCCGATAACTTTACGTGTATATTTATAGTTTTAATAAAGTTTATTAATATGTATTAGTTTATTATTGTTTAAAATTATTTTGTATTTTTTATCTATGGGCTTCAGTTGCCTGTTAACAAAATGCTTTTTTTTTTTAGAGTGGCCAAAATGATTATTATTATTATTTTTGGTTGGGCAAAAATTGTGAACACTATAAAATACCTACGGCTAATTAGCTAATGAATGTCTTCTATTTTAAATAATTGGACCTACAAAATCCCTGATGACCAGTCTAAAATCCCTGATACTCAGACAGCCAGTGTAGCCACATTAATAATCCCGAAAAGGGTAGGTACGTTTTTACGGGTCTTACCTAGTTATAAGAGTGCAAATCCTAGGCAAAGAACGGCTGTAATACGGTGCGGCGGTGCGGTGGCAATCCTCTTACTGCCGAAAATTAATCAAGCCGCGCCAGACTCCCCTTCTTAGCAGGGACGCACCCTAGTTGCCTTATTCACCTCTATTTAGATACATATTAATCTGTAGGTATTTTGGTATACGTTGCAGGTTTGAGTGAGTAATATTTATAATAGTTGCGTTGGTTTATGAGCTACTATCGATAAGTATAACTTTTTTTTGACACCTAATGTGCGTCCCACAGCTGGAAGAAGTTTCTCTCTCAATCCTGTGCGATTTCTGAGTGCCAATATTATTTCTATGGGTCGACAGCTCACTTACAAGCACTGCAAATCTGCCGGTCCCGGTCAGTCGGTCTATTCTGACAACACGTAGCTAAGGGGCGTGAGCGCAAAGTGAACTGTCAATGCAACTTGTTTATGTGGATTAACAGCTCACTTCACTTCATGTTTACAGAATAGCACTGCAGATCCATTTATTATTTGAAATTAAAAACCAAAACGTTTTGATTGTAACAACAAGGTTTCAAATTATAACAAATGTAATTAAAAACAAATTTTATTTGCTTGTCGTTGGTTTAACACAACAGCTTTTTGGGGTTTACAAAATCAGCTTAAAATAAACTTGATTGTCATATCATAATTTACCGAAAACGTTTTCATTTACAGTCACAGCAAAAACAACAAAATATTTTACAAATGGCTACACTTTACAAACATTATGGCTATCATTTAACCAAGGTCGCTTCCTTTTTTTTTTCAATCTTCAGCGGAGGTGGCGGGCATTCATAGATGTTTATACATTTGTCTTTGGACACCGATAATATTCTCCTATTGTTACTGTTGTAGCTTAAGCCCCAGACCTGTGAAGACATAATGTCATTAGAAGATGTACATCTTGGCTTTGGAAAAATTTCAATTAGCCAATCCCTGCACCAACGAAAATGTCAATGTAACCGCACGAACAGAAGAATATGTTATAACCAGAGATCGGAATAGGTAGACTATATTTACCTAATGTTCGTGGAAGTAAGTAACATAGAATTGATAATACCTCCTCCAAAATCCCGGAATCATAAACATGACGATTGTATTTAAGAAATTGCAAATTACTTATTGCGCTTTGAATACATTTGAACAAAATTATTATATTGAAGAATCTTATTATGTTTTTAAAGTTACGTACCTACCTACTAAAACTGTTAAATTAAATAGCTTTGTTTTCGCACAACTCTTTCTTCTTTTGACTCTTCAAATCAATCATTTGTAACTATACTCAAAGTCCAGTTCATGTTTTTATAATCCCGGATTTTTATTGTCATGATTCCATGAATCTTGTTCAAGGGTCACATATGACAATATGAGGTATCACTGCGGGCCACACATTCATGGATTACGTAGTCGACACCACCAATCAATTGACATTTATTTTTGTAAGCTGTTTTACGCGATTACTCCATATATTCTTGCAACCCGTTTCCTCACATTTGTATTCAGGCAGTAAGCTTTCGTGGGCCCCAGAAATATTCCTGGTCATTTGACCAGTGATTTAGACCAATGAGGTAGTCAATGCCGGTGTTATACATGGACTTAGGAATGTTGCCTGGGTTAAAAAAATATCATTCCATTTAATCATCAGTTAGATTACACTAGTCAACAAATTTGAAACTTTTGAAATTATCTGAGTTCTTACTATGTTTTTATTATTTCGTACTGTGAATACAAAACGTATACAAAATTAAAAGTTAGAAAAAATACGTTTGTTCTACAAACAGTTTTTTCGGACCGAATGGCACTTCTTTTACACTGGGACTCAGGAGATATGAATCACGAAGTGATTTTAAAGTCAAACATGAAGTACCTAGTTTTTAAGTGTCTTCCTTTAAAAAGATGCGGTCAAATCGGGAAGACTTTGATTTGTACTAAAATTCATAAATCTTATGCTCAAAAAGCAAGCGGTTGTATTAAAAGTACTAATTTTAAATAAATTGGAATTTTCGGATACACGCACGTGAATTGTGATATTTTGATGATCAGCAAATAAAATAACGTGACAACAGTATTTAGATCGCAGCAGTTTTTTTTACTGCCCGCGATGTTTTAACGACCTGTTTCGTCTTCATTTTTTGTTTACGTGACAAAAGAAAAAATACATGTCCAATATTTTTTGGAAATTTATCTGACGGACTAATTAGATTCTTTTTAGTTAAATACTAAAACTACTAAAAAACTAGTAAAACTAGACAGACGTGGCGCGTATCCATGTCAAACCTAATTAAACTATATACAGCGTGAAATTTTAATGGTTGTTTTCCCGAAGCGAAATGAGTTTGTCTTGGTAATACAATCGATTTTTGAAAAATAATAAATTTAAAATCAAGAAATGGCAGAATAAAAATTGTGATAAACAAAACTCGAAAGCGACTTCGAAACAATACACATCGCGATTTTTTTAGTTTCGCGCAAAGCGGCAGCGGTCGTTGCCCTTCGCGTATGAGCCAGCTGATAGGTACTTACTCCTGATTTAATGAAACGCAATAAGTACCGAATAAGTTACTTATCATAAAAGGATGCCGCGCGCGATGCGCGGTACCACACGCACCCCGTGCTTGCAGGCAAGTTAATGCCGTATCACTACGCGCGAGAGCTTATTTTGCTCTGAACATTTATGAATCGCTTTTCATTTGACGGCGCGCCGCCGCTCTCCCGACAAAGTAAAAAGAGCGAATGGCAGCGCGTGCGTACCTACGTCGCGAGTTTCGAGTTTATGAATATTTTAATAAATTATTTGAAAACAAAAACATTTTTATTTTTTAAGTTTAACTTTATGTTTCGATAGTACTACTGATGGCTAATCGTTCTGCCGCGGGAAAACAACCATTAAAATTCAGCGTGTATATATTTTTAACCGAGATGGGAGGACACTTTGGATGGCTTCGTGAATTGGCGTGAAGAAACGCCAATTCACGAAGCCATCCAAAGTGCACAACAAAGTAAAATAAGGGAGGAGTCCTCTGCCTTGGAGTGGGACAGTTCAGATTGACAAAAAAATACTAGGTACTTTCGGACCAACTTTCCCTTTAAATACTTCCTTCTTCTTCTTAGGCGGTACACTCTTGATGGAGCAGTACCTGTAGGGGTCGTTCGTTGCTAATTGATTGCCGACGCTCGGCTTGACTCACACATCCAATCAAATTTCATACCAACAAATCTTGTTTGTGACATAAAACTAATCCTGAAGGCAACTCACCACGTCGCTATGTTCTTGAAAAGTGTTGAGCACGGTCAGGCCGTCAGTCAGAGCCACCCGCACGGTGCCGTCGGCGGCTGCGGTCGCTACGCGCGAACCCTCAGACGTGAAACATACGCCGACGGCCCAGCATTTGTGGTTCAAGGAGTGTCGGACACCTCCGCTGGCACTGTGAGAGATATATATGATGTTTGAGCTATATTATTTAAGTGAATGTAACATGATAACAAATGTCAGAACTTACACACTCAATAATTACCCTACCTTTTTTTTTAATGGATGGGAAATCATCAAATTACTTCTTCCGCTCTGGGTGGAGTGGAAGGGCGTGTCAGACTCTTACTGACTAAATCCATCCGTGTTCCTACTAAAACCCTTTGCGTTCCAGGGCCGCGGTGACTCTTTCGAACAAATTCCGCAACCCTGGCAGGCTCTGGCCCTAGCGGACCCCGTCTCCTAATAATTACCCTACTACAGAGTTGAATTTTGCGCGGGGGTGCCAGACTATTTCTTACTGGCTTCATAATTTCTGTTATTCGTTACTAATCGATAAACGCTAATTAAAAAGTACTTAGAAAAGAAATACGAAAAATCTAGTGATACCTAATGCAGTGTATTCAGCCGAAACTGACTGTTACCATAGTCTATTGTTAATTGTATATCTAGCTTATGATATATCGTCATCATAAGTTCTCACCAATCACAAGACATGTTACTCAATCATCGTCGACTCTCATCCTGCTGCTACCAATCGTCCCACGAGGATCATCGCTCCTCCTGTGAATATGCTTCTTCAGCTGAATAATGCACGGTAACTGCTACTCACGCATCAAAAATCTTGACCAGCCCATCATTCGAAGCAGTAGCTAGCTTGCGACTGCAGGGTGAGAAAGCGACGCTCCTCACAGGCCCCGCGTGGGCCTCCACAGTATGCACAACCGTGCCTTGCGCCAAGTCCACTTTGCACAGAATGCCGTCCTTTGAACCTGTCGCTATGTATCGGCCGTTGGGACTCTGGACATAGGAAAAGGTTGAATTAAACACGAGAAAGGAGCACAGGCGTGACTTGACGCAAGACGATACGTTGCGTTGCGGTTCTGAGGGAGCCATTCCAGCGTTAATCACGTGTTAAATACAGAAGTATAAAATAACTTTAGATTTCGGAAGACGGTGTCAAACAACGAAAAACACCGACTTCCGAAATTTAAAGTTATTTTATACTTTGTAGTGTTTTTTTTTTGGAAGTTGGTTGGTTGTATTTTTTTGTAAATACAATATTAGATAGGTAGTTTCAAAAATAATGAAAAACTTACATAAGTAATACTAAGTATGAACTTTCCTCTGGTATCCAAAATCTTTTCTATCAATCCAGTCTGGACTTGATACACATGTATCTTGCCAGTGTGGCCTCCAGTGGCAATATGCTGTCCATCTGGAGAAAATGCTATTTTCCACACATCGGTCGCGCCAGTTGGTATCTCAGCTAACTTCTTTCCAGAGCTTAGTTCCCAGAATATAAGGGTGGAGTCTAGTGATGAGCTTATTATGACTAAAAAATAAAAGTTATTTACAATAATAGTAAATGAGATTCTGGTCGGGCAAAAATTGTCATTGAGCTTTTCCAAAAGGAATTCCTCAGTGACAGCCCGGAGTTTAAAAGTTGGTGGTGTTACACCCCTGTGCCTCGGAAAGCATGTTAAGCCGATGGTCCTATGCCAGATCTCTCTCCGGTCATGTTGGGTTACCATCCCTTCGAAATTATGAGTGATGGAAGAGGGACTGCACCTGTGTTTGCGAACACACTAGTGCACTATAATATGTCCCGCGCCGATAGCTAGTCTCGGTTGAGCTTGGCCACCATGGCCAAAATCGGTCAAGAGGACTATATATAATTAAGTCTAGCAAAAGAGAGAAAGCAAAATACAAAGAACATTGGAAAACTACTAAACCTTTGCCCAGCAGTGGAACTTTATGGGTTTTACAAAAAAAAAAGTATAAAACCTACTTGGAGCAGAAGGACTCACGGCAACATCTACCACAGCCATAGTGTGCCCCTCCAGAGTGTAAAGTAGTTGTAGTCTATCATTCTCCAGTATCCATACTTTTACCAAGCAGTCCAAACCTCCGGTCACTATGAAATCTTTTGAACTGTTCCTAAAACATGTAATGTTATATAAACTTATCTGATTCAATTCAACTGTGGGTTTTCTATTATCCAGCATCAAAAAGCTTGTTTCAGTGTACCAAACAAGGCGAGTGTTAGGAAAAATATGCCCAAGAAGGTAAGTATAACCATTGTTTACTTTTGTAGTAGTCGAACATGATATAATTTCACTTGATAAATAAAGAAGTTGACTTACGCAGAATCTCCCGAGGTGTTTATTTTGGCCCATGCACAGCAATAAATTGGATCGTTGTGAGCATTTTCTCTTTTGAACAATATGGAAAACTGAAACGATAACAAAGTTTTAAATCATCTTTTCAAAGAAATGACCTAAAGATGAACATGTACTAGCAAAAGAGTGCTTACTATGGTACCAGCCGGCGGCATTTTTACAGGACACAAACAGTACTTATTATTATAATTACAGTTTTTAATTTCGTATTTTTAATCGGAAAGCTTCAAATCGTCGGTCTATAATTTTTGTAAACATTCGATGAACGAAAGAGATGGCAAATTACAAATCGATGCATGCAAGAGCAGGACGAATGATGAAATGCTAAAAACTAAACGCAGCCCTTTTGTCAGGACCACATGTCAAAACGACCATGACAACATTTTCCTCGTTCAGAAACCAAATACTTTTTTAAAGAATAAAGCGCAGGCCACACCACCAGCTAGCGAGCGAGCCGAGCAAGAATCGTTTCACCTTTTTTCATCGTTTGGTAGTTCGGGTTGTGAACCGCAGTATGAAAAGAGGTGAAACGATGCTCGCCTTCTAGCTGGTGGTGTGACCTGCGCTAGTCTAAAAAAACAAAGCTTCAGGTATTTTTACGTAATTTATAACTATCTTGCAATATTCCACACTGAAATGAACCTAAATATCACTGGCACTTATAATACCGCAACATCATATGATCTCTGAGGTTATGTTACTTACTTACTACTTCTATTTCGTAAACAGTCTTGTCCCCTTAATTTGTAATGGTATGATTATGAATGGGTTGGGAAGACAATGAAAAAAAAGCCTTACAAGATGATAAGGTATATTAAAAATATCAGTATTGTACACTATAATGGGCAATCATAAATATTTAAACTTTTATCTTCTGATACAGACATAATTTTATTGCTCTCTGCGTTAAACTTCACACCCCAGACCTGGAAAACAAGAGCATAATAAATTCATCAAATAAGAGCATAAGTTATCATTCAATTACAAACACTGGCTGCGTCTACATGTAGTCTATTCAATAAATATGTTCTTTTATGAAAGTTATGTTTACCTGATCAGTGTGATCCTTAAATACATGTTGACATTGCATGCTATCTAAATCCCAGACTCGCACCGTCCTGTCAGCACTGCCGGATGCGAACCGTTTGCCATCAGGGGAAAATGCAACTGAGAGAACCCACGATGCATGTCCTGATAACGTTCCAGCTAGGTTTGCGTGTACTCTGAAACATAATAATTTCAAGTTTAGAATATATTGAAATCCTGATTTTTTATTATAAGTTCAAAGTAAGCTAAAATCTTTTGAATTCTGCCGCGTCATAGTATAAAAAGAAAGCGTCAAAACCTAACCTCTTTCAAAAATTCAAAAAAATTCAAATGTCATTTATTCAAATTAGGCTGAGTGCCAGCACTTTTTGAACGTCAAAGTTCTACATAGACAGTCCCCCAAAACGCCCGCCCGTCACCACTTCCTAGTGTTGTAGCTGGGAAGAAGAAGTGGCGCAACAAACTCCCCAACAACACATCTGTCTGTTAAGCTTTTAAAAACCTGAATTTATACAATAGTATGCCAAGTATTTTACAATACATGACACAGAAAATAAAATATTCAAACTGTAAATCAAATTAAATGAAATTAATTGACACTTGGTAGCTAGCACACTCCATTAAGCCATCAGAAATAGACAAACTCAAGCATTAACAAGTAAACCAAACTAATTATGCCTCCGGGCATAAATGGTGTGCCCGCTAACACATGCAATAGTATAGTCTAACAATAGGATTGTGATTAGAGCCACAAGTGATGAACTAGAGCTAACATAATACTAATAATAAACAGTAGTTTAATGTTAATACAACAATAATAATAAAAAATAAAAGAATACTATGACCAGCAAGACAACCAGTCAGTCTTTCTAGTGTTAAATCTGACAGCAGATAGAAGTGGCACTAAAACTATCCAACAACAATTTTTTATATTCAGAATAAAACAAATGACAAAGGAAAAACTTACACATCATAAAGTTTCATATGTCCATCATCTGAGGCAGTAAGAAGCAGCTGTGAATCTGGAGAGAAGCACAGACTTCTGATGGGCATAGCGTGACCTTCTAATGTGTGGACTAGTTTCCCTTGAGCCACATCAAATATGTTGATGATGCCGTCTAGAGCTCCGCTTGCTATGTATTTTCCATCTGGACTCTGAAATTAAATGTTATCATAATTAGAATGATTGAAAAATGTATTAATCATGCGCCAAAATATTTACGAGTTGGTGCAAGTTATTTGCATTTGCAATATGTAATGCAAAATGCCAGTTATTCATAATTACAAGTTGTATGGACGAAATTCCATTTTCTTGCTTGGACTCTTTCTTTATGAGCATGAAGAAGTATTTTATTAATAAGTTGTAAATGGAACTCTTGTGCACTCATAATTCTAAACCAGCAGTTTAGCCTACTGCGTATGTGTTGTCTGACAATGGATAAAATATATTATTTAAGTATATGTGAAATTCCCACATTGTAAGAGTGGGTGGGAAAATATGTAGTGGGTACAGCAATGGGACAATGTAGGTTAATAAAAAAAAGATATGAAATTCTTACATATGCAACACTCAATGTGAATTTTCCTCTTGTATCTAATGTCTGCTCTTGCTTCCCACTTTCAACTTCAAATATGAGAATCTTGCCAGCGTTGCTTCCAGATATGATGTGTTTGCCATCAGGAGAGAAGTCCAAGGTCCACACGTCTGTGGGACCGGTCTCCATTGTCTTTATTTTCTCTCCGTTTGTCAAGTCCCATAATATTAGGGAGGAATCTTGAGAACTGCTGGCTAGAGCTGTAATAAAGAAAAAAAGTTTAAGTTGCCCCCCACAACAAGTTTATTAACCTTTTTCTGGTAGATGGTAGGTGGTATCAAAATATCTTTTTGCTATATAACCCCAGCAAAACACATCTTAGACTCATTCTAACTGACTCTTCTCTATTATCAAGTGAGTGCTAATAAAGTCCAAAACTTTCAATTCAAACAAATCTACGATACCAACAGGAAGAGTTTAAACATTCTTTGACTGAAGCATGAGGCTTATGAAGCTTCTAAAAATTCAATGTTCCCAAGCAATAGGCCACTGAAGGTTAGCTGGAACAAAAACCAAGTAATTCACAACTTTGGATAATTTTGAAATGGCTGGTGTTCAGATAAGATTGTCAGAGAGGGTGGGGGAATGTGATGTGGGTAAAGAAAGAAGAATAGGACCAAAAGGAGTAGAACGTTAAAGATGCTGCAATGTCTATGTAGTTAGGATTATTATTAAATACACTCATTATTTTCTACTTACTCTTCCCATCAGGGCTGACTGCCACTGAGATGACTCCCAATGAGTGACCTTCCAACTGATGCTTCTCCTCCAGTTGGCCATTCTCAAGCTGCCACACTTTGATCAAGTCATCCAGCCCACCAGTGATCAAGTAGTTTTCAGAACTGACCTCATGGTTTGAGTCTCTGGAATAAAAATAAAAAGGATCAGAATACCAAATGTGGAGTTTCTAAGTACTGAGATATAAGTTAAACAGAAAATTTTGCAGTTACCTCAAATTAAAGTAAAGGGAAGAAGAATGATGACTTTAGTAATTTTTTTCTAACATAACTTTGTGTAAACTGCATATAAAAGACTTGAAGCTGTTCTAATACCATTGATAGTCAAAAGCAGATATGTTGCCAGTCTAAACACAAGTAGTTTTTTAAACCATCTATCCAGACGACTTGTTTATATGAAACACAGACGTTAACGACAGTAATTATGTCGATAGAACTTTTTGTATTCAAAATGTTACAGCTGTGTTAAGGTTATGCTTACTGTGAAGGTTCTATACCCTCGCCTTCAGGTTCTTTTGGTTTCTCACTGTCTATTTTACTCCAACCACAACACCAAATTGAGTCCTCATGAGCATTTTCTCTCTTCAGTTGCATGTAATACTGAAAATAACGAAAATAGCATCATTTTGCCGATTGAATGATCTATTATTCATACTGTTCTGCAATACGTACCAATGTTGTTATCGACATAATTAAGTTTTTCTATAGTTCTTATATATACTTTCAGCAGTGTCAAATTCAGGCCTTATTTTAATTATTTCACATACACAACAATTCTAAATAGGTAGACAGGTATTGTAGACAAATCGATCATTGACAAGACATTTTTTTGACACTTGATTGAAAGACAGACGTGAAAATGACTTTTTTTTTATTTAGCCCGAAGGGAAGGCTATAGTATTTTGACCATATTGCCTAGTCTTCCGTCTTTGATTTCATGTGTTTTGCATTAGAATTCGGATGGACTAATGTATCGATTCGGCCTTCTTGGCAAGTTTCGAGTGACGTAGTCAATACTACAATAAAATTCTTAGCTGTCGCGACGTTTCAATTATTCCACATTTTTTCCAGGTGCGTGGACACTTGAGACACGAAACTAGACCAATTTGCATCACAATATCTACTAGGAATCAATTTACGAATAATTAAAACATCCGCTGAATTTCACTCGACAAAATTCCGTCAAAAACTCGGACAATGACACTATGGCCAGGCAGAGGCCCCTCTGCCTGGTTATAGTGTCATGGCACAAAGTGTCATCCTTCCATCGAGAAAAAAAAATCTACAATTCAACGTATGTTTAATTCTGCATTTTAATAAAACAGTAAAACTAACAAATATCTAATAAAAGTAACCACATTATACACTCAGTGTTCTTCCTCCTCTCTCCTACTTGTTCTATGCTGTGCCCGACAGGGTCCATAGTTATGACTAATATAATTATTTCCTTACAACTTTATACATTATGCCACGCAATAAAGAATTTAATTGAATTGAGAATGTCAGTTACGGATTATAAGACCTGGTGCCAAACTAAATATGCGTGTTCCTTTTTAAAAATAATAAATATGGCGTCACGTTGATGAGTTGATTCAACATTTCACTCCGTTTTCTTGTTGGCGTTGTTGATTATTTTTTAGTCAATTTTTGTTACCCTTGTTATCTCTATGGAGTAATCATTGTGTGATATGTTAATTTGTTATCATAGCATCTTTAGGTAATAATAAAATCTTGTTGATTTGCAATGGCTGTTTCAAAATCAACAAACACGTACAATCGTCAAAATTGGGAAGATTCGGTAAGTCCTTTGCAGATTCGAAGCAAATCTATAAATGGTTGTTCATCTACTTATTTTTGATTTTTTTTTATTTGATTTCTTTCTTCTTCAGGACTTTCCAATTTTGTGTCAAACATGTCTTGGCGATAACCCCTATATTCGAATGGTATGTATGAGATTTAGTAATTGTATTACATGATGACATGTCCCTGATGATGGTTTCAGTTACTTCATTTATTTATAATTTAATTTCAGACCAAAGAGAAGTACGGCAAGGAGTGCAAAATTTGTGCCAGGCCCTTCACCGTCTTCCGTTGGTGTCCTGGCGCAAGGATGCGTTTCAAGAAGACCGAAATTTGTCAAACTTGTTCTAAACTGAAGAATGTATGTCAAACGTGCCTTTTGGATCTCGAATATGGGTTACCAATCCAAGTTAGAGATGCTGCGCTCAAAATACAAGATGATCTACCTCGTAACGAAGTTAATAAAGAATATTACATCCAGAATTTAGATAGTCAAATGTCTAAGTTTGATGCCACCCAACCTAGTAATTCAGCTTTAAAATCGAAAGGTGCTTCTGATTTGTTGTTACGTTTGGCAAGAACTGCTCCATACTATAAAAGGAATAGACCCCATGTGTGCTCGTTCTGGGTAAAAGGAGAATGTAGACGGGGTGAGGAGTGTCCATATCGCCATGAGAAGCCAACTGACCCTGATGATCCCCTTGCTGACCAAAACATAAAGGACAGGTAAGGATAATTATTATCGCTATCTCTGTCAAGAAACAGTAAAATTATAATGTCTAATATTGTGTATCAACAAGTTAAATAAAAGCTTGTAAAAATACCCAAGATAGAAGTAAAAAGTCAGTTACAATTTCAAAGTTACTATGTTATGTGCATGAGATGAGGTTTTAAGGTACATTTAATGTTGAATTGTAGATTTTTGTTTTTTTAGAAAATAATATCATTACTTTCTAAACATTAACAATAATAACTAAAATATATCATAAAAAATTCATCCTCAGCACTGTCAGCTGTGCTAATGTGCCCAAGAGACAGGCAGCATTGCCACATTGAATGGCCCTCTGGCCAAAGTTAAAGCCAGTTCTTGGGTCACAGCAAGTGTCAACCAGCTGTTTCAATATTTAACCTTTCGTTTGCCGGAACGTAGATCAACGCTCAAAATAAGTCAATGTTTGTCTGCCGGAGCGTACTATTTACTATTTTCCGTGGCAAACAGCGCCTTCGGTGCGCATTGTCGCCTGGCATACGAAAGGTTAATTGCACACAATGAAGGAAGATGGGATGGCACAAGAGTATTGATGCAGGTTGCATCCCACACTAAAGGCCTACCTATGGAAACAAAGACATGCCATCTGGTCTTTTGCAAAATGTTAAATTGTGCTAACTGTCTTTGTTCTTCCAATTTTCAGATATTATGGTGTGAATGACCCAGTAGCTGAGAAGCTGATGCGTCGTGCTGCAGCCATGCCGGCCTTGCCTCCGCCTGAGGACAAAACTGTCACTACTTTGTACATTGGTAATCTTCCTGATAACATTAGTGAAGATGAACTAAGAGGCCATTTCTATCAGTATGGAGAAATAAGGTGAGTTTGACTTAACAATATGGTGATTATTATGGCTACGCCAGCTGCTACTGTAGAACTTGGTAAAATCAGGCAAATATTTGTTGGTAAGGGATTCCAAATGAACTAAAAAGAACACAGTACTTAACTGCTGGAAATTACTGTTTAGCGGTCAATTTGCATTTTTTATAGTAGATTGGGTAATTTGAGCAGACTACTAGTAGTGAATTCAAGTTGAACATAATTTTTATCAAGTATTATTTTTATTTGATTTGTGAATTTTCGTATCACTTCATCTGAAATAATGTAACTTACTATTTTCCTTACAAATTTTTGTTTTTTATGCATAAATCTGTATTTTTGGCATACATAAGGTGAATTTGTGTTTCATCTTTTTTCAGATCTTTGACTTTAGTGCCTAGAGCACAATGTGCCTTTGTTCAATACACAACAAGGAGTGCTGCAGAACATGCAGCTGAGAAGACATTCAACAGACTGGTCATTGGTGGCAAGAGACTCACTATCAAGTGGGGCAAGTCTCAAGGTTGGTGTTGTTCCAAATCTTCTGAATGGAAGAAAGTGATCTTTTACTCTGCTAGTTGTCAGAAACATTTGGAAAAAAAGGAAGGCTTTCGCTTTGCCGAGGGCTGCTATAGGCTAAATGTATTACACACAATATGTTGCTATCATTCATGAGTGTTGGTTTGCCATTTATCACCAGATTTTAAAATTTAAAAAGCAGCAACTTTTATATTTAATTTTCATAAACAAATCCCAAATGTTTTAACAGGTCGACAAGGAGCTAATGAGAAGAATGAAACAACACCTGTGTTGGAGCCAGTACCTGGCCTCCCGGGCACACTTCCTCCTCCACCTGCTTATTTGCATCCATTCCCACCTCAGGTATGTTAATCTAAAGACACTATTTAAAACTTTTTAAAGGTGATTAAAAGGACTCTTGAGACCTCATTGGTTTACTGGTTATGGTGTAACCGTTGAGTGTGAAGGTTGCATTTTTAAGTCTGGAAAAAAAGGCATTTCTTAGTTGCAGAAGTTTCTATTTGTATTCCTTCAACTGCAACATTATGTTTCATGGGACTTTGAAATATCCTGAATTGTAGGTGAAGTATTTACAAACCAAGTAACTGCCTGTCTCTTCTTCCTTTACAGAGATAATATATTATGAGGAACTCTACACAATGTACAATTAACTTGACTTTGTTTCTAGATGCCGCCGCCACCTAATCGTCCAAACGACTTCTTCAACCTGCATCACTACGGCGGCGGAGGCTGGCCTGCTTGGGGTAACGGCGTGCCCGGCGTGCCGGGTGTGCCGGGCGTGCCGGGTGTGCCAGGTGTGCCGGGTGTGCCGGGCGTGCCAGGCGTGCCCGGGGTGCCGGGCGTGCCCCCGCCGCCTGCCCCGCTGGCTCTGCACTACCCCAGCCAGGACCCTGCCCGGCTGGGCGCACACGCACACGCCAATCAACCGCAAACCTAGTATATGCCTAGCGAACAGCACGCCTCGTCCGCCACCAACACACTTACCCAGCTTAATAAGTGGGAAGGACTCAAGTCCACAGTCGACTGTGATACATTGAGTGATCATGACTCGCCTTTTCCAACGATTGTGGACGATTTGACGTAGAGAATCTGTTAAATGCTGTCGAAAGAGCATCAGTTCCCTGACAACATAGAACACGTGCTTCGCCACGCAAGACATGGTCGTGCGAGGAGGTTAGTGCCGCGCCGCTCGTGCAGTAGGATACTGTGAGGGTTGCGTACATGTACTGATAGGCGTAAATAATATTAAGGGGTAATCAGTTGAAGCTAGATTAGGATAAATTGTGAATTTTCTTATTAAAATGAGGTATGTACAGAATAGTTTTTCTTTTGTCTTTATTGTGTAATAGGTTATTTACCTACATATAAAAATAATTATTCTATTTAGTCTCAGATTTAGTTTCAAAAAGTATTGGACACGTATGTTTAAGGCTGCGTACCTCAAAAGGAAAAAAACTGAACCGTTATAGGATCACTTTGTTCTCCGTCATGTCTGTCTGTTTGTCTGTCCGTCCGTCCGTCCGTCCGTCTATTTCGAAACTCAAGGGAATCAAAGGGTACTTCCTGTTGACCTAGATCCATGAAATTTGGCAAGGAGATAGATCTTAGAGTATGCTCAGGAAAGTCTGTTAGGAATTTATTGTTTTATCATATCAAAAATTTCAACAACAAAGTTTAGTTTATCCTTCAATCTTGCCTGCTATATTTTACTTTCATCTAAACTAATATTATAAAGAGGAAAGATTTGTTTGTTTGTTTGTAATGATTTGGCTCAAAAACTACTTGAATGATTTTAAAAATTCTTTCACCGTTAGAAAGCTACATCTTAACCGAGTAACATAGGCTATACCTATTTCCAGAAATAATTAGGGATCCCTACTAAAACTTGAATAAAGTAACACAAGGTGTAAAAAAATTCTTCATAAAAATAATGTACTACATAATTAAAGTACTCATTATTACCTAGAAAAAAGTCCACAAGGCTATATGTCTAACTATTATGGTTAAGTCACAATGACCGCTTTTTGTTTAAAAGTTACAATTGATGCCCAGTTGGAAAGAAAAAATGATGATTTTGATATCAAGATATTAATCCTTATCCATTTAAAAGGTTTGATAATTAAGGTTGATTATGTACATGTAAATTACACTTTAAATTATTCAAATCGGACCTTTCGTTTAAAAGTTGCGACGTGTATAAAAATGTTCTAAGTAAGAAAAATGTTGCGGTTTGAGCGAACTGGGGATAATCTTAATGCTTGGCTTGGTCCGGTGAAGTTGAAACACGGTATTAATGATTTGGAAAAAAAAACCCTTAAGGGGCGAAAAAGGGTGATGATGTTTTTAGGGGAAGACATAATTGCTTACTTCAATGTACGTGAAAATTGGAATGAACTTACTAAAAGTGGGATATTTGAAACAGATCTAACAATTTTTACATAATCAACCACTGACGGGGTGAACAGGGTGAATGGTAGGCTGATCCTGGTGACCTTGATGACCGTTGAATGGATATTGTAGTGCATAATTTTCCAAAACTTTCCTTTAAAAAGGGTTAGAGGGGGCGTTGAACTTTGTGGAGTACCTATTAAATTCGCGCGGGCGAAGTGAACTTGTAATATATAAGTACTCGGAAAAAATCAAGACTCAATTGGAACCCTCGGTGCGTGAGTCTGAGAATCGCACTTGTCCGGTTTTTTTTTTATTTTCAAATCATTAAAAATTTACAAGGATAAGGAGCATGAAAGTTCAAAAGTGGGCTGGTGACGTCATTTCATACTAAAAGTGTACCTACTAAAGCATGACGTCACGCTATTTTTCAACACACTATCCTCTTCGTTTCTGATGTGAAACATCTAATGCGGCTATTCAGACCGACTACTGGGCTATATTACAGTACTAGCTTTTGCCTGCGACTTCGTCCGCGTGGAATAGTTACTTGGGGCAGACATTTTTATTTTAAGATTATGAAGTTTAGTAGTTTCAGTCAATGCTACTGAACGGAGAAAAAACAGATAGATATAGATAGTTTTATAACAAATGTTCGACGTGATTCTTTAAATTGGTATACCTAACTGTTTTATTTATAAACCGATTGAAATGAAAGCAACACTTAATGTTAAGTGAAGCTTACCACAATGTATTTGTGAACCACATCTAAATCGGTTAAGCCGTTTCTGAGATTAGCGTGCACAAACGCACAGACAAACAGACAAAAAATTTAAAAATTATTGTTTTAAAATTTGCGTTGACCTTTAGGTCACAATAATATTTTTTCTCATATATCTTCGATGTCCAGACAGCGATCCGTTACATTTTTATTATATGTATAAGATAGATGAAACATCTCATCGTCGCCATGCGCGAGTGAAATATTTTATTTTAAATTATGCTTATTTATTTCCTTTCACAAACTATCTTTTTATGCACATTGTATGTACAAAATAATTTTGATGTTTCCCATCTACCAGGCGTTGCCTCACTTTTTTTTTAAATCCCTACGTGTCCAATATTTTTTGGTACCAGTAACCTAACTGACGGACTAATTAGATGTTTTCAGGAAAATACCCTATATATATATATAATTATAATGGTTCAACAAATGTAAAGTCAATTAATTCTCACATAAATAAAAGATTAATTCTGAAACTATATTTATTATTAATCATAAGTTTATAACATGACTTAATCGTTACAAAACAGTTTAAACATTTAGATAAATCTACACGCCTTCGCTTACCATTTATCTGGGGTAAGGACGGTCTGGTAAATAATTTACATTATGCTAGGCCCAGATTATACATAACATACCTACGTATTGTTTGCGCCCCGATACTGGGCGCCCTCACGTATTAGTTTAGATACAATTTCGTAAGCGGTCTATGTATTTGTTTAGTCAGTTTCCAAAGCTGTTTAGTCCATTGACTAGTTAATAATATGCTTAAATGTTTATCAACTTACACTATTTTATTTATACAACGATAAATACTAAAATCGAAGTCTTGTGCATCTAAAAGATAGTCTCAACGCAGGGCAAGAGGGAGTCACACACTTGGAAACACTAACGATTAAGTAAATGGTCCAAATACATACATTTATTAGCGACGTTACATGAAATTTTAAATATTCGTAAAATTTTAAACAGATATTCAAATGTTAATATACAATTAGCTTTAAAATTTTAATATTTAAAGGATATTTACACTTAGTTTTGGAATGTTAATAAATGATAATAAATTCACTATACACAACATAGTTAATTGCAACCAAACGAAGTAATTTGAGTGATCACCCAATGTCGAGATTTGTGGGATTTATTAATTTACCGACAGTTATGTATGAGACATGCAAGTTTTGTCTACGCAAGAATTGTAAATTTATGAAAAATTTATATAAATAAAATCTTGAATTGAAACCTGTTTTATAAAAATATAAACCGCTTCATAAGTAATGAAATATTCAGCGCAATAATAAACCCTGATAAAATACTATTTATTCATATGAAGACTCCAGAATTTTTAGTAGGTACGTAGATCTTAAAGCGTTTGTAAGCTCATGTCGATTAAAAATAATCGTTACAGCTAGCAAAAGAATTAAGTCGTGGCGTATTATATCTTAAATTCATAAATATCGTAATCATTATTATAATAAAATACTCGAATGCTGTTTAATAGGTACAGTGCGACAGAGAATAGAGATGGAGAATAGTTTCACTACTGACTCTAAGAAGATTAGAAATGAATAGAAAACAATGAAAATTGGAAATCATCCATCCCCTTAGAAAAAAACTAGATGTTATAAAAACCCTTGATAATTATATAACTCTATTATGTGTTGCACTATACATTTAATTTTATTAATTGAAACGCCAAACTTGCATAAATAAGTTCAATTAATCGTTAATTAACATTTCATACACAGCCATATGACATTTTGGCCGTTACAACAGCTACCTATTCACTTTAACACGAAGCTGTACAGCTGCATTAGGCAGAGCTTTGTTCAGCGTCACGTTAAAGTGATCCAAATATAGGATAAAATTATGAATGAATCAAGCTTACCACACAATCACGTCATATTTGATATTATGTTCTATGTTAAGTAATTGATAATGCGAGTAGTCGTTAGACAAGTAACGAGAACGTTTATAGCCCCCAAGCTATCATTTAATTTGATCATACTCGAGGTAGAATACAAATGTATATGATAAATACGCGAGCGACATAACAATAATCCGCGATAAAACTTCTGTCCGAGAAAAATATTAACATATTCATATAATATCAGAAAGCCTTTCGGTATCTTGACTGATGCTGGTATTGCGTACTTTCCTCGATATGCACACTCTGAGCTATTCATTTATTCCATACGGTCACACCTGTAAACAAAATAATAAAATGTCGTTTTATTAATCTATTTTATCATTATTTATACTGCAAATTGAATAGCAGATATCTTTAATTATAGCTTATCAGCAAGTTTTCTATCAATATTCCTCAGTGTTACAATGAATTTCGCAATGTTTTGAAAGATTATAAACTCATCACCTCAGTGCAGTATCATAGTAACTGGTTCCTATATCCCCGATATTATGACTATATTTCCGAATCTGAGTAGTGAGTGACGTGAGACATTCTCGTTGAATAGGACGATGACCTTCAAGAACTGCCTGGGACAGACTGGATGCAGAAAGCGGAGAACTGGTTAACAATCAGGATGAGCCTGTTCAGCAGTGGACTGCAAGGTTGATTTTGATTGACTGATAAAACCGTCATAAACTCGAATGTTACACTTTCTCCAGAGCGAAAAATATCCAAGTAACTTTGCTTTCAACTTTTATTTCTCAAGGCATAATAGATGAATATAATCATCATTTTAGACAGGAATCATCCACTGATAGACAAAGGCTTTATGTACTATTCAGTAAAGAATCACCTACAGCTGGGTAGGTACTGGCTTCCCTTCCTTTCAGCCAACTTCCCGGTTGTTCCGTGTGCCTCTCGTCCATTACCGTGACATACATGGTTTCTTTATTTGTGTTCCTGTTGTACGCGGGCTCGTGACAGATGGAAGAAATAGACGGAGGTTTTTTCCAAAATTTTGACATAATAGGCTAGCATCAAAAAATAAATAAAAACTAAAAAGTGTAACTCACATGCTGTATGTAGTCTAGTACCGGTTAGCGTTAGCGATCTGCGCGTTGACGGCGGCGGCGGCGGCGCTGGAGGCGGCGGTCTGCACGTGCTGGTTGCGCAGGATCTCCGTCGTGAACTCCGCCTGCGCCTTCGCCATGGACGCGCCCGTGGACCGGTAGATGCGGTGCACCTGCGAGGACGTACATTATAGATTTATGAAATATAAGCTCTTGAAACCAACAAGTATGGGTAAAGTTGTTTGAAAAGTGGTCAATCTACCTATTCTTCCCAGACTCCTTTCAAGTTTGTGGTCGATGTATTCAACTGCATGCAGTTGTATTTTGCATGTTAATATCGACTCCACACGACTGCAGCCGACCGCGTGAACTTGATATCACGACTACGAAATCGAACGTACAACTGCATGCAGTTTAATATATATCGACTACGTGCGGTTGCTTTTAAGGATGGGAAATCATCAAATGACTTCTTCCGCTCTGGGTGGAGCGGAAGGGCGTGTCAGACTCTTACTGACTAAAACCCATCCGTGTTCCTTCTAAAGCCCTTTGCGTTCCAGGGCCGCGGTGACTCTTTCGAACAAATTCCGCAACCCTGGCAGGATCACGTGCGGTTGCTGCGGTGCAGTTCGTCTGATGGCAGCCTAAGGACCGATTTCTTGGAAATTCGCAACATGATAGTTTGCATGGGAAATATGCACATAGCACGTGGGAAATCCCGTCCGCTGTACGGTTTGTTTGTAGATACCACGATCTTTGGATGGTCTTACTGAATACGTCATGTCGTGCACAGCGTGGCGCATGAACGATCACGGTAGTCTCCCCGGGGATGTGCTCATTTAATAGGTAACCCCGCACTGGATGGTGATAGCCGGGTTGGTTAATCGAGGTTTTTTTCAGGGATTCCCCCGATAAAATAACTAAGACCGTACTATACTCTCGTCGACATCGCAGCTTGTTACATTAACATGGACTAGGCTGATAAATATGGATTTTAAATTATTCAATTAAAGGTTTTATTAACTTTTATTTCTTTCAAAAATGCATTACCATTTAGTTAGGTAGGTACCCATTCAAAAGCTTTAACAATAATAACTTTGTTTTTATGTGGGCTTATCTGTATAATTAAATTATTATTGTCAAAGCCACCGGTCAATTACTTTAACCTTTTGCGTGTCTTAACAGATTTTTATCGTCCAATCCTGACCAAGCCCTTATGTGTAACTGTCCGACTTAAGACATTTGGAGCATTTTTTCTTATGTCGAACTGTGTAACTTAAGACACGCAAAAGGTTAATATTCATTCTTTGACCTATATTAATACATTCCAATGCAAATAACATTTACATTAATGAATTGAGTTGCCGTATTTTTAACTACATATATCTTGCTGCGTCTACCAGCAGCATCGCCTCATGAATGTCGAAAATTATCCCAAGGGTATACATAGGTACACTCCCGATGATCCGGTATAAAAAGTACAGTTATCTTTATCTCTGTGCCAAATTTCATTCAGATGGGGGGGCTACTCTCTAAACCAGAGACAGTCTTAGGTCTGTAGTTTCGGGCTTAGTTGCGGGGGTATTCTACTCCGTATCATCTACGGACTTACGATTAGTTCCGAACCCGAACTAAGAATGAATGACAACACGATTTAACAGTAACTGTCAAATCGTGTTGTCATTAATTCTTAGTGGTTAGGTGATACGGACTAGAATAAACCCGAAACTACGGACTTCGGGTTTAGAGAGTAGCCCCCCCCTGTTCTGGCGTGATTGAGTAACAAACATCCATCCATCCAAACTTTCGCATTTCTTATAGTAGTAAGATAACTTCCAATTATGGTGGTATAATCTTCAGAATAAAGTGACTGTTTACTGCTGACCGTCTTTCAAGCAGAGTCACGATGCGTAAAGCTTTGTACATACAGCTCATCCGTGAAGCGTTCAGTGCAAGTAGCGTGTAGCGTAAATTACATTACATTGGTACTAATTTATACTAAACTAGCGCTTTGAACGCGACTTCGTTTACGTGAATTTCGTATTTCCCGTACAAACTTCACTTCAAGTAATATTGAATTTAAAAAAAAAAACCTTTGTGTTTTCCCGCTTTAGTTTTCCAGGCTCAAAATAATCATAATCGCCACGCACATTGGCCCAATACAAGGACAAAGTGCGGAAACTAAACATAGATGGATAGAATATGAAGTCGGTTAAAACTCAGCTAGCTATTTACGCGTCGAAAACATATCAGATCAACAAACTTGTTCATTTGACTAGCATTTATAATGTTAGTTGTCTTGTGACCGCTGCAACTCAAATTAGCCTTGACCACCCATTTTTATGAAACCAGTTTAAAATAATTATGTTGTGTTCTCACCTTTGCCATTAACATGACATCGACGACAACGCACATGATGAACCCGATGGTCACCATCAGAGTGATGATGCCCACTGCAATATTCGTCTTGAACGCGCCAATGCTGGTGATCAGACCGCTGTAACGACAAAATAATTGTTTATTTACTGTAACAAACCAATTAATTAGTACTTACCCTAATGGTTTGTGTTATTATTGATTTAGTAATTAACCGATTGATAACAATAAAAAGTGCTATAGATAACTAGAATACACATTAATATTTGTTATCTTTCTTAGAAATGGATTCATACATTAAAGTGAACAACATTGAAGTACTTTTCACTTGTTCTTTGTGTAGGATTATTGATCCTACAATGACATTAGTGTAATGGAGTATCATATTCTTTTATATTATTCATTAATGGGTTGTATAGTGGAACTCAGATAGGCAGTTGCTGCATGTAAAATACTGGTATTCAGCTGAATCATCTTAGACTAGAAATCAACCCCAACATATTTATTTATTTATAATAAGCACACCAACAGCACTGACTCTTATAATTCAAATAAAATTACATTCAAAATCGGCATTTCAGTAACCATGCAAATGACAGGTATGCATGACATTGAACATAATGAATATTAGAGACAAAAGGAAAAATTAAAAACTGCGTCCAGCTAAATCCTGAACCCTACAAAAACAAAACAATTTGAGCTATTAAGACGTACATTGTTCGCACTGTTTGAAGAGGGAACGTCTGTATGAAGCAAAACTCAGACAGAAAACTTCGATAGGGTAATCTGTCAAATTGGACCTTTCATTATTTATGGGAACAGGCTGGGCAGATTTAATGACATATAAGTGTAAAAATAATATGTGAGTAACAAAGTACACTCACCAGGAACCTCCACCGCTGAATCCAACAGACTGCACAACAGTTATGATGATTTGGAACAAGAATATGAAGAAGAACACCATGAAGTTGAATGACGAGTCGCTTCTAAACGCCTTGTAGATAGGCCGGTACCAGCAGACGAAGCTGAAGGGCGTCAGCAGGATGAAGTACAGGATTGATAGGCCAAAAGTTGTGAAACCGTTGCCAGCGAACATCAGTGACATGGCGCCGATTATGTTGAGGGACAGTACCAGGGCGTGGACTGGAAAAAATAGTTACATGTTAAAACAAAAACAAACATGTCTTGCCTTGCCTTTCTGGAAGTACTATCATGCCGAGAAGTTCTAGCGTCCATTGCAACAACTGTGTAAAATATATTTACATATTATGTGCTAGCGTTAATTAAGACAAAGATGTGAAATGAGATAACATGTACTTACACATCCACAAGTGGTAAAGGTGACGCACAATCCTCTGGAACTCTAGCGGTATATCGACGTTGATGTCTTGATAGAAACACGGCTGTATGGGGCAGAAGGCGGGCAATGGGGGCCAATTGTTCCGCCGCCCGGCTGAACCAGCCCGCAGCTCCGCTTCCCTTCGCGCTAATTCCTCCGCCTTGCGTTCCAATTCCTCCTGTCTTCTCTGCAGATCATTCATACTCATAATTTTAGTATTACGCACTCAAACAAAAGTTCAAACTGATCTGAGTTTACATTTAATCTAAAGCGGAAAATAACGCCTACACATGCAATTTAGAGTTTACAAAGATCGTGTGGGTGTTTCAATCGCGTTTAGTGTGAATTGTTGCTGCTTGACAGTTAATTGAGCAATTTTAAAATGTGCACAACTGTGTCTATTTTTAAACGAGATAAGCGGATTAGTGTTTTTGTTACTACTGTTTGAATGGAAGTGCTCCATCAAACATGTGAAACAATAATGGATGCAATAACTTCATATTTATTTTCAAGTGTGATATTTTAGAAACAGTTATGCAAAATGAGTGCATTTGATGTAGCTGTGTCTACCTGCTTAGTCCTACTTTGCAATTAATGTGCATATTAGAAGTCCTTCTAGAAAAGTAATTATTTACTGTCCCATTACAGAGACAGTCCTTCTACATAAGTGATGCAAAATTTAATAATGATACAGCTATCAAGGCAAGTGACTATTTAAACTGTAAAAACTATATGGGAACATAATGTGTAAGTATCTCATAAGACAAACAAAAAAAGTGTATGAAATGGCATCACTGATTAATACTGATAAAGTGATTATAGATAATAATACTAAAATGATTCATAATCTGAACAAGTGTTTACCTTTAACTCCTTTTGTGCGTTTTGGAAAAATCAAAGTGCATACATTAGTTGACATGCATTAACACATAATATACATGTGCTGGTGTTCTCTACACTAACTGCTGAATTCTCAAACACAACTCAATTTTAAGTAAAAATTAACTTATAATGCTGTCTCTTTAAAGTGGTTCATTCATAGCAGTAGGACTTTTAACCTTTTAACCGACATTGTCATGTATACATGACAAACAAGCGTGTGCCCTGTACACAAAACGTCACAAATATGTGACATGTGACGTGTGTGTGTGTGTGTGTCTTGGCATAGGGGGCACTCTGATGCGTTAATGCTCTGGCGTTCAAAAGGTTAATAGCACCTTGAAGATAAGTGTTGTTTGAGAATAGGGTTCGTGTTATATTATTTAGAGATTTTGTGTCCATCATTATTTATTTATTTAATACTTTTGCACCCAAAAGTACAGAGGCGGACATTATACCTTTAGGCATTTTCTACCAGTCAACCAGATTAGGTTGTTGTAAGAGATGCAGACAAAAATATTTCTTTTCAGGGTTTTATTTGATTAAGGAAGTAATGCATTTACTTTATTGACTATTCTTAACTATATATATGTATAGTATAATAATAGTACTTATGTTTTAATTAGACAACAATCAGTTAGATAGTGGGTTTCATAGAGTATAAGATTTCTTTAAGAAAGATTGGTACTGGGAAAGGGAAAACCATTCAACTGAAAAGGAAATATCATAGCTGTATTGACTTGGAAATGTATAATGGTTTGTTATTGTGTCATGAAGGGACACAATAATATTATTCAGAAATTATGAACATACCTACCATACATATATTATAAAACAATAAACTAATGATCAGCTATTACATCATTTAAATGGCAGAAAATCTAAGCCAGCTAGGTATTCAATTTTAATAGAATCTAATGTTTAATTTTTATCATACTTGTTCCGTTGCAATAGGAATATAAATGGCGAGCATTGAAAATTGCAATTTAATCACTTTTAAAAGAAATACCATATAATCAAATATACGAAATTGTTATTTTCCTTGTGTTGTATTCCCAAATTAAATTAATATGGAAAAAACTATCCAGAATTGTTATTATGACAACACAAGTATTTAAAAACTCTTTCCTTGAAGTGATAAAAAAAAAACATGTTGGCAAGTTATAGGCCCACTGTTTCTTACAAATTGGCTTCAGATATGTACCTGAAAGTCAGCCGTGGTGAAATTGGGTGGTGGCTGGGCTTGCGCCTGAGGTTGAGCTGGCCGTGTGTACTGCCCGCTCACCGGGGGAGACACGGCCTGCATGATTGCTGGCTGCGATGGCTGCTGAGGAGGTGGCTGGGCCTATAAACAAATGATTTATTCATTTCCATAATTTCTATTTTTAGTCTGAGGTTGAAGTTTAGTTTGATATATGGCATGAAACATGTATGTATTTGAATTTACAAACAATTCCTCTATATGAAATAATCCATCCTGGCTAGAACTCTGAAAAAAGCATGCCAGTAGATAGGAAAGACAAAAATAAAGGCGAAACAAAAGCCATTAATTAAAGCAAGTTCGTTACGCTACACCGATATCTATCAAAGATACCGTTGCTCGTATCGACACCTACAAAAATCCCACTAATGACTATATGAACATGTTACCGTGGCTTGATTTGCATTTTGTTGGCCATCGAAGGGATTATAGTCGTCAAGCCCTCGTGTTGCATTATTAGTACTTCTGGCAACTTGCTGGACTGCAGGATCCTAGAATAAATCCATAATATAGCATCGAAAGTATAAAAACAATATATTTTTCGTATCAGCGAAGGGCTACATACTGCGAATGGGTTGTCTATGGTTGGATCACTAAACGGATTATCCTCTAATTTGGACATTGTAATAAACTTATTCACGCCACTTTAGAATTTGTTATGGACTGTAAACACAAAGGAAAGTTTTTCACACTCCTAAATATATATTTTTAGCACAAAAATAGAGATAACAGTCAACCGAAATGACAGATTACTGATGACGACGAAAATGACAGCTGATTTGCCAGGGTTGCCAAACACCTGCCCGACCGACTACATCGGAATGTGAAAAGGGTTAACAGCAAGAAAAACTACTTTTAAATTTTCCAACAAGAAATAATTTTCAAAATTAGAAATTATGAATACAAACAACTCATGAAGTTTTGTCTCCTTCTACAAAACAGTGTGAAGAATGAGAAAAAGTTTTCAGTGTAAAGTAACGTTGGAAGTACTAACTTGTGAATTCGCTTTTGGATTCAGTTTCTAAAACATTTCATTTTCTAGCAATGATTGCACGTTTAGGGGTTCTTGCTTGATTGATAAATATTGAAAGGAACAAATTTCTGAATAAAAACTTTTTGCAATATCTTGTAACATGATGTAAAGAAAATAATTTTTTGCATAATTTTAATATCTGAATGTTGGTAACTTCGCATTTGTCGAAGGCGAAAGTGGTTTTGCAGTTGGCAACTGCAAAACAAGTGTCAGTTTATTGGATGATTCTGTCAAAGTAGGAGCTGTTTACGTTTTGTATCGTTATTTTGCGATCGTTTTGCACAACTTTTGTTATATCTTATTGTTTTTATGATAACGCTTTATCCCTACGTGTATATGGTGAGATATAAATGTGATATTTCTTTGCGTTTTATGAACAATGTCAGATGTCAAGAGGTGAATAGTCTGTGTTTTGTGTTCTAACGTGTGAGTGACAGTTTTTATATTGTTTGGGATTTGGAGCGATAAACATATCGGTGAGTATTTCCTCTTTTATTCATGTGCAAGGTACTCGTAAACAGAGAAATGTTTCAGGTGTTACGTGTACAGTGATGTCGGAGCGTAGGCTGGTTTGAGTGATTGACCGGGTTCTGGTAGTGTTAGGCTTGCGTAATGTTGCAGTAGGTGTAATTGGCTTGCTGGTTGCATTTGGGAAGCCGTTACATTGGCGAAGTGCGCAAGGAGGCGCGTGCGCCAGCTGGAGCAGGCGGGCGGCGCGCGCGCACCTCGCAGCGAAAGTTGTTTGCTCTTGATATCAAGGAAGTAACGCCAGAGACAGAATACCGGTCTTACAACACCATACATAATATGATTTCTTTTCTTTTATTCATAAGAATCACAGACAACAGGTGGAGATATTTTGGCCATGATTGAATAACATAAATTATGAAATCTGAATGAATTAAAAACTCATAGTACCATTTTTCAATTCAATTTTATTCCACCTTGTTTTCTTTTTAATTTTTACTGACATAATTATTTATATAATTTAGTAGTACCCACACAGCATTTAATTATTTCCTGTTTACGCTTGCACAAATAAAATAATATAGCTTATTAACTGAGCAGTCAAATATAATAATAAACTGTTTGATTCTCCTGCATGAGGATAGAGTAGCGTGGCTAGCTACTGATAATAATGTCAGAGGCCAGTATAGCTCATCTAATTATCATTGTGTTACTTGACCCTGGTGTTCCTAGAATATTAAGTATTAGTTAATTATACAGAAATTATTTCTACTGACTAATTCTTGGTACTTGCTTCAATAAATTTATTCAATGCCCTTATACTCATAAATTTTAAACAATCAAAATTTTTTTTTTTGTTAAATTGCTAGGTCTGTAGAAAAATAAATATGATCTCCATATTGTTTATGATATCATAAGAAATATCTCACAATATGTGGTTCATGCATTGATTTCAAATCTTTTAGGTATTTTGCATTTAACATACACCATAACAATACAGTGTGCTTTTGACTTCTAATTGCTCACTAAAAACTAAATGAAGATTAACAAAAACACAATCTAATCACTCTTTTTGTTTTGTTAAATCTAATAACACTCAATTAAAAAGTTGCTTTATGCCTGTATCCTTTCCATTAGTAATCAAGACAAATATTAGGTATAATCCCTAGTCATGTTTAAAGTTCAACAGAAAGCAAAATAAATTAGACAGTTATCCATTACTACTATGAAGTTATAAATGATTAAGTAGGCTAATGACAGAAATTAATTGAATCAATCCTGTGAACTTCAACATCAATGAAACAATGTGTTCAATGCTAGCATACTATCTGCAACTATTCAACAGCTCACATGCTAAAGAAAACAAAGGCATGTGTGGGAAAACAAAACATGTAGTGCACCATCCTGATTGATCTTGCTGACACTCGATTTTGACCTTTACTGCTCAGAGATAAGACTTGTAGTGTGGTTTTTATATAAATGGACATAATAGTCTAACATTCTGTCTGCACTGAGTGTAGAATCTTTAGAATCAAACTCTTAGCTTGGGTTATGCCCTGATGACTTGGTTTGATTCCTGAAACTGACTATAGCTAGTTATCCTTGTTTGTAAATAAAGAAAAACCTGAGTAAATTCTTGCAGATGCTATTTTGCAATGTTGTGAATTATTGTAAATAGGTTCATAAGTCATAAACTCATAACTTACCATATGTTGGTATTTTTTTTTAAACATTCGGAATTGTCGAAAGCCTACAAAATTTTTGAGAGTACTTATGTATTTTTGTTGTTTTTGAATTGGAACCTGGTCTAGTTGTTAAATCACGACATACAAGACAACTACTTCATTTTTAATTCTGAGTTTTGCAGTAGTGTTAGTTGTTACACATCGTATATTCGCACTGCTATGTCCAAATCTCGACACGGCGAATTTCGTGACCCATTATTCCCCGAACTGTGCGCTCAAACATCGTTGTCGAACGTCCGGATTCCACAAACACCATTCGACATTTTTTACTACAGTAAGGGGTTATTGCTTTTTTACGCAAAAAGAACGATAGGAGGATAGGACTAACATTTTGCTCTGTGGAACGTGTCGAAGCTTTGGCATTTTTAAACTATGATCGACACGACTACACTGACTGCTGACATGACATTTAAGCGCACGATCGTTTTTTACCTTGAAGAACCAATTTGCGCCCCGCTATGGATGTCTATAATAATAACGAACAAGAACATTTGAAATCGAAAAAAAGTTTGTCTTTACGTGAACTCTACCGCTGGCAGAGAAATTGTTCTCCGGGTAAAACTGTGTCCGTTGAACAATTTTATTTTTATATTATAAGGATTGTCGCACTGTCGCGTAGCGCGCGCCGGTCTGCAGAAGCCTTAAAGGAAAAGCCACATTTCTTAGTACATAGTTACTTTCGTAGAGAGATGAGACCCCACGCGTGATTATGTTTTCATAACAGGTTTATCTGTGGAGTTATCAGAGAGCGATGTACGGCCATTCAACATGTTGTGCCTACACATTCGTCAGGATCGGTTTTTTTTATTAACAACTAGTGGCCCGCCCCGGCTTCGTCCGGATGTATATATTTTTTTTTCAAAATTTTCTTTCATAAGTACCTTTACCTGTACCAATAACAAACAATAGTAAAAGAATTAGCGAAATTGGTCGAGCCGTTCTCGAGTTTTGCGCTTAGCAACACATTTGGCGATTCATTTTTATTTATATAGATAGATGTTAGAGAACGATGAAATGAGCGTGATATTGCGTAATGATAACTAATTAATGATTTAAGGGAGTCAACATTGCCTAGGTACGAACCTACGAACAAACTCAATGTATTGTTTGAGAAATGTACCAAGTTTCTTGTTAATTAAGGATACAAAGGCGCGTTATATTGTGCTTCTTTTCTCCCTATTCTGTCTGACTCGACATGTTAGTTTTTCATTACTTTCGTTTAACAAATGATCAACTAATTACTTCTTTCATTCATAAACAAAAAACGAGGGTCTTACCTAGCTAGTTTCAACTGAAAAACCAGAACTGTAAGAATGAGCTAAACATAAAGACAATATAGAACTAAGTAGGCGATGTGTAATACACATTGTGTATTCATTCATCAAAAAAACAAAAAATTCAAGACACAAGTTAAAATATTCTATACATCTACAACAACTAAGGCATCCCACTCGTAGAAGACGGTCACAATTTGGAAGAGGTCAGTTTTACGGTCGGCTGGGGCGTAATGAATCGACGCGAAAATGCGTTATGTGGGCCGCATTACGTAAAAGAAGCTCGAACTTTCTGGACGGGTGCACTTGTATAGCCAAACTTTGTCGATAAACGGACCGGCCCGGCGTCATCCTGACGCTGTCGAATGTCCAATCCCGATGTGAATAACATTTCTCAGAGCCTCTCCGTGTTAAAACGTGACGTTTTGAGTGTAATCTTTTTAGGGATACTATTCGGAAAGTTTTTAGATTGCGGGTTCGACCACGTTTGCTAAGTTGGAAAATGTCTCGATAATCCTGTGTTATACTTGTACAGTATGAACACATGATCATTTCTCTGATTTTGTTGCCTTGTAGAGAACTAGAAGGCGGAAATAAAAATATCAACGTGCTTAATAAATAAATAGGCAGTGAACGGTCGACCTTGCCTTGTCAGCCATTCGCTTACAATTCTTACAATTAGAATATAATAAAAGCTGGTATATAATTCATGTTTTTTTCTTAGTTTATGGACTGTTAGTGTAGGTAACCAATTTTGTCCTCGACATTATATCCGTATTAATATCAGCCAGAAAATCTGAAAGTCTTAGTAAGTAAGTAGGTACTAGAAGTAATATAGAAGTATGAAAGAGACACTTAAGTATCAGATAACCTTTACGAAAAATGTTAACAATCATGATTGGCAGTTTCTGAAAGTCTCAAGCCTCTGTTGTCAAATGGCCTCCGTATCAAAACGTTCAATTCGCAAAAAGTAAATACGATAAATATAAAAAAAAGTAAAAAAAAACAAATGAATGGGAAAACTACAGTCATACTACATATCACACATGTCATGTAATATTATATTTTTAAATTTTACAAGTTAATACCGACAGATGTTTTTTCGCGATCAATTCATAAAATGGGGGTGTTATTCAATAGGTACTAGCTGCTGCCCGCGACTTCGTCTGCGTAGAGATCTTTAGAATTGGGTTTAGCTTGAAAAAAAAAATAAAAAAAAAGAAAGACAGAAAAATGTTTATTTGGGACTCGCGCAAGACAAACAAACCAGTAAAATAAAATTAATAACTAAACAGTATAATAAAATAATTATCTGTGCGAGGCCAAAATGGTCCCATCTCAGAAAAAAATAATAATATAAAATGTTATTATTTTGCCAGCGGACATCCGGATTTTTTTTCCGTGATTCTGATCTCGTGGTCGTTTGTGAGCCTTTTCCACTCATGATGGTTCTAGCACCGGATAATTCTGGTCTCCTGGTAGTTTGTTCACCGCTCATGTCTACAGCTTTGGAAATACTTCTTCATGATTGGGCTCCTGGTAGTTTGGGAGTCTTTCCCGCTCTAGATTTCAGCCCGACTCCGAACTCCTGCTTCTGGAACATGACATTGTATAATGCTGTCGACACAGGTTGTCTCCTTTTCGTTTAAATTTATATTTGAAAATAAACCATACAATGAGCCATGACGAAGAACCGATAGTAATTTTTCAGCATAACTGTACTGTGACAATAGGACGTTCTGTTAATCGAACGTTCTGCTAGTAGGTCATTTTGCGATTAGAACGTTTTGATAAGGAGGCGTCTAATAATGTCATAGTGTGATTGGAATCTAAAATAAAACAGTCAATGAAATCTAAGTTGATAGGTTGATGTATAGTCTAGCGCAGGTAATGCTGTCGTGAAAGGATGATACTTAAGTCTAAGTACAGTCAGAGGTCAAAAGTGCAGTCGCACTCACCAAAGATTCAATGAAACTATACCCAGTATAAATTCTACCACCGTATTTTTGTCTCCTTACTGTACTTGACATACAATAAAGTGTTTAAAAATAAGTAAAAAAGAGCCCACATGTATGGAACTAATACAGATATTATCATTTACGCCTCTTATCGCCTCGCCCGGTACAGAGACAAACGTGATCTTGTTTTGCACTGGTTTACTATAAAAACCAGTCTGTTCTCTTCGGTCATCTGTTCTGGTTTTGCGATGATAAGCGACCTTGTCTCACTGATATTAAATTCATAGCCTTTCGGGAAATACGCTATTGGTTACAAACGATACGAGGGATTTTTGAATTCATTCAGTTCAAAGTCAATTATGAGTGGGTTGGAATACTACTATATGTAGCTACTAAGTTTAAGTACATATTTTAAAAAGGCGAACTTTTATAAGATTATTTTGGTGGTTATTATCAAATACTTGGCTGACATAAGAGGTTATTCACCGAAACCTGTTCTTGCCTTATCTGCTGGCATTTTCATTAGTTACGAGCAGACTATCTAATTGCAGAAACTAAAGTCTTCAATATGGAAAAGATAAATCCCACAAAGGCATTAATATATCCCACTGCTAGAAACTACATAGGTACTACATACATTCACAAAATGAGGCAATTAAAAGTCGTAACGATCAAATACTTTACCGGTAACCTTTCTAGGTAGTTGACCTTAAAAACAAGTTATTTGAACATGGTACACTCATACTACAGCTCATCTACTTACAGAGTGTTTATCATGTCCATAACTTACCTAAATTGTTAAATAATTTAAAAACTTACGGGGTACATAAGTAAAAACCATATACATATATCCTCTTCATTTTTTAAATTACCTCTTAACTCTGTTAAAGTTTCTACAAAGAGCTCTCTGTTCAAATAATTTCATTGAAAGATCCTATCTTTGATGTCAGTGGACAAAGAACTTGTTATTATCAGAATAGAACCTTGACATTGAGTAATATCTGCTTCCGCAAATCTCCTCAGCTCTTCAGCGGATAATAAATTCTCTGCTGAAGTAAGTATTACATCGTAATGGTGATAAATTGTCATCTGTCATATTTTGGTTTTATTGTCTCGCTAGATGTCTACCGGCCGGTAATCGCTGGCCGTTTACGTTTCTCTCACCGATTTATGGAGTTTTCTGATGACATAACTTTGTTGCAAATAGCCCAATAAAAGTTATTTGTGGGGCCGCTATTTTTGCAGTTAGGTACCGCAGTTTGATACATAACAATTATCTGCAGCATCTGGTAAGGAAGCGTTGAATCATGTTAAAAAACCCAACTAGATTTTTCGAAATAGAATGTACTTAATTGACTTAATCATATCCACAAAGTCAGTCGACATAACACTGATTAATGTGTCCGTTCGTTTGATTTGTGTAATTTAATTCCTTCCTCTAATAATAAATTTAATTTATTTATCAAGCGTACATCGTTCATCAATTAGTCGGAAGCTATGTTATCGTATTTTCGGCTTGCCGACGATGTACATAGCAATTATCTCACGGAACTGACTAATCTACGCTAAACTATGCTAAACCCGCAATTTGGACGCGTGTCACGGAGGTCGTTGCATGTTAAACGCGACCTTCCTGTGAGATCACGATAAAAAAATCTCCTGACAAATCACAATGGCTGTTTTTGACAACCATATTTCCTCATGTCTGGGATTTCAAATTGCCCATTGTGTTATCAAATTCTAAAGACACAACTTTTTTTTAAGATTCTCCCTATTCGTATTTATGAAGCTAAAACGTAGCACGGAAGAGTAAACTCTTGCGAACTCGAGAATTCGAGATCTCATGAAGACAATGAAAGACTGTAGAGAAAGAAACTTAGCCGAAGTTATCTGTAAATAAATAGTGCTGTACAAAGGATCGCTGTTTAATGCTGACTCACAGCTGCACTATTACACAAGTTACAATCTTCCCAGTGTGTATTTGTTTCACGAAAGGCAAGCTTTTGATTGTAATTTTTGAAAACATTGATATTTAACTCTTAGTTGTGGACTGAGTCATTAATATAGAAGGCGAGCACGCGATCCGATGCTTAGCATTAGCGTGGAAGTGTTCGTCATTATGTTGTTTTTATATCAATTTGCTTTAACTTGGAGCGTTGAGTTGGAATCCGCTGCGGCCGATACTGCAGTCGTAGCCGAGTCGTCACCGTCTAAGTTAGCCGCGTCCTTTACGCCTGCAATGAAGTTTAAGTGTAATCTAATTTGAATGTCTGCTTTGATTCAACTAACCTTAGTTGCCATGAAACCGTCCTTAATGCTAATGAATACACAACTGTGTGCTCGCGGGCCGCGGCTTACCGCTCCCGACTCAGATTAATTAAGTCTTTATTCAGCTCGTTTGTAATGATAGTGGGCTTTTATTCAAATGTACTTTACGTTTAGTACTTCTAAACTGGTAATGTGATGCTTTAGGAACATTGTTGTATATGGAAGGTTAAGTTGATACCTATGTACGTTTTTGTTGAACTTACTATGTGTATTATACTTACTAGGCTAGGTATCTACATAATGGTAAGTCTAGTTCCACACTTGTAACACTACAATGGTAAAAAGACTACTAAACTTTAAAAACATATTGACCACAAATTGTCGCAAAGAACTAGGTACAAGAAAAACACAATCAAGAAATAAGGAAATAGTAGTTAAGAACTACCTGCACTGCCTTTTAATGAATTTAACTAATTGTGCGACGTAAGTGAAAATATAAATACCGCAGCAAACCACAACATTGCGTTTTGGCGTTCAACACAAACAGCATGTTAAACATAATTAAATTATAATATTTCTGGAATAACTAACTGTACGAATGTAAGAAACTGTTGAGTTGAATGAAAAATAAATCCTCAGAGAACTCTTTGACTTTGTCCAATCATGGGAGTACGATGACAAAAAAATGAGCTCATTTCTGTTGAAAATTCTTTCACAAAAGCATAAAAAATGCATGGTCCTACATCCATAAAGCTCCCGAAATTGCAAGGCACCTTCATTACACCTTTATAAGGTTGCCAGATCCAGATTAGCTGTGACGGGTACGGGAACATTAATCATAAGAGGCCCAACTCACGCTTGGCCGGATTTTTTCGTGGTGTTGCTGCGTAGAAAATCAATTATGGATGTGTGACGAATGTTGTCGGTGATCCATGGTCGTGTATTGAATTTACAAAGCCAAAACTATTTTAGATCGAGATGTCAGCTGATCCAGGACATGAAGAATACATGACATATTAAGTTTGGTGCACAATAAAAATTAAAGATCAGTGTTTTGTATCTCCAAATTAACGGTGACGGCGCGACTAGTCTTCTTCTATGATCTATGACGAGAATTGTTCATCCTAGAACATTATATACGATCTCCCCCGCCTATAACTCGTCAAATAATATTGTAGCTCCACATTCATGTCAAAGTTGCCTTTAGTCCCTGAATTCGAAATAGATGTAGTCTAAGTTACAATTACTTAACTGGGTTGTAACTATATCCGTCAAGTATAGTGGAGCACTGTAAATGGATCACGAGTAATCTAACAACTTGCCTAGTTAACAACTTGCAATCACGGCTCGAGGACGCCACGCGATCTAGTCAGCCGACATACATTATTTCGCCTCAATATTAGATTACGATTTAACTCACATCTTGCGATTTAATTATATGTTTGACTAGTGGCCCGCCCCGGCTCTTTTTATATATATTATTATTATTATTCGGATTTTTTTTTCATAAGAACCTTCTCCTGACAATAAAAAATAAACAACAAAAAAAATATTGCGAAATTGGTGCAGCCGTTCACGCGAGATGGATTCATTTATATATATTTTTTTTCATAAGAACCTTCTTCTGACAATAAAAAACAACAAAAAAAGAATTTGCGAAATTGGTGCAGCCGTTCACGCGTGATGCTATGTCCAAGGGAAATATGGATTCATTTTTATATATATATATATATACTTATATTTATATATAACCGTTTGTATCTATGACCAAGACCATTCTAACACGTGTAGGTATAGCATTTGTGCTCGCGATTGTACGTGGAACACACTAGCATACACCGCATATTGGATAGTTTTCACTTTCATTTATTAAATAGAAAGTAGATAGTATTCGAACATTATAATAATATAGTTTCGATTTAATCGTTGTTGTTACTTATGTATGTAATCACCGATTGCGGTCATCGTTCAAGTCAATTTGAAGCGATATCGAAACGATACTTGGTCATTAATCACAAACGAGTGTAATAGAACTAGGCTAAACTAATAAATAACTTGGATGATTGGATGCTTTTGAAATGTCTCTTTAATAGCGTGTGCGTAGTTAGTACGCTCTCGGCGCGTGATCGTATCTTAACCATTATCAGGTTTACGCTGAGCCCGATAGGCCTCATTTCGTTTGCCACTAATTGGCTCATAAACACTTATCTGGGACATTCCGTCCCGTCCTCATTGCTGCTCGGAGCCAAATAGCGAACAACTCAGAGTTATTGGCCTATAATCCCAATCAGTTTATATATCCATTGGAACTTATTTGCGGACGTGGGAGATATGAAATTGCACCCGAGATAGGTCTCGTTATGCCGTGATCCGGCCGCATCTGTATTGTTATTATTTTCAACGAAATATCGCGGAGATAGCAGCGCGAATGACCCCAGAAACTGGAACGCAGCGTACGAACATATCATAAATTCAACAATATAAGGTTTCCCCGCAGCTAGTTGCCTTTTCGAGTGAACTTCCTTTCAGCTCCGGGAATATGTTCGCTTTGTTTTGTTGTGTTAGCGAGTTAGGAACGGCAAATTGTCGGATTACACAACTCCTAAGTTGCTAGGTCAACATAAACACGGGATCTCTTCGGATTCCGGCCTCTCGCGGTTTTTGTGTTCTGCTAAAGTAATTTGCTTATTGGCACAATATGAGTCAAAGACAACATTTGTTACTTATCGTTTGTTATTCCAATATAGCTTCGACGCCCGCGTTTCCCGAGTTAAAAGTTCCGGGCGTTTGTTTCGTAAACAAAGCTTAATTTTCCAAATTGCCTATTAGGGAGAGAACCTTTCCTTCCAGGCGCGACCAGCTTGTTTGGAAAACCTGTTTTTCTTTTTAAATAATAATAACATTTCAGAAAGTTGTCGTAAATTCGGTGATTTATGTCTGTTTCCTTTACTAGCATAGCATCCGTTCGTACAGACTTCCTTTTGGCGGCGCCGTGTAAATAAGCTGCCGGCATTTTGTTTGCCAGTTTAACGGCTGTAAATTGTAAGAGAAAAACAGTAGCCAGCGCCCGTCGCAGCGCGAGGCGGACGCGCCCGAGTCGCAACGAACTCCTTACATATTTATGAGATTTTACAAAAAAAATATCTTAATGTGAGACACGGAGCGTTTATTTTAAATGCCTAAGTGTGCACGTGAACCAATCTACTTTGTTACAGTTTAAACGATTTATAAATAAATATCCTACCCTCTTGGTAACGAACAAAACAAAGACAGTCGAGGCATTCCTGTCACTGTTTCCTTGGAAACTTGAAAGAAGTTCTTTGAGACAGGTGTGTGCGACACACCCCCGTCGTATGTGAAATGGTACGGAACAAACTTAGCTATTTTCTATTAGCGCGGAATTCTCGATAAACAATCAACAAACGTCGTGTGCCCTTTGGCGTGAAATCGGAAAGACTCATGTATTTACCTTGAGAATTCGTGTTCGTGTGTGTTCTTGTTAGGTCGCGGGTGCTATCCGTTTTGAAACTTCGTCTGTAAATACGCGGCACCTTCCTTTGTTTGCAGGTTCAGGTTGTAAATTGTACAATAATAATGGTGCGGTTTTGGTGGACGGCGCTCTAGTTCACGAAGCTACACAAGTACACAGCTCAGCCACCGCGCACCGCAGATATTCATGACTTAACTTGCGGAAGTTGTCAGAATATCTTCTTACTACTTCATTAAAACTGCATCATTGAAACGAGAAAGAAACTCCCATTTTGGAACTAGCTTAACACTTCTTGATCGTGTGCTATTTGAAACCAGTTATCTTTGTTTAGTTAGTATCTAAGTTGAGTGAGCTTTTAATCGATTAAGTACGTTTTATACTGTTGGAATTTTTTGCGATCTAATCGCTGTTTCTTTAGAAAAACGAGAGGTTGTTCTAATTAATAATTAGGTAAGTACCTGCCTCAAGTTCATAAACTTCAAGGGTATTTCAAGATTAATTCGTAAGGAAACTCATAATTATAATAACGATTTTCCTGTTTCGGTCTGCTAGCTGAAATGAATGAATTATCATAATATTATCCCCGAAACAGCCTGAAATGCAAAGTTGGTATCGTGTAAAGATATTAAAAGTGGCTGAAGCTTTTTAAAGTAAGATAAAACTTGAGGAAACTTTAATCACGTCAAATTCGCCTTGGAGAGTAGGTATTCTTAGCAAAAAAGGAAAGTATTAATTCTGGCAAAATAACTATTATGCAGCCACTATGCTAGCCCAGGTGTGCCATTCATGAAAACCACACGAGCGTCAAACTATGCAAAAAAATGCGGGTAAAGTTGCACCTGCACACTTATCTCTTTTGTCCATGGTACAACGGCAGTGCGGAGTCAAACTTCATTAAAGTCAGTCAGTTAGGCAGTTTGCGATGTCGACGAGTTGCCTTGTTGGGAGGCGGGGCACGTTCCGAGCTGTCACGACCACCGCCCGAATGTTTTTCCGTGGTCAGGAAACACACACGTGGTGGTGGGGTAGTCGTCCGACCGACGCGCGACGTCTCTTATGCAACTGTGTGACCTTTACGTGTTGTAAGTGCTTCCGAATGTGTCCGTCTGCTCTTTAAGACGTGGTACCGGTTTTGTCGGGATTTATGCTATGCTTTTAAAGTTGAGGTGTTGATTACATAGGAAATGTTCTACGGAAGTGTAACAGTTGTTTGCAAGTTTTCTCGGTAGAATGAATCATTTTCTCAATACTCAAACTTTATTTGCATTCCTCAATGTGTACCTACTTAGGTGGTAAATTTAAAAACAAAATTGTGATAATTATGGACCCTGTCGGGCACAGACAAAAACAAACACATATATGTAGGAGAGAGCTTTAAATAGCTAAATTTAATTAATTTATTTAATACTAAAATAAATCCAATAATACCATACTAGGGACTACCCTAATACAATCATTATAAGTATAACTAAGAGAACTACAATAGTGAATATTACAATATTATACCTATGTAGAGGTAGTAGTGAAAGCCTTAATGCCGAAAAAAATTATAATAGTTTATTGTGACAAGTAGAAAAGTAGTACTTAGTCCTTTTAAGCAAACAATGTCTGTATTAGAAGGCTCCGCTCTTTCACATAATTGTCGTACACTTATACTAACTAGAGTTATATAGTGTACTGTGAGTACTGTGACCTTTAAGGGCAAATATACAATTTGAATTTTTTTCTGTATTTAGTTTAGGTATATATGTCACCGGAAAAATATTGCGTGAAATTCTTAACTGTATTTTTAAATAAGACACGGATATATTTGAAACTATTGAATTTGGATGGTATTTATTGTACTTACTTATACAAAACGGTTTTTTCGTAATATATCAAGAAATTATAATCTAAAAAAGATAAGAAAATAAAACAAAAATATGAAACTACCTGGTATATTGTTTACCTCGCAAGAGAAACGACTGTACGAATCAGATGTCGTAGTAACAGTTTTGGCAAGAGTTTCAGTTAATTCAGAAGTTCTCCCGCTGTCGCGACTCACGGTGATTATTTCAGAACTTTTCTTTTAGAAACAGGACTGCTTCAACTTAGCACTGTAGTTTGCACGTCGGAAAAAGGAACTCGGTTCATTTGTAAAAGTACGTCGCTGTCGTAGTGTTCGTTATCACCGTTTGTGGATAAATGCAGTAATTATTTAAGCAAAGGAACTTTCTAGTTCGCGTTTCGGCAGCTGTTCTCTTTTGTTTTGCGATACGCTAACGACTAACTGGAATCCATCTTTGTTTTCTTTTATTAATCGCGTTTTTTATAACGTTTGCGAAGATAGGAAAGTTTCTTTAACTTTGAAGGAAAGTTATAATCTGGTAGTTAATTTGAATGTTAAGTCGTAAAACAATTTATGCAAGACGTAAATTCGTTGATGAAGGAGAGGCGTCGCCGGTGTGTAGCTCCAGTGCCGTCTGCTTCCTTAACTGAACAATAAAACAATTTCTCGCTCCTGAGGTAACGTTTACAATGCACTAAGAGTCCTCTCTTTATGACGGCAGCGCATTATCCTCTGCATACAAATGACACCATGACACTTTCAAGTCTTACTCAGTAAGTCAGTACGTCGTTAGTTAGAATCTATTATGTGGTCATGATGGTGAATATAAAACCTTACGAATCATGTAATTTCACATGTGACGCAATATATTTGGAAATGGAAATCGTAACAGTGTGGTTGTATCACACGAAAGTTGTTTTTTTATCATATTCGCTTGTTAGTACCTAGCGGTTGCAGTTGCTAAGTTGGGAATGTCTACTTACTGAATGTGGTTTCGTAAGTACCTACATAGAATGTATTTAAAAAAATAGTAGCCTAGTTTATGATAAAGTTATTAGCTAAAGCAGCCACCGGCAGCGAAGCAGGTTGGGCTGATCTCACGTTAGTTATTTATTAGCTAGACTATGTAAATGTTGTTTTTAAGTTGAGATACTTGAACGAGTATTAACTTAATGTTTTCAATCCCCAAGCACACCCTTTAGACTTTTTGAAGCTTGGCTTATTTTCTCAAACTTCGTACATTATTCGCGAAATATGGTTTATATTTCGGGCGTACTGAGACGTCTTGGGGTCTTATAAAACATAGAGTAATTAGAAAGTTCTGAATAACATTTGAGTAGCGAAGTCATAACAATTTAATTTTGGCTAATAATTTTGTGCGGAATATGTTGCCTGCTTAATTGAAGTAATGTTTTTCACACGTGAACGCTTTTCTGACATGTGTATAAATTATAACGGTAGGTACAAATGTATCGTCGTGTGACAAAACCCAAATTACCGTTAATTGACTGACAAATGATTTATTACTCGGTTTGTATATCGACGCGACGGCTGTGACTAATTAAGCAAGTAAATTGAAGTCGGAACGTATTGTAATTGTTAAATACTCTTGTTATTTGGTTCGCTGAGAAATCACTAAAGCCACATCAATGAGTTTTGTTTAATGAGCAAACTTCAATTTGCGTACAAGTGAAGATGTTCGTACGGTAGAACTAACTACTGGCTGCCGACGTATATTCCGTTTTTTCCCCGTTCCCGTAGGAATTTTGGAAAGTCCATCTATTAGTGCTCCTTTACACTCCCCAAGGAACCTATATGCTTAATTTCAGCTTTCTACGAACAGTAGTTAAAGCTGTGCGCTGTCTGTCAGTCACTCACTCAGTAAAGGAAGAATTTTATATCAAATAAGTACTAGTGGCCCGCCCCGGCTTTGCTCAGATGTAAATTTATTACAAAATTTTCTTTCATAAGAACCTTCTCCTGACAATAACAAACACAACAAAAAAAAATAGCGAAATTGATACGCGTGATGCCGTGACCAAGGGAAATAGGGATTCATTTTTATATATATAGATATAATTAATTTATTTGGATACTACCCATATAATAAATACTGTTTGTTGCAGCAGCTGATTTAATTTGATTTATTAATAATCATCAATCATAACTGTTTTCTGAATTAATACAGCACAGTTTAGTTCATAAATCCAAATTGATTTATGAACTAAACTGTGCCTGTATCTACATCTGTATCTGTATCTTACCTTTGGCATAAATAGATAATTGCGTAACTACTACTATGTCATTTTGACAATGTCGTACCTAATTTTTGCATCTTTTAAATTCTTTCATTTATTTTTTCAATTTAATTAAAATACAGAAACAAACTTTATAGTAAACTGCTGCACAGCTTTATTTAAATAAAATATATAAAATGGTGTCGATAATGAGGGCGCACTGTAATCATGGTCTTTCACACGGAACTTCATAAAGTGCGCGGTAATGTGCCGGAAAATGTTGACTTACCAAATATTTCAGTTTAAACGCAGCGCAGAATATATTAAAATACGTTATTATCGTTCGATTCCCGTGAATATTTAAATAAATTAATATTTTCACTGTCACCTGCATATTTTATTGAATATAGCCGTCGCGGTTTGGTATAACGTCACGTTCAAATGGCTAGGTTGTTACAACGTACCCATAGCACTTATTATGCAAAAATAATCACGTCCGAAATGGCTATAGGATCCAAAGTACCGGGTAATTATTTGCGGAATACGAAATTAAGTGAAAATAACCATGATCGGAATACGAAGTCGCAAAGTTTTGGCTGTCAAGTGCACACTTTTTTGTCGGTACGCCATCTTTCACGGATTATCCGGGTTCTTCGGGCGGGCCGTTTAATTTGTTAAATTGAAAAGAAACATCGTATTGTTCAGATAGAATTAGGTTTATTTGTGAAACCCATTCGGTCGTAACAGAGATCCCTTCGACGGAAATAAGTGAATGGAATAAATGAAATGACCTATAAAGTGGATAGGATGCGGCAGTTTCGACAGAGCTCACTGTATTTTACTTTCTTATCCCGTAGCCCGTTCTCGAGGCAGACTATTATTGGTGTCATTTATATCTCAGTTAAGCCTAAATTATGATAGGTGCCAAAACCTTCTTTCTGAGCCTAGCATAAAAGAACTGGAACAAACATGACTAATTGTTAAAATTCTTTAAGACTCACCTTAGCGTACGAGTGGGGGGCATATAGTAGTAGGTAGGTATGAATGTATTTTGGCCACTTGTGTTATGTTTTTTAACTTTGGCAAATCATCAAATGACTTCTTCCGCTCTGGGTGGAGCGGAAGGGCGTGTCAGACTCTTACTGACAAAAACCCATCCGTGTTCCTTCTAAAGCCCTTTGCGTTCCAGGGCCGCGGTGACTCTTTCGAACAAATTCCGCAACCCTGGTAGGAATTTGGTCACTTACTTCAGCACCTGAAACAAAAGACCAGATGAAATCAACAAATTACCCTCTTCACAAATAACTCTTGTTTAATTGGTACCTCCCAAAGGACCTAAACATAACAGCGATAATTGTAAAGTGGGTAGTAGGTAATTTGTTTTCATTAAGCTTAACCATTTGCATCCCTGATGTCGCGACTGTTCAAAATATTCAACTCTATATTCGTCCAGAGTGAACTTAAGTGCAATCTGAAAGCCATAATCCAAAAATAGTAGAAACCAATAGCGGAACTAGACCGGTCCACCAGGAAACTTCAGTGGTTAATAGAACGTTTGGAGAATCTGAAATAGAATGAACGTAACGACTCGAAAGTTTATTTTGAATGAGTATTGCCCGGCAAAAATATTATACTACCTTAAGATAGTACATGTTTTTGAAGTAAAATTGGAAACTGATTTATCTACTCATCGTTTATTCAAAGTACTGACTCCAAGTTTCCTAAAATTGTGCTTAAAAGAATGAACCATTGTAAGCCTAATGTGCACAAGCAGACAGCCATACTTGATATAAAATGAACGTTTAATATTTGTAGTATTTTTGAAGGAAAATAGGAAACTGATTTACCAACTCATCGTTTATTCAAAATACTGACTCCAAGTTTCCTAAAATTGTGCTAAAAAGAATGAACCATTGTAAGCCTAATGTGCACAAGCAGACAGCCATACTTGATATAAAAGGAACGTTTAATATTTGTAGTATTTTTGAAGGAAAATAGGAAACTGATTTACCTACTCATCGTTTAAAATTGTGACTCCAAGTTTCCTAAAATTGTGCTAAAAGGAATGAACCATTGTAAGCCTAATGTGCACATGCAGACAGCCATTCTTGATATAAAATGAACGTTTAATATTTGTAGTATCATGTTGAGGGTTACACGTCGCCCCAAGCGGGAACATCGTTAATCTCGTGACGCTGCGAGTCTAGTCTACTTTGACATATTTACATAAATACCACTTAAATAGGGATGTCACCCCGCTATATCAATAACATTTGAATATTATCTTGTGACGGATTTTGGGGGCTTGTTTGCTCAAAGATATTCGAGGGGTATTCCAGAAATAGCAGGTGAATTTAATCTCGTGTAACTAAAAGTGTAAACTAGTAGTAGTGGTACTAGTATTTGGTTAGCGTTTTGCTGAGTTTGTATAGCAATTACAATTAAGCGACGTTAGAGTTTAAACGTGTCTGCGGTTGTGACGGCCACTTTAATGTAACCGTGCATTGGTAACTGCGCTGGGATTTGATAGCCCCGGATATGGGACCCAATGAATATTAAATTAATTCGTACATTTAGCTTGAAATACGGTAATTAACATGTGACGTATCCCGGTCGGTTTATGAGGTGATAAAGTTGTCGGATTGGCTTGATGACGTGTGCGTGGGCACTGCGTGGACGGCGCGGCCACTCCGACAGTGTTGCTATTCGCAGGACCGTTTATGTGTAACCGCTTTATCTTTATGATTGACTTCCTGACGTACAACGTTTAGTACCCCTGTAATATTAAAAAAATATTGTAGCACGTGGTGTTATCTCATTTTTTCATATCATATGAAAAAATATTAGGAAAATGAAAATTGGCGTTGGTCAAAAATGTCACCATTTAGATCTAAGTGCCTCTTTTAACCCTTCGACGGGTTATCGACGGGTTTCTTTGTAGAGCTGTCTTTTGATTCGTGTTCACCCCTATGTTTTTAAAAAAATATTTTGGTTTCTTAAATAAAAATGTCATATCATATTAGAAAGTAAATCAGTAGAGCTTTTCGTCACAACTTGAAATAACAAATTTATTTTTCTCTACGTATTTATTTATTCTTCTCAGTAAACATAACATAATTATGTCTAATAGATCTATTACTTTTGTTGCAGGTACGTCAAATTTCCCATCAAAGAGCGCGCAACGTTTTTCCCCAACGCGAGGTCACCGCTCCACTGTATTGTCAATGTAAATAAGGCACATGAGTTGAACTATGTGTTAGTTTATTGTGTACTATATTAGATGAGAAATGAGCCGTGAGAATTTTCACGGTTCATAGCAGCCATTGTGTCACAGTGCAAAGATCTAACTACGATGCACCTCGACTAGATGAGTCGTGGTTTATTGCTCGTCGCTGATTCTTGATAGCCTATTATTATCTAGAATTGGCGATGAAAAACGCAAATAAGATCGTTCTAACTTAGCTTTTCAGGGAAATTCAGACATAAAACACGATTATTATATTTTGAATCTAAAAAAAGTCAAAAAGTAAGATGCAATCCTAAAAGTAAAAGCTGAAGGTATATCTATATATTTACATACATATATAATAAAATCGGAGACATGCCGTGTCTGTACATTGAATACTTTTGCATGAAAATAATTGAGAAATGTTAGGAAAAAGACATGAACACAAACATTCAATTTTTTATTTGTTTGTCTGTATGTTTGTGGAAGCATCACGCAAAAACCATTGTTTGGATTCGAAATTTAAGTACTTAAAATATTAAGTGTTATCCCGACTAACATTTAGCGTTTATTTCATCAAAATCGACCCACAAAATCAAAAGATAATGAATTTTTAAGTTTTGTAAGAAATTTCACAGAGACCTTAGCGTCGCGCTGACTCAATACATTTTATAGGTACATTAGACACATCATCTTCCTGCCGTTGTATACCATTTTACTTGGTATCTGCGCAGTTCATTTAGATAAAATCGATCTGCTTTTGTTTAGTGCATATGTATAACTAGCTTTTGCGCGCGACTTCGTCCGCGTAGAATAGTTACTTTGGACAGCCATTTGTATTTTTAAGTACATATTTTTTTTAAAACGCTTGGATACTTTTATGTTTATTTATTTTTTATCAAGTGCCTAAATACAAAGGTTTTTGTTTTTAACTTCAATAATGACGCACTCTCATACAAACTTTGCCCTTTTCTCGTGACAAAAGATAGCCTATGTTCTTCTTCAAAGTTCTATCTCTGTACCATATTTCATCTAAACTGGTTCAGCGGTTTAGGCGTGAAAGCGTAACAGACAGACAGACAGAGTTATTTTTACATTTATTATATTAGTAAGTATGGATTTTGAGACCGCAATTGATTTGGAAATCGTTTAGCATCATTAGATATTTCTCATAAAGAGAAACATAAAATTAGTTAGAAATTATACTGTTTCATAAAAAAATTAAACTTTCGCAGTTATAATCAACAAAACATAACAAAACAAAAATAACATACATTATCATAAGTTCTCAAGTCACCATAAATTCTAAAAAAAAACTTATTGCTTATTTATCGAAAAATAATCACTTTTAATTTTGAAAGAACGATCTGAGGAAACAAATAGTATTAATTGTATCATCCCCCCGCCTACTTCTTATAGAACTTCAAATATAACCAGCGGCCGAGAAGGCCCACCCAGCTTCAACACTGGTTTGTTTCACCGTCATGAAGTAGTCATACATAAGAGACAAGTATTTTCCTCGGAAGCCATCTGTTTCATATGAACTCACGCGCGTTCTCGCTGTTTTTGTTTTACCGGATCCGTCTATCGGATCCGTTAGATATTGCTGGATCCGGTAAGTAGCCAAACAGTGCTGGATTTTTTTCCGACATCCACGCGAACGAAGTCGAGGGCACAGCTAGTTTTTATAATATTACACAAAATTTCCTTAGCCCGCCGGCGTAATGTATACAAATGTTAATAATTATAACTATAACCCTATTAGCTAACATAATAATGTGAACACACATTGTTATAAATATTTTTATTAAGGAAAAGTGAAATACAGTATTACATGTGCACGTCATTATTATTATAATAGTAAACCTTGTTACCAACATAACAATACACATTTTGAACGTAATTAGGTATGCATGCTGAAGGCTGGTTTACATAAATCCGTAATGTCAATTGCGGAAGTACGGGAAACGTGCGTTTGACACCGCATCGGATATGCCGATATGCCCTATATGTCGCTGGCGTAACAATGCAGCTCCTTTGCTAGCCCGACACGTAACCGTCCGCTCGCTATTGAAATGTTGATAGCAATAACACACTACAATGCTAAGTCGATTTACTCAACAATTAAATACTAAAGAAACATCGGGACGAATCTGTCAAAAGAAAGATCCCAGACTATGCTCTGGTCTCCGTTTTATCTCCGCCCTAAGATCAAACGTTTATTGCAGCTTGTTTTATGACGTTAATTCTCTTTAAAGACGATTGCTTTTCAAGAAACCTGTCAAGCAAGATCTGCTCTTACACATTTTCACAATACACAGTCGTATTTTCCTTGATTTGATATTTTACGAAATTGTTTTTGTTCTTTACGATTCATCAATTTGGAAGAGCAATCAACTGAAATTGGATTCGTTACGGAAATGGCCCACAATTGGCACTTTTACACGTCAATTTGAATCTACTGGGTGCTTCGGAAATACGACTATGATTGTAATGTTTGATGCAGTGCCGAAGTTTGGTAGTCCTTCAGATTTATGACGAGAGATACCCTTTTACCTTTATTTCTTTTGAGATACTTAAATCCCATTAGAAGTATCGTATATGTTGTTTCAGCGTGTCCATAATAGATTATTCTCGTCACCGGGTGCTAAAGATAGTAGTTGGAATATAGGGTATTCAGATCACAAATCGTGATCTGAAAAACCCTATATTCCACAGTTTAACCATTCGAGTATTCCTATATTTCACTATTCGAAATGAGACTTTGACTAAATACATTGAAAGTAGTTTCATGTGAATGAAAAGAGCAGTCACTTCATATCAATCAATGGATCATTCAGTAGGAATGGTCTATTCAGAATGAAAAGAGCAGTCACTTCATACCTATCAATGGATCATTCAGTAGGAATAGTCTATTCAGACATCAACGAGTTTGGAGTGGAATGTGCACAGATGTGTTCCTCCGACACCTTATATAGGGTAGCATCTAGTTACCTGTGTAAAATGCAGGCTTCATGTATAGTTATTGTGTAGATAAAATTATATTGTGTTCGAATTAACACACACTTCGTTGTGAAATGGCTCTTGTTCTCAAATCTTATTTGTTTATATAACATACTAGATTGCGTCCTAGTTTTGGTATAAGAAGTATATTAAGATCATGCAGACCAAATCGAGGTAGGTATTTTGTGTAAATGAAACAATAAATATCGTAGAACATAATTTATTAGAGGATATTTACATTGTTTTGGTCAATTTGCAGAACGCACTACACAACATTTAGCCTATCTTTGACAGCTGGCATCAGGTTTTTTGTCTTTCTGTTACACTGTTACAGTGAAGATAAAACGGTTTAAAAGAAAAAAAGTTCATTTCCTGGTTGAATCTGGTAGCATAAAACATCTTCTAAATCAGGTAGAGCTGTGTCTGCTGTTTCTGTTTTACTACTTTCACTAGGTTTTGGTGAGCTTGCATTACATTTTCCACGATCAGTCTGTATGTCGCTAACTCGAACAAATGTACGAACATCTTCATGATGGCCCTCAGTCTTGACTATAAGATACTGAATCATCTCTAGGTCAAATAACTCTTTTGTCTGGCTTGTATCACTATCCTTGTGATTAGATGAGCTTACATTCGGTATTTTCAGGTCAGTCTGCATATCTTGAGTAAATATAATTTCACCGTTAGCATTCTTGCAAATAATTTTACGAATGCCTTCTAAATCAGATTTTAATGGATTAAACATTGTAATGTTAATATTTTTTCGCGAGAACCTTCACACTACGAATTGTAAGAATGTAATGTCGTCTTAACTGATTGTAAGCTATTTATAAGTAACTCGGGCTTTAATGCTCATCCCATATGTAAACGCATCCATTGTAAATTGTCATTGAAGTTTATTCACTGTCCTTGTCCCACAAATTTTATTGAGAAGATATGGCAGGCAAAGTCATCGTATGTTAGTAGTTTACCATTAATCATGAGTTTTGCAATGTAAGTAATTCTTTATAAGGAGACCGATCAAAACAAAATAGCAACATAGACGCAAAGTAAATAGGTACAGGACGTTACAACTCCTACAGCGTGCGCAAACGGGCGCACGCACACATTGATGTGTACATAAAGGGATCTCAGCAATGCATGCCAGCCGCAACGAACAATCTCCACTCGCGCAAGTGCATGCGTCCCACATCTATGTGTGCGTGAGGTGAGGTATCGCTCGTTATAGGAAGCTGGCGTTCTGTGTCTAATTATCATACTATTGCTACGCTCGGTTTTACTTACTATTTTATATCTAAGTAGTATTATAATGTCAATTAAAATACATAAATTCGTTATAACTGTTTATTATCTAGGTTTATATTAATACCTAATTAATTACATTTGATTTAGAATGATACATAGTTTATACATTACAACCATTATGTCTAATGTAAATTGTACATACGCAACTACATTTTCTTTTGAATTTTATTTATCATATCTTTAGCACAGTCGTATATATCATCAGTAAATATATTATCAACAATATGTTGAGCACATATTTTAGCTTTACAAGTGCATAATTTAGAACCATTGAGTTCTTCACCCTCAAAGATTTGAATACGTATTATTTTACGGTGTGGGCCCTTTACATACTTTCTAACATACGAATACATCATTTTGCTCCCTCGTCTTTTATCATTGACGGTTTTCCTGGTGGTATTGGCGCTGTTCAACCTTTCTTCTAACTGGGGTGATGTTTCTCTCTCCCGATTTTGATTCAATGGTGGGGAAATTGGAGAGTACGATATAAACGGTCTCTCTCTTTCCAAATAGTTCATCACATTTTGACGTAATTGTTGTGGTGCTGGATTCGGTGAGTATGACGGGGTTGAAATAAAAAGTTGCTCGGATTCCTGAAACATAAGAATGAATAAGATAAGTTAATATACAATTATGATTACTTATTAATATCGGCAGCCCAACTTCATTATTCATAAAAACTAAAATTATATTTCTATGTAAGTTATCATAGAAATTGCGAAAAAATAATTAATTTAATAAAAGTGTCGCTAATTTACTTACCGACATTATTGGTGAAGAAACGCTAGCGATGATGTGATTATTTTTTTCGAGATTGTACTGATTTTATACTTGTTCAGATTTATTTGATTTTTGTAATAAGGTTCAAAATTATAAGATAAAAACAAGATTATTCTTGTATACCGAAATATGAGATTCTGACTCGTCATATCTCCACTTCTCCACATGTCTAGGAGTTGCATGCGAGCGTGCAAACCGCAGCGTTTGTACCGTCGCCGTCATCGACGTCGAAAACATTCAGCAAAAAAACAACAACCTACAAACATTTTTTATAATTGTAAGTAGGTATGAGCTTCCCCTATTGTTGATTTAAGTGAGTACCTACACAAGATTCAAAATCGCTTTTTTATTTGTCTTATATAAAACGCTGTAAACTTAAAACCTTAACCGCTACGATAAATACGCTCGTGTACGCAATTGACAATTTTTGCAAGTATGCAGTTTTACAAATTTGGACTGAATGACGTGATTTTAGGCCTATAAAAACGCTTCGCAAATTAGTCTCCGGCACAATTCCTCTCTGGAACGAAACCTGTCTGCAAGGAATCAACGCTCCGAGCCCTAGAAAGTCAATAACCTGTCATAAATGTAAAATTGAAATACCAGAAAATCAGTATTCCTATCATATGAGAACGAATATACACAAAGCAAACTGTTTATTGAATACCAAGTTCACAGATATTCATATTATTGCAACAGCATTCAAAAACAGATTAATGACATACAGATTGAATGTCACTCAGGAAGACGAGTACCTCGGTTTAGAGGCGTTCCTGGGTGATCATCTAATAAATATAACAGAATTGATAAAAATGTCACTTAATGAACACAATTGCATAAAATTGAATTTCGAATTGTTTGCCTATTTTATGTTATCAAAATCAGACGAACAACAATTAAAGTCGTTTAATACCAAATATGAAATTATTTATAAGAACACTGATTTGAATGAATTATTAATCAAAGTAATAAATAAACTAAATAATAAATTAACCGAGTTCCAGCACTGTCAATCTGGTTGGACATTTGTTTCTATGAGTCATCTCGAAATTAATGTAAACAAGTATTCCCCTATGAGAGGTGGGTCTTATATACAACTGCCGTCAGCTATTAAGCAGTATAAAAGTTGTATAAATATTAAAAATAAAGATAATTGTTGTTTATTATGGAGTATAGTTGCTGGATTATACCCAGCTAAAATTAATGTATGCAGAACAAGTTCATACCCCCATTATACCTCTGTTTTAAATATTGAGGGAATGTCATTTCCTCCTACGATTAATGATATTAAAACGTTAGAAAAAAATAATCCCAACATCAGTTTAAATATATATGGCCTACAAAATAATACTGTGACCGGACCTCTTTATGCAACGCAAAATAGAAGAAAAAATCATTTTAATTTACTTTATATCGAAAAAAATTCTATCGGACACTACTGTCTAATTAAAGATTTAGTACAATATTCTTCATACTTTACTTACAAGTTAAGAATTAGTTAAAAATAAAACATAGCACCTTTTAGTAAAATAAGAAGTATATATACTCGGGGCATGTCTTATTACCTCACATTTCACAATGAATTTCGTTAAGCAATCACATACTTTTAAAATAAATAATATAAAATTAGAAAATCATTCACAAAAAGTGAGACATAGCACACTCTTACCTAACACTATAAGATGTATTATATGCGGTCCATCTAACTGTGGAAAAACTAATATAATGCTTAATTTACTATTACATGAAAATGGAGTAAAATTCAAGCATATTTATTTATACTCGAAGACAGCTTTCCAGCCAAAATATTGTTTTTTAAAACAGGTCATCCGGTGCATACCCAATGCAAAGTTATTTATCTTCCATGATAATAAAGAAGTTATACATCCTAATGACGCCTTAACCAATTCAATAATGATTTTCGACGATGTCGCATGTGAAAATCAAATAAATATTCGTAACTACTTCGCAATGGGGAGACACAAACAGATAGATTGTTTTTACTTATCACAAACCTATTCCAAAATACCTAAACAACTAATACGAGATAATGTTAATCTTTTGTTAATCTTTAAACAAGACGACATAAACTTAAAACATATTTATAATGAACATGTAAATACGGATATGGAGTGGCTTCAATTTAAAAAACTTTGCTCTACTATATGGCAAGATCGGTTTGACTTTGTATTGATAAATAAAGATTGTTCTCTAAATGAAGGTAGATATAGACAGGGGTTGGACATATTCGTAACTTTTGAGCAAACATAATAAAAACCATAATACTGTAAAAAAAATATCAATCGTAGTCTACAATCTGTAAATAACGGTTGGATATTGTCGGGAATCATTATGGAGGTCAATATAAAAGAACAATTGATAAAATCCGTAGATAGTATAAAAAATAAAATTAAAACAATACAAAATGCAGAAGATGTCGATAATTTGAAATTTAAGAAGCTTTTTAAGCCAATAACAGATCCTCTAGAGACTTTAATTAAAGTTAATGATAAGAATAGAACTATATTGGATACGAGTGAAGGTGATAATAATATAATGAGAAGATGTAGCTCACCCGTAGATTTTGAAAATTTCAAAGGATTTATAGAGAAACATTCAAATGATGGTTCTGCATCCTTTAGCTGCACAGGTGATGATAGCGAGAACGATACATTTATGTCACTTAATAAAGAAGATATGATTGAAATCTATGATAATAACATGAATGTACCTTTCGGGATTCGAAGTGAAAACAAAAATTTGATGATGGGTAACTCTAAAGTATCATTTTCTTTTACAAACAACGTTAACAATTCCCTAAAATCAATTATAGCCACAGTTAATGACAAACATTATGAAATAACTCCTGGACTTAAAGAACTTTTACTACGTAATAGACCTGACCTCAGTCTGGTAACTGAAACTGATAAAATTGTTTACAAAGATATGCTCCATAATACAAATGCTCACAAACGTGACTTTAATCCAAACGGCCAATTAAAAGGTGATAAAGGTTTGAAATACCGTCAAATCATAAAACCTTTGTTTTCTGAACAAAATTACATTCAACATGCAGAACAAGTCATTAAGTCAAAAAGTGGTGGCTACTTACCTAAATTGAAAAAAAAGTATAAGAGTAATACAGATTATGTTTATTGGGATGACCCTAATGAATTAATCGATAGATTAAGACTATTAATGGCTTCAAAAAACGCTGGTAATACTAATCATGACAATGAAATTATATCAATTGTTGAAGAGTTAAAAGAAGCCGGTATAATAAAATAATAAAAAGCATTGTATCTAATTTTATATTTAGTTATTAAGAGAGTCTGAACCATGAAGGTTCATACAAAACAAACGTCGCTGTCTTTTAATGAAATAAGCTCTGAGCATATTGAGATCTTAGACAAATCAACCGAAACTGAATGCTGCAAAGATATTAATAAATACAAAGTTGAAATATTAATTAAAATAGAACAATTGAACAAATTAATTAGTGGTTTAAATAGCAGATTAAATAACATTGAAAAGACCATTGATTTAAAAGAAATAGCAGGGAAGTTAAGCAAGCATTATGAGCAAAATAGACGTCATAAATGAAATCCATAAAAACGCTAGAGTTAATTTCCCAAGAAGAAGTGTAATACTTAAAGATATAGATGACCTTTGGCAAGCAGATTTGATGGATATGCAAGCAATATCAAAAGTGAATGCAGGTTATAAATACATACTGGTGATTATAGACACTTTTTCAAAATATGCTTGGGCGATTCCACTTAAACAAAAAAATAAGCAACAGGTATCAGAGGCGTTTAAAACGGTAATAGAAACAGGACGAGTTCCAAAAAATTTGCAAACCGATCTTGGGAAAGAGTTTTACAATGATCAATTTAAAAGTGTTGTTAATAAGTATAAAATTAATCATTATTCTACTTATTCTACTAAAAAGGCCTCAATTGTTGAAAGATTAATAAGAACGTTAAAGAATAAACTATACAAGGAATTTAGTTTGAATGGAAATTATAAATGGTTTAACGGTATGTTAGAAAAAAAGTTACATGAGTACAACAATGATGTTCATAGAACTGTCGGTCAGTCACCTGCTTCAATAAATCAAAGGAATAAAACAAATATACTTCAAAGATACTTAGACGCAGCTCAGTCTCGAAAAAAAGTGAAATGTAAGAAATTTAGTGTAGGAGATTTTGTGAGAGTAAGTAAATATAAAGGATGTTTTGATAAAGGTTATTATCCCAACTGGTCCACTGAAATATTTAAAATAACAAAAATTCAAGGAACAAATCCAACAACTTATTTAATAGAAGATGGTAGATGTCGACCAATACTAGGCGCATTTTATGCACAAGAACTTCAGAAAACCAATCATCCCGACATATACCTCGTTGAAAAAGTTTTGAAACGAGAAGGAAAGCGAGTATATGTTAAATGGTTGGGGCTGCCGACCAGTGAAAATAGCTGGATTGATAAATCAAATGTATTATAACTCCTGAACAATATTTAAGCATTTTACAAACAATTATCTATTCACTTCCACTTTATTCTTAATGCAATAAAGACATACTTTATAATTCAGGTTTATGTAAAATAATTAAAAAATATAATAACAATGAAAAAAGCACGAGGACTATGTACAAGCAATAAAGAAATGGCTGGTTTATCATCTTTCAAAATGGATAAAGTAAGATCTGGAGCGGGGTTTAGAAAAACCCTTAAAAATATTGTATCACATACCAAAAAACACATCAAGAAACTAAAACCCACCTGTAAGAAAGCGTTAATGGAATTAGCCTGCGCTGCAGCTCATGAATTTGCATCTGATTTACCCATAAAATTACCCAGAATTATACCAGTACCTAAAACTGGAGGATTTCTTCCTTTAGTACCAATATTTGCTGGTTTATCTGCCGCTGGAAGTTTGGCTGGGGGTGCTGCTGGGATTGCGAAAGCTATTAATTCATATAAAACAGCTAAGAAACAGTTGCTTGAATCGGAACGTCACAACAAGCAAATAGAAGCTTTAATTATTGGAAAAGGATTACATCTTAAGCCTTACAAAGAAGGTTTAGGAATTTTTGTTACAAAGAAAAAAAACTAAATGGTCGGCTACCCAATAGAGCTTTAACTAATATTGATATATTGAAGCATTCAAATAGTATCCCATTCTTTCGAGGTGTATTTATGAGAGATGAATTACCAGGTAACCCATTACCATTAGAATGTGGAGTGATTAATCTTGATATTTCTCAAAACTCTGGCACTCATTGGGTAGCCTATACCAAAATATACGATCACATTGAATACTTTGACAGTTATGGTAACTTAAAACCACCTAAAGAATTAATAAAATATTTAGGAAAAAATATTCAGTACAATTATGAAAATGTACAACATGATCACTTGTACAATTGTGGACACTTATGTTTAAAATTTCTTAAATTATTTTGGAAAAGTAATAAAGGAATTTATTAATTAAGTGAGTGATTTTTATTTCTTACGTCTCCAAATTTCGTTAAACTATAAAAATATAAATGACATTGCTAGTTCATACGCATACATTCTTTCGTTGTTGGTGATAAAAGTCACTAGTGTTGAAAAAGGATTTTTTATTACCTATTTAAAGTAACCTCCTTCGTTTTATTCATACCAACATCATGCTTGTTCTTAATAAAACTCCTAATGAGAGAGGGAAATATAACATAAGACTGCCAATATCCAAAGAAGTGAGACGTGTCAGTGCAGTGAGAATTAATAAAGTTTCAAAGGAAAACAAAAGATTTCTTCAAGATATCGGTTTTAAAATATAATATGCTTCAAATTACAGATTTACCACAATATGATACCTCTATTGAGGGTTATGAGATCCACAGTTACAATCCATACAATAATAGCTTTAAAGAAAATGATGAAATTAGAATACCCATACAACAGCAAGATTTATATGTATTGCCGTCAGGTAGTTCCATTTACATAGAAGGATATGTAAATGTGTCAACTAAAGATGCAGCGGGAAAATTAGTAAAAAAAGATGTTGATTTTATAAATAATCCCATTTCATATTTGTTTCAAGATATTAGATACGAAATAAATGGTGTTGAAATCGATCGGATTAAAAATGTTGGTATTACAACCACCTTAAAATCGTATATCTCAATGAATGAAGGTGAAAGTAAAGCTGCAGCAGTCTGGGGATGGAACTTAGGTGGTACGAAATTAAGAAACGAATATTTTAGTGTTATCGTGCCATTGAACAGAATACTGGGATTTGCAGAAGATTACAACAAAATAATAATCAATTGTAAACATGAACTTATTTTACAACGAAGCAGCTCAGCATTGAACTGTGTGCTTATAGACAAAAATGATAACGTAGAAATAGATATACAAAAAATACAATGGCGTGTGCCGCATATTAAAGTTTCTGATCGTAATAAATTGTTATTGCTCAAAAGCTTGGAGAGAGATCGTTCTATACAGATAGCATTTAGAAATTGGGATTTGTATGAATATCCATTACTTCCAAGAACAACAAAACATTCCTGGTCAGTAAAGACAACTTCCCAGCTAGAAAAACCGAGGTTTGTAATATTTGGTTTGCAAACAGCTCGAAAAAATAATAAAACTAGAAGTTCTTCTATATTTGATCACTGCAATGTAAGCAATATTAAATTATATTTGAATTCTCAATACTATCCGTATGACTCACTTAATCTGAAATTTGATGAAGGTAAATACAGTATATTATATGAAATGTATGCTAATTTTCGTCAGTCGTATTACAACTTAGGCATTGATCCATTGCTTAGCTTAGACCAATTTAAAGAAATTGCTCCACTTTTTGTGATTGACTGTTCAAGACAAAACGATTCACTTAAAACTGGACCAGTTGACGTGCGATTAGAAATTGAATGCTCTGAAGATATTCAAAATAATACATCTGCCTATTGTTTAATAATAAACGATCGACTGTTCGAATACAAGCCGTTGAGTAATATTGTGAGAAAACTATCATGAATGTCATCGTAGATGTTCAAGGGTTTAAGAGTGAAGAAAATGAGTTTATTCCAAAAGAAATAGCAATAATGTACAAAGGACACGTACAAGTACTGTTGATAAAACCACCACGACCATTTTATGACTTGACGAGGAAAGAACGGTTACAAGTGGCTTGGATTGAAAAAAACAGAGGAATAAACTGGAACGAAGGCTTTGTACCATATTTTAATTATCAAGTAATCTTTGGGGATTTTTTAAAAAATAAATCTATATTTACGAAAGGAAACGAAAAAGTGTTATGGATAAAAGATATATTCCGAATTAATAATGTATACAATTTAGAAAGTAAGAACTGCCCGAGTTTGTTGACATTATATAACAATTATTCAGATTCATCTGACATTATAAGTTGTATGTATCATACCAATATATGTGCCTTAAAAAATGTGTTTTGCTTAAATAAATGGTGTAAAGAAAATCAAGTGTTTTGTCAGTAAGATAAAATAAGAACGATCTTAGTTTTACGAATAAATGATTATAGAATGTTAAACCTACAAACTTACTTACACATATTCTATTATTTAGGTTAGTGAAAATGTAAGTAATAGTAATGTAAGAAATGTATCATTGCTTATAAAACAATATTTGAATAATATAGAAATAAATATTTAAACTTGACCTACTTGCGAGTTTTATTTCTTTAACACTAAAAATATTAATATAGTTAACCACCTGCCAACCACATATTATAGTTCGACATCGAAAGCAAAAACAGCTTGTTATAATGAGCAGTTCATACTGAACAGCTTGTTAAAGGTAATGAGCAGTTCATACTGAACAGCTTGTTAAAGGTAATGAGCAGTTCATACTGAACAGCTTGTTATAATGAGCTGATCATACTGAACCGCTTCTTATAATCAGCAGTTCATATTGAACTGCTCTGTTTATTTACACACTCGAACAGATGCTACTGATGAGTATGCGACTACTATACAGGACTTTAATTAAAAAAAAAAAAATATGTTTGAATAGAAAACTATAAATGTTATTAGTAGACCATTTTATGACTTGACGAAGAAAGAATGGTTACAAGTGGCTTGGATTGAAAAACAGAGGTATAAACTGAACGAAAATTTTGAATAATTAAGTATATTATGGGGTTACAGAGGAATAATCTGATACTCGAATGGTTTAACTGTGGAATATAGGGTTATTCAGATCACGATTTGTGATCTGAATACCCTATATTCCAACTACTAAAGATAAGCGGCCCGTTTCCTCCGACAACGTGTCGCCGATATCAACGTCTTCGCCAGCCATGACGGCCGTCACCGTCGGAAGCTTGCAGCCGGCGCAGCGCCGCGCTCCATTCACCGAGCCGTACCGACCACAGCTGCTTTACACTCCCCTGAACCTTTAACATATAAATGCTAGAGTCTATAATCCTCTGGTTTGCTGGCATTTGCTAGGTGGTGCAATTGTAACTAGTGTCGATTACGCGCCATGTTGTTTGGACGTGCCTTTTGTTTACACTGACGTGCGTCGCGCATCAGGACAACATGTGCACCGGTTGCTAACTAGCATCTTAAAGTCTAGGTACCCTATTGTTGTTTATTCTATTGTTCGTCTATAATGATCGATTTGTTTTCGGTTCCGTTTAAGGTCCTAGTTTGATTCAGTTTACGTGGTTCGGTAAAGTTTTAAAAATACAGTTACAACCTTGGAACTCTTTTCGGATTCACCAACATGTACACCATGCAGATATTTAGGTATCTCTTCCCAAAAAAAAAACTTGTTTACAATTTAGTTGGACTTTGTCCAAAATCACATAAACGGGGAGGTATATCCAGACGATTAAATCCTGGCTGGGGACCTTAAATTCATTTGAGGCCACCAGAGGATAGTCCGGTTAAGCAGTAACCAGCCTTAGTGTGCTGAAATGCGAGTGCTCAAGTCAAAAAAAAAAAGACGATTCAATTCATCATTAGAGTTTTCCTGTTCCTAAAATAACTAATTTTAATGGTGCAACACGAAGCAGCGGAGTAGCTTTTAACGTGTATTTTTAAATGAAAAGTAAACTTTAAATTTTTAGGCATCTGGATAAAATCCGGCTGCAATTCCGTTGCGTTTGACGTCATCGTGGCAGCTTTTTAGTTTCTGAAGCTCCGTTTCAAATTCTACGAAGAGTTCGAGACGAAAATACAAATTAATCGAGCATGTAATCGATTTAACCTATAACGGTGTTGTGTTTCACGACGACATGTCATGTAACTGTACATTTCATGGCACGCGGATCTGACCTGCTTGGGTGCCGCACCCACAATCGAACAAAACCTGAGAAGTAACTGTTCTATTCATGTAATGCGCCGGCATTGAGTCTTTACTGTGCAGTAATTACACGCGGAGTGCACTGGAGGAACGTAGATAGAACATTAAGCGAAACGAGCATGCCCTATCATCTGTAGCTGAACTTTCCGCGTCGCCGGGCCTGTATCGAGGAACTTCGCCGATTAAACAATTGAGGACGGTCTGCCCGCCTGCCCTGGGGGACCAGATATTGCGCCTCGAAATGGGCTCGGTCCTATAGAGAATACTTCAAAGTGCAAGTAATTAATATTGGACATGGCCAAGTTAATTGACGAGAGTTTTATTGCATACGTTTAGAAATCGTTTCGAGGTGTTAAGGTTCATTGCAAAATTATGGTTTGGTATTTTGAAATAGCGTTTGTTCATTGTATGCCTGGTTGGCTGATCCATGTTTGCGACATGATGTGGTGATTACCAGTGATCGGACAATCGGGCGCTTATATACCTAAACTTCTTCCCGTGATAGAATAATATGGACATTCCTTTCTGAATAAATAAGTAATCCCGGATTCCCGGGATTGAACAATAAATGGAGCTACACATAAAATTACAATTGTTTCAATTCCCTAAGTAGTCAAGGCTGCTGGTCTGTTACTAAAACAGTTCTCATAAAAAAACTTTCATTGTAAACTAAAAGTTCCATTAAAATCGGCTTTTTAAATAAAAAAAAAATACAATGAGAGTTCACAACGAGTTCTAACTATATTTTGTATGCGGGCTTTTTTAGCAATCTCAAGAATTTTGAATGATTCATGGATCCGGGATTCTGAAAAGCATGTCCGTATTATACTTTCGTGAGAATAAAAGTGAAGTTTAGGTATATTAGCGCCCAATTATCCGATCACTGGTGATTATTTAATAAGTACTTGTTAAAGTGCCATTTTCATCAGACAAACTTCCAAATCTGTAAAGTATTACAAAAACAGACAATCAATAATTAATATAAATAAAATTCTCCCATTACTGACTGAGTGACTAATAGACATCGCACAACCGAAACTACTGGTCGTAGAAAGCTGAAGTTTGACGTGTAGCTTCCCTGCACTCCTGCACTAAGAGAGGATATTATTTGAGTTCTGAATAAAAATGAAAACTAATTAATATTCTCTATTTTTCGCAACTAATTAGCGTATTCCATTTAAATACATTCAAATAAGGGCAAAAACAGAATAATGTAAAAGCCACATAGTCACATAAAAGAAAATACCATACCTAATGATAACAACTACAGGCAGTTTAATTCTGTTTACTACTATTAATAAAAAATACTCTTTGTTTTAAGTATCTATTTAACTAACTAGGTATGTATGAAAACCCGATTTCCTAAGAAACTCGGTATCTCTCGAATAAAATTACCCTATCTCAGACTTCTTTTAAGAACAACTGATAGCTAATAGTTAATGTGATATTCAAGACAATCAATAATTATATTATCTTTCTTTCAATACTGGTCAGACGTTTCCACCTAACCAGATTGTAGGATGTGATGTTTTGTTTTTCGGGCCTGCGGACGGCGAGCGTTGGGTGGCTCGCTGTCCGATCACCGCCAGGCCCGGGTCGATGGCGCGTTGTGTTTCACGCGCGCCTCAAAGAGATGTCAGCATAGAAGATGGGGCCCGCTAGGGCCAGAGCCTGCCAGGGTTGCGGAATTTGTTCGAAAGAGTCACCGCGGCCCTGGAACGCAAAAGGGATTTAGAAGGAACACGGATGGGTTTTAGTCAGTAAGAGTCTGACACGCCCTTCCGCTCCACCCAGAGCGGAAGAAGTCATTTGATGATTTCCCATCCTTAAAAAAAAAAAAAAAAGTATGTGATTTTTGCCTTTTGCTGTTTAAAGCTCCGAATTGTAGGCATAGGCACGTTTCTCATATGCATATTATGTGTCTCGTCATACATCTCAAGGACCAGTGAAAAATTAAAATCTTCTAACAGCTATTCAAGCGGCTGCAGTAAATACCAGACGGATCACGAAAAATATGAAAAAAGAACAAACTAAATGTTTTTCTCGATTCTAGCTGTCAGTCATCCATCTGGTAGGTAATTAGGTTTTTACGAAATCTTAAGTATATTGAATCTGATACGTCATCTTAGATTATAAAATGTTTTGGGTATCACGCAGCAATACTGCTGCTATTTCATTCGATTCAAATGTGAAGAACTATGATACACATACATTAATTTGGTTTTAATTTGTGTTTCATAGCTCTTTGACTGAAAATTATCAAACATCGCCATTCTAAGAGATTTTATAATTTTAGTGAGGTTAATTAGAGTTAATTATGTTAAAATACAAAATAATATGCAATGCGATGTTCATTCAGGCACTGTGATACACAGAGCGTTAATTATCTAACCACATGTTTTAATTTGAATCACAGACTAATCGAACTTATTGGTACAGCAATCGCGAGTTAAAATGTTTAGCATAATATTAAATGCTTGCGTGGCTGCAGATTTGCATGTTGCGAGTCGGAAGTAATTTTCTTCCGCCGCCAATAATGACCGTGATCGATCATCCGAATAATGGGTCCAAGTGTAAAATTTAAAGCTACTTACTGCCGCTTTTCCGTAAAATATTATCTACGTACCGACGATATCGTTTATAAAGTGGACAGTTTAATCACGAAATATAGCGAGGATAATTAAACGTTCATTCATCACGGGTGTGGGTACTGCTACGGGCGATGCTGTGTTCTAGGGAATAATGGCACAAGTTTCGTCACTAAAATGGCTAAAAAGTGTAGTTTGTTAGATGAATGCATTTATATCGTACTAATTAAGAGCAACGTTGCTTTTTTTATTCAGGTTTTACGTTCAGTGGATAAAGATAGATCATAAACTTTAACCAACGGTCACTGATGTAAACAGAAAGTTTCCTCAAATAAGTCCTCTATCTACGTACACAGTATCTCGATTGGTCTATTAAACGAAAAAATACACCGAACCCTAAACTATTATAATCATCTGCCTAGCCTTTTCCCAACTATATTGGGGTCGGCTTCCAGTCAAACCGGATTCAGCTGAATACCAGTATTTTACGTGGAGCGACTGTCTACCAGACCTCCACAACCCATTAACTGGGTAACACGGTAGTTCTTGGCAAGACTCAGATTCAGATTTACTGGCTTCTGACAATCCGTAACGACTGCCAAAGATTTACAACTGTCAGCCAACAATCAACGACTTAACGTGCTTTCCGAAGCACGGAGGAAACTCGGTATGTTAAGATGGTCACCCATCCACAGACAAACCTTGGCAAACGTTGCTTAACCTTGATCGACCCGTGCGGCTGTTCTGTCTTTAGCCACGAGCCCCTAAACTATAATAATCTAAAGCCAAAATCCTATTTCCACTTGAGTAAGCTATTACTCGGTTAGAAATCCAAGGAATTAAAGTTCACACATGTGAGAATTTCTCTTTCAGCGGCAGTACGTCGCTGAGGTCGGAACCTTCCACATGTTTAATTAAGACCAATATAATCACGTTAGTGCTCAGACGGAATGTGCTACAACATGATTACTTCTCGTTTGTCGGAAATTAAATGTACTTTGAATTACTCCAGAAATATAATTATAATTGGAAGATGTTAACTTTGTTATCGTGTCAAATGATGATGCGAAATTTGTTCGAAAGAGTTTTCGCGGCCCTGGAACGCAAAGGCATTTGAAGGGACACTGGTGGGTTTAAGTCAGTAAGAGTCTGACACTCCCTTCCGTTCCGCCTAGAGCGGAAGGAGTCATTTGATGATTTTCCATCCATAAAAAGGGTTAATTCGACAGCTCAGCTCCAAATTGAAAGCATCATATTTTATTTCGTATTAACAAAGGTGTTGAGCGAACCGTGGCTCGACTCGGCAGACATCGCGAAAACGAACGAGTACACGCGTTTCCATCATGTTCAATTGATTGATTGGAACAGTGATACCTGTTAGCTTCAATCAACTCAGCACATCGTAGTTCACTGTTGCGCGCTGTTCAACACGGACCGAATTAAAAATTCTTTTTTTCTGCGTAGTAGGCATTACAAGTCCAGGAAAATTCGTACCTAGAATAACCTTGTTACAAAAACGTCATTTTGTATCACTATTTTGTCGAGGTTTACCTGAATAGAACATTATCATGTTTTTTTGCATGAACATGAAAAATTGCTAGCATTAGTTAACTACTTAGCTAACAACTTACGAGGTTTATGATTTAAACTGCGGTTATCATAAAAGTGCTGGATCCCGTTAAAGCCTCACACGCCGGGAATAGACTCACTAGCGTGCCGTTACAGAGCCACTTTATGGCGAAGTCTTGGTTAAATCATAGAGATCTCGTGAGTTTCTAAAACTATTTAAGTTTATGAGAAAACTGCAGTAAAATCAAGGTGCAGTCCTCTTAAACCGGTTGGTGGAACGACAGTCATGTAATGTTATAACCTAGTTAAAATGCACTCGGTAACACGACAGCCGAACAAGGATTTCGTTGTCGCACGTTATTCATTGGCACTTTCTTGTTTCATTTTTGTATAAAAAACATTCGCATTCGTACTTTCTAAATCTTGGCTAACATTGGGTAATCGGCTTTAGATAACTCGTCGAAAAATTATTAGTCCGCAGGATGTAGGTAGCAAGCTGGGCTTGTTTTCCTGGCCACCCCCGCTTGGCTCCCCGGGGTCTTGGCACTTGGCCAACGTTTCCTGATGACGTCTCCCACACGTTAAATTGATATTGGCACTTAGCGCGGCTCTCGGTGTCGCCGATCATGCTGTAAAACTTTCAACTTTTGACACTTAATATCTATATCGGATGAAGATCTAGAACTTTGTTATACTCCAATAGGAAATGGAGTAGCAGACAAAGTTTACTCCAATACGTTTTTGAAATCACAGCATTGTAAATGGGTGACTTCTTCTTCCTTAACAGCTAAAACACTAGGAAGTGGTGACGGGCGGGCGTTTTGGGGGACTGTCTTTATGTAGAACTTTGACGTTCAAAAAGTGCTGGCACTCAGCCTAATTTGAATAAATGACTTTTGATTTTAATGTTTAATATACGTTTTACATTCTTTGTATTTTTAACCCAATGACTAAGCAGATACAGGCCACAGTTACACTTGTAGGTTCAAGTCCAAAGCAGATTGCTAATCTAGCCCGCAACAAAAAGTGTAATCTGACTAGTCATTACTAAACCAATATTGAAACACGGTATGACTAACTAGCAGTTATCGTATGTAGCACATTGCAACAAAGGTCACGGCTCAGTGAAGGTTACGTAAGTCGTCTCGTGATGACATGCTCGTGTGCCGCAGCTTACACGCGTCCTCAAATCAACCGAACATTAATTATTCAGACAAAAGCAATGTAAGTACTCAAGATTTTCCTCGAGGTGTCTCAATTTAAGACGATGCAAACGCCCAACTTAATATAAATTGCAAATTGGTTGCGCTGCATCGCTACGTTGCACCTCCCAACAGAGATTATGAAACGTTCGCCAATTGTTGTCGTTTACTCGAATAGTTATCTCTAAATCCTTAGAAATGTTGGCTAAGTGAAACGGGTTTTACCTGTATCTAGCGTAACTTCCTAGTTGTCTATTCCGAACCAATCGAAAGAAAGTTAATTCGATGTCGAGTCGGGGGTTTAGTAATCGTCTGAAGTTACCTCTACGAAGCTCTAGTTACTTTCGCCATTTCTCTTTAAAGTTTAAGGGTGGAGATTTTTTCAACATATAGTATCAAATTTAAAATTCTCCTTACTTTCTTTGAACATAGGAGTTCCTATCCTATTTTATTTTTACTTCATATTTCCTCGAAAACCTGTGACTCAAAATATAGTAACGGAAGCAAAAACTTCCTTTGGATCCCTTACTTCTAAGCAAAGCATCGCATTCTTACCGCATAGCACAGGTATAAAAATCAAAGCATTTTTGCTTCGTCCTTTTAATGTCCTTTCTGGAATCGGCCGACGGCGTTATTGGCATTCTGATATCCCCTGCGGATCAAAGTTAAAAGGCATTTGGAAGACCTTGTTTCTTATCAAACGTCCGAATAAATTCTGGTGGAATTTGGGATCGGCCTGGACTGAAGGCGGCTATCGTTGGAATTTTGCCAGTAGCCAGTGCATTGTTGGCCCGCCATGTTAGTAAATTAATATCGCCAATAGAGCTGCACTCTACACGGCAAATTTCGTCTAGTTCCGTAGGGTTACCATAGATGACACGTCGTCTTTAAAGCCTGGTTTTGGTGAGCACTTAAACAGAATTTTATCGCGTTTGGAGTTGAGTGAGTGAGGTTGAGGTGGTGTAGTCACATGTCATGTGACTACACCACCACAGTTTATGTTCAAGGACTGGGGCATACATTGTATGCCCCAGTCCTTGAACATAAACTGTGATGTCTTTAAAAGTGTTGTTTGCGTCGTTTATTTTAGGCGGATAACATACATCCTCTGATGTCGAATGGCTAACAAACAATTCTTGGTGAAACCGTTGCGGGTATAAACAAAAAGACGTGCAGATTATTTCCAGTAAGTTTTTATACATCGACTGATCTCCGGTTGACGTTCTATGACGCTGTTAAATTTATGGTTTCACTATTATGCATGGTAAAATGAATAAACATGTACAATGATGTAACGGTTTATTAATACGCTTTTAAGCATGAAGTCATGACTCATTTCACTTTCGATAAAGTCGGTTCCGTTGAATATTATTAACAGCTTTCCTCTAGTTTACGTAATATTTAAACAACAGTCAAATACGTCTTTGCGGTATCATGAAATGTGCATAAGTAGTGTGAATAATTGTTGTCTGTAGTTAGTCATGTCCTGCTGTGTCATAAAGGCTGGTTGCACTACATACTGCCGTGGTTGGTTTGGTCAGTGACGGTGTTGGGTTTGTCATCGTTCGCTTTCAGCCGCTCGTCGAAGCGTTTCAGAATTCGGGCTTGCTAGTTTTATTATTTTTAAGGTTCCGAACATCCGTAAAAACGGAACCCTTATAAGATCTGTCCGTCTGTCACAGCCAATTTTCCCCGAACCTACTGGACCTATTCTGTTGAAATTTGGTACACATGTGATTTTTTGTGACCCAACCACGGACGCCTTACGTAAATTAATACATTTTGAGTAATGGGGTCACTTTTGGGGGTTAAACAAGAAAAAAAATAAAAAAAGATTTTAACCTGTACCATACGGTACAGGTTAAAATCTTTTTTTAATTATATGGTATGGTATATCAAATGAAAGAGCTTATTGTGAGGCTTACAATTACATGTTTACCATAATTAAAAAATAACAGTTTTAAAGTTATTCAAGAAATTACATGAAAAATGGCCACCTTTATCTCCGAAACTACGGAACCAAAATGCAGCGATAACAGTTCTTTACCTATTGATTACAGGAAAACCTACCTTCAGCGGCCATAATAGCAGATACAATAGTAAAACAATGGCGTCACACCTGATTAAGCCCGCTCGGCCTTCGAGAGGAAAGTCTATATATAGTGTTAATAACATGCAATAAAAATGAGATTCGTTCGGAACCTTTGGCACGCGAGTCCGACTCGCACTTGGCCAGTTTTGCTTATAACTATCACATTGGATACGATGGAGAGACAAATGGCGAGACTTCAGGTCGTATGTAAATTAAAATTTAATTGTACTTTCTCCACCATATTAAATGTATACCGGCTGTCTTATGAAAGCAAAATTATATATCGCCTGTTGAAAGATCTGTCTATCTATTACTCTAACAGCCATTCGAATATTGTATAGGTATTTATATTGTTACATGATGGATCTCTGAGGTGCTATATAAAAAATCTACTGGTCAGATACCAGTAGATTTTTTAGATAGCACCTCAGAGATTCCTAGATCGTTCCAACTCAAGTCTAACCAGTTTCTAAAAAACAAATTCACAATTAAAGCAATTACAGTTTGGTAATAAAAAATTGAGCGGGGGGAGACCGAATGGCGCCTGTTAACTGAAACGGTAAATCTATGAGTCTGTGACTAAAGAATCAAATGGTTTGTCTGGCCGGGTCTGCAATCGACCGGTGACTGTTGAAATCGAAGATTTCAAGGCTGCCTTTGTGTTCTTGACACCCATTGAATAATAATTAGCAGAGTACAAGTGTTATTTGTAAAACAGTAGCCTTTGATTGTTCGATAGGGCTTTGGCACACTTTTTTATTACCATTGTTTAATTGAATTCGCTACTGTTCGCAAAAGTATTGTAATTTCTTGCAAGAATATTCTGGGAAAATATTTTTTACGTAAGCTTGTTTACAAGCTATTTCTATAATCAATATATGGAAATGTGTATAACTGTACTCGTAAAATGTCGTAACACATATTCGTCACACCGGTTACTTGTTGTATTATGATGGTAACACGTTTCTATAAAACGGAGCCGCAATCGTACATACTACGATTAAGACATTGTGGACCTAAATCCAAAAATAGGACTCACCAGAAATGCATAGAAAATGGGGCAGGATTGAGATAGTAATTAAAGTAAAACAGAGGCTGGCACAAAGCCAAATTCATTAAAGAAACACATTCAACTTACAAGCTTACTTCCATTTAATTTTATAAAAATGACTGTGATTAAGCGATAGAACATTATGTATTAGAATAGAAACTTTCAGTGACGTGGAAATGCGGTTGCAGTGATTAATTTTTCCTTTTCATAATTTGCTTTGCTTTATTGTTTTCCTTTCAATGTATTCATGTTGCGGTTTGTGACTAGGTTAGTTCCTGTATAAGGGCTTAGCTCGAAACGGCATGTAATAACTAAGTTAGTTGATTTCATGATTCACTTTGCAGTTTTGATTAGAAAAATGCTTTCCCAATATAACCTTACGAGGAGGAAAAATAATGTTTGTGGTTGTTCTATAGACAAAAATGAGGGTGGTGTCTTGGGGTTCTTATCATCATTTGCGGGTGTTATTAGCCACTTTAAATTTTCTGTGAAATGAGTCCATTGTCGCCCTCAGGTAGGTCTGCCAAACGTTGTACTTTATTCAGTTTTTGTATTTTATTTTACGATTATATATTGTTTAAGGTCACAAGAATACACACTCACACAGTGGAAATACTTATGTAACACTATTTTAATAAATAATAACAACTTAAGGCTGCTGAACTATGGAGGTACAATATTGATAAAAAAGATATTTAAATTACTACTAAGATAATCTGACAGCTCGGATCTGCAAAAAGTGACATAGGTTAACAAGGTGGCTCGGAATAAATAACGTAAGTGCCAAAATTAATTTACGGATTTTATATCATAAAAGATTAAAACAATCATCAATATCAAAACCCTATTGTAGGTACTTTACAAGAAAAAAACTATTCTCAAAACAAAACGTACAAAAAGGCCTCTGATCTGCCACTGTATATTAATCACTCAACTCCCTCCACCCGTATTACACTGCGAGGCAAAAAATTTATAATCGTATTTATGAAGAAGATTACATAAAGAACGTACGTTTGTAAACAGACGAATATGAGGTACGTACTGTCACACACATAAGTATTGTTTATGTGCAGTTGTCACGTGTGTGCATGCGCACATAATACACGTGACGTTGGCGACGCTCGCGTGCCCACCGCGTGTAACTGGAGCGCGACCACCACGCAACCATTCAAGGTCGATTGGTCAGTGGCCAGTGCTGCCGGACATTTTAATTGTTTGAAGAATTGCTGGAGCTAGACTAAGAGAACATGTCGATGTCTGTTGGTGCAGAAAGGACAAAGCAAAGACACCGTGCTATACGCGTGTATGCTAAGGTGAAATGAACACGAAGTGAGCTGTCAATCCATACAAACAAGATGGAATGACTATTGACTTCATGCTCACTAGACTTAAGTTTACACGGTGAGATGTTAACAGAATAGGCCGGCTGATAACTTCGGTGAAGTGAGCTTGAAGTGGACTGTCAATCACTAGCATTAACTGTAATGTCACCGCTCACTTCATGTACACGTCCCCTATGTTTTCACACCGAGTTTTTTATAGAACTAACCGGAAGAAGCTTTTCGTGTTGGATGTTATGTGCAGCATAAAAAAAACGTGTGCGTCTCGGGACGCCCAACAGAAGTGATAACTTAAACTAATCTAAGTTGAACTATTTAATATGGGAAGCGTCTGTCCGAAATAAGACTAGCGCTGTGGGTTAGAGTGAGAGAGGAAGAGCCTGCCTACCGCTGCCGTATGCGTGAGAGAAAGGAAAACCAGACAGACTGGCGCCGTAACCTGTTACGTTACGAAGCGGTTTACCCTCCCATAAGAAGTTATCTCTTCAAAAATTCAACAACTTTTAAACCACAGTATCACATAAAACCTCAACCAAAGTATAAAGTAGAACGCCATTGATTTTTGCCTAGACGCTCGAGGTCCGGAAATTAAAAAATAAACGTAGGTACGCCTGTTTAAAGCTGAGCGAAGTCGCGGCTGAAGGTTAGCTTCACATTAACTCAACTTAGAAGTTACCTTGTGTTACATAGATGGTTGTAAATTGCAGTTGACATTTGGTCCCGTAGGTAGGTACTTGGCAACCGCAATGTTTCGGCGATTAAGGTCACAAGCTTCGAAGTGCATAAAGGTTGTGTTACAGGAAAGTGTTTTGTTAGTGTATAATGGATTTATCAAATGTTAGAGAACTGGAATGTCATGATCGTGGTTTCTGTGTTGAGAGTTACAAATGTAAATCAAAGAATCAGGGTATTTTTGCCTTTATTTCGGCAGGCAATGCACTCTGAGTTAGTTAACTATTGATAGGCGCACGTTGACCATTGTCTCACCTGATGGTAAGCGATGATGTAGTCGAAGATAGAGCACGCTTGCCTGGAAGTAACCTATTTACTCTTGAGACTCCCAGGTTGTAGCTATCAGGAACCAGACTGTGGCAAGGAATTCCACTACTTAGCTGTACGCACCATAAATGTTCACCATGTACCGGTGGCGCATCGACGTACGTCTTGTGGTCCGATGATGGTTCGGGTTTGGCGGAATTAAACTATGCAATTCCATCGCACACTCCCCAAATGCAACCGATAGAAAACCGACAGGCTAGCAACTCGGCGTCGATGCTCAAGACTTTGGAGCTTCGATTCGACGAGCCTATCTATATATAATAAATAATTTGTGGTACCACACACAGGTCATCATTGAAAATTATGAAGCCAGTTGCCTTTTTATTTAGTTAACTTAAAAAAATTTGGCCTGCATTTTCCAATAACATGATTATTTTGAATCAAGTCTCGATGTAACGAACTTGTTATTTGATTGGATCGCTACGCTACTCACCTTTTCAGGTAATATCCATTCACTGAAAGACAAACTGCTAACTACACACACACATAGTTTACGTTCAAACACATTGAACCGAACAATTTCTAATGGCCAATGTTTAATCAGCAGTCTGTAGGGCGAGCCATTAGCTCGTTTAACTCCGTCGGAAGTCAAATGTGGCTACCGACTGCGACCAACAGTTTTACCAATATTTGCTCCACAACTCCATACCGACATTATGTGTTAAACTTTATTAATTATCGAATAATGTGGCGAAGTTGTTCTGCTCCTCGAATACTTCACGCACACTGCCGCACAAGTTTCGCAAGTTGCCAGTGATAAGAAATATTTCGACTTGTCTGAGGTGCGAGGAATACGAATGTGCACAGAATTGCCAAGAGATTTTCAAGTAATGGACGTAAAAGCCTGACTAGAAATTTAATTTGGGGCTTAGAAATGGTTAAGCTTGTAAAACTTCCTTAAGAATATTAAATTCCTACCTCATCTAAAAAAAAATTGAGGTAGTCAAAACAACAAAACCTAAATAATATCAAAGGCCTAAATCATCTAGGTGGTCATCATTATATGTATTTATATGTTCTACATTTTTTTTTCTAATTTGACGCACAAGACCGGTACTCATTTGGCAGCTACGGCTTTTTAACTGACGGCTAGCAAAATATTTTACAAAAAATTGCAGTACAAAAAAAACTGACGAACCATCTAACAATGTTGCCTTGTGAGTGATGGCATGTTTTCCTAGATTGCAAAACAAGTTTCGACCATGAGTCAACTAATCTTTGGATACAAATATTTAAGAAGTGAATGATTCAAAGGAATGAACAGCATATATTTCTACAATACTCAAAAGGATGATAACATTTTTGTTACTCAACCCCGAATGTCAGGTAGGTGCTTATTGACTTGACATTATAGAAAATCTGATCACGAGTCGAGTCTGATTCGCTTTCTCCTCGCGTGTGGCTGTTATGTAAACACTGACGAAACTGCTATCGTCTGCGAATCTGCTCGAGATTGCTCTGTGGTTCCGAAAGATTCTGTGGCCAGGAAATCGTAAATTGTAGAAAATATTGCTGACAACAAATTGAATGGCGCTTAAGTTGTTTCTAAGCCCTAGCCTTCCCGAAGTGTTTTACCTCCCTATAGACGAAGTGTTCCATCAATCATGGTAATTTATTATTATTAATGATAATTTACGGATTGCAGAGGATTTCCTTGTCTTCAGTTTGGGACTAATAACAGCTTGATTTATTGCTATCATTATTTAAGTAAGTACTTACTTGCCCAAGTTAAAACATAAAATATTCAACAAAATCACGAAGGACGCAGATTTCACTGAAAATGGTAATATTGAAATAAATAAAAGATTAGTGGAGTTCGTCTATCCAAGTTTCCTTAAACCTAAATATCTAGGAGGACAATGAATGGACAGTTCGCGTCGGATCACCTGTCCAAGTGTCTCTAGCGCTGAGGCGTCGTTTGTCAACGTCACGTCTGCAAGACTCTGAGAATGCTCGGAAGGCGCCCATTGTCCGCTTGTCCAGTCATCCCCTATTTTTAACCTTCAAACCGGAAAGCTTTCTAATACCACCTAGCAACGAATTGGCGGAGAACGCGCCGTGTTTTACGTAGCCTGTAAACGTTTTGTAATGTTAGTCGAACCTTTTAGCAGCGACGTATTTCGCCATTAGGTCCCGTGACATTAGATAGTGTGATCGTCTTTTGTTCTTTGTTCCCAAAGATTCTTGGGTACTATTTCGAGAAATGATGTCATTTTTATCATGTACGGTACATATTTGTGTTTATCTAGAGGCTTGTTAACGAGATTTGGAAGATCTACTAAAATTAAATCGCTTCCGTGACACATTCCGAATCCAATTTAAAACTAAAGATTTTCTAAGTGAGTTCCGTGTGATAGCGGGAATTTGTCACCGCCGTCTGTCACCAAAGTCCCATCGGGTTCGAACTAGTTTTCCCTTACGCTACCTACGTACCTACTTCAAGTCAGAAACAATTAGTTAGTTACTTATTGTCTCATTTAAGTTGTTCCTCGCTTGAATAACTCGGCAAGTGTGTAGCGGAGTAGTGTTGCAAGTTAGGGCGGAACTTGTTTAGAGTGTCAATGACAGTTCTCAGCTTCTGCGTTATTCACTTCACAAGCAACTTTATTGTGCCGTGTTGCATTACAAAGGATGCACTCTCGTATGCAAGACGTAGAGACTTCTTCATCATAACTGAATTAGCTAATTTTGCATTGTACGTTATTTTCGCGTGCTCGTTTGTTTTATTTATTTCGTGTTGTTTGAACTTTGAATGAGTTTGTACTTTGTTTCATTGTGATGTTAATTTTGCATCATCCTTTGTTTTATTTTAGAGAATATACTTTATTATTGATGGGGTAAGCAGAATCAACAGATTACATCGAACTCATCGTAAATTCAATCATGATTTCCTTGAAACAGATCTTGTGTTTGCTAAATCATGTTTAGCTTAAGACTCCACCCACACCTGTGTTCAATACTCCAAGCACACACAGACGCACACGTAATTTACTTAAAGCCCTATTCAATTGATTTCCCGAAGACGTGATGTCTTTAAAACACTCTGACTTCCTATGAATATTCTATTAATTTCACATTTGGTAATCTCTGTGAAGCCTGTTAATTTTGGTGCCAATTGGGTTAACCGTTTTAGGAGTACGCTCTGAGTATTAATTAGCTAGTCGTGTTATCACACAAACATGGCTGTACCTTGTACGTGTACAAGAATTTGTGGTGCCGAGCCGTTTCATCAGGTGGAAATTTATTTGCTTGAACAAATATAATGTTGTTATAACTAAGATCAAGTGACGTAATTACTTTATTATTATTATTAGGTAGTACAAGAACATTAACATAAGTTGGAGTGAGTGTTTTATGCCCGTGGGTAAATGCGCACTAATCAGGCGTTGCGTTGCGTCGTGATTCATAATAAGGTAAAATTTTACTTTACTGGCTGTTGTTAAAGTTTTAAAACATTATTGCTGTTAATTCTCTTTATTTCCATTGAATTGCAGTTAAGCAGCGGTTACGCGCATGACGCCATTCTTTTAATTCGCACTTTCTCCTTCAGATTCGTGGGTTGCGATTGTGGCATAGTATTTAATTCCTGATTGTTGAGAATGTTTTAATAAACACGAACGTAACGTGTCTCTTATACATATAGTCTTTATTTCTGAAAAAATAAAAACTTTTTTATAATTATTAATATTACATTGATTTCATAATTTATTATGCAAGCTGTTGCTATATCACTTCACTGTATTATTATGCTAATTTAAGAATTTTATTTAATCCAACGTTTCAATTATCCTTTATTTAACAACCTTTTGTAATTACACACTAATATCATTTCACAATATAAACATGCTACATATTTAAATTATTATATGAATATTATATAGATAATAATAGTTTTAACTATATTTCATAGTAACAGTTTAATCTACGACATCGGTAACGTTATTATCAGCTTGCCCTTTGGCATAGGCTTCCCCTAGAGTTTTTCATATAACCGTTTTTGCCTGTTTTTGAAGCCCTTTCCGTCTTTTCCATCTCTAGGAAACACATACAGTTACATCCTAGTCGGGTCTCCTAGCGGATGCTAAAAAAGCAGTAGCATTCGTTTTCGAAGCCATTCATTACAAAGTGTTAATGCAAACACGTCATAACAACATTAAAACACCCGAACACAATAAAAAACAGCTGCAATACATACGGGCTTTGTCAAAACACGGATTTAAAAACCTAAAAATAGTTCAGATTAAAAGCTTTTGAAACTTTATTCGTTCTCGATCCTGCAATAGATTGTAGCTTCACAAATGGCCGTTTAATAAATAGAGCTGCAACAAATGAAATAGTGGAAGTATCAATGCGATAATCGCAATAGACAGCTCGGACTCAAGAGATGTTCGCTCGTCTGTAAGAGATTAATAACTAGAGTAGACCTCCTTCGAAGAAATATCTGTGCCACTAGACGTCGATTGTATTATGACAATGCACTGTACCACTCGGCAATTACACAGTGGGTGCCATTGTAAAGAACCGTTCGGTCGAACCCCCTTTTATCATTCACTCAACGGTGAAATGTATGGAGATTGATTCCGTTCGTGTTATCGGATCTCTATTCTTTGTTACGGAGAGGATAGGTTAAGGATGGTGTCTTAGAATCGTGACTATTCGAGCAAATTAGAAACTGCCTCTATAGTATTCAGAATTGAACTTTGCTATGATGATCCTCTCTTTTTTTAAGTATGGGAAATCATCAAATGACTTCTTCCGCTCTGGGTGGAGCGGAAGGGTGTGTCAGACTCTTACTGACTGAAACCCATCCGTGTTCCTTCTAAAGCCCTTTGCGTTCCAGGGCCGCGGTGACTCTTTCGAACAAATTCCGCAACCCTGATGATCCTCTTGGATTATGGTTGCTAGCGTTTTATTTGGAAATCGCTTCAAACAATTTAATATCGTGTTGTGCCTTTCATGCTAGTGCCCATGCCAAACAATTGTTAAATGTTCCAAACATTTTGTTTCTATTGCTCGTTTTGCGTTCGGTTTTCGATAACAGTGAAACGTATTGTTAGTTTTATTTCAACTAATCGAGTGAAAGCTTTCGGAATCAGTGGTATTAGAACTTTGTATTCAATATTTTCATTAAATGATAAATGATATTTATTTTGTAAGTGGGCTTCATTTATGTATCAGACGGCTTAATCTTTAGTTGTGTTGTAACTTTAATTCCATTGTATTCTAGTTTCGCTCAAATGCTGTTCTTACATTCAAAGAAAATTGATCTTCAGTTTGATTTATCTCTAACTAGCATTTGCCCGCGACTTCGTACGTGCATATCCCATTTTTCCCGTCCTAGTAGGAATTTCGGGGCGAATTATACACCTTAAACTTCCTTATGAATAACCCCATCCCTTTGTGAAAACCACATGAAAATCGGTGCAGTCGTTTTTGAGTTTATCGCGAACAGACAGGCAGACAGAGGCGGTGGAGGACTTTGTTTTATAATATGTAGTGATAGTGATAATATTTAGGTAAATATATTTAATTATTTGGTTTAATAGGTATACCTATTGCAGAATATCCGATACTGACCTGATTTCGTTAATAGAAAATTCATAAATACAATATTGTAATTGCATTCATCAAACGACGCTTATTATCGCAATTATATCTTTGTAACGATTCCTATAAACAACTATCGTAATGTTTTATAATACGATTGGCAATGACAATAAAATTGAAGTATTCATAAAAAAGTTGTAATGAGTACGGAAAAGAGCTAATTAAATTGCAAATTTTATTACGTTGGTTGTAATGAAAGTATCGCGTTCATGACCGTCAGATCGTGCGGCTTCTGTAAAAAGAAAAAACGGAAAGAGTAAGATGTTACCGTCTTAATTACAAAATTGATACTCAAAGTCAATTCATTTATTTCAACTAGACCATTACTCACTCACTATTCACTTCATCACTCACTTTTGAACGTCAAATTTACAGTTTGAAATTAAAATATTAGTGACTCTAGATGTCCATTCGCAAAAAGTAGATTCTTATGGAGAAGAACGGACATGAAACTCCATAGTTACTCTTTGCAAATATAAGTTTTAAATTATTTTGTATACACACATTAATCAATTGATAATATTATGTGAGCTCAATGCACCTAACATAACACTAATATACAACACACACTTATATACTTATAGGTACAGCAAAGCAATACCAGCAGAGGTAAAATTAAGTTTGCTAGTAAGGGACATGGTACTCACATATTTACAAATTTTGCAGCCGTTGATTTACATAATAAACAACAATGGATTAGTGTGCGAGTTAAATTACATTTAAACAGAAAGTACACCAGTATAGTAAATAATAATAATATAAATAAATCAACACATACAAATCAACAAGTTTGACTTTGTCTACTACATACACCCAAGATCGTCCTATGGAGCAGGACCAGCATGTTTCCAAGCAGTCTTATCTTTAATATAATCATCTAGTTTGTAATATGCTTGTTTACAAAGTGTGGTTTTAATATAAGTTTAAAATTTTCTTTAATCTAATTTGTCACAAGGTTTTTTGTTGTAACATTTAACACAGTACCCCATGAAAGAACGTACGTACTTTGGCTAATCTATAAAATGTTTGATCTAATTTATTTCTATTTCTATAATCAGGCAAGTAGTCAAAGCGTCAACGAGTGACGTCACAAAAAAGCATTTACTCCGCACTATACAGATTAGGCTGAATAGCTCGTCCAATCACTACACTACATAGTTAGAGTAGAATTACTGGCGACCAATCAATAAGCTTTTACGCCCGATGTGTTAATGCTGTGCGTCAGTTACGTCATATCAAACCGCGATTAGGCGGCAAATCGATAGATAGTGAACGCTCGGCCTCTGAACAATTTGATCGTAAAAGGCGCTGTGCCAAGTCCCAATTACGAGTGATTGAGTGGTGCCGTCTGTGTGGTCATTAAACGATCTCATCTCTAATTACGGAGTAGTTGGTAAATGGAACGTTCGAATTTATTTTTCTAACGAATTCCCCGTACCCAACATCAGTGATAGAAAAAAGCGTTTAACGTTTCCTTTACATTTACCACTATAGCAGAGATATGTCGCGACACTGCAAAATCGGTGCCACGATCATTCTACATAGAATTGTCTTTTTTTTGCTTTTGTATGAGAATTCATCCAAAAACAAAAAACGCTCGCTTTAGGCGGAGCGAAAGGGATTATCAGACTCTTACTGACTAAAACCCACACGTGTTACTTAAAATGCCCTTGGAGTTCTAGGGTCAAGGTAATTATTTCTAACAATTTCGCAATCCTGGCAGGCACAAAAAAAAATCAAATACGGATTAATGTAACTTAAAAAAAATTGTTTGAGTGGTCGCATCGTTGTATAGCCGTGTCGCGCCTGTCTCTGGGAGCCATAAATGTCAACCGAGGCGCGTTGGAAAATATGTAAAGCTGGCACTTCACTTGGCGTATTTGGCCAAACATTCGCGTCACTTGTACTTGATACAAAATATACTTCATTCGATTTGAAATAAGGTTAATTTTGTATTGCACAACTGACGCGAATATTTGTCCAAATATGCCAAGTGAAGTCCCAGCATAATAAGCTATCACGATCTATTGTTGGACGGATTCACAGATCTCACTATTCCCGATTGTCATCTAAGCGGCGTTAACGCAAATGTCCTTCGCGCATTCCATTTGTTATTAATTCCGTGTCACTAATAATCCCATTCACATGTTAAACTCGCTTTATCTGCCAGCAGCCGTCATGCTTATTGTACAGATATATAATGTAATCATAGTGTCATGTTCAGGATTGTTAAGACAGGCTTTAATTAAGATCAATGAGGAGTTATGTCGGTGATGCCTTGAAGTTAAGTCTAAGGAGGGAAACTTCGACGACGTTTTGATTTGTCTTCTTGAAATAATTGATTAATTTCATTAGGTTTAATCAGCAAACGGTACATAGTGCAAGTCCTCCACCCATCGCCTAAACAGGCTATACAAACAAATACCAATAAAATTCTTGGCACGTTCAGTTGTCATGTCCATTATAATAAGTTGATATAACTAGCCGACGAGATAACGTTGCGTGTTCAGATCATATAAAGGCGGTTCATTGTCAATCACATGTCGTCGATTTGGGTTGCGTTCATCACGATCGCTCGAGAATGGACGCATCAACTTTAATACTGCAATCTTACTTTGGCATCGTAAATATGTTATTGAGACATAACCATAAATATATTTGGTGCCAAATGGCGCAGTCAAACTATTCCAAACAACGTATTGTTAAGCTTAAATGTGAATGGAAACATCTAGGCTTAAATAATCACGAGTAAAGTTGTTTGCTCGACCTACATCCGTTTAACTTAACGAGTGTACCTTCCGTTCAATCGATAGGAAAATCACTTAGATTACCCCTGTGCCCTCCAGTACTCGGGAGTTTCCGCTTTGCGTGTGTTTATTGTACTAGCTATAAGCCTCTGGGACCGTTCATAATCTCTGTTCAAATAAAAACTTCTAGTCGCGTGACTATTGAAAGCAGGCCGCGTTACTTTTCCAATTTATTAGATCGTTAATTTGTTGTACTCCATTTAATTTGATTGTTATCAATCAATTAAATCATATCACTCGATTTGATTGATTTGATGCGAAACGATTTAGCGTAGTGGGTTTGTTGTTATACAGTTTTATTTTTATACATAAATTAAATTAATGCTCGAAAGATCCCATGTGCAATCGTAACAGAATTGGGTGCAAAAACTAATGATACTAATGATATCTTGGGACAACTCACACACGGTCATCCGATCCCAAACTAGACAGAGCCTGTGCTGTGGCAACCAGACAACTGATAAACATACTTATATGCACTTACTTACTTATATACTTATATTATTATACACAAATTGCACCCAGACACAGAACAAAAGATCATGCTCATCACACAAAGTTTTGTCCCGGGTGAGAATCGAACCCACGACCTCCGGTATAGCAGTCAGAGGCCATACTATGAAGTCATAAAACGATCATGATTCCGCTCTAAGAGGGAGACGGAGCAATACATAGCAAATAGCACTATCCCTTTTACATCATCGGAATTGGTTGGCATTAGCACGTCATAGTAGGGCAACAGAACTAAATTGTTTACTTCAAAAAGTGTGAAAAAAATCAATTGTCTTACAAAATTGTGACCCGATACTGAGTCATCGTTACACGTGATTTCAAAGAACACTCCTATTCTTTTTAAATAGGTATCTTTATTTACATAACATGTGTGGATAATGTAGATAGCAATTACAGTTTTGACAGCTCAATATTTACTAGCTTACATAATAAGCGGTTGCACAAACCCAACTTCCCCGTACTTCTCTATACATTTTAGTTCATTTGATATTTAGTATCTCAATTTCGAAACGCGTGAATGTCTTGTATCCGCAAAGGCTGCAGTCGCTAGCTATGTAGGACTTAGAATGGCTAGTAGTTTAGCACTTTGATTTAATCTGTAACTAGCTAGAATGGTTATATAATTAAACGGGTCTTGAAAGTTTCGAAAATAGATCAATGCTTGATGGGTTAGTTCCTGCTTGATAAATCATTATTTTTAAACAATCTGATTTGTAATGTTTGATTTTAGTTAACAGGCTCAAAATCATCACTCTGCTTGTTGAAAATAAATAGTTTTTGAAACAAAATGGTATTTTTGTACTGAATTTTGCATGTGTCAGGACACGTAGTCATTCATTGCTTTTGTTTTAATATTTGCGCTGATGTTCTCTCGTTGTATGCTTTATTTCATTATATTATCTGGCTAACGTAACAAAACCAGTAGGTAGCTTCAAAAACCTTAATGATTTTGGTAATTGACTGAGTCAAGTATTTCAAAAACATTCCATGAATATCATGAATATTCAAGAGTCATAGAATTTGAATAAGTACTCGCTTCTGAAATGATGCAACGTACAAAAACAGTTCAACAAAAAAATCTAGTTATTCTGAACAATACATGTTAGTACCTGCAAGTTGCGACAGCAGACAAATAAATCAGTGTTCGACGAAACGATGGTAGTAAGAATTTGACTCATGTATTGGCACAAAAGCCTGGACTCTCGCCCGGAAACTGTACCCTCTACGTGTTGGAAACAACACAACCACCGCAAGGGCGCCTGTACTCGTATCTTTTCTACATGTAGTCCACTAAAAGTTGAATTTTACTGCTGAGCATCAGAAAAAATCAGTTTCATTTGAAAGAAAATCGTGAAAAACGATCCTTGCGTAACCTGTTCCTTTTTTGTGTTTCAACTCAGCCAATAGAAATGTCGCCGAAAATCATATTCTTCCTCCATCTTAGTTGTGAACACAGGAACTAGATAAGAAACTTTTCTCGTACACGATTTACTTTTCGAACGTATGAAGGTGTGCGCACAACTACCATAATGGCGTATACCCGAATACCCCAATCTATAAGCAAAGATATAAAGTTCGTACGGGATTTCCTGCGGAATCACCGGGTCAATTTAAAAACTTTTTGACGTACAGACAGCTTGTTTTGTGTAGACAAATACGTCTAGACAAATGTGGGCTTCATACGAGGTTTCGTTCAGAAATCTGTTATGTTGTTCACGAAGTATTTTGTGGAAAATATAAAAAACTTTTCTGGCTTAAGCAGTGGATCGAAACGAATGAGACAGTACCTGATGCCTGAGGAATGCGGTGGCTACTTTCAGTTACCAAAAATGCTGAACAGTTTTGCAAAAAAGTCGCGTAATTAATGTTTTCAGAATGTGCATTTACAGATTGTTAATGTCCATTTCTTGCACAAACAGAAGACATTTAGAACATAAACCCACCTACAAACAAACCCATCTGGGGATTTGTCCACGTGTAACGTTTAGCGACCTCTCGGGGCAATTCAGCGATTGGTTCCCGGGAATATGTGTGACGAAACGGTAGCTTGATTCGAAGGCATGGCCCCCGGCCGCAGTAACTTGTGATCTGAGTTCTGACTAGTTAGATTGCGGCTTTAATCCAATTTGATGTTCATGAACTACTGTTGATATACGATCCGGAGGGTCTCCTACCAAGATTTACTAGCGACGAAATGTTTGCACGCTGTTTACTTCATATCTTACATGACTGTGCCGAATTAAATAACATTCACTTTTAAAGAAGGTGGTTCTTTCTTACTGGTTTCTCTTTACTAGTTTCCTTTAAATTGATTCAGCCATTGAAAGCTTTAGAAATACGATATTTCTAAACGGAAACCACAAAAATGCTCCAAGCTTTAGTTTGCTTGGTTTATTTGCTGCAATCTTTAACATTTTTATAAGTGCTTGGAAATGCTTCGTATTCCATTCATCTTAAAATCAGAAAACACTTGGCCTTTTTATTTGTGGTTTATATTTTTGATAATTCATGGTCTTTATATTTCCACAAAGAAACATGATCATCTGAAAACACCGACGGTTTTTAACTGCGGAAATCTGCGCTTAAAATCAGAATGCTTCATGCAAAATGCGTCCGGCTCCAGCCATGCGTAGTGCAATGACGTCATAAAACCGTTTTCGTGCGCAGCATCTGCCTCGGGCGCGCATAATATCTGTAATAAGAGTCATGCTAAGTGAACGTGTGCGCTAAGTTTATGCGCGGCTTTTCAGCAGCGACGTAATGATCGCGGTTGCGGTTCCAGCCAACATCCCGCGATACGCGCATCACAAAGGCATATTATGCCATCGACACAACTATGATTTGAATTTACTGCATTGTGAGTTCTCTGCTTTGATCAAATATGTACTGAGTAGCTTGAATGAGGTCGCACCGCGGTGCTCTTTGCATTTCGATGCAATCCAAGCCTGCTGCTACTCACAACTGGCCCATAAAAGTAACGAATAAATATCATTGATGGCGCATAAATGAATTTATTGAATAAACTATCCTATCGATACATATTTACGTTCGTGTAAAATTTACATTCATGATTGTAGACGGTTTTATTAAACAAATACAAATATTTTTACATACCAATGTGATTTTTTAGCTTTGGTTAAACGAACTGGATACTTATCAAACAAGGAAGTCATTATCAGTACAGTGCTTTATTTGTGAGCTTTTATCATCATAATTCAATCGAAAGATGTCCATTATTGGACATAGGCACACCACAAGCATTGCCACAACCTAAGGAACCTTAATCAGAAACAAATGTACCTCTATAGTAACGTTGGCGGTTTTGACGCGCTTTTAACTAACACATTATCGTCACCTGTGTCGTTAGTAAAGTTTGAAATTGACAATTTATTTAATAGCATTAATTACAATGTAACGATGTTACAAACTTTGACATTGAATCCTCCTGTCTGACGTAACTTAATTTCGCGGCAACTTAATGACAAGTTGTGACTAATGTTAGTTATATTTACTTTGAATACGGTAATCTGTCGCTTGGAACTTTCGCACTATCTCATCTCACTTAGTACTACTAATTTTAGACTGTGCAGTTTGAGGAGTGTTTGTTATTGAATGATATTCGTAGAGGTTAGAATATAATCCCAGAGCCTTATCTAATCTAATCCCTTTTAACGAGACATTCTTGTATTATATGTATAAATGTAATCTGAATCTCGGAAACGGCTCCAACGATTTTCATGAAATTTAGTATGCAGGGGGTTTCGGGGGCGATAAATCAATCTAGCTAGGTTGCATGTTTAGAAAACGTTTGCCTTAAAAAAAACCGAGCAAAGTTCGGTCATCCAGGTACTTAGTTTATGATGTAAGAAACTCTCAATGATAAATAATCATTTTCATTCTGACTTTTAACCGACATTCCTTGCAATCCAGTTACCTATCGTGAGCTTATAAAAATAAGCGCATACATGCAATTGATATTTGGAGTGCGTCTCGCAATTTCGGCTGCTGAATTAATATTAGTGACACAGAAAACTATGAACATTCTCCCCAGTTTCGCCGCCAGCACAACTAATTACTGTAATCCTGAGCTCAAGGTTTTAGTTGTCTACTATATCGTTAATTAACTTAAATGCATATCGCCATTCTGTAACAGCCTTGGCCTGCTAGTGAAACGCGAATGTTGCCTGCCTATTATCCTCAAGCGACGAGAAAGTTACTCATTTCAGTAAATATTAATGAGCTTTACTGAAAACAAAACTGGTAACTTTCCAAAATGTTTAAAAGCAGTGTTTATATATATGTAAAGAAATTTTAATAAAGAGTCTAAACCCAGAAAGTTTAGGATCTTTAATTTATTTTATATATCTCTCATCAACTTTTATGGAGTTTTTAACTTTTTCAGTATAATCAGCTCCCAGTCTGCTAAAGACCGACTAAAACTGAGCCTAGTGCCTTAACCTAAATAGTTACGTACAATATTCAACAGAAACACGAACGTATCACCTATCCAACATTGGAGCTTCGCCATTCAAAGTTAATTGACAATAGCTCTATACACGTCCACGACAATATTTATGGTCTGTTTGTTTTTCGATTAAACGTATCAACTGTCGCGTCATCTCCGCCGGACCGGACCGAAGCTATTTACTCGACATTTGAATATAGAATACGACCGTTTTGTGTTGATTTGTTTGTTTAGATTGAATCTCCAACGTTCGCGTGTAGGGTGCTACTGGCTGGATGCTGAATCTCATTTCAATATGACCGTAACAATGATTGGCAATAAACAGAATTACGGTCGTAAATGGTATCGCAGTTACGTTTGCAAATGTCAGCTGTTAACGTTTACCGCTTTTGAAAAATTTAAAGCTTCGGGCCTTTATTTTACTTTGGCGACCCGGATGTCGAAGTGGCTGTATCCGCTTACCGTTGCGTCGCGGATTCGACTTCGGTATAATAAATATTGGTATGACCTACCAATATTTATTCCGTGACGAATGTTTGATAAAATTATTTATTTATTTTCTCTTATTTTCAGGTAAGTACAAAAGACATCGAACAAATCGACTTCTTTCTAAGCTGGTAAGTATTAGACGTCTGAGTTGTCGCCGCAGATCGGCGTTCAATTTTGTCGGACGAAGTTGCGGGCAATTCCGTCGGGCACCGGGCTCGAATAAAAAGTCGCGCGAAGTGCAATAAGTGCCGCCATCAATGTCGCGTTAGCGCCAACACAATAAAATAGAAAGTCAATTGGCTTTGGAAAAAGTCGCCGGCTCTACCTCTGACGATCGAGACTCGAGAGGTCTCGTGCGATGCGAACGCCGCCGCCGCCTGTGGGTGCACTCGAAATTGCTTTTTTATTATTGTTTCCCTATTCCATTAGCTCTCTCAAATTCGCGAGAACCGTTCTTAAAGAAAGGTTGCCGATGAACACGTTTTAGAATTTATATTAATTTGATTATGAAAGTGAGCGCCTTCAAAGTCTTTATTTTTATGAAAGGCCTTTTCATGTTTCTAATTTGTTTGGAAAGTTGTTTTATGAATATAGAGTAAAAAAGAGTTCACTGTATAAGAAATCGAATGAATGTCTATTTCATTAAGCAATAAGTTTAAAGGATTTCTAAAAAGTGATCTTGGCATCTGCGGAGATCGTGATTGCTTACAATAAGACACAAAACAGAGCAAAACTCGCGAAACCGAAGAATGTGTTTAATTCGTTGCATACTGCATTGTATGCAAAAACCTGCACTTCAGTTCATTTAAATCGACGCGTTTGCAAAAATGTTACATAGACAAGAATTCAGATATGGCGTGGACGTGTTAACGTAAAGTTTTACATAATTACATACGTGACATAAACATTATTTACATGGAGTGCGTAGCCGTGACCGTAAGTTAAGCTGTACTGGCCTGTGACGTCAGCCCGCTTTATTTCCTGGACGTGTTAATTCCATTAAATCCTCACGCGCTGATCCCGAATGATTACTGGGCTTAATTAATGTTGTTATGACTGTCTGCAGAACGGAAAATTACTTAATTATTACGTACACTACAGATTCATAAAAAAAGGTATGATATAATAATATGAGATCGATGATATCGGGCTGCGATTATAATTTAAGTATATCGATTTCCATAACAAGAATGAGCTGTAGAAGAATAAATATAGAGAACCGGTTTAACGAGACGTCCGTAACGTCTAAAGACGGGTTTGTGTCTGAATTGATGATGGAGGATAGATAAGAAAACCAAGGTAATATGCTAGTGTAAGAATCCCAGTAGATGCGGGTCGCAACTGCATTCTTATGTTAACCTATCAATGCTATATAACCAGTTGCTATGTAACACTCAAGTAATACATTTCTAATAATTACATAGACTTTAATAAATCGTTATGGTGCTCATGTTACAGTACTTAACCGCGTCGTTAACCCGCTTCCCTTACTAATGTAGTGTTATAAAACATTCGGAGATTGTACGTGAGGGTTTTTTATTTATTTCTTACTTCGTCACACGTATTACTAAATAAGAAACACGCGCTGCCTTAATAGCTGGGCACGAGACCTCGACGCGTGCGAAATCGAGAGTCGGACCAAACCAAACTGGCGGGCCGTTCACTTTCACTGCGACAAAGGCCCGTTGTTAGTGTTATCTTATTAGCTTACCGGCTCTGTTTGTTTTTGACGTTTCGTTTTGTGGCCAATTACCGGGACGAGGCGACCGCCGCCGACCGACGCCGAGGGTGAGTGATGTGGCTCTTGCGAAACTTAGCGAGGAAATTAGTTAACTCTGTATGCGGTGCTTACATGAATTGCAGATTCTGTGATAAGTTGACCCGACTGACGACAGTGTTGAACTTGTATAATCTAAGTAAGTGTTAATAGGACAGACTGTGTTCACAGACTGTCGTAACGTTTAGTGCTTTATGTTTAGTTTCATTCAGGTAAGAGAACCATTTTCTATTTTATGTCATTATGTTTTGTATTTGAATGGATTGCCGCCGTAGTGTTCTTGGTCATAATGTCAATACCATTATCGACCGCTCACTGCATTTGCAATAGCGAATCAATTAAAATAATTACATATATTTCCATGACCTATTGTTGAAATAAGTAATAATGATTTGTAATAGTTCCTGCGGTTAGTATGACATGACAATGAACATAATCTGTTTCTGACAAAATTGTTACTATTTGTCAGTTCAGAAATAATGAGCCCATTTAATGTTGTTTTGTAACATTATGCGTTTTAGTAATTATCTACGGACTGTGTAATTAATTTATTGTTTTGTACTATGAACTTTGTATTTCATCTTTTTATGTTTCGCAAGTCTTCGATGTTTCCAGTACATTACAGGCAACCTTTAGTACGATTTGCGTAAGAGAATGTCTATAAAGTTTCGAGGCTTCGGGATCTTTAAGGTGTCTTATATTGTTTGCGGGACTTTGCAATACATTGTTGGCATTTGAGACGAGTCACGATGTAACTTGCCTCTATGACTCCAATCTCCATGAAGCTTAAAGACAAATAGTTCGGATGTCTCAATTTTAATTATGCTGTGTCGGAGAAGCTTCGGCGACTAAAGGTTACAGCTTAGTCTTTCGGCTTACTAATATATGTGTTTATCAGATCTTGGGCTCGATAATTTATTCTTGTAAAAAAAATTATAAAATTGGTTCAACTTAGTCGACGGCCTTAAAAAGTTAATTATTATGGCTCTTGTTTTTAACTTATTTTTTTTGGATAGTCACTTCATGGCAGTCAAGGTTTTTCTTCGTTACATTGAACATATATAAAGCAGAGCACATACGTAACACATACATTTAATATTAATGCTCATTGTGTAATTGTGTCGTCTGTTACCCACACGTCGGCTCGTGTACGAATCACGGTAGATTTCCCAAGGATAATGTAATACAATCTAACTATTTATAATACTGGTGTCGAATAAATAGATCCCTTTAGGTTGATACCGTTTGAGCCGGTAGTCTTGTGCCGCACGTTTATTGAGACAGGAATATTCGTCCTTCAAAGCAGGATATCACACAATAGTGTCAGGTAGCTGACACCTTGTTAGAGAGGTCGCCCCTTTTGAATCTTGCCTTCATTGTGTTGAGATGGGTCGTCTGGATTCTGTTTCAAACATGTCCTATTCAATGTCTGACAAATGGGACACCTACTTAATTGAAATTACCTATATCATCTACTTGGTGTACGCAAATTCGAATAGGAATCGATTGTTCAGATTTCAAAGAGGCACCCAATTTTTGTGAGGGATGGTTGGCACGAACTGGTGGACGGGTTCGCACACTCAGCTTGCGTTTGGCCCGGGAATATATTCCCCCGATGTCGTGTGTAGTCGCGTGTGTGTAGGGGAAGCTGTCTAAAACATGCCAGTCTCCAGTCTATAATTCACGCTCGGACGAGCCCGACCGGCGCGGGCGGCTTCAATCGCTCAATGTCAATTGGAGCAACCCCGCCCGCGATCTTGCGCTCTCAATGGCACCTCGACAAAGAAATGTACGCCATTTTTCTTCGAGAAATGCAATTAGAACGGATGCATTTCTCTTTCGCTGCTTGTGTTGTGCAACAACGGACAACGGTCTTGGATTTTTAATTTAAGGTCGTATTTTCTTGGTTTTATGTAACTTGACATCAAACAATTGTTCGAAAAGGCGAAATAAAACGTGCGATGGATCTCCCGCCAATTTTACACTAACTTATTTATTGCTGCTACAAAGCGGATTGATATTTATGATTGTTCGAGTGGCTCCACATTCTTTATATTGCTTTTGAGAATGAAATAGTAAGTCGGCTGTGATTTATAAAATATAATATACGAAAAATAGGATTAGGAAGAGCATGACCAAACTTCTGTACCTCATAAACGTTAACGAGGTATTCATAAACAAAGACACTAACAGTCAGCAATAACAGTGGTGAATAAATTGGGGTGCAAGTTTCGTAATAAGCGAATGTCCCGATGAGATCGTGCGCGTTAATCAGCTCAGTAGTTGGGCTTGGGCAAGCGGTCGCAGCGGAATTCTCGAGTTACGCAAATGCTGTACATAGTTACAGCTACCTCATCATATGATATAGGAGTCTTTCGTTACCGGGCTCCTTTGAAAATCGAAGCCTTGCCTGTACCTCGGTAGGTACAGCTCTTGTGTCATGTGCGATAGTGTAAGGTGATATTGTGTGGGATAATTTGATTGGCGGGCCTTTTAATTCAGTGGCGCGCGTGTACATAGTTTAATAGTGACTCTATTTTATTTACGCTGTTGGAAATAGTGTTGTGGGTTTTCTTACGATGTAGTGACAATACAAGATATGAGTAGAAGTTTTTTAATGAACATGCTGGTCAGCCATTTATCTTCATAATCGGTTCTTGTTTGTTTGTCACCGATAGTGAGACTTGGTCATTAGAGTAATAAAGTTTTTTTTCAACTGGTATCTCTCGAGTGGTCATGGATGAATTACGAGTGAAATTAAACTCGGCCCGTAGCTTGCGAAATTCATCCGGCCTTTTGAATAATGCAAACGCTTTATTGGACCGAACGTGAATACCTATGCTGGCCATTCTACACAATGTGTTATTTTTTATTTTAACCAATATAGTGGAAGTTCGACACAATGCGTAATCTTTTTATTGATGTCACCTAAATGGCTTGTCCGAATCCGAATATCAATTCGTGGCTACAAACCGAATCAAATCAAAATCCACTTTAAAAAATGCATGGTATACTCGTATATCATAAATTTTCATCGAGCCTACGTTAGAAAATGTATGCGTCAATAAATTATGTAAAAATAAAATTTATTTTTCACTGTCGAATATGTTCCGGATTACAGCCCATCTGTCAAGCGTCGGACCATTAAATCTAAGCGACATGAATATTTCAGGCTCGACAAACCAATGTGTGTTTGTTGTACGTTTTTATTAACACAAGACATTAACGCTAACGGTTGACTGCACTCGGCTACGCTCCACTGGTATAAATCCATCTGAATTAGCGCAACGACAATGCGCTAACATTACGTTGCGCGCAAGTCCTTGTACTAAATCAAGCACTGTGTTAGAGGAATAACATCTGCGCAAGACTACTGCAAATTGCAATAAAAGCACAGCCTTTGATTATGCAGTGGTGTGTCACCTAACTAAGTTTCGGCCTTCGCTTCGATGTTCGTAGCGTTATATCTACTGCGCTACGTGATCGAAGGACGATGGCGAATCGCTCGTTGAGAAAACCCGATGGAGTGTTAAACGGAGTTTGATTTGCCGTTTGTGATTTTGTAGTATTACATGCAGGCTGGAAATAAAGTACCACCGTAGGGTTTCCTTTCAAACGTTTGCAAGGAAACCTTGCCTTGGTATTGACACCAAAGAAATAAACTGACTTATCTCATGCCTGGCCTGGTGGTCGAGTGGTTAGTAACCCTGACTGCTAAACTGGAGGTAGTGGGTTCGATTCCCACCCAGGACAAGTCTTTCTGTGATGAGCATGATCATTTGTTCTGTGTCTGGGTGTAATTTGTCTATTATATGAATGTATTTAGAAGTATATAAGTATGTTTACCAGTTGTCTGGTTGCCATAGCACAGGCTCTGCCTAGTTTGGGATCGGATGACAGTGTGTGAGTTGTCCCAAGATATTATATTATTATGCCACTCTTAAATCGTTGTTATTGTACGATAACGTCGAGGTTGGTTACGATACAATTCAATTTTGATAAAAGTAATAGCGGTATGAAGGTACGGTTTCGAATCGTATACGGGTGTACTAGATTTCGTACAGCTTTCTATTCTGTCAGACGTCTGTGAGTTAAACAATACCAGGTAGACCGTAGTGGCTTGCCTTCACATAAATCCTTTTAAGGCTATGTCCACACTCAAATATTGCAAAACTAGTCGCTTGACTATTTTCATATCCACGGAGTATTGAGTATAGTCAATGGTAGTTTTAAACTGGTGTGCATGTTTCTGTTGGTTGAATTGCATAACTGCATGACTGGTCATGTCCCGGTTTTCGGAAATGTGTCACCACTGACAGCAAAACGAGTTTCCACTGTTGCGTTCTTGTGTGCGTGTCACTTGTTCTGTATCTGCAGTGTGACGTGTGGAGTATTGCAAATAAATAATACGTTATGTGTGACAACGCACGCGGTTCGCTTTTTTTTATTCGCGATTCTGTTTTTGTTTGTCGGATAACGTTACGCCATTGTGTTTTCAGCTGAACGTGCGTCATTTACGTAAAAGTGATTTTATTTATTTATTTATAATATTTTTTGAATTAAAAGTGGTATCTGTCACGTTGTGTGGGCAGTGTTTTGACGGGTCTCGTTGTTATCTTCTAAAACATTTTCCGGATAGGATCGCGGGGTATAATCCTCTCCGCGACAGTTTTGATTCATGATTTAATGCCGACATTAATATGACCAAAATACATGAGAGTTGTTTCAGTGGGCTAATCCATAATTATCGGCGTAATGTATTGCGACCGCGCCGCTTATTTGTTTGTTAGCGCGTGACTACGGTCATTACAAATTGTGGTTTTGTTTGATACTGTTTGTCTGTTGACGTAGTCCAAAATTTAAGCTCCAGCTCACGCTAAACAGTTCAGATAGTGAAATTATGTTTGTTTTATGTAAGTAGACGAGTATCTCGTAAATTTTGTTGACACGCCTTTTTTTCTATAGATCTTAGGATCAATTCTAGCTCTTTCTAATTCTACGGGATGTTTGCCAATGTTCTTTGTAAAGGAATTATCCAATCGGCCATGGAACTTCACTTTAAACTTCTTGCTTTCTGTTATTAATTTGCTATATTTAATCATTGCCAGCCATAGATACTGTAGCCGTCATAACTTCAAAATTTATTATCAATAAAATCTGCCATAAAATCTCCGAAGTACACTTCGCAATACAACATTATGAGCAGTCTTTCTTCATCGGCTTTACTTAAAATTCACAAATTGGTCTTTAACAAACAGTGCTGGGCTAACAGTTTAAAATACGCCCCAGGACCGGGTAAACCTAATTTATAATATAGCAGTAAATTATGCAATGAATTCCCGGTTGAAATTTCCTCGTTGCGAGTGAAAATGGTCGGTGGCCCGGCGAGAGATAAAGCTCACCTGAGCGTGGGCGAGGTCTCTATGCCAGCGGGCGGCGCGGCGCGGTCTGCTCGCACTCAGTTGCGGCTGGAGCGCTCCCTAATCGAATTGCCAGCAAATTGTATTACCCATCCTTCAATGGATAGATCAAACTAGAGAGGGAAGTGGTGCGTGCTGCGTAACATGCTTGTATTCTGTCCTATTGAGACGCCGAATATTGTTCATTCCGTTCTGATGAGCTTGTTGTTTTGGCTTCAATCTGAGACTGTGCACTTTTATTTTGTTCAGCTTTTGATTAGTAATGAATTCATTATTTACATACATATTTGATTCCCCTACTTCGCAATTTGTAAAGCTTTCAAGTAGACGGAACTCTCCAATTAAAGGCACATTAGAATTTCGTCTTGATTTAGAAGTACATATACTCTAAAATAGGCCGAAATTCTAATATCAACATCACAAAGCGAACGAGCAATCTGTTTGCCTTTGAAGATGGAGCTAATTTAGAGTTCAAAGTTAAGTGTAACTACCATGCACATTGATTGTTATAACTACGCTTATTACATGGGCCAAGCATCACTGGAATCCACATTCCACTGAGGAATTTAGTTAAAGCTTCTTGACTTGCTTTCTTGGGACGTGTTCATATGGGCGCTCGAAATTTTCACGAGGAACCTACTTATTGATTTAACGGGTATTTCGGCACAGAAATGCTTACGAAATATCTCCCAAGCTACGAGTATTTGTAAGTACGATTTATGTCCTCAAGCTATTTACACTATTTCAAAAGAAACGATCACAGCGTTTGCGTTAAACCGTTGCATTCTTATTTAATTAGAACTCGTTCCGGGACTTAGTGAGGACTTAAACAACTGTTTGTGAAGCTTACCTTCATTGCCCAAGCTTTATCTATCTTAATCTATTTAAGCTCAGCAAAGAGTAGGTACCTGTTAAATGCCTCTAAGAAAATAAATTTCTTCGAGCTGTTTCAAGATAGTGGAGTAGGTACGAAGATTGATGATAACCTAGGCGAAATGGAAATGGTAAGATTTCTTTAAAAGTTATAGGAGTGGTTATCCTTCATAGATTTCCATCAGGGCGGAAACGTCCGTGCTAAAGTATCGTGTACGAAATTGCCTCAGAGGAAGCTCTGAAAAAAGGGAAAATAAGGCGACATCCGCCTGGGCCGACGGTCATTACGTTAATGCGAGACTAAACTTGATTGATGATCCCGCGCTTCACGAAAATCGTTGACCTAATGCTTGGATCTCTGTTGCTGTCTCCGTGAACAAGCTCAAAACTTGTTACACACACCAATTCATTTCTAATGAGAAACGTGACGACTCTTGTAAAAACACAACCCATATCAAGATTGACATCGTCTGTCTTTATTGTAAAATATTTCAGTCTAAACGTATTTTTGGCTCGTAGAACATTGCGCCGTAATTTGGTCTCACCATTCAATCTTCTGACATTTAAAACGAGTGGGTATTAAATCTGGGTTTAACGCTTCCACACGTTTAAAATGAATTCGGAGCCGAATTTCGAGTGAGCTCGAATATCACCTTTCAACCCTAGAAGCCGAAGAAGTTTCTTGGGCACGTAGCGTCCAACTAATTTAATTTTATACCTGTAATATAATCTCCCATGTTTTCTTAGACCTTAATTTTGGATGGATGTACGTTGGAGTTTTATATTACTACAAAGTTTCCACGAACATCGCAACAAGTGAGCGTAGGAGTGGAAAACCACGACACAACACTTAGTTAAGCTTGATTTTGCATTTGTTTCGCATGCTCTAAAACCGATTTGCCATTCGATCCCGCAACGAGCGAAATGTGGCGCGGGCAAAACTATCTGAACTAAACGAACAACTTCTTTTATTGCGATCGCGTGCAAATGCTCAATTGCCAAGCGATAAAAAACAAACGCGAGACCTCGGCTCACGCAGTGCGAACAAAGCGACAAACTTCTGTCAACGGAGCCACGATATTAGGTTCGAAACGTTGCATTATAAAAGAGTTTCCGTTGTGATGGCTACGGTGTCAATGCAGCCTTGCTCATTGCATTGTACCACCAGGCGGTGTCCTAATTAGTTCATGATGCACATAGAGCAGTAATGGACTGGCCGTGTAGTAAGCAATGGACATCGGGCACCAGGACTAAATTTAGGTCCCACCTGCCTGTTAACGCATAATGTAGAGCCATTGTTGAACGGTTGACTGGGCCTGTTAGTGCTGCAGGATTGAACGGGATTATTATCTGTTGAGACGGTCGAGTGAGGCTAGATTAGATTAGTCATTGTCTGGATTTACCGTTAGTTAGTAGGTAATCTAACTTGCTATTGTCGAATCTTTTAATTGTACTAGTGGTCGCCAATCGTCGAGATTCGACCATATTTTTCTATTAATTTAATGTATTTTTTAAACATTATTAAAAAAAAAAATTGCTTTCTGAACTCCTAGTAGCATACTCTGGGTGCATCGTCCTCACATAATATTAAATTAATTTTTGTATACCAAATTTTGTAAATCATTATTTGAAAAGAGTAACTATGGAGTTTCTTGTCCGTTCTTCTCCATAAGAATCTACCTTTCCGAATGGACAGTAGAGTCACTTTATTACTGTAATTCTATTATTATTACTGAACTGTAAACGATGACGTTCAAAAGTGCCGTTTAATGGCCTAATTGAAATAAACGTTTTGACTTTGCCTTTTCTTATCCATATAAACTTATACTGTGCCAGATTTTATACTCCTTCGTCCGCGTAATTTTTGTAAAAAGAGCTACAAAGTTTTTGTCTCACGTACTTGTTAATATATATAGATTAATGGAAATTGAATTGGAGTTCCTGGCTTAGGCAATTTCGATAACGTACGTAGATTAACGATAACAGTAAAAAATGCATTTGATGAATAAACTAATAGAGTTTAAAGTCGTAGTATACTAATTATACCCAATGTTAGAATTCAAACAAACCGAAATTAAGTTTCGTTTAAAATTTGCATAAAGATAGTGTGGGCTCTTTAACTAGTTTTGCCAACTGTCATTACGTTTAAAATAGATGATATTACAGACTAAGTACGCGGTACAAATTACCTTTCATTAAACAAGCTTGGCTTTTGGAGCCATTTCTTTGGATGCCTCTTAGGAATGTTGTTTGAAAGTGAAAGGATGAGCCAATGGAACTGAATTTAAATCGCATTTGAAGTCTGTCTTACGGAATTTGACACTGATGTGTGTATGTCGAATGTGTAACAGTCCGATTAAATGCATAATGGATGGATACATAAAAAACAAGACTTTTTTGGATCTAATTTTCTTCTCATTTGCAATTGTAAAAAAAAATATGTTATTGCCCATTTTATTTAAAAAAACAACTTACATGTTGCTGAAAACTATACACATATGTTTAGATATTGTTATGAAAATGTCTCACATATTTTTTGTCATATTGGCAATTTTTTTATCTAATTTTAATTGGTATTTTTTGTTTGCTTGAAATTCAAACACAAATAAAACAGAAAAAGTTATGACTTTTCGTTTTCTGTTTCATACATATATCAGACTAGCTTTTTTCTGCGACTTCGTACGCGCATATCCCGTTTCTTCAGGAATTTTCCGTTCCCTGTAGCATTCCCCAAGAATGTGGCTATCATACAAAAAAAAATTCCAAATCCGACTGGTAGTTCCGGTGATAAACGCGTTCAAACAAACAAACTCTTTAGTTCTTCTATTGTGTCAACTCTATAATACTACTACTACTATAATACTTTCTTCGTACTTGATCCTGTAATAGTTAATTAATCACATTAACTCCTCTAATTAAGACCAACACGAGACAATAGACTGACAATAATTTATCGGCTTTTGACCCAGCCTCAGGCCATTGAAACAGTCCCCAAAATAGCAATTTCCAGCAACAATTCCCAATACTTCAACCCTAGTCGTGAATCACCTCATTTTTTTCAATTTGCCCATTCGTTTTACTTGATCTGGCTAAAGCAATTTTATCTGTCGAACCTAGGGACCGCATTTTTCAAACCACAGCAATGATTCACTTACGTTCGCCCCCTTTACTATTTACTGTGCTGGAAGTGGCAATAGACTTTACTGGCTTTATTATGCATGGGTTAACTCAAATAAATATAGGCTCCTTTCTTGTACTTTTTTATTTTATATTCTGTCCGTCAATTGAGACGAACTTTTGTAAAGGAAATTACTTAGTTCTTTTATTCTTTGCACGGAAAAAGATTTCTTTGAAGATTTTCTAGTTATTGTCAATTTTTGTTACGGTATTTTTGTTCTTGAAGATTTTATGTTACTGTAACTTAGTCTCAATTATACTTTTAAATCAAGAGTCTAACTAAATCTATTTCATTTTAATTAAATTTTCGATTGCGAATGACATTTTATTGGCAAGACAAGTTTTAAATGTCTCGATACTATGTATTTAATTTAATCTTTTATGAGGTCAAGTTTTAGACGACTAAGTCGTTTTAAAAGGGCTTTACTTGCGATCTTTAAAAGTCTAATTGATATTGCTTTGAACTAATGAATACCAAATGGTTACCTACCTTAACATTTCCGAAGTAAAATTGTTAAACTCTTCATGTGATTGACCAGTATTTATGTTTAAAAGTAAAGTATTATGGTTGCTTTTCAATCGAAAATTAAAAGGATTTCTCAAGTAAATAATTAGGATTTACGAACATATACACAGTTACATTCGCTCTCATTATATGTTTGTTCTAAACCCTCCGAGCTAGTCGTTTGCGGCTATTACTAATCCAGATCCCGGCACACTCCATTACTTGAATCCAGTCTGAGAAGCTTTATAAATTGACCGCCATCGGGTTACTTAGGACATGAAGCCTTGAAGACCTCGGATGACTTGCTTCTTTGGACGATGTCTCTATACCAGACTAATATTAACGTTAAAGCTTTGCTAATTTACAATTTGTCTTGTACTTTGCTTAATCTCCATGTAAGGGTAGCGGTAACCGCAAAAGACATCGAACTTACTAAGAAGTGTTTCTTATAAGTTATTAATATTAACACTTATAACTCCTGCAAATTCATATCTAAAATTCACATTAATAAACAACCGCACTTTCAGGTTTCATCACCTAATGATAGTTTCAGCAATTAAGCAAAACTTAATCTATTTATCTTCTATCTCAATATATATTATATATTGTGTACGTGTGTATGTCACTGAACTCCTTCTAAACGGCTGGACCGATGTTGATGAAATATTTTGTGTATGTTCAAAGGGATTCGAGAATGGTTTAGATTCACAATTGGACCCGGTAGGTGGTGCTGCAATCGATTTCTATATTGTTTCGTCATACACAAAGCAAACGTTCAGGACAGGACAACGTCCGTCGGGACCGCTAGTCTATCTATATAAATAAAAATGAATCACCGAAATGTATGTACGCGCATAATTTCCGATCGACTGCACCAGATTGGATAATTATTTTTTTTGTGTTCGTAATTGTCAGGAGAAGGATCTTATGAAAAAAAAAGATTAAAAAATATTTACATCCGGGGGAAGCCGGGGCGGTACACTAGTTTTTAATAATACTACTAGGTCTAAATGTGGGCTACCGAACACTTTATAGCGGCAATAATCATTAATAAAAGTTTATTTTTACCTTTCCCCATCGCTAACGACTTCCCGCAAATGATTCTAGGAAAGAACTCCTGTAGAGAAAAGTGGTATTTTGCAGACAAGTATGAAAATCGTTTGATATCAACACAAGTACAAAAATAAAAGACTCAGTCACCACAGCCACAGAGAAGGACGAAACGAAAATAAGTACTCATATGAAACCACTAATGATGTTTTTGTGCAAAAGAAGAACACTTCAGAGTTAATGAAAGGCTTGGTCTGAAAAGTATTAAAAATTTACTTTGAAACGTACACGTAAAAGAAAACGAAATGGATGAAGGTTATTCAGAATTTATATGAATTGAATTAAAATAAGTATCTCACTTTGATATCAGATCTTCAAATACAATGGGTCAGCGATATAGCGCAGTGAGCTTTGACAATTCTAAATGCTGGTAAGAAAGGCGGCTGCCCCGCAGCGCTCGTTACGGTAATGTGCGACTAAACTTGATGGATACAGTCGTACTGTTGGCGCTCACAGCGACGCCTCTTACTTTTATCCTAACTAAAAAGCTCAAGACTGACGGGACGCGGTTGTTCACCTCGGAAAAGTGATCGAGATAAAGGATCTTGATAGCCGCGAGGAAAAACTTTCCGCTTATGAATTATCTATGTAATTTGATTTGAGCTTAGCAAGCCAGTTCCGCTTTGACAAACCTGATTTAAAATATTTGCTTTATAAAATTGAGTATCAACGACAAAAGCAGGCCGAAACACTTTGACGCACTAACGATCGGCAACATATAAAATGGGTTTTATGTAAATGGCCTCATGCAGAATTCAATTTGTGTGAATCAATCCACTTTGTAGACACAAACTCAACTTTCGGGTTATTTGGGTGTGGTGTGGCGTATGCACATACATATTTTAAATGAAGGGACCGACATCTAACACGGACGCTTCGTCCGGACTTTCTTTTAGTCAAATGAGGCATAATAAAATAATGGTACGAAAAAAGGTTCCTCGAAAAAGTTATGAAAGGGAGATCCAAAAGTTTTAGTAGCGTCCGCCCTTTTACATTTTATACATTCTACTCTGTTTTGGCCTTGTGTTATTATTTATGTTACATTTTCGTCTGACCGCAGCCTCTCGACTGCGGTGCTGTTTTTAATTAATGCTACCCATTCCACGTACCTTCCTTGTGTTACAGCAATTATTTTCCCAACCTCATTAAGAAGTTTAATGTTGAGAAGAAAAATACTCTCGTTGATGTTTCCACCTTCATGTTTTTCTTTCGTTCCAACGTCCGCTCCTTTTCCTTTGTGCTATTGTGATACAGTCTCTCGATTTCCGACGTTTTTTGTTTATTCGATCCCTTCGATCGTTGTTTCTTTCGATTGCTGCTTTTACGTACCGATTACAAAGTGATTGATACGATCGAACGACTTCCTTTCCGAAGTTTTGTTAAACTTTATCCTCAGGAGAATTGCGTTTGTCATCGTTTGTTTTTTTCGAAACATAATTTTTAACACTTATCTGCTCAATAAAATTCAGCGTATGAAACATGCGATGGCTCGTATCGGGATCGTTAGTGGAACGGTTAGGTCGTTTCGTTATTTACCATCGGTCGTCCATCATATTTAATCGCGTCGCGTCGGTTCGTTTTTGCTCTTCGTGTGTTTGTTTCGTTCGGCGCAAACTGCGACACGTGTCGGTATGACGTTTTGTTTCTGTTGACGTGCCTATGATGGATCGCGCACACGATTTTCTAGATTATATTACAACAGCTCGTTAATAAAGTCTATTTATTTGAAATGTAGCCTCTATCCCACGGATCGGTTTCAATTCTTCTGTGATTTATGTTTTAATTAACTATCGTAATACAAACTCAAATGCAATTATCTTTGTTCATTGACTCAAAACCGCATTACGTAAACTTGTGATGTCCTTTTGTATCAGCCAAGGCTTTGATGTTTTATGTTCGTGCTGGAAGTCATTAAACGAAGCCAGGCATCAAGTAAACATCGTCACTGCTCCTTAATGTCTTCAATGTTTTCTGTTGAAATTACTTCCAGTCTGCGATGCGCCGGAGAGGTAATGGTCATTGCTTATACCAAATAAGGAAGCCGGATCATGTCAGTTAGGTCTTAATGTCTACGGATTTCGTGATCCCGCTAGCTAACGGCGGTCTTTAAAGTAATCACCTCAGACATTTGGAGACACGTTCTACTTAATTCAGACAAGTTCTAATATGTTCAGTCATTAGGACCTTTCATAGTTACAGCCTTAATGTTAATACATTTAGGCCTTAATGTAGAACGACAATCATTGAGGTCAGATGTTAAATAAGTGGATTTTGAATAATCTACCTTAATGGTATTTGTTCCTAGTGGTTTGAAGAGGGGTATTGTTTAAATTACATGGCGTTTCTATTTATTTTGTTCCTTCACATTTGTTAGTAAACTGAACATTTCTGATTGATTGTCTTCGATGAACCTTAGTCCAGAGCCATGAGTTACACGTGACATGAAGAATGTATTGTCATAATCATAATATTAGATTGATCGTCATGGTATGGAATTCATCCCTACAATACCGAAGACTTACGCAAACTAAATGTTTAACAAATTAACTAAGCTAGGTGAGCTGTGGAGAAATTAATCGCCTCAAACCATTAGGCGATCGTCTATTGTAGATAGACCCACTAACTCCATAATCGATTTCCCGAACAATCGAATAAGTAACTACTCTTACCATTTACCAAGTCATGCGAGACTACAATAAGCCTTTATTGAATTTCAGGTATCTTCACTGTCACTGAATAAGCAATCGTAATGTTGGATACTTGAAACTGTTCGAATTAATAACTGGTAGTCACGGAAAAGGCAACATTTTCATTACAGCTAAGGACTTCCTCAAGCAATAGTATTACGTTGGGATCAATAATATTGGCTGCGTCTCAGGGCTGTTACGTAATAGAAGTTTCTACGTCCATTTATTTCCGAACAGGTCTATCAATAACATATTATGCTCGCTGTACTGGACTTACAGAGTGTCTTAAGAACCACAAAATAATTATAGCTCAATTTCGCTTGCAAATTGTAAAGAAATAACATAAAAACATTTTTGATTTTTGCATACAAATGCACGATTTTTCGTAGATTTTTTAACATTTTTGCCAAGCATATATGTAGAGCTTTAAGTTGGAGATTTTGAAATTCAAATGCATTCGTGGTCTGTAAGTTTGTATTCAGGATGGCGTCTATCCTTTCTTTCGGATGTTGAAGCACATGAGCGAGATTGAGAACTACATTCATACCAAAGTTGAGTCGTAGGAAAATTTACTACTCAAAAATTAATTGCTGATAGAATATTTTCGACGAAAAGATAGTTAACGTGAAGCTCAAGTTACTTCTACTTCAATTCTTTCGTATCTCCGTCAATAAGTTAATCCTCTTTTCAGTTACACATTCATGACATGTATATTGTTTAATGTTATGTCATCATCTGCCTTGCTTTTTCCCAACTATATTGGGGTCGGCTTCCAGTCAAACCGGATTCAGCTGAATACCAGTATTTTACGTGGAGCGGCTGCCTACCAGACCTCCACAACCCATTAACTGGGTAACACGGTACTCCTTGGCAAGACTGGTGTCAGATTATCTGGCTTCTGACTATCCGTAACGACTGCCCAAAATCTACAAACGACAGCCGGGACCAACGGCTTAACGTGCTTTCCGAGGCACGGAGGAGTCTCGGTCTGTTAAGATGGTCACCCATCCACAGACCAACCTCGGCAAGCGTTGCTTAACCTTGAAGATCAACCCGTGCGGCTGTTATTATTTAGCAACGAGCTCCTTCCATTGTTTAATGTTATGTAAAGCCTCGATATATCCCAACATTAAATTGCTCGTCAACATCTTTCCGCCAACCCTGTCCATGAATCAGACTCGTACTTGTCACGTTTTCAATTAGTATGTTCAGAGATGCTTGGCTTATGGCCCTTGAGCGTCCCTGCCACTTGAGTACCCATTCATCCATTCGACTGTGGAGATAATTCTGACTATTCGCACCCTAAATGACGGGAGCAACGAATATATCTTTTTTATGTTCTTAACATTTCTGTTAATGTTTTTCCTTTCACCAGTTTTTCTCGTCTATTTTTCTGAGGGGACGATATTATTTAATTTATTTTCTTCGGCATCTCGGTTTTTGTGTTAACAAGATAGCGAATTTTAACGCAGCTTTAGATTTCCTTAACCTCGCCTCTCACTAATAATATTCCAAGAAAACGTGCTTCTGGGAGGGTAACGGGATCTTAAAGCATTATCCTGAAATTTCCTTATTTAGGAGATTCTCCAGTTTATGACTAAAGCTTCCTAGTTTCGAGGTTCTCTATTTCGTATCGTTAGCCGAAGCGAGCTCTCAAAATACTCGACATTACTGCCGGTCGATTCTGTAAACATGTCGTAGTGAAGGCTTGGGTGAAGTGATCACGAGGTGAGCTGTCAATCCATATAATCAAGATGTCACGTGATCACGAAGTGAGCTTTCATTCCACCTTGATTATATGGATTGACAGCTCACCTCGTGTTCACATCACCCAAGCTTTCACTTCGACATGTTTACAGAATCGACCGGCTGAGCCATTTATCCTCTCTGGCATAACAATTCGTCGTATACCTCATTCAGTGTAAAGGTAAATGGTCTATAAGCAATAGCTGCATCCGAGTATATTAAAAATCCGATCAGAATCGGTTCAGTGGATCCAGCGTTATAAGCGAAACGGGGCGAACGTTGAATTTTATGAAACACTACCAATGCCCGCGACCGTGATTAAATCCCCTCCGTACCGTGCTATTTAGGTTGAAGTTGAACGAACTTTAATAACCAGGCTACGTAGAAATATGAGAAAAAAATCTCTTTCGACATGTAATTTAATATATTTCGCCGTAGAATTTTACAAAAGTAGTAAAAACTTAATAACTTCTGCGGGGTGATAACTTCACGCGGCATCGGCATTTAAAAGTAATCACCAAAATATGAAATTGCGACGTTATGAATGACAAACAAAACCCATTAATTGCAAAATCCTTTCTAAAGATAAAACAGAAAAATTCGTTGTCGTTGTTGGTATGCGTCCTGCATAAACCAACTCCTTTTGCATCAATTCGAATCTGTTATCTTCGTCAAGGAAACAAAATTCACCAAAAGTTCCTAAAACTCTCCCTTAGGGTTTTTGATAAAACTGTTGAAACATAATTAATTAATTATATGTATAAATAAAGACCTCTCAGTTAAACAAATTGGGTTAACAAAGAGGCCATTCATAACTTTACAAATTACTGGTTAACTAACCGCCGAGAACATCGCACAATTAAGTTACCTTTTAATTATGCGTCCTTCCCTACATTACACCTCTATAGTACCCAAGTTATTCATTTGCATACGGGTATGCCATCAGTTGGGGGTCAGCGCGACGACGTGTACAATTAGTACGCTTGGATACTGTGTGTAGGATCAAGCGGCCCAAAGGCCCGATCTCCCAATCCGGGACATGCGCGTTTATTAACTGAGTCTTGTTACTAATTAGGGTCTAGGAAGCCTTTCATTGAGTGTGTGTACACTTCTATACGCGTAGACTCCGCTTGTGTGCGTACAATTTCAATGGCTAAACCAAAATGAGTAGTGAACGTGGACGAGGCTATGATTAATAGAGCGAAGTTTAGTACTTCAAGGCCCATTTAAGGTCAGAAGTCTCTCTCGTAAAGAAGAAATAAAACGAAAATAGACCGTTCTTATTGTTGTGAAATGAAGACATATTCTTTATATTTCCCACATGATGACGCGTCCATTCCAGTCCTCAATATAAAGAGTGCTTCGCTTCCAGTCTTTAGTAGTTTTGAAGTGCATTCTGTGCTCCTTCACTTTACTATTGTGGAGATACATCTTTGTGCACCCTTTCTTGCTTTTATGACGACTTTAATAGAACTTACTTTTTAAGTTTTGAGTTTTTGAAACGGCTGTTTAATATTTTCTAAATATAATAAGTCCAATTATGAGTTTTTAGTAAGTAGGTAATAAAAATGAGACGAAGCATCAACCACGTCTTTGAGCATTTTGAGATAAAAATTAACCATATGCGTAATTATGGTAACATTATGCAGATGATTATATTAACCCTATAATGAGTGAAAGTGTTGCATAGTTGTCATAACGATGGTCATTACCTATTATAACATAATGCGTGGTTAGTATGGAAATTATTTAATTATTATCTAACACAAAATTAAATGCATCGGCTTTATTTAGTGTTCATAACATTGCTGTCCAATTACATTATAATAATTAATTTTCATTTTCTGTTAACGAGTCGGTAGTTTGGGATTTTGTATATTGCACTATTTATTAGAGTTATTTTTTTTTAAAACGGGTTGAGTTGTTCTGTAAGTAAAATCAGCGTGAAAGCTTAGCTTTTGAAGTGAACTGTCATTCTAACTGAAGATAGGGATTGACACCTCATTACAGATTCACTTCACTTCAATTTTTACGGAAAGATTTGCCAGAAGACTATTTTAGCTTCGTTGCCACTAGTACCATTGCCAGTTCCATGATGGAACTACTGATGTCTTTTTTTAATCACTAGTACCATTTTTTTTAATATGAAAATAATGTTGAATTTGTTATCACTAGTTCCACATTATTAACATAATCATAACCAATCAACAAGAGAGAATCGTGTAACAAAATTATGTTAAGAAATAAAATAATTGTCATAATTATAGATTTCCTTCTGTTACCTAACCCCACTTATTGGATAATTCCGCTTTACATCCTTCATATGAAGGCCTTTTATTAAAATGTATGTTTCTATTCCATCTTCAGCTTCTCTTTGGAGCCGATGATTAATATACATAAAATATTCATTTTTTGAGCCTAGTTAGTGGCTACGTAAATCGTTCTACTTAAGATTTCTCCATAGGATTTATACCTATTGGAACGTGCAGTTCTGCCGCACTGGAGATTGGGGCGTTGAGTTCGTTTTGCTGTGGAACGTCTTTGTTGTTCTTGTTGTAGTGCGGCAGAGCATCTTTTACCTTGATAATTCAAAAGTGATTTTAAATGGTTCATTTGAAATAAAAGTTTTTGATTTGAATCGCGGATCAGTGGCGTTTAAGTTCTCAAAAATGCAGGTCCGTGCATGTGTTTATTCTATTCAAATATTCTGTCGATAGCTCTTGTTTGTTGCGGTCTGTCAGTGGTTGATATTCAGCAATGAGCGTCCATAACTATTGTGATATTTCAATTAAATTATTGACCCACTTATTATAAACCTGGATATATAATGAGTGGGTCAATAAATTAATTGCATTGCAAATTAATCCATTCTGTCAGGACATAGAGATGAAATTAACCACTATTCGCTGATTGTTTATAAAATAATATTGTATCATTAATGGTTCAATTTCTGAGAAATTGAATGCTTAAGGTCAAAGGTATTCTTATAGCCACGTTCCAGTGAAGTCGTAATCTCGAAATGCATTCAAGTATACATTGATTGTTTCCAATCTTTGTTCTGCTTGCACGTGTAATGGGGATAAGTAAATATTGACATGACTTTTGACATAGAATGGACATTGCATTAGATAATGGTGCGTTTAGTAAAACAAATATCTGGCGGAATGTCTTGTTAAACGGCTTCATAACTATGTGGCTTCATAAATATGTGGGTTTACCCAAACAAAATCGCAGCTGAACAGTACTTAGAATGAGGTAATTTGTAATCAATCGAGTGGTTATTCTTTTCTGTGGCGCCTAACCTACCTACGCCATAAATCACATGTCGATGTACTCTCTTACTGAAACGACATCGACATGCGTTTAACTTATAATTATGGGTTTTTGAAACTAGGACTGATAATTTTGCATTTCATACAAATTGTTGCTTTTAGGAAGTACTGTAAGTACATGCATGCTTCAATTAAGGATACTACTGCTAGCACTTCGCCCGCGATTTCGTACGCGCTGATTTAGTACTTTCCTCTGCAAATTTCTTGCAATATTAATCGTCGCGATTTATTCTTTACCTACATACCTAGTTATATAAAGGTAAAGAATAAATCTATATACCTACATTATTTGCAAAGTTTCTACTTCGAAGTCCAAGCTTTTTCATTCATTCTGTTTTTACCCTTTTTACCCCAATAGACAGATTTAACGATACTTTCATAATCAACCCCTGATTTCGAAAAAATAGTTGATCCGTTTCAAATATTACACTTTTAAATTACCAAGACTAAACGCAGGGCAGTTCGCTCAAACCGCAACAATTTTCTTACTTAGAGCATTTTATACCCGTCGTAACTTTTAAACGAAAGGTCCGATGTGAATAATTTAAAGTGAAATTTGCATGTACATAATGAACCTTAATTATCAAGCCATTTAAATGGATAAAGATTAATATCATGATTCCAAAATCACTACTATTCCATTCCGCGCGGGTTTTGTTTGAATCATTTGAACAAAAAGCGGTAATTGTGACTTAACCATAATAGTTAAATTATAGCCTTCCTGATAATTTAGCTTTCCATTAGTGAAAAAATGGTTAAAATCGGTCCAGTAGTTTCGGAGCCTATTCGGTACAAAGAAACAAAGTATATTCTCTTTATAATACGAGTTTTATAAGCATAGATAAGCATTTGTGTTTGAGAGGTAATTCTGGCAAGTAGATAAAATGCATTTACTAGGTATACCTCTTAGGTTCTGCAAACAGGAATACTCATTAGATCAGTGGAAAAAATAAATTCGTAGTCAAAGATACTGTGGGTCCGTATATTTTAAATATATATATTCAAGCAGGATGAATCGGAAATAGCTATACAAGATGCTGGCCATCCGAGAGACGCTTCAAGTGCCCGTCCGGACTCCGGACGAGAAGCTACTCCTATCATATTCCAAAGCTTTCAAAATTCATTACCATTTAGATAAAGAACACTTGGTCTTGAAACAGATACACACTCGTGATTAATTAGAGGAGATTCTATTTATGTGTAGGTATTGGATGTAAACAGTGAGGGTATTGCTTGTAGAATATTTGTTGTTTAACTAGCTTTTGCCCGCGACTTCGTACGCGTACATCCCATTTTTCTCGTTCCTGTAGGAATTTCGGGATGAATTATACACCTAAACCTTCCACACAAAAAACCTCATGAAATACCGTTCAATAGTTTTTGAGTTTATCATCACGAACAGACAAGCAGACGTGGCGAGGGACTGTGTTTTATAATATGTAGTGATTAAAACTATATGCAACACACTGGTAGCAAAGATTATGATTGGTTGTGATTCACATCTATGTTTCCGTTTGCATACTTGTGTTTTCTTTTGAAAAATGCAGTGTTAAAACTGCAGTTTTCTTTTACAGTTAAAAGTTAAAAAAGGTAATAAATAGATTTTACCATAATTATGTAACAATTATAATTCTTAGAGACATTACTTTATTGGGAAGTACACAACATTACATTAACACATACAGACACATCAAACTTGACTGAACACATTAAAATAAATAAACGGTATTTCCAGCAGAACCACCTTTTGTTGTAAAATATTTTTTCATGAAGTACCGCTCCCTAAGTAAAATGACTGAGCCTTTCTTTTGCAAGATTATATGGACTACTGAATTGCACTGAGGAAAAACTTGCAGCACCTAACATCTTCGCATATTTTTGAAACTAGCAGGCACTAGTCTTGTGTAGTTCGCGAACGACGTAGTTCGTAAGAGCGCTCCCACATGCGAACTACGCGAAATAGGTCCTAGCTGAGCTGAAATTACCGACCTAATAGTATAGCGAGTGAGCGGGAGCACGGAGCTGCCCTGCCTATTCGCGTCGCTGCTCACTTAGTCACTTATGTGCTTCTCAGCTTTCAATGCTATGCAATATACAAGCTATTATTTACAAATTTAGAATAAACACATCATTTAGTGTATTTTATAGGGAAGCAATTTTCTATACTGAACTAATAAATCAATTTAAAAAATAAGAGTACAACGTATGTACAGTAAAAAATATCGGTATAATAGCTACTTTACAAACAAAAGGACGCGCGCAGCAGCAAACTGCAAAAAGCGCGAATGAACTGCCTTTCTCTCAGCTCACTAGCACAGTCAGCTCCCGTCTCGAAACATTGTGTTGGGATCTGGTGAACTAAAAGAGCAAACTAGTTCGCCAAGGAGCCGCGAACTAAAATGAGCGCTCCCGGTCGCGAACTAATGCGCAAGTCTAGCAGGCATTGTACAATAGCAACTTTGCTTGTTTTTACTATACGGCGTCTGCCTTGAATGTAAACAGTCAGCAACGGCCTAGCATGTGTATCAATATACACGTAAATGGCGGATCCTGAATATTATTGAGACGAGGGTCGACATGTGTCCATCCATCCGCGGTTATTGTCACTGATAACACGCTACCGATACACTGTTGCTTCTCTATGCTTTTATCTGGATTTTACTCAGCCTTTTGGACACATTGTTTTTGGGGGATCTGAGATTTTAAGCAGTTTCTTTTGGGTACGAATAATCTGTTAAAAGAAAAAATGAGATGACTGTAGACTTGACCGACTAGACGACTTTTGGGCTCTCTCGACTAGTCGCTGACTATAAATATGTCCAGTCGGTCGATTTTGTTAACAAGTCGATCACGAGGTGAGTTGTCAATCCATATAATCAAGATGTCACGTGATCACGAAGTGAGCTGTCATTCCATATTGATAATATGCATTGACAGCTCACCTCATGATTTCTTCACCCAAGCCTACACTTCGACTTGTTTACAGAATCGACCGGTAGATATTTGGCTTTTCCGACTAGTCTGTCATCTTAAGTAAAATATGTATTTCTACTTTTTCCCATTTGCTGGTTTGTTAAGCTTCAATTATAATTAAGATTACTATTCTTACTACTGTAGTATTACTGTCCTTAAATAATATTACTGTCCTTCATCATATTTGTAAATCCCTACTTAAATATGTTTAAAAATAATATCTATTCTTCTGGTCCCGCTCATCATAAATATTATGTCAACATTTTAAGTGTCAGTCAATAAGCTGTAGTGCTGCTTGCTTAACTGTTGATATATCACCCAGTCAACTTTTGTTTTTGATTATCGAGGATATTTTAACAATAAATCACAGTCGTTTCTGATGCTGAAAATCAAATGGCACTACTTCAAGTAGTCGTAAGCGTTCACTAATGTTGGTGTGACAGAATTCTAAGAAGGTCCCGACTTACTTATGCGAAATATTTGCTTTCCGAGAAAGTCTGAGTTGTACAGAAATCAAATTTATTCTGTGTTTTGACGTTGACGAGATCGATTTTGTAATTCGAACTTGCTAGGTGATGAAGTTACTGTCTAGAATAGGGACATGTGGCTAAATATTTACAATAATAATTACTGTGTCTATTGTCACTAAATCGAATAAAAAGTAAGGCTGTCTATTGTGTTATCCTATGTTATGATTTCTTCATTATTTTCTGTAACGTACATATATGGTGCTCAAAATAAAGAGTATAATAGGACATGCGCGTGCAATTTTTTTATTTGCAAAATTAAATACTAATTAGCAAAACAATTATGAAATAATTTTTAAAATAACTTCATCAGCGGTGAAGTTATAAAGCTTCAAAGTTGACAGTTACAAAGCTGCCAAAGTTTAAAAAAAAAAGGTTCCGACGAATTGAGAACCTCCTCCTTTTTTTGAAGTCGGTTAAAAATAGTTATATCTCGTTTGTTTTTCGGTCATTTTTGATTCTATTTTCACTGTTAGTATTATATGTTTGTATTTTTCAAGAAAAACTGTTTAGAAAATGAATATTTTTTCATGCATATTCCCTATTATTTGTTTATAACTTACGTAATGAAGTATGTAGTTCTGAAATAAGGTTTATTATTCCCTGACACCAAACACATTCACTGATAATACAAAGTTCTATCAGCAAATGAGTTTTTCTCTTAAACCCTTCTAGACTTTGTAACAATAACCGAGTCTTCCTTCACTGACAGATGTTTCTCTATTTCAGGTAAGCAGCGCAGTCGTTAGTGCGGCCTTTCGTTTCTTAGAAGCGGAATCATTATCCAGAGTAAGTTTTCTACTACAAACAAACCTATTGATGTCAAAGCTGCTCTACAAATCCCTCGTTACTTGAACGAAATACATCCTCCAATATTTTTTTTCCTCGACGAGTAAATCTGTTCAATTACATTGCATTACTCTGAAAATTACTTCGCCGAGTAAGCTTACGTCTTGCGGAAAAAAGTAACCCGTTATTCTTATTCTATATACTCGTGGATTTTCAGAATGTGAACCAATCAATATCCTTCTAATTATTTTAAGCTTTGGGGTAAACTGGCGTAGAGTTTTTCAAGCTTTGCTCCTAATGGTTACAATCATTAAAAGGTTTGTTGGTAGTCCAGAGAATCCCTGTAAATCCTTGTGTAGTGATCACTGTAAGACGAAAAAGTGCGTCGTGAAATAGCGTTGAATTATCTGATAGCAAAAAGCGTGGTCGACGGCATTAGTGTCAAGCTACGAAGTAAGCGATTTACGTTGCGGAGCGACTGTTAAACATGTTCTTAGTAACTTTAACGTTGTTGGCGGTATATATTTTGTTTTAGTTTGAAAAGGACCGGCAAATGAAAATTGCGGCAGTGAATTCAAAGTTCTACATGACAACATCAGCTTTAACTTCAGCAGACTGGCCTATTGGTCGAGTGGTTAGTGACCCTGATTGCAAAACTGAAGGTCGTGGGTTCGATTCCCACCCAGGACAAACCTTTGTGTGATGAACACGATCGTTTGTTCTGTGTCTGGGTGTAATTTGTCTATAATATGTATGTATTTAGAAATATATAAGTACGTTTATCAGTTGTCTGGTTGCCATAGCACAGGCTCTGCCTAGTTTGGGATCAGATGACCGTGTGCGAGTTGTCCCAAGATATTATTATTATAAATATTATAACTGAGCAGAATCAAACTGTTGCTCTAACTTGCTGCTCAGCATAAAAGCTAAAAGCCTGTTTATCCGTACAACCACAATATGTACAACGATAAAAGTAGTCATCAATTTAACGAAAGTGTTGCACTCAAATCACGCCTCAATTTACACACCCCGCTGTTACCAAATTGGATTAGAGGCAACGGAAGCAATTTCACACATAATATACATTACTTGGGTTACACACGCTGATTCCGTGGCCTCCTTAAGGCTCTGTCTTGAGTGCTTGCGCGGGATTGGGCGGTGGCGGGTGCGGTTAGGTAGTGCATCTCAAATTGTAGCGGGCAGTAGAAGTCTGAGAGCCAATTCTACTGATTTTTAAGCAACGTTAGCATTCATTCGCATCTCAGTCGCCATCTGTAAAAAAGCCTCTAATATTGTACATTACCTACATTTTGACAGACTGCGGCTGCAAAATAAGTAGAATTGGCTCTCACATCAAACTCACTCTCACACAAAAGACGATCGCTCGTTCATGTCGCGCCAGACCCCCACAATAGTCACTTCAGTATGGACACAAATGGCAGTTCAACATGTTTTTTACTTGGCGGATGCCTTAGCATCCGCGCAAGCTCCTTACTCTGGCCGGGGCCTTACAAAAACCGCTGTGTACGGAGACAAAGCGGCATTCGCTTTGGGCGTCCCATTACAGTAATGCGGAGCTAAAACTTGACTGATTACTGGTCTGCCTGGATGAATTTTTCCACTGTCACACCACTGCGACGGTTTAGAAGGACATTAGCAGTATTACAGGGATTTTCTCGTCTGTGTAATCGAAATTCTTGGTTAAACGAGCGCGTCGCAGCTGTTATCTTGTTCATCCATCATTACATAAGGTGTCCTGGATAATTAAGGAAACTCACATTTTTTTAGTGGTATATTATTGCTTTTCTTGGAAGCAAAATTAAATTGAAACTGATGAGAGTGAGGGATCTTTAAATAAGATGTAGAGACCTGTTGACAGTCCAATTACAGTTAAACAATTTTTTATTTCTAGCGAATTTTATTTTTTACATAAAATGTCTTCAAAAGACTTCCTGAAAAACTTTCTTGGTGATATTTTCGCGCGCCACATCAGCACTATCCCTTATAATTTCCATATTCAAATGTGCACATCAAGTTAATTTACTGTAGGATCTTAAATTACCTTTGAAATTAGATATATTTCGCTGTCACTGCGGATGTAATTTACATTTATTATTAGCCTTGTTGAATATTCATTATTAACGTTAGTCGTACGCATTACTCTTGGTATTCGGGTCGTGCACGCGAAAAATACTTTATGGCCATCGTTAACTCGATACTATCTGCACTTAATGCTAATGCATTTACTTATTTATGTACATAACTATTCCATTTAACATATTATTTATATTTTATACCACAAACAAACCTACCTGCGCTTGCGGCTTATGCGGGCCATACACGTTCAAGTGATTTGATCAAACAGGCTGGTTGAAACAGTTTTATCAAATTGGCATGAATGTCTATGGGAAAATTTGATCAAAAATGAGTCGTCAAATGGCATGAAGAAATACTACATTTCGTATTTCTATTTGATCTAACAGTTTGAACCAGCCTGTTTGATAAAATACTTACATTTCTCAGATTTCATCACTTTTCCTGATCACCACTACACATAATTTCATTTAAACCGACGGTACCTGAAATGTCACTGGCAGTCTATTGATTTACCTAAACAAATATTTAAGTTAGGAACCATCTAGTCTCTAGTCCTAACTTCTATTCAGTCTCATAGACAAATACAATGATAGAGCTTCTGATCCCTTTAGTTAACAATGTAATTTAGTTATCTTGGTACCTTAGAGCTCCATTTTCTTGTCCTAATTACTCGTACTAGCGGAAGCCAAGGATTTTAATAGGGACCGACGTCTTACCGTACCTTTTGAGACATGACAAGAGGATTTGTCAGCTTAACTGAACAGTGTTCCTTTAATTTGTGGCTGCTTGTTTTACACGCACACACACATGCATTCATCCGGAAAGGATCACCCCCGAACATGGGTTTCTTAATAAATTGTTACAACTAATGGATCGAAAGAGATAATAGCCATAATTATCACGCAAAGGAAAAGGTATTGATGAAAAGGGTGCGAAGTAAATCCTCTTCGCATAATTGACTTAATGAATTATCTTTTGAATACGAATTTGAGTGTGACTTGTAGGAAGCAAGGAATGTTATTAATTAAAATGACATAAAACGAAATGTATCATATGCAGTTTAACTGAAACATGCATTGAGTTCACACGATGCTACGAGCATATGCCATGTATCATAGTTATTCTAATTGCAAAAAAAAATACAACGAAATGGAACAGCCAATGTGAGTACACGAACACAAATTGCTGGCACATTACAATTAAAACTATACCTCCAATTAAAACTCGTGCCAGAATTATTGCCAACGATTGTTTTCAATGCTATTATCGTTGGTACGAGTATATCCTACTCGTGTCTGCTGCAGGCACGTCAGGGGGCAATTATAATAGCTTGTTCAGCGACAACGTGCTGCGATGGAGGTCGTGTCTCATTGTTTATTGTAATGTGCTCCATCATTATAACCGACGTCGATACTTCGACGCAGGTTTCCAACTCGCTTTATTGTCAGACTACCTTAGGTGCTTCCTATTCAAGCTGGAATATAATAGCTAGAAGTAGCGACGATGCTAATAATAGTTTGATAATAATCTGCTCAAAGAATGTTCTCTGAGTAGTTCAAGACTAGGAAATTCTATCAGCTTGTTCCGATTCAATTTATAGCAGCGAGAGTCAATATAAATTTAAAATATTGACTTCTATGTAGGTAGGCTATGAGTCGTTGTATATTTACAATACGGTACGTCAAACAGTTATTGTATTCAACTGAAACGCTCTGTCTCCGTGAAGAATCTAGTCTTGCACACACTCTATCAACTACATACGATACAAACGTGTTTGTTAGAATAACAAGGATATTGCATAAATCAAATACAGTTTTCCATAAACCATTCACTGTTTCCGAGCAAAACTTAAGTCAATCTGTAGGTTCCTGCGATGCAATTGCGTGCCCATACATATTCAAGTGTTCATACATCACGAGTGGTAGCCGCGGGATTGTGCGCCCGTAATAACATGCAGCTCGTGAGACGTTCGTGTATTCCCGTTTATTCAGATACCTCTGTTATTAGAACAGCTTTGTCTCCTTTGAAGCTTATACGCTATTCCTTTTAGATCTTCGTCCTCTGGTTTGTTGGCTTTTAAAAATGTTTTGTTTGCTTTGACTGAGGACGGAAGTACATTATCAGTGTAACTATACGTCTACTTACTGTTTTATCTCTGACATTGCAGAGCTGTTCCGCTTATGCGTATCCTTTATAGTGCAGCCGTGAGACGCACTCTTAGTTTTTGGCATAAATACCTTTTTCTTGTTATTTTTACCGTGCGTGTTTCATGAATCTGTTCTAAATAAATTGTATTCTTTCTTTCTTTCTATGCACGCCAGTTTTTCGTAGGAGTATATCTTCGCCTTGCTTGTAACGAATCAGTTAGTTTTAAAAAATATATCTTTGATACAATCCAAATTAGGATGTAAAACAACGTGTATAGCGATCTACTATACTTTTATATTCTTAAAGAAATACGAAAGCTAGTTTCAGTACACTCTGTAATGAAAACGTGCGCATGCAAACTCAACAGAAATTCAATTTCAGTGTCCCAAATTGAACTTTTTATTAGAAAATTCTCCTTTGTTTCTCTCATATTATTTGTACATAAATTCAAGTCATATCATATGAGCTACGTTATAAGAACGAAGAGGTTTCAGAGTCCATTATCCTTTGAAATGCCAGACGTTTTCTTCTATTTGTAGCCTGGCTTTCCCATTAGTTATAGGTCACCCACCTTTTTACAGAGATAATGCAGACGTCTGAACGAGGCTTGGAGCTAGTATTAGATAAATGAAGTATCCTGTTCCTTTGACTAAAGCGTCTGTCGTACTCATCGAATCATGGAATTATTTATGTCGCTCGGTTTTTGCCGACTGCCAGTAATAATTTTGCTACTGGAATTTCTTTGGTTTTTATTTTGTAGACCGTCACTAAAGTCGTATTGAGTTAGTGTGGAAATTTGCCATGTAGAGGTAGACCATAGCATTGATCGACATAACATCACGGCTGTATTCCTCGAAGGTTATACAGACGTGTACCTATAGTATACTTAAATGATGCCAGTTATGTTTGTTATTCTGATAATAGCGGGCGAGTATGGTTATTTATTTTAACTATACTACTTAAGTGCTGAGCATTAAACAACGCACTATTTCCATCTCGGTTACTTAAAACAATACAGGTGTGTTTTCTCACAGCCGTTTTGAGAATATTACTCATGTTAAAATGTATCGGTAACGCGGCTTTCCCCAAAGTGTTATCTTTCTCCGTCAGATGACGAAGGTATAAAACGTAAATAAACAGTTTGTAAAATGTACTGAGTCAGTTACTTCGGTATTTTTTTCTTATGTAAGAATTTCGTATCCTGCCTTTTTTTAAAGGATGGGAAATCATCAAATTACTTCTTCCGATCTGGGTGGAGCAGAAGGGCGACTAAAACCCATCCGTGTTCCTTCTTAAGCCCTTTGCGTTCCAGGGCCTCGGTAATTCTTTCAAACAAATTCCGCAACCCTGGCAGGCTCTGGCCCTAGCGGGCCCGGTCTCCTATGCTAACATCTCTTTGAGGCGCGCGTGGAACACGACGCACCACCGACTCGGGCCTGGTAATGACCTGACAGCGAGCCACCTAACGCTTGTCGTCCGCAGGCCCACGCCTACGGTGGCTGGGGATCGCCCTGCGACTCCCGACGCTCGGGGCGTCTTCTCCTGTAGCGGCGATTGGAGCGAACTTGTCTTTCCCTCGCGCGGCCCGCCTCCTCCTTCGCTAGCATTAAGGAGGTGACCGCTTCCTAAGCCATCTCGCTCCGTACCATGGATTTAACCAGGGCCGGACGTGAGAGGTCGCTGCCACCGATCGCCTCGACAGGGACACGGCGGTGCTCAGCACAAGCAAAGCAGACCTCCACCGTGTCCTCTGGTACCCTGCCTTACCTTTAATATCATTGAGAGACAATACCCGCATACTTGGGCAAAAACACTATTGTTATACAGCAGGAAAAAAAACATTACAGAAGGTATCTTATCTTGAAGGTATTCCGATATATCCAAGACGGAGATCAAAGAAGGTACGCAGTATTCGATCACTAACAAATAACTATGCTATTAATAAATTAATTAATAGAATAACTTGCAGTTAGTATACATTCTTGGTGTGCCTAGTTAGTTTTTATTGTTATTGCCTTGATTTAACAACCTTGAGCGTAACTTCACAATTTTAATGGTGTTAGAAAAATGCGGATTGTGTAAAAAATATTGGTCAAGTGCAATTCGAATATTGAATGTTCACCATTCTTGGAGAAAGTTTGTAGTGTGGTTGCTAAACTTTAACAATTTCTAAATTTAATGCTCTGTAAATTACTAGCTATTAGTCATGGTCAAAATGTGTGGTGTATTACCACACATTTCACACTAAAACTATATGACTGGTGGCCCTATGTACTTGCTATTGTGTGGTCAATTCATTAATCAACATACATACATCTCTCAGTACCTACAGTACTTTTATTTAAGTTAATAAAATAGAAATCCTAAATAATCTACTCTCGTGGTTTTTCATCCCGCATTGTTTTATGAACTGGTAAACCTCAAAGCGGAGATCATTTTGGGATTATGTTGGGCGTAGTAAAGTTTGAAGGAAAATGGGAAAAAAAATTAATACAAACCAATTTTCTCATTCAAAATTGACTTGTTATCGAATCTATGTGTATAGGGTATCATTCGTAAACAAATAATTGTATCATGTTATGTAAAAATTTTGCAAGTGCGAGTCGGACTGGCGTGCAAAGGGTTCTGAACAAATTTCATTTTTGTAACATGTAATATTAACACTTCTTATAGGTTTTCCTGTAATCTAACGTCTAAATCTTCAAAAGTTTAGGCACAATAATTTGTTTATGGGGGGGGGGGGAATGGTCATTTTATGTCTAATTTCTTGAATAACTTCAACCCTATTTATTTTGAAAATAATGAAAAATAAAATAACGTTTTTTTTTTAATTTTTCTAGTTAGTCCCCCAATAGTGACATCCATACTCAAAATTTATTTATTTACGTAAGGCGTCAATGTTTGGGTCACAGAAGTTCATTTGTGTACGAAATTTCAACAGAATCGGTCCAGTAGAATCGGAGAAAATTGACTGTGACAGACGGAAAGACAAACAGACACCCGAGTGATTCTATAAAAGTACCGTTTCTTACAGATGTTCGGAACCCTAAAAATTAAATTATTAATCCATACTATATTACCTATTTATGTTTGTTACTTCGTCACGGCTGAACGGATTTAGATAAAACTTGGCATACGGATAGACTATGTCCCGGAATAGGACATAGGCACTTTTTATACCAGAAGCATGTTCCCTTGGGATAGCTTTCGACTACCACGCGGACGAAGCCGATGACAGAAAGTCCCTATAACTGAACATTCGCATAATAGTTTAGTTAGCGGTAAAGAAGAAAGAGAGAAAAATGTTTATTTGGGACTCGAAGAAGACAAACAAACCAGTAAAATAAAATTAATAACAAAACAGTACAATAAAAAAATAAAAAAAATAGGTAATCTTATCTAAGTACCTATTTTACCGCACGTTCCATTGTATGGTGCGTAATTTTTAAATTTCGAACAATGTATACAGGCTTCGTAAATGCATGTTTTAAGCAAATGTGTTGAAAAATTAAATATATTAGCAATAGGAATTAAATGTTCTGTTTTTAATGTCACCACCGCGGAATAGACCACTAAATAACTACAATGTGTGGTTAGCCCTATTACTAATACTGACCTCAACGTATAAATCCATTCAGTTGATTAATTGTTAGCTATTAATTCATGTATCATACATACCGGCCCTGAGAGATAGAATTGAAGAGCACCTACGACTAGATTAATGATCTTAATGTGCGGAGGTGGCAAGGACAATAGGAATTACATTCATTAACTTCGAAGAGGCGTGCGTTTCATATGAAATTACACACAGTAATTGGACCTGGTTTAAAATTCATGGCAATACATCTTTAATGGAGCCAACGCAACACGTGCCCATTAATTACTTCAGAACGAAGCGAAGGGTAAATAATGTAAAAATAAAATTCCCGGCCGGTATAAAGAATTTTGGCTTGCTGAAAGGGTATTCTACTGACAGTTAATTCGTTAAATTACCAAATGCGTGCAGATTTTTTATCCAAAATCAATGCATGGACAACGTCAGTCGCTCTCATGGAAGCCCGACGGAAATACAAATAGTTGTGACATACCCACTACCATCCAATATACAATCTATGTAATCTGATGCGAAGTGACACGGGGATTTGACGAGCTCCGGAATTAATCCAATACGTACTACTCTGTCGGTATGATATTCCCTTTATTTCATTGTCAGTGAACTGACGCTGCTCCAAATTAATGGAATTAGCGAGTATTCTGTTTGACCGTTCGATAATTAGATGTGAATGAAGGACAAATGGAATTTCTATGCGCAATAGGTTCAATCTAATTCGAAACCGTAATTTCCTCGTCAATAAAGGACACATTTTGATCTCTGTATGACTCTCAATGCAGTGCTTCACCCGGTAATTAATATTGGATGTTCAAGCTAATCCTTCCTTCAACACTTCTGTTTATGTTTCGTCTTCTTTCTGTTTATTTTAAAAGGGAAAAGAGGGTTTACGATGAAATACAGTATAGCAGAATTTATATGGAAATATCCCATGTATTGGTTGGCTTACTTCGCACGTTCATCTCGCCGCCTCGTACGTTCCGAGGCAATCCGATCTTGTGTCGGTTGGCATAGACTGTAATCTCGGCCGGTTGTATTGAGGCTGTATTACTATCATGTGCATATTGAACGACGTCGGGTTTCCCCGGGATTTATCGGACCCTCCCGGAGTATACCGATTGGTGTAGATGCATACCAGGCAGCATGTTCTGAGCTTATTGGCTAGGGTAACGTACACGAGTGCTCACATGCTTTTACCAAGAGCAACTGCGTGTAAAGATCGGATTCCTACATCTATTATATTATCATTGGGGACTGTGAAAAATCAACCGCATTCCGGGCTGTAGAATTAAAATTTATAGGTTTTTTGTCGTTTCAACATTTTGTTAGATCTATCAACATATTGCATCTGTTGATGAAATCCGTACATCAACCGCTAATATCTTCACATGCTTACGAAATGCACATAAATTTCACTTTGTATAGATAATTGAGCAAACAGTATAATTTAGTGTAGCGTACGGAAATACACGGGAATGTGGTACAAACGTCACGATTCGTTTACGCGTCACGTCCTTAATTCACGCACGTACCAATCAAGCTATGATTATATAACTCGACACGACACGATTCTTCTTTATAACACAAATCGATATTGTGTAAAGTCATGATCGATTTGAAGGAATAAATTACTAAATTGTCGTAGACGACAAGCTTATGAAATTCAATAAATGGCTGTGACCGATTTGCGAATTAACCTGCTGATTAAATTGTATTGTTTATTTATTAATGTTTCTCATATTATACATGTACTCTAGGTCAGTTAGTCAGCCGCTCCACGTAAAATACTGGTATTCAGCTGAATCCGGTTTGACTGGAAGCCGACCCCAATATTGGGAAAAGGCTAGGCAGATGATGATATTATACATGTACTGACATAGTGACGGACAACTAAAAGAAATACCCACAGAAATAATAAGGGACGTCTGACTCACCAGCTTCTACAGCTATTTAAAGCAGAAGACATGTCAATGTACCAGATAAATCACGTGCGATTGAGACAAGTGGTTCCAATCTGTTCTAAGAGTAATTCGGTGCGAGGCTGTACGAGGCGACATCGAAACCAATTACTCGTCACTTGTTATGTTAATTACAAGTCAACGTTAATATAGTACTTGAGCATCTGTATGACGCTGGTAAATTAATATATGGTGTGTATTGTATGCCATACGTTCACACCTAGGGCTGATACGACGCATTATGAAATCACAACGAATTTGAATTATTTAATTAACTAGTTGCCGCCCGCGTGTTTGTTGAAAATTATCCCAAGCGAATTTACTCCCGGGATAAAAACTATCATATGCCCTTTCCGGGACTCAAACTTTTTTTCTTAAAAAAAATAAAACTTTGCCCCACACTATGATTTCTTCTGTATCGTGGGTGCGTTTACGAACATACAAAGACACATACACATACAGCCCGGCTCGGAACAACTATCTGTAGGCCATACAAATATTTGTTCCGTGCGGGAATCGAACCCGCGACACTCAGCGCAGCAGTTAATCGCTCCACCACTGCGCTAACCGTGCCGTGATTATTAGAACTATCTCTATACCAAATTTCATCTAAATCGGATCAGTGGTTTAAGCGTGAAAAGGTAACAGACAGACAAACTTTCGCATTAAAAAAATAGTATGGATTAATAAGAATAAGTGCCCTTCTAGTCTTTGAATGTGCAGTTAAACAAAAGTTTCAATGCAAAACCAACTGAGGAGTCGATCACCTTTGTACAGTACTGAAATGCTTTAATTTCCCACGAGAAGCTTTTAAGTTTCTTGAATAAGAATTACATAATTGATGCCCGTTTTTTGTTTTAAGAACATTTTTTAGTTTATCAGTACGAATGTGCCACAAGATTAATCTTCAGTTTGAATGTTTGCTGCTATTGCTTTTTGAGCATTAGTGTAAGTAAATGGGCTAATATAGCCAGCCCTGATCCCCACAATCAGCGGCGTAGAAGTAATTACATGTTCATTAGTGCGACTGGGACGACACGCCACATCGCGTGACAATGTACGAGCCACATCCGACTTGTACTTGTTACCAAATAATTATATACTTACTTCAATTTGATATGATAGATGAGAGTAGAAGGGGAGAGGCGAACTTAATAAAGGACTTCTAAGAACAGCTAGTAACAAGCTATATGTTTCCGTCCTTTTAACGCTCTTCAAACTATGATGGTTACGTAGACCGGACACTTAAGCAGTTGCAGCAGCTAGAAAGAAAGTGCGGTAAATGTGTGCTTCTATGTCACACAAGCACAGACTTACCGCCCGAATAGCTTTGAATTTGTGATCGCAATCAAAACTTGAAGCCTGATAAATAGGGCCATCCCAAGGAATTGTGTTGCAAAAATACAGGTGCTTCACCACAGGTATTCAATCTGGCCAAATTGCCGACCCTTGAAGCGGAACCGGAACGAATATCGCTTATAAATATGCACTTATATCTGAACGGGCATTAACGAGAACATTGCGAACAGCTATTGTTTACGCGGCCCGTTCGCCCGTGACGCCCCGAATGAGAATTGACGGCGCGCGTGTGACGTAAGCAAATGACGTTGTATTCCGTTCGGCTTGTTTGGTCGGACGTAATTACGTTTGTTTTCCAATAAGCTGCACTCTGATACGTTACGATTGGACGGAATTGAAAGTCAAATACATTCTGTGTGGACTACGGGATATGCTGTTGTAAAATTCTGTTTGACTTCCATATGATATGTATCTTCGGCATGCAGCTTATTTGCATATGAATTTGCATGTACTAAGTCACTGGAATATTGGGGACGTATGATAAATAAGCAACATTTTTCTGCTGAATTTTTTCTCCATTCAAAGTCCCGTTAACCTATTCTGGTACAATAAACCATTTAAATGCCGATTTATGAAACGGTTCTTTCTGACCATTTTTCCAATTTGTATCCCACATGGGCCACATGTGATCCTCTTATTTAATACAAAGGGATTCACATTACACACGTTAAAGTACGAGTACCTTTTTCTCGTAGACCCATATGATTTCGGTCGTAATTGGAACATGCCAAATGTAATAAAATAGGCCGAAATAAGCTCATTTTCTTCTTGACCTATCCATGTTTGTACGAATCATAGTGGAATTGTGACGCCGCAGTGTCAGGCGATGGTGTGGGCCATGAAATATGCGGTCATGTATGAAATGTAACTGATATGCATCTCTTGTGATTTCTCTTCCATTATGTTTATAAACGCAATCGTTCCTATATCACTTTCTCCTCGTACATTAATTACAAAAATGTAAGTTGATCTCTATCGCAGAAATATTGACAGCCGAAATAATTGCAGCTAAATGAAGCGTCCGGTCATTTGCATGAACAGAATACGCTGATCGATTTCAAACTATAAAAACTGCAATCAAGTTTTCGGACAAAACGGTATCACAGATAGCGGAACGAAAACGGTACCGTGTTTCGACACTAATTGCTTTCATAGCAGCTTCTGAGGCCTAATCCTGCATTTACCGTTCATTACACTGGCCACCACAAAAACTCAACCATGTCTAGACATGTTTCGAAATAACTAACCTAAACCGACTCCAGCTTTAGTTTATTTGATGAATGGCAATATAATTTTCTTAGTAGCCATTACCTTATGTTAGTTAGTTTCTTAGATATTCGATATTGGATAAGCAACACGATCTTGTTGTTTATTCAGAGCAATATTAATTAGTAAGACATTTATGAATGCCTTTAAGTCTGTAACTAATTAACTTAGTATTGTCTTTTGACAGGAAAAAGATTCATTTCGTGGCTTTTCGGTGATATATCCTTATAACATAGTCCCAAAAACTGCAGTAGACAAAGTTCGGACATTCAAATATTTAAATAATCATGGTCTTACATTTGTTTTATAACTATTATGCATTCCCTGAACTTGTTTTAATGTTCTCCAGTGCAATGCGCGCTGTTCCCCGTTGCATGTTTGTGAATTCTCAGTTGTGAACTAAAACTTCTCTGGGCATCATTTGTATTTAGTGTTTTTGATGGCCCTTTGTGTAAAATAAATTGGACTGCTGAAGAATTTTGAATGTTTGATGATCATGAATTTGTTAAAGGTTTTTCTTTGAATACATTAATACGGATTAACGTATTTATTTATATTTTTGAAGTGAAAACTTCTTTAGGCGCGTCGAGCACTTTTTGGGTGAAGTCACCTCTACATCGTTTAATGACTTGCCTAGCCAAGAAGCGTCATACTCTTCGAACCTAACCTATCCGTGTCGGGGTGCCCTAAGCTCCCTGCTCCCTATGTTCTAGCTAGTTAACTGCAACATATATATACTCTCTGCCTGCGTCTGTGTTTCAGAAAGCATACAACCCTAATCTCTTCAAAATTAGAGTGAACAGACTTCTTTTGGGTAAGCTCGCTCCATCGTCGACTTTGTCTCTGTCATCTATGACCTAGACTAGAGTCAAGAGCAAACTCATATTAAATAAAACATTATATATATAACAGTTTTAAAATGTTTGATTTAATATAAGAAGATGCCACATATTACAAGTGCATTAATACAGCAAGCCACACCTTGCGCTCGAAATTAATTCTACGTACAAACTTGTTTCATTTGATTTCCCAACTTTGTTTCTTTTATATCCTTCGAGAGTTTGCGTTGCACCTTCCATTGCAGTGGAATTAAACAATGTCACGCACTGATTACCCATTAAATCTGCGCGTTTCAACTTTTTCCTTAGCAAACGTATTAGAAGGTAAATACCGCACATTTTATACGGGCACTTGTATCTTATATTTACCGACGCATGTAAGCACGACTCTGCTATTTCCCTAAATCGAATATCCAAGTGTGACAGTTGCTTGCCTACGTCGGTACGAAAACGGGATCCCTCAACACTTTTACTGAACATGTAGCACTTTTATTTTCCTCCACCAACATTGTAGTTTCTTCCCTTAAATTCTACGTGCGACAATGTAGTTCAAGATTTCAGTATCGCTTTATTTATGAGTTTACGGGCCTTGGTAGCACTTGGTACAAGTCAAATGTATGCCGAAGATAAACAAACTTGTGTACCTTTGCTGAGGGTTGCCGAAGTTCCTCACAGTTGATCTAAATATTTAAGTACGAATTTGGACCGCTTCGAATCTCCGGAATGTTCTAGGTGAGATGGAAGGGTACGCATTGCTGGTACTTGCAATAGGTATCAATGTAAAAAACCCGGCCTAGTGCAAGTAGAACTCGCGTGCTAAGGGTTCCGAACAAATCATATTTTTGTAGCATGTTACTTTGGTGGTAATTTTTCATCTTTCTTTAATAACTTCGAAATTATATATCTTAAAATTAAGAAAAAAATTGGCAGACCTTAACGATGAGCCCTTTTATTTAATAAATCACACGGTACAGTTTGTTATTTTTAATTTTCTAATTTGCCCGAAATAGTACCTCCCCCCCCCCTACTCAACATTTATTTATTTACGTGACGCGTCTGTGTTTGGGTCACAGAAGTTGATACCCATGCGAACCAAATTTCGACAGAATCCGTGCAGTAGTTTCAGAGAAAAGTGGCTGAAACAGACGGATAGGCAGACAGATAACCGAGAGATCCTATAAGGGTTCCGTTTTTTACGGATGTTCGGAACCCTAAAAATAAAAAATAAATCGCTTCAACAAATAACCTTAATACGCCACGCATGTAATTTGAGTATGTATATCCTTCGCTTTTAAAGGATAACAATAACGCTAAAAGAAAGAAAGCAATACTTACTTACGTTTCAATATTAGCATATGTATCGGCACTTTTCTATACTTTATATTATATTGCAAAAACCGTCTGCCAACATTGCTAGAGACGATACTACGTTGAAATATATACCTATACCATATATTGTTTATCCTCGGGAAGGGGTATATTTGATATCAATCCTTTATGCTGATTTCAATATTAAAATGCTCTCCTTTATTCGGAATATTCCATTGTTGGAATATGTGATATAGGTAGTTCTTTTTATTCGAATACTTATACCGGTGTCTCTTTTTTTATATTTCGACCTTTTTAGTTTGCTTCAAAATAAGTACCAAGGTTTCAGAAAATATTTCATGAATTTTTCTTCGACTGCGTTACTAGGGAAGCTGTAATGTAATAATAATAATAAGTTGCTCGTTGGGCAGCTGTATCAAGGGATGATCCAGAAAGCAGAACTCCTGGACACGGCCCGCATAGTTAGGAGGTTCCTCTCTCAGGGGCCCTGAACACCGGTAGCTTGGACCCTGTTCCCGATACCGGTGGGCTACTATTTTTAAATATTTTTTATAGAAATATTTAAAATGTAATTAAAATAAATAATCGGAATGATAATAACAATAAAAATATTTATTTCATAAAACAGGAGCACATTGCACTGTAATACATTGTTGTAGAATATACATTTAACATTTCGCACCTTTAAAGTAAAACTGTTACTAAACGAAATTTTATAGGGGAGCCAATATTAGAAAATAGTCACTGTTTTTACATAGATGGCATTGATACCTCAATTCATGAAAATTTTCGTTTAGTAACGGTTTTACTTTAAAGGTGCGATTTGTCACACTATAAGCACACTCTGTCCCTTAAACTAGGTCTGGCCTGTATCTTATGTAAATAAAGAAAGTACTGGAAAAATATTGTGTGGAACATGTAGGTATTAGCTAAAAGGCTACTGACCTAAAAATAGTAGAAATATCTGGACGTTGGAACGAAATAACGTATGAACTATGTCCTTACATGTTGAAGCTTCCTTGCTTGCATTCAGAAACTAAAAGTGTTGAGAGGAATTTCGACTTCCGTTTAGGATCCGTTGTCAATATTTAGCTTTTCAAGTTAAACAACTGCTAACAAGTTACAGCTGTGTCAAATCTTCAGACATAGACACGGCTAGTTTCTTAGATAAACAGCTGTGACTCGAAGACTTAGTGTGCAATTTAAAGTAGCTTGAAACACGATTTCTCATTAATTTTCACTAGGCTTGTGTATGGTACTCACATTCTACAAAAACGTTTTGATATCGATCAACCATTTCATTTTGACTGTCATTAATCTTGACTATCGAAATCTACCCATTCAATTTAATAGTTATAATTCAAGGTATAGATCTCTGATCAATTTAGATTTCTGAATAGGATAGCCACGATAAAGATATAACTGACGAAAAATGAGCAATTACTTTTACCAAAACGATATATTTTCTATATTGAACGATTGCGTGTCCCCATTGTACAAACTTCGGTGGTTCTTGGTTACTTGTATGGAAGTATGTATTACATATTAGTTAGGTAAAGTTCTATTTCCTTATACTTTTCTGTACGGCGCTAATGTTTTCGCGCGAGTTTTCATTTCTCGCATATCATCATTATCAAAGTTCAGAAGTTGCTTAACAGTGATGCCCCAGCGGTTAGAAGCCATAATTAAAAGTTGCCGGCTAGTTTCACCTTAAACTTCTCTCATTAAAACTTAGCACCTGAAAGGAACAAACATTCTTCTCATGTACCGTTCACGAAATCCCAAACCACTGAATGAAGTTAGTCGGCCCTCTTGCATTTATTTAAAAGAAAAGACCTTTTGTAGCGTTAACATTTTTCGTTACTTTTCCAAAATAAAAAATGTTTATACGAAATATTTACAGACACTTTATAACGAAATAGAACAATCGAAATATTTACAGACACTTTATAACGAAATAGAACAATCAAAATTTCATATGCACACAGTGGTTTTGTGATGGCTAATAATGGATTTGTACATCAAAATTTTCTCGTAACACGTCTACATGTGAGACACAGCGGAGGAATAATAAATGCTGGCATTATTTTGGTACGGGGCGAGGGTGGCGGGCTCTGCCGGGGGGTGGTTCCATTCTTCGCATTTTTGCGGCGTCTTTGCTGTCGCGCAAGGAAATACTCACGAATTTTCAGTCTCAGTTTCTGTAAAAAGGTGCGCTTTGTGTTCAGGCACGTTCCGAGCTGGCTGTATTCCGATTCCTCTACAGGTGGCCTGGGCCCTTTTAGCGAACGCTGACGGAAAAGGCCACCGAAATTGTACGTTCTCAACGTGCTCCGTGAAATTGTTGTCCTAACGATTTTGGCACTGTTTGCTAGGCTTCTCATTGTTTAGGGCCTTCTGCCAATCATTTATACCTGCAGCCTGTGGGCCAACTGTACAAAGCGGGTCGTGAACGCTCTGTATAACAATGCCAATGTCAGAGTTCAGTATAACAATGCCTTCAGGGTGTTGATGGGGCTGCCTCGCTATTGCAGTGCGTCAGTGATGTTTGCAGAATCACAAGTGGATGGCTCTTATGCTATAATTATAAAAAGAGCAGAGTGAGGAACAGTCCTTATGGCTTACCGGGGTCATTACTGAACATGCTGAGAGTCATATCTAGGGGCACTGGATTCGCATACATATAGGATAATAATTATTATAAGTAGTTTTTTTTTATGTGTGTATTACTAACACTCAATGGACAACCTAGTCTGAAATAAACTATTCTTATTTTATTAAAATTTAAGGAAAATTTTAATTGCCTGTTCAGTTTTTGTTTAGCTCAGGGGTTTTTCCACGGTATAAATGGGATCACAAGTCGTATTTATAAATAACTGTAAAATTGTTATCTCTCTTTTAAATAGAAATTGTATACAACATCATTATAAAGTAACAATGCCAACATTCGCTCCAATTTTCCTCCAATTAAGTAAAAATACATTGTTGCGCCAATATTTGTTCTCGATTCGTAACTATCGTTTGTATACCACATCGATGCGAGTGATCAGCACATGAAACGTGTTTGCACAAACTTCCCCGTTCTATTTTACGCTATATGTTTGGACAAGCCCCGAAACTAGCCCAAACCAGCCCCAAACCAGCCCGAACCCCGAGAATTATAGAGGTCAGGTTGTTTTTGGCACAAGCCGTGAGGATTTATGCTTGGGAGAGACATCAACTGCACTCATAAACAGTGCATGCGCGCTCAGAGCTCCTGATTCATGGCTACTCTTGTTTTGAATACACAGTTTATTGTATGTCTCGGCGACATTGTGTGCTTTGTTTGCTATTTCAGATTTGATAGCTAAGTTATTATTATAGTTTTGATTAGACAGCAGCGTGACTAGAACGAGTGTCTTTTATGTAGCAGAAGTGTGCAATGGCACTTTCGTGTCTTCGATTCAGATGCAGAGAGTGGAATTGTAGTTTTTATGATTATGTTGACCACTTGTGTTTTATTGCGATTTCTGTCGGCATTCAAACGTGAAAAATATCACTACATATTATAAAACAAAGTGGGGCGCCGCGTGTGTCTGTCTGATCGCGATAAACTCATAAACTACTGAACGGATTTTCATGCGGTTTTCTCTAATGGGTGGGGTTATTCATGAGGAAGGTTCAGGTGTATAATTCGTCCCGAAATTCCTACGGGGACGGGACAAATGGCATATGTGTGTACGATGTCGCGGGCAAAAGCTAGTTATTTTCCGATAAAATCCAAACAATATCCAACCTTTTCGAAAACGTACTCACGCCCACACAGTTCCTAACAAAATGTCGAAGAGTTTTCCTACCTTTCCTCAATAACGAAATAATTAACCCTCATTGTTGTATGGTACAGCCAGCCAGTACTCAATCGGGGGCAGTATTCTGGACTCCGAAGTCACTAAGTCACGTAATTGGCCGGAAATGGTACTGCGCCGCTCGAGATTACATTCGATCACGTTCCCGTAAACTGTTTAGCGCTGATTTTTTTATTCGACGATCTTTGTTGGGCCCGATGGATATATCGAATTAATTTTATGGGGAAACGGGTGAATTGGTTATGAATACTGAAAGAATATATGATACAGTGAAATTGATAAGCATTCATAAATATTAATATCGAACGCTTAAAAGGATTGTTCTTTTCATGCGTTCAAAACGGAATTCAGTTCTAGTTTATTCGATAGGGGTCGTGGTTATAAACGATAGTAGATAAACCCTCGCCACATTTCGGACATCTGTCGAGGAAAATATGACATTAATAACTAAGTCAATTTTCAGTCGAGCCGGCTATTCGGGTGCCGGCTAATAAATTAATCTGGCGTCGGATCAACGTCAATGCTACATTAGGGTCAGTGACAGAGTTCGTAAGGCGCGAGATAAAGCTGCCCAGCAATTAATGAAAAGCTGATTTTGGGGAATGTCTCGCCAGATAACGACTCCTTAGAAGGGATTGTTATTGGATTAAAAGAGATATTCGCCTCTGTCCCTCTTCCGTCCGTTGTACTACACTAATTTAATTATAATCAAAAGATCGTCGCACCAAATTCAGTTAATGAACGTGCTCGTTTATCGCTAGCGGTTGTTATGTTTGTAGTTCGGTACAAGATAGTGTATTATTACGTTACAGCAAACGTTACTCCCGGAAGCTCATGTATTTTCCGGCCGTAAATATTACCTTTATTCACCTTTACACACATACTTTTCATTAATCGTGTTTTACCGTCCACATTGCGGAAACAATAGAAAGTGATATTTATATGTTAAGTTCGCGGCTCACGTTCCAAATAAATAAATTAAATGTTTAATTACGAAATTCCGCCTGGAACAGTCTTAATTTGCGCTTAATTTCGTCTCGTTTTCAATCTCAACTTTCGTCGAAACTTTAGCATTGTTCGGAACGCGGTAGTTGGCAACTATACCGACCGCTGGAACAAAGACTCAAAAGCGCTAAATAAACTCTCGCTTGACGAGTTTTTGTGCTAGTTGCGAGTGGGATTATAACACAGGTATTACTGCCGATGTCGCGAGAGAACAGAAAAACTACCGCCCGACTGTACAAACTTGCCTCGGCCAGTACTTGTGCAAGTTGTACTTTGACAAGCCAAGTTCCTTTTGTGGGTGCCGCAGTAATTAATGTTGGACGACAACGCTCATTTGTTCCGAGTTTTTATCGCATTTCGTGTAGGGAGTGTAGGTACTCGTGTTTTACTATTATACCCGTTTTTTCACGAATCCCAGTTTGTTAAAACATTGTCGTAAATAATGACGTACATTACGGTTACTTCGAGATTCGATGTTTTCAGATTACGTTTTTCCCATTTTCATGAAGTTGGAAAAGTAGTTATTTTGTTGTTTATCGTAACGACGTTGCTTTTGGCAAATTGTAGTTACATACGATACTGTCAACATACATTTACAATATACGTATTATCTTATTTCTATAACAAGATTTTGTTCACAATGTTGGTACATATTGGAAGAAAATTAGAAGCTTATTGAGCCCATAATGCGTTTCATCTTGGCACTGTTATCTCAGCTCATCAGTTGCTTGATTGAATTCTTATGGCAGGAGAAGATTGATTGGTAACATTATTATAAGCAACACTATTTAATTAATGTCAATAGGAATAGTGCCAACAATGCCCCGTAATTTCGCATGTTTAAATGTGTATTTCTGCAAACAATGGGTACAATTACAGTTCTCAGGCGACTTTTTTCCCGGCGACAATCACGGAGATGTTATCGTGGCTCTATTTCGACACGATAACGAAACGAGCGACAATCCGCAACACGTAATTGACTTGTCGCCATGTCTAATTGTTAACCTTAATAAAACTACGATGTTCTTGTCTTTATTTATCAGTTCAAGCTTGACATTATTCTAGAAATAATTTACTTTAGCGTTGATGTTGTGTTTTTCTATAACAGGAACTATTCTATTCTTATCATTCCTAATGATTCCGATCGAAGTATTTAACTACTGCATTCACATACAAAACCAATACACATAAAAACTTACATTTTCAGCTATGGTAGCTACATTTCCATGGTAGTCAATCATCTCTCACAACGTATACGAGCCATATCAAACGTTTCCACGAGAATCGAGTGCAGTTTGCCTATTGCCAAAGCGCACTGACAGCCTGTGACGACCAAAAGGAAGTTCACAATTCATACCAGTTGCGAATTCGTACAATGGTTGCAACGCGAAACAAAAGCATAACTGGGAGTCAACGTCCATTGACAGTTTTTAATTGAACCGAACCAGTGTTAGTTCTAACATCGCGAGCTTCGGATGTGCAAATGGTCTGTAAATCATTCGTCTAGTCAGTCCGTCGAGTCGGCTATCTCGTTCTGTGCCAACTAACGACCCCGCATTCGGAAATTGCAATACTCATATGTCACTAACTGGAGTAGAGAGCCTGTATTGATGCGGAATGCATTGCTCTCAGCGAGCCGACCAGCATTCTTCGAGCCCCGCCTCCTCCGCCGACACTTTGGAGCACAAATCGAGGCGGGGTGTTTCCTTTTATGGCCATGTGTCAAACGTAATTGGTCGGATTGAGTCGCCGGTACATACGAAATGTCGTCCCGATGACCGTTTAATATTTCAAATGTAACCCAAATATCCGATGGCCAGTCAGTTGCTCAAAATAATCGCTTTGATGATTCGACAACGTGAAACGTGGAGCTCAAAATGGGAGGATCAAAATACATGGTACAGTTTCGATTAACTGCATCCCTGTATTTACGAACGTGAAAAACACTATGGAATTAATCTCTCTAAAGACATTCAGTCATTGCTGTCAATACTTTAAGTCTTTCGGTTTAATCAAATTTCTGACTAAAATTAATCTCAAAACATTTAGAAAAATCCTCTCTCTATATTTTAAAACAACCTAAAATTGTTTTTAAGAAATCAAAGTTTAGCCAACATTTCTCTTGAAAAGCTAAAAATTAATTAGGAGAACTAGAATTATTTATATTTAACTAACTAAACAGAAAATTGCCTTTTGGAAGCTTAAATACAATTAATGTTCAGAAATAAAAGAAACTGGAAGAATTTGTCACGGGCACAGGACTAAATAAATAGGCCCATTGAGGTTAATTTAAAAACCCAACGAATTCTTTTGTGGTCTATATTTTACACGTGCTTCATTTTTAACAGAAACATTTTCTTTTACCTTTTTTAAAAACGTCGACAATAGTAATCTTACTGTGAGTAAATTATGAAAAAAAGGAGAAAGGTTTATATGAGAAAGTTTTGATATTATAAACGAACGAGTATAAAGAAAAGGGACCTAGTTATTTAACAAACGCCCTACCTCTCATGGCAGTGAAAGCGTATGGTACTGTTGGTAGCTTATTTGACAGTTGGTTAAATGTAGAAACGTTATTGAAACCGGCCGTTAACCCAAAACATAAAGTAATAACTGGCGATGACAGATATTCAGCCTTATTAAAAAAAAAAGAAAAGTAAAACTGGTGACTGGTGACTAACTAATAAGACTGGTGCACATTTTTTATTATTCTTTATTTAAAATTTGAATTTAGAATCTGCTAATCAATATTTACAATTTAGATTTTTTATGAATAAGCCTGTTTGTCTTTGTCTGCTAATCGTCAGTGACGTACACAGCTTCCTATGTCTTATAGGAAATAAATAAATAAATATAAATATTGTATATAAATATTATTCTTTCTTTCTTTCTATTAACTTTAGCTCCACAACTATCGGAACATTGAACATTATCGATTACGTTATGTATTAACATATGATGTGGGTACCGTAAGCTTCCACGCTATTATCATTCAACCGCCCGCACTAACCGTTGCCATCTCCAGACACTTCATTGTTATCAGCCTGCATGCGTAATGTGAGTTGTGACATATGTACTTGACGTAATTACTGATTTTGCGAGCCATGTTGCATTAAATCATAATATATCCGTCGTGCGCTCAATGACACTTGATTGTGTCCGTATCTGATGTCAATAATTTATCAGAAATGTTACTGATTCGGTCTAATAGAACACATGCAGATATATGCAGATTCACATTCTGCTGTTTATGCATTGTTCCTTGTTTAGACAATACGAGAGGTGTATCTGTGCAATAACTCGCATTCTCTTAGCAAACAACTACATTCGTGTGCAAGTAAAACAATTCAATTTAAAAAGCATGTTCACGTGAAGACCAAGAATTTGAACTAAGTATTCAAATTGTACAAATGGAAAACGAACCTGCCGCTCCTAGCGCTGGCCGTATCTATTCTGGTATTCTACTTAGTTCGCTTTATATCCAACATTTTAAAATTTCAGCGTCGTATGTCCTCCTTCGTTTTATTTCTGCCTAAAATAATATCACCGGTCTTTGTTCGTCCTCACGTTTTCAGTTCAGACGTACCCTTTTCGCTAAACTTTACTTTCTCTATGCTTCTAATAAATAAACCTTCTAATATAACCCTTTTGTCGCTATCTCCAAATTTCTCCGGGCCGGTCACAATTTTATGAAAGGGATGCCTTATTATATTATTATTGAAAGTTTACGTGATTTTTAGGTAATTTTATTTTAGTAAGCGTAATTATCATGAAGACAGTTCGTGTGAATTCTTCTGAATCGAAGGCAGACAAGCATAATCGATGAGCTTTAAACTGACCATGCGTTTAAAAGCGAGTGTGGCAACATTTTCGAACTTACCACTTCCATCAACTAATGAATTCGGGCGTCAGTATTATGGCGTTTATTTGTATTCAGCATTCAATGGAAAGCATTGGGCACACACAAACGTTTCCGGTTATTCTGAAATTTTCAGTGCGAAAATTCATTAAACTCTAACACGAATTTTCCCACAGTATGAACTGTATAACCGGGAGCCGCAATTAAAAGTTTGCTTAGAGAATATACGCCAACATTTTGATTTAAAGTTAGAGGTTTCGCTCGACACCCATACCGCGGCGAGAGAGCTCACTTTTTACATGCCACTTTAAACGTTTTGTACCATGCACATTGCTGTTATGTATTGTAAGATTAATATTCCGTAAATGGAAAAGTTGCAATGGACGTTTAACTAGTTCTAAAATTCGAATAGATGGGCATTTTTTTATGCTTTTACATTTTCCCCAAAGTTGGATGACCAGTGCTTAATTAAGTTCAATGGACTTACTCGTTGTTATGAATAGTTAAGAGCAGTCAAGACTGTTTAGTTAAGCTGCGGTTTGCGGTTTTCCACCTTCCTTAATAGCTTTCTCGTTAAGGATCGTGACACGCTCGTCACGCTCGTCACCATAAGATAAACTCATTGGTACCTACAGTAACTATTTCTCCGACAGAGGAATTTTATTAGAAATTCTTATTGGTTTTCCAGGAAGCAGATGTTGACATACAAACTTATTTATTCGCAGCTCTTCATAAACATACCAAGTTCTAGAAAAAGAGCTCAACTTCGTCCCAAACATGGAATAAAATACTGTTTCATACATTATATACATATTCATCTATACTTACAAAATAATGAGTTTTTATTTTTTCCAACCATTACTTTGTTTGCGACTGCTACAAAGTTTGATTTAACTGTTTTTAAACTAGAATCGAGCAAACATGTTATCAATGACTTTTTAAAAGTTACTCAATGTTTATGAAATCTGTATTTTTGTTTAAAATAATATGTATTTATTTAACCCAGTAAAAAGTCAACGACGTTCAAATAAATTAAACCGAATTAAAACTAAAACAATTTTTTTTACAAAAAATTTGCAATGGCTTCAAAGTTGTATAATAAGTTACCTGAGCAAGTGAAACTCAGCATGAACATAAATTAATTCAAAAGAAATCTTTTTAAATTATTGAATGACAAAGTATATTATTCCGTTAATGAATTTCTTAATGACAAATTTTAATTTAATTGATCAATTTTTATATTGACATTTTAGACTTTATTTTAATTATAACGGACATTTTTGTTTTTTTTTTCATGATTATTGTATTTTTATTATCATTTTGCAATTTATAAATAGTACAAATTGTTTCCAATACAATTTCGTTAATATTTGTATGCCTTCTGGCGGGACATTGTTGGGACTATATATATGTATATATTTATTTTGTAAAACATCTTTAACCGTACCCTATGTTCACAAATAAATAATTTGAACTTTGAATCTAATTTTAATTGTAAAATCCGTATGTTAATCTTTTTTTTAATCCGTAACAATTTTCAAACAAGTGGCCCAACCTATTATGTACTACGCAAACTGGTCCGAATTCGAACTTACGTGTTGGGTACATTTACATTTCCTTTTGTGCTGAACAATATGAAGTTTTGTTTGTTGGAAAAGTTGGCAGTGGACAGCATCCATTCCATTAGTATGGAACGGAAAGTTTGTGGTTATTTTTAATTAATACCGGGGCGGAGTTGCGCCGGCGGCGGCAACGAGGGAGTTGCGAGTAATATCAGAGGTTTAGTAGATTAAGCAGCTACTAAGTACTGGCAACCTTACAGTTTCTCTTTATTGTGTTAGCTCGGGCTTGTGTTTATGATTTGTGTCGCCTTTTCTTTCTTTCTTTCTTTCAGAAATGAAGCCAAGCATTTTGACGGCCTCGTTGGCACAGCTTTTGCGGTTTTGAAATTTGTTTTATCGCAGTTTCAATGTCCGAATGGTGGTGCCAATTGATTTTTATTTTTGTGCTCACTGAGGAACTGGATATGTGTCAGATAAAACCGAGACTTCATTCCATTATACTTGACATGTGAACCGTTTACTTTTCGAATCGATTTTTTACACGCATTCCTATATAAATGTAGCAATTTGCTAGAAACCTCTCATGTTGTGAACATAAATCAAATTACCATATTTGTCTTCCATAACATCAGCTTTCCGTCCATTGTCATAATGTCCTCCACAATTAATTTGTCAATCGTGTCCTCTCATGGCGGTAATAATTCAACAGGAATTCCGTACACGCTCATTAGTGCTTACAGCTTAATTGGAGCCCGTTACAGCAACACGTTCGCAGGTACACGCTGATGCGCGAATTATTGAAGTTTTCATTGCGTCTGAGCGAACGTGTACGTTGGTACGTTGCGCAACGTGTTCGGTTCATTAGTATTGAAAGAGAATACAGCGTGCACGCCTGTTCGAGTTTGTTGAGAGCTATTTTATCAGGCTCATTATGCTCGTATGCTGGATGCGGACGGGAAAGTTATGACTTTATGACCGTAATTTGGACGTACCTTTATATGACGCGAAGAGTTTATGGCGTAACTAACGAAAGTTTAATATCTGAGCAAATGTAGTTAACTAAAGTACCTACACCTATATCTTTCACACAGTCTGCCATATTTTCTGATTAGGTATTTTCGCTAAACAAACAAACACTAATGTTTGTAAATCATAGTGTTGATGTAACCCCGTTTAAACAAACGTTTTATTTATACACATAATGCGATTCTCATTCGAAGCTCGACTCCGGAAACTAATTTCATATGAACGTTACAAATTGCAAATGTTAATCGAATCTGTTTGCAAGGACGCGATGCGTTTCGCAAGTGAACGCGACGGTGCACGGAGCATTCGAGACTTCACGTCAATTAGTGATGATGGTTGCTTAACTTGCATGTGTGATGGAAACGCAGATGGGAACGTTGAGCGCTAAGTGGTTCGTGCTTGGAAGTTGTCCAAAGTATGCAATAGTGACATCAGACTCGAAGCTTCTAGGTATTTTTGTTCTTTAAGGAAACGCTGTCATCGCGATGTGTTTCCACTGCATAATTTTCAAGGTTTCTTGAATAAGGAAAATCTTTTAGGTAGTATTAATTTTAACCTCGAGAACAATAAAACAACGAAGATGTCCACAATATTACCGGTTTCTTTATTTAAATTTCGGACACTTATTATATTCCTTTGTTAAATTTTATCTCGCTTGTAAAATAGTTTGGAATACAAACTTCGCAGTTCAAAAGTAGGTTCTGTGTAGGTCGGCTGCGATGCGCCGAGCCGCTAATATTGCAAGTGGCGTGGAATGCTCCAACTTCTCTTAATCAGCCGAGGAGATATCGCGCACAATAGGGAGACGCTAAAGTCGTGCTGACAAGGACAAATATCTGACAAATTTATCTCGAGCAAAGGTTCAGAGTAAACGGAAGATATTTTTTTCACCGGGACTGCAATAAAGGACAATGAAAGAAAAACAAAAGTGGCTGATGGAGCCGAGTGTCGGCAATTAATGATTTGTCTACAGAGCTATTCTCGTTTTTCTTTTTCGCAGGTGGAATTTCTTTTTGTGTAGGCATAATTTGTTAATCAACGCTCTGTTATTCCATTACACGTGATCTAATTAAGCTGTTTGCAGCTTCATATCGTAGTCAAACGTTACGCGATCAAGTCAACAAGTCGTTCATAAGTAATGTTGTCCAAGGCCCAGTGAAGCAATCTCCGCAGGTGAACGTAATTCGATTAATATTAAACACATACATTTGCAAATTCGTATTTATAATAAAAACTGTACCTTGATACACGAACTGTGCTCGTGTATTTATAAGAATTATAATTCATTAGCGTGCGGTTTTCAACTGAGCAACCGCAACCGGATTTAAAATGAGATAGAAGTCTCCCACTTAAATAATAGTGCTGGGTGTAAAGTTCACTCTAACTTATGTTATAGTACCTAGTGGCGGGTTACTGGGGGGGCTACTCTCACAAACCCGATGTCCGTAGTTTCGGGCTTAGTTGCAGGCGTATTCTACTCCGTATCACCTACGGACTTACGATTAGTTCCGAACACGAACTAAGAATGAATGACAACACGATTCGACAATAACTGTCAAATCGTGTTGTAATTAATTCTTAGTGGTTAGGTGATACGGACTAGAATAGGCCCGCAACTAAGCCCGAAACTACGGACTTCGGGCTTAGAGAGTACCCCCTGGTCTCAAATTGTGCACACGTTGTACAAGTATACTATCGGGGCTGATATTAAAATTACACCTTTATGTGTCTAGGATCCCCACTCTCCCATATATCATCATTATCATTTGAACTCCGACTTAAAGTGCACTTCCTGACACCCATAGCCACCGTAATCCCTTTTCTGTGGCGACATGATAACGTGCGCTGGATAATGAGTAGCTAAGACACAATATTTCACTCCCCACGTTCCCACATATACGAGCGCAGAGATTCAACAAAGTTGAGAATATTTTAATATCCAGGACTTATCTTAAAATATTAGTGACGCGTTGCGACGCTAGTGTTCATAAAAGCTACATTTGGGATTACCGTGGCGCCAGGCGGAACTTAGCGTAATATGTAATATTGTGCTGGTGTCACAATCCGACTAAGTTTTCACTTGGTATTCAGCTAGTTTTAGTTTCAGACAACGACTAACCGATACGGACTGCGCGACCGAGGACGTGTGTATTGTTGCTAAGGAAATTATGGGGCTGTAGTTTACTGTGAGTTGTGGACGACTGTTGGAACTACTTGCATTTGGTTGTAACATAGAGCTTATTTAATTGTCTTACTGAAACAACATTACCAAAAATTTTGAAACCACTATTGTATTTCAAAGAAATTTTATATTTATTTATTATATGCTTTATTGTATACCTCATAACAAACACTGTAAAAACGTTTACAAAAACAAGTGTACAATGGGCGGTCTTATTGCACAAGGCAATCTATTTCTTTTTTTTAAAGGATGGGAAATCATCAAATGACTTCTTCCGCTCTGGGTGGAGCGGAAAGGCGTGTCAGACTCTTACTGACTAAAACCCATCCGTGTTCCTTCTAAAGCTCTTTGCGTTCCAGGGCTGCGGTGTCTCTTACAGACAACCTATGGATGGACTGAACGAAAGAAGTTAGATTTAGGGCGGTTAGTGTACAAACATCATAAACAATATTAATTAGACATAATAATATAAAATACACAAATACTAAATAAGAAAAGATATAGGAAAGGAGAAGAAAAATTATAGTGAGAGGTAATGCTCCTTCACCAATTTTTTAAACGTTTGTGCATTTAATGGACTCAATAAATGTAAACATCTATTTATTGCTTCCAAACTTCCACTGCTTGCTTCAAAGACAACCGAAAACTGAATTACCTTAGTTTATCACTCAAAGCGAAAGCTTTATTGAAATATGGCGTGGTCGTGTTTGTTCTGCCTGTCCTGTCAGTATTACAATGTTACGTACGTTTCCGGCTTACTAAAATGCAGCCGAGGGTTTATTTTAAAACTAGAAAATAAAAGAGTTCCGTGCGTGGCTGCACTGGCTTTATTCTGTGACGATTTAGTTTCATGGTACTGGATTAAATAGTTTGTGGAAAAGGGAGAGTGAGGCCTTATGCCCCAGTAGCGGGATATAACGGACTGTTCTATTTAAGCTAGATCAAATAATTTAGAAAATGTTTGTAGTTATTGGTTTTTGAAGTGATTACTTCTTATGGGAGAGTAAACCGCTTCGTAACGTAACGCGTTACGGCGTCAGTCTGTCTGGTTCTCCTTTCTTTCAAGCATACGGCAGCGTCAGGCAGGCTCTTCCTCTCTTACTCAAACCCACAGCGCAATTCGTATTTCGGACAGACGCTTCTCATATTAAATAGTTCAACTTAGATTAGTTTAAGTTATCACTTCTGTCGGGCGTCCCAAGGCGCACACGTTTTTTTTAAAGTTTCCACTGGAGTGTTAACAAGGCCAATCAATGAAATCACTCATTCTCAAGGTTTCAGCCTGTTCCAATTAGTAGTCATAAAATCGCCTAATTGCCGAAAATAAGGTCGACATAAAGAGTCGTTCAGAACAGTGACTTGAGGTGGGCGTACCTTCAGGAGTTCTGCGAAGACGCTGTTGATGATGCTTCGCGTGACTTCATTAGAAATGTTTGACAGAAGTAATTGAAGACGTTGAATTTTGGATATACCTCTGTGTAACAACTTGTTAGTCTTAAATTAACTTAATCTAAAAGAGTTCGTATTGTGTAAAAGAGCTAGGATTTAATTTAGCAAATTCATTATTTATACATGCACAAACCAGAATTATGAATGAAACAGTTTTATAAAATTGGCATTAATGTCTGTGGGAAAATTTGATTAAAGATGAGTTGTCAAATGGAATGATGAAATATGAAATTTCGTAATTCTATTTGATCCAAAAGTTTGATCGTACTGTTTGGTCAAAATGCTTGAACCTCTATGGCCCGCTTTAGTTGCTAACACGAGGTTAAATAACAAATATTTCATTCATATTGGCGCCGGGTTATGCAAGCAGGCCTTAGAATCATTATAGCAGTCGCAGATTTATTTTCTTACTATTGTAATTATAATATTAGCTTTCCTAAGCGCCCATCCCACACTCGTACCAGTGTGACCGAACCCTAATCATTTATTTACGTTATCGAGGAAACGGAAAAGAAAATAAATTCTGTTTTCAAGTTACGCCAATTAAACAACATGGCCGCTATCACGAACAAGTAAGTACTCGTGGACTTTGTGTTAGTTTAGTGTGTCTTAATTGAAATAATATTCCATTGTCTCCGAGCCAAAGGAGATTGAGGGCGGGACGTGCGGTATTTTCGTTGTTTTTTCTCTCGAGCAAATGAGAAATACTTTTCTCTTTGTGACATACGACGCCGACTGTCCGCCGCGACGGCTAAGTACCGACAAAATAGAAAAAAGTTCCTCACACGTAACACTGGCATTAAACTCCTTTCACAACATAATATTTACTCTTGCACCAGCGTCATTAGCTTTGCAAGAGATGTGATTAAATTCCCGACATTTACCACGGGACCACGGTTTCTGAAAGCATATCCAATTTAGTCTCGCGTCAACTTACATGATTTGTTGTTGTTTTGGTCAACCAAATCACAGAAGCTATCTCAAAGACTGACGACAGATTTACTGATTGGGCTCTTAGAATAGGAATAACATTCTCATGGCTAAAGCATTTGTTTAGCCTTGAAAGAAAGTTAATGTTAAGCGAGTTTTATAATAGGATAGTAAACATTTCTTGTGTAGGTAAACGGTACACGGAAAAAAACTGTCTAAAAATAAGTAATTTCTTTTTATTTCGTATTCCGCGATAATTTTAGGAGCTTTTCATGTAGGCATAGAAGTTGTGGAACTAAAAGTTGGTCTGAATCGCAGCCTTAGGTGGTACTTAGAATCGAGTTTGCTCATTTTGAGCGAACGTAAATTAAAAACACTGAACACAAGTTATTTTTTTTTGAGCATATGCTGTCGGTCCCACTGCAGAGCAAAGGCCTCGTTTTCATTCCTCCATTCTTCCAAGTTTATTTCTGCTCGCATTATTTAAAGGGTACCTATACACAGCTGTCAGGGTATTAGGCTGATTAAACGGTGTGTTCGCTGTGATTATTTAGTGGCTATGTTACACAAATATCTAGCCGTCATCATCGGCCTGTAAATGCCCGGTAATGGACATGAGCCATGGTTCCGCTTTACAGAATGGTCGTGCGAGAGTAATATTACCTCAAATCCGCAATTTCGCTGTAATTAGTGATGCTGTGGCTCAGATTTGCCACCGATTGACGTGCTTAATTTGAACCAAAACCCTGAATAGTTTATCCTGTTGCCAACTTTACCGTGTAACGGTGAAAATGGCTGAAGAAGGGATGTAATGCACCATACAACTGCTTCTGATCCTTTAAATAAAAATAAATGTCTTTCTTTATATAATCATTTGTTAAAATGGGGTAGACTTTTCTCTTCAAGGGTAAACTATACAGCCAGCGTTCAGCAGATAGCTCTCATCATTTCAAATAATCCATTGTATTAGTATAATTTAGTTGTATATAATCAGGATCGCGCTCGCTCCAGTCACGTGCGCTTCGTCCGGTGAATATTACGACAAATGGAAGCGGACACCCCGGATAGTTTATTACTGCAGATAACATTAATGTTAAGGATATGACCTACGGCCGTTCGACCTCTGATGTTATAATTTATGATGTAACTGCACGCTTTATCACCTCACATTATGTCTTGACCCGATTTATATTGAACTTTGACGGCCGATTATATGGACGGTCGTTCCACTTGATTGACTCAATATTTATGCCTCAGTCTCTTTCTCGGCTTTGAAGAACTCCTTTAATTGCTTTAAGAAACTGAATAGTATAATTAATCATGAGAGTGTTAGCGAGCCTAAAAATAAATAAACAAAGCTGTTTACACTCTTGACTTTTATTCTCTTTGGCTGCAGGGTTGCTAGTTCTGGTTAGTTTATTATAAAATGCTTGTTAAAAGCTTTGTCAGGAAAACCGTTTTCTGTGAAAACCATCGCTGCTGTTGCTCGGAAAACGCTGGTTGGAAATACAAATTATTTATGTGAGTAAATAGTAATTTGAGCAACCGTTCTTCTATAGCGAAAGAGTTGGAAATGTTTCGCAAAGCTCTTTTCCCAGCAAATATAAAACAGTCAACAGCTGTTTAAAATTACAGTCAGCTAAATTGTGGTTTAGATGCGCTTGAAAATGATTCTCGGCGCTAAGCATTGTAAATATTAGCTAGACGTAGCGCCCGCAGTTGACCGCAAACGTCACGGTGACAGCGACTCGTACGCTCGGCGGACGACGACGCGCGACGCCACGCCGCCACGCCACGCCGCCACGCCGCCACGCCGCCGGGCTCCCCGCCACGCTCGTCAGATTGCATCTCACACCGACAACGTGACCACACATAAATCGCACACCGGCCTCGCACCATTACCTACCATTCCACACACCGAAATTGAATTATACGAAGCCCCGGATTTTATATCTATTAGGAAAACGCTCAACGGTCCCCAGGGCGAGGATTTAGATACCGATAACTTTCTCATTTCCTCCGGGCAGCACCAACCGTTACTTAGACGTATAAAGCTCCATCCCTCGTGACAAAAAAGGCCGTACGGTACAGCGTGACTTTGAATGAAGCTATCCATCTCTCACCTGACACTCCGTTTACACATTTATTGGGCCATATTTTTATGCCGCTTATATGGACAGAAATATATCAGATTTATCCGTCGACGGGCACTTCCGTCTGTCCCGGTAGACCGAATAATAAATTACTACCGATATAAACATTCATTGATAAACACTTTAGCCCAGGGTTTTCGAAGCTCCGTAATCCTTTGACGTAGAGTGAAACGTTGTGTAAGACGAAACGTTGTGTGACGCTGATCTATTGAGCTGCTGGATCCCAAGCTAGGCGAAGCTCCAAAGCGTTGATTAGCGGAGCGTACTCAAGTATCTGGTGCTTGTTCACACCTACATCAAACAGCCACCTAGAGAGAATAGCTAATAAATAGCGGTTGTGGAAGGCTTAATTAAAATAATTTGGCACATGCATGAACTCCGCTCTGCAGCGTGCAGGTAAACTTGATTAAACGCTCGCTTCGGATACGTTGTGACTATAAATATTTTTGTATCCAGTAAGATACAGGCGGTAGTTGCAGTGTGAATTTTAATGATGTTTAAGGCGAGCGGCGGCGAGGCGCGGCGGAGTGATGGTGAGGCGCGCGATCCGTACGTCTAATCCGCGGGAGCTTCGGGACGTGTTTGTGTAAAGTTAAAGTTTTCCATTACATTAGAGTGAGCTGGCTGCAGCGAGCAGCACTGCCTCCGGAACTAGAACAAATGGACGCCGGAGCGCGCTCGGATATCGTAACTGCGACTGTTATTGTAACGGATGTAACTTTGGATAAATGTCAACTGTTCTCGAATTTACTGCGCCACCGGGGCGACTCGCGTTTTATTAGCTCGCTTTGCATACATTACACAAAGTGAGCCGATACATGAGCGGACGTGAATAGCGCCGACAAGAATTCTCCTCGCTCCACGAAATATATTTTGAATTTGGGACCACTTTCCGTCTATTTCTCTGCAATTTTGCAAATAAAAGCTTTAAAGTCTATTCAGTAAATTATATTCAAAGTTTAACGCTGAAGAATGAAAATTGGCTTCAGTGTAGTTCACGCGAGTGAGGTAACAACTTTTCCACTGTCCAATTTGCAAGAATTTCTCCCCATTTCACGTAACCGAAGTAAAGAAATAGGATTTGAGGAAGATCCTCCTCATTTCTTCTCCATTATACTGGATTTTGACTAACATCATTTTCAAGGCTTTATTAAATGGCTTTAATGATCTCGGAATCCTTTCAGCTCGAAAAGAGCGTTGGAAGTGTTTGTTTTCCTCAATAGTAGTCATACCTCTACAGTATAGGTAAGATTTCTCTGCGATCTAATTCCATGGGGATCCTGTACAACCATTAAAGGTTTCAATATGGCCATCGTTTTTCACCCTGTCAAGAATACCCGTTGAGGTACCGAGTACCGAGAATCAAGCTAACTCAATTACGTGAATGCACAGTGGTCTAAGACTGTATTCAAAGGCGGCACGGTTACCTGCGTCCTGTGGAAGCGTCTAATTCGAATTGATCGGTAAGTGCAGATGCAGACGTCCACATTTCGATTTCGATGTCAGCCACGTCAGCGTCAGCTAATGCCTAGTGCTTCGGGCCGGGGCTTTGATCTAATTATGTCTACCGGTTCGTCTGAAGGGCGAGATTTTGACATATTGAAGCAAGGCACGTTCTTGTACACTTTGTGAACCTCCCGTTCAAGAAGATTTAATGTTAGCGCCAACCCATCTATCTTGTAACCGTCACACCGTCTAAGGTGGGGTGAGATTGAAGTGAACTGTCATTCCAATTTGATTGGATAGACTGACTTTTCACTTCAAGTTCGTTACAGGAAAGTTTACACCGTGACATTTTTAGAGAATGAACACTACAGGTTTTCTTATCTACGAATGTCAGCTCTAAGAAACATTTTATGAATCCTTATTATTCCTTACTTAATATTATAAACGCGAAAGTTTGAATGTATGAATGTTTGTTACTCTTTCACGCAAAAACTACGAAACGGATCTTAATGAATTTTGGCACAGAGGTAGATTATTGTCTGGAATAACAAATATGATACTTTTTATCCCGGGAGTATGTTCCTTTGGGATAATATTCGATATTCACTCGGGCGTAGCTAATAGAGATTTTTGTCGATGTAGGTACTAGAAGTTGCAATCGTATGTACTGAACAGACGGTTGTCCTAAACCGAAACGGACTACTTTGTTCCATGACTCGTTCATCTATGTTGATTCATCGTCAGCATAACTCAGTAGACGCCACATTCGCTCCGTGATTACTCGCGCGCTCGCGTGCCCACCTAATGGACAAACGTGAACAAACATTTTTCTCATCTGCCTCAATTGAACGCCATTCAGCCATCTTTGTCCCGTAATTGTTTGTTCGCAACCAAGGACCTGGAATCAAAGACTATTCGAATTCACCTTCAAAATTTCATTCATAATGGACCCTATTATCGTGCAGACCATTCTAGTATTAACTAGGATTTCCGCCTAATTAGTCATTCATAACCAATTTAGTGGGCAAGGACCAAACAATACAGTCGTAAGGCCCTGTTTGCACTGCATACGATTATAACGTTTCACTCTGTATACCTAAGGGTGATTATTACTAAGCTATGTTCGCTACTGTTATTAATTATTATTCTGCCCTTTAGGAACATCCCTTAATTATGATTATAAGAGAAAATTTAATTCCATTATTTCAACCTCAATGAAAATTAAATAAGGAGGGTGTATTATTTTGCGGGTGTGTATTTTAAACAATACGTTTTTGAAGGTTACTGAAAATCTTATCCTTTTTGGGTGTCTATGGACTTCTGAGTATTGACCTACCTACGTACGGGCCATACCGTTTGAGGCCATTAGGGTATAATATTTGGTAACCATGTACTTTAAACAACATTGTATTTTTGTTACATTCCATTTATAGTCTCTCATTTCCTCAGACCTCGGAAGATTGTTTATAGTACGTGTTGTTGTGGGCTGATATAAACGGCTGCACTGCAATGTTATTTCTACTAAGATTAGCTCGACTACCGCCAAAGCGAAGGAAGAAGTAACACTCCATTGATATATATGCCTTTTAAATGGTAATTTGTAAATGGAATGTATTTTTTTTCCAGTACAAACATTATCTGACAGGTATTTTGTCAGGCGGGGCGCTTATATCGAGTCTCCCCGAGACAAATTAAGGCGCTGCTCGAACATTACTTCGTAATCGCAGCAATTTGCGAAAAGATCACGTCGCTGTTGTATTTTTACACTGGTCGTTTAAAAAAATGGTCACGATATATTTTTTTTTCGTCTATCTACTGTTTTTTCTAGAACTACTACTATTACTTTGATGTGTTTTTTTCTTCAATATCAATTTCGCAAAGTGATTCTTTTACTCTTGAAGTTGACAATAAAAAAAAAATAGTAGAGGTTTAAGTTATTGCATTTTTCTTAACATTTTATTATTTGTGTCTTTTTGTTATTTTTAGCTTCACTGCTTTTGATACTTTATTATTTTTTTATGCCGAACTACAAAAAATATTTATAATAGAGCCTTTATTGGCCGGAATACAAACACAATTTTCATATTAATATGCATGCCGGTCGAACCTAATTTAGAAATGCATATAAACAAACTTTATATAAAAAACATATTGCCAAAAAATACTCGTACAAATCACACTAATATACAAAAATGCAAATCTCAAACAAAACCCACACATCAGATTGAAGCTTTACGAAATAAATTGGAGCTTGAATTGTGATTTTTTATCCAACAAATGCGAAACAAAATAGAAGCATTTAAAAAATTTCAAAGTTGTGCAAACAATGCGAGCAATATCTATTGACGAACGCTGTAGCGTTTGCTTGTTTACGTTTTAAACTGGCTTGTTTGCGTCCATGCTTATTGAATTTTGTGTCGATTTAGTTTCAGTGAACGTGCGTTTAAACGTTAGTTTTTCAATGTTGGTAAAAAATGTAGCATGTATTATTTACGTGATTATGTAACTAAGTACATGCTTTGTACATTATTACATTTAGAAAAAGTATAGGTTTTTGTAAAATTAAAGGATTTATATCAGTGAGGAAGGCTGAAATGTGAGGCTTATGTTCTGGCTCAGTAAATACGCCTAATGAAAACATAAAAAACCATTAACCAATATAGTCCTCCTGACCGATTTCGGCCATGGCGGCCAATCTCAACGGAGACTAGCCATCGGCGCGGGACACATTATAGTGCACAAGTGTGTGCGCAAACACAGGTGCACTCACTCTTCCATTACTCTCATATTCCGATGGGACGGCAACCCGACACGACCGGAGAGAGATCTGGCCAATATAACCAATAAATAATAATAACCAATGAGAGATTCAGATCATTCTAATCGTTCGTGTACATTTTCGAATGAGCTTTTACTAAACCTAGCTAAAAGTTCTATAGTAAAATAAACGAAATCATAGATATTGTGAAAGCTTTTTGTAAATGACATTTGAAACTTTCAAACAAGTTTCACTGGAGTAAATGATTCGAATTGACCTTAAGGGCTTTAGGTGACAAATGTCAACGTAAACAAATAAAGTTCATTGTAGCAAAAAAAGAAAATTTATAATTTAACTAAGCCATTAATTAAACTTCGGTGTATCTATGAGAGACGAAAAAAATAAAACGTTTTTAGGATACTCAATTTTAATAGAGTTTTATTTTAATGAAACGTGATTAAAAATTTTGTTCTTTAATTATACGGCCTGACAAGAGTCTCAAGAACAGGCAATTAATTTCTTTTCTCTTTTATTCCAATTCATTTACAAAAAATACGAGTATCGGCCTCGTTTTAAGCCGGAGAGGCTTATTATTTTGTGGTAACATCGTATTCTTAAGAGATTCTTTAGTTATAAAATAAAAAAATAGGTCTGACCGCGTTTAACCAAACAAAGAGCCGTGCTTACCTAGATATAACAAAAGCTGAACTGAGATAGACCCAGCACATAAATGTCATAAGCATGCCTCGATTACAGGTATGTATTATACGCGAGAGACGATGTAAGGGCCCTGCAGGCACTTGCATGAGCATGGGGGAGCCCCTCGAGCCGATACAATGGGGGCCCTCGACCGACGACCCACTCGGTTGTGGTCTATCTCGCGTGATATAGCTCCGATCATCGGTCGGTGGCGATCAATATTCGATTAATAACGACTTGATGGTTAGTTGCTGATGTGTGTCTGTCCTGTTTGAGCGTACCGGAGATGTAATCGGTGGTTACGATACACTTCAAACACAAATGCTAAGTCTTGTTCATGTTACGTGCAATCAATTCAATTGTGAATTGCTAAAATGGAATCTTAGCGAAGTAGGAAGAGTATGTATGGATAGGAGATGTGGTATACACAAATAAATGTATGGATCACTAAGTGATGGCGTATTCATAATAATGATACCGCAGTGGCGGCAAGACGTGCCAACATTGAGTATTGAGCGTACTTACTGAATTTGGTTGTTTAACTTAAAATCCTTAGCCTTTAACTAGTGATCATAGTGAATATCTACGTTTAGTGGCGTTCTGTAATTTCTGCCTACCTCCATGGCAAAAAGTAGTGAGTTTATACAGGGTGTAACGGAAAGGTGTAGTCATATTTAAAAAATCTGTTTTTGCCTATGTAGCTTTTAAATTCCCGTGGTCGAATTATTATTTTACTGGCAATTCAATTTACCATCCTTTTTGCTAAATATAATACATCGGTAGGTAACTCTGTATTCACCAAATCATATCATATCAGTATACAAGTCTTGTACAAGTAGATTACTGACTTTACCATCGAAACTGTTCGCTACTGATACTGGTCTTAAGTAATTAGTATTGACTGCAACATTCTATTTTGCATATATTTTAATGTTTACTATTAGTATCATGAACGGTGGTACCTTAATATTAAACTTGATCGTGCTCTTCACTATTAACAAGTTGTTGTACAAAACTAATAATTAATTAAGTAGGTAATCGCTGTTTGATAATCATTTGCTCATGCTAAGAAATTCCATTAATTACTTCAATTGCTAGAAATGAGCAGGTAAATTGTAATTTTATAATTATTTATAACTTCTGCGTATTTATGCAAAGCTAATCCCTATTCATCTTACACAAGAAACAATAATTTCTTACAACAATACCTTCTTCATATTCATTACTCGTGTATTAATCACTCTCTTATTTACATAATTACGGTGGTGGCATTAATTTACTGGTGTAAAGTGTTTTCTGAATATTTTGCTACTAAATCCTTGACCTCTTATTTCTCAGGAACAAACTGTAAGTCTTTTTTTTTTTCATTTTTTTTTTGGTACGCATCATGCTTGTCGCAAATAAACTCTTTTTCTTTCTCTTTAATTTTCGTTAAGTGCCAGTAATATATTTCTAACTTCTCTAATAGTACTGTGTATTGAATAAGCATAAACGATACCCAAATAAAAATATTCATCAGTGCATAGATTTAAATATATAAAATAGGACCGTCCAAACGTGTACCTATTCACCACACAAGAAACACGGGTGTTTCGCGCACACAACCGGCACCGAAGATTGCCGCCCGCTTGGTGAGATCACTTCGGTCTAGTAGACATGGTAATTAGTGGCGTCGAAAAAAACGCGCGGTTCACCCTGTCCCTACTATATCAATGCATCAGGGACTAACTGTCAACTGTCCACATTTACAAATCAACAGTCCCGTCCCATTATTCCAGTTTCTCCTCCAACACTTTTATTCCCATATATCTTACGTTATTCTTAATAGAATCGTAATCGGCATTCCTTGTATCTGATGGACGTATCAATGTCCCAACAAATGCCGTACAGACATGATTTTCTCCGCAAGCCCGAGCCCGGACGAATCCACTGTTTGCCCCGTTGCCCGGTTTGCCCACAATTGGGTCACGTGGCCCACGATCTACGTCACTAGCGAACTAGTGCTGTACCACACATTAATAGTTGACCGAACTATTCATTTTTAATGCTCCTCTTTATTGCTGCTGCGGTACGAACGTTTGTGGTTGATATGGCCAGTTTGACGACGAAGTAAAATAAGCTGAAATGGCTGGAGATATTCTGATGTTATTTTCATTACGAAAGAGATCGATAACAATTTTGTATCCTATATTAATGACTTTATCAGAAAGGGATGACGCCTAATAAAGAAAGAAAGATTGTTTATTCTGCACAGAGAATACGCAAATTAATGGAGAAGTTTGGAAGAAAAACATATGTTGGGCTGAACCCTACCTAATTAATCTAGATAATGTTGATGATTTTAATTGAACTTGACAGCACATTGGACAAAGTTTATTGAATTATAATAATATGAATATTTCAGTTTATACAAGTAAATATACAGCAAATTACCATAAAACATCACAAACAAAATCATTAAAAAGTACTACCATTTTCCATATAAATTTACTGTGCCCAAACCTACCTTTATTGTAGTGGAATCAAAGTTTCGTAGAGCTTCTGAATGTCGTAGACTGAAGTCCCGTAGCGTTAACTGAGCGTAGCGCTTCGTAGCCGGGCGTAGCACAATGTGCTACGGCGACCGCGTGCCTCGGCATAATAAGCCGACTTGATAATTCCTATTGTTTAAACTGAACTAGGTTTTTCATTTGTTGTTTTCAGAAAGTATGTAGTTTTCATGAATGAAGTAAGCTCATTATGTTTGTTTTAAATAAGCCAGCGGCTGGTATACAGCCGTACAATGGGGTTGAATGCCAACTGCTCACTGAACTTCTGACGTTAGTATTAATATCGGGCTTAAAAGCTACCACAGACGGGCGCGACGTGACAACGAGTTGGCGACAGCGATATTATTACCCATCGAACAAATTCTATGAAAAATGTTAGTCGTATCGACGCGTCTCGCCAGTATATTATGTAGATACCATTATGCATATTGATTAAATTGTTAAGATTATTTGAATCTGTTCTTTCGACTAAAGTGATTCCATGAAATTCAGAATTCACCACAAAGAACAGGACAAACATATCTTATGAAGATTACAAGTAATTAATGCAATTTCAACGAAATTGCCTTTATTACACAGTACTAAAATAACATTGTAATTCACCATCCGATTACAATTTCACCCGAATCGCAAGTTACTTGAAGCAGAGAGCTAACTTGCATATTTCACATACATATACAAAAGCGGGCATTTCACGTTCGGAAGCGCGATGCATTCGCTTCGGAAAGAGCCGATACAGCGGAACTTTATCTATAATATACAGCGCTTTTACAGTAGTACCAGCTCAAATGAGTAGTTTACAATTAGCGCACGCGAACTATTGGGTTTAGCTAAACATTCGCTGGAATTGAAGCGGGCTTATGAATGACTCGTTATGTACTACGGATTTTGTTGTATCGTGACTGGGGTATGCATCGGTGCTGTAATCGGAGCCTTGTTAAACAATCAGTTGTGTTGCTGTGCAGCTTGCTGCGCCACTTCTTCTCAGCTAAAGCATTAGGAAGTGGTGACGGGTATAATTTTGACGTTTAAAAAGTGCTGGCTCTCAGCCCAATTTGAATAAATGGCCTAATTTAGATTTTTATTAAAATTTTATTTTATAGCTCACATGTGAATGACTTTTAACTTTCAGGAGATGTAAAAGTTGTTTTGCTTTAAAAGTACCGATGTAAGGCCACTTCTTGCCTTCAGCTTGAATAGCAAAATCAAAATGAAAAGTCATTATTATTCAAATTAGGCTGAGTGCCAGCACTTTTTGAACGTCAAAGTTCTACATAAAGACAGTCCCCCAAAACGTCCGCCCCTCACCACTCCCTAGTGTTATAGCTGGGACTGCATCTAAAGGTGTTACCATACTAATCGATCGATCATCGATCGATGGTATAATGGATTAGTCGACTTCGATCGATAGTTTCTAAAACACCAATCGATTAACGTCGATCGATCAATTGCTTATCGCCCGGTATCCGGAAATCAGCCAAAGCAACTTATCCAACATTGCATTAAAAAATCATGCCATTGGCTTAACTACACAAACGAGCAATGCATTGTAATTAATCCCATTATCGGTAATAGTGGTGGATGTCAGCCACGTCACCGTTTATTTGCACACTGCCTGTTTGATTTGGCCCGTGCACTCGAAGGCCCCGTAAATCAAAACCACATTAAACTGACCTGCCAATATTAGCCGCCTACCCTTCACTTGCTCCATGAGAAAGGGGGCGGTGGATCTAGTCAGATTGGACGTTATAATGGCACTTGTGTTTCGCAAACGATGTTTTATTCATGCCGCGATGCTCGACTGCTGCGAATAACCGGCTAATTATTGAGGTGTTCGGCGGCAAGATTTAGGCGCCCGGAGGAATCCATCGGCACGGCTTATTATGAATGTGCCGCCTCACTTGTCACCTTAATAAAGTCGCGAGATGTATTTTCAATACGCTCGCTCGAAGATTTGATCCGCACTGAATTGATTATGGTAATGTCTTTGACTTATCTGATTTCTGCAAGCGCTAATGAAAACGGGAGCGAGATATGTATCGCTCGTTGTGTTGCTAATTTTTGTTTCGGTTGAAACTGGAGTTCCCGAGAAATACAACCGGAAAAATTGGATCTCGAAAAACGAGTGGTACGACTTTTTCTGGTTAAGGAAAATGGTGAAACTTAATTCCGTATTCTACTTTTATTATTTAACGTTAGAAACCGTGAAGGCATAAACCTATTTACGAAAATTAGTTACGTTAAACAATTTCGTATCCGGAATTTGCTTTTAATGGTAAATATCTGTGTTATGGCATTGCTGAAGTATGTTCGTACAGCTTTTTGGCGCCGTTAACGTTACGTGATGGCACTAGTCATTATAGCAGATGAGACGGCCAGATGAGTTTCCCGAAAATGAGATGAAAAGGATAATGTTATAGGCAACATCACAGAATGTGCCAAAATACCTACTCCAAGAAAATGCTCCGTAGTAAAACAATGCTTTAAATAAAATAGAACAAATATATTATCAGAATAAATACGTCCGTGCGATATTAAGTCGTAAATATCTGGGTTCTCCGCGACCCGCAATGTACCGATTACGTAGGCTAATGAAATTATCCTGGCTATAGCCGAAATTAATTCCAACGACCCCGAGACCTTTTAAATATTACCCCGAAGGGTGAGCGCGTGACGCGATAAAAATACAACTTAACACCCTTCCAGTGATGTGTTGATGTGGAATTTGAGATTTTGTGGACCGCAATCCGTAATAACCTTAACTTCTTTGGTGTTCAACTCAGCAGGATCACTGAGTTTAGAGCTCTTCTTTTTAGAGTCTGTGTATCTGGTGCTAGCGCCGTCAGCTAGGACTGGTCATGTATCAACTGCCACGGTTTATTTTAATTATTTGTTCTTTGAATTGTTGCTTTTTTTTACTTAGGACGCTTGATCGTGCAAGTCTTTCTACATCGTTCTCACATATATGTATGTTTTTATAATTTTCACACGAATGATGTAACCATATCATTGTAAAAAAACATTGATTTAAAAGAGTGTCCGTGGAGTTTCTTGCGCGTTCTTCTCCATAGAGATCTACGCTTTGGAACGTGTAATTAGCTTCATCTCTTTGGACAGACCGACCTTGACTATTCAAAAGTGCCTGTAATGGGTTAATTGAAATAAATGCTTTGAGTTTGAATGATTTCGGCCTGACGCAATTTGTGTAATGAGAGGGTACCATCACAGTCGTACAAAACGTGTCGCATTTCTACATGCACGCGACAATATGATTTTACCATATAAGATAACAGTCGGGAATTCTAATATCCTGTTCGAGCATATCATCGTAAACTTCACGATATTATCTTTACTGGGTACTATTTTTCCGCGATACCCCAAGCTTCGCGCTACGAGGCTAAAAGTATATTGCACGTATTATTTAGTATTTCCTGCAAGTAAAAGGTGCATGAAGAAGTAGAAGTTTGCTTTGATTGAATTGCTTTTACAGTACGTAAGTTTGGTGTGGTACGCAGTGAGCAGTTCACAAGATACAAATAAGGCCACAATATTTCCAGCCAAGAATTTCTTTTGGCCGCATGTATTCTTTAATTTTTTTCAGATTCCGGATTTTTCACATTTCCCATATGAGCCTTATACATTACTGAAAATCCTGAAAATCGTTATCGTTAAACCCGTGTTACATGAAACGATACTGTATTGAGGTTGCGTAAAAATGGTTCACAATTAATAATTTTACCAAATTGAAACGTTTCACGTCAAAGGTAACAAATTTCATTACATTAAAACATGGCGGGCGTATGTGTTATGTATAAATAACGAGGATACGTGTAACGGTGAACGGCGCCGTGCTCAGCGAATAACTTGCATGTTTCATAACGGTACATGATATCAAAATTAACTAATTACGTTTTATTGATATATTATGATGAATGATTGATTGACTTGCGAGTCTGATGAATGTTTAATGTATCATGTTGCGTTTGGGTTCAAATCAGCGTATGATTACTACCTCTCCTAAATGCAGTTTGATGATTAGAACCTGAATAAATTTATGTACAGTCAACAAAGGTACGCAGGCAGCTAACTTTCAACTACTTTGAAATAATATTGTGTGTGAGTGTGCAGAGTTCACAATGATTTCACACCACACATGTAAGTATGTCATAAGCTTAAAAAGTTATAATGCACACATTAGAAATAAATATTGGCAGTGCAGTGGAAACATTAATATTTTTGCCTGTATGTACCTATACCAAAAAGCTTTGTTGACTGTACCTAACATTATTAGCCTAATTGTCTACTAAGTAAAATGCAACAATGTGATACTTACTAGGACAAACTAATATTTAATCTTGTATCTCATGAAGCTTGATTAGGAAGCGTGCGCTAACTAACAATTTCTGACAAATCAGATTTTTCCAGAGATTTTTCCAACCACCAATAAGAAAGCACGCAACTATTAGCTTATTAAAACATCAGTTTTAGTTTAAAGCACCTATTTCCAACAAAAACTTAAGTAATAATTTTAGTGAACATTTTAAAGCAAGCATTGTCTCACGAGACAGTTTTTAGCCTGCTACAAAGTCAGGAGGCAAACGAGTTAAATTGTTTTTATTGCACCCTCGGGCAATTGTGAAAACACACGTGCGAAAAAAGCTAGCTTAGTTCTGAGTGGAATTACTTGTTGCCTCACAGACGTATTACTAAGTTGGCGCGGTCTTATTAACAGTGTTCCAAGAAAGGCGAGTTTCTGTTACAGGGACACACTTATCGCCACAACGAGCTGCCGTAACGGATTAACTATAATTGCTCAAAATAAGGCGTTTATTAAACGACTGTTAAACGAATAACCGGTTCTCGATTTTATCTTTTCGGCGCCCTTTAATTTATTCACAAAGACTGCTATAAAATAAAAAGACAGGCTGACAAAGCCAAACCGGCACTGGCGGGGGACACAAAGAATTCTGTTCAAAGGTTTTACTTTCACTCGCAGCGGACGTCAGATAAATTTCCAAATAAAATTTCATAAATATTTTTGATATATTCACGGTCAGGCTTTTCATACTTTGCCCGCGTGGCTTATCTGGATTATCTCGGGATTTCCCACGGATTTTTTTAACTTGTTCGCGTTTGTGCGTCCGCTTATTGCGTTTTATCTGGCGCGTGATTTGCCGCGGTGCCGCCCGCGCTCCCAAATATGTTTATCGCACCCTAAATTCCCCTTTATGTTTATGGAGTTCGTTCGAACGTAAAAAATAATGCTAAATGAAGAGCGGAGCCTCCGCCGCGGGAGTTACTCTTTATTAAAATTTAATATCTCTCAAGCACCTTTTGTGTTCGAGATCGGTACACGTTACAATTACCGAGATCCTTTTAATTAAGTCCTTCGACGTTAAAGTCTAATTTAACCGTTTTTGTTGCAGGTAATACGAGGTGGGATGACAAAGTGTTCGATCGGGTCAACATTGGAGACGAGGGAATATTAGTTCCAGTTTGTGTGTTCGAGAAAAAAGTGTGTGTGTTCCTTATGTCAAGGGTTGTTAGTAGTTGAAAGGCTTGGTTGGTACTGTGCGGGTGGGTCGCAGATGCGGTTGTGATTGTGCAGTGTGGTGGTCATTGTCATGGTGACGTCATGGCGCGCGCTGGCGCTGCTGGCGGCGCTGTGTGGCTGCGTCGCGCTGCCCGAGCCGGTGTACCACGACCAGTTTGCCGTGCACGTGCCGGCCGGGCCCGAGCACGTCGATGACATCGCCAGGAGGCACGGCTTCGTCAACCATGGACAGGTATGTTTTCCACTCTTGTTGCCCTGTTTATTTATCATGCGAACAGACAAAGTGTGGAACTTTCGGTACGCATCTGAGTTCGGGTTACCACATGAACCGTTAATCTTCAAAGCAAGAGTGAAGAGGCATCTTCTGGGTTAGCTCGTATCGTAGACCTCATCCATAGCTTACCATCAGGCGAGACCGAGGTCAAACGCGTTCTCGTCAGTAGAAAAAACTTTTGCGTCAAAGCCCTGTCTAGAACTGTGTTAGGGGCAACACAACTCCCTACAGGCCAAAGTCCTTGAAACTTGCAGAACACTGAAAAGGACTATCCCAAAAGTGGTAGGTAATGTCCGTAGTTCCGCACACGTCACGCTGGGCAAGCAACCATGTATTATATGCTCTTATGTAATTACACAAGACACATTATGGCAAAGTTTCCGAGCGTAACCAATTAGAACGCAATTACGTTTCTTTTTGGAAATTTTTCGTTTTTACTGTAGCAAATAAGATTTAGATGACATGAAATTTCTTACGCTACAGGCCGCTGCGGTGCAAAAACCATTCGTTATAATTAGTTTTGTCTCTGGGAGTATTTTATAATTAGCTGTTTGGTTTAGTCTAGTTTTGAGACTACTTTGGTCTCTAGGGTAAACCAGAGCCAATTAAGTTTGACTTTGTTTTGTATCTATCTGCGATAGGTTTGGGAAACGCAAGCAAAATTAACGCTTTCAGAGCATTGGTTACACTACGCCTTGCGTCTTGTGCGAGTCCCAAATAAACAGTTTTCTTCCTTTCTTTCTTTTTTTTACGCTGAAAACAGTATCCGATGTGTATTCCAACAAAACTCATTACAAAATTAACATAACTTTTCACAATAAACACACATTAACAACTGCAAGAAACAAATAAAATAATAGACCGTGAAACGATTATTTTAACGACGTTGTTATGTCAATTAATTCATTGGTATTAAACCAATTAGCGATGACTGCTTTACACGACTTAATGAAAAAGCGCTGAAGTGAAAAATGGCGGAAAATTGTGAAGCTTGAACGTTTTTTACTATGTTTGTAATGAGGTGTACAATAAAGTATATAATAATAATAATAATAATATTATTAAACGTTAGATTTTATTATTATTGATTACCTTGATTTGGTTGTTCACAGCGTATAAGAGTAAAATTGCCATCAATAGTGCAGTGCAAAGTTAAAGTGGTTTTAGTGGTTGGATACATTAGGCTCATATCACAAACCATTAGGCATACTATCACCGTGAAAAGTACCGAATACACAAATTGCTATTTTACTATAATATTTAATTACCAATTTACGATATAATAGCAGAATGTCCATTCAGGTCAATTGCTACCTGAAGCTTTTATTACAAAGGATGCCCCTTGTTTTGTTTATACAGGGTGAATTTTCGAGATGGAATTTCAGGACGAAAAACGATACATGGAGCTCGGTTTCCGAGAAAATCGACCCTACTCTTTTAGATTTTTGAAAAGCTTATTAGTGAGTTTAGAAAAGATCTTGTTTTACAAAAGCTACAATCCTGTAACATTATTACGGTGAACGGCAATGTTTGAAAAAATACTGCTAATTTAATTCGGTTTAAAGACATTTATTTCTCAAAGAAAAAATCATAGTTCAGAGAAACTTAACTAAATTAACAATAGGTTGTAGTTTACATTTCGTCGTTCAAGCCATCCAAGAAACTGAGCAATGTAGTTTAATTTATAAAATATAGCAAGTAAGTAAAGTCTACATAAATTAAATACAAAACAGTTCAAGCTAAACGTATGTTTCCCATATAAAATAGCTGTCTGTTTTTTTATGTATTTTCATTAAAAAAGGAAATTGCTCTTTTTTCACCAGGTTGGTATCCACGATATTTCTACCATCCTTCCACCCTGTATAGTTAGGTATGTTTATATTGCCCTTATTACACCCAAGTTCTTTGCGTGACTGTCTGTCGCGCGGCCTTCCAATTAAGTTTTCTCCGGTGATTAATGGCTCCCAACTCTGTACCTAAGGTTTTATGTAATGTCAAGCCTTTTTACTTGAAACTACGTTCGAGTTTTTATATTGTGTTCCAACGTGTCAGGCGTCCTGTTCAATTACTGGAAGATAGATCGGCTGTCGCTTCATTAGGGCGCTGTTTGACTACTTAATTGGCTGATATTGTTAATTATTCTGCCATATAAAATGATGTGTTTTTTGAAGGATGGTAACGTTAAGGCTATCTTTGTATTTATGTCTTTAATGCGCCTCATTTATCGCTGAGAGCCGATAGTTTAGCAGGAAACAATATTTATAATTTTAGCGTAAGCTTTATAGTATCCAACAGGCAACTTAATTAAAATTTACATAACTACATTGCTGTATTAATCTAGTAATAATTTTAGTAAGTTTAATAAACTAGTAGGTACAAGGTTATTCTTCACGTAATATTCTAATATTGAGTCGGGTCTTATTTATGGCGTAGCTACCGACGCTATCCTGTTAATTATGCTTTTTATCTGCCAAGTTCTACCCACTGGTTCTCATTTATCAGCTCGGTACAAGGTAAGGTTTCGATTAGGTACTAGTAATATTTAGGTGGGCTCTAAATCTGGCCGGTGACAAAAAACCTAATGAAATTAGCCAGGTAGTGCCGAGATATATTGCAGAAATACGGCCCTAATGAAAGGGAATACGATGTCTGGTGAAGTGTCGCAGGGAATTATTGTACCGAAGTAACCCGCCTTAAATACTGATGAATCTTGTCTGGAGTAATTTTACGTGGTTTGCTTGTATTAGGTGTTTTATAGTATCCTGTGTTTGTTTTGAAGTTGGTGTATGAGGTAAAATGAAGCTTACTACTGCATAGGCGTCACAAAATACGTAAACAAATACAATAGTATTCGGCATATATTTATTATATTTTCGTATTTTATTTGACTCTTTAGTTTAAGGCTTCACATACTTTTCTTCTCTTGTTCTTACACACTATTGTCTACATTTCTTTTTGATTTCTCCTTTCGCAGGTCTGCTGGAAGAAATTTCGTTCGAAATAAGCAGTTCCTTTGTACTCATAATTATAATGTTGTTTATTACTATATTTCTGTGTGTAAATGAATAATTAAACAAATAAATAGGACCACCGAATTCTCTTACGGACATCCTGAATAAACTGGGAGGCCTAATTTGCTTCTGGAGGATGGCTGGTTGTAATGACGGCCGCCAATCGGAAATCCAACCTCGATAGATAGATAGATGAAGCTTACTATAATATAAACGACCCTAGAAAAAAGCCTGTGCTGAAAACTTATTTCAGACCAGGGTTTCGATTTGGTTCTATTGCGTATAGTTCTTGAGCTAATTGATCATTTGGACCGTTGTTCGTCGGTACATTATCGTACCAATTAATGTCTTCCTCTTGTGCTAACATTTTGATTTACTTTCTTGGTAACGATGTTGTATTGTAGAATGTTATTAGAAAAGACTTTTCCTCCGCAGCGTTCACTTTTCCTCGTGTTGTCATATTATGTCGGAAGCTGATAAATGATGTCGCTAATGCACGATTATTTTATGATTAGTTACTTTTAGGGCAGAACGTTTCTCAGAAACCATATAAAGGAGAAGCGACAAGCACAGGGTTGGTCTGACAGTGAAAGTCTTTTGGCTGAAATGATGATGAAAGGACATGACATTACAAAACTAGACAATCCGACAGAATGAAATTAAACTGGTTAGAAACATTATCAAACACAGTTTGCTAAAAGTCTTAACTCGAAGGACACAATTTACGTCTGTAATATCCATCAATTAATTTCGACTCGAACACAATTCCGACAATCTGTTAATGATTTATTGCGACAACGGCCTTCAAAGTGCGGGATTCGAGCTGAAAATTAGACAGCCTGCTATTTATTCAGGTTATTCAAAGACCTTTCTGTTATTCACAGAACTTGAATCCCGCAGCTTGGAAGTTGGGAGTGTACACGGAAGACTCCTCGATGTTTGTCTTATTTCTTGTCCGTATAAAATGGAACTCCGCGGAGATTTAAAGTATTCATTCGTGTCTCGTGCAACATGAACAGCAACGTGTAACTTTTTATGACAGCCGGACGGTTTACTAACTTTTCCGTACCTATACCCATTTCAATGTCCATACTCGTTTCGATCTTTGAGCGTTACACCGCTGCGATCGCGCCGACCGATCTCAAATGTCATGCGCTGTCCAAAAACTGTTGATGCCAACGTTTTCCCAAATTAGATTTTTATCTCCAATGCGAACCGATGATCGGAACGAATGGAATTGAATTCGAAACCGGGAAACGTATCGCGGAGCAGGTTGAGTGCTTACTCCGTCCGGACTCAGCTGGGAATAACCGGCGACTGTTCCATGAAACACATTGAAACATTTCCTGTCACATTATCGACTATTTGACTCATAAGAGAAACATATATATAAAGAGATACGCAGAAAGTGTCTGGGGAAAATGATGTAGGCCGTCATAGGAGTTTGTGATTTGGTATCGTGCATTATTAATTTTCCGGGAAGTAAACAACAAAACTGATTACTGCGCTATTCAATGGCGCTCTGTTGTTTGATGTGTAGTAGAGCATTCACGTATGTCCACTTACCACCAATGACATTCCTGCATTTAGGATATCTATTCACTGAATGATATTTATATGAATACCCATTTAGTATACGCACACCTTCCTAATAAGCCTATCCTATATGTGTTGACCTAAAATGGTTGTGAGGGACTGTTTTTGTTGAACAAAGCAACTGTTTGTCGTACCTTGTGTATAAAACAGAGGATTTATAACCTGACCAAAACAGGGTCGGGAAGCTAATTCCCTTCGTGGCAAGCAAAAAGATTCGTTGCTAGATATCTAATTTACTCCAGACACAAAAGCGTTTCTTGTGTCTCTTAACTCGAACAAGTCGTTAGCGAAGGAAAAACTCAGTCGAAACTTTAATTTGGATCGTAAAAAGTGTCCATGATGCGAAAATAATAGTTTTCACTTAGTCGCTTTTTTATTAGCGCCAGTGCTGAAATGTGACGATGAGGGTATCTTTTTGCGATGGTGTCGGAGTTGTTAAATTGAATTGCACGACAGTTTAGTACGCCTAGTGCAGTGCATGTTACATCATCATATTTTCATTTTATCGTAGGTCGTAATTTATCACTTTATTCAGCACATCACTTGAGTGTTTTTTCAAGTTTGAGACACATTTAACATTACCTTAGTCAAACTCACTCCTTTGGTAAGAACTGAGAGCAGTGTTATGCGAGTAAATCTTAGTGAGGCAAGTGTGTGTGCAAACTCGACGCGGTCTGGCGTGCACAAACACTTGAGTGTGCTGTCATTGTCGAGTAAGTGTCGCCAAACACTCGCTCTATTGCGAGACGTCCTGAACCGCCTGTGTTTGACATGCTCCACCAAATCGACCCACAAGAGCCCTCGACGTGTGTGCGACTACATTCAAAACACACCACGACACTGTGCCGTAATGTGTCATCCATCACTACGTAATTCTTAAGCGACACGTAATTTAGTTACGTAGTTGGAATACTTGGGAGCGTGTGCGCGAACACGACATAAGTTAAGGAATGATTAAGGAGGTTCTGATCAAATTATTGTAAGACAAGTGTTTCGTTTATGATCGGAATATTGTATGTCATTGAGTTTGCTTCACACTCCATGCAGTAATTTATTTAGATTATACATTCAGTCTGCAGTTTCTTAATGACAGTCGTGATGAGAACGTTCGAGTTTTTTCATTCAAAATTACTTTCTTAATTATACCAGGTCGATTACCCTTTGAAACCAATTTACAAAAACTAGTCTGTCATTAATGTTCATATTTTTTGTAAGACTGACCATTTGCCATTCCGATGGTGGGCAAATATTGCCAAACACTAAAACAGGACTATAAAAAGTCGAGACACCAAAATAGTAAAAATAAGCTTTTCCTCTTTTATTGCTACAGGCACTTATGTTTGAAGGTTAGATCAAACGAAGATCCAGAAAAACTATAAGTGTGTGTTTTAGATTATAGAAGAAGGGGCCTTTTTGACGGCGGTATTGAAATCTGTTATGTCAAATTTCCAAAAAAAAACTTAATCAAAATTTGAAACTCTCGATAGGTCACACCAAAATTGCAATTAGAACAGTTACAGTAAGTTTTAAAACACTTTATGACGCAGGAATGTGCCAAAAGAAAATTGATTCGCGCCTCACTGATGGGAACACAGTAGATTTTCCGAAAATATAAATTTATGGCTTAATTTCGCCTCAAATTCTTCTACAACCCCTTCTAACTCGAAGCATAACCCAAAACCGCCGCTAAACGTCGCGCGTTCGGCTAACTTACGTTTCGCGTCACGTTCTCCTCGTCGATGGCTCTCAGAGGAGGCCCATTCTTCCCATTCGTTTTATAAGTATTCAATAGTGTTCACAGTTTGTTCGTATTCGCTGTCGTTCGTGACTCGATTGGTTGTTTACTTTCCGATTCAGACGTGTCGACAATGTTCGTTTTGAAGATTGTGTGTTGAGATAATTTTTATTGCCTTTTTTTGGGAAAACGACCCAATTTTTTACTTTTTTTATCATGTCCTACTGCAGTTATTTAAAGCCCGAATAACAACAGCCAAGTTTCTTAATGATACCTGAAAATATGTTGCTCTCAATAAAAAGTAGAACCTATTTATTACATTTGAGAGCAACATACTTTTTGTCGTTTTTGTTGTTCGTGAAGATCCTTAGAATTCGGAAGTACCGTCTCTCACCTCTATGTCTCCTTAGTAGAAACAAGGTATTTTGTTACTGGTCCTGGCGAATATAATAAATGAGAGTTTACAGGAAACTACGCCACCAGTTGGCGCCACTTTGACAAGAGGTCCTCCAATTGGTAAATGTCACTTATGACATAAACATGACATTGACGTCAGTTTAACCTTTAACGAAAAATATTTGTGCTTTTACATGTGTCCGGACCAGGCGTCTGAGTGCACGTCATTTCATTTCTCATCATTTGTAGTAGATATACGCAGTGACAACAGATTGTATTGACCATCTCTTCCCGTGAGTGTCGTAAGAGGCGACTAAAGGACTCACTAGAGAATTGGCAGCAGTATTCTCTGTACATTGCAACAGCTACAGTGCGATCGCCAACCCGTCTGTCAAGCGTGGCGATTATGGCAACGCCTTTGGGGAAGGCCTATGTCCAGCAGTGGACGTCTTTCGGCTGATATGATGATGCTGATGATTGACCATCAAATAATCCTTCCTGATATGTCACCATCCGATTTTTGTATTTCTCTACACCCTCCAGACGAATCGGAATCAGAGTCAACATGCCCGCAAATATCTTCTTGTTAACAATACCCATTTTATTATTATTCGCAAAACACCCTGAAAATACGGTTAATCCAATACGAAATATCGCATGATGTTAGTGAAGAAGCTCCCTCGAACCGATAAACACTTGGATTAGCGACCGTATGCTCTCGAGGGTTTGTATTGAGTTGACCCTTTTGACTCTTATATATTGGGTCGTGACAGATGCACGGCTCTATTCGCTCTTAGGGTCGGTGGTCCAAATTGTTTGACCTTGAACTACTTGGTTGGCACGTTTTTGGTTTAGGGTAGATTTTAGTATTTGCGGTTTAGAGTTCTCTACAAACTTTACACCTTAGTGAAAATGTGTGGCCTGGGCGTTTGGCGTAAATTAAAAGCATAAGAGAGACGTAGACACCGCTACGGGTTTACGGACAGAAAGTCATATTTTTCACTAGGTGTTAATTTTGAGCCAATAGCTCCTTGTTTTTTTGCGTTATTAAATAGTTATTATGTAAGTACTGGTAGTTTTTTAAATTATTCTACTTTTTTATCTGTCTTGTTATTGACGTTACTTTACATGAAAATATTTTTGATGATATTTAGGTTTAATACAAAGTCTTTGTAATCTCCCTCGGTGTTTTATAGTTGTGTTGTATCGACTAATTTCAATTGTTTTGTTTTATATTTTTACTAGCTTTTGCCGTTAGTATAGTATTTCGAAAAAAATCTATCTCTACCAAAATTAATCAAAATCGGTTCAGCGATTTAGGCGTGAAAACGTAATAAAAAAAACTTATTATATTATGTAGTTACGTATTGGTTTTTACAACAACGTAATTTTTGAATTTCAAAATATTGTTGACACTCTTCTAATAAATTTCCAATAGCCGAGCTGATTTCATTCAACATTGATTGATGTAACACAATTAATAATGCAGTACTTATATCGAGTTACTGTTGAATCGATTTCCACGAAAGTAAGGCATCGTTTTAAGACGATTACCGGGTCGGTAATGCAGCGATCGATACCAGGTGTTATTGACCTGCTTTACCGACAACGATCATAACGTTGACGACTGTTTCTAATATTTATTGTAATTTCATATAATTGCTATTGTTGTTCTTTTAATTACTGCTTAAGAAATTTCGTCATTATTTAAAAATAAACTTAGTTAATAGCCGTAAATTAGTTATACGCCGTGATGAATATTATTTTTAATGGTCTTTTCTTCTATTTAGAAAATACGACAGTAAAAAAGTGCTGTATAGTATTTACCGAATTTAGTTGTTATTATAGGTCTCAATATAAACTGCGACTCCTTCTTGCACTGAAATCCAGCCGGTCGATTCTGTAAACATGTCGAAGTGAAGTGATCACGAGGTGAGCTGTCAATCCATATAATCAAGATGTCACGTGATCACGAAGTGAGCTGTCATTTTATCTTGATTATATGGATTGACAGCTCATCTCGTGATCACTTCACCCAAGCCTTCACTTTGACATATTGACAGAATCGACCGGCAGTTTATTTAAAACCTTTTTGGTCTGCGGTGGTTGATATAATGAGCATTGTGTGTGCGTCAGTCTACTTTTTTGTGGTAAGAGATAAGTACATGTTGCATGAACAATAATACTTACCTATTATTTACCTAAGTATTTAGTTTTCTTGTTTCCTTATAGATAACTCACCTTTACACAAATTATGTAGACAGCGGAAAATGTTTACATCATGAGCGCACCGTTGAGGTAATAAAATCAAAAACCCAGAAGTCGATTTAACGGGAATCGATGTTCCTAACCTACAGGAAATATTTCTTTCAACAAGTGACCATTAATTCGGTTAGCAAATTAATTACTATACAGGGATGAATTTTTAAAGTGTGCATGTATGGCAAATCCAAAACTATGTGACGTAACGAAAAACACTGAAAGGAGTCTCAAGTTCAATTATGATGAAAACTAAAACTGTCTCATTGTATTTTTGAAAAATCTGTATTCCTAGCCAAGAATTCAATCGGTTCTTTTGAAAAAATCTATATAATCATTACACCATTCAAAAATGTCGCTAATAAGGATAAAATTCTGGAAAATAACAACACAAAGCAAAGAAAAGGAAAGCGCTAATTTTTAACAAATTACATTTTAATTCACACACTTGAAAAATTCACCCTGTAGGTATATCCAATCAAAATAAGTTTGATATGATGACCATGTAAACTGGCGGGACGGTCACGCACTTACTTTTATCAATCAGATTTATCATATTGAAACTCTGAGAAAAGGTTTAAATTGATTTAGACCCGCTTTTCTTGTAGAACCTACGTTTTCTGAAAACTTGGTCTGGAGACCTGATTTAATAGTAAGTAGATGGTTCGATAGGTAGGTACTCGGTCTAAAAAGGTAAGTAAAAAAAAATCTTCTTAACTGATAAAAAATAAGGGGCGACTTTTATAACGGCCAAGAACCCGATTTTTATTTTCCTAATCGGTTTCTAAAATGCTTTATTTTATGTTATACTTTAAAATTGATGAGCCAATTGCTTCAAAATAACGTCTAAAATGTGTACTTTTTAGCAGCGTGCAGTGTACAAGGTCGGTCAAAATCTATTAAGTAAGTTATTCACATTATCGCTAGAACATGACTGGTTTATTACTCGCGCAGTGTAAAGCTATGAAGTTATTAATTATACTCGCTAATTGCGTTCAAAACTTGGGGCTAATGTGTTGTTCAAGTTATTTATGTAGTGGTAAACTTGCACGATCGATGGGAACGCCGCATATAAACGACTCCTAGGAATGCTTTAAATGCTTTTACATTTTAATTGGGTTCGAGTATTTGCTTGATTTGATAACGGTTGGTTAACTAACGAAGTACTTACGTTTTATACCCAAAGTCGAAATTCAGTCACATCCAGTTTCATCAAAATCTGAAACCCAATTCGTCTAAAAATACCAGTATTTGATGGGTAGAAGATAGCCGTTCCCACCAAATACTGACTTTTCGGTCGAGTTCGCCCAGACTGTGTAAGCAATTCTTCAAAAAATGGTGTAAACGTAATATTTTCCCAGCAAACATTGCATGAACAAAGTTGATATTTATTTTTATTTTCACAAAAACAATGTGTGCGGAATTAATTATAATGGAGGTGCGAAGAACGGTCGCCGTTGTGGGGTCGACTCAAATTGTAGTTATGTTTAGTGACTCTTAGCCCGCCTAGTGCCGCGATAACTACATTGTAACGCGAAGATATTTGGATTATAAGTGCTTTTAGTATTGCACCTAATGACAAGTTTTTGTTGGAGCAGCGAATTTCCTAACAAATTCCTATTATGGTTTAGACAAAAACATTTTTAAACATTAACACGAAATAATTATTGTCATGTTAATTGCAGCTTTCTCTCTGTTTATTAATCGGTGTCATTTTGTCACCGCAACAAAAAGATAAAACGATTTCATGCATAACAAAGAGAGCCCGAAATGTAGTTTTGGAGTTTGTGCAATTTGTAATTATTTAAAAAACCACATAATTGACGCAACGTGTCACGGTCCGGGCTATGCACACACAATGTGCTATTATGTGATATTATCTGCATTTTACCGTCACATTACCCAAGCATGAGTTTGTCGTTACAATCGACGCTTTGACAGCGCGACTGTGGAACGCGACAGCGACGTTTGCGACGGCTCGTAGTTGCGCTGCCGCGCCATCTCGCCGTCGCATCGCCGACGCTCCTTTGAAAGACATAATGTAATATTCCTTTCTGAAAAGGGAGCTGTGACAGGTGTGCGGAGCGTACACTTGAAATCTCGCTATGAAAAATGCGCCCAACTCTCAGCTGAATTACATAATGCAAGAACGTGTCAACGCGTCACACATAGACGCGGCGCGGCGCGGCGCGACGCGACACGGCATACAGTTTTGAGATTCTTTGTGTTCGTAATAAGCGCAGACGTACGTCGAATGCTCGCGGGTAAGAGCGAGAGAGCTGGCCCAAAAATTTCATATAAAGGAGAAGCGTGCCCGCCATACTTCACGCGCATGTGTTTATTATGACTTCTTCTATCTCAGTAAATATGATTTTCATTGTACGTAATAAAGTCGTAATAAAGGCGGTCCCAGGGTGGGACGGAAGGAAGCCTCGACCTTTCCTGTGGGACAGGGACCGCCGGTATATCGCCACGAATACGGTTAATATTCGACCACCCAAATGACAATACGAGCCCTTCGTTAAAAATTATATTACAATTTGTTTGGAACTAACTTATTTGGAAGCTGTGTTGTTGAATTGAGGAATACTTTTAACGAGGATACAGATTCATGAATGGTCCCAACCAAACTTACTGACAAAGGGATGCTCTAAATATTGTGTGATTAACATAAATCCGTGATAATGCAAATTGTCATCACAGTACGACAGCGTAAATTAATGTGATGTCCATGGACGTGAATTTTGGAAGCCTTTGTCGCAGACAGACTGAGCTCAAACGTGTTACATTGGTAGAGAGCACTCAAACCTAAAACCGATAGGTACCAGGCCATCAGACCATTGTGGGAGTTTGATCACAGTCCATTGTAATTTGTAACCAGCATATTTATAATCATGCTAGATAGGTTCTATTCAATTTAGTTATTGGCAGAACTTGTGTTTATCAGTTTAGTTAAAAGCGTATTTTGTAGGAGAGCTAAACAGCGTGAATTTGTTAAAAGTTTAGATTCAACGGCACAAAACAATGCTTCTGGTAAACAGTTGGTATTTATTGCAATGAAATTATTTTGAATTTCGTTCCCAGTTTTGAGCGATGTGGAGTTCAGTGTTGGTGACGTTGTTTTGGGAAATACAAAAGAGATGGGGAGGTACCGGTCCGAGTGGCGTCGGTGAATGAGACCTATATTTGCTAACCCTATTAAGGAATCCTTATGGTTTCGCCATTTCCGTCTGCCTGTCTGTCTGCGGTTTAGCTCAGAGACGCTTAGCACTAGAGAGTTGGATTTTGGTATGGGTATACATTATTAATCACACCGGTAAAGTGATAAAATAAATAATGTTTTTTTTTCTTTATAATCTATCTCATGGTGTAGGGTGTCGTTAAGGTCGTTCCACACGTCTCCAAAAACAACCGTTTAGCTGGTATACCAACTACTAATTTGTCAGTATTTTGCCTATTTTGCCCCAGTACTGGGCAAAGTCACCCGTCCCCCTTTTCCACACAACTCAGTACTTTGCTTGTACGGGCCAGTGTTTTCGGTACGTCAAAGCGAAGATGGCGATACAATCTCGCTCCTTGGTCTGCCACGATGACGACTCACATTTAATTGTTCTTACTGCCCATTTCTCGTTCAGACACATGTCAAACATACTAAGAAAATGTGCTTTCAGTACATACGAAGGAAAATATAAAATAAAAGCTATCTATAAATTGTCCAAGTATTCTCGTATTGGTAATCATTTCGCTTTGGGGCTTAGTAAACCCAAGTAGGTATTACGGACAAGTGCGGACAATATTGAGGAGCGCCGTACAAGTTTCACCTAAATCAAAGGAACCAACCCTTTTGTAAGTGAAGAATTGAGAGGAACCCTCAATTTGATCCTTACAATTTACGCCGGAATTGGCACACTTGTAGGTCTTTCATTCTTGAGGGTAAGGATCTGATCGTGGGAGATATAAAGGCATAGCCGTACTTACTTCAGTTTTGCATTCTTGAAAGAATTCCTTCCGACATCGACAGTGCGTTAGACTGTTACTCGACATAGTTACCGATTCGCCTACTGCCCGAATTCGGTCGATAAGTCCTAAGGCCGCCCGTACACAGTCAATCTCGAACGCGATCCACAATCAATGATCAGATCCGTATATTGCGTCGAGAATTCCCGCCCAGGTAACAGAACATAACATCACGCCTGAACTCCCCAAAAGATTAGTCACAGATGTACAAATCTAGACCCCGGGCTGCTACTGAGAAATTCTAAATGGAAAATCCCAATAACACTTAACCCGATCCGAAAATCGAACCCAGGACCTCATATTCAGCAGTAGTAACAGAAGCTTGCGCCCACTCCATCCACGAGGCATTTACAAGCTTTGCGAACAGAATTCTGTGTTTAATTTATAATTAATTTGCTTTGTACAGCGGGAGCAATGCCCCATTGGACGTTAATAATACACTTCTGGACACATCTATTGGCCCACCTTAGAGTTTAGGTTTCGATGGCCCCTACCGAAATATGATTGCTAGATTGAACAAAAACTGTTGATGCAGTTTTAAACCTGATACATTTTACCATCTTTTTCGATCGTATTGTTTTAAATTTGAATTCAGAATACCATACGACATGGAGCTACGCCTAACAAGTCGGATATGCGCCTTGTTAAAGGCAATCGATTTTTGAATAAAAAACATGTTTTATCAAATAAAGGTTTAATATAATAACGCGTGTTGCCTCCATGGGCATCTACCACAGCTCTCATACGATTAGGCATAGAGTTTATCAACCGCTCTATGCAATTTTGAGGGATCATCTCCCATTCCTCTTCTATGGCAGTTTTCAACTCCTGCATCGTCTGGGCAACTGGCTGACGAGCCCTAACACGTCTTTTTAGCTCGTCCCACATGTGCTCAATGGGGTTCATGTCTGGGCTTCTGGCTGGCCAGTCCATAACTGTGATGTTCACATCCCGAAGATATTCCCTGACGATGCCGGCCGCATGGGCTCTTGCATTATCATGCATAAAAAGGAAATTTGGGCCCACATAGTCCGCGTATGGTATCACGTGAGGTTCTAAGCACTCACGAATGTACCTTTCAGCATTTAATGTTGGCAGCCGTGGTCCTGTAACAACCTCAAGTTGAGTTTTGCCGCTCGCGGATATACCGCCCCAGACAGTCCATGAGCCACCGCCATAAGCAACCCTCTCTTCAAAGCAGCATTGTGCGAAACGCTCTCCCTTACGTCGGTAGACCTTCTTCCTTCCATCATTGCCATGTAACACAATTTTAGACTCATCAGAAAAGAGTACACGGCTCCAATCTTGCTGTGTCCAATTTAAATGACTGCGTGCGAAATGAAGGCGCGCTGTTCGGTGGGCTCGCGTTAGTTTGGGCCCATTAGCTGGCTTGTGTGGTACCATATCGCGTTCTTTTAACCTTCTCCGAACAGTTCGAGCGCTCACAGATACTCCGTGGAAGTCGCGAAGTTGGTTTTGTATCTCAATGGAGGTAAGGTGACGATTTCTCAAGCTGGTCGTCACGATGAATCGATCCTGCCTTTCAGTTGTGACCCGAGATCGTGGCCTTCCTTGGCGACGAACAAAGCCGCCAGTCTCTAGGTACCTCCGATAAACATTTCGGACCGCAGATCGACTTAAATTAAGTTGAGCACTCACGTTTCTTTGGCTGTGTCCGGCCTGAATAAGTGCCACAGCTTGGGCGGCGACTTCAGGTGAAGTATCCATAGATTATTGATAGAACCTCACCTTAATGTTAAGAATAAGTAATGTTTGTTGCAAAACCAAAGATATCAATCACGTTTTCAAGAATTAAATCCAAGTAAACCAATAAAACCAAGTTTTCTTAGTATTCGATTGTTTGATATCAACAAACAGGCTCCAAATTGTCTTTTGTTTCTTTAAATTCTGTGTTCGAAATTCAAAAAAAAACTATTGAATGAAATTGTGAATGTGCCAGGTTGAAAACTGCATAAAAACTTTTTGCTCGACCTAATATAAAATTTTAGCTAGGACCAAACGAAACTGAAAATACAAGGTGGGCCAATAGATGTGTCCAGAAGTGTAGTTCCACCTATCGAATACCCACGAATCTCCACTTGTGTCTAAGTCTCATGTACCTATTGCAATCAGAGACCTATGACACAAATCTAGACTCCGTGCTGTTACTGAGAAATTCTAAACTGAAAAATCCAATAACACTTTATCCGATCCGAAAATCGAACTCAGGACTCTTTGAGGCGCGCGTGGAACACAACGCACTATCGACCCGGGCCTGAGTTTGTTAGATTTTTTTTTTAATAATTTTTATAAGAATATACTTAATTAATTAATTTTCAATTTAAATTTACCCGATCCGAAAAAGAAACCCAGGACCACATTCAACAGTAGAAGGAGAAGATAACGCCCACTACACCATAGAGGCATACCTTTGCCAACAGAATTTTGTGTTTAATTCATAATTTGACAGTAATTGACTTTGTATAGCGGGAGCGATGCCCCCATTGGACGTTAATAGTTCCACTAACAAAGTTGAACAAGAAAAAGTTGCTTTGCCGCTTACAGTTGCTGGAAACTTCTTAGGTGTGGGTGTTATGTGATGTTATTCTAGCTTTTGTTAAATGTTTTCACTAGATCCTAGTAAGACGAGTTTTGTTTAGACTGTATGTTCTATTTTCGCCGAGGCTAAGTACGTTTTCGGAATTGACTGAAATAATAACTTTGGCTTCTGAAAGCCTTAAATTAACTTGTTTTACTTACAAATAAATCTGACGTAATAGATTTGATAGTTTTTTTCATCAATTTATTACAATAGCTTTCAATAGTAGATTTGACACTCATTACTATTATAGAGGTAAAATCGGGGAATGTTTTAAAGAAGTTTAATCTCCCTTTAGAATAGAATACTCTTTATTATGTTTATTTTTTAAATTTATATTTTCTTTATTTATGTTTCTTAACAAGCAGTATGTTTTCAGCACTGCTAATTCCGCGATAATGTAAATAGTTTAATGATTTCATTTACATGTATCATCATTTCAGCCAACCGGTTCTTTGCATCTCGCATCCAACTAATTCTCGCGGTCCTTTCCCTGGTCACCAATCCATCTTGTAAAAGGCTTTCAAACGTGTTTTTGTTCTAACAAGAAACTTATTAATAATATCAACTGAACAAAACACCCCTTGGTAAAAAAAAAATAGTACCATACATCAAATTCAACCCTAAAACGCGGAAAGCCGTTTGACACACCAAAACACGCACCTTTCCAAAAGGCTTACAAGTAGTAGTAGATCGGTTCCGTACAAAACTAGTGACTAATTGAATCAGCCGGCCCTTCTGTTCCGAGACGACCGGCCCTTCACATCCTCTGGCGAAAAAAGGCCCATTTATTACCACATGGTATGGGCACTGGTCGGAACGAAGACTTATTGCGATCACGGAGCCATTTTTCCTGGATTGGTCGCGCGGTTATTTATATTGATTGATGGAGACAAAGCCAGTACATCTGGAGTAGTATTGATGTGGTATTTTAAATGGCGTTTAAAGTTTTGATAGACATGTATGAACTATAAAGCGAATTGTAAGTTTGGCCGATATCATAAAGTTAGGTTGCACACACACTTATATCAGCTCACCCAACTACGAGTCTTCGACATACGTAGCTAGTAAAGTCCTTTCACTTAGCTCAACTTACGAAATACTCGTGTTGCAATTATTGCGTATTTTAACTTCTAGTCGCCTCTAAGGAAATACTTTGACAAATTAATTATTATTGTAGCTAGCCTGTACTGTCCCACTGCTGACATAATCTCTTACCATTGTTCCAACGTTTAAACACTACTTTATTTATCGTTAACTAGCTTTTTCCTGCGACTTCGTACACGCATATTCCATTTTATTCCGTTCCCATAGCCTTCCTCATGAATGTGGCTATCATATACAATAGTACATTGTTCACCGAGAGGAGAAAGTGACCGATTACCGTCGAGGGTGTCGTTTGAAGCCCGAGCCGTAGGCGAGGGCTTTAAAACACCCAAGATCGGGAATCGCAGTTTCTCTCGAGTGATACATAGTGCTTTATACTACACCTAGAAGGAAAATAAAAAACGAAATCTTTACTAATTGAAATTTATATTGAAATTGTTGCAGTTAAAACTGAATCCTCAAACAACACACAAATTGGAAATGGCGCCAATGGCGTCTGCAATTTTCACGTTCTTTTTTCAAATTGTTTATCCTGCCGCCGCCGCAGGGTCGCACTGCCAGCCCGACACCATCCAACACACAGCTAGTGGCCAGTGTCATTTTGCGAACTTGGAGATAAAAACTCACTGTAAAAACTTTTTGGCTTTTGATATTTAGGTTACCGGCGCATAGTCTTACCCAAAATTAAAAAAGAAAAACCACGTAAGAAATGGATTTTCATACACTTTTCTCTCCCGCTCAGATGCGTTTTCTCCCCGCATATTTGTTCGATATGCAATGACGTACTTTCTACCGTAAATTTGATAAAGTATCAAGGTACTTTCCAAGCAGGTGTAGTATAAAAATAATTTTCCAAATCGAACTGGTAGTTCCAGAGATTAGCGCGTTAAAACTTCAGCTTTATTATATTAGTATAGATTTAATCAATCAGTCAAACTTTATTTCGAACAAGAGTCCATATGGGTTAGTAGCGAGTACTTAGGAGCTATGTTAGTACGACTTTACGAGAAAACAGTTCTAATTATAATTATTAAAAATCAATTTAAAATAAACACTAATTCAACAGTCCAATTTAACAATCCAAAATAATCAAATTTAATTTAATAACATTTAAATAATTTAAATTATATTTCACTTAGTCTAATTTAATTTACCCAAAAACTTAACTACTTACATATAAAAACTAGTTCAAAAATCTTTCCTCAGTACCAGGAAATACCATTTCAGAACATGAACTTGACATTAATAATACAATTGACAAATTATTGCATTGGCTTGACATTAACCATTTGATGATAAATTTAGATAAATCCGTTTACATCCAATTTAATCGATCAAATAATTCCAAAAATGACATTAAACTCAATATTAATAAAATCAATGAAGTAACGCGTACCAGATTTTTAGGTGTAATAATAGATAAAGACATAAACTGGAAAGAGCACATAGACAATGTTAGCACTAAAATTAATAAATTTGTTTATGCATTAAAAAAAGTAAAAAATATAACTAATATAAAAACTGCTGTAATGTCATACCACGCATACGTCGAATCGTTGTTACGTTATGGACTAATAATGTGGGGTAACAGCACTGACTTCCAAAGAGCATTCATCGCTCAAAAAAAGTGCATGAGAGCAATTTGTGGACTTAAGCCCGACGACTCATGTCGACCAATATTTAAAAAACTTGGTTTGTTACCGTTACCGTCGCTTTACATTTACGAAATATGTGTTTTTGTTATGAAAAATAAGCAACTATTTAAGACTGCAAATGATGTAAATCCTCGGAATCGACGAGATCCATATAAACTAGTGTTAAATGATTTGCCTAGACTGTCTAAATACAATAGTAACTGCTTGGCAATGTGTGTGAGCATTTATAATAAAATACCAAGGCATTTCAAAGCTTTAAACACAAAATTATTTACAATAAAATTTCATAAGTGGTTAATCGAGTGTAGTTTTTATAGTTTAAAAGAATTTATAGATAAGAAATGTTGATGTTTTTTTTTTAAAAAAAAAAAAGGTTGTTGTTGCTTAACTTGTTTTTTTTTAAATTTTGCATGCTATGTTTTATCCTAGCTAAACATGCTTGTGCCTCAATTTGTATATAACACCCTTGTATACCATGTTTTACGCAAATAAATATTCTATTCTATTCTATATATTAATACGCCACCTGAGTTTAAAATTAGCCGTAAAATGGAATAATTTATTGTCACGACTGAAAACTACAAGTTAGATTTTAATTAAGTAATAAAAAACGAAATTACCTACCTAACCAATAAAATGGAGATTGATTAATATATTGGCTAATAAAAAGTTAATCGCGCACTTTACACGATAAAAAACGTCGTTAAACTCTAGTTAAACTTAGGTAATGCATTCATTTACGGTAATGCTGAAACAATATAAAACCGGTAAATATCGTGCTTGAAGTTTTCAGTCAAGGGTTTATCTACTCGGTGCTAGTATGAGCGGAGCCTTACGCTTTTAAATCCGTGTACAAACGGGAGGTTAAATACGTGCATCAGGCTTGTAAGGAATTCCTTCAGGTTTAACGGGAATTAAATTGACCTAATTTTCCTTTGACCTTCTTTGTCGAGATAACTGCTCTGATGAAACGTGCGTTCAACTTCTTGTGGCACCGGCCTTTGTGATTAGTGGGGATGAAATAAGTGGGGATCTTATTGATATGTGGAGTGGCTCGATCGAGAGGGTTTGGGGATCAATCGAAAATCTGCCCCATAATGTTTTGTGAATGACTTGAATTAATTAGAAGATTTGATAGACATCTACGTATCATTATAAATCAATTTTAATTGAAAAATAAAAAACTAAACTACTTACAAGAAATTCAAGGGGTCCTGTATGTGATTCTCAAGCAGCATATCATCTTAAAGACGTCGAAAGGACGCCACAATGAAAAAAACAAATGATAGTCTCGGAAATTAAAAAAGTAACATGTTCTATTTCACTTCCATTTTCGAATTCGATATTTGTTTTTGTTTTCATTTTTTTTATTGTAAGTGGCCAGATACAGAAACATTCAGTATGCCCCACGTATAATATCTCCTGTACACTTGGTTAATCTCCGTTGGGATTTCGGTCCGTTAGTAAAATATGATCGAAAATTCTATATTATTTAAACATCTACAGGTCTACATGGTTAAACCTTGAATACCTAATAATAATACATATTATATTGTATGCGCCGTACAAAACAGCTCGTATAATTGAATTCCTACAGTCAAAATTCAAATTGAAAGGATTTTGTAATACACCGATCATAAGGACACAATGTGGTCCACTTGAATAGAAGCCCTTATTGAAAACTGTATTACCCAGAATAATATAATACATAGCCATTAGCTACCGTCGTGTGAACCAACAGTTGTTCTGTAAACTCGGTATAGAAGGTAATACGTAGGAGAATGTACGTGTGTGTGGACAAACACGCTATTGCTGGCCCCATTATATTATGTTGGTTTGAAAGTAATTAGGTATTAAAGTTAGGCACAGAATACAAGAAAGGAATCCATCATTTATGAATGTGGGCGACGACGCGGTGTGAAACGTTAAATTAACTTGTCAGAGATTGTTGTAGGTATTTACATAACACACTCCATAAATAAGGCTGTGTGCAGACAAAGACAAAGCAGCCTTATGTCTGATATCACTATATGAACAAATCAATGTCAAAACACTGTCAAATTCAGTATGTTTTATTTCATGTTAGTTCTCTATACTTTCACGACCTTTCCTTTTACACGATCTGTCTATCGTTTCTTTTTAGGGTTCCGTATCCAAAGGGTAACCAACGGAACCCTATTACTAAAGTCTCAGCTGTCCGTCCGTCCGTCCGTCTGTCAGCGCGCTGTATCTCAAGAAACTTAATAGGTGGAGTTTGTACTATTATTGCCGCTATAACAACAAATTCTAAAAATTAAATAAAAATGAAAGGGGCACCCATTCAAGAAACATGATTTTTCGGTTTATGCTATGGAACCCTTCGTGTGATAGTCCGACTCGCACTTGGCCGGTTTTTATTTCTTCTCCTGCTCTTTTAGCTACCCAGATTCATGCTCATAACTGTTACATCCAAGACGGATCGACTTCGAAATGATCAAAAAGTAGCATTTTTCTTCACCGTTGACATTACAGATATATTTTTATTATTTTATTTTTTATGGATGGGAAATCATCAAATGACTTCTTCCACTCTGGGTGGAGCGGAAGGGCGTGTCAGACTCTTACTGACTAAAACCCATCCGTGTCCCTTTGCGTTCCAGGGCCGCGGTGACTCGAAAAAAATCCGCAACCCTGGCAGACATTACAGATACTTACAGTACTTTAGTTGTCTTTTACGACACCCATGAGATGGAATAGAATGGCCCATTCTTTACCAGGGACGACGGCGATAAAACCCAACACTGATATAATCAGTGGCCCATAGCGATGACAATAGGATCGCGATAATAAGCTGTTTCATTGAAAACCGTATTGTATTAGATAAGTTAGTAGTTCTGCGTTGAAACCACTCCATATGTTTTTAATTAGGTATTACATAGCATGACGGCTGTAGTCCTGTAAAAATAACGCACGAGGTGCAATGTCAGGTTTCCCTAATTTTAAAGTCTAGTAATAGTGGTGAGTCTACTGCCATTCATCATCATCCAAGCCATCAATGTAGCAATCAATCAATCTTTTATAATGCGCACAGCAAAGGAGTGGAACTCTCTGCCTGCGCCTGTGTTTCCGAACGCATACAACCCTAATCTCTTCAAAATTAGAGTGAACAGGCTTCTTCTGGGTAAGCCCGCTCCATCGTCGACTTTGTCTCTGTCATGTATGACCTAGACTAGAGTCAAGAGCAAACCCATGTTAAATTTAAAAAAAAAAAACATCATCATCGCTTTAGCCGAAAGACTTTCAGCCACATACAGGACCGGTTGATGAGGCGACATTTGGTCCACAAATGTCACTACATCGACTGGCCCTGTGCTTTTCGCATCCAGCTGATTCTTGCTGCCTTTACCAGATTTTAGATCATCGTTCCACCTCGTGGAAGGACGTGCAGCGCTTCGTCTTCTGGTAATAGGTACCATTAACCGGGCACAAATCCAAACACCGAGCTGCTTCTTGGAAATCCCTCATGGGAATCTCCACTGACACTTTTCCCGTTCAAGGCAGACCCACTTGCAAACACTAGTCAACGAGACAGTTTTTTTTATTCATTTTTACTTCATTCAATTTATTAGCGAAGTTCAAAGAAGAGGAAATTCACAAAAATCTATAGGTAAACATCAAACAGGTTTTTGCGAATTTTCCTCATACCTAGGTAACGTGTGCCGAATACAAATTAGGTACTGTTTCTGACGTTGAATCTAATAGGTCCTAAACTATATGGGTTGACCTCGTTAAAAACCTTTAAAATTTGTACTACACTCAAATAATACTTAACTTTACCTAAAATTGCACATAATTTTGATGTTTTGTCAAACTTTTAGCCGTAGTTTATTATATTTTCACCCATATTATGTTTATTTATTTCGTTTTAATTACTTTTTATGCTGCTCCGATTGACGTCGTTCTGTCAACGCCGGTTGTCGTTGGAAACCAGCACTATAGCTCTGTCGCGCACACGAGTCCCGGCTCCCGGCATTATATTAGCGATGGCCGTTTTGCGCGAATGTGACGCATATCTTCCTTGCATTACTTTTGTAATTTATGTAGGTAAGTAAATATTTATTTTTGGTATACGTCATGCTTGGCGCAAATAAACTCTTTTTCTTTTATCATGAGACAAAAGCTCAAAACTCACTGTGACAATGCAGAGCCTACCTAACCTAATCCTTTGCGCAAAACATATTTAATGTCATTGCCCTTACATTTGGGCAATTCAACAATATGTATCCAAACAATAAACTAGCTCCTGCCCGCGGTTTCGATCGCGTTTTTAAAAGTTTATCATCAAAATCGGTTCAACCTTTTAGGCGTGAAAAATGATAGGAATGGTCATACCGACTGTGATATTGAGGGGCTAGTTTTTTAACTTGAAGCTTGTGGTACCTATCTACTTATCGAAACACAAGTCACGGTTATTTAGATCACCTAATGTAAAGTTCAAATGATCGCTAGTAATGAACCGTAATGTTGCAAACGAATTGATTGATTGAAAACTATTTATATGGATGATACAGCGGTTTCTAAACCGCTATTTAGATGCTCGTGGTGAAATAGAATACAGTTTACTTTGCTTAATTAATGAGATATTTACAGTTAAATATTTTAATGAATTAGCCAGTATATGTACCTTACCAGCTAACTACAAAAAACAAACAAAAAAAAAACATCAAAAAATCATAATTTTAGCCTGGGAGAGGCTTAATAAAATTTTGATTAACTATTCTGTAAAGAACTACCGCATCATTATTTTTTCAGCTGAAAGACGCCTACAGCTAGACATAGGCCTCCCCCAAGTGTCGCCAAATCGCCCGGTCCTGTGCGTCTCGCATGTTAGCTACAGTACCAACTACAAATAAATACCGACCTTACAAGCAAAAGACCTTTCATTATAAAAATGCAATGAAGTCCACGACTCCAAAATTCATTAACATTCAACAAAGACACAAGAAGATTTAATTACTTCCTACTTATATTATAAATGCGAAAGTTTGTAAAGTATGGATGGATGGATGTTTGTTACTCTTTCACGCAAAAACTACTGAATGGAATTTGATGAAATTTGGCACAGTGGTAGATTATAGTCTGGAATAACACAGGATACTTTTTATCCCGGGAATATGTTCCTTGGGATAATTTTCGACAATCATGCGGGAGGAGCCGCGGGCGACAACTAGTACATTAATAATACCATCATATCAACCTGATAGTATTTTCACGTCGTTCACTCCCTACAAAAGTCGCGTGTCTAAAATAATGTTTCGTGACAAAACCCATTTCACACAGACTTCGGTAAATACCCGCCATTGAACACTGATCTTTATACTGAAATTACTGTACTGATAATGAAATTAAACCCGCAGTTATTAAAATATTCATACATTAATTGCACTGCAATTTTGTCGTGTGACTTTTGAATACAACTACTGTAGCTTGCCGAAGCGTCGATTCAATTGTTAATTTTCATTAGAATTCGTATTTACTAAAACGCAAACTTTCGTTCAGTTATGGTATGCAAAGCAGCAGTTGATTAATAAATTCATGCATCCATAATTCCATACAGTATGCACAGAAAATTTAAAATTTCAGCTACAATACGATGAAAAAAGCGTTCGACTGCATCGTAAAAATAAGGAAATGTTACACTCAAATACAGGATATTTCTTTTTTCCCCAACTTCATAACGGTAAACTGCACGGTTTCCCAACACGGAAATCGTAATCAATGTATTGAGAGGCTGCACTCATCCGCGATTCGTACCGGGGTATTCGTTATTTTCACTGTAGAATATCTCTGTCTGTATTTTTACTGGTGTGTTTGCTGTTTACATTGCACGCACGACGGATTGGTCGAATGTGCATCAATCATAGGGTTGCGTCTATATTTTTGCTGTTTTTTCAAGTGGTCCAAATTGTCTCCAACGTCGTTCTCGTCTGCGTCCGTACAGTTTCAGACATTCGTCAGTGGGTACTGTCGAATTGCAGATGGGTGCCAAAACATCCGTACAACTTGTCAGGCTCAAGTTCCACTCCAATCCCTGATTTGCCGTTAGAATATTAGATGAAAAGTTAACTGATGATTTGTTCAATTATTTTTTAGGGTTCCGAACAGCCGTAAGAAACGGAACCCTTATAGGATCAATTGGTTGTCTCTGTCTGTCCGTCTGTCACAGCCAATTTTCTCCAAATCTACTGGACCAACTCTGTTAAAATTTTGTACACACATGAACTTCTGTGACCCATACACGGATACGTTACGTAAATAAATAAATTTTGAGTACAGGAGGTCACTTTGGAGGACAAACTAGAACATTTCAAAAAATGTTTTCAAACTAGCTGTGCGACATATCAAATAAAAGTGGGTATTTATTTTGATTGTGAGGGTTTTAATATAAATTTACAAATTTTAAAATAAACGGATTTGGAGTTATTCAAGAAATAAGATGAAAAATGACCACGTTACCACCTACGTTATCACCGAAACTACTGAGCTAAAATTTGGAAAAAAATGCAAAAAGAAGTCTATTGTGTTAAATACATGTAACAAAACGGAATTCGTTCGGAACCCTTTGCACGTGAGTCCGACTCGCGCTTGGACAGGTTTTTAATAGTAGGTATTTCAGATCTAGAATCATATTTTTACCCAAACTGCGTAGGTTAAAAATACGCAGTTGAAAAAATACAGACTAAATATTTGCGTTATTGTGCAACGTTCAAACTGACGTTTTGTTTAGATTTCAACTTTTAAAGATTGATAGTAAATTGTTCGTTTATTTTTTAACTATTCGTTTATTAACTTTGCGGTTTATTTGCTTACCTAGTCTTTACTAAGTAAAAGCAATGTTTTAAGCAAAGAAATAGGGAAATGTTTTTAATAAATACTCATCTGGTTTCGATATGACATTACTTATACCATGTTCCCTAAAACCATCTCGTATGCAACACTTTTGAAACTAAAGTGATCGGTTTCCCGGGAAGCGCTGGTTTATCGCTGCAAAAAGTGGCACCCCTACCATCCAATGAATATTCACAGAACCCATCCTGTATTGATATGTTTGGCCTGAAGTGTACTTTTGGGATTATATAAGGTAGCGTATGTAACAAGCCGCTCGGGAAATAAGAGACTCGGTGTTTTTTCTGTGTGTACTTTGCATTAAATACGTGCAAATTGATTCGTTACCGATCCGTTCTTATGGAGTAATTACTTACTGCCGGTACAATGTCTGATATTTGCTTCAACTATACACGTTATCAAGTATGTAGCTGTTTAGACAGATGTTAAATGTCAAGACAGAGAACTTGCCAGACTGAACATCCTTTAGGAAATTAAGATTTTGTCTTATGTAGTCTTACGAGCCCCGCATGATTGCCCGGCAAAAACGCTTGGGATACGATAGCCGTCCGTTCGGTACGAGACTATGCTCCTATTTTATTTATGCAACTCTAGTATAAATTGCACTTACAACGACAAGCAACTCTCTGTTATGCGTTTTACGTAAGGCGCTCGGCATTCCAGAGAAGGCACTTTATTTTAAACAAAAAGAGCAATAAAATAGTGACTGTACAACTAGAATATTGTGAACAAATAGACAAAGTTGCGGTTTTACGTTTGTAGGTCAGTATTTGCAACACGCCATGTAGTTCGGAAACTATTTCGAGGAAGCCAGCAGTACGAGGAACATTTAGAACGAAACATTGCCTTCAACCTAATTTAAGTTCCCGTCTTCAAAGATTCTAACAATTTTAAAATCCACTTAAACCTGCTAAACACAAAGAGCATCAGTTAACATCGTGAACTCAGTCTTAAACAACACAACTAATTACGTCACGGGAACGTGGATACCAACGAAATTTACCTCAATTTAATTTCACGAGACAAGGCTTTTATAGCGTTTGGCGCCTGTAACATCTGAGAAGGTTATTTTTATTTTCAATCCCCCTCCCTTCGGTTCTTATAATGTGATATTCATTTATTTTATTTCCCGGCGGATGGGCGCGCGCCTGTGGCTCGGCGGAGGAAACAAAGCCATTTCCTAGACGTCGCCAATCCGTGGCTGTGTGGCGGCGTGGCCACTAGAGACGCGGCTGCCTACGTCCGCGTCTCTGTACGCCTCACACGCCGCGCCGCTCTCGGGCCCCGACACTGACGGCTGACACGACATGTTATTAAATCTCGCTCTTTTATTTTTGTCGCCATTTTTCTTTGTTTGCTTTTGACGGGTTAGGGTTTAAGCTAATTGGCTTATGTCCCGGATTCCTTCGAATATTCCCCAGGCCACGCTGAGGCCAGACAAATAACAATAATCGTATTAAATTCATTTTGAATTCACAACTGCTGTTCAAATTAGTTCTGCGAGTTAACATCGTGATTAATTGATTGGCTTTTATTGAGAAACTGCGGGCGCAACTTGTATTTATTCAGAGTTGGAGAAATAACTTGCTCCTATTTTCATAGAATTTCTACACAATGTGTTGATTTTCAAAGAGTTTCGAACTGTTTTCTATGGGAGCTGTCATAGCTCTTACATGCATATATGGGTAGAGGACACTTAAATAAACAAAAAAAATGTTTGCAACACGGTGCCCTAAAGTGTCACGTTGCCGAGATAATTGATTTGGGAAAGTCGCCATGTGAGAACAATGAAAATCATTCAAATGAACTTATCATGTGCTTATATGCAGTAGATTGTATTCAGATAGTTCTCGGGTTTATTTAACCATTTACATAAATTAAACAGTACTTATTATGTTGCAAAGTTCTTAATAAACTGATTTTCACGTGTTCTTATTTTTACTTTCTTCCAATAAATTATTAAATCAAGCTGGGAACTATTATTATTATAATTTATTCTAATGCATATAAGCACATAATTTAGTAATTTTAAATTATAGTCAGGATTGTCACATGGTGACTTTATATTTCGAAATATCTCGGCAACGCACTCTTTAGGACACCATGTTACTGACATTTTGTACAAGTGTCCTCTACCCATATATGCTTGTCAATAGTGCGCTGCAACTATGAAAATAAAAAAAAAACAAAATGGCGGCGGGGGCTATGCCACAAAGGATCTATCCCCATTATTCGATATTGCAATATCAGTAAGTTTTTTAAATGTACAATTTTGCCCCGCTCTCCCCTCAGAAACGTACGTATAGCTTCTCACCACGAGTAGGTACAAATTGTTTGAATTTTCGAAAATACATCACAAACATTAGATTACTTCATCTCAGATACGATCTTATTTGATTTTGTTTTTATTTGTACATCTATTAGAATTATATTATAATGTTCAGAAATCCACACAAACCTGTACCTTATAATGTTCGGCACAGAGAGTCAGAGACATATCAAACAAAAATTTTGATTATGTAAGATATATTGTATTTTTTCATCAGAACGTTAAAAGTAGCTCGCCCTGTACTCGTATTATCTCGCACAGAGGGATGCGCTGTCTAAGACGTGTCGATTTAGCATTCCGGCTGAATTTGACATTCGCAATGTTTATTGCCATCCCATTTGGCGGGCCTCCTTTGTGTGAATCTTTTTGTGGTATAATTTATCTAATTTGGAACAAAGCGGATTATATACGGGGATGCTCAGTCAATTCATGCTACAGCCAGTCTTGAATTTTTATTAGAAAATTGTGTTTTTCTGTTTTTGAGGTGAATTTTAAAAATCCGGAGCAGATTTTTTACGGTCGCTCGACGTGAAAATTCAGAATCATTAACTTGCCTAATGAAAAAATACTAGGCGTTTTTTTGCCGTAATCTAGGTTTTTGTGAAGCTTTATTAATTAATTACGAAATCCATTTTCAGAGACTTTATTAAGGTCGAGCTCTGATGACCTGAGGGAGATGACGAATAGTGGGTGTATACTGTTTTCTGAATAAATATTTTATGTTTAAAAAATATCCGACGAGGATGGGATTCGAACCCACGCGTGCAGAGCACATTGGATTAGCAGTCCAACGCCTTAACCTCTCGGCCACCTCGTCATGTGCGATGGCGACGAAATAGCGGTCCCGATTCTATTGTAACTTAGCATTAATTTCTGTTTACCCAGTTGTTCATTGGTAGTTGGTAATTCTTTTTTCATAATCTATTGAAAACACGGTGATATGCAGCTGTTGTTTTGTGGTGCTTACTTTTGCTCTAATTTATTCAAGTTGTTTAGAACTAGTATTTTAGATTTAAGGTAGTGAAAACAACCGCGGGCAACACGAATATTCTGTATTGGTAATCTGATACATACATAGTTAAATCTTTACATAGGTATATAGTTTTGCATCGTTATTAAGACATAAATTAGTTTCTTTGTGAAGATCTAAACATATTGTTATGGTTTTTTCCATTAAAATCTAGTTTTTATCAAGTTGTTAAAAGAGCATATATTAGACTCCAGGGCTTTGAATCGAGTTAAATATGCAAATATCACACTTAAACGGTGTGATTTATGATAGTAGAATCTTGTATTTTTTTTTTTCATTTTTATTTACATAAACTGGCAACTGCTGACTTCATTTATTATTTGCTTAAGTAAAATTTCTAATACGTAAGTACCTAGGTACTTAAATATTAGGCTCTCTGTAACAGTACAGAGAGCCTAATATTTAAGTCAGTATAGATAATGATAACAAACCACAAATGTCATTCTATGTAATCAGCGTATAGATCATTTTGTAAAAACATCCAAAACGACAATCAATCGGTGAAAATAGAGAAATCAAAACCTAACCGACAAAGAGCTCTCGAACAAACCTTAAAGTTCAATTAGGCCAGACCACACAATCGGGACGTGCCCGTTTCAAAAATGGAATGTCAATAAGACAACAGTAGCGCCCCGCTTGTGTCCACTTACCGTCGCTCCAGTGTACGATACTAACGCGGCCCGCCCCATATGGGGCCACTAGTGTCCCTCGCAACTAAACCCGGGCATAAAGCCGAAGGATTTGCCCGAAGCACTCGGCCAAATACGGAATGCACCTGGACCGATTTAACTCAGCTTGTTCTTTGTATTATTTACTTTTGAGGACTTATCTGTAGCGCGTATAGTGGCATATCCCTGGGGTGCGCTAACGTATCTCATCTTTAAGCATCTTTCCTTTTTACAGAACAACCAGTTGATAGATAGCACAGAAAAGTATTTCGCAATGGCTGATGAATGCCTCACCTGTCATGTCGGTCACGAAGCGTCATCAACACGTGCACGCGATATTAAACAGTCATCACGATAATTGATACTCAATCAATACAAGAATAGACTGCCAGAAGAACCAACTGCGCCAGTGAACGATTCACTCCCTGTCCAAAACCCGTTCGTGTATCGTTACCCTAATAACCAAGGTATACCGCAACCAACTCGTAATATACGCGAATAATCCACTACATTTAATTTAGGCAAAGTCAACTATCTGAATACATTGTTTCCGACATCATGGCCGACGCTCATTAAGTATTATAACTTAAACGTCACAGCGCCGACCCATGTAGCAAATTGTGCTCGTAGAATTAATTCAGCTTACATAGAAGCTATAACAATAACTGGATATCATTATTATTCGCACGGGGCAGGGCTGCCAGTAGGAAATGAATATTCCATTCGTAATGGACCTGTACTTTCTTTCATTAAAACTTACATTATGTGCCCCACTCCGCTCTTGAATAATTACTACACTTCTTCGGAATTTGAATGAGCCGACGCGTCGGTAATGAATCGAGAATTTCATCGCTATCGTTGCATCTGCTTGTTCACCCTGAATTATTCATTTTTCTGTAGTGACTGCCCAAGTCTGTCCAGGGCTTTATATAGGAATTTTTCCGAGACATGGGCCGGACGTGGCGCTTCGTGTCAAACTCCTATCGTTTAATGGTTTCCTAGGAAGGAAAACTTGGAGCATGTAGGACGCATAGTCGAAGCGTTTGTAGTCACGTTCAGGCAAAAGGTATCGTGTTCAAAGTCTGTATGGTGCAAGTAGTGACAGATTGCTATCACGTAGCACGTAGCCTGGATGACTGGATATGTGCAGATATCTTGAAACTCGCACGTACTCTCTTTGAAGATCGAAGATATTAAACTTCGTTCATATTATTTTGTGAAGCATGTTTCACACGCGAACTAAATGTTTTGTAACTGGAAACTTTATAGGATTGAGACGTAGTATCTGAATTGTTTCCATTACGAGTTGGCAATTTCCAGCGAAACGTGGCAGACCTTTAATATATTATGATGATTTCAGGTTAACCCTGGATTCGCATCTATCATTCGATTGATTTGAGCTTAATGTATACTGTATTGTGTTTAACACTTGATCCGTTTTACTTTCGTGTTAAAACAATATTGGTGTGGTACATCTAACAACAAACAAACAAATAAATTTATTTATTTATTAAAACTTTATGCACAAGTAAAATCACTGTACAAAGGCGGACTTAATGCCTTAGGCATTTTCTACCTGTCGACCTTAGGGTGGTGCAGAGACAACATGGCAGGTGCAATTTAAAAAACTAAAAATAGAGAGAAGTAAAAATATGTTAAATATGTTTTTTTTTTGGGGATATCATCAAATGACTTCTTCCGCTCTGGGTGGATTGGAAGGGCGTGTCAGACTCTTACTGACTAAAACCCATCCGTGTTCCTTCTAAAGCCCTTTGCGTGCCAGGGCCGCAGGTGACTCTTTCAAACAAATTCCGCAACCCTGGCAGAAATATGTCATGTCTAAAACAAGTAGATAATCACACTAATAATTATTATAAAGGCGAAAGTTTGTGAGTGTGTGTATGTTTGTTACTTCTTCACGCGGAAATGACTGGACCGATTTAGATGAAATTAGGTATAGAGACTGTTTTTATCCCGGGATTATGTTCCCTTGGGATAATTTTCGACATTCACGATGGCTGGATGGACGGTGCCGCGGGAGGCAGCTAGTATTACATAAAAACTATTGGACCTAGTGTCGTCTATTGCATTATAAGTAGGTTCTTCTCTCTTCACATGTAAGCTCCAACACCAAACACCGATCACTGGCACCACCCAATTCAAATATTATTAAAAACTTTGTTTCCTAAGCAGCATTTCCAGAAAGTGATATTATTATTCCGCTACACGCAACCAAAAGCTTAGTCAAAAGTTTATCAATATATTCACCATTATACGACAATGGCGTATTATTACGGCGCGTTTTACTCTCCGAGACAGTCATAGCGCAAACAGAGAGTAATGTTATTTCCATGGTTTCTATTAAAACTTTTTAAGCCTAACAAAATATTGGTGTTCTTCCAATGTTTCCTCATGGAGGCTTGTTTTCACTGCCGACATATTGACGGCCTCGTACGAGGACGCAACTTAACATAAACAGCTCTAAACGCATTTGTTTTCCTTGTGCTGTGTGTGTAGCATATAGTATTATAACTTTTATGCTGAAGAAATAAGTGTACTGTGATTTTTCTTGGTTTGCTTGCTTGCTGTTGTTTTTGAGTCTTTATACTAGGATTTTTAGGGGTCCAAACATCCATAAGAAACAGAACCCTTATAGGATCGCTCGGGTGTCTGTCTGACTGTCCGTCCGTCTGTCTGGCTGTCCGTCCGTCTGTCACAGCCGATTTTCTCCGAATTTACTTAACCGATTCAGTTGAAATTTAGTACAAATAGTGCGCCACTTCTTCTTCCCAGCTATAACACTGGGAAGTGGTGACGGGCGGGCGTTTTGGGGGACTGTCTTTATGTAGAACTTTGACGTTCAAAAAGTGCTGGCACTCAGCCTAATTTGAATAAATGACTTTTGATTTTGATTTTGACCTTCTGTGAGACAAACACGGACGTGTTAAGTACTTAAATACATAAATTTTGAGCATGGGGATCACTTTGTTTTTAAATGTACCTTGTTACATATCAAATTAAAGGGCTTATTGTGGCTTTATGTGGTATTCAAGAAATTAGACGAAAAATGACCATTCACCCACCCCTTTATCTCCGAAACTACTGAGCCTAAAATTTACAAAAATGCAGATTAGTTCTTACTACAGGAAAACCTATAAGAAGTGTATAGTGTTAAAATAACACGTTACAAAAATGAAATTCGTTCGGAACCCTTTACACGCGAGTCCGACCTGCACTTGGCCAGTTTTTTTGTTTGAGTTGTTGCTAGTGTAGTTAGTGACATGATTAATTAAATTGACTTGGTCACCTTTTTTGACACTGATGTGGAACACATAATTATGCATGTTAGTCATTTTCTTCTGCTTTTTTAAATTATTAAACGCTATGGCATAAATGCCATTTAATAATTAAAAAAAATGCTGCGCTGAAAGTGCTTTTCAGTTTTCCTTTTCATAACCAAAGAAAAAGTTAACGCATTTTCTTTATTTCTTATAATTCTGTGTGACGGGTGAGGCTTTTAAGTTGCAGCATTTTACGCCGTTTTTTGTATATATCAGGAGCTCGTGGCTAAATAATAACAGCCGCATGAGTCGATATTCAAGGTTAAGCAACGCTTGCTGAGGTTGGTCTGTGGATGGGTGACCATCTTAACATACCGAGACTCCTCCGTGCCTCGGAAAGCACGTTGCACGAAAGCCGTTGGTCCCGGCTGTCGTTTGTAGATCTTTGGCAGTCGTTACGGATAGTCAGAAGCAAGATAATCTGACACCAGTCTTGCCAAGGAGTACCGTGTTACCCAGTTAATGGGTTGTGGAGGCCTGGTAGACAGCCGCTCAACGTAAAATACTGGTATTCAGCTGAATCCGGTTTGACTGGAAGCCGACCCCAATATAATTGGGAAAAGGCTAGGCAGATGATGATGTGAGGCAGCTCATAAATATAAATTGTTCCTGAAACATTATTAAATAATTTACATTAAATGATTGAAATGGCCGAATCATTTGTAATGTTAAAGTTGTTTTCGTACTCATTTGCTGAAAAAGGTATCTACCTACTCTTGAAACAACGAAATTCGGTAAGTTTAATGTAATTAATTAAAATTATATATGAGTGCTCTCAAGTTAAACATAACAATGATAACGAATGGGCGGTTAATATTTTGTATAATAATTTTATCGTGGAATACTGATTAATGAAATTCATTGGGGAATCCAGAATGATAAAAATATGGTAATCAATAAATGATTAATGAAGCGTACAAAAATACTGTCTTAGTAACAGTACGAAGATTAGAACTTATTATATTCATGACATAATTAACCTTTTGAACGTCATTGTCACGTATACGTGACAAGCACGTGTGCGTGAAGGGCACGCGTTTGTCCTGCACGCTAAACGTCACAAATATGTGACAAAAATACGGAGAATTTGTAGCTTGGCTTCGGGGGCACGCCGATGAGTTATGCTCTGGCGTTCAAAAGGTTAAATGATGATTATCAAACGCTTCTCTTCAGCAATTCGCGGTACTTTTCTAAAAGAACACTTTCTGACCGACCTTGCCGTTTAGGACGTTTAAAGGTCAGCATTCCGATGTCCTTAACACGTCGGAATGACGTCCTTAAAACTCACACGAGCAAACAAGCGCGCGCTGCGAACTTGTGATCATCAGTGTGGTCTGGTCTGGTCATGTGTGCAAATTATCGATTCCGTTTGCCGTCACGTCTGTCAATGTGCCGTTTACATGAGCACGGATGGCAGCTGATTGGCCTCTCATTTGCCCCGATTGTGCCTCACGCATACATAATTTGTGTTCAGCGTCGTCGCCATTAAGATAATCTCTCGTTCGGCCTGGGTCTGTCGGCCTCATTGATTACCACGGTGTTCGGTTCGCCCGCAGCCGATTATATCGGTCTGTTTGCGTTATTGCGGCTTAATTAGCAGGTCAAGTTAGGCCAGTGTGGTCTGGGCTTTGATGCACGTGTAACGATGTGGAAGAACTCAGAGAATGAAATTGTCTTTTCGATGATTGATGTTCGTGGGCAGTTTCTGGGAATGTTAATTGTTGGTAGGTACTGTTGACTAATAGTATAGCTGTCGTGCCTAAGTATTTGAAGCATAAACTAAACGATAAACACTAATTTATGGGCTCCGTAAAACTTCCGGAAATATCAATACAACATTGTAGGTACGAAAACTTCCGCCAAGCGTGCAACAGTCTTTAATAACGCAATTTTGAGTAATAAAAGTGTGAGGTCGGTCAGTGGCGTGCACGGCGCTGCGCCCGCATCCCTGTGCTTGAAAACCACGTAACTTTGTGAGCCGACAAGTGCCAGCCACCATTAAAACTTAGTTCAGCGCGACACAACGCGACACACAGTCGGTGCGGGCGGCGCCGATGCGAAAGTAATCTCACTGATGCTGAGGAAATCGCTTTTAAAAGTTTACCTTATTGCTGAATGCTCCCTCTGGATAAGTAAGCGAGTGAAGAGGCAACACAACACCCTTTTGTAATGATTTACGACCATACGACTCAGAATATAACTCCGCTTTTCCATCGTCAAAATGTAACTACAGAATTAGGAAAACGAAACGTTGTTATGCAAGTGAGCCAGCATAGAGAACACCGGATTAATAGCTCCAGGCTATTGAGACTGTTATTGGCGAAGTAACTTGTCATACGACACCTTAGGGATGCACATTTTGCTACCTGGCAACACCGGCGTTAGTAACCGGCGTAGCCAACATTTCAAAGGAGTCTGTACGTACCTTGGTCTACCAGACACGAATGATAAAGTGCCATAGAACATTACAGTTGAAAATATGGCTGTGTGAATTTATTGTTATTTTTACAACAATAGCAGCATTTTTAGAGATGTCTAGGCAGGTTTTGCGAATCAATTCACCACACATCCTTTTTCATATCACGCAGGTGTTAAGTTCCAATAAAAAACATAGTAGGTAGCGGGAGGCGAGGGCGACCCCCGGGTTGTTACTAATGCAGATTGCGTTCAGAAGGTCATATCTAAATCACGGGATAGAGCATAACGTCAGTACTTTATCTCAAGTCCGCACCTGCCACCCCCCTCCGCCTGAGTTATAACGTCGGTTCTCCTTTTGTTGTTTACGAATGAGTTTTTCACGCTTTTCTTAGGCCGCCGACCGGTTCTTCGACACACCTGCTATTCTCCCCCGGTGTTATATTTATTGTACTCATTCTATGTATATTGTGAGGGAATACTGAATAGTACGCGATGTTGGGAACTTATCGCGTTTATATATATTTTTTCTCTCCTGCCCCCGAAACTCGGGGATGATGTTTTTATTATAAACACGTGTCAGGACTTGGAAATATTTGCGCATGTTAACGCCGCCGCGCCGTAGTGATGTGCGTTCACGTTTGAGCACTCCTATTGTAGATATGTTCCGTGGGAAATGTTTGATTGATGAAATATGGTATTATTATTGTGTAACAATTCCAAACGGTGCTTCTATTACCAATTCCATTTAAGGGTATTTCGTGTTCCTGTTTACGAAAGCTATGTCTTTATGTTGTTGAAGTAAATATTAAGTCCTCTGACCTCATGGCTATTGATGCCGGAGTTCCTCAGGGGTCTGTTCTCTCTGTAACTCTTTTCCTGCTACACATCAATGACCCGTTTCAGCCTGGTATTGTTTGGTACGCAGATGACAGTTCGGTTTTGTGTGTATTTGCGATCAACGAATTATCCATGATATGATATACGGAACCCTCGGTGCGCGAGTCTGACACGCACTTGACCGGGATTTTTTCTTTGTTTCTTTGGAAATATATCTATGTCTAAGTTACACATTAGATTTACGTCAAGCATAGCGAACACGTTGATCAGTACGTACCAGAAGGACAACACATATTTTAGACCAAATTAATACTTAAATAATAAATTATTGATCGTAGCTGAATCATTGAATAAATCTGCCATAACCATGATACGATATCCGGAAAAGTATTGTGTTTGTAGTCACGCTAATTAATAATGATTTCATTGTTGCCGCGTGTCAATATTTGTCGCCAAACTATTCACTGCTTAATATTGCGTGTATATCGCTGAAAAAGCATAGTCCATTGAATTGAGTCACAAATTGGTGCCTCTTATTTTGAACGAAATAAAATAGGTATTTATTGACATAAGTATACAATTCTTTACTGTACATCGACCGACCATAACATTTAATCTCGGTATTCCACTACACTAATGCTCATCGAATACAAACATATGTGGGAAAAACAAACGAATACATTACATAGGTCGTTACGACGTCAGCTTTTTGTCCAAATAAATAATTTACGAATGGTAACCCCAGCGGATTTTTTCGGTAAGGCAAGTTACACACTGTGCCTACAGTCTGGGAAAGGATAAGCCAGGCTATATTTTATTTAGCAGCCCAGAGGTTTTTCCGTACCTACCAACGTTGGGCAAAGGACCCATGTTGACAACACTTTAAAATGAGTTCTTGCTCAAAAACATTTTATAAAAAAGTATTTGGGTTTCTCGAACGAAACTATCGATTTATTATCGAAGACGAGTGACTCGATTAGCCATTGATAAACCAGCCAATAAATACCTAGCAGTTTACGTATACTCGACGCGATTTTTTTGATGATTTTCGTTCTAAGAAAGAAAGGCATAAGCGTCAACTACCAGACTTCAGAAAAACCATTAACAAATGTAAATGGCCGCCATATCAAGGGGCGTTTTGATTGAATTCTGACGGCCATGTATTGAGGTATTGGCAGCTGGCCAATTGGGGACATAGCTTCGCCTCGCCGCGCCTCGCTTCTGCGAATGACGCGTGCCCCCTCCCTGTATGCAAATGAGCGATTTTATTGAAAATTTAATAAGCGGTTTATATGGGAACGAAAACCTGGAAAACGTGATAGGTAAATTGTTGTTTCTGCTTGCTATGTGGCTTCAAAGTGAAGCTTTTTTGTTTTTCCATTTGCATTTTGCTTTTAATGTGGCCGTTAAAAGTTTTTGCGAAATATTTTTAAACGACTTCTACGTATGATAAACCTTACAATTTTAAATGTTTCGAGTTGCCTTTGTTATTGAAAGTTCTACTTTAATCAAATACGTTGTACTAAAATTGCAGCAATGCTGTTTCAGTTAATGTTTTATACTTTTGAAATTTTAGAACGCGCAACAAAAAACGCCGATACACCGTACTCCCATTAAACTAAACAGCTAAATAATTCCAAAACCCAGCATCTTCTTATTAGCAAACAACAAATACTGTCGTTTCTATTCCGAACAAAATTTTATTAACCACTCCGTATCGCAATAACTGTTATTTATTCCACCGCAATGTTTGCATCATTTTATATTGTCCAACTTAGTTCCAGTATTGTTGCTATGCCCGTTTTAGGATATTAGCGTTGGCACTTTGCGGGATCGTTATAGTTTTCATTCCAGTAAGTACGGGCGGTAACTAGCAGAGAGTACTGAGTAGTTAGTACTTGCATACAGTAAATAAATGAATATGGTATTTGTGCTGGCTGCCGAGCGACGAGCAAACACAATATCACTCAGCACCAGAGCTCGCTTTGTTTGCACCGCGTTCATTAATTTAATTATTGCACTTATTTTAGAAATCGGTCTGGAGTTAATCTTGTTTCGGTGTGTGCCTTCCGCTGTTTGTTATTATGTAAGGTAAAAGTGTTCGCTGAAATGAGTGTTCATTTAATTTTTGGTGTTTTCGTTCCATGTAAGGGTCAATTTATACTAGCGCAGAAACGAAGCGTCAATCTGAAACTTGACATAGCAAATTTAACTTTATCTCCACAACATAACGCACATTTTTTTTAAGGTTAAAAGAAGATGCGCGAATATGACGGAATTCGCGCGTCGGAGCGGAAGAAACATCTCAATAGAAATATATGCATTACGTTGTGGAACTTTGAGTTAATTTGCTATGTGAAGTTTCAGATTGACGCTTAGACTCTGAGCTAGTATAAATTGACCCTAAGTGTTTCTAAATGATGGCCTACCTGATACTGAAAAACATGAACCATATCGCGAAACTCATGTTTAAAAGTTCTCTGAGCAAAAAAAATGTTTCCAAAAATCTGTCACTCTACCTGAAACAGCGTGCATGGCTTGTAATTCCGTGAATTGGAACTAGCTGTTACACTGCAATACATAAATATTTTACCTATTCCAGGAATCAAATTCCATTTTGTCAAAATACACTGAAATGTGTTATTAACTTCTTGGAACTTTTATTTACAGTTTCCCGGTTGTGTGTCACATAATTACGTACCTACGTCTGAACCCCAGTTCCGACGTCCAGAAAAGTATTTTACGAATTAATACGAACCGACGAAAAAGTTCACTGTCCGAATTCCTATTTTCGCATAAAATTTAAATAATATTGTCATACAAACATCCCTTTTTGTTTTACAGAGGTAAATAACAAAATGAGTGCTAAAATCCGAGTTGAAATTAATTTACTCGATGAAAATATTTCGCCCTGAATTTATGTGCAGAGAGTTAGAGATAGGATTTATTCCGTGACTTGATTTTATGATAAACTGATTTAATTTTGTAACTAGCTTCATTATAGCTCGCCCTGATTCGTTTTGACTGGTAAAGTTCTGCTCTTTCTGTTTTCAACAAGGCAGGTCATTCATTTTCTGTGTTAAAAATCTCAATGCGTACCCAGAATTCCGTTCTAAAGTGGGAACACACTTAAGTAGCTTCTGCGGTTCACCGCCCAGAACTTTTTGCCCCTCACAATTTTTAAAGCGGTTTAAAAAGCGTATTAACAAAAGTGGCACACCATTAACACAAGTAGTGCACACGGCACGGCGCTGCTGCAATTTGTGGCGATATTGTCGCGGCCGCACCGGAATGTTCGCTAATGCCCTCCAACATTAAGCCTGCAGATTATCTGGGCAAAGCCCTAAAGTCTCACTGTTCCAATAGTCCTTAGGGTTGGCGATGCAATCTTTTTTGACTGAAGTCTTATCTTTCGTGAACATTTCCACACATGATGGTATTATATCAGAAATTTGGAATTCAATGCCCACTAACCTAGTTATGACTAACGATACCTTAAGTCCTTAAACCAAACCAATATCCTTAAAGCTTAAAGCGAACAGTGATTGCGCTGTTCAGCTATCAATGTACCATCCAGCGCTTTTCGTGTACGGCTAACAGAAAATAAAGAGCATGCGGTGAAAATACTTGACGTCGTGCATCGCTTCACAGCGCTGCGGTTAGCTGCGATCACACAACGCCAAGCGACGCCGAGCCTTTTGACCACGACACAGTAAGCAAAAAAGAATACCACTATCGCAGACTAACCTTCGTGATGAATGGTACCGCAGTACGCTCATAATTTTCACTGAAATTCGGACTTTATATTATCTATGGTCACTAGCAAATTGGAATACAGAAATTAAGTTTCACATTTAAATCGGCTAGTGGAAAATCGGATTCGGTTCTCCTATTAGCAAAATGGAGTTTAGAAAAATAAACCATGATTTCGGATTCCTTGGTCAATATAGTACAGTTTACCAACAGCGGGGAATCCAAAAGTAGTTCCTGAAAAATTTTCGCTACTTAAATCTGCGCTTATTTGCGATAATAAGCATGTTTCCTGGTATCCTTTTTGCTGCTATACCTGGTCGTATACACATGTATATCTTTTACCTTTTTGTCGACGGACAATCAAAATTGTAGTGAATATAAAGGGTGAGCGCCGTGAGCGGTGTGGAATGCACTTTGCGTCTCTCGTCCCCCGTGGCTGCGGTTAGGCCACGAGTTCTGAGGGCGTGTGCAAGCGAAAAATTCTCGTGGCCAACCATCGGAATAAAAAATATATTTCATGTATGATGTCAAAAATCCGGGCGTGGAGAGGAATTACGAAGTAGGTACTCGGCGTGACGCTGAATCGAATGTTCGAAAAATGTCAATCGCGAAACAAAAGTGTTTGGTCAATGATTCCTGACCTGAAATAAATACTATAAAAGAGGATCCCAATAAAGGACAATAATAAAATTGTACTATTAATGCCATGAATGGTGGCAGCCCTGTAAATGTCGCACCAGGTGAGGATTAGTGGATTAGAGGTGGAAGTGAAGACGATCCACATCTTGAAAGAATTCAGCTAGTCGACTCTTAGCTATATATATTTTCCGCGTTTCACTTGAAAAAAATATTATCAAGAAATATTATGGACTTCCTTCATATTTAACATTATAAATGAAAAATAAATTATAAAATAATGTGCAAATCTTGAAATAAAACTAAAAAGAGATGCATCGACCGGGAATCGAACCCGGGCCGCCCGCGTGGCAGGCGAGCATTCTACCACTGAACCATCGATGCTTATACGAGTAGTGCGAATTTATTATGTGGTTGATTTCATTTACGTAACACGCATCTACCGTATTATATATACCTACTGAATAAATTGATGTAACATATTTATTGCTGGTTTTGAATAACGAGGCAGATTTTACTTACACGTCGAAATATGTGTTTAGCTGTGAATAAATAGGTAATTATGCAAATCAAGGAATTTACGAGGGCCCACAGATTATATGTATACGAACGCCTAGGATTTTACGAGTATATTGGAATTCATAATTCTTTAAGGGTTTCTATTTTATGTACCCTGACCGTTTAATTTTAGGGCTCATGAATTTGTGATAATTTTTGTATACCTCCACACAGCAGTTCAAAGGGCGCACAAAGCAGCACAGTTATAAATGTTTACAAACAGACAAAAACAAAAACCAACAAATTAATCCTTTGTATACTTTGCGGATTTTTTGTCAAAACCATAAATCTGTAACTGTAATTTAAACGTTATCCGCTCAAAAGTAAAAGTCCCACCATTTCCTAAATATTCCTGAATATTTAAATGTACACTGGCAGTTACGAAATACAGTAACATTTCACCTTCAGCTCTAGAGTTTAGCAAAAAAACTTTGCTACCAACGTTACTGTCGGACAAAAGCGGCTTTAACGATTTTACGTATAAAACGAGAGGAGCGCGCTCTTTTATTTCTGTTTGTAGCCAATACTATCGGATTTCGTTACGCGCGCGCCGCGGACCGATTTTACAATATCACGAATTTTCCCTGCTGCATGTCGCACCTGGTTTTTGAGGTGGAAAGTGGGTTTTAGGGTCCCGAAACCCTGTATGGATTCCTCTCCTAAATCTTGTTTTCATTCGATTTTTATTATTGCAACTTTGGGAATTGGCAGACGACGCCCATATTTGCTTCAACTATTTTGATTAAAAAAATCTCCCGAGCTCAACCTCAGTTTCGATCCAAACTAGAAATTCGTTTAAAACTGGCATTGCATTTTCCATTCGATTCAATTTCACTTTGACCAAAAATAAGTTTCATTTAACCTAGAAGTGAGCTGATTTAAAAAAATCTGCGTTAAGAATCCAGTAGCAAACGTCGCTAGTCTTTTCACCGTTCTTATTCCTCCAGGCTTCAGTTATTCATCGCAACGCCGGCTAATGCGGAGAGCTCTTCGCGCGAGGGTTGCCTTTGAATTCGTCTCACTGACGGCCTCTTTGCTACTATAAAGTAAATGACGTTGTGCAGCCTAGGCCTTACTGCATTCACACGGGCCGGGGCCAAACGACCTATTTTTGTCACCTCCCTCCGTAGCTTGATTGGCTCAATCATCTGTTCAAATGGCACCCGACGGCACGGCGACTTTAAGTGCATCGTTATTTTGAGTGGCGATTTAATTTTTAATTTTCCTTTTTGCTAATTAGTATCTTTGCAAATTGGACTGCAGCCTTTTCATTCGTTGAATTCGTAGGAAAGCTTTTATTACTTGTTTATCTTACTCCATTAACGTTATGTTTTCATTTTGTTGAATGTCACAACGAATGAAATTACAAAAGTTGAATATATTAATCAACATCTCAAATGCGATTTTAATACGCGATATTTTCAATATAAATTCGTCATTGGGTGCCAGGCAATGTTTATATTAAAGAATCGCTTGTCAATACCACTCGTGTCGCCAACATTGCTGAATGAAATAAACGTTGGATTCCAGATATACGTTTTATTTATTGACAGCTGGCTTTTTTCACGCATCTCGGGATCAGCCACCTTGCTTTACTTCAATCCCATGCCAATATTGCGATACCCCAAATATTACTTACCTATATTCTTATTTCGTGCTTCCGGTGATCTCTTAAAAAAGCTTTTTCCTTTTTTACTGTGCCCCTTCACATTTACTTTCTCAATTAAGATATTTTAGTGCTATGTACTTTGTAAACGATCTAGTATGTGATATGATAGCTGCTGTGTAGTTGACGTCCTTGTAGTAAAATTCTTGTTGAAAAATGTAAGCAATTTTCAAGGAGATAAATCATGTGCATAAAGTGGCGTAATAGAAAAGACAGATCCTTTTAGAAGATGAAATTTAAGAATCTTCTATTATAAAAGCACGTTGCAGAAAAAGCCTCTCGATTTCGAGATAGTTCCGTTCCAGTTTGAAATGGAAAATGTGTAGTGCATGTCCATAACGGAAAGTTTATTTTTGGACAGCTTTTGAAGTAGTTTGTTAGCGCGGCGCGATCCAATGAAAATGTAAGGTATCACGTCTATCACATCGAAGTGAGCATTGAACGAGTTCAGATATCGGAAATAAAACGTTGTCGGATACGCGGAGCGGTTTCCGATATCGGGCGATGCGTCATACAGGCACATTTGTAATGTATTCATCGGAACGAGTGCGGGTACCACGGCTCTGCGAACAAAACTCGATTTTGATTGCGTGTTGTAGAGCAGAAATTTGACGGTCTCCAGTGGCGTTGAATGACACATTCGCAATGGCCCCTAGAAGAATTTTGGTTTCGTCTATCTTAATGTTCAAATCCAACCGCATTCTAGTTTTGTTTATTTGGATTTTATAATTCGTAATAATTGTCTTCGCCTCCTTTGATATTTTCAGTACGACACACCTATGTGGTTTAGATATGAGAGTTTGGACATAAATTAGTCTAACCCTTGACATGATTTGGGTGGTATAGCTGACTGTAATTTGACAGCTGATATTATGGCAACCGTAATTGGACATCTAATCAACTGTCAAATTTGTATTATTAATATTTGTTCTGATTTGACACATTGGATAACAGAAGCTTCTGGACATTATGATGTTTACAAAGGCACATGTTTTCGGCAATTTAATAGTTCAATTGATTCTGGATGCTGGCTCAGAATCCATCCTATTTGACTCCACAATTTGTTTATGATTAGTGATCAAAAAGTCAAAACGAAATGCTTGGTGGAGGCCTATGATGACGATGATGATTGAAATGAGGAATTACGTAATTGAAGTGTAAAATTGACTTGCTGACTTGTTGGAAGACCTGAATTTCCTTAAGTGAACAACTTATTTCAGTTTCCGCTGACTCGAAATCCTTTTTGATCACTGCAGCATATTTTTTTGTTTTTAAGAAAAGTTGAAACTCTTGGAATTTCTTCTATATCGTGGCTGCTTTTACAAACATACAAACTCACATACACAAACAGCCACACCCGAAACAACTATCTGTAGGCTATACAAATATTTGTTCCGTGCGGGAATCGCACCCGCGACACGCAGCGCAGCAGTCAATCGCTCTACCACTGCGCCAACCGTGTCGTCAAATCAATCAATCAATAAATTTCCCAAGTTGTTAAATACTCAGATGACACTTCGCACCTGCATGATCTAGTCCTTTGTCGTTCATTTGATTGCCGCACATATTTATATCACTTGTTACCCCACTAGCTACATCAAGTATTTCGATCATACAAGTATTGCAGTCGCGTCGCCTTGCGCTGATGCAAACGAGCGAATACCATACATATGGAGGTGGTGTTACATGCTTTTTATTTTACTCGCCCGCGCCCGTTGCGTCACTCACCTGAGCCAGTAAGTGAATGCGCCGTTGGAATACGAATACAGATGATAATACCGTTTCTCGTGGAAATGTTTTCTGAAGTGCCTGTAGAGACAACTGGCGTTTTAGTGGTCCGGTTGTGAAGTTGTTCTCGATTGTAGACCGAATTGCCATTAGGCACTTGCACGTCATGGATTTATTTAATTTTAAGACGTTTTATCAGCTTCATGTATACCTAGAAATTCGCTGATACTTTGTCATATACATATGTAAACTTCGAAGGTTTTCGGTTAGATGTTCAATAAATAACTACAGATGTCTGCGCCTTTCTCAAGACTTCGTTAATGGCTGAACAAAGTTCTGAACAAGAGCGTGTTCACCAATAGCGATTCCATAAACTGAAAGTACCTACCACAAATCCAGTCTCGTATATACATTCCACAAGTTATAGTTACTATCTCTCGGACTGAAGTACCTACGTGTTTGAATATGTTGTGTATTTTGTACTATTTGTGATATCAGACCAAATACAGTTCGGGTTTTATCACCGTTTCTTGTATGAGCATACTTTTTACGGAAACGGTTCGCATTTACTCGGATTTCTATGCTGAATGTACAAAACTATGTTAGTTGTGTAATTTTCGAAAACTTCCTTCTGATATTGCTAGCTTTGTTAGCTCATTTGGTTGTTCTCGTAATATATTTAGAATTTTAAACGAGGAAGTTAAATTTTGCATTTGATTGTGGATTTTGCCAGATATTTCATAAGAATATAAACGATCTTTTGGAAAAGAAAAGCAAAAAGAAGATGCATCGGCCGGGAATCGAACCCGGGCCGCCCGCGTGGCAGGCGAGCATTCTACCACTGAACCACCGATGCTTGCGTTTGTAATCACAAATTGAGTGATTAGTCACATCATAAATGTGGCCATGCAATGCACTAATCAAAGAATCAATAGTTTTAAAAACTGGCAGCTGCTTCGTTAAAACGTTGATCAAAGGAATCTCGCTATGTAAATACCTAGTGCTGAGTCTGGCTAACCTTATTTGTGAAATCGGTTAGTAATCTTTTTTTATTGATTTTGCTGATTTACGCATTTCGAAAATGGAACCTCAGCATTTTAAATTAAAATTTTAGTACTTATAGACTAGACACTGTACAAGTTTCAAGGCAAGCGTGATCCATCGTTGACCTTGTCATCGCTTACCGTCAGGTGAGAGATACAGTCCGCTGACAGACAGGTTTCCGTTGGTTACCCTTAGGAGAACCCTAAAAAGGAGGCTGATTTAGTGACATATCAAATGGTATTAGAAACATGAAATTTTGCCCAAGGGTTCCTTGTATCATGAGGGATTTTTGGAAATTCAAGGTTTCGTTTTTATTAAATCTGCGCGAACGAAGTGGCAGGCGATGACCTAATCTAATAATAATATAAAGAAACGTTTTCTGTCTACGTCTCCTATTTTCTTAATATCGCGCACAAACACGACGCTATGTTAGCAGTTATGAACTATCCCAGCTGTTTCGACACAGTTATGACGTCACCCAGTTCGTTAGTTCTCGTTATATTCAACACTGCCACTATAAATTCAACGATAAGTGTGAAAACATGAACAAAACGAGCTTGCTTCTAGACACGTTCGAAATGCAAGATTCCTTTTAAATATTTTCTGTTGAGTATAAATGAGACTAGCTCGGGAGTTTGCGTACCGAAGGAGTTATGGACTTCTAGGACAAGGGCGAAACAGTTGAAGATTAGTTTGTTCTGCTGTTTGGCTGTAGAACTCCAAAACAAGTTTTTTTAAACGAAGAAATAGAATATTTATGTGGTGTGAATCAAGCAGACAGCTCAATTATTCTTATGACCCTTAAATTCCATAAATCTATCTAAAAGGCCCGCTATGTCCTACAGTCCGACTGCAGGGCTAAGGGCCAAACTCTCCCTCATGTGACATTTATAAACAAGTGTGGATACAGGATTGTTTTTGGGGGGGGGGGGGGGGGGGGGGGGCTTGATCCCGCTTGGGGTGGGTTTTAGCAAACTACACAATTATAAACGATAACATAACATTTAATTTTGCTTAATGCATAACAAACCTCCTTGTTTTTTTTTAGTATTCGTAAAGTCCTCAATGACTTCGCTTTGAGTTTGTGGACTACCAAAGAACACTGGGTTTTTTGTGGGAGGAGGCTTGAGCCTTTATAAATCCCCTTCACGTGTTAACGGCTGAATGGATTTAGATAAACTTATAGACCCATACAACTTATAGGCACACGTCGTGTATTAAGACATAAGATACTTTTATCCCGGAAGTATATTGCCTTGGGATAATATCGCTGGCAGAAGCTACCAAGTAAAGTCAGGGTGTAAAGTTGTCACAACATTATTTTACTGTATTCAATGCAGCATATGGTTCAGATCCCGCGATAGCAGAAAGTTCCTCTACAATCCTCTGTTTTTCTTACTTTTAATAAGAGGCAGGGTACACATGTAGATGGCTCTAGCGCTCTACATCTTCTTCCATACTTTGTTAAAAGCTATCCCAGTGTAATAGCAGTGTTATTACTTGCGATTCGTTGATATTTGTCTTGTAGCGAGCGTGCCATACGTCACAGGCTAAATATTAAAGCTGGAACATCCCAGCAGAGATTAATATGTCGTCACTCGTACTTTACGAATGCGACGCGCCAAATGTATAGGGAATACGCTATAGGCGTCAGCGGGTGTGATAAGAATAAGACTAGCATTGTATGGGAATACCAAATAATAATATAATCAATAGATACTGTTACGCACCAGAATTAATGTCGGGTACATTAAGTTACTACTAGCGCCATCTAGTATCGAGTAGAAGAACTAGTAGAGTCAAGTACCTTCTAGACATTTCTTTGCCAGAACATTCTAGACTTCTCGGTATCTGGTCAGTCGGCAGCGGTAGTTACGAGTACTTTCCAGATGTTTCGAGAATGGAAGTTTCTAGAATAAACTGACCTATAAAAGTAGCGCGTATTCCGCGACCGGGTCAGTATTGGATTAGCGATACAAGCGAATACTTTGGAAGCGATCTTCAAGTGCGAATAAAGTGATCAGTGGTGAAGTTGTGTTCTATAATATTAGTGAGTTTAAAGTTGTAATTAGTGTTTTTAAATTAAAGTGTCATTTTGGTTATTTAATCGGCTGTTTTCATTGTCACGAACACCAAGCTCGTAACAATTGGTGTCAGAAGAGTGGATATTTAAATCATGCCGATTCTACCAAAGGACGACACGGAGGGTATCCGTACCCGGAGTCAACGTCAGCAGGAGACGGACCATAGGCGTTTTGGAGGTACAACGCCGCAGACGTCGGAGGGCCAGTTGCCGATCATGGAGGCCGGTCCGTCCACAGGAGCTCCAGCATCTGCAGCACCAGACTTTGCTGCACTGATGATGATGCTGCAGGAGCAGGCCCGCCGACAAGAGGAACAGGCCCGCCGACAAGAGGAACAGGCCCGCCGACAAGAGGAACAGGCCCGTCGGCTGGAAGAACAGCTACAGCGAGACAAGGAGGAACAGGCTCGCCGACAGGAGGAACAGTCTCGCCGACAGGAGGAACAGGCCCGTCGGTTGGAAGAACAGCTCCAGCGTGACAAGGAGGAGCAGGCGCGCCGCCAGGAAGAACAGATGTTCGTTATGAAGGATCTACACGCTACTTTCGGCAAAGAAATAAGTGTTGTAAAAGAAAAGGTGGTCCAGCATGAGAACCGCCTGGCGGAAGCCGAAACGCGAATCGACCAAATGAATGATCGAGTTGATAACGTGATTGCTGACGTGAAGAAAACGCTGGACAACCTTAAAGTAGGGGATGGAATTGCCACTTACGTAGCTTCTACACCTTCGCTACGTGGATTCAAAGTGCCACCGTTCGATGGGACATCTTCCTGGTCGGCCTACAAAATACAGTTTGAGGCTGTTATGAAGGCGAATGGGTGGACTAAAGATCAGGCCATGACTGCTCTCACCCTCGGCCTGCGCGACCAGGCCTTAACTGTCCTGGAAGCTCTCGGTAAAGAAGTGACGTACGAGCAACTCCTTGAGGCGTTGGAAGCTAGGTATGGCGACGCTCATCTGGAACATGTGTTTCGTGCGAAGCTCAAGGATCGCGTGCAACGCAGCAGTGAAAACCTGCAGCAGTGGGCCCTCGAAGTGGAAAAGCTGGTACGAAAAGCATACCAGTCCGTACCTGCGCTCATTGAAGGGAACCTGGTGCAGGCATTCATCGATGGCATCCGCGACCTTGAAGTTAGAGCTGCTGTGAGGCTCGGGCACCACGGGACGCTTAAGGACGCCTTGGCTCATGCACTGGAGGTGGAAGCTGTGCGACAGGATCATCGTTCCCATCGCATCAGGGAGGTTGCTGCGGTTACAGCTAGCGACCGTTTTGAAGGATACAGCCCTAGGTGCTACGGCTGTGGTGAAAGGGGCCACCTTCGATCTAGTTGCCGTAAGAGAACAATGGAAGGGGAAGCTGTGTGTCAGAATAGTCGTTCCTACGGCGGCAGGGAGGTTGCAGCCGCTGCAGTTCGCGACAGATTTAAAGGGTACCGTCCTAGATGCTACGGTTGTGGTGAAAGGGGCCACGTTCAATCTAGTTGCCCTAAGCGAACTGCGGAAAGGAAAGATAGCCGATCTCCAGAAGGTAGAGCGGTTAACAACAGCGCCAAGCGGCCGCAGGAATACGACTTGGTGACGGAACATCGCAGCCGAAGATCTCATGGCAACCCAGACGCATTGTCAAGAAGACCTTGCCCTGAAGCCTGCAAGCATTGTACTAGGCAAGAGGGTAAAGAAGACGTACCTGTGAGGATGCTCAAGACAGACCTCAGCAACGAGTGGAAGGAAGGCCTACAATGTGCACAGCAGGAAGATTCGGACATCAAGCCGATTCTGGAGTGGATGAAGGCCAGTGCTCCTAAGCCCACGTGGAGTGACGTCTCAGCGATGAGTTCGATCACAAAAAGTTATTGGGCCCAATGGGACAGCTTAGTGATTCAGGATGGAGTCCTGTGCCGTAAATGGGAAAATGCTCGGGGAGACAGCTGTCATTTGCAAATGGTTGTCCCTAAAGCAAAAGTACCGAATGTCCTACAGCTGTACCATAATGGTTCTTCAGGAGGCGATATGGGAGTAAAACGGACTCTACTGAAGATAAGAGAACGGTTTTACTGGGTCCACTGTCGTGACGATGTCGAGGACTGGTGTCGCAAATGTACAAGTTGTGCGGCTGTAAAAGGACCTCAGACTCGCAGTAGAGGTGCATTAAAATTGTACAACGTCGGTGCACCATGGGAAAGGATAGCCCTAGATGTTGCGGGACCTTTTCCGGAAAGTGAAAGTGGTAACAAGTATTTCATGGTTGTAATGGATTACTTCACTAAGTGGCCGGAAGTCTTCGCCATTCCAAATCAAGAAGCCTCAACAGTTGCAGATAAACTAGTTCATGAAGTCTTCTGTCGTTTTGGAGTACCCTTGGAGATTCACAGCGATCAAGGAAGGAATTTTGAGTCCCAAATATTCCAGGAAACTTGTCGAGTTATGGGTACTCATAAAACGAGAACAACTTCTTACCACCCACAATCGGATGGAATGGTGGAAAGATTTAATCAGACATTGGAGAGATACCTGGCAAAAGTCGTGGAAAACCGGCAACGCGATTGGGACAAGCATATACAACCGTTTTTGCTGTCATACCGAAGTGCTGTTCACGAAAGTACATCGATGACACCAGCCTTCGCCAACTTCGGAAGAGAATTGCGGCTGCCTGCAGATCTGATCACCGGAATACCACCTGATGCCCCACGCAATATAACCGATTATGCGAATGACTTGCGGAACAAAATGAATGACATTTATGAGCACGTCAGACAATCGGGCCAGCAAATGTCTGAAAAGTTGAAAACCCGTTATGACCGTAAAATGAACAATAAAGGGTTCGACGAAGGTTCACTAGTGTGGTTGCACAATCCAGTTCGCAGTAAAGGGAAATCCCCTAAGCTTCAAGCTAAATGGGACGGGCCGTACCGGATTGTGACAAAAATTAACGACGTGACCTACCGTATACTGAAAGGTACAAGAAGTGCTCCTAAGATCGTCCATGTGGATCGACTGGCGCGTTATTATGGGACCGATAATGCTCGGGACGAGCATGTCTAAGGAGGGGGCAGTGTTACGCGCCAGAATTAATGTCGGGTACATTAAGTTACTACTAGCGCCATCTAGTATCGAGTAGAAGAACTAGTAGAGTCAAGTACCTTCTAGACATTTCTTTGCCAGAACATTCTAGACTTCTCGGTATCTGGTCAGTCGGCAGCGGTAGTTACGAGTACTTTCCAGATGTTTCGAGAATGGAAGTTTCTAGAATAAACTGACCTATAAAAGTAGCGCGTATTCCGCGACCGGGTCAGTATTGGATTAGCGATACAAGCGAATACTTTGGAAGCGATCTTCAAGTGCGAATAAAGTGATCAGTGGTGAAGTTGTGTTCTATAATATTAGTGAGTTTAAAGTTGTAATTAGTGTTTTTAAATTAAAGTGTCATTTTGGTTATTTAATCGGCTGTTTTCATTGTCACGAACCCCAAGCTCGTAACAATACGGACGATTATTGATAAACTTAGATAACAGTCGCAGTAGTTAGTTTTGATATCTCTAATGAAGCGTCTGCTCGTTCATTTCATTAAGCCATCTGGCAAGTGTTCACTATTGTGTAATTTTAGCGGTACCCTGGGTTTTTCCCTTCCTCGTCACTATTTTACAATACTAGCCAATGATGAAAAGTTAAGCCAGTTCATCATCATCATCATCATACTAGTCGAAAGACGTCCACTGCTGGACGCTCTTTTCCAAAAGGGGGGGGGGGTCTCCCATTATTTCTCTCACTATGCAGTGTAGCTGTTGCAATGCACAGAGAATGCTGCTGCCCATTCTCTGGTGAGTCCCTTAGTCGCCTCTTACGACACCCACGGGAAGTGATGGGATGGTGCTATTCTTTTACTTCCAACACCATACAGAACACTGATATATATTGCATACAGAACATTGTGTTTTTATTTGCCTAAGTATCTTTTCTTTCCTTCTTTTCACTCGTATAAGTCGCAAAATTGTGAGGAAAACTCCTCACAGCGTGATGGTTAATATATCCCATCCTGCTTCACGATCTTGGGCCACATAATGGCATGACCCATGGCGCTCGCACCTTGCGGCATCCCCCAAACACGGGTAGGGTCTTCGTCGTTGCCCCCCGCTGACAAGGGTCCAAATCAGAGATATTAATTTGTTGGGCGCGCTGTAAATTAACGGTCGCGAGTTCGTGTAACCGAGTTACCCCCGGAGTCCACATAGGGAGGGATAATTTGTAACGCGAACGAGTAATAATTTCCGCTGGCTGTCCCTTAACTACGACGTGTGTGGGATTAGACGTTAAGAAGGGTACACGTAGGAAACGTGTACCCTACCCAAGGCATCGTAGGTGTATGTTTAGATATCGAGTGTCGAAATCTTCAGGGAATATCCGTCTTTTCAGTACTTAGATCGGTATATCTCAGTTTCTGCTTCCGGAATGACAATGTTTTTCTATCGTGGTTATTATTTGTCCCTAGACAGTGATGCCTCCATTAAGAGGGCCCGGTGCATCCATTTATTTAAATTATGGTGTACTTTTTTTCTTAATGGAAATAATTTTCTAGAATGGAGGCGGATATTTTATGAAAGGGGAAGGAAAGGGAAGAATTTATGGTGATATTTTGTCGTGAAAGTTTGCTAGGAGTTTAAATTAAAACTGCTTTTTATGACAAATTTTGAAGCTAAAATACTACCATGAATATAAAAAGTGTTTCAACCAAACCTTTCAACCAGAAACGAATAATACCTAACCGTTTTATAAATACAAATTGCTACCTGGAAATATTTAAATCCGAGAATTATTCAAAATAAAATCAGATATTTCATTTTAATTGAAATATAATTTCTTTAAATCAGACATCAAAGCTGTATAAAGTTCCATAGCGTTGTTTTGCTAGCGAACAATTTTAGTTATTCTCAATGACTTGGAATTCTTGGAATGTAATGCGAATGCCCCCCTACTTCAGTCTCGAACTTAGACAATTAATTAAAAGTTTTAAGACTAGCCCCGCCCCCTGACTTGTGACTGATGGAGTGATGGCTTACGTTGCCAACTATCCACGGTTCATTTCTTCGACATATTTATAGGGAAAAGTTAAAATGGCTAATAAAGTTTGAATTACGACGTTGAATATTCATCATATCAGCCGAAAGACGTCCACTGCTGGACATAGGCCTCCCCCAAGGCGGGGGGGTCACCCAAATTACCACGCTTGGCAGGCGGGTTGGTGATCGCAGTATAGCTGTTGCGCAATGCACAGAAACACAGAGAATGCTGCTGCTCATTCTCTGGTGAGTCCCTTAGTCGCCTCTTGCGACATCCACGGGAAGTGATGGAATGGTGACACAATGCAGAACCTTCCGTTGATTATAAATAATGTTGTATTTTTCAGAGGCCTGTGTAGAATGTACCTGAAATTACTCTTTTACTGATTGATAAATGAAAGCTTTTTTACTGATTGAAACTTTAGTGGAAGTAGGTGTTGTGTTGTTGTTTAACAGCACCTTCATAATTCAAAAATCTTACAGTGTTACTCTTAAGCACTAAGGCATTGTCCATATAATCGAAATACTAAATAATTTCCTTCGAAAATCGCGAGGCCTCAGCTACTGAAACGTTTGAACAGTCCATTTATTAGCGAATGATTTACGATAAATACACTGGCCCTTATAGCAAGTGCTTCCAAAAGTTCAAAGGTCCAATATTTCAGCTCAATACAGTCGGTATTAATTTCTAATTTTGATTACAAGTTGAAACGAGAGGGTACTCGAGCCATGAAACGACCACTTTAGATATGGGTTCCAGTTTATCGATCACATTTATAAGGTCTCCGCGATTTTAATTAGCTTTTAACCTCTTTTAGAACCAAAGGACACCAGATGTCACAGTAATTACTGAGATCTAAAATGTACCCTTTAAAACTGTAGCGTTTATTAATGAAACTGGCAAAAGAGAACAAAATAGTTAAATGTTTCATCGTAAACTACGCTGCAAATGCTACAAAGACTTATTAGTAAATGCGTTGTAAATTAACTCCCTTTTTTAATTCAGCAGTATATTTTCAAATTTAAAGCTCTCCTGGAAGCGGCACAAAATGTATATCACTGGCAACATTTATAAGAGCCGCAAACCCATTCTCTTGATAAAGCATATTTTTACAAAACAGGTCGCATAACGTTACCGCAAGTAGTTCCTGGCTATATTCCATCTTGCATATTCGCTGAATAATCTCGTATGTGGACGGCTTAACTGTAATCAAACTTTAGCAGCGCTTAAGCACAGAACAGATGACAACGCAACAGCAGCTTTAAGCAGATAATAAGTTAATTTTGCATCATACATTCGCTGCGGCGTTTTCAAACGAGCGACATAAATTGTGGCCGATGTGAAAAATAGACCTGGCTGCGGTGGCTCGGGCAGCGCGTGGAGCCGGCACGAATATATGATCTTGAATTTTACAGGTAAACTAGACCGAGAACTATGTTATATTTAGTAGGTTTTAATACAATTGGATAAGCCCCACTCGTTGGAGACCTAAGCGTATTCAATATTTTACGATGTACGCAGGCGATACGATTTGGGCTTTCCGGCAATTTGAGCTCGGAACACATTTTAGCATTTCTATTTTCATAGCCTCTAAATTCTGGCTAGCTCCGTTTTTAACAGTATCCTACGGAAAGTTAATTTGATTGATTGAAAGGCAAGGCCTCTATTTTTCCTTCATTTGTGATCAACCTTAAATTATTATATTTTTACCTCGATGTTTTTTAAGGAGACCTCATACAAAAGTTTTTGTTTGAACAATGAATTTATTCATGAAGCTATTTTACCTAGTTTTACTGCTCATATTATATTGGTTTAAGTTGGCGAACAATTTCAACATAAACTTTATTAGTACATAAAGTATATCAACAACGGTTGTTACGTTCTATATTAAATATCGCTCGAATCTCCCTTCTAGTAATAAACGTTTGAATATGAATCGTAAAATTGCGTTATCTTGGTGTGGTTAACATAAAATTTTGTCTCCAGAGCAATCTATAAGTGGACGTGCTCGTTACAGCTTCGTTTCCTGAGATGATGTAATGTCGTATAATATCACTTCGTTGGAGATAGAAATAATAGTCGGTAATGTTCGGTGAAGACAGGTTAAAGACAGTCTTATTGGTGTGTGATTCTAGATGTAATGAGGTACCAACTTGTAGCATACTATCTTGTAAAGGTACTGAACACGAGTCACTATCGCAAACTGTGTCAACAAAGGATGTTTGAGTCTTCATGTTGTTGCTGTAAAAAGTCTTTGAAAACCTGTTACTGTTTTCAAAAGGTGTTATTATAGTATTACTCGACATTAGGGTTTTCTCCCATAAAACTATCTACATCGGTAATGGTCTCCCCATATGTATATGTGTTTCTTTTCTGTTGCTTGTGTAACAAAAGAGTAACACACTAAAATTAAGTGTTTAAAAATATTGCTCATGTTTGTGATTAGTAAAAACTTTCTTTGCGTTCTCAACTTAATCTTTCCAAAGTCCAATCCGAATCTTAAACCATCTAGCAACAATATCTGCAAAAGTAGCACCATTTTAATACACTTCCACCATATCGCTCGACTGTATTCTAAACACAGTGTAGTAAGGCTGAAAAATTGCACTGGTGTGCAAGTAGCGACAGTTTGCTAGATCGTAGCCCCGACGCCATTACATGAACCGTATCGACTTGCGCGGAATTGTAAGCAGCTGAAGCACTTATATATTTTCTTTCTATTGTTGACTAGAGCAGGCGATTTATTTTAATAGAACAATGTATGGGGGTTGCTTTTTGTTGTTAGACTAGCTGCGCCCCGCGGTGTTACCCGCGGTTTTAGTATATATATATAGAAAGTAGCCTATGTGTTAATCCAGGGTGTCAGCTTCCTGCATACCAAATTTTATCAAAATTGGTCGAGACGTTTACGCGTGAAGAAGTAACAAACATACGTACTCAAAAACTTTCGCCTTTATAATATTAGCGTGAAGAGTGATTATTTTTTACTTTCTCATGTGGGTCTTGCGGTCTGGTGGTACCGGGAATTGGTCTTCTTAAAGCTCTGAAAAGTTTATGTGATCGGTAGATTCGGTCGTTGTAACTAAATAAATTTATATATTTTAACTTGTGACTGATTTGAATGAAGCAGATCGTTGAATATTATAGATCCTGGCTTGCATAGTGCTTATTCAGTTATATTTTTCAACAAATTGTATCTACCTACTCTAGTTTATCTTCGTCATGCTCCCTTAGGTGTCACTGCTTGCGGTAGCGTCGGAGGTCGGGTTACCTCTTTCCCTCAAATATGGCGAGGGGGGTAATGGCTGATCTTTGCGTTATGCTCGTGAACGGGTACTGCTTGTGGTGAACTTGTTAGCCATGGTTTTTACTATTGTTATAAAGATTATCTGCTTATTGTTTAATTTTGATGGCCCTAGTTTATCACTTGTGGCGTCGAGTCACAGATCTATTATTAAATTCTACCCTCTGCACGTGTAGGCGGGCATGCCCTTTATGTCTGGAGGCTTATTAAGTTTGATTTAATATTGTTTTTATGCTTGAGTTTGTCTGATTATGCTGGCATAATGGAGTGTGTTATAGTAGGCGCCAGATAATCGTGGAATAACGGTCATTGACCCACCTACAATTATTGACATTTTTAATTTGAAAAACGGAATTAATGACACAAAGCTGTCCCGAATCATCATCTCTCGTGATCCTTAACATTGTCTAATAATGAAAAACGATTCATATTTAATTGTTCAGGTACCTATGAACAGTTATTAGGGAAAGGTCAATGTACTTTATTCCACATTTATCTGGCGCCTACTATAGCTTACAAGAAGTGAACAATTAAGTTTTAGTTTTTACGTGTTAACTTAGTTGTATTGTTGTCTTTGTAAGAATACTTAATAATCACACTAATATTATAAAGGCTAAAGTTTGTGAGTGAGTGTGTGTGTGTGTTTGTTACTTCTTCACGCGCAAACGGCTGGACAGATTATGAAATTTAGTATAGAGATTGTTTGAGTCCCGGGAAAGGACAAAGGATACTTTTCATCCCGGGAGTATGTTCCCTTGGGATAATTTTCGACATTCACGCTTTTTTCTAACTCAACACACAGATTTGTTGCTGGAAAGTTTGTTGCGCCACTTCTTCCCAGCTAAAACACTAGGAAGTGGTGACGCGCCCGTCATCACTTCCTAGTGTTTTGTCTTTTTATATAACTTTGACGTTCAAAAAGTCACCTTAATTCTCAGCATAACCCGACCTAACTCAGCCTTACTCAGCCTAATTTAAAAAAAATACTTTTGATTTAATAAAGAAAAAAACAAACATGGAATTGAGGTCTTCTCTTTACTTTGAATATCGCAGCCCCTTATTAGAAAATGAAAGTGTCATAGCAATTCCACGATTGTTTTCATTGCTGGTGATACATCAAAGTGAATGGAACGCGTACTTGCTGGCAACACGTGGCGGGCGTACTCCGTCCGACTGCCACGGTACACCGCCATCTCGAAACTATGCAACACAAAATGTACGAAGCACGTTTCACACTCCACTACCTTTTTTCTACAACTACCGTCATCGGGATGCGAACTAAAAACGCAATGGAATGTAAAAAGGTAACCGGAACCGTGTTTCGCGCATTCGAAGAAGATATCGGAATCCTGCCGGTATATTCAGTTCAATAAGAATTTATGCCCTCATATTTCGTATCATCAATACCGTTTATTTTCCACACGTTTTCCTTGTCGGTTCAGTCGGGCGGCGGAAATACATTTCAGGGAATTTTTCTCTTGCAAGAGATAGAGCTAATTTTGCATAGGTGTTTCTCAATCTTACGATATTAAATTCTCGGCATCGGTAATATTTTTTTCGTCATATTGTCTTTCTTTTGGATTTTCGGAATCGTATAATGTTTAGCGGAAAAGTCTAAAGCTAAGCGATTAATATGTAAATAATCTCTCAAGAAAAATATTGCTACATTTTCCTCATTCGTTAATTTTATCAAAATGTGTCGTGTGCCTTGTGCCAATTATGCTAAATATTTCACTTACATTTCATCGGATATCGTGGACTTTATTAACTACGCTCTCTTATAATTAAAAATAACAAATGACTACATACAAAATGGCCCCTACATTACCCGCAATACCCTTGTAAATTCACAAGCGAAATAAAAAGCCAGTGCAATACATGACACGCGCCTAAGCGACGACTTTATAGTCAAAGTTATGAGCCAATAAAGGTAATTCAACACTGTTTTCTCACGCGAAAAATCTCGGACGTAAATGTAGGGAAGTAAGGAAAATGCCGGACCTAGCGCTCGGAATACCGGACGTATGCGATACGATTAGTTGTCTTCACCCAGTCGGGATCTCGGTTTATGTTTGTAGAGTATTACGGTAACACTGTATCTAATGTTATCCAAGCCTTATTGTAGGGAGAGCGGGGTTAAACGTGCCGCGGGGAAGTTGTTCCGATTGAAATAGGCTTTATGAAAGGAAATTCTTTATAAAACGGAACGCTGCAGCGCACCGATGGCAACTATCTTAGTTTGGCCAGTAACGTCCGGTACATTGTTAAGTTACATCGGAACAACTTCCCCGTGGCACTTTTAGCCCCGCTTTCACTACTGGACTGCTTAGAAGTAATATTGAGTTTTATTATTGAGCAGTATTATGCAGACACCAACACTTTTTTTCTACAACCTTTTGACTTATTGCGATTGAAAGAATACATTTGCATTAATTGTCTTTGTTTAATATTTGATGCCTGAAAAAAAAAATTGGCTGGTCAATGGTCATTGTTAAATAACCCTGTATATAATGTGCGATGTAATTGGTTCTATCAACTTTGTGTATCTTTGTAGTTTGCCCAAAATCCCATCTCTTCATCAATTTGCAACTAAGCAGTACCGAACACACGCGAATATCGTCTTGGTGCGAATAATACAACTTTAGTTTTTCTAGTTTAAGTAAAGGCTTATGGTTATTGCCATTAAGAATGTTGTTGCAAATGGTACTTATGGTTAATGTCGGCAGGATTAAAAATCCCGTGGCATATAATGTAAGCTGTTTAATGCCGTAATAAACGGTAAAACCCGCGAGTGCGGTAAGGCTGGACAAATGTGTCATGAGTAATTATTGTTATGTTATGTCTGTGTTGCCACTTTTGTTTTTATTTTATGTAAAGGAGAATAATTGTAATAAGGAGATCTTTGTGTTCTTTGAATCTTTTTGGTAATACAAAAGGGTCGTGACAAACGGACAGACGGGCAGACAGACACACGGACAACGAAAAGTGATCCTATAAGTTTTCTGTTTTTGCCGACTCAGTCGGAACGCTAAATAGGTTTCTGAAGACTGTGTGGTTCATGCACAACCATGAACCACTCTCTTCACTCACGTCTTCTGAAACTTTTCTGTTTCTAAAATGTTTAGTTTTAGAACCACATGACCGAAACTTGTGCAGGACCTAGGTCCTGGTCTTGGACCTAGGTCGTATCTAGATACGACATCTAAAACAAAAACTGCGATGGAAAAGTCATGGAAAAGTCCCAAAATCATCTCTCACTGCAACACTAAATGAAGCCCAGAAAAGCAAAATTACAAAATAGAAGACGAGTCTCAGCCAAGCTTCTTAAAGATGACAACGTTAACTCTCGGTGTTAGTTAATAGGGAGCACGTTAGACGGCGCCACCGTCGACCTCGTAAACCATCGGCACGTGAGCTGCCAAATAATTTAATCCCACTTCTATTTCGGCCCGGTACTGCTTACAGATGGATTCTGCCTCAATCTAAATAATATGCAGAATAACTTGGTACTAGAGTTGGGAAATTGATTGGGTACTAAGTTTTACGATCCAGACTATTTATTTTTCTTTAAGTTATGGCTGAGCTGTTGCTAGACATAAAACCCAATCATATTTATTTCAGGCATAAAATAAAGCAGATGAATCTACTTAAATAAAGGCTAACGAAAATAAATCTGACGTTTATGATAGAGCAACAATGAATTGAAAGAATGAATGTGAAACAAAATCCCTAGTTGCTGATGCGCATAATTTATTCGAAAGATTTTATTTATACTTCGTATAAAAATATGACTAAATAAAATTCGTAACAATGGCTGGCACAAATACAATTTCTATAATTTAACACTTGAGTGAGGGCAGGGCGGAGCAGATCGCGTGATCTCGATTTATTAGCCCAGAGAAATATACTAAAAAAATAGTTCGCGCCAACGTACTAATTCCATACGGAAAGCAATAGGAATAAATTACTGTTGCTAATGTTTTTATAGTACGTAATCGAGAACATTTTGAACGGCCTCTGATTGTTGTGAAGAAAATAAAGTCGCCGATAAGCCTCGGATAGTTGGGCTAGCCCGTTAGGAAACTCGAATAGCCTTTGTAAAGTGTCGTTTAGGGCGGGTCCACTTGATGCCGTGTGGAAAATAGCCATTTAAATACTGAAGGGCTAGCGGAAATAGAATACATTCGCCGAATATTATTATGGAATACCTACCTTTTTTCCCGTAACGTTTTACCCGTCAATACCGTCATAGGTACAACTTCTATTCTTGGAAACATGTTTGTGCCTTATAAAATGTAACATATGTTGTGTTTTTGTTACAGATTGGTTCACTGAAGCACTACTACTTATTATCACATCACGAGGTCCGCAAGAGATCGGCGGAGCCGAGCCACGAGCACCATAAAAAGTTGAATGATGAACCTCAGGTAAGAAGATAGAACTAGCCAGAATGCATAAAGTTGTTAGTTTAATGAGGATTTCTGATGATGAGTAGTTATCTAAATATTAGCCATATTGGAAAGTCCGGAAAGAACACGTCTTCCAAATTTATTTATTTGTTTTCCAATTCCGAAATTTTACTATACCTACCTGGTTACGAGGCGTATCATTGACACCCTCGGGTTTGCAGGATTAGGTGTCTGTTAAGTTCGGGAAAAGAAAGCCTGAGGGATTTGGGGGAGGCCTTTGTCCAGCAGTGGGACAGTATAAGCTAAAAAAAGGTGTCTGTTATAATAATCTCTGTTAAAAGAAGACTGATCAAAAGTGGTTTAAGAATCAATAGCGATACTGTTATGGTCTTCTGTGGGGATACCTCAATTATACCCTTGTGAAAAGGGGCATCAGTTTTGAGAAATATTATATTTTAGAATAAATACACACACAACACAAACACAATACATATTTTATGCTACATTTTTATTTTAGAAACGTTTGAACTGATACCCTTTCAAACATTTCTAATATAAAGTCAGAAGAAATGTGAATAATAAAGTTTTTTTTTTCCTCAAAACTGCCGAGTTAGATTTTGATGCCTTAAGGGCAGTATTTCTGACTTTGAGGTATTCCCACAGAAATACCACTACAGTATCGTTATTGGTTCATAGACCACTTCCCATACAAATTTAAACAGTTTCCTTTATGATCATTTTGGCAGTAGGCTTTAGCGTTTTTCCACTATGTTGTAAATCCTAATTCTCACCTTAATAATTGCCATTGACCTCATAATTTTTTCTACACCTCATAGAATATTCCCTAGCAGTCTTCGTACTCTAAAATGCTTCAATTAAAGCCCCGTTCACGCCGCATGTTAAGTATTCATTTCCTTTTACGTGTTAATCCGGATTTTTCTTTATTGAGCAATCTCGGTGACAGACTCGCGACATTGTTCCTCGAATTTGTGAATTATACAGAATGTGTTATTTAATTCGTGTCTCGTAGGCGGTGGACAATTTTGAAGAGAAATGTGAAAATTTGCTTGCTAAATGTTCGAAAAGTGCTTGTAGTTGCATTATTTTTGCAAAATAGACCTCGCTCACACTTAACGGCGAATCACTCAGCTCTATCTAGGTTTGAATAAAAAACATTTTTACAAAAAATATATAATTCGTTTTTTGACACCGACTTTCGAAGTTATAGTTATTTTATACTTTGTGACCATGGGACCATCTAGGAGACTTCCCCTTTCCCATGAAAAAATAATTTTCAAATCGGTCCAGGCGTCTTCGAGTAATCGGGGTTTGTATGATGGATGGATGGATGTTTGCTACTCAATCATGTCAGAACGGCTGAACGGATCTTGATGAAATTTGGCACAGAGGTAGGTTTTATCCCGGGAGTATGTTCCCTTTAGATAATTTTCGATATTCACGCAGGCGGAGCCGCGGGCGGCAGCAAGTAATGATTCCGACGAATTGAAAACCTCGCCCTTTATTGTTGTCGGTTAATAAATAAAAAAAATACGTATCTATAGGTATCATCGAAGGTTCACAACCCTACCCTCCAGCTAATCCACGTCTCGACTTAATCTTTGTGCCATTTGACACGCGCCTCCTGCATTCTCCTCATTTTATCTTGCTACTCTCACACGCAATAAATCCGCGCTTCCCCTAATTCTCCCTTTATTTCTAAATGAACCACTCGAAATATTATATTGTCTTCGAGGCTTCAAAATACGTCGCGTCGTGTGGGTAGCCAGAAGAAAATATCCGGCAACCAGTCTTTTACCAAGGGGTATCATGTTACCTAGTAAATCAAGTGGCAGTGGGCAGAGCACATTGCACCCAGAATAGATAGTCGATAGGGCCAAAAAGTTCTGGAGTGGCGACCGTTAGAAGACCTCCCACAAGGTGGACCGATGACCTGGTGAAGGCCGCGGGAATCCGCTGGATACGCGTCGCTGAATGAGATGATGAGTGTGACGACAATTGCGGGAAGCCTATGTCCAGCAGTGGACGTTTTTTAGCTGAGATGATAATGAGTAACTGGGTTTTAAAAGTCAAAGTCAAAACGTTTTTTTAAATTAGGCCATTAAACGGTACTTTTGAACGTCATCATTGACAGTTCAGTAAAATAATTGTATTAGATGAATTAAGTGACTCTACTGTCCATTCGGAAAAGTAGATTCTTATGGAGAAGAACGGACAAGAAACTCCATAGTTACTCTTTCAAATAATGATTTTACAAAATTTGGTATAGGTACAAAAATTAATTTAATATTATGTGAGGACGATGCACCCAGAGTATGCTACTTATAGGAACAAAGTATTACTAGCAGAGGTAAACTTATTCATTTTCTAAATAAATTTGGGTAAATGGTACTCACATAGTTACAAATATTAGAACCATTAATTAAACAGTGTGTGAGTTAACAGAAAAATAAAAAAAAACACAAAAATGAAACAGTATATCTATAAAGTTAATACATAAATCAAGCAGTTTGATTTTGTCTACACCCTTGATTGTCCTATGGAGCAGGACCAGCATGTTTCCAAGCATTCTTATCCTAAATGTAATCTTCTAATTTGTGATATATGCTTGTTTACAAAGTAAAGTTTAACATAAGTTTTAAATTTTCCTTAATTTCGTTCAAATATGTCACAAGGTATTTTGTTGTAACATTAAAGGTCAGATTTCAGTTGCTTTGTGTAAAAACTGGTATTCAGCTGCATCCCGCTCAACTGGAAGCTTACCGTAACCACAGCTACTAGGAAAATGCTACGCAGATGATTGCAAGGTTATAAAGTACGTCTAAAAAAGTATTCACATTAGAAAAACGAGTTGTAACACAATTTCTGGACGACAATGTTAAGGGAACGTCACAAAGTCCTCAGTACGGTCGTAACGTTTTTATGATTTGCTTTGTGAGAGTAAACTGTGTTTTTCCCGGGTTTTTACTTTTTATCCATGAATAGAACAAGGGTTTAGGCTTTGTCGTTCTCCCATGTCATGCTACAGTAAAACTACGTGATTTCATTCAGCTATCGACGTGTTCAACAATATCGTTACGAGCTATTTTATCATGAAGATACAATTACATAATACAAATAACAGCATTCGTGTATTCATCTACAATCTCTTTATTTATGCTTGATACCTTTTAATATTAATCAAAACATCCTTTGTGAAAAAGATACCCGAAATTACGATTCGTGTTTTCTTTAAGCCTCGTTTCATTAATTAATTCCTGGAGTGAAATTAAATATCCTCATTGCTCGTGTTTTTGCCATGCCTATGATCGTTTTGTTCCAATCTCTCTTTAGTACAAAGTAAGTTTTCATCAGAACTACTTAAATTTTACATTCAGTTAAATGGATACTACATTTAAATTTTAAACTGTGTTTGGAAGCTTTCCGGCGCTTTCGTAACCTATTTCGAATATTTCTCATTCTGGGCTTGTTCTCCGTCGGAGTATAAATTAGTCTATTTATGTTCTCTTCTGTCTCATGAAGTTTGTCGAGGTATCAGAGAAATATCTCTAAGAAACGTCAATTTAGGGGCCATCCATAAATTACGTCACACGAATTTTATATGTAAAAGACGGGGTCCCCGTCCTTGTCATGCTGGTCACATTTGTGAGACTCCCCCCTCCCTAGTGTGACGTCACATATTTTGGAAAATATCTAGAAATGATTAAATTAAAACAGCATTTCCGACATTATTTTTATACCATTTTTTTTAAACGTAAATCAAGATCAAATCAAACATTAAAAAATAGCAAAACAAAAAAAGTTAAACCTTATGAACGTACAGATAGGGCTGAAAATATTTTTAAGTTTTTCGTTAATATTTCAAATTACGTGTTTAAATACTTCATTTATATATTAGATTTTGAAATGTAACGTAACGAAATTTAGGACCCCTCCCACCCCTTGTCACACAATGCCCCATTAACATGTGACGTAATTTATGGATTACCACTGATATCGCTGTCCCCAACTTTTAGTTTTTCTCAGCAAAAGCTTCCACAACCAACTGTATTAACCCATACAATCTTCAGTGTAACAGATAAACTAGTGGATTCCGGAGATAACGCATCAAAAACTTATTACTTAGTCCCATTTGGATTATAGGCTTTTTCTTTGATGTAGTCCCGTGGTGCGTGACAAAGCAAAGAGGGCGAAATATCAGCCATCTACATTAGTAGCGGGCGGAACACTACACCGGCTCTCTGTGTGTTTTCTTCTAGAAACACTGCTGAGTCAGTGCCTCGAGATTCAGGAAATTTCCCCTCGACGTCATGTAAGAAATGTGACATTTATTACTATTATACTTTTGTAAGTTCGTCGCCGTCACTGCGCCAAGAATATGCAAGCTGTATGCAAGAATGTCTTGAACGAAATATCCATGAGCATGTGGCGCCTTTTCGTTTCGAGCTCGCTCTGCAACTGAGTTGCGCATTTTTCAGCTGTATGAAATTAGTCTATGTTCAACAGAAAATACAATGCTGCTTAGAAAAATGGGTGCTTTTGTTCCGGTATTACATTTACAACAAATGTCAAGTTCTTTATTTTATCATACATACCTGTTAAAATTAAATATAGCGTCCTTTTATTCATCAACTTCTTCTTTTAATATGAATTTCCATCTTTTCTTTCTCTGACAACACCTACGCCATTTTTGTGTAGCCTTTTAATTATCAAGTTAAAAAGTTATTATGAGACAGGTTTCATAGTGTCAAAATCAAATTTTTAGATCCTGCAGCGTATCGGGGCGGGGTGGCAAAAATACCTTAATAAATATGACCAGGCTGTGTGCACTGAACCGTACATTGATAGGAAAAGATGACCTTCCGACCGGAAAGTTACTTTTCCTCATAACACTACCTAATAAAGCGAAAACAAAAGGAGGTCTATTTCCTTTTTATAAAGATAGTATTAGACGCGGGGATACGAAAGTATTAGTCGAAATAAGGCGATGAACTCCGCTAGTCCCGGACTCCCGGGTATATAGGTATTAGGAACAGAATCAATACCTTTCGGGCTTTTTATATGAGCTCCTGTAACGTCTATGCGACCCTTGATACATGTAGACAGGCACTCAGTCAAACAACATCAAAATAAAGGCTGTTGAACTCTCGCAAAAGTGAAAACATTCACTGAAACGATAGACACGTACTTTCTTCTCCCACATACGTATATGTGATATTTTTACATATCATACGCTGCGACTTTGCACCGTAACTGGGGTTATCCTTAAGGGTACGAGGTTGGAATACTAATGCAATCCCTTGTTGGTACAGCGGGGCAGAACGCCTTCTGCAAAAGTAAAGACATTGTAGCAATTTTTATTCGAAGTTTTAAGAGGAGGCTACGATTTTCTTTCGGGATTTTTTGTTTTATTCGTAACCTTGTTATTTTTCTAATTGATTGATTTATTTGGTACATACAAGCTCTTGTAGATTTTCTACTTAAATAAGACTTTAGATAGGTACGAGAAGCAGTTCATAAAACATTAAAATAAGTACTTCTTGTATCAAATCTTCTATTTATAACTTCCAGAGTTACGTATTAGGTTTAAAAACATTTTCCTTTCTTCTAAAATGCACGCTTAGGCAACATTTATTTTAATTTATTTATTTACAACTTTGGCTGTGATTTAGATATCAATTATTGTTATTTTGATTGTTATGACTGATTATGATTACATAAATTACATGCAAGCTATGTCATAGTGCACATAAGGAGTTGCAAAAGCCACGTACATACACTAGGAACCTCTACGTTCTCCAATACAAACATTAGAGCGAAACCCGCCATCTGTGATCTTAATAAGAAGGCAAATCTCAACTATTTCTATGCATGTATCGCGAGCATTTACCGTTCTTACTGCTAAACTTGAGCTTAAAGCGGTGCTCACATTGTCTCGATAGCGCTTGATGCTGTAAGGGGAAATCGAGGTGTAAAGAGTTCTATGCGCCGTTTGATGAGAATATAAAGTATTAACATAAACGTTACACCAACACACGTGGGACATCATTTTCAGTATCATATTTAGCTCCGCTGAAAGAGCTGCAATAATAACGAGATTTCTCTTCGGGAATGGCCCTTTTAACCTTTTTTCTGGGGGAAATGACATCATTCCGTCGGATGGCTTATATTGTTATAAGCTTCTGTATGTTTTGCCCGTGAATCTGTTGAAATTGTACCCACATGTCATTTTCATTTTTGGCAATACAAGCATGGAACAAATTTTCTCCTAAACGATGTTATTTTCATTTGTGTTGTTATGTTTTATTTATTTTGAGCTTATCAGCGGAAATGCGAGGATTTTATTTGCTATATGAGTCAAGAATGTACATTGCTGGAAAATGAGATCTTATTTTAGAGGGCACAATACCCAGTTATCCGCACAATATTGTCACATTCCAAGCTACCCAAGAGTCGACAGGACTTATCATATGGCACCAGTATATACTACACATAGGAGACGGGGCCCCGCTAGGGCCAGAGCCTGCCAGGGTTGCGGAATTTGTTCGAAAGAGTCCGCGGTGACCCTGGAACACGGATGGGTTTTAGTCAGTAAGAGTCTGACACGCCCTTCCGCTCCACCCAGAGCGGAAGAAGGCATTTGATGATTTCCCATACCTAAATAAAAAAGCACTGTACTGTATGAAAAGAAGAATGAATTCAATTGTGTAACCAATTTTCCGTCCCAAACTGTCCGACGAGGAAAAATACCAATTTTCTCTCTTATGATCAACTATTTGTGGTCCGTATGGTCCGCAAACACAAATCAATAGGCCCGAAAGTCTTTATTATAAAGCAACAAAGCATTTACTTCAATATTAACTCGACATGTGCCGAATACGTGACCAGCTGTGCCATTTACATGGGGCAAATATTATGGACTAAGATCCCAGTGCTGCCAGACCTCCCTTATGTTCTCACTTACAAATTGTGTGGGATAGAGTAGTGTAAGCATGTATTTTTAACAAACGCATACCTACTAGCTTGGAATGACGGCCAATTTTCAGGTATCAGGTTTAATACACTTTTCTTTTTAATCTCCGTGCCGATCTTTACATATGTTTTACAAAATATTGTTAAATAATTAGTCATTAAATAATATTCTAACATTTTAATAGTCTAAGAGCTGGATCCTATTCACAAGGCTGAAATTTGGGAATAGTTTACTTAGTAAATGCAAACAACGAAAGCTAAAGCCTGCCAGGATTAGCAGGATGCGAAACTACCTCCTTGACGACTTACCTACGAAAACCACAAAAAAAAAAAAAAATTAGCCGTCGGCCCAAGCTTATGTTAAAAGTACATACTAACACTAAAACACACTAACATATTTTGTTAGTGAGAAAATAAGGGAGGCCGGGCAGCTCTGGGATCTCAGTCTATTAGCCCCAGCTATTTGTATCACTGGTCAGATTTATTGTGAACTAAAGTTTCCTCCAGCAACGTACCGTGACGGTTTTGTGTCTTTGTGGCCGTAACAAGCGGAGTTGGGGTCGACTTGGGGCGGAGTGGACCGTGCACTAATAAAACTCCGGGGCGTGCCGGCCCCAGCGACCGGCCTTTCTCATGTTGATGAGACCAACGCCAACATAGATAACCTACATAACGACCCTTATCAATATAGTTTGTTAATTTCTTAGAACTTAAAATCCAATGTTAATTTTTGTCGACTTTTAAAAGGTTTGCGGTTAATTAAAGAAAGGTCTATTTATTCAAGACATTGTTTGAACTCTGCCTCTTTATCCAAGGCTTCTTTCTCCCCGAGGATTTTATTTATAAGGGTAACCACGTTTAGATGTAGATGACAGAGATTTGTATTATGATTTGTCGGCGTGATGCGGTTTCACAAAGTGCTCCGCGTTTATTGCAATGTCCCAAGTTTTGTTGGCAAGTCCATTGCTATTTTAACACATTTATGATAACTATTATCGTATCAAAATCGGTTATCTATAGATATTTCAACAATATAATGATTTACACATTGACCGTTCTCGAAATACCAGTCCCCTGGGCATACACGTCGCACCGGCTTTCCGCTTACATTATACAACAAAAAGCCTTTTCATAATACCTGTCTACATCATAATGAACTACAAGAAAGAATTTTAATTAGACTCAAAACAAATACGTTCACCGGAGCGCAAATTGGGTCGCGCAACAAAAGACAAGGGTCAACCGCGCAGATGAAGTGCGTTTCTTTTAGGCGTAAATCTGTTTAAACCCGTTCGTGCCGTAGACTTGCGGCGTCGTAATAGACCCCTTTGCTCTATTAGTTTAGGACCCTATTACGTTACGGTGTGTTACTACAAAGGAGCTTTATTAAACCTCATTCATGTTCGGCTGTCGTGTCGACTTTTTGCCCGTCCCAAGTCGAAGGATAACTATGTTTGGTTTGCGCAACATCTGCTGTTTGTTCAGCTGAATGTACGCGCAAAAAAACAATATGCGAGGCACGAATGTTTGGATGAAGCAAAAACTGATTTTTATCAACGTCAGCTGAATAAAAATATTGTTTACCTCTCGACTAGAAGTTTCCGTGCCTATGTAGACACATCCCGTGCTACTGTAACGTGTTGATATGAAGATAAAAACTTTACTTAATGTGCAAAGAAGAAAAATACAAACTTTTCTTATTAGATTTAGAGCTCGTTCCTCTATGACTGCGGCGGCTGGGATAAGATTATAAAAATAAGTGCTTGTTTTCTTTGTCAGCAAATAATGTTTCTCCCAAAGAGAGCATTTAAATTTTTTACACTCACATAAAACGTTGCAGTTAAGACCACGAGAACGTTATTCCGTTGTTCCTGTTCCATAATTATGCATTATAAAAGAGGAGAGCTGGGATTTTTAATAAATAACTGGAGCTGCGGTGCTGTGACAAACAGTGGACGTTTGCTCCTGAGTCGTTCATATGCTGCGGCGACCGCGCCAATAAAATACGTGTGACATTCCGCCCCACACTCCCCCCGGCTCCAGCCACAAACCACGTAATGCTTTTTGTACCATTTCAATTGTGTGCAAACGTTTTATCCTTGTATTTTGCTTCAAGTAATAAACAAGGATTTGAATAAGGATGTAATATTAAAATTGTCGTTAAGGTTGTACGGTGCCTTTTTATGATGGGTCCTATTTACGTCTGTCGTAATATTCTTTGTACAGGTGTGAATGTTACTTGAATAAATTTTTCCTTGTTCTGAAAAAATTGCACTTTTCCAAAATCTAGAGCCTGAATTTATTCATGTCTGTGTTTTTTTTTAGAGGTTTGGTTTTTGAAATTGGCAACACTTTTGACAGTTGATTAGTGGTCAGTACTTTTCAAAACAACGCGCTATTTTTTTTCTAATGAATAGACTTATTTTCAAAACAACGCGCTGTACGTTCGGTGAATAGGCCGAAAACAATATTCAGCTTGATCTTCTTTTTCAATACAAAATTTTGTTCAGCGATGAGGCTCATTTTTAGTTGAACGGCAATAAGCAGAATTGCCGAATTTATTTAGAGTGGAGAAAACTCATAAATAAGCCTTTGTTGAGACGCCCATTAAAATTTACATTTATGGGCAGGTGGAATTACATCCATTAAAATTCACATTTATGGGCAGGTGGAATTATTGGCCCATATTTTTTAAAGATGATGCCGGCCAGAATGTTACCGTCAATGGAGAGCGCTAAAGAGCCATGATTGGCGACTTTTTTGTTCCCCAGTTGAATGGTATTGATGTGGCAGAGCTCTGATTTCAACAAGATGGCGCAACATGCCACACAGCGCGCGACACCATCAATTTACTGCGGGTAACATTTGATGGCCGCATAATTTCCACGATCGTGTGATCTCTTGATCTTATACCTTTGGATTACGCACGATACTATGCAGATAAACCACAGACGTTGGACCATTTGGAAGTCCACATTCGCCGCGTTATTACTGATATCCGACCTCAGTTGCTCGATAAAGTGGTCGAAAATTGGACTTCCCGATTACACTTCATTCGATACAGCCGTGGCGCCCTCATGCCTGAAATCATTTTTAAGCACTAATGCCTTAAGATTTTTTTAAATTAATCTTTTAAAACCAAACCTCAAAAAAAAACAGACTTTACGTGTCTTTTCTTAAAATAGTTGTTTCCGAGATAAAAGGTGAACCACAAAAAGTTTACAAGCTGCATTTTAAGAAATTCAACACACAAAAATAAACGAAATTTCTTTGGAATTTGAATTTTTGCCTTGCGTAAGTAATTCCATTTTCCTCCAACTATTACGTGGCTTATGGCCGCTCCACAACGTTTGCTCTCACCACTGTTGCTAATGAAATTAGAGTACCGCAGCTAAGACAACACAATTTACAACAGCGGAGAATATTTTTAAAAAGGTACATTTTGTTCGACTTTTTTGCTGTTAAGTTTCGCGTCAGACGAATTGTGTCGTTTCGTCTCGACCTCGGTACTTGTGAAAAAGCGGCGCCCGGGGCTTTCTCATGCTAATACACTACGCTGGTGCTGGTCGCCCCACCCTCCCCTGTCCGTTGCGTTCCAACAACTGTGAAATTGCACCTTCTAAATGTTAGATTTGGATAGTCTTTATTTTGTTGGACGGTTAACATTTTTAAAAAGGGTTTTCTTTCGCTTGACGTGTTGTTTTATGCATGGGGATAAACACATGGAGTTTTTGATGGAGTGACATTAAGAACTAATGCAAGGCACGTAAACGTTTTGCTTTAGATTCGTATCAAGCAAACAGTTCGGTTGTTTACCATTTTAAGTTTTCAATGAAATGGTTGCGCTTTTAAATTTGGAATTCGGCAGAAACTCTAAGTAGATCTTTTCGTACATTGAACAATGTTGCCATTTTACTGTTCAATGTTTCCAGACGTATTTTCTTCGTCAAAGCCGATTAATCAGTCTCCTTCTCTTCAGCATCGTAACCACACGACCAATTATTGTGTTTCTCAGTCATTAATTAGTTCGGACGCAAAACCACAGGTCGCCAGAGGGGCTAATAATAAAATCTAATAACAATCCAGATCTAATTACTTTTCTATCCGCTTTCTTTATTTGTGTCTCTTCTAATTATTTACTTATTTAATTAGCGTTGTCTTTTGCTAAGAATAAGTTGCCCTATTTCTTTGTATTCGCATTTATGTACTTACTTTTTTTTTCGTCTACTTGTTTTTTTTTGGCACAATGTTCCTCATGGTCTGGTGAAAATGAGCAATACTTTAAGCGTGTCTAACTTACTGGTCAGGTGCCCTGATATACTAAAATTTTACCACCAGTGAAGACTTCTTAAGTAAATAAAGCATACCAAAAAATAATTTTATGAAAACTGGTTGTCAAAAATTGAAAGATTTGTACAAGGTATAAATCGAACATATTGGAAAATTGTACAGATATATATAAGCGAACGTTTACTTTAAAAAACTTGCACTAAGCCTTAGTGCGAGTTTTTTAAAGTGAACGTTCGCTTATGTCAAAGTGTATGTAAAAAAAATGTTTTCCGTTATTGTCATCAGACGGCGCTTATTCAGTTTCAATACAAATTGACGTTTACACTAACGCGATCGAGTACGTTAAGAAACTCGCATCATGCGCGTGCAGTAGGCTACAGTAAGGGTAGGCCAGCCCATACATAATGCCCAAAAAAGGGGGCATTATGTATGGGCTGGCTCATCCTTACTGTAGCCTGCTGCACGCCCACTAAGGCCACAGACCGCTCTGCTAATGAGCACACAATTTTTCCTTTATCCTCAGGTCATCCATTAATTAGTCCAGTGTTGGCAAACATTTTCTCGTCTCTCACAATTAATTCGCTATAAAAGTCTAAAACTAGATCCAGAATATGTTTGTCGGACCTTTGTCTTTTTGCTTGGCCACTATCCAAGGCTAAGAGCGTTGTAATTACATCTTATGGCTCGCTAAATGCTTTGTATCCGATCTAACACGTCTTTACAGCCGTGAAAGAGATTGTTTCAGCTTCTCTAATCTCTCATTATTAACCAAGAAAAGAATTTAATGTTCAACTGGCCTGTTGGTCGAGTGGTCAGTGACCCTGACTGCTAAGCCGGAGGACGACCTCCGGCTCTTGAGCTCTCTGAGTTCGATTCCCACCCAAGACAAATCTCTGTGTGATGAGCATGGTCATTTGTTCTGTGTCTGGGTGTAATTTGTCTATAATATGTATGTATTTAGAAATATATAAGTATGTTTATCAGTTGTCTGGTTGCCATAGCACAGGCTCTGCCTAGTTTGGGAGCGGATGACCGTGTATGAGTTGTCGTGTTGTGTTGTTAATGTGCTTACAAACTAGCTCTTGCACTATATCTTGTTGTAGGTGCTTTGTTACAGCTTGGTTTAAAGATGGTAGCTATAGAAAAGCGTTATTCACGGCCACATTACTGTGTCGTGTTGTGTCGTGAACAATCAAAATAATGTATGAACCTTCGTCATAATCACAACGAGTTTTGTAGCCAATCAACTGCGCCAGATGGCGTCATGATACGACAGAACAGAAATGAGAACCTGACTTTAGCTTTAAGAAGTTTAGCCTTAGCAGTGGTTTTTGACTTAGTTTGGTATTAAAACAAGTATTTGAATAAAACAATATATTTCTCTACATTTATTTTTGGGAACTCTCTAATTGGTAACTTTGTAAGGTAAATAATTTAGGCAGCCTAATATTTGGCTAAAAGTCTTTCAAACTGAACAACAATAACGTCAAGTCTTTCATTTTTAGGCATTTTCCATGGCCTAGTATCTGTTGTCTTGTTAGCTATTATTTTCATCATTATTCCAAAATGAATTTTTATCCATACAATAGTTTTTGTCCCCGTCTTAACTCGCGTTAAAATTTAATTTCGAAAAAAAACCTGCCTACAACGGTATCCAGGGTTCCATGTGTCGTACCAAAATTCATCAAAATCTGTTAAGCCATTTAGGCGTGAAAGCGTAACAAACAAACACAGTTTTTTTTTTAGAATATTTATTTGAATTTAGACGAGTATTGCGCAGGGGCGTGGAGACTGACTCTATCCGGCAGACAGGGTGAAGGTATAATTTATCATTAGTAACCAAGCTCCTTCTCCTCAGGTCCGGTGGTTCGAGCAGCAGCGTGAGAAGCGGCGTATGAAGCGTGACTATTCGCCGTACGACCGCGCCGCGTTCTCGCAGCTGTCACGCCGGTTGCAACCGCACCGGCCGCACTATAGGGCGCTGACGTCATCGCCCTTCTTCCCCGATCCGCTGTTCAAGGAGCAATGGTACTTGGTACGTATCTTTCAGAATGTTCTTTAGCTAAATAAGGAGTTTCTGAGGTATTAGTTAGGCACAAAAGATACATACATTACAAAGCTGGTGGCCCTTCAAATTCAAAGATCATAGAAGTTATAAATATTTTTTTCTTCTACCATGAGTTGAGGTATTTTTTCAAAAGGATGGGTACACCCTTTCAACCCTTTGAACTCTCTGCCTGCGTCTGTGTTTCCGAACGCATACAAACCTAATCTCTTCAAAATTAGAGTGAACAGGCTTCTTCTGGGTAAGCTCGCTCCATCGTCGACTTTGCCTCTGTCATCTATGACCTAGACTAGAGTCAAGAGCAAACCCATATTAAATAAAAAAAAAATGGGTAATCCGACTGCAAGCTCAATATTGTGTTTTTATAGATATTTGCAATATTTGATCAATTACATTAATGAACAAAAGTCAGTTACCTATCAATTAGTAGTCATAAAATTTCTAAATAATATTTAAAGATTTTTATTTTTTCACTAGCAATTTAATTTATTTCAACGTAAGTATAAAAGTATCTCATGATGATTCCCAAAAAATTGCTTGTTTCGCCATTAATTCTCTGTTAATAGGTTTATTATTATTTGTCCTTAGTTAATAAGCAAAACAAAACATCTGAGAATAAAACGGTAAGAGCTAAATAAAATTAAAATACTCTACTTAATATTAAAACCTTTTTTTTTGTACCTACCTAGTAAAATGGTCCCCAATTGGGTTAGAAGCAAAAAATTTGTTGTACAATTCTACTATTAACTAACGAGAAATATCTAGGTACATAAATTATATACCACACAAATGTTGTCCTGAAAGCTACTTAGCATCCCTGAAAACTGGTGAAAAAGAAATAAACTTAAAAACTGCGGAAGCATGGCCGTCTCCTGACTTCCGTTGTGAAAATGTTCTAAGATTTTCATACATAACGTTTTATTTAGAACGGAGGTGCCAAGGACGGGCTGGATATGAACGTCGCGCCTGCGTGGCAGAAAGGCTACACTGGCAAGGGTATCGTCGTGTCCATCCTGGATGATGGCATACAGACCAACCATCCGGATTTGGCACAAAACTATGTGAGTAGTATTTTTTTAGCGGACTGCCCCAGAAAGAGGGTAATGTTTTATTTATTTATTTATTAGGTTCACCAACAATTGTTAACACCAAAAATATTACCAAATACTTAGCTTAAAACAATAGTGTAGTGTCACGGTCGATGGCGCGTTGTGTTTCACGCGCGCCTCAAAGAGATGTCAGCATAGGAGACGGGGCCCGCCAGGGCCAGAGCCTGCCAGGGTTGCGGAATTCGTTCGAAAGAGTCACCGCGGCCCTGGAACGCAAAGGGCTTTAGAAGAAACACGGATGGGTCAGTAAGAGTCTGACACGCCCTTCTACTCCACCTAGAGCGGAAGAAGTCATTTGATGATTTCGCATCCTTAAAAAAAAAGCGTGACAATTTTTTACAGGTAAGCACACATGTGCCAAAATTATAATGGGCTAAACTTAATTCTAGAAATAATGTTTTATATGTGATCCAATAAACACATAAAATTCACATCGAAACACAACAGGCCAGTCACATCACATAGTGCGTTAATTTGCGGAACTTGGTGAGTGAGTCTGCATGCACGTCCACGTTTTCGAGAGTATGTATGTTTTTAACCGACTCCGCGACGTAAAGGAGAGTAAAGTGTTTATTAATGTTTATGTGTCTGTTTCGTGTCGATAGGTCAGTGGAATATTGCTGGCTGAATGCTTTGCAACTTCCAGGCACCGTCAGTGGCTCGTTTGATTTTAAGTTTTGGGGCACAGCAAGTAATAGTTTATACTTTGTTTTAAGGATTGATTTTAGAACATTGTCCTGGCAGCAAGAGCTTTACCATTGGCCCACATTTGCGGTTTTTCATAAAATTGTAGATGGAAACAAATATTTTAATATACCCACTGGTCTCTACCACTACTGCAAAACAGTCTGATAACATTGCGTGGTCTCTCTTTCTTCTATGGGAAATTTAAACTGTCCATAATACTTATTTAATCCAATTTGGCAACATGGGACTCGTTTGAAGCTATTAAAGAGCTTTTAACGAAACCTTTCGATAAATTGACTCAACAAGGCAACGCTAAAAGGCACATACGCAGAAATATAGGACGAGAAATAGTTTAAAAAAATGGCTACGTTTTTAATCTCTCCACTCCCAGTGGTTTCCGATTATCCTTTTTGTTAGAAGAGACCAATAAACTGCCATGCAGCATGCAGAATTGCAGATATTAGTTTTCTAAAAATTGCTCGTATCTACCTACTATGTTACTGGAATTGTTTTTTTTTTTTTCATACTAATTCCCAGGAAAGCTCGGCAAATTGAAGCCGAAAAGTGGTATTTGATATTCGGCTTTGAAATACAATACTATTTTATTTTATCATTTTTTGTTCTTTGCTGAATTTAGAATAGAACTTTATTGTAATATTCGGAAAAAACATGAATACATCGCGAATAGGCCTTTTGAGGACTACACTGATCAGAATCCACAAACATAAATTATAATAGTTTTAAACTCTGTTCCATTGTTTTAAAATCGACTTACAACGTTCCAAATTCAAAAGCAACACTATTTAGAGCTGTATCTGTAACATATCGATAAGTTACACAGCAGTTACTTGTTCCATAGAGAGCCGTTAATATGGCTGATAACACTATCAGTAGGACTGTTGGACTAACTGCTGTGAAGGTCTAGCACTAAAGATAAGCTGCCCGCATATTAACTTAGGTACAAAGTTAGGCTCTGGTACTGAGTGGGTAGTGTTCATGTTTTACAAAAACCGTGAAACTTTTATCAGAACCTATGTAGACTAGACCTTTCATTAATCTCCAACGAATTCCGGTGACCAGCTGGTCTGTTGATAGATTTAGTCGTTTTAAGGTACTGTTATTTAAAGTAACAATTCCCGATAAGTTGAATTGATATACTCGTACTTCTCATTTTTATCGTGTACTAAATTCGATTTTTTTATTCACGTTACAGATTAGTTTAAGTTTGAAGCTCTAAAATGGCTCCAAGATAATTTAATGTTCCCAACTTGTAAATGAGCAATTTCAATGCCATGATAGCGATACTCAGTAAGTTTCGAGAAAATGAATTTCTTGAATGTTATTCATTCCATTACGGAAAATTGCAAGTATGAGTTAGAGAAGGTCGAAATTTATGAAGTTAAATAATTATCAAAACGCACCAAATTACAAACAGTGTAAATGTATCAACATCAGAATTAATTAATTTTCCCAAAAGTGCCTTGAATGTTGTAAATTGTGTCAATGCCAATTCAACAAGGAAACAAGAGTTTTGAAATAGAATTTCTATTTTGTATAATCTTAATTATGCCACTGACCGTAATGTTGATCGTAAACATGATTTATTTCTTTAGGACCCCAACGCGTCGACCGACATCAATGGCAACGATGATGATCCTATGCCTCAAGACAACGGCGACAACAAGCACGGCACACGTTGTGCTGGCGAGGTTGCCGGCGTTGCCTATAACCAGTACTGCGGAGTAGGTATCGCCTACAACGCCAGTATTGGTGGCGTGAGGATGTTAGACGGAGTCGTCAATGATGCTGTCGAAGCTAGGGCCTTGGGTCTCAACCCAGACCACATCGATATCTACAGCGCTTCCTGGGGACCTGAAGATGATGGCAAAACTGTTGATGGACCTGGACCTCTTGCTAGAAGGTAACATGATTGGACCACGTAGCTAATTAGGAACCTTTGAAGAAAATTAAATTAATCCTTGCTTTTATTTTTCAGGGCATTTATCTACGGAGTCACAAGCGGTCGTCGCGGTAAAGGATCCATATTCGTTTGGGCTTCTGGCAATGGTGGAAGACATACAGACTCTTGTAACTGTGACGGCTATACGAACAGTATATTTACTTTGTCAATTTCTAGTGCAACGCAAGGTGGTTACAAACCTTGGTATCTTGAGGAATGTTCGTCTACTTTAGCAACTACATACAGTTCAGGCACCCCAGGCCATGACAAGAGTGTCGCCACTGTTGACATGGACGGCAGGTTGCGAGCCGATCATATTTGTACAGTAGAACACACGGGAACCTCGGCTTCGGCTCCCCTCGCAGCCGGTATATGTGCATTAGCTCTAGAAGCAAACGCAGAACTCACATGGAGGGATATGCAATACTTAGTTGTAATGACGTCGCGACCACAGCCTCTTGAGAAAGAGGGAGGCTGGATCATAAACGGAGTCAAGAGGAAAGTAAGTCACAAATTCGGATACGGCCTGATGGACGCATCTGAAATGGTTAGCTTAGCAGAACAATGGGTTACCGTCCCGCCACAACATATTTGCAAATCGCAAGAAATAAACGAAGACAAGCAGATAGAATCAACATTTGGCTACACCTTAGCTACGCATATGGACGTAAATGGTTGCAGTTCTACCGTAAACGAAGTTCGTCATCTTGAACATGTCCAATGCAAGATATCGTTAAGGTTCTTCCCTAGAGGTAATCTTCGTATACTATTGACATCTCCAATGGGCACTGTATCAACTTTATTGTTCGAAAGGCCACGTGATGTTGTTAGTTCTAACTTTGATGACTGGCCTTTCTTAAGTGTTCACTTCTGGGGTGAACATGCTGAAGGCAGGTGGACGCTACAAATAGTTAATGCCGGAAATAGACACGTCAATCAAGCTGGTATACTTAAAAAGTGGCAACTTATTTTCTATGGAACATCTGTAGATCCAGTACGATTAAGAACAAAGAGGCCATCGCCTGTAGCGCCGCCTTTTGCATTCCCCACCGCCGCGGACGGCTATGAACCTATCGGGGATTCTTTTTACAACACTGACGCGTTTGCCAACTATCAAAATTTTCCAAATCTATTCGCCGCTGGGTCCAACCCGGAAAAGGCGGTAGCTCGGCTCGATGGACATAACGTCCCTTCTCCGCATGGGGAGAATGTCCTCGCTGATAGTAATGACAAGCGCGTCATGCATGACTGTGATCCCGAATGCGATTCTCAAGGATGCTATGGAAAAGGACCTATTCAATGCATTGCGTGTAAGCACTATCGACTGGATGACTCGTGTGTCTCTCGGTGCCCTCCAAGAAGTTACGCGAATCAAGGCGGAGTATGTTGGCCGTGTCACGAGTCTTGTGAGACTTGCGTTGGACCAGGCCAGGACTCGTGTTTGACTTGTGCCCCGGCACACTTGCTAGTTGCAGACTTGGCTGTCTGTCTCCAACAGTGCCCAGATGGCTATTGGGAAGACAGCGAATCTTCCGTGTGCCGGCCGTGTTCTGCCCACTGCGCCACTTGTTCCGAAAGAGCTGATGGTTGCACGTCTTGTGAACACCATCTAGTTCTACATGACGGAACATGTTTGGCCTCATGTCCGGCTTCTCACTACGAAACTGAAGATTACATGTGCGCAAAATGTCACGAATCCTGCGACACTTGCGAAGGGCCCGGGGAAGCGCAGTGCGTGACGTGTCATCCGTCGACTTATGCATTAGACGGGAAATGTGTTACGTCATGTCCTCCAGCTTATTACGCTGATAAAAAGAGGAAAGAATGTATGAGGTTCGTATAATATATTTCCGTGTTATTTTAATATAAGCTTTGATGTGACCTCGTTTTGATGTTTGTTTCTTTTTAGGTGTCCCGTCGGTTGTTCAACATGCACGAGCGCGTTTTGCCTCTCATGTGAACCGAACTGGGAACTTAATAAAAAAGGAAAATGTATGCCTGTGGGGACTGAGAAGTGCAGTTCAGTAGAGTTTGCACAAGACCAGAAATGCAAGAGATGTAATGAAGCTTGCGACTCATGTTACGGGGAGAATGATGGAGATTGTCTTACTTGTCAGAACCCTAATTTACTTCAGGATTACAGGTGAGTACCTAATTTATAATTTGTTGATTAACTCTGCCCTTCGGGTTCCCCGTTCTCAATTCTATTATACCGAATGGAAAACTGTCTCGAGTTCTCGAATAATCAGGAAAATTAATTTTCTATGACCAGTTTAATACCATTTGAAAGCCCTTTATATTCTATTTAATTTTCACGCGGACACTCTAACGAACCGCGGTTCGCATGCACGTGGACGTGACCCGGGTCCGTGTTTATTTTTAGCTAATGAGTAAGGTCAACATTTATAATTATGTTACCTTGTGGTATTTTTGGATCCTTGTATTTTTTGGCAGCTACACATTTTGCATCCCCTCTCGTTTTGTTTTAATTTTGAGAACAGCCTTTTTTATGTGTTCTGCTTCGTTTGACGATAGAAATAAGGCTCCTCATGCTTTAGGAACCACTTAATATATGATTTGGTCATGTGACTACAAAAACAACTTGTACATTATCATAATATTTGGAGTATTTAATCAGATTTTTGATAGTAGAGTATCCGATGCATTCCGACTATGGATTAGCCTTGAGGCGTCTTAAACTTTCTGTACTGCGGTGGAATATAGGCGGGATAATGTTATGCTGTCCTTTTAGACAGAGACGCAATTAAGAATAGCGCAGTCTTTGTTTTATCAACTGAATTGATTGGCAGGCTAATCTAAATCTAGTCTAGATGTCAAAAAGTAGATGATTCCAACTTTCCATCGCCATAACTAACCCTTCCCTATTCCTCCTAGATGTGTATCAGAATGCAGTAAAGGATACTACGCGGAGGCGGGTCGTTGTGCGCGCTGCATGCACGGCTGCTCCGAATGCGTGTCACGACTCAACTGTACGTCGTGCGTCAGTGCGCTGAGGCTGCAGTCAGGCGCTTGCAGGACGGCGTGTGCTGATGGGTATGTTGTCCTCTCTCTATGTGAATGACGAGGTTGGTTGTGCGCGCTGCATGCACGGCTGTTCCGAATGCGTGTCGCGACTCAACTGTACGTCGTGCGTCAGTGCGCTGAGGCTGCAGTCAGGCGCTTGCAGGACGGCGTGTGCTGATGGGTATGTTGTCCTCTCTCTATGTGAATGACGAGGTTGGTTGTGCGCGCTGCATGCACGGCTGTTCCGAATGCGTGTCGCGACTCAACTGTACGTCGTGCGTCAGTGCGCTGAGGCTGCAGTCAGGCGCTTGCAGGACGGCGTGTGCTGATGGGTATGTTCCCCTCTCTCTTAGTGTTGAAGTTGAGTTGTTGTGCGCGCTGCATGCACGGCTGTTCGCTGACTCAACTGCACGTCCTGCTTGAGCGCGTTGAGGCGCTTCTAATTATGATGGCATGTGCTGGGTATGCTTCAGTTTTCTATAAACTGCTTTTAAAGTCATGAGATATTCATCATAATATGTTTTTCTACATAGTTACCTAACTAATTTCTATCGAAAGTGATATTTGGATATCTCGAATATTAGCAGTGAACTGCAAAATAAAGACAGGGACGTTTCTCGAACAATGTCTTCCAAGATATTAAACGTATCTTTTCTATCGCAGGTACTACGCAGATCGCGGCACGTGTTCGAAGTGCTACCTGTCGTGTCGCACGTGTATCGGACCGCGGCGGGACCAGTGCGCCTCGTGCCCTGAGGGCTGGAGGCTGGCCGCGGGTGAATGTCACCCGGAGTGTCCGCAAGGTATGATCTCCTAACCTGAGCATGATAAAGGCCTACACCACATTTTCTGAACTATACTAAGAACGTATTCTTCATGCACAATCAACCACATAAATAAATGGTGCTGATACACGAGCCGTGTTCGTGAACGGGCGCCCGTTATCTACATTTTGGGACGTACGACGTACGTAGCTTCATCGTTTTGGCTGACCGACTTTTTGGCACTTCAGTGGCTGTAAATGGTTTCAATTAGTATATTAATTTATTTATTTTATATTATAATGTCTAATTAATATTATTTAGAACGTTTGTACATTGACAAAACTAAATCTATCTCCTCTCGTTCGGTCCATCCAAAGGTTGTCTGTAAGACATTGCCTTGTTGCGATAAGACCGCCCATTGTACACTAATTGTTTTATAATTTTTTGTCCTGTAATTATTATGTACAATAAAGTATAGAATAAATGAAATAATAATTAAAATTCCCTGCAAGTAAAGCTAAACGCAATTCATCCAGCTATATTAAATAGGCTATAATATTGTTTTACATAGAGCGACCTAGGTTCTCATGCGATGACATTAAAGTTCTGTTAAAGTTAGGTAGCAAGCACAAATAAATATTGACATTCAAGCCTCGAATCCATTAGGCAACATTTGACGCGCAACACATGACGCCCTACATGTTCAGCAACGTTGCACAACAACGCGCGATGTTGCCAGCAGGCACGCAACATTCACAATGTTACTAAATAAAAGTTCTTCGTTGCCGTTCAACATGATGAGCAACGTGTTGTGCATCATGTCGAACGCGTCAAATGTTGCCTAGTGGATACGGGACTTCAAGTTTACAACATCAGCAAATCTGCCCTCTAATTGAAACTAAATTTATCACACATTCATCCATTTCTCACACCTTATCCACAAACAAATAACGATGAAAACGCAAACAATCAAATGTTCCTGGTTACTTATTACAACATTCGTTCTAATGAATCGTTTGAGGGAAGCGGAAGGGAAAATAACAAAAATATGTTTATTCCCACTATTGATTATCGCGGATAATACAATAGATGAGATTAATGGAGATGTTGCTGAGGGGTAACAAAGCGGATTATAATGCTGTGTTAGTGGACGGGACGGAGGGTCCGCAGGGATGTCCGGAACTTATCTTGTGATGTGAAGCTTTGTGTGCACTTGGGCGATATTCTTGGACACAGTTAAACTAGCAACTGAGTATTTAAAAATAATAATAATAATAATATATCATTTAATTCAGGTAACAAAGACCCATTAAATAAATACCTTACAGACTATCATACATATTTATAAAAACCACAAAAAAAAATTAAAACACTATTTCACACGAATTGACGGCGTCGTGTTGCGCTGCATGGTGTCACGTAGCCTTCCGCGGAATCCCCGAAATACGACACCCTTCGGCCATAACTCTTCCTTGAGGAAGGTCTCAATATGATGAGTCGGAACTCGTACCACGAACGATTTGAAATTCGTGATATGGCGTGACTCCAACCTTTCGACCCTTAAGGTCCAGTTGGTCTTTGCTCGAACATACTCCACAATCTCCTCAACCTTCGTGGTGTGATGTAGCCGGGACACATAGAGCTGCGTCGTAGGTATTGCCGGACGCAGCATATTGGGTCCTGCCAGCGCGGTCCCGCACTGGTTCCGACTAGAAGGCGTCTTCGTGGTTACTTGGTTTAATCAGAATAGGTATGCGCTTCGGAATCTTTGTATTTTCGATATGTCACTAGAAAATGGCAAATGCCGTAAGATTGTCATCATCTGCCTAGCCTTTTCCCAACTATATTGGGGTCGGATTCCAGCCAAACCGGATTCAGCTGAATACCAATATTTTACGTGGAGCGGCTGTCTACCACCCCTCCACAACCCATTAACTGGGTAACATGGTACTTCTTGGTAAGACTGGTGTCAGGTTGTCTGGCTTCTGACTATCCGTAACGACTGCCAAGGATCTACAAATGACAGCCGGGACCAACAGCTTAACGTGCTATTGTAATAAATCTATAAAAGATTATAATTCCTTGATATATTATGAAAAAATCGTTTTGTTAACAATAAATCCCACCCAAATTCAATAGTTTCTAAAATAACCGTTCACAATTTCACGTGATATTTAACAAACTTACGGCGTTTGCAATTTTCCGGTGACAGATATAATCTATCAAGATCGCTTCGCAGAGCCTCAGAGTTTGGTACTGTCGCGTTTTGTTGTGTACGTATTTGCGTTATGCGTTTGAAAGAAGCATGAATTCTATCTGTTAAGTTACCTAATTGTAAGCGTGTTCACTTTTAAATATAATCGTAATATAAAGTGAGTAATAACTTAGTAACAGCTCAGTAATAATACGATCATCGCGCGTTTGAGTTACTCGAAAATAGACGATGATTGCACATTTTTGACCAACTTTATATTGTAGTAAAAAAAAAACGCCTGTTTCCAAACCTGGGGGTTAAGCCTAAGCTATTTAAAACAGTTAAATATGGAATCGATTCGAATCAAATCGTTTTTACTGTCATTTTATCACCCAGAGCTTTTCGTTTAGTTTAACTGAGGGAGATTTATCACAGTAAGCATCTTGCGGCCTCAAGTAGCTTCTAAAGAGTCTCTCCTGAATTCAGACTGCGCTCGTGTACTCAGATTCCAAGTGGCTTCAAGAATTTTCACTTATATAATCTGGCACGGTGGTAAAAAGTTGTTAAAAGGAGCTCGTGGCTAAAGAATAACAGCCGCACGGGTCCATCAAGGTTAAGCAACGCATGTCAAGGTTGGTCTGTGGATGGGTGACCATCTTAACATACCGAGTTTCCTCCGTGCCTCGGAAAGCACGTTAAGCCGTTGTTCCGGCTGTCATTTGTAGATCTTTGGCAGTCGTTACAGATTGTCAGAAGCCAGTATAAGTAGCCCAAAGAATCGTACCTATATTAAACTAAAAGGCTCAATACATTTTATTTTTTACTTTTTAGAGTTTTTTTGTCGGGGTGTTTTAAAATTGTTAAAATGCAGAATTAGTATAAAAAAAGTAGTTTAACTAAAGATGTCAGTCGGGGGTGGCTTTGGTCGTTAACTGTCGCCCTGTTCTTAATCCCTGTAACACCAAAACGAGAGCCAGAACCAGAATACTTCACAAGTTTAGCATCTCAAAATACGGTATTCCGTTACGTAAAATGTCGATCTACAATAAACCACTTTTGGTATCATAGTTATTTTTGGTTTATCTTTAAAACATCTACCTTCTCCTCCAGGTTTCTACCAAACCCTGGGAGGCTGCCGCCACTGCCACCACTACTGCCGCGAGTGCGACGGCTCGGGCCCGCTGCACTGCAAGTCGTGCCCGCCCCGCTTCATGCTGGACGGCGGGCTGTGCATGGAGTGCCTCGGCTCCCAGTACTACGACGCCAGCACTGGAACGTGCCGAGCTTGCGACGACACGTGCAGGACTTGCTCCGGACCGGGACAGTTCAGTTGTACCACGTGTTCGCGGCCGTTGAGATTAGACAGGTATGTGGATAAGAATAATATGTGTTCTTGAAACTTTTATATTTTAGCATAGTGAAGTCGACTCTGGATTTGCTCGTCGGGGGAAGTACACCTTTGTTCTGCTAAGCAGTGACTGGTTTGATGGGTTCATACAAATCAAACCTTTACACATACGAGACTTCATGGCACGGAATTCGCGAAGTATAACAATTATACCATTAACGATAATCTTGCCATTACAGCTAGATAATTTTTTATCGCTACTTGTCTGCCATGCATACTTTGTGCATTTAACACATTCATTGTGCGTACAACTCAGGAGTGGAATTCCCTGTCAGGGTCTGTTTTTCCTGATAGCTACAGGAATGGGAGTCCATCAGTCAAGAGTGAATAGGTTACTTCTAGGCAAGCGTGCTCCATTCTCGATCACATCATCGCTTACCATCAGGTGAGACAGTGGTCAAACGCGTGCCTATCAATAGTAAAAAAAAACATAAGTTATAATGATTTTGCAGTTACAAGATTCCAAAACCAGTCCTACAAAGTTCATATCAAAGCCCTCATTTTTGCGTATGAGTGCCCCACGAAACACTTCACGTGGGGCTCGACAGGTGGTTCATATGATTAGAGGTGACTTTAGTACGGTTATGTATGAAATAGCAGGTGAAACAGTCTAGTTGAGCGGCCGTGGAATAGCAGCCGGTAAGAAATGTTGAGAGCACGCGCTGAAGTTTTCCGGGCACGTTAAAAGAGGGTTTTGCTCACCTGTGTCAGCGATGGTACCTATAGTAGGCGCCAGATAAATGTGGAATAAAGTATATTGACCTTTCCCTAATAACTGCTCATAGGTACCTGAACAATTAAATATGAATCGTTTTTCATTATTAGACAATGTTAAGCATCACGAGAGATGATGATTCGGGACAGTTTTGTGTCATTAATTCCGTTTTTCAAATTAACAATGTCAATAAATGTAGGTGGGTCAATCACCGATATTCCACGATTATCTGGCGCCTACTATAGTAGTATCCATATGAACATTTTAAGTGTAAAAGTAACATTGCCAGTTTGATAAAGGTAAATAAATATCTCTTTACGTGTTAACGTCTGATCAGGTTTGATAATGGTAAATATCGTTTTAATAACGTACTTAGCAGTCTCTATAATTAATTAGTTAATTAAAATTCTGAAAACATTTTCCATTTATCGAAAACTATATGCACGGTAGAAAAATATATTACCTACTAGCAGTCGCCAGCGTGAATGTCGGAAATTATCTCAAGAGAACATACTTTCGCGATGAAATCCCATGTGTTATTCCAGACTATAATCTACCTCTGTGCCAAATATTATCAAAATCCGTTCAGCCGTTTTGACGTGATTGAGTAAACTTTCGCATTTATAATATTAGCATAGATAGTACAGATTTGTTACTGAAGGTCTCAAATGTACCAACTTGAAAAATAAATGAGTAAACGATTAATTACAAGCAAGCTCTTCTTTTATCAAAAACGTTTTATGAAAATTATTACCTTAGTTTTAAAAGAAATATTCAAAATTTCGCCACTTAATAAACAGCCCAATTTATAAAACTTTTTAACGATAATAATTATTAGTTTAAATACTAAACATCATCAATCGTGGTTAAAAAGTTTGAATAAGTAAGAATAATAATTAAAAATAAACCCGTTTTTTTCTAAAGCTTTAAAAGTATTACAGCAAAACCTAACTCGCAGTTCCCTTTCCATTCGAGTGAAACATTTTACCGTCACCACCGCTTAGTTACCGCGTCTTGGAGCAAAGGTGGCGCGCGAAGAGTCCTCAGTGATTGAAGGACACTGACACACTGCTACGCGTCGACCAGAAGCACTTGTGACGTCTTACGCTTAAGCTAGAGGAGACTTACCTTTACAAAGCGTTTGACATAATATGGTTCGGAGTTTTTGTGGGTCACTTTTTTGCATGGGCGTGCAGTAGGCTGCAGTAAAGGTAGGCCAGCCCATACATAATGCTCAAAAAAAACTCACCACATTATTCAGGGAAATCACGATACTGACGATGCGAATTTTCGTCATTTTGGAAAAAAAAATTGGGAATTATGTATGGGCTGGCCTACCCCAGGTTAAAACGGTTGGAATGGGACTAGCCCGCCACACATTCTCAACCACTGCAACTCCTGAAAGCCAGGATCAACAGTGGCGACCAGAAAATCAGAAAAACGCCGAGACAATGAAGCTCGACGAGTCCCGGAGAAACGATTCAACTTGGATCCCGCAAGGAAATTAATCAGGAAAGAACACCGGAGGAGTAAGAAAAAATATAATTTCCAATTCCCTCCTTATCAAGCAGCAGACAGAACAGAGCTAGGCAAATATACACCAAGGGGCTTATACAAGTGGGTTAAGCACAGTTGCCAAGCACCACGGATTTTATGTTAACAGAAGAATAGTATGGAATAATATTTATTTTTAATACAAAAAAAATGACATGACATGACAGACATGTTTTTGCTAAAGAGTGATAATGAAAAATTTTACAAACATTTATTGTCAAAGAAGTCTTGGACACTAAAAAAATATGAGTACACAACCATTCATGCAATTTACTTTTGAATAACCTCATATTTAAGGTCTTGAGATTACTTGGTATCTTACTAATACTAATGGGTCCTAAATTGTGAAAAAGGGTAAGTGTTAAAGGGTTAGAATAAAGGCGGTGGTTATTTTCTGTTTTGGGAAAAGAGGTATTTAGTGTCAGTCTCTCATAATAGATAATTAAAATGTTCCGGGAAAGTCCCGATGTCGTTTTCTCGATTTTTGGTTAATGATTCTGAATACTTACTCATTTCGGGTCTTTGGACCCGAAGCTTTGCAAGTTACATAAAAATATAACTAGAAAAAAAAAACTATTTTTAAAAACAACCTTTTCCGTATTCCCTTTCATTTGATCTCCGTATCTGATGGTATCATGGACGAAGAAAAAAAAAACGGTTGGGCAAACTGCTTTATATTTGAGTACAGGATGTGACCAATGTGATACATAGTGACTAACTTACAAGGCAAGATTCCCCAGTGTGCAAGAATGTTAGTGAGGGTTCAGTCTCAAGAGTACAACGTATGAACCTACTTAGAACTGACACTAGTAGAGCTGTTTTAACGAGTTTATAAAAGTAGGAATGCCGTACATATCGCTCATCCAGTTTTCTTAAACTTTGTCAAAAACCTGATGAATTCTCAAGTTCGATGTGTCATGTTTATGTCCTGGTTCCGTATCTACTGTGTACCTTGCTGGTACAAAATAGCACCAACAGTCAGAATTCGAGAGATAGAATCAAATCCGTGCAGTCATCTGTACATGTAGCCAGATTCAAATCGAACAGTGCCGTATCCTTTAGGCCTCAAACAGAGTGGGGCTGGCGCGGTGGCGTTGGCTTGCGCGAAGTATCAAACGTACGAAAAGAAGCTTAGGCGTACGGAGCGGCTTAACTAGCGGGCGATAGCCTATTATTTGATTCAGAATTCAGAATTCAAGATAGTTATCCAAATTTTGGAAATACAAACTCTTTATCATACAAACAAGACAAAGTCGAATTATAAATTCAAGCATAGAGTCACCGCGGCCCTGGAACGCAAATGACTTTAGAAGGAACACGGATGGGTTTTAGTCAGTAAGAGTCTGACACGCCCTTCCGCTCCACCCAGAGCGGAAGAAGTCATTTGATGATTTCCCATACGTAAAAAAAAAAGTATAGCCTCTACGCCCGCTACAACGACTCACGATGCACTGTGGACACCAATCGCGTCCGCCACCGCTCCCGCTCCCGCCTTAGTTACCTTGTTCACTCTGGACGAGCACATACAGTTTGATTATTATCGTCTACAAGATAATCGAATATCTAGACTAGGAGAATACTCGAGAAATGGCAGGATAACGCCTGTGTAACGTGAATTAGATACATATTACCTATTGCTTTGTCTTGTCTAGGTAGTTGAAGAGGTAGTGAGTGTCTTGGGCCTTATGTCATAGAGGTGTGAAATATCGTTTGAAGGGTTGGATTGCTCTTGAATGACAGGTTAATATTGATTTAGGTACTGTTATGTATGATTTTATTTACCTGCCGTTCCACTTTTTTTATAAGACTAAGTTTTATAATAAAATTGTTGCGTGACTCGGGTATGAACTGAAGATTTTTACGGCGAAAATACGTGTGTGAAAAAAGGCCCTAAGGTTCTTCTTTGCCAAATAATGTGTTTTATATAGGGATGTTGCTTGGGTTAAAAAAAATATGATTGTATTTAGTCCGACAGTTAGAATATCGACAAATATTGGATACGTATATTTTATTTTATCAAATCAATATGTACATAATTACGAAGATAAAACGCATCAAAGATAAGGAGTGGGGGCTTGTAACGACTCTGTCCAGTCAAAAGGGTACTGGTAAGGGACATCACAAGAGTTTACAACGCACTGTATCGTCTTCATTTTTTGTTTACGTGACAACAAAAAATGACGTGTCCAAAAATTTTTGGAAATCGATCTGACCGACCAATTTTTTTATTTTAGTCAAATACACTATCGTAAGTGCTGGAACTTCAGAAGAAGACAACCCGGGCGTCGGGAGTCGCAGGGCGATCCCTGGCCACTATAGGCGCGGGCCTGCGGACGGCGAGCGTTGGGTGGCTCGCTATCCGATCACCACCAGGCCCGGGTCGTTGACGCGTCGTATTCCACGCGCGCCTCAAAGAGATGTCAGCATAGGAGACGGGGTCAGCTAGGGCCAGAGCCTGCCAGGGTTGCGGAATTTGTTCGAAAGAGTCATCGCGGCCCTGGAACGCAATGGGCTTTAGAAGGAACACGGATGGGTTTTAGTCAGTAAGAGTCTGACACTCCCTTCCGCTCCACCCAGAGCGATGATGATGATTTCCCAACCTTAAAAAAAAAAAGTACTGGAACTTTCAGAAAATGATCTTTTCGTCTTAGATTTTTTTGACAGTTTGCCCTTTAACACTAGTATCACTAGTAACATTTGGTACTGAAACAAATAAACAATTTGGAGTATAATTTCCTCATGCTATGTTTTTGTGCCACAGACTAAACAACCAATGCGTGCCGTGTTGTTCTGAGCGCGGCGCCACCAACTCCACGCCAGCCACCGACTGCTGTCACTGTAACCCTGATACTGGTAAGATATTCATATCACCATCTGCCTAGCCTTTTCCCAATTATATTGGGGTCAGCTTCCAGTCAAACTGGATTCAGCTGAATACCAGCATTTTACGTGGACCGGCTGCCTACCAGACCTCCACAACCCATTAGCTGGGTAACACGGTACTCCTTGGTGAGACTGGTGTCAGATTTTCTGGCTTATGACTGTCCGTAACGACTGCCAAAGATCTACAAATGACTGCCAGGAGTCACCTCGGCAAGCGTTGCTTAACCTTGAAGATCGACCTGTGCGGCTGTTATTATTTAGCCACGAGCTCCTCCTCGGTAAGATATTCACATAATTATGTTTATTCCTACGTTTCGTAAAATGTGAATGGATGGTGAGGGAGAGGGAGGCCAAAGAAAAGATGGATGGGTTGTGTGAGGAGTGATATGAAAGAAAAGGGAATTAGTGATAGCGTGACGGCTGACAGGGCAGAATTGAAGAAAATACGTGTTGTGCGGATTCCAAGTAACATGGGATAAGGGCAGGAAGATGATGATAATATTTATTTTCGTAAATCGAGGGGTCAGCGGCACATTTAACCTTCGAGTCATAAGGAGGATAAGAGCTTTTTGTCCACAGCTTATGCGTCACAACAATTCATCTGCGAAACCTGTCTGATATACTGTCTTTTTCTTATAATCATCAAGGCATTCTCCCTTTGATTATTAACTTGCCCCTAAAAGGATGCGCTTGATCAGTTGTGAAAAACTCGCTTGAAAACCAAAATGACTAACTGTAAAACTTGGATCAACTAATGAATGTGATATTCCTATCTATAGCTAACTAAGATATACAATTTCTAATCGTTATAATTTCCACCAGGCGAGTGCATAAACTCGTCCGTGGCGGGCAAGCGACGCATCGCGGAGTGGGGCGCGCTGCACACCGCGCCGAGTACCCGCGCCGCGCCCAGCGTTGCCGTGGTCACGCTCGCGGTGTGCGCCGCGGGCGTCGGGCTGTTCATCGTAGTGCTCATGGTGTTACAGGTCGGTATGATAGGGTGACTTTTATTCGGTTTTAAATTGGGTCCCAAACACCAGGAACCCGCGACGCGGTAGACTCAAAAGGAGATGGTGAGACGAGCTACCGAAAGGATTGGAATGACACATTAAAATGGAAAGAAACAAGGGAGGCCTTTGCCCTGCAGTGGAACACTATGGGCCCACTATAAATAATAATAATAATAATTGGGACCGACTAGTGGTCTAAACATAGCTTTACTAAATCGGACTGACTGCTGTATTTCGTAACTTATTAAGTGGAAGTTTTCCTCACTAAAAATGTGAAAAATAACTGGCCAAGTGCGAGTCGGACTCGCGTGCAAAGGGTTGCCCTACACTAAAAATTCTCTCTCCTGTATTGTGGGTGCGTTTACAAACATACAAACTCACATACACAAACAGCCAGACCCGGAACGACTATCTGTAGGCCATACAAATATTTGTTCCGTGCGTGAATCGAACCCGCGACACGCAGCTCAGCAGCCAATCGCTCAACAACTGCGCAAAACTGATGAACATAACAAATGGTATTTTTTCGTCTAATTTCTTCTTAAACTACAAAAAGCTTTATTTTTAAATAATAAAAAAGAATATAATTAAAACCACCCGAGTAATCCTATATTTCTTACGGATGTTCCGAACCCTAAAAATACTCAGACCTGAAATTAAAGCTTGATAGTTCTTTCTCTGCTATTGCATATTAAATACACTATTACAATACATATGATGTTTTGTATAGGGCCTTGGGCCCATGTTAAATTGGGTTTGTAACTGAATACCACTAAAACTTTATTTAAAAATATATTCCTCATATCTACAGAGGGTTACTATCGGCCATAATATCTGCTGGATATTCCAAATTTAGTACACATTTCTCATCACACACTACACGTTCTAATAAGGCCTATGGATGTATGATGTACACCATAAACATTCATACTCTACTACGAATGACCTCATTAATGTGGCTATCGTCATTCTCGTAAGAAGCATACGGAATGAAGAAGTTTCACATCACATGAATACTCCTTTTATTTTTGTACGAATAATAAACTTAGGACACATCCACTTCATATTTATTTTGATGTAGAGACAAATAAGAAAATTATAGAAATTATTGTTTTGATAACTTGTAGTTGAACCAATGCTGGGATTTGTTAATGAGTAAATGTAGGTATATATTGAGTAAATGTTTCAATATTTTCCCCAGTTAGTAGGAACTGTCTCGCTAGAGAAAAATTATATATTTGTTGGACCGGACATTATGACCCTGACGTTAAATACCTAAGGACGTTTCCATAAAAGTCCGGATATTTGTTTACCTGCTCTGGGCGGAGCGGAAGGGAGGATCAGATTCTTGCTGTCTAAAACCCATCAGTGTTCCTCCAAAGGCCCATTTGCGTTCTAGAGCCGCAGTGAATCTTTCGAAAAATTCCGCAACCCTGATAGGCGTGGATGTTTGTCTACGTTATAGGTACATTAACCAGGATCCGGTAGGCCATGTTCCTAACCGGTAATCTTGATTACGGATTTTAGTTAGATCCTTTCTATCCACAGGCGCATAGTCCGCGCGAGCAGAAACAGAAGCGCACGCGCACGCGGGGCGTGGTCTACTCGCCGCTCGCGTGCACCGACGACGGCGACGTCTCCTTCCTCACCTCGCGCGTCAACCTGCCCGCGGGAGAGAGCGAGACGGAACGACCCCACGAACACGAGTCTCTCCTCGAACATTCCACATAGCGCGCGCTGTGATCCTAGCAGTAAGTCATGCATGACTTCCATGACGGCATCAGTGATTCCGCTACAGCGGTACGTAAGTCACAAGTGATGGACGGTCACAACTTCCTAGTTATTGAAAATTTTAGTTGTTTCAGATAAAGACATAAGCAGTAAGACAACTTCGCTAGTTTGTTACACTTTGTCAATAAAAGTTGGACTACTGTTCATTTCTTTATTGTGTCTTGAAGGTGGACCATTACAATTATTTCGGATGTTGTTACAAGGACACTTACCTAAAGCTTTGTAAGCTGAAAATCGGAAGTATGCAAAGCGCGGACTTTTTATCGATAAAGTCAATACGATATAGTTACTTCCGTTAATTATTTATTTACTCGACAATTATCTATCAATCGATAAAACGTCCGTGCTTACGTACTACTTAGTTAAGACAAAAGTTCGATAAAACACATCAATCGAATATCGATAAAAGTTTTACGACTTAAGGTTGCAGTTACCGCCTTTGCATAATGTTTGGAGGAGACTTGCTGTCATCGGTGGCACTGAACATTTTGTTCAAAATTCGACCATAATATCGACAAACAATATTCCAGAGTGGATCGATTCTCGAATACGTATCTATAATGACGTAATAATTATGATAAAAACAACTACGTGACGTGTTCTTTTTCTGTTACGAGAAATCTAATCACATCAGTAGTAATTATACTTTAAAGTCTGCTAAGAACCTCTGTCATTTGTCTGTATTATGTATCGATAAAATTCGCATCACCAGTCGAAGTACTAAAGTCTCGTAATTAAAATAACGATGTATGTATGTAATATAGCTAGTTTTTAAATTTGTAAGTTGAACAAAGAGTTCGTGTAGCGATGGATTCGACGCCACGCTACAATGTGATACTTGGACGATATATCTCTCATAGTGCTCCATCGATATCTCGGAAGTTTGCTAAAGAATCGATTCCATATCAATCATTCAATAGTTAAAGATAGTTTTTGTAACATTCCGTGCAACTTTTCATACTTTCCAACTCGAATATACAAAATAACGTCCAGGATTTTTGTCGATTATCATTTAATCGATAAATAATATTAATCGATTAAGACTATGATAGCTCGCACTAAGTCTCGTAGCTATGTTAAGGAACACAAGTCCTTATTAGTGGTTCCATGTTTGTTGGTACATCTTGACTTAGCTCTCTCGACTTAATCAAACCTGCCTTTGATGTTAGCCGCTGAGGTAATTTGCATTACACATGTGGTATGTTCTGTCTCTGTCGCACAAATAACAGAGTGCCGATGACGTCATCAACCGTCCATTGTGTGTTCCCTTTTCAATTAAATTTGGACTGTCTTGATGCATTATTGTTTTAACTGTTTGTTATGAAGTTTGCATTGTTTTCAAGTGCGATTTTGGCGTGACTGTCCATAGGGAGCTTTCTATAGGCAGTTATGCTCAAATTAAGTACTTTTATAGTTCTACTAATGTTACTACAGTGTTTTGAGATGGCCTATGTTAGCTTTTGTTTAACATAATCTATAATAAAAATGATTTGATTGATCAAATTGATAGCCGTTAGATGTAGATCGGTATTAGTATCAGCAGACATGATTCCACAATGAGTCACTGAAATATAAGCCATAAAGACATGCCACATACACTATAATGTAATATGAATCGTGTTTAAGATCTGGTGAGCTCTCTTACATGGCGTTACGACCCCTAACTGTAATTAAATGTATTTTAATTATAATTAGTTCATAGGCCCAAAGTTACCATAGCGTTTTAAAAATTGTACAATTTTTAATTTTCAACCTGTTCAAGTTGACAAAAATATAGTTTAAAATGTTGATTCTATTAGGCAATTTTTTACATAGTCCTAAAATATACCTTGACTCGTCATAATTTTAACTTTATTTTATAAGTAGTAAAGCTTCTTAGTGTTAATTGTAATTAGATAAAAATAATCATTCATTTAATTCTGCCGCGACCTTAGATATATTTTTAGAAGTTAGATTTTTATATTTAAATAATAAAATTGTCACAAATTTCTATCTCAATTGTAAAAAGTCTCAAAATTTTACATGTTTTATATTTGACAGGTATTTTAATAATTATAAATATTGTGATATAAGTACTGTAGGATGATACACGATTGTACCCCGTCGTATGGACCACGACGGTCATAGAGAAATTAAATAAAGTCAAAGATGTAATGTTACCATTTACCTTCAAACTGTATATAATGTTAGCTAGATTGTTGAATTGTTAATAAAGAAATATTGTCAATAAATTCTTATGGTATTTTAAAAATGAATGAATGTCACAATTTGCTTTGGCTTGGAGTTTCGTCAATTAAAATGTGCTCAGAATAATTTATTAGAAAACATTTTTTTATAGTCTTAAATGATTTAATTTCTGTTTTGTATTTAGGAAAAACTCTTGACATCTGATAAACATTTTGTTTTGCATTTCCACTTTGATTGCATAATGAATTAAAATCAAAATTTTATTGCAACTGTATTTGTGTAATATTGATTTTAATTTTGTCGGACCCATTACCACGGGTTTCTACCTATATTTTTTAGTTTGTTTTAGTGGGAATCTTTTTAATTAAGAATATATTTTTGTATGAAATGTTCTTATGTGCAATTAATATTTGTAATAAAAAGGAAGTATGTGTCAACGATTTTTGTTTTTTATTTAAAGCTTTTTATTTTTTCGTGTAGTAGTTTTGGACTACGAAAAATGTCATTGCTCCGTGTGAATTCAGGCCACGTTTCCCATCGCACCCTTCCCTCCTATATGCCAAAAGAAAAACACAGCGAAACCCAAAAATTCTCACATTTCAATACATAATAGCAGAAAATATTCGTACACAGGTATCACAAGTATTAGTTTGGGCGGTGGGAGGTCCGCGTCATCCCCTCGCATACATTACTGGGCCAATATAGGGGGATGATATTTGCATAGTATTGTCCCGTGGTCCACGCATTAACATTTAGACTACACGCCGATCCCTAGAAAGCAGATGCCAATACGTACCTGCTTATAATAGGATTTGGAACGCAAATATTATGTATCACTTTTTATTGGAATGCCTATACCCTGTACTGTTATATCTTGCGCGTCTAAAAAGATCTATCGGTTTGCTCCGCCTTGGTAGGTACGCCTGCTGTATTGTATGGGCTAGTGAGCGATGGCACACTGAAAGCGTGGCGTGTTTAATTCGTGCAACGGGTAGCGTGAATTTACCACGCTTTTGTAGTACAGGCTTACTTCAAACTAGTAATTAATTCAGATATATTAACATTTTTGAACAAGTTAACCTGATAATTAAACTGCATCTTAGCATTGTTAAAAAGACGCATACAAAAAAAAACAAAATTACAAAAGTTATACAATTTGGGAAGATATTCGTCACATTAAACTAACGTTAATGAACGGTTTATTTTGGTTGATTTCACGCAACCGGAGACTCGAACACCGAAAGTAAAATACGCGACTAGGCCACTCGCTGACAGTCGGACATAAAATTAGATCGTGGCAATTTTTGGCTTATTAAAATTGGCCTGATATATACAGGAAAACCGTGCAGTGTAATACTGATTTACATTGCATGGTTTTTCTGCATAAGTATTTTTTATTTCTCGAAATATTTCTGTAGTTTGGATACCTATTCCATACATTAAAGGATTTAATTATTCATGTTAAATGACCGTAGACTTATAATCTGAAAATGGTTTCTCTTTAACTATTTACCAATTTTTACAACTAACCAACAAAAAACCCAAAATAAACAGGAATTAACACAAAACGACCTCACTAAATTAGGTAATTGTGCCAAGAAAAAGTAATACGATGAAGTAAATTGTTTGATATAATGTATGGGACTGATATCAAGTTTTTTGGCCATAAAACGTTATAAGTAAAGCGTTAAGAACGTTTATGGGCGGGCCACAGTCTACGTTTACGGCAGTAGAACAACGTAGAGTGAAAATAGTCTTTCGTCAAACTTACGGGAAGAGGTATCGAGTTCGAATCTCTCCTCTGGTTTTTACCTACCTAAAAGATAATTGCTGTAATAAGTAGCTTTTTTTTACTTCAATGCATGTTTTGTCTCTGTAATTTTTATCGGCAAAAAATAAGTACCTATCACTTAAATTCTCCCAACTTTTTAATTTTATGTCATACACCTGAACTCCTGCACAATGGCCGCCTCACAAAACTTGAACTTTCACGAGTGCGAAGTATATAATAATAAACATTTCAATGTCTCAAAATGTTCCATGAAGTTGCGTCCGTAATTGGGTTAAAAAGCTATTAAACGCATCTGGATTGCGTCGCGGAGTGGCGTCGGGCCATTTGTTAACGATCCTAAGGGGAGTAACCGGCTAACGACTGATTAAAACTAACTGCGAGTCGTGAATTATGAGCGCGAGTTAGTGCACTGCTTGTTTGTTATATCATTACTCTGTGTCGCATTCATGCGTTGTGTTACGTTACCGAGGCTCGGCGAGCGCGAAATAATAATTATGATAGTTTGGTTGGTGTTTCCTCGTGTTAAGTAGCAATTTATAATGTTGTTATCGCTGTTGCTACTAAAGTTGTGCAGGAGTTTAATGAACTTCTGCGAGTGATGGTCTCTCTAGAGAAAACTAATAAGTGAGCCTTTTTTTTTAAGAATGGGAAATCATCAAATGACTTCTTCCGCTCTGGGTGGAGCGGAAGGGCGTGTCACACTCTTACTGACTAAAACCCATCCGTGTTCCTTCTAAAGCCCTTTGCGTTCCAGGGCCGCGGTGACTCTTTCGAACAAATTCCGCAACCCTGGCAGTCTCTGGCCCTAGCGGGCCCCGTCTCCTATGCTGACATCTCTTTGAGGCGCGCGTGAAACACAACGCGCCATCGACCCGGGCCTGGTGGTGATCGGACAGCGAGCCACCAAATGCTCGCCGTCCGCAGGCCCGCGCCTACGGTGGCCGGGGATCGCCCTGCGACTCTCGACGCCCGGGGCGTCTTCTCCTGTTGCGGCGGTTGGGGCGAAGGCCTTGCCTTTCATTCGCGCGGCCCGCCTCCTCCTTCGCTAGCATTACTGCTTCGCAGAAGGAGGTGACCGCTTCCCAAGCCTCCTCGCTCCGGACCATGGATTCAACCAGGGCCGGTCGCGAGAGGTTGCCGCCGCCGTAATAAGTGAGCCTGCGATGTCCGCTTTAACATGGGTCTCCTAACAACTTAAAATTGATTGAATGTAAGAATTAAACTTGGAAAGATATTTCGAAACCTAATATTAAGTACCTACCTACTTATTTCAAATCAATATATTAATCTGATTTCAGATAAAACAAGTGAACCTGCGATGTCCGCTTTAACATGGGTCTCCTAATAACTTAATATTGATTGAATGTATGAATTAAACTTGGAACGATATTTCTAAACCTAATATTAAAAGCACCTACATATTTCAAATCAATATATTAATTTGATTTTAGACAATACATTAATTTGAATTAGCATTTAAAAAACTCTTCAACGGTACAATCAGGAAAAATATGAAGAACAAGAAGGCGAGTATCTACTGTTCCATACATCAACAATATTAAAACAATTTCAACCCTCGTAGTTGATGCGATTACTTACTAAGTACTTCGTAGTTAAACCTTAACCCATTTTTTTTACGTCGCTTCATTCAATCGGCTTGATTCATAATAATAGCGAAGTACGTAATGGTCATAGCGCACGACATATTATTCCATACGTTCGAGTAATGGGGTCAGAGGTACCATAAACTATAATTTACTTTCATAGGTGAGGTGCCCAAGTAATTTATTTAACCCATAGCGTTATTAATGGAAAGGTTTAGGTGTTGACATCGATTTTATGTGTAAGAGGAGGGGAACTAGCGTTCCCGAAATAAGTTGTGTCCAACTGAATCTAAACCATCCGAGGACCCCACAAAATCGGTTCAGCCGTTTAGTTCAGTGACATACACGACACACTTATAGAATAATTATGTGTAGGTACGTATATTAATATCTAAACAGTGTGGATACATGAATATAACAATAAAAGAAAACACTGACAATACTGGTTCATAGGAATATTTTGAAACTATTATAAATCCTGTCACCGAAATTAAAAATAAATTCCAAATGAATAAAAAGTTTAAAAAACTCATATTAGCCAAGGATAGTGACTACTATTCTGACCAAATATTCCAAGCAGTCTGTTTCAGTTGGTCACTAACTTTAAAAACTAAAACCAAAATATTCGTAAAACCTAGTAATGCCAGTGTTTTGTTTTACTATTATATCGTTGTCTCCACCTAAGTATAAAGATACCTACCGAAACAAAAAGTCCCGTGGTATTCAGGGTTCTGGCTGCAGAACCGCCAGCATCAATTTCGTAATCCTAAAAATTTAGAGTAATGTTTGAATTTTTGTCATAAATATTTTGATCTACACACTAATCCAACCCGTAAATCGTAGTGCCATTCGGAACGTCATACTATACTGCCCTGTCAACCCTGAAAGAGGAGATTGCGCCAACCATACCAACAGAACATTAATGCTTAACACCAAATAAAACAAACATCCTGATACTAGGACTTGGCAGTGCCGCGAGTGGCGCATCAATGGCGCGAAGTTCCCTACCCGCGGGGATCGAACTTCACAAGTTGAACCAGAGTACAACATCCGGCGCTTTGACTTTGCCATCGAATTTGTCCGTGTTAAGCACCTTCTTTACTTCAACTTGGGGTAATTAAACCTTTGCTTTTAATTTGCCCTAGTTGCCTTTTTACTGGGAAGTTAGTACCTCCGTTATACAGGCTTTTGAACTTTTTGTGTGCGCACAAGTTTATGGTTCAATCATCATGCCTAGTGCTTTTCCATCAATGTCGGTCTTACTTAACCGGTAGCAGCTGAATACTAGTATTATAAATTAAATGGTCTATCAGACTATCACATCCCAGTAAGCTTGTATTGACACGACACGGTTGGCGGAGTGGTTGAGCGATTGACTGCTGTTCTACGGGTCGCGGGTTCGACTCCCGCACGGAACAATTTTTTGTATGGCCTACAGATAGTTGTTCCGGGTCTGGCTGTATGTGTATGTGAGTTTATATAATTTGTAAACGCACTCACGAAACATGAGAAATTCCAAGTGTGGGGCAACGTTTTAAAAAAAAAAAGTAAGCATTGCCTAATTCGAGTTATAAAAATATATAATTTATTTAAAAGCTGTCCCTAAATATTCCTTAAAAATTAAACAAAAACTCATTAATTGTTAAACAATTAAGAACAGCAATACCTTTCCACCGATCATCAATTACCATTTATAAAGATAAAGAGCCACATCCTAATAAAAGGCCCCAAAACCCTCAATAAAAGGATAAAATATCGAATAATAAAGGTAAACGGCGGTGGATCGCAGAAATTATGGAGGGTAGTTATTAATTGTCGATTGACGTGGTGGCTATCAGCTGTTGGCTATCGGCGCCATCTTGAATACACACTGAACTTGTCATTTGTCAACTTGCATGAGTTAATTTTAGTTTTTAGGGTTCCGTACTTCAGTCGTCAAAAACAGAACCCTTATAGCATCACTTTGTTGTCCGTCTGTCTGTCCGTCTGTCAGTCTGTCCGTCTGCCAAGACCCTTTTTCTCAAGAACGCAAATTTGGCAAGAAGATAGATCTTACAGTACAAGTACTGGAAAAACTCTGAAAATTGGGAATTTGTAGTTTTATCACATAAAATATATTTTTTTGCGATTACAAACTTATACATATTTTCGTTTGAAGTATTAACCGTAACATACACTAATGTATGAGAGAACATTATTTCAACAATAAAGTTAAGTTTGTCCTTCAATCTTACCTGCTATATTTTTTTTCAGAGTAATGAGTGTGCTTTCATAGTTTATAAACTTCCATAGGTAATGTAAACTTGGAAAAAATCAAGACTCGATCGGATCCCTCGGTGCGCGAGTCTGACTCGCTCTTGTCCGGTTTTTTTGTAATTATGCTGTTCACAAACACAATAATAAGGTTGGAGATTCCGTGTTAAAAAGGTTTATTACCTTTTTTAAGTTAAGCTCATCAATCTTTTTTCTTTTCAGTACTCAGTTGATTGATGCTTGTAAACATGGTCATCTTCTTTTTAAGGAAAGGAAATTAGGCAACTAAATCAATTTTATGTTTTGTTTTTCAGGAAATATTCAGGCAATCTCACAGCAACGATTTACATTTATAGCGATGTATCAACATTAACATAAACATGTGCCAGTTTTGGGGTATTGTAAACTATAGTAGGCGCCAGATAATCGTGGAATAACGGTCATTGACCCACCTACAATTATTGACATTTTTAATTTGAAAAACGGAATTAATGACACAAAGCTGTCCCGAATCATCATCTCTCGTGATCCTTAACATTGTCTAATAATGAAAAACGATTCATATTTAATTGTTCAGGTACCTATGAACAGTTATAAGGGAAAGGTCAATATACTTTATTCCACATTTATCTGGCACCTACTATAGGTACAAATGTATTCAAACATCATTTAGAAGGCCCATTATTGATTAAGCCGACGCTACATAAATACATATTAATGTCGACACTCTTTCAAACGTATCGACACGAAAAATCGAACGACACGCGGACGAACCAAACTCGTGTTGACATGATATATGATAACCCGCACTTTTTGTTCGAAAACCTTTTTTTCGCTTATGTAAATAAATTCAATATATTCAATAACTTGGTCCCCTGGACACGAGGATGTCAACCATCGTTCGGTGGGCCCGATAATTCAATTTATGCGAGTACATTGACGTGCCTATCCCCAGGATAGTACCAGTCTTCGTAAACAAAAGATATAGCACAATATCACACCGAATATAAATAATGTATGTATTCCCGGGAAGAATTTTTCTTTCACAGAAGTTTTGCGATATCGTCCGACAGTTTACGGATTCACTCTGACGGATTCTTCCTTCGATTTATTATTATTTTTTTGGGACAATCATTTGGTTCTAGTGTGATGTCTTCGTCAAGTAATAAGTAGTTGTTTTCGTTGTATCAAAGGTTTTGGGTGTGAGGTTGTACCAGGGAAACTTTTATGTTTATCGGATCTGAAAGATACGCAATTAAATTGGCCCAGATCCGACATGTGTGACAGTGAACTAAGAAAGGTTGAGTCGGCTGATTGATTAGGCGATTAGTTTGTAGGTAGAGGTATACTTGGACGAGGGCGACGCTATCGCTCTACATTTACACACCTGCTTTTGGCATTCGTGTTACTTCTACAGATCATAGCAAGATATTTTTCTTCTCGTCTTTGATCTACTACTACTACCTATGGGTTCATGTTCCATTTAGATCTTTCCCAATAAATTCAAGTGAACAATACTGAGAATAAAAACCTTCGCTCTCAGATATATTATTACCTCACACCAATTCATAACATAGCCGCGCATTATATAATAACAGCTAACCCTAAAATTCCGCCGTGAACACATTATATCATCGACAGCCACTCCACAAACTAATTTATGTGACATTTATCCACTTTATTCCAATGTTTGGGGGTTATTAATTGAATAAATTTGGCCGTTATTGATTCGCGGATCCAATTTCAGTGGAGTTAGTTAATTTTCATATTAATTCGAAACGGTACAAATCAAACAGCGAGGTAGTATTGTTTAGTTTGGTCTCGTGGTGTTCCAACCGTTTTTGTAATGGCCTTATATCATTAATAATTGTGTGAAATATTCGACTATTTGTTTGTGCTCTCATGCGGAATTCAGTTTAATGATTTTCGTATAAATGAAATGTTTAGGGAATTAATTTTCGGGAGTATTTTGAATCGAACCTCGTGGGGCCTTTGTCAATAAGTGCTCTGGTGGAAAGGGATTTAAATAGACGCTTTAAATAAATAAATCGATTACCTAATGAATAGGATCACGTATGAATGAACAGGGTAGGATCACAACACAATGCTAATGCGTGTAATCTGAGGTGACGGTTTGGGTTAAGGGAACTAAAACAAAATGCAATATTCCTCAAAAGACAACTCCCGCACAAAATTTCACACAAAAAAGAAAAACCAGACACTGAATAATTCAAAAATTAATCGTAACACAAATACCGTTTAAAACTTGACCATTCGAAACATTCTAAAACGTTGTAAAACAAAGTTTAATTAACAAAAAGTACGAACATACTCCAACCGCAAAACAAAAAGTGGAACCTTATTACAAAGGCTAATCAAGTTTCCGACGAAATAATTAACCTGGGCTGCTCAGAGTCTTCAATACCTCCGCGTAATGTATACAGAACCAAATGAATGTCTCGAATCCGCCCCGGTGGTCACAGGACCAACAAAAAAAGGCCCTAATTTATCTTTGGCAAGAGCCTGGAGGGGCAAAAAGGAAGGTACAATTTGGATAGGGAATTTTTCGGGACCCTATCTATATGTTAATGAGACTGTTGATCAAATGTATGTTAAAACGGGTGATATTATTGAGTTCGAATACGAAATGGAAATGGTATAAATTGAAATAACAAGGGTCATGGTAATTGTCAATATGTACCTATGGATCGTGGAATAGGTAGGTGGATAGTAGGTGTGTCGTGGATTGATTCCACGTTATTTCGCGTGAACTAAGTAAGATTGTGATGCAGTTCCCATGAGTTTCAGGATATTTTTTTTTAATATGCTTGTTCAAAATCCGCTCACCAAGATCTTAGTTCAAATTTTGTAGCTAGATGGCGTTAGCGTCGAATTAGAAGTTGGTGTTAAGATTCTCCGCCGTTTAGTTAGGCTCATGTCAATAAAGTTCATTAAAGGTTCAAAAATTAGATCAGTACTCGGTTGTAACACGATCTTACTAATATTCATAATAAGATCAAATTACAAGTAAGTACAGGGTGACCATCCTCCTCCGGTATTCAACAATACCTGTGGGAATTAAAATCCGTACATAGCTATTAGCTACATAGAATACCTCAACCCTATGATGTGCACACCATATAAGGTGATTGTATAAATAAATGTAGGTACATAATACGAAAACCGAAAATATTGTTCAGTGTGCAACGTAAAAGTTTAAAAAAAGATTGTCATTTTAATCATTACGGCTCCTAAGCAAACTTATAGAAGCGATTGCGATGACAGTTCCTTATTGAAGAATTCTTTACTGAAGAATTACTTTTTCATGAATATGCAAAGACCCTTGTCGATTGCCACTGTTTTATTATGGTTTTGCACGAGACCTTAGGATTCTGGAATCACAAACTCATCATCTGCCTAGCCTTTTCCCAATAATATTGGGGTCGGCTTCCAGTCAAACCGGATTCAGCTGAATACTAGTATTTTACGTGGAGCGGCTGCCTACCAGACCTCCACAACCCATTTACTGGGTAACACGGTACTCCTTGGCAAGACTGGTGTCAGATTATCTGGCTTCTGACTATCCGAAATCACAAACTATTGTCCATATTTCCAATAAATACTAAATAGGTCAACTACCAAACATACCTTACCAGAGTCATTGACTTCGCCAGCAGTACAACACAGTTGGCGAGTAGTCTCCGTGTCACAATCCTCAGAGGTACAAAGTACTATGCCACCGATAACTGTATTAAATATTAATCTGCGAATATCGGGCTGACGGGAGAGCGTGCCCGGCGTTATTTTGATGAAAGCAAATGAAACTTCACGTAGTTTCCTACTGGTTACGATAGCTTTGTAATTTATTACAGGAACTGCATAAGTTTTGCATTTATTTCATCGAGAAACTTTTTCAATACACAATTATACGTGAACGTTGTATATGCCTCATAACCTGCTGATCCAATGAGGTTAACTAACAAACTAACCTGGACCTCTTCAGGCTCTTTGCTCACTCCAGATGCTTTAAGAAAAACTTTGAACAGCTTCCGCCATTTCAGCCACGCGTCGGACCGCGCGGCCGGACCGCCTTCGAACGATAATTCCGCTGGAGGACGTGCGTGCTCCATTATTACTTTTCACACGTTGTGTCACAGTACTAGGATACACTATTTTATAGGTTCAAGTTCGTTTTAACTCGCAAAAGTGTTAAAAAGGCACCTCGCTGTCACCATGTAATGAAACTCACGCAGGTTGGTTAAACACTGGTTTATGTCCAGACACCCTCACATAAAATTATGAAATTATGTTGACATACCGTCAGACTACATAATATACAACACACTTTAGGCCATTGGTCTCGGCTGTCATTTGTACATCTTTGATAATACTTACCTCGAGTCAGAAGTCAGAAAACCTGACACCAGTCTTGCTAAGGTGTATCGTGTTACCCAGTTACTGTGTTGCTGAAGTCAGATAGGCAGTTCCAGGCGCTCCATGTAATTTCAGTTGTATCCGGTTAGATTGGAAGCCGACCCCAATAAAGTTGGGAAAAGGCTTGGTAGACTGATTGATATAAAAGAAAAAAAAGTAAAAATTTCTTGACTAGTCTTGTTTGCCTTCTTATACCAAAATTAAAATTATAAACAGTATCAGTGTAACACAGCATAGCATTACGAAACAGCACAACAAAGCTTTCGAAGCACTGCACCGGACTGTTTGTCGACGGAGCGCCGTTATGCGATAGCACTGCGGTCTGCCGGTGTGCACCTGGGCTCTGACGTCATAATATCAAGATGGTCGCAGATTATTAGCTCTTGTTAACACCACAATGTAGGAAGGTGCAGTAAGTACATTGCTTCGAGATTCATAAAACCCGAAAATACTTTTTTCTACCTCTTGACACCGAATTTCTAATTACACCTGCAGAGATTTTCACTGCCTTTCGTCGAAACATGGGATATGGAACTAAGATAAAGATGCCAGACAATGTCACATTTGCTGTCGTAATTATGTAGAAATTAAATGTCTTTTTAAAAAAAATTCAGCAATGATTCATCGAGTGGGATTTCCAGCATTTGAAATATCAACATCCAAATCATCGAGCCGCATCCTGCTAGGTTGAGATGGCCCCGCGAACACACAAAAACTGTACCTACCGAATGATACTAACTATGATTTGAGATTTTCTCAATGTATATATGTACCATCAACATTTATAATGGGAAGGTTCTGTCCAACACGTTGCTGATAAGTTTGTAAATATTGCGTTCCTGTAAATATTTGATGTTTCAAGTATCTATGAACGAAAATCAAACATGTTTGTTCATAGCTACTTGAAACTTCAACGACGTACGAATTCGTATGAAATGAATCTTCTGTTCTCTCCTAGGCTTTCGCTGCACTTACTGTTGGCACTGTAATTTCTTAGTAGAATATAAACGATGTTTGATGGCATACGGTGCCCAGTTGCTGTAGCCGAGATCTTATACATACCTGAGATGCACGACTCAGAATACTAGGTCGATCTTAAATTGCAGGCTGTGATCGAATTAAGTTTGTGTGTTTGGCAGGAAATTCGTACGGTTCTATTATGTATGTATTAATATTAAATAGAGAAAAAGGCATTTCATGTTATGTTTTGACTGCCATGTCTCTAGAAGAACACGAAAGCAAAATTATGATATCTTCCAAAATATAGCTATATTTTAGCCCTATGAAATAGGGGACGAATTGCCATCAACTAGGCACAAAAACAGAATCCGGGATGCTACTTATAAATTCTATGTATAATAATCCAAATGTCCCTATCCTGAACTGGGAATCGAACCCAAGACCGCAACAGAAAGATACTCAGCATTAGCACTTATGATAAATAGAACTACGAGGCAGCTGCTTGCCCCTCAGAGAAATACAGAAGTGATCTATGAGTTTAAGTACATAAAAACCAGTGAACCCTCAGGCACAGTTGGTCTTTAATTTATGTATGTTACGACTTTACTGAAAACCATAAAAAATACACTTGAAAGCCCTTTCAAACCGCTGTAACATTATAATGCACACGTATCTACATATTCCTTTGCGATTCACAAGCAGTAGGCAAGAACTCCGGAACGGCGCGCCGCTGGATTACTGACCGTCTGCTGCATTTCATTACTCTGTGGCAGTTTTTAGAGATGTAGGTATAGATGGTAGTATGTCTTATGTTTTCAAGTTAAGGGTATTGTTATGGCCAAGGATGCTCAAGTTGAAATAGTGTGCACACCATTTCAACTTAGGCATATGGTCCTTTTTCGACTCTATGAGCGACTTTAAAGAAGCTCAAAGAAGCTGAAAAATTGATATTCTATCATTTTACTTTCATTTTTTATAGCGAAGGATGCAAGCGCGAGTGTTTAAATTTCAGCAAGCCGTCAGATTTTATTCTGATAGAAAAGAATTAGCTGGCTGAGCAAAAGACGGCAGGTTGATAGGTGGCTTCCGCCACCCCTGGCAATTTGTCGCTCCGGGCCATGGCCCTCTTGGCCAAAGGATAAATATGCTACTGAATGGAGGAAAAAAAACTAACTTTAAGGAGATCGAACCTATTTTTACCGAGATTTTACCTATAGGTGTTGACCTATAGTTAAAGTTATGCTGGGGATTGTTGAATCTCCAGCATAATATTTGCTGTCCGATCACCACCAGGCCCGGGTCGATGGCGCGTTGTGTTTTACGCGCGCCTCAAAGAGATGTCAGCATAGAGGACGGGGCCCGCTAGGGCCAGAGCCTGCCAGGGTTGCGGAATTTGTTCGAAAGAGTCACCGCGGCCCTGGAAAGCAAAGGGCTTTAGAAGGAACACGGATGGGTTTTAGTCAGTAAGAGTCTGACACGCCCTTCCGCTCCACCCAGAGCGGAAGAAGTCATTTGATGATTTCCCATCCTTAAAAAAAGAAAAGCATAATATTTGCCGTAGTTCAACGGATAAAAATAATAAATTTCTTGCAAAACCAGACAGTAATTCACAAGCGCATTATCCAATAAACACGTAAGTCAGCATTCGCAAGGGATCGCAGTGCAACGCAAAGAATCGTTCGTTAAGTTGGCAGAGAGTTAGTTGCTCCCGGGTGACGGGCAGTTAAATATACTGCGGTGTAACTTAGTTGTATGTAGTGTTAATGTCGATCGACTGTAGTATATTTTCATCGCATCTTCTACAAAATTTTATGTTTATTGTCATCCATGTTTTACTGGCAACATTATATTATTTTTGATCGTGACTTTTCAAAGAGTTGTGAATATAGTTAATATTATTGTTGTTAGATCAATTAAAAAAATATATATTTACCATACCTTAAAATAATATAATTAGTTTAGTTCAAAACGAAAGCTTAGTTACCAAACTCACAGCGATGTCTAGATTAGATGAGATAGTTGTAATAGTATAGGTAAGTACTAGCTTTTGTCCGCGACTGCGTCCGCGTGGAATCAGATAATAAAAGTCTTCTAGTCCTTTTTTATTGATTCCCTTTACAAATTTCCACCCTTTTTACACCCTTAAGGGATGATTTCGGGAATAAAATCTATTTTATATCCTTACCCACTCCTCAAACTATCTCTATACCAAATTTCATCTAAATCGGATCAACGTTTTAAGCGTGAAGGGGTAAAAGACAGACAGACAAACACAATTTCGTGTCTGAAAATAATTGACCACGAAAACCTCATTTCCCGCAACGATACACCAAAACTTCACAAACTGTGTATCCTCTAGATCCCATCATCAGTAATAAATCACATTTGAAGTCGCTAAAATAATTTTAAACAAGATAAATTCGTCCTGTACTAATTAGAGGACGAACGAATAGGGTTTGCGCACTGGCTCTCAAACTTTTTTCGCCACCCGGCCCTTTGATAGTTTTTCAGACTTTTTTTATAGCGAAACTGAGCTGCTTCTTTATTATGTTTGATTATGGCTGCTACGATGAGGATTACTTAATAAAATAGTATGTAGATGTACACCAAATTTTAGGTGATGTATGACGGAGTGTAGTGATGAACTGCCGAAATACGTTGAAATAATCAAGATCCTACTCGTAAATGGCTATAGGTTCGCCCCTTTTACAACGTGTAACAGAATAAACGCAATACCTCTTAAGGGGTCGTTGTATTAATCATTATGAACAACTTTAACTATGGGACCAACCCCGAAATCGCGAAAAAAAAAGAAACAGATTTCAGTGTTGGTCCCATTGTAAAAGTTGTTCATAATGATGAGTACAATGGCCCCTTAAGAGGTATTGCATTTATTCTGTTACACGTTGTAAATGGGACATTAGTGCACCCATGTTTCGCCAGTTTTTCCATGTTGTATTCCTCGACAAGGTTTTTTTGGATTATAGGTAAACCAACCCCCAATTTTTTTCTGAACTAAAAACCTTAAACCTCAAGCCACCCAAAACCCTCCCCAACGGGGCGTTATTGCCATATTTGAGAAAGACTGTCTTATCCAAAAGGATGAAATTCAACTCCAATTAAAGTGACTTGCAACATCAAGGGCGGTCTTGCCTTAATTATTGTGGCCATCCCCAGTAATGGTAGGACATAAGGGGGTGCGTATGCGGAGGGGAGGAGGGATGTGTATGGTTATGTTTTCCTTTACGATGTGTTTAAAACTTGGAATGCAAGCTTCGAAATTATATGGTGGTCTAGAATATTGTCGGTGATATCCTTAGATTATGTGAGTTTTTAATATGATTGCCTTATTACTGTAGTGGGCACAACCATTCGTTTCTTTCGAAGGCGGTTTTGATTCCAAGGTACAAAAGTGTGATTGGAGTATGTGAGACTATGGCTAACACAGTTTGAGACAACATTTATTTGATTTGCAATTTTTTTTAAATTCTTATCGTATCGACGGTTTATCAAATTATACTGTTTCGGGCCCCGTATGTGGGCACGTTTATTTATAAAATAATATATGTATGTTAGAGACTTATATCAAAAAACATCAAACGAATCTGTAAACACGGCAAAATAACAAGAATATGAAATATTTTTCTAATTAACAGACCTCTGAGTGACATTAACAATTTTCTATTTATGCCAGACATTAAGTTGTTTGCAAAATTCATTAAAATCTCGAAGATTTACTGAAGCGATATCGTTGAAACATGTTCAATTTCCCGCCCGATATTAGACGAGTAAGCAAGGACACAGTGCCAAAAAAACAGCGAAGCAATGTATATTTTATTTTGCGAAAAACATAAGTAATCGAAAACATAACTTAAGTTGACTAACAGTGGATGATTTATTAGTCAAGATTTAAACTACTAATACTGATGTTGTTCGTCAAAGTCAAAACGTTTATTTCAATTAGGCCATTCAACGGCAGTTTTGAACTTCATCATTTACAGTTCAGTAAAATATATATTACATTAATAAAGTGACTCTTCTGTCCATTCAGAAAGGTAGATTCTTAACGAGGGGAGAAAAATGGACAAGAAACTGCAGAGTTACTCTTTTCGTCGTTCCGAGTTGGTTAAATCTTTAGATAGATTGAAACCAGGAGGATGTCACGTTTGTACCATCGCTGGAATTCATTACGTCCTCAAAAATGCAGGTGTATGGCGCGTCGGACACTACAGGGTGTGCGTCATGTTCTGCACAGCAGCAAAGCACTTACAGCGTAAACTCAACGGTGCTTGAAACCTCCAGTTTGCCAAGTGGTGTTTACAGCGGCCAACCAGGAACGCAAACCGATTGAATGCTTTCATATACAGGGTGTCCCAAAACTCAACGTCAAGCCGAAACGGGGTGACAGGATTGATCATAACCATCACGAGAAAAATCTGAAAAAAAATCTATCCCATGCAGTTTAAAAATTATGGGCATTTTAAGAAAAACCTAGAAATTTGATCAAACTGTACCATTTTTCGGTTATTGTGGTTATTCTTTTTTATTTTTGTTCATTTGAACTTTGGAAACGTAATCCTAAATAACATTTCTAGAATCCCAATAAAAAATAATGACACAATTGCCTCAAGTTTCCGAGAATTGAGACTATTTGTTAAACTACGAATTTAAAATTTTCAAGATTCGTCGACATTGACAGGCCCTCCTATAAAAAAAATGTACTAGAGTGCCTTGGCAAGTGGCATTAAAAGTTGGCGCATTTAATCAGAATTCTAAAATGGTACAATACTTGTTAGTTCCATACAATAGAAAAGAGTAAAAAAATTAAAACCTCAAGTAACCCGATTTTTGCTATCTCATTTTACTCAGTTAAAATGTTTTTAATTCACACAAGCTCTAGGTAGGTTCTTAATTTTAAGACAAAATGATGAGAGAGATGGATAATGGGTATGTTCGCCATGAGTGAGCGAGACAGATAGTGACGCCACTTTTACCAAAGTGAAAAAAAGTTAGTAAAATTAGTAAAATAATTAGGTTTGTTGGAATAAAAGTCAGATGATAGAGAAATAACGTTTTTTATTACAATAAGTGTTCAAATTGTTTACCATCAGCCTCAATACAAGCCCTACATCTTCTTAAAAAAGATCTACTTATTAGTCGGGCATATCTTCGAGAGTTGATCGCCTCAGCTGCTTGAGAAATGCGTTCACGCAGGTCGGCTACGTTCTCAATGGGCTTTGAGTAAACTTTTTCTTTGAGAACTCCCCAATAGAAAAAATCCAGGGGATTTAAATCTGGTGAACGGGCGGGCCACGAGATAGTGCCCGAACGTCCAATCCACCTTCCCGGATATTCCTGGTCAAGGAAATCTCTTACTTGCACTGCGAAATGCGCTGGGCAGCCATCTTGTTGAAACCACATGTCGCGAAGATCTGCTAGTGGTACGTCCTCTAACAGGGTTGGTAAATCTTCTCTTAAAAAATGTAGGTAATTAGTTCCATTCAAGTTCTCAGGCAGTTCAATAGGCCCAATAATTTTACCGTTTAAAATTCCGGTCCACAGGTTTACTTTAAAACGATACTGGGATCTATCTTCTCGCATTAAATGTGGATTCTCCACATGCCACTCGTGATAATTGTGCAAGTTCATGTAACCATCTTTTTTAAATGTCGATTCATCTGACCAGAGAATTTTTTGGATGAATTGGGGATTCTCATTATGCCTCTGTAGCATTGTTCTACAAAAAGAAATCCTTTCCTGATAATCTCGAGGTAGAAGACTTTGAACTCGTTGTACGTGAAACGGATGCATTTCGGCTCTTTGTAAAATACGATGAGCAGTGCTTTTCGGTATTCCCGTTCTTTCTTCAATTCCACGTACGGAAATACTTCGGTCACGTGCGACCTCTTGCAATACTTCTTCCTGGAAAGGAAACACAGGTCTACCTCCAGCCTGTATTTGATTCGGGAAATGGCCGCCTTCTGTGAGTGAACGGTGCACATTAACAAACACGCGGTGATCCGGGTAGCGCTCTAAATTTGGATATCTTTCACGATAAAGTCTAGCGGCAGCACTTGCGTTGCATCTGCATTCCCCATAAATGAGGTGCATGTTCGCATATTCTTGTGAAGTGTAGCGCGTAGGCATGGTAGATAAAAAGGATGCCAACACAAAAGTCCAGAGAGAAGCCAAAGTTGCCGGTATGTTATCAACAAGTCCAATTCACAAAGATTCAAGTCCAAAAAGAGAAGCCAAAGTTGTCAGTACTAAATCAACACAAGCGAATACGAACGTGCGCAGTAGACGAATGAGCGAAACGTACTAACTGGTTGGTGTCGGACTGGTAGCGTAGCCATTTGCTTGGCTGAAACTAGTGCGAATGAAACAGATAGATGCCATAGCATCTATCTGTTTCATTCGCACTCGTTTAAACGACGCATCTCCGTCTCAATGCGTGGCGTCACTATCTGTCTCGCTCACTCATGGCAAACATACCCATTATCCATCTCTCTCATCATTTTGCCTTAAAATTAAGAACCTACCTAGAGCTTGTGCGAATTAAAAACATTTTAACTGAGTAAAATCTGATAGCAAAAATCGGGTTACTTGAGGTTTTAATTTTTTTACTCTTTTCTATTGTATGGAACTAACAAGTATTGTACCATTTTAGAATTCTGATTAAATGCGCCAACTTTTAATGCTACTTGCCAAGGCACTCTAGTACATTTTTTTTATAGGAGGGCCTGTCAAAGTCGACGAATCTTGAAAATTTTAAATTCGTAGTTTAACAAATAGTCTCAATTCTCGGGAACTTGAGGCAATTGTGTCATTATTTTTTATTGGGATTCTAGAAATGTTATTTAGGATTACGTTTCTAAAGTTCAAATGAACAAAAATAAAAAATAATAACCACAATAACCGAAAAATGGTACAGTTTGATCAAATTTCTAGGTTTTTCTTAAAATGCCCATAATTTTCAAACTGCATGGGATAGATTTTTTTTCAGATTTTTCTCGTGATGGTTATGATCAATCCTGTCACCCCGTTTCGGCTTGACGTTGAGTTTTGGGACACCCTGTATATATAGACCACTATTGTTCGCAAAGGGGTAGGATTTACTTATTAATACTTTATAATCTTTCAAGACGAAAAAAAGTACCTCGCTATGGACTAAATAGTTTCATGGTAAGCAATGTTTTTTTTTTTGGATGGGAAATCATCAAGTGACTTCTTCCGCTCTGGGTGGAGCGGAAGGGCGTGTCAGACTCTTACTGACTAAAACCCATCCGTGTTCCTTCTAAAGCCCTTTGCGTTACAGGGCCGCGGTGTCTCTTTCGAACAAATTCCGCAAGATCCTAAGCAACTGCATTTACATTTCTGTAAGCATCGACAATCTGTACTAAGTTCACTCGACCTGCGAACTTGTACCACCGCGGCGGCACTGTGGCGTGGTTGACAGGTAATTAGAATAATGAATGTACCTTCTAATTATACAGCACAATGGGTTTTATTAAAGAGCGCCTGTGAAGTGAGCAGCGTATATTAATTATAGAGAAAATGTATAATTAAGCCAATATTTACTCTTCCAATGAAAACAATACGAAATGCTTACTGTTGTCGTGAGTCTGAGAAGTAGCCTGCTGAGTACTAATTATGTATATTTAATGTTACCTTATAAAGGTTTCTTGGTAACATTATTCTTTGATACGAGGCAAATGAGATGGCGTTTGAGTACTCTCTTCATTAAACGTAAGTTCTGCGTAGCGCTACGGTTTGTCTTGCTACGGCGTAGCAGCTACACGGCTACGAAGAGTTACGATTAATTTATAATGTGACATTTTGCTGATATTCGTGGACGTATTTGTTGCCTTTATTTACCACAACACTTTAGGCAGTGAAATTAATAGGTTGGGAAATAAATTGTTTACCGTTTCGTCCCACTAACTACGAAAACAACTTCATTGTTTATATCAACTTTTTCAATAAACAATTGATTCGATTTCTTTGTGGTTTATTCTTAAAGGTCATAACATACAGAGCTTTTACACCCACGAGCGAGTATCTAGGCTAGTGGTACCCATTGCCAAGAATAGCCGTCAATAGAAAATACTTACTTTGAAAATACGTTAACTTATAAAAAAAGTTCGGTACAAAGGATTTTTTGTGGGCAAAGACGAATTTAGCCATAATGAAGTAGAAAAGGCGGGTTTTGTTTCATATGAATATATATGTCACCGGAAAATGGCAAACGCCGTAAGATTGTAAAATATCGCGTAAAATTGGTTTTTTTTTTTTTTAAATAAGACACGGATACTTTGGAAACTATTGAATTTGGATGGGGTTTATTGTATACAACACTATTTTATCATAATATATCGAGAAGTTAAAATCTAATCAAGATCTATTACAATCTTACGGAGTCTGCATTTTCCGGGACATGCAAAACCCTTGCGTTACTGAGTGATTGACGGACAACGCACAGCCAAAACTACTGGTCGTAGAAAGCTGAAATTTGGCATGTAGGTTCCTTGGGGATCGTAGGGGAGCACTTAGAGAGGATTTCCTGAAATTCCGACGGAAAAGAGAAAAAACTACGCGCATACGAAGTCGCGGGCAAAAACTAGTTGAAACAAAAAAATACATTCATTAGTTTTTTGTGTGCACGAATTTTCTTTCAAATGGTTGAAAAAATGTTGCCATTGCCAAGATAATTGTAAAGGTGACAAATTAGACATTTCAAAGTTAAGTGTAGTTTATTATTCGAGAGAAAACTTTATAACTATTTGTATAAAAAATGCCCTATTTTGTACTGCGTGATACAGAGTTTGTTGTTCCTAAATCTGATAATTATCTTAAATACTTTATGAAATGAAATGAAATTTATTTATTTAGCCAGAATATAGGTACTTACAATAACATGGTAAAATAATTTTAGTCTACATAGATTCGACTTATCAGTCGTGCAAATATTTCTAGTACATGCATTAATATCATGAAATTACGAAATTACACCAATGCTTCGTTAATATTAAAATAGTTTTTGCCAGCGGTTTCCACCGCGCAAAGGATTCTTATTAAATAAAATTTGTTACAGAGAACATGTAATAATTTGTTCGCAAGTTCCGTCAAAACAACCCAATTGATATTTCCACAAGCCACTCAGGGTGTAAAATTTTCTTCTTACCTGAGAAACATGTTCAAATAGAAACCTTGTAGTGCTTCCTACGCCATCTTAGAGTCAAGCCCAGTCAGGGAAAGACAGTTGTATGTGCAGGTATTAGCGCCTGAAATATGTGTTACCGAAATTGAAGATGCAGTTATGTTATTTGCTATGAAATAAGTAGAGCGACTACAAGCTAAAAAAAAATAGAAGAATTTGATTTGTATTTTTTAAGCTTTCGCCTAGGCTTGTCTCTTAGGGCGAGTTGTTTGATCCGTTGTTATGGTGCGCTATGGTTAAAAAATATGGGCACCTAAATTTCACTAGTGTGCGTATTTCGTTCAATATTTAGCTTGACCAATGGTCAAATAAACAACTTTTAGTTAATAACTGAGAATTGGTTTAAAAAACAGTGCCCGAAATTTTTAACCAATAGGTAACTACGACACGGTTGGCACAGTGGTTGAGCGATTGGCTGCTGCGTTGCGTGTCGCGGGTTCGATTCCCGCACGGAACAAATATTTGTATGGCCTACATATAGTTGTTCCGTGTCTGGCTGTTTGTATATGTGAGTTTATATGTTTGTAAACGCACCTCCGATACATAAGTAATATGGTGGGGAAACGTTTTTTTAAAAAAAAAAACTAAAGATCAAAAAACTTGCCCTTAGTAGGTTAAGGCTGTTTACTTCACCTAAGTTTACACGGTAAGAGGTTTACAGCCGGTCGATTCTGTAAATATGTCGAAGTGAACGCCTGGGTGAAGTGATCACGAGGTGAGCTGTCAATTCATTTGATCAAGATGGAATGACAGCTCACTTCGTGATCACGTGACATCTTGATTATATGGACTGACAGCTCACCTCGTGATCACTTCACCCAAGCCTTCACTTCGACATGTTAACAGAATCGAACGGCAAAATCGCACTGCAGTTGGTTCACAGGCGAAGCATCGCTGTATCGCGCTAGCGCCTCTGGCTGGCACAACACTGCGAATTGTGTTTTCTTGTTTTGGCTCTGTCACTGAATAAAGATCTAATTATTATTATCAATGTACCTATGTATACAAAATATTGTAAAACTTATATTTGAAAAGAGTAACTATGGAGTTTCTTGTCCGTTCTTCTCCATAAGAATCTACTTTTTGCGAATGGACAACTAGAGTCACTTATATTTTAATTTTAAACTGTAAATTTGACGTACAAAAGTGCCTTTTAATGGTCTGGTTGAAATAAATGAAAAGACTTTGACTTTGACTTTATCAGCATCATTACAGCCGAAGGATGTCTACCACTGGACATAGGTTTCACTCAAGCCCTAGGTTTTGTTACTTCATGCAGTCTTGTGTGTCTCACATCCAGCGGATTTACACGGCGTTCACCAGGTCATCGGTCCACCTTCTAAGAGGCCTTCCACCGCTGCGTCTAGAACCCTGCGACCCATTACACCCACCTACCCACCAACTATCCATTCCACGAGCAATCTGTAACTTAACTTAAGTGGTAGGCACTGCCACTTAAGTTTGGCGATTCACTAGAATTTTATACTTTATCGCTATTATAATAAGAGCGCGCAGCATCGCGTCGCTTCGCGTCTCGGTGTGGGCTGACCCTTATGCCTGAAAACTATTAGATGTCACATCAAAGCCGCCTTATGGAGACGATGGCGAGAAGTCAACAAAAAACCGCCTCGTGGAGCCTTTGGCGAGAGGTCAACTCAAAGTTAGACATTACAATATAAATAATCGTTACACGTGGACCAAATGTTCTGTTTACGATGGATCGACGGGATTGTTCGGTAAACACTTTGACAAAAACATAAATGATATTTATTTTGTAAGTAAGTTAAACATAACACTTTTACACGTCAATCTTTAAGGGTAATTTTAAACTGGACGAGGCCGGTGTTTCCTAGCTGAATACCCTGAGATGAAACACCGAAACAATCTCAGAGGTCAAAGTCTCTTTTAAAGTCTATACAATCGTACTGGTCAAATCATATGAGAACCATGTAGATTAATGCCGGAAGTGGTCTTTTGAGGAAAGTACCACACAGATTTGAGTAGACCTGTCCAGACAGTGCAAGCATTAGTCGGTTATCGTGTAGCTCAAACTTAAAACTTTAAGGAGCTCAACGATTTGACGAACAATACCAAGGTAATATTTGAGTAGGCCGCATAAAGAACTTAAACTGCCAGACTAACATATGGAATAATCAAAGAAAATTAGTCTATTGCGTGCCAGATTTACCACCAAATAACAAGATCAAATAAAATTACGGGCTTTAGGGAAGCGATGAGTATAACTTATTAAAAAAAAACCTGTATTCAAAAATTTTATACCGTTCGTTAGTAGTTGTATTTTCCTAGGACATCACCGATTTTAGTTATGGTCTGAAAAAGTTTTTTTAAGGAAAAATGACATTGAAAAACTTGCCCGGAAAATTCTGAAAAACCGTAAAATGCTTACATAGCAAAACCAAGGGCCGTTCACCGCAAAATCAGCTTAACCATTTTTTGGTGCTGCGGCGAGTAAAATGTAACGGTAATTTTGTTAAAACAGTAAACGGGTATTTAAAACTCCTTAGATAAAGGTCAGTACTTTTTCATCTTTGTTTCTATTATGGTGAAGCGTGGGTGGTTCTCCTACGCAAGTTGAAAAACCTCACCGAAAGGTTAGTAACACCCACAGTATGAAATATTTTGCAAATGTTTCACAAGTGCTACAAATATCTTTCCATAGTAAGTGCTTACAAACGCCTACTTCAAAGCTTTTCTTTGTTTCAATGAGCTACGATTACCATTAAAAGATAAGTTTTATTTGTTAGTTCCTATTGTTTTATTTCAAGGGAACTTACTTCCGAATTGGAAATATCTGCAATATAAATGGTGCCAGGGTTGAAAAACCAGATGGAATTTCCCACAACACCCCCCCTAATAAGAACCTTCAAAACCTCAACGCTGTTATATAATACCACTTATATCCAGCATATAGGGAACTTGCTGCCGCCCGCGGCTCCGCCCGCATGAATGTCGAAAATTATCCCAAGGGAACATAATTTCGAGATGAAAAGTATCCTATGTGTTATTCCAGACTATAATCTACCTCTTTGCCAAATTTCATCAAAATCCATTCAGTAGTTTTTGCGTGAAAGAGTAACAAATATACATGTATACATACATTCTTACAAAAGAATCTCGCGAAGTCATTCAGATCAGAGATGGTATATTCAGAGAAAACAAAGACCAATGAGGGGCCAAGTTTCCAATTTAACTATCACACCAAAACAGATAAATTGTAGACCAGACAGCTGATTGGTCGCCAGTTTATGCAAGTCCACAATTTCTCGGAATGTCTTCGCGAGAATATACCTGACCTATGTCCTCAAACCTCCTAAACCCAAACCCTTATACCAATACAGGCGTGCCTTTGCGCGGATGAACAGTGAGCAGCTCCAAAAAGATGCATCGAACATTGACTGGACACCCTTGCAGGAAGCTGACACAGTTGATGACAAAGTATGCGTCTTTAACAATATTGTCACCAGTCTGTACGACACACATGCTCCTGTCAGAAAAGTTAAGTTGAAGCGTCCACCTGCGCCCTGGATGAATGAGGGAATTCGTATGGCAATGCGACGAAGGGACCGTGCGTTTCGGAAATTTAGAAGGGATCGCTCTGAGGACAATTGGGCCTACTTCAAGACTGCCAGGAATCGGTGTAACCAGATGATACGTAACGCTAAACGCCGCCACATTCTTAGTAACATCACTTCGTCTTCTTCTGCTGATATCTGGAAATTCCTTGGAACTCTAGGTATTGGCAAATCGCTGCATTCAGACCTTCCTAATACAATTGGCTTGGACGATCTAAACCGCTATTTCTCCACTGTCCCTATGTTAGATAGTCTGTTGCTGTCAAATGTAAAACTATTGATTACCTTGCTGGTCTGACGCGTCCCAATATTTCCCCCTTTATTTTCACGCCAGTCGATCCGGGAGAGATCAAAAAGATAATCCTATCCATTAAATCCAAAGCCGTGGGCTGCGACAACATCAGTCGTCATATGATCGTTTCGGCTTTGGATCAACTTCTTCCTGCCATATCCCACATCGTTAACTTCTCCCTTTACTCTGGTACTTTTCCTTCCCTGTGGCGTAAAGCTCATGTTCGGCCCCTGCCTAAGATTCCCAATCCCACTCTTTCCAATCACTTTCGTCCAATTTCCATCCTTCCATTTCTGTCCAAAGTGCTCGAGGCCTGTGTTCATAAACAGTTTTCCAATTACATTTACCACAACTCTCTCATCAGCCCGTTTCAATCTGGTTTCAGGCCTGGGCACAGTACCGTGACAGCTCTCCTTAAAGTGACTGACGATATAAGGCGGGGAATGGAAGACATTAAAGTTCCCTACTTTGGTGTTGATCGACTTCTCCAACGCGTTTAATACCGTCAGTCACGACGTCCTCTTGTCTATCCTTTCATATCTTATTGTCTCTCCCGAAGTGCTTGAATGGTTTTCCTCTTATCTCCGGGGGCGTCAGCAGTCAGTTCGTGCTGGAGACTCTTCAGCCGGGTGGTGTGAACTTGCAGCTGGCGTCCCTCAAGGCGGTATTTTATCTCCACTCTTGTTTTCCATCTTTATTGATCTTATAACCACTGAGCTTCGGTGTGCGTATCATCTCTACGCTGACGATCTACAGCTCTATTGTCAGGCAGGTGTTGACAAATTATCGGATGCGATCGAGGAGCTCAACCGGGATTTGACGTTGGTTAAAAGCTGGTCAGACCGATTCGGGGTGGCAGTTAGCCCTTTAAAATGTCAGGCTATCATGATTGGAAGTCCCCATAGCTTGAGAAAGCTGAAGGGCTTAACTGTACCACCCGTAATCTTTGACAACACAGTCATTCCGTTTGGTTCCGAGGTCAAGGATCTTGGTCTTAATGTCGACACCTGTCTTGACTGGCGAAGGCAGGTCACGAGTGTCAGTCGAAAAGTTACCGGAACGTTGCGGTCACTGTATCGACTGAAAAATCTTCTCCCAGCTCACATAAAGGCAATGCTAGTACAGTCCCTAATTTTCCCCATGATTGACTATGGTGATGTGTGCTACTACGACCTGAATGCAGATCTCCTCAATAAACTTGACCGCCTTCTAAATAACTGCATTCGATTTGTCTTCAATCTCCGTAAGTATGATCATGTCTCCGCGCATCGCTCACTATTAAAATGGTTACCCATTCGTCAGCGGAGAGCGCTGAGGGCCTTGACTTGTCTGTTTTCTTTACTTAATAATCCGTCGTCTCCCTCTTATCTAACTTCACAAATTCAATTCATTTGTTCTGCCCACAGTAAAAATCTTCGCTCTACCAATAATCGCCTTCTACGATGTCCCTCTCACCGCTCTGGGTTTATCCGCTCCTCTTACTTTGTTCAAGCGATTTTCCTTTGGAATGCGCTCCCTCTGAGCATCAGGACGGCAACAAGTCGGTTGTCCTTTAAGGTGAAGGTACGTGAGCACATTCGCAAGAAGTTGGTAGAATCATCACAGCGTTAATTCGTTGGATTGGTTTTTTCTTAATAACTTTGTTTATGTGTATGTATGTATCTATGTATTTATAAATGTTTTTTATATTTTTTCTTTTCTCTATTTTTAGTTTTTCTTTAAGTTGCACCTGCCATGTTGTCTCTGCACCACCCTAAGGTCGACTGGTAGAAAATGCCTAAGGCATTAAGTCCGCCTTTGTACAGTGTTTTTACTAGTGCATAAAGTTTTAATAAATAAATAAATAAAATATAGACTACCAAATTTTGATGCGTAAAATAGTATTCCAAATGTTCAGTTGACAATTTTTCGAGAGTTTACAATCCCTCAAGTTATTTTATAATCTTACAGCGTTTGCCATTTTCCGGTGACATACATAGATAGGATTTAGTGGATACATCAATCATATTAGGTTTGACAAGCACACATGTTCCCATTCCCTTCAAGAAAAATACTTTAATATCTCATTCCCTACAGAGAACATAGTTTTAAATCTATGCGATCGGTGCCGGTTGAACCGAAGTTCAAAGTATCTAGATTTAAGGGATTGTGCTACTGAATCCTGTTGAGTAGTTTAATAAATTTCAGTGTGCGATTTTGAGAATTTTTACTCACTTTAACTTGATGTTGTATGCAAATGCAAAAGAAGAAAGCAAACCCTTTTCCGCTTTTTGGGCTAGTCGGATAAAAGATAAGTAAATTCTAAAAAGTTGTCCTACAATCAATATATGTATATAAAAGTCTTCCGTTACTGACTGACTGAGTGACTGACAGACACGCACAGCTGAAATTTGGCGCGTAGGTCCTTGGGGAGTGTAGGGGAGCACTAAGAATGGATTTTTCGAAATTCTTACGGGAACGGGAAAACAATATGCGCGTATGAAGTCGCGGGCAAAAGCTAGTTTTTAGGTTTCCGTATCCAAAGGGAAAAAAACTGGCCCCTATTACTAAGACTCCACTGTCTGTCTGTCACCAGGCTGTCTCTCATGAACCGTGATAGCTCAGTTGAAATTTTCACAGATGATGTATTTCTGTTGCCGCTGTAACAGCAAATAACAAAAATTAAATCAAAATAAAAACAAAAGGGGGTCCCCATTCCAGAAACATGTTTTTTTCGGCTTATGGTACGGAACCCTTTGAGTGCAAGTCCAACTTGCTCTTGGCCAGTTTTATTATAAAGCTTATTTGTGTTTACCCAATAATCTTCTTAAATTCTCTTATTAAATATTTAATACAAGCTAAATATTTATCCTAAAACATAAAAACGATGAAATATTGTTTCAGCAGTCTATAACTTATCTTAGCGGAAGCCATCCCAATAAATACCTACTTCTAGAACTAAAACCAGACTTTAAACCTACTTTAAGATACTCCAAACCAAACATAAAAAAACCTGAACAAATACACAATTTAAAACGTCCTCATTAATCACTAAACAACAAGTACTTAGTACCTCAGAGGACCAATTTCTGGAGGGTGTCGCCTGTCTTAAGATAAGAGCGCCTTGAGGAGTGCCTCCGTCTTCGCTAATTTGCTTTAAATTCCTCTGGATTACGGCGCTCTTCTCCTCTCTAGATTACGCAAACCGGCCGCGTTTACGTCACCTGTATTATGTTGGTAGTGGAGTAATTAAATGCTGCGTTTTGGTCGAGCTTTGGCAATGTTTTTTTATCTTGTTAAGATGAAAAGTGGTTGTGTGAATAAACGGTTTTTAGAAGCGAAATGGTTGATATAGTGACTGGCTAGCGAAAGGTCGAAAGATCAAATCCTATCAGGCACGTGCCTTTTTAGCATAATATATTGGATTATCAGAAATGAGTTGGACATATGATTATTTCTACTACATTTTTGATGAAATTCATTTATTTAAGGCACAAACACAAATAACTTAATCAAGAAACTTTTCATACCCTTGCAACACTAGGTACATATTACAACAACGGGCCAGTAAACTAAGACCAAACGACTCACGCTACGGTAAAACATATTTACTTACCCATAATATTTACAGGCACATTTCTTGGCAGGCCACAGGTATATTTTACTCAAAATAGTTATCCTCTTGAATAGCAATTCTCAAGCAAGACACAAATACAGCAGGGCCGGGTTGCCAGCCACAATGGCGTTCGCTTCAAATATTTATCATGCAATTCCCGCCGCTCTCATTCATCTATGCTGCAATTTATTTTTCAGCAAGCAACCCTGTAAGCCGTGATTCACTTAGGATTAGTGCACATTGACCACATTTTGTCGGAAAGAGTATTTAAATTGAACTATTCTGTATCGAGACCATATTTAAGTTTAGGTAACTACAGAGTGCCTAGCACGAATGTTTTTGTCGTATAGTAACGGAATGTAAAGTTTTACTGTTACTATAATACTCGTTTCACACACAATCTTTATTTGAATTGGATACTATTTTCATGATTTTGGCAAGGTACTAATTGTGGTTGTGGAATTTGTTCGAAAAGTGACTCTATCGAACAGATTCCGCGGCTCTGGAACGCAAAGGGCTTTAGAAGAAACACGGGTCGGTTTTAATCAATAAGTCTGACACGCCCTTCCGCTCCACCCAGAGCGGAAGAAGTCATTTGATGATAACCCATCCTTAAAAAAAAAACGGTAATTAAAAAAACTAAAAACCCGACTGCGTTTCTGTGTCATTCGGAAATGAAAAAACCCTAAAACAAGAAAGTCGCCATACTCGATTGCAAGTGCAATCGAGTATGGGAACTTAAGAATCTTAGCGATTCTTAAGTTAAGTGCAGTCGGGACCCATTCTAGAAAGTCAGCCGTCTAGTCAGTAGATTGGAGTAATCTGCAATGTAATATAGGTATGTGCTCTCAATTTACTAAGCCTCCATTTCTAGAATGGGTCTGGATCTCTCGAAAAACATAACCCTCCATCTGGCGCAGTTGGGTAAAAAAAGGTGCAAATTGTGTAGGTTTTTATAATTTGATTTTATGCGACATACTCGTTATGTCGCATAAAATCAAATCACAATATTATGGGGTCGTAGTTTTTTATATTCAAAATTCACTTAGACAACTTCTTACAATTCACATAGTCCCTCCGATAACTGAAATAAGAGGTGAAAAATTTAATCAAATGACAATCTAAGATATATTTATATAATTTCGAAAATATCTATGTACTTACCTAAACCTAAGGTACAAATGCAAATAAAATATTCTTATCGTTATTCTTATTCAAAAAAGGCTCATTCAAATTTCTATCTTTCAATACTTAAATCATATTTAAAGGATAAATTAATGTGATGAGTGACCTATTTTCCTTTAATTTGCGAGGCTGGGCGGATCCGCATGTACACTGATAACATTAAATTGTAATCCCGCCCGGACCGTTCTTTGTGATGTACCTGTCAGTTAAATAAGCCGTGTTTAAAAGTTATATTTATAATCCTTGTGTTTCAAACGGCCGACAACTCAAACGCAACTCACTTTTTAGCACGCTGTCTCTTTCTGTTTAAGGTGTATTTTTTCGAATGAAAGACTCCGTAGAATGCAGCAGTATTGGTCCATAAGTTGTTATTATATTATACAGGGTGTATTTTGTTGGTTTTGCATTAACAACACATTCCTATTAAGGGATGATTACTGAGTAAAAAAATATGATTATTTTTAGTCTGTCAGTAAGATAATCGAAAAATATTGAACACGTATTTTTCTGCTTTATCAAATCAATAAAATTGACGTCGGTAAAACGCATCAAATTAATATCAGGAGTGGGGGCTTGTGACGTCACGTTTCACGACTTTTCAACGCATTGTATTGTGTTCGTTTTTGTTTACGTGAAAAAAAATAAGTGTCCAATATTTTTTGGAAATCTATCTGTAGGACATACATCTACATCGACATCTTTCATCTACCATATTGTCTTGATGCATAAGTTTTAATCTTATGTTATTCTTTTGATTTAGCGTTCATTTGCTACCTTCTTACGGTAGATTGACTTTCGTACAAGACAAATATTAACATTGTCAATATTTGTCTTGTACGAAACAGACAATGTAAATATTTGTATGGAAGACCAAAGAAGAGACGGATGCTTTGTATGAAAAATGATACGGCTAGATAGAATATGAATATTGATATGACGGCAAGTAAACCTGAATGGAAGAAGACATGCTGTAGACCATGCTGCATGCTGTGTGTTAAAAGAGATCAGAACAGGAGAATGCTTATGACTGTTTGTTAAAGTTTAAAAGTTAAGAATTTGTCCATTATAACACACATCATCTGCCTAGCCTTTTTTCCCACCTGCCAGGGTTGCGGAATTTTGTTCGAAAGAGTCACCGTGGCCCTGGAACGCAAAGGGCTTTAGAAGGAACACGAATGGGTTTTAGTCAGTAAGAGTCTGACACGCCCTTCCGCTCCACCCAGAGCGGAAGAAGTCATTTGATGATTTCCCATCCTTAAAAAAACAAAAAAAAAGGTGTCCTGCCCAGCCCCATTTTAGTTCCACAATTCGTTTTCCGATGTCGAAAACCTTCGTACGTCTTCGGATCTCAACGTTTGGAACTCGATCTCATAGACGTATGCCAAGCATGGATCGCTCCATGGCTCTTTTTTTTATAAAACGTTCTCACTAGGAATTTCTCGCTTACAAACACATAAGCTCACAAACACAAACAGCCAGACCGGAACAACTATCTTTAGGCCATACAAATATTTGCTCCGTGCGGGAATCGAACCCGCGACACGCAGCACATCAGGCAATCGCTCAACCACTGCGCCAACCGAGTCGTAATTACATGAAATCTTGTTCATACAAAAATACTGATCCATAAATTCTGTTAGCAATAGTAATTGTAGGTTTAATATGCAGCAATTTTGACTACCCCTTTGACACGCGTTAAAGGAGATATAAAAATCTGAATCTGGGAAAATCTTTAAACATTCCCCGAACTACTTAAACCAAATTCTTCTTCGTCTTCGCAAACAAGCCGAAAACGTATTGATGTGGAATTATTTATCGAAAACATAATGAAACGTTGTGTATCTACATCATCTGCGAATCTCACCTATTTCGCGAATTCTCCCTTTGAGCGTGTTCTTAAGGAATTTATTTAGATATTTGATTATGTTATTTACGTAAACGAATATTTAAATCAAGATGTTATCGGGCGTTTCTTGTGAAATGGTAATGTTTGGATTAAGGAGGTGAAATTAAGTAATACATTGGGTATTTGCTGTTTATTTTTCATACTAATTGGTTTGAATATCGATGGACTGTTTCTGTTGGCGATTGTCTGTTAAAATAAAAAGTTTAGAAAATTTCGTTGACCGACATTTTATATTAACGTTCAACAGCCCTAATGCACCTCCTCAGGGTCGGAAAAGTCCACTAGTTAATTTGTAAAAACACATTTATGAACGACTTAAACCCGAGCTTAAATCTACCAACATTAATTAATCAAACACGTATACGGAAGTAGTGAAACACTCCCTTAAAATGCAAGTAGATATCTACGTCTCCAAAACAAAACAGAATCGTCAATTAATTAAACTGTCGTCACTTGAACGCAACTTGATTGCAAACTAACATCCTCGATACTTACGGAGCACGTAAGTTACAAGACTTATTGGAATATGAGTAGGCAGGGAGCGGAAAACTTTAATTCTTTACTGATTGAACTCGACCCGTGAAAGTAGCAACTGGATGTGACACTAATGAAGGATAAAAATAAATATTTTTGGAATACAATCTTCATGTGCTCGTGTCTAAATAATAACAGCCGCACAGTAAAAAGAGTTACAGTAAAAAATAATGAAAGTCGATCTTCAAGGTTAAGCAACGCTTGGTGAGGCCGGTCTGCGGATGGGTGACCTTTCATTTTATACCAAGGCCCTCCTATCTTGGAAAGCACGTTAGCGTTCGTGGATCTTTGATACGTAGACTAACACGATACCATGATGGTAATGAATATGTGTTAGATTATTGCGAAATCACCCAACAAAATATTTGGTGGCAGGAAGAGATAATGTACGTTACCTACCTAATTTTGTGGCTAGGATTTATAAAATAAAGACAGTCTAAATCCCAGTATTTTCCTAGAGGATATACCCAGTGAAAAAAGACAAGCAAGAGTACTTTTGAAAATCTACTAGATTGAACCTTTTTTATATAAAACTTTTTTTGCTAAGAGCTAAGTCGTCACTGAGAGCGATTAGGGAAAATAGAGGTACGATAATTATGATAATCATTTATTAGGTAGGAGACACATAACACATTGTCAGCATCCAAGAGATCTTTACATATAAAATATATCGTCATGTTTGATTTGGAAAATGGCATACAAATACAAATAAAAAAAGATTCTAGAATTCCGAATTTAGTAAAATTATTTTAAATGACATGCAAATATTCAAACTAAAATTATCAATGTAAAATATTACATTACGTAAAACCATTCAGTTCAGTTCGCGATTTATTTTAATATTATTAAAGTTATTTGGGTTGTGAATCGCTTAAATCAGTGGAGTTGCTATCTTTGCATATATTAATAGAGGTGTGCGGTACAGAGAATAAAGTCCCGTATACGTCCACTGAAAAAGGGAGGTCCCTCCGACCAGACGGTTGTTGTGTCTGGTGGGCAACTGCCCGATAGTTCAAATTCGGACTGTTGTATATGTTCAAATCGCATGGAGAACTTTGCTTGCGCGATGCAGAATTGTTGACAGGATAGATGGCGTTGCGTTTCTTTTTGTTGCCGTACAAATTTCGCTCGAAAAATCGAACTCGAGCTGAGCGAGCAGTCATACTTGCAACCCCGAGTCCACCAAGGCAGTCAAATGACAACGGAGAAAAACGTAGCACCGATATTTTCGCTATTTCTTCGCTGACCATACCCAAAAATCGCTTCAGCTTACTCTAAGGCACAGCCTTAATACATACACATACGCTTCGAGATTGGATTGCCTAAAATGTATATATTTAAAGCAATACGGATATCTGGGGCCGCGAGATATACCAGTAATGATGTACTCGAACAACGTTACGGCTGTCTATTGGTATATCCCGTTTATGTGTAGGTACCTACTTATGTACCAAGTATGTATTATTTTGAGTGCTTATGTAATGTGATGTTCATTTACCTTATTTGTGAGGTGGATCAAATAATGACGGTTTACTAAAATAATGTCCTCTAATTTTAAAATCTTTCAATCTAAACTTCATTATGACTATTGCAGCTGAAAGATGCCAACTGCTGTACCTGGGCCTCCCTCAAGAGTCGTCACGATTATATCTTGTGTCGATACGATTGTATCTTGTGTCTTGGGACAAACTCACACACGGTCATCCGATCCCAAACTAGGCAGTGCCTGTGCTATGGCAACCAGACAACTGATAAACATACTTATATATTTCTAAATACATATTAAAGACAAATTACACCCAGACACAGTCCTTACCATCAACATTTCAGCCGAAAGACGTCCACTGCTGGATAAAGGCCTCCCCCAAGATTCGCCATATCGACTGGTCCTATGTGCCTCAGATCCTGCTTATTCCCGTGGTCTTCATCAGCTCGGTCCCTCTGGTGGGAGTCCTTCCAACGCTGCGTTTTCGGGTACGCAGTCGCCAATCTTTCAGTTTCATCGGCTATTTGTTCAGCGAGCAATGGGCCTCAAGCTTCTTTTCAAATAACATTTCTAAACGATCATGATAATATTTAGTTCGTTAGCAAAACTGAAAATGTCAAGCAATTACATTTAAATATCCCTGAATCAAGCAGATTTCAAAATGTAATTACAAAATTTATATGCTAATTAGATAGTTGATGCGAAAGTCAAGTAACGAGTAGTACTATAATAATACCTAGGTGGCTTGTAAGCTATCTATCTTGGGTTGTTGTAGTGTTCCAAAGTACTACGGTTGCAGGATTTCACAATACGTGTTCGTGTGTTGCGATCTGCTTGTTTTACTAGACGTGGCTTTGAATATCAAAACTTTATATTGTAAAGAGGTAAAATTGATTGTTTTTGGAGGACTGTAAGGGACTTGATATACAAAGCGGACAGGGCGCTGACAAGGTAAAATGTATGGCGTCGCGGGCGCGCGGACACACGTCATGTCATACATTTTCGTCACAGCGCCCTGTCCGCGCGTCCGCCGCGCGGCCTTAACGATTTGTATATTACGCCCTTACTGTACAGCTGCTCACACCACAAGGAGTTTGTACCTGAAATTAACCCATCTAACAATGCTAACAATGTTTGGAAGTAGGTACTAATTCGATTACAAAAAAATCCTACACTGATAGAAAGCTTTATTGTGACATTCTGAAAATTGAATTTAAATATTGACATTGCTATCTTTTTAATTTAATTTTTATTTTGACATTGTAATATTAATCCCACTTAAATCTTGACATTGTAATTATTCAACTTAAATTTTGACATTGTAATTATTCAACTTAAATTTTGACATGGAAATTCTGACTGAAACTTGATTTTATACTTACAATTTTAACTTGATTTATTTTGTTAATTGAATTACTTTATCTGATTGTTCCACTGATTTTGTACGCCATAAATGGCAAAACATGTAGCAACATCATCATTATATATAAGACCTATTTACTGTACTCATGTTTTACAAAATAAATCTAATCTAATCTAATCTAATCTTTATTGACGAGTGTTTTATACTACTTTTCATCCTGGAAAATACTATGTACTTGTTAGAAAGGATGTAACTTTAAAACGTTTTCTTTTAATACATATTAACGCTACAACATTGGTACACTCTTTTTTTAAGAGTAACCGTGGAGTTTAATGCCGGTTCTTCTCTATAGGAACCGACCAAATCGTTTATCGACCGAATTAATATTTGGATTTTTTTATTGATGCCTAAAAATTTTTTTTAAGCCTACGTAACATACTCAATACTCAATACTTTATTGCATTCCATAATGTAATGTACAACAGTTGGTAAGTCTTAAAGTAGAACCAATTATGGACCCTGTCGGGCACATCAAAGTTATAGTTTATATAGAGGAGAGGTTGAAGAGCGCTTATTGAAATAAGGAAAAGAAAACCTCAAAAATTAGGTATATAAGTGGGTATTAATTACATGTTCATATATATTTCTTTTATTTATAGTTATTAATTATTTTTCTAGATATAAAGCTTCATTTTAAATTAACATATACTGAAGACGAACATAACATTAAAGATATTGCATTTACATTCACTTCAAAAGTCACTCAAGTGATTGCACACAATTTGAAATTACACTCATTTGATATTAAAGTTTATCGTGTTTTCACACTTCAACGTCTTTCGAATTAGGTACAAAGTGAAATTTTGAAAAATAGGAACACTGGCATGAAGCTTAAACAGTAACACTCAAAGGATACCTGACTTTAAAACGGTCGTAAAAGTGTTCTTTTTTGTATACCTTAAACTGACAGAGACAACACGAACTTTACTGCTACTAATAATATAATATAATATCTTGGGCCAACTCACACACGGTCATCCGGTCCCAAACTAGGCAGAGCCTGTACTATGGCAACCAGACAACTGATAAACATACTTATATATTTCTAAATACATACATATTATAGACAAATTACACCCAGACACAGAACAAATGATCATGCTCATCACACAAAGATTTGTCCTGGGTGGGAATCAAACCCACGACCTGCGGTTTAGCAGTCAGGGTCACTAACCACTCGACCAACAGGCCAGTCAAATACTTAAAACACGTTGCATTCAGCAGGAAACATAATATAATGTATAGTAGATATCTTAGGTTATACTAAACGTTATACAGCTTCCAATACCCGATTGGGGGAGGTCAAGAACAATAGTTGAAGTTGTGGTTAAGATAGTTGTCTAATGTCTACAGTCTAGCAAGTTTCAGGATGTTCGTACGGCATCTTGGGGGGAATCTTTGATGCCTCTGATATTCACATAACTATAATAATATGTACTTCCGTTGTATTTATATATATCACTAGCTGTGCCCGCGACTTGGTTGTCGGAAAAAGTGATGTTCCTCATGAATGTGACTATCATATACAAAAATATTTTTTCAAATCCGACTGCTAGTTTCCGAGATTAGCACGTTCAAACAAATAAACAAACTCTTCAGATTTCTTATTAGATAAGTAGGGTTTAAATGTGTTTTAAATTTCTACTGGGTTTCAGACTGTGAGTTATGATTTTAGTGGGGGTTAATGAAGTAATAGCAAACATTATAACACATTCAAAGGCCTTTAATAAGCTTAGTGCTCATTAAAAAAACACACTTTTGAAGATTTGTTTACCGACTAAAACCGTAAAACCGTACTGTTAGTAGCTAATTTGACAGTTAGTTAAAGGTAGATACGTTATTGAAACCGGCCGTTAACCATTCCGCCGAATAGTTTTGTATGAAACATGGCATACGGGTTGCCCATATCCTGGAATAGGACATAAGTTAAAGAAAGAAAGAAAAATATTTATTCGCACAAAACACTCAGAAAAGTACAATAAATTAAAACTAAAAGTCAGTCCCGGTATGAAAAGTCTATCTGACTTTGTTCCCCCGGGATTTTTTTTTAAATTCATGAGGGAAGCCGCGGGCGGTAGCTTCATCTAATAAGCGGCTTTAAATAAATCTAACAGTTATTAAATTCAATGTTAATTAAATCAATCATTCACATCCAGCTCCTAAACATCTTTGGATTCAGGTACCCGATACAATTTCATACAAACTTCGCCGTGGGGAAGTCGGAGCGATTACCGGCACCCGCGATGCGTTGCTCTTAATAAATCACCTCATGTTATTACGTAACACTTCTTCTTTCATATTATAACTTCGTTATAAGCTGTGGTCGGGTAGGGGTTTATTTTCGCACTATTTTTATGAGCGTGCAGTAAATAATAATATCTTGGGACAACTCACACACGGTCATCTGATCCCAAACTAGGCAGAGCCTGTGCTATGGCAACCAGACAACTGATAAACATACTTATATTTCTAAATACATACATATTATAGACAAATTACACCCAGACACAGAACAAATGATCATGCTCATCACACAAAGATTTGTCCTGAGTGGGAATCGAACCCACGACCTCCGGTTTAGTAGTCAGGGTCACTAACCACTCGACCAACAGGCCAGTCATGGGTATGAAGATAGTGAGTTGCAAAGAGACGTGGGCAAAAATTCATTTAACTCAACTAGACCATAAAAACTAATATTAACAAATAAACTAAACAAACAACCAAACTAAAACGACGACGATAAACTAAAATGACGAACGATTTTGCTGACGATTGCACTTTGACAATAGCTCGTAATGACATAAACACATATAAACATGACATCAATAATTCACTAATATCTATTATAAATTGGTTAAATGATAATAATTTAATAATTAATTTAAAAAAGACAAACGTTATGCACTTTAGACAACGTACACAAACAATTAACAATCTTAATATTCAATTTAATAATATAAATATCAATGAAGCTGACACAACAACATTTCTGGGACTAATAATAGATTCTAAATTGAATTGGAAACCTCAAATAGAGGCACTTAGCAAAAAATTGAGTAGTGCAGCCTACGCTCTGAAACAGCTTGCTGTGGTTCTCAACACAGATGCGCTAATTACTGCATACTTTGGATTAGCCGAATCAATTCTTAGATATGGAGTCATCTTTTGGGGGAATAGCACGGACAATGAAATAGCGTTTCGGGCACAGAAAAGGTGCATTAGATCGATGTTTAGACTGCAAACAACGGACAGCTGTAAACCTTATTTTATAGAACGTAAGATATTGACATTGCCCTCATTATATATCCTGGAAACAGTAATGTTCATTAAATCCAATTCTCATTTATTTCAGCGTTTGTCTGATGCTGTCCCTAGGAATAGACGTGATAATTTCAAACTCCGTGTTCACGGCGCTAAAACAACTCTTATGCGTAAGAGCATCTTTTGCATGGCTCCGACCATTTTTAATAAATTGCCCAAATCATGGAAAACATTAAATATATCTGCTCTTAAAAGTAGATTGAAGAGCTTACTAACTGAAAGAGCATATTACAGTATAGCAGAGTTCATGAAAGAGGACAATTTACTTCGTTTTTGAGATGACAGTGTTAAATATTTTTGACATGTTATTTTATTTTTTATTTTTGTAATTGTAATTTGTAATAATTGAATTTTAATAATAGGAATAATTGTAATGTGGAATTGAAATATTAATGATAATAATTCATATTTTATTGACCAATTTATTTAATGACTACTTTGACATTGAATTGCATCTAAGGAATATGTTTATTGAATTGCAATGATAAATAATGATGAAATGTAATTTTGATGAATAGTATCACGGTTTATGCACCATCTCTTCCTACCAATTTGTACGCCACGATGTGCGGCTGAACATGTTAGAACTTTTCCTTACCACATTTTTATCTTGCATGCAATGTATCATGTACACCATGTTTAAACAAATAAAATTTACTTACTTACTTACTTACTTACTTAAAATATGACATCAAAAATTCGTCCTCAACACTGTCAGCTGATAATGTGCCTGTCACCGAAAAATTGAAAATTCCTTAAGATTGTAAAATATCGCGTAAAATTGTAAACAAATTTTTCTTAATAAGACACGGTTATACTGGAAACTATTAAATTTGGATGGGATTTATTGTATACGAAACGATTTCTTCAAAATATAACGGTAAATTATAATCTAATAGAGATTTATTACAATGTTACGGAGTCTGCAATTTTCCGGTGACATGCCCAAGAGACTGGAGGCATTGCCACGTTGTATGGCAATACTTAGCCTCTGGCCAAAGTAAAAGCCAGCTCTTGGGTCACGGGAAATGTCAACCATCCGTTTCGAAATTTCTTTGAAAAGGCTGTGAGCACAAGGGCCCCACGGCCCGAGGGTTTCAACCCCAAACGGCTCGAAAACATAGTTACCAATAGTTAAAATTGGATTTCAAACATCTTTTGTCCACCTAAATATATATATGTAGATGGGCATCAAGAGTTAGTGGCACATCTCTAGTTATAAACAGAAAGACTGAAATTGTAAGAATCTGAAATACGTAACTTATTGTTCAAGGAAGATTGACTAAATTAACATTACTCATTAATCATGCGGTTTTAGCTGTCATCAAAATCGAGTCCGAGTATCCGAGAGACGCTTTTGAGGGTTTTTCGGTATTCCTCAGTTTCCATCGGCATCAACTAATAAAAATAAAAAATAAAACTTGAAAAATTCACCCTGTATGCTTGAATCTAATATATACATTTCTCGTGTCACAGTGTTTGTAACACTCCACCGAAGCGGCTTGATCGATTCTTATGAAATTTTGTGTGTATATGCAGTTTGTCTGAGAATAGAACGTAAACTATATTTCATACCCCTAGGTGATAAGGGTGGTCCACCCCAAAATTTTATTTTTATTTTCTGGACAACATTTTTTTTTATGATTTGTCATTACAAATTTCTACTCTCGGCGGTCGATAATTTCGATCACTTACCAGACGATCAGTTATTCTTAACTATTTGTTTGGTAGAACGCGCTGATCCTAGGACCGAATTGCAAAAATCTTTTAGTGGGAAGTCTATATAACATCACGCTACGACAAATAGGAGCCGAGCATGCATGAAAACGTGACGCAGACGAGGTTGCTTGGGTCAGCTACTAAATATATAAATATAATACAATTATTTATCGTATGTAGTTAAAAAAAAATCTATAAAAAATATATCACGTTCGCCGTACCCACTTATACAAAATTTTGTGTACAATAAATGCTGATAACGTTATCACCGAAGTTTTAACGCAGATTGGACCTACGGATAAATAGATTTAAATGTATATCCACGGATTACCTAATGGATAAAGTTGTTGAAACCCCAGTTATAAATCCCATTTGACTAAATTGATACTTGTGTTTTAAAATCGATAGCTCGCTTAGGCGGTGCGTACGCGAGCGGATTTAACTGATATGTTTGCTTATGTAGCTGCATCCGTTGGTTCGTTCTGGAGTGTTGACGTACGTACTAAAAGAAGTAGCTTTAGAAGGCTTGCAAAAACGTGGACCGATGACGCACAGGACCGGTCGATGTGGCGACACTTGAAGGTGGCATATGTCCAGGAGTGTACCTTTTTCGGCTAAAATGATGATTGTGACGAGCTGCATCAGTTTGGAAATAGATGGAGCGGAAGCCAGCCCTAACATTGTAAGGGTATGTTGACATTATGTGAACAAATATGAGACCTTACGTCACACAAATCTTTGCTACAGGCGCTACAGCCCGTCAACATTCGTCACGTCGTCGGTCAGTTATCCGCCGATCATGACACCCGTCTGGTCACGGATGAGGAACCACCAACCCTGTGCTTCCACTTTTTTCCTAGGCATATGCTAACTCCGTATCGTAAAACTTTCCAACTGTGGGCACGAGCAGATTGATGACCAAAATTTAACAAGTTGGTCTTAATGTGACTTCATTTTCTTTGCAATGATTGTCTCTGACTTAGGTACCTACGATGAAAGCAAACATAAAAATCGGAACTCACCACTAGATCTCCTGACTATGACGTCTTAAAACCAACCTGATTCCGGTGGATGAGGGAGACGGAAATAGTTCCGTCTCCCTCATACATCAGAATCATAGACAAGACGCACAGCACCATCTCTTTTTCACAGCGGAATGATGATGGCGTTGTCACGTCTTTATAAGCCATTTTTTTTAAGGATAGGAAATCATCAAATGACTTCTACCGCTCTGGGTGGAGCGGAAGGGCGTGTCAGACACCTACTGACTAAAACCCATCTGTGTTCCTTCTAAAGCCCTTTACGTTCCAGGGCCGCGGTGACTCTTTCGAACATATTCCGCAACCCTGGCAGGCTCTGACCCTAGCGGGCCCCGTCCTCTATACTGGCATCTCTATGAAGCGCGCGTGAAACACAACGCGCCATCGACCCGGGCCTGGTGGTGATCGGACAGCGAGCCATCCAACGCTCGCCGTCCGCAAATTCCGCAACCCTGGCTGTCGATTATCTGCGCTAGCCCTTTTCAGTAACATTAAAACACACCGCACGGATAAAATTATATTGTAAAAAGAGTACTTTACAAATTGTGCACGGCTGATAATTTGAGCAAAATGTATTGATATGATTCAATTTAATGGTTTTAAATTACACCACATTTATGCTCTTTATTTGATCAGGCATTCTAGGTATGTATTTGTTTAAAAGTTTATTTTAATGATAGAGCTGCAAATATTTTGGATGAATACAAAAGGGCAACCAAATTATATAAAATTAAATTCCTGTTTTATCGCCACAATTCCTAACGCTTGAGGAAGCTCTCGTTAGGCTGGCCTTTGGGCTTGTTATTCTGGGCTCCGGTCATATTGTTAGGAGGTCCCTCTCTGCCGCCGGTGTCTTGGACCTTGTTCCCAATATCAATAATCAGAGCTACATAATGTAAAAATGTTAGTTCTCTAGGTAAGCATAGTTATAACGACAAAATAGGAGCAACTTTCAACAACTTTTTGAAACAAAATATTACACTAAATAAAGCAGACAGCAATTAATTGTGCGCTTATCTCCAAGGACATGGCGTGATACATTTTAATTCATAACTTATCACCACTCCCACTTGAAAACGAACACAAAACAAAAAGCAGCTATGAAATATAACACGTTGCACGCTACACCTGTATGACGTCATGAATTACCCCCTCTCCACCCTCTGTACCCCTACGTGATCCGAATGTACGAAACAACTATGTTAAGCAAGTAAATAATTTCACACATACGTATGGGTGAAGAAAATTCTTCAGACCCAAGAACACATGTCGTAACAACTTAAATCTGAATGAAATAAGAATTCTGTGAGACGAGAGACACTTGAAAATCGGTGGTACGTGTGTAGAATGTATTGCGTACCAAATTTTTTTGGAACAATTTGTACCTGTTCTGAACATCAGTGAAGACGATGGGAAGTTTCCAGAATTTGCCTCGATTCATGTAGCAAATTTCGACTGCGTAGCACCGTAGACGTTGTTTGCTACGCCGTAGTAGGTAGGTAATAAAGACTTTCTAAGAAATATACTCCAGAAAAAACTTATACATGTCACCGAAAAATAGCAAACTCCGTAAGATTATAAAATAACTTGAGAGATTGTAACTCTCAATAAATTGTCAACTGAACATTTGGAATACTTTTTACACATCAAAATTTGATAGTCTATAATCTTGCGAAGTAATTCCGAGAAATTGTGGATTATAATAAAATGGCGACCAATCAGAGCACAAGTCTACAATTTAACTGTTTTCGTGTGATAGTAAACCTGGAAACAAAGCTCTCATTGGTCTTTTCAAAACAAAGACCAATGAGGAGCCAAGTTGTCAATTAACTATCACACCAAAACAGATACACTGTAGACCAGGCAGCTGATTGGTCGCCAGTTTATGTCCGTCCACAATTTCTCGGAGTGACTTCGCGAGATTATAGACTATCGAATTTTGATGCGCAAAAAAGTATTTCAAATGTTCAGTTGACAATTTATCGAGAGTTTATAATCTCTCAAGTTATTTTATAATCTTACGGAGTTTGCTATTTTCCGGTGACATATACTTTTCGTAGTATATTCTCACGTCTGTTAGACACGAATATTATACCTCGGCGTATAAGTCAACCGTGCCATCGTACCATCTCTATTACAATTATTTTCAAACCGCTTTGTTAAAAGACAGAATATTATGTATGGCATTTTACAATTAATTACATCCGAGCACAAAGCTAAACGCGTGAGATGAAAATTTTCCAATGAACATCTGTTGTATTCACTTCAAAGGCCCCTAATAACCCGCTAGGCTTTATGGCCGCATTTCTGTTAAATTAATGCATTTTCACTGTTGAAAACCGTCGCCGTTATTTCACGTTCCATACATTAGTCGAATTATGAACACAACACCTTTTAATTTGTTTTGTGTTGTAAGACTGGTGACACACATGAGCATGTTCCATAATCGTGACAGGCAACGCATCGCACGCGTTTTATTAACGTGACAGATATGTCACAGAGTGTGACATACCTGTCACAAATAGATGTTTTCCCGTTGTTGAAATTCGTGTATATTTGTCGTGTCATTTCACACGAATGCTGTTTGCATTACAATAGTTACTGTAGTTTACAAATGTGGGGCGCCATGACACTTGTCACAATTTATTAATCTTGTTTTTGGTTAACGGATTTCGGTGTTTACTCTGTTAGCAGTGTATCTGTCACATGTAGCAATATTGAATAAAGAATGTACATTGTGATTTATGAATATTGAAGGGGTATTTACGAGAAAAGTACTCGTGAATTTGGAGGTCTTTAGGGAATTTTGTCAGTCTACTAATGCATTGTGAAAATATACCTACTCTTTTAATAATAGAGTGTTTATATATATTTCGCAATATCTACCGTTGAACATAATGTAAGAAAATAATGTTAAGAAAATATAAAAAAAAGATTTATCAGGATTAGGCCTAACAAGCAATAATTTTGTGATACTATACATATTTTTTTCTCAGTGTAAATAAACAATGACGTTATTTTAGTTTCGAAACTCCTCCACTATGCAGCAAAAACCTAACAATAGCCAAAATTGTTAACGAGAAGAAAATTTGATAATGTGTACCCGTCCTATGAAATTTTCGTATTACGTCATGAAATTCTCAAGTTAACTCTCTGAGGTCGGTTTGACTCGTTACGTGTGTGAAACATTATTGGCGTCGCGTGTGATGCAGGCACAATTAATATTAATGCAAGCCGAGACTCTACGGTTTTATTGTGAAGTGTTAAACGTCAAGATTTATTTGTTTGTGGTTTCTTGATTGTATTGGTATGGTTTCATTCTGGTTTATTGTAGAGCCGTATGGGGCAGGTATTTGTTTATTATTGGGGTGTGATGAATTTTTGGTACAGTTCATATCCTCTGTACCGATAATGACTGGCTAATCTAAGACTATATCATAGTAACTGTTATGGTATTAATAGCCTTCCAATATCTTTTCAAAATACCTTTCTTTGCCTTGAAAAGTGGCCTTTCAAATTAACTGTAAATGATAATATTTCGGAAACAGGTACACTGGTTCATAATCTTTCTCGGCCGTGACCGTCTATAAACAAAAATAAGCCTGCATAGTAATTTAGCCAGTAGGGTACCGCTCGAGAAAACAGTTTTATTGAAGTTTATCCTAACCCTAACTATAATATTATAAATGCGTAAGTGAGTTTATTGTTTATTACTCCTAACGTTATGCCTAATCGTTGAACCGATTTTGATGAATTTTGGTTAAGAGATAGATAAAATTGGGGAGGCGGGACGCTGTTGGCGGGGATAGAATTTGCAACAAATTAAAGTCACTGACATTGCGCGTCGAAAAAGCATGCTGAAGTGGAAGTGGGCCGGTCATGTCTGTAGACGGACAGACGGTCGAAGGAGCAGACTATGTTAGAGTGGAGACCGCGTATGAGCAAACGTAGTGTGACACCTTGCGGCACGATGGATCGATGATTTGAAGAAGGTGGCTGGCGGCTGGTGATGCGGACCGCTCAAGACCGTTAGGTTGGCTCTCTTTGGGGAGGCTTACGGTCAGCAGTGAACGGCAATTGGCTGATATGATGATGATGGAGGCGGTTATAAGCTGTCTTCGTTTGCGAAAGTCTATATTAACGCGAGTGAAGCCACGGAAAAAACCTAGTTCTGTATAAGTGTGGCCTGACCTTTAGTGAGGGGAAGTCTTATAATGCAATTTCAAAATAGAAAAGATTTTTTTAGCCACATGACACGTAGTCAATTTTCTTAGCCCGGAAGAATAGGCCGGGGGAATTAGAGGGGAGAGGGGAGAGGATGATCATCCATCATATTCAGTTTGACGAGCACATGTGTTCTCTGAATTGAACAGTTTCTCTTCTCCGAAGGCGTAAAGTTGGACCAAGTTACTCGATACGCGGTTTTTTAAAGATTTTTTATACTTTACTACGTTTTGCCCGCGACTTCGTACGTGCATATCACGTTTTTTCGTTCCCGTGTAGCCTTCCTCATGAATGTGGCTACCAAATGCAATTCTTTTCTTAAATCCCACTGGTAGTTCCAGAGATTAGCGCGTTCAAACAAACAAACGAACTCTTCAGCTTTATTGTATTAAAATAGATTATGTTACAATTTTACCTACGCAGTAGGTAGGTACAGCGGCAAGCATTGCTCCATTCCTGCCAGGGTTGCAGAATTTGTTCGAAAGAGTCACCGCGGCCCTGGAACGAAAAGGGCTTTAGAAGGGACACGGATGGGTTTTAGTCAGTAAGAGTCTGACACGCCCTTCCGCTCCACCCAGAGCGGAAGAGGTCATTTGATGATTTCCCATCCTTAAAAAAAAAAGAGAAGGTAGGTACTGAGGTCTTGTTGTAATGAAGAGAAATTTCTAGCATATAATATTAACCACCATTCACTGTTGATATTAAAATCGATTAAATGACATTGTGTTTGTCGAGGCATATTTTTTCGATTGTTTAAGTTAAGGTTTCATTTCCACAAAACGTGGCAGTTTCCTTGATAAACTCAGAACTCGGATTCCAAGAATATTTTCAACTGTTTTCTGGAAAATCGCTTGCGCTTACGACATGAGTCCCAAGCCTATATCTGCCTAGGTTTGTTTGCTTGCAATCTTTCATACTGAACGACGGATTTGGTTTTTTAATAGGAATCTTTTATCTTCATTGCTATCAAAACCGTTTACCTCAAAAATATAAAGTAATTTACTTGTTGAATTTTTTCCAGAGTCAAGAGCTACCAACAACCTCTAGAGATGTTTTCGTTCTAGGACTACTTATGAAGTCAGATCTTATAGTAACGTATGTAGATCAGCCGGTCGATTCTGTAAACATGTCGAAGTGAAGGCTTGGGTGAAGTGATCACGAGGTGTCAATCCATATAATCAAGATGTCACGTGATCACGAAGTGAGCTGTCATTCCATCTTGATTATATGGATTGACATCTCACCTCTCCGGCCGACCGGCTGACTGCCCATCCTAATTCAACGTTCGCATTCGTATGTCAGTCGGAATCTTAAAAATTATGAACACTTGAGACTGCAAACGTTGTTTAAAAACTAGCAGAATTGGCCCTTAGGTAAACAGTTAACTTACACTGATATATTAGGTGCATCTTTATTTCAAGGATAAATGTGGCTCCTATTGTAATTTGTTATGGTGTAAGAACACCAATAGAATAGAATGGAAATAATCTATAATGTAAGTACATTAAATAAATGGCAAATTATTATTATTATTCCGTTTATTCATTTTTTAACTTATTTGTTACATTTTTAAATATTTCTTAAAAAAACAAAAACAAAAAAAAAAACATTTAAAAATATAAAAATAGTAGCCCACCGGTATCGGGAACAGGGTCCAAGCTACCGGCGGTCAGGGCTCAAGAGAGAGGAACCTCCTAACAATACGAGCCGTGTCCAGAAGTACCGCTTTCTGAATCAGGCCCTTGATCCAGCTGCCTAACGAGAGCCTCCTGAGGTGCTGGTCGAGGCTCGTGGCTATTAAGCCATTGGCTGACACAACTATCGGTACAATGATTGCTGAGTCCACATCCCACATGTCGACAACCTCGCGAGCCAAGTCAATATATTTGATTTGCTTATCTTTCTTTATTATTATTATTATTATATTATTATTAAAGATTATTTCCATTCTATTGTAATTTGTTATGGTGTAGTACACCAATAGAATAGAATGGAAATAATCTATAATGTAAGTACATTAAAGATTATTTCCATTCTATTGTAATTTGTTATGGTGTAGTACACCAATAGAATAGAATGGAAATAATCTTTAATGTAAGTACATTAAAGATTATTTCCATTCTATTGTAATTTGTTATGGTGTAGTACACCAATAGAATAGAATGGAAATAATCTTTAATGTAAGTACATTAAAGATTATTTCCATTCTATTGTAATTTGTTATGGTGTAGTACACCAATAGAATAGAATGGAAATAATCTTTAATGTAAGTACATTAAAGATTATTTCCATTCTATTGTAATTTGTTATGGTGTAGTACACCAATAGAATAGAATGGAAATAATCATTAATGTAAGTACATTAAAGATTATTTCCATTCTATTGTAATTTGTTATGGTGTAGTACACCAATAGAATAGAATGGAAATAATCTTTAATGTAAGTACATTAAAGATTATTTCCATTCTATTGTTATTTGTTATGGTGTAGTACACCAATAGAATAGAATGGAAATAATCTTTAATGTAAGTACATTAAAGATTATTTCCATTCTATTGTAATTTGTTATGGTGTAGTACACCAATAGAATAGAATGGAAATAATCTTTAATGTAAGTACATTAAAGATTATTTCCATTCTATTGTAATTTGTTATGGTGTAGTACACCAATAGAATAGAATGGAAATAATCTTTAATGTAAGTACATTAAAGATTATTTCCATTCTATTGTAATTTGTTATGGTGTAGTACACCAATAGAATAGAATGGAAATAATCATTAATGTAAGTACATTAAAGATTATTTCCATTCTATTCTATTATATTATATTCACCATTCGTGATATAACTTAAGACTTTTGAGAATAAAACCTTTGGCCGTTATAGGGTGTAATAAAACCTAAACTTTTTCGCATTCTGCAGGGTGCAGAATACCCAACGAAAAACGAAACAAAAATAAAAACATTCATTTACGTCATAATTCCTGTTTTTATTCCCGCCATGTTTCAGAGGTTCTGCCCCGCTGATTTCAAAAGCAAAGGTGTAAAAAGATAAGAACGGTGTAAGTTAGTGATATTTCAAAACATGAGTATATAAATCACGAGCTAGTTGAAAAGTACTCGGGAACTGAGGATAAATGAGCGTTCTGCTGCATGGTTCTAATAAATATAGTTTTGTGGGAATTGTTGCTATGATCTTGTTGTTGTTTGTGGGCAAAAAGGAGGGTTCGCAGTTTGAAGCACGTGTGTGAGCTATGGGTAGGTAGATTAGATACACAACCACTGAAAAGTATTTGGAAAAGGATTTTGTAAAAGTTTGAATAGATGACACGACTTAAAACAATACTGTTTTTTAGATTTAATAATAATATAATAATATCTTCGGACAACTCACACACGGCTATGGCTACCAGACAACTAATAAACATACTTATATATTTCTAAATACATCCATATTATAGAAAAATTACACCCAGACACAGAACAAATGATCATGCTCATCACACAAAGATTTGTTCTGGGTGGGAATCGAACCCACGACCTCCGGTTTAGCAGTCAGGGTCACTAACCACTCGACCAACAGGCCAGTCAGTACATATAAGATACATGTCACATAGTTAAGATTTAACTAAGTGTCCACATTTACAAGTCCTCACGTAACGTCAATCGAAATATATAATAAACTACCAAATGATGTAAAAACGAAGAAACCCTTATTTGTTCCCTTGGCCCATATCTATAGCTTTTGCCCGCGACTTCGTACGCGCATATCACGTTTTTTTCCCGTCCTCGTATAGCTTATAGCCTTTTCTCATGAATGTGGCTATTATGTACTACCAAATCCAACTGGTAGTTCCAGAGATTAGCGCTTTCAAACAAACAAACAAAGTATTCAGCTTTATTATACTACTAGTGTGTATATAGATTTTTGTTTAATCATTACATATTACATATCATCTGCGAAGTTTGGCTAGAAAGTTTATCGCAAATTAATTTTTATTTGGTATCTTTGTTTCTAAATCTTTATTTATTAATAAGATTAGCATCGCTGCCATACAAAAAGGGAATACTCTGTAGGTAAACAAAAATAGCCATTAATTCATTATTAAATATAGGTATTTCGTAGTATTTCGTCGTTTCACATAAGTCGATTCTAACTATTCAATAGCTTATTTCTGTTAAAAATTCTAACCGTATAAAATAAACTCATTTCTAAAACTTCCTTTACAAATCGAAAACGAAGTCTATTTATATTTATAGTCGGGTTTCCTCTAACAGGCTTCCACCGGCTTCTAAACATAAACAGCTTTCGTTATTAAAATATTGGTCCCATTTAGTTGCGAACTTTTCAAAACATCTGTAAGTAATTAGTAGAATTGATTTATTTGCTTTTGTAACTTTTTGATTCAGCGGTAGTTGTTGTTTTTCCAATCTATCATTTAATTTATAACTGGTGGTATTTGACCATAATTCATAAAACGTACAGCTTTTCTTTCATTGAAAAAAAGCGGAATTTTTAACTGGTCTGCAATAGGTATCTTTTATAGTCTTTTATTTTTATTTCTACGCCCCATTCAAAGAAATTTGTAGAATAGTATCACAGCTTAACACATAAATAAAAAAAAACACAACATTAAATTTTTCTCTATTTATGTTCTATTTGTGCGCTTAGAGAGTTAAACACCAAGTACTTTAATGATGTTCTTTTATTGTTTGGAACCTCTAAAAAACCAGTGCCGCGAGAACATCGGGCAGTACACTGTGATCACACGTAACACAACCACACATCGCAGCGACAAAAAGTGTTCAAGTACAGTTTCGCTGCAACTTCTTGCAGTTTTTTTAAGGATGGGAAATCACCAAATGACTTCTTCCGCTCTGGGTGGAGCGTAAGGGCGTGTCAGACTCTTACTGACTAAAACCCATCCGTGTTCCTTCTAAAGCCCTTTGCGTTCCAGGGCCGCGGTGACTCTTTCGAACAAATTCCGCAACCCTGGCAGGCTCTGGCCCTAGCGGGCCACGTCTTTTACGCTGAGATCACTTTGAGGCGCGCGTGAAACACAACGCGCCATCGACCCGGGCCTGGTGGCGATCGGACAGCGAGCCACCCAACACTTGCCGTCCGCAGGCCCGCGCCTACGGTGGCCGGAGATCGCGCTGCGACTTTCGAGCTTCTTGCAGTTGCGTTGTGGTAATTACAAAATGGCGATGTTGTCGCGTTGTCGCTAGTGGTTGCGATGTGGTTACTTTGTGGTTATTGTTTGCAGACAGACGGATTAACTTCGGTGCGCAGTGCCATTGCGTCGACGCAACCTTGTGTTTTTGTGAACGGAACGCCACTAGTGCGCTGACGGTAGCGAAGTGATCGCTATCACCCTCACGGTTGAATTTGGAGGAAAAATTTGGTCCGTGTTAATTTAACTATTCATTGTCATACAAATTGTCGCAGCCGCCGACGTGTTGTTGTTGTGGTGTATTTGTGACACGTGTGTAAAAAGCCTTAGCCATAACGCTTACACTATGTACGAGCACTAAGACTAAATACATTTCGATCCGGCAGAAATTCTAGTAAATAAGTTAGGTGACTCACGAACTTAACTTGAGTAAAAGCAAAATGGTAAAAGAGTTATAAAAGTTTAGGTTCAATCCCGTTAAATCAGTTAGTTTGCTGTCTCATGCTGTCGTAAATCGGCAGTTAAATTGGATTTCGGTTAGTGGTGAGAGGAACTAAGTGGAACTTATTTATCGCTTCTCGAATGTTAAATTTTATAACCGTTTTTGAAATCAGCAGGTAAGGTGAGAGGGAAGGAAGTGTGCACCTGTGTTTGCACATAGGTATAATTGTGCGCTATGATATCTCAAGCGTCGATGGCTTTCCTCTTTTACTGCGGTCAGAAGGACTGTTATAAGATTGGTTGAATTATCTGGTGATCCAAACTAGGCAGAGCCTGTGCTATGGCAACCAGACAAGTGATAAACATTCTTATATATTTCTAAATACATCCATATTATAGACAAATTACACCCAGACACAGAAAAAATGATCATGCTCATCACACAAAGATTTATCCTGGGTGGGAATCGAACCCACGACCTCCGGTTTAGCAGTCAGGTTCACTAACCACTCGACCAACAGGCCAATTAACATTTTGCTAATTGCTGAAGAGCAATTTTACAGGTACAAATTTCCTCATAGTTCATCATCATCGTTTAAGCTGAAATATGTTCATTGCTAGACATATGGGTCTTCCAAATGTCCCCACATCGACAAGTCCTATGGGCCTCGCATACAGCGGATTTCCGCGGTTTTCAGCAGGTCAATTCCACCAGGTGAATTCTTCCTGGACTTGGTTAAGAGCCTCTTATCTATACTATATACTATTGGTGTCTATACTTAATATAATAAAGTTGAAGACTTTGTTTTTTTGAACGCGCTAATCTCTGGAACTACCGGTCGGATTTAAAAATATATTTTTGTATATGATAGCCACATTCATGAGGAAGGCTATAGACTGTACGGGAACGAAAAAAAACGGGTTTTGCGCGAACGAAGTCGCGGGCAAAAGCTAGTGGTAGATATAATTGATCGGCAGTTTTATATAGCTTTCAATCTCCAACCCATTTACCTACAAACGATTCTATTTCTGCTTTAAAGTACAAATTCATCAGTTATAAATAATAATACCTAGTTGCGATTTACAAATAGCAAGCTAGCTATAAATTTCATTCGCGGAATCATTTGATTTTGTGGTATTATGATATTTAACATTTAATTCTATCGATAAAACCATACGTTTAGAATTGATTCTAGGAAATCATTACAGGAAATATGATTCGCATGGACAAATTAATATTGACGTTATTTCATAGAATTTTTGTACTGTGTATTTTGTTTAGCTCGTGTCTAAATGATAACAGCCTCACGGGTCGATCTTCAAGGTTAAGCAATAATAATAAATAATAATAATAATAAACATTTATTTCGGAAGAGACTCCATATTTGTTAATAAATGGGGGTAAGTCTACTTGACTGCGTGCAGTCATATCCACCGCCCCAAGATCGGAGAGTCCCACCTATCAGCTAACTTACTAAGAATGGTGCAATGCTTGCCGCGGTCACTCCGTGGAGGGTGACCGTCGAAACACATCGAGATTCCTCCGTGCTTCGGAAAGCAATTCGTTACGGCTAGTCAAGAGCCAAGAAATCTGACACCAATCTTGCCAAGTGGTACCCAGTAAGTGGGTTGTGAAGGTCACACAGGCAGTTGCTCTATGTACAATACTGGTGCTCAGCTGCATCCGCTTAGACTGGAAGCCAAATCCAACATAGTTAGAAAAAATACAATCCACTTCAAAATTAAAAAAATAAAAAATTCGAAGTCGATTGTTTTTTTTTGTAAAAAAGATTTTTATTTTTCACTTATTAGTGGTACACACCTAAAATAGCACTGGCAGTCACAGGAAAGCAAAATACGCAATTTCGTTTACTTGGATGACATATCTGTCCAGCTGTTGTGCCTTTTAGCCAATAATTTCATAGCGGCCATAGAAAACAACTTAAATTTAGTATACGCGTAGTAGGTTGATTTAATTACCGAGTATTTTTTATACAGGTTTCACAATAAACTGGTGTCACACACTAGGATTTTCCAGTTTCGCGAAGAGTTAACTTTATATAGCAGGCGTCTACAAAAGACAGAAACACAATTTTACAAAGAAATTTAAAGATATGTTTGCTTCCCTCATTCCTGTCAAAATAAAATTTGAATACAAATACTAATACGCCGTAATTAGGGGAAAATTAAAGTATAATAAAAGTAGTGTAATTTCTAGATTTACCACATATTTCGAGTTTTTACTTTGGCATATCTACTAGGTAGGTAGGTATGTGTTTGTAGCGGCATCCATGCCGCCACATGAAAACTAAGAAACGAAATTTGTACGGCAACAAAAAGAACTGCAACGCCATCTATCCTGTCAGCGACGAACTACCAACGAAATCCTGCATCGTGCAAGCAAAGTTCTCCATGCGATTTGAACATATACAATCATTCGAATATCAACTATCGGGCAGGTGCCCACCAGACACAACAACCGTCTGGTCGGAGGATCCCCCCGTTTCAGTGGAGGTTTGCGGGACTTTACTCTTTGTACCGCTTACCCCCATATGTTTATCACTATCTACGGGGAAAGGTAAGTTTTAAGAGAAATATAGAATTTATGGCATAGAAAATCCTTAGGTACACTAAATTCAACCCTCTGTCATAAATCTTAAAGCACAACACAAAACTGCAGCATCTAAACGAAATAATACATCACAACAATCATGCAAGTCGGCGCTGAAACGCGGGTTGAATAACAAAAGAATAGGGGTAAATAGGTATGGGGGCGAATAGGTGCTGGGGCGAAAAGGCGCGGGAATACAAACACTTATCAACTGTGACCAGGGGCGACCACTTACCGCGCACTAGAGGTTTAACTCCATGGAGAGGCAAAAGGAATGTTGGAAATGATTCTTATAGGGACGGTAAACTATTTTGAATAGCAGTAGAGTGAAGTTACATCACAAAGATATCGTTCAATTAATTGATAAAGTTTTTAATTTTGTAAGTGATATCATGATTCCATACAAAAGAGGCAATAATGGTGTGTTCCATTGGAAATATTCATGCCCCTTCTTATCTGCTGAGATGCCACCTTAGACGTAATCCTAATAAAAATCGATCATTGTGAGAATACTCGATGGTTGCGCTCATTTTTACAGCAAATACATCAACGCGACGCTCGCGTAATTGCGCGATGATTTCTTATATTAGGACAACGGCGTATGGTTTCAGTAGTAAATAATTTGGCAGACCCTTTGTATACGCCAGATGAGTTCTAACGAACTGGTCGCCTATTTATTTGGTAATCGGCTATGCATATTGAGTCAATATTTCTTACAATTAACCTGTGTAAAAAATTTAAAAACTATGGACCACAATGAAATTCTCAGAACTTTCAACACTATCGAGTATTTTGTTCGCAAGAAGACCAAAAATACGAAAACTATAACACTACTTTTTAAAGTACGTTCATCTGTAAGTAGAACATTCGTCCGGCAGCATGCGGTACCCCAGTGTGAAATAAATCTCTTGGCGGACTCATCCGTACAATGTGACAGAATCGGGGGCGAACACTCCGGGCGACTTTATTATTTAAAAACTCAATTCAACAACTTATGGCATTTATAACTGGACAGTTAAGTTATTGTTCCAGAGTTTGAAGGTTTTATTGAAAAGGAATTGTTTGTGTTGATAGGTTTCTAAAGAGTTGTGTTGATTTCTTTGTTAGTTGTACGCCCCGCAAAACCGGCTGTTATTTTCAATAAAACATAAATATGAAGTCCGTTTAAGAGGCAATAAAAGGAAGCATAGCCAGATAACGTGGCAATGCCGCCAGTCTTTTGAGTACACTTCCAGTCGACAACGATGCGGATGAATTTTGAAGCCATATTTTAGGGTTTATTTAGTAAGGAGTTTTTATTTAATTTCTGGTGTATATATTTATTTAAGTATTTATTAAAACAGTTGTACATATCTATGTAAATAAATGTCTCTTTAAAAAAAAATAAACAAGATATGCCATGCCAATTATTGTTCAAGTTATGTCTCATAATTATAATTTGGGGTAAGCCTGATGCCATCAAATCCTCGGAACAGTGAGGTCACTCTGCAAAGCCCATGAAACCTTCTGGAAGCTTATGCGCTCCTGGGCAGAGCTAAGCTGGATATGTAACTTAGTATTTCTCCACGCACAACAAACCGAATGGGAGTCTAAGAGCGGATAACGGAGACCCTATAAATCTTTACTACCATCATAGGTCACAAATACATTTTTTTTTTAGAAGTTGCCCCACACTAGGATTTTCTCCTGTATCGTGCGAGAGTTTACAAACATACAAAGCCACATACACAAACAGCCAGACCCGGAACAACTATCTGTAGGCCATACAAATAATTGCTCCTTGCGGGAATCGAACCCGCGACACGCAGCGCAGCAGTCAATCGCTCAACCACTGCGCCAACCGTGCTGTCACATTCGAGCTGACGAATTCCAAAACCAAATATCGATCACTTAGCCTGATCCGGGAATAAAACCCAAGACCAGCCTGTAAACAAGTTGAATCAATCCATGTAATCAAGATCGAATGACAGCAGCTCACCTCGTGATCACTTCACTCAAGCCTTCACTTCGACTTGTTTACAGAATCGACTGGCTGAACTCAGCAGTAGCGCTGAGTATCACTCCCTCTTGGTCTGAGTCAAAACATTTTTGCAGCTTAAAATTTATATTTCCCACCTCAAAATCCGATATATCAGATCAATATATCATAAAACAACGTGACTCTATCAGAAAACTAATCACAAAGCACACTAAATCATTGAGGTTCGTTATCAATTACAAAACAGATACGAGAGATAGGTACTACGTACTACGGTCACTATAAATCAATGGCCGATAATTGGATATTGCCAACAAAAACAAATGTCTAATTACAAGCGTTTGGTTACACGACACATTGCCGATTTAATTACTTGAAATGCTATGGTAACTTTACAAATTATGGTTAAACTATGTTTTCCTCGCGAATTTCCCCGCGTACGAGCGATTAATATAAACAAAATCAAAATCAAAAGTCATTTATTCAAATTAGTCTGAGTGCCAGCACTTTTTGAACGTAAAAGTTCTACATAAAGACAGTCCCCCAAAACGCCCGTCACCACTTCCTAGTGTTAAAGCTGGGAAGAAGAAGTGGCGCAACAAACTCCCCAGCAACACATCTGTCTTTTAAGTTTTAAAAACTTGAATTTATACAGTAGTATGCAAAGTATTTTACAATACATGACACAGAAAAATAAAATATTCAAACTGTAAATTAAATTAATTTATGAACTGCTTCGTGAATGCGCTCGAGTCATTTTCGCTAATCTATCTATGCTAATATAATAAAACAGAGAGTTTGTTTGAATGTTTGATTGAACGCGCTTATCTCTGGAACTATCAGTCGTGTTTGGAAAATTCTTTTCATATATAAAATACACATTCATGAGGAAAGCTATAGGTTATACAGGATCGGGAATAAACGGGATAAGCGCGTACGAAGGCGCTGGCAAATGCTAGTCTACAATATATTTATGGCAGCAGTTTAAAAGGAACCCACGGACACTTAAAGCCGTGATATAAAGGTCTATGTAATGATTTAAAACACAATTTAAAAACTTGTGAATTGTATCGTCGAGCTATTAGATAATTATTTTTTAATTTGGAAAGCGTTCGGTGACGATGACGCGAATTCCATGCTTTTTGTTCACCCAAAAAGTGCTCAACGCGCCGAAAAAAGTTTTCACTTCAAAAATTCGTCTATTCGGCAACTTAAAAACCCTAAGTATGTATTTCGTTGAAATGGTCGAATTGGAAGGCATTGGCATCGATAACGTGTTACGCAAATTTCCTGGTATACCATGTGCCAGGTTTTATCCAAAGTTTACGGGCATTAACGTAATAAATAACATTTGAACATACGGACTTCATAATCATAATCATTTATTTGTTAAACATAACAGGCTTCTTCATCACACACACAGGCGTCATCTATGACCTAGACTAGAGTCAAGAGCAAACCCATATTAAATAAAAATAAAAAAAGAAACAGGTAATAATTATATACCAGATCTTAAAAATTAGGAAGTGCGCTATGTTTTGCCAATTGACATACACATTAAAAAAAAACGATTATTTCAGTTGGTACTATTTAATTACATTTATAATAATACTAGCTTCGGCCTGCGACTTTGTCCACGTGAAATTGTTACTTTGGGCAGCCATTTTAAGTTTTTCAAAAACGCTTGAATACGTATTTAGTTATTTTTTTTATTAAGTGCCTTAATACTTTACTTTCATTCCCTATTTCAAACCTTTCAAGCCCTTTTCTCGCGACAAAAGGTAGCTTGTGCCCTTCTCAAATCGAATCTATCTCTGCATCAAATTTCATCAAAATCGGTTCATCGGTTTAGGAGTGAAAGCGTAACAGACTGACAGATAGATACACTTTCGAATTTATTATAATAGTAAGGATTAGTAGCAAAGGACATGATACGCTGATATCATGTTCTTTATTGTTGAAGCCGTAAGAGCTATGATTATATTATAATATGGTAAGTGGTAAGTGGCTTATAATTTATAGCCTGTCAATTAAGCGTAAATTGACAGGCTATAAATTACAAGCCACTTATAATTGGGATCTAACTCTAGGCTACAATTAAATAGGGTAGCTTATATAATATGTCACCGGATAATTGTAAACTCGTTTGATTACCAAATATCGTGACAGATTATTAAGTCTCGATAAATTGTATACTAAAAATTTCTTCCACAATAACATAAATCAAAAACTCTGGTGTATAATCTCTGTGTGCCATTCCGTAAAATTGTGAACTTGATTATTAAAGCCATTGTAGCCAACTGGTGACTTTAGGGGTATTTTTGTACATTTCGGTACAAAAATACCCCTAAAGTCACCAGTTTGACCTACTGAGGCCCATGATTTTGTGAAGACTCAACGATTCACCTGCCTGTTTTGTGCGCTTATAATCTTCCGAGAAACCATAATTCTCGTACCCAATTAGTACAAGTTATGCGTTCTCCGGACATTTCTATTTAATTCCTACCCAATTGCAATTAATTAGACCCCTTTAGTTTGAATTAAAATAATGATTGAGATTGTAATAGATAGCTTGAAAACTATTAATTTATAAGTTCCAGGAAAAACTCATTTCTCCATTTTCACAGAAGATTGATCACGGGAAATGAAATTTTAAATTTTATAAAGCATTATGACATTTGTGCCAGTCGATGCGTTTCTATAAGGCAATATTAATTTAATTTTTTACAAAAGGAAATTCAATTGAAAACCTATATTTACCCCATTTCAATTTCCCCTTAAATGTGGAGTCGCAAAAAATACGTAAAAACCATAACATCCCCTCACACACTTGTAATATTCCGTATAGCTATAATTCATAAAGCAGGCCACATACAAAAGCAGAAACAAGAAACAAATGACAAAAATAAAACAAAACGAAAAATAAAAAAAGAATATGGCTGCCCGAATGCCATGTAATTCGGCGATAAACTTCGCTGCGGGAATCAAGCCACGATTAAAACCTTTCACCGTTCTTTTTTTAAATTTTCGTAGGAAAGAATCAACTTGTTTTAGTGCCTAACGGTACCTAATGGAGGCCTAAAACGGGAATCATTCCTTCAGTCGGACGCTGGAGATTTTTAAAAGAACATTTGGCAGCAATTATCGTTAGCGCGCCAAGTCCGAAATCCGTTTTTAATCCTTTCAATTCTTAATCATTTTGCATATTTTAAACATTTTACTTTGGTTGGTTTTTCTGCAGTAGCCTGCGCTGAGAATTTGGTTATTAGAAAGCTTTTCAGTGAATTAATACTGCATACATTTTAAGTAAGACTTTTTTATAATTTGATTTGGTTTTTTCACACTGTGTTTGGATGTCTTACTTAGGTATTGGCTTCCTTAGAACCAACTAAAGACCATTTCAGACACTGATTTGCATGGTCCTCATATAACGTATTGTGAATGTGAGGACCATGTAGATCGCAATAGGGGCTCATTTCATGTTAGTCTGGCAGTTTGATTTCTTTATGCGTCCTTACTTTGGTATAGTTCGTCAAATCGTTGATCTCCTTAAAGTTCTAAGTTTGAGCTACACGATAACTGACTGGTTCTCATATGATTTGACCAGTACGATTGTATGGACTTTTAAAGAGACTTTGACTTCTGACTTTGTTTCGGTGTTTCTTCTCAAGGCAGTCTAGCTAGGAAACACCGGTCTCATCTAGTTTAAAAATGATCAAACATGATTGACGTGTAAAAGTGTTATGTTTGACATACTTACAAAATAAATTTCATTTATCATTTACCAAGAACGGTGGAAGGAATGGAGGGAGGCCTATGACCACCAGTGGCACACTTGAGTCTAGATATAATAAAAATAATAATATTTTATTTATTTGTTTGAGGAGGGATGAAATGCACGTAACTAAAAGAGTTATGAATATAAATGTGGATGCATGGACAGGGAGAGGGAGGCCAAAAAAAGAGGGATGGATTTTGTTAGGAGTGATATGAAAGAAAAGGGAGTTAGTGATAGCGTTACGGTTGACAGGACAGAATGGAAGAAAAAAATGTGTTACGCCGACCCCAAGGAACATGGGATAAGGGCAGGAAGATGATGATGATGATGATGAGAATAAGCAGCGTTATAAATTAAAAAAATATTTTAATTTATAACGCTGCTTATTATGTATACATTTGTATACATTTGTTATTATATTTATCTACATTTACATTTCACACCTACAAAACTGATTTACATCCGTACACTTCAACGAAGGTTCAGTTGAAAACCAGCGTCAGGCAACTACTAGTTGTCTGGCATTTTGCTGAACTGGACCTATTTGGAGCAACGGCGGGGCATACAATGTTTTTGTTTTAAAATTACCAATTAGTGTGCCAAATAAATTAGTTTTCTTAGTTACGGAATATAAATGTTGATACATTTAATTCCTATTGTAGGTGGTTTCCTTAAAATTTTTGCATGCTATAACTTAGCAAAACATGCTTGTTCCTTTTTTATTTACTTTAATACCATTTTATACCATGTTTTATGTTAATAAATGATTATTATTCTCTTTATTCATTTCACTTACATACTAATTTATATTTTTAAATATTTCTTAAAAAAACACACACACACACACATTAAAAAAAAAACATTTAAAAATATAAAAAGCAGTAGTCCGCCGGTGTCGGGAGCAAGGTCCAAGCTACCGGTGGTTAGGGCTCCAGAGAAAGGAACCTCCTCACAATACGAGCCGTATCGAGGAGTACTGCCTTCTGTATCAGGCCCTTTATCCAACCGCGTAACGCCAGCTTCGACAGATGGTCGTCGAAGCTTTTGGCCATCAGGCCATTGGCCGTAATGACAATCGGCACAATGACAGCCGAGTCCACATTCCACATGTCGACAACCTCGTGTGCTAAGTCGAGATACTTGATTTGCTTCTCTTTCTCAGCCTTCACGAGGTTCTCGTCATGCGGGATGGTAACATCGATTATCATTGTGCGGCGCGCTAATCGGTCTATCACCACTATGTCAGGCTTATTGGCAACAATAGTCCTATCAGTGATGATAGACCGATCCCAGTACAACGTGACATGGTCATTTTCGAGAACTGGGTCGGGCACATACTTGTAATACGGTACTTCGGAATCTACAAGTTTGTATTTTAAAGCAAGTTGCTGGTGGATAATCCTGGCCACTTGGTTATGCCTGTGCAAGTACTCGCCGTTAGCAAGACGAGAACAACCAGAGATAATATGTCTGATGGACTCACCCGGACGGTGGCATGCCCGACACACGTCAACCGTCCCGTCCTTCATAATATGCTTCCGGTAGTTGTCTGTCAAGATAACTTCGTCCATAATCGCACAGACAAAACCTTCGGTTTCCCCGAAGAGATCACCGAAACGTAGCCAGGCCACGGACGCTGAGAAATCTACATCGGACCCATAAAGAGCCCGATAGAAGCACCTCTTTGCGGTCATCTGTAGTAAGTATCACAGGTTTGCGCGAGTTCTCTTTAGCCATAGACAACGGAGTGAGTCCCTTGTCCACTGCGACCACATCTCGGTGCATACCCACATCGGCTTTGAGAAAATATTCTCTGAGACTGCACATCTCACGGTTGTGGAGAGTCTTAGCATTTAAAAAGCCTCGACCTCCACACTTCCGTGGGATGTACAGTCTCATCACCGACGATCGTGGGTGATGCATCCGGTTTGCGGTCAGCAGTGTGCGGACCCTCCTATCCAGGGCATCGAGTTCGGTTTGAGTCCATTTGAGTATGCCGAAAGTGTACATTAATACCGGCATGACCCAACCGTTGAAGGCGCGCACCTTATTTCCACCCGACAAAAGGCTGTTTAAAACCTTTTTCAGGCGGCCAAAGAAGCGCTCCCTCAGCGATTGCTTCATGTCAGTACCGTTAATGCCCAACGCCTCCGACATACCCAAATACTTGTAGGATTCGGTTGAGCTGAGGGATCTAACCTGTATGGAATCCGAGAGTTGAATTCCCTCAGATTCCATAATCTCCCCTTTCTTTACATGCATGACTGCACATTTGTCCACACCAAATTCCATCCTGATGGCACTACTGAAGGTTTCAGTTACCTTTAGTAGCTCCATCAGTCGCAAATTGTTGGGGGCAAAGAGTTTCAGATCATCCATGTAAAGAAGGTGAGATATGGCCTGACCACCTCTTCTCAACCGATAGCCTAGGCCTGAATCCTCCAGCAGTGTGCTTAGAGGATTCAGAGCTAAGCAAAACCAAAGTGGACTCAAACTGTCGCCCTGAAATATTCCCCGTTTAATCCAAACAGGCTCATCACTCCCTTGGATCGGTTGACATCCTGGATAGCGAAGGACTGTTTTCCATTGCCTCATACATGACTCAAGGAAGGTGCGTAGGGTTGCATCTATTTTGTACAACTCCAACACCTTCATGAGCCATGTATGTGGCACAGAATCATAGGCCTTCTTGTAATCTATCCAACATGTCGACAGATCCTTGCGGGATCGACGAACCTGTTGGCTTATGGCCATGTCTATGAGGAGTAGCTCCTTAGTACCGCGGGATCCCTTCCTACATCCATTCTGAGAGGCGGACATAATTGAGTTACTCTCAATGTGCTCATTAATTTTCGCTCTCAGGATAGATGTAAGAAGTTTATAGACCGTCGACAAACAAGTAATCGGTCTATAATTCTTGGGTTCCGCGGGACTACCTGTCTTATGGAGCAGGTGGGTAATGCCAGTTGTTAGAAACTGTGGTAGCGACCCAGACTCTAAGGATGACTGGAATTGAGATGCCAGGAGCGCGTATGAGCTGCTATACCACTTCAGCCAGAAGTTGTGCAGTCCGTCCGGTCCAGGAGATTTCCAATTCGGTAACGGACGGACTGCTTTGGCTATATCCAGTGTGGTTATAGTAATTTTTTCCATTTGTGGTATAGCTTCGCACACGCGCTCGACATCGCGACTGGCCTGTTGGTCGAGTGGTTAGTGACCCTGACTGCTAAACCGGAGGTCGTGGGTTCGATTCCCACTCAGGACAAATCTTTGTGTGATGAGCATGATCATTTGTTCTGTGTCTGGGTGTAATTTGTCTATAATATGTATGTATTTAGAAATATATAAGTATGTTTATCAGTTGTCTGGTTGCCATAGCACAGGCTCTGCCTAGTTTGGGATCAGATGACCGTGTGTGAGTTGTCCCAAGATATTATTATTATTATTATTATTATTATTATCGCGCATCCAGCCACCCTCAGCGTGACAGATGGGCACCGACCAGATGCTGCGCCAGAATGTACTCGTGGCGACATCATCCGGGCGGTAAACGTCTGTCACACTTTGTTCAGGTCGCTCCCAAGCTCTGTATACCCACCTCTCATCGCTCTGGAACATGCGGTTTTGCGAGTATCGGTCAACCCGCCGCTTATACCGCCGAATACGGTTTGCCCATGCACAAACTTTCTGCTTCAGGAAGTCGATGCGCTCTGTGACACGGAACGTGTATTCTCGGGGGCTGATTCCAGTCCCCGAAAACGCCCGCCTCACAAAGCGCATCACACGTGGTCGTGTGTTGCCCTCCCTGAAGCAGTATAGTTTGCCGATGAGTGCCCTAGCCTCATCGATACGCCGCTCGATCCTGCACTGCCAGGCTGGTGCAGCAGGCTTCGGTCGTATAGCTTCGTCACAACTAGGAAACTTTACGTTTGCTATACGACATGCCGCAACAGCCCCGCAAAACAGGATTGAGTGCGTATCAACGAGGCTCTCGCTGCTTTCAAAGATGTTCTGCAGCAGCGAGTCCAAAGCACACACCAACGCCCTATTCTTTTTGTGCATAGGTAAACGTGGTAGTCGGGGCCTAAGTTCGGTCGGTGTCAATCTATACTCGCGAAGCGCATCCTCCAGTGCGCTCCTCAGTCTATCGTTGCACTGGCTACTTACCGTGACAACCCTATCATCTACCTCATCACTACCGTTGTTGGGCCGCTGGCTGGCGCCTGTACCACGGTCTGTGTTGGGGTCGAGATGATAAGGTTGCTCAGTACCTCTGAGCGCAGCCTTTCAAGTGCGGCATCGTCCAACCTGCAATTATGTTGGATGACCCGCACCTGATCCGACAATCGTTGGGCCGAGACGTTCACAGTTGGTTCCAGGTCCTGAAACAGAGACAGCATCCTGACACGATACGCAGTGAGGTTAGTTCCCCCCTCTGTAGACCCGTAATATGCGCGCATGACGTTCTCGTTCATGGACTGAGTCCATCGCATGCGCTGCACACAACCACCGGCAGCGGGGACCCGGCTCAGGGCCGGTTGGCCCCTAGATCCCGAGCTTCTCGGTGGCCGGCCTCTCCCCTGCCGACGCACAGGTGTTGGCGACGTCGGCGGGGAGAAATACTCGTCGCTCGAGCTCGACGCAACTGCAACCACCGGTGACACTTGTGATCCGATGTCCGGCGTTGGCGAGGCGGAGCTGAGCGACGAGCCCGGGGGTGGAGGATGTGCGCGTCGGGCAGCTGCTCTTGTTATCATACTCCAAGTTTCATTCCATCATTCCTCGTAGTACGTACGTTAAACGTAGGTATCTAGGTAGTCATAGTCATTCAATTTTCATAATGACATATGTCATCAGTCTGTACTGCATATTTTCTTCTATTGTGGCCATTTTATTGGCTTTATGATGTAATAAAGTTTGTATTGTAAATAATCTGTTTGTTTTTGGAGGTTTTGGGCGAAAGAAATGTGCATAAATACAATCAAAAACTGTTATTTTAAATTTGCTTGTACGGAAATAAAACTTGTGTTGACATCGGGAGTTGCCAGTTATTATTATTATTATTATTATTTGTTTCTTTCTTTTCTATGATGATGATATTTGTTAAGAACCCATTCTAAAATGTGTTAGGTACAGTCTTCACCACAAAAAAACGCGTAGACATTTTTATTACTGGCCCACAAAATATATATCGCCAAAAAAACGTAGGTACGAGTAATAAAAAAGAAATTAGGGGCAACTTTTTTAATAACACGTCAGTTGCGCCTAATAAATATGAAACAAACAAACATAAACCGTGGTTAACGACAGTTTGCAACCAATCCGACTAACGTACTTTATACTGCAGGAATTGCTTACACACGTATTTTTTTCAACATCCGTATAATGAAATACCTACTTAAAAGTGTAACTTGTTATAATTTTTTATGTTTTCGTTTAGTATGGAATGGAAGGGAATGGCTTTTAAGTTTCTAATGTAACCAAAATGTTAGTAGATGGTCTTTAATTGGATTTTAATAAATCATCATCATCATATCCGCCGAAAGACGTCCACTGCTGGACATAGGCCTCCCCTAAAGGGAGGGGGGTTGCCATAATCGTCATGCTTGGCAGGCGGGAAGTGATGGAATGGTGCTATTCTTTTACGTCCGACACTATGCAGAACAATTTAAATAAATAGTTCAATGATAAATAATAATTATTATTTTGTATGTTGATTCATAAAACGGTTTTATTCGTCAATCTTCTCTCTTGTCAATTTTAACGAGACCGATTTTTCCTGGCTAGACCTAGACTACCTGAGAATAAATACCGAAACAAACATCTCTGTTTGCTCAAAGTATCTTTATAAGTCCATACAACCCATTCTGGTTAAATCATATGAAAATCATGATTCGCGTTCGCACTTCGTCTAACCGTAGTGTCCTAATACCTTCTCGTCTAGTCTTAGCAAATAGCTATAAGTTTTATAATATAATATAATATATAATAACATATCTTGGGACAACTCACACACGGTCATCAGATCCCAAACTAGGCAGAGCTGTTCTATGGCAACCAGACAACTGATAAACACACTTATATATTTCTAAATACATACGTATTATAGACAAATTACACCCAGACACAGAACAAATGATCATGCTCATCACACAAAGATTTGTCCTGGGTGGGAATCGAACCCACGACCTCCGGTTAAGCAGTCAGGGTCACTAACCACTCGACCAATAGGCCAGTCAGTCGGTTATAATACTAATGTACCTAAATATCGCTAAAAGAAGGTTAAGCGGAAGTGCCGTTATATCAGCGGTAAAAACCTCCAGAATTTTTTGACATGCACTTCCGAATCACACGTTGTTAATCCATGTCAAAAATTTCATCGTAAATTTTCCTCACATTTCCCTTTCTTTTTCAATTCAATAAAATATTACCCATATAATATTCAAAACGAAACAAAAATCAAAACCTAAAACGCCGTAAAACAAAACGCCCTCTCATGTTAAAGCGGCTGTAATAAAAACCGTTTTAAAAACGTCCCCTTTTAATAAATAAATGGTACATATGTCGCAAAACAATGTACGCACATTACCATTGTTTTCGATTGTGGCCCGTATTTAAACCGGTCCGGTCGGAATATCTGACGCGTTTCCGCGTCCGGCCGGTTATTATCGCTGACGTTACAATCAGGAACCCTTTGTTTGGTGATCAGGAACTTGGTAAATTGCATTTATTTTCGAGTGGTTATTTAGCACATACTTATTTATTTGTGATTAATAGCTATCCATCTCAATTTAAAGAATAGCACCATCCCATCACCTCCCGTGTGTGTCGTAAAAGGCGACTAAGGTACTCCAGACCAGAGAATGGGTAGCAACATTCTCCGTGCATTGCTACACTGCGATCGCCTGCCAAGCGTAGCGATTATGGCAACCCCCCCCTTTTTTGGGTTAGGCCTATGTCCAGCAGTGGACGTCTTTCCGATGATATGATGATGATGATCTCAATTTATATATGGATAAAAAGGTTTTCTGTTATTGACACCCGACAGCTTACCCCGTGGCCTTAGTCATCATCATATTAGCCGAAAGACGTCCACTGCAGGACATAGGCCTCCCCCAAATATCGCCACAACAGCTGGTTCAGTACGTCTCGCATCCGTCGGCTACCCGCGACCCTCACCAGGTCATCGGTCCACCTTGTGGGAGGCCTTCCAACGCTACGTCTTCCGGTACGCGGTCGCCACTCCAGAACTTATCGGCGTTGTCAACCATTTGTTCTACGAGCAATGTGCCCTGACCACTGCCACTTCAGTTGGTGATCCTGGGAGTATGGTGGCCTTAGTGCCTTGGTTAAATATTAACAGCCACTCAGATCGACCTTCAAGGTTATACAATACTTGCCGATGTTGGTCCGAGGATGGGAGACCACTTTAACATGCATGAGATTCCTCTCTGCCTTAGAAAGCACGGTAAGCAACTGATAGAATTGGGTTCTTTGTTACTTGTGTCCCTTAATCGCCTCTTACGACACCCACGGGAATTGATGGGATACTGCTATTCTTTTACGTCCGACACCTTACAGAACCATACGGTAAAACACCGTATGGTTCTGTAAGGTGTTTGCATTTAATCTAACTGTGCACTAATTAACTTCCTCTCTCTCGGCTGATGAAATCAATTTTATTTTCGATCGTATCCACTTGACGTTTGGATGGTTGCTGAGAGCTTATTCAAATGTCATGTCAATTTAAATATGCGATCCGTTTTTGATGTTTCGGCCAACCAATCAAAACAGCTTTTAGGATTTTACAATAAATTTACTGATTAAGTTCTTAACATGCTTTTTGATACTCAGAGTCAATGTTAGTGTTTGTGCAAATCCGAAAAAATATCAAGTGGGTTAGCCAGAAAATTTTAATAATAAAAATAATGGATACCCATCACTGCACATACATTTATTTATTTATTTATTATTATTATAAACACACTTTCTTTACATGCACTGGCTTCTAAGATTCAGTACATAAACCTAGTTTAGAAGTCAGGGTTTTTTTTATTATAGTCTTCTATTAGCCATTTATTGTTGGTGTACAAATTTTGATGTTATATTTTGAGAAATTATTTAAAAAAAAACTTCTTTTACACATCTCGTTATCCTAACTATCGTTATCCTATCATGCTAGTTCTCTTGCCAGGGTTGCGGAATTGTTCGAAGAGTCACCACGGCCCTGGAACGCAAAGGACAGGAGGAACACGGATGGGTTTTAGTCATCAAGAGTCTGAAGAGTATGATGAGATTTGATGATTCTATCCATAAAAAAAAACGAATCTATATTCGTTTTTTCGCTGTCAGTTGGTACCTATCATACTATTATGATACCAACTGACAGCGCTGAGGACGAATTTTTTTGATGCTTGTTATTGTATTTGTTAATTTTGTGTTAATGTGAAAATACAACCAAGTGTTCTTCTTTAAATATAGTTTGACGTCTTAAAGGGGTTAAAAATATAAAATTGTTTATTTGTACAGTCTCAGGAAGTTCTGATTCGACACAAATAATAATTTCACCGATATAAAGCTACACTAACAGTAGTCTGTGGCACAAGCATAGTACCTACCTACAAAAAACTGAAAAAAAGGTGATAAACACTAGCTATCTCATCAGCAAAAGTAGTTCGCCGACACGAAGGCTTTTTGAAACAAGAAGAATCTACATAGAACCCAAACGCAACGCCACTTGGCGGGTCCAGCTGCGAATCTAAACCACCCAAGGTCACACACGGACAAAAAACTAAACCAAAATGACATAACTTCTGAGACACACGGTTACAGTTTCTAAAACAAACGTGTTACTTTTCCACACCACTTTAAATGATAAATGATATTTATTTTGTAAGTAGGTATAACACTTTTACACGTCAATCTTTTTTGGTCATTTTTAAACTAGATGAGGCCGATGTTTCCTAGCTAACTACCCTAAGAAGAAACACCGAAACAAACTCAGAGGTCAAAGTCTCTTTTAAAATCCAAACAATCTGTACTGGTCAAATCATAATGAGAACCATGTAGGTTAATGTCTGAGGTGGCTTCGAGGAAAGTGCCATACAGATTTGAGTGGACCTGTTCAGACAGTGCAAACATTTGTCAGTTATCGTGTAGCTCAGACTTAGAACTTTAAGATTTGACGAATAATACCAAAGTAAGGACATTTGGGTAGGCCGCATAAAGAACTCAAACTGCCAGACTAACATGAAATGAACCCCTAATACCTAATATTGCAATCTACATGGTCCTCACATTCACAATACGTGATATGAGGACCATGCAAATCAGCGTCTGAAATGGCGTTTTGAGGAAAGAACCACACAGATTTGAGTGGACCTGTCCAGTCAGTGCAAGCCTTGGTCAGTAGTCGAGTAGCTCAACTTAGAACCAATAAGGAGCTCCACGAATAGACGAACAATGCCAATGAAAAGACATTTGAGTAGGCTACAAAAGTACTCAAACTGCCAGACATCGTTAAAAAATCTTTTCTTACCATTTTCAAGATCCTATTACAGTAACTTTTCCGAAGCCCAGTAAAAGCAATACAGTACGTTATTACAAGGTATTTGTGTTATTATCTTTCGGCATTAAGCTCGGCGTTGGCGTGTATCTAAGAATGGGAGCGATACGATTGCAGTATACAAGCTATTTCACGGGCAGTGGCTTGTGTTGTCTTCTGTAGGTGCGCATCCATTGGGATGATTTGCGCACGTGAAAAGTAATCAGCATTTTCAGTGACTTTATTTTTGAGGTATCACTGAATGTGAGACTCACAGTACCGGTTGATGTGGCGACAATTGGGGAAGGCCTACCTATATCTAGTAGTGGACTTCGTTCTTGGTGGATTATGCTTGTGTTAAGGATATTTTAGTTGTTATGTAAAGCGTTTGTAGTTAGTTTGCTATATTTTTAAAGGACAGAATATCTGCTAAAACCGTTTGACATATATGGTTACCAATCAAAAAGACTAGTCAGTCAAAGCCTGTTTTAGTAGCGTTAACCTTCCACAACCACGGTACTTCGAGCCGGATCATTCGACTCCCAGGAATACTTAATTCTCATGAAGCCGAAGAGGGTAACCAGCGAACCCTTAATCTATGAAGTTTTTAGTTAAAAGTGCCAGAATTCAGTAGCAGACTAGTTTTGTTGGCGGATTCATAGTTTGTGACTGTTTAAGGATAAACATCCTTGATCAGTCACAGTGCTGGCTGCAAATTGTCTTGATGTGAAAGAAAAAGAAAAATATTAATTTGGGACTCGCACAAGATAAACAAAACAGTAAACACAGTAACACCTTACAGTAATATTTGTTAATAAACATGGATATTATCTGTGCGAGGCCAAAATGGTCGCTATCTCAGCATATGCTGCGATATCTAAAAAATAAATAAATAAATGTGCACATAATTTAATGAAGATCGCTACAGAAGGCGCAGTCGTTGAGGCGTTTTGTGAAGTTTGTTGCATTTAACTCATTTACCCGTGTATTACGATGGATAACGAGCCTTTTATTTGGTAGCGCAAAAGTGATATTTGATTCACTTTTATGCTACCAAATCTATCTTCTTATTATTTTATCTATAAAACAAAAAATAGGAAAGAATCCAAGACATCAGCCAATCCTCCATCGGATGCTAGCCTAACCACAGACGATGGCAACTCAATCCGAACATTAGCAGTCCAGTCACGTGGCCCAATCGCTGCACTCAGACAGACCAGAATAAATACTGTAAGATAACTCGGCCGGATCCGGGGAACGGAGCATGTATACTGTACTCTAGTCTATATAGCATCTAATTCGTATAAATTTTAAAACCTAGTATTGTTGCCGGCGGAGAAAATAGAGATTTCGTTGCGATGAATGGGTTCGAGATTGATATTTCTTTGAAGCTAGAAAATTGGTAAATGGAGTAAGAGATGTGTTAGTCTTGAATGAAACGTAAGAGCCTTGAGGTTTCTAAAGAATTGAGTTGATAACAGCGGCCACATAAAACTTTGGAGATCAAACTAGACACGATTACTTTGCTAACAGTTATAATACCAGCTAATAAATTATTTAAATACTTCTGTCAGCGGCTTCGTCGACGTGTTCATATCGAAAATTATTCCAAGGAAACATTTCAGGATAAAAAGTGTATGAGCTATTTCTAAAGTTTATCTGGGTGTCAAATTTCATCCAGATCCGTTCAGACGTTCTAGCTCAATTGAGTTAACATCCAATCAAACTTTCGCAAGATAGTGTAAAAAATAACGTAATTTACGAATTCGGAATAATGGACCTCCCACAACACAGTCTGTTCCGAAACCACAAAACGAATGAAGACAACTCAATATTTTACAAAAAGCCTGACACTCAACATGAACTCATAAAATTCCGGACAGGACTCCTCCTGGCATAATTCTCACCGCCCAATCCCATATCCACATCATACATAAAAAAACAAGAGCCCACAATACAAAATTCATAACTCACCTTCCTCCAACGCAGTCGGTCAAAACACTCTATGGTCCCGCAATGAGTTACATCACACTCGGTACTTAAAATGAGATTGCATTAAATATTTATAAGCTACCAACATTTTAATATCAAAAGGCCCTGAATAAAACCATATGTATTCTTTGTAGCGTCTCAGGAAAGTCTCGAAAGAAATTGCTACCTACGGTTATCTTTTATTATTTTGCTGATATTCTATTTTTAAATCTGAACATCAAATTACTTAAAATGAACAAGCATTAGTAATTCGGATGTCCCATTTTTAAAGTACTTTAAGCGAATGAGCATTAGTTTTATGTGACTGTGATTTTAAATATGTGGATTCGCGATTATTCTCCCGCCATGAAATTTCAACATATTTTTGGTTAATAATTTTATTAAATTGAGTATTATGGAAAATATAGCGAAGCATTGGAAAGTATACTGTGCTTTATTTAACCTCCTAGCTCCTGAACTTCGCACTACGTTTAAAAGAATCTGTAATTTATTTACTGTAATCCTTAGTTATATTCCAGGGTATTTTTGTCAATGGTATTTTGACTGAGATATTCTTTAAATGTATTTTTTTTGGTTTAAGTATTTCATTTAATTGTGCTAAGGGCCTGTTGTCCACTGTTGTGAACAAGATTTGTTTTAAATTACAATATTCACATTGCATTCATCGTCATTTTTCATTCAAACATGCTAACAAGAACCTAATCGCCGCGGCCCTGGAACGCAAAGGGTATTAGGAGGAACACGGATGGGGTTTAGTTAGTAAGAGTCTGACACTGGAGCCATTTGATGATTTCCCATCCATAAAACGGCTCGATCTTCAAGGTTTAGCAATGCTTGCCGAGGTTGGTCTGTGGATGGGTGACCATCTTAACATACCGAGATTCCTCCGTGCTTCGGAAACCACGTTAAGCCGTTGGTCCCGGCTGTCATTTGTAGATCGACGAATAGTCAGAAGCCAGAAAATCTGACACCAGTCTTGCCAAGGAGTACCGTAGAGGTCTGTCTGGTAGGCAGCCGCTCCAAGTAAAATACTGGTATTCAGCTGAATTTGGTTTTATTGGAACCCGACTGCAATTGAGTTTGGAAAAGGCTAGGCAGATGATTTTTGAAATCCCAAATCACCTAGTTAAGTTGAACATAAGAACGATTTGAAATTAGACACACTTAACTTTCTCGCGGCAAAGTTTCATTTTATCGTTTTAATATTTGAATGATTTAAGCCTGCCCAGCTCCGTTGATAAAACACTAAAAGACAAGAAAGCCGAAATAACCTTAGTCCCTAATTCCAAGTCTCAAAAGGTCATCCTCCATTGCCCTCTGACCTCAAAATGAAAGATACTATTATTAAGATACTCGAACACCGCTTCGTTCACCGGCAATTTGTCAAAAAAGATAAGTTCTTACGTGACCCGAATTATCTTAAACAGCATTCATCTTTTTGAATAATTACAGACATTTAGCTTAAAAAAGAGAACAAAATGACTATTACCTTAATTCATGGTTCAGTTTCCCGGTTGGAAAAGTTATGGGGTTTTCCACGGGGCTATTCTCGCTGTACAATTGTGGGGGATTGTCGCAGTTGGAATCCAAATCGATTTGCAAGTCCGCGTCCTTTTAAGGAGTTGATTAACCTTTTGAAAGCCAGAACTTAAACACATCGGCGTGCCCCCGACGCCAAGCCACAACTTCGCCGTATTTTTTGTCACATATTTGTGACAATGGCGTTCAAAAGGTTTATATCATTGTCACATAATTATTTGGCAACTGACAACTAGGTACTTTAAGAGTACTTTCGCCAAACAAACGATATTACCTCTTCATAATATTAGTTTTATATGCACCAAGAAGTCGACCCGTATAAAGCCAATATACGAAAGCGAGTAGAATCGAAGTATAGCCATTGTATAGCCATTTGAAGTGCCAGAAAATTAATAGCTCCTGTCTTTTCTATTTCTATGTGGTAAAGGATGTAAATTTCATCGAAGTTTTTTTGTTCATCTATTTGAAGCTGTTGTTTCATAAGCCTTTAAAAGAGATGTGCATGCATTCTTAATTAACAAGCAAGCTTTACGTCAGTGTCTTCCTCATTAAAAAAAATGGAGAAATCTATACCTCAAAAAAAAAAAATTAAATTCAGACCTTGATCCATATTATGTTAGTATTATACAAACTTGTAAGCTATGTTAGTACAAAAATATTAAAACACTTGAAAGCTGAAGAGTTTGTTTCTTTGTTTGAACGCGCTTACCTTTGCAACTACCAGTCGGATTTGGAAAATTCTTTTTGTATATGATAGCCATATTCATGAAGAAGTCTATAGGCTATACAGAAACGGAAAAAAATGGGATATGCGCGTACGAAGTCGCGGGCAATAGCTACTATATAAAATAAATGGAATTAAGAATAATATAAAGTATAAAGAAAAACGTTGTGAAGAAAGTTATGAGTATGAATGTAAATTTTTGAGTATGGTTATAAGTGTAGGGAAGATCAAACAAACGACGGATGGACTGAAAGGTGACTTTTGAAAAACCCTTTTCTAAAATCACCTTTTAGTCCATCCGTCAAAGTCCGACTACTGAGGTGACGATTAATAAAAAAGTACAAAAAAGGAGACATATCGCTCTAACCTTGAACAAGTAATCAAATTGAATTAAGTGAAGACAAGAAAATGATGACGATACTACCATTCGATGTTTATCAATTCCTGATCTCATACCGTAATTTCCATTTGCAAACGCCGTCACAGATCTAGGTACGTAATCGAAAACTCATTTCGCTATGACACGTCGTACCCGTAGATTAGTTATAAAATCAAAACGAAATCCCGATTGTGTTCCCGCGTCGTATTTACAAGAGCCGAGGAAGCTATGAATAAATTTCCGAGTTCGTTACTGAAGGATCGACTGCAGTGACTCCCTGTAAGGAGGCGTGAAGTCCCGACGCAAATTATTTTATAGACTTCCCTGCTACCATAGATAAATACGCGGTTATTGCGTTCGAGGAAATGGTGGCGTTCGATGGTAGTTTATTGTGCCTTTAAGTTTATGCATTGCATCGATGCTGATGGATCTCAGAGCAGATGGGAACAGTCGTTCTATTCTGAAAAAATAACTCACCGCGAAAACTTAGGTACAGTGAGTTTGAAGTGTACTGAGGTACACTTCAAGCTCACTGTACTGGACAGACAGCCTTAAGCTATGGATCTCAAGCCATTGCTTAAGGCTGTCTGTCCAGTGACGCGGAGCGAGGCAGCGGAGTGGAGCAACGGAGTAATGCGGAGCGGAGTTGCGGACTGTATCTGTCCATTAAAGCGGAGTGAGGTAGTGCGGAGCGGAGTTGCGGAGTGGCCGTCTTTTTCCCACTCCATTTCCCCGCTCCGCAGCCTCACTTCACTTCCCGGATTGTTCGCAAGTACTGTCCACCGAAGTGAAGCGAAGATTTTATGCAATTCCATTGGTTAATATTGGTACAGCTCCACTCCGCTCCTCTCCTCTCCGCTCCAGTGGACAGTCAGTCTTAAGTGGGTGGAATGACAGTTCATTTAACGCTCACTTCACGAAAGTTATCAGTGTGATTTTTTATCGAAACGCAGCGTCAGCATGTTTGTTATTGGTCTCGTGGCATAACGGTAGCACATGTCAATGTTTTCGATAGTTAGCCGCACGGTAGAATCATACATTGTTTATAGTTTCAGTTCTCAAGTGGCAACCATCGACTGAAAGTTGCAGCGTCACACGTTGCCACTTAATGCAGGGGGGTGGCATTTTCGTCAGTAGACGTCAATCGGTTAACTATGTGCGTATCGCGGCTTAAGCCAATAGGCGTATGGGCCTGTGTGGGATTTTCTTCTAGATACATACAACGTGTGGTCCCACGAATAAGTCTCAACGTACTCTCAGCCATGTTCCTTTCTTTTTCACACGGCCGTAGTTGGGGCAGACTGCAGACTGAAGGTAATTTTATAAATTGCTCCAGTCTATCTCAAAGTAAACTAAATAACATCATCACGTAAAAATACCTTTTTCGAAACTTCAAACAAAATATTTTATCACAATCTTAAACCAATCTCCGTCAAAAACTGTTCAAGAACACTCCATATCAGTTCAAGCCATTACATCAAGTCCGGGGTCTATTTTGGTCGCAAAATGGACCTCACAGTTCTCAACTTGGGTTGCGGCCAATACAATCTCATTCAAAGTTTCGCGTTCCGGAAAAGCTCGAAATCGTTTGATTCTTCGCGGGAACATCTTTATACATAAACTGTGTTATTTTGTTCGGCTATGTAAGTTAGTACATCTTTTCTTGTGTAGTTGGTTTGTAAGTGATTAAGTGCCTGCTTAGAGAAAGAAGGAAAGGAAAGAAAATACGTTTATTCCGCCAGAAATTATAAAACACAAGTCCGATCCTGCATGGAGTATTGCAGCCACCTTTAGGATGGCTCAGCTAAAGATATTTAGCTGAGCCATCCAAGTTGATAAAGTTGCCGCGCTTGACTCGGTGGAACGCAGAGCTAAAAGGCTCATTGGCGATGTAAAACTGGTGGATGCCAAGCTTAACAGCTTGGCTCATCGCCGCAAGTTTGCCTGCTTGTCGGTCTTTAACAGATTGTACTTCGGGGAAAGAGTCCAGGAACTCCACGACCTTATGCCACCGCCCCCCTTCTACCAACGGACATCTAAACGCACTGCACGTTACCATTCCTACCTAGTTGCTATTTCACCAATTCGCACTAAACGTTTCAAAACGTCTTTTATAATGCGCACAGCAAAAGAGTGGAACTCTCTGCCTGCGTCTGTGTTTCAGAACGCATACAACACTAATCTCTTCAAAATTAGAGTGAACAGGCTTCTTCTGGGTAAGCTCGCTCCATCGTCGACTTTGTCTCTGTCATCTATGACCTAGACTGGAGTCAAGAGTAATATTAAATTTGAAGAAAATGACGCAACATTAAAAGAATATAACTTAACCACTAACTAAAAACTAAATAAAAACTGTTTCACTGACAAACTATGTCTGAACCGGACATTAACTACCACGAGTCTCTGGTCATACCACAGACAAAACAGAACACAGTTCCACAGTTGTCTGTGGCATGCGACTATTGGATAGACTAATGCCCGGTTTCTGAGGTTTTTATCGGTCGTTTATCCATTGGTTGGTTAGTGGTTCACGGACGGATAAACGACCGATAAAGTTCCTCAGAAACCGGGCATAAGTCAGTTCATAAGTACTTTTGGAAGTCGAAAATTACAAAGAATAGAGAACTAAATTGTCCATTTCAATAACTTTCTATGGTCACGGCCATCCATAGACACTACTACTAGTAGTTTTGACAACTTTTGACTAGTATTGGGTAGCTGAGACATGCTACTTAATGTCTATCTGGTGTCCACAACCCACTAACTAGATGTAAAGTTAGCCCTTGGCAAGACTGGTGTGAGAGCCGTTAGCCGTAACGACTGCCAAAGATTAATAAATGATAGCTGAGAAACGCGGCTTAATGGATGCACATGCGTCCACATGCGTGGACCGAACTCACAACTCGTGCGGCTTTTACGAGCTTAACCTGCATTGAATACTTCTACAATGATTTATTTACTCAAGCACGGGCTTATTACCATTGTGCGACGACCTGGAAGGGTACCGCAAAGGCTGATCTAAGGTGGCTCAGGGGAAAAGATACTTAGAAGAATTTGAAGAGTCATTTCCCCAACAGTGGGACAGTTTAAGCCCCCAAAATACCAAGTCTTATATAGTTAGTGCCGATGTTAAAGGAGAACAATCACACTGCACAATACCAATAAGGTTCTATTTATTTTTATCTCAGTTTTATATATATCTGTAAATAACGTCAAAGCTTTGTTTATTTCTTGTTAGTCCCCATTTCTGTCTGTTTTTTGATATCAGCAATAAGAAAAGTTGAAGAGTAAAAGTTTGTGAGATAAACATTTTATGTTTTTGCCGATTTCAGGGCCTTAACAATGTTTGGTGACGAGGAATTGTAGCAGTATAATAAACTTGAAGGACCTGAAGTTGTTTTATTTGAATGAGTATTGCTTGAGATGTCTACGAGAAAAATATTGTGTTTAAGATGAGTTGTGCGGAAAAATGTAGGTATATTTTAGTACCTATTTGTTAAATAATGGTTAATTATTACATTGTTATTTAAGTATACTAAACTGAAGTCTTCATTGAATATGAATGGAATCAAAAACTCAAGAGAAATGTTGATAATATTGCTATAGATATGATAGAAATATAGCACCAAGATAGTTTGCTTTCCCAAAATGCAAGAAATAAACTTCATTATCCGTATATTAGTTCCGAAAGACGATTTTGACCGAGCACCAGGTCATCCGTCCACATTGAGGGAAAAGAAAAAAAAAAGGCCTTCCAAATCATCGTTTTTTGGATGACTCCATCGACTATCAGTTTCAAATGCACCAATACAGAAAACACTGATTTAAAATTCTTAGTCGGTCTGTTCGTAAAAACAATACAAACTGTGCAAGCTATTTTGCTCTAGTTGAATCTAAACTTAGATACAGCATTCAATTTTGGGGAAACAGCTATAAATATAATATTAAGGCAGCCTTTACAATGCAAAAACGAGCATTAAGAACCATGCTTCGCTTAAACCAGATGGAATCATGTAGGGAGTGTTTTGTAAAACTTAGAATTTAGACGGTGCCATGCCTTTATATTTTAGTCCTACTTACTCATTTAAATAAAAACTTAAACGCATTTGAAACAGACGATGAAAGAAAAAAAGAGTAGATACTCGCAGAAAAGATCTTCCTACTATTCTGCAGGCAAAGATTAATGTTGTCAAACACTCGTCACGCGTGCAGTCTGTCAATCTGTTTAACAGATTACCAGCAGAATTAAAGAATATTCAGAATGTGAACATGTTTAAAAATAAACAGTTAGTCAATAAAGCTTATTACAGCATTCACGAATTTTATAATGACAAAAACCTTAAAACTGGCATTAAATTAAACTTAAATTAAATGTGTACCTAATGCTCCTTGACTTTGTTATAAATGTTGCTTTTTATATTTCATATTTTGACATTAAATGTATGTTTTTTTTTTAAGAATATTTCTAGGGACTTTGTTCTGTTTAAATATGTAAAGCAAGTTTTTATTTTAGTATGATTGAATTATGTTGTTTTTTTTTGTGTACCTGCTGTGTAAATATTTCGACACAAATGTATTTTTGTTAAGAAATAAATAACTTGAACTTGAACTTGAAGCAAAACCACGTCTTCCCCTAGTTTAAAGTTAAACAATTTGAAACACCAAATGATTGATCATCGTATAAAAGTTTCTAATACCCAAGTGACGTGAAACCTTATCAGTACGAAGCAAATTTAACTTCGTACGATGTTGTGCACGATATTGTCGTACGATTGTCGTGTGATCACGTGCGGTACTTTTGAGCGGTCGAATCGTTATCTGATGTTACAAGATGCTACTTTTAATTTCTTTTGGACTTTTTGAGATTGATGTTTGTTTCTTTATAATGTTCGAAGAGTTTTTTTTTTGTTTTTCTTGAAACTGTTTTTCGTAATATATTTTTTTCTATGTGTTTACGATTATTAAACATTTTATGAATCGTATAAACGTCTGTTATGAAAGGTCAGTGATTCCTATTTGGTTAAAAGTACATATATAATTTTGCAATTTTTAGGGTTCCGTACCCAAAAGGTAAAACGGGACCCTATCCGGGACTCCGCTGTCCGTCCGTCAGTATGTCTGTCACCACGCTGTATCTCATGAACCGTGATAGTTAGACAGTTGGAATTTTCACAGATAATGTATTTCTGTTGCCGCTATAACAACAACTACAAAAAACAGAATACAATAAATATTTAAGGGGGCTTACATATCAATCATGCCCATACAACAGACATGATTTTTTTGCCGTTTTTACAGATAATGGTACGGAACCCTTCGTGCGCGAGTCCGACTAGCACTTGGCCGATTTTTTTATAGTTGTATCATTTTGTTCTAAGGCATTTTTCCGATTGGATCTGCTGAATGTATTCTATTTCCTGTAAGCTTTATAACACATTTGCTTTAACTTTGCTGTGACTTTCACACTATAAAGGCTTCCAAAAACGCATTCAACTAGAAAATACAGCGAAAAGACCAGCAAAACTCGCAATAGAACCTACAAAACATTTAACACTCCACAACAAAATGGCAACGCAACCATAAAAATGTGGCAAATTTACCGAAATTGAGAAACAGCTTGCAGTCATGGCGGTATTTAAAACTTTAACTCGTTTTCAGTTTCATTAACGGTTATACCTCAGCTTAAGTGCAGTAATTATGTACGCAATTTGGCCGGGCTTTAACTACAAGAGCTGACATGGCTTGCTAGGCACCACATAATCGCGAACGGTACACTCCGGAGCCATTTTTATGTCCCATTTCGAGAATAAGTGATACTTATTGTTAGAATTCTGCGCTTATTTGAAAATGAATATTGTGTTAGGAAGTTTGTACGTGTGTAATTTAGGATGTAATTCGGGTTAAATTAGAATTTTGATGTTTGTTTTACAATAAAATATGCTTTATTCTATATTTCACACCCAAAAAAAAAAAACAAACAACAGGACAGCTTAAATACAGTTCTAAGTTTAAGCTGCACGATAGCTGACAAATGCTTGCACAGTCTGGACAGGTCCACTCAAATCTGTGTGGCACTTTCCTCAAAAGGCCACCTCAGACATTAACCTACATGGTTCTTATATGATTTGACCAGTACAGATTATATGGACTTTGACCTCTGAGTTTGTTTCGGCGTTTCTTCTCAGCTAGGAAACACCGTCGGCCTCATCTAGCTTAAAATGACCAAAAAAGATTGACATGTATGTAAAAGTGTTCTGTTTAACCTACTTACAAAATAAATATCATTTATCAGTCAGTGACCCTGACCCATCTTTGCATAAATTGTTGAGATTGTTTAGAATGCGAATCGATAGAATTTTATAATGCTTTTATTTTTTTACCATTTCACCAAAATAAATTAAATATTATATAATTATAAAATTCTATCGATTTGCATTCATCAAAATCTAAACCATTCATACAAAGGTGGGTCAGCTAATTGGGGTAACTGACTGTACAAAAGCAAGCCTAATCCAGAAACGGGTTCTCTAACAAACCTGAGCTCGATAGATCTCTATCGCACTCAGGTTTGTTGCAAATCATATTTTGTTCAATATACAGCAAGTCAGTATCAACTGACTTGCAAATTGCAAAAAACATAAGAACATTTAAATTTCGCGGGCTACCCTGGCGCTTCCACCTTAAGCGAATCAAAAAACTTTCGATTTCTCGAAATCGATCGATCTTCATAGACATTACTTCTTCTTCGCCGTTCCCTGACTGTTGTGTATCGCCACTAGGTACATTCGATGCATCTTCAAGTCCTCTCTGCAGTGTGGACCGCTCTGTACATGCTGCCTCTTACACCCTTCTTTATTGATTCTGTCCATCTTACCAGTATTCTGCCTTGAGTTAGACCGGCCTGTTGGTCGAGTGGTTAATGACCCTGACTGCTTAACCGGAGGTCGTGGGTTCGATTCCTACCCAGGACAAATCTTTGTGTGATGAGCATGATCATTTGTTCTGTGTCTGGATGTAATTTGTCTATAATATGTATGTATTTAGAAATATATAAGTATGTTTATCAGTTGTCTGGTTGCCATAGCACAGGCTCTGCCTAGTTTGGGATCGGATGATCGTGTGTGAGTTGTCCATAGATATTATTATAGTAGGCGCCAGATAATCGTGGAATAACGGTCATTGACCCACCTACAATTATTGACATTTTTAATTTGAAAAACGGAATTAATGACACAAAGCTGTCCCGAATCATCATCTCTCGTGATCCTTAACATTGTCTAATAATGAAAAACGATTCATATTTAATTGTTCAGGTACCTATGAACAGTTATTAGGGAAAGGTCAATGTACTTTATTCCACATTTATCTGGCGCCTACTATAGTTGCCCTTGTCCTGCGTTTTCTTTGGACCCGACCCTGTATCATGAGCCTTTCTAGACTATGCTTATATCAACTGATAAGGCTAAGCGCACGCCACTGGCATAGTGCAGATAGCCCGTGTGTTGAGTTTCAACGAAAGACTCATTCGTTCCCGTGATTGTCCATGATTATCTATTATAATAGACAATTATTCGTAAACAGCCTGGTTCCACTACTCATTAAAGGGCTTGTTCCAATCTAGCCGGAATTAATTGCACTACATTATACCAATTAATACGCTTAGGAAGCGTATTGGTAATATCAATATACTATACACACAAATGTTATAATTACTAACCTCCATTAAGTTTAATCCATTCTATTAATCAACGTAGTATTTCCCAGTAATGGCTTGTTTCAATACATTGGGGTAGAAAACGATTAAAATGGAATAGATTTTGTTTTGAATTATTTCATCAAAGCTCATTTTTGGAGGCAGTGAAACAATCCTTAAATCTGTGTAAGTAGTCCAATTAGGCAAGCACGTATCGCACTATAATATTTAATATCACACTATAATCACACTAATAATATATATTAATAATATTATACTATCACACTAATATTATAAAGGCGAAAGTTTGTGAGTGTGTGTATATGTTTGTTATTTTTTCACGCGCAAACGGCTGGACCGATTTTGATAAAATTTGGTATGCAGTAAGCTGACACCCTAGATTAGCACATAGGCTATTTCGGCAATTCTTAATCGCGGGTAACACCGCGGGGCGCAGCTAGTAATAAATAATTCTTTATTGGTGTGAGCTTATATCTGCTAACAGCCCAATGAGAGGCCTTGTTTCCAGGTTTACTATCACACGAAAACGGATTAATTGTATAATTTTGTGTCACTAAATTTCTCGGAATGAGTTGTCTATCAAATTTTAATGCGTAAAAAGTATTGAAAGAAAGAAAAATGTTTATTTGGGACTCACGCATGACAATCAAACCAGTAAAATTAAATTAATAACTAAACAGTATAATAAAATAATTATCTGTGCGAGGCCAAAATGGTCCTATCTCAGCTTATTAGTAAATATTCAGTTGTCAATTTATCGACAGCTTACAATCTCTCAAGATATTTTATTATCTCACGGAGTTTTCCATTTTGGTGGACATAAATAAATACAAACACATAACAATTACAGGAAGATTTTATGTAAAAATTCCGTTGCTAAATGTAGCTAGATAAACTATTTTCGTCCCTTTCAGCTTCTCTGGAAAGCCATATAATCTTTATATTCAAAGGGACTCCAAAAAGTCCATTAGTTGGCAGTTGTTAGTCAAATAAACAAAACAATTGAAGGCATAAATCAATTTTCTGCTCTAATTAGAACGAGGCGAAACAAAGGAAAGCTTTTAAAGCGAAGCAAATAACTATTCTCATCCCAATTTTGTTTGATTTGAAATTCGGAGACTTGAGATCCAGATTTATTTGTGTACCGTTAGTACTCGCGGATTTGTTGCGGAATTTGTTTAAAAGAGTGGCCCTGGAAAGCAAAGGGCTTTAGAAGGAACACGGATGGGTTTTAGTCAGTAAGAGTCTGACACGCCCTTCCGCTCCACCCAGAGCGGAAGAAGTCATTTGATGATTTTCCACGCGGACTTGGTCGCGTGAATGTTTGAAACAATATAGTTAGTGTCGAAAGTATTTTGAATCACTTCGCTACTATAAGCTATCATTATGTGTTTCAAATACAGTGGGTTTTAAATTCTATTTTAATAAATGATACAAAAAAAACTGCTCATGTTTGTAGGACACAACAAGAAACAAGATGGCGATACCGGCACGCACATAAATAACATACTTACGAGTTTCCTATGACAGCAACAATAAATTATACACTAAGCCCATATAAATAGGGATAGGGAAATAATTAATTTGGCATCAAAATGAATGTTGGTTGTTATGCTGCTGTTAAATTTAAATACATTTTTTTTTCCTTAGCCTATTGTGTCCCACTGCTGGGCAAAGGCCTCCCCCATATCCTTCCAGACATTCTTTTCTTGTGCCACCTCGAACCAGCCTTCGCGGTGTGCATCCAAGTCATCTCGCCACCGCTTTCTGGGCCGGCCTCGGCGACGCCGACCATCCTCTGGCACCCAAATAAAAAAAAATGTATAAATATATTTATACACGTCGCGAACGAAATGACAAGCAAAAAAACGAAAAGGGGGAAAACAGAGTTACTCAGTATCGAGCACAAAAAAAAGCACAAACAGCAAGGTCCATTGAAGAACACATGCGATGAGGACAGCTTCATCAACGTGGACAGAAAGAAGAGGAAGCCTACTTATTGAAACCAGTGTGGGACAGCGCCGGCAGGAACAAACATGTTGCTACGTCCTACAGTACCGACGACGCAGCTGTACGTGTCCCGTTTGCACTACTCTACGAAGACTAAGGACATGGTAGGGTAAATACGGGTGAAGACTAACTGGACCTTGAGTGAGGGTGGAGAAGTTGGAGGTGCGCCATAACACCAATTTCAAGTCGTTCGTGCTGCGCGTTCCGACTCATAATTTGGGGATCTTCCTCGAGGAAGATCGAATTGCTTTGGCCGAAAGGTGTACTGTATTGGTGTTTCTGCGGCCGGTTACGCGACGCCTCGCAGCGTAACACGACGCCGTCACTTCGTGTGCAGTAGTTTTTTGAGATCGTTGTATAAAATATGTATTAGTATATAGTTATTGTTTTTATTCTTATATATGTATTGCGTTTTATGGGCCTTAGTTGCTTGAAATAAAGGATAAATAAAATAAATTAAAGATAAAGTTATTTATTCGTACCCAAAACAGGTACAAGGTGACCTCTGTTAAAGTCGGAACTTAGTAAATAAATAAGTCGTGACCACAAACAAAGACGATGTATATCTAGGCAGGGGTCCTAACGTACCGTCGAAGTACGGGCGCCCTGTCGAGATATACGATTCAGCTGTTATTATTTATACCAGTTCAGGGAAACTGGGGTCTGTTTATAGTACTGTGTATTGTGCCCTCGTGTGAAATATTAGCACTTTCGGGTACTTATTGTGTACATAGGTAGGGACCTAGTTTTGTACGTCGATTGCTCGACCGTTTGGTTTAGTTCAGTGTACAAGGTTTTACGACAGCAAAAGTGTATATCGGTTTAAGTACTATGGTAATCTGCGCTTGAAGTACAATCCATATCTTGTGTTAAATTTTTACAGTACCAATCGGAACGAATATCCTTTCATGTTCATTTCATTAAGAACTAATTTTTTCAAATCGGTTCATAAATGACGAAGTTATGAGGTAACAAACATTAAAAAAAAAAAGAAAACCGAATTGAGAACCTCTTCCTTTTTTGAAGTCGATTAATAAAACAAAAATACCTACTATATTTTTGTTTGTCCACAAGGTTTCCAACTAACGATGAGAAATGCGTTGCAGCATCATGGCTGGCATTCCCTGCTGGTTAATGGCATCCGTTCCGGTTATGGTCGCGGAAATAAGCCAGCAAATTGTTTTATCTTGATAACTTTTTACACATGCTTTAACATTAAATTAATGGCTTGTGAAACTGTAGTTTTAGGTTCAATTTAAAACCTTTGAAGACACGGCGCAGTGGTTGACCGATTGGCGAATCGAATCGGCGATCGAACCCGCGACACGCAACACAGCAGTGTTGCGTGTCGCGGGTTCGATTCCCGCACGGAACAAATATTTGTATGGCCTACAGATAGTTGTTCCGGGTTTGGCTGTTTGTGTATGTGATTTTGTATGTTTGTAAACGCACCCACGATACAGGAGAAAGTCCTAGTGTGGGGCAAAGTTAAAACAAGAATGTAGGTTCTTGTTTTAACTTTGCCCCACACTAGGACTTGATGAGTTTGTTTTAGGAACCTATTTTTAATCTATGCTAAAAAGGAAAAAAGTCGTGTCGACTCCTGCAAATATAATGAAGTTATGTATGTACGCTTTTACAGAGTAAAAGTTTTCGGCCGTTTGAAACTTATTTTCACTCATTATTTTTTTAATCTTCAAAATGTGTTCCATACTTATTTACTACGATGCTTCAAAGATTGCGAAAGTTTATTGCTTCAATCACTTGACATCACATTCATGCATATTTAACGAGATCATTTTAAAAGAAATCTACTGGAGTGGTTATTTATCAAGAAATGTTATCAAAATAATGCAAGTTGTACTAAAATATTTGCATTTTTATCGTCAGTCTATCTATCAAAAAAAGATAATGACTCGATTCAAGTACGAGTCCTATTTGGCAGAACAATAAAAAACCTTTTTCTTATAGTTAATTACGAGTAGCACTTTCTGGAATTAAATCGAGAACCTTACAAGGACATGAGAAGTCCATTACAATGCGACCTTTCACTGCAACTGTTCCACTAATGGAGCCTCTGTGAACTGGACCTTCACGCCATGTTCAAACTATGATTTATTAAGTAACGCCGGAATTGTGATTAAAAAAAAAGATTTTGTAAGAGAAATAAAACAAGGAATGAGCTTTTGAATTTGAAAATAGAAGAGTAACGCCAGAATTGTGATTAAAAAAAAAACGACTTTTTAAGAGAAATTGAACAAGGAATGAGCTTTTTGAATTTGAAAATAGAAGAGTTTCGTTTTTAGCTAGCCAGTAAAGAGTTTGAGGCTAATTTGTGTTTGAAGCTATACTTATTTAAACCTTTCTCTTGCCCGGTTCCTGAGGTACTTCATAGGTCGTTTATCTGTCCGTTAACCACTAACCAACCAATGGCGTTATGACAAATAATAGCGTTAACGGACAGATAAACGATCTGTTATATAATTATGTCACTTGAAAGTTATTACAAGCGCCGTAATATTGTAAAATATCGCGTGAAATTGTTAACAATTTCTTCTTAATAAGACACGGATATACTAGAATCTATTGAATTTGGATGGGATTGAATGGATCCAAAATGATTTTTTCATTATATATCGGGAAATTATAATCTAATAAAGATTTATTACAATATTACGGAGTCTGCAATTTTCCGGTGACATATACATAATACAATGCCAGCTTCAGATAGGATAAACCAAAGGACCGCAGCCGCCGGAAAAAACGCTAGTTTAAATTACACTCTTTAGCAATCCACTTATCTCTATTAACAGATAAACCCTAAAACAAATCAGTATCAAAATGAGTTCAATTAGCAAAAGTTTCGTTAGCCGTCGGTTGCCAAACCCGTAGTATATTTCCAAAAGTTAAACTAAATGTATTTCAACGTAACTAGCGTAGTCTGGACACATGAACTACTGTTTTTATGTCACTTTGTCCTTATATTCCATTATGGACGAGTCCAAACGCATTTTATACCGAGTTTATAGACTTTTTGAATTTAATGTAAATAGAACTTGGATTGTGTCTGTTGTCGTAAAATGTTGGAGTGCATTCTAGACTTAAAGTTTTGATTATCTTTTGTTATGATTTTTCTGTAGATATACATATATAGATAGACACATTTTAACACAGCGTTCAGTTCGTCTAACCAAAGATATCCAAAGTAATTTTATTTTGACTTCAAATAATAAATTGCCAACATTTTTAGTGTATTTTCGTTAGCTGTTTTTTATTGCGTTTTTTTATTATTTTTTTTAACCATTGTCCTTATTTGGTGGTTTGAATGATTCCTAAAAGTGTGTCCATCTATTTTAATGGGACCTTACATATTATGTAGTAGCTGCCTAGTACATTTCAAAAACCTTTAAATATTCGTATTAACTACGTTTTTAGACTTTTTGGAACGAATTTATATCAGAAGCAATAAATAAACGATAGTTATTAAAAAAATATAAGGGTAGGCTTTTTATTTTTTGTAATGTCAAATCCGTTAAAAAGAAAAAATAACATTTGGTCTTTCCAATCTAGAAGTTAAACATCATAATTTGCCGTCATCTCCTCATAAAATAATATCATTAGGAAGATAACTGTACAAAACCTGATCCTTAAATCCTTTTAAAATTGGAAGGTAAACCTATTTTGAGAGTAGGTGTTGATAATGGCAACACTCCGGGTCCCGGAAAAATCCCGGGAATCCAACAGGAGCGTATTTCGCTGCATTTGATCCTTGCTTGCGCAGGCCAAATCCTGGATACACCGGGAAAATTGTCGTTCGGAAACAATTCTAAAATGCATCGACAAAAAGCGATAAAAGGTGGAGTAAAGCCTACTTTATATTTGGGTTTCGAAAGCATTGAAATGGCTCAAATGATCGATTACATTTACTTCGCAAATTGGTTGACATTTTTTCATTGACACTTCAATTTAATTTGACAATTTATTCTTTAAAGGGTCGGCGCAGCCTTAATACCTAACTGAATGAACGAGTATGTCGTTCATTCACTCACATACACCACTCTATATCTACACGTTCACTCTCTTATTCGTGGAATAACAGTTTTTTTTGTTCTAAGTTTCAATCAATCCTTTTAGCCCTTGTGCTCACAGCCTTTTCAATGAGATTTCGAAACGGCTGGTAGACATTTTCCGTGACCCAAGAGCTGGCTTTTATTTTGGCCAGAGGCTAAGTATTGCCATTCAACGCGGCAATCTCTTGGGCACATTACCAGCTGACAGCGTTGAGGACGCATTTTTTGATGCTATATTTTAGTTTGTTGTAAGTTTAGTTTCGTTTATTTATATATGTGTAAGTAAAGAAAATTGAATAACAAATATATAAAAAAAAATCCTTTTAAAACTACAACATAATTTGAAACGCGATCATGTTAATTAAATATGTAAGAGTTATGTAACTCGGGCTGGTTTCCGCAACTCCACGACTAAGCGCATATTTTGCGTGCAGATATATGTAAGAGTTAAACAGTCATGAAAAACCATTGACGAAAAAGGTTGAAAACAACAACATAAATTTGTATCTTCAAATCCAATCCTAAACTTAAATATTAAATCACAATAACGCAAACCCTTCACTATTCATTTGAATTCCGACCCTAAAAAGGGACTATACACTGGAGAATAGATTCATTACTAACAAAATCACGGACGGCGAGGAAATAACATCCGAATAACCAAATATCTTACACACAATAACTTTCTAAATAAATATAATCTACATTTCTAATCCTGAAGTTTCAAGAGTGACAGTTTTCCTGACGAGGGGTCCCGTATATTTGCGGACTGACGTTTCTATTAGCAGGCAATTTTCATCCCTGAGAAGTAATTCGTAAAGTTCTGCAACGATTGTCAATTTTGAGTGAAGTTATTTACTTTTGATGACAAGGCGTACATATTTGATTTGTTTTTTAATGTGGGAGAAAATACGTTATTACTGTCGCGATTCTGTTTTGTTTTGATGGCCCGTTTTCTTTGTAAGGCAGTTCTCGAATCTATTAGATCGTGGATACCCACCGTTTTGTTGGCAGGTAAGGACCTACCTACTATTCCTTAGATAGAATATCAGGAAGAAAATGCATTAATTTAAATCTAAAAGTTGGAACTGTGCCCGGTTAAAGGCTATTTCATGAGAGCTGATAACATCTGCACGTTTAGTCCTACGGGTGAACGAACCTATGGGCATCCTAACTTACCAGCCAAGATTTGGAACAGGACCAGTTACAAACACATTATCAGGGTACCCTTAGGACACAAAGTCCAGAGTCGAGAAGGTTAATTCTTATTCATAGAAGTAAAATTAAAACGTAACGATTTAAAACGTAGCAAGGGACATATTACTACGTTCTTTAAAAGGTTCTTTACGATTCTGCCGGCTTTTATTTTAGAGAATTATCTTAGAGACGAGGGTAGAGTGACTCAAAGATTTTATGATATGGTATGAAAATTTTAGTATGAGTGGAAATAGCTTGGAAGTACGTCGTCTTGTCTTCAGTTATGTGTTGTCGCTTGATATATCGAGGAGTCAAAATAAATATTTTTATTCGTTGATATAAAAATGAGCTTAATACGTAATGGTTGGTTACGATAGATATATTAATGTGACGATGAATGCGAGGGTACGTCCGTAAGGCTCATAACAAGTTGTCATTTTTGTAATCATTTCGGAACACGTTCCGACATGAGAGGTATGAAAAAGGTCTGTCGGAATTAATATAAAAGTGTTTCGTTTTGTTCAGTTTTATGTCGATTACATTTTGGATGGGTAGGTACTTTTGGGATCTCATCTCATTGTTAATGTCTTGTTATTATCAAGTGCATCGTTGGTCACGCGGTCGCAAGCGCGATTGCCGAGCGTGGAGTCCTGAGTTAGATTCCCAAGTTGGGCAAAAAGTGTCATTAGGAATTTCTCAGTGACAGGCCGGAGTTTGGAAGTTGGTGATGTGACACCCCCGTGCCTCGGAAAGCACGTTAAGGCGTTGGTCCTGCGCCAGATCTCTCTCTCTGGTCGTGTTGGGTTGCCGTCCCATCGGATTATTAGAGTGATGGAAGAGGGAGTGCACCTGTGTTTGCGCATACACTTGTGCACTATAATATATATCCTGAGACAACTCACACACGGTCATCCGATCCCAAACTAGGCAGAGCCTGTGCTATGGCAACCAGACAACTGATAAACATACTTATATATTTCTAAATACATACATATTATAGACAAATTACACCCAGACACAGAACAAATGATCATGCTCATCATACAAAGATTTGCCCTGGGTGGGAATCGAACCCACGACCTCCGGTTTAGCAGTCAGGGTCACTAACCACTGGACCAACAGGCCAGTCAAAATATAAGAGTATAAATATAAAATATGTCCCGCGCCGATGGCTAGTCTCGGTTGAGATTGGCCGCCATGGCCGAAATCGGTCATTAGGACTATTTATCAAGTGCCTGATAATCTAACTTATCATTAGCATACCTAGATACAAGCCTATGTGTTATACAACGTGTAACAGAATAAGCGCAATACCTCTGAAGGGGTCTTTGTACTCATAATTATGAACAACTTTTACTATGGGACCAACATTGAAATCACGAAAAAAGGGGCGAGCCTATTGCCTATCAACAGAGCGATATTCCAGAGACCCAGTTTCTACTGAGAAAATCCGGAACAGAAACCCAGTAAGTAATATTTTTCCCGACTCTGAAATCGAACGCAGGACCATGCTCAGCAGTAGTAGATCACTAGGCCAACGAGGAACTCCACAAATCCAGTGTCATTTATTATCTACAAATAACATTTCAATAAGCAAACATCTTGATTGTAATATATGAAGCGGCACGTATTCGCGCGCGAAGCGTTCGCATTTGTGCCGTGTTACCGACCGATAATATCACATACCTTAAATAAGAGACTGTTTCTTGCTTAGTAGAGCATGGTACCTATACATGGCCTGATGAATATAATGTCAGGATTTTCAGATGTTACATTACCAGATACATCTGAAAATTCCGCAAAAAAGATTTACTAGTCTAGACAAAGTGCTTTTCTGTTGCAAATGCGATTGTCGATGTCACCGGAAAATTGCAAACGCCGTTAGATTGTAAAATATTGCGTGAAATTGTAAACTATTTTCTCTTAATAAGGCACGGAGATATTGGAAACTATTGAATTTGGATTCGATTTATTGTATACAAAACGTTTTTTTGATAATATATCGAGAAATAATAATCTAATAAAGACTTATTACGATCTTACGGAGTCTGCAATTTTCCGGTGACATCGATACGCCAAAATAAAAGGAATTTATCACGTGAATCCCATATATTTTACAGGTTTTGACAATCGCCTTCGCTATGCTACCACTCACTGTCACTTGTCCGAGCCTGTTTATTACCAGTAAAGGCGGTAAAACAAGCCATCAGTATCGGGAAGCTACCAGAGGTTATTTGCTCCTGAGCGGTATCTTCAGGAGGTATGCGGAACAGACAGTAAAGTCCCGCAAACTTCCATTGAAAAATGGGAGGATCCTCTGACCAGACGGTTGTTGTGTCTGGTGGGCAACTGCCCGATAGCTGATATTCGGACTGCTGTATATGTTCAAATAGTATGGAGAACTTTGCTTGCGCGATGCAGGATTTCGATGTTAGTTCGTCGTAAATGCCGTTGCTGTTCTTTTTGTTGCCATAAAATTTCACTTCTTAGTTTTTCATATGACGGCATTGATGCCGCTACACCTCTCTTTTGGAACAAGCTTTTCAGCCTGGAATTGTGCATTTGGCTGTACTGACTCTACTGGCACAATGACATGTCGACATCCTCACGAGACCTGAAGCGCTTGCGAAGAACCGATATCATGATGATAAATACGGAGGGAATTTAGCAACAAAGTAGTACCTACACGTCCTTTACTGCTAAAATAAATCTTGTTTCTAAATATTTTATCTTTGTTATTATGTGTTTTTTCAGCGATGATAAGAATTATAGTGGTAGCATCGTGCATCATTTATATCGCACGAATTGTGGCTGGGCGGCCATTTATAAAATGTACGAGTCGATTGTAGTTTTCTGCATGTGTGATGTATCGGGTTAAAAATAAATGTATTTATTTGAGGTGTTTGTTATATTTCAGGGAAAAAACCTGCTGGGAGACACGGTGGAATCTGGGAACCGGAGATCAGTTAGAACCTAATAGAAGAAATAGAATAAACTAACATATATAAACTAAATGGATATTTTTTTGTTTCGTTGGCATGGTTGGCGCAGTGGTTGAGCGATTATTAGTATAGATGCACGGAACAAATATTAGTATGGCCTACAGATTGTTCCTTGGCAGCTTGTGTATATGTTATATGTTTGTAAACGCACCCACGATACAAGAGAAATTTCTAAAATGAGGCAACGTTTTTTTTTTAAAGTTGGTATCAAAATAAAATAGAAAAAGTTAATTTGTTCATTGTTACATATATATGTAGGTCTAATACAAGGTGGAAACGAAGATACGACAATAAATCAAAACACTGGCAATACTAGTTCATACGAATATGTTGTCTTTTATCACAGATTTGATGTCACAACTGCAACAGACTGCTTGGAATATTTCGTCAGAATAGTAGTCACTATCCTTGACTACGATTAGTTTAAGTTTTTTTGACGTTTTATGCAATTGGAAAGTTTTTTAATTTTGGTGACAGGATTTGTAATAGTTTCAAAATATTCCTATGAACCAGTATTGCCAGAGTTTTCATTTATTGTCGTAGGTATCGATGTCTCCACATTGTATATCTCAAACATAATTATAATATCTGTAACTATTTGACAATTCAGTTTATGGACGGTGGTCCCTAAACTAGGTAACTAGGTAGAACCTTGCGGAAAGGTTGGACTATCCTTTCATCCGGCATTGTGCTAACAGGCATGTACAGTAGAGAAATGTAAAATTTAAGGTGTTATTTAATTTAACTATAATATGATTAATTGGTGTATAATTTAATTTAAATTTAAAATTGAATTTATTTATGGATGAAAATTTAATTTAGTTTATTGATTTTAATTTTATTTTAATGTAATGTGTTTGTTTGAAATACATGATTATTTTTAATTTATTATAACTGTTGTTGTCCGAATTATTTTTTTATTTTTAATGTTACACGTACTGTGCAATGATTGTAATTTACCTGCAAATATTATTTTATTATTATTATAGTCACTCACAAACATAACACCACTGTACGTGGTTATCAAATCACAATTCATAATCCAAAACAACGACACCAAATAAAATTCCACAACAACTACAAAAAAGACAGCGTCATTTCCTCTCGAACACGTCTTTTTTGCAGCAGATTATTTTGATACCTACTCAATATATTGTACCGCACGTAACTGCAGCCGGTCGAATCGCACGATACCGCCAACCGTTAATATCGGCCGCTCGCGATCGCAACACATCGACCAGCTTCGCACAGATTATTGCGACCACTCGCTGTCTATAAATATGCCGCTGACTGTACTTGCTGTCTGATATATAGCGCTCGCTTCGAGAGATTTGTGCGAAACCGGAATACAATACATTATATCTCGTTTTGGTGGTTATTTTATCGTGTTATTTATATTGGGATTGTGGAGAATTATTTCTTTGCTGGATTGGTTTTTTTGTGGTTTTGTGGAGGAATAGCAAACAGCTATCTCTGTGTAAGGAATATCTTTATAAGGCGGCTAAAGTTATATAAACGTAGAGTAACGTAAGTAAAAGTCTGATGCTGGGCATAGGCCTCCCCAAGCATCGCCGCATCGGACGGTCCTGTGCTACCCGCATTCACCTACTCTCGCGGGCCCCACCAGGATAGCGGTCGACATTTTGGACGGCCTTCCACCCACCACCGTATCGCCCACACAGTTATCTTGGTTCATCTGTGAAATCCATACTAATATTAATAATACTTACTAGTTACTCTGTTTGTTACCTCTTCAAGTCTTAACTGATACTTCGGGGAGAGTGTCCAGGAACTCCACGACCTCATCCCACCGGCCCCCTTCTACCATCAGACATCTAGACGCACTGCAAGTAACCATCCCTACCTTGTTGCTATTCCACCAATTCGCACTAAACGTTTCCAAACGTCTTTTATAATGCGCACAGCAAAGGAGTGGAACTCTCTGCCTGCGTCTGTGTTTCCGAACGCATACAACCCTAATCTCTTCAAAATTAGAGTGAACAGGCTTCTTCTGGGTAAGCTCGCTCCATCGTCGACTTTGTTTCTGAAATCTATGACCTAGACTAGAGTCAAGAGCAAACCCAAATAAAAAAAAATAAAAAAAACTGCTGAACGGATTTGCATGACACTTGAATGGGGCATGGGTAGACCATGTCCATAGGATAGTTTTTATTGCAGGAGTGTTTTCCCTTGGAATATTTTCGACTTTCACTAGCATTTAATCATTGTGAAATGAACTGTGTCTTTATTAATTATCCCTCAGCAGTTTCATAACCTTTATTGGCGAACATTGTGTCATTGAAAAAAGAAAACCATTCTTCCGTTGTGCTTTTATTTTCCCTTTGTTTTAAAAGTGTCCTCAGTAAATAACACGCGGGCCTTTCATGTCTATTTAATTTCGTTCGACACGACATCGTTTCTCTGAACTGCAGCGACTATATTGATTCAATTTAAAATTATTTCCTTGGCGTACCTGCTTTAAACCAGTGACCCTATTTCTTACCGTATAATTTCTGATAGAGTGAAAATTCATATGAAAAAATGAAAACAAAAACGGTTGTCTGTAAAGTCGGTTTACTGACGATAGTTGAACGTGACAACGTCATAAGAAAATACTGATGGAATGGTTTCATTGTTAAAAGAAAATTTTAAAGAATCATTACCTTAATCGCCGCAATTATCGTTGCTATAAACAATTGACACCACATTCACTTTTCACTGCACTTCAAACTTGACGAAAACATGTAATGTATTATTGTATAGCAGCTGTCCACGCGGACGCATCGCTCACTCAAGTAGGAGAGAGACAGATGTCGAACGCTGCCGAACGCGGAGGCCGATTGTGCCTCTTTGTCGCTCGTTCCGCACTCTCGCTTGCACTTCAAGCCTTAAATGGAACGCCTCAGAGTGAGGTAACACCGCATGACGTCATGTTTTTTCGTGCGTGCAGCCGGCTCCATCGAATTATAAGACATTGTCACGTCAAAAGTGAAAAAAGTGTTAATTCACAGTAATACATTGCCAACAATATAATTAATACGTCTGCCAAACTGCAAAGCAGTTTCTTGGCAGATGTAGCTCCTTTTGTATAGCACACATATATTATAAACAAATATGGGTTTGCTCTTGACTCTAGTCTAGGTCATAGATGACAGAGACAAAGTCGACGATGGAGCGAGCTTATCCAGAAGAAGCCTGTTCACTCTATTAATGATTATTAATCTTCTGAACATCGGTTTTGGCGCATGTAAACAGATACACACAAAAGCATATAAAATTCTACCTAGTCTTTTGCCAAGTGTAAGGTATTGTCAATAAAGCAAATTGACTGTTGGTCTCGTAGTAGCTAACGTGGTTATTGAGAACATAATATATTATAAATTATGCTTTTATTAATAATAAAGTATCGGTCTCTCCAATCAATGTAACCGTTTTAATATTTTAATTGAATAGTTTCATTTTTGGGTTTAATTTCAATGTTAATATAGAGGTATGCATTACTGAGAGTAAAGTCCCGCATACTTCCTGGAGTGGGAGGATCCTCCGAACCAGACGGTTATTGCGTCTGGTGGGCAACTGCCCGATATTTGATATTCGGACTGTTGTATATGTTCAAATCGCACGGAGAACTTAGCTTGCAGGTTTCGTTGTTAGTTCTTCGTTGATGGCGTTGCGGTTCTTTTTGTTGCCGTACAAATTTCGCTTCTTAGTTTTTTCATGTGGTGCCTTGATGCCGCTACATTAATATTTGGATTACCCACTTTTCCAGGCTTATGGGCTAAATCCCTAGGATTCAAACACAACTCTGTCCTCTCCCTTCGGGGAATGCAGGCGTTATATAGTGTAGCATAAATTAAACACATGAAATTAAATACAGATAAATATCAATTGCATTCTAAATGTTAGTTTCAATCGAGGTTGTATGAAAACAATGATTTTATCGCGCCAGTCGCAATTGCAACAACGCGACGCAAATTAATGTGTGCACCGTAGTTCATAAATATCTGATGTCGACTGTGCATACAGTGGGAGATTGATTAGGTTTAAAACTGTGTCGTGTTTGTTTCAATCTAGAAATGCTGTTGTTTTTTTACAAAGCTATATTTTCTTTAATAAAACTTTATGATTTAATAGTTACTAGATTTTGTGTTCGGCTTTGCTTGCGATAATATAGATTTTCGCAAAAAAAAGTAGACTATACCTAACCTTAAAAATTCGTAATTGCTTAAATTAATCCTAATTGGTTCAGCGATTAAGTCGCGAAAGTGTAACAAAGTTTAAGTTCATATTTGTAAAATTAGTTGAGATATACAAGGTGTTCCAGAATAAACGCGATAGATAGGTACCTGAAAAGCGTTCCTTGTACTAATAATTACGATCTATTTTTACTATGGGACCAAGCTTGAAAAAGAATCAGCTGCAAAAAAAATCAGTATACAGTACAATTTGTCGAGTTATCACACTAATCACACTATATAATATTTAATATAATATATTATCACATTAATATTATAAAGGTGAAAGTTTGTGAGTATGTGTGTGTATGTTTGTTACTTATTCACGCGCAAACGGCTGGACCAATTTTGATAAAATTTGGTATGAGCTTACACCCTGGATAAACACATAGGCTACTTTTTATATATATACTAAAACCGCGGGTAACACCGCGGGGCGCAGCTAGTGCAAACATAAATGTGCGGGTAGTTATATACGTGTGGATACAATGGATCCTAAACTTTAACTTTTTGCGATAGAAAACAACTCAGAGCAAAAATATTTTTATAACCATTTCTTTTTAATAATAAAAACGCTACATAATTTTTGGGGGTTCGTTTATGATTTGATAGTTCAAGTTATTTATTCCACAACATGAGTATCAAACACAACCTTAGTGAATATGTCACAGGAAAATTGCAAACGCCGTAAGATTGTAAAATATCGCCTGAAATTGTAAACTATTTTTTTTTAATAAGACACGAATATATTGGAAAGTATTGAATTTGGATGGCATTAATTATAATAATAATAATTCAATTTTTTTAATCAAGTAACCATGACTCATTTCTTAGTTAAAAACTTTTATTGTACAAAACGATTTTTTCATAATATATCGAGAAATTATAATCTATAAAGATTGATTGCAATCTTACGGAATCTGAAATTTTTCCACATCCCCTAGGTCAAAGAAGCCTGTAAAGTACGATTTGCACGTTTCATTCCCCGTGCCAATTCATCCCACATGCAAAGCGCAATGAAAATATTGATGCACGTTGGAACGCGCGGCGCGTGTGGCGTGGCTATGGAGTGTGCACGGCAATGTGGCGCGGTGTAACATTTACAACGTACTGGCTTATTGCGTTCGTAATGCTTGTTAGGTATCGGCTCTTCTGTACGAAGTTAGTGGTTCAAATCGTGAGCGATTCGCGATTTTTGTCAGTCATGAAGGCTCTAAAAGTGAGATTCAGCCTGGCAAAGGCGATTGACAAAACGTCGAATTTTGGTTGGAACAAACGGTGTTGAAATATCACCCTTATGTTATTGCTTAATGAGAATCGCTTTTTGAATGGCAATTTGTCTCAAGCATCAGATGAGTCTAGATAAAAAGCCCACCACTTTACTGCCAACAACTGCTGCTCCTCAAAGCCATATTCATTATTAGCGACTACTAAAAAAGCGCATTAATGAAGCCCGACTAGTCCCGCAGAAATGATACAAGTGTTAACACAGCGGTGGATATATTTCGTATGTAAGGCCTCAAAAAGGCCGCCATTTGGGGCATATAGGCAGAGTAAGTAAGCAAAAAGTAGAAGTGGAGAATGGAGTGTCATACCGTAAAACTGGTTACTTTTAGAATACGCATTCTTGATTTGAGACCACGAATCAACGAGTGTGTATAGAAAGAAAGAAAGAAAAAGTATTTAATTGCCACAAAACGACATACCTACCGACATACATAATTTTATTTTTCTTAAACTAAACCCTAAACGATAGTGTTAGTAGTTCTTAAATTATAATAGTAAAGACACGTTAAAAACTAAATAAAGTAGATGCATGTCGTGGTTGTGGCAAAAGGGCTTCCACTCAGCATAATGCTGTGCTGCGGGGGACCCACAGCACGACGCTGATTTTCAGTGGTCGCCTGTATGTGTTCTCCAGCTGCGGACCGATGAAGGCTCAGCCTTTATCAGTGAAAATAAACCAGGTGTAATTCCCGCTGTCTCCCATACGTTATAACCGTCTCATAGCCCATCCCGAGGCAGCAATTCTACACAATACCGGTCCGCATCGCAGTTCCTGCATTCGTTGGCTTCTACAATTGTCGCCGCGCGAACTAGACGATCGATCGGCTCTTTAATATATGGATAAATTGCGTTCCTTAAGCTTCGCCTGGTGGTGTAGTATTAAACGAGGAAGTTCACGATACAAATGAGGCTTTGACGTAATACGGAATGTTTGCGTGGAGGGAGTGTGGGAAGGTACGTAAAGTTCTACAGTGGAAAAGTTAGTCTAATGTATAGTGTTGGTGTAGAGAAGGAATTTTCTATTGCATTTGTAGTTTAGTTATAAATAGAAAACTCAGTCGTTATTGACTAACTGATTTTGTTTGAGGTTTACTTCTCTATTCTGTTTCTCACGAATCGCTTTCGTGGCTATCCCAGAGGATCGGTATATAATTCGTGGATACAAATTAATCTAAGGCTTCCACTCATAGTGACGTGTAGTCATAGTGGGTTTCTCTATCAGTGAAAGATTTCCGTAATCAGATCAGCATTTCCAGAGATTACCTTACCTTCCACAAACAAAACAATTTAACACTGTTACTGGCTTTATTCACAAAAAAAAATATCTGCTGATCAGTATTTTAATAAGCATTAAGCTGAACAATGTTTATAAATAGGACTGTACACTTATTTAGTGTCAGTTTAGAAAAAGATTATATCTGACATCATCATCATCATCATATCAGCTGAAAGACGTCCACTGCTGGACATAGGCCTCCCCCAAGGCTCGATCAAGGATCGGGCCTGCGGACGGCGAGTATTGAGTGGCTCGCTGTCCGATCACCACCAGGCCCGGGTCGATGGCGCGTTGTGTATCACGCGCGCCTCAAAGAGATGTCAGCATAAAAGACGGGGCCCGCTAGGGCCAAAGCCTGCCAGGGTTGCGGAATTTGTTCGAAAGAGTCACCGCGGCCCTGGAACGCAAGAAGGAACACGGATAGGTTTTAGTCAGTAAGAGTCTGACACGCCCTTCCCAAGTTATTTGATGATTTCCCATCCTTAAAAAAAAAAAAGGCTCGATCAAGGATCGCAGTGTAGCTGCTGCAATGCACAGAAGCACAAATAATACAGCTGCCCATTCTCTGGTGAGTCCCTTGGTCGCCTTTTACGACACCCACGGGAAGTGATGTGATGGTGCTATTCTTTTACGTCCAACAGTACATATCTGACATAGACAGCGTGATATCTACAAGATTATTCTTTAATTTTTCTGCAGTCTTTTCGCAGATCGCTAAGCGAAAAATAGTTTCAGGCGACACTATCCGGTGTCCTAGTGGACGGAAATCATAATCCTAAGCATTTTGCAAACGCGGCGATTTCCCAGCGAACGGACCACCCAGTAGGTCCCTTAAGTAAGCGATCTCACTAAGAGAAACTTCCTTTATTTTTTATCTCTTTGACTCGTTAGAGCTGAATTCTTGGAATTCTTTCTTGTTAGTTCGACATATCTACTAATTAAGCAGTAGTGAATGCAAATCTTTATTGAAGAAATTAAAGCTTTCCTTAGTTATTGCGAGTGTGCTCTTGGGTTTTATTAAAAGAGGGTGTTCGGATTGGAGTTCATTATTAAAAATGGGTGAAATTGAATGTTGGTTGTTATATGGATGGTTAAGTAGGTATAAATTAATATTTGAAGGGACATTGTTAACAGTCTTAAATATAAACGCTTACGCCTTTAATATAATAAATTTGAAAGTTTGTTAAGATGAATTATTGGCGGATCCAGGGGCGAGGGGGGGGGTGCTAAGTGGCTAAAGCCCCCCAAAAGACCCAGATTTCTTTGCTAGTCCACAACCTAACGAAGTCATTGAGGAATTTACGAAAAGTTTTCCAAAGAGGCTTTTTATACGTTAACCAATATAAAATTGTAGGTATGTGCTTTTCTAGAGTTCACCCTCAGCGGGGAGATAGCCCCCCCCCCCCTCTCCCCAAACGGCAATCCTGGTTCAGCCCCTGGGATGGATGGACGGATAGATTAATGGGTGGACGCATGTTTGTTACCCTTTCACGCATAAACTACTGAACGGATTTGTATGAAATTTGGCAAATATATGTGTAGTTTTGTTTAGTATGTTCCATTGGGATGATTTTCGAATTTCAAATTTTGAAAGTGAGTGAAAATGTATCTATAGGTACTTTACAGCACTAAATGGTTTGTGCTTTTGAATGATGTCGCCCAGCTTTATTGAGTAGATATCTCCCAACGGATCTGCCCTATGCTGATAGTTCATACTATAGTCTTGCTGACTGGCGACCGCCATTGTTGAGACCAATCTTGATGAAATAATAGCTTTGCCTATTATATGAGTCTAATACGTATTAGAGAAAAAGACTTATTAACCTTTTGAACGCTATTGTCACGTATGCAAGCACGTGACAAGCAAGCTCCCCTGTAAACCAAACGTCATAAATATGTGACAAAAGGACGGCAAATTTGTGGTTTGGCGTCGGGGGTACGCCGATGCGTTTATGCTCTGGCGTTCAAAAGGTAAAGGAAGCTGCAAACATCATTTTAAGTTTCAAAAATGGAAATATTAAATGTTAAATTAAACGGCCAAAGCATACTTTTTACCGAGATGTAGGGTTTGTAGAGATTAAATCTTTAACAGTTATGCAGCTCGACTCGACTCGAGATCTGATATTGTTAACAGCGAAAGCGGAGTAAGTGGCAACCAATTCATATGACATGGTTTTGGTGGGATAAATATTTAGGATTATTTTAAATCCCCACGATCGAAGATAAAACATCTGTATTGGAAAACAACCGCCTATTTCAGGGCCATAACATAAATCTCTGCATTTAACTGGCGCCGCTTGGGTCCGGCAGACGTTTGAATTTTAACACTTCCCCACTATTGAAGCTTGCGACGAACTGATGAATCTTCTGACCATTTTTTGTATGTAATCGGCTGCACATAATACACTTCAGCCGAAAAACGTCTACTGCTGGATATAGGCCTCCCCAAGGTCGCCACATCGACCGGTCCTGTGCGTATCGCACCTAGCGGATTTCCGCTGCCTTCATCAGGTCATCGGTCTTCTAACGCTTCGCCTTTGGGTGTGCATATTATATAGCGTGATTAGACCATAGGCAATGGATACTATGGTAGGCACCAGTTAAATTTGCAGTAAAGTACATTGCCCTTTCCTTAATATCTCTTCGTACACTAAATTATGAATTGTTTTTCATTACTAGAAAAAGGAAAGGACCACGATAGATGTCGATTCAGGACAGTTTTATGTCATTATTTCTGTTTTTAGAATTAAATATGTCGATAAATGTAGGTGGGTCAATGACCGTTATTGCAAATTTAACTAGTGTCGACCATACCAGAATTATTGTGTTGTGAAACGAATTGATGATTACACTATAAGCACCCAGTGATGTACATAGATACAAATATCAAATGCACTGTGTTTACCAACTAAAATATTTGTATAATCTGCCACCCGTAACTCCGCTTGCATGGCATTTCTTCTTAATAAATTATTATCTTATCGTTTTTGTGTGAACGAGAAACAAACATCCACCAATCCTCAAAAATTTTTGCCTATAAAAAGGTCACTGAGGATTTCATTTTTAACAGAACAACAGATTTACCTAAACCTAGCGGGAAGGAGAAATGATTTTAAAATCTCAGATATGATGTCTCCAAAACGAAGCCTGCGTTACATCAAGAAGCTTTCAGATTTCCTGGTTTTATACCTTCGTAGGCTTAGTACTAAGTGGTTTAAGTTGTAATTATTTTATTGAAGTTTCTTATGAGTTACTTTGCATTCTCTGAGTTTTCTTAGATTTCGGTTAAAGTTTGGGGTTGAATATTCTCGTTTACGTGAATTCATGTTGTTCGAAGAGTAATAATGTATTACTATGACTTATTAACAATACCTACTATTTTGAAATAGGTGTTTTGCCTATTGTCTTTCTTCGTCAAATAAGGGTTTACCGTGAGAATATTCTCACGGTAAACCATTATTTCACGTACGATTTGAAAGCATATTTTTTGTGTGATATCCTTTCACATGAAAATATTTTTATCAAAACTTTCCTATTGATCCCAAAGAAATTTCATCAAAATCAGTTTAGTAGCTAGCTTTTTAAATCAAAATAGCTGGAAAAAATTTGTTATCCAAGTAAACGAAATTGCGTATTTAACTTTCATGTGACTTTCCAGTGGAAAAAAGTGAAATTAAAACTTTTCTATAATAAATACAACCTTTTTATTTGGAACTCTGATTATATTTTTTGTAAAAAAGTTTTTTTTTGCTTATAGAATAACACTTTGGCTAAGCCCTCTTATGTGGCTTGATAAAAACATTACAACACGCTTACAGGACTTTTATTGAACTGAACCACCATTAAATTATTCTACACGACCCACAATAGGGTTTTCCGCGTACTTAGTCACTAATAAGTTTATTGTCGCTAGTGGAGTGCACATAATGCGTGGAAAGGGGTGCATATCAAATGAGTAAGTTTCTACCTCTTTGTTGAACATTCAACGGGTTAGAAAGTTGTCGGTACAAGGAGGTTTAAAAGATATCGTCACAATTTTCTGAGATACAGAAAGGATTAGTCCGTTGTAGCTGTTTAAGCAATATTATTTAGCTGAGCCCAACTACGGATATGGGAGGTCAATTTCCAGACCAAAAGGTTTTTTTTTTGTAGGGATGGGAAAACATCAAATGACTTCTTCGCGTGTCAGACTCTTACTGACTAAAACCCATCCGTGTTCCTTCTAAAACCATTTGCGTTCCATGGCCGCGTTGACTCTTTCGAACAAATTCCGCAACCCTGGCAGGCTCTGGCCCTAGCGGGCCCGTCTTCTATGCTGACATCTCTTTGAGGCGCGCGTGAAACACAACGCGTCGTCGACTCGGGCCTGGTGGTGATCAGACAGCGAGTCACAAGCTCCGCAACCCTTTTTTTTTTTTAAGGATGGGAAATCATCAAATGACTTCTTCCGCTCTGGGTGGAGCGGAAGGGCGTGTCAGACTCTTACTGACTAAAACCCATACGTGTTCCTTCTAAAGCCCTTTGCGTTCCAGGGCCGCGGTGACTCTTTCGAACAAATTCCGCAACCCTGGCAGGCTCTGGCCCTAGCGGGCCCCGTCTTCTATACTGACATCTCTTTGAGGCGCGCATGAAACACAACGCGCCTTCGACTCGGGCCTGGTGGTGATCGGACAGCGAGTCACAAATTCTGCAACGCTGGCAGGACGTTTTGGTACCTACCTAAATATTTCTCGGCCTTTTGATTAAGATCAAAGTGTAAACCAACGGGATGCAACTTCAAGCCAGTATTTTACATGGGGCAACGGGCGACGGCCCATCTGACCCTATATCCCAGTAGCCAGACTGATTGTTATAAAGTAACTGCCTTTCATAATGTTACCTACCCTAAAATCCGGTCCACTACGAGTCGCAATCACGAGCAATGGGTTCCATAGAGTTTCTTGTACGTTCTTTTCCATAGAGATCTTGCTTTGGAACGCGCAAATAGCTTCATCTCTTTGGCCAGACCGATCTTGACAATTCAAAAGTGCCTGTATTGGTTTAATTGAAATAAACGCTTTGAGTTTGAGTTGGGTATAATAATTTGAAGTTGTTCCCGTAATCTACAAGAAAAGAACAACTTTCTGTATTTTATACACGAGTGATCCTGTAAGGGCTCCCAATTTCGTTCAGGCATACGGAACCCAAAAAACAACACTCAATTCGTGAACATAAAAGCACCCAAAGGTGCTTGTAGGTAAAGCCTTACACACGAGTAATTAGACAAAGCACACCCTTCCCTCATTCTGACGAATCCGACAATAAGATTACGAAGATTGCCGAAGATTGCCGAGCATACTAATTGAGTATCCTCACATTAAGTTCATTAAGACCGACAGACGGGACATATTGAGGAGTTATTCTCTCTTCGTTTCTAAGCCTTTGTAATTAGTTGATTTTGTGTAATGAAGAGCTTCAGAATGTGATCGGTTTGATTTGATTAATTGTAGGTAACCTGTATGTGGGACAGTTAATGTTGGTGTTTCAGAATTAGGACAAACATGCGTCACACAGTAGATCAGAACAGATCAAAGCTTCTAAGTTAAATACTGTCGCGCTTTGTTACACTTATTTTTAGGGTTTATACCTAAAGGATCACCAACGCAACCCGATCTCAATAACGTAGCTTTTCTCAATAAATTAGCTACCAACAGTAGCTGAAACGTCATTATTGCCTTTGTAACATGACGTTTCAGTTACTGTTGGTAACTAATTTGACAGTTGGTTAAGGGTAGATACGATATTGAAACGGGCCGTAAGCCGCCACTCTCAGTCCGCCTGTCTATCATCGGGCTGTATGTTATGAACCGTAATAGGCAGACAGTGGATATTTACACAGAGTGTGTAATGTGTATTTCTATTGCCGCGCACTAAATAATAAAATTACCTAAATAAAAGGAAGTCCTCATCTACGGACTGACCTCCGCGACCCGTGCGACTGATAATATTTAGAGAAGAGCTACTTTGGAAAAAATATCTTCACGAAACAAACCAATCAAAATATATACCTAAGAGTAGGTAAGTACGTACGTAATACATAATACTCGTATGTCCTAACATAACAGGGTACCTATTGTCTAGACTAATCAACTTTGTGCACCTTCAATTTTATCTAAGTAAATATCCCATTAGGCGATGGAAATAATTGCTTAGATTATTCTAGTCACCTTGTTTGTACACGCGGCAAAACTGTTCGGTATACAGGCAATGAACGAACTTGAATGAAATACGAAAATATATTTTATACTTTCTGAAAATAGCTTTGACGTGGTCCGCATTGTTTCTATATCTAACCTTATTACAAATTAATTTGGAACGTCTTATAACCCCGGTTTTGTTATGCCCCAATGTTGCCTTGCCTTGACTCTGTCCCGCAGTGGAATTTAAAAATGTTCCTAATTTTATGAGATTAGCAATTTCAAATTCAAAAAATAAAAAAAAAACAAAACCAAGAAAACAATCGATGACAACGTTTTTTCTTTGAAAAGAAACTGCGTTTTGTTGGTTTTAGTTTATGATTTTTTATTTCCATCTCTACATTATTATTACTAGCAGTAGTTCGTCATCATATAAAAGTCCCAACAGCCTCGATCTTTATTGGAAGTATAGAATAGTAATAAATACTATGGAATAAATAAAGATAAAAAAAAACAGCGAGTTTACCAATATAAACTTTTTTTTTTAAATATAGGTAGACTACGGAAACTTTACTTAAATATATGGCAAAAAAATTGATGTGACACATTAAAATAAAGTTCATAATTGTAGTAAGTATATAGGTCAACATTTACCAGTTTTATATAATAATAATAATTTATTCAATTTTTATTCAAATAAAAACGTCTACAAAAATGTACATTTAGTCAACAGTAATAATATTTTCCATACAATTATAGTGCCTAAAAATAAACTAAACTAAGATATTTTTATTAAACATGCAATTAACGGTGGTTCGGAATTGCAATGTTAAACAGCGATCCGCCCGATCCAGGTTACTTTAAAAATTACTCAAAAAATTTTTTCATTACAGACCTGTGTTATTTTTGCAATTATTCGAATCCGGGTGTCTTTAATTCATTGAAGCTTTTAAGGGTTAATATTATTAATTCCGGATAATTTAAAGTTTTGTCAAGGTGAGCGTAGTAATTCTTGTCTACACTCCTAAATTCTAATTCATTTAGCCGACTGTACCAAGGACTAATGAAATGGGCGTCTAAATGAGCTAAGTGTTGCCCTAGGGGTCTAGCCCCACGACGTCATAGTTATATTATCTGAAATGGCAACACTGAACACACTGACCGACCCTTCATTGAAAGGGATCTGGGTAAGTAAGAACCTTTTGAAAACAAATGTCTATTAAGAGTTTAGACACGTTGGTGGGTTTGTTTTGTTTCTTAAAAGGAAGGTAAATTAAAATCTGACAGCTCTTAAGTAATTTCTGAATTTCAGTTCACGTTTCAGTGCCAATCCCTTAATCGTGGCCTCATGAGAAGACTAGAAATCTTAAAAATGTAGAAGGCTCAGAGTTTCCTTGCGTATTTGAATAAAAAATGAAGAGATATGCAGAACAACTAAGGTAATTGATATAGCCCTGAAAAATGGCAAACTTAAGTGGCAGTGAGGTGTAGGGCACGTTACTCGTTGAACGGATGGCTTTAGGCCCGGTGAGGCCTGGAGGAGTCCGCTGGATGCGAGAAGCATGGCTGGGCGATGCGGTGAAGTTTGTGCGAGGACTATATATTATTAAGGATTAGAGGACATCTTTTGACTGTAATAATTTCTTCACAAGAACAAATTTCCAAGTGTTGACTCATAATCGTGCTTCTTATTTATCGGTCGTCCCACACTCAGTTGACCAAAACAATACGTTTGTTTTCTAGAAAAAATATTGACGCACATAGTCTAACGCAATACGGACACAAAAATAGCAAGTTATTCTTATCAGAAACGAGTACGCAATTGTTTTAAATATTAAAATAATAATAAAAACATGATACAAAAACATGCATCGTACAATCATTTTGGGTCATTTTTTGCCAAACTGATTCTACGTCAATGATTCAAATTACGGTCAAAACAGTAAGTATTTACCTAAGTAATAGGTTCTCGTACTAAACTATTTCTGAAATTACTTATCAGTTCATTAATATGTGAAGAAGAAAATGAAGAATTATAGTATGACGAAGAAAATGAAGAATGACTTAGTAAGTAGTTTTAGATTAATAAACATACCTACACAATGGCAGGTGCAAGAGCACGCAAGGTTTCACGCCATTGCATTGTTGCTTTATGGACGGGCAAGTGTGCAACTTTTTCCATGCCATTGTGCAAGTTCCCCGCTATAGGGACTAATGGAACTGGACTACTTGTGATAGAATCACTTTGGCTAAACTTGAATTTTATATTGTAAAGATGCACCATCTATCATCAGCTAGCTGATTCAAGCCCAAACATTACTAAGTCAGCTTTCACTCAGAATTCCTACCTTTAACTATAATTTACCAGAACGCTGGAAGACAGCGCTGTTAGTCCAGGCTAGGTATTGGCCCTAACTACTTCATGCGGATCCCATGACGCCATTATACTTCTTCGGCGGCAAGTCTTTTTGAGAGGGGACTACGACACGCTTGTGCGACACTCTGGCGACAGACTACCCAAGTCTGATACCGGCAGAAATTGATATCCCTTGGTAAGACTTCTCGGATTTTCTGGCGTCTGACTAACCTAGCGTCATATACATCCTGCTACATAATAACAAAATCCTGCGCAAGCGCAAATCAGATTGCCAATTACGCCTTAGTGATACGGTACTTAGTATTATTTTTGTTTTCGATGATTATTAAAATGATTTGTTTTGTTATTGGCAGAAATGACGAAATAATAAAAAAGTACATTCGTAAAACGTAGCAGTCACGAGAATGGGGTCACCCATATCTAAGTGACCCCTTGCGGGGGACTGTGGAAGTGTCAGTAGTAAGAGATAAGACGTAACATTGTTCCGAGGTTATCGTTGAAAGCGTAAGGCAAATTGTTATTGGAATATAACTTTTCATCATCATATTATCTGCCCCAATTGTTTTCCGCCTGACACGGGCCTCTTGAGGGACCGTAGTAACAATTAATGGCCCCGGAAAAGCCATTTGGCTAGGTGCTCTAGCACAATCGGATAAAGAATGATTCTTGCTTTGAAGTCTTCGGCCTCCAGACCTGGAAATGGTTCAAGAAATGTGTGTTCTATGGTAGATCAGTAAATCAGCGTCCCATGGTTGTTGTCGCTACCGCCCATTGATACTTTTAAATAACCAAACCAAGTTTAATCTGCTTCATGTTCCTATTCAGACCCTTCAAACCGGTGCACTACAGTACCGCTGCAGGTGGTCGAACCATAAAGAGGTCACGGGGCACCTTCTATGTGCTGATGGTGATCACAGGGGATGTTTTAGAGAGTAACCGAGGAGGTTTTAGTGAGCTAAAGTTCCAGATTCCCTGTTTTTTTCTCTAAAAGTTCTAGGTGCCTGTTGAACGCCAAACAATTGAGTATTTGACTATAAAAATCTAGTTAGTCTGTCAGTTGGATTATCGTAAAATATTGGATACCTACGTATTTTTATTTTATCAAATCAATAAAAAATTACGAAGATAAAACGCATCAAAGATAGGGAGTGGGGGCTTGTAACGTCACTTTCCAGTAAAAAGTGTACTGGTAAGTGACATCAAACGAGTTTTCAACGCACCGTATCGTCTTCATTTTTTGTTTACGTGATAAATATTTTTGGAAATCAATATGACGGACTAATAAGATTTTTTTAGTCAAACACCCTATTGAAATAAAATAAAAAGAGGTTTGAAAACAAACTTTTGCAAAGCCCTACTAGGCAATTCTTATTTAAAAGGTAAATAGGAGGGAAAACTCATATACCTACAGTTTAGGCACTGACGATGAATAATAATAATAATAATAATAATAATAGCCTTTAATTAACAATCTTACAAATAAGTTTTTCTAAATATTTAATTTTATTACTAGACACCAGTTTCGCGAAGATTGTCTTGCTTCCCAGCATAGGCCTCCCCTAAAGCTTGCCACATAGTGCGATCATGTGTTTTCCTTCTCCACATAATGCCTGCTGTTCTTTTAATATCATCCTCCCACCTACGACGTTGCCTCCCTTTTTTCCTTTTGTACTGTCTTGGATACCACTCAGTTACTTCCTTAGCCCATTTCTCTTTTTTGTTTCTCATCATGTGACCTGTCCATCGCCATTTAAGTTTCTTAATACAATATGTCACACCTGTAACGCCGGTCTGTTTACGAATTGTTTCTATTTTTATTTTATTTCGTAGTTTAATATTGAGCATGCTTCTTTCCATGCTATGTTGGCAGGTCTCTAGTTTATGTATATTGTGTTCTGTTAAACTCCAAGTTTGGCATCCGTAAGTCATAATGGGCAGAATACATGAATCGAATATTTTCTTCTTACATTTAAGTGGTACATGGGGATTTTTCACTATTTCTTTTAGAGACCAGTATCTTTTCCAAGCCAAATTAATTCTATTCTTTATTTCCTTTGTTGTGAGGTCTTTTGGAGATATTATTTGACCAAGATAGGTGTATTCGTCAACGTATTCTATCGTTGTACCATTGACTATAATAGGGATTTTTTCAACGTTTGTCATTAATTTAGTTTTTGAGGTGTTCATTGACAGTCCAACATTTCCACTTTCATGTACCAATTGTTCGAGCATTTCTTGTAGACTTGTCGCGTTATTTGAAATAAGTATCAGATCATCTGCGAACCTCAGGTGGTTTAGTTGAGCTCCGTTGATATTTAGTCCATAATTGTGCCATTCGAGACGTCTAAATACGTATTCAAGAACTGCCGAGAAAAGTTTGGGTGACAGTGGGTCTCCTTGTCTAACTCCTCTTTTTATAGGAAAAACTTCACCCACCCTTTCTGTTCGTATTCTAGCTTCCATGCTTTTGTATATGCTATTAATGACACGTATATATTTTTTGTCCACTCCTTGTGTCTCTAACGCTTCCCATATTTTTGCGTGTTTAAGTGAGTCGAACGCTTTATTGTAATCTACGAATGCCAGATAATAGTTAATTCCATATTCATTACTTTTCTGGATAACGTGTTTTATGGTATGAATATGATCGAGCGTTGAAAAGTCCTTTCGAAATCCAGCTTGTTCCTTTGGTTGGTTTTCGTCCAAAATCTTTGTTAAGCGATCAAGAAGTATTTTAGAAAATATTTTATAAATGTTGGACATCAGGCTGATGGGTCTATAATTAGCGATATCATTCTTCTTTCCTTTTTTATGTAGAAGTACTATGGTTGACGATGTCCATTGATGAGGTATGTATTCTCTATGTAAGATTTCATTGAATAACTGTGTGATGATGTTTAATGTTTTGACAGATGTCCCAATTAGGAGTTCGTTAGATATGCGGTCTTCACCCGGTGCTTTTCCTCTTTTCTGTGAGTTGATTGCTTTGGTTACTTCTTCTCGCATTATATTTGGGATCTCTTCCTCCTCTTTGTCCATATAGACAGTTTGTTGACTTGGTTCAGTCAGTACTCCCTCATCACTATATAGCTCACGGTAGTAATCGGTTGCGATTTTCATTATTTCGATTCTGTTTGTCTTGTTCCGCTTAGATTCTCTGTGTGTCATGTTTTCGATCCAATCTATGGTTTCTCTCAATTGCTGCCATGCTTTTTTAACACCACCTGATTTTTCTATATAAAAGTTGATTGTTTCTGTTCTTTTAAACTGTCTATGTTTGCGTATTTGCAAATTTATTTCTTTACTTAGCTTTACTATATCCTGTCTATTGTTTTTCCTGTCTTTAAACAAGATCTTTCTTTGTTCGATTAAATTTCGGGCTTTTGGTCCTAGCTTGTCTTTTGTTGAATTGTTTTTTATAATGTTACTTTCTATTTCTTTTAATTCTTTTTCTAGGGCATCATATTTTTCTTGAATTTCATTGAAATTTTGTAATCTCATCAAATTGGTTTCTAACAAATCTAAAATGTTTTCGGGAATTGGCAGAGCTATTGGCTTTTTAGTTTGCTGAATGTTTTTTCTTGACGTTTTTGGTTCTACTGTGTATACTTGGCCTCTAAGCATTCTGTGATCGGTATTGTAGTTGAGTTGGTTGACAACTTCTACGTTTGAGAATAGTTTTGGTTTGTTTGTAATTATATAATCTATTTCGTTCCTTGTCTTTCCATCGGGTGACACCCATGTCCATTTTCTCTTATATTTTCTTTTATAGTAGCTGTTTGCAATGTGTAAGTTATTTTCCAAAACAAAGTTTACCAGTTTTTGTCCATTATCATTCCTTTTTCCTGTAGTATAAGGTCCAAGTATTTTGTCTTCGTTTCTTTTTCTCTTTCCGATTTGACCGTTGAAGTCGCCCATTATGATTACGGTTTTATTCAAATCTGCCATAGTTTTGCTAAGTTTGGTATAAAATTCGTTTTTTACTTCCTCTTTGGCAATCTCGGTTGGAGCATATACTTGTACAATTGAAGTTGGTTGTTTGTGACCAGGGAGCCTAATATTTAAAACGGCAATTCTGTCGGATACGCCTTGGAATTCTATTATATTGTTTTTAAGGTATTTTTTAACAATGAACCCTACTCCATATAACCCAGCCGTTTCATTTTTGTAATATAGAATGTAGTTTTCATGTTCTTCAATTTTCTCATCTGCTCTCCGTGTCTCGCTTAGTCCTATAATATCCCAGTTTACTGTTTCTAATGCGTGTTCTAATTCTAATAAAGAATCCTTGGACTTCAGTGATCTTGTGTTAAGCGTAGCTATATTTAGTTTAGTCCTGTGTTTTATGGGTAATGTTTTCTTCGAGTTATCCTCCTTAAGCTTTTGGGGGATTTGGTCTATCACCCCACGGTGACCAACCGTATTGGGGATCTGGTTGTTTATTATTCGTTTGTTTTGATTATTATTTATATTCTTCGCGTTTCTGGTGTCTAGTAATTCCTATGCCTTATTTTGTTGCGTATGTTTGTCTGACAGTGAAAAAGATCGGGATCTCATGTACGCAAATGCGTCTGTTTTGTGCAATTTGGAAGGAGCTATAATATTCTTTCCCTCTGTAGGGCGTGGTGGTGTTTGTACATTATTGGGTGACATAGAAGACTCCCTTTTTCTTTTTTCTGCTTCTGATTTTTCCTTTATTATGAGCTTATTGTTCTTAATGAATGCTATATTTCCTCGTTCTTTTTCTTGCTTTAATTGCTGCTGTAGGTTTTTACGCGCTTCTATTGTTTCCTTTGAGAAATCTTCAGTTATGTAAGTTTGTTGTGGCATTTGATTTTTATTTTTCAAAATATCTGCCTTCTTTAGTTGTGACGTGAGGGTGATCAAAATTGGTCTAGTTTTACCATCTTGCTTTTGACCAAGTCTATGGTATTTATTTATTTCAAATTTTTCGATCTTGATGTTTAAATTCACCAATACATTTTCAATTATAGTAAATAATTCTGCATAAGATTTTTCAGTTTCTTTAACACCATGTATTATTATATTATTTTTTCTATTCATGTCCTCTAAGTGCTTTATTTTTCTATTCAATGTTTCCACTTCTACTTTTAAACTTTTATTTTCTTCTATTATTGGTTGTATTTTGTCGTCTATAGATCGCATTAAGTTATCAGTAATATTCTGAGTAATGATTGTTGTTTGTTTCTCTAATTCCATTTTCATCAGTTGAAATAGTTTCAACATATCCTCTGACATTCCTGTGGTATCCATGCTGCAGTAACTAAACGCTCTGAGATGCGTGAAACGAAACGCAGCGTAATAGTTGTGTCCGTTAAGATGGTAGTACTGTAGATGTGTCAAATGTCAGACTAATGAGGTTAACTTCACACTTGTTTACGCTTTCGATGAATAGCAGAATTTGTCTAACCTTTAACTGTAGTAATTGCAGTAAATATGCTTCTTTATCGTGGATCTAGTTCCCTCTGCTTTCTAGTGTTGGTTTTCGGCAGGTTTTGGTGATTTTTGTTGGTATTTGCTTCGATTTTCGATTTAACTTCAGGAGCGCGTATAAAAACACTGTCACTCGTTTGACAACCGGAACCGGATATGACGATGAATACTTAGAGTCGAATAATTGCAATGTTACAAGAAAAAATAAAAGTAGGAAAAAGCCAGCAACCTGGCTATGAAAACAATGGCATCCTTCATTGCTATGTCACGTTTAAGGAAAGGTTTGGTTAGTAACTTAGTTATTATAATAATTGAAACACGTGGCGACAACTTTTTTAATTAGCTGTGTCATTAAATTGGGGAAGTCTTACCGGGCTTTATTATACCAAGAATAAAGAAATGCGGTCGAGAGGAGCATGTAGGGTGCTGTGGTTCTCGCATATTAGGACCGGAAAATGGCAATCGCCGTAAGATTATAAAATAACTTGAGAGATTGTAAACTCTCGATAAATTGTCAACTGATCATTTGGAACACATTTTTACACATCACAATTTGAAAGTCTATAATATCTCCGTGCCAGTCCGAGAAATTGTGGACTGACATAAAAAGCCGACCAATCAGCACTCTGGTCTACAATTTATCTGCTTTGGTGTGATAGTTAAATTGGAAACTTGGCCCCTCATTGGTCTTTGTTGATGTGAGCTCACATCTGAACAGAAATGAGAGCAAGAATAAGATACCTAGGCAAGTCTTCTCTTTCCTCGTGCATCTATTTTCCATGGAGTTTCTTGCACGTTATTGACAGCTCCGAAGTGCCTGTAAATGCTTTGATTTAATTTTAGTAGATCCACGTAACGTCTTTCAAGTCAGGTACCTATCTAATGCCGCCTCTATACGTCGGCGGACGCATCCGCAGATGTAGGTACCTATAGACGGGCAAATTTGTGACGCCGGCAGATGTTTCGGCTGACGTCCGCCTCTCATCCGTTTGTTGTCGACGTGTGGACGGCTCGTGGTCATTCGTCTGCGGATGCGTCTGACGACGTCCGCGGACGCGTCTGTCGACGTGTCGAGCGGCTTAAGACAGACGTCCTGATATCCTTGGTAAGGTCAGCAATGTGAGTTCGTTGTCACTAACTTTACAATGTTTGTACCTACCTACTGACAGAAGACGGTTCAAGAAATAAGTAGCTAGTAGCCAAACAACACTTACTTAGCTAGTTAATCTTGAGCACAATCAACAGCAAATTACTGATATTACTTGCAATACGAAAAACGTCGGTCATTAAAAAACCTTACCATCATTAGATGACCAAAATTACAAAAATGCGCTGTCCAAGTATTTTTGTACAGACGCCAGCTCATCAAGCTATAACAATCTGTCAAATTTCTTTAATAGATTTTCAACTCTAGTACTCAATCTAAAAGTTGATTGGGAAAATTTGACAGTTTCGGATAACTTGATGTGCTAGCAGTACACGCTCGAAAACTGGCTTACCTACGTCTCCATTGCTTTTAGGCACGCTAGCAATGTATCTATTCCACACTAGTGCGGAAAATTAATTATTTCAAATCAGGCTGATCAATTTTAATTTTTTTACAAGTTATTTTTTGATGATGTGACTGTTCCCACTTCCTAGTAACGCCAGACACCTTCCTAAATATGAGTTGCACTATACATAGGTAGGTAGGTATGTGTGTGTGACAAACTACTACAATATTAGCTAGTAAGCACCTACCAAGGGTTAACAATAGGAAATCGATTACCTCAAACTACGGTCATTAATAATAATCTCGATCGACGTCGGCTATACGACGTAACTACTACTTTACTATACGACACGCTATCCACAATCTTGAACCGTTGAACTTTGTTTAATATTTCCCACATGTGACTCGATGATAAGAGGCGATAACGGACTCTAATTAAGTGCCTGGTAATAAGAAATTCCATTAATTAAGATGTTGTTAGCTTCTTGATCTTTGGGCTGTTTGATTGACATGGGAATATAATAACACCTCTGACGCAAATATGTAGAAGTCTGGTAATACCGTGATGGGTTCCTAAGGGCGAGTTTTCGATTCGTAGTTAATTCGACCTAGTCAAAAATGTGGGAAAATTTTGTTAATACTTGTTTTGATGAATTGTTAGTTATTAATAGAGACTGGATTATATGCAAATGCATATGGCATATGCATTTAGCCCCTTTGCAGCCGTAGTTGCATATCTTAGCATTTTTTTTTAATTATGCATGTTTACTCTCGATCTTGATCTCGTTCATTATTCAGATGTCTCACATAGTGACACCAGAGACATCCGATCGCACGGCACAATAAGTTCAAAAATGACACAAATTTAAATCATGCCCAGTCACCTTAGTGGACGTAGAACGGTCCTTTCCTGCTTACGGTAACTTTAAGGTACTTAAATTGGAAATTTCATTAAATACGATTGTTATCGTTGAGTAATAATAGCTTTTCAAAATTTCATGTTGCATAAATCCATGAATGAATTGCATATTTTGGGCATATTATGTTGCATATAATCCGATCTCTAGTTATTAACCTGCTGAACGCCAGAGCATAAACGCATCGGCGTGCCCCCGACGCCAAGTCACAAATTCGCCGCACTTTTTGTCACATATGTATGTGTGACGTTTGGCGTAAAGGGCACGCGCTTGCTTGTCACGTATATGTGACAATTGCGTTAAAAGGTTAACTAATACCTAGTTATTTATTTGACCATTGGTCGAGCTAACAATTGACCGAGAAACTACGTTTTCTGACGTGACGTTAAGTACCTAATGTAACTTAAGGATCGAAAAGCTAGCTCGATATGAACCTATCGCGTTATTACCAGACTTTTACCGTCAAAAGTTGAGTTCGAGTGTCTAGAGTCGCACACGACTGTCGTCAAAAAGACCTAAATGTATTTATTAGAACTGACATGCGTTACCGAAATATCACATGGTGAATACCAAACATTTTGGGCTTTTTACAATCATTGTTACCTACCGTCTAGCTAGAGGATTCCTGATTTTGTTGTATGCTAATGACGTCGCTCACATTTTCTTTCAATAATCACGACATTAGGGATCTATTTATAGAATTCCGTAAAAACAATTGACACTGCTTGACTCCAGATGTCAGATGACAGAGCCAGTCATCTATCTCCAAAACGATATTGTGTTCTATATATTACACCCCTCTCTTTACATTAAAAACAACTTAACCATCCAATCAAAATTTAATCAGAGCCTAACCTCTCTTGGTCTAATATTGCCAGCAGTAGGTACCAACGTAAAGGTGTGGTTCCATACAAAGCCCCACAAAACCGTGTGACGTACGAGTACCTCTCATTGGTACACCGTTGGTTAAATTCTGCTAATTAATTATTAAAACACGTCTTGTCTTCGAGTATGGTGTCTTTATAGACAGGTCGGAAATTGAGTGGTATTAGGTAATTTTGTGTAGGTGTTAAATGAGGGCTTTAATTTAGCTCGATAGGTTTCTGATAATGCTCTATGGAAGGTGGACAAAGGCGATGATTAACCGCTATTAACTAGATAGCTTAGTTGTTGTCAGAGATCGAAATAGCGAATCGTTAAATGAAAAATTATAATCATCTAGTTAGTTACCTTCAGTAAAAATAGCCTGAGTAGGGACGTCCATACTTTCAATTTTATTGGTGTAACGTTAAGAAACCTAAGCCACAAATTCGCCGTACTTTCTGTCACATATTTGTGACATTTGGTGTACAGGGGACGCGCTAGCTTGTCACGTATACGTGACAATGGCGTTCAAACGGTTAAATTTATTTCGAAAAGATTGGTACCCAGGAACACTGCTGGAGACGAGTCGTATGTGGTTATGTGCTATAGTAGTGAGGGAATGACTACGAAAAAGATATAGATTCCTACAGTATAAAAAATCATCAAATTTTTTCAATTGTTTCGTAAACTAAACTTTATGTGTAGGTAGATTTTAAACTATGCGGGGATCGTGCGGTCCATGGCCCTTTATGGGGCCCCTGTGTGGGCCCTAACGCTGAAGGGGCGACCAGCCCGCCAGCTCAACGCGGCCCAAAGGGTCATGGCCATTCGGCTGGCTCGGGGATACCGCACGGTCTCCGGCGAGGCGGCGAGCCTCCTTGCCGGATTACCGCCATGGGATCTGGAGGCGAGAGCCCTCGCGCACGTTTACGCGTGGCGCGTGGAGGTGCTTCGCCGGGGCGAAACTCCGCTGCCACGGCAAATTGCATCGCGGCGGACGGAGCTCCGGCAGGATACTATGGCGGTATGGAGACTGCGACTATCGCGGCCCAGCGCTGGGCACGCCACAATTGCGGCGGTAAGGCCCCTCTTTGAGGAGTGGCTGGAGAGGCGCCACGGCGTCCTCACCTTCCGCCTGACGCAGGTACTTACCGGACACGGCTGTTTCGGGAGGTACCTATTTCGGATTAAGCGGGAGGATACGCCCGGGTGTCAGCACTGTGAGGATCGCCCGGAGGACACGGTGGAGCATACGGTGGAGGTCTGCCCTGCTTGGGCTGAGCACCGCCGTGTCCTCGTCGAGGCGATCGGCGGCGGCAACCTCTCGCGTCCGGCCCTGGTTGAATCCATGGTCCGGAGCGAGGAGGCTTGGGAAGCGGTCACCTCCTTCTACGAAGCAGTAATGCTAGCGAAGGAGGAGGCGGACCGCGCGAGTGAAAGGCAAGGCCTTCGCCCCAACCGCCGCAACAGGAGAAGACGCCCCGGGCGTCGGGAGTCGCAGGGCGATCCCCGGCCACCGTAGGCGCGGGCCTGCGGACGGCGAGCGTTGGGTGGCTCGCTGTCCGATCACCACCAGGCCCGGGTCGATGGCGCGTTGTGTTTCACGCGCGCCTCAAAGAGATGTCAGCATAGAGGACGGGGCCCGCTAGGGCCAGAGCCTGCCAGGGTTGCGGAATTTGTTCGAAAGAGTCACCGCGGCCCTGGAAAGCAAAGGGTTTTAGAAGGAACACGGATGGGTTTTAGTCAGTAAGAGTCTGACACGCCCTTCCGCTCCACCCAGAGCGGAAGAAGTCATTTGATGACTTCCCATCCTTAAAAAAAAAAAGGTAGATTTTAAAGTTACTTTTTCAAAAACCATTTGTTTCTAAAAAAAGGTTGAATTTTTAAGTTCAACATAAAAATTAAACCTTCTTTCATTCTTCCATTTTCTTGTTTGATAGATATTATCTACTTAGATCAAAAGACAACAAGATCTATCCTTACTATCTTACTTTTTGAATTCTGATAAGTGGATGATGAAAATTATAAATGAAACCATTTTTTTAAAGTAATATATAATATAATTTATAATTAAATACCTAGTCGCCATTTAACAACAAAATATTGAAATAAGATAATACACAATTACCTACTTAACAAAAAATTTAAATAGATACATTAACATGTACCTACGTCTTTTATCCTTACACTTCTAAAGTGGAATAAATTATACTGCAATATGCAAATTAGATTTAACAATGTTTTTGTGCATCAATGTGGCTTAGCTACTTTATTTGAATTTGTTATGGAATATTGAACCTTATTTCATTGACCTACGCTTTATTAGTAAACTACTTCAGTCACAATTTACGGAAGACTCTTACAAGGATTATTATACTTAAGTTCCATGACATTAAGTTCAATATTGCACAGCATTTTGACGGATTATTTAAGTCTTGTGAAAGTCACAAAATAGTACAGACATTCACAGCCATTCCTTTATTAGGGAATGTATTGAAGAAAAAAACAATCTTTCAATGTTTACAATGAAAGTACAAAGTTGTTACTGTAACTATCATACCCACTTATAATATAAATTATCTTTATAATACTCAATGATCCTTAGAAACTAATAATTATTTATCTTATATTTATAGGTACCTGCAGGTACCATTTAAAGGCACACTGGAGTTATTAATCAATTTTGAGCTGACAAAAGTCAAAATATTTCGATTTTAGAGATTCTTTTACGTTGGATGTTTCAAATTCTTTTAAAATCGTTTTAAAGTTCCTATTAATACGAACAAGAAATGACCTATGAGACTAAATATTCAAGATACGCCTCAAAGGCAGTAACATAGCGCTCAGGTTGAAACTTCTCTAACTTCATATACTGTCAATAGTCTAAAGTTTTTCCTGTTTTTTTAGAGAGATAACAAACAAATCATGATTTTAGCTAGAAAATAAACAGTTTACAGTAAGAGCGCCTTTTCTCGCAGATGCTTAGCGGCCTGGAATGTGTTGTGCATCAACATGGCGACGGTCATCGGACCCACTCCACCGGGAACTGGGGTCACGGCACCAGCCACTTTGACCACCTCTGTTAGGAAAAAATAAATAAAAAATGTAAGAAACAAAAATATAAAAAAAAAACAAGAAAAAAGTTCTAAATTACTGAAAATAGTAAATGTTGAGCTTGAACATCCATGTTCAAATGTCAAATAATATTATTAAAAGGTACAATTGCTTGCAAAGGGCACCCAATCCCTGTAAGAAGTACCTACTGCTTTGATTATAATAATTATAATGCTGAGTGACAAAGAGTATTGGTTACGCCACAAGACCGAAACCGTTGGATAAAGTAAGTATTAAATAAAAAAAATTGTAAGTACAGTTCAGACAGCAGTTGGTCAGTACTGGTCGAACAAAATTGAAAATGAAAATTTAACACAAAAAGAAGAAGAATTAATGAAACCTGAAGATTAAAAGACACTTACCATCGTAATCAACATCTCCAACTAATCTGGACTTTCCATTTGCATCAGTGACTTTGGTGATGCCGACATCAATGATGGTAGCACCAGGCTTGACCATGTTGGCTTTTATGAGTTTTGGCACACCTAAGACAATCAAATACTAAATTATAAAAAATATTTTTTTTTTTCATATTATTATAATGAACAATAAGAAAACGAAAACAACAACAACAATAAACAATCGAATTACAAACTTCAATAATTGCATTTACCTACAATAAAAAAATAAAAATAATTAAACGTCAAACAAGGTACCTGTAGCAGTGATAATAATATCGGCATTCTGGCAGAAGATTTCTAATTGTTCTTTAGGCGTGTAGCGATGGCAGATGGTAACCGTGGCGTCCATTCCAAGTCCGTTGTCGTGTTTCTTATCACTATGTAACATCATAGCAATTGGTAGCCCTACATTCTTCGATCGGCCGACCACTACTGCGTTGCGTCCGAAAGTTTCAATGTTGAACCTAAAAATGTAGGAAATAGTCACTTCTAGTGTTTTGATGCTTAATCTGTGTTATTATTTATATATTACGGCTACTACGCATTTTTATTATCACAAAACAAAATAACATAAGTACAATGATCAACAACGAAAAAATTATTCAATTCTAAAATAAATACGCAATTTAAATAAATAAAACTACGTAAAATTATTTAATATAAAAGAAATAGATATATTAACCTCTTCTAAAAACTTGTACAAGAAGTACGTCTAAAATAAAATAAAATATGTAAAAAAAACTCACCGTTTCAACATTTCAATAACAGCTAAGGCAGTAGCAGGCACTAAGGTAGGCATATCAACACACAGCTGTCCAACGTTCACAATATGGAACCCATCAACGTCCTTCTCCGGAGCGACCGCATTGCACACTTTCCTCTCACTCATTGTCTCAGGAATGGGCAACTGCACTAGGATACCATCAACAGTACCATCCGCATTAAGGGCTTCTATCTCCTGGATGAGCTGGTCTTCCGTTATTGTGCTTTCATGTTTGATGACTTCCGCGTTGATGCCTACGTATCTAGCTGCAATGATCTTGTTGTTGACGTAAGTGTGGCTGGCGGGGTCTTCTCCTACTAAGATGCACCGTATAGAAGGTGCTCGGTGACCGAGGTTCACCCAGTTAGCAATTTGTTCTTTCAATTCATCTTTCACTGTCCCTGCCAGTGCTTTTCCGTCAAGGATTCGGGCCATTATGCTGTTTGGACAAAATAAAATTATAAGTACTAAATTGATTAGTTTCTTGACGCTGTTAAATAGCTATACTTTTCTATCAATTTAGCACACTACAGAACAATGAGCACTCTTAAATAAAATTGTTTGGGTCTATTTAAGTAAAACTAAAAAACAACTTTTATAGTAAATTAGGAAACATTAGAAACACAATGAAGAAAAAATATACTTAGATTGGGTATTCAGCTGAGGGAAAATGATTGATATGATTTTACCAAGTATTTGTTTTGAATGAAAAGTGTTAATAATGCTGATTTAAGAAATAAAATAAATGCAGCGTGCCAAGATTAAATTAATATTTTGCCAGTAACATATTATTGCAGAAATAAATCTATGAGTTTCTAATAATAAAGATTTTTGCTATTAAAAACTCATTGGTTTATTGTTTTATGATTAGTATGATAAATTGGCAGGCCAATAAGATGTTTGTTGAATTGTGACATCACATCATATATAATTACAGGTGGTTATTATTAATCAGAAAAAACAACTAAGTAAATATTAAAACTATATGTTGAAAATTAAAAGCAAAATAACTACAAATAGCAAACACAATAAACCCAAAAGAAAAAAAGTTCAAGGTATGTACAAAAAAAGTTTACAAGCCACAACACAAGTCTCTAATATATTTTACCTGGCCGAGCCCAGAGAATCAATGTATGTGTGACTTCTCATTGTGGATGTCAGTAGCGAACTGAAAACTCGGAGGCGGAGGATTTGCCTCATCGCTTACTGCCAACGTACACAGGTCATTAGGTCAACATGACCGAACAATTAACTACACAGATAAGGCACATATTCCAAGTATAGACATGTAGCCAAATTAAACCAGATAATTTTAGTTTTAAAATGAGAACATTGATGGGTTACGGAGTTCAATCAATATCTTTACGTCAGGTCAGGTGTAAACTGCTTTTAACCACTCCATATTACATTCATTTCAACAAAACTGGATTTAAGCAACTATGGGCAATTTTATGTTGATAATTTATCTGCGTAAAAAACGAAAAACATTCAGAATATAGGTTACCTTGAAATTTTATTGCACAGACTTCAGCGATGGTAACATTGATAATGGCCAGTAACAAGTAATGCATATTCTAAGTTGGAAACGTGTTGAATAAACTATATTCCCGAAGAATGGTTATAAACTTCCTCATGTTTAGTCACTGAAGATCAAACATAGCTTCGTGTTTTACTGTGATTTATTTGTACTACGAAGGCACTTAACCCACATCAAGACAAAGGCAAATTAATATATAATTTGGTGGTGGCACGTTCTCTAAAAATGCGAAGGAACTAACTATATAAAACCTACTTACCGAGAGGTATGTTCCTTTTTTTAAATAGGTACTTCGAGAATTCAAAACTTCACTTGAAACCACGTACACAAAACCTTGCTAACGCTGGGAAAGTTTCTAATCAGTAAATTCTGTCATAGAATCTTGTATTTTTATTACTTTCTTTTCTATGAACCGAAACTAGTTCAAGTTAAAACTTTATGTTGTTTTAGGTATTAGGTATCGTGTCGTGTGCGATAAACGTGGGTGGTTTTTTTGACAGCAATTAGGTTATAGAGTTTCTAAACGAACCCAGACAGTATTTTTACAGAGAAAAAAAATTCTAAGCAATAATAAAGACTAAGAATATTGATTTTATCTTGTTGGCCTTAATACAACTTAAAAAATATTTTTAGGATGTTAAAATCAGTTCGATTTTCCACTATAATTTTCCATTTTTTGCAAGTGATTAATCGACTAAAGTTTGAGAACGCACCAAAATTTTATGGATTTGACATTGACACTCTTAGTTGACATTTGACGTCATTCAGGTTTCGTTTCGTTATGTTATTGCTATGACGCGTTTAATTTTTGTATTAGTGTTACGGGAACTTGTAATAAATCAATTCACGAGAATCACTAAATTCGACGGATCAACCAACAGTATCACCAAATTTGAGTCCCAACCTCGATATAATTATTGTGGAGTACCGCAAGCAGTTTAGGGCCACCGTTATTTCTCGTATAATTATGTTATATGTAATGATCTTCCCCAAGCAGTCCAACCAGATTGTGTTTTTGTTGCTGATGGTGATGACACAACCGTAGGTTATACTAGATTGTAAAAATGATGAGACTTATGAGGCAGATATAAATAACACCAACAAAATTATCACATGGTTAGAAAACAATGATTTAAAAGTTAGTGTAGGAAAAACAAAAATATTTCCCTCCAAAACACAAAAAGGTAAATACCTCAAAAACAAAAAAAAACTTACTTTATGTTGAGGTCAAACGAGCGTAATTTTTTGAGTTGTGATATAAGTCCTTTCTACCTACCTAAACCGAAACTGAATTTTTTTTTAAATCCAATGATTAAGTTGTAGATTCTCGGGTCCGATGTTGATGAAACATAAACAGAATCATACTTAGATTTTTGAAAAAAATACGAGTTGATATCTTTTATTTCGCAAAATTAAAAACGAATTTGTTAAAATTTACAGCTTTCCTGTAGGTTGCCTAAAATGTTATAGCTTTCCAGAATTTGATTCTTAGTAGCGACACCTTCGGATAGTCTAATAACACAGGGTGTTTTTTAATTTCGAATGCAACTGGTTCAATTCCAGCCTAGGAAAACCGATTTTTCAAAAATCCAATAATGCAGTTTTAGTTTTGATCAAAATCGGGCTCTATCCTTTCAGTATTTTTCGATACTCTTCATAGTTTTGGATTTGGCCATCCACGAACATTTTTTAAATTCACCGTGTATAGGTCGCCGCTTATTTACAACTCATTACCGAACTGCACTGCCGGACTGGGACCTGAAATCGGGCCCGGGCATTTTAGAGACGACCGGCCCTCCTTCACTCTCAAGAGAACGAAAACTACTAATATTATATTTTTTTAAATCATAGATGGGGCGTAAACTTAACTTAATTTTTTTCGGGGGGATGCTATTGTTATTTTTTTACTTGAGTCGGATAAACAGTGTTTCCGTAACTCCTCGGTTAAAAATTAATAAGGAATTACAAAGGTAAGGAATATTTAAAACTAGTGATCCCGGCGAACTTTGCTCCGCCTCAGAATAATTTTTTGCCGTGTTTTGTTTTTTTTGTCATGTATCAGAAAAGGCGTTGTACTCGAAAATGTTTTTTTTTACATATATTATTCTTTATTTTTTCAATGTTTTTAGTTATTCTGCTATTAGGGGCAAAGACAAATCCAAGAAACCAAAGATCTTCAAAATCGGTCTTGCCGTTCTTGAGTTATAAATGGTGTAACTAACCCGACTTTGTTTTATAATAGAGATTAATATAAAACTACTTTTGTAGTGAAAACGTTTTTATAATCTCAATATTTTTGATACTCATTAATTAATGACTTCTGAAGAAGCACAGGTCTCGGCTTCTTTATCAATTATGTCGTCGCTATCTAAATTCAACAATAATTACTTTTCTAACCATCCAAGCCAAGCCATTCCCATAAAAGAATTTAAATTATCACAGGATAAAATATCAAAAACCGCATAAGGAGTAGATACTCCTTATGCGATTTTTGATATTTTTACCCCACTGCGCGACGCAAAGGAGGGTAATGTTTATCAGCCTATGTAGGTATGTATATATGTGGGTTTGTACCTTTGTGGCACTATTTAGACCAAACGCCTGGGCCGATTTTGACAAATAATACGTCGTTTGACTCGTCATGAAGGCGCGAATGTCATAGAAAGCATAAAAATTGGAAAAATTAAAATGGTCCATTTTGGACGCTATAATGTGATAAAGAAAAAAAAATGAAATCGACGAACTATGTCAAGTGGGGTATCGTTGAATAGGTTAAATATTTTTTTTTTAGGATCTATAACGATTTAAAGTTATTATATATTAAAGTATAACGGCTTTTAGACAGAACTTATATTGATACGGTACTGCTTACTGCAGATGTTCTTGAGGTAAAAGAAAGACAAAAAAATAACAAAATATTAATATCTGACCCTAACTAAAAAGTGTAAAATTAAATAAAAAACCCCGACTGCGTAAAAAGTAAACCAAACTATGTAATAAAAATGGCTTTATTAAAAACTGAAAAGAAAAAGTCCAGTAGTCGAGACTTTTGTTATTGAATATTATTTTGAACAACGGACGTAAATTCAGCGCCGTTTTTAAAAAATGGTTGCTATCTCACAGTTTTTACTCAGTCGGCGAATTTTTCAGTAAAAAAACATTTCCATCCTATCATTTCAGGAATGTATTGTATTCATTTATTTTTGTAGTTAATATTATTTAAGTCCTTAAAACTTATTTCATTACTAACTTAACTACTCAAATGTTTTGTGATGAGTGTTCAAAATATTGTTTAAATAATTTTGGGATTAATTTGATTATTACTTGTTACTTTATGAGTCTATAAAATTCACGAATTAGATTCCTAAAAAAATGTTACTAATTACTTAAACATTTCTAATAATTTAAAATCATAATGAATTCCTTGAATTGTTACTTTACTTAGCCCTCTTCCTCTCTCCTTATTTTTCTGTGCCCGACAGGGTCCATATTGATCTTTTACTTTGTATAATAGAGAAGAATAATAAAGAATTGAGTATTGAAACGAATACCATTGTAATAACAGGCATTGAGAAATTCCAAGTAGAAGCTGGAAGTAACCCACCCCTCTGACTGCACCTTTATGATCATATTCATTTATTTGCATAAAATGTGGTAAGTAGGTATCTACAGTCCCTACAGATTACGCCATTTAGTGACTACAATATTTTGTTACACAAAATGAGTAATTAAATAATATTTTAACGACTGATTAGTCATTGATATAGTCTAAAAGCTGGTCGCCACCTCGAGTGAGATCATATTCCTAAGGTTGAAATTATAGTTTATTTAGGAGGTACAGATAACGAAAGGTAAAGTCTGCCAGGATTTGGGAGGATGCAAAACGACCTTCTTGACTTCTGAAATACCTTAAATACATACAACAAAAAAATTGGCTGTTGGCCCAAGTTAGTAGGTATGCATATGTTAAAAGTACGTACTAATACTACTCTGATCTCAATCTATTATGGGTGTGACTTCTGACGTCAATAGTTTGCCTTCGGTGATATCGGTTACAGTTTTAAATTTTTAACGGTAGGTAATTTAAAAATATTCCATTTATAAAAAAAAGTAGATAACAGTTAGGTAGGTACTGCTTCATTGTTATAAATGGAATATTTGAAATCTTGTTTAATGTAAGGGTTATCGTAGTAAGTATTAATTTTAAATCATCCTATTTTTATATCATGTTACTACCGCGTAAAAAAGATTCGAGGGTTATCTCTAGTTAGAACCGAGAAGCAATTAATTTACTTCGTTCGAACTGCGAACTACGAAAAGGATTAAAAACGTATTTCATTAAAATTATTTTGTAATTTCCAAGTTGCATGTGAAGACCAAATAGTAAAACAAAACCTTATTTGTATTAGTAAGTAACGATAAGAGCGGAAGGCTATATAATAGGTCTAGTACCTGACCATTTTCTGGTCACATAGTCTTCCCATAGGTATGGTTGATAAAGATGTATGACGTGAAGATGAAGATCCCCAATAACTTGGTTTAAGAGTGGGAGGACCTTTGATGATGGAACAAATTTTTTGAAGGGGTAGTGTTATTCCTGCCAGGTGCTTCAGCCCATAATAGTCACGGTTGTACCAGCAACGATGTATGTACGATTATAAAAACAAATATACCTTTCATAGTGTATCTATTATTTATTTATTTATTTATTTATATATTGTACACCTCATAATAAGAACAGGACAATCATACATAAAATAAGTACACAATGGGCGGTCTTATCGCACAAGGCAATCTCTTCCAGACAGCCTTTGGATGGATTGAACGAAGGGAGATAGATTTAGGGCTGTCAGTGTACAAACTTTTTAAACAGTACTAATTAGATATAATAATATAAAATACATAAATACAATACCAATTTATATACTAATAAATATCAAATATATAATTGAGCCAGGAGCGGAAAAGTTAAAGTGAAAGATAATGCTCCTTCACCGTTCTTTTAAACTCTGGTAGCGTTTGGGCACGCCTCACTTCTATGGGTAATGCATTCCACAAACGAGCCGCTTGTATACTGAAAGATTTGTCAAAGAAGGAAGTGGAATGCATACGAATACTTAGTTTTAGATTCTCCGATGATCTCAAAGACCTAGAATGTGTGTCACAGAGGAACTGAAAGCGTTCTTTAAGATAGAAAGGAGTAGAAGGATTAAAGAGTGCATTATAAAGTAGAGAAAGTATGTGGGCATTCCGACAAAGGCGAATAGGAAGCCATTTGAGCTTAGTACGAAATTCAGATATGTGGCTTTCGTCAAAAACTCTGACATTGTGATGCCAGACCCCTTCAGCTTGGTTTTGCCAAACCAGATTTTATCCCGGAGGGCCACATCATGCAGTTTGAAGAGGATAGGTCGGGGTTTATGAGATGTGCTGCGCCCCATCCTGTGACATCGCTTGATGCCAGACGTAGCCAAGTCCAATTTGAGACACTGCTTGACAATTTGAACTACCACCTGTGCGGTCTCCTCATCTTGTTCCTCTGACACTCCATGCAACAGTAGGATTTTACGCCTCCCACGCATCTCCACGTTATCGAGGCTTTGTGCTAGAGTGCCTACTTGCTGCTGGAGAGTACCGAGCGCCTGAACAATAAATGTCCGGAATGATACAAACTCTGCTGCCAAACCTGAGGTGGTGATTGATGTGGTGCACGGGCTTTTCTGCAGTTCCTTCTCAAATTCTGACATCCTTTGATTGAACAGATTGCTCATATCAGTGATAGTGCGGTTGATTGCCTCCATTGTGTAGTGCTATTACTATTAATTTTGCGTTTTGGAGCTGAAAACACTTCACTGGCAGGTAGAGATGATTGATTAATATTATTTATCATTAATATACAAAGTTGATTAAAATTACTATTTTTAATATAAGTTTTAAATTAAGAGATAAAATTTTGCTGTTTAACTTTTGACTACCCACGTATCTCCTGTATCATGATGGAATTATTGGATTAATTATAATTTCTAATTTTCTCACGGTTCACTTTTCGTTGGAAAGGCAGCAATACAATATTTCAATTACATTTCATCATCACTCAAACATTGTTTTTTATTGATTAGTATGAACTAAATAGTATTATCTACTGCAAGATTGTTTGTTTAAAATGTAAGAAATAGGTATTCGTCTCATAAGTTTACCTACAAATAGCAGCTTATCATTCGCTTTACTTCAAGCTTTCGATAAAAATAACATCAGCAAAAATCTTATATTTTCCCTAAAACTTATTTGTATTATAACATATTTTATGTGTAGACGTTGCCGAAAAGTCAGAGAAAAAACTGTGTCGACGTCAACGGAGTAGCTTTTCGGATCAGCTTCCATGCGCGTGGTTATCCTGACAGCGTGCGACAGGGGTCAATCCTAGGGCCCACACTGTATGCGTGATCTTTATTAATGGTCAAGTGTACTTTTCTATGATATGCTGCGATATTTTTGTGGTAGTTGTTTAGAGGAAACCAATGTGACGATATTTGTTTCTTCAAAGCAATAACATAAACATGTTTTTAATGACTGCAAAATACCCGAATTATTAAAATATCTTTTCGTTCTTACCTACGTCACATTCGAGAATGAGTTTAGTGTTGTTGTGAGGGTGAGATAATGGCAGAGGCACACTTAGGAGATAACCAATAGAGGAGTACTAAAATTCACACACAATTTAAAATTATGATCTTGCAAGCGCTGTTACAACGAGACCTCTGGAACTTTCGTCGAGAAAATATAGTCTGTTATATTCCTTCCTATATGTGTAAACCAGATTTTTCAATGAAGTTTTGAGGGTTCATCTTATAGCTTTTATTTAATCAGAGGTGTCCTACTTTAGGACAGCTCATACTGCTATCATAGTCTGAACCTATTGCGATGTTGCGGGTTTGTTAACCATAGCCCTCTTGACTTCTATCATATTCTGTTAAAGCGTCATATTCTAATAAACCACTATATTTCACTATTTAAATCTAGTTATGTCCTAATCAATATAATAATATATGAGATTTTTATTTGAATCAGATCGTCTCCAGTACAACAATAATAATGTAAAACTTTGTTTCGACTGTTTTATTATATTATTTATAACTACTCTTTCTAAAATACTGGTATTCAGCTGAATCCGGTTTTACTGGAAGCCGACCCCAATATAGTTGGGAAAAGGCTAGGCAGACGATGATATATTACTATTTTCTCTGTAAGTTGTGGTAAAAAATAAATAAATAATAATAATTATTATTACTACTTAGTCCTTATGTTGGACCACTATGCGCCGTGGCGCCATGGCGGCCGTCATTTCATCCACCCTATCTCCCTCCAAAAGCAGATCCTTTCTAGCCCATATTTTAATTTTACTCGATCATACAGTCAGTCAAGGCCAATCATTCTATAAAAGTTCGCCTACCTACAGTAAAAGATTTAATTTATAAAATGACGTGCGTGGGTGTGTTTCGTGACGCAGGGGTCATAAGATAACGTGCTATGTCAATGTCTCAACGTTACTGATAATTAAATTACTGTAATTAGTTTTACGCAATAAAAATATCTTGTTTCGAGTGGGTTTAGGCTGTGAATGTATTGGGACGGCACGAGAAATGAATACATAAAGTCGAGTCATCGAAAAATTTGCAGACAATTTATTATCTTTAATATCTACTATAAGATTCGTTCGTGGCAGCTATAGTCTTAAAACGTGCCAGTAGGCAGACAGCGAATTAGTAGATTGATAGTAGGGATTTCTATAATCTTTAATTTTAGATAGTTACTTACCTACTATAATCAAGCTTCCCTATTTCAAACCCGCGGCTGCCACAAACATTGCATAATAATACCTAGTTATAATAATTATGGTGGTGCTTCGAGTGCTTGATTCTGTAAACATTTTACCGTGTAAGCTTGGGTGAAGTGAACATGAAGTGAGCTGTCAATCCATACAAACAAGATGGAATGTCAGTTCACTTCACTCCAAGTCTCCAACTAAGGAAGTCCAGCTGATCCAACAATCCGCTTGTCACTTTTTTGGCAGTGCATTCAATTTTCCCATGGCTGGTCTTTGCAATGCGAGCCGCTAAGTAGACAGGAAGCAGTAGCGGATCCAGGATTGTGTCTGAGGGCCTCCCCTCAGACACAATCCTGGATCCGCTACTGCTTCTTGAGACCGCTGAGGGTAAGTTTTAGCAAAGTATACTCTAAAAAAACACAGACTATTTTATTTTGCTTGACGCATAATAAGATTACTTTTCATAAATTACTTCTTTAGATTGTAGACCACCAAAGATATCTCATTTTTTGAAGGGGACTTGAGTCCCTTAGCCCCCCGCTGGATCCACCGGTGTCAATAGCTGGTGTGATACGGTATGCTGACTTTCATGTTAGCTCGCACTTTCTAAACCAGGTATTAGTTTTTTTAAAGAAAATTAAATTTGTCTCACTTCTCTGCGGCTAAGGCCCTTAAGTTATCGTGCCTGTTACTATACGCCACTTATTATTATCGATGTCTGTACAAACGTATCAAGCATCGCGATATTTTAACTAACTGTGTATAAATAATAACGGCACAAAAATTATCTATTGATTATTTCATAATGTTACGTAAGTCAGTTGTTATCACTTAACTTAAATATTAATTTAATTTATCCTTATCTCTTTTAGACGCAGTTTTTTTAGCGAATGTGTCTTGGCCGATTATGGACATGGCGGTCAATTTCAGCAAGGACTAGTCATTAACGCAGAAGATATTTTTAACAGTGCTCAAATATGTGTTGCACACATAGACCCACTCTCTTTTCTTCCATTCTTATAGTCTCGAATTTCAAAACAAGTCAGAACTCAAAGTTTCAAATGTTAAAAGTTAAATTGGATTTGATCTTGGTAAAGTAAAAGATAAATTATTTTAATAAATACTTAAGTAACTATATACACTAGAAATACAAATAAAGACTCCTAACTAAATGTATCCTAAAATATGGCGTCAAAAAATTCATCCGCATCGGAGCACTGGCGGCATTGCCACGTTGTATGGTAAAGTATATTTCAGGTGAGTTGAACTCGATTGCTACAGTACATTCGACATATCAAGCTTAAGTCTTAGTAGTATTTCTGACTGAAGAAATGGGATGAGCACATTTATATTGAAGAACGCCTTCTTAAATTCAAAACCATACTAATCCTTCTTAATACGGTAATCAATGCAAAATTAACTATGTCTGACTGTTTGTTGACTGGCTGAACGGATTGGGATGAAAATTTGCACACAGATAGACTACGCGTTGGATAAAGACATATTATACTTTTAATCCTAGGAGTATGTTCAGGGAGAAACACAAAAGATCAAAAAAAAAAAAAGAAAAGGAATTTACTAAACCACAGAGTAAACACAAAATAAACAATAGAAATGCATTCATCAAACAAATCAATAATCTATTATCTAGCACTTGTTTGTCATATCAGCTGACATCATTGTTGGAGTTATAATGAACCAATCTATTCTTAGATATCATATCTTATGTATGTATATTATCATAATCTGACATTGTGGCCTACATCGATGACCTTACGATATCAGGTCAGGAAAGGCGGTAGCCCTAACCTCTTTACCTTTCTAGTTGTAAGTTGTGGTTATAGGCACATGATGGCGAGGATTAGGACATTGCGTGAGAGTTTTAAGTTCGAAACTGGAAGACAATAAAGATGATGGATCGATTTCAAACCGACTGATGGACTCTAGATAGAATGCTCTTGATTATACGTATAATAATAGTTACAGAAAAGATAGAAATGAGTCATGAGAAGACTGTGATGCCGACTGATTAAGACCGCTTTCACATTAGGAAGTTAGCAGCGCGACAGTAGTGCGGCAGAAGCATATGCCTTCACATTAAAAGAAACAAAACCTAAAGAAACTACTACAAACATTAGCCGCATGACTGTCGCGCTGCTGAAGTAACCTAAATGTGAGAGAAGGTACCAAAGCTGCAGCGAAAAAATAAAGGAAAGTGAATAATGAAACAAAAAAACTTACCGTAAAAGTTGTAATGTCCTGTAAAACGATAAATGCACCACCTTTTATCCGTTGAGTGTTTGAAAAATCTAGATACCACCTCCACTATTTATACAAAATGCATTTAGTAGGTATGTTCTTTAAAGTGCATTTCTGCTTATCACACAATAAATTACTGATAAGGCGTTGTAATTAGGTAAGCACAGTCAATATTGTCAGCAATTCAAATGTTTACCACCTTGATTTCTATTGCGCAATTATGTCGATTCTTCGAAGACCACTCATAGGATTAGTCAAGCTAAGTAGTACATTCGCAAGGAAAATGTTAATTGTTAACACTGAATAGTTTAGATAATTAAAGATTCTAATGGAAGTATCGTCACTGAGACTAAACGCGAGCCGCAATCATCAATCGATAACTGAGGAGTAGGTACTCGTAAAATGTTGTTCAAATATGGAAGGAAATGTAAATCAGACGCGTGATGATCAAACTAATATTCGTCGCTGTGATTGGCTGAAGGAAATAATATACTCAATCAAATAAATAGTTGCTACCAATACCAATATTTTGTTTATCTAAACTCAAATTAATTTGTTTAATGTGTCAAGTTCAGTGACGATGGCAATAAATATAGTCAAAGTGAAGAAAAGTACCTACATTGGAATAAATGTTTAGTAATAATATTTTTTATTAAGTACGTACATAATAGTTGAACTAAACTACAAATAATTACTTTATTACTAAACAATGCAGTTCGTTATATGTTTCAATTATGATATAATGTAACGATAAGTTAGAGATTCTTTTTTACAGTAATAAATTGCAAGGAGGCTGATTAAAATAAAGGCATTGATTTGGTAATACAAACGACTTATGTCCAAACTCTAAGAATTTTATGCAATATACAGGCAAAATTAGATAACACTTCTAAATGAAATAGTAGAGATATAAGTACACACACAAGAATATAAATATAGCATACAGAAAAGACTACAATTTAAATAAATTAAAAGAAATCTTCAAACTCCTTAGGTTGTGCTTTCTCTTGCAACTGCTTAGCAGCTTGAAAAGTATTATGCAACAACATAGCGACGGTCATCGGACCCACTCCACCGGGAACTGGAGTCACAGATCCAGCTACTTGGAAGACCTCTGTGAGAAAAATGAAATAAGGTATTATTATATTATTGAAAGTGATACTAAATATTAATTAAGGAGATAAACTAAAAAGAAAACTGACCACTAAAATAAAAGACAAGTTTACGATTACAGGGGTAAAAAGACCAAAGAAATGATGACGGGATTGTATGAAAGATGATTTGGCTAGAGATGAGGTGACTTTTGAGATGACACTAAATTAAAATGAATGTAAGAAGAAGACTTGCAGTGCCGACTCCAAATTGGAATAAGAGCAGAATGATGATGATGAGGAAATGAAAGGTATCAAAAGTTAAAGAGAGCAGGTAAATTAAATGTTTCACTTGCCATCATAGTCGACATCTCCAACAAATCTGGACTTTCCGTCTTCATCAGTAACTCTAGTCAGGCCAACATCGATGACAGTAGCACCAGGCTTGACCATGTTTGCTTTGATCAATTTTGGAATACCTGAGACAAACAAAAAATTTACATTGACACAACAGAATTTGGAAAAACCATACGATTTATACTCGAGTGGATCAACAAAAAATCATGCCCCTAATAGTCATATTAATACAAAATGCTACAGTAGTACAAAATACCACTGGAATCCGTCTTCCAATACCACCACATCACTGAACTTGTTTATCATCATCGCTTTACTTTCCTAAGTTAACGAAAACTGAGTTACCTGTTGCAGTGATGATAATATCAGCATTTTGACAGAAGAATTGTAATTGTTCTGGTGGCGTGTAGCGATGGCAGATAGTAACAGTGGCGTCCATTCCAAGACCGTTTTCATGTCTGTTATCGCTATGCAATATCATAGCAATAGGTAGACCAATGTTCTTCGACCGATTGACCACCACTGCGTTACGTCCGAAAGTTTCTATCTCGAACCTGAAAATGTAATGCGGTAATTTTCACCAATCATTGGAATATTGAAGAAATCTCTTTTACTTCATCATTGAAAATTATTTCAATATCCTATACCTATTTATGAACAACGTAACTCACCTTTTTAGTATTTCTATAACAGCTAAAGCAGTAGCAGGTACAAATGATGGCATATCAACACACAGCTGTCCAATGTTCATAATATGGAACCCGTCGACATCCTTCTCAGGAGCAACTGCATTGCAAACATTCCTCTCACTCATTGTCTCAGGTACTGGTAACTGAATAAGGATAGCATCAACCCTACTATCATCATTAAGGATTTTTATCTCCTGGATTAGCTGTGCCTCAGTAATTGTGCTTTCATATCTGATCACTTGGGCATCGATGCCTACATTGCTTGCTGCTCTTATGTTGTTGTTTGCGTAAGTCTCACTGCCTGGGTCTTCACCTACTAAGACGCATCGAAGAGAGGGTGCTCTGTTACCAAGGTTAACCCAGTTTGCAATGTTATCTTTTATTTCATCCTTCACCGCCGCAGCTAAAGCTTTGCCGTCGAGGATTCTGGCCATAATGCTGTTTGAACAATTATCAAGTTAAATAAAACAGTACCTGGATGACCGAGCTTTGCTCAGTTTTTTTTTTGGTAAACGTTTTCTAAAAATGAAACCTAGCTAGATCGATTTATCGCCTCGAAACCATATTAAATTTAATGAAAATCGTTGGTCCCGTTTCCGATATTCAGATTATATATATATCTTCATATTTACAAGAATTGCTCGTTTAAAGGTATTAGTTATAATAATTTAATTGCAATATTACAATTAATGTAATTAGTAAGTACGCCTTCACCGGCATTCTTTAGGATCAGTTACATCAGCTGGCATAGTTTTGAAACCAAGTTATGAATTCCTAATTCTTTATTGTACACCACAGCAATATATATATTTACAATGAAGAAAAGATCACGTGCAAAGAAAAAAAAAATATAATGTATAATACAGATTACAAACTAAATTTAGACCCTAGACTAGGATTCCCTGTGTCGTGGGATCTAGTCTCTTTCAGTCCAGGAGACAGAATAGACATCATAATCATTCTAAAAAAAGTTGTAATTAAAATGCGTATCGTAAAACATGCAAAAAAAGAAAAGAAATTAGTTAGTTTTTAAAGTAGTAAACGTAAATAATAATTAAACTTATAAAATAAAATTAACTTAATTTTATAATTTAAAAGTCGAACTCAAAGTTGAGTTTTCTCCCAGAAAATCTTTAATGTCTAAATACCTAATCGATGTAATGTAATATCTTATCAATATCATAATCCATAGTTAGATTGTGATATTGGCACACATCGATGGCCTTGCGTTATCACAATGTCATGGGATATGCTTTATCAGCTTTTATTCGCATGTTTATAGTAAACAAAATTACCTACTTAACCTTATTAAGAATTACTCAGAATATACTAAATGTAGATTAAATAACATAATATCACGCCTGCCGCTATTCATAGAGAACAGCCGGTCGATTCTGTAAACATGTGAAGGCTAGGGTGAAGTGATCACGAGGTGAGCTGTCAATCCACATAATCAAGATGTCACGTGATCACGAAGTGAGCTGTCATTCCATCTTGATTACATGGATTGACAGCTCACCTCGTGATCACTTCACCCAAAACTTCACTTCGTCATGTTTACAGAATCGACCGGCAGTAGTAGCTCCTGCGATCACCACACTAACGAGGAAAATGTATTTCCCAATGGTTTTTATTCAGTATTGCGTCGTGAGGCACTTCTGTACATAGTTTAGCCGAAAAAACATAATTGTAGAAAGGCAGACTTATTTTACAATTTATGTCATTTGGTATCATTTAAGATACTTACATTGTCAAAGTAATCTGGAAAGGATATGACACCAGTTATTTTGGACGTGATTATTCATACCGTTCAGAGTTATAATTTATTGTGTAATTGGATGACGTTCCTTATTTATGGTAGGCAGGGGCTTTGGTGTCAATATAGTCATGTTAATTATCTACATAAAATATCAAAAATTCTTGGATATGAAACGTTATTTCGGTATTCGTGAGAGTTCGTCTCTTTTCAAATATTTAACAAACAGCTTGCCATTGGAACCGGGTGTGTAATGTACCATACATTACACACCCGGTTCCAATGGATAGTATAATATCACTTGAAATAACATTCAGATAACCTAATTTCGTGTGATCTAATGTCATATTTTATATAACCTTCATTTGCTCTAATAACATTTAGAATAACGTTCATTTCATATAATTTTCAATTTGTATAATGCTCTTATATATAACGTTCATTTGACCTAATTTTCATATTAACTAATTTTCTAAGGTGACGTACCGTTCTTGAGAAAAACAAATTATTATAACCTAACCTCAAAACAGTAAAATTGCTTCTGCATCGTCTCCGGCGCTGCGGGAAATGTAACCACTTCGCCCTTACGTAACAAAGGATAGGCACCGATGCTCACCTCCGCAGCCTCAGCCGCTACGGCTCACACGGGTGCCTATGCTTTGTTACAGCGGGCAGGGATTGTTCTCCCTTCGCGCCTCTTCGGTTTTATATACACTCTAAGGGTGGCAGCCAAAAGACTACGTGAAGTCGGGGTGCCCCGATTCGATTTTGGAACATATTCGACCTATTTAACTACAAATAAAATTATATTAAACGTTACTATACTAATTGAATATTACATAAAATGTTCATTATACCATATTAAAAAAATACGTGTCAAACTGAGAGGGAAACAAAAAAAAAATCACAGGAAACAAACTTTTTTTTCTTTTGTAGACCAGTGTAATTCATCATATCATTTAATCGTAATATTATACAAAAGTATATTAAATGAAATTAGGTCATATGATGATTAGAACTTTTGTTATTATTTCAAACGTTACACACCCCTTTGGAACCACAAATAATTGCAAAAATGTTAACAGAGAAATGTCAAGAATAGTGATAATCTTGTCTTGTTACTTTGGCAGTTACTTTTCAATTGATTGTCAGCTTGACCAATATAGTTAATTAATTAATAAATAGTAATAGTAGTCGACTCTCCTTTCGCAGGTATGCTGGAAGAGATTTCTTTATAAATAAGCATCACCTTTGCACCTATTTTTCTGTTTCCTTCTTCTTATCTATTTGTGTACATAAACTGTTAAATAAATAAATAAGATGACGCTTAGTTGACACTTCACGTGACCCAAGGGCTGGCTTTTACCTTGGTCAAAGAATAAGCATTGCTATACAACGTGGCAATGCCGTCAGTCTTTTGGGTACACTTCCAGTCGACACCGATGAGGATGAATTTTTTGACGCCATATTTTAGGGTCAATTTAGTTAGGAGTTTTTTTTTTTTCTAGTGTATATAGTTAGTTTAACAATTTATAAATGAATAGTTAATAACTAAAAATGTATCAAAAACGCATTTAGATTATATTTAAACACAATTTCGGATCAAATCAACTCTCTCAGTAACAGAGGTAGAAGAAAAACAAGAAACACTGACCTGCCGTAATATTCAGTATTCCCTTTGAAATGATAAGCGCACCACGTTTTTTTGCGGAATGTTTGCATAAACTTGAACACCTCGTACTTATAGGAAATGCATTCAGCTGATAAGGGCACTCCAGAAGCATTGTGGTTTACCACTTTTATGATAAGGTCCTTTTATTAGATAATGATGACGTCAGACATGACAATGATTTATTTACGTGTAGGTGAGCCAGATTGCAAGAAATTGTAGGTCGTTGAACTTATGAATCACAATTATTTTAGGCGATTCTTTTAGAGGCAATCTCATGGGAATGCTACTTGAAAATGCTTTCAAGGATAAAATGTCTTGTATAAAAATAAAGATACTTAATGCTTCTGTTGGTAAGAAACAAAAAACTCCATTTCTTTCTCATCGTATAGTCGTCCAAACGTTTGCATATACGCTCTCACCATACAAGAAACACGCCATTTTTGTTTGGCACACACGACCGCTTCCGAAGATAGTCGACCGCGTGCCGAGTTCGCTTTGGACTAGACGGGCCAATCTCGGGCCAATTTGTGGTCTCAAAAAGATGCGGTTGGCCCTGTTCTTATTATACATAACTATGTATCATAAATTTGATTGATTGAATCTGTGTTCTGTTAGAGGAATATTAAAAAATATTATAATTAGCTTACTTCTTTAAAAAATTCTTCTTTCTTAATTCTTCTTAAATTTCGAAGTTATGCCTACGAAAACTGCAAAACATCCACCCAGACCACTTCCCTTTGCCAGAACTTCTGATCCGTCAGATTAAATTACATTTTTACCAACTCGTATATTTTCGGTATAACTTCAATCTGGGCAAGTTTTAACACAGTCAGAGAACGGCTCCAATGAAGAAAGAAACTTTCTATAACCGCTCAGCTGGCTAATATTCAATTAAAACTTTTTAATTTCCCTCTGAACCTTTGGCAATATTTTCTGTTTACGCTGTTACCCTCGGTGAAAAATAAACAATTTATAATAAAATATTGTAGCAAGTTTTGCAAAGGAATTATTTGCGTCGGATTGTTTTTGACTTCCATTTTGTCGATTGTTGTTCGGATTTTAAATATTGGTGGCGAACGTTTTTTGTTAAAGTTCTTTGATCTTAGAGTTTTTATTGAATACTGTAAAAATAATTCTTTTTAAGTTGGTATTTAAACAACTATACTAATAATCGCGAAATTATATATAAACGCGTATGAAAACAAAATAAGTCATTGGGCATCAAATAATTCATCCACATTGCTGGCAATGGCAAAAGTATCCAGAACACTGGCAGCATTGCCGCGTTGAATGGCAATGCTGATTCTTTGGCCGAAGAAAAGCCCAGCCCTCTGGTCACGTGAACATTCGACGAGTTGTTTGCTGATGTTCCGAAAGACTCGGTGAGCACTCGGACCCCATGGGCCTAATGTTTCAACCCTAAACGGCTCAAATATATAGCTCCCAATAAGGTTGTTATATTTGCGCCGTTTGAGATTGTCTGCACCCGCAGCCCGCCGTGCTATGAAGATGGGATGGCGCAAGGGTGTCGATTATTAGTCTAGTTGTTTAAGTATTTAGTTGTTACTTGTACATATAACAGTTCGTTAAATGTAAATGAAACTAAGTTTAATCTAACTGCACAATCCAGTAGATAATTTATAACATGTTTTAGTAAAAATCGAGAAAAATTAGAAAATTCCGATGCGTTTTCATACTTATATAATTCTCTCATGTGACTTTTTCGCCGACCTATTCGCAATATCATAGAAGACGGGGCCCGCCAGGGCCAGAGTCTGCCAAGGTTGCGGAATTTGTTCGAAAGAGTCACCGCGGCCCTGGACCGCGAGGGCTTTAGAGGGAACACGGATGGTTTTTAGTCAGTAAGAGTCTGACACGCTCTTCCGCTCCACCCAGAGCGGAAGAAGTCATTTGATGATTTCCCATCCTTAAAAAAAAAAAACCAAAGCTTTCCAACACAATATCTTACTGACTACTACGTTTTCTCTCTGAAAACTGAAACAAACAGATAATTTTACATCCACAATAACAGAGGTTTCAATAACCCTGAATATAATTCCAGTAGTCTTGCAATAAAACATCTTTATTTATCAACTTAGCTTCGTTCCATAACCGGGTGTAGGCGGCCCCTAAGTTGAGCCCTAAACTCGATTTAGTGTAACTTACGCTAAGTGCGTAGTAATTTTGAGACCTCTGTCATTGGGGCGTTCGACTGCGTTGGGTGAATACCACAATGTTGTGGCCATGAAGTTAGCGGGGGCAGGAAGTGAGCGGGAGAGTGTGGTATGTTGTCCTTTTTAACCACCTTCATTTGCGGTTGCGTTTCACGTGTTCTGTTTGTTTCTTCATTTGAGGTAAAAAATCGGTTGAATAAGACTGCTGAATAAATAGGGCAGTGACTCTCAGAAAAATATACTTTCTGTTGTTTTTCAATTAAATAAGGGCCACGTGAGGGCCTTTACAAGTGGCCATCGCTTCGCGTCGCCCGCGTCATAGTTGGAAAGTATCCCATGGCAACACACTCGCAGGATAAAAAGTCTGGTAAAAAGTTTGTTATTTTACACTAGCCGGTCGATTCTGTAAACATGTCGCAGTGAAGCTTGAGTGAAGTGATCACGGGGTGAGCTGTCAATCCATATAATCAAGATGTCACGTGATCACGAAGTGAGCTGTCATTCCATCTTGATAATATAGATCGACAGCTCACCCAGCTTCACCCAAGCCTTCACTTCGATATGTTTACAGAATCGATCGGCAGGACTTTTTTACATCTGATTTATTCAAATACTGAACGAATCCAGTAACTGAAACTCGCGAAAACGTTACAAACATACAGATGGCGATTATTTCGCGTGTGGAAGTACTGATTGTTTCTAACCATTATGGTCGACACCAGATAAACGTGCAATAACGGTCATTGACCCTCATACATTTATTGACATAGTTAATTCCGAAAACAGAAATAATTACATCAAATCGTCCTGAATCGACATATGTATGTCGTGTTCCTTTACTTTTGTAATAAGAAAAATAATTCATAATTTATTGTCCGGGTAACTGCGCAGAGAAATTAAGGAAAGGGCAATGAACTATATTGCAAACTAGCTGCTGCCTGCGACTCCGTCCACATGAATGTCGAAAATTATCCCAAGGGAACATAATCCTGGCATAAAAACTATCCTATGTCCTTTCCCGGGACTCAAACAATCTCTATACCAAATTTCATCTAAATTGGTCCAGCCAAACATACACACTCACAAACTTTCGCCTTTAAAATATTAGTGTGATTTATCTTGCGCCCACCATAGTTTCATAGCCCAACTCGATATCAAGAAGTCATAGCTCGTGTTATCCTGAACTTCGGCCTAAAGGTCAGGCTGGCTACCTTCTAATGTAGGTAAGATAGCACCAACTGTGGCTTTGTTATTTACAGCCCAAGCTCTTCCATAGTTTATTGATTTACCAGGTTCAGTCAGCGGCTTGGTGCGTTTCCACCGGAGATGCGTAGCGAGGAATGTGTTTTTAAGAACCAATAGAATCGCTTCATTTACCTAGCGAGGAGGAGGAAGAGATTCTATTGGTTCACACAAACACATTCCTCGCTACGCCTCCTCGCACATCTCTGGTGGAAACGCAGGCTGTCGGAAATTATCCCCAAAGGAAAATCTTTCCGAGATGAAAATATGCTTAAGTGCTTTTCCAGACTTTAATTTATATCTGAGTCAAATTTCATCCAGATCTGTTCAGCCTCCTGGCGTGATTGAGTTAGGGTACTACTACACCGATCGATCGTCAGTCGACGGTAGAATGGATTAGTCGACGTAGATTGATAGTTTCTACTACACCGATGAACCGGTTGGTAGAGCTGCAATCGGGTTTATTTATTTATTTAGCACTTTCTGCACACAAATGTAAAGTGTTGCCAACCCCATAAAATAACTGTTTGATAGCTGATGGTTTAGGGTTAGTACAAATGGAGTACTATTCGAAAGATACACGTTTTTGTTGAACAATAAGAAATAATAATAATTGAAAGAAAATAACATAATTTTTGGTAGACTAAGTTCAGAAAATTTCAGTGATTGGATTTGGCCCCTAGATTATGTGATTAAACACCACTGGATTTACTTTTTGGAGTTATTTGAATTCAAAGATCTACATATGCAAACATGCCCACAACCACCAGTGCGAAGGAGGAGATCCAACGCGAGGTCCAACAGGAGATCCAACAGGAGATCAACGAAATTCAGCCACATTCATGTAACCGGAAAAGGAAAAGTTTCGATAAAATAGTACTTAGTAGTAAAAATATACAATTTAAAAAAGAATTGTGTTTTGTAGTTAAATCAAATCTTACTTAAATTTTGGGATACCCCCTTAATTATTAGTTATAACACAAGAGGAGATAATACTAAAATACCAGTGTATCAGCTACAACAGTGGTTAGTAAAATAATAAAGAAATGTTTTAGTCCGCTTAACGGGGTCATCCAACTCGCCCAATAACATTAAAATTTCCTCCCACAAATACATCTCAGTCACTAAAGCTGTAAAATTTTAATTTCATAAAACCATTTGCGGACTCGATTTTAATATCGATATGGTTTTGGTGTCGAATCTAAAAATATATTGCCAACTTCGAGATTTATGAGTTTTGAGAGCCAGGATAGGGTGCCAAATTCACTACTAGTAAAGAGTAGATAGGTGTTTGTTTTCTTTTAGAAACAATATTTTAGAATGCCGATTTACTGTTATGGGTAAAAAAAAAGAGTTGAAATAGCAGTGCTAGAATGGGTTAAGGCAGAGGTTCCCAAACTGTGCGTCGCGACTCCCCGGGGCGTCGTGATGCTTTCCCAGAGGCATCGCAAACCGCGACGGAAATGAAACGCATATGTTGCAACTGGCGAATAAAATTAATTTCAGAATAATTTAATACTCCTGTGTTTTTATATTTTGAAAGGCTTTCTGCAAGAAAAATCTGTTCAAGATTTGATACAATATACCTTTATGTATTTTATCGCACTTAAAATATTTTTCAGTGCACCTTAATCAGAAAAGCAAGTTCAGTTTTCTTATTGATTGTACCGATAAGGTACCTCCCAATCGGAGCTACACTTACCTAGGTTACTTCTTTTACAAGGGCGTCGCAAAACAAAAATAACAATTAAAGGCAGTCGCACTATAAAAAAGATTGGGAACCCCTTGGTTAAGGGAAACCCGAATAGGAGGACGAGGAAACTTATGGATTTTTTATACATCCGGAGTTAATTTATATTTCAGATGATTGGAAAACGCTTTGCCACTATTTAATTTATATGGTACATCTATCTGTCTTAGACTGTGGAGTAAGTCTGACCCCTGTATAAGATGGACACTGATAGAGATAAGGTGGGTCATAATCGACTCTTTTTTTATGGATGGGAAATCATCAAATGACTTTTTTCGCTCTGGGTGGAGCGGAAGGGCGTGTCAGACTCTTACTGACTAAAACCCATCCGTTATCGTTTAGCCACGAGCTAAAACATCTACAATCCCCAAAACGCTTTCATTAACAGCCTCTAACACTTGACAAAAAAAACCTGTCCCTTTACATTTTTACCAATCTGTACCTACTTCATGTTTAGAGGGAAGACACAGCGGCTTCAACAAAGTTATGTAAGATCTCGCCGTTTTAAAGTAATGTCCTTATTTGTTCGCGGGAGGCTGAGAGGCAATTTGCCTTAGAAATGTCTTGTTTGTGCTTCAGGCATCCTCTTGTGAGGAATATTAATGTCTCTTGCATTTTGATTTTTCCATTCAAAAGGTGACGCCATTCAAAAATAGAACTAATAAATTATGCTAGTAAGTAGTTTATATTGGCAAGACTGAAAATTGACCCGCCAAAAACTGTTTTGACAATAACGCTCGCCTTTGTTTTCCTATGCGCGATGATTTAGCAAAAAATGGTAGGAATAGTGATTCTCTGTAAGAAAGCTCTACAAATCGATTCTAATCGATAATTATATCATCATGTTCCTGCTGTTATCCCATGTTACTTCGGGTCGGCGCCAAACGTTTTTTTTTCTGGATTATGGCTTGTCAATCGATTCACATAAAATCGATAATTTTTCGATTTACTTTTATAGTTTATTTGGAAGAGTTGTTTAGTGCATCCATAGACTAGATTTACTTACATTAGCAAGTTTATGGTGAACACAATATAGATCAGTCCGTCATATAGAAGATGGGGACGAGGGAGTGTCAGATTCTTACTGACTTAAACCCTCTCGTTTTCCTCCACGTTGACAGTACGGTTGGCGTAGTGGTTGAGCGATTGACTGCAGCGCTGCATGTCGAGAAAAAAATTAACAAATATTTGTATGACCTACAGATAGTTGTTCCGGTTTTGGCTGTTTGTGTATGAGACTTTGTATGTTTGTAAGCGCACCCACGCTACAGGAAAAAAATACTAATGTAGGGCAACACAACTAAAAAAAAAAATTGCTTTACTTTGTGTTCCAGGGCCGCGGTAACTCTTTCGAACAATTCCGCAACCCTGACAGTGCCAGTATGAAATCCCTTTGAATATGTCCCACCTCCTTTCCTGCCCTTTGCCAACTGGAGGTGCTTTCCAGGACCTAAATGTGGAAAATGACAGAGCTGTCCAAGTAGTGATACTGGTTGGAAAAAAAATTAAAGAGAGTTGTCAATGCTGAATGTATCAGTTTTAATTTTGGTTAACTGTAAGTGAGTTATTTTTAAAGGCAAGAGAATAATGATGATGAGTATAGTTATTGCTGTTATGGAGCTGCATTTCCCTTCATAAGTACATAATTGGTTGGGCCCAAATGTGCCAAAGTAGCAGTTAAGAAGATAATTTTACAAGTTGCATTTTTGCATAAAAAGTATAGGTGGACAAATGGCATTCAGCTATACATAGATAGTATAGCTTTCTGTCAGTGAAAAGTTTTCGTCATGAATCAGTGGCACATACTTCCTTTGATTTACTTATTTTTTTTGTGAAACGAATAAACCATTTTACATTATTATAATATTAGTGTGGATAAACTCCCGATTTGTGAAGTTACCTAAGTATTTTAACCGACTTAAAAGAACAAAACAAGGTGGAAGTTCTTAATTCGGTTGCTTTTTTTTTGTGTGTTTGTTACCTCATAACTCCGTAATTTATGAATCGATTTCAAACATTCTTTTGTGAGGGTATATTTTCCGATTTTCGGAAGTAAGTGTTACAACCAAAAACACTGACTCCCGAAATTAAAGTTATTTTATACTTTGTAGTATTTTTTTATTTGGAAGTCGGTTGTCTTTTTTTGTAAAAAGTTTTTTTTTTTAAACTATACGAACATTTTGGCGTAAAACCCTGTAAAACTTTGCCATTAAAGTAGGCTTACACATGTTCACCAAAAACTCAATTCAAACATGAAATACTCAATTCAAAAACCCTGAGAGCGCTAACTGACCATGGAAAGTGCAGTTCAAACTATGGAACACAGTAGCACAGTATCGTTCCGATGTTTATCTTCATTTTAGTCTAGCTGGTGCATGACATTATTGCTACACAAGAAAAAAGGCGCCTCACAGATGTTAGCAGTCTCCAATAATTTTCCATAAAGCTGCGTGCAGACTGTATTAGTAACAATGTTGTATCAAACATGGCACAAAATGTCAGATCATATTACTTTAGTTAGGCGTCGAATGCGCTGTCATTTTGTTGGATTGGCAGCATTGAAAACCCCTCCCGCTGTTTTGATTCTTTATGAACGTTTGGCCGTTTCACAACTGTGTCACACAGGTTTTTTTTTTTGTATTTTAGAATACGAGCATATACCATTTATTTTCAAATATTGAAAAACCAAAGCTTCAGACGATAAATTTAATACTAACAGCACCTACTCTCCCAGTCATATTTTTAGAAGTATTTAAAAGTTGGATCAATGTTTTGGTTAGTGATTCCTGCTGCCAAATCTTGTTACCGTTGTTATTAGTAGACCACAATAACACAAAGCAATCATACATGCAAGCTGACATGGACGAAAAAACTATTTTATATTAAAACATATCATTAGAAATACATTCTGCCAAATGCCAACAATGTGTACAGGATGAGAATATTTAGTACCCTACTTCCTTAATAAACTTCCAGAAGACTAACAATCGTCGGCGCTCAAAGCTGGTCTTTAACAGTTTAGCAGGAGTTCAAGCTTGAGGTATGCCAGCGAGCAATGGAGTGCAGCATTCTGGGAGTCCGATTAACCGACCGCGTTATGAACAAAGTGCTGCACTCCAAAACACAAATCGCCGACTTCACACAAAAAGCAGCCAAACTATAGTGGGACTGAGCCGGACACGTCTGCCGCTTGTCGAACGGTTCATGGGCTAAAGCAACCACAATGTAGGTCCTAGAAAATTCCCGACGACATCGCGGGAGAACCAGGCGAAGATGGTGGGACGAGCTTGATGCCCACAGCCGGGAGAAATGAAAGGAAAAAATCGAGGCCTTTGCTCTGCAGTTGAACACAACAGGCTTAAAATTAAAATAAACTTCAGGGTGCGTGCATCTAAATATTTTTCTGTCACAATTCTCCACAGCATGACCTCATTTGTAAATTATTACCTACTCGCCATCCATCTAACTCGCACAATGTAAACTAGTCTTTAGCAACAGTAAACAAGTGAAATCGCGTGCATTTTCTTCGAGCGTGTAAAAAAGGGGAGAAAATGATGTACGGTTATTGCCCTGTTTTATTATACGTAAAATATATTAAACGGGGGTGAAATTAAAAAGTGAAAGAGCAGTGGAAAGCGGACATGCATGTTTAGGTTTCGGATTGTTTATTTGAATGAAATGGAGATGCTTTGTATCGCTGTGCGGCTGGTTGTGAATTCATTGGTTAGTGACGTACTAACTGGGCTTGGGTTCCGTGTTCGAAGGGTAATACATCTGCTGTCCTTCCATCTGCCTCTTTGTCAGCGGATTGTATCTCTTGAACCGTTATCGATAGTTGAAGTTTTCAACGAATAGTGTGTATTTTTTAAATTAAAATTAATACAGCAAAAAGACGTTCACTGTACGGGGTCTATTTAAGAAACATAAATGTTTTGGCTAGTCACATATGCCCAGTTTTTTTTGTAATAACGACTGTTATTACCAGTAGTATAGTAATAATATAATGGTAATTAATACCTGACTAGGTATTAATAAAATTATTGTCCTTGTAGTGAATTTCATGTCACTGGCATGTCATGAAATGACAAGAGGGCCTAGATAAAGTGACACTACAGCGACAACCACTGTCAAAAGCTCAAAGTGTAAGGAATCGATCACGTGAGCTGTGACGTCACATTTCTGTAGCGCATATCAATTAATCAATCCATATATATAAAATTCTTCTGTTACTGAGTGAGTGACTGACAGACAACGCACAGTCAAAAATACTCGTCGTAGAAAGCTGAAATTTGGCTAGTCTCAAATATCTAGGTCTAGGATTACATAACATAGTGAATGAAAATGAAAACAATGATCGAGAGGATGACAAGAGCTTTGAGTGTACAATCAAGAAAATTCTACTGTTCTATGTATCTACAATACTTTGTAAACAACCTTATGTAAGTGAGCAATAAATTGATGAAAAATAAAACAAATGAAAAATACTAACAAAAAACGATTCGTTACTAAATTGCTCCAGCAAGCTACATACGGATGCGTTCTATATTTTTAAGTGGCCACCAAAATTGCCGGTATTTCGTAGTGAGCGCCACTAAGCGCTTTTTAATGTCATCCGCTCACGTTGCAAGAAACGGTTCATATATATCACTGTACGGAACCGTTACCAGAATGGAAAACATGCTGGGGTATTTATTTTGTAAATGGGGCAATTGCTAATCTTTGGGGTTGGTCGATATTTAGTAACTAACTGAAATAACTGATGATGCTGATGATGAAGATTAATGTGCCTGCTGTGGTACAGTTGAATCTACATACTCTTTTTCTCAATAACGTATCTACCTTTGATCAACTGTCAAATTAACTGCCAACAGTAGCTGAAACGTCATGTTTAAAAGGCAAACATGACGTTTCAGCTACTGTTAGTAGCTTATTTGACGCTTGTAATGCCTCTGTCACCAATAGCATAGATTTTGGGAGTTTTCGTTTAAAGCTGTCGGGCACTACTTGGCAATAGATATAATGATTGGAGTATGGTTTGTTTTGATTAGAGTTGAGTCAAATATAGCATCATTATTGTACTATGGTTTCTATTCTACGACCAATTATAAATTAAGCAGAATCCAAAGAAGCAAGTTTCCTAAACTGCGACTGAATATTAAACGCTTTTGATACTTTTATCTAACATAAGATTATCGTAGTTCCTTTGAAAATATTCTTCAAAGAAAAAAAGAGATCAAAGGAAATAATAGGTCTGACGACGTATTTTTTTAATTAACAACGTCGACGTATTAATACAGGTAATAAGGTCCTCTTTACTAGGTAATATTTTTCTCTCTCAAGCGAAAATTAACTAAGATTTTTTCAATTTTATTAGCAGGTTCTATAAATCGCAGGAATAATAAAAATCTTGTTGAGCTTCTTTTTCTTATTTTCAAGTCGATGGTTAATAATTCCTTAGATTTTGGGCCCAGTAGGTGGCCATGTCAGTTGCAGCGTCCGTGCCATTCATCAAATCCCCCAAAGTACAGGTGCATGGACACTTGGGGCACTCCAACGTGTGGCTCATGTTTTGAACAGGAGCACCGCACTCACATTGTGTATCCGACGGGTCTATGAAACCCCATTTCGCCAGGTTGTTGAGTGAGCTAAGGATTGATAAAGCAAAAGCCAATTAACTTACAGGACTTTCAGTTAGTTACCTTCGCTAACGATTGCTAAGTCGCTCCAATATTCTGCTATTGGTAAATAACGCTGCCAAGAGAGCCTAGAGCTTGGATTAGGTAACATTCTATTATTAATAATAATAGTAATATTTATTTATTGCACATTACATATTAGTTAAATTTTTAAATATTTCTATATAATTAAAAAAAACATTTAAAAATATAAAAAAATAGTAGCCCACCGGTATCGGGAACAGGGTCCGAGGTACCGGTGGTCAGGGCCCCTGAGAGAGGAACCTCCTCACTATGCGCGCCGTGTCCAGGAGTACTGCTTTCTGGATCAAGCCCTTGATCCAGCTGCCCAACGAGAGCCTCTTTAGATGTTGGTCGAGGCTCTTGGCAATTATGCCATTGGCCGTCACGACTATCGGCACAATGACTGCTGTGTTCACATCCCACATGTCGACAACCTCGCGAGCCAAGTCAAGATACTTCGTTTGTTTATCTTTCTCAGTCTATTTATTTATATTTATTAGTGATAAAGATTGTGTAAAGACCAAAATGTAAGGTTTTGAATACGTCACATTTCGGTAGCATAATACTTGTTTTAATCCCAAACAATATGGACTCAAAACGACAAATGTACGTAGAGCAATGTCAAATCAAGCGAGCCCTTAACAAGAAGAGCGAATTCAACAAGCCTACTTCAGCACATCCACAACACTAGTTAGTTAAAAAAGCCACTTTCTATGCCCATAAGTCTGCTCACTTCACTTCCTTGGCTCATAAGTAACGCGTTTTGTGCGCTCGCGCCGTACATGAGCTCGCATAGTTAACTCCACTCGCTTAGATAAGCGAGTTAAGACAAAGTGACGAGCGAAGCGAGCTACAAGATCGTAGCTCACTTCGCTCGTCACTTTGTCTTGAGTGCTGTTTTTTTTCATTTATTTATCAGTTGTTATATCGCTAAATTTTACTTAGGTACAATTTATTATGAAACATGTATTTTCAGCAAAGTTTTCAATAGATTAATTTACAGAGAAACGTAAAAATAACGAGCACGGAAAACTTCAACTATAAAACACAACAAAATATCGTGTGCTTCCAGAATACGAGTACCCACATTTCTTTCCAAACACTTATCATGGACGTGTTATTAACTGCGGAAAACGAAAATAATACACAAGAACCACACTGCCCCTTTACGAGCTAGCGATCGCCTTCGGCACCGCCTGCGTGGCTTGATAACTAGTCCAAATAACGCTTAATAATAGTGTTAAAATGTGTTCACGAACACTTTAACGTGATCATTAAGACGTGCGTCACCATAATTATTGGTTGCTGTTACGAAATATCGGTAGAAAATAGGGGAGGTTGTTGTTTATTTTTTCAGGACATTAGGAAAGAATGCTACTTTATTTGTATGTTGAGGTTTTGCTGGCGTGGTTCCAAATGGAAGTAAAATGTCTTATGACTAGAGATTGAACATTTTGGAAACACTCCACGAATCCGATTTGGGCACACGTTTTGATAACCTTGATGCAGGCTCTTGGGAGATAACCAGAGATCGGAATAGGTAGACGATATTTACCTTCGAAGCGGTGGTTGGAGCGAAGGCCTTGCCTTTCCCTCGCGTGGCCCGCCTTCAGACGTTGTTGGCTAAGTTTCACACATCAACATCTATTCATAACATCGGCGTAGTGTTGCCTGCCTGTCGGTCTTCTATAGACTGTACTTTGGAGTACGCGCAGGTACTCCTCGACTTAATCCCACCATCATGCTTTTACTAACGGAATACCAGACGTACTGCTGGGTACCATCCGCACTTGGTCGATATCCCGACTAGTCGTACTCAGCGCTTCTCCTACACATTTATTATGCGCACAGCCAAAGTGTGGAACCCTCTGCCAGTTTCAGTGTTCCCTTTCACATACATAAAACCCGTCTGCCTTCAAAGCCAGTGTACACAGGCATCTTCTGGGCACGCTCGCTCCATCATAGACCTCATCCATTGCTTTCAATCAGGCTTCATCAACGTCAAGAGTAAACCCATTTCTCAGTAAAAAAATAAATAAACAATGCAGCCCTGAACAAACACAATGCTTACAATACCTAAATAATTAATTCATTTCAGTTTGAAGTGCTAACTTTAGTTCTTCGTAAGTTTGCTCTTAAAGTGAGGAGAAAGCTTGGATAAAAATGCAATAAGTTAGTCTAATGCTTTGAACCGCTAACTTATTGTGCAAGTAACGTAAGTAAGGAAAATAGTAGTGCTTACTGAGTCTCCTGGATTGGATTATAAGTATGGTCTTTGCGTTCTGAGACATTTTTTGTAGGTGTATATTTCAGATTTGTATGGAGCTCGTGACTAAATAATAATAGCCGCACGTGTCGATCTTCAAGATTAAGCAACGCTTACCGAGGTTGGTCAGTGGATGGGTGATCATTTTAACATACCGAGACTCTTCCGTGCCTCGCAAAACACGTTAAGCCGTTGGTCCCGGCTGTTATTTGTAGATTTTTCGGCAGTCGTTACGGATAGTCAGAAGCCAGAAAATCTGACACCAGTCTTACCAAGGAGTACCGTGTAACCCAGTTAATGGGTTGTGGAGGTCTGGTAGGCAGCCGCTCCACGAAAAATACTGGTATTCAGCTGAATCCAGTCTGACTGGAAGCTGACCCCAATATAATTGGGAAAAGGCTCGGTAGATGATGATATTTCAGATTTGTTTGGTTATTTTAATCAAGATTGTTCTTATTGCGTTTGAGGAATTTTATTGTTTTTGCTTAATTGATTTCTTATCTCATGTTATTTGAATATTGTGTTACAATGTTTTCTTCTGCGATTTGTCTTGTAAGCTAGAGGGAGTTCCCACTGTTCCATTTGTTCGAGTGTTTATAATTCGATGAAATCCATTAATATCACCAAAACCCCTTTAATTTTTGGAACGCCACTGTCATGTGTTGAATTCATGACGAACAAGCGCGTGCCCTGTACGTCAATGTCACAAATTTGTGACAAAATGTACGGCGAATTTGTGGCTTGGCGTCGGGGGCACGCTGATGCGTTTATGCTCCGGCGTTCAAAAGATTAAGATTCCATTAAAAATTTAAAAATAATAACTGCCAATAATATGCCCGGACATATTAAAAATACAGCTACTAACTTACTCGAGTGAAGACTAAAGACCAAATGAAAGGTCAACAACACTTTCAAAGGCGTTTAATGAATACAAGAACAATTTAAAACGGACTCCTCGTCCGACTTCATAAAAGGAACTCTTTGAGCACCAACTAATTAAAAAAAAAGTTATTAAAAACTGAAAACAGCGAGTTGTCGAACTCCGTGAATTAATTTAGTTAAAAATTGAACCTTTTTCTTGTCACTGAGTGTTTTTCTTCGACACTTTTGAGTAAAGAGTTTTATAACTTTTAATTAATGTATTTAATTGTAGAAGATCCTGTTAATAAATATTGCTTGTTAATACTTTTTTTGAGGAAAATTATGCGAAATACCGTTTTATAACTGTAGGGTGATAAAATGGTATCTCGTGGTACCACGTATTAAAATAAATAAATTTGATGTAGGCATAATCCAATCTGTACCGTCTTCGGAGATTATTAAAAGTTGTGCCATTTATTAACTATTAAGTAATAGTATAAACTAATACTATTTAAGCAAGCAAATTAATGTAAGAGGGTACGATGGGGCTGGCATATCTTTGATAAAAACCCCTAAACAAAAATAGATTTAAAAAAAAAAACATATAAATAATACTGATAATATCGATTTTGAAAACATCGAGCCCTATTTCTGTACAGCAAATAAATTATTACATGAACAATCAAACGTTAATAAATATTAATTATAAGTAGGTAAATATAGAACGGTTTCCGGAGACTTTAATTGGTGTTTAAGGGTTTCCCAGCCGCGACATTGTTCGTTTAATAAATTACTTTACTTGGTCTGTTTCCATGTTTCTAATTTAATTTTCTTGTGATACTTATTATATTATATACTTACGTATTATATACTTTTTGTGTTGTGCAGTCGAATTTAGGTCGGAATAAGCTGTGCAGCTACTCTAAAAAATCTATTTTATGGGCCTTTAATGACTAAGGTTTCCAGCTACCTTTTTTTAGTTTTTTAAGGGAAGACTTTTGTTTCAATCAGTCTTGAAAGAGATCTTATAAAGTTAGAAAATTATGAAATTAAAAATAATTTATAATAAGTAGACATCTGTTAGGACTCGTAAAAGAAAGGCAGAATGGAAGGTTTTTTCAGACATTGTTACTTCAGTGTATGACTGTACTTGTTCATCGTTTAAAAACAAAAAAAAAAACCTCAATTGGTATCAGAAATCGAAATAAGTGTGCGCGGGCAACGCACGTTTTGCACCTTGACTATATAAAAAAAATTTTTCTTTGAAAATCTTTAATTTAAATAGAAAATCAATTCATACAGTATATTCCTGAGAGGTAATTTAAATAAAAAATAGATTGTTATATTTTTTATTTATTTCTACATGCTATGTAAGCATGTAGAAATAAAGACGACCCCGCCATCCCCTTCTAACCTAACCTGTCCGAGTCCCGAGCTCGCTTAGCTCGCTCTTGCATCCAAGTTCTCCTATTAACAGAAGTATTTTAGGAAAACAAGATTTGGTGAGCATTTATCCATTTTGGTAGGCAAAAAGAATATAAATACAAAAAATACAATTAATTATTCTGATGAGTGTATCATTATTTTGAAACTTAAAACGTTGTTGTAGAGACTCCGGCGCTTCGTTACGCGTTTCGGGATTTGTAGGGAGTTTTTTTTGCTGGCCCAAGAATTCCCCTTTCCAAACCTCTTCTTCTTGCACGATCTCAGACAAACTTCGACCCGCGAACATGATCAGATCGTCGCACTAGCTTGGCCGCGGTCGACCTCAAAGGCGACGTCCTGCCTAAGCCATTCAGTGAATTGTAATCTCTTCCATTCGTTTGAAAAACCATAGGTACAGACATATACATATATAGGTACAGATTTCTAGCAGCTTCGAAAGCAGTATATGGTTATGTATTTACCATAAAAGTGGCTATCATATAAAAAAATAATTTTCCAAATCCGAATGGTAGTTCCAGAGTAAAGCGCGTTCAAACAAACAAAATTTCAGCTTTATTATATTAGTATAGATATATAAATTTTATAATGTTTGGCTGGCTTAAAGCTATTAATACAAGAGTAATATTAAAATAATTCACATCAAGCCATTTACATCTTCTCTCCATATATCCGTTCCATCTTCTGGCCTGTTGGTCGAGTGGTTAGTGACCCTGACTGCTAAACCGGAGGTCGTGGGTTCGATTCCCACCCAGGACAAATCTTTGTGTGATGAGCATGATCATTTGTTCTGTGTCTGGGTGTAATTTGTCTATAATATGTATGTATTTAGAAATATATAAGTATGTTTATCAGTTGTCTGGTTTCCATAGCACAGGCTCTGCATAGTTTGGGATCAGATGACCGTGTGTGAGTTGTCCCAAGATATTATTATTATTCTCTTTATTCGTTGTAAATACATATAAATTACATTTTTAAATATTAAAATACAAAGATATAAAAATATTTAAAAATATAAAAAATAGTAGCCCACCAGTATCGGGAACAGAGTCCAAGCTACCGGTGGTTAGGGCCCCTGAGAGAGGAACCTCCTCACTATGCGCGCCGTGTCCAGGAGTACTGCTTTCTGGATCAAGCCCTTGATCCAGCTGCCCAACGAGAGCCTCTTTAGATGTTGGTCGAGGCTCTTGGCAATTATGCCATTGGCCGTCACGACTATCGGCACAATGACTGCTGTGTTCACATCCCACATGTCGACAACCTCGCGAGCCAAGTCAAGATACTTCGTTTGTTTATCTTTCTCAGTCTTCACGAGGTTCTCGTCATGAGGGACTGCTATATCAACAATCATTGCGCGACGCTCTAGTCGATCTATCACCACTATGTCAGGCTTATTGGCAACAATAGTCCTATCAGTGATGATAGACCGATCCCAATACAACGTGCAGTTGCCATTTTCGAGAACTGGGTCGGGCACATACCTATAGTACGGTACTTCCGATTCCACAAGATTGTATTTAAGAGCAAGTTGCTGGTGGATAATCCTGGCTACAAGGTTGTGTCTGTGCAAATAGTCTCCGTTAGCTAGACTAGGACAACCGGAAATAATGTGGCGGATGGATTCCCCGGGCCGGTGACATGCCCGACATATGTCAACGGTACCATCCTTCACAATGTATTTCCGGTAGTTGTTCGTCATCATAACTTCGTCCATAATCGCACAGACAAAACCTTCGGTTTCCCCGAAGAGGTCACCAAAACGCAGCCAGGCTACGGACGCTAAAAAGTCTACATCGGGCCCATGTAGGACCCGGTAAAAGCGTCCGTGAAGCTCCTTGCTCTGCCATACCTCCCTGCGGTCATTAGTATCTAATATCACAGGTTTGCGCCAGTTCTCGTTAGCCAAGGAGAGCGCAGTGAGGTCTTTGTCCACTGCTACCACATCCCGATGCATACCCACGTCGGCCTCTAGGAAGAACTCCCTAAGGCTGCATATCTCGCGGTTGTGCAGGGTCTTAGCATTTAAGAAGCCACGACGTCTGCACTTCCGCGGGATATACAGCCTCATCACCGATGACCGTGGGTGATGCATCCGATTTGCGGTAAGCAGCGAGCGTACCCTCCTATCCAGGGCGTCAAGTTCCGTCTGAGTCCATTTGAGTATGCCGAAAGAGTACATCAATACCGGCATGACCCAACCGTTAAAGGCGCGCACCTTGTTTCCGCCTGATAAAAGACTATTTAGATACTACTACTACTATTTATTATTATTATTATCTTCCTCAGCACATCAACTTTTTAACGTAATCCACCCCACATTTTACTTAATGAACACTGACAATAACAAATACTTATAAAAGGCGTAATATTTCCTCATCCAACCAAAAAACAAAACTTGAAATACATCTTCTTTAGCAAACGCGAATTTTAACAAGATTCCCTTCAACATCATAAAAACCAGGGATGGCGAACCTTTTTTGTAGATAGTGCCATTTTGAGTTAAAACAAAAAAAAATGCCATTAAGTGCCACAAAAAAATTGGCTTAATAATACAATGGACACAAAGTAACACTAGATGTTAATAAGATTACTTTTTATTTGCAACTATAAATTCGTTTGCGGAATTTGTTCGAAAGAGACGGCCCTGGAACGCAAAGGGCTTTAGAAGGAACACGGATGGGTTTTAGTCAGTAAGAGTCTGACACGCCCTTTCGCTCCACCCAGAGCAGAATAAGTCATTTGATAATTTCCCATCCATAAAAAAAAAAAACTATACATTCGTAAAGCAATTTTAACCCTTAATTCGACAGTGGGAAGTATACTGGACATCGACTTTAAAAAAATCTGCAGCATTACTTTTTGAACAATATTAGTTTTTTTATATATGGAATGACTTGGTTCTGTCCTATATTATTACATAAAAAATAACTGTCAATGAGCACGAGCGCTCGGCCGATCAGTCGTCGCCGCAACGTCAGGGAGGATGAACGCGTCACGACCGCTCTCGGTAAGTCTCGATTTTCTTATTTTTAATGTTCTAAAATTAATGGTTATTTCTTTTCTGTATATTCCGTAACGTATTTTTATATGAACGTGTATACTAAAATCATAATATTACTTATAGATTTTTCGTTATGCTCTGCGAAACTTGTGTGTCCAGTATACATCCCATTGCCGGGTTCTCGAGGGTTTAGTATGGTTTTGTGATGTGCAGTATACTGGACATTGCCAATGAGACAGAAAACTAACAATTAGTATAATATTATGAACTAATATCTATATTATGTATGTTATATGTTATATATGATACATAACAATATAATTATTTACAGGCCTTCAAAAAAACATCACGTGCCTCAAAATTATTAGCTTTAGTGCCACCAATTAACGCTCTATCGGACGTAGAAGGCCAGACCAGCTCAGATGAAGAACCAGATTTGCACAATGGCCAGGAAATTGATGGTGCCACTCTGTGCTGGACATATCACCGGCACCTAATATTGTAAATACCAGGTCAAAACGAAAAAAACCCGTCAATATCAACACTCGCATTAGACACGTCAAATCAAAAAAGCGTAAGACAGCCAATTACAATTGGAAAAAGGCAAGTTCTTGCACAAGGCTGAAATAAAGGATTGTGAATTTGTTTTTGACATGCCTAACGACGACTCACCTATAGTTTATTTTCATAAACTCCAAGATATAGTCCATAACACAAACCTCTACGCAGTGTCGACCTTGCCGACATGCTCATAGCACTATATCGGACTACTTACAAAAGTCGACACTGGTACATTGCCATTTTTGCTCAAATGATCGACATTTGTACAAATAACGCTTGGTTATTATACCGAAGAAATTGTAATCGGCTGGCAGTAAGGCATATGCCGTTAAAGCTGTTTCGCTGTCAATTTGCTAGAGAGCTGCAAACTATAGGGAGATCTAGATTATCCATAAGAAAATATATGAACAGAAGAACTGATGATAGCGTCCGTTATGACGGCGTAGGGCATTGGCCGCGCTTTGGAGAATCCTATGGTCGCTGTAAATACTGCACCAAAAATAAGACTGATGTATATTGCGCTAAGTGCAATCAAAGGTTGTGTTTAGTACGTAAGAGAAATTGTTTTTATGATTACCATAGCAAGTAAGTGAAACTATTAATTGTTTTAGAAAAGTTTGACTGATTAGATATTATAAGCTCTTGCTTAGATATTATAAGTGTTTAAAAAAAATACAAAGAAGAATTACACTTTTTATGTTTTAAACAAGCCAAATCAATAACAATAATGTCATTTTAAATTTTAAAATTGTACAGCAATAAATATTTTCATTATACACATGCATTTTATTTTTGTTTAATTTATAATTGCATAAATAAAGATTTTATAAAAATTCTCGAACGATTCCTTAATTCGGCAATATCCAATATACTGGACATCGATATTTATAATTACTTTATGGAGAACCTGGCAATGTCCTGTATACTGGACATGCATTTTCTCAAAATCGAGATATACTAGATTTTTTAAATTATTTTTCCTGGTTTTAGAAACATCTAACGATGACAAAAATATATAAAAAAAATAAAATTTCAAGATTTTTTTCTCTTACCAGATTAAGGGTTAATGTTAAGCTTTGTGTTTCTTCAAATAAGTAAAAGTTCAGTATGATTTCCGTTTTTGCTAATTATCAGGATGCCAAGTAATCTTGCATAGGCGTGCCCATATTATTTTACTGCCACCACTGGCACGCGTGCCATAGGTTCGCTATCCCTGATATATACAAATGGGGGATGAAGATGAAAAACACGTAAAACAAGATGAATGTGGCGTAAGCGTATCGTATGTGCGTGATTACTGAAAGATTAGGCTCGGCCGACTCAGTAAAGTTCAATGAACCGGGATGTGTAACTGACATACTTACCTATATCTTTGAGAAGAGATCCGCTAGTGGAGTAGTGGCTCAGAAGTTTAGTTTAGTTCAGAATGTTGTCAACTATTTTTAGAATGAAACCTGTTGGGTCACAGTAAAAGTAACCTTGAAAGGTTTATGGTATTCTGATTTTTGTTTAAATAGATTATTTATATTTTTCTCTGCTCAGTGTCGTGTCTTGACTTGATTAAGACGGACGAAGATATAAACGATTCGACTGTGCATTAAATATTCAAAGAAGAAGAATTCCATAAGAACTCAGGCTTCAGGCTTGAAAAAGAAGATTATAAACAATCGTGTTATGTCTATTGTCTGACCGGGTGATGATACCAGTTTTTTTAGGAGGTAGGTAGTGCCTTTCTGACAACCTTACGTAATAGTTATGGCAAAAGATATTGGTCTCTTACTAAAACATTCCAGTTTCGAAGCTCAAAGACTATAAAAAGTTGCAGTATCTTTTTTGTCGCATAAATTGTAAAACTTAACTCTGTGCAGTGAATAACTTCGTCGCATAAACGATGAGTTATTTGTTTGTGCACTATTGCAGTAAGGTTTTATTCTTTGGAAGTACTGATTTTAAAATCGTCATTAGTATCTACTAGGTCTACATCTTCTGCAAACCTTAAAAATGGTTTAAAGAAGATTAGTTAGGCTTTAGAGAAAATTATATTATCAGCAATAATGACGTATTGTCGTCTCAATTTTTTTAGATTGACCACGATTCTGTTGCCCTTGTCAATCCTTTCTGCCTTTTCGAGTTCCGAACTTTTCGAAAATATAAGAAGAAAAGCTCAGTTTCCTGGATACAAAAGATCTTCAGTTAGAGTATAAAAAATGTTGGACACGTCTTTTAGCTTTTCAAATAAAAAAAAAGAATGAAAAAGGTGTATCCAAGTTCATGTGGTTTTCACTTGAATCACTAGTAATCTCCATACTCAATGGTGGCGCGTCCAGTCGCCACTTGCGTTAGCACGATAATGAATGCGCCACCACTTGGCTGAGCCATACATTCAGGAGTGTGGTGGGCCTGTGACGTCACTTCTAGGTAAAAATGTACGAATGCGTGACGTCACGCCATCGCGCCACTACTATAAATTAGATCAACTGCACTTATCCTACTGCACGTCTCTGTACACTGTAAACCAGTGTAACTGATGTATCTCTCGAGCCGATAGCTCGATACCAGAGTACGTCTCACTGCTCCCGATTTCCTTTGATACAGCCCTTATGTTTTTTCTTATACGAAATTTATCTTCCATCAATCAGTGTTAGGACGACAGCCTGATCTTGTCTGATGGTTTTATACTCGAGTTTTGTTTATTGGTGACTCGTTTGATTAGATAAAAGACGTTGATAGTGAGTTGTATGGAAATAGACTATTGGTAATGTGTTTCTATCTATTTTTCTGCTCGAATAACTCGACGAAATGTAGCAGTACCAGCAAATTTGTTTGCCTTTTTGTTAAGTTGCATCCGCTGGGTTCTGTCTCTGTAGCACTCTACTGGTAGAAATTGCCTTAAGTCTGAATTAAGCAGAAATTGCATTAAGTCCGCCTTTGTACTGTGTTTTACTAGTGCGTAAAGTTTAGTCAATATATATAAAACTCTTCCGTTACTGGTGACTGAGTGACTGACAGACAACGCACAGCCGAAAGGATTTCCCGAACTTCTTATGGGAACGGGAAAAATTTGGATATGCGCGTACGAAGTCGCGGGCAAAAGCTGGAAAAAAAAACAAAATAAAAAAAAAAAACTAGATTTTATTAGGAGTGTCACCATAGTAAAAGTTATTCATATTTAGTTTGCGTAGCGGGTGAAGCAGCGTCCGAAGGCTTCCTAGGTGGACCGATGACCTGGTGGAGACCTCGGGAATCCGCTGAATAAAAGACGCACCAGTAGATGTGGCGACACTTGGAGAAGGCTTATGTTCCACAGTGGACGTCTTTCAGCTGAAATGATGATGAAGATTTATGAGTATTATCATCCCCTGAAATATTGGCCGTTACAAAATAACTAACATTCTTAAATGACTATTTTGTAAGAAAATTCAAGCGAAATTAATTAATTGTTCCTTATTTTTTCCATGGACTGATAAAGGGCTTTATAAAATTTCCTAAACTTTTCTTTTTATCATGAGGCGTTCAAAAGCATAAAAAGTATATTTTTATACAGAGGTGCCTACTAAATTTAATAGTCCACATACCATATTAAATTAGAAATGTGGAAAATATATCTTACAATAATTTACACTGTTTTAAAAGAAACTAATGTTCACGAACATTCAGCCAGACTTAATAGTTTAATAGTATATTGGGTCATAAAAAATGTTACAATTTTTTATGTGTGACACTGGATCCCGCACTAGGACACCCTGTGTCGCAGGATCCAGTCTCTTTCGACAGATAATGTGAATTATGAAATTTAGGTTAACAAATGCTTAAATTCATTCAATATTTTCCGCATCCGCCGCGTGACCGAATTAGTCAAGCTAAGCCATGGCCTAACCTAACCAAGGCCATACAGAACAGCCTGGCAACACAAAATTCTATTATTCGACGTAGCAACACGAACAATGTTCAGCCAATCAGGGCGCTTCGACAATTTTGTTACGAAAACTTTTTTATTTTGCTCGACGCGTGACTACATGTTTACGTTAAAAACTTTGTAGTTTAAACGACTTTTTTCGCGTCGACTATTTGTTTGACAATTAGTTTAGGTATTTGTCTAAGCGAGTCGACTGTGCTATTTGTATTCACAGATGGGACGTTCGATGATGTTAACTGTATTCCAAATAAAAAAAAACATTACGTTTTTTTCAAAATTTTTGGCAAACCAGTTTCGAAAAAAGAAGTGGATTGTAGGAAGAGGACGAAGAAGCCTCCTAGACGGAACCAGTGCGGGACCGCGCTGGCAGGACCCAATATGCTGCTGCCGGCAATATACCTACGACGCAGCTCTATGTGTCCCTCCCTCTATGGCTACCTGCTGGACCTTAAGGGTCGAGAAGTTGGAGTCACGCCATAACACGAATTTCAAATCGTTCGTGGTGCGAGTTCCGACTCATTATATTGAGACCTTCCTCAAGGAAGAGTTTTGGCCGAAGGGTGTCGTACATCGGCGATTCCGCGGAAGGCTACGTGACACCACGCAGCGAAACACGACGCTGTCAATTCGTGTAAAATAGTGTATTCATATTTTTGTGATTTTTATAAATATGTATGAGATAGTCTGTAAGGTTGTTATGGGTCTTTGTAACCTGAAATAAATGATATATTATAATTATTATAATTTTCATTTAGTTTCTTACATAACTTTAAAACTATTTACATCAATATTATAAAAAATATAAATTTGAGACCCCCACAATTATAAACCCTTTCATTTAAAATGACAGACGTTACAGATTGTGGGCCACGTGAGTATGTAGTATGTATGCGAGAGATTGTGGGCAATGATCTTCGATGGGGTGTAGATATATGATATGCGTGTCAGTTTTCTCACGATACTTTTTAACTAAACATTTTTAATATAACAACCCCAACCTATTTATAATATTTGATAAAGTTTTAAAAAAATGTGCATTTACTTAAAAAACACGCATAGAAAACAACAGACAGATACGTGATCCTAGAAGGGTTCAGTTTTCATTCGGACGTACGGAACTCTAAACACACACACTCACGCAGACTCAATATCGACGTTTGCCAGACGTAATTAGTATTAATATTTAGTATAATTATATATAATTAAATATTAATATAAATTAAATAATAATAATAATATATTAATATATAACGAGGGTACTTCAACCATTAGGGGTACATCGTTGTCAGAGTCCAAGTTCGACATGGTGGAGGCACGAAATAATAGTCTCAACACTTATTACAACCGCCTATTTATTCACTTCCGACAACAAAATAATAAAATCTCAAATGATCAAGCCGATGGAAAAGGATTAAAGTACGGAAACGCGGTAAGTTCGATACAGGCTGGCAGAACGACCATTCGCGCTCGTGTCTCACCAAAAAGTGAAGTCTCAAGTCAAATGCGTCCAATGTCAAACTATGACAACTGACAGCTGTCAACAAGACTTGCCACGCTCTGTATCGACCTCACCCAAGCACACTGCTTGACGTTTCCGACAAACGATGATAGATGGCGGTATTCTAAACTAACAAAAATCAATAACGATTCTAATAGTTGTGCATCTGTGTTGATTCTGCGACACGGCCATCTTGACAATTCACACGTCCGCGTGTGAGGCATCTGCAACAAGAATTTAGAGAAAGTAAAGCGTCCCTTGCTCGGCCTTCCTGACCAAGACGTCGGGGAATAAACACACACGCACAATTCAAACAACAAAATTTTATTCTGATTCACATTCTCATCAAATCTTATAAAGAAAATCTCAACATTGAAATCAACAACAAGAATCGTCAATTTTCGAACAACATTTTGATCAAATCTAGTATGCAATGCTCTGTTCGGAACCCAGTTTTGTCACATATAACACACATTGCCTCCATCCGGCAAATTAGCGGGATCTCCATCCGATACCCGACTTCGACACACATAACACATCGTAATGTCACTATCTGGCAACTAGCGGGACCTCCATCCGGTACCCGACCTCAACACATCGCATTGCCTCCATCCGGCAACCATGGGACCTCCATCCGGTACCCGACCTCAACACATCGCATTGCCTCTATCCGGCAACCATGGGACCTCCATCCGGTACCCAACCTTAAGACAATACATTGCCTTTATTTAGCACCTGTTGCGATTACCTACATTGCCATGCTGAACGTAGGTCACCAACCTTAAGTAGTACTTAGGCGTGCAGCAACGAACAGCATTGAAATGTATGCAATCTGAGTCACTTGCATACTACATTTGCATCTTTTACCATTCACTTAAGGTCTAACACCTTCATCATCAGCAGGTCTCGACTCGTCAGTCTTGCTAGAGTCAGGGTCAGAGTCAGAGTCCTTGTCGTCAAAATTGTCGCTGTCAGGCATTTTTCGAAGACGGTCGTGCGCATACTTGTATGTCCGATTCGAATTGAGAGCTTTAAGTACGTACCGGTCTCCTTCCAGTACCTCTATAACTTTAAAAGGCCCTTTGTATTTAGGATCGAGCTTTGTTTGATTTCGTTCTTCGTTCTGCAGCAATACAAAGTCTCCAATAGTAAACGGTTTTAATTTAGCTTTGGTAGAGTCAAAACGTACCTTATCGTAAGCTGAGCCTTTCTCCATATTCTCCACAGCCTGCAACCTCACATGCTCAATGTCAATTTCGGGGTCGTCATCAACCACTGATAAAACATCTAAAGGCCTCGCAACCTTCCCAATGAGAAGTTCCAATGGGCTAGCTTGTGTGACTCGATTCATCGTGCAGTTGAGAGCTAGTTGCACGTCGGGCAGAGCATCCTGCCACGAACGACTACTTGTTTCTATGGCAGTAAGCATGTTTTTCAATGTGCTCATAACGCGTTCTACCTGGCCGTTGGCCCTTGAACTACCTGTCGCTATTAGATGGAGCTTAATGTTAACGGACTCGCAATAATCCTTGAAGTCTTTACTTGCAAAGCACCTACCTTGGTCAGCGATTACGCGGTTGGGCGCACCAAACAGTGAAACACTAGATTTTAAAGCCTTAATACTACTAGCTGTGTCAATGTTAAGCGTATGGTGAAGTAATACGTACTTAGTGAAGGCATCTATGAGCACAAACACATATTCCTTCCGGTTATTCTTGCCGCTTAGTTTTCCCGTAGCGTCAATATGTATGGTGTGCCAGGGTATAGCTACCTTAGGAATGGGATGCATTTCTGCCTGTACTTTGCCGGAGTGCGACTTAGAAATTTTGCACGTAGCACAACTGTCTACGAACTTTCGTACAAACCTCGTCATTTTGTCGAACCAATAAAGTTCGTAAACCTTTTCTAAGGTCTTCTCCCATCCCAAATGCAGCAAACCTTCGTGTACATTATTAACAACGGACCACCGGAACGTTCTAGGAATTATTGGCAAGCACAGAGTCTTACCACGTCGCTGAATTTTCCGATGCAAAACATTTGACCGAAGCTCGTAGGTCTTAGCCACATCAAGAGGAAGCTTTCCATCCTTCAAGTCGTGTACGAGTTTTGAAAGCTCCCCATCCTTCTGCTGTTCCGCAATTAGCCAGTTGTCACTGAGTTCGGCCAAATTTATTTGTTTAAAGTTTACCTTTTCAAAAGAAGCGCTCTCTCCATCGTCTGGTAATGGATTTCTTGAAAAGAAATCTGCATGAGACATTCGCTTACCGCTACGATGAACAATGTCGAAGTCAAAGGCTTGCAAAAATGCCCACCATCTGTGAACACGTGGCGTTAAGTCTGTTTTCTTACGGGTAGACTGCAATGAACTGCAATCAGTCACCACGTCAAATTTGCGACCATGCAAGTAATGTCGGAAATGTTTTACCGCGTTAACAACAGCGAGAGTTTCTAACTCATACGAGTGATACTTGGACTCTGCAGCAGTTGTGCGCTTGCTGAAATAAGCAATAGCATGTGCCTTACCTTCTTTTAGCTGGATAAGAACTGCTCCATATCCAACAGCGCTCGCATCCGTATGCAGTTCCGTCCTTAGAGATGGATCGTAAATCGATAATACTGGCTCACTAGTTAGAATAGAAATTACCTGCTGTCTTATAGTTTCATACTGGGATCCCCATTCGATTCGACCATTGCCGGAGGTCAAGGCATACAGCGGGGCCATAACCTGAGAAAATTTTGCTACGAACTGACGAAAATATGACGCTAAACCAATAAATTGGCGCAACTGCGTCACCGTCTTTGGTGGCGGTAATGAAGTCAAACAACTAACCTTGCGAGGATTAGGCCGTATCTGCCCATGACTGACTTCAAACCCAAGGTACTCCACTTTCTGTTTTAGGAAGGCACACTTTTTATGATTAAGAGAAAACCCTTTCTCAGAAAGGACCCTCAGTACTACCTGAAGTCGCTCAAGTGCCTCGTCGACGTTTTCTGCAACGATGAGCACGTCATCCATATAAACTACAACGTAAGTATTCACCAAATCCCCAAGCGCGTGAATGAGAGCTCGCTGGAACACCGAAGGGGCGTTTCGAAGTCCGAATGGCATGGTCAAATATTCAAATTGCCCGTCAGGTGTCACAAAGGCTGTTCGCTCTATCGATTCAGTTGAAATGCGGACTTGGTGAAATCCCGACGCCAAATCTAAAATTGTAAAGAAATGACCTCCATGCAACCTAGCTATTTGGTCAGAGATAAGCGGTAGTGGAAAACGGTCAGGTACTGTATTATCATTTAGTTCGCGGTAATCCACACACATCCTATCTGTACCATCCTTCTTTTTAACGAGAAGTATAGGACTTGCAAACGGTGATGAACTACAGCGAACTATATTGGCCTTAAGCAATTCATTAATTTTATCTCGTACGACCTGTCGCTCCTCTGGGCTCAACCTATAAGGGCGTCGATTGACAGTCTTGTGAGGGTCTATAAGGCGAATTTGCATGGGTTCAGTGTCTGCAGGGGAAGTAGGTACACCAGAAATAAAACTTTGTTTAAAAGATAGCAAAATATCTAGCAGTTCAGATTTTCTTTCAGGGGGGATGTCAGTGTCTATTGTGTCAAAGTCAAATTTACAGTCAACAATTACGTCACACGTCTGTACAGACCGTATTGTCTCAAATCGTATCTTATCTGACGACATTTGAACTACTAGACCAATCAATAAAACTTCGCGTCCAATCATGATTTCATGTCGCAAATAATAATCGGGTAAAACGTGAAATAGAATATCAAAAATAATTCCATCGATCTCGACAGTAGTCAAAATTTGTACAGTTGACCTTACAGAAGTCTGTCCAATACCAGTCAATGTCACATTTTCATAAAGTCGTTTACCACTAAATTTACAGGATACAGATTCTTTAACAAGCGAACATTCAGCACCAGAGTCATAATAAAAATCAAATTGCTCACCAGAATGTCGTAAGGATCCAGCAGGTGCGTCCACAAGGCACACATCAACTCGCTTTTCCCTAACAGGATCAACCACCGTGCTGCTGCTTGCTTCCTTGGCATTCCTCTTAGGGCAGTTGGATGCGTAGTGTCCTTGATCACGACAATTGAAGCAAGTGATCCAGTCGGCTTTCCCTGTTGCCTGGTTACTCTTGCCACTGCTAGACGCCATCGGTCTCAATTGCTCTTCATGTGCCTTTGAGTTTCTCCTCAGGCGACATTGCATCGATCTGTGTCCTGGTTTCCCACAGTTGAAACATTTGGGTCCAGCGTAGGGTTCATTAGGGCGGTTCCTCTTTGCGTCAGGACCTTCACGTTCGTCACCACCTGACAGGGCGCTCCTCTTCAGAAACGAAACAGCCTTCAGTTCCCGTTGTAGATCGTTGCGGGTTTTGATGTCCGTAGTGAAGGATAATCGCTGGACTCGCGTATCGTTCTTCGCGACATGAGCTAACACCGTCGCAATGGCAATCTGCTCTGTCGTGAGGCCGTTCCATTTCGACATAATGGATGTCATGAGGGTAGCTGCATATGCGGCCAAACACTCATTTTCCTTTGGTTTATTTCCATGTAAATTGATTAGAAAAGAAGCGGTAGTCTCTGGACAATCATACCTGGCTATAAACAGTTCCTTAAAATCACTCCATTTCATCCCAGGGTAAGATATGGACGACAGCCATGACGAAGCTTCTCCCTTGAGTGCGCGGCTCAAGGCAATCATCAACGATGCACCTTGACTATTCGGATCGTTAACACACATGTCTGCTGTTGCCAACCAAGCACGCGGGTCGATATTCCGTTTTTCAGGGTCAAAATCCGGTAGGCGAACATCCATACTCACAAAAGGTGTTTTCATTGCTTGCACGATAGCCATAAAGTTTTTGTTTTGCTGCTCTAACAGGAAACGCCATTTTTCTGTTTCTGTGTCACTTTCACACGCACGCGCATTGTCTTTACACTTTTCCTGGCTAGCACTGTCACTTACACCATGTAGGGCGTTTGAGTTGCATCCCAATTCTGATAACGAGGGTACTTCAACCATTAGGGGTACATCGTTGTCAGAGTCCAAGTTCGACATGGTGGAGGCACGAAATAATAGTCTCAACACTTATTACAACCGCCTATTTATTCACTTCCGACAACAAAATAATAAAATCTCAAATGATCAAGCCGATGGAAAAGGATTAAAGTACGGAAACGCGGTAAGTTCGATACAGGCTGGCAGAACGACCATTCGCGCTCGTGTCTCACCAAAAAGTGAAGTCTCAAGTCAAATGCGTCCAATGTCAAACTATGACAACTGACAGCTGTCAACAAGACTTGCCACGCTCTGTATCGACCTCACCCAAGCACACTGCTTGACGTTTCCGACAAACGATGATAGATGGCGGTATTCTAAACTAACAAAAATCAATAACGATTCTAATAGTTGTGCATCTGTGTTGATTCTGCGACATATATATAAAATCTTTAAAATAAAATTTATATTTAGAAAGATCATTTTGCATTTGGTGTTTACCTGTAATTGGTTGTGCAGTTAGATTTAAGACACAATGACTTATGTGTTCCTATCTAAATAATATCTGTAACAACTGGGAGGCCAAAGAAAAGATAGATGGATTGTATAAGGAGTGATATGAAAGAAAAGGGAGTTAGTGATAGCGTGACGGCTGACTGGACAGAATGGAAGAAAAAAACGTGTTGCGCCGACCTCAAGTAACATGGGATAAGGGCAGGAAGATGATGATGATGATGATGATGATCTGTAAGAACTGTTGGTGAACCTTAATTAAATGAATAAATAAATAAATACCTTACCTTAATACTTTACCTTACCTTACCAGAAACTCTAGCAACCATAATAGTACCGACTCCAAAGTAAGTTAATTCTTCTTGTACTCTTTACTGCAGTTAAAATAAAACAAAAATACCTCGAAAACTTTGTCGAACCGATACCACTGTCTATCGGAAAAGCGAATCGTATAAAGGTCGTGATTGTTGCATGGAACAATGAATTATTGAACGGCTGATACTCCTTCGATGGAACACGCAAAGGTCTTACTTGTTACTACTTGAAGGCTCGTTTACATGCTGTTTATAAAACTTGTAAAGGTTTTTTTAAATTCTTTATTTGAGATGAGTTTGCTCTTGACTCTAGTCTAGGTTATAGTTGACAGAGACAAAGTCGACGATGGAGCGAGCTTACCCAGAAGAAGCCTGTTCACTCTAATTTTGATTAGATTAGGGTTGTATGCGTTCGGGAACACAGACGCAGGCTGAGAGTTATGGTTGCTGATGGTACGAAAGATATTTTTTATAATATCTTCAAATGTGGTGTTCTATGAAAGTTTTGGAAGCAGGTTGATCAAGACTGTAGTCATCACGTCACACTAATATTATAAAGGCGAAAGTTTGTGGGTTTGTGTGTGTGTTTGTTTGTTACTTCTTCACGCGCAAACGGCTGGGCCGATTTAGATGAAATTTGGTGTAGAGATAGTCTGAGTCCCGGGAAAGAATAGTTTTTATCCTGGGAGTATGTTCCCTTGGAATAATTTTCAACATTAACGCGGGCAGAACCGCGGGCGACAGCTAGTTGAAAATAAGCCTCAAAGAGAAAGTAGGGAAATTAGTTCGAATTTAAAACTAGATAGATATTGTTTTTTTTATTTACTATTATTGGGAGACGGACATATTGTCATCTGCATGCACAATTACCACTGGGTTCGGGCTTCCACGCAATGGGTTCCTGAAGATGGAAAGCCCAGAAAGAGGTGGCGAGATGACTTAAACACTGACATTGGAGGCTGGTTCGAGAAAGCGAAGAAAATTAATGTGTTCGAGGACTTGGAGGAGTTGGCTCAGCGGTGGTACAGCAACGGCTTTTAAAACAATAGTAATGATTTATTTTGTCACCACAATATGGTACATTAGAGAGGTATCAATACAAAATACATAACAGTAATAATATACTGTGGGAGACTGGTGCCTACGTGAGGTCTGTATATACATACATATATAAAAGTAAGTCTAAGTGTATTGAACTTTTTACAAAAGGATTGTAGGCAAATGGACAGGTTAACATAGGTAGAGCAAACAGAACAAAAAACAGAAAAAATGGTATTGTGTCTGACCATTGTTTTTTAGGGTTCCGTACCCAAAGGGTAAAACAGGACCCTAGTCCGTCTGTCCGCCCCGGGCGTCGGGAGTCGCAGGGCGATCCCCGGCCACCATAGGCGCGGGCCTGCGGCCGGCGAGCGTTGGGTGGCTCGCTGTCCGATCACCACCAGGCCCGGGTCGATGGCGCGTTGTGTTTCACGCGCGCCTCAAGGAGATGTCAGCAGAGAAGACGGGGCCCGCTAGGGCCAGAGGCTGCCAGGGTTGCGGAATTTGTTCGAAAGAGTCACCGCGACCCTGGAACGCTAAGGGCTTAAGAAGGAACACGGATGGGTCAGTAAGAGTCTGACACGCCCTTCCGCTCCACCCAGAGCGGAAGAAGTCATTTGATGATTTCCCATCCTTAAAAAAAAAAAAAAAGTCCGTCTGTCCGTCTGTCACCAGGCTGTATCTCATGAACCGTGATAGTGAGACTGTTGAAATTTTTACAGATGATGTATTTCTGTTGCCGCAATAACAACAAATAATAAAAATGAAATAAAATTAAAACATGAAACATGTTTTTTTCGGCTAATGGTACCCTTCGTGTGCAAGTCTAACTTGCAATTGACCAGTTTTTTAACATTTAAGTCGACAAATAGAATTTATTGCCGAATCACATATTCACGATCAGGCTGTGTCTAAATAAACAGAAAAAGTACTTTTATCAGCTAATACCGTATTTGAAGGCCTACAGAGACATGGCTAAATAGTAACGCGCAGCGCTGAAACAGGATTGGTTTTATAGGTCGTTATTATTCTGCAAACGTAACGCATTTCGAGTACCTAAACCTAAATAAAATAAAGGAACAGCGTAGCACTTTAATTCTAAAAGGTACATTTAGTGGAGGCCTGTACTTATTTTTATTGCTGCCCGTGAAATATTTTTTTTACGTCCACCTGGTTGTGGTGCGAATTGAAATTAATTTGAGAGTTCTGCTAACACGAACAAGTATCTACTAGTGGGAAGTTGTGGTTGTCGGAATGGTCATCTAACCGAGACTGTTAATTCGCAAAAAATAGGAATATCACGGAGTACGTCATAGTTCTAAGAATCGTTGTGACCGAATTTCATTCGCGCCAATTTTAAAAATAACTTTTATTTCGGAAGTCGGTGCTTTTGGTTGTTTCTTCGTATTTTAACACCGACTTCCGAAATTAAAGTTGTTTTATACTTTGTAGTGTTTTTTTTATTTGTAAGTCGGTTGTATTTTTTTTTTTAAGCTTTTTATTTTAAACTTTATAGTGGTACACGCCCACATTCACACCTAATAATACCACTGGAAAGTCACAGGAAAACAAACAAAATACGCAATTTCGTTTACTTGGATGAAATATGTTTTTCAGCTATTTGTATTTAAAAACCAAACTACTGAACCAACCGATTTTGATGAAATTTCTATGAAACTAATCGGAAAGTATAACCTTTCATATAAAAATATTTTTAATAACACAAAATAAAAAAAAATAAAACATACAACCGAATTGAGAACCTCCTTCTATTTTCAAGTCGGTTAAAAAGTTAGTAAACGTCTTTATATTTAGATACTAATGGACGCTCAACTAGACTGAAAATTGGCAATATGCCAAACGCAAGTCTGAAAAGATTAAGACTCACTGGCACGACCGTTATTTAGATACAATTAGCGCTAAACATTATTTGCTCGAATGCCCGAAGCATGAATTTATTCATGCAAGGAAGATTTTCACTGTTCAGGTTTTTCGCGGTTTTTTTTGCGTGATCAGCACGCAAGTTAAGGCTTTCTTTGAGTTAAAAAATCTGAAATCAATAAATAAAAATATGTTTTCGAAATTAGCCATTTAAAAACCTAGATCGCGCGGCAGGTCAACTATGACTAGGACTGATCAAGTTAAATCCGCACTAGGAAGCCGCGTATCTGATTGCGCCAGACAGTCTGCCAACAGGGAGAGATGGCGGGAGACAGAAAGAAGAAAGAAAAAGTATTTAATTGCCACAAAACGACATACCTACCCACATACATCTTTTTACTTTTCTTAAACTAAACCCTAAACGATAGTGTTAGTAGTTCTTAAACTATATTAGTAGAGCTGTCTCCGCCTCTACCACCGACGTGGACGCCTCGACGTGACCACGACCGCTCTGCCAAGAGCGAAACGAAAGAAAACAGAAGAAGAAAAATTAAAAAAATGATGAAGCATGCATGGTTCTTTCGGATTTCATTTAGAACTGGTAATTTCTACACATTTAGTTTTGTACTCAAAAACTGGCCCCTTCCCCACTGCTTTTAGGCATGTAATGATGCATTTCGCACTAGTGCGTAAAAGTGCACCAACTAGTAACGCACTTATTCAATTAATTATATTTATTATATTAGGCTGGTCGCCAGGCAGCCCACACGAAAATTAAACGAGGCGCTCGAAAAAAAAACCCGCGAGTCATTTCTCACAATATTTTTTACATGAATCACATGACTTGTATATGAAATTATATGAATTTTTTGACCAAGTATGTGGAAAATTTTAGTACTGAATTTATACCGAAAGAACCATGTTTGCCGATACATATCACAGTGTTGAAATATTCAACTGGAATAGTATAGTAACTTCACCTATCAAACGAAGCATGAAGTGGTCAACGGTTTCTTGAAACCCATTAAACTTCTATGGGAGTAGGAAAGCTATTTTTATACATTTAACACGTTCGTTACTTCCATTGCTTTGTTACGGAGAAATAACATTTAATCACCAATGTTACGGTACATGGAAACAACAATTAAAGTTTAAAGGATAAGTAATTCAGAATTCGGGGAAAATTAACGTTAGAATTTAATAGAAGTTTCTACATTCCACGCCGGAGCCTATTCTTCCTGATAACTTTGGGGTAGAGTTGCTGGTCTTAAAACTGAAAAGCCGGATAGATCAGCCAGTTTAGCCGGATATTTGTGTAAAACGGCCGGACACTTTTAATGTTTTAGTCTTGGGAGGCGATGCAAGGTGATGCGGGGGGAGCGGACACCAACACATGGCAAATGTCAAAAAAAAAAACAAATCATACAAGAAAGCCAGAATACAAAAGGGCCACGGTGACTCTTTCGAAAAAATTCCGCAACCTTGGCAGGTAATCTCTGGAACTATCGGTCGGATTTGGAAAATTATTTTTTTAAACGATAGCCACATTAGCTAATGGGTTATGGAGGTCTGGTAGGCAGCCGCTCTACGTAAAACACGGGTATTCAGCTGAAACCGGTTTGATTGGGAGCCGACCCCAATATAGTTGGGAAATGGCTACGCGGATGAAGATATCCACATTCATGGGGAATGCTTTAAGCGGGACTGATACATACAGGAACGGGGAAAAACGGGATATGCGCGTATGAAGTCGTGGGCAAAACCTAGTATAAAATAAAGCAAGAGGCTCTCATGACATGGAATCAAAATCTATTTATCTGACGAATCCATACTTGTGAAAACCTAAAAATAAAAGCCGTTCTAAGGTAAGCAAAATAGAACGATGTTATCTACTGATTCTCAGTAAAACCACAGATTAAATAAGCTGAGACGTAAGTTAAACCAACTAAAGTACTTAAATCAATCTCTCTTATCGAATTTACGACGAAACGTCTGGTATTTCAAAATACTCTTACGGAATACGAAATCCCCGTTCACAGACAATCGTATTTTTTTCCTAATTTAGATGGTTAGCTTGTCTAGATACCAGGGTTCAGCTTATCTGTTAATTTGAATTTTATTAAAATGGAATTTCAATACAATTGCGGCTTGGATCTCTCTGATTGACGTTGAGAACTGAGATAACATCCAAGTTGAGAGCTGGTTCCTTTTCGGATGAAATGATTCAAATTTGATTAAGTTGGTATTTTGATAAGATATTAGGGGTACAGGGTTTAGAAGTTTGTGGGTTTTGTAGCGTTGTACAGACTTATAACGGTTTTGTAGCCTTTTTACTAAAAAATATTTTGGTAACTGATAAACAGTGATCGGATAATCGGGCGCTTATATACCTAAACTTCTTCGATGCGGATGAATTTTTTTACGCCATGTTTTAGTTACGAGCTTTTATTTTTATTTCAAGTGTATATAGTTAGTTAAGTATTTATAAAAACAGGTGTAAGTTTCTATGTAAATAACATACAAAATCAATAAATAACTTCTTCCCGTGAAAGAATAATATGAACCTTCTATCATATAATTCTTTCATCTAATCATAAAAACTTTCACTGTAAATTATAAGTTCCATTAGAATCGGCTTTTTAATTTAAAAAAAATACAATGAGAGTTCACAACGAGTTCGAACTATATTTTGTATGCGGGCATTTTAAGGAATCTCAGGAATTTCGAATGGACCGGGATCCGGGATTCTGAAAAGCATGTCCGTATTATACTTTCGTGGACATACAAGTGAAGTTTAGGTATATTAGCGCCCGATTATCCGATCACTGCTGATAAATGGTCCCAAATTTAAATGTGTTTCACAACTAAAATACAATCCAGAATTTTTATTTTTACATCTTCCAGCTTTATCTCAATCCATGTATTTGGAGTCAGCGCATCATGTTTTGTTTTTATATACAACTCTTCTCATTGCCATATCAATTGTCACTTAATTTCTTCCCATAATTATTATTACCATTAATATTTATATAGAAGTACATTCAATTCCATGTTTTTCCATAACTGCATTCCTAATGATGCCCAACAGCTTAGCAGTCACCTAAAGTCTCCGATTCCGTCACATGTACCGTGTCATTCAAGGATATGCTCGTATCAATCAAAGTGACGCCTCGACATACACCATTTCGTGGACAGAATCATTTCGTTGACTGCCGTCCATGCTGTGACATTGTGACGTCAGGCGTCGTTCTTCAATTGTTTTTTCGAGTCCAAATTGATGCGTATCACACGTCGACGTCACTCCACAGGGATGTGGAGACTGAGATGTGAGCTTTAGATGGATTTGTTTGGTCTGTAGACAAGTGTAGACATCACTGGCCTTGTGCGTCCGTTTGTACAGTAGCGTTTATATTGGATACCTACTGACCATCCTGAATGAATAGCGATCGTTTATTAGCAGCTGGATCAAGAGATGGAATGCAATGGGTTAGTCAAACTATTGGCTTTTAAACAAGAGACAAAGTCAATGAAAAAATACAAATGAAAGATAATTTGTTTCACGTTCAGTTTATAAAAAAACTGGCCAAAAAAACATGTTTCTTGTATGAGGCCCGCCTTTTATTTTTATTATTTGTTGTTATAGCGGCAACAGAAGTATAGCATCTGTAAAAATTTCAACTGTCTAGCTGTCACGGTTCATGAGATACAGCCTAGTGACAAACAGACATACGGACAGTGTAGTCTTAGTAATAGAGACCCGTTTTTGTTTTTTGGGTACGGAATCCTAAAAAAGAGATAATTTAATATTATGTTGGCGCTGGCTTTTAGTCAAAACGGATGCAACTGAATACCAGAGTTTCACAAGGAGCGACAGCCAATCAGAACCTCCACAACCCAGTAGCTGAGAAACACGATACCCTTTGGCAAAATTGGTGTCAGATTTTCAGACTTCTCACTACTGTCAAATACACAACAACGACAACAACAACAACAAGTGACATCCGGAATAACCGCTTCAAATGCTTTCCAAATCATGTAGGAATCTCGGTATGTTATAATGGTCACCTATCCGCGAACCGAAGTCGGCTAGCATTGCTTAACCTTGAAGATCGACCCGCGAGCGACTATTACTATTGGCTACAATTTGACAAATGCGTTCCAAGTAAAATATGTTAACTTCAAATAAAATAAATCCACTCTACCGAGGTCCTACACAACAACGTTCTAAGTTCCAAAATAATTATACACACATCAGAATAATTTAACGTGTTGTATTTATATTCTTTTTGCCTACCAAAATGGATAAATGCTCACTAAATCTTGTTTTCCTGAAATACTATGTTACTTCTGTTACTAGTAGAACTTGCATAGGGCGAGCTAAGCGAGCTCGGGACTTGGGGCACCCCGACTCGGACAGGTTAGGGTAGAAAGGGGGGTCTGATTCGCTCGCTTCGCTCGTTCACTGGATCCCGCTATCCCCTTCGTTTTGTTTTTTTTTAAACCTTAGCGGGGCTCCAATTTCGCCTTTTGGTGAGCATTTATCCTTTCTGGCAGGTATTTCGAATTTTTTGGGAGTAAAATAGGTACTTTTCTGGTAGGCGTTTAAACACAAGCCATTACTATTTAGCAACCAGCCTCTCTTAAGTACAAGATCACGTTAGTCTAATCAAGATATTCCTAAACAAACGATATAGTTGCAGAAAATCAACTATTCATTGTTCCCAGTTGACTCTAAAACCGACAATAATTTAAATTCACTCCCACAAAACTAAGCCAGTGAAACTTGAACTTAATTTAGCTAAACAAGCTCTCTCATCAAAATGATACACCCGTCTCATTACTGAATCGTTAGGTTCCATGTTAAGTATAACATTATTTGCGGCACCAGCAGAATTCATGCAGACTTCGGTATATATTTCCATAATAATGAGCTGCATCTTCGTGGAGATATCTTGGGATCCTTTCATATGCGAGCATCGAGATCTCTTGATGAAATACGAGTATTATGCACGGATATTCATAGGGTTTATTAGTTGGAAGTAAATAATGTTTGCAGGGAAAGCGAAGGAATGATTAGTTGGGGTCGGGACGGCTTTCAATTTTGCTTTGCGGTTTGAACCTGGATTTTGGAAGGATTTTCTGGCGGGGCTTTTGGAATGTTTTCGTTTTGTAGCTGGGTTTGTTAGACATGTTTGGCAGGCAAGGTTCTATTTTGTGAGGAGTTTACTGCTAAAGTAAAAAAAAGTAAGTATGTTATTTTACTTGTAGCGCGTTTTGTGATCTGTAGTTAACTCAACCAATGGTTAAGTTTGTGATTAAAATGAGTTTTTGGATCAACTGCTAGTTATTAAATAATAGTTTTTAGCTAATAGTTATTTATTTGATCATTAGTCAAGCTAAATATTGATAAAAAATTTCGGAAGTTGGTGCTTTGGGATGTTTCTTCGTAATTTAATACCGACTTCCAAATTTAAAGTAATTTTATACTTTGTAGTGTTTTTTGATTTGGAAGTCGGTTGTTTTTAGTGAAAAATAATCCCCACACAAACAGCCACTGGAAAGTCACAGGAAAGCGAAACACTCAATTTCGTTTACTTGCATGAAATATTTTCTATCTTCCCCAACTATTTTGATTAAAAAACCAAACTACTGAACCGATTTTGATGAAATTTCTATAGGCCCAATTGGAACGCCATTATGACGGAGTTATGAGGGAACAGACATAAAAAACACCCTAATTGAGAACCTCCGATTTTTTTCGAAGTCAGTTAAAAACGTACATGAACGAATTTAGGTGCCCATCATTTTTAACCATTGATTAACTACAAATTAAGAAACATGACTTTAAACAGTAAACACTTTCTAGGAGGTACATAAACAGGAACGTTATTACGTAAGAAGCTTTGAATTAATTAACGATCGTTTTCTTATTTATTTATTTACTTTTATTCCATAAATACTTAACTAACATTATACACTTGAAAAAAAAAATAAAAACTCTTAACCAAATTAACCCTAAAATATGGCGTCAAAAATCCATCCGCATCGCTGTTAGTTAAGTATTTATGGAATAAAAGAAACGACATGTAACACGAAAAAGTAAAAAAAAAAAAAATTACTTACTTATATACTAGCACAACAACACAATTTACCATATTATACAATTTACCATACCATAGTAGAGTGAAATTCGTGACGTTTTATAAAACAAAATGTTTCAACAAAACAAATATCGCGTTTCTTTAGTTGTCATAGTATTCTTACTTTTCCTCTCAAAATCTTGAAAAGGGTAACAAAACTATTAATGAAAGACTGAAAGCCGGGAGTTCGATACTGCGACTTTCTTCTTAGTTTTTATCGCGTAAAATATTGAAATTCTTAGCTCGTGACGCGCAAGTCTTACTGATTTAATTTCCTTTCTGTTTCATAGACAAGCCAAGTTTAGGAGAATTGGAAATGACAGAATAAAATTTTGTAGCGTCTTGATAGTTTCAGGGAATTGTTTGATTTGTAAGATTTGCTTCTGAAAGCTGTGAATTGATTATTATTCTGTTTAATTCCTGGGATTTGTTCTAGGTTTGATATTTTGAAAAACAAATTGCTATCTAAGCCCTATTGCAGCTATAACAGCAAATAATAGCTATGATTTGTATTCAATTAATCCATACTTAATATTATAAATGAGAAAGTAACTCTGTCGGTCTGTCTGTTACGCTTTCACGCCTAAACCCCCGAACCGATTTTGATGAAATTTGGAACTGAGATAGATTAAAAAAAAAAAAAATGTGTTTATTAACTTAAAATCTTTACAATTAAGTTGCCGGGGCTTCCCAGGAAGTAATCCGAAGATACTTGTGTTGGGAATAGTGTAGCCCTTGGAGAAGGCCATAGCCTACCTTTTGTTGCGAGAAAAGGGCTTGAAGGGGTTGAAATAGAGGATGAAAAATTGTATGGGAATCCGTAATTATTGAAGATAAAACCATGAACCTTTGTATATAGGCACTTGATAAAACAAATAAATAAGCATACGCAACATTGTTTATTTGTTTTTGTTCAAAAAAAAATTGTATCCTAAAATAGTAACTATTCCACGCGGACGGTACCTACTATCGAAATATAAAGTTTAACTATTTTTTTTTTCATATAAATAAAAAATATATAAGCCGCAGGCAAAAGATAGAAGAACTTAACTTTTTCGGCGTTTAGGAAAATGAAAATACCTTAAGCATTAAACTGTATGCATAATAGTGCTACAACTACAAAATAATAAAAAAAACCGGTCAGGTGCGTGTCGGAGGTTCGCAAGAATGCTAGGTACTATAGGCCTTTTTTAGGGATTCGTATTTACGAGGACCAAGTAAAATAGAAGAGTGAATAAATAAGTTCGAAAAGTAGAAATTGTTATTAAATGCATTGTTTCCAGTTATTAAAAACTATCATCATGTCATCAGTCTTTCTACATCGTTCTCACATATATGTATGTATGTGTGTATAGTTTTCACACGAATAATGTAACCATATCATTGTAGAAAACATTGACGTAAAAGAGTGTCCGTGGAGTTTCTTGCACGTTGTTCTCCAATGATAGAGATCTAGGCTTTGGAACGTGTAATTAGCTTCATCTCTTTGGACAGACCGACCTTGACTATTAAGTGCCTGTAATGGTTTAATTGAAATAAATGCTTTGAGTTTGAGTTCATCCAACATACCAACTTATTTCAACCACACCGTCATAAAGAAACCAAGCATATTTAAAACAAACCAAACCTTGAATTAAATCCAACGTTTTTCACTACGCCACTGATAAAGCAGAACCGCTTGATATGAAACTGATTTAATGAACGTTTGAATGGATATTCATCCGTTCGTGAATGTAACGCTGGAATCACGTTCACTTCACTGACTCTATTAGTACTCAGTGTTGTGACCGTTTTTGATTTAAGAGATTAATTTTCGTTTTGTTTTTATTCTGTTTTTTTTTTTAAATAAAGAATATCAGCATATGACACGTTTATTTTTTTTGTCAAATTAATATATCGATAGTACTTTTTTTAGCTTTGGATTTAGCTGTTCATCATCATCATATCAACCGAAAGACGTTCACTGCTGGACATAGACCTCCCCCAAGGAGGGTGGGTGCCATAATCGCCACGCTTGGCAGGCGGGTTGGCGATCGTAGTGTAGCTGTGGCAATGCACAGCTAATGCTGCTGCCCATTCTCTGGTGAGTCCCTTAGTCGCCTCTTACGATACCCATGGGAAATGGTGCTATTCTTTTACGTCCGACACCTATATTGTAAAATCATAATTATTTACTGCAGCCCAGAATAACTAAATGTCGAGGAAAGGCTATTTCAAGGAATTTGTAACTCAATATTTCAGCTAGGAAAATGTTCGCCATTATTGAAGTTTAATCTTCCGTACCTGTAGGTCTAGTTTATTTGGCCTTACAAAATTAGCTGTATGCAAAAAGTATCCACGTTCCACTTTTTTATAAAAATGAGTTTATTAAAGATCTTCAAGCGAAAGTATTTTCTGACATACAAATCTGAGTTTGAATCTGTGGCAATGTTCAATTCAACTTCGATAGGTTATAGTATTTGTCACAGAACTTACTGTTTTCAGTGTTTTGCAGAAATTCTGATATTTTGCATTCAGTTACCTAGATTCAGATAATAGATTACACCTACTTCCCAGGTTAGAACCCAATACCACATTTGCAAGAATCGATCTCCTTTAACTCCACTTCATCACGACATCACCACAAAATACCCAATAAAGTAACAACAAACCACAATGTAAGTTCGAACTAACACGATGTAATGAACTCAGACAAAAAGGCGGCCATTAAGTGAATGTTTAATGTGCCTAATACCGTGACCTAAATACGGCTAATGCCCGAATAAGTGCGCAACTCCGGATTAGTTCCAAACTCCGTTGCTAAGCATGCGTTTTATTAGCCAAGTTACTTATATTTGTCATGGTTAAAAGATTAGGTTGTTGTGTGAGCGAGCTGTATTGTTTTGTTTTAACAAGTTGCTTTATGAATAGTTGTTTCAGAGTTCTTTATATAAATCACCTACATTAATGGCTAGTTTACACAGTGCGAGCTGACTAGACAGTTACTCGGATCGTCTACTCGAATGGTAGCTTGGCTCGCCTTAGCTGTCTACACGGTGATAGTAGCTGCTAAGTCTCTTGCAAGTTGCAGCATACAAAAAGTACAGGTCCCACTCGCAACTGCCAGGTTGACACTTCCGAGCGACTACCGAACGCGTCCGACCAATGTGAGTGATGTCCGAGCTGCTGTCATGTGCCAGTTACTGCCGGCGGACAGGTGAGTGAAAACAAAAAATGTTGAAGTAAATCGGATCTAACTTGCACGTGCCAGTAACTCATAAGATAAGTCCAAACGATGCGAGTTACTACGGACGGCAGGCTGACTTGCACGCTAGCTCGCACTGTATAAACTAGCGATAAGTAACCGAATTGTAATAAAGGCATAACTAAAGACAGATTTACAACATGTTTTAATTTCGGATTTGGTCCTATAATAAAAGCGTAGTAGCCGATTTCCGACATTATGAAAATATCTTAAGGTCGGAAATCGGTTACTTTATTTAGTGTCGATAGTCCTTTTTTCTTTTGACGCCAGCATAATTATATCAATTTGGCTTATGTTTTTTTTAATTCGCTTCCCGCCTACAGCCTAACCGCGTCTCAACATGCCTCTTTTCCACCTCAGTGTAAAACATAATAATCCTTGGTACGACCGTGGCCTTTGGGGGTGAAACTTGAAACTTTTGATAAAAGCGTGCCACATAGATGACACCCGACCGGGTCGCTCCGAGCAATCACGTGGCGTCCACAGTGTGCGCTATATTGTTTATGAAGTATGAGAATTATAACTTAGGTATTGTTGTCTTACATTAGGTATTGAGGTATAGAATAAGAACGATATAACAACCCGGCTGTATTTTCCCGAAGGGTAAGGCAGGGGTGTATCAAGGTTGCGGAATTTGTTCGAAAGAGTCACCGCGGCCCTGGAACGCAAAAGGCTTTCGAAGGAACACGGATGAATTTTAGTCAGTAAGAGTTTGACATGCCCTTCCGCTCCATCCAGAGCGGAAGAAGTCATTTTATGATTTCCCATCCTTAAAAAAAGGCAGGGGTGTACATACACCCCTGCCTTTTTTTAAGGAGCGGGATGCATCTAATGAACTTTAATAGTTGTCGTTGAAATCTTCACCGAGTGTGTTATTCTTTTGCCGTTTTGAAACAAAAAATTAAATACATTAATGGGGCCATAAACATTTTTTTTTTGTACGGAACCCTTTTTGTACGAGTCCGACTCACACTGGGCCGGTTTTTTTTTGTTTACAAACAAAAACACATAGTGGTTCAGCTGTACTTTAGTACGTTAATTAGATAAGCACCATCACTTGTTAATCCATAATAATTATTATAATTGTATCGATTCGGTTTTACGGTTTTTGCGGTCGAATCAAATCCAATTTGGTTGGGATACCATAAAATAAATAATTATTTATCCGTTCAGAACCTAATCACTGGATTTTATAAGCATAATTCAGTTTAATTTGTGGTTCAATTTCATGTTAACTTAGTATGGTAAATCCAGTTTCTGACTGACTGATCAAGATAACATGAACATTTTGATCTATCGGTCCTTAGATTAATTATTTTTCTATGGTAAAATATCAGAACACACAGTCCAGACTTAAAAAATAAGCATTGATTCACTATAACTAGTTTAGAAAAAAAAAATCATTTTATTGAAATACCGCATTTAAATAAAATGTTTTTTTTTGTAAGTGCTTGCTCATATTTAAAGGTGCCGTCCTGTATCTGATATATAGTTATGAAACAATAACAAAAATATCTTTCTTGGTATTTTTTTAAACTCGACTACAAAAAACGACTAAAATGAAAAAAAATAACTTTTCAAGCTTTCTGATGCAGTCGTAGCATCAAATCTGTGATTTAACTAATTGAAAGGCCACCAACTGCTTTAAGCGGCCCCGAGACGATCAATGCCAATTGTCAATTGTCAATTTATGTGCTACGTTATTAACAATTGCAATTGAAGCGCCATTGATGTAGGTTTCAATGAATGTGTTAGTATGCTTTTTGGCCTTGGAACAGTTAGTAGTAGCACAGGCAGCTAATGAAAATTTCATTGCTGTCGAATGATGAAAACGATTGTCATTGACTCAGTTAAACGATTAATTGGCAGCTTCAATGGCTCCTGTCAATGAGCATCAATCGATTTTTTTATCAATTGCTATCAATCACGTAACAGTGATTGACAATCGCTTCAATTGTACTTGTAAACGATCAATGGCAATTGACAATAACGTAAAATTGACAATTGCAATTGATCGTGTCGGGGCGCATAACAACTGCTTGATTTTTTTTTACTGTTAGACGTTGGTCGCTGTGGGATCTTTCTTCAAAAGTCAATATTTATTTTGAAATTGTTTCCTTACTGTATAGCAAATTCAGAACACCACACCTAAATATAATCACGCACTTCTAAAACCCCCTGTAGATCGATACGTTTTGGTTTGATTGGATGTCAGATTTTGCACTAATGTTTTAAAGAAGTGCAGTAACTCATAAATTAATCCTAATACAGACATTTTACCTGTCGTTACAGAATTGGAAAATCTCATTTAACAAGTCAATGGTGTGTTTTAAACCCTAATAAAAAGCTATCTAAATCTATAACGATGCCACGTTTGTGTGAACTCAGTTATGCACGAAATTAAATCGCCGATGTAAATACGGACCGACCCAGTTGTTTTTATTTAGTTGACTAGCAACTTGCGGAAAATAAACGGTTTTACATACGCTGCCGCTTTGTATGTTTTTTGTTTTATTGTAAGTAAAAATGAAAAGACAAAGTAGAACATTTGTTGGACTTTTATAAAGAATGCATGTTTTAGCCCATTCCACTTTCTCGGTAAACCAAAGTTCTGGATTATGATTGCGCGTTGTTGTAAACATGATGTATTCTTTACGCGCATATCTACCACATCTAATAACTGGTAGACAAATTATTATAATGACCATCTCTGACATACAAAAAACAAATTAGCTTTTGTATTTTAATACTTTTTATTAAATTTGTAGTTATTTACTTGTTAATTTTTATTTCTGCAATATGCGTTGTGAAGTGACAAAGTGAGAGTAGTGGTGAAGTGACTTCCTAGGGTTTTTAGGGGACCATCTTTGTCATTTTCGCGTTCCAATTGTGTTGATTCTCAGCTTTTATTGAATAAATAGAATTAGAAACAAATTTTCAAATTACATTGAGACCCCACAGAAAATAGGCAATTCTGTAATGTAATTTTATTTATTCAACTCTCAAAATATAACTGAAAATATTTGCCGCCACTGTAGCGGGTGCCTGTCACAGCCGTTTCCCGACAATGTGTTATGACGAACCGTTATCTCGTTGGCAGCCAGTATGCGGTACATCAGGACGCCGGCATTGCATCGGTACGTACTCATATCTACTATCAAATGAGACTACGGCTTTCTAGATAAGTATAACAAGATTCTTTGGGATTTTGGATGTAGTAACATGACTATACCGCCACTATTGTGGCGATAAGTAAGGCCCTCTTTGAGAAGTGGTAAGAGAGGCGCCACGGCGTACTCACCTTCCGCTTGATACCTGCATCAGGCGGAGGGAGAGGACCGAACTCACCGACACGGTTGTTTCGGGGAGGTACTTTTTTCGGATTCGGTGGGAGGACACGCCCGGGTGTCACCACTGTGTGGATCGCCCAAAGAATATGGTGAAGCAAACGGTGGAGGTCTGCCCTGCTTGGGCGGAGCACCGCCGTGTCCTTTTAGAGGCGATCGGCAGCAGCGACGTCTTGCGTCCTGCCCTGGTTCAATCCATAATCCGGAGCGAGGGGGCATAGGTGGTAGTCTCCTCCTTTTGCAAAGTAGTAATGCAAACGAAGGAGGAGGCGGGACGCTTGAGGGAGGGGCAAACCTCACGCCCCAGCTGCCACGATAGAAGAAGACGCCCTGGGCATCGGGAGTCGTAGGGCGATTCCCGACCACCATAGGCGCGGGCCTGCGGACGGCCAACGATGGGTGGCTCGCCGTCCGATATAGACCAGATCCGGGTCGAAGTTGTGTTCCACGCGTGCCTCAAAGATATGTCAGTATAATTGACGGGCCCGCTGGAGCAAGAGCCTGCAAGGGTTGATGGAGAGATGTGTGGATTTTGCGTCCTTGAATCATAAAGACTAATTCTAAAAAATATGAAAGGCTATGTTATTTTGGTCTTTGAAAAGTGGTACCCACTCGAATTAAAATTTATTGGTAATTTACTCTGACAAAACAAGTTCAAAGTCCAAACAACAATTTCTGTTTCGGAAATCAGTGGAAATCGAGAAAAAACGAGCTTAATTTATGGATATTTGCATATACTGAGATAGGGACCATTTTGGCCTCGCACAGATAATTATCCATGTTTGTTAGTTTATATTTTAAATAATTATTACTGTTTAGTTGTTTATTTATTTTACTGTTTTGTTTGTCTTGTGCGAGTCCCAAATAAACATTTTTCTTTCTGTCTTTCTTTTTCTTTATTTACAAGCACTGGAAATTAATTAAGGAAAATGTAGCTACAATTTTTAATATAACCTTTAAAATAAAATAAAAAACCAGCTCTCTTTTTCAGTCTTCAACACAGCTCCACACGACAAACTCATCCGATCACTCTATGGGTCAGGCGTGACGTCCCCCGTAGGGAAATACCGGCCAAATAGAAACGAGCGGCCAGAAACAATCAGATTCCATTTTTGAATGCAATCTGTATACGTACCTGCACAATGAACCTGCACAAATAGCACGAAGCTCGAGTTTTCGTTGAGGTGCAATTTATAAGCTGAAGCGATGATTGAAGTGGGTAGACACGTTTGTAAAGGATTTTTTTTTATTTTATTTAATATGGGTTTGCTCTTGACTCTAGTATAGGTCATATATGAAAGAGACAAAGTCGACGATGGAGCGAGCTTACCCAGAAGAAGCCTGTTCACTCTAATTTTGAAGAGATTAGGGTTGTAAACGTTCGGAAACACAGACGCAGGCAGAGAGTTCCACTCCAGTTCCAGAGGTACAATTTTATTGAGAGTTCCTAGGTTATTGGATATTTATTTATTTATAATTGGCTAACCAACAACTGTTAATACTGTACAAATGTTTAAATAATGATTTTCTATTTACTTAGGTTAGTATTACAACTTCTTATAGGTTAGCACTGCATAAAAGTAAAAACTGAATTGCTGCAAGTTTACATTTTGCTAAAAAAAATAATAATAATAATAAATAATATAAATACAGAACAAATACACACTTACACGTAGACATCACTAGACAATTTTACTTCCTTAAGATATCCTACAAAACCCTTGACTCCCCCAATTGAGTGACATAATTCGAGCCGCACTGCATCTCATTATTTAAGCCAAACTCCTAGTAATTGGATCGTGCCACCGGCCACAGTTAAAGCCAGCATTAATTGCAGGGAGCCGGCCAAGATTTCCACCGAATCACCGGTCGTGCCGTCCGTAATTAAACTATGTACTAATTACTTTACTTTACTCAGATAAACTGTTTTTATTGTCCACTCCGTGGTATTGGGATATTTTGTAATGGGAGGCCGGGTTTTGTTTTGGTTTTATCCAGTCTTAAGTATGTATCTTATTTCAATATCTATCTATATCTATAGTCCTTCCAACCGATTTCGGCCATGGCGGCCACTCTCAACCGAGACTAACCATCGGCGCGGGGCATATTATAGTGCACAAGTGTGTGGCATATTAGTGTGCACTCTCATATTCCGATGGGACGGCAACCCGACACTACTGGAGAGAGATCTGGCGCAGTAACAACGGCTTAACGTACTTTCCGAGGTACGGGGGTGTTACACTACCAACTTCCAAACACCGCTGTCATTGAGAAAGTCCTATTAGAAAAACCCAATAACACTTTTTGCCCGACCCGGGAATTGAACCCACGACTCGCGCTTGCGACCGCGAGACAGCGACACAAAACAACAACTTACTGTTCAGTTTTATTCATAAAAGTCAGAGCAGCTGTGTGGTATCTATTAAGCAATTGATTAGTAGTTATCTCTATTGGGAACTAGATTATTAAGAATCTGCTTGACAAGTGCCTGAAATTCCAGATATTTATATGAAAAGGGCCGGGTTTTATTACTAAGAATTTTTTGTCGAGAGGTGTTCAGACTCTCATGAGTCTCTGAGCTCCATAGCTCAGAGAGTTTGAGTATTTGACAACTGTTTTAATAAATACTTAACCTACTATATACACTACAAATAAAATAAAAACTCCTAATTAAATGACTGGAAGTGTACCCAAAAAACTGGCGACATTGCCACGTTGTATGGCAATGCTTATTCTTTGACCAAGGTAAAAGCCAGCCCTTGGGTCACGGGGAGTGTCAATTAAGCATCTTGAGAGACCTTTAAACAAGTTATACGCACTCGGACCCGACGACCCGAGAGTTTCAACCCCAAACGGCTCGAAAATATAACTACCAACAAGGTTATTAAATTCACAACTTCATTAAACAAATTAAAGTTTACAGTTTTTTTAATAGATAAAAAAAGCAATCAAATGAAACTTAAAAGTCACGTATTGATAAAATGAAAAGCACTTTTTCGACATCAAAGTTTTACCAAGATCCTTCTACTCACCACTTCCCAGAGTTCAAGCTAAAACAAAGAAGTGGCGCAAAAAACTCCCCAGCAACACAAAAAATAGATTATTTTACTTTTACGGGTATATTAATTAATATTATTTCCTTATAAACGAACGCAAATAAATGTTTTTTGTTAACAATACACGTGGCGTACGAACTCATTGTTTGTCTATTTTAAAAAACTGAACGCCATTTTATAAGGATGTTGGACCTACCATTATCCATTAAAAAAATGCTTGTTTTTATAGATGTGCCTTTTCAAGCATTTTTATAATCATTTAAAATATGTGCCAACGTGCTCTGGAGTGCAGTATGCTGGGTGTTAAATTAAAAGATCACGTTCGAAACGCTACTCCAAAATGTAAACCGTTAATGTGGCTCAAAAGGCTCCTCAAGTTAAATGGGACTGGGCAAGATATGTCTGCCGTATACTCTACGAGCTATGGACTCGAGACGATACAGAACGCGAAGGAGATGGAGGGTCGACCTGGATGTCTTTCTTAAGAATTGGAAAGAAGAATCGCAAAATCGTGACCCTTGAAAGGAATGGAGCAGATTGGTGAATAGATTGGAGAAATGGCCTCCCATTTCTCCAATCTATTCACCAATCTGCTTAGCCTTCCCTACTATCTTGGGATCAGCTTCTAGTCTGTTCGTCATGCAGCTGAGTACCTGGAGCGATTGGCTGTACCCATAACCCAATAATTGGTTAGGTAGCACGGTGCCCCTCGATAAGACTGGTGTCAGAAATCTACAAATGACAGCCGGTACCAACGGTTTAACGTGCTTTCTGATCAACGGACGGGTCTTGGTTAGTAATGGATGATCACCCATCCATGGATTGACCTCGGCAAACGTTGTTTAACCTCGAAGATCATCCCGTTACTGTTGACACGAGCTCCTCAGTACGGGCTACGTATTATAATAGAGATGATTACTGAGTAAAAAAAAAAATGATTCTATGAAGTCCGTCAGTCAGATTATCGAAAAATATTGGGCTCGTACTTTTTGTTTTATCAAACCAACAAAAAATTACGAAGATAAAACGCATCAATGATCAGAGTTCCAATTTTACGAATGTTTAAGCAACGTTTGCATTTGCATCTCAGTCGCAATCTGTCAAATAAGCCATACATTTTGACAGACTGCGGCTGAGTTGCAAATGCGAACGTTGCTTCAAAATTCGTAGAATTGGCACTTAGGACTTTTCACGTCACGTTTAGGTAGACAGTGTACTCAAATTTCACGTCACACGAGGTTTCAACGCACTGTATCATAAAAAATACGTGTACAATATTATTCTTGGAAACTATCTGACGCATTAATTGGATTTTTTAAATCATTTGCCCTATTATGATAATTTGAAAAAAAAAAACTAATCTACTTAGAAGTCTGACTAATCTTGTGAGTACTGAATGAGCTGAAGCAGCCGTGAAGTACTATAGCTAGTTCTTATAAAAGATAAGTTCACCTGGAGAACAACAAAGTTTATAAATTTGTACAGTTGAGAAGTTTGTGGCACTCAAAACGATCGTTTCAAGTCCGGAAACCTCAAGATCGTTTTTCAATTAAATAAGGTTTCAAGTTCTATGGCAATTAATTTATTACCGGATGAGGGTTTCCCGCAGCGACAAAAAGAAAGTTGAGTGAGTTTGACTTATTCATAATTTTCTGGTATACTTAGAACTTTCGTCGGATCAAAGAGGTGAGAATCAACGTCCGTGTATCTTGCTACGCGGGGCTACGCCGTAGTCTTCTATGTGCTACGGCGTAGCTCGCTCTGCTACGAAAAATCTTATAGTCGAACCAATTTCGTTTTACATCTTGAAAACAACATTGATAGAAAGTTATTGTACATACAAAACGAAACGCATATTTTAAGTCGCTTCCTCCACTCGACTCAACCTCGACTGTGCCTCATTCAATCAAATTGACAGCTCAAGCTAGTTTATTTTATTGGCATTGACTCGAGAGTTTTTTATCTGGTGTCATGGGGACTGAGTCCAGAATGTAGGAAGATTTTTCAAAACGACTTAGAATACAAGACCTCAGAAGAACAGCTGATCTTTTTAGTAAAGCATCTCGGCATGAAGCCAGAAAATGTAACATAATTCTCACATAACGTATTTCATATAGTTTATCTCCATCTCTTTAGTGGAAAGGCCGTATCTACATAATTCACATAACATCAAAGGGGGTGGAACTCATCCAGGCATAATATTTCCCACTGCAGTTCATTGCCTTCACGAGCGTGGATTAGCATTTCTTCGATCTTATGCAGATAAATGTTGTAGGGAATGTTGGAAATAAAGGACAACGAAGGTTTTTCTAGATTTTCTGGAAATCTCTACTAATCTTGATGCTTAAGTTAATAGCCATTTCAAATATCCAGTTTCATAAAATAAAGCATGTCATGTAGAATATATTTAGCTGATAGTTGACTGACCTATGTTAAGACCCAGAAGAAAAAGTTTTTTTTTATTATTTAATATGGGTTTGCTCTTGACTCTAGTCTAGGTCATAGATGACAGAGACAAAGTCGACGATGGAGCGAGCTTACCCAGAAGAAGCCTGTTCCTTTGTTAAATTAAAATATATTTTGAATTAATAGATACCACAAACAATTTGATTTGAATTATTATGAACTTAACCCCTGATGGGTATATAGTTAACAAACGCACAAATGTGTCCGTCCTTTCTCAACTCAATATCAAGATCCGATAGTCTAAAGTTTGCTTACAGCGTATTTTGACTTGTTTTAGCCTCATAATGCAGAGGAGAGATAGTAGCCTTGAAAAGCTGGTAATTGTTGGCAATACCGAAGGAAAGAGAGCACGAGGCCAACGGTCGCCAACACAGTGGTCGGACCAAGTGAAAGAAGCTATGTCCTCAAGCAAATTCAGAAGAAGACAGATTGTCCGCTTAAAGGGGTCCAGTGACCACGATCCTCAGTAATGAGGGACCGAATGAAGAAGAAGAACTAGCAGCCCGACTTTGAACTGATGCAAATTATATAAAAAATAAATATAAAAGCAGACATCGACTTTGTTTAATGCGATTTAGTAATTTAAATCTTCAAACATGCCCCGCAACACAGCGCCATATTCATCGCATAGTCGATCTAATGCACTTTGTTTATCTCAATACAAACCCTACGTGCTTGAGACAAGGGTGCAGCCCCAGGCTACCGAGGCGACGTTCCTGCTTACACTCCGATTTTATTTGAACACTCATCGCCGATACCCGATCGTGGGATCGACGAACTTTGATTTTATAGTTTTATATCATACTTTTATGTTTTACAAACAATGGAGATCGGATGTTTGTAAGATATGTGGGGTGCTTTTAAAAGATTTGTGTTGTGAAATGGGCTATCGTAAGTACTGTTCTGTGGTTCTCTTAATGGATGGGATAGGTACACGTTAAGAATCATTTGACCTTCGCGTGACCTAAGGGCTGGCTTTTACTTTGGTCAGAATTTAAGCGTTACCATACAACGTGGCAATGCCGCCAGTCTTTTAACACACCTCCAGGCGAATGCGACGCGTGGGAATTTTTGATGCCATATTTTAAGGTTGACGAGCCCGTACTAAGTTAGGAGTTTTTGTTTTGATTGAGTTTAATAGAAACATGTATAGTTCATTAAAATATTGTACACTGGGTATACTTTTCTCTTTCTTTTTCTTTACTCAACTCTCAATATTATTAATTGAATAAAAGGTACATTTGATAAAAGCTAAAGTGAAAGCTTAAATATGGTAACCGGTTTGAAAATTGTATTCGTACACTGTTATGGAGAAACCGTTAAGTTAGTTTTCTTACGATTTTGTAATTTGCAGTGCTGTTATACGATGTTTAACGATCAAACTCGACACGCAGCAGTTATACAATTATAATAATTAGAAAAAAATATATAGTTTTGTAATTATAGCTAAACACTTATTCACCTTCATGTGGCTTATTAGATTTGTCTTCCAGTTGATCAAATGCATATAAACCCAACCTTTAAAATCTTGGCTTTTAAAGGTTGGGTTTATGTACATATTTTAAGTCTATATGTATATGTACATATTCTCTTTATTTCGAGTTGTTTGTTCACAACATTTTATTCAAATGCCTTTTCGATCGTCGAGTATCAAAGGTTTGGTTCAAAAAGTCCCCATTATCTATGGCTTAGAGGTCTGTGTAAGCACGCACTATTATTTGAAGAGCATCGAATATTCTAAAAAGGTTTTCACTGAATAGTTGCATTTAATATAAGAGAATATATTTAAATTCACTATCAGTTATTTACAAGGTGATCGGTTGCAGTCTAGACAACTCGCGGTGACATTTTTAAAACTTCAAGAATTTGCTTAGCAGTGGAAACGAGTACCTAACGAAATTTTAAATTCTGAGAGACGAGGCGTGGTGCAGGAATGTTGAAAATGGGAGACGTCTAATAAAACTTCGTGTGAATACATATTTATGTAGCTCATGGTGAAGTTGACTTGCTTAAAATATCAAAAAATAAAAACCTCTCCGAACGGTGAGTCGAAGACATCTAAATATATCCATACTAATATTATAAATGCCAAAGTGTGTCTGTCTGTCTGTCTGTTGCCTCTTCGCGCTTAAACCGCTGAACCGATTTAGATGAAAATTGGTATAGAGATAGTTTGAGTCCCGGGAAAGGATATAGGCTACCATAAGTCTCGAGAAAAGTGCTTAAAGGGGTTGAAAGCTTGTGTAGGAGTTCGTCATTATTGAAGATAAAACCTTTGTATTTAGGCACTTGATAAAAAACAAATACACATTATGTCCAAGCGTATTTGAAAATTATGTATATTAAAATTAAAAAATGTCTGCCCAAAAAACCATTCCACGCGGACGAAGTCGGGGGCAAAAGCTAGTAATATAAATCCACCATACCGTACTAGGCCCGCGTGGCGTGGTGGCTTACGACCCATTCATTTTCACAAAGAAGAGGTCTGTGTTCTAGGAGTTGGGAACATTATAGCTGGTTATGCATGCTTTATCATATCAGTCAAAAGACGTCCACTGCTGGACATAGGCCCCCCGAAAGCGCTTGGCAGGTGGGTTGGCGATCGCAGTGTAGCGGTTGCAATGTACAGAGAATGCTGCTGCCGATTCTCTGGTGAGTCCCCCTTACGACACCAACGGGAAATGATGGGATGGTGCTATTCTTTAACGTCCGACACCATACAGAATACATGCTTATGCAGGTGAAAATCTATAAATACATGTTTTAACTGGCCGGCTCAAAAATAACCATTCCATTATATCACATTTGTACTTATGTTGTTAAAGTCAATATTGTCTATCACTAAGCCACAAAATGAAACAAACACATGCAAACATTAACGGGGCAGACTAATACAATAAGGCCTTTGGGTTGAAAAGACTACATTGTGGTAGGTGTAGAACAAAAAAAAAAAGCTTGGGACAACTCACACACGGTCATCCGATCCCAAACTAGGCAGAGCCTGGGCTATGGCAACCAGACGAATGATAAACATACTTATATACTTCTAAATACATACATATTATAGACAAATTACACCCAGACACAGAACAAATGATCATGCTCATCACACAAAGATTTGTCCTGAGTGGGAATCGAACCCACGACCTCTGGTTTAGCAGCCAGGGTCACTAACCACTCGACCAGCGGGTTAGTCAAAAAAATACAACAAGCATGTAGTAGACAGAAAAACCTAACATTTTTATGTGCACATAGCTGTAAAATGTCCCGTATAAATCCGTCGCCGGTCACCGATGCCGGACTAAAGAATTGTGCCAGGAAACACTGTAATTTATACCATAAGTTTTGTAATATATTTAAATTAATATACGTACAAAGTTTTGAGGGCTTTTTCCGAGTAGTTTGTAGAGTGACTTTCTTTTATCGCGATTGTAAGTCTTCTTATGCCCGGTTTCTGAGGCTTTTGGTTGGTTAGTGGTTAACGGACAGATAAACGACCGATAAAGTACCTCAGAAAGCGGGCATTAGTCATAGTTAAGCAAAATCTGTCATTCTTACTATTATTTATTTATTTATGTATATAACTATACACTTCATAATAAGCACAGGACAAACATTTTATAGAAACAACTCCAGTTTATTTTTTCTTCTTTTTCAAATCTATTTTTGTTTAGGGGATTTTATCAAAGATATCTTTGATAAAAGCCAGCCCCTTTTTTTATTTTTAACATGAATATCAATTGGTACCAGCCGGATCGCGCGCATCACGCCTGATTTAAATTTTAATCATATGTTGCTTGTGGTTTATTTTCATTTTCGAACGATTGAACTCTATGGTTGATAATATTTTTCAACTGTCAACATTAATAGATAAAATATCATAGTCCAAATTAAAAAAAAAGGTAAAATTACCCAAACATCTGCTCCACTTGAGACCACTTTCGGACGATGTTTACGATTTTTTCTATGAAGGGTAGAACAAGTATGGATTTCTATTTATAATTTACTTTGTTCTTGTTCATTTTCAGCTACTATTCAAATTTAATAATCTAAATTACCGGTTGAAAATTTCAAAACATATACCCCGCCCGATTTTTTCGCGTGTGTGGGTATAGTGCTATTTCAGAACATTATAACTTTTAATCATTAGATAAGTGTATGATATGTCAACTTATATGAAATATAATTATACATCTTGGATGTACATCATAAGTTGTTATTACAATGGATGATTATAACAAACTATATCAAACTAAATTATACGGTTCATTGTTGTTATATTACCTAACATTACACACCCGACATTAAATATATATTATAATTTTCAGTGGAAAAAAATAATGTTGAGCAACTATACAATAGTAAAAAGTTTTTATAATCACCATAACTATTCTTGTGAGGATATTAACATAATAACAGTTTGAGCTAATAATTAAGCCGTTCTCAGAAAATAAATGTTTATGTGTAATTAGTTTAGCGCCGTGCGACTTTTTTATTGTTTTTTTCCGTTTTATTACTGGCCTATATTATTTATTTGCTAACCTGTTTTTTTTTTGTAATACGTGAGTCTAAATAAATGGAAAGTTCTATAGGGGATGGATGATAGCATACATCCCATTTACATTATTATTTTTTATACTTGTTTTGCAAGTTTTTGGTGTTCAACAGATTCCTAGTACTTTTCCATAGAGATTTTGTATTTAAAATCTGCTACTTAGTATGTAAACAATAAAAACTTCTTAGATTTTTTTATATGTTGAAACAAGCTTGTTTATGTTAAATCATTGACTATAAAATTTTGATGAAATAATGCAGTATGGACGCATTACAACTTGGACTGGGTATAAAATAAAAACCAACCAAGCGAGAGCCAAATTCGCGTGCTAAGGGTTCCGAACGAATATAAATTTTTTTAACATGCTACTTTAAAATAATACTTTTTATAGGTTTTTCTGTATACCTATAGGTAAAGGCCTATTTTTTTCGAAATTTTAGGCACAGTAGTTTCGATAATAAGGGGGGAGGGGTAATGGTAATTTTTAATTTATTTTCATTAGTAACTTCAGAATGGAATTTTAAAAATAATAACAAAAATATGCTCTTGAGACATTTCGATGGTCCCTTTCATTGGAAATGTCACACGGTACAGTTTGAAAAAAAACTTTATTAACTGTCAAATTTGCCCCCCGAAAAGTGACCCCACTTTCAAAATGTATTTATTTTCGTTTCGCGTACCGTACGTGTTCGGATCGCAGAAGATTATATATGTACAAATTTCAACTCAATCGGTCCAATGGACTCGGAGAAAATCGGCTGTGACAGACGAATAGACAGACACACAACCAAGTGATCCTATAAGAGTTCCGTTTTTTTTACAGAGGTTCGAAACCATAACGCCTTGTTTTAAACTAATAACAATAAGAAAATCATTTTTGTAATCCAAAATTAATAACCTTATTAACAAACTGCTAAATAGCGCCAAATAGACCATCAAGCAAATCCAACAAGAATCTAAAACCACGTACAGTACCAGTCATCGACAACTTACATCCTAACTTATTTCCTAAGACTCCTCCAACGCGAAACTTCAGAGAGAGAGAGAGAGAGAGCATCTTATTAACTTAGCAACTTGCGACTTAGAAATCTTTTCCCAACTATTTATAAGTTACAACTTAGGTTTGCACTCTTCTACAAGAGTTGAAGAGTTCTACCCATTAATTGTTATATTATTGAGTAGGCAAGTAGGGACAGTGTGAAAGGATTCCCATGTATCAAAAGTTTGGTTGGCATTGAAAACTTTGTCGCAGGTACTCGTTCAACGACACTCAGACACTTTTGAAGGTACTTCGAATTTAAAATCAAATGTTCTAATGGATTCTGGAGTTTTATTTTCAGGGATAGTGTTAAAGTGTCTACATCTATTGTCTTAAGTATACACCTATGCTTTATCTTCAATCATCCTTTTACTAATATTATAAACGCGAAAGTTTGTAAGTATGGATGGATGGATGGATGTTTGTTACTGTGATTTTGATGAAATTTGGCACAGTGATAGATTATAGTCTGGAATAACACATAGGATACTTTATATTTATGTATTATAGGGATAATTTTCGACAATCACACGGGCGGAGCCGCGGGCGGCAACTAGTAATATTATAAAAAGGAAAGATTTATATTTTTGTATGTAACGAATATAATTAAAAACTACTGGACCGATTTAAAAAATTCTTTCAGCAATGGATAACTACATTATCAGCGAGTAACATAGACCCATACTCTCACGGGAACGGGAATTACGCGGGTGAAACCGCGTGACGTCCGCTAGTCGTCAATAAGAGCAAAATTTAGTGCATAATTTGCATACATTTTAAGAACTAGAGCTGTAAATGATCAAAATGTTCTGTGTTAATTCTGATTTAATCATGTATGAGTTCTAGACTGAGATCCTAGAGCTGCCAAACCTCCCTTATTTTCTCACTAACAAAATATGCGGGATAGAGTAGTGTTAGTATGTACTTTTAACTAACGCATACCTGCTAGCTTGGGCCAACGGCCAATTTTTTTTTTGTTTTGTTTTGTATCATAGATATTTCAGTAGTCAAGATTTTTATATTTTGTTTTGTAATATATGTATTTCAGTAGTCAAGGAGGTAGTTTTCCATCCTCCCAAATCCTGGCAGACTTTAGCTTTCGTTGTTTGTACCTATTTAATAAACTATGCCCAAATTTCAGCCTTGTGAATAGGATCGCACTCGAAGTGGCGACCAGCTCTTAGACTATTACAATGACAATTCAGACGTTAAACTATTATTTAATTACTAATTATTTAACAATATTCTGTAAAATATACATAAAAATCAGCACCCTGATATAAAATAACATATTTAATGGCTTTGTCACCTGATACCTGGAAATTGGCCGTCAGCCCAATCTGGCAATCATGTGTATGTCAAAAATACAACTAACACTACTCTATCCCAAACATTTTGTGATTGAGCAAATAGGAAAGGTCTGGCAGCTTAGAGATCTTAGTTATAACAATTTGTTTTTTTTTTCAATCATCCTGTAAACTAAAAATGTTTATTTTATCTTTGCTTTTCTGTTCTTTTCCTTTACATTATGTCTCAACATTGTTAAACCATAACCTATGGGAAGTTGCAAGGTAACCCCATCACAAGTATTCTTATAAATTACCGGGGCTGCCTCAATGTTGTGCTGTAGAACAATTGTATGAAAAACAATAAAAACTTTTTTTTTTTAAGTGTCAGTTTTAGCAGTCGAAAACTCACAGATGACACGTGAAATCAGCCCCAAGACAAACATAGGTACACAACAACACATCACTTATTTATAAGTGGACTGGTGTTTTCAAACAGTATCCTTATATTTTATGAATAAGAAATAATAGCTCTGGTTGTTAAAAACTATGAAAAACATTTTTTTTAACAGTGATCGATTTTGTTGAAGATTAGATTAGATTAGATTAGATTAGATTTATTTTGTAAAACATGAGTACAGTAAATAGGTCTTATATATAATGATACACTACGGTTTTTTCATTTTTTTTTTATGCATGGGAAATAAAAAAAAAACCCATCCGTGTTCCTTCTAAAGCCCTTTGCGTTCAAGGGCCGCGGTGACTACATGCATTTTTGTGTTACGAAGAACTACACTTTTAGGCGTGTAGGCGACCTTTTCATCTCGATAGCCATAAAAGTGTAGGTAGATAGATCGAATATTGTTGCAGTACGTACCAAACCTTTTGTCAAAAACCACTAGAGCCTGTCAGTTCCGGCAAGGCAAGTTAATTCTCGCCTATTTCGCCCATTCGTTCCGACTGTATTGCATAATATGATTTGTGTGTGCTGCGGAACCCTTGATACGGTACCCCAGTGGAGTGCAGTGTATTTATTATTCAAACGATTACCCTAAATTTTGTGGCTTTGTGGTGGCTCTATTTATAGTGCGGACTCACTTTTGGTCTACTGAGTTAAACTGACAGTGTGATATGGGCAGCAATAGTAGCTGGTGGGTGATATTGTTTTGTTTTATTACTATTTCTACATTGGTATACATCCGAAGTTATTTAAAAGACTGCGTTTTGACAGTTAAGCATGATCAATGACGTTTATTTTGTCAATATTTTAATAATGTAAAAAATATTTACAACTGTTTTAATAAATACTTAACTAACTATACATATACACTAGAAATAAAAACATAACGTCCTTACTAAATTAACTCTAAAATATGGCGTCAAAAAATTCATCCGCGTTGCTGTCGACTGGAAGTGTACCCAAAAGACTGGCGACATTGCTACGTTGTTTGGCAATGCTTATTCTTTGACCAAGGTAAAAGCCAGCCCATGGGTCACGCAAAGTGTTAGAAATGTACACTTTTACTCGGCAAGTTATTTGTGAGTTTAAACTAGATGATTTCTCAGCTCACTGCTGTAAGAAGAAACACTGAAACAAACTAAGAGATCAAAGTGCCTTTTAAAGTTAATATAATCAGTACTGACCAAATCATATGCGAACCACACAGTTTGAGTAGACCTGTCCAGACAGTACAAGCATTTGTCCGGTACCCTGTAGCCCAACTCAGAACTTTAAGGAGCTCAGCGATCTGACAAATTATACCAAAGTAAGGTCAGTATAGCATAATCAGTAGTGCTATTTTGGGTCAATGAACCTGATTGAAAATATTAATATGGACATGCCTCGGGATTCCCGGGAATATTTTGTTGAATTTCGATGTATTAAATGAAGTTAAACTGTTTAAGATTTACCATTTTATTTACTGGTTCCGAGATTGAGAAGGCATATCCATGTAAAGATAACGGTCAGTAAATCCCGGGAATAACACTACCTATGCCATATATCACTGACAATCAGCGTATAACATTTCCGCTTCTGGAGTGCAGACCACCTCTCGGTGAAGGTCAGCTTTTAAAAAAAATATATAAAAAAAAAACATCTTGTGCATTATGATTTAAAAAAATAAAGTATTTTGTTGCTGACTGTTTTAATTATAGGGAGGCTATAAAAAAAGTGTACTTATCTTTTTAATATTGTAGTGGCAAGCTAATTAACACCGAACAACTTAAAGCCAGTTGGTATGCTTTTGAACGTTGAACGTTAAAAAATAACCCACAAAATCCCCACTCGAGTTTCATAAAATATCTGATGTACCAAAACAAACCTACAAACACTTGATAGACAAAAATAGGACCACAACAGTTTTTAGGGTTCCAAATATCCATAAGAAACGGAATCCTAATAGTATCACTCGGATGTTTGTTTGTCTGTCAGTCTGTCACAGCCAATTTTCTCCAAATCTGCTTGACCGACTCTATTAAAATTTTGAACACATAAACTTCTGTGACTCAAACACGGAAGTTACGTAAAATAATAAATTTTAAGTATGGTCACTTTTTGGGGACAAACTATAAAATAAAAAAAAAAAACAAACTGTACCGTGTGATTTACCAAATGAAAGGGCTTATTGTGCGGGTTTTAATTATACTTTATTTGTAATTTAAAAATAAATTAATTTGAATTACTTCAAGAAATTAGACGAAAAATTAACATTCTAGATAAGGAGGGGTCCTTAGCTCCGAATCTACTGAGTCTAAAAATTACCTATAGATTACGCGAAAACCGTAGTCGTAAAAAGTTGTAAGAAATCAATAGTGTTAAAATAACATGTGTTACAAAAATGAAATTCGTTCGGAACCCTTTGCACGCGGCCAAGTCCGACTCGCACTTGGCCAGTTTTTTATTCAAACAATAGCAAAATAAACTGAGCTGCTATTGAATTTTTTTGGACGTTTGTTATTCAATAAAATCAAAATTTGAAAACCGAAAAAGACTCTTCAATAAATACGGTTACGTCAATGTAAATACAAGAGAAAAAATGTTACGGTTGGTTTATACTTACGAACCGAAATATTTTTTTCTGAAACGGTTCATTACCTTATGTTTATAGCCAGCAATTAAAATAAAAAAAGTTAGTCACATTTAAATAAAGAACTTTCGTGGAATGTGTTCGAAACAGGCCATTTGCTTTTTTGAATTGAAAATCGAATTGGAATGGAAAGCTTTTTAAATTTAAAAGAGTCTGTAAGAGGATTTAACTGTCGTATAATATTAACAGAGCATTGCATGTATTTGAATTCGATTTATATTTTCGTTTTATTCGGCAGTCATATTAAATTATAATATAATTGAACCGGTTAACTTAAGAGAAGAACAAGTGAATCGCTGCTTTTATATTGGACTTCATGTTTTGATGTTCTTTATACTAAAAAACTAGGGAGTGGTCCAAATTGAATCGTAATTTCGTAAAAAAAATGCTTTAAGCACACTATTCTAATTTCTCTTGATACATTTTTAGCACTCTTTGCATTTGTTTCCCACTTGCCTCGAAGTAACCATATTTAATATTGGCTTAAAGAACCCCAGGTTGAAGCTATCAAGGAAAACAGACTCCGGCAGGGAATTCCAGTTCTTTGCGTAATAAGTTTCTCTTCACATATATAATACTAGTTTTTGCCCGCGACTTCGTACGCGCATATCCGTTTTTTCCCGTTCCCGTATAGCCTTATAGCCTTCCTCATTAATGTGGCTATCATGGCCAAATCCGACTGGTAGTTCCAGAGATTAGATTATTATTGTATGTTTGATACAAACAAAGTCTTCAGCTCTATTATATTAGTAGGTGTAGATGTAGATTAAACTAAGACCTTATTTCTTTACCTTCTACCTACTTAAGAGCAACCCTTTTGGTAGTAACTATGTTGGGTAAGTAAGCACTATTAGTTTAGCAAAAATGCATCTCTAAAAGTTAAGACAACATAAACGAATTAATTTTATCATCACAATGAACGTGATTTATAACCAAAAAATAAAATCTTCAATTAGAAATTGATTCAACGTTTTTTGATAGATGACAAAATCTTTAACTGGATCAAATTTAGCCTTTGATCCATCAATTTGCTACCCGAGAGACAAATTGGACGCAGTTTTGTAAAAAGATTTTTTGCTAAATAAAATATGAAAAATGTTTTCATCGACAGTTTTTGATTAGAGCCTAGTATTGGGTTTTTGTGAATATCGGTTTCCTCTAAGTATATCTATACTAATAATAAAGCCTTAAGAGTTTGTTTGTCTGTTTGTTTGTTTGAACGCGCTAATCTCTTGATCTTTTTGTATTATTACGATAGCCACATTCATGAGAAATGCTATCCGGGAACGGGACATTCAAACGGGAACGGGAAAAATGGAATATGCGCGTACTACGATGTCGCGGGCAAATACTAGTTTTCGATTAAGCTATGTCTTTTTTTAAGAGAGTTTTATGTTGTTTGACCCTCGAATGTCGGTAAATTGGAATCACTCCTTGGATTTTCCCATCTTATTGAGTGGAGGAAGTTTTTTTTTAGTTTTGATAGGCACGCTTTTGACCACTATCTCTCCTGATGGTAAGCGATGATGTGGTTGAAGATGAAGCACGCTTGCCTAGAAGTTTTTTTTTGTGTTTTTATTTTTCTGTCAACTCACACACTGTTTAATTAATAGTTCCAATATTTGTAAATATGTGAGTATCATCATACCTACCTAAATTTATTTAGAAAATTAATAAGTTTACCTTTGGTGGTAATACTTTATTCATATTAGTAGCATACTCTGGTTGCATCGTCCTCACATTATATTAAATTAATTTTTGTATACCAAATATTGTAAAATCATTATTTGAAAAGAGTAACTATGGAGATTGTTGTCCGTTCTGATGTCCGAATGGACATTAGAGTCACTTTATTAATTTTATACTATTATTTTAATTAACTGTAAATGATGACGTTCAAAAGTGCCGTTTAATGGCTTAATTTAAATAAACGCTTTGACTTTTGACTTTGTAACCTATTCACTTTTGACTTAAATACTCCCAGGTTTCTTCAAAAGGACTGTTTTTTTTTAATATGAAGCACCAACCGTAAACAAAACCACTGGACAAATGAAATAAAGCTTAGATACCAAAATAATTTCTTTAACTAAATACACGTTTATATCTTCTAAGTATTTTGTGAATATAGCAATATAATTAAACCACGACATCTCATGAGGTTCACTGCACTGTAACTACACAATTGACCCAACACTTGGTCCACAACTGCATGGATCATTAAGAGGCCATCCAGTGTAATGTAATCACCTGAAAAGCTCACGGCCCTTGTATTAATTAAAACTAGTTCGGTACACTGGCGTGCAAGTTTGTTGCACCAGTATTTAGAATGCGGAGAGAAAGGAATATATTGGCTAATTGTGTAAAGGAGCTTGTTGTTGTAAGTACCGAATTTGTGTTTCCGGGAAGAGTGTATTGCTACTCTTCGTAGTTTGATGTTGTGTTGGATCGTCCCTGTACTGGTTCTTGTTTAATTTAAGCGAGTGTATTCGATGCAAGAATTAGCTCACTGGTTCCTTTTTATTAGTAGCAAGTGTATTCCATGCAAGAATTAGCTCTTCAATAAGTTGTTTTTTAGGCTTCCGATTATCCGTAAAAATGGAACCCTTATTATCTTGTCTGTCTGGCACAGCCAATTTTTTGCGAATCTACTGGACCGATTCTGCTGAAATTTGGTACACATTTGTTCTTCTATGACCCAAACATGGACGCGTTATGTACATGAATTAATTTTGAGTATTGGGGTCAGTTTTCGGGGACAAACAAGAAAATAAAAAAAAGTTATACAGACTGTTCCGTGTGACATATCAAATAAAAGGGCTTATTGTGAGGGTTTTAATTATTTCTTATTCATAATTTTTAAATTAATGTTTTTGTAGTTATTCAAGAAATTAGATGAAAACTACTACTACTTAAAAGCTTGTCATTCTTAGTTGTTCTTCGTCATGATTACTATGAATTCTCTTAATCGGTATGATTATTATATATCATATTTATTAGTTTATTATTTTAGCATATATATGTATTTTATTATATATATAAGTATTATATATATTATCTGTATATTCTTTCCGAATTGTTAAAATTCAATTTTGAATCTTATTTTTATTTATTGTACACCTACTACAGTATAGTCTTTATAACCCAAAGGTTGACTGGTAGAGAATGCCTTGATGCATTAAGTCCGCCCATGTACCACTATTGTACATAAAGTTTAAATAAATAAATAAATAAATGAAAAATGACCATTCCCCCCTTATCTCCGAAAACACTGAGCCTACAATTTTGAAAAAAAAAATGTGCAAATAATAGTTCTTTACCCACAGATACAGGAAAACCTATAAGAAGTCTATGATTTTAAAGTGTTACAAAAATGATATTCGTTCGGAACACTTTGCACGCGAGTTCGGCTCGCACTTGGCCAGTTATTTTAAAGTTACTGAAACAAGAAAGTCGACACACTCTCGTTTTTCTTGCGTCAACTTATGTGTCTCTTTCAATCCCAACTTTCTAACGAATATTTTCAATGAGAAAGTGAGTGTTTACTGTGTTTGTTTGTTCACTGAACCGATTTTTATTAATTAAAATTTTCAAAAATTAATAGAAAATGGATGGGGGAGAAAATGATGTCAAAGTCAATTCATTTATTTCAACTAGACCATTCAAATGCACTTTTAAACGTCAAATTTACAGTTTGAAATTAAAACATTAGTGACTCTAGTTGTCCATTCGCAAAACGTAGATTCTTATGGAGAAGAACGGAATAGAAACTCCATAGTTACTCTTTTCAAATATAAGTTTTACAAATATTTTGTATAAATACATTGATCAATTGATTACATTATGTGAGTCGATGATATAACCAACTTAAGGTGATATACTATGTGAAGGAATATTAAATGCCTTACAAAAACTTCGACATTGTGATTAAAGCCATATAACATTATCAATTTCGTAGAATTTCAGAATATTGAAGTATCATTCGGAATTCGGTTTCGTGTGAATTCATTTAAAATGTTTTCTGTTTACTAGCAACTGATTCTCTGAAACACACATTATGAACTATTCAACTTAACGAAGGGTTTATCTTTTGAAGAAATAAAGTCGTTATTTTGTAACTCCAATGCATGTCATCATCATCACCATCCCACTCTTTTTGCGTTTTTTTTTTGGGTTGGAAATCATCAAATGACTTCTTTCGCTCTGGGCGGAGCGAAAGGGAGTGTCAGACTCTTACTGACTAAAACCCATCCATCTTTCGAACAAATTCCGCAACCTTGGCAGGCTCTGGCCCTAGCGGGCCTTGTCTTCTATGCTGACATCTCTTTGAGGCGCGCGTGAGGGGCGTCTTCTCCTGTAGCGGCGGTTGGGGCGAAGGCCTTGCCTTTGCCTCGCGTGGCCCGCCTCCTCCTTCGCTAGCATTACTGCTTGGCAGAAGGAGGTGACCGCTTCCCAAGCCTCATCGCTCCGGACCGGTCGCGAGAGGTCGCCGCCGCTGATCGCCTCGACAAGGACACGGCGGTGCTCAGCCCAAGAAGGGCAGACCTCCACCGTATGCTCCACCGTGTCCTCCAGGCCATCATCACAGTGCTGACACCCGGGCGTGTCTTCCCGCTTAATCCGAAACAGGTACCTCCCAAAACAGCCATGTCCGGTGAGTACCTACGTCAGGCGGAAGGTGAGGACGCCGTGGCGCCTCCTCTCCAGCCACTCCTCAAAGAGGGGTCTTACCGCCGCAATTGCGGCGTGCACAGCGCTGAGTTGCGATAGTCGCCGTCTCCATACCGTCATGGTATCCTGCCGGAGCTCCGTCCGCCGCGATGCAATTTGCGCCGAGAATCACCCTGCGACTCTCGGGGCGTCATCTTCTGTTGCGGCGGCTGGGGCGTGAGGTTTGCGTCTCACGCGACCCACCTCATCCTTCGCTTGCATTACAGCTTCGCATAAGAAGGTGACTGCTTCCCATGCCCCCAGGGCCAACCAGGGCCGGACGCGGGAGGTCTCCACCGCTGATTACCTGTACGAGGACACGCAGGGCTGACCTCCGCCGTATGCTCCATGTCTTCCGGGCGACCCACACAGTGATGATACCCGGGTGTGTCCTCCCGCGGAATCCGGAACAGGTTCCTCCGGAAACAGTCCCATGTTGCTTTGGGTCTTAATTATCCATTTATTATGAATGTTAACCCGTAGTGTCCCACTGCAGGGCAAAGACCTAACTTCGTCTTTCCATTTGAATCTGTCTTGCGCAATCTGAGTCTAATCCCTTAGGTGGGAGTCCAGCTTGTCTCGCCATTCCTTTTTGGGTCTGCCGCCTCGCCGGTTCCTTGTGTTTGGGACCCACTCTGTGGCTACTTTTGCCTAGTTAACAGTACAGTACAGTCACAGTAAGAGGGTCTTTAAAATCATCTCTTTTTTTTCCTTTTCCTCATATTCAGTTTGAGGAAAATTAAACACAAAAATATGTCAAAGCTAAAGAATTTGTTTGTTTGAACGCGCTAGTCTCTGGAACCACTAGTCGGATTTGGAAAATGCTATAGGCTATACGGGAACGGGAAACAACCGGATGTGCCGACAAAGTCGCGGTCAAAAGCTAAAGCTCTTTTTGGACTGCGTCAACTTGGCAGAAAATTTTCCAGCTGAACCTAAAAAAGTGTGAATTCTTTTCACATGTAGCATAGTTGTAATAGTTCCTGGTACTTTTTGAGTTTTTCTCGGATAAATATGATCTGCTAGCTTCCGGTAGCACATCATTTTATCTAAATTCTGTTCAAGTTTTACTCTCATGTCACTTTAACTGGTGTCATAGCGTCGCAGGTTTTGAAAAATCTTTCGTCCCACATCTTATTCTATGTGATACAACGCCGCTTTTCGTGATCCGACCATCCCACACTTAATTCTCTAAAAGCAAAATCCTAAAGACTAATTAAAGATGCTTTTCACGATCTTAAACCGCACTACTTAGGTTCAGCATAATTACCGACACGCTCGGTTTCATCCCTGACCTATTTCCTTGATTAAATCAGTGTATGTAAGACGGATGCTGGTCCAACATTATTGCTAATTCGCATGATTTCCCTGGGTTTAATCAAGCAAGTGCTCTGAAGTGGTATGTTTATTAGCTGAGCTGCTATTTGTTGGTTGTTGTAGACTGGCGTTTGTGTTTTGTTTTTCACAGTTCGAAGTTTTTTTGAATGTTCTTTTGTTTTAGAGTTCGTTTTTGAAGTTGTACATTTTTTTTCTCTTGCTTTTGATAAGATCTGACCATTTTGTGACATTCAGCATCTTTTGTGTTTAAGCTGTTATTTAGTCATACTTGGTGTGCGCCCAGTGGTGCTTCTACTTTAATCCGTGTTATGATATGTCAGCTGCCATAGTATCAGGACTTGTGGGGTTTGTCTTTTGTAGGATATGATGCCCATAAGGACCAGGCCCGGGTCGATAGCGCGTTGTGTTCCACGCGTGCCTTAAAGAGATAGGTATCAGAATAGGAGACGGGGCCCACTAGGGCCAGAGCTTAGCAGGGGCTGCGGAATGTGTTCGAAAGAGTCACCGCGGCCCTGGAACGCAGAGGACTTTAGAAGGCACACGGATGGGTTTTAGTCAGTAAGAGTCTGACACTCCCTTTCACTCCGCCCAGAGTAGAAGCAATCATTTGATGAATTCCAAGCTTTAATAAAAAAGGAAACATGTGAGTACCTCAATTTATTTAGAAAATGAATAAGTTTACCTCTGCTAGTAATAGGTACTTTGTTTCTATAAGTAGCATACTCTTGGTGCATCGCCCTCACATTAAATTAATTTTTGTATACCAAATATTGTCAAACCATTATTTGAAAAGAGTAACTACGGAGTTTAATAGTTAGTTGAGAACATTTTCGAAAAACAGTTTAGAGAGAGAGAGCGATTCAAAGTTTTCTATAGAAAGTGATAAATCACTCTATCTTTCGCACTTAACTCTTTTTCGAAAATGTTCTCAGCTAATTATTTAGACCTAGATATCTAGCGTCTGCATACCAAGTTTCATTAAAATCACTTAAATAAATTCCAAGAAAAAAGACTTGAAGGTTTGTATGAAACACCGTGAGGGGTAAGCGCTCTTAATAGCACAGAACCATCAACACAAATGAAGCTCACACTCTCACCCTTCGATTTTTTATGTAAATTTTATAGGACCCGAGGTTTAGTATCAGAATAGGATTGGAAAGGGGTTGCCTCCAATTCTGAGCATTCGTAAAATCTGAGCAGATTACAATTACCCAATAACGTCTAAAAGGTTTTACTCAGAAACCTTTTTTAGTATTCACAAAATTAGATTCGTTAACCTTTATTGCATAGGTAGAACTTTTTTAATTTCAGTACCTAACTAATTTTATTAAAGGTTTTTTATTAGTTTTGACACCAGACATGTAAAACCTGAATAATTTAAGTGTTCTGTATGATTAATGGCAATTTGTTAAATAATTAGTTTTTTAAAAGGGTGTCATAGGTCTAAAGAGCCCTGGTTAAATCTATGGTCCGGAGCGAGGAGGCTTGGGAAGCGGTCACCTCCTTCTGCGAAGCAGTAATGCTAGCGAAGGAGGGGGCGGGCCGCACGAGGGAAAGACAAGGCCTTCGCCCCAACCGCCGCTACAGAAGAAGACGCCCCGGGCGTCGGGAGTCGCAGGGCGATCCCCGGCCGGAGCATTGGGTGGCTCGCTTTCCGATCACCACCAGGCCCGGGTCGATGGCGCGTTGTTTTCCGCGCGCGCCTCAAAGAGATATCAGCATAGGGGACGGGGCCTCCTAGGGCCAGAGCCTGCCAGGGTTGCGGAATTTGTTCGAAAGAGTTACCGCGGCTTTGGAACGCAAAGGGCTTTAGAAGGAACACGGATGGGTTTTAGTCAGTAAGAGCCTGACACGCCCTTCCGCTCCACCCAGAGCGGAAGAAGTCGTTTGATGGTTTCCAATCCTTAAAAAAAGGTCTAAAGAGTAAAGAGAGAAACAGAGAGAGTGTGGGTGTTGGAAATCACACGTAACCGGCTTCCGTTTGTCTTTCAGAAAGTTTTGAACGGATATGGTTTTACTTTTAATGAACTTGATGATATTAGTTATTTCAATATTTTTCTTATTACTTTAATTTATACCAACTAATCTATCACTAAATGGCAAATTATTAGTAATCGTTTACCACACATTAACATAATATCTATTTACCTGTATCTATTACCTCTCGGGTCTTGGGGTCCGAGTGCACATAACATGTTTAAAGATCTCTCAAGGCGCTTAGTTGACACTTCGCGTGCCCCAAGGGCTGGCTTTTACCTTGGTCAAAGAATAAGCATTGCCATACTACGTGGCAATGTCGCCAGTCTTTTGGGTACACTTCCAGTCGACAGCGATGCGGATGAATTTTTTGACGCCATATTTTAGGGTTAGTTTAGTTAGGAGTTTTTATTTTTGTTAGTTAAGTATTAATTATGAATTATATAAAAACAGGTTTAAATATATATGTAAATAAGTTAAGTATTGAAACATTTAAATTACAATAACAGGAATAGTGAAATGCTGTTTAACGTTAATTTTACATCGTAATAAACTTTACCTGTATATTTAACACTTTACAAATCTGATTTACGTCCGTATCACACTTCAACGTAAGGTTCAGTTGAAAACCAGCGTCAGGCAACTCTTAGAGGTCTGGCATTTTGCTGAACTGGACCTATTTGACGCAGCCGTGGGACACACAATGTTGTTTTGTTTAAGTTAAGCTTCGATTTTTTTTAAGCTACATTGTGTTTAACTACGTGTACCAAATAAACAAGTCTTCTTTCTTTCTTTCAAAACGTAATAGTTGCTCATTTGTATACAAAGCAGTTATCACCCTGCAGCGGTCACTAAAAAGCACATTCAGAATAATTTAATTTGGCAAATACCATTCGCGTCCCCAAGAGCGTAAACACAAGTGACTACACTGGTATTAAGATATGGCATTTAGACATAATCACATTGTTTAACCATTTCAGTTTAATTATAGATCTTTTAGAGACAGAAAAAATAAGGGTTAGTATAAACCGAGGCGAATCGCATGTGGGACGTGGGATGCGGCTGCGCTCATCTTTGCTTCAAAATATGACAAAGTCACGTGACCATTCGTGACAATTTGTAGAATAAGAATATGTTATCTTCATTAAAACATGGCACATTTAAAGTCTTATTAATAACAGACACACATACATGTACACCCACATACGAGATAAATGACAGGAGATTCGCGAGTGAATTTTATCTAGCATCCCGCGCGGGACTCGTCTCCGTCTAACCAGAGCTTTAGGTACAGGTCTCACCACCGACGAGGAAGCGATTAGCTATCGACTATTTTATCGCTGAAGAATTGGAAAAAAGATATATGTGAGTAAAAGAAACACAGTCGACAGCTGGCTGTTCATACTGCTGACAAGAACTCACCACAAGTTTGTTGCAGCTATCAAAGATAATACTTGCTCAGCGATATTTGCACAGCGATGCTCGCTTGGCGGTCAGAACTCACGCCGAGAGACCAACCAGCGGTCATTTCTACCTATAGACCGGGCCGGAGCCAGTGGTGCGAGTAATCGGCCGACCCATAATATCACTCGCTTAAAGCCGAGCGACAAATCTATCGGAACTACACACTAGCTTCTCGCTGCTCACCAACTCGTATCTAGTTTCAAGCTTTACTCGCTTTTCGTCGGACGCGGCGGTGAGACAAATGCCTTAGTAGTGCATATTGAAAAACAAAAGACAATCGTATAAACAGAACAACAGCCGGTATTTGAACATAAATCGCGAGGACCAACCGCCGGTTTGTACTCCATAATAATTATTATGAGAAGTCTGTTGTCGACTGGCCGTGGACTGTAATATTAATTTTAAGTAGCAAACCGACGTTATATTTGCAAGCTAAATATTACCTTGGCAATTGTTTCGTGTGAAATATTGCCTCGCAAACACACTTTAATTTACTGTTATATTTGGAGAGAAATTGCTCTGTTTCGGTTGAAAATAGAATCGAAGATTTTTGGTGTTTTAAGATGATTAAGTGGTTATTAAGCTTTTGGTACTTATCATTGGTTCGATCGTTCTCGTTGTTAAGCGTTATGTGGCTCGAAGTCAAAGGGCCTACATAATGTCAAAAACCAGAGGGTTCTTTTTACATTCTGGCCCCTATTACGTGGGACCTAACATAACTGGCGAAGTAGAGGTGCTCTATAGTAGGTGCACTTCTGTCTAATCCAGTCTATATCAATCTATATCAGTAATACAGGCTTTATGTTTTTTATTTGTCTCCATGCAATCACAAAGGCCCTGTGGAAGTGGCAATATTTTGGGCTACCCAAATTTAAACAGCTGTCGTACCAGCGACACGTAGATGAAGAAGGAAAACTATTATGATTCCGGTGTGAGAGACAGACGAATTATGGAAGGAAGTAATGAATGCCATATAGCTATGCCTTGTGACAAGGCATAGCTCTATTCCTTGTCACAAGGGAATCATGATGGCATTGGCACTTAATAGTAGCCCCAGGTCATCATCATCATCATCATCAGCCGAATGACGTCCACTGCTGAACATAGGTGTGGAACGTAGGGTGGGTTTGCCATAATCGCCTCGCTTAGGCGAGTTGGCGATCGCAGTGTAGCTGTTGCAATGACCACTCACAGAGAGTGCTGCTTCCCATTCTCTGGTGAGCCCCTTAGTCGACTCTTACGACACATAAGAAGTAATAAATGTTTAAAGCGAAAACCAAACATTTTAAACCACTAACCCGAGCATGCATAAGTGTTCATTTCTCAATCCTGCTCCGTTTCCGAAGCTTTAACTGTAAGGGAAAAATAATCGCAAACATAGTATTTAACAATCAAAATACGAACTCATGTTAAACCAATAAGGTTTTACGAATAGATCTACAAAACCCTGCAAACCACGTCATCCCGATGTGCCATTAAATTGCACCACACTTTATGTATTATATATTCATAGCTAAGTGATAAACAAACGACACCAATTCACTTAAAAAAGGTCGTGCACGTCTCTCCATCGTGCCATCGTGTTATATGCACTCCATTTAAATTTATTACCAAACTTTAGGGTGCGTTTCCACCGGAGATGCGAGAGATGCTTTTACATTCAATATTTGGTATACGAAAATTAATTTAATATTATGTGAGGACGATGCACCCAGAGTATGCTATTTACAGAAACAAAGTATTACCAGCAAAGGTAAACTTATTTATTTTCTAAATAAATTTTGGTATATATTTTTTTAAGGTTGGTAAATCATCAAATGACTTCTTACGCTCTGGGTGGAGCGGAAGGGCGTGTCAGACTCGTACTGACTAAAACCCATCCGTGTTCCTTCTGAAGCCCTTTGCATTCCAGGGCCGCGGTGACTCTTTTGAACAAATTCCGCAACCCTGGCAGGCTCTGGCTCTAGCGGGCTCTGGCTCTAGTGCGAGTTAGCTTGGTGATGCAAGGATGTGTAGTGAAGCTGTGAAACGGTGTGTAGCTGAGTGGTGCAAGGATTCGTTGCGGACTTTTTTCAGGTGTCATTCCTCGCCGACGTCACTCGCACACATTTCTCTCAGGCATCCCTTGTTCATATGTCTCGTTTTTTAGAGTTTCCAACGTCTGAATGAAGAAACGAACCCCATATTGGATCTCTTTATAGATCCTTATAGGCCTGTCTGTCCTTATAGCGGACAGGAGAACCAACAAGAAGTCATTGGTTGTTAAAACACGAGAGATACGATTCGTTCGAAACTCTTTGTGTACGAGTTCGACCCACACTGGGCCATTTTTTGCATGTACAAACACTTCGCTTCGCTAGCCCTTTTTCGGGGTTGGCAAATGAAAGCGCACCTTCGCGCACCATCTAGCTACCTCGCACATCTGTGTAGTGGAAAAGCACCCTTAAGTAAAGGAAAACATCGTAAGAAGACCCCAACATTAATAATAAATTATTGAACGTGTGGGGAGTGTGTGTGAAAATACCCTTAAGAAGTTGAGCCTGCATTACCGCCATGAAACATAAATACATTCAAGTTTCAAACTTCGTGACTGACATCTAATTAAAAGTTTAAGAACTGTGCCAAGGTTTCTTGTGAAGAAATTGCTAGGTACGTTTCTCGTCTTGTTGGTTGCCTTCAAATATACCTTTGGGATTTCTTGAAGGAATGTTGGTGGAATCGGGTGATAGTACGAAGACTTAAGGACCTACCTATATTGTAATCGGCAGCGATCGGCATAGGTAGTGCTATTCCCGGGATTAAGTGGTCGTTATCTAAACATGGATATGCCTTCTCAATACCGGGACCAGTAACAAATATGGTAAAATATCACCGCGCGGGACCAGCTTATAACGGAAATTAGTAGTTTGGTATGTCTTCGTGCATATTCCTGATATCTTAAATAGTTTAACTTCAATTAATACATCGGCATTTAGAAAATTATTCCCGGGAATCCCGGGGCATATCTATATTAACATTATCATTCACGATCATCATCTGCCTAGCCTTTTTCCTACTATATTGCGGTCGGCTTCCAGTCAAACCGGATTCAGCTGAATACCAGTATTTTTACGTGGAGCGGCTGTCTACCAGACCTCCACAACCCATTAACTGGGTAACACAGTACTCCTTGGCAAGACTGGTGTCAAATTTTCTGGCTTCTGGGTATCCGTAACGAATGCCAAAGATCTACAAATGACAGCCGGGACCAACGACTTAGCGTGCTTTCTGAGGCACGGAGGAGTCTCGGTATGTTAAGATGGTTACCCATCCATAGACCAACCTCGGCAAGCAATTCACGATCATTGACCCAAAATAGCATTACCTACGCCGATCACTGATAATCAGCGAAAAATTAAAATAAAAACTTAGCGTGATGATACAATGTGGTGTGGCTGCAAAAGTGTTTCCCAAACTATGCTTCTCCTCTTATCCTGCCTTCTGCGCATCAAAGTAAGTAAGGCCTAAGGCCGCGTTTCCGCCTGCAAGCAACTCGCATTCAAGTCACCAAGCGATTGATCACGTAAGACCTCGCGCTGACACCGTTAATATGGAGTATTTTTGGTTCAGCTTTTTTTAAATTATAATATTGTCATAGCAAGGACACAAAGAATAAGAAGAAGACTACTAAGTCCGTACTATTTTATGGTCATTCTAATGGTAGAGTGATTTCATAAGGTAAGAACGAACTCAAACTCGAAAATGATTAGTCGTTACTTAACAGTTATAATTAAAATAATTTAAGATTTCATGGTTTTCCTATCATTTAATTTATCAAGCTTCTTAGAAAGATTTCATCCTTTTATTGATCCTAACGATCGATGCAATAAAAGTAAAGGTTGTAATTTTTACAGATTTTAGTCGGTTCGATTCCCGGGTGTGGCAAGCGAATTTTTGAAAATCTTTGAATGCAGTTTTCTTTCTACTCAAAAATAATGGAATGTTTTCTTTGAGTAAAATTTTCTATCTACAGTATTAAGAGTACTTTCCCTTCAGGTGGCATTACAAAATTCCACCCTGTATAACACAAAACTCGATAATAGCTCGTGTATTTTTTAGCACAAACTAATAAGCATGTTTGTTTGTCACGAGTAACATAAAAGCAGTTCGAACTGAATTAGCACTTATCAGAAACATTGGATAAAACATAAATTAAGAAGAAAAGGTCAAGTTGCTCGTGCCAATAATACAAAAGTGATATACGAAAGTGTGTAGCACTCATCTGCGGCTTTTAAGTCTGTGATGTGGCCCAATCAGAATTCTAGAAAAGACAAACTATAGCTGAAAGATCGCTTTACTTTTCTCACACTTTTAAGCTCATAATCACTTCATGCCTGGATAGGGGAACGCTCAGACTTTTCTCTAAGTCCATGGTCCTAACCATAAATGTATATTCGGTACTGGCCACTGACACAGCTCGTATAACTGTGAATTCTAAATTCAAATGCTTCGACAAATGGCGTATGTCCATTTAGCGGGTGCTTATGTCAAATGAGTTTTGTTGAAATGTCTCGTTTTAGTCTAGACCGGATTTGGGAGCAGTTCCATATAAATATTTATTATTATTTTGTTAAATAAATGCTGAAAAATATTTGGACCGTGTTATTGTAATTACGGTTTCATGAAAATAAAGGAAAAATGCTTGATATAAATTAGTTTCTGCGACACTGGACGTATCTACCATTCAAAGGCAGTCTGTGAAAAAGTTTTTTTTTTTGTTAAAAGCGTGTGAGAGCAACGGGTATATGTTTGACCTCTTTTATTTTTTAGGAATACATTACTAAATTCACTCGATTTATTTGATTAAATTTTAAGACATGTTATTCAATATTCTGCAATTATTTTCTCATTACATGCGATACTGAGAAAAAGTTTCATAATATTTTTTATTTATTATAAACAGTTTCAGTATTCACCGGTTTAAGATAGGCAAGTCATGTTTGTTTGTCACGAATGACTTCAAAGCAGTTTTAACTGAATCTGCATTATCAACGACATTGGTTTAAAAACAAATTGCCAGGAAAGGTCAAACACGCTCTTGAAAATAAACATTGTAGAGAAAGAACTGGTTAAATACAGTTTATAATAAGACTATGTTTTGCCCGCGGCTACATTCGCGCTAAACGATCCTATAACTGTTTCCAGAGTCTCGTCAATCTATTTATTTATTTATACAGGGTGTCCCAAAACTCAACGTCAAGCCGAAACGGGGTGACAGGATTGATCATAACCATCACGAGAAAAATCTGAAAAAAAATCTATCCCATGCAGTTTGAAAATTATGGGCATTTTAAGAAAAACCTAGAAATTTGATCAAACTGTACCATTTTTCGGTTATTGTGGTTATTATTTTTTATTTTTGTTCATTTGAACTTTAGAAACGTAATCCTAAATAACATTTCTAGAATCCCAATAAAAAATAATGACACAATTGCCTCAAGTTCCCGAGAATTGAGACTATTTGTTAAACTACGAATTTAAAATTTTCAAGATTCGTCGACTTTGACAGGCCCTCCTATAAAAAAAATGTACTAGAGTGCCTTGGCAAGTGGCATTAAAAGTTGGCGCATTTAATCAGAATTCTAAAATGGTACAATACTTGTTAGTTCCATACAATAGAAAAGAGTAAAAAAATTAAAACCTCAAGTAACCCGATTTTTGCTATCAGATTTTACTCAGTTAAAATGTTTTTAATTCGCACAAGCTCTAGGTAGGTTCTTAATTTTAAGGCAAAATGATGAGAGAGATGGATAATGGGTATGTTTGCCATGAGTGAGCGAGACAGATAGTGACGCCACGCATTGAGACGGAGATGCGTCGTTTAAACGAGTGCGAATGAAACAGATAGATGCTATGGCATCTATCTGTTTCATTCGCACTAGTTTCAGCCAAGCAAATGGCTACGCTACCAGTCCGACACCAACCAGTTAGTACGTTTCGCTCATTCGTCTACTGCGCACGTTCGTATTCGTATTAATTATTTTACTAATTTTACTAACTTTTTTTCACTTTGGTAAAAGTGGCGTCACTATCTGTCTCGCTCACTCATGGCGAACATACCCATTATCCATCTCTCTCATCATTTTGTCTTAAAATTAAGAACCTACCTAGAGCTTGTGTGAATTAAAAACATTTTAACTGAGTAAAATGAGATAGCAAAAATCGGGTTACTTGAGGTTTTAATTTTTTTACTCTTTTCTATTGTATGGAACTAACAAGTATTGTACCATTTTAGAATTCTGATTAAATGCGCCAACTTTTAATGCCACTTGCCAAGGCACTCTAGTACATTTTTTTTATAGGAGGGCCTGTCAAAGTCGACGAATCTTGAAAATTTTAAATTCGTAGTTTAACAAATAGTCTCAATTCTCGGAAACTTGAGGCAATTGTGTCATTATTTTTTATTGGGATTCTAGAAATGTTATTTAGGATTACGTTTCCAAAGTTCAAATGAACAAAAATAAAAAAGAATAACCACAATAACCGAAAAATGGTACAGTTTGATCAAATTTCTAGGTTTTTCTTAAAATGCCCATAATTTTTAAACTGCATGGGATAGATTTTTTTTCAGATTTTTCTCGTGATGGTTATGATCAATCCTGTCACCCCGTTTCGGCTTGACGTTGAGTTTTGGGACACCCTGTATATAGATAGGCGACATTAATTAAAATCAATGCAAAAGTTTTAATCTATACTTCTATATTTATTTATAATTTATAATAATATTATAAAAGGAAAGATTTGTATTTTTGTATGTACCCAATAAACTTAAAAACTACCGGACCGATTTGAAAATTTCTTTCAGGAATGGCGCAGGACAAAAGGCTTTACAACGGTTTACGACTTATCAAAAACCCAACTTCAAAACTCCGGGCTACTATTGAGAAATTCTTCATAGGAAAACCGATTTAATTTTTGCACGACCTTTCTTTATTTAAGGATGGTAAATCATCAAATGACTTCTTCCACTCTGGATGGAGCGCAAGGGCGTGTCAGACTCTTACTGACTAAAACCTTTGGTTCCATAATAATAACGATTCGATTTTTAACGGTCGATTTTCAGGTTTAAGGGGTTAAGCTTGTCTAGACCGGTCCATAGATAGGTGACCATTTCATCCTTTGAACTCAAATGTCAAAGTCAAAGCGTTTATTTCAATTAGGCCATTAAACGGCATTTTTGAGCGTCATCATTTACAGTTAAAATAATGTTATAATATTATAGAGTGACTCTACTGTCCATTCGGAAAGGTAGATTTTTACGGAGAAGAACGGACAAGAAACTCTATAGAATTTCTTGTCCTTTCTTATTCTTTTCAACTAATAGTTTTACAATATTTAGTATACATTTAATTTTATGTGAGGATGATGCACCCAGAGTATGCTACTTATAGGAACAAAGTATTACCAGCAGAGGTAAATCTATTCATTTTCTAAATAAATTTAGGTACATGGTACTCACATATATAGTTTTTTTTAAAGCTTGGAAATCATTAAATGACTTCTTCCGCTCTGAATGGAGCGGAAGGGCGTGTCAGACTCTTCCTGACTAAAACCCATCCGTGTTCCTTTTAAAGCCCTCTGCGTTCCAGGGCCGCGGTGACTCTTTCGAACAAATTCCGCAATCTTGGCAGGACCCCACATTCAGCAGCTGCGCTTGCGACCATGAGTCCAACGGATCAGTCGCTTGTATAATACGAGTACTGTCTTAAATCTGATCGAAATATAATTCCCTTTTGTCACAGTATCGCATTTCTATCAAACACTACATGTACTCCAGTAAACTTCAAGTGGACTTGTATCTTGTAAGTTACTAGGCCAGCAGAGATATCAAGTAGTCAGTTATCTGAGCAATGTTCGACACTTCAACATCGAACCGGGTTGCACTAGTTCGGTTATCGGGAACCGGAACGGAATGTTTATCTCGGTTGCTCGGTTGAGAGTAGTTGCTGAATAATTTTGTTGTTTTTGCGAGTATCGTTCAAGGATTCTTAGTCTTGAAAAATGAGGATTCAAGACATCGTGGTCATCATTCTGAAAGAAATAGTTCCCTTTTTTAAAACTTGAAATTGCTTTCTTTGTCTCCCTAAACTGTTTTTCGGTAAAGTTTTCAAATAATGATTTATTATTACTGCATTGTAAAAAATGACTTTTTTCTTCAGGACCTCTTTAAAAAATTATGAGCTTAATGTCACATTATGAATATATAAATATACACTAATTCGATTTTCAAGATCTATCAAGTCGTTTATGCAGATTCAACAATTATGTACCTAGTTGATTAGTTTAAAAGGAAAATATGCTTTACCAATTGAAATAAGTCTATTTTTAGTGGTACCTCGCAAAGTCCTAAAAGTATCTTGCGTATGCATATTAAGTTTAATTTAAATCAGTTCTTTTATTTCCAAGTATAAATAACCAGCCAGTTTGAATGAAGTATCGTGAGGAGTAAAGCTCAGCGTTCATAATAGAGAATCTCTCCGTAATCGAAAGCGCCAAAACGGGAACGTGTTCATAACACCAAAAACAAAAGAGCATCTCTCAAAAAAAAAGAAAAATTGCAAGCAATAAACATTCAAAAAGTGTTCCAATACTAAATTCAGAGCAAACGGTATCACAACAAATCTGCCACCGCGGCAATATTTCACGGCTTAATTTCTATTGCTGGCCCCCATTGATTTTATAAATTCGCTCTCCCCACTGAGAATTTAATGAAAAACGTGCGTAGAAAGTTTTCGCTCCATTACTTGGTACGGTTATTAATGACAGGGCCCGGTATTCTGCTCACCTACTTTGATAGATGGGCCCATTCGTCTGGTCGAATGCAAACAAAGGAGGTGTGTTTTGAACAGTTACAACGTGTAGTTGGGACGTTTAACTAATCATTTTGTTTTATTATGGTCAAGGAAGTTTTAGTGCAGAAATGTACGGTATGGGAAATTGGAGTTTATTTATGTTTGGGTTTAGGCTTCGTTCTGACGGATAGCCTTTTGAACGCCAGGGCATAAACTTGACTTTCTTTTTCTTTTAATTTACCCCCGACGTTAAGCCACAAATTCGCCGTATTTTTCGTCACATATTTGTGACGTTTAGCGTACAGGGTAAGCTTTCGTTTGTCACCTAAATGTGACAATGACGTTTAAAAGCATAGTAGATTTGTTAACAGCAACATTGACATATATTTCGTATTAATATTATATTTTTTACAGTGTGTTTAAATGCTCACTAAGCAGTTTTTTTTAATTCATAGGTAGCGCATATAGAGATCGAAGCAAAGCAGCTTCGTAGCAAGGGAGTAGCAAATGTGTTGCAATAACGGTATTACACTTGTATTTACTATAAGCTTTAGGAACTAATAAGATCGTGATAGACAATGTGTTAAAATACTCTGAAAAAAAAAACATTAATAATTCATAGACAGCGTATGTAAAGTACTTCAACGGCATTAAATGCTTGTTTACTTTTGACATCAGTGACTTCAAGAAAAGACTACAAGAAAAAAAATCTTCTAAAAAGTAAACAAACTAGAGCTTATCGGGCGAAATGAAAATCTATCTTAATATTAACATTATTCTGCGTACCTAGTAACTAAATAATGTTTACCGTTAGCTATCAGTAAATCACGAGATTCGACGGTAAATCTTAGGATTTACCGGTATCCGGGATTTTTCGGAATAATATAAATAAAAATATCGTACGATTTTTTCGCTTACATCCCAGATGATTCCAGAAAGGTTTTATTACTACTTGAATATTAATAGCAATTTTACGTTACTGATAAAAAATAAATATTATGTTAGGCACATTCTTTATTTTTAACTTGAGCGCTTTATTTCTTTTTGGGATTTTTAAAACAATAGATTTTTTCATTTTAGTAGAAATTACTAAAATGCGAAAAAAAATGCGAAAGTGTTTGTCTGTCTGTAACCTCTTCGCGCTTAAACCTCTCAACCGATTTAGATGAAATTTGGTACATAAATAGATTAGACCTTGGAGAAGGGCATAGGCCATAAACCTTTGAAGAAAAAGCTTAGTAGGGCTTGAAGGGGTTGAAAAAGGGGATTAAAGTTTGTGTGGGAGTCCGTCATTATTGAAGATAAATTAAAATATTGAGGCACTTGATAAAAAATAAATAACAAGTATTCAAGCGTTTCTGAAAAAAAATATCTTGAAGATAAAATGGCTACCCAAAATAACAATTCCACGCGGACGACGTCGCGGGCAAAAACTAGTAATTTTATATTTAGACTTAATGCACAAACTCGTACTAAATGTCTTAAGCACTCTATATTAGTCAGCCAAGGGTGGTGAACAGATAACATGGTAGGTGGTGGTCGTGGTAGATTCCACAAAGCCTCACTATTCTCTGTCCAGCCTTCTCCAAACTATGTTCGGGTTTGGCTTACAGCTGGGTACAGCTAAATGCATGGAGTGACTGCTTCTCTGACCTACCTTGGCGAAGCTGGTTGTCAGATTGTCGTGCTTTGACTACCCGCTACGACTGTCTTGACCTTTAACACTGTTTAATTAATGGTTCCAATATTTGTAGGTTTAATTTGTTTGAAAGAGTCACCGCGGCCCTGGAACGCAGAGGGCTTTAGAAGGAACGCGGATGGGTTTTAGTCAGTAAGAGTCTGACACGCTCTGCTCCACCCAGAGTGGAAGAAGTCATTTGATGATATCCCATACTTAATTTTTTTTGTAAATATGTGAGTACCATTGTACCTAAATTTATTTAGAAAATGAATAAGTTTACCTCCGGTGGTAATTCTTTGTTCCTATTAGTAGTATACTCTGGGTGCATCGTCCTCACATAATATTGAATTAATTTTTGTATACCAAATATTGTAAAACCATTATTTGAAAAGAGTAACTATGGAGTTTCTTCTCCATAACCTTTCCGAAAGGACAGTAGAGTCACTTTATTAATATTATAACATTATTTTAACTGTAAATTAACCGTTTAATGGCCTAATTGAAATAAACGCTTTGACTTTGACATTTGAGTTCGAAGGACCAATGCCGTGCTTTCCGAGGCATGGAGGGGTCTCGATATGAAAGCATTACTTAAACATGAAACGGTGCTTCGACCAGTGTGGTTATTATTATGTAACCAAAGCCTGTCTTTATAGCAGATAATCAAATGACTCCTTCAGTTCTGGGCGGAGAGGAAGGAAGTATCAGACTCTTGCTGACTAAAACCCATCCGTGTTCCTCCAAATGCCTTTTGCGTTCCAGGGCCGCGGTAACTCTTTCGAACAATTCCGCAACCCTGGCAAACCATTAAATACAAAAATGTATTATACTATATTTCAATCAAGCTCAAAATATTAAGCGATTTTAGTACCATCGAACTTATAGAACGGCAGACAAATAACTTCGAAGATAGTCTTTGTTCGAAGGCAAGGTAGCTCGATCGATACCAAGTAGTGATTGATGAAATACGAATTATCAATGAGTATCGAGCCGGCCTGTAAGTGGTTCTTGAAATTGCTTTCGAAATAACCACCATTATGCCTGAAAACTATTATTAAAATCGTTATAAGACGGCTGGTCTGTTGTGGTGGAGAATGTATAGTGAAATAAATGTCTATGCTAATATTTTAAACGTGAATGTAAGTTTAAAAATTTTAATGCACCGGATCAACTCAGGATGGATGAAATGGCGTCAGGTCACTGGAATAACTTGCGACCCACGGATGCCACTCAAGTTAAAGAGCAAAATCTATAAGTCCGTGATAAAACCTGTCATACTGTTTGGATGAGAATGTCGGGCTGTGAAAAACACGTATGAGAGAAGATTGCATGTAGCGGAGACGAGAATGTTGAGATGGTTGTGTGGAGTATCAAGGATGGATAAAGTGAGGAATGAGTTCATTAGAGGTAGCTTAAAAGTGGCGCCAGTAACGGAAAAGTTAAAAGGGAACCGCTTATCTTGGTATGGTCATGTGAAGAGGAGGGATGAAATGTACGTAACTAGTAGTTATGAATATAAATTTGGATGGATGGACAGGGAGAGGGAGGAAAAATGAAAGATGGATAGATTGTGTTAGAAGTGATATGAAAGAAAAGGGAGTTAGTGATAGTGTGACGGCTGCCAGGACAAAATGGAAGAAAAAAACGTGTTGCGCCGACCTCAAGTAACATGGGAGGGCAGGAAGATGGTGATGATGATGATGATGAATGTAACTCCGTCTGCCGGATTTAGATGTTTATACACCGACCACCAATCGGTAGACCATGTCTTGAAATAAGACAGGGTTTTCTTCCATATAATTAGAATTGACTTTTGATCCCGGAGTAATGTGCTCTTGGGATACTTTTCGACATTCACGCGAGTGAAGCAAGATTGAAATACTTTGGATGTTTTAAACTGCGTTTTTAGGGTTTTGTACCTCAGTCGGCAAAAACGGAGGATCACTTTGTTGTCCGTCAGCACACACACACGCAATTGGCCTTTTTTTTTTTCTGTTTTCTACCGTCTATATAATTAATACGCTACCTTAATTTTGGTATACAAAGATATTCTACAGCAAAATAGCGATTTTTCAATAATTCAAGTAATAAAGTACCTATGTATTACTTGAATTATTGAAAAATCGTTTTTTTTTTTAAATCAATAGCACATTTTTTGAATAGGTAAACTTTTTTTAAAAATATCATTCCATGTTGAATTTTTAAATTTCATTAATTGTAAGAAAAGTCCGAAATAAAAACCCCCAGGCGCTCCATTATACATATTGGAAGATATCCATCAATTCTGAAAAGGATTTGTAAATCTCATTTATTATTTTGACGAAATAACTTGATACTTTTTATTGCATAAATGAATGAATACACAATAGTATGTTCATTTATTTTATTCAACTATTATGTTCATCACGATCGTCTGAGAGTTTTCGTGGAAAGTCCTTTTATAGCAAAAATAACCCAAATGAAATTCACTCAGTTTTTTCCCAGAACAGTTAATGGCGTCACAAGCAGAAGGTTGGATGAGCAAGTATAAATGCGAGTATCACAGGTTCTTTTCTGTGAGACTGTATGAGAAGATTTGGTTAGCAATTCTATTTTCAGGCAGCTCATATGCGAGTTGTTTTTTTTAATAACTTACTGTGATTATTGATGATTGAACAACATACCACCGAATCGAAAAGGTTTTTTTTTTCCTTAGCCTATTGTGTCCCACTGCTGGCCAAAGGCCTCCCCCATATCCTTACAGACATTCTTTTCTTGCGCCACCTAGAACCAGCCTTCGCGGTGTGCATCGAAATCATCACGCCACCGGCCTCGGCGACGCCGTCCATCCTCTGGCACCCATTGCGTGGAGACTTTAGCCCAGCGGTCACTATGCATGCGGCTGGTGTGACCCGCCCAGTCCCATTTCAGCCTGGCAGCTTTTTTGCCCGCGTCAATGATACCTGTTGATGGAGCGCAGCGTGGTGTTCCGTACTCTATCAATTCTTTTTAAACCTAAAATACTGCGCTCCATTGCCTTTTGACATACCCAGAAAAGGTTTTATTGGCACCAAATTCATATACAGTGAATCGACCATTGGCTGTGACAGATAAACATACAAACACGCGAGTGATCCTACAAGGTTCCTTTTTCACTCAGATGTACGGAGCCATACAAACTGAATAACACAAAGAGTTAAAGACTTATCGATCAAAACTCGGTCGCAAACTCTTTTGAATCACAACAGCTTATAAAAAAAAAAGAAATATTACTATGCTTTGCATTTACTTTGAGAAAAGCAATCGACCAATCGGCGTTCTTTATACTTGTGTATAAAAATGCGGGAATGATGAAACAGATATAAAACGCCAAGCCGTACGATCGACGGCCCGAGGCGAACCAAGATTAACATATCACGATCAAATACGACGTACTCTTAGCAAGACGAGTGTTATACTCACGGTCTTTCTGCAATTATGGGGGAAAGCAGACATCTACATAGAGTCGAGGAAATGTACCTACTTTTGTTTAGATTAGAGCTTAAAGATTTTCTTTAGACATACAATACCAGGTAGTGTTTCTCATGAATTCTTTCTAGTAATTTTTAAACCATTTTCGTCGGATGCGGGATGTTTGCTGTAGATTGTTTCTATTCTACTATGCGAAAACGGTGCACATCCCTGGTGCGCAGGGTTCGGGCTAGTTTCAACGGCATCTTGAGGGCATTCGCGCAGAGGTTCGATTGTCAGTACCTGAACCATTGCTGTATGGTTCACTTACTGAGCAATCGAAACCAGTAATGTTTTTGTAATTCAATTGATGTGTTTGTGGTATTTTTAAGTCGTTAAGTTTTTAAGTAAGTGTTTTTGTTATTATTTCTAATGTTTTTGCTATGATCCGTTGTTGGTCGAAATAAACGTTATTATTATTCTATTTTCAATTATTTTTATTTTATTTATTTAACATGGGTTTGCTCTTGACTCTAGTCTAGGTCATAGATACCAGAGACAAAGTCGACGATGGAGCGAGCTTACCCAGAAGGAGCCTGTTCACTCTAATTTTGAAGAGATTAGGTTTGTATGCGTTCGGAAACACAGACGCAGGCAGAGAGTTCCACTCCTTTGCTGTGCGCATTATAAAAGACGTTTGGAAACGTTTAGTGCGAATTGGTTAAAAAAACTCATATAAGTGGTTATATGATCCAATATTATTGATTATAAGAAAAAATTACCTTAGGGATAACAGCGTATTTTTTTTTTTTGGAGTAAATATAACTTTTTTTCCTCAAAATTGGTTTTAGGATTAGCTGGTATACCCACTACAAGAATGTAATTCATCGCACACATAATGCACTGATAGTGTGCTGTATCGCTAGAATAGCGTGTTTTTGTGAAGTGCGATTTTTGTGTAGTCCGATGACCTTGGAGAACTACTTCGGAGTCTAGGGATGCAATTTACGAGCGTGAGGCGAGGTCTTTGATATCGTCTGCTGAGTTCGAGAGTCGCGAGAGTCACCACGTTCGCAGTACAGCTCGGAGTTTTGTGGTATGACAGAAGGAGGTCTCTTTCTTCCTGACGCGGGTCGTCGAAGAACAGCTCATGTAGCCGATTCTAGCTGCATTACATGTTAACCCATATTAACCCTTTAATGTGTGGTGATTTTTTAAATCATAACTTTCTCGGACAGAAACTTCACGTCATTAAAATCTTATAACCGAACGCATATTTAAAAACTGGTTGCAACCGAGTTAGAGACAGGAAAATTTTACGTCTTTAGTTTTTGTGCCGTATCAAACCTTTGATATTTCCATTTAATTTTATTTCAGATTACGACAGCTTTCTTCTTACTATAAAATCTAGTGCTTATTATTTACTTTTTTAAATTTCTTTGTCTAATTTCGGATTTTTTTACTATGGAATAAATTAGATGTTCTAATGTGGTGAAGTGCTTTTTTATTTTGCTAAAGTAGTCATATACGATCTGTTTAGTTGCATGAGACTGACAGATAAGTTCGTCGATGGCACTTTAAAAGGATCGTGCAAAAATGTTTTATTGGAATCTGAGTGTGAAATCCCCCAGTGCTACAGTAAACAGCAGTATTATATATTACTTAAGGTTGATCCACACATTTCAGGGATGTGGCCGTGACATGAACGGACAACGTGGTTGACACGTCCTCGTCCCGGCCCAGACACAGACACGATCTCTCAGCAATCAATTTAAACTTTCTTTAGGACCAACTAAAGAGGTTAATGTTTCTTTGGTTGTTAATATGTTCGTAAAAGGAAATATCTAGAAGACCTAGAAGTTCTGAATTTCTGATCCGTTTTCAAATATTTTTTCACAAATGAAAAAAATCAAAAAGCGTGACTAGTTTTTTACCCGGAAAAAATGCACGTTCCCTGTGGGACGGGGAACGGGAGCCATGTCTCAAGAAAAATTATAATAATCTAAGAAAATTTCAATTGTCACCAGGACCTGTGCATACTGTGTGCCGTGTACTTCAAAACAAAGACCAGATAAAATAGATATCATATCTTCTACATAGTTTGAAAAGTGCATATTATTTATAACGTCTCCTGACATGAACTGAGTTCACCTCAAGTTTGTCTTCTTACTTTTAGACCCAAGTTTGACAAAGAAGTTAGTTTGTGCCTTCAACTCTGTTCCAACTAAAGAACGGTTGAATCCACTCGAGTATTGTTTGACTGGTACTTTAAGTATTTTAAGGCTATTATATGTATACCGATAATGTTTGTTTTCCTACAAGGTGGGCCGATGATCTGGTTAGGGTCTCGGGTAGCCGATGGATGTGAGACGCACAGGGCCGGTTGTTGTGGCGACACTTGGAGGAGGCCTATGTCCAGCAGTGGACGTCTTTCGGCTGGATGATGATATTGAATGTTTGTTTGGAATTCAATTTAACAGCTCAAACCTAGACTCAAGTTTTAAAGTATTTGTTCCAGCTGATATTTTTGTCGGTGGCGCGCTGTGTTCCACGCGCGCCTCAAAGATATGTCAGCATAGGAGACGGGGCGGCCGGAGGAGGGGCAGGGTTGCGGATTTAGAAGAAAGAGTCATCGCGGCTCTGGAACGCAAAGGGCTTTAGAAGAAACACGGATGGGTTTTAGTCAGTAAGAGTCTGACACGCCCTTCCGCTCCACCCAGAGCGGAAGAAGTCATTTGATTATTTCCAATCCTTAAAAAAAAATTACTCACTAAATATATTTTGCTTCTAGACAGAGTGAAATAGGTTGTCTTTAACTATAGTGAATTTAAGGTTTTTGACATGCCATGCTACTAGAGTGTCAATAGCGACGTTAAGTCGCAATCTGAAATAAATGTGGGGAAATAATACTTTTTGACAGTTTGCGTCTGACATGCGAATGTGAACGTGTTTTAAAATTTGTAGAATTGACACTAATTTGACGCTGATGATTTTCATCCGTCACAATAATATTAAACTATGAGTCATACACGACTCAAAATCACTGTCTGTATGGATGTGGCATTTAATGTAATTTTAATGTATTAACAATGATAGTATAATATTTATGTATATCGATTTTGTTACCAAGCGCCTTCTGCGACTGGATAGGGGCAGCCTGCGAATGGTGGTGGGACCATCACCGGGCACTGCTCACTGAATAAGCATTTCCACACGATAGGTACAACAGACAGTCCTCTGTGCAGAGCATGCATGGAGAAGGAGCAAACGGTGTCGCTCGTGCTCCTTGAGTGCACAGGCGTCGCCGATATACGCAGACAAACAATAGGGATACCGAATTCACTCACAGACATCCTGAACTCTTTAGGAGGACTGATCTGCTTCTGGAGGGAGGTTGACTGGTTGGAATAACGGCCGCCATGGCCCACGCACAATGGTCCAACATCAGGACTAAGTGCGGAAACCATACCCCAATAGATAGATAGATAGATCGATTTTGTTTGTTTGTTTCAGTGCCATACTAACACAGCAAGTATTCAACTGTACCGATCAATCAAAGAATGGTTTCTGCCTACTGATCATTACTATTTTTTTGTCTTTTCTTTTAAAAATATACACACTCGTTTTTCCAATCTACTTTAGACATTGGCAGAATAGTCAACATCGGCTTTGGTTGCCATATAAAACTTTAGAATAGAATAGACACTGATTTTAAACTGTCAATAATTTTAGCAATAACTTCGATAGCTTGTGGTCACATTCGCCCGGAATATTACATAGGTACCAAAATTTGGTGAATAATAAAATGAGCAGGATTGACCACAGCTTATTGAATCAGCAGTACAACCACGATATCAAATATTATGTTACAAGCGGTTGCACGTTGCGTTCTCTATGATTTGTTAAATCTTTTCAGAATAACAGCATACTCGTATATGATTTTGTGTTGGGGTTTTGACACGGGTGGCAACATATCAAGTTGCTTCCGTGTTCGTCATTAGCGCTGTTTATATTAAATACTTACCACATACATACCTGTGAAATAAAACAGCGACAAACGAATCATACAAGTTTCTATCTTTCCTTCATATATTTTCTACACTAATCGCAAAAATCTGTCAATTTTGTCTACTTTTGACAAAATATATTGAAAGAAAAAAAAAGAAAGAAATTTGCATTTATTGGCACAATAAAAAAAACACCTTACAAATAGAGAATATCAAAAATAAATGTCGCATTCTCAGTTATTATAAATAGAGCCCTGGAGCATTTCCAGTGCATTGCAAATTGTCATTCCAAAGATATCGCAGAAATGTGTCATAAAAATAACATCGGTACCTTAATAGACAAACAAACGCGTTTGAATCGAATCGCTTCAAAAAAATCGTAGTTTTTTCCAACATTAGGTATTCCATTCAACCTACACAAATCTATAAATTAGAGTAACCCTAAATCCAGGCGCGCAAACCTTAATATAAAAACTAGAAAAATCGTAACCCAAAATACGTTCAAACTCGTAAATTTCCCTTGACCTTTAACCCGAACATAATCTAGAAATATGAAAAATACACCACAGGGTCTTTAACCCCCCAGCGGGAACGTAAAACACATCCGATACACTTATGCACAACCAATAGTTGTTTAGTGAAAGCTTTTCCATGTTAGTGAATTAGTCACGTATCGTTGGTTGGCGCAGTTTTTGCCTCAAAACGTGATTTATCCCAGCTGTGGGAACGATTTGTAACAACAAAATGAGAGATTGTCTTGTTTAGTATTCACGTGGCGTACTTTCAATGGCGTGCTGCAGTTTTTTTTTTTGTTTAATTGGGTCTTGTGGCGTGTGAGGGTTAATGTTCCAGGTTTTTTGGTCGCTTTTTTGATGTTATGTGTCTTGGTTTTGGAAGATTTGGTGTGAGATGTTGAGTTTTTTCTTAAAGATTATTATTTATTTTGTTTATTTAAACTTTATGCACTAGTAAAAAGTACTATACAAAGGCGGATTTAATGCCTTAGGCTGGTTTCCTAGCTGTTCCGGAGACCCGCACGGGCAGCCCGCACACGAGAGACCCGGACGGGTAGCGCCCGCAGTGCTCTGAAACGAGGGTTCAGTACCATACGTTGTACAGGCTCTACCCGGAGTTGGTCGCGTACGGACCAATCCGGGTCGCTGTGAAACAATGTTCCAGCGCTGCATGTGCGACTCCGTTCCGGGCGCACGTACGGACGACCCACATGGCTCCCGGACAGCTGTAAAACTAGCCTGAGGCATTTTCTACCAGTCGAACTTACGTTGGTGCAGAGACAGAATATGACAAGCGCAACGTAAAGGAAAGACAAAAAGAGAAAGAAAAACGATATATACATACAACTAAACAATGTTATTTTGAAAAAAAATAATCCAAGGATAAGCAACACTGTGAATGATTTGTGTTTTCGAAAGTTCGGTTTGTTATTCTGTTGTCTTGTGTTGTGGAGGACAATTTAAAACATATTCTTTTCCAATGTATTGGCATTTTAAAATTGTACACTAGAAAAAACAAAACGTCAAAATAATAGACAACAGTGGCATTATGTAGCATGCGCCCAAGAAAATAAACACCGAGCAAATACAGGATGAATGTTTTCGCAAAGAACTCTAGGGTCCTATGTGGCACAATCAGCCGTTTGCATTATGCATGAAACCATCCCGGGGCGACAGATGCTCGGGAAACTTCCAGAAGGAGTGATATTAATATTGTTTGTCAGGTGCTTTACTTGAGCTGTTGCTCTTTTGTTTAAATCATTCAGTGGTAAGTTGAATTACTGCAGTTGAGATGTGGCATTCTGATTGCGATTGGAACTTCTGACTATCCATCCAAATACAGTGGAACCGGAGCTTGAATCATGTATGCAATTTGTAGTACGCTTTATATTTATGACTAGCTGTTGTCCGCGACTTTGTACGCGCGTATACCGTTTTTTTCCCATTCCGGTATAGCCCGTATAACCTTCCTCATGAATGTGGCTATAATACAAAAAGTAGTTCCAGAGATTAACGCGTTCAAACAAACTCTTCAGCTTTATTATAATCTTAATATATATAAATCTCGTGTCACAATGTTTGTCCTTAATGGACTCCTAAACCACTTAACCGATTATAATAAAATTCGCACACCATGTGCAGTTCGATCCAACTTGAGAGATAGGATAGTTTAAATCTCAAATTATAGTCGCAATTTTAATTTATTGCTAATTATTTGTCTGTTATTATTTGACAGTCACAATTATCTGTTAACTCCAAATGATTCTAACAGATGTCGATACCTTTCGACTGGGTTGAGTAAGTAATCAATAGATGGCGCTGCTATGGTAAATCTACGAACGTGTCATAAAAGCTACATTTTAACAGCATAATTACCACGTGTTGTTGACGCTATAAAATTAATTCTACTCTCGGCGGTCGATAATTGATCATTTACCACTCGATCAGTTAGTTATTCTTGACTATTTGTTTGGTAGAACGCGCTAATGTGGTAAACATAGATCGGGGATACCAGTTTTTTTTTTTTTTAAAGGATGGGAAATCGTCAAATGACTTCTTTCGCTCTGGGTGGAGCGGAAGGGCGTGTCAGACTCTTACTGACTAAAATCCATCCGTGTTCCTTCTAAAGCCCTTTGCGTTCCAGGGCCGCGGTGACTCTTTCGAACAAATTCCGCAACCCTGGCAGGCGGGGATACCAGTGAGGGTCGCGGGCGTGAGCGACCCCACGGATATAGCTAATGTTTTTCAAAAACATTTTAATGTAAACTCGCGGTTGTGTGGCTATGGCAAACCGTCAAATAGCGGCGCGGGGTTGGCCGTGACCTGGGCTCCTCCTGTCAGGTTCTCCGCTAACGAAGTTCCGAGAAGTATTCAGAACATAGTGAGGGGAAAGTCCCCCGGTCACGACGGCCTCAGCGTCGAACATCTTAAATACGCTGGGGTACACTTACCGCGAGTACTTGGTATGATTTTTAACCTATGTATAAGTTATAGTCTGTGGACCAAGTATACCCAGCGGTTATACAGCGACCTGCGCGTACAGTCGTTACCGTCCGTACCGTCTTTTATGCTGACATCTCTTTGAGACGCGCGTGAAACACACCACGCCATCGACCCGGGCCTGGTGGTGATCAGACAGCGAGCCACTCAACGCACGCCGTCCGCAGGCCCGCGCTTAAGGTGGCCAGGGATCGCCCTGCGACTCCCGACGCCCGGTGCGTCTTCTCCTGTAGCGGCGGTTGGGGCGCAGGCCTTGCCTTTCCCTCGCGCGGTCTGCCTCCTCCTTCGCTAGCATTACTGCTTCGCAGAAGGAGGTGACCGCTTCGCCGCCGCTGATCGCCTCGACAAGGACACGGTGGTGCTCAGCCCAAGCATGGCAGACCTCCACCGTATGCTCCACCGTGTCCTCCGGGTGATCATCACAGTGCTAAGTCATAGTTACTTACCTGTAGAACTTAGCCAATATCATCGTTGTGCCAGTAATAAAGAATAAGACTGGTGACGCCTCCGATATCTCTAACTACATAATTATGCCTGTACGATATCGCCTGCTACTGTCTGTGCCAAGGTGTTGAATAGTCTGCTTGATAAAATTCTAGCTAAGCATATTGTTCTCGAGGATTTAGACCGAACTCATCTACTGATAGTGCAATTTTATGCCTCAAGCAGACTGTCCAATATTATACAGACAGAAAGACTCCTGTAATGACATGTTTCCTGGATTTGGACCTGCTTTGGCATAAGCTCACTAACGACACCACTGTCCCGGCTGATGTAATATCACTGTTTAGATGTTGGTACAGTAGTCAAAAAAATACAGTTAAGTGGGCAGACTCATATTCTGATATGTATGTGTTGGATTGTTGGGCCCACTGGGCACCAGAACATGGTGAGGAAAATATACAGAACATGGTGAGGGAAAGTCCCCCGGTCACGACGGCCTCAGCGTCGATCATCTTAAAAACGCTGGGGTACACTTACCGCGAGTACTTGGTATGATTTTTAACCTATGTATAAGTTATAGTCTGTGGACCAAGTATACCCAGCGGTTATACAGCGACCTTTGCGTACAGTACAATAACGCATTCAGGGTGCTTTTGGGGTTGCCGTGGCGATGTAGCGCGTCAGGGATGTTCGCGGAAGCGTGCGTAGACGGGTTTGCAGCGATCATGCGAAAGCGATGCGCTTCCATGATGGCACGCTTGCGCTCCTCCTCCAATGGCATCCTGAATGTGTTTGCGGACCGGTGTGACTCTCCCCTCTTACAAAGGTGGGTAAGTGTTCAGACACACTTATCCAAATAAACTGGTGTACGCTGTTGTTTATTATTGTAAATTCAATTAAATACTTATATTAGGTTAAGTTGTACAACTACTGATAATATATGGAAGTAATTCTGAAATAAAATATTAGGATTGAATTGTATTGAATCCTAGAAAGTCTATTTATTGAGGAAGGCTATAGGCTATATAACATCAAGCTACGACCAATAAGAGCCGAGCATTCATGAAAAATGTGACGCAGACGAAGTTGCGTGGGTCAGCTAGTATAGTATATAGATTAGTCAAAGAATTAATGCTTTAGCTTTTTCCTCATCTTTTTAACGTTTATTTCAGCAAAAAGAAACGCAAAACTACAAAACCAGTTCGGATTCTCAACACATATTTCCTTTAAAAGGAATACTAGAAAAACGTCAGACATCACGAGTAAAATCCAAGGAGATTTTATAGAAGTGTCAGCCATTTGAAATCGAACCTATCCTGGATAGTGGAACGTCGCTCAACGCCAGCCAATCAGTGTTGAACAAGTGAACGCTTTTAGCCATAATGCGGTTTATACACAATTTTCGTTCATTCTTTATAGAACACGCTGTATTTTAAATTCTAAATTGTGGTTTTGGGTATCGAAAAAACATGTTTTGGTTGTATTTTCATGTTGTGGTAGATCATATGTTTTAATGTTTTTGTAAATATGGAGTTACTAGCTTTTGTCCGCGAATTTGTATCCCGTATCCCGTTCTTGTACAGTTTTTTTTTTAAGGATGTGAAATCATCAAATGACTTCTTCCGCTCTGAGTGGAGCAAAAGGGCGTGTCAGACTCTTACTGACTAAAACCCATCCGTGTTCCTTCTAAAGCCCTTTGCGTTCCTGGGCCGCGGTGACTCTTTCGAACAAATTCCGCAACCCTAGCGGGCCCCGCCTCCTAGTGCGAGGTAGCTTGGCAATGCAAGGATGTGTAGTGAAGCTGTGAAATGGTGTGTAGCTGAGTGGTGCGAGGATGCGTTGCGGACTTTTTTCAGGTGTCATTCCTCGCCGACGTCACTCGCACACATTTCTCTCAGTCATCCTTCGCCCATATGTCTCGTTCTTTAGAGTTTCCAACGTCTGGATGAAGAAATCAACCCCTTATAGGATTTCTTATAGTTCCTTATAGGTCTGTCTATCCTTATAGCGGACAGGAGAACCTACAAGAAGTCAATGGTTTCAAAGTATCGTGTTAAAAGACGAGCCTTCCTTATGAATGTGGCTATCATAATTATACAAAAACAATTTTACAAATCCGACCGGCAGTTCCAGAGATAAGCGCGTTCAAACAAACAAACAAACTGCTCAGCTTCATTATTAGTTCAGATATAGTATAGATTCCGATCGATATTGAATATATATTGTTCTGTGGTTTGGAAACCCAAAATGATTGAAGCAAACCCATAAGGGAACGTTTTTATGTTCGGAGATTGTCGACTGTTTGTTCCTGTTAAACCTACTCATACTGGCGATATCTAGCCGCTATTCATATAAAAAACTGGCCGAGCGAGTCGGACTCGCGTGTAAAGGGTTTCGAACGAAATTAATTTTTGTATCATGTAATCAATTATGTAAAGAACTGTTACTTGCATTTTTTCAAAATTTTAGTCCTGGTAGTTTCGGAGATAAGGCGGACGGACAGATAGATAGACAGACAGCCAGGCAGACAGACACCCGAGCGATCCTAAAAAATAGTAAAATTGGCACTCGGTTCATAGTTTATGCACCTAACGTGTTTGTATTAAGTGGCAATACTACATGGGTAAAACTGGCCAGAGATCACACTAGATAGAGAGGGTGGAATAAAATTGGCCTCTGCTCACCCGTGAAACACAAATTAGGCTCAAGTAAAAAATATACATTTCATGATATATGTGTGTCTGATTGTCCGTGAATTCTTTTTCTAATACTCTTTTACAGTCAAAATCAAAATTTTTACGTTTTTATTTAACGTTCTCTGATATCGAGCATAAACTAGCGATTCAAAGCGGATCCGCGACTGATTGAGTTCCATTTACGTCAAAGTTAATTCTATAGAAAAACCCCTATATGTTTTTATTGCAACATTTTTCACGTTTAGTTTGTCAACCTTTTGGAAAAAGAAAATATTTTACGCGTATTATTTATGCAGGTATACTAGCCATAGTATACCTGCATAAATAATACGCGTAAAACATTTTTCACGTTTAATTTGTCAACCTTTTGGAAAAAGAAAATATTTTACGCGTATTATTTATGCAGGTATACTAGCCATAGTATACCTGCATAAATAATACGCGTATAATGAAGCTACATGGGTTCCAAAGGTGCCAACCTTTGGAACCCATGTAGCTTCATTTGTTTTTAAATATCCTGATTGTAAAGATCGTCTATATTTGTCTATGGCGCGTAGACTTGGTCTTCGAACGAGTATTAGATTCCAAATTTAAGATTTGCCAAAGAGCAATGAATTGTAGCCATTTCTATTCCCTTAGATCACTTTTACAGGATAATCGGGTCCTGAGTCCAGAATCGTCACTCAGTAGGTAATACGGACGGGCTCATCGAGACACGCATAGAAAACGCTGGCTTGATGATCTGGGGAGCTGCTATGACATGCCAATGCCATCGTGATCCATTGTGATAGAGGGATGCTATGCGTCTTGTATAACTTCGTCTCTCTCACACACAAAAACCACGATGATTTTAATACGTAATACGAGTATAGTAATACACCTAGACTGGTATCTGACAGGTGGTCCGGAGAAGATTAAACATAACGTGAGTCTGGGAAATATGAGACAAATCGTTGCCCAGCTGTGGGATAAGGTAGGCTTAGCATAAACAATATATTGAAAATACTATGTTATTCTTTTTGAATCCACAAAATGAAAATGGAATCCCAATCCAGCAATGGCTGTGCGGAAAGACAGTTTAAAGATATGCGATTTCCTGAAACCAAAATTCTCTTATCTGAATATATTCTTAAAAGGAACAGAGTACGTATGAAATGCGATTTCACCTAAATTCAGGATACCTTACATCTTCGTGACTATTCTTAATCGGGATATGCAAAACTAGGGATTTATGATGTGTCATCCTTTGTGCAATCAGGCCCGGATCAGGTGGAGTACTAAAATGTTATACTATTCTTACTTTGATCTTCAATATCTCCAGAACCAATGGTTTCCCATGTACTTATAGTCTGAAAAAAATTTATTCCAGTGAAGGGTACAATTTTTGGTCTTTGTTATCGTTAAGGTCTTTTACTCCTAATACATAATAAAATTAATCACAAACGTGGAAGAGTTGGGGGCGCCACCGTCAAGTTTCTGCCCCGGTTCGGAAAAATCCTAGATCCGGGCCTGTGTGTAATTGACAGACAGAATAATACTGTGCCAGATATTCTAGTATTTCAAAAACATACTTTTTTACTACCAGAAAAGTTCAGTCCATTTGGTCACAAAATGTATGTATTGAACACATGACATTTTGGTAGGTCAGGTCGTGTGTTAAAAAAAATCTTGTTTCGCGCCTGTTCGTTCTCAATACTGGACAAATTATCGTATTTCAGCTTCTACGCGCGTGTATCTTCTACTCGCATCCCGGAATTTCTATGTTCCTGCCTTTGGGACAAGCGGAGGTGGAAGGCTCGACGTGTGCCATAGCAGTCCAAGGTACGTGTGAGCATTTTATTTGCTATTGGCATTCTGTGGAGTTTTTGAAAATCGTCTTTTATACGTTTGTTTTTTTCCTTAGTTGTAGAAAGCCACCCCTGCTATTTTGGCTTTGGTGCGCATGCTACATGTGTTACATAGCACAGGTTCAGCCTAGTTTGGATCGGATGACCATGTGTGAATTGCCCCAAGATATTATATTATATTATTATATGTCAATACTTATTGATATCCTCAGGAAACAATCCTCTTGAAAAAAAGGATTGTTCCCAAACTCAACGTTGTCTTCTCTACTTAAATATCCCTTACTGTGTTAAGAAATTAAATACAGACCAGTTTAAGAAACATTGAAGAGAATACTGGCAGAAAAAAACAATTTAATGTTAATGAATTTTTAAATGATAAATCGCACCGAAGAAACCTACTGACTGAACATGTTCTATTTATTTTGAATCGCATAACTATTGACCGCTTTTTTCAATTTAATGTCAATTGTTGATTTATATATAGTATTATTCTTTGCATTTGTTTTACCTAATTTGTACATCAGCCATGGTCAAACATGTTGAGCCAATAAAATACCTTAAAACACCTATATATATTTATATATTTTTTTTTAGGATGGAAATCATCAAATGACTTCTTCCGCTCTGGGCAGAGCAGAATGGCGTGTCAGACTCTTACTGACTAAAATCCATCCGTGTTCCTTCTAAACCCTTTCCGTTACAGGGCCGCGGTGACTCTTTCTAATAAATTCCGCAACCCTGGCAGGCTCTGGCCCTAGCGAGCCCCGTCTTCTATGCTGACATCTCTTTGAGGCGCGCGTGAAACACAACGCGCCATCGACCCGGGCCTGGTGGTGATCGGATAGCGAGCCACCCAACACTCGCCGTTCGCAGGCCCGCGCCTACGGTGACCGGGGATCGCCCTGCGACTCCCGATGCCCGGGGCGTCTTCTCCTGTAGCGGCGGTTGAGGCGAAGGCCTTGCCTTTCACTCGCGCGGCCCGCCTCCTCCTTCGCTAGCATTACTGCTTCGCAGAAGGAGGTGACCGCTTCCCAAGCCTCCTCGCTCCGGACCATGGATTCAACCAGGGCCGGACGCGAGAGGTCACCGCCGCCGATCGTCTCCACGATCTATAATAATACCATGTATAGTATGTACACATGTTTTTCAAATAAATGAATCTGAATCTAAAAAAAACAAAACACTTTCCTTAACACTACACTGGTTTATTCTCTCCCATCCAAAGCCTTCCCTAAAGCCGTCGCACATCTATCAAAACAAAACCGATCGTTCCACATTAGATAGGTAATTAATTGAGGACACTGATTGATGATTGTCAGCGATGACGTCACGCTCATCAGGGATTCGCATTACGCTATTTCAATACCAACATAGTACCTATGATTGATCAAATTTCCCGTCCACTTAACAGTTGTTTGTTTTGTCGTTCCTGTCAAATGTATCATGGTGGTGCTCTGGGAATATATTGTATTAGGAATGTAAATTTGTTTCGTTGTTGATTATTTTTGAGTTGGTATTGGACATCTCTATGGAGCTTCGTAGAACTTTGATTGTTGTGATCTTCGTTGCATATTGTAGCTCTCAACTTTATAATTAAGAGGCACCTAGTTTTATTGTATTGTTCCTTCCAGCAAAATTGTACTTCTGATGATCCGGTGTTGCGTATCATACAGCGCGGAAAGTTGGAGGGGAGGAAAAGTACCTTAAATATTGATGCTATCAACTTTAACTACAAATAATATTAAAGTTTTTGCTCTTGTAACTTTGATAGCTGTTTCGGATTGTCAATAGCCAGAAATTCTAACAATCAGCCATATTAAACGATCTATTAGGGTGAGGCCATAGCCTACAATACCCAGTACCCAGAGACTCAAAACCATCTGTTACATCTCATAAAAGTGTCTTCGTTTGGCCTCAACCTTAACTGGGTTGCGGATGTGACATAGACAGCCGCCCTGACATGATTTAGGTATTGATAGTTCTAAACTAAAAGCGATCCTGAATTCCGTCTGGACGATCAATTTAAAACCGATTGTCTTAAGGTGGGTACTGATCGGTGTTACGGCCGTAACATTGGCAACGAGCATGTTACGTCACACCGTGTTCTAAAATCCGTGTAACATACTCGTTTCGAACTTTTTGCTCGCCCGTTCTTCAAATTTGCTGGACACTCTCAGTCAAGATGTCTGACGACGAGGTTGTGTTGGGATCTTTGATTCTACTAATTTATTGTTTAAATTTTTCTTTGTCCCATTCCATGTTTTACAAGAAATAAACGCAATGTAGCTCAGAATTGACGCGTGTGGCACTTGCACTCGTGACGAATTAGCCGCGTAACACTCAAAAGGATTCGCCAAAAAACCGACAGCGTTCGGAGCACTCGCAACGAGCCACGAGCGGCTCGTGGCTCGTGCTCGTTGCCACGTACTGACTGCACGAATGCTCTGTAAAATGATAACAGCCACACGGGTCGATCTTCAAGGTTCAGAAACTTGCTTGCCGCGGTTGGCCTGTTGGGTCGGTGACCATCTTAACATACCGAGAAAGCCGTGCCTCGGAAAGCACGTTAAGTCGTTGGTCCCGGCAGTCATTTGTAGATTTTTGGCAGTCGTTAAGGATAGTCTGAAGCCAGTAAATTTGACACCAGTTTTGCCAAGGAGTACCGTGCTACCCAGTTAATGGGTTCTGGAGGTCTGGTAGACAGCCGCTCCACGTAAAATACTGGTATTCAGCTGAATCCAGTTTGACTGGAAGCCGACCCCAATATAGTTGGGAAAAGGCTAGACAGATGATAAACACCGGTCAGTACCCCTTTTACATTTTTATCATACATACAAACATACCATAACCGTAGAACATAACTCACTAGCCTCTCACGTATCCCAAGTACATTATTCGCAAAACTGGGACAAAGACAGGCACGTCCGACCAATAAACATCTCCTTAACGACTTTACGAGCTCTCTTAATGTGTCGGGCCCGGTCTAAGTGGCCACCAGACGTCTAAGTTTACGTTAAACAATATACCACTATCAGGTACACGTGTATCTGTTAACTTGAGTAAGTAGGGTTAAGAAGTGTCTTACCTGGAGTATAACGGCTGGCTTAAGAATTTTTTAGATTGTACGGGGTTGTGTTATGTTATACATTTTAGAATGAAAAAGTGTTTCTATGTGGGAATTGTGAGTGGTTCAAGTTTGTGTGTGAGTGTTCTTGTTCTTATGTATTTGCCACTTTAAGGCTTCCGCAGACAGGTACGACGCAACATCCTATTTTCATCGAATTTGTTAACTGAGTGCCAATTCTATTCATTAACCGACAAAAAAAGGAGGAGGTTCTCAATTCGGTTGCATTTTTTATGTTTGTTACCTCATATCTCCCGTCATTTATGAATCGATTTGAAACATTTGAATTTGTTTCATGTGAAAGGGTATCTATTGGTCCCATAGAATTGTCATCTAAATCGGTTCAGTACTTAGGTTTTAAAATCAAAATAGCTGGAGGAAATAGAGAATATTATCATCCAAGTAAGTAAACGAAATTGCGTGTTTTGCTTTCTTGTGACTTTCCAGTGGTGTTGTTAGGTGTGGGGGGCACTAAAAAGTCCGAAATATGTTATAATATATGGTAGTCGGTTGTATTTTTTTAAGCAAAGTTCGCATTCGTATGTCAGTCGTAATCTGTCAAAAATGTATAGAAATTGAGACTTTTTTGACGGGTTGCGGCCACCGGCCAATTGCTTGGTTTCCGAACGAATAATATTTATATAACATGTTACTTTAAAAATCATAGACTTCTTCTTATAGGTTTTCCTGTAATCTATTCCCTATTATCTGTATTTTTTTTAATGTTTTCTCAGTAGTTTCGAAGATATGGGGGCAATGGTCAAATTTCATAAATTTTCTGTAATAACTTCAGAATGGAATATTTAAAAATTAAAAAAAAATACTTTTGATACTCTTACAATGAGTCCTTTGTTTGATATGTGACACGGTATAGTTGGAAAGTCTTTTTTTTCTATTTTTCCCCTAGTAAATGGCTCCATTTTCAAAATTTAATTTAAATATTGTGTAATTTCAATTGAATCGGTCCAGTAGATTCGGAGAAAATCGGCTGTAACAGACATACAGACAGGCAACAGGGTTCCGTTTTTCGGAACCCTAAAAATTTGAAGAACGAGCCATCAGAACAGTTTTTTGAAAACAAATAAAGAAGAAAAAACGCATACCGAATAAGAAACGAAACACATGAGTGACTTAAACAGGAAAATATGCGTCACATCAGCTCAAAACGTTGCATTGTCAACTGAAATTAAAAATAAATTTTTGTACTTAGCGGTGTTGAAATACTGTTACATTTTATAGTAAATATTACTCTCTTTTGGGCTTTGTCGAAGTTGGGTAAAAAGCCCAGTATTCCCGCCATCGTATTTTTAACCAGTGTTCAGTAATTTCAACTGAGCTCAATCCTCACAAATCGTTCTTGAAAAACGTAAAATGAAGCCACATCGACATAGAACTATATTTTTAAAAGGTAGTTTACAAAGAAACCTGCACAGGTCAGGCTTAGGCACGCCACACACTAAAAGTAAAAAGCAAACTCAACAGGTGCTCAAAGATTTAGTTTTTTAGGTGAGCTACAAACGAAATCTTTCTTTTTGCGGCCAGTGTGATGTGTGTGGATGAAATAACTTTCTTTTTAATTTTTGACAGGGTAAAAACTTTTTGAACTGTCTGAAACGAATGTTGAAAAACTTCTTTTTTCGAGTTTTATTTTTCAATTTATATGAAGCTCCTTTGATGTTTTTCTAAGTCGAATCTTGTTTGAGTGAGTGAATAAAGTAATGAACATTTACTGCCAAATTGGTTCGTGGTTCGCAATTGCTACTGTTGAACATGAGGTCCTGGGTTCTATTCCCGGGATGGGCAAAATGTTATTTGTGTTTACCGTCTACATTATCGTAGTAGCAGCAGGTTGATGGCAGTATGCTTCCTTATTGCTTTTTTCAGTGTACAAAGGTGTGTTGCACAATAGATATTCCTCCGTCGCACTAGTCAGGGAATACAGATAAAAGTAAGTAGTTTTACACTAACACAGATTAAAAAACATAAACGATATTATGCTCTAAGAGTACTGGCACATAAAACTACAAGTTTTTTAAAAATACTTTCGAACTTCTAAAATATCAAGACCACCGTTTAGCACTGTTTACCAGACTTCAAGATTTAACCACTACAGTTGAAAGACGTTTGCCATCGAAAATAAAAGAATAAAAACACTTCATAAAACGACGAGCAGGGCTGTTGAAACTTAGGTTATGTGAGTTCTTAGTTTTGAAAACAGTCATGAGTAACTCATCGCTGCCAGTTGTTGAATAACAACCTCTTTCATAGCGTTTGAAGCTTTTGCACCACAATAAAGGTTTTCTTTTGTATGTTAACTAATAAACATGTACATTTCATATTTTAAATACAAAATGTACACTTCAAATAAAAAAAAAAAACTCCTACCTAAAATATGGCGTCAAAAAATTCGTCCGCATCGCTATCGACTGGAAGTGAGCCCAAAAGACTGGCGGCATTGCCTCGTTGTATGGCAATGCTTATCCTCCAAGGTAAAAGCCAGCCCTTGGGTCACGTGAAGTGTCAACTAAGCGTAAAAATGTAAAATTGTTTGTAAGAGGTAATCTCTAGAAGAACTGATCCGATTTCTGAAGTTGGGAACTAATAAAAAGATAAATTAAAATACTAGTGTTTAATATGGAGCAATTGCGTATCTGACTTCCACAACCGGATTGGGAAAAACGATACCCCTTGTAGCCTGCTAGACTGCTTGCAAGACTGCTGTCAGATTTCCTGACTTCTGACTATCCGTAACGACTGTCAAAGATCTTCAACGACAGCCGGGGCCAACGCCTTAACGTTCTTTCCGATTCTCGGGCCGACCTCCTTTTTTTTAGCATGTGGAAATCCACATGGATATTCTCCGCCCTGGGCGAGTGCAGGGGTCTCTCAGACTCGTACTGAATAAAACCACACGGTGTTCTGCAGCTATCTTTGGCCGGGGCGCTGGAGTTCTTGCGTATTCGTTACGCTCCCCCAGCCAGGTGCAACGCATGAATTCATTCGGATCCCGTCACCTCTGCGGCCGCATGCGGCCACGACCACGCCGCGACTCCTCTAGAGAGGCGCGCGCGGAACACGGGCCTTTGACTGTTCAGACAACAGACTCCCCAAGTCAGTTACCGCACCGCACCGCACTTTTTGGTGCCCGATGATTATTCTGCGTTCTTCAGCGCCCGGTGCGTCATGCATTATAGGGAGATGGTTTGGATCTCTCTGCTCCCTTTCCGCCGTCTCCTTTGCTACCATCACTTCCTCGCAAAAGGAGGTGACGGCATCCGCCCCAAAAGCGTTGTTTAATCTTGAAGATCGACACATGCGGCTGTTATTATTTACCCCCCCCGCTCCTAGTTAGGTACGCAAATATAGAAAATATGTGTGAATCGCAGCAGGAGGCGTTTTGTAGGTTCTGCCTGCCTCTATAGAACAAAATGCGTGAATTTTGGTATGTATGTAGAAACTAATAAACAAAAGCAACACGCTTTATCAGCCACCACATCGATCACATGACACGTTCAATTGACTTAATTTGCCGACCAAAGGCAACAGCAATCATCCTAATGACAAACTGAGCCTTGATATCTCAACTGTGTAAATCAAATTATAATTGAAACGTGAATGCAATGCGGCTAGTGGGCATGAATGTTAGAATTGATGGATTTTGAATATACAGATAGTTGTATTAGTTTGTTCGTTCCAAATAATGTAGCTATGTATAGTGCATTTATTTTTAGGGTTCCGATGTCAGTATGAAAAAACGGGTACTTCCCGTTTCGTCACATTCCCGATTCGTCAATATGCCAAAAAAGAAAAACAAATGAACACTGTGGCGTTTCATCAAGATTGTGATCGAATTATATTCCTCTTTCGTCAACTTTTGAGAATGCCTGTATTCATTCCCGTTTGTTCAAATTTTTGTTTAGAAAGTACAATGAAGTGTAAAAAAAATACTCGTAGTTCTGTTCCTGTTATATCTACTTATTATTTTTTAAATGATGTCTTTGACAATATTGACACCGTGGGGTCTCTGACCTTCGGTAGGTGTATGAAGGGCCGAAGCCAACTCGCAGAGGCCCTGTTAGACATTTCCGAAAGCCGAAAAAAGGTATCCCTTATTCAAAGTCAAAAAGTCAAAGTCAAAGTCAAAAACGTTTATTTCAATTAGGCCATTAAAGGGCACTTTTGAACGTCAGCATTTACAGTTCAGTAAAATAATAATATTACATTAATAAAGTGACTCTACTGTCCATTCGGAAAGGTAGATTCTTATGGAGAAAAACGGACAAGAAACTCCATAGTTACTCTTTTCAAATAATGATTTTACAAAATTTGGTATACAAAAATTAATTTAATATTATGTGAGGACGATACACCCAGAGTATGCTACTTATAAGAACAAAGTATAACCAGCAGAGGTACTTAAACCTACCTACAAACTTACCTTTTCTAAAAAAAAAATTAGGTAAATGGTACTCACATATTTACAGATAATCTTAATAACCATTAATTAAACAGAAAAAAAACACAAAAAAGAAACAGTATACCTATCTATAAAGTTAATTCATAAATCAACCAGTTTGATTTTGTCTACAACCTTGATTGGGACACTTGTGTGTCTGTATGTTTTTCTGCTTCTCTGTCTGCCTCTCTGTCACTGTAATTTGTATTTTTTTTCGTAATAAATAGCTTACGGTGATAAGTGACTGTTTATGTTTCTATTAGTGAAAGAATTTTCGGAATTTGATAACTCGTTCCGCGAGCCCAATCCACTGTTCTTCCCACCATCTGGGTACTCAATACTCTCTTGCATGTGCATCCTGACTGTGTGTGTGTTGTGTGATGTGTTCGCGGACGAATGGGACATGACCATGACAGTATATCTGGAGTCCTGTGAGATGAGTGTGTGAATTTTGTGTATCTTATTAAACTAATGCAAATTGGCGAATTGAAAAGTAGTTTTTGTTAAAGTACTTGCATAATATTATAAATAAATAAAGTATTTACAAACAAGAAACGTACCCTCTTTATGATACAACTAGTTTCGGGTTAGATTTGTACCTCTGTGTCTAGTTTAGAAAACACATAGATTACTAGGTTACCAATTGTATCTTGCTGGGGAGTTTGTTGCGCCACTTCTTCTTCCCAGCTAAAACACAAGGAAGTGGTGACGGGTGGGCGTTTTGGGGGACTGTCTTTATGTAGAACTTTGACGTTCAAAAAGTGCTGGCATTCAGCCTAATTTGACTTTTGATTTTGATACTAAAGACACGTTTTTAGAAAGCAAGAAAAATTGCATTTGTGACGAATGATACCAAAAACACAGCTTCGAATAGCTATAGTATCTTTAATCATAAGAAACAATTGGATATTGTCACTAAAACAATAATTGAAATGTATATGTACATAACTAACTTAAAACTATTTACTTAAACTATTTATATCTACTAACCCTAACTATATACATATAAATATACAAAAACAAAATACTTTTAGCTTCGAATTATTTAAATAGTGATATTTTACCAACTGTGATGGAACTCGAAAATAATGCTTCTTCAAAATCGAAATAATTTTTTCGACCTGCCGCTAGCTGTGTTAAACGCCAGTTTTATGAGTTCTAAGTGTTGTTGAAATAAAAATAACAGAATTTTATTCTAATCGACTCGGAGGCAAACTAAGTAAATTCCTTTTTTAACCGTCTATTTAAATAGAAGAGTTCGTGATTTAATTTGAGTAGTGTCAGCAGTACTTAATGATGAAAAACATTAGATGTTCAATTATACAAATGAAGGTAATTTGCTTACCTACCGTCTGCGGATCGAGGCTAGGGGAACCATGATTTTATTTATATTTAAGACTTTTTTAAAGTGTGAAATGAGCCGGATTTCTGTAATAAAAGTATCGATTGATAGACGTAGGTGTGAAAAAGCATTTAAATTTACGTAATTCATGAAATTTTAACGCTGACTTTTTTACTTTAAAAGTTGGTATAATAATAAAAAACAATAAAACCAAGCCATTTTTAACGCTTCAATTTAAAAAGGCATTCAAACAATCGTAGAATAATCTACGTTTTCTCTTTATGTTGAGCTTTACCAGTCAAAATTTATGGAATTCTCATGCAATATGGCCAGTATTGGTGTATGGTATATTTTATCAAACTCCAAATATTTATTTAACTGAATATAAAATAATTCCTGCCGTCAGAAAACTGACGCTATTGTAAAAATCCACCGCAGTATTTTTCTTTGTTACAAAAAAAACACTGGTATTTTCATAACCAATATACCTACCTAGACAATAGTAAATAAAATGTGGGTTTTATAAAACTGGATTTCAATAAAAACAAGCTTGTTTCCCAAAGTTTTTTTTTATACCCTACATAATATCAAGTTAAACTTTAATGAATAACGATGTTTACTGAAGTAAAATGTTGAAACCGGTTTTAGTGACCATATCTCAGTTTCGATTAAAGAATTTGATAACAATTTTATACCTATTCAAGTTGAAAACCGTTTAAAAGAAGTCCTTTTATTTTTTTCATAAAAAACAAAAAAAAATATCCAACTGCCACTACCTTATTTTAAATAATGGTGCCCGAACACAAGAGCCAAGTCATTTTCATCGTACATTGACTCATCAAAGACTTAAAAGGCATTGAATATGTGCCAACATGGCATACCATTGTCAGCTAAAGCCATAAAATTTGACCTTTTAACGTCCTCCAAAATATTGTGACACAGTATTATTTCTTTTTATCCAAATTAACTTAACAAATTTTAAAGCAGACAAAGAATATTGATAAATTAATTTCTGTAGAATATCTACGTGACTTTGCATTTTTATCATGAAAAGTTAAAATACACTTCTGGACACATGTATTGGCCCACTTTAGAGTTTAGGTTTCGATGGCCCCTACCGTAATATGATTGCTAGATTGAACAAAAACTGTTGATGCAGTTTTAAACCTGATACATTTTACCATCTTTTTCGATCGTATTGTTTTAAATTTGAATTCAGAATACCATACGACATGGAGCTACGCCTAACAAGTCGGATATGCGCCTTGTTAAAGGCAATTGATTTTTGAATAAAAAACATGTTTTATCAAATAAACGTTTAATTTAATAACGCGTGTTGCCTCCATGGGCATCTACCACAGCTCTCATACGATTAGGCATAGAGTTCATCAACCGCTCTATGCAATTTTGAGGGATCATCTCCCATTCCTCTTCTATGGCAGTTTTCAACTCCTGCATCGTCTGGGCAACTGGCTGACGAGCCCTAACACGTCTTTTTAGCTCGTCCCACATGTGCTCAATGGGGTTCATGTCTGGGCTTCTGGCTGGCCAGTCCATAACTGTGATGTTCACATCCCGAAGATATTCCCTGACGATGCCGGCCGCATGGGCTCTTGCATTATCATGCATAAAAAGGAAATTTGGGCCCACATAGTCCGCGTATGGTATCACGTGAGGTTCTAAGCACTCACGAATGTACCTTTCAGCATTTAATGTTGGCAGCCGTGGTCCTGTAACAACCTCAAGTTGAGTTTTGCCGCTCGCGGATATACCGCCCCAGACAGTCCATGAGCCACCGCCATAAGCAACCCTCTCTTCAAAGCAGCATTGTGCGAAACGCTCTCCCTTACGTCGGTAGACCTTCTTCCTTCCATCATTGCCATGTAACACAATTTTAGACTCATCATAAAAGAGTACACGGCTCCAATCTTGCTGTGTCCAATTTAAATGACTGCGTGCGAAATGAAGGCGCGCTGTTTGGTGGGCTCGCGTTAGTTTGGGCCCATTAGCTGGCTTGTGTGGTACCATATCGCGTTCTTTTAACCTTCTCCGAACAGTTCGAGCGCTCACAGATACTCCGTGGAAGTCGCAAAGTTGGTTTTGTATCTCAATGGAGGTAAGGTGACGATTTCTCAAGCTGGTCGTCACGATGAATCGATCCTGCCTTTCAGTTGTGACCCGAGATCGTGGCCTTCCTTGGCGACGAACAAAGTCGCCAGTCTCTAGGTACCTCCGATAAACATTTCGGACCGCAGATCGACTTAAATTAAGTTGAGCACTCACGTTTCTTTGGCTGTGTCCGGCCTGAATAAGTGCCACAGCTTGGGCGGTGACTTCAGGTGAAGTATCCATAGATTATTGATAGAACCTCACCTTAATGTTAAGAATAAGTAATGTTTGTTGCAAAACCAAAGATATCAATCACGTTTTCAAGAATTAAATCCAAGTAAACCAATAAAACCAAGTTTTCTTAGTATTCGATTGTTTGATATCAACAAACAGGCTCCAAATTGTCTTTTGTTTCTTTAAATTCTGTGTTCGAAATTCAAAAAAAGACTATTGAATGAAATTGTGAATGTGCCAGGTTCAAAACTGCATAAAAACTTTTTGCTCGACCTAATATAAAATTTTAGCTAGGACCAAACGAAACTGAAAATACAAGGTGGGCCAATAGATGTGTCCAGAAGTGTATGATCACGATGTCAAAGCCGATGCTTAGTAATTGGAAAGACCTTTGAGTAGGTAATATTTAATATGAACGAATAGGTCGTTTTATCGTTGGTGAAACTGCCTTAGTACTGGCAGGTGACGAGGAATCTGTGGGGATTGCCCGGAGGACAAGGTGGAGCATACGGTGGAGGATTGCCCTACTTGGGCGGAGCACTGCCTTGTCCTCGTCGAGGCAATCGGCGGCGACGACTTCTCGCGTCTGGCCCTGGTTAAATCCATGGTCCGGAGCCTCTCGAGGCTTGGGAAGAGGTCACCTCCTTCTGCGAAGCAGTAATGCTAGCGAAGGAGGAGGTGGGCCGCGCGAGGGAAAGACAAGGCCTTCGCCCCAACCGCCGCTACAGAAGGTATTGTAAATACATAAAAGTTATTGTAATAATCAAAGAAGAGTCTACGATTTATTTTTGTTTTAAAATAGACAGTTAACGACACTTAATACCGTTCAAATCATAATAAAATTCTTGATCATCAATAATAAATTTAATTACCCCTATACATAATCGTAAATATAAATACTACCAGTTCGCTCGTGACTTCGTCTGCGCAGATTTAGGACAAACAATTTCTACCCCCTACTTTACCCCTTTACGTGAGGAGTTTCCTAAAATCCTTTCTTGCTTAACGTCTATTGCTCATAAACTACCTCCGTTCCAAATTACATCTTCATAGATCTAGAAGCTTCCGAGATTTTGTGATTAATCAGTAAGTCAATGTATGACCTTTCGCTTTTATATAGGTACAAGCTTTTGGTCGCGACTTGTCTGCATGGAATAGTTACTGTGGGCAGCTATTTTATTTTAAAGATACTCGTTTTTCAAAAACTTGATATGTCCTTCTATAGGTCTCAAACTATCTCTATACCAAATTTCATCTAAATCGGTCCAGCCGTTTGCGCATGCAGAAGTAACAAACATACACAGACACTCACAAACTTTCGCCTTTATAATATTAGTGTCAAGTGTGATATAGTGTGATGTGATATAAGAAGATTGGTTTTTTCAAAACTGTAGATTCATTGTCACCCTTCGTTGCACGATTTAATTACTCCTGCTTCTAGCTTCAGATTTAAAACGGTGATTTTGTGTACCTGGTTTTGTATATCTTCAGTCCATTTATTCTGAAGGGGTTTTCTTTTTATTGTAAGTACTAGCTTTTTCAAGCTGCTTCGCCTGCGTCGAATGTCGAAGGTACTAATAGGATATCTGGTATTCCATGTCCCCGATGCAAGCCACGATTTACTTTTTTGCGGACTTTCAGACTTGCACGATTATACTAATTATAAGTTGGAATAACGGCCACACGGGTCGATCCTTAAGGTTAAGCACACGCTTGCCGAGGTCAGTTCGTGGATGGGTGACCATCTTAACATACCGAGATTCCTGCGTGCCTGGGAAATCATGTTAAGCGGGTGGTCCCGTTTATTTATTAGATCTTCGATGACAGTCTTTACAGGTACAAGAAATCTATGACAAATCTTAAAAGGGGTAGGTACCTACCTTGTTACCCGGTTCAGTAACTGGGTATTAAGAAACTACTGCTAACTGCTCATTAGGTTTTTCCAATCGGAATTTTTCACAGTGTCAGCTCAGAGTTTAGGAAGTAGGTGATGTGACACCCCGTTCCTCGGAAAGCACGTTAAGCCTTTGGTCCTACGCCAGATCGCTCTCCGGTCGTGTCGGGTTGCTGTCTCATTGAAATATGATAGTGATGGAAGAGGGAGTGAGTGTATCTGTGTTTTCGCACACACATAAGCACTATATTAATGTCCCACGCCGATGGCTAGTCTCGGTTGAGATTGGCAAAAATCGGTCAGGAATAGGAGGCAGTCGCGCCATGTAAAATACTGGTATCAACTCAGCAGCATTCGGTTAGGATTGTAGAGGTATGCGGTACAGAGAGTAAAGTCTCGCAAACTTTCACTGAAAAGGCAGGATCATCCGACCAGACAGTTGTTGTATCTGGTGGGCAACTGCCCGATAGTTGATATTCGGACTGTTGTGTATGTGTAAATCATACAAAGAACTTTGCTTGCGCGATGCAGGATTTCGTTGTTAGTTCATCGCTGACAGGATAGATGGCGTTGCGGTTCTTTTTGTTGCCGTACAAATTTCGCTTCTTAGTTTTTCATGTGACGGTATTCAAACCGCTACAGATTAGATGGTTTTAGCAGTTATTTATTAATTATGGACTTTCCCAGAACTTCCAGATCTCTCTTATTTTCTCACAAAAAAAATGTGTTATGCCACACATTTTTTTAGTTTAGTAGAGTAGTGTTAGTTTGTACTTTTAATATACGTATAGGTACCTGCTCGCTTGGACCGACGCTGATTTCCAGGTATCAGGTGCTAAAGCCAATAAATCACTTTTTTAAGCCTGGGTGCTGATTTTTATGTATGTTTTACAAAATATTGTTAAATAATTAGTCATAAAATCATATTTTAATGACTGATTAGTCATTTTAATAGTCTAAGAGCTGGTCGCCACCCCGAGTGTGATCCTATTCACAAGGCTGAAGTTTGGCAAAGTTTATTTAGTAAGTGCAAATAACGGAACTTAAAGTCTGCCAGGATTTGGGAGGTTTTCAAACTACCTCCTTGACGAATACCTTTGATACATCACGAACAAAAAATTGTCTGTCGGCTCAAGTACATACTTACACTACTCTATCCCACAGATTTTGTTAGTGAAAAAATAAGGGAGGTCTGGCAGCTCCGGGATCTCAGTCTATTACCTATAATACCAACGTTACCTATAATACAAGTAACTCAGGTACGTACCTTTCACGTGTCGCATTTCCGCGCAATGTATTAATAGGTACCTTGGTTACATCAAAGCGGTGCTCTGAAACTTTAAGTAAGCGCTTACTTACCTAAAACATCATTTTGTAATTAGTCGACTCAAAACAGCACTTACTTAATAACAATTTGTACTTTAGACGGCTTTGTGATACTTTGAAGTTTGTATCGGGCTTATGATTTGATTGTTTTTGAATTTGTTATTGTGTTCCTTAAGTGCTTTGATCCTAGTGGCTAAATTATTGTAAAAATATTAACTATTATTTAAAACAGATTACATTTAAACATTCTGTCGTGAAACAAAAGCAGGTTGTAGAAGAAGAAGTTGGCAGGTATTTTAATGACAACAGAAGGCGCCCCGGTCGTCGGGAGTCGCTGGGCGATCCCCGACCACCGTAGGCGCGGGCCTGCGGACGGCGAGCGTTGGGTGGCTCGTTGTCCGATTACCACCAGGCCCGGGTCGATGGCGCGTTGTGTTTCACGCGCGTCTCAAAGAGATATCAGCATAGGAGACGGGGCCCCCTAGGGCCAGAGCCTGCCAGGGTTGCGGAATTTGTTCGAAAGAGTCACCGTGACCACGGAACGCAAAGGGCTTTAGAACGACCACGGATTGGTTTTAGTCAGTAAGAGTCTGATACGCCCTTCTGCTCCACCAAGAGCAGAAGAAGTTATTTGAAGATTTCCTATCCTAAACAAAAAGGTTTTTTTTAACGAAGTACTACAAAAAAATAATACCAATAGGTACCCTTCGGGGGCTGTCGGGTAAAATCACTTTAAAAGCAGGCCGATGCTGTTCATGGCATCAAATCTGTAAGTGAACTAAAATAATTGCCAATCTGCAACTGCAACTGTTTGGAACCTTTTAGTCGTGTGTTGCAGTTAGCTTGGAAAAAAAATGCTTGTACTTATCTGAAGATAAATACCTATCGTAATATTAAATAAAAGTAATTTTTATTTCCCACATTTTAGTCACTTGAATTTTTGGAATTGTATCCTCCAGTCCTTTTTCTTGTGATCATAGTTTATATATCCTATGTCTAATTCCAATGATAACTCATTTGTCAATATTTAGACAACCGTTTTGGTTATAGAGCGTGCTAAGAATACAGACACAAATACATACAAATAGACTATATATATGTCATATAATATATATGTACTTTCAAAAGACGTTGCCCTTGTTCTTACTTACTTACCTGGGAAATAAAAGCAACTACTTAATTTTATTTATTTAATTATATACACACAATAAATTAATTAGAAAGTTACAAGTTAAGTGATTAGAGATTTGACCTTTGAACAACCCTTTTGACATTATAACCCTTACCTAATAACAGTAACTATCCATAGTGGGCAAAGCCTTGTTTACCCCACAAACATCCTCAAGGGAAAATTCCTTTCCAATCCAATCCATTACCAATCACTTTAAATAATAAAGCAGGCAAGTATCACATACATATAAAATCCACTGCCCTAATTACAATCAAATTGACGGAGCCAAGAACCTATAATTTCTGAAAAGAAATTGATTTCGAATTCAAGACGACTAAAACAAAAAGCGCTCGATTTTTCCCGTGATCAAAATTCAACTCTATGAGCACTAGAATAACTTCTACTTTTTCTCATCGAAAAATTACATAACACTTCGCTTTACATACACACGTTGATTTGATTTCAACATTCAACGCAGTTGAATCCAATTAAACAAGCTTTTGTTAACGCTAGACGTACCAACGATACGTACCGTTGGATTTGAGTTGTAAGGTTTTTGACATGACAGCGAACGCGCTCAAATTGCTGAATACCATGAGTCGAATTTTAATTTTCGTTTTGTTATTGATACTTTAAACAGAACTAGGTAATGGTTAACAAAATATGACAGGCATGGTCGGTTGGTTTTCGGAATGTGATGATTATTCGCCAAATCACTACTCCGAGAGTCTTGCGGCTTATTTTATGGATCAATACTGCAACAGCTTTTATTTGTGTGTAAGCTAAACTAAAGATCCCCGAGCTCCTCGGCCTTACTTATTTTCTCAGTTACTAAATATGTGTGATAGAGTAGTGTTACTATGTAATTTTAACGTACGCATACCATCTACTTGCTAGCTTGGGACGACGCGGCGATTGGCGACTGACAATTTAATGGTTAAACATATTTCACACTTTGGGATTTTTGATTGGATCTCCTAGGCTATAAAAACTAGTGCTTTTGAAGTATTTAGCCTAAAGCGCAGGCTACACCACCAGCTAGCTAGCGAGCAAGCGAGCTGGCGGGCAAAGTGAGGCGAGGGAAACTATATAAACTAAGCGAAGCTTCGGCGAGCTTAACTATGTATGTGGGTTCACACCGAAAACTTCGAACGAACGGGCGAGTGAGTTGCGAGCCGAGCGAGCATCGTTTCACCTTTTTTCATACTTCGGTTCACACCGCGAACTATATAGCTAACGTGGTGAACGAATAGCATCGCGCTCGCTAGCTGGCGGTGAGGAATGCACTTATGTAAGGTTGGTTACCGCAGGGCTATAGATGGAGCCTAAGAGCCTTGATTTTTATAGCTACAACCATAAAATGTCTGCCCTAGCTAGCCTAAAGTTTTGCCTAATTTCGTTTTATGGCCGACTTTTAGATTTTATTGCTCCAAATATTCTACCTCATTACAGAGCAGCCCATAACATACATTATTACATGTTATGGGCCTAATTTTCGTCTATAAAATTAATGCAACATAGAATTTTGTTAAGAATTTTGCAGTACCATAATGTCCGTTATAGTTTGGCTAGACATAAATTAGCATTGCCGGAAATCCTGTCAGTTGTAGACTTGTACAGTTTAGCATGCTGGTAGGTATGCTAAATTAATTTGACCTATACCGACTTAGTTTTGGTTTTTTGCAATGAGCGAGGATTGTTAAATAAATGCCTAGAATACCAGTATTTTTATTGGAATACTTTTGTAAGATTTGGACTACTCTACGTTTTGGCTTTTTCAGTGTCCCTAAATGGTGTTATTACGATTATTTATCAGTCATAAGTGTAAGAAGACTCATTTTTAGGGTTCCGTACCAAAAGGGTAAAACGGGACCCTATTACTAAGTCTCCGCTGTCCGTCCGTCTGTCCGTCTGTCACCAGGTTATATCTCATGAACCGTGATAGTTAGACAGTTGAAATTTTCATAGATGATGTATTTTTGTTGCTCCTATAACAACACATACAAAGCATGAAAAAAAAACATAAGAATAAAAGGGGGCCCAATATAAGAAACATGTTTTTTTCGGCTTATGGTACAGAACCCTTCGTGTGCAAGTCTAACTTGCAATTGGCCAGTTTTTTAGTTCCTAATATTTCATTATAGCGATAAACTCCTTTGCTAAGTCATAGGGTCAATTTAGATTATCATTGATATGCTAACAACACGATGAGACAATAATAGATGGGTACTACTCGTACTTTATTTTAAACGTTATTTACTAATTAATTAATTCAATTGAGAAAGGGGATGGGCTAAGATCTCCACTCACTGGACGCCAGAGGGAGGACATCGCCGTCGAGGTCGACCGCGGCGGAGGTGGTGTGACGATCAGAGGCCCAATACGAATGTTTTGACAAATAATTGTTTAGGGTTTAGTTTAAGTAAAATAAAATTATGTATGTGGGTATGTCGTTTTGTGTCAAATAAAAACATTTTCTTTCTTTCTTCTAATAAAGAAAAAAATTAACATTTATGTATTTTATTATATTAATTTTAGAAAAACTTACAGCTACATTACATTACATTAGCTTACAGTTATATTAGAAAGTAGCAATATGTAAAAAATGGCCATTTAAAAGTTTTCACTTATATATGTATATTGTGAATAATTAAAACAATCTCACGAAAACAGGTTAGGACTAACACAAATACGCTCAAACCAAGCTCAAAAATATAAAACAACATCTTGGCACGAAACAGTGGTTAAGTATATAAATAAAACTCATTTTGCACATAATAACTATTTGAATTAGACCCCATATTCATATTTTTGTATGATACAAATTGTGTATATCGCACCAAAATACTATGGGGTTCCAGTTTTTTTGTATTCAAAATTTACTGACGCTAACGATACTGTAACGTTACTATACGGCAAAACATTCGTGCTCTGATGACGTTTGTGGGCCAAAGTTGGCCAGAGATCGCTCAGCATCGAGAGGTATGGAAGAAGAAAGGGGAAGCTTTTGCCCAGCAGTGGGACACAAATTAGGCTAGAAAAAAAAACAATTGACTGGCCTGTCGGTCGAGTGACACTGACTACTAAACCGGATAATCTTTGTGTGATGAGCATGATCATTTGTTCTGTGTCTGGGTGTAATTTGTCAATAATATGTATGTATTTGGAAATATATAAGTATGTTTATCAGTTGTCTGGTTGCCATAGCACAGGCTCTGCCTCGTTTAAGATCGGATAACCGTGTGTGAGATGTTCCAAGATATTAAATTAAATTTTTAAGGCACACAAAAACTGAGGCGTGCTTAATACCGTAGATAATGATTACCAGTAAAGTTTTGGGTGATGCAGAGACAAACAATGAGTAGTGCAATATTAACTTGTTTAGCATAGACACGCGCCTATTCATAGTACTGCATCTGTCAGCTTGATCCATGTTACGCCATTGGCTTCCCCTCCACGTGATGGTTGCAACAACGTGACTGGAACTAGACCCAGTTAGAGCCACGTGAACTGTCGTGAGTTTAATCGTATCTAACTATTTTGTTTTTAAGGGTTCCGAACATCAGTATTTTGACGTGACATCGTCTAATAAATCGATGAACGCCGGTTGCACGCACGAAAAAGGATGACTAATTGTAGCGTTACGATAATTTCAAGTTGTGTTATGACGTTGTCACGTTAAACTATCGTCCGTAAACCGACTTTACAGACAACCAATTTTTATATGGATTTCAAACGGAACTGTCTACCTGTCAATCTGTCACAGCAAGTTTTTGGGACACATACATGTGAGTACATAATAATATGTATAAACACGGACGCGTGGGTCACCTTTGAGGACAAAATTTGAAAACATTCTTATTGTATCATGATACAAATCAATCGAAAGGGCTTGTTGTGAGAATCGTCTTATTGTAACAAACCTACTGGTCAACTTTACATATGTCTAATGAATTTCTGAATCAAACTTCTCCAATTCTTATAAGTTTTTTTATTTTTTTTTATACGTTGTCCCTAACTAGGATTTTTCCTATATCGTGGGTACGTTTACAAACATATAAACTCACGTACACAAACAGCCAGACCCGGAACAACTATCTGCAGGGCATATGTTTCGTGCGGGAATCGAATCCGCGACACGCGGTGCAGCAACCAATCGCTCTGCACCAAACTGTTCAAATAGTAGGTACTGATGTCAAAGCTAAATTCCAAACAAAATAATCACGATATAAATACTTCCAACCAACAATAGTTTCAATTAAAACAAAAATCTGCTATTAAAGGCAGAACTAAAACAGAAGCCAGTCATAAACTGGTAGAAACAGCAAGTTATTACAAATTACGTTAATATTGTTAAGGCTGTGTATTCGGCATGGTTTTATACAGTGGCCGGGCAGTGGATAGAATTTAATTAACCGCGGCAGTTGTAGCTTGCCTCTCGGAGCTGTCTGTTGGGACGCAGCGATCGATGGCGCGAGGAATGGGCGGTAGCGGGGTGGGTTGACAGTGGGGAACATGTAAATTAAACTGTTTTTGCGGATATGTACATAGGATAAACTTAAACAGGCGTATTCATTTAAAAAAAATACTCTTATGATGTGTATGAGTTTAAATACTAATTAGAAGATTCTAGATAAATAAAAATTGGACCAAAAGTTGGGCCGCCTGGATATCCTCTATATTTGGCCCATTCTTATGACAAATTCGTTGACAGAATATGGTCCTTACATTTTGCCCACTAAATTTCCTTTGGCTCCTCGTGTTTAATATGATTAAATAGTTTTTATAAATAGGGCTGTACTTTTATATTTTGAATTCTGAGTTTGTTTAGGTTTTGTTTTCAGGATATTCAAAAAATATTGACGTGTAAAAGTGTTGGAAATTCAAAAAATATTGGCGTTTAAATCAACTCACAAATGTAATATCATTTAACTAGAAGCATAGGTATTCAGAAGTTTTATTTAGAAAATTAAAGCTATTTGCACGATTCAATGACTACAACAAAACAAATCTACAAAAATCATTATAAAGAGGTCTAGTTTGTTAATTCGGATATCACACTTCACACTTAATATTAATTAATCACACTAATATTTTAAGGCGAAAGTATGTGTGTGTGTTTGTGACTTATTCACGCGCAAACGGCTGGACTAATTTTGATAAAATTTGGTTTGCAGGAAGCTGACACCCTGGATGAACACATAGGCTAACTTTTTATTCCGGGAGTGTGTTCCCTTCGGATAATTTTCGACATTCACGCGGAGTATCTGACAAACCGCGCAGGCGCAGCTAGTATACATATAAGGTAATCTGTGGAAAGAATTTTACTATCAGAAAACTACACTATCACCAAAAACTCTGAATAAGATTATGAAAAATAAACGTTCCTGTGGCATAGATCACGGGAGCAAAGCCAGGGAATAAGCTAGTGCCCTTTAACTTGCACCAAAGCTGCGACCACACAATACTCTGCCGCTCACTCACCCTACATAAGTTATTACCCTCCTCATAGTTAAGTTACAACTTGGTTTGTGGGTCAGTCTTAACGTCTTGGGGATAAATGTTCAGGAAAAAACCCTTTTTTCCTTCTTATCAAAATATTTACTGAAATTTTAATACATTTGGTGGGTATGTTGGGTCACGTAGGACGTCTCAGTGGACTTTAAAAATGTAGGATGATGTACTAGGGGTTGCAGGATAGTTTATTTTTATTTTTAAAGGGGATGACGTGTGCATTTCTTTGTTTTGTCAGAATGTGTAATAAACTGTCGTTTTTTGGAATGTAAAAGCTGAAATATAAATATACTTATTTTATACTTATTATATATATACTTATTTTGTAGGATGACAAAAACAAAAGTGATTATTATTAATTCATTTATTTAAGACATTGTCCATATGTTATAAAAAAATAAAATACAATAAAAACATATTACATTAAAATTTAATAGTAATGGTAGGTAATTATTTTTTTACTTCGAAAGATGTTAGGCCCCCTAGATGATGTCCTCAAGAACTGGAAAGATGAAGTATATCATGGAAAGAAATGGAAATATTTTCGGAAACTATTTGCCCAAAAGTGGCCATTATTAGTCATCGGAAAGATAGCATATTAAAAATATTTATTTATTAATTTAAACTTCAGGCACAAAGGGACAGTGGCAGACTCAAAGCCTTAGGCATTTTCTACCAGTTAACCAAGGGTGGTTCATAAAATTAAAAAATATAGTCGATCAATTCGTTTAATCCAATCCGCAAACATTCAATACACGAATTGTTCAAACCCGCATCTTTATTCTGCGCAAACTAGTATTTATCTATCAGTGCATGTTTTTCAATTTGTTTGAATATATGTATATTCCAGTTTTCAATAGATAAGTTTTAATGAAAAAAGTTTTTAATTTGTACATAAGTATTGCTCATAAATTGTGTAGAGTTGTTTATGTCTAATAAATAAATTTCAATCGAGTGAAATTGGACAACATTTTAAAAGTTTTAACCGAGTTACAGCTATTTCAATAATCTCGCATTTCAGTTTTGGTTGAATAATTTCGAAAATCGAACTGAAATTATGGCATTTCAGTATCATTTTCAGCTAATATTTTTTTTCATATTATTTTTTTGGGACACAACCCAGAGGTGATTATAGAGTATAATCACAAGTTTAGAATACGTTTTGCTTTGTAGAATATCTTCTTATCGTTCGACGGTTCATCAAGTAAACCCTTTTTGGGCCCAGTGAGTAGCTGTTTCAAGTGCTGATTTTGATTACATTTACGATATTGTAAGATTTTTTTTGTACGTTGGCAATTATACCGCGATTGAGTTGATTTGCGAACTGGAAATCAAGATGGCGTTTTTGTGTGAATTCAGATTTCGCTGCGCTCGCATCTCTCTGTGTTCAAAATCGAAGAACCGGAGAAAAACCGTGGGATTGAGTTTCGTCTCTCCAGGCTTCGTCCGCATCAAGCAAGGTATTGGGCAGTCATCTTCCTACTTACAAACTGTCATCATTTCGCCTAATATTTTTCCAAAGTCGGTCGATTTCTTAAACATGTCGAAGTGAAGGCTTGGGTAAAGTGATCACGAGGTGAGCTGTCAATCCATATAATCAAGATGGAATGACAGCTCACTTCATGAGCACGTGTCATCTTGATTATATAGATTGACAGCTCTTCTCCTGATCACTTCACTCAAGCCTTCACTTTGGCATGTTTACAGGATCGAACGGCAGTTTTGTACTCTTTCCACGTGTTTTCGCAATTCATACAAAATCTATTGTTTCGAGATCGCTTTTTATCTGCGTAAACAGTAGCCACATTTATTGCTTCATTCAAGGCGTTGAAGTCACCTAGGGTACAGGTGAATGGACATTTGGGACACTCCAGCAAATGGGACATACTTTGAACCTCACCGAACTCGCACTGGGTATTTGATAAAACAAACTACTCTCAAACGAAAAAAAATAAAAATGTTTTGAATTTGATTGAGTATTTCCTATTTGTTTTTTTTATTTGTTCCACTGCACTTCAAAAGGCCTCCCTGCCCTCAGCTGTCCCCTTTCCTTGGTTTCATGAGATTGTAGGAACTCGCCATTTTTTTCTTGGCCTCTCGTGAAGTAGCTAGGTAGCACCCACCGTGCAGTTATTTTTTGTTGCAAACTAATGGTTGTTGAACATTATAAACATGACAAGTATTAATATAAAATTCTTCCGTTACAGACAACGCACAGCTGAAAATACCAGTACATATTCTCAGCTGTGCGTGTCTTGACATGACATGCCAAATTTCAGCTTTCTACTACTGGTAGTAGAAAGCTGAAATTTGGCATGTAGCTTCTGAAGGGAAGCTATATGAGCACTTGGAGAGGATTACCCGAAATTCCTACGGGAATGGTAAAAAACGGGATATGCGCATACGAAGTCGCGGGCAAATCTAGTACTCGTATATAATGTGATAAATGCTTGTTTCAACGTCTATGAAAAAATCACCCCTAAGGCTAGCATCTTTATCAAATTCCTCCCACATTATTCTGGTCACCACAAAACAATTGAGCGCAGTAGCAGCCCTGCAGAATCTCATCAACTGAGTGTTCCTGCCGTGACTCGGTAGGTAAATTAATTAGGCGAGGACCCACTGTCCGGTGCCTTGGGATAAAATTAAATACGAAATGGCAACAATGTGCACTGGCCTTATTTGTGTAGTTGTGTTGTGACCAAGATTTACTTCAAGCGTTTTGAATTAGGACGCCATGTTTGATATGTTGTAAGTTGGGGTACTTTGACATGATGGAAACGTATTTTTCTTGAATCACTTGCAAAAATAACTTGAACAAAATATTAGTAAATATACATTACCACCAAAATTTACAGTCAAATATAATCCAGAATAATTAGAGCTTTTATCATCCGGGAAGTTCTTTTTTTAAATTCAGCAATTCTTTATATTTTTCTGGAAGTAATTTTTATTTCTGGCAGTTCCAGCTTAGTAAGAGTCTGCGAGATGACTTATGGAACCGAAACGTTGTCGCTCACAATGGGCCTTATTAGAAGGCTTAAAGTCACCCAAAGGGCAATGGAGAGGGCAATGCTCGGAGTTTCCTTGCATGATCGAATCAGGAGAACCAAGGTTACCGACATAACCCGAAGGATCGCCAAACCGAAGAGGCAGTGGGCAGGGCACATTGCTCACAGAACAGATGGTCGATGGGGCCGAAAACTTTAAGAGTTGCGACCGCGTACCGCAAGACTTTGCGTTGAAAGGCCTCCCACAAAGTGGACCGATACCCTTCCGCTATACCGCGTCCCTTACCAGGTCGTAAGGGACGCGGGTAACCAATGAATGCAAGACGCACAGGACCGGTTCTTGTGGCGACACTTGGGAGAGGCCTATGTCCAGCAGTAGACGTCTTTCGGTTGATATGATGAATATAGACTACCTAGAATTATTAGAATAACTGTGAAACAGTTTAACTAAGAGGAGCGAGGAGGATAATAAAAGTTATTTTAAAATTCTGTTAATCTTCTTATTCTAAGGTATGTGAATATTATAAGCACGAGTAATATGGAAAAAAGTTACGGTAAAAAATCTAGTCGGCAACGGTCTTGAGTTACTCATGGAAGCTTATTATGTAAGTAATGCAATTTTGTCAATTTCAAATTCTGTTTCATAGCAATTTTAATTTCGATAATACCTAACTGGTTTCATGACTTTGAAGGACAGTTATGTTAGTGTTTATTGCTGTGATGCAGTGCGATTCTATAAACCTCTCCTAAGTTTACACGATGAGACGTTGTCGGAACAGCCCGGCTGTTACTGTATACTGTATAGTGTTTCTACTATCGAAAGTGAACAAAAATAAAACAATTTACAGGGTACTAGCTTTTTCTAGTTTATTGAAGATCTTTTCCTACTGACATTATCTAGAAAGGAAAACGAGAATATGTTTATTTGGAACTCGCATAGTACAAATAGCAAAAAAAAACAATCGTTCATTTGCTGTACTGTCGACTTATCTCAAAATTGTTTTTTTTTTTATCAACACAACTGTTTTTTTAATAACAAATCATCATGTTCAAATATCAAATCATCTCATAGCAAATGAGCAAAATAATAATAAAGCGTAATATGGATATGGGTTTGCTCTTGAATCTAGTCTAAATAAGTAATAATTTGAAAACAAAATAATTTAAAATATATATGTATGTATTATTAAATATTAATATAATTCCATAAATTATAATAGGTGTTGCTTGAAATTTAAACTAAAAGTACCAATCATTCATGTCATTATTTGTTACATTTTGTTAGTCTTATTGCAGTTAACATTTATTATTTTGCCGTGGATAATTACAAAAAATATTTACCCCACTTCTGAATAGTATAAAATCATAATAAATGGATTCGATACCACATATTTGAAATAAACTAAATCATTTTTAAAACCACGATATTTAATGAATCCATATCCATTTTTCATTAACTATAGTAAAATCCCAACTGTTATAAAATTAAAATAAATCCTATCCGACGTATCTAGTAAAATTCAATTTTAAAAATATAACTCTGCCGGAAGAAAAAATACTATCCCGCCATCGTATGAGATACTTCAACAAAAAAAAAAGGATTTTTCTTTGCAATGCTCTTGCCACATTAAATATACACAGAATCCAGGGTATATTTTTATGTTCAGTAATCAAGTGACGTGGTAACACTGATGAAAGAAGCCACCTTCGCTGGGATGCCTGTAACTTGATCAGATTATCCTACTTTGAAAATAGAGCCACGAAATTAGCGGAATAGAGAAATATGATATTTATACTGGAATTTAATTTATTGTTTATTATTTTGATGTGTTTTATTGGATTTTAATTTTTATAATTATCATGCATGGACAATGACTAAAATAAATAAATTTATTATTATTATTTCATTTGGCGTATTTGTCAAAATATTCGCGTCACTCGTGTAATACAAACCTAACTTTATCTCGAAAGTTATAAGGTATACTTTGTATTGCAAAAATAACGCGAATATTTGGACAAATACGCCAAGTGAAGCAAGCATTACAGTTTCGCTGGCTTGAACTTATTTTTCAAAGAAATTGAGTGGTTCCAGGCGAGAATGTTTTGATTACTTTATTTTAAAAGATTAAAATGTTTATATTGGAGCTTTTTAATAGACCCACCATGTAAATTACTGATATTCTGTTGCATCCAGTTAAACTGGAACCCGATTTTAACATACCTAGTTCGAAAAAGGCTAGGCAGAAGATGACCATTGTTATTTTTAGGGTTTCGTACCTGAAGGGTACCAACGAAACCTTATTACAAAGACTCCGCTGTCCGTCCGTCCGTCTATCTGTCAGCGGGTTGTATCTCAAGAATCGCAACAAGTAGACAGTTGAAATTTTCGCAGAGTGTGTATTTCTATTGCCGCTATAGCAATAAATAATAAAAAAATATTAATTTAAAAAATCGGTTCTTGGTACGGAACTTTTCGTGTGAGAGTCCGACTCGCACTTGACCGGTTTTAACAAAAAAAACAATCCCATGGTAAACAATATGATTAGCCATCTTCAACACTGACTTTTAAGCTCTTCAATCTATGTGATACATTCTTTCCAACCATATTACAAAGCACACGTACCTCCAAAAACGTATAGCAAGAAAACCAAATCAATTTTCATTTTCTACCACATAAAGCAGTCAAGCCCTCAAATTTAGTGGCCTCACCGACCCTGCCTATAACTTTTTCATGGCTCAATCCAATTTTTCACAAATTAATCCGTGGTTCTCTAAAATCCTTTGATGGATTGCCCTGACATGTTCGTTCATTTAGTTACCTTTGTGACGTCACACCTGCGTCATGTATATGACGCCGTATTTGATAGACGCTTGTATAATTATGGGGACGATTCTTTTGAGGTGCTTTTTTATTTTGAGCTGGAATTGTGAATGAGTAAATTAGGTTGTTAGTAAGAGACACCTCTAGAAAAAGTCATCTCAGGCTAGTTAGTTAGTAATTGAGTTAGTCTTGGTTATAAAAAACTGTGATTTTTCTAGAACTCTAACTACGAAAATCAATATGTATTATAATACCTTGGGATTTTAAAATTTTTTGGTCATTTTTTTTACGCACGCGTTTGACCTCTATCTCACCCGATGGTAAGCGATGATGTGGTCTAAGATGGAACACGCTTGGCTAGAAGTAACATGATACACTCTTGACTTAAAGACTCCTCTCGCGTCCAGCCCTGGTTCAATCCATGGTCCGGAGCTAGAAGGCTTGGGAAGCGGTCACCTCCTTCTGCGAAGCAGTAATGCTAGCGAAGAAGGAGGCGGGTCGCGCGAGGGAAAGGCATTGCCTTCGCCCCAACCGCCGCTACAGGAGAAAACACCCCGGGCGTCGGGAGTCGCAGGGCGATCCCCGGCCACCGTAGGCGTGGGCCTGCGGACGGCGAGCGTTGGGTGGCTCGCTGTCCGATCACCACCAGGCCCGGGTCGATGGCGTTTCGAGTTGTATTTCACGCGCGCCTCAAAGAGATGTCAGCATAGAAGACGGGGTCCGCTAGGGCCAGAGCCTGCCAGGGTTGCGGAATTTGTTCGAAAAAGTCACCGCGGCCCTGGAACGCAAAGTGTGCTTTAGAAGGAACACGGATGGGTTTTAGTCAGTAAGAGTCTGACACGCCCTTCCGCTCCACCCAGAGTGGAAGAAGTCATTTGATGATTTTCCATCCTTAAAAAAAAAGCTTACGCGCAATAAATGTGTTCCCAAAACGGATCCGATCCGCATCGCCGTACGTCTTGTGGTGTGGTGATGATGGAACGGACTTGTCGGAATTCCGTCGCATACTCCCCAAAATGCAACCGATAGAAAACCGACAGGCTAGCAATTCGGCGTCAATGCTCAAGAATTTGGAGCTTCGACTCGATGAGCCTATCTTTGCCATTTCGACTTCTCAAAATAATTGTCAAGATAAAACCATACATTTTGATTGCCTGTGCTATTTTTGAATCAGGTCAGGATATCACTTCTCACATTAAATCGACAGGCTACACATGACACATGTTGGAGGCCCAGTAAAACATTAATGTCAACTTTTATGACACCCACGGGAGACGGGGTGACCTATTGTTTGACCGACGGTCCTCAAGGTCGGCGGATATAGGTTAATGTCACCTGAAATACTCGCAGGGACATAGCTCACTGTTTTATCATGAGTCCATAATTTTTATTTCAGACATTCTGATATTGTGTAAAGTTCATTCAGAAACACTCGGATCCAAGCTCACCCTATTGATTCGAAGATAGTCATTTGTTTAATTAAATTACAATGGTGTTCGAATTTCAAAGACATGAGGGCCAAATATTCTACAAATTTTTAAGCAACGTCCGCATCTCAGCCGTAATCTGTCAAAAAAATCTCTTTTTCCATACACTTTTGAGTGAGATGCGAATGCGAAGATTCATCGACAACACAGCACGGCTCTGCTACTAGCAATGGCGAAGTTGACAAAAGTTTCCATGTAAAAAAGCGTGTCAGTCAGTGTCAGTGTTGCCAGACACTCCGCCAGTGACAAATATTTTAAACTTCGAGGTTATGAAAGTTTAAACTAGTGCTTAACTCAGATTGCTGAATACTATGATGTTTCATTCAGTGGGTTGTCTTAGGAATACTAGATGTGGTTGGATTTTTCGATGCTCTGTGAAAATTTTAAGAACGATTGGTTTGGTTGATATTGTTTGAACTTTGTTGATATTATATCTATTGTTTTCCCAAATAAAAAAATATTGTGATCAGGATCACGTATGTGCCTATAGCAAACATCAAACTGAGACCATACCTACTTATTCATCAACAAGCATAGTGATAAGGGCTTGAGCTTTTTACTCTGCATCAGCCGAATGACGTTCACTGCTGGACATAGGCTTCCCCCAAAGGGTTACCATAATCGCCACGATTGCCAGGCGGGTTGGCGATCGCAGTGTCATGTAGCTGTTGCATTGCACAGAGAATGTTGCTGCTCATTCTCTGGTGAGTCCCTTAGTCGGATTTTTTTACTGCAGCTTACAAATTGGAAAAACTCTTAGTTAAAGTTACTTAACAAACATAAGAAGGGTCAACCCCAATTCCAAAATATCCTTTCAACAGCGAAAACCAGCTACAAGAAACTCCATAAGTAAGTAATACCAGAGTAATTAGCACCCACACGGCCGGGTGTAATTACAGAGCTGTATAACTCGGCTATTCCTGCTTCAGGCGTGTTGGTATACGAGACCTAAAATTATCGTACACATACGCCAAGAATCGATACGGCACTACATACGATATTAACGATACAATCGTTTGTTTTGTTACGAACCGTGCATTTTAGAAGCCCGGATTCGAATTCGCGAATTCGCATTAAACGTTTCCAAACGTCTTTTATAGTGTGTACATCAAAGGAGTGAAAGTCTCTGCCTGCGTCTGTGTTTCCGAACGCATACCTACAACCCTAATCTCTTCAAAATTAAAGTGAACAGGCTTCTTCTGGGTAAGCTCACGCCATCATCGACTTTGTCTCTGTCATCTATGACCTAGACTAGAGTTCATTAAACCCATATAAAAAAAAAACGGAAAAGTGATTAAAACACCTTTTATGTATGTAGACAGTTTATTAATAAGAGCAGTAATAATAATAAAAATTGGACACGAGTACGTGTCCAATTTTTGACCATGGATGCTAATCTTAACAGAGACAAGCCATCGGTACGGGACATATTATAGTGCACTAGGGTGTGTAAACACAGATTCACTTCTTCTGCCAACACTCTTACAGTTTGATGGGAAGGCAATCTGACCTGAGCTAAGTACAATCACTTTGTGTTGAAGAAAAATAGTCAATTCAGTAAGTCTTGTATATTATATTTTTGTTCATGATTATTATGGCTGGAAATCTTGCTGAACACGAGTGTTTGTTGGGTTCTTCAGTAAGCATTTTCAGTACACTTGGATTGATTTTAGATTAGGTAGAGACATGGTGTTGTGGCATCAATGCCGCCACATATAAAACCAAGAAGCGAAATTTGTACGGCCACAAAAAGAACCACAGCGCCATCTGCAACGAACTAAACATGTACAAGAGTCCGAATATCAACTATTGGGCAGTTGGCCACAAGACAACAACTGTCTGACAGGAGGATCCTCCCCTTTTTAGTGGCGGTATGCGGGACTTTACCCTCTGTACCGCATACCCTCTATAATGGAACTTATGCTTAAGCAATGTGACGAGCGAAAAAAAAATTCCATGCAAGGAATGAAAAATAGTTATTAAGATTCATTGTTACATTTCCCTGCACACTAACAGTGATTTGAATTACTGACTCACATCACTGCTACAGTTCCAAAGGGTTCGTCTTTTCTTATTGTACATAATATATACCTACCTTCCATTAATGGATTAAGGAATTGGTGCTAATGAGCGCCCGTTAAGCAGCCCCGGACTGGCAGTAGGCCAGTAAAGCGCTTTAATGAAGAAGAAGGGCGCTTCCGTCAGCTGCTTTAAATAGCCTAGCAATCTATCTTAAAAGCAAGAAGCCATTTACACCGCGTTTAATTTAGAAATATTTCAGTTAAAGGTAGACGGATGAGCAAATTATCTGTGACTGATTTTTGCTAAAACACGAGTGAATTTTCCACCGAACCTTAAAAGACGGTCTTGTAAAATGTTGGTGATATTTCAGTTGTAAAAACGGTTGTCAGCCAAAGGCATTGCCATAAAAAGACAAGAGATTCTACGTTCAAATGTTCCACAGACAAACGGTGGAGTCTTCACGATCTATAAAAACAAAAGACTGTCGTAAATAGTGTCGCTAGTCACTTACTGCTTAATACTGGCACATAGTTTTTACCATAAAGGAGAATCTCGTGGCTAAATAATATCAACGGCACGAGTCGATATTAATGGTTAAGGAACGCTTGTGAAATTTGTCTATAATATGTATGTATCTACAAATATGGCTCTGCCTAGTTTGGGATCGGATGACCGTGTGTGAGTTGTCCCAAGATATTATTACCAAGATTTTATTTTATGAATACCTACTAATACCATAATATTAAGTTAACAGTTACCATATTAAGAATAAGGAACAGCTCTAACATTAACACTAAGAATTGAACCATAATTAATTAGATAATGTATAGTTTGCAGGAAATAAACAGCTTTTTTATTTTTTTTTATTTTTACTCGGTCGCTGGATGGGTGACCATCCATTTCATAGCATACTTCGTATGTGTATCGGTAAAACTGTACGACTGTCAAACGGTACGACAAAAACGAAAACGTAGGACTGTTATTTGAACATCTTTGACAGTCGTTACGGAAAAAGAGAGTCAAAAGCCAGAAAATCTGACACCAGTCTTGCCAAGTGTTACTGTTATCGTATTACCCAGCCAGTGGGTTGTGGAGGTCACAATATAAAGTACTGGTATTCTGTTGCATCCAGTTAGACTCGAACCCAACACAGTTGGAAAAAGGTTAGAGAGATTGACTGGTTATCACGACAAATATAGTTTGTAATAAACACTACAACGATTAAAAGTAACTTTTTCGGAAGTTTTTGTATTTCTTCGTATTTTAGCACCGACTTCCGAAATTAAAATTATAGTTTATAGGTACTTTGTAGCGTTTGTAGCGGTTCCGTACCCAAAGGGTAAAACAGGACCCTATTACTAAGACTCCGCTGTCAGTTCGTCTGTCTGTCTGTCCGTTTGTCACCAGGCTGTATCTCAAGAACCGTAAAAGTTTGACAGTTGACTTTTTCACGGATAATGTATTTCTGTTGGCGCTATAACAAAAAATACTAAAAAAAAACAGAATAAAATAAATATTTAAGAGGGCTCCCATACAACAGACATAATTTTTTGCCGTTTTTATAGATAACTAGTGTCCCACCCCGGCTTTGCCCTGATGTATATTTTTTTCCCAAAATTTTCTTTCATAAGAGCCTTCTCCTGACAATAACAAACAACAAAAAAGGAATTAACGAAATTGGTCGAGCCGTTCTGTAGTTTTACGCTTAACACATTTGGTGATTCATTTTTATTTATATAGATAGATAGATAGATGGTACGGAACCCTTCGTGCGCGAGTTTAACTCGCACTTGGCCGGTTTTTTTATCTAGAAGTCGGTTGTATTTTTTTTTACTTTTTAGTGTGACCTAACAACACCACTGGAGAGTCACAGGAAAGCAAAATTCGCAATTTTAAAAATTCGCAACTTGGATGACATATTCTGTTTTTCAGCAATTATGATTTAAAAACCAAACTACTATCCCAATTTTGATGAAATTTCTACGAGACCATCCAAAAAGTATATCCTTTCACTTAAATAAAAAATAAAAAACGGGTTTTAAATGACGGAGTTAAAAGAAAACAGAAATCCAAAAAAAAAACATACAACCGAATTTGGAACCTCCTCCTTTTTGAAGTTGGATAAAAAGAATGTGCTCTTTTGGACCAAAAGCCACTTACTTATCGCAACCTATAGCAACGTTGCACATAAAACGGGTAACATTAGCGGCATAGATCTTCGGAACATTATTCATTCTCGTTGCCAAAACCGAATTCTCTAGAATTACAATGTATGCGACGCGATCCAGAGAGACACTTATTTGTAATGCGGTTATTACGGCACTGGAATGGAGCCAGAACGAAAACTACTTAACTTTAAAAACTGGGGCTACCTGTGTGTCTCATGAATACCAGCCGGCCCATATGCCATTGATGTACGAAAAGTGTGTGGACTAACTTCATAGTCCTCTAAGTGTATTTTTTTGTAAAATGGTTCAGGGCTTCCGGGAGTCTCACAACAAAAGATAATTTCTGGATATATTTTTTTATCTTATTTTTTTAGCATCAAACATTCATATAAGAAAGTCTTAAGACAGTTGGTTTCTTACAATAGACCTATGTATATATGAATAGTACCGACAATGTGATATAATGGTAAAAATAAGTACAATAAATTCCAAATAAGGAAAGACGCGTTGGAAATACGTATTAATTTTTGTATTTATATTTTATTATAATAAAAAAATCGGCACTGAAAACTCTTAGATTTAGAAGCTAGTTTGTTATGAAATGACACACCATCATATTTACTGAATTAAAATATATTAGTTTACAAATCTAAAGATTCTTATAAAAACCTTACTTCGCAAAAGCGTATTTTACAAATTTCAAATTCCCAACTCAAAATTCCGCACATCGCGATACATTTTCTGCGCGAAGGCCTTTGATCCCTGCAAATTGCAACAGAAATAAATAGTAGTGTTAAAGAAAAATACTAGCATTTTTGCTGACAGCGAAATCTTTGAAAAACTTCATTTATTCTAAACACGATACTATCATAAGACAAGAAAAAATATGAGCTTAAATATCTGTGAGACTAAAAACTATATTACAACCTCACTGGCACGCTTCGAATGCAACGTATAATTTTATTCTAGTTTACGAAAAACATATTGCGAGGGAAAAGTTCACTGATCTATGTGCTTGCCAAATTCGTTCTTACGGCTAATAAAATCCTTAGTCAGCAAGAATCAAATTCGCTTGCACTTCGACTGGTTAGGAAGTTAATTTTGGAAAGAAAATAGGCAGTGGTTATTGCTCCTTATTATATAGTAGGTAAGAAGTGGAGAACGATTTGAAGGTTGCTACATTAATAAGTCAAAAACTTTATTATTGAGGACGAAGAAACTAGGTTACATTGTTGGCTTATTTGCATGTCTGTCGCAAAAATAGATTGCTACATTATTGTGCTATACAATGTACTAAAGAAAGATAAGGCAAGGTTTGGAAAGGTTGCATTTTCCATTGCTGTGTCCAATTAAACGTAATTTTAGTTATCAGAATACACGCGATAGCAACAGTAGTTACAGGAACTTAGATTAACGAATGAAATTTTGTGCTTTTAGTATCTTAAATTCATGTAGAGCGTCTTGTTAAAATTCTTTAATTGAATTAGACAAACATGTTTCTACCTTCAAGCTATATTGCTATATAAGATTATATTGATCTACCGTGCGTTTTGGCTGGTAATTAAATTATATTATTAACCTTATAAGAATTAACTAAAATAGTTATGAATATAAATGTGGATGAATGGACAGGAGAGGAAGGCAAAAAAAAAAGATGGATGGATTGTGTTAGGAGTGATATGAAAGAAAAGGGAGTTAGTGATAGCGTAACGGCTGACAGGACAGAATGGAAGGAAAAACGTGTTGCGCCGACCCCAAGTAACATGGGATAAGGGCAGGAAGAAGATGATGATGATAAGAAAATGTTAGAATTTAATCTGTAATATCAGCTAGGATTTAGGCGATGGCAGTCACCCCTAGGTACTACAATAATTGTGGTACCTAAGGGTGACTGCCATCGCCATTCATAATTATTATGAATGGCGTCATGTTAGTATTGCTGTACTACCAATTTGCCAACGCACAGAAGAAATCTTGACGATAGTTATAATTTTTGATTCGCCTATTACACAACTACTTATCCTGCTAATAATAATTTACAAACATGAAAATCTGTATACGTGTATCGAGGTTCAGATATTTGTTAATCAATCAAGTTTTAATAGCAAACCGAAATAACGAAAGACAGAAAAATAATTGATTTGATGACAGTCCATTTAAAAGGTCACACATCAAAAAGTGATAATCATTTAAAAAACCGGCCAAGTGCGAGACGGACTCGCATGCAAAGGGTTCCGAACGAATTCAATTTTGTAACATGTTACTTTTTACCCATAGACTTTTCATTTGGTTATTTATTTTTTTTAATTTTAGACTCAGTAGTTTCGGAGATAAGGCGGTAAATGGTAATTTTTCATAAAATTTCTTGAATAACTTCAAAAACATTTATTTTAAAAATATGAAAAAAACATTATTTAAAAAAAAAAAGTAAACGCTTTGGGATATCCTGTAATGATAGAAGTGTTGTGTTATATTATTATTATTTGATTATTATTAATTTTGTATTATTTGCATAAATTAATTATTTAATTTTATTATTTACATCAAAATTATTTGTTATTCTGTATTGTTTTTGTTAATTTTTAATTGTGTTACTTTTACATTTTTGCAATATCGAACTCATAATAAGATTATGACTTCCTGTACGTGCTGGTACTTACTATAAGTGCAGAGAGTAATTAAAACTAAATAAATAAATACTGTGTTAATCCAAATGCTGTGAGTGTACCTATTAATGTAAAACCTTTTTTGAATGATGTTCTTTTTTTTAAAGTGATTTGACTTAACGAAGGTGAGAATAAATGGTCATTGAAATAAATAAATAGCCTGTATTCTCGCATAGGCTTTTCGGAGTACCATGTTACCCAGTTAATGGGTTGTGGAGGTCTGGTAGGCAGCCGCTCCACGTAAAATTATAGGTATTCAGCTGAATCCGGTTTGACTGGAAGCCGACCCCAATATAGTTGGGAAAAGGCTAGGTAGATGATGATTCTCGTATAGGCTTTTAATCCAGTTCATTCCTGAAAAATGATTGTCGTCTTTCACAGGAAAATCATTAGCAAAAGCAACATATTATAAGACATTGCCCAATTTCTTTGCCAGGCTCCAGCCAAGTGAAATCTTAATAACATTTATCGTTGCAAAACACATTAAACACTCATATTCATATTGAATCGAAGGTGAGTAGTAGGTTTTCAAAGTATACTGGTTCAAATGTTGCCAGGCGTGAAATGTAGTAGATTTTCCATTCCCCTCGAGTACGATTATATGGAAAACATCAAGTAGAGAGCCGCGCTTTTAATAATATATTAGAAACGTGTTATGCAGTGAAAACGGCTGAAGGTTACCCATGTAAGTAACACATACATTTACATATAATATGTAAATAATCAAAGTTAGGCAGGAACTATATATGTGTAAGCTGTAGGTGCTATGGGCAAAATTGATTTTGGCTCAGTCGATAAATCCTTGAACTAACGTGAAAACATAACAAATTTCTTGTTATGTCACACATAGTAAACTCAGGAATTTTATATACCTACTAGCTGACCCACGCAACTTCATCTGCGTCACATTTTTCATTAATAATTGGCTCTTTTTGGTCGTAGCGTGATGTTATATAGCCTACAGCCTTCCTCAATAAATAGACTTCCTAGGATAAGCGCGTTCTCCCAAACAAATAGTCAAGAATAACTAACTGATCGAGTGGTAAATGATCAATTATCGACCGCCGAGAGTAGAAAATAATTAAAGTCCTAATATCGCTATTAGAAAATAGGGGTTGTATGTATTTTTAAATGCCACATTATAAAAAAATAAAAATTTGTCCAAAAAATTTAAAATAAATGTTAGGGGTGGACAACCCTTATCACTTAGGGGTATGAAAAATAGATAGTAGCCGATTCTCAAACCTACTGAATATGCATAATTTTTTTTATTAAAACATGGTAAACTTAGGAATTTTATATACCTATATAAAAACTATGTACAGGTATCGACATAGGCAAAATGATGGCAACTTTGAACATTGTGTTCGACACGGTTTCGAATTTGGAATTAACGGTTGGCCAGAATTGTTCGCTTGTAACAGAACAATAAATAATTTACCTCTATTTTAAAAATGTGTTCGAATACGTTTTTGAAATCTGTCTCTGTTTCGATAGCAGACGCGTATTTTTAAATTCAAATAATAATAGCGTCAAGCATCTAGTTCCTAAAATGGTGGAATGTCATTGAGATGATAGCGAGATGTTAAACTTATTATTATTGTCTCATTAAATGGGAGTTTCTTTTAGGTTCTTCGCCATAGAGTTCTACGTTTTGGAACGTGCTAATCTAGTAGCTTTATCTTTTTGACTGTCCAATCTTGACAATTCAAAAGTTTCTAAATGGGTTTTTTTTTAAACAAATGGGTTTGATTCTGATTTTGAATCGTTACCACTTTTTAGATAGTAAAAAACTCGGACCGAAATCGGATATTGCTTACGCACTAATCCAATCTCTGATCCAAATCCAAGCTATTCAGGGGCCATCTTTGGATATGTCCGATTTGAATCCGAGGTAAAGCGAAAGCGTTCAAACAGTACTCCGTCAAGATTTCTTCCGAATGACTCACGGATGACGGAGAGAAAACGGATGACTAAAGTCGGGTGTAATGTTCTTCATTCCAATTGAATGGTAGTGGTGGTGGTACAGGATCAATGTGTAACCGCTCTTAAGGAGAAGGCTCAATCAAAACGAAACAAAAGCAGGCAACAATATATCAAGAATTCTGTAGATTTTGTGCAGGCAGGCGCTATTTCTATTTGATACATGTAGGTGAGGAACATGAAGCCAGATTTCGAAGAATTTTGGTCCGTACAAAATTGGTCCTTTCTAAACACATGTGGTGATGCAGCGGCAGGATGTCGGTAGGATAGAACAATTTTGTATCCATCCATCTATTGAATACTGCTGGCCGCTTGTATCAATAGAAGGATGCGTACGTGATGGACGTGCTACTGCCTTCGTGATTCTATTGTGACAAAAGGATTGTGCTTTGCGTCTTGTATAGCTCCGTCTCCTTCAGATACTGCAATCATGATAGTTTGAGGACGCCATAGTAGGGTACGTCCCTGTAGTTTTAGTCTGCAAAATGTCACCGTGAAAACCTACAAGAATTAGTGAGCTCGAGGTTAGATTGGCCTCACTCCCCCAGGTTGACCAGACGGGGCCCGCGGGGGGTTGCGTTGAAGATTGCTTAAGTGCTCTCGTAGCCCACGGTGTAAGTGTAAGTGGGAACACGAGGTGGTTTTAGTCAGTAGGAGTCTGATAGACCCATTCCTCCGTCCTGAGGATATCCACCCCAATACCAAGAAAAACAAAGTTTTGGTTTTGTTTTATGAATAAACCTGATAAGTTATGTTTTAGAATGAAAAGATTAAGTAAGCCAAGCCAATTTTTTCTTAAATCGTGTGGTGAACACTGCTAATATTATGCACGAAAAAGATCTGCCAAAAGATGTCATGTGCCCACTATGTGGTAATAGTTACAGTCATGTGGGGCAAGTGTGCGCACTTAAGGTTTGAAGTGTCATATAATAAAAAATGCGAATGTTGTAACTAATAAACCTTGTTTTGTTTCATTCAACAAAACAAGGTTTATTAGTTACAACATTTAATAATCAACAACTTAAACACAAAAAAAATCAATAATCAATGGCACAAATTCTTTGCAAATCAAAATAGTCCAAATGCGTACACTTACCCAAGTATAGGGGTAACTGTGCGCAGTAGTGCGGGTAAGTGTACGCAACATATAACATTCAAAAATTAGAGCCAGACTTATATACTATAAACTGGTAAATCAACATCCTAAACCTAATGATAAATTAGTGAGATCAATATCTTGTCATGAGTAAATTATGAAAGTAAGGGAACAAAAATAACACTTCACATATTCGTAGATTTCATCTACTTGTGCCTTTGAAAATGTGTTGATATCTTCCCTATTGGTCGCAGTCGATCCAACCTTCAAACGTTTAAGTAGTGTACTCTCCTTTAATTCAACTTGAAATGCAGCTTTTCATTTGCTAGCAACCTTTGAAATTAATTGTTTGGCAGCTTCTAGCTGTTCCTCCATGACAACATTTCTATCACCTTTCTTGTGAAATCTCGAGCCATTTTTTTATGTATAATTTAATTATACTCTGAAACAACGAATTGCATCATAAATGCAAAGCCAAAGCGATGCGGGATAAGTGTGCTCATGCGCACTCTTACTCGACATACGCATGCGCACACTTGCCCCAAACCATCAAAACGAAATTCAATCAAAACTGAGCAACTTTACGTAATCGTCACCACCAAAACATTAACTACGGCTTATAAAAGATATTAGGTATTGCTTGATGGTATATAGCATAATTTCAAAACATGGATATGTTAATTAAGAATGAATCCCTACATTAAAGCAAAAATCGCAATAATTCAATCAAAAAACAATACTCACCTTTGTAAACAAAATGGCGCGCCGGCGGACAGTGACACTTGTGCACTAAGTACGGCGTTGCATGCGGCACTGAAGAGGGGGATTGTCAGTTCATACATATAAACCGTTTTCGAGATACTTCGAGTGCGTACACTTACTCGCTGCGCACACTTGCCCCACGTGACTTATATATGATACTGGTGCGGTAAGTTGGTTTTTACAAACGAGTAGACGAATAATATTAAGCCCGGGACGAAGTCGAGGGCTTGCCATAGTCACGAGTTTGTAAAAACCAATTTCCGCACGTGTGTCATATAATGTTTTTCAATATAATGTATTTGCGAGAAAACAGTACCATAGGTAATGAAAGAAAATTTTTGTTTTTAGATATCAGGCGGAAAGTCGCAACAATCTTTGACGTTCCTTATGAAAATAGGGCAAATTTGACATGGCTCCACGTGCGCGTGGTGAAAATTAGAACTACATCTTTCGTCTCATTTTCTCTTTAGTATTCAAGTGAGACAAAGGTATTGAATAAAATCGTTCCAAAAGAGGTTCGATCATTCAGGTTATTTATTCTAGTAATGGGAAACTCGGTGGTGGAATTCTATTTTTTTTTTTTTTTGGAAATAAATAAAATCCATAAAGGATACGCACGGTGCTATACAACGAGAAGTGCGATAAAATAGGTACTTATGTAAGTACCTATTTTACCGCAACTGGGAGTACCTGTTTTATCGCACGTTCCATTGTATGGTACGTAATTTTTAACTTTCGAACAATGCATACAGGCTTCGTAAACGCATTTTTTGGCAAATATGTTGAAAAAAGAATTTCTAAAAATTGCTTAACCTTTTACTTCGAAGTCTGTATCCGTACCAAAGAGGTCATATAAGCAACAACACTTACAGATAGTACTCGACAGTAAAGTTAACGTCTCCCAAAGAATAGCAATAAGCATAGCTGAATAAAAATAATAAAATTATATGTTATAGCACCCTCATTGTAACTCATAGTCATTTGTAAACAAGAAAAAGCGAACGAGAAGTGGCAATAGGTGAGATAGTCGTAAAATTCGGTTCCGAATCGATCCGGTAGGTCGATCCGGTAGGTGACTTTACACTGGCGGACAGGGAAATGGCGCAAGGCTATTTGCATTTAGATTTTTCTAGTTGCAAAATTACTGTTACGAATTCTGTTTTTTCTGACTAAGTAAAAAAAAACGAAATTGCGTTGAGTAAGTCTGACTTTTAAGAAAAATATATTAATTTCGTTGATCTGACAGGGTTTCATGAACACATCATGAGTTCATCATCACCTTTACCACCGGCTCGATCATACTAACAAAGATAAAACTAATATAACAAAATTAGTTTTTATTTGGGATTTGTTTTAAAAAAGACAACGTTAGACTTGCTCCCATATTTTAAAATGGAAAAGTCCCAGATAATGAATATTTCATATTTTTAACCGACTTCATGAAGTTAAATGTGACGAAACATCAATTTGTGGTTTATACATGACAATCATAGACTGCATTATATCCAAAAACAGGCACTAGGTATTTAGATTCATAAAATTAAAAGTTACACGAATAAAAACTATAAACTGTCGCATTACAATTTAGGCGCAACACCCCAATGTTCACCTTGAAAAAAAAAGAGACACCCCAAAATGTAAAGTATTTCGTTTTTGTCGCCTGTTCCCAACAACTGGGTCGGTAATGTAAACGTTTTCCCTTTGAAAATCAGTACATTCGTATTCAAATGATTATTGTGCCGACCACACGATTACATTTATTTTGGCTATTGCCACTGTTCATACATTTGTTAGAATATTTCCGACCGGACTTTGCATGGGAACGCGCCTCGTAATGGTATTGGTGTTTTGCTATGTTTTTTGAAGTGATAACTTCTTATGGGAGGGTAAACCGCTTCGTAACGCAACGCGTTACGGCGCCAGTCTGTCTGGCTTCCCTTTCTCTCACGCATACGGCAGCGGTAGGCAGGCTCTTCCTCTCTCACTCTAACCGACAGCGCTGCTCGTATTTCGGATAGACGCTTCCCATATTGAATAGTTCAACAATAGTTTTTTAATCAATAGGTTGCCTACAAATTTAGTCCCAAATAAAAGTGGCGTCAATTTGTTACACAGGTCATTCAGCTTTGGTACTTTGAAAGTTATTTTTCTGCTGTACTGCAGAACCTGACAGCGTGCAGGTTGGCACAGAATTTTAACACTGTCTTATTCGGATTTTGACGAGGTCATATTAAATCAGACATACAGCCGTAGGTTTACAAGCAGGTTTTACTTATATTTGTTAAAGTAGCTCTTAACAAATGCGTATTATTTACTACATTTGATCCCGAAATGTACATCTGTGTCACAGTACCTAACCCTTTACTACTGAATTGATCATACTGTTACTTTTCCGACGGCGGGAACCAGTAGCAAAAATAACGCAATTAGTACTGTCGATGGCAGCATACTAGCTATAAAACATAATATTGTACGTGAGCGATTCCAAACCACGATACTGCAGCGACAAAAAGCCACCTATTTCTGCATGCAACCACTCCGCTCCAAGCAACATGTAATTAAACCCGGATTGAGACATTACTATGCATACATCATTCCGCTTATCACGTACCACACAATCATTTACCCGACAATACACCCTTTGTTACAAGAAAAGTAAGTACTTCTTCAACAGATAATATATTACTCCACACAACAATAGCACAATTCTTTTTTCCCTATTTAGTTCACTGTACTTTGAATCTGTTCATAATGCAGAGTTTCGTTCCACTTAAGCAAAAAGCTCGTTCCACTTATAATTTTGCCCTCACTTTTTATTTCTCGACTGTGTCATGACCCCTTAAGGCTGGGGCTGCTTCGTGCGAGTCACTTTACTATACCATTTTCAGCTTCCGAGGTAAGAACACTACGAATTATGCTCGTAAGGGTTACGAGGTGACGAGGTTTGGATTTGATAGTTTGAGAAGTACGCTGTACGTGATTTGGTATTGTTGCTAACTGGTTTATCTACGAGTTGAATGTTTTGAACTTTGGTTATTAATTGGTTAGATTTTTTTTTGTTAAACAATAATTTAGGCAGTACTGTTGTTAGAAGTTATGATTTTCGGTAAATCTTTTAACTGAATAACTTAGCAAGAAAGTAGGTAAGTAAAGAATGATGACGATCCTATTATCTACCTCTGGGTAAAGCAAGTCACATATGGATGGTAGAAGCATAAAAATGATATATGACAAGTGCATTTTTTATGTTTCGCAAGCCTTTTATTTCAGGCTGTATCTACACAAAAACTATGCACTAAATCAAAACAAAATCAGAGTAAAAAAATAAGTCATAGCCTTGTAAAACTTTTATTTCAAAATATGGTGTCCAGTAAAGTTGTCAGCCCTGTTATGAGTGCACACGTCGAGAGTCGGAACGACGAATATTTGTAGTTCACACTGCCGCACTGGGGCCTTTTTTTTAATTCGTTAGTTTTAATAAACGTGGATATGTTCTGTTGTAAAACATAGGGAATCTATCTATGTAAGTATCTGTATTCTATACAGGCGGAACTTTTAAAGTGTGCGTAGATGGCCAAATCCTAAACTATGAGGAATATCGAAAAACACTGAAAGGAGTCTCCAGTTCGATTTTGATGACAATTAAAACTTATTATTGGATTTTTGTCTTATTTATCTTTTTTATCTTATATTATTATTTTAGTAGTATGTATTAGTATGATATTATTTTAGTTATATTTATGTATAAGTAGTATGTTATATTTGAAGTCGTTTTGTCTTTTTTTTATGTTAGCATAACTTTTACACACGATGTCTACATCTCTTTTATTCGACTCTCCTTTCGCTGGTATGCTGGAAGAGATTTCTTTAGAAATAAGCATCACCTTTGTACCTATTTTTCTGTTCCCTTCTTCTTATCTATTTGTTAAATGTGTGTACATAAACTGTCAAATAAATAAATAAATAGTTAGCCGAAGCACCTGCAGAAGTTTCTATGGTATATGACAGACAGAAAAATCAATACAACAAACAATATTTAATGCATAATTCCATTGTATTCAGGGAATACTTGGTAGTTTGGTACCTAGTACTAACATGAAGCACTTCGTCTAAAATCTAGTGGAATAGCGAACGACCTCTACATGGCTATATTAAGCAGAGACCTTAATCGTATCCATGTATGACAATAATTATGTGTGATTTATGCATGGTTTGGTTCTAGCTGGATAGATTTGGTTCGCGATTCGCGTGAGATACTCATGAATAACGGAAGTCGGGTGTGAAACTGGTCTTGTATATCCGAAATACCTGCTTACCGATATGTTCGTGTCGATAAAAGGGAGAGGCAAAAGTAGATGGATAATATGTATTTTTACGCTACCGATAACTCCAGGCCTTTAGTCAATCAATTCTGGCCAGTGACAGAGCGGTCCAAGTGTCCACAATATGGTTGGAAACAATTTTAAAGGTAGTTAAGTCAATCGATATGAAAAGAAAAAGATTCAATCCATCTGACTAGCCTTAGGGTGCTACCACACCAATCGATCTATCGTCGATCGATGTTAGAATGGGTTAGTCGACGTCGATCAATAAATGATAATAATAATAATATCTTGGGACAACTCACACACGGTCATCCGATCCCAAAATAGGCAGAGCCTGTACTACGGCAACTAGACAACTGATAGACATACATAAATACATACATATTATAGACAAATTACACCCAGACACAGAACAAATGATCATGCTCATCACACAAAGATTTGTCCAGGATGGGAATCGAACCCACGACCTCCGGTTTAGCAGTCAGGGTCACTAACCACTCGACCAACAGGCCAATCAAATCAATAGATTTTACTACACCAATCGCTCGATGCCATCGATCGGTGGTCGATCAATTGTTTATCGCCCAAAATCCGTCGATCAGCCAAAGCTACCATACTAATCGATTGGTGTAGTAACAGCAAATACAAATATGTTGAGTTCAGCTCCCAGTCTAAAAGGATGTGGCTGAGTACCTGTACTTTTAATCGACTTCAAAAAAAAGGAGGAGGTTCACAATTAGGTTGTATCTTTTTTAAATGTTTGCTACCTCATAACTCCGTCATTTATGAACCGATTTGAAAAACTCTGTCTCCGCCCAGAGCGGGAGGAGTAATTTGATGATTTCCCATCCTTAAAATATAAAAACCTCAAAGTCGACATGATTAGAAACGCTTAACAACGACTTACCATATCTTAGTCATTTACACACATAGAATCACGCCTCTAGTCACCACAGGGTAAGGCAGGCCTGTAATTTAAACTACTAAAATCCTTTACCCGTTAACCAGACCCCTCTAATCAACATAAGCAGCTCAACTTATTACTCACTTATTTCCCAAATAAAATATCGTATTAAAGAACCTAAATAAATACCGCATGAAACGAAAACTTATTAGGAGGTTCATAAGCACCCTTATTTGCCATGAAAACAGTTCCATTCCTTTGTAAGGTTGGGTCCGGTTTTGTTCCAAGTATTTGTGCAAGAACCCAAACGCACCTGGGCTCTTCGAATTGTATGAAGAATACTACAAATGTTGGTCCCCGCCTAACCAAATAGAGGTGCGATAGAGTTTGTATAGTGTAACAATAGTGTGTTTAAGCAATGGGTTTTACAAGTTAATGTTCGAGGTTTTGATTTATTAGTTAACTGGGTTTTGGGTAGTAAAGTGTAACTTATTTATTAAATGGAGAGTCTTTTGTACGGTAAAGATTTTTGTTAGACTCATTGCATAGCTAAGTTTGAATCGCAGTACGCGAAAAATGGATATTCAACATTGAATTTTGCATTTAATTCAAGAAAGTAAATATAGATAACAATAACATAATAAATACAAGTAACAAATAGAAACATATACCTACCAAAAAAAAAAGGAATCAAATTTAAGAACTTAAGTCAGAATATCTGTAAGAAACGACCCTAAATCGTTTTCATTGATTAAAACGTTTATAATTTACTAGCTTTTGCCCGCGACTTCGCACGTTTTTTCCCGTTCCTGTTAGAATTTTTCGCGTATAGCCTATAGCTATCCAAACTTAAATCTGACTGTTAGTTCTGACTAGTAGATTAGCGCTTTAAAACAAATAAACAAACAAACTTATTTAAATTTATTATTATTATAGACTAGCACTTCGAGACTTAGTAGGTACTCCACAAACTTCAACGCCCCCTCTACCCTCTTTTAAAGATTAACACGTAACGCAACTATTCACTCCGTTCATCCCGTCAGGGGTTGATTATACAAAAATTATGAGATCTCTTTTTAATTATCTCGGTTTTAGTTTGTTCATATTAATTTCCACGTAAATTGAAGCAAGCAATAATGTCCTCCCTAAAAAGTGGGATCTCATTTTTTTTCGAAAATAAAAAGGTTGAGTAGTTTTTGAGCCAAATCGTAACAAACCAGCAAACAAATAAAATCTTTTCTCTTTATAATATTATCAGTTTAGATGAGTGTACAAGCTCTTAGAAATTAACATATCTTGATACATAACACAACTTAATTACTGCACCTGTCAATCAGTCATCCATTAATTGTAGTTTTCCCCAAAGCACAATTTACCAGTCGACTATAAAACTGTATCGTCGCAGCAAGAACAGACAGCGTACTAAAATTATAAATAAAACGTCTTGAAATAAAGCATTAATAAAACTAAGAGTTTTACCAGACAGAGCTGTATCTAGATTATATTCATTGCATTTTATATTGAATTAAATAAACAGAGAAGACAACATCTGTATTTAAATGCAAGTGTTTATCTGCAGAATTAGCGAATACTTATTATCTTGTTTAACGAGCAATATGCAGGCAGACCGTCACCTGATATCCTAGAGAAAGTCGAGGTGTGCGATAAGGTAGCGGGGACACATAGCCATTTTTGATATGTTGTTTTTTTATTATTTATTTGGGGGAATAATGAACAAGACGTAAGGAAAGATTTGAGTATGAATTTTGGATGGTTATAAGGGTTGACAAAGACTACATAATATTTTTTCAATACAAATCTCTTCCAAAAACGTGCCGTAAATATGTACCATACAAACAAGTTATTTATTTTTTTAATCTTGTGTCATGGTGCTAATTCCAATCCAATAATTATTTTAAATACGGAAGAGAGTTTCTTCGTTGTCGTGATTTGGATGAAACATGGCATACGGGTAAACCATGCCTTGAAAAATTATAATATAGTAGGGTACTTTTCATCCCGAGAGTTCGTTCCCTTGGTATGATTTTCAACTTTGATGCGGGAGGAACCGCGGTCAGTAGCTAGTAAACCTATTATATTAGCGCCCTGACACAATATAGCTTTTATCAAAATATAAAGCAAAAACTTTATGTACGTCATCTTTCATTGAGCATAATGTTAATCAAAATCTTGTAGATTATACATTAAAGATAGCTCCGCTACGGTGACGCACACAACCTCTATCCAACCTTTATTCAGCTGAGAACAGGCTCTAAGCTTGTGGCTGGCACCTGACAACTCCCCTTAAGCTTGTCTTTCATAATCTCTCTTTTCTTTTTATCGCAGCTGCCTCTTAGATATTATCTTTTATCTATTTGTAGAATTAAACCAGCATTAAGACCGCCTTCCTTATTAAATATGATTTTATTTTATGGTTGAGAAGTTATGCGTAAAAACTTACTTAATAGCGTTTAACAAAAATGTAAAATAATTATATTTAACTGGATGAAATATTCGAAATTCGAATATCAGTTAAAGTAATGTTTTAAGCTGTAATTGGATAGTTCATATTTTCCAAAATGGCGGCATAGATTTAATTCGACATGGGGTTTGCGCTGTATATGCAATGTTTTCTAAGAATTGCCGACGATGCGATGATGATGATAGATGTGCGTATATGATGCTTGATCCTGATTTATTGATGAAACTTTTTGTTTTTAAGGATTGGAAATCGTCAAATGACTTCTTCCGCTCTGGGTGGAGCGGAAGGGCGTATCAGACTCTTACAAACTAAAACCCATCCGTGTTCCTTCTAAAGCCCTTTGCGTTCCAGGGCCGCGGTGACTCTTTCGAACAAAATTCGCAACCCTGGCAGGCTCTGGCCCTAGCGGGCCCCGTCCTCTATGCTGACATCTCTTTGAGGCGCGCGTGAAACACAACGCGCCATCGACCCGGGCCTGGTGGTGATCGGACAGCGAGCCACCCAACGCTCGCCGTCCGGAGGCCCGCGCCTACGGTGGCCGGGGATCGCCCTGCGACTCCCGACACCCGGGGCGTCTTCTCCTGTAGCGGCGGTTGGGGCGAAGGCCTTGCCTATCCCTCGCGCAGCCCGCCTCCTCCTTCGCCAGCATTACTGCTTCGCAGAAGGAGGTGACCGCTTCCCAAGCCTCCTCGCTCCGGACCATGGATTCAACCAGGGCCGGACGCGAGAGGTTGCCGCCGCCGATCGCCTCGACGAGGACACGGCGGTGCTCAGCCCAAGCAGGGCTTGATGAAACTTACATGTTTAATTTTGTTTAAAGCTATTCGATTCGTATAACAAAGGAAATACACGTTAAATGATTGATAAATAACATCTCTTTGTTAAATCATATGAATTATCATTGAATAATTACAATATTTATATACTAATATAATAAAGATGAAGAGTTTGTTTGTTTATTTGAACGCGCTCATCTCTGGAACTTCCAGTCGGATTAGGAAAATTATTTTTATTTATGTTAGCCACATTCATGAGAAAGGCTTTAGGGGAAAAACGGGATAAGTGCATACGACGTCGCGGGCAAAAGCTAGTTAATTATATTTGTGCTGTAAATTTATTTTACGCTCTTCCTGAGTAAGTTATAGTGTTACTGGGCTTTTCCATCTGGAACTCTGGTTTTATCCCTGATCGATGGCAATAATCGTAGGACTTATACAAACTTGGAGTAATGAGGATGTTCTGGAATACAGGAATGATGTTGTTTAATGTTATTTTACTCTATTAAATGATACAAAGCGATTTTCAAAAAGTTTGTAATACGAAAAAAAATGTTCGCCAAATAATATTGAAAACATTTAGCAATATTTTTCCATGCACATTTTTAAAGGTTTTTTATAACGAGCTCTTTACATTTACAAAATGTAAAAAGCATCCATTTCAGATTTTTCTTCAAAATCCATATGTATGATGAATATTTATTTTGGCAGCACATTTTAAAATAAAACAGCCTCGTTGGTGCTGGCATTAAGTTCATATATATATATATATATATATGTATATATCATTTTGAAATGGTGTATGAATCCATACTAGTTTACTATAATTTACTATCTATACTAGTATATTAAAGCTGCAGAGTTTGTATGTTTGTTTGAATGCGTTATCCTTGGAACTACTAGTCGGATTTGGAAAATTATTTTTGTTTATTATAGCCACATTCATGACGAAGGCTACAGGCTATACGAAAACGGGAAAAATGGGATATGTGTACGTACGATGTCGCGGGCAAAATCAAGTTTACTTTAACATTATAAAAGTGAAAATAACTCTGTCTGTCTGTGTGTGCATGTGTATATTTGTTTACCCTTCACGTCCTAACGGTGGAACAGATTAGAATTAAACTTGGCACACGAGTATATCATGTCCTGGAATAGGACGTACGAGTTTTCATCCCAGAAGTATGCTCCCTTGGGATAATTACCGACATTCGCAGGCGAAGCCGCTGGCACGGGCTAGTTAATTAATAAAGAAATGTCTTAGGGCTCCTTTTTTTCATTCCTGGCGGCGCGGCGCAGCATTTGTTATCGGCTTCGTAGTATTGAAAAAAATTGTCTGTTGTCAAACTTTGGCTAAAAAACCCAAAGTTTGACTAGTAGAGAATGTCTTCTTGCATTCAGTCTTATGGTACGTCGCCCATTTACCACTAATGTACATAAAGTTTAAAAAATATTCAAAACGAAGTTCGCCTTTCGGTAAACACCACCCTGCGCATCAGGCCATAAATCCTCAAATAAGACTTCAAATGCTATAAGCGGTAAACGGTAAATATGACTGTACATATACCGGTAAATTCCTGCGTACTGTACGATTATTTTTATTTGAAATATACCCCTTATTTTAGTAGACATATTTGTGGAGCAAACAAGCGTGCGGTGCAAGTTCCCTGCATTTACTGACGAGGGCTTAGGGAGAGGGCATAGTGCTAATTATAGCGATTTGAACAAAATAATTGTCGAATGTAAGTCACTATAAACGGTGTGGATGTATAGGGATGAATTGGCAGTTTTACTTTTATTAGTTTTAAAAAGAGATAGCATCTTCTGACTTTTATGCCTCATTTAGTTTGTACCAACAGTTCGATGAATAACTAGGCGAATAAATAATATTTCTACTTGTATTCGTACCTATTCGTCTGTTCTCGGCCAAGATCAAATATGGTTTTATCTATCGAAAGTATTTTTCAGCAATAATAGTTCGCGACGTATACAACGTATAACAGAATAAACGCAATACCTGAAAAGTTGTCATTGTACTCATCGTTATGAACAACTTTTACAATGGGACCAACTCGCGAAAAAAAAAATCGACTGACTGGACGAAATGTACTGAACCCGTGATTTTTTTTTTCTTAATTTCGGGCTTGGTCCCATAATAAAAGCTTTTCATAATGATGAGTTCAATGACCCTTTTCAGGAATTGCGTATATTCTATTACACGATGTATAGTTTTCATGTACCTATGACGTTTGTCGAATATATCTAAGTGCCAAAGATTAATTTAATGGAATTAACATAAAACCTCGTGTAACTTTCTCCTTCATTTGCCTTAAGCAAAACTCAAAGTAATACTTTATAACCACTCGTGAGAAGAAAGATTGAATACAAAAACATAATGGAATTCGTTATTCCCTCTGAACTCGTTATGTTAGTGTGAAAGTTTTCAAGTAGTTGCGGGGAAGGGGGGGGGGACTGTGGGGTAATTTATGACTTTCAAGTTCTCTGGAAGAAAGTTTTCACATAAAACGCGGTAACCTATTGAAATCGATCAAAATTTAAATGTTACAAACATTATACATACATTATTCAAATTCCTTCATTATGGATTTCTGAAATTAAATCAATTACTGTAATTTTCATTAGTAAATGGCTTTAATACCAGTTTTTGAGAGAGGTTTACTGTAGGTTTTACTTTTCACATATTAAACCATGCCCTCCAACGATCACCACTCTCGAATAATTAAATCGATAGCTATATCTTGTTATTTGTACAAGTTATTCGAAAGATTTTTCCATTGTCATGCCACCTGAGTCAAGTCACTGAAACTGGCTTGAAAATTGTCCCCAGTGTACAGAACTTAACAATCCAACATGACAATGTTTACAATATATTTTTTCAGTTCTATTGAATAATGCATTAAACCTAAAGCAACACACTTAGCGTTAAAATTGGAAAGAGTCACACAGAAACCCCCAACAGATTCACAAAGAATAGAAAACAAAAAGGATTGTGTGGTTTTATGAAACCACGGTAAAAGTGAAACTTTTTTTCACATTATAGATATTTAACTAAAAATTTTCGGAATAATATTCCATTAAGGGTATAAAAAAACACTGAAAAAACAAACAAATTAGCGTGGAGCACTGGCACAAATGAGTAATAGTCTATACACTACACGGTCAGCTGATGGAACTATAGACGCCGCCATATTGGCCTCTGCTGCTCTGACGAGCGCCTTTCACTTTATCCCTACTCCGCGGCCGACCGTCACGCGACATGCGATACACAGACCAAAAAATTTGAGACGATGTAATAAAAGTTTCACTTTAATAAATTCTTTAGAAATACGTATCACCTTTGTATCTATTTTTGTTCCTTCTTTTTGTCTGTTTGTTATTTGCGTGTACATTAATTGTTAAATAAATAATACTTTTTTATAATAATTTTTATTCAAATAAGAACGTCTACAAAAAGTGTACATTTAGTCAACAGTAATAACATTTTACATACAATTATAGTGCCTGTAAATAAACTAAAACTAACATATTTTTAAAACATGCAATTAACGGTGGTTCGGAATTGCAATGTTAGATAGAGATCTAGGTTACTTTAAACCTGTGTTTCAGGCCATCATTTTACGATCTAATTACATTGTGACAACACAATTTAAAGTTAAACTATGAATACATAAATAAAAAATAAATGATTTATTCTAAGCAACTAAGAGAAAAATAAATAAAGCCAACTTAATCATGTCCCCGCTATCGCTACTGCTCATCACCAAGCCCCGCGGCGTGTCGTGCCGGAGTGAAGTGCCCTCACGGTTGTAGGTCGACGGTGTTTACACTAATTGCTGGAGACAACACGAACTCGCCCTGTCTGAGATTCCGACTGAAACACAGGTACTCATGTGTGGGTACCAAATTACCTCGTGGCTCTTTCTTTGTGGGAGAGTAATTGAGTCTCTTGATCTACCGACTGGTGAATGAATAGGTGTTTGTGATATATTTCGGAGTGTAGCTGTGTTTGTGATATATTTCTGAATGTAGCTGTGTTTGTGATATATTTCTGAATGTAGCTGTGTTTGTGATATATTTCTGAGTGTAGCTGTGTTTTTACCCGACTGCACCAGAAGCAAGGTTATTTTTTTCGAGTGTATGTTTGTATGTATATTTCTTTGGCACGCTCTACAGCCTAAATGGCTTGATGGATTTTGGCTATTTTTGGGTATTTCGATTCGTCTTTGTGATTTATTGTGAGAGTGCTACTGGGTACAAAATAAAATTAAAACGGCCTATTTTTGGCGCCATGTCTTAAAATTTTATTTTTTCTGAAATCCTATTGAGTGGGGTATCAAAATAAAGGGCTCGCGGGAACTATTACAAAAATGTTACTCAATAAAATATAGGTATTATAAAATTTACTTGTGTCAAAAAACTCTATCGCCAAAAACGACTATAAAGTTCCAAAGAAGTCACTTTTCAAGCCGTCTGGTTTGATCAGAGGTTATTATGACTCCCGAATACTTATTGGTTTTAACAATTTTCTATTTTGATCACTATCGGATAAGCTGCCATTAAAAATAAATCGTCACATAATTGCAAATATATTTTATCCAATCACTGAAAGGCCAAGGCTTGGCTTGGCGTTTCAGTGACTACAGTAATACCAAGCCACGCCAAACGTGTTGAACAAGTAGGGATTCACTAGTAATAGTAATAACTAGTGAATCCCTACTTGTTCAACACGTTTTTAACTCCAAATACTCAATTCAAAATATTGAGTATTAAAAATGTGTTGAACAAGGAGGCTTTGACACCTGAACTTGCTCCCGATTTTGACAGGTTTCCAGACTAAAGTAGATATTGATAAATACTCAACTTCGAATTCTTGATTTTAGAAATCGAGGGTATACCTCGTACAACGGACAACTAAGGTGAACTTTTACTATTGAATCACATACGGGCCATATTTTTCATTTTCAAGTTATCAGCTGAAGGTGTTTGTGCCAATTTCAGTAGTTAGGTACTAAATCCCCCATAAACATGTTTGTTTGAGTGTTTTCACCACAGCAGATTAACGACGCGGGATGTGAACTCTTGATCATTTTAGCAATGAATATGGTAACAAAAGAGGAGCTCGTGGCTAAATAATAACAGCCACACGGGTCAATCTTTAAGTTAAGCAACGCTTGCCAAGGTTAGTATATGAATGGGTGACCATCTTAACATACCGAGACTCCTCCGTGCCTCGGTAAGAACGTTAAGCCGTTGGTCTCGGCTTTCATTTGTAGATATATATATATGCAGTAGATCTTTGGTAGTCGTTACGAATAGTCAGAAGCTAGAAAATCTGACACCAGTCATGCCAAGAAGAACCGTGTTTCCCAGTTGCTGGGTTATGGAGGTCTGGTAGACAGCCGCTTCAAGTAAAATACTGGTATTCAGCTGAATCCGGTTTGACTGGAAGCCGACCCCAATATAGTAGGGAAAAGGCTTTTTTTTTTTAAGGATGGGAAATCGTCAAATGACTTCTTCCGCTCTGGGTGGAGCGGAAGGGCGTGTCAGACTCTTACTGACTAAAACCCATTCGTGTTCCTTCTAAAGCCCTTTGCTTTCCAGGGCCGCGGTGACTTTTTCGAACAAATTCCGCAACACTGGCAGGCTCTGGCCCTAGCGGGCCCCGTCCTCTATGCTGACATCTCTTTGAGGCACGCGTGAAATACAACGCGCCATCGACCCGGGCCTGGTGGTGATCGGACAGCGAGCCACCCAACGCTCGCCGTCCGCAGGCCCGCGCCTACGGTGGCCGGAGATCGCCCTGCGACTCCCGACGCCCGGGGCGTCTTCTCCTGTAGCGGCGGTTGGGACGAAGGCTATGCCTTTCTCTCGCGCGGCCCACCTCCTTCTGCGAAGCAGTAATGCTAGCGAAGGATCGCTAGCATTACTGCTTCGCAGAAGGAGGTGACCGCTTCCCAAGACTCCTCGCTCCGGACCATGGATTCAACCAGGGCCGGACGCGAGAGGTTGCTCAGCCCAAGCAAGGCAGACCTCTACCGTATGCTCCACCGTGTCCTCCGGGCGATCCTCACAGTGCTGACACCCGGGCGTGTCCTCCCGCTTAATCCGAAACAGGTACCTCCCGAAACAGCCGTGTCCGGTAAGTACCTGCGTCAGGCGGAAGGTGAGGACGCCGTGGCGCCTCTCCAGCCACTCCTCTAAGAGGGGCCTTACCGCCGCAATTGTGGCATGCCCAAATTGGGAAAAGGCTAGGCAGATGATGATGAAAATTTAGCAGGTTCCGTGCAATTTAGCACTGAACCTGCTAAGTTTTAAGGGATTCATGAGTGACACGTTTTCGTGAGTAATTTTGTATCGATAACACCACAGAAAACTATTAGGGACCGTGCAAATTATACAGCAACAACAGTTTGACGTGTACTAGCAATATTGCGAGTACCGGTACGGATCAGGGGCCATTTCGGTAAAACTTTTAATGGCCCCCTGACCCGGACCAGGGGGTTGTTGAGAGGTTTTATATTTCTTTATTTATATACACACAGATAAACATTAGTAGTAATAATAAAATTAGTAGGTACGGAACTGCTTATCCTACGTCTTTGGGTTACAAAAAAATGTGTGTGTTACACTTTTTTTTCGATGTTTTTAATTTCATTTGGCATTTTAAGTGGACTTTTATTGTGAAAATAAGCTTACTAGGAAATTAAATTATAATAAGGTGAAGCGAGCAATGGCCTGTTTTCTATGACATGGAAAGTGGTCCGAATTGCTGTTATTGTCGAAATAAAATTAAAATATTTTGATTAAAGCACGAAATAAAGCATTGATTTCTTGGAACGTTTCTATTTTTATTTAGTTTTAAATTATCAAAGATTGCCTTAGAAAATGTAGTCTTACAAAATTGTTACGATTGCTGCTGACACTAAAACAGTTTATTTGTACTGATTAACTGATTGCCCCAATCTTTACTTCAATATTTACTTAGCCTGAAACACCTTTTCAATCAGGTCAATATCCTACCCCCACATAACAATACAACACACTAATTTCACCGGAAAATATTCAAAATGTGTTAAATTTATTAGAAAATACAGTTATCCCGTCTTTTGTAGGTCTTCGCCGATAACGTTCCGATTAACGTCAGGCCACTATCCCAGCGTAACCCTCCACCATTCATGTGAAATCGTTGCGACCCACGCGACTAGTTGAAGGGTTAATCTCGTATTAGATTCAGCTTTTTGACTAAGCGTCACTTGGAGTGAAATATGGGCACTATCTGTTTAATGGGTATTTTGGTAATTGAAATTGGGATAGGTTTTGATTTTGAATTGAGTGGGAATTATGTTAGTGTGTATTTACGATACATACCGTAATAATAAATAGAAAGCTGAAAGTATGGAACGCGAGCTCATGCTAAGATCCTTGCATATTTGTATCATTTGCTTCATTTACCACTAGCTCTTGCCCGCGACTTCGTACGCGCATATCCCGTTTTTTCCCGTTCCCTATAATTCCTCATAAATGTGGCCATAGAATATCTATGAATGTGGCTATCAAATACAAAAAGAATTTTGAAAATCAGGTCAGTAGAGTAGTAGGTAGGTAAATCAAAAACTTTATCTCTTTATAATATTAGTATAGATTATAAATCTAAACAAGAAGAAATAAGTTATGAGAAAAGGTCATGAAAGATTCTGAGACCAGGTGGACTGATGAACTAGTGAAGGTCGCGGGCAACCACTAGATGCGAGATGTACAGGACCGGACGATGTGGCTTATATCCAGGAGTGGACGTCTTTCAGCTAAAATTATGGTGATGAGTCATGAAGAATATTTTACTTGAAACTAGATTTTATTCTGGGCTTTGGTATTCTCGTTAATATTAAAAATAAATCCAAGTTCGCCTTTTTCTTTGTGAAAAAGACGAAATTGGATTTCATCATTAAAACATGATTCAGGTATATGATTTATGAAACACGTATCTACAGCAATACTCAAAAACAGTTGAAGCAGTTCCACGAGCAAGCCCCAAGCCTAACCAGATGTAGCTGAGTACCAGTATTTTAAGCCTGCCCTACACATCGACAGCCGCGTCCGCGGACGTCGACAAATGCATCAACAGATGAGTCACCACGAGCCGACCACACGTCTGTAGGTCGGTCAGTCTGAGGTAATTCTCCACAGACGCAAAAGCACGCACACAACATTAAAAAAATGGATGTTGAGATCGTAGCTGCCACTGCTGCTGCTGTATTTAGTACTTTTAACTACTACTTGACTTTGCAAGCAAGAAAACTGCATGAAGCATGCGTGTTCTCTTATTCTTCTGATAATACTGAAGCGTCATTAGACGTGTGGACAATAGCCGGGAGCTCGCGCCGAAAATCTTTGATGCGTGCTACAAAAACCGACAACAAACGATTAGTCGCAGATGCATCTGCGTACGTTATACACCTGTAATAGACGAGCAAATTGGCCCGTCTACACGTCAGCGGACGCATTCGCAGAAGACATTTGCTGATGAATCTGTCGACGTGTAGAGGGGGCTTTACATAGAGCAGCTGTCTATTTAACCTCTACATCCCAGTAATTGGAAACCCTTTATCAATATTCGAAAGAAGAAGATCGATCCGTGCGGCTGATATTATAAGCTGAGATAGGGACCATTTTGGCCTCGCACAGATAATTATTTTATTATACTGTTTAGTTATTAATTTTATTTTACTGGTTCGTTTGCCTTGTGCGAGTCCCAAATAAACATTTTTCTTTCTTTCTTTCTTTATAAGCAATAACACGACTTCCAAATACTACGATAACGTTTTTTTCTTACAAGAAAATGATATGGTAACCAACTACTAAAACAAAACTACGTAATGTTCTCATGTTTCGCTCTCCATGTTCCACCCACGTGAGATTGCAATGTGTTTGGAAGAAACTTATTCTATTCATTACAACTTGTACTCTTTAGTACGTTAAGAAAAGTGTATACTGGAAGTTCTCTGCTTCGGTGACTGTGGTGTACAAATAGCTTACATGGATTTCATTAAGATGCTAGGAAGTCTTAAATGATATTAAGTGCACACAAGCCTGACAAACACTATGATCTAGGAGTATCCTGGTCACCAGTGGATTTCAGAGGGTGACCTTAGACCGCCATAGGGTGTTTTAGAAAGTTTGTTGCTTGAATAGTCAAAATCCCAAGATGGCTCTGCATCGTGTTCTACGAGCGCTTCTCTAGAGGATATCCCATTTTATGAGCCATATTGTGGACGCAGAGGATGACGGGGTCCGTATAAATTCATTCGGGCAAATACCTAGCCGGGGAAGCGTGACAAAATTGTAGTAAGTGTGGTTGCAGAACAGAGTGTGGTTTTAGACACTAAAAATCTGATAGATCCCTACGGCCTCGTCGGAGCGGAGCCCATCCATGAGGCATCATGTTAACTGGTGTTCATTAGCTTCCGGTTAGACTTATGTCTTGGCTTATGTCAACCAACGAACATGGTACTAACTACCCACTAGTTGTTGTAAGTGTTATTTCTGCACTATTATTGTAATTTTATTGATGTTATAATTTTGTTTTTGAATGCTGTGTCTATCGCATCATATTGTACACTCTGTTTTTATCATACTTATTGATTTTATTATTAGAACAAACAGTGTAACAATTGTAGATAGGCCAATAAATAAATAAATAGTAAGGTAACGGCGCGGCGAGGCAGATAATGTTGAGTTTAATAAATATGAAAACGTTCTCGTTTAAAACGATAAAGCAAACACTCAAACCTATGTAGACCTACCTACCTATATTTTATATTATATTATATTCCATGAGTGAAAATAGACACTCACAGAATTATAAACTGGCTCTGTAAATACACAATTTCATGTTTGAGGCCTTCTGAGAACAGTTACAATAGAGTCTAGTCTCTCTACTGTTCCAGTTCTATTTTCAACAGAATTAAGACGTATAGGTACTTAATTAATTCCATTGTTATTTCTATGAATTTCCAAGCCTTTGATAAGTATAATTATTTCGTAAGTAGTAGTTTTGTAGTCATTATGTAAGGTTATATGTGGGAAAATGTTTTCCTAAGGTCTCTCGTTGGATCCTGAACAATAAATAATGCATCGTTTGTCGTAAGTAAAATTGTTGATGACATTGTCAACATACTTAACTAACTATATACACTAGAAATAAAAATAAAAACTCCTAAATAAATTAACCCTAAAATATGGCGTCAAAAAATTTATCCGCATCGCTGTCGACTGGAAGTGTACCCAAAAGACTGGCGGCATTGCCACGTTGAATGGCGATGCTTATTCTTTGACCAAGGTAAAAGCCAGCCCTTGGGTCATGCGCGTTATGTGCACTCGGACCTCAAGACCCGAGAGTTTCAACCCCAAACGGCTCGTAAATATAACTACCAACAAGTTTATTATATTTCCGCCACTTGAGGTTCTATGCAGCCGCAGCGACAGCGCCAGCACAGCACAAAGAGCTAGGAAGATGGGATGGCGCAAGAGTATCGTACAATCAAATTGATGTCAATTCAAGATGTTTTTCTTAAATAATATTAATAAATGTTTGTTAAATGACGTCTATGTTTCATCAATCTGTTCTGTGAATTATATGTTATACACAATAAAGAGTTTTCTATACTATCCTCTTCTATGAACATTCTAGAACGCATTAACAATCTGTTGGTAGTTCATGCGTTTTAGAATGTAAACTGATCAACAAAGCAGCTCTAAAAAAAACATTATTCGAAAATTAAAACACAAAAACAACAAAAGCATCAAAACAAAAATGCAACGCGAATAAGCAAACGTGTACATTTCCTCGTTACGGTACACTAAAAGAACCAAACTTTTATTAAAGCAACATTTATTGGTATCTTTTTGGGTCTATTTGGTTCCGAGCTGTGTATTCGCTTTATAATTCCGCAAACGGCCATTTCCCTCCATTCCGGTATTGTTTGGTTAGGAGCGGATTAAACCAGTTTTTGCTGGTTACTTAGGTCCTACTTAATTTTAGTAAACCAACACTGCGGATGGTCGCCTTGAGATTTTTGTTTCCTTATAATAAATTGTCGTTGGTGCGGAGTTTTTGTGCTTTTGTGCAATTAGAGACGGTGGTTTTTGCTAAGTAAGTAAAGGTGCGCTAAAACTAAGCTTTGTTATTTTCTATGGAAATGTTTTCCAGTAATTTGAACGTGTTGTTCAGTTTATTTTTGTCGAAAATACTATGTTTAAAATGTTTTCAAGTTTGTGTTATGAAAAATCATGAATTTCAGATATGTTTAAACCTGTAAAGTAACTGAGGTCCGGAGTTTGATTCGCGAGTCAAAAGCAGAAGAAAGAGTTATTGAGATATACAGGGTGTCCCAAAACTCAACGTCAAGCCGAAACGGGGTGACAGGATTGATCATAACCATCACGAGAAAAATCTGAAAAAAAATCTATCCCATGCAGTTTAAAAATTATGGGCATTTTAAGAAAAACCTAGAAATTTGATCAAACTGTACCATTTTTCGGTTATTGTGGTTATTCTTTTTTATTTTTGTTCATTTGAACTTTGGAAACGTAATCCTAAATAACATTTCTAGAATCCCAATAAAAAATAATGACACAATTGCCTCAAGTTTCCGAGAATTGAGACTATTTGTTAAACTACGAATTTAAAATTTTCAAGATTCGTCGACTTTGACAGGCCCTCCTATAAAAAAAATGTACTAGAGTGCCTTGGCAAGTGGCATTAAAAGTTGGCGCATTTAATCAGAATTCTAAAATGGTACAATACTTGTTAGTTCCATACAATAGAAAAGAGTAAAAAAATTAAAACCTCAAGTAACCCGATTTTTGCTATCTCATTTTACTCAGTTAAAATGTTTTTAATTCACACAAGCTCTAGGTAGGTTCTTAATTTTAAGACAAAATGATGAGAGAGATGGATAATGGGTATGTTCGCCATGAGTGAGCGAGACAGATAGTGACGCCACTTTTACCAAAGTGAAAAAAAGTTAGTAAAATTAGTAAAATAATTAATACGAATACGAACGTGCGCAGTAGACGAATGAGCGAAACGTACTAACTGGTTGGTGTCGGACTGGTAGCGTAGCCATTTGCTTGGCTGAAACTAGTGCGAATGAAACAGATAGATGCCATAGCATCTATCTGTTTCATTCGCACTCGTTTAAACGACGCATCTCCGTCTCAATGCGTGGCGTCACTATCTGTCTCGCTCACTCATGGCAAACATACCCATTATCCATCTCTCTCATCATTTTGCCTTAAAATTAAGAACCTACCTAGAGCTTGTGCGAATTAAAAACATTTTAACTGAGTAAAATCTGATAGCAAAAATCGGGTTACTTGAGGTTTTAATTTTTTTACTCTTTTCTATTGTATGGAACTAACAAGTATTGTACCATTTTAGAATTCTGATTAAATGCGCCAACTTTTAATGCTACTTGCCAAGGCACTCTAGTACATTTTTTTTATAGGAGGGCCTGTCAAAGTCGACGAATCTTGAAAATTTTAAATTCGTAGTTTAACAAATAGTCTCAATTCTCGGGAACTTGAGGCAATTGTGTCATTATTTTTTATTGGGATTCTAGAAATGTTATTTAGGATTACGTTTCTAAAGTTCAAATGAACAAAAATAAAAAATAATAACCACAATAACCGAAAAATGGTACAGTTTGATCAAATTTCTAGGTTTTTCTTAAAATGCCCATAATTTTCAAACTGCATGGGATAGATTTTTTTTCAGATTTTTCTCGTGATGGTTATGATCAATCCTGTCACCCCGTTTCGGCTTGACGTTGAGTTTTGGGACACCCTGTATGTACATTTGTAATCTTTTAAGCAACTTGGGGCAAATTTTTAAGCAATAATGCTATGACTCAACACAAGTTCAAGTTTTTACTTGGGAATTAAACATAACTGATAGGACCGACACCAGTTTATACTAACTATGAGTACACGGCGTAACCCTTGTACCTCATGTATCCAGTATTCCTCGAAAGGTAAGTCATCAGCAGAGACCTTTTCAGGAATGCAGGCATAATGTTATGTAACGTTAAATACCACGTACTTGTGGCTTCCTCTATATATCGAGGTTAAATTGCATTTCAAGTGAAGTAAGTATATTGATTATGCAGTATATTTACTTGCTCTGCACGCTACGGTGACGTGACGACAAGGCTACGCTGCTACGCGGCTACGTGGAGCGCTAGCGCTCGTAGCGACGTGCTACGAAACGTCTACGAGATGCCACGATTGAATGAACATTGTGTATGGTAATATTGAATTTGCAATTTTATTTTTATCAGGGAATTAAGAAGAAAGTGGTGCAAACAAAAATAATGTTCTTTGATAGAAGGATCGGAAGATTGACAAGGATGTTAAATTAAGAACAGAAAATCTGCTAGCATTTCTGGTTATGTAAAAACGCAGAAAAAATCCAATATTATTACTAAATCTTTACGAAGTGATTAGATGACCCGGTGAACTTTGTATCACCTAAAACTGATTTTAGTGTCACACTTTTGTTTTCCTTTACCACCCTGTACTCAGGAGGAAAAGGCAAAAAAATGTAGTTTAAATTAGCCGAGCCATTTTCAAGTTTTGGCGAGACTAACGCAAGACAACAGATTTTGTACAAGTAGGAATGGTTTTCTAATATTTGTTATGTAGGTAATTTTATAATGATTTATTTACAACGGAATGTTACTATAATTTGTAATATTAGGTATACTCTGATGACATAAGTAATTTTTAGATGAATTTTAGTACCTATCTATCACATCCGCGGTCATAAGCGCCGACTGCCGAGCGTGGAGTCCTGGGATGGATTACCAGGTCGGGCAAAAAAGTGTCAATAGTTTTTTCTAATAGGAATTTCTCTGTGACAGCCCAGAGTTTGGAAGTTGGTAGTGTGACCTTCGTGCCTCGGAAAGCACGTTAAGCCGTTGGTCCTGCACCAGATCTCTCTCCGATCGTGTCAGGTTGCCGTCCCATCGGAATATGAGAGTGATGGAAGAGGGAGTGCACCTGTGTTTGCGCACACACTTGCATACTATAATATGTGGCCGCCGTGAAATCGGTCAGGAGGACTATATCTATTACAGTAACCAAGATACAAGGTTCTCGATTGAGTATCTGACTATCAGTCATTGCCTAACCGTTCTTAACAGCTGCGACTAATAAAGTTATGCAAGTATAATATTCAGTCACATTCATGCAAACAATAAGACTAAAAAAAATACAGTCGAATTGAGAACCTCCTCCTTTTTTGAAGTCGGTTAAAAATACAAATTTTCACACAGTTAGTCTTCACTCAATAATTTTATGTATTTCAGGGATATTACATTGTTTTTGATTGTAAAAAGTGACAGTGGTTTTTAGCCTTACTCTTCTTATGCTGTTAATACTAGCTGCCGCCCGGGGCTTTACCTGCGTGAAAGGTGGAAGTTGAAAACTTTCTCAAAGGAACGTACTCCCGGGATAAAAAGGATCCTAATCCAGGATATCCACAGCCTGTTCAGCTTCGTACGCGCATACTGTTTGTTCCCATTCCCGTAAGAATTTTGGGAAATCCTGCTTCGGGAATCCTTAGGATCTTTAGGCTCCCCTACGGAGTGTAAGGCCATGGAGTTTCTTGTCCGTTCTTCTCTATAAGAATCTACCTTTATGAATGGACAGTAGAGTCACTTTATTAATGTAATTCTATTATTTTTACTGAACTGTAAACGATGACGTTCAAAAGTGCCGTTTAATGGCCTAATTGAAATAAACGTTTTGACTTTTGACTTTTGACTTTTGAAGGAAGCTACATACCAAATTTCTGCTTTCTACGACTAGAAGTTTCGGCTGTGCTTTGTCTGTTAGTCACTCAGTCACGGACGAGATTTATAATGATTATAGTTAGGATTTGTGGCTAGACTTACAACCTGATGGAAAACACACAAAAGGAATATTCAAGCACGACGTTACCGCAGAACACTGACCCCTAAGTCACAGGTTTCAAATAGCTTAAGAGGCAGAGTCTAAATAATTTGAGCCACCTTTCAAAACTTGATGTACGAGTACCTTTTTTTTTTAAGGGTGGGAAATCATCAAATGACTTCTTTCGCTTTGGATGGAGCGGAAGGGCGTGTCAGACTCTTACTGACTAAAACCCATCCATGTTCCTTCTAAAGCCCTTTGCGTTCCAGGGCCGCGGTGACTCTTTCGAACAAATTCCGCAACCCTGGCAGGCTCTGGCCCTAGCAGGCCCCGGCTTCTATGCTGACATCTCTTTGAGGCGCGCGTGAAACACAACGCGCCATCGACCCGGGCCTGGTGGTAATCGGACAGCGAGCCACCCAACGCTCGCCGTCCGCAGGCCCGCGCCCATGGTGGCCGGGGATCGCCCTGCGACTTCAGACGTCCGGGGCGTCTTCTCCTGTATGGACGAGTACCTACATTTGGAAGTCTTTATTTTCTTAATAAGGTTTCTTGTTTCAATAAAGTTGATTTGCCGCTATTAAATTCTTGATCTCGGCGAGACGTAGAATATAGTACCGCCAAAATACCAACACACACATATAAACACTGGCATACGTTGCACTAAATATAATACAACGTGCAAAATAAAACTAATTATAAAATTTCATAAAACTTTGCCATGTTAGATGTTGACAAAATAACGCCTAGTTCATTTTTTTTTACATTTTTGTTCTGTACTGTCCCACTGCTGGGCAAAGGCCTCCCCCAAATCCTTCCAGGCTTTTTTTCTCCGAACCACATCAAACCAAACCTCACAATAGGCTTTAGGAGGAACACGGATGGGTTTTAGTCAGTAAGAACCTGACACGCCCCTCCGCTCCACTCAGAGCGGAAGAAGTCATTTGATGATTTCCCATCCATAAAAAGGGCATCTAGGTTGTTTCGCCACCTCTACCTTTGCCGGACTCGGCGGCGCCGTCCATCCTCAGGCACCTACTTGGTGAAGACTATTGCCCAGCGGTCTCTGTACATGCTACTGATATGACCCATCCAATTACATTTTAGCCTGATAGTCTTTTTTCTTCTTCTTTTTTCTGTATAGTGTTGGACATAAAAGAATAGCAACATTCCATCACTTCCCGTGGGTGTCGTAAGAGGCGACTAAGGGACTCACCAGAGAATGAGCAGCAGCATTCTCTGTGCTTCTGTGTACTGCAACAGCTACACTGTGATCATCAACTCGCCTGCCAAGCGTGGTGATTATGGCAAGTCCCCCCCCCCCTTGGGCGAGGCTTATGTCCAGCAGTGAACATCTTTCAGCTGATATGATCAGGATGATGATGAAAACCCCTTGTTTTGACATCTATGATTGCTGTCTTTGAGCGCAGCGTGGTGTTTCATTCCATAACTTAACTAAATCAACACTCTTGTTTCTATTCCTAGTGTTCACTTTATAAACTCATCGTATAATCTCTTCGTTATTTAATTACCGCACCTCGCGTATCCCAGAATGTAGAACATTTGCTTGAAATACTGTGCAAACACATTCCAACCCTGCGATGCTCGCTATTAGTCCACGAGGTTACCTTCGAGCGAACTGTGTAATCGTATGCGGAGTACACTTGAGCGGCAGAAGGGTTTATATTGGAGGTGGGTCAGCTAAATAGTAATACAATATTTTGTAAAGAGGCAGAGATAATTTGTAGGTATTTAAATGAAATCTTGAATTCGTTCATTGGCTGTCAGATAACACAAATCTGGTTTTATATCACAAAGATTAGAAGTTTTCTTTCCGATACTTCTTTCTATCGAGCACTTGGATTGTTTAAAGATAAACTTTGACTTATTACCTCGGTGACATAATCCAGTTCACAGCTCTAACATCTGTCATTAATACTTGACTGGCCTGTTGGTCGAGTGGTTAGTGACCCTGACTGCTAAACTGGAGGTCGTGGGTTCGATTCCCACCCAGGACAAATCTTTGTGTGATGAGCATGATCAATTGTTCTGTGTCTGAGTATTATTTGTCTATAATATGTATGTATTTAGAAATATATAAGTATGTTTATCAGTTTGCCATAGTACAGGCTCTGCCTAGTTTGGGATCGAATGACCATGTGTGAGTTGTCCCAAGATAAGATAAGATAATATCTAGCATTGTCATACAACGTAGCAATGCCGCCAATCTTTTGGGTACACTTCCAGTTGACAGCGATGCGGATGAATTTTTTGACACCATATTTTAGGATTAATTTAGTTCGGAGTTTTTATTTTTATTTCCAGTGTTAAATATTTATTAAAACAGTAGTAAATTTCTTGAATAGAAAATTAAATATAAATATATGGTTTTAGAGGTATGGACATTGCCAGGAAATCGGGCTGACCAGAACCTGATGGTATCATCATAGTGGTGGCCTGATTAATATTTTCTAAGAATAAGTTTGTTATCCCACCACATTTCTCTTTCTAATAATAATAACGTCCAAGTAAAGAAAACGACAGAAATGCGTTTTTTCCTTCCCATTTCTTTTTCCGTAGCCGATGAGAACGGCTAACTTTTTAAACACGTCGCTAGTCCGTCTAGTAGTTCTTGTAATTTTTCAACAACAGATAAATTAATTAGCTAGGGAAATAAACTTGGTAATTTTGTGAAACTTTCGATTTTCAGGCGTCTGTTAGTCCCGAAAAGCCTTTAACCAAACAAGCATGTAATTTATTTTAAGTCCTACGATTATTCTGCTCCACTGGTTTGAAGATAATTATTTTGTTTTGAGTGTTTAAATTTCATGCATTGGTAAATTAACTTTTTGTATTTTTATTATTTTTCTCATCAAAATCTTTTGTTGCTGCTACGAATTCGTTGACTACCTTGGGCAAAAGTGATACTCTATCAACACATAAGGCGATCCCATACATTAAGGACTGTTTGACGAATCAAACAGTCCTTAATGTATGGGATTGACCTTTATTATATATATCGTTATTATAATGAAGGCACCAAGTCACAAAGTATCAAGCAATCCCAATATTAAAATTAAACAAACTTAAATACAAAACATTTGACAATCATTCCAACACTAAAATATAATTCATCATTTAATAATAAATAAATAAATCATAAATATTACAAAAAAAAAACAACAAATCAAATTTAGGAAGCTCTTTGTGTTGTCTACTATTCTTCGTAAGCATAAAAGTATTACATATACACCGATCTCTAAGCGCAATAGAACAACAGTTTGTTCTATGGTTCCTTTTCGTACAACTATCGCAAGACACCAGTACTATACTATAAGTAATAAATTGTATAACATTGCAAACCGAGCCAATAACATTTATGAACTTCCTACCAACAAGTGCAAAGAAAAGATACGAAGTTGGCTATTACAACTAAATTATACACAAATGGAGGAAATTTTATATAGTTAATTCTTTTCACTTACACCACACATCAATTTACTCATCCTAGCAGAGACAACACATACATATACACCGAGTCTTATTCACACACACACACACACACACACACACACACACACACACAAACACACACCATCCAAAAATGATAACGAACCAATACAATAAAATTGTCTATTTTATATTTTACTAAGTTTAAGTACCCACATTTTATATTACTAAGTTTTTACTTTTTATTTTTTTTAGTACCTACTTATAAACTAATGTACAGAGTGGAAGGCGCTGACGACTGTGACACAGTTCATACTACTACGGTCGTCGACGTATTCTCTTGTTTACATAATCACCCATTGTTGTTATTATATTTTCCATACACTAAGAGATATTTGTAATACTTAGTTATTCAAATAAACTATTATTATTATTATAGATAAATAAATTCATTCACGTCCAAATATTTTGGACTTTTGACAATCGGTATCACTAATACAATAAAATTTCACTTTGCATAGATCCCAAGTACAGCTCGTCCACGGTTATACACCTCCGATTTTGCATCACAGTGACCTTTATTAATCGAGAACAAAAAAAGGAGGAGGCTCTCAATTGGACTCTATGTTATTTTTTTCGTCAACATTGTTGGTCCCATAGTAAAAGTTGTTCATAATGATGAGTACAATAACCCCTTAAGAGGTATTGCGTTTATTCTGTTACACGTTGTGTATACCAAAATAAGACCAACAACTCTATGAATTAAAAATAATTGAGTATCTAATTTCAAAGCCTTAGGTATATTTTTAGCCTCATCAGACCCACTGTAGGGCAAAAGCCTCCCTTTCTTCTATAAAATCCTCTCTATTTTGAGCTTATCATCTGTGGGCGTCAAGCTCGTTATACTAGACTTATCTTGAGATCGACAAAATCCTCCATAATACTTCCAAAATCACTAGAAAATAAACTTAATTCACTCAAGTATGTGCCCAGCATCAAGACATCAATCCCCAAGGGAGTAGCGAGCCCATTTGGCACGTCTCCAAACAAAAACAATAGTACTTGGAAAATAAAACTATTGAAAATTCATTTCGAAAACGTCCTACACAGAAAACATCGCAAAGCGTCTGAATATTTTTTCATTATTTCTTTATCCTTTTGTTATTTTAAAAGTAATTGATTCTACGTTTTTTTTCGGATTTGTAGTAGTCGAAAAATAATTGAATTGTTAGATTTATATGGTACAAAACGTGAATTATATTTAAACTTTAATCCACCCACTGTTCACCTTTTCTCAATCGACCAAATTTGTTTATAAAGGTTGTTTTCTTCCTAGTTTTATTTTAGTCTGACCGTAATATTTTGGTTTCTCTTACAAAAGGATGTATTAAGACACCTCTATAGATTGGCTATTTTTAGGACACGGCCGACTCCATCTTGTCAAGTCTAAAGTAACAAATGAAGTCTGTCCATCAATTTGCAGAATTATGTATATCAGTATTTAACATGGGGCTGCCTATCCCTCCTCCACAACCCATTTTTTTCTTTTTTTGATCTCGGGGGGAAATCCTCATGGAAATCCTCCACCCTGGGGCGGGTGGAGGGGTCTGTCAGACTCTTACTGACTAAAACCTTCCCGGTGTTCCATGTGCCACCTACGCCGGGGATCGCGGGAACGTATGCGACTTCCGCAACCCAGTCTGGTGCCGGCCCGCCTCTGCGGGCCACCTCGCGTCGGCGAGGGGAGTGAGGTGTGTAACTCCCCTCGCTACGTCAAAGAGGGGCGCACGGGAACACCACGCGCCGCCACCTCGGGTCCGGATGAGTGGGGGGCGACGGACATCCCCAAGTCCGCCGCCCCTGGACCCAATTAGGGGCCTCGATGGTGATGGTGATGGTGGCCTGTCCCGCCATTCCGCTACCAGGACCTCGCGCAGCTGCGACCGACGCAGCTCCAAGTGTTGCTGCGTCAGTCTTTCGCCGCGCGCCCGCGCGCCCTCGCGCCACCTATGTAGTGACGCGAGCACTTTCGCCTCCAGGTCCCACGGCGGAGATCCGGCCAGTGCGCAAGCCGCCTCGTAGGAGATCGTGCGATATCCCCTGATGACTCTGACGGCCATCACCCTCTGCGGCCTCCGCAGAACAGTGATGGTGCTGGCCGTCAGGTCAGCCGCCCATCCTCCACAACCCAGTAGTAACTGGATAAGATGATACCCCTTGGCAAAACTGGTATCGAACTAATGAATTCTGTACTAAGAGGTAAAATGTCCCGAACTAGGAATGACCTGCCGAAAAAATATATGTACATTTTCTCCGTAAGAATTTGGGACGTTCCAAAAAAAGTAAACCAGCTATTCAGAACAGCCTTTTCATTTTCTTTGGCGCTATCCCGTCACACACTCCCAACTACTGCAACTCCTGAAAGCCAGAATCAACAGTGGCGACCACCAGAAAATAAACGCCGAGTCAATGAAGCGATTAAACTGTCTTGGATCCCGCAACGAAATTAATCAGAAAAAATAAGTCAAAGAGTAGAAAAAAGAAAAAAGAAATTCCACTTCAAAACAGCCTGTCAGTATTCTACAGGCTGTGCTTCGGAGAGTATGCGTAGGAAGTCCACGACCTGATCCCACCACCGCCCTTTTAGTACTGGAATACCAAACGTACTGCTGGGTACCATCCGCACTTGGTCGATATCCCGACTAATCGTTCTCAGCGCGGAGGAGAACATATTTATTATGCGCACAGCCAAAGTGTGGAACTCTCTGTCAGCGTCTGTGTTCCCTTCCACAAATAACCCGTCTGATTTAAAGGCAAGAGTGAACAGGCATCTTCTGGGCATGCTCGCTCCATCATAGAGCTCATCTGTCGCTTTAAATCAGGCTTGATCGAGGTCAAGAGCAAGCCCAATCTTCAATAAAAAAACCGACTAAAATGATTATCCATACTAGTTTTCATAAGCCACATATAATATGTCGCTAGTAGCCATATTATTGCGAGCCTGATACAATTTGCCGCTCCGCTGAAGTCCAGTCCCTTGGTCTCCGAACAATTAGTACTGCCGGCGTTATTTTTGTGTCACCCTTATTGTACCTTTTCTTGTCTTTTGTGTAACGAACGCTGAAATTCGTGGCTGCCCCTAGGGTGGGTACTGATGTAAACGTCTAGGAATTGTGGCTAATATTCGGCTTTGTTTATTTTTTCTTTTGGTGGTGAGGGGTGATTGTGTTAAATATAATTATTGAGAAGCTTCTTATTTTGTTAGGGTTTTGGAGTTGGCAAGTATTTGTTGTAAACAAATGAAAAAAAAAACTATCAATTTTGTTGCACAAAATTAGACAAAAATAGTGTTATGCTGCTAATTTAAACACCGATATTCTACCTACAAACTGACCTTTTACGTGGGCACAATTTATGTAGGCAACATTTATTTTCTATACATTTAGATATAACTTTCAAAATAAAATATCATACTTTTGAATTTTTATGTATAAAGTTCACGAGACCTCATTTTATCTCTAATTATAAACCCTACCCTAGCAAAGCCAAAATGGACCCTGCAGTACTGATTAAGGCGTACTGTGGATGCATAATATTAAACTCGTCAGTCCCCCGGGCCTGTCCTTAATTTAATTACTTATTTGACCCGAAACCTACTCCAGAGATCGGCTTACAGAAGACATGTCAAATCTCTATTCAATTATGTTTTGTAATGAACGACAGTATGTTTGACAAAATTGGATTTCATTGTGATTGGAATAGATGAGAACGATTACTATTATTATAACTACTAAGTGAGATTTAGTGCGATTTGGTTGGCAGCCTTGAGTGTGTGACGTCATGGGTTAGTTGTTTTGCGCTGTTTTAGTTTTGTGCTAATTAATTATAATGCGGTATTTTCTTGTGAAGAGATCCTTAATTCTGTAGTTATTGTTTTCTTTTTCATTTATGAAAATAGTAATACATACTTCGTCTGCCTATCTGCCAGTAGAAATATATTCTGAATTAAGCAACTATGCTATGCAATGCTAATATTGTTGGCGTGTTAAATAATGCACAATCCTAGATTACTAATGAAAAATGTACAAAAATGGAACGTTAGTACGGAACCCTCGGTGGGCGCGTCCATCTCGCTCTTTGCCATAATCGGTTGAAACGACTGCGTTATCGGTTCAGAACTATGTGATACCCGCTGATATGATTGAATACAATATAATTCAGGAAAGCATGACCTATATTTCAAATCTACCAATTCAAGCACTATTTCAGACAAAGGTACCTACGCAAAGGGGTTTAATAATTGATAGTTTCTAACAGCCAATAGGCAGGCTTATTTTATTATTAACAGCGATTGATTGGAGGACTAACAATCCCCAGAGGCCTGCAGAGCTTACCTGATTACACAGTTAATGTAAAGGCATTGACTGACTATGTCGTTACTGGGTTAGGCTTGGTACACACTAGACTGTCAAAGGCAGATTGTGGTTCTTTGTTAAAACAGATAGGGCTGTTTGATTGGCTAACGAAGTTTGATTCTAGTTAATGGATGGCTAATGCAGTAATAATGGAGTTATTAGCGCAAGCTTTTAGCTTAATGAGTAATGATATTGGTAACAATAGGAATATTGACTTAGCAAGATATTCAAGGGCTCGGATGCACAATTGGTTGATTGATAGTCTGAAATCACCAATTTTCAATAAGGTCCCGTGGTTATCGATGATAGCCTTCTCCATAATAATGATGTACGAGGGTCCTGCAGATAAACAAGTAATGATATCGCTCATTACTTGTTTATCTGCAGGACCCTCGTACATCATTAAAAAAATGGGCACACATGCAAAGGCACTAATTCTGAAATTATAGTATTAGTCTTAAATTATTTTCAAATTATCTTGTGTGTGTTTGCAAACCACTATTGTGTTGGGTCTGCCTGTAAAGATAGTGTGTTTATAATAAATAAATAAATTTATCTTCTGGATTTTTAAATTAACGCTAACCTGCTGAAATAAAAATGATGCTGTTTGTTGGTAAGACAAACAGCAAAACCTATTTGGTTAATTATATTCTTGGTTTAAGTAGACAGGTTATAGAAAAATAATTGTGTTAGGCCGATATAACTATTTTGTGCACATTTTTTTATCATTCGAACATAAGAAATCACACGAATACATGAATACTGAATACATTCCAGAAAAATCGGGAAAAACTGGCAGTTTCTACGGAATTTTTGTATGACATGAGGACAGGACAAAGTGTGTCGGGATAACCAGTAAGTAATGTAATGTTAAAGAATCCATTTACATACTTACATTACACCTCAGTCACCCACGACCCTAACAGGCTGCCTCCAAAGTAATTAGTGCAGGCATAAAAAGGGTCCCTAAAAGCAATTTCCGTGCGAAGGAGACAGATTAAGTATAGAATTATTTATTTACAAGTCAGGTCAGAATAACAGCACTTAGGAGGACCAATTTGTGACGTAGAGGTATTGCCTTGTAACACTTTAATAATATTAGGTCAACCAATCTTTTCAATAAGTCGCGTAGGTGTCTGATTTATTTTCCCAAAATATCTTGTTCTTATCAGAAATAGGTTACTTTATGTCACTGGCCTATTGATCAGCTCTGTGTTGAGATCGACAAAAGGTTCGGTTTCGGCCCCAAAATCTAGTTTCGGCTACAGTTTCAGTTTCGGCCATAAGATGGCAGTATAAATTTCGGTTTCGGCTTCGGCTGAAATTGAGATCAGGGGGCTACTCTCTAAGCCCAAAGTCCGTAGTTTCGGGCTTAGTTGCGGACGTATTCTAGTCCGTATTATCTAACAAATAAGAATTAATGACAACACGATTTGACAGTTACTGTCAAACCCTGTTGTCTTTCATTCTTAGTTCAGGTTCGGAACTAATCGTAAGTCGTAGGTAACTAATAGTAGAATACGCCCGCAACTAAGCCCGAAACTATGGACTTCGGATTTAGAGGGTAGCCCCTCAGAAACGAAGGTTCGGTTTCAGTTTCAGTTTCGGCTGAAAATCCTGCTTCGGCCGAACACTACTCTGTGTTTCACCCTCGATCACCGTCTATCAGTGGACGTAAAAGATTAGCACCATCCCATCACTTCCCATGGGTATCATAAGAGGCAACTAAGGGACTCACCAGAAAATGGGCAACAGCATTCTCTGTACATTGCAACAGCTACACTGCCATCGCCAAACTTACAATTCACGACACGGTTGGCGCAGTGGTTAAGCGCTTGACTGCTGCGCTGCGTGTCGGGGGTTCGATTCCTGCACGGAACAAGTATTTGTATGGCCTACAGACAGTTGGTCCGCGGTGGTTGTTTGTATATGTGAATTTATATGTTTGTAAACGCACCCACGATACAGGAGCAATTCCTAGTGCGAGGCACGTTTAAAAAAAAATGGGCATGACTGTGCACTTAGAGGAAACGAAAGATTTTATGTACAAATTGTCGTACTACACAACGTTTAGTTCGAACAAGGTGGACCTATGACTTGATGAAGGCCATACGCTGGATACGAGACGTATAAGACCAGTCAATGTGGTGACACTAGGGGAAAGCCTATGTCCAGCAATGGACGGCTGAAACGATGATGATGACGACAGCGTTCAGTAGTTCCTGCTCACCGCTTCGAGAAATGTATATATAGTATTCTGAATGAAATGAAATTTTTAAACGAAGTGCTAATACGGTTTTGAAGGGCAAAATATTTTTATTCTTTAATAAATGTGAATAAATATATTGCCCTTATATAATATATTGTGTATCGTTGACAAGTTTGTTGACGCAAATCTTATTTACCAACAGATATAAAAAGAATTATTCGTAAACAATACTGATATTTACCGTCTTTGTGTAATGTCTCGCCAATTTGGCTAAAAAAGATTTGAAAACCTTGTTAATCTTTCTTGAGAGATCGACTAGACTAAAGTCTAGATGATTTGATATTTTTAATCTCTTTATTTTTATGGTCAGTAAACTTGTGACTTCGGGCTACATATAATGGTTAGGTTCCACCATTTCATGTAAGCCGACACGCCCTTCATACCTTGAGGCTTTTTATACTTGCCTATTTATTGATATATTTTTTTTTTACTAAACCATCACTATTTGGCATGCAATTGATACATTCTGTATGGCAAAACATGTTGACTTTAGATTAATACCTGACTATAACAACTTTATACCATGTTTAAGGCAAATAAGGACTTTTCTTATCTATCTTATCTTATCACTTTTGACTATTTTTTCCAATGACATTGTCTTAAGAAGAAGTAATTTAACGCATTTTTTATTTTAGAGACCAATTTCATTTCATTTGTTGGGAGACCAAAATCATTCATAAAAATTACAATACAAATATCTAAATATAGAATCTATAGACGAAGAACAAGGATAAAAAGCCAGAAAATCAGCAAAAGTAAGAAAATGTTCAAGCACTAAGTAAAGCTGACATACCATTCTTATAATCGGATATTTTTTTCCACTCTTGTAATCGGAATTGGTTTCCTTTGATCGTAATGAAAAATGCCAGAATGAAACTTTTTGTCGATTACTATCGATCTTACGTGCGACGATGTCTGGAAAGGACTAAAGTATAATGGCACTGTAAGAAACTGTAATGTAGAAGGCTGAGTAGAAATATTCTTGATTAAAATTTGACTTATTTATAACAGTGGTTTACTTACTAGACAAAAACTACACTGCTTCTGAATGTTCATACACATAAAATGACAACGACTCATCGTTATACTGTGTTATCGACCATTTATGAAGACCCCGGTAACTTAAAATTCCCTTGAACATCAAATCAATCTTGAATAGACCCAAATTATCAATAGCTGTGTCACCAGTGCGATAACATTGGCTCCCATAGGTATTGAAATAATCTGCTCCAACGATCACTATGGACAGCGATAAAGTAAACAGATAAGATCTGAGGAAAAGTATCTTCAGTAAAAAAATATAGTCGACTTACTTTTTTGCCTCCCCGAACCACATGCAAGGAAAACACATCCCCTTGACGTGTAACATACACAAACATCCGATAGTTGGGCCCCATTCGTTCCGCCTTGAAAGCAATATATTTCACTCCAAGATTTGTGCATTTCACACTGTTACGTTGACAGTACACTGTCGTGCTACAAACGAGGCAAAAACTAAATGAATAGTAGTTGAACCGGATGAACAAACAAGTGACGGCCAGGATGAGTGTCAGCGACTAGACGCCTCGCGGAGCGCTGTTTGTATTTAATTCAAGTTTTTATTGGGATCTCGTTTGTAGTTCTTGTGAAATTGCACATTGTTGTATCGCTGTTTAGAATGGCATTTTATTAGTTTTATACGAGTACATGTGAACGTGAACGTGGACGTGTGTGAACGTGGATATTCAAAGAATATAGCACATTTGAGTGCTGGATTGTTACTGCCAACGGCGTATTCATCAAGTCAATATTTATTTATTATGTCAATATTTAATTATACGTATATATGTCAATTCATTTTTAATTTATATCAATTAATTTTAGTTAACTTTGACTGTTTCTACGAATTTTGACTTGAAATGATGTAATAACTTCTATGGCTAATTTGCACGCCAAAATTAAAGGCAGAATAAGAGGTCTGTAATTGTTTTGCTTTAGAACTTTCTGTTACGCGAATAAATGACTTATGACTTAGGACTATTATTAAAAAAAAAAACATGGTGTTTTTTCACGTTTTGCCATGAAGCTGCGTAGCCATCAATTCTATTTTGCAGGAAAAATCGGCATTTAGTGATTGACACTGAAATATGTAGATCATAACTATTGTTTTGTATTTTCTATGTGATATCGCCTTGACGTTTGACAGTTTCTGAAGTGATAACTTCTTATAGGAGGGTAAACCGCTTCGTAACGTAACGCGTTACGGCGCCAGTCTGTCTGGCTTCCCTTTCTCTCACGCATACGGCAGCGGTAGGCAGGTTCTTACTCCCCACAGCGCTAATCGTATTTCGGATAGACGCTTCCCATATTAAATAGTTCAACTTAGATTAGTTTAAGTTATCACTTCTGTTTGGCGTCCCGAGACGTACACTATTTTTTTATTTAGTTCTTTACAACTATGGGTAATCTTCTAACCACTACATAAGCTATAATCATAAAGTACATGCCAAGTGGCACCACAGTCAACACAATTTAGAAAAAAGAAAACAGCGCGGCGTGAATAAACGACGCGATTTTTTTACCAAACCAATGTAATGTAACACATTTTGTTGATAAATTATTTCTGTGGCACACCCACTTCATTCAATTTCCCAAATAAATAGCTTATGCCAGTGGCATTGGGGGAATTATTTATTAAGTCACCTCTTTCTCGGCTTTTGCTCCATACTACACCTCAAGTTATTCATGAGTTCACATGTTTTTAAGAATTGCTATTACAGGGTTCAGTGGGCCAGGTCGAAATTGTGGATTTTCTATTCAAACTACGAATTGATACAAACAGGAGTAGGTACTACTAATAATATTGTACGACTTAGATGTTATTGATCAAATAACTTAGTATTCAAGAACAACAGATTATTGTTTATTTATTTATTATGTACTTTATTGTACACCAAAATTAAAACAATTAGGAAACCAAAACACAAACAATGGGCGGCCTTATCGCATTCCACGCTTCTCGCATAATCCAAAACAATTTTAGATTAGAATATTTTTTGGAGAAAAGATTGGTGAACACTGCAATTTATTTAGGTTAATTGGGAGGTTGACCATCCAGTTGAAACCGGGTAGGGTGCACTAAACATTATATACATCAACGTATCGCCTTAAATACAAGTACAACCCGAAAATCGTAGTCATACTAAACCAAACACAACACAACTCACTTCCGATCACCATAATACGTCTCCATTAACCACAAGCCTAGATTTATAACCTAGCCCATTGCTAGGCAACCGCCCAAACTGACCTAATGAGGAACTAATATGTATTAGCGGACGCGGCCGAGAGCACAAATTAATTAACTTAGTTTCACTGACTATAAATCTTAATGTTAATGTTACGAACTATTAAGTGTAAATAGTTGTTTACAGCTCAATTAGGAGGATAATGCTTTATTGAGTGCAAGTAGTTAATACATTGATGTTATGTCATGTTACCTAACTGTGCATATATAAGGTGTCATTTTAGTTGTCTTAAAACGGCAGCCCAATCTTTGTACTCATCATTATGAACAACTTTACTGTATGGGACCAACACAAAAACAGCTGTTCAGTACATTTTGTCGAGTTTGCGTACAGAAATTTATGGGGTAGTCGACATTTTTTTCCCGATCTCAGTGTTGGTCCTATAGTAAAAGTTGTTCATAATGATGACAACTTTTACTATGGCACCTTGTATATCTATGCATCTATGTTGCCACACACAAACGACAAATAACCTAATGTCATACAAACACTGCGCCAGCAAAGATCGTGATCAGTTTTAATCAGCCACAGAATAATTATCTGTCCACAATCAGGCACGATAGCTGGCAGGTTAGAGGATTCTCGCTTTTCCAGGTAGATAAGGAAATTCATCCAGTTCTTTACACTTATATTGGCTTATAATGTTAGTAAGCAAAGGTGGACCGACGATCGCGGGAATTCGTGACACATGAAACCGTAAAAGGGTTTACGAGTACCGGTCATTTGCCGATGCTCGGAGAGGCCTAGACTTTGGAATATTTTTTATATCATAACCTGTAGCTTATTCATTGTAGGTGGCTTGTGAGTAACATATATTTCTGCCAGGGTTGCGGAATTTGTTGGAAACAGTCACCGCGGCCCTGGAACGCAAAGGGCTTTAGAAGGAACACGGATGGGTTTTAGTCAGTAAGAGTCTGACACGCCCTTCCGCTCCACCCTGAGCGGAAGAAGTCATTTGATGATATCCCATCCTTAAAAAAAAAAAAGTAACATTTATTTGCACACATAAGTCTCGTTTGGATATATGTATATATTAGGGTTATTGTAATATTCAGTTACACTATTGATAAATATATAATTTACCAAAGCTACTGTAGCAAAAACGTGTCTGCAAAATCATACAATAGATTCGCTCAAAACTATATCTCATTACACTCCTACTAGCTTCAACCCAATTTATCTTCGTCCACACAAAGACACTGCCCAAACAATTTTGTCCATAACAAAACAAACCCAAATCACGTCGACCCAAAATAAATTAATTTTTCAACTCTAACATGTTTGAACTTACTCAAACAGTTCGGCCAACTGTCCAAAAGCTGTCCTTATTCCAATCTTAAATTGGCCACATAACCTTCCGACCGGAACAATTCCAATTACATTCCTGCCGAGCACAAACCGGGGTGGGCCGAATTGTGTGAGGAATCCCTGAACTTTGTACCATCTTTAATTAATAACGGAATGGTATTGGACTCGGGTTGAATTCTAAACGACAGTTACCGACCAGATTGCGAGTTCCGATGGACTTGGCGAAAGAATCTCAACAAGTTTTGTTTGGAGTTTGACAGGAGTTTATGGATGTCAAAGTATCCGTGTGATATTGTTACCCGGGATTTAATTAAAGGAAGTAGTCTTGATTAGATATTACGAGAAATTTTGAGATTACATCTGAGCTAAATTCTACTCGACTAAATTGTGTCCCAGTAACATTTCTATCTAAAGTAGGAAGCTTATCTTTGAACAAAACTTTACTGTAAGCCTTTGAAATTGTACTTACGCGATACGATTTGGTAAACAAATATATTTGCCAAGATAATCTAAACCTTTTAGAAACTTCCTCTTCAGCAAAAATTCTTGTTAAAATTCTAATTTCTCGCAAACATTTCTTCTGGCACTTGAGAAGCCTTTACCTCACTTCAAGGCCGTAATATTTCTGTAAAGGATTCAGCGTTTAAGGAAGGGTTCATTTCCCCCAATTTTTTCTCTTAAATTTTCACAATGCTTATGGAGTTATCTGCGAGCCATCTGACGGGCTAAAAGGAAAGGAAATTAAGACGCTTTTTGTCCCATTTTCGTTTCATAGACGTTTGCACTTTTCAACAACAAAACGTGGAGTGAACAGCGAAAAATGCAACAGCAGCTTTGTTCGAAAGAATTGAATTAAAATGGCGACTGGGAATTTCTCTGTTTTTCGCAAAGCACGCCCGAATGCCCGCAAATGGACAATTAGCCGCTTGCGAGAAACGAATAAAAGCAAGTGTACTTGGTTTTTAGCGAAAACATTGCAATTTTTAACGGGAAAAATAATAACCTTGGCTTTTATTTGGTGTCTAGAAAAGTGGAAGTTTTACGAGCAACTAACAAGCGTCAGGCAAGTGTCTTGTATTGTTCCTCGAGTGCTTTATTCCATCACTAGTGAACAAATATCTATTCGATTTTTACCTTAAAAGTATGCAAAAAGTCATGTGTGAACTATTGAAACTTAGCGTGGCTTTGGCATTGCAAGTGACATTATTTTAAAACACAAACAAATGTGCTGTAAATTAAATATATCTTGAAAGTTTAACTAACTTAAATAATTATGCGTAAAAATGATTACTAGAAGAACTTATATTTCAATCTTACTTTAAAATGTATTAGGAAATGTACAAATCTTTAAACATACTCTGGGAAACTGGGTAAGCAAACAGTAAATACTATTGTGAAGATACATAAAACACAATGTACACAGAAGGACTTTATGTTCCCAAGTTTTTTTAAAAATTCACAAAGCCTTTTTTGAGGTTTTAAATGAAGGTTTCTGTTGGTTTTGTGCGACGTGAAAATATTGTGAACATGTTATTTAAACATTTCAAAAGAAAAGTGCAAGAATAAATATTACTTACAATTTCCTTGTTTTGGCGACATGGTACAGGCAGACGTAAACCTAATGGTGGCTCGGAACACTCCTCGAGTCACTGTGCACTGCTCGAATCACTGTGCTGCAGAAAATTCATGAGACACTGCGCTGCGGGGGTACTGTGCAACGAAAAGCGAACTTTACTGATGTCATTTAGTTTGAATCGACAAAAAAAAAAAAAAATTAAGTCATTAGAGTTTTTTGCTGTTGTTAAGCGCGAGGTTCTGGGTTCAATTCCCGAGATGGACGTTTCTCAGTAGCAGCCCAATATTTGGATATAAGCCCGGTTGATGGCAATTGGCTCGCCCCCTATTTCTATCAGTTTGTGAGTATTTATAGGTCCTATGCCTCTGCCTGACCCTTTGAGAAAACAAAAAAACAAACTACTGAATCTGTTTTGATGAAATTCTATGGGACTAATCGGAAAGTATATCCTTTCACATAGTAAAATATTTTTCAAATCGGTTAATAAATGACTGGAGTTGGGGTTATGAGGTAACTAACAAATATAAAAAAAAATCAACCGAATTGAGAACCTCCTCCTTTTTAGAAGTCAGTTAAAAAGGATGATGTAATTACGAAAATAGATATCTAGGTATAAAAATGTTAAGGTTTTAACTTGATGTAGGTATTTTGTCTTTACCCAAGATACCATCTGCGTTAATGTATAGCGATTAGACTTTCAAAGTTGACATCAAAACTTCAGTAAAAGCTAAGTGGATTTAAAATTTGGACGTTAGCATTAAGAGTTCTTAAAGAGTTGCAATTTGACTGAAATATAAATTGTATCGCGTTCACTGGAGATACTTTTTAAAGTTTTGATGTTTGCCTATACATTTTTGAAAATAGAAGTTGAAAGTAGTCGGCTCATAATTTTCATTCTTCACAATCAAGTTCGCAGAAAAAAGCTGGTTTTCAAAAATAAATCACGTACCTCTCAAAATATTTAACTTAAAGCCTTAATTTTTAAAAGCAATTTTTTTCACAAACATTTTCACCTCGTTTTTTCGCTAAAAACACGTCTTCCAGATTTTCAAAGAATAAATTATAATGAGAAACTCACAAAGTATCGGATACCCAGCTTGTTTATCCGTTCCTTGTAAATTCATCTCGACGGTAACTGTACGGGGGTAACTCGGTTATCTTTTGGGTACGCTAAAACATCGCATTTACGTATCACACGAGAAAATGGGGAAAAACATTGAGCGACGTACAACGCAAATTTACTTAGCATAATACACGTAAGATTGCAAACTTTCAGGATAGGCACTCGAGAGAGATGCGTAATTGAAGTGGCGGATCTGAATTGAATGCTGATGGGGAATGCGGAAGTAATTAAGTGAGGGATATTGTTGTTAAACTGAGTGAAGAACAGGTTTACACTAAATGGGATTGGACCCACCTTTTTTCGCGTAATTTACCTATTTTGTTTTCTGTAGTTAGTCTTGATTATGCCACTGCTGGACATACATATCCCCCATGTTTATCTAGCTAACTTTATCTCCTGTCTTCTCCGGAAAATCTGATTAACCATATTAATCTGACATAATTTTGCGAGTCAGCAGAATTATTGATAGTTAGGCGTATGTTTGACTGTATATGACGTGACAGACAAACACACAACCGAAAACGTAAAATTTTGTCACAGATATTTTGTTCCAGAACTTAATCGTTTGTCTTGGAAATGTAACATTCAACTATACGTTACACAAAAACAATCGCCATTTTGAAAAGTCTACAAGTACGGTGGCGTAGCAAGCATAGTTACGACCTCGTAGCTGCCGTAGCTACGTAGGCGTTTTCAGCTACGACGTAGCAACGAAGCTTCGCTTTTCTTGCGGTTCTTTTTACACTATTCCTAGTTCTCTTGCATAAGTCAAAGTCAAAGTCAAAGCATTTAATTCGAATAAACCATCATCAGGTACTTTTGAATTGTCAAAGTCAGTCCGTCAAAAACATGAAGCTATTTGCACGTTCGAAAGCGTAGATCTCTATAGAGAAGAACGTGCAAGAATCTCCACGGACACTCTTTTAAATCATTTTATATTTACAAAAATCTTGGTCAAATTAAACTTGTTGCTTCTATATATGAGAACAATGTAAAGAAAGAAAAAACAATTTATAGTATTAAAAATTAAAATGAGCCAGTGGCAACTAAGGGATGACCAGTCTCCACTGACGGCGCCCGTTCACGAACATGACAATAGTAATTTCTTTCCCTACATTATACAAGACAAAAAGAATTCAATAATACCAAAAACGAATACAAATACGACATTTACAACCGTATCATTAATACAACATAATAACATTATCAAGGCAATGAAACATCGCACTCATATCGTATCGAAGCATCCTATATCACGTTTACAATATCTTCATAGCTCTGGAATGTGACAGATATCAATAAAGATATGAAAAGGGTCGGGCCGCGTCCCACTTATGTTTCCCGATTGTTATTACCGCAAAAATTGCTATTCAACAGAATATCGAGTTGGTTGTCTATTCCTGTAAGTCTATCATTTACATACATGGAGAAATAGACAGTGTAGTGTAGTTTAAACAGAGAGTAAAGTCGGTGAAACATTGTATTTGCCTTAAGGTACTTTTTTCAAAAGTTGCAGTTGTAAATTAAAATGCACTCGATACAAACATTCTTATCTATCCATCTATATTATTTATTTATTATCTTAATATATATATTTCCTGTGTACGTGTGTATGTCACTGAACTCCTCCTAAACGGCTAGACCGATGTTGATGAAATTTTGAAAAAGAAAGAACATTTGGGCGAAGCCGGGCCGGATCACTAGTGTCTGATAAAATGTGTTTAATATCTAAAAATTTCAGATTGTTGTGATTGAAAATTATGCCAAGGGAACATATTCCAGGGATGAAAAGTATTTTATGTCTTATTCCAGGACGTAACCTGTGTGAAATGTTTAATTCAAATCCGTTCAGCCGTTACAACGTGAAGAGGTAACATACAACAGAGTCACTTTCGCATTTTAATGTTTGTTAGGTATTTATTTTTTGTAAAAAAAAAAACCAACAATGCTATTCAGACAAATTACTCAATGATATAATTTTATGTAGGGCTATAGTAGGCGCCAGATAAATGTGGAATAAAGTATATTGACCTTTCCCTAATAACTGTTCATAGGTACCTGAACAATAGTTTTATGAATTGTATATGCTGTGGATAACGGTGTGAGTTTCACATTTATATAACATCTTTATTTATATTATTTGTGCTGATATAATGTGATACTGTTTGTTGTCCCAAATAAATAAATAAATAAATAAATAAACAATTAAATATGAATCGTTTTTCATTATTAGACAATGTTAAGGATCACGAGAGATGATGATTCGGGACAGCTTTGTGTCATTAATTCCGTTTTTCAAATTAAAAATGTCAATAATTGTAGGTGGGTCAATGACCGTTATTCCACGATTATCTGGCGCCTACTATAGTAAACTCATTATTTGTAATTTAATAAATGAAGTAACATAAACAGCTGCTCATTTTACTATCAAGATATCGCTCCATAGCCATCGATAGCCACAAAAAGATAGCCATTCAATACAGAACCACTTGGCTATAAAGAAACGAAATGAAACGGAAATATAAAGCCGCTCATGAATACAACAGTTGGTTTCACCTTTTTTTGAACGGCTTTACAGCTTCCAAGTCTTCTTGTAGTTTTTATGAGGATTACAACTCTACAACAGGTGTAGTACTCGAGTCGGAATCGAAATAATACAGAAACTGAGCTCTTCAGACGATGAATAAATATAGGGTGATATTTTTTTAAATGGATTGTTCTAGAACTAAAAGATCAGGCAAAATCTGTCATATCAAAGAATCCTTCTCTAATCTGATCTACTCTAAGTCAGACATCTAGTTTCACGTACCATCTGCCTAGCCTTTTCCCAACTATATTGGGGTCGGCTTCCAGTCAAACCGGATTGAGCTGAATACCAGTATTTTACGTGGAGCGACTGCCTACCAGACTTCCACAACCCATTAGCTGAGTAACACGGTACTCCTTGGCAAGACTGGTGTCAGATTATCTGGCTTCTGACTATCCGTAACGACTGCCAAAGATCTACAAATGACAGCCGGGACCAACGGCTTAATGTGCTTTTCGAGACACGATTTTCTCGGTATGTTAAGATGGTCACCCATCCACAGACCAACCTCGGCAAGCGTTGCTTAACCTTGAAGATCGACCGATGCGACTGTTATTATTTAGCCACGAGCTCCTCAGATGTTAAGAAAATCCGTAAAAAAACGTGCATCGAAGAATGAGTACTTCAATATTTTCACGTTATCTCGGCTAAAAATCATTGCAAATTAGCTCTAGAATATTTTTCCACTTCAAGGAATGCACACAATTACCAGTAAAATCTTTAAAAAAATTCTTAGTAAAAAGCTTTTTTTAGTTCGAAATACTATTAAATCCACCTATCAAGTGGAGTGTGCGGTTAAGACAACAAAGAAGTTACTTATTTGAAGTGCCACCTGTCTATTGTCAGCCAGCGAGCATGTAAAAATATAACAAGGTCTTTGAAAAACCAATCCCAAACTTCAATTTAAAAAACATTCCAACATATTAACTACATATCAAACAAGGACCACGCATTTTTCATAAAACGTCACTGCATTGATTTACTGCTTTGCCCTTAACTGTATCAGTTTTGACTTTCATACGCCCAGTTACGGGTCTTATTACAAAGGCTTAAGGGTCAAAATAGGCGTATCAATTTATGAAAGTGGCTTAACACATTTACGGCGATGGGCAAAATGGTCCCTAAGGCGATTTTATGGTGTATTCTCAACGAAAAAAAACACCGTTTTCATTGGGTATGGGGCTGATATTTTAGTCTAGTGGTAGTAAAATGACGACATAACTTCGGGGTGAATGTTTTTAAAGGGTGTTTTGACAGCTTATCAGGCATGGGAAATGTGTATGATCAATGTGAGGTTTTTCGCGAGTTTCGCGGTGTTTAGAGTTTTAGTATCGTAAGTGTCAAACCAAGTGATACGATATGAATAAAAACATTAATTCATTTATGTAGTAGGTAGGTGTTACGTTTTTGTTACTTAATTTATTACATGTTTTATATTACTAGTGGACGTCACGCGGTTTCACCCGCGTAGTTCCCGTTCCCGTGGGAGTACGGGAATAAAATATAGCCTATGTTACTTGCTGATAATGTAGCTATCCATTGCTGAAAGATTTTTTTAAATCAGTCCAGTAATTTTTAAGTTTATTCGTTACATACAAAAATACAAATCTTTCCTTTTTATCATATTAGTATATATATAGATTATTAAAGTATAGATAAAATAACTTAAAATAAATAGAAAAAATAATGTTATAAAATTGTTACATAATTAAATACTGTAATAATTAATCATTAAAAACACTAATATCCAAAATCTAACGAATATAGCCTCTATTTGACCAACTGCAAGTCAAAAATATAAAGGAAACGACTACCTCATTGAAAGTAATTTAAATTATTTTACACATACATATGTAAACAAAACTTAAGCTTTTACTTATTCTCAAACGTCAACTGTAACTTAAACCGCCGCGTTACACCACGTATTTCCTAAAATACTTCCATTACTTGTACGCATCAAATGTAGCATGTTATCAACACCTCCGAATGTGTCGTATTGTTGAATACAAAGTGCGAGGAGTAATGGAACGCAACGAAGCGGGACGGGAGGCTTACTTAGTGAACATAGAAATAGGTTTGACGTATTTGGTTGTGGATATGTTTGAGATCTTTACAGGGTCGAACTTAGAAAGTAAAAGTGTGTTTGCGTTAGGATCAAAAATCTTATTCCCATTAATAATTATATTCAAAGCTGGTTACAGTGCTAGTCGGGCTCTCGCACGAAGGGTTCCGTACCATTATCTATAAAAACGACAAAAAATCATGTTTGTTGTATGGGAGTCTCCTTAAATATTTATTTTATTATTTTTTTTAGAATGTTGTTATAGCGGCAACAGACATACATCATCTGTGAAAATTTCAACTGTCTAACTATCACGGTTCATGAGACGGACAGACAGACAGCGGAGTCTTAGTAATAGGGTCCCGTTTTACCCCTTGGGTAAGGAATCCTAAAAAAGTATAAAATGACTTTATTTTCGGAAGTCGGTGTTTTGGTTGTATCCTCGTGTTTTGACACCCACTTCCGAAAATAGAGTTATTTCATACTTTTTATCGGTGTCATGTTATGTTATGAACTGGTGTAAATTATAAATAAAAATGCGATTTCAGCAATCCCGGGAGATTTGCTACCATTTATTGGAGAGTTCCGTTACCTATCTCTAAGTTTTTCAGTAGATCTTCACCAAATTGAAATGAGATTTTCTTTCATAAGAAGCTTCTCCTGACAATAACAAACACAACAAAAAAAGAATTTGCGAATTTAGTCCAGCGGATTCATATATATAGTTTTTATTATAAGTGAAAGAGTTTTCGTATTTGTATCAAAACTTCCAAAAATAACCTTTTCCAAATATATCAACAAAAATTCGCTTCTTTATAGTAATTAATTGTTAGTTTATAAAAACCCGTGAGTAACACTCAGTGTCCACTAACTGTAATTCACGTTGAAAGTGATCCATGCCGGTGCTAATTATAAAAAAAGTTTTTGGCCTTTTTTATTAAACTTCGATAAAATAACAATTGGTTCCCAGTAACTTATTGAATTTTGTTAAAAATAACGCTATCCCATTAATTACTAGATACGTTTTATCACAAACTAAAAAAGTTCATAATGTAGTTACTTAATTGCAATCGAGGTAATTAAAAAACTCAAGCTGAGTGCTTATTCGGACGCGGTTTTGTGAAATCGGTTTTCAACGGCTTTAAATAGATATTGAAAACCAATTTCACGGTTTTCAATATCTATATAAAGCCGATACACCAAAGCATGTAGGTACGTTGCTAGTTTTGTCCAAATTATCAGCGGCCAGTTCTCTGCCGTCTCCACCAATAAGTGAAGAGGCATCTTCTGGGCTCACTTTTGTCCATTATAGATGCTTTGACTGGCCTGTTGGTCGAGTGGTTAGTGACCCTGACTGCTAAACCGGAGGTCGTGGGTTCGATTCCCACCCAGGACAAATCTTTGTGTGATGAGCATGATCATTTGTTCTGTGTCTGGGTGTAATTTGTCCCCCTCTTTGAGGAGTGGCTGGAGAGGCGCTACGGCGTCCTCACCTTCCGCCTGACGCAGGTACTAACCGGACACGGCTGTTTCGGGAGGTACCTGTTTCGGATTAAGCGGGAGGACACGCCCGGGTGTCAGCACTGTGAGGATCGCCCGGAGGACACGGTGGAGCATACGGTGGAGGTCTGCCCTGCTTGGGCTGAGCACCGCCGTGTCCTCATCGCGGCGATCGGTGGCAGCGACCTCTCGCGTCCGGCCCTGGTTGAATCCATGGTCCGGAGCGAGGAGGCCTGGGAAGCGGTCACCTCCTTCTGCGAAGCAGTAATGCTAGCGAAGGAGGAGGCGGGCCGCGCGAGGGAAAGGCAAGGCCTTCGCCCCAACCGCCGCTACAGGAGAAGACGCCCCGGTCGTCGGGAGTCGCAGGGCGATCCCCGGCCACCGTAGGCGCGGGCCTGCGGACGGCGAGCATTGGGTGGCTCGCCGTCCGATCACCACCAGGCCCGGGTCGATGGCGCGTTGTGTTTCACGCGCGCCTCAAAGAGATGTCAGCATAAAAGACGGGGCCCGCTAGGGCCAAAGCCTGCCAGGGTTGCGGAATCTGTTCGAAAGAGTCACCGCGGCCCTGGAACGCAAAGGGCTTTAGAAGGAACACGGATGGGTTTTAGTCAGTAAGAGTCTGACACGCCCTTCCGCTCCAACCAGAGCGGAAGAAGTCATTTGATGATTTCCCATCCTTAAAAAAAAAAAAAAAAAGGGTGTAATTTGTCTATTATATGTATGTATTTAGAAATATATAAGTATGTTTATCAGTTGTCTGGTTGCCATAGTACAGGCTCTGCCTAGTTTGGGATCGGATGACCGTGTGTGAGTTGTCCCAAGATATTATTATTATTAGATATTATTTTCTTAAGGCGAGAGCGAGACCAAGATCTTAGCTTTGCTCATCACGAAAAATGCTTCTACTTCTCAGTCTCCGGCCGGAGATACATGGATAATCACACTAATATTATCAAGGCGAAAGTTTGTGTGTGTGTATGTTTGTTATTTCTTCACGCGCAAACGGCTGGACCAATTTTGATGAAATTTAGTTTAGAGATTGTTTGAGTCTCGGGAAAGGACATAGGATGGTTTTTATCTCGGGGGTATGTTTTCTTGGGATAATTTTCGACATTCACGCGGGCGGAGTCGCGGGCGGCAACTAGTTGAATCATATTTGTTCAAACTAAGCGACAACAAAACAAAAGGAATAAACTTTAACTCTTCTTCCTTTTCTTCTTTAACAAAACGTTTTAACAGTTTTAACCACATTTTTATAAACGCCAAACAGAAGCCAGTATTAAAATAAAACAATTTCTTTTAAACGTCCTCCTCTCCTATCTTTTCATTTAATAATCCAAGTTTGTTTCCAGTGGAGAGCGCGCATTGCCCGGTTTATTTGCGAAACCCTCAAAAGTTCGGTTAAAGCCATGAAACAAATAGCTTTTGAACTCGCCGGCTCCGAAGCGAGCTGCGTTTTTATTATATTTTTTTTTTTGTTAGACACTCTTCTGCGACACTTCGGAGAATTGCATCTGTTTTGTTTAAAGCAGAAGGTTGTTATAAAAAAAAAACAATTTAATAACAAGACTTATAGTGTAAGTAGCAACCACCTTACAAACTATGTTGAAAAATATTTACTTAAACAAAAACTACTACAAACTCTATCGCAAGATCACCGCCGCTACAGGAGAAGACGCCCCGGGCGACGGGAGTCGCAGGGCGATCCCCGGCCACCGGGCCTGCGGACGACGAGCGTTGGGTGGCTCGTTGTCCGATCACCACCAGTCCCGCCTCGATGGCGCGTTGTGTTCACGCGCGCCTCAAAGATATGCCAGCATAGAAGACGGGGCCCGCTAGGACCCGAGCCTGCCAGGGTTGCAGAATTTGTTCGAAAGAGTCACAGCGGCCCTGGAACCTTTGTGTTCTAGGGCCGCGGTGACTCTTAGAAGAAACACGGATGGATTTTAGTCAGTAAGAGTCTGACACGCCTTTCCGCTCCACCCAGAGCGGAAGAAGTCATTTAATGATTTCCCATCTTTAAATAAAAAATTAAAAAAAAGATCACAGGCCCTTTCGAAATTTTGCAGCAGTGATTCACAACATAATGCAAAAATTTGCTCTCTGCCATAAAGTCATATTAAAAAGTTGTGTTATAATTTTAACAGCCATGAATATAAAGCAAAAATAAACTTAAAAAGCAACAATTTTAAAAATACTCAGTGTTACAACGTTAAGTCACCACGACTTAACATTGTGATCAAATGTTTGTCTAGAAAATGTTTATTAATTATTGTAAACATTTTTAGCAGCAGTGTGGGAGCACCCTAAGTATGTTTAAAAATGTTGCTTTTTTAGTGACTTAACATTGTTATTTACTTTTACGTTACATTACGTTACGTTACTTTAGTTTTGTAAAAGAATCTTAAAATAAAGTGGTGAATATATTAGTGTTAGAAAATGTTTGTAAAATGTTTAACAGCAGTGGGAGCACCATGACACATTGTATCGGCATGCATAGAATGCAACCCTAATCTCTTCAAAATTAGAGTGAACAGGCTTCTTCTGGGTAAGCTCGCTCCATCGTCGACTTTGTCTCTGTCATCTATGACCTAGACTAGAGTCAAGAGCAAACCCATATTAAATAAAAAAAATAAAAAAAACATTATAATTAACCAGAAATCCCAAAATCAACTTTAAGCAACAAAAGAAAACATAAGTATTTTTTTTGTTCTTGTTTGTGTGTGTGTGAATGTATGGACTATGTTGTCTGAAATAAAAAAAATAATAATAAGAAACGATAAAGACTGGCCCTCAGCGTATCAGCCCGGTTTGGTAGCGTACAGAATGAATTTTAAACATGAGCGCCACTGTACCGTCTTAGACAATTGAAACTTTGCATAATGCATGAAACCGACTGTACCCGGGGAGCGATCGAACCAGCGCGCGCTAAATATTTGTGGTCTTAAAACTGTAACTTCAAGAAAATTGTTACTTCACAAAGATGGTTTAATCTTGCTTGCCTGCTAGAGGAAAGTTGCTGTTTCATGCAATTCTGCAAGATGCTACTGCTTTTTTGAGATGGATCTGGATGGAAAGTTAAGTGAAATTTAAAGTTTTGGACTGCGATATACTGGCCAAAGTAGTGACCAATAACTATTTACAACTAAACACATATTCAGAAAACGCATCCATTTTAGGGTTCCATACCTAACGGAACCCTTGTAAGATCGCTTCGTTGTCTGTCGGTCGGTTAATTTTTTTTTTTTGTGATAAAATTATATTTTCAGTTGAAGAAATTAATTAATTCAATCATAATAATAGCTTCATTTTTACTCCTACCATTATGTGTATCTATTATTCATTTACATTCCTACCATTATTTATACACCTATATCTATTTACGTTACAAACACACCGGAAAAACAAAATATAAAAAAAACAAACGTGGACATACTCACCAAACCGTTTATGGTATACACAAAACCATTATTTACTTGTTTACATTTTAACTGTTCTGCATCTGCTCGACGTCCGTATGTCGCTATTGGAATCCAACAGAATACCAGCGTCAGGTATATTTGCCTGGCACATGCTGAGTTGGACTCCCATTTGGTGTTACATGAGACACACACACCTACACATTGGATTTTTTTTTTCATGTCAAATATTCGTTATGTCGTAGGTAACGTTTGGCACTCACAGATTGCCATCACATCTGTTTTTTTCTTTTTATTTTTATTATATTTTTTCTTATTTGTATTTTCTACTATTATGATTTATGTAAGTGTGCTTTTATGTGTTGTGTTTTCTATTCTTGTGCAAATACATGATTAATCTATCTATCTATCTAAGAAATGACCGTGACGTACATCGATGTACGGAAGAAAAAAAAAACAACTAAAAATTTAAGTTTATCCTTCAATCGAAGTAATGGTTTCATCAGAGTAATAAGAGTGTTCTCATAGTTTATAAACTTCAGTAGGAAAATCGAGATAGGATTCCCGTCATTGACGAACTATGTCTACAGAAAAAGGAATCCTTAGTACGCGAGTCAGAATCGTACTTAATACTGTAAAAAATATCGGGTGCATCATAACACTAAAATAATATTTATTGAAGTTGTTATTACATAATTCGACAGTACGAATCCCTAGCGCTTAGTTCATTCATCAAAAGACATTCATATTCTGCAGTGAAGTTCAATAGTTTGATGATTGATTGAGCCTTTCCTATAACCAAGAATATCAGCGCGATGCCATGACGGACATCCTATACTTCAGAGACGTATATGCTCAGATTTTGATGAACTATATTGAGTTAGTGGGACTGCCCTAAAAGTCTAGAATGGCGATGGTTCAAATACTGCTCGTGACTATGGTAAAATCAATTGTTGTAGAAACTCAGAGATGGGTAAGTTTACGCCTGCTGAAATCAAAGCTCTTTGTGGTTGGCGTCATTATCACCTGGTTGACGATAGTATATTTGTTTTCTGTTTCAATAAAATATCACTAAAATTAGTATAATTTTGGTAAAATCTATTTTATTTCTTGCCTACGAGTGTAATATGTTTGGATTATGCCTGATCTTTTAACTGAGTTAATCTTCATTGTTCACCTTCAAATTTGATTCAGTATTTTTGTACTTTTCAGCCTAGAAAAAAGAGAATTAAATCACCTACCAAAATATCATCTGGTAAATCACAAACACTGTTATTTCGACAATTGTAACACTGTGGTAGAAATCACAGCCTACCATACAGTCGCTTACGCTAATGCAGTGTTCGTCTATATGATACTTTCCTGTAGCCATACTTTCTGTATACATATTTTTGTAAACATAAAATGATTTAAAATAGTGTCCGTGGAATTTCTTGCACGTTCTACTCCGTAGAGATCTACGCTTAGGAACGTGCAAATAGCTTCATGTTTTTGACAGACTGACTTTGACAATTCAAAAGTACTCGATAATGGTTTATTTGAAATAAATGCTTTGACTTTTTTGACTTTCCTACAGCCATGCCAAGAGGTCAAGAAAAAGAGCGGGAAAGTGTTGACATAAACCCAAGTCAGCCATCTTCATCTAGGTTATGGGCAGTACTAGATATTAATATGCCTGACGACACTGTGCCTTATTTTATTTACTACGATTCACAATCGTATCTTCTATTAGAATGACACTTTTAAGAGCCTATTGGCAGTCAGTATACTACTACTATAATTCTTTGTCTTCAAGCCACCTTTGGTGGCTCCTTAACATTTTAGCTTACTATCTCGCATTCGGAATCGTGCCAACGACATTTACGACGTGGCATTCACTCGTATCTTTATCTAGACCAGACACATCTTTGCATAAACATCTAACATACTTTTTGGTTAACTTGTTGGTTTATATTTGAATTTCGTATTTGGAATACATGAAGTGTTCTAGAAGAGAATTGTTTTGTTTTAAATGACTATAGAGAAGCGTATTGACAGTAAAATGCGATCGTTGCTTCTTCTCCCCAGCTCAAACACTAGGATGTGGTGACGGGTTGGCGCTTTTGGGGTTGTAGGCTTTCGAGAGTGTTGAAATCCTCAGCTCTATTTATTTCTTGAGTATATGAATCTCAACTATTGTATCTGTATTAGGGGTGGGATTTAAAAAAAATATGTTATCTTTTTTTTTTCAGGAAACTCGTTGGTCAAAATTTATAACTATCCCGTGTCAAAAGAACATAAAACCATCACAATACAGATACTTCCAAGCCAAAGTAACACTCACAACCCACAGAAATTACTCGCTTAGCCATTCATGACCCTCAAAACGTTTTATAACCAACGATTTATCTTAAATCATCGTAGACCTTATGATCGTCCCTATCTTCAAGAAATAGAAGCATAAAAAACACACATAATATTTGACGTAGACATTGTATCCTCCAAATAACGGTTTTACATAAAACAAGAATGACCTTTTACATAAAATCGAAGTTTGGGCCTATCCAAACTTGCCTTAACTTTATATGGGCCATATAATATGCGGGGGCCAAGCTACACAAAAACCCATACAAAATACTTCGGAGACAACATTTTCTAACTCAATCTAACTTTAAAATAGTTTCGTTGCGTTGACGACCGAAGAAAACTGGATAAAGGCGAAAATAGTATTAATATCGATAATACTTTTTACTTTGAATTGGTGTTCTGCGAGGCTTAATATTATTAAAAGACTTTTTGTAATAGTGAAAATTTTGTGGTTATCTCTTTTATGGAATAAAAGTTCCGTTGTTGTGGATTATGATTTTTTATTCAACAGATTATCAAGTTTCTTATTCCTTATTCTTAAGTATTTTCTGTTTTATTTTAAACTTTGAACAAATCCCTTTGCTGTCCCTTGGTGGCTATTAACAGGCTCAGGAGCAGCTCCTCTGGAAGAAATACCTGTCTAAAGTCTTATTAATCTATACTAATATGATAAAGTTGTAAGTTTGTATGTAGGGGGTAATTCTCTGGATCTACTGAGCCGATTTTGAAAATTCTTTTTGTATATGATAGCCACGTTCATGGGGAATGCTATAGGCTATACGGGAACAAGAAAATACGGGATATGCGTGTACGAAGTTGCGGGCAACAGCTAGTTAATTATACAAAGGCTTTTTTAAAGATTTTTTATGAAAATTGTTATCTTGTTATGAAAACATAATCAAGTAGCAACCACTACCTCGAACAACTAATTGGCAGTAATACCTTGTCATTAATTGACATATCGAGGGTGTGTTCTGTATGGTGTCGGACGTAAAAGAATAGCACCATCCCATCACTTCCCGTGGCTGTCTTAAGAAGCGAGTATGGGACTCACTAGAGAATGGGCAGCATCATTCTCTATGCATTGCAACAGCTACATTGCGGTCGCCAACTCGCCTGCCAATCGTGGCGATTATGGCAAACGCCCCTTTTGGGGGAGGCCCATATCCAGCAGTGGACGTCTTTCGGCTGGTATGATGATGAATCGAGGGTGGTTTTCGTTGCCATGACGATAGAGTCAAGTGGAGGTCTTTCAAACTAACTGGACATATGAGCTTCTGTCTTTTTAGCAGCAAGTTTTTTAACAAGAAAGTGCGTCGAGGTGTTCTCATATGATGAACCAAATGGCTCATATTATGTTTGTTATATGGTTGGTATTTATTAACGTAGATATCAAAGTTGCGCCAAGACATTATGATAATCGCTACAGAAGGGTTGGCGTCCCTGATGTTCTCTATCAGTTATCAGATTACTTTTAAATCATTTGATACACAACATTAAGCCGTTATGCGCCTTAAGCGTAAGTTAACGATGCTTTTTTCAGCATATGTAATGAAAAAATATGTGATTATATTTTAGTTTTTGTTTATGTTTTATTTTATATATTATTTAAAACTGTCCTAGTGGAAGTCGGACTCGCGTGCGAGGGTTCCGAACGAATTTCATTTTTGTTATAAATGTTATTTTAACACAAAAGACTTCCTATTGGTTTACCCGTAATCTTTCGGTAAAGAACTATTACCGCCATTTTTTTAAAAATTTCAGGCTCAGTAGTTTCGGGAATGGTATTTTTTCGTGTTACTCCTTGAATAACTTCAAAACTATTTGTTTTAGACATTTTTTTTATATGAAATGAAAGCATTTGATATGTCACATGGTATATGTTTGAAAAACTTTTATTGTAATTTTCTAGATGGTCCCCCAAAAGTGACCCCCATACTTACTCAAAATTTGCTCCGTGGGTGTCAGAGGCAACTACGGGACTCACCAGAGTATGGGCAGCAGCATTCTCTGTGCATTGCAACAGCTACACTGCGATCGCCAACCCGCCTGCCAAGCGTGGCGATTATGGCAAACGCCTCCTTTAGGGGAGGCCTATTTCCAGCAGTGAACTTCTTTCGGCTGATATGATGATGATGATAAACACTATATATACATATTTTATACAACAATTACAATAAAATATTGGTAAATAAGTTAGGCCTGTTGACCATACTTTGTTACTACTCATAAACAAATGACATGTTTACATGTGAAGCCTACCCAGACTTCCATTATAAAAGAAAAATAATACAATTTATTAGAACCAAGTTCGTTACACTGCTTGTTTGGATGAGGACCTAGTTGAGGTACTGTGGCGATGAAAAACAGAGTTAAAGAAGCTGGTGCTAAATGGTGAGCTGGTTAAATATTAACCTAGATTGTTGTTATGATACGCGTCTTAATACAAACGTTTAGTAGTTACATATTTGTTTTAAAATGACACAAGAGCCGAGTTAATAGCTTTAAAACATCGACTAGAAAAAACACAGTAATTAAAAACAAGAAAAACTGACATCTTAAAGTGTTTTTACAACCAATTCAGTGAATAAATATCTTTTTATCATAATAAATCTAACGAATTTTAACTTCAGAAATAGTTTTAACATTTTACACAGCGAATCACAATACAAATCTAAACTAAAAAAAAACATGGTAAAAGCCACACGGCTTTTACCGAGAGTATGATTTTTTCCCTACCTGCTCAGTTCGTAACCACTGCCCTCTCTCAAATAACGCTACAGTACATGCGGAAGACAATACCGAAACACGTCACAGGCACCGGTCTAAAGGAAAACTTCGTTAAGCCAGACACTACTCAAAAATAGCCATGATGACTAAGTAGTTGTGATTTTCCTCTTAAATATTGCTCAATAACGCTATCTATATCAAGAGGCCTCTGCTTAACAGACTCCGTGACAACCCCAAAAGCATTCTAAATGCTTTATAGCCAAGGGATATCACAGCTCATTTGTGTGGTCACTCATCAACTGTACAAGGTCACTGCTTGTAACTACAAGCAATATTCTTACTAACATAATGGTAATAATATTTCTATTTACGATGATATGTGCGTACAAAGTCGCGGGCAAAAGCGTATATATGTGTAGGATGTAGATACCATTTTTTTGTTAAGTTACGTCAGTGCGCAATACAGTTTTACATTTCCTAGAATCGTTTGCAACCTATATTCTAGGCACACGCTGTCCTCTCTCAAATCGCGCCACAGTACCTCCGGGATACACGAAGACGCACTACAGGAACACGTCACCCGTCTAATGGAAAACATCATGAGGTCTGACATCGAACTCCCAGAAGAGACCAGCCCCTGTTATCTGCAGAATTATATAATAAAACGAATAATGTCAAGCGCGAAACGGGATTATGGGACGTGAACGTGTCAGATTTTTAGTTTAAGCTTTTGAAAACTTTGAAATTAGTTTTAACATGTGAGAACTGTTGGTAGGATTGGTTTGAAGATTAAAATTACGCGTTGGACTGGATTTCGTTTAAGTAAAGATACTTTTGTGTAAAAAACAAATAAAAAAACATATTATTAAAGAAATATTGATACTTTCTGTTCTGTCTGAAGAATTATTTGATGGTAATACTTACTGCATTTACACTACACTGCATTTTATATATTTGAATAAAATTTTGTTGCCGTGTGTTAGTCTCGCATTGTTCGGCCCAATACTGGTTTAGGAAAAAAGGTGTTACAGTAAAATCTATTTCAGGTGGTACGAAATTAACCATCCATCCATCTGCATAGCCTTTTCCCGAAAGGCGTACGAAATTAACCAGGGTATCTCTTATAACTTATACAAGGGGATCATGTGTTGTTAACCCCAGAAAATAACGAAACCTGACTTTACCCCTACCAATTAACAGTAATCTTATCCTGAGCTATTTATAGTAAAACTTGTGACCCACCCCTGCTTCGCATGATTTTAAAATCTTACCAATAAAAGAAGATTATTTAATTTTATCAAAATAAAAATATACATAAATCTTCTGGAATAAAAATGGCATGACACTCGATGATGGTGTAGCTTTCTTTCAGTGAAAGCAAGTTTGTAATAGGTTCTGAACTTCGGGGAGTTTACCTCCTACAAACAAACCACTTTACCATTTTGACTACAGATATAGAAGTCTACGGCAAGGATTTTCTACACGTGTAATCTTCTGGAATAAAAATGGCATGACACTCGATGATGGTGTAGCTTTCTTTCAGTGAACGAAAGTTTGTAATGGGTTCCGAACTTCCAGAGTTTACCTCCTACAAACAAACCACTTCACCGAATTGACTACAGGTATAGAAGTCTACGGAAACGATTTTCTACACGTTTAATCTTCTGGAATAAAAATGGCATGACACTCGATGATGGTGTAGCTTTTTTTCAGTGAACGAAAGTTTGTAATGGGTTCCGAACTTCCAGAGTTTACCTCCTACAAACAAACCACTTCACTGAATTGACTACAGATATAGAAGTACACGGCAACGATTTTCTGCACGTGTAGCTAGCTGAACCGAAATTTTCCGATCTCCTTATTAAGTTAATAATGTAAGTAGGCTAAAACCCGGCAACCAAGAGAACAAACAGGATCCTTGAACTGAGTAGCCCTTTTTGTTTTAGCAACCAAACAAAAGACGCACTTACCAAAGCTTTATAAAACTATTCAAAAATCTTCAAATACTTCTTCGAGTACTCGGAATCTAAAAATAATATCTACTTTACTTGGTTTCTATCTTACGTTGAACACTGAAATGGAGAATATTTTCCTTAAATAAGTTTAGGTCTTTAAGATTTATGTGAAAGTTAAATTATAACTGAAGCTCGGTTTGTTTTTTGTAGGGGAAAAGAAAACGGTCTATGTTTTTGAGAGCCTTGACACGTGTTATTTATGAGAAAAATGTTGGAATTGACTGTCTTGCGCACTAACGTAACTTAACAAAAAAATGGTATCTACATTCTAGATATATTATACAACTAGCTTTGACCCTAACTTTGTACGCGCATATCCCGTTTTTTCCCTTTCCCGTCGGAATATTGGGAAATCCTCTCTTAGTGCTCCTCTACGGAGTGTAGGGAAGCTACATCTGGGGCTGCCTTCAAGCGGCTCCTGCCCAATCTAGGGGGTCCAAACGCCTCCTGCCGGAGGCTCTATGCGGGGATCGTGCGGTCCATGGCCCTTTATGGGGCCCCTGTTTGGGCGCTAACACTAAAGGGGCGACCAGCCCGCCAGCTTAACGCGTCCCAAAGGGTCATGGCCATCCGGCTGACCCGGGGATACCGCACGGTCTCCGGCGAGGCGGCGAGCCTCCTTGCCGGATTACCGCCATGGGATCTGGAGGCGAAAGCCCTCGCGCACGTTTACGCGTGGCGCGTGGAGGCGCTTCGCCGGGGTGAAACTCCGCTGCCGCAGCAAATTGCATCGCGGCGGACGGAGCTCCGGCAGGATACCATGGCGGTATGGAGACGGCGACTATCGCAACCCAGCGCTGGGCACGCCACAATTGCGGCGATAAGACCCCTCTTTGAGGAGTGGCTGGAGAGGCGCTACGGCGTCCTCACCTTCCGCCTGACGCAGGTGCTCACCGGACACGGCTGTTTCGGGAGGTACCTGTTTCGGATAAAGCGGGAGGACACGCCCGGGTGTCAGCACTGTGAGGATCGCCCGGAGGACACGGTGGAGCATACGGTGGAGATCTGCCCTGCTTGGGCTGAGCACCGCCGTGTCCTCGTCGAGGCGATCGGCGGCGGCAACCTCTCGCGTCCGGCCCTGGTTGAATCCATGGTCCGGAGCGAGGAGGCTTGGGAAGCGGTCACCTCCTTCTGCGAAGCAGTAATGCTAGCGAAGGAGGAGGCGGACCGCGCGAGGGAAAGGCAAGGCCTTCGTCCCAACCGCCGCAACAGGAGAAGACGCCCCGGGCGTCGGGAGTCGCAGGGCGATCCCCGGCCACCGTAGGCGCGGGCCTGCGGACGGCGAGCATTGGGTGGCTCGCTGTCCGATCACCACCAGGCCCGGGTCGATGGCGCGTTGTGTTTCACGCGCGCCTCAAAGAGATGTCAGCATAGAGGACGGGGCCCGCTAGGGCCAGAGCCTGCCAGGGTTGCGGAATTTGTTCGAAAGAGTCACCGCGGCCCTGGAAAGCAAAGGGCTTTAGAAGGAACACGGATGGGTTTTAGTCAGTAAGAGTCTGACACGCCCTTCCGCTCCACCCAGAGCGGAAGAAGTCATTTGATGATTTCCCATCCTTAAAAAAAAAAAAAAAAAAAAAAAAAAAAAAAAAAAAAAAAAAAGGGAAGTTACCGTCCAAAATGCAATTTCAGCTTTTAATGGCCAGGAAGTTTCGGCTGTGCGTTGTCTGTCAGTCACTCAATCACTCAGAAACGGAAGAATTTTATATATTGCTTGATATCTTTTACTGTCAAGCAAAGAAAGAACCTGCCAGGGTTGCAGAATTTGTTAGAAAGAGTCACCGCGGCCCTGGAACGCAAAGGGCTTTAGAAGGAACACGGAGGGGTTTTAGTCAATAAGAGACGGACACGCCCTTCCGGTCCACTCAGAGCAGAAGAAGTCATTAGATGATTTTCCATCATTAAAAAAAGGAAATAAAGAAAGAAATGAGAATATTTGGAACTTTTCGTCATTTTCTCCTCCCATGACGAATTCTGGCGCCTGATAAGACTCGTGGGAGTCCATTGGATTCAAAAAGCACAGGGCCTCTCCATTTGGCGACGATATGGGGAGGCTTATGTCCAGGAGTGTATGTCATTCAGCCGAAATGAAAGAATCACCGTATGATAAAATGAATGAATGATGTCTTTATTTGCTGATTTCTGTGATTATGGTTTCACCATCTTATTTAATGTAAGTACAAACAAAAGAAAAGCGATACCACAGAATGATTTATTCAATACTGAATGGGCTATTACAAACTTTTTAACTGACGGAATCCTACTAAAACAGTGTAATGGTGAAATGGATAGGCACATTCGATATGGGAGTTATAATGGAGGCCCCCCGGCGACATTGTACCGATGACGTCACGAGATAATAAGTTCCGTGCCGGTGATATATGGGAATAGTTTTTGTTACCGTTAACGGTATGTTTGTACACAAAGAGGATTTGTAGTTATGTAATTATTGTAAGGGTGCGCGTTTTATAATGTGGACAACGTAACTTACATAGACCACCATCAACTTTTGATTTCATTTATAACCCACTAGCTTTTGTCCACGGCTTTGCTCGCGTTAAAGTAGCCCATAACCATCTCCAGGGTCTTCTTTATCCGGCCCTGGTTCAATCCATGGTCCGGAACGAGGAGGCATGGAAAGCAATCACCTCCTTCTGCGAAGCAGTAACGCTAGTGAAGGAGGAGGCGGGCCGCGTGAGGCAGAGACGAACTTGACGCCCCAGCAACAGAAGAAAGCCCCGGGCGTCGAGAGTCGCAGAGCGATTCCCGGCCACCATAGGCACGAGACCTCGGTCGGCAAGCATTGGGTGACTCGACGGGGCCCGCTGGGGCCAAAGCCTGCCAGTGTTGCGGAATTAGTTCGAAAGAATCGCCGCGGCCCTGGAACGCAAAGGGCATTAGGAGGAACACAGATGGGTTTTACTCAGTAAAAGTCTGACACGCTCTTCCGCCACACAGAGCGGATATTGATAATTTCCCATCCATAAAAAGGGCCTTCTCTATACACGGTGCCATTGTAGTCGTGTTGCAAAGGTGGCCAACTTCATCTATCCAATCTACAACACATTCATTAAAAAAAATATATTTAAAACATTGGAATAATCAGATATAAAAAAATAATCAGAGTCGGTTCAGCGATTTAGGTGTTAAAGCGTAACAAAATAACGAACTAATAATTATTAGTTCGTTAATTATAATTAGCTAGAATACGATGTTTGTAAATCAATAAATTGTTTTATTTGATCCGAAAACTTTAAATTTATTATTTATAAATGTTACTTTGTTTTTTTTATTAAATTTTCAAACAGCCAGTTGCCTTAAATAGAACTTTAAAATTATTTAATTTAAAATAATCCAAGAGCGAATGTGTAATTTATTCTCAGAATTCAATTTAATTTAGTTGATTTTTAGCGTATGTAAACCTCTCTTTTAAATAAAGTAATTAAAAAGTACACCTCCTTTATTAATTATATTGGTGTGCCAAACATTAAGGGCAGCTCATGCAAAATTGAAATGCCTAATGAAATTGTTTTAAACCTAAAAAAAATGAAGCCACAAATTAATTAAAATAAAGTTTTTTAAACTTTCACTATAATAGCATCACTATAGTAACGTTTTCTCCCACTTCAGATACATGAGAAGTAATTTATTGATCAAATTCTCAAGTTTAAAGAGTAAAAAGTGCTTTGGTGAAATCTGGAATGACAAATTGGGACCCTAAAATGAAGGTACATACTATTGTTATAACGAAAAACGTTGAAACAAAGTATATTTCTATCGAAAAACAAAGATAAAAAATACATTGGCACAAACTAATATTTATTTAACATACAAACAAGATCTAATTTTATTTACTAATCTAACTCAATAATTTTAACGAAAACGTAAAAGCTATCTGTTACTGATGACAAGAAAAAATAAAATTAGGAACCTTTATCTTCAAATTTAATCTGTTACCACGAGGCCTTAATATTTATTTATCAGCCAATTTTGTAAATTCGTCTGTATTGTTTCTTGACAAAAGGGCAGTGATAGAAATAGTAAAAAGATGTTTTACTACATACTTACTAAAAAAAAAACCTTATACACTTCTGGACACATCTATTGGCCCACCTTAGAGTTTAGGTTTCGATGGCCCCTACCGAAATATGATTGATAGATTGAACAAAAACTGTTGATGCAGTTTTAAACCTGATACTATTTACCATCTTTTTCGATCGCATTGTTTTAAATTTGAATTCAGAATACCATACGACATGGAGCTACGCCTAACAAGTCGGATATGCGCCTTGTTAAAAGCAATTGATTTTTGAATAAAAAACATGTTTTATCAAATAAAGGTTTAATTTAATAACGCGTGTTGCCTCCATGGGCATCTACCACAGCTCTCATACGATTAGGCATAGAGTTTATCAACCGCTCTATGCAATTTTGAGGGATCATCTCCCATTCCTCTTCTATGGCAGTTTTCAACTCCTGCATCGTCTGGGCAACTGGCTGACGAGCCCTAACACGTCTTTTTAGCTCGTCCCACATGTGCTCAATGGGGTTCATATCTGGGCTTCTGGCTAGACAGTCCATAACTGTGATGTTCACATCCCGAAGATATTCCCTGACGATGCCGGCCGCATGGGCTCTTGCATTATCATGCATAAAAAGGAAATTTGGGCCCACATAGTCCGCGTATGGTATCACGTGAGACAGTCCATGAGCCACCGCCATAAGCAATCCTCTCTTCAAAGCAGCATTGTGCGAAACGCTCTCCCTTACGTCGGTAGACCTTCTTCCTTCCATCATTGCCATGTAACACAATTTTAGACTCATCAGAAAAGAGTACACGGCTCCAATCTTGCTGTGTCCAATTTAAATGACTGCGTGCGAAATGAAGGCGCGCTGTTCGGTGGGCTCGCGTTAGTTTGGGCCCATTAGCTGGCTTGTGTGGTATCATATCGCGTTCTTTTAACCTTCTCCGAACAGTTCGAGCGCTCACAGATACTCCGTGGAAGTCGCGAAGTTGGTTTTGTATCTCAATGGAGGTAAGGTGACGATTTCTCAAGCTGGTCGTCACGATGAATCGATCCTGCCTTTCAGTTGTGACCCGAGATCGTGGCCTTCCTTGGCGACGAACAAAGCCGCCAGTCTCTAGGTACCTCCGATAAACATTTCGGACCGCAGATCGACTTAAATTAAGTTGAGCACTCACGTTTCTTTGGCTGTGTCCGGCCTGAATAAGTGCCACAGTTTGGGCGGCGACTTCAGGTGAAGTATCCATAGATTATTGATAGAACCTCACCTTAATGTTAAGAATAAGTAATGTTTGTTGCAAAACCAAAGATATCAATCACTTTTTCAAGATTAAATCCAAGTAAACCAATAAAACCAAGTTTTCTTAGTATTCGATTGTTTGATATCAACAAACAGGCTCCAAATTGTCTTTTGTTTCTTTAAATTCTGTGTTCGAAATTCAAAAAAAGACTATTGAATGAAATTGTGAATGTGCCAGGTTCAAAACTGCATAAAAACTTTTTGCTCGACCTAATATAAAATTTTAGCTAGGACCAAACGAAACTGAAAATACAAGGTGGGCCAATAGATGTGTCCAGAAGTATATTTGAAAACAAAAATTGAAAATTGAAAAATTGTGACTAATCGCTATCTATGGTAGACGCAATAGCGATCGACGAATAAAAATGCAATAACGGTCATTGACCCACATGCATTTTTTGACTTTCTTAATATTAAAAAAAAAAGAAATAAATACATAAAGCGATCCTGAATCGACTCCGATCGTGATCCTTTACGTTCTCTAGTAATGAAAAACGGTACAAAATATATTGTTCGGGTAATAATAAAAAAAAATAAGTAATAGTAAGAAATAAAAAGGTCAATGAACTTTATTGCAAAATTATCTGGCGTCTACAATAGTGGATTATTTTTCGTGTGGCGCTTTGGATTCCCGTAGGGGCTGCCCGACCAGCCTGATATTATAAATTATGTTGAGTGCTGACCGGTGCATTTATCCGCCCTCATGCGAAATACACTTCATGAAGAGCCTTAAGCTACTTTTCCACAAGAGATGTGCTATGTAATGTTGCTATGGATGCGTTTGATATCCACCAATCATATTCATTAGTGCCCATAGCATAGCACTGGTGATTCTACTAAGCTACGTTTTTTATTTTCATATGGAAGGATGCGTGCTGTGGATGCGTGCTATGGATGCGCGAGTGGTGTAGCTATGTGCCGAGCAGTGTACCAGCAGTAGGCGCGCATTTGTCACCGAAAGTAGACATGCCATTGTGGAAACAAAATGTTGTTTTATATCTCGCAATGGGCGAAGAAGAACTCATGGAGGGAGATGAATTCCTGTTCACTAGTTTACTCAAATGAAGATATCATAGATTCTGCGCATTTTATAGAACATCTTACTCTTATTGTGTGGAAACGGTCACATAGTTTCGTAGCTTAGCTTTTACATTCTCGCAGCATACATAGCTGTGTAGCACATCTCTTGTGACAAGGCACTCTTAAAGGGCTGGAGTAGTACCAGCTTTCGAGTAAGAGTGCTGGAAAAGCTTTTTTACTTAACGCCACAAAACTATGTAGTTTCACTGAAAACGAATTCATAGAATATTTGTCATTTTTTTAACATAAAATTAATCATAGCACCGACATTTTAGAATACCGGGCCTACCCGACCCGTGCCGTCAAAGTCGTCGGAAGGTTTTTGTCTAGTATACTGCCCAAAACATAAAAAAATACGGCAGAATTTGAAATTTTTCATATGCGAAAACTCTAAATACTTATAATTTAAAATTAATCTTAAATCCCATTTTCGTTTCAACATCACCCAGCAATCCCTAAAAGCCCTACCAGGACCATAAAGAAAGCAAACTTATTTCACACGAAAATCCAAACTCGCACATGAATTAAGTAAAATATTTTCCGAGTAAACTCATAATATTCTTCAATTTCCAGCCAGCGAGCTTTGCCCTGAATTTTACGAAAAAAGCCTTTTGAATAAAACGCATCATACAAAACATGTGTGGAATGTGTGAGCATGCTTTTAGAATATTGGTATTCGCGCTCACGACGCGACCGTGTGGAGTGGCACTTACGGCCCATTCTGCTGGTACTAGGTACTAGTTGTTTTATCATATTATTATTATGTAACGGTCGAGACAGCGGGCTTCAGTCCAAGTACTGGCTGGTACACAATCGTTGAGAAAATGTAGTTTTTGCTGTGTTTAGAGAGCCTGGAATATTTATTTATTAGTTTCAAATATTGCTTAATTAACTTATAAACTAAGCCCCACAGGTCGGTGAGTCTCTACATAATTATACACTCATTCGTTAATTTGTACTTATAGAATTATACACTAGGTCACGTTAGAAAAAATAAAATAAGTGTAGGTACGGGCAAAGTAAATTTAAAATGATAAACTGTTTTTAAGTTCAATTATTGCATTGAGTTCAACACCCGAAACTGATATACAACGTGTAACAGAATAAACGCAATACCTTTTAAGGGGTCATTGTACTTATCATTATGAACAACTTTTACAATGGGACCAACTCCGAAATCGCAAAAAAAAATTGATGTTCAGTACATTTCGTCGACTTATTATGCGTACAGAAATGTATGGGGAAGTCGTTTTTTTAATGTTTTTTAGAGCTGGTCCTATAATGAAAGTTATTCATAATGACGAGTACAATGACCCCTTAAGAGGTATTGTTTATTCTGTTACACGTTGTATGATCGACCCGCGGCGAATAAGTCTTAAAGACTTACTCAAATGTGTAATTTTTTCATTCGCTGCGCTTCGATGTCAGCGTAAAAATGGAACAATTGATATGTACAGGTTTGCTCGTACAATAAGTCTAATTAGATGAATACGAGTATAATATTATTCTTGGAAGTATTTCCGGCACCAAAAACCATTCAGGCAAAAGCTGAAATGTATTTTTCATGAAAGAAAAATACATTTCAGCTTTTGCCTGAAAATTTTCAGACAGTCTTAAACTACTGAAAGTAATTGGGGAGTTTGTTGCGCCACTTCTTCCCAGCTAAAACAATAGGAACGACGGTGACGGGCGGGCGTTTTGGGGGACTGTCTTTATGTAGAACTTTGACGTTCAAAAAGTGCTGGCACTCAGTCTAATTCGAATAAATGACTTTTGATTTTGAATTATTCTGACACGCCTTTCTCTTTCAGTATCGGACTGTGAAAGGTATATTTTTGACATTTTTTTGTCTAAAAAGATTCCGGTTTGGAGCTTTATCTTTTTTTATTCTATCACAAAAAGCGATTTTTTTTAAACAAAACATAGATTAAACTAAACACGTAACTGAAAACACTGGATTACTCACAGACGGAAAACATACTTAAAGAACAATACTCCTAATACCTAAATAGGCAAACAATCTCTGGTATAACCCAAACAACAACCATCAAGCACAGTCACTCAGCAAATGTACACACAATACAACATAATCCCACATACACACAACACACGCACACACACCATTGCAACACAAGAGCAGTTTGCACTATTTGTTCTCATTTTAATTTTAATTTTAGTGTATAAATTGTCAATGTTCCACAAGCGGGTGAAGACATTGACTTCTGTGCGCAGATACCACCTAACTGAGGAGTCAGGGCTTCAATTGTGACACCTTTATATCAATAAAACATTTATTATCATTATTATTATTACCAAAAGTCCAAAATACAGTATATAGGTACATATATAAGATGATTTTATTTTGACCTAAAATAATAAATTTTGACCTAAAATAATAAATTACCGGCACGCTAGAATAAACGCATTCATTATGCGTAGGTACTTGGCATGGTCACGTGAGCTTGCACATTTGTAGTATCACAATTATGAGATAATAAAGACATGGATATGTTTATGCATTGGGTAACCAACATTTTTTGTTATTTGCCATTTTTTATGTAGTATCTAATGCGTGTTTCTTCATAATTTGGCGGTCTGAATGATTTGCTAAAGTTTGTCCATCTATTTTAATGGACCCTTACATAAGTATATAGGATAAGATGCTATCGACATGTCACGTGTTCAATTCCATAAGAGGTCAAAGTTGCCAGGAGCTACGCTAGCGTTAAAGTCTTAAATCATCACATGTGAACATACATCTTGTATAAAAATCCATATTGTATGTTCTATGTAGTTACGTATTCAAGTTCCATCTAAATCGGTTAAAACGTGAAGAAGTAACAAACAGACAGACAGACAAATAAAACGATGGTAATTAAAACAAATATACACACATATACACACAACATATATATACACACAAAACAAAACAAACCATTTATTTGTCACGACTACATTCATCGGTATCATGGATTCAAAGAAAGTTGTGACTGAGAAAAACGAAGCAGCACTTTTTTTTTTTTACTTCTCCAGAGTCGTATCAAGGAAATACTTTCCTAAGTTCTGACATGTGTTACTTGTTCCGTCTTCGGACTTAAAGGAAGGAAAACGGAGTTTTTCAACACACTTTTATATTCAAACCGTTTTTCATTTACAACTTAACTTGTTAGGTGCAAGTTTTCTACGAATGTTTTTCCATGTTGTATTTTATTTATTTATTTTGTTTGAGGTAATTTTTATAAGAAGTATTCTATACAAGTGCTCACGTGAATGATGGTACACATCTCTTTTGTAAAATATAAAATTTTAACTTATCTTCAACGATAACTGTATGTACAGAGTACCTACACATCTTTGGCAAGAAAACTAGCCTAAAACAATGATAATAATATATCATAAAATAAAGAAAAAAGGAAGAAAGAAAATAGGTTTTTTCCGCCAGAAATTACGCACAAAACACAACATTAAAAGAAAATAACTTAACAACTAACTCAAAACTATAAAACCTGTTCCACTGTCAAACTATGTCAAGACTTATCCAATACATAGATGAATAAACCACATCGTCACTTTCCTGCCGAGAAAGTCACAAAATTTTATATAAACTACAAGCTATGCCCGTGGCTTCACTCCCGTCACCTCCCGTCAACCGTTACCTAACCTACTCTACCTACTCTACATACCTATCCTATCCTACCCTACCCTGTTTTCCTACCCTACCTACGTATCTACCCTACCTACCCTTCCTACGTACCTACCCTACCTACCCTTCCTACGTACCTACCCTACCTACGTACCTACCCTACCTACGTACCTACCTATAAAGTAGGGTAGGGTAGGTAGGATAGGTAGGTAGGGACCTACCTATCCTACCTACCCTACCTACCTACCCTGTTTTCCTACCCTACCTACGTACCTACCCTACCTACGTATCTACCCTACCTACCCTTCCTACGTACCTACCCTACCTACCCTTCCTACGTACCTACCCTACCTACGTACCTACCCTACCTACGTACCTACCCTACCTACGTACCTACCTATAAAGTAGGGTAGGGTAGGTAGGATAGGTAGGTAGGGACCTACCTATCCTACCTACCCTACCCTACTTTCCTACCTATTTTGTTTTGATTTTATATTTTCCCTGTAATCTGGCGAACAAAACAAAAAAAGAATTAGCCAAATCGGCCAAGCCGTTCTCAAGTTACAGCGTGACCAGGAGAAAAAGGGGTTATTTTTTTATATATATATAGATTTACACCCTAGACATAACAAAATTAATAGTGTTTCAGAAACACGCGGTGTCCAGCTGAACCCTGGGAAACCTAGCCACCCGATGTGACATACTCGTAATTAATGATCATCAACACGTTTAGCCACTAGAAATACCAAATTATGAGAGAAACTTCGAGTAAAGTTTCAGTTTATACCATTATACGGTATATTAGTCTGGTTAGACAAGCTTTGCTCGATAAAATATTGGTATTTTCTCATAGTTCAGTTTAGTAAATTATGTTTCGGAAAGTTGAGCCTTGCTGCCATTTATATTCCTTTGATTGGGGTATTTACCCTACAGTTTGGAGGTGCCCTGAACCTCGTATACCAGCGTAGACTTTAGCTATGTATTAAACTATTTCTATTGTATTTAATATAGCATAAATATGCAGCATAAATGCTGGTCCTGCTCCATAGGACAATCAAGGGTGTAGACAAAATCCAACTGGTCGATTTATGTATTAACTTTATAGATATCCTGTTTCTTTTTTTTGTGTTTCTATTTTTCTGTTGACTCACACACTGTTTAATTAATGGTTCCAATGTTTGTAAATATGTGAGTACCATTTACCTAAAATTCTTTAGAAAATGAATAAGTTTACCTCTGCTGGTAATACTTTGTTCTTATAAGTAGCATACTCTGGGTGCATCGTCCTCACATAACATTAAATTCATTTTTGTATACCAAATTTTGTAAATCATTATTTGAAAAGAGTAACTATGGAGTTTCTTGTCCGTTCTTCTCCATAAGAATCTACCTTTCCGAATGGATAGTAGAGTCACTTTATTAATGTAATTTTATTATTTTTACTGAACTGTAAACGATGACGTTCAAAAGTGCCGTTTAATGGCCTAATTGAAATAAACGTTTTGACTTTTGACTTTTGACATAGTCTGGCTTAATAAAAGACGTAAATGTCGAACTTTGAGGTTAAGCAGTGCTTGTCGAGGTCGGTCGTGAATGGGTGAGCATTTGTTACATACCTAGCATGCTTCGTACCTTGGAAAGCTTGCTAAACTGTTGGTTCCGACAGTCACTTATAAATGATAAATTATATTTGTTTTGTAAATAGGTTGAAAATAATACCGATGCACGTCAAAACGTTTTGGCAATTTTAAACTACACGAGGCCGTAGATCTTTGACTGCCGGGTAGTCAGAAACCAGTAAATCCAAGAACAGTCTAGCCAAGGAATAACGTAGGAATACGTGTAACCCAGTAACTGAGTGTTGGACGTCAGATAAGCAGTTGTTATGTGTAACATAGTGGTATTAGTGGCGGTACTGGTATTCAGCTACATCGGGTTATATCAGCGGCTTTTACGATTAACAGTAGGTAGTAAACATTAACATAGTTAACATTTCGGAGTTTTCATTTTTATTTTAAGTGTATATGTCACCGGAAAATTACAGACTTCGTAAGATTTTAAAATATCGCGTGAAATTATAAACTATTTTTTCTAAATAAGACACGGATATATTGGAAACTTTTGAATTTGGATGGGATTTATTCTATACAAAACGATTTTTTCATAATATATCAAGAAATTATAATCTAATAAAGATTTCTTACAATTTTACGGATTCTGCAATTTTCCGGTGACATATATAGTTGGATTAGTATTTAAAATATACATGTTCAAAAATATATATAGTAAACATATTGTATTGTATTTAAATAGTCACTTTTTAGGGTTCCGTACCCGAAGCTAACGGAACCCTATTACTAAGCTTCCGCTGTCCGTTTGTCTGTCTGTCAGCGGGCTGTATCTCGAGAACCGTAATAGGTAGACAGTTGAAATTTTCAAAGATTGTGTACCTATTTCTATTGCCGTTATAACAACAAATACTAAAATTTCAAATAAAAATTAAAGGGGTCTCCCACACTAGAACCGTGTATTTTTCGGTTTATAGTACGGAACCCTTCGTGAGGGAGTCCGACTCGCACTTGGCCGGTTTTTTAAATAACACAGCAGTTAAAAATGTTAGTGCCTGATAACTAAATTCGTATAAAGCAAACTGGACTGAAATTTCATTTAGTAAAAGCTTTATAATTTTATTACTGCATTTCGGCCTTTCATTAGGCTATTAATTCGCTAAATGAATCAGAACCCCGTAACGAACATAAATCTAATCGAATAGAAAATAATTTAGGGAGCACTAAAATATGATAAGTTTTTGTACTAACATAGTCAGATATTCATAAAGGTACTTTTAGTATTTCTCACCGACCTGGTAGAAGTAAATTGTACTAAAAGGGAGAATATATACAGCCTGATTAAAAAACCTCCTTGATTTTTTTCAAAATCTACTGCTAGTTTAGATTGAAATAAGTCCTAGTATTTTTCCTTCAATGCTTTTGAATTATATATAGCATTTAAAAGTGCCTATTGGTTATAGGAATGATACAGCAATAACAAGTCTTCTAACTTTTAAAGATGTTTTTAGTATATAAAAACATCTACGTTATAGGCCTACAAAATAAAAAAACCGGCCCAATGCGAGTCGGACTCTCACACGATGAATTCCGTACCATTAACCAAAAAAAACACAGGTTTCTTGTAATTGAGCCCCCTTTAATTTTAAATTTGATTTAATTTTTAGGGTTCCGTACCTCAGTTGGCAAAAACGAAACCTTTATAGGATCACTTTGTTGTCCGTTTGTCTGTCTGTCAAGACCTTTTTCTCAGGAAAGCGTAAAGGAATCAAGCTCAAATATTCAGAACAGCTACCTCTTGAAGCAGTGAAAAAAACACACTTCTAAGTCAACGCAATCTAAAGACGCTCGCAAGGGAATCAAAACCTATAGGGTACTTCCCGTTGACCCACAGTCCTGTTTGCTAAGAAGGTAGATCTTACAATATAAGTACAGGAAACAGTTGGAAAATAAGGAATTTGTTATTTTATAACATACAAAAAAAAATGCCAATACAAACTTATATTTTTGGTTGAAGAAACGATCGTGACGTACATCGATGTATCCGTAGGTAATGTTTTCTTCGAAAAAATCGAGACTCGATCGGAACCCTCGGTGCGCGAGTCTAACTTGCACTTGTCCGGTTTTTATTATTTGTCAGTGCTATGTGGTGAATCCTGGGTTATACTAAATGTGTACCTAAATAAGTAATAGGTCTATTATTTCACACTTCGAACGAAGCACTTTGTATAATTATGATCGAACTTCACTTACAAGTAAGTTCGTTTAATCATTAATAATAGAGGCAATAGAAATAAATACTCTGCGAAAATTTCCACTGTCTACCTTTAACGGTTCTTGAGATATAGCCCGCTGATAGACAGACATACGAGCGGGCGGACAGACAGCGGAGGCTTAGTAATAGGATTCCGTTGGTTTCCCTTTGGGTACGGAACCCTCAAAAATCCTGAAAGAATTTGAATCTACATAATTATAAACTGCTGTACAATATTAAATTCAATCATTAACTTAGCCTTTTTTAATAAAAAAGGCTGCATAAGTAGAAATAATTACAATCAACAATTAAAATGAAACTCATTTTATTCATTTAAACCTACGCATTTTGGACACCCGATTTTAATTATTACATTCTCAAAATGTCTGACGTCTGTACTTTAGTGCTTTTATTTGTCATCAATACAAATTGTTGTTCAAAAACTAAGCAGAATTTTAATAAGGTATTATTTTACAAAAATAATGAACTCGTTAAATAAAAAAGCATAAATAAGAAACACGAAACTGCGCACAAGATTAGTTCGTAAGATAAAGTGAATTTTTCATTTTCTTGAACATATAAGTCATGCACCGCGGTCCGACGCAGTCGATGAACTTAGAAAATACACTTTTACATAATTCTAGTGTAAACTGAGTTAGTTGTAGATGAAGCTAAGTGTTTGTCTAGAGTATATGAACACTGGCAAAGAAGGACGATTGCAATAAACCTTGAACAGGTTTACTAATATTAAAAAGAGGGATGATTTGTATTTTTGTATGTAACGAAAAAACTTAAAAAGTACTAGACCGATTTGAAAAACTCTTTATGCAATGGATAGCTACATTATCAGCAAGTAACATAGGCTATATTTTATCCCCGTACTCCCACGGGAACGGGAACTACGCGGGTGAAACCGCGTGACGTCCGCTAGTATATTATAAAGAGGAAACATTTGTATTTTTGTATGTAACGAATAAACTTAAAAACTACTGGACCGATTTAAAAAATTGTTACAGCAATGGATAGCTAAATTATCAGCGCGTTGCACATGTTATATTTTATCTGCGTACTCCCACGGGAACGGGAACTACGCGGGTGAAACCGGGCGACGTCCGTTAGTGTGTTAATAAACAAAAAAAAAAAATTAGCTTTTAATAACCTTGGTGAAAGTCACGCTGAACCCAAATAGAAGTAATTGATAATGTCACAGCAATGCATGCAATAAAAGCCCCATATTTTGTCCAGGGAATTACTGTTCAATCCAGGTTAGTTTCTTCTTTTTAAATATACTTAATTACTATTGGTATTTTTATAAAAAAAATAATAATAGTAATATGTGTCATTTATTCTCACTTCACAAAGATGGCTTAAAGAGAATGTGTGCAAAAATGTCTCAGCTGTATTCAATCTCGTGAGAAACTGGTGCCTGATATAGGTTTTTGGGAAAAACCTGTTTTACAGGTCACCAGGCCCCTTCCACGGCTAGAACTAGCTTTTACAGAGGTAAACAATATGCTTAACACAAATAAATAATAATAATAATAATTTATTTATTTCAGCTACTTTACAACTTCTACAATATAAATGAAGAAGTAAAACAAACAGTAAACAATGCCTAACTATAGTTCTGCAGAAAATATGGAGTCATGTTGAGACCGATGTGTGGGTGAAATAATAGAGTTAATCACTGTTAAGACATCACTATCTCGACCACTTGAAGCAATTGCATGCGCTGCTAGAGCAGAAACTCTATACATTTTTAAACATCGAACAAAAGAAGGAACGAACACAGCTTAAATTAAAAAAAAAAGCAAGACTTGAAAAAGAAAGCACGAACAGATGCAATCCACTCACTATAAACGGAACCAAAACGTGGATCACAAGTGCTACAAAATTAAGCAATTTGCTTAATCCTAAGTCGCGTTAAGTGGAGGGTAGTCGACAAATGCGGCGCTAGCTGACATCAGTCAAGTCATATCTGGGTTTAGCATAATGAGCGCTCGGGAGCGGACGCGTTTTTTGCTCCTCTATCGGGCGAACTCCCGTAATTGGGATGTATTTTTTATTCGAATATCTGTGTTTAAAATCTTAGAAAACTGCGAGTTATCCGTGAATGGATTTCCTCTTGAGTTCACAAAGGGAATGGAGATTGAGGTTAAGCTGGTTAACGTTTGATGCGCATTTAATTTTATGCTGAATGAAAGAAAGATTTGTTAGCTCGATAATGTACTGAGCAGAGCTTCTGCGAAATTGTGGAAAGTTCGCGGAAAAATACTTGACTCCCACGGTAAACATTTAGCGGTTAGATATTAATAACTCGGTTCATTAAAATATGCATTTTTATTTTTGTAAACCCCATTTAATCTAAGGAATTAGTTATCTATTAATAGACTAAGATCCACACTAACACACACACACACATACATACATACATACTAACACTACTCAATCCCATACATTTTTTTAGTGAGAAAATAAGGGAGGTCTGGCAGCTCTGGGATCTTAGTCTATAAGAATTTTGAAAGGAAAATCATGTTTCTTTAACAGATTGACAGGTTCTGTTCATCCTGCTATTAATATCTCTTAGATTTTTTACTTAGAAACTAACATTTATTTATTTATTTACTGGCCTATCTGCAATTGTTAAAAGTCAAAGTCAAAACGTTTATTTCAACTAGACCATTAAAAGGCACTTTTGAACGTCAAATTTACAGTTTAAAATTAAAATATAAGTGACTCTAGTTGTCCATTCGGAAAGGTAGATTCTTATGGAGAAGAACGGACAAGAAACTGCATAGATACTCTTTTCAAATTATTATGTTACAATGTTTGTCCTAATAATAAAAGCAATATGATAAAAACATCGTGTTCAATATGATGCGATAGACACAGCATGCAAAAACAAAATTATAACATCGATAAAATTATAGTAATAGTGCAGAAATAACACTTACAACAACTAGTGGGTAGTTTTGGAAACACAGTAGATACAAAGATGACAAGGAAAAAAAAGTCAATAGGGTGGTTCAGACATGAAATACATACATCCCATATCCCAAAAGACAAATTCCCTTCCCCACATCCCAGGCTCTCATTAAACACAATTATTTACGTAAAGCTAATCATAACTTCCCACCCGTTGAACCGCGAATTTCATCAGTTTATCATTCAAATTACCAATAACATAACAATTAGGGGTATTTCGTAATATGTATTATTATTCATGTCGCGTTCGAAAATCATAAATTATTGTTCGCCACGTAGATTTTACATAAATAATCGAATGGATCCCATGGCTCGTGGGATGGGGGGGCCTAGCTTCGTTACTTACAATTTTGTCGATTTATTAGAATCGCTTTTTGAATACTAGCATTGTTAAATGAGTTCCAAAATATTCGTTATCGCAATGATGAGAATCGATTGACCGGTGTGTGGTGGTAGGTGTCTTACGAGTTATTATTATGTTTTATTTATTCAGTACTTACTACATTTTATATTTTTAGATTGATGCCAACATAAACTCATTAGAGTTTCACGGTGCACTAAAATCATCGACTACATAATTTAGACAAAAATTAAAAACTTAAACTTTAAGTTGGTACTTAGTAAAAAGCAACAACAACAAAAAAACAAAATTAAATCGGTATGCGTAATATTATCTAGTACTAACAAGCGCGCATCAGTGACCAATCTGGCCGTCCATCTTTAAAACAAAAATGGTGGACAGTTTTAAAATTGATACAGGTTGTTTCTAATAGTACCGATACGTTTTTAGTAGTACTTAGTTTTCAACTTTATTTGTGTAATGATATTATTGGCAGGTATTATTTTTTGCTTTATTTGTGTAATGATATTATTGGCAGGTATTATTTTTTGCTTTATTATTACTTTAAACCATTTATCTATATTTAATTAAATAATGTGATTTTTATGGGTGATCCGCCAATTGACGTATCTGTTTTATATTTTTTTTATCTTAAGGGCACGTTCCCACTATGTCGTGACGATTTTATCATTGGACGACTGTCACATACATTTTGTATGGAACAAGTCGTGGACGACGGTTAATCGTGTCGTCGTCCATTTAAATACACAAGCCACGACGCTTTAAACGACACGATAATCTGTCGTCACAACATAGTGGGAACGCAGTTTAAGGGTTTGAAAACTGAAGACATCAACAAACAGGTTCATAGTTTTTATTATTTCTATTTGATCTATCCCAAAGAAAACAAGCTAGAAAAACGATTTTGTAGGCACCATATTAGTGACTGACAACTTGCGGTGATTTAGTAGGTACTTTGTCAATGCGGTAGGATTAAATCCACGGCCATTCACAATAGGTTCTATTTTTTTTTCTGTAATTTTGTTTTTGATGTACAATAAAGAGGACTGATGCCACGTTGTACGTACATTGTTCTAAATAATATATCAGTATTAACGAATACAGAATACACAATTTTGTGTGTATTTGTTCAGACATTTGGACCATTAACTATTAATTTGGGTTTGGATCTGAGTAACTTGATGTGAAAGGTTAAGTATTTTTACAGTACGCATTGCTAGCAACGCAAAACAACTCAAAACAACGCTAGCTGAAGCTAGCTTCTGGTAGCGGTTTCGTCCATGTGAACTTCGAAAATCATCCCGAGATAATAATATTGTTGGGGTAAAATGTATGTTCTGTATGGTGTTGGACGTAAAAGAATAGCACCATCCCATCACTTCCATTGGGTGTCGTAAGAGACGACTAAGGGACTCACCAAAGAATGGGCAGCAGCATTCTCTGTACTTTTCAACAGCTATACTGCGATCGCCAACCCAGGAAAAAACGGGATATGTGCGTGGCGCAAGTCCCAAGCAAAAGCTAGCTGTCAATAAAAAAGAAACGAAATCTTGCCTATTTCACTGTTCCCTGTTTTGCTATTATTACGCTTCCGTGAAGTGGTGCTGGTAATTTTCATATTCAATCAATCTGCCGAGCCTGGTACCACCTATTTCGGTGTGGTCATGCACCTGAATAATAGTTTATAACATAAAGCGACTGCCAATCTGAACTCCAAAGCCCACTCACTTCGTAAAACGATACCTCTTGGTGAGTCTGCCATAATATCTACAAATGACAGTCGGGACTAACAGCATAACGTGCTTTCCGAGGCGCGGAGGAATCTCGGTATGTTACTGTTACGGTAAGTGTGATTTATCGAAAATTATTAATAACTCCGGAACATTATTAATAATTACCGAAAGTGGACGTAAGAAATTATTATAATATTAATAATGTAACCTTAGTACCGATAAATGTAATAAATTTTCGAAAATAACTCCCTAAGTCCCAATACCGGACAAATAAATTCGAGTTTTATTTTATTTTATTACTTTTACCGACGAGAGTTGTGAATTATTAATAATAACTGCTAAAAGTGATGAATTTTAATTTTATTTTCACATTTACCTAATCATGAGGTAATTATTAATAATTTTTCAATGAATCACATTTACCGTCACATTATTATAGTCACCCATCCAACAAGCGTTGCTTAACTGCTGAATTTAAAGTGGGTGCCTTATTATTTAGCCACAAGCTTATGGTATCAGGATATATAGCACTGTTTAAAAAAACGGTCAAACAGTTGGCTTCGCGTTGACTCTTATTCAACATTTCATGACCATATATTATGTCATTCAAATTCTGAGTAAAACATATAAAAAACATCAGAATTTAATTTTAAAACACTATTTAACACGCACGTCAGATATAATAAATAAGAGTTACGTACGCACGTTGTGCGAACGTTGAAGTGAATAATTCAATTATTCCATGGCTGTGGTGGATAGCACTGTATTCGTATATCAAATCTTTGATGGCTGAACCCGGCTTTTTCTGTCCAATTTAATTTTCGTTACCATTCTGTATGGATTATCCAGGCTTTTTAAATGGAAATGCCATTTGGAATACGAAGAACCAGTGACAGTGGTATTGAATAGTAATCCTCTCGACCGACGATGGTAAACCTCAACGGAGATTAGCCAATACGCAGGAGTTATTAAGTGCAAAATATGCGTACATGTGTACATGTGTGTATGTGTGTAATAAGTGCACTCTCTGTTCCTCGTCTCTACCCTTGCTCGAGCCAGCCCGCGCCGCTGAGCCTGTAGTCTTAAATTCCAGTTCGATCCAGCCCGTCCCTAGCTGTCCTCTCCCCAGCGACGCCCTAAGCCGAGGCCCGTACCCCACAGGGGGTGCCCTTAGCGTGTAGTCGCTTAGTTTGTAGGTTTTTTATAAGCCCTGGCTGGAGGCTTTAATATTATATTAAGGCCACCACAGGCAAGCCCGGTTAAGCAGTCGACAACCTTATAGGTTGAACTGCGAGAAGCCACTCAAAAAAAAAAAAAAAATTCCTCGTCTCTCATAGTCTGATAGGACGGCAATCTGACACGACCGGGGAGAGATCAGGCGCAGAATTTACGACTTTACGTGCTTTCCGAGGCACGGGGGTATTGCACCACCAACTGCCACTTTGCCCGATCCGGCAATCGAACCCAGAACCTCACGTTTCACGACTACTAGACCAACGAGGCAGTAACTGCTACTTCTACTAACACCTCAGCATCGTTTGCCTAGTTTTTTTTCTTACTAAATTGCGATCGGCTTCTAGTGGAACCAGTTGCGTTTAAATAAAAATATTTTACATTGAGTAACTGCTTAGGTAATCACCACAGCCACTAGGTACTAGTTGTCGAGGTTTGATCTTTAATCTAACTGCAATGTACTTTGTTTTTGTATACCTATGTACATACTTAGGTTTAGTAGATGTAAATAGTTTTAAGATAGTATATAGTTATATTATGTTTGTCTGATTGTAATAAATCTTTACTTGGATGATATGAAAATAAAATACCTATAAGAATATGCTAATAAATGTTGAAACTTATCACTGCAATGACTGTCAAAGATCTACAATTGAAAGCTCGGATTTTAACAAACATTCTGAGGCACGAAGTACGGGTACGGGTTTTATTATTATATCCCTTTTTAGGGTTCCGTATCTCGAAAGGTAAAGAAGGAACCCTTATAAGATCACTATCTTGCCCGTCTGTCTGTCCGTGTGTCACCACCGATTTTCGCAGGAACGGTTGGACCTAGCAAGTTGAAATTTATACCAGATACTGAGGTCTATAGTTCCTATTAGGTGATAAAAATCAAGGTTCTGAGTCAACACGATAAAAGATATGGGCAAATTTAGATTTTCGCGAAAACTTGTACCAAAATTTACCTTAATTTTCAACTTTTTTAATTTTTCGGAATTTTCGCTTTACTTGTACTATAAGACTTTGCTTGTAACCAAAATTGACAATTCTAGATCAACCGGAAGTATCCTATAGGTTTTGTGCGAAAACCTGTATGGCAGTTCCCGTTGACCTAGAATCACGAAATTTGGCAAAAATTAAGGTCTTACAGCACGAATAAAGGCAAAATAAAAAAAGACCTCATACATACATAGTTGACGCCTGCCACCAATAAAAATTATACCAATGTTACTATGGCGGTACAATGGGTAGGTACGGAACCCTCGGCTCACGAGTTCGACTCGCACTTGACCGGTTTTATTCGTGAGTTACCTTTGGTATATTTTGTAAATCATTCCGGTTTCACGAAATAGACGAAAGACACTTCCGATGGTGGTCTATTTTATAGAACCAAAATATAACACGACATTTTTCCGCGTACAAAATCCTGTGCTACGCCTAAAGTGCATAGTACTCGACGCTAGCATTATTCAGGGGTCGAACCACGCTATCTATCCGCACAGATTTCTATTTTGAATCCTTTACAGGACCGTATAGATACCATGTGCCTGGTATGCGCAGGTTTTTGGGAAGCCTATCTGCATACGAACATGCATTTTTGATCTCCGGGTAGAACCCGCTTCAGATCCGGCTGAAGTTAGATTTTGGTATAGGATTTACGCTTATCTAAAATGGAAAGTTTTTGTTGAAAAACCAATCGAACTTGTTCCATCTTGTTTATCACGGAGTTTTAACGCAGTAGCTCACAATGACTTCGTTAAAAAACCCTTGTTTACAATATTCACACGGGAGAAGTAGCTGCCTTCTGTCATCAAACCAGTTTCGGCGTTGAAGATAAATTTGCGTCAATTTATTGCTGCATTAAATACTTTCAATTAAGACTTGTCAACCTTTCTTTTTTGATGTGTAACATCTTTCCTCTCGCGTTCCTGCAATCTGTGGGAGTGATTTCGTGAAATGGGACGGAAGTGTGAAACAGGAAGCAGAGGAAGCGCGCGCGCTATTTGGTTTGACCAATGAGCGCGCCCTATTCGATTTGCGCCAATGAGCGCGCGCAGTGGTCGAGTTGGCTGTCAGTTGGTACTTTTAATGTTAATGTTGCTTTTTACCAAGGTGAGGCGTCAAATATTACACATACCTACTATGCGCCTACTGTAAGACTCGCTCGTTTATTTTTTTTTTAAGGTTCAAATGATTCGTTTTCTATGTCAAATAATAGATTCCGTACAAATTCAATAAAAAAAAAATTATATTGATAAACAGACCTAAGCGCTGCATTTTATAATCTCAAGCATGTAGTTCTCATAATTTTATTCAATCTGTTATATATCTGTGATAACGGTGTGAGTTTCACATTTAAATTACTCTTATGTTATCTAAACTAATATTATAAAGAGGAAAGATTTGTTTGTTACGAGGCTACTCTTAATTCCAGTAATAATTAGGAATCCCTACTAAAACTTGAATTATGGTGATTTTGGTTTTTTACCCAAAGTGTAAAAAAATTGTCATATATATGTCTTTCATAATATGTCTTTCATCGCATTCGCTGCGAAAACTATTGATGATGTTGATGTTGAAGTCGCGGGCGAAGCGCTAGTTCATTAGATAAGACACAATGTGTAACTGTTTGTTTATCCCAAATAAATAAATAAGTAAATATCCTTAACGGCCGCCGCTAGCCTTTTTCGTATTCACTGTTGCCTTGTTTCCATTATCTCCACCAAAATTCGTGCATCCGGGAATAGTGAACAGCTTGACATATCTCAATTCATTCGCGCCCGTTCCTAAATCTCTCACTAAAATCCAATCGTAGTTTTTACCGGCGACTGTCAATTCGTCAGATTCATGCATTGGTTTAATTGGAACCTTGCTAATTGGTATCTGCTATCCAGTCGGCGATATTCAAATATCTTTGATTGAAATATTTATTTCAGATATATGTTGTACTGTGATTTTTAAACATTTTTCAGTTTACGCTTCAGTGGGGACTGGGTAAACATTGTACTTAAAATGTATTGTATATATATATGTTATTTTATATATGTATATGTTATATATGTGTTATATGTTATTAAAATGTATGATATTCATTTTTAAAAAATATTGTTTTTTAGGTTTCTTACCCAAAGGGTAAAAACGGGGCCCTATTGCTAAGACTCCACTGTCCGCCTGTCTGTCAGCAGACTGTATCTCATGAACCGTGATAGCTAGACAGTTGAAATTTTACAGATGATGTATTTCTGTTGCAGGTATAACAAATAAAAAAAAATTATAACCTTAAAAATTAAAGGGAGCGCTCATAGGCGAAACGTGTTTTTTTTTGGTATATGGTACGGAACCCTTTGTATGAGAGTCCGACTCGCACTTGGCTGGTTTTTTTTTGTTCCTTAGTTCTAGGAATTTATTGATATTGATATTTAAAAGTGTGTGCTGCTTACTTTATTCCTGCATTATTCTACTAGTTCTTGCACGCGACTTCGTACGCGCATATCCCGTTTCTTCCCGTTCCTGTATTGTTTTCCCGTTCCCGAGATGTGGCTGGCTATCATACATAAAAATATTTTTTCGAATCCGACAGCTAGTTCCAGAGATTAGCGCGTTCAAACAAACAAACGAACTCTTCAGCTTTATTTTCTTAGTATAGATTACTACCTGCTGCCCGCGGCTCCCCCCTCCCCCATGGAATTAGTACTTCCTCCAAAATCTTCATGAATTATAGCCTATATTTTATTCTGATGTCCTGTTTCTGAGTTCCAAATTCCATCCTCACAAACTTTCGCGTTTATAATAATATTAGTAGGACTAGTATTTATAAAACAACTACGGCTGAATCTGCTACCTAATACTACTACCCGGCTAAATGTCCGGTCCAATTCAAATAACCTACTTCTACTACTACTACCTACCGGCAAACTTCGTGCCGCCTCAGAATAAATTTTTGCTGTGTTTTGTTTATGTATCAGAAATGGCGTTGTATTCGAAAATAAAGAAAGAAAGAAAGAAAGAAAGAAAGAATAATATTTATTTAGCACTTACATGAAACACGCACGGTACATAGAAATAAAATTATAAAAAGAAATGTAGGTATGTTAAGAACTAAATGTGTGTCTCACGGCTGCACTAAAAAGGTTTTCTAATGAACCCTTGAATGGACGAGTGGCGGTTCATTTGAATCCATCTAATATAGTTATATTCTTACATATATCTACATAATATATAGCATCTAAATAAAGTAAATAAAATAATAAACAGATATAATTGAAACAATGTGTATGAATGTGTTTGTGTGTAAATGATTTTATGCATTTTTTTTTCTTTAGTTTTTGCAATATTTTAATAGTTATTCTGCTATTCGGGACAAAGACAAATAAATACATACAACAAACCATCTTCAAAATCGGTCCAGCCGTTCTTGACTTATAGATGGTGTAACTAACCCGACTTTGTTTATATGTCACCGGAAAATTGTAGACTCCGTAAGACTGTAATAAATCTTTATTAGGTTATAATATTTCTCGATATATTATGAAAAAATCGTTTTGTGTACAATAAATCCCATCCAAATTCAATAGTTACCAATATACCCGATTATTAAGAAAAAATATTTTACAATTTCACGGGATATTTTACAATCTTACGGAGTTTGCAAGTTTCCGGTGACATATATAAAGATTAGTAGGACGAGTATTCATAAAACCGACTACGGATAAATCTGCTACCTATTGTTACTACCCGGCTAAATGTCCGGTCCACTTCGAGGAACCTACTTCTACTACTACTACCTAATATGGCTGTTACTAATTATATTTTTATGTCACCGTGTTTTGTACCCATATTTGCAAAATAAATGTCTTACCTTATATTACCCTTTTTTTTTAAGAATGGGAAATCATCAAATGACTTCTTCCGCTCTGGGTGGAGCGGCATGTAAGACTTTTACTGACTAAAACCCATCCGTGTTCCCTCCAAAGCCCTTTACGCTCCAGGGCCGCGGTGACTCTTTCGAACAAATTCCGCAACCCTGGATCTTATATTACCTACTAGTATAATTAGAATAGTAAAACAGGAATTGAAAAATCAAAAACAATGTAGATACATCCGCTAACTATTTCCTCCAAAACTTCAAAAAACTACCCTTTAGGATTCTCTCTCTACCACAAAAGTCAGCTCATGCTTGATGAAACTCCGACAAAGCCTCAAGCCAATTTTAGTCATGTCAGAAGGAATATGTAGATGGATCGCGGTAAGCGATTTTCGATTATATCATGTGGGTGCCCGTATCACAGACGTCTCGACGAGGAAGATAGATTGCGCAGTCTATTCTTATCTATAACCACTTTGACGTCATTCAGGCCTTTTAAAATGTGCCCGCATTTAACAGTTTTTCGCGTTTTTAAGTTTGGAACTGACGGCTCGGGTCAGTTTGATTTGTTTGAGGAGATTTCTGTGTGTATTTTTACAGGAAGATTTGTGCAGGTTATTTTGTACGTTGGGATTTTTGTATTCTGAAACTGACTGTCTCCTAACAGTTGCCAAAAAATAAACATGCGGAGCAGTCTTTGGGGACTGCCGATAGAAGTGAAACCTAATTAGTTTACACTATTTTTGAATTTGGAAAGCTTTCGGTGACGATGACGCGAGTTCCATGATTTATGTTCACTCAAAAAGTGATCAACGCGCCTAAAGAAGTTTTCACTTCAAAACATGATACAGATGTACGAATGGATTTTGTTGGTAGCTCCCAAACTTTTTACTTACCCTATAGTGTCACATACATCATTAACTACCTTATATGTATGGTTTTAAATATTAAATTTGGCTCCAGACCGTATAAAACTTAAAAAGTCACTGTGTGAACCGAAGGTGACTTTTAAACCTATTTGATATTCTTAAAAATTTGGTCGTTAAAAATAATACATAAAACGTTAATCCTAGGTTTAGCATAAAACCACAATAGAAGCAGTGACCTAAGAAATTGTTCGTTATTACAAACATAATGGGAATCATCTTATTTTCTTTTTTATATTTTTCTTTCTCATTTTCAAACAGCCCCGACATCAAATACAGGAGCACTGACTAAAATAAAATTATTTATTATTTTTTAGGCTCGCTCCATCGTCGACTTTGTCTCTGTCATCTATGACCTAGACTAGAGTCAAGAGCAAACCCATATTAAATAAAAAAAAAAAAAAAAAAAATCCATTATGAACTTTCTCAAAAATATTTAATCCTTCCAGACGCTCTTTTGCCAGAAAAAAAAACTAAACAAATAAATTACCTTCATTTTATTTTTAAATTATCCATAAGTAAACTTAAAAACTCAACTAAAATTGGAATTTCAACTCCACTCCAACTTTCGAATGATGAATATTTGATTTTTTTTAATAAATCTTACCGCTCTTAACTGAGTTACGAACGAAAGAGCGAAGTAATCGAATTATTCAGATTGGCCCGTTAGAGTCGTCAAATTAAAACATTGATTTAATTTGTCTACCCTAAGAACAACTCAGACTGTGGAATTTCTAAACAATTCGGCGAGTGGGAGCAGTGGAAATAGGCCAGGAGTGTGAATTAGTATTATTAAGTCAATATTACAATATTTAGTGTCAATAGGGATGTTGCATTGGTTAAAAAAAAATCTAAAAATAAATCCGTCAGTTAGATAATCGTAAACTATTGGATACATATTTTTTGTTTTATCAAATCAATAAAAAAATACGAAGATAAGGAGTGGGGGATTGTAACGTCACTTTCCAGTAAAAAGTGTACTGGAAAGTGACGTCACACGAGTTTTCAACGCACTGTGTCGTCTTCATTTTTTTTTTGCGTTACAAAAGAAAGTTTGGAAATCTATCTGACGGACTAATTCGATTTTTTAGTCATATGACCTATGGCATGCGGTCAAAGACGTTTTGAACAGTTATCACAGCTTTAGTGGGTGGTCGAAAGTATAATCAAATCAGAGATACGGTTAGCGCAGTGGTGGAGCGATTGGTTGCTGCACTGCGTGTCGCGGGTTTTCGGTTCCCGCATGGAATAAATATCTGTATGGCCTATAGATAGTTGTTACGGGTCTGGCTGTTTATGTATTTGAGTTTTAATGTTTGTAAACGCACCCACGATACAGGAGACCTATTCCTAGTGTGGGGCAATGTTTTTTTTTAAAAAAAGAAAGTAAAAGAGGCCTATTAAAGAACACTTAATAATAAGTGACCTAAGAGTCAACTCTACTATTTTCAAGCAGCGTTCGCATTGGCACTCTATTATCGCGAATGTGCGCTCGAATCGTAAATGTAAAACTTATTCGTCCTATGCGATAAGATCGCCCATTGTACACTTGGTTTCATAAAATATTTGTCCTATTCTCATTATGACGTGTACCATCTTAATCTAAACTAATATTGTAAAGAGGAAAGATTTGTTTGTTTGTTACGATTCAACTCAAAAAATACTCTACCGATTTTAAAAATTCTTTCACCGTTAGAAAGCTGCATCTTCACCGAGTAACATAAGCTATATTTATTTTCAGAAATAATTAGGGATCCTTATTAAAACTTAAATAATGTAACTCAAGGTGTAAAAAAATTGTCATAAAATCGCATGCGCTGTGAAAACAATTGATGACACAAAAAAAATAATGTACTACATAATTAAAGTACCCATTATTACCCAGAAAAAAGTTAGATTATTAGATAGAGTAGTCGCGGGTGAAGTGCTAGTAAAGAATATAACAAATAATATTATGTTAAGTGTAAATTATTAATGTGATGTAGGTAATGAGCTCACCATATTGATATCTTTTACAATGTTGGTATATTGTGCTTTGCTTTGACTTCAAACGGCTTCATGCGACACACTATGCGCTTTCCACCCTCTCTGGGGCTAGGGCGATACCTGCAAGGGGTGAAATAAGTGACATCGGATATCTTAACGTATTATAGTGAAGGTGCATAAACAGCTTCTCTTTGAATTTATTTAACGATGAGGTCTTTCATACCTTTTTTATCTATGGTAAAATGAATTCCTTCATAATAAAATACTGTTTTAAATCGACGTCAACAATGGAGTTTCTGTATGTTCTTAACAAATTAAAAACCGGTCAAGTGCGAGTCGGCCTCTCACACGAAAGGTTTCGTATCATAAACCGAAAAAAACACGTTTCTTGTATGGAGCCTCCTTTATTTTTTAATTTAATTTTTATTATACGTTGTTGCAGCGGCAATATAAATACACACTCTGTGAAAATTTTAACTGTCGACCTATTACGGCTCTTGAGATACAGCCCGCTGATTGACAGACGGATGGACGGACAGACGGTCAGCGGAGGCTTAGTAATAGGGTTCCGCTGGTTACCCTTTGGGTACGGAACCCTAAAAATGGTAAATTAATTGTAACTTTATACGTTTCATTATTTCAGCCTAAAACGTCCACTGCTGGACATAGACTCCTCCAGGTGTCGTCACATCGACTGGTCCTATGCGACTCGCGTCCAGACCTTGTTGGAGGCTGTCAGCACTTCGTTTACCGTTACACGGTCAGCACTCCAGGACCTTTCGACCCCATCGAGTAGCTGTTCTGCGAGCAGAAGCAATTTATATATTAAAACTTTTTTTGAAAGCTACACTGCTATTGCTGAATGGCATAAGCCCCACAAAATTGACTACTTCTGTGGGATAGCAAAAGGGGTGCAGCCGCGGTGATAAACTTGTATTTGATAATATTATTATCGTACGACACATCCATCATACCCTATTTTTTTTTTTAAGGATGGGAAATAATCAAGGGACTTCTTCCGCTCTGGGTGGAACGGAAGGGCGTGTCAGACTCTTACTGACTAAAACCCATCCGTGTTCCTTCTTAAGCCCTTTGCGTTCCATTGCCGCGGTGACTCTTTCGAACAAATTCCGCAACCCTGGCAGGACATCCATCATACCTACCTTACCTATTATATTTTACGCTTATGTTATTAATATCAAGCCCAAGTAAGATTCAATCGAGTTCAAAAGTAGTCGAGCAAACCCAAAAATATTGTGACTAATCTTCGATCAAAAATAAAGAACGAACGAAGTGACTAATATACCATAGGGTACACTTACTTACGTTTTGTATTTACTTTCAAAACGGATTTAAATCAACTATTCAGAATCCGGGGGAAAATCTGAGAGACAGCTTACAATTTTCCTCCACGGAAGAAACTACATAAAATCCATATAATACACAGATACACACACGTCTAAAAAGCTTTAGTTACTGCGACACTGACGTAGATTGATGGCTCAGCAGAATCGACTGCTCCAGGGAAATTAACACTATGGAGTCGAGACAAAAACACTTAGATGACCCGGCTATGTAGGCGGGGTTATAATATATCGCAGGCATTTGTTTTAGTGACGTCATGTTCCTATTTTGTTGTTTTTGGGCTTTACCGTATACTGGATAATTGAGTTAGATGACGCAATAGCGCCCGAGGTAATGACATTCTGTGTTAAATATGGATGGTAGCCGGGACGCAATTATTTGTGTGTACCTTGGTGTATTTGTGAGTATGAGGCTCTGTTGTGACTCAAAAGACCAATTTAACATTGCTGTTGGTTTATTTATCAATGTCATAGCTGAGCATAAGGATTTGGGTACCATTCTCTGGTCGGGCAATGTGCTATTGGGTCGTCCGGAGTCTGGATGTGTGTCCTATTACATGCTACTTAAACACAACTGGCGACCTTTGCCTATACATTCGCAGCCGTGATGTTATGAAAAACTAGCGACTGCCAGCGAAAAATTATCCCAAGGGAACATGCTAACGGGATTAAAAAGAATCCTATGTGTTATTCCAGACCATAATCTACCTCTGTGCCAAATGTCATCAAGATCATTTCATAAAAAACATCCCTCCGTCCACCCAAACTTTTGCATTTATACGTAATAGTAAATAAGATGTTAATGCTTTCAATGACTTTTATTTAACCCCAATTTTGAGGCATTGCACTGACTGCGATCAAAAATACTTTATTTTTCTTGAACCTACCATTTAGTATAGAAATTAAGCTCAAAAGCAATATTTTCAATAGGATTTAACTTGACACGTAAATTATGCTGAAAATCGACCGAAAAATATTTTTTTCACAATGCATTAATAAAATTAAACTCGATACAAAAGTGATGGGAGTCATATTTTAATATTAAAGTCTAAGCTGATGAAAAGGTCCGTCAATCTGATACCTCGGTCTAGACTGAATAATGAGAGGCTAGATTACCTAAATCAATATGACCTAAAATTATTATAAATGTTTATCTTTTGAAGTTAGCCAACATCATATATTAACGGTAGATAATGTATTGCTATTTTTGTGGCAATTGAACTATTACTGCTTACTATTCTGCCAGTGTCACGTTAGGTATTGCTTATAATTTATCCAGCCAGGGATTTGACACTAGCTGTCAGATTTGACAGCTGCAAGTCTTAAGTATTTTTAACCGACTTCCAACAAAGGAATTCTCAATTCGGTATGTATTTTTTTTTCTTTCGTGTGTGTACACCGATTACTCCGAGGAGTCTGATCCGATTTATGTGATTATTTTTCGATGCGAATGTAGTATACTTGCCATTTGTAAAAAATATAACTATCCAGTTTGGCTCACCAGTTTTTATTTTATGAGCATTTTGTTACTCGTTGCTTACTTGGATGATGTAATTACGTCGTCCAAGTAAGCAAATGGCGTCGGGTAATTATACTTTTTGCATTGGGTTTAGTTATAGCTATACTGGACGTTGAAATTCGAAGATAAACCAGTGACCTCCTCAAATTCAAATCAATAAAATCGAAGTAGTCGTGTAGACTGATTCTATATGGGTGTAATGTTAATTTCCATGTGGAGTTTCACCACTAAAACGTAAAAAAAAACTTTTTTACAAGAAAATATCATTTTTATAAAAAAAAATGTTTTACAAAAAAATACAATCGACTTCGACATCAACCGAAGTCGGTGTTTTCAAATTTTGTTTCATCGTTTTTAAGACCAACTTCCCAAATTAAAGTTATTTTGGACTGTAGTTTTGACTTGGAAGTCGGTTGTCCTGTTTTGTAAAAAAAATTTTTATTTAATGCAATAATCACGAATAAAACATTGGAAAATGACTAAACCGTTAGAATAGATTCTTGAAAGTTTATAATGAAACATAATGTGGAGAAATTGTTGTCCAATTTCCTGCTGAGACGTTCAGTCTGAAACTGTAAATACTATAAGTTACTGCGGGCAAGACGTAAGACATACAAATGTACCAGTAGTTAATACCACACCAAACAAAAAGATGTATTTGTTCAGCAACATCAACAGACATAATTCCCTCATCCCGGAAGCGATTTCCATTTATTTGTCCCATCAAATGTAAATAAAACAACATGAGAACTGCTGGTTGTCGCCGTAAACGGGCTTATCAAACTTCTGCAACTATCGTGACAGACCTACTTTGGCATTGACACGATATTACTTGGTATAAAGGGTAGAAGTTTTTACGATGCTTATTTGTACGGTGTGCCGGTAATTTTGGCCCGATGTCTAAGGGTTTTGTAAGGTAGTTTCGTTGTTGGGGCGGTGGAGTGGAGATTTTAAGGTAAAAACGTTAAGATTAAATCATTGAATATTTTTTTCTTATGAAGAGTCTTTCGAGATTAACAAAGTTAATGTTTATGACTTCCGCAGTCATGAAAAATGTTTTTTTTTTTTAATAAATGTACAAACCACATCTGTGTATATGAATTTGTTTAGCTGTAGGCTTATTGCAGATTCGATTGGTTTTGGATTGACCATTTTTGCATAAACAGGTTACAACAGATTAACATCTACACTAATAAAATGCTTAGTAACATGAGCGAAAAAAAAAATATGATCTACAAATGTCTCAAAATATAGGCCCAAAATAAAAGTCAAAGCCTGCTACAATCACATAGACTTTATCCAAAACACCGATACAAAGTATCAAAACTGCGACATAACTTCCATAATCTATTACAAACGAAAACACAGTCCACTCACTACGTCACTTTGCTCAAAATATTACTCTATTACACGAACCCAAATCTCATGCCACAGAGTATAAATTACGCGCGAAAGAAAAAAAATCGCGCGTAACATGCGTTTATAAGGGAAGCCTAATTCGCAACAAGTTAACCAAGATTTATTAGCCGTAACGATCCTTGTAAAATGCTAGCATAAATCACTAATACGCTTCACGGTACTGGTTTGTTACTAAAAACCGGTACGGAGATTCGTTGAAGAAAAGTAAGTATTCGTGTTTCTATGTTACGTAACAATATATTGGGAATATTTTTGCATCTCCTTTTGAACGTAAAAAGGAAATGCTGAAGTAATACGGCTGCAGGCCATAAAGATACTTTTGTCCAAGAGGTTTCGTGATACACAGTTTTGGGGTAACATCATTGCTTCATATATCAGATGCATCATGCAACTGTGAAAAAGCCATGTTGATGATGATTGTGGAAAATCGTTGGTTCTAAACCTACTTTGTAGTTTCTAAAGATAGTGTGTATTTTGGCCTTACAAGTTAAACGAAAAACTAAGTTAAGCTTTTCAGGCGAAGTAAATTACTTTTACATTTTCAAGATGCACATGTGATCCTATCTCTAAAATGTCTCCCTCTCGTATTTTTCTAACATTGTCTCAATTGACATTTACAAGCCATGAACCCTTCTAATGTATTGTAAACACAATATGACCGAACTAAAAATTCAATTTACAGTCTGATCCAAATTTATTACGCGCTTCAGTATTCATCAGTTGGTGCATAAAAAACCTATTTAAATTACTTCTGCTGTAAAGCTTTTGCAAAAAGTTGGTATTAGCATATCGTGTTTGACGATGCCACGCGACTAGACGAACATGGTTAATCGACGCCTCACCCTGCACCCGTACTTCCAGGTATTTATATTCGTTCACTGGCGGCCTATAAAAGTACACAGCAAGCACCACGGATTCAAGTCATTATCGTCATCCATAACCCAACTGAATAACCTATACCAACGCAAGTTAAAAAAAAAGTCCCTTTTTCTTTCTTTCTAACTTTGTCCACTCTTGTCCAAAAGCCATCATTTGTTTTCTACTTTCCTTGTGTTCATGATTTCATCATACTGAAAAACATCGTGAAAAACCGGATGGTTTTGGAACCAAACAATTAAAACAAGTGATCTCCATAAATCTGCACTGGGCCTGACAGATGGATTACTTCCCTTTCTGCCTGTGTCCCAGAAGTGGCAACATTCCGTAATGTTGCCACTGCTGGGACACTGGGATACTGATTATGTTTGAAGACACCACGCAGACGAACACGCCTAATCGACGCCTCGCTTCGCGCCCTCCTCGTCTCGCACTCGTAAATATTCGTACACAGCCGGCTTAAAACGGTATACAACAAACATTTACTTTCAATATTCAAACGACATGTTTAATCTGGAGAATGAAGAACGTATGTTTACTTTCTTTGCTATAAATATTTGTAAACAAAAATGTAATTTTTGTGTCATTAGGAATAATAATGTGTTTATTTACAATTTAATAATAAATAAATCGTATTTTAAAACTAGCTTGTGATTTATACTTCCCCGATACCTGACTGCACCCGACCGGGAGGGTATTTAACTTATGTTTTTACATGAAGATTTTGGGTAAATATCAGTTTAAAGATGAAAGCTGCAAAATTAAGTGTCCCTTGTCTAAAATTTTCATGCAATCCTATGCAAGGGATTTTCTTTTTTTGGTATACGTCATGCTTGGGGCAAATAAACTGATTTCTTTCTTTCTAAATTATTAGCATGCAATATTTTGCTTAAATAAGGAGCTTTAAATATTTCAACGTAAAATCTGATAAAAGACCCCTTGAACAGTTTATTTTCCTTTTGAAAAGTGAAGATAACATTTCATTTTACACTTACAAGATTTGAGACAAAATTTTTTAATAGCCAAAGCTGAGCTGAACCCGATTTTAACGACCACAGTTAATGACGAATCCTACTCGTCTTACTCATTAAAACTACGAAAATATTAATATCAATTTGAAAACGTGAAGCCAAAATGTAAAAGGGACTTAATAAACCGACTTTAAAAAAGGAGGAGGTTCTCAATTCGTCGCAACCTTTTTTTTATGTATGTTCCCCGGTTACTCGAAGGTGGCTGGGCCAATTTGGATTTTTTTTTGTTTGAAAGGGAAATACTTCCCAGGTGGTCCCATGATCATCAAGTCAGGATCAGATGATGGGATCCTGGAGAAAAAGAGAGAACTCTTCAAATTTTATAGGCACACTTGAAGCTACTTGGGTAGTTTTTGGAAGAGTACTTTCTTGGTCTCATTTCAATTTGGTGAAGATTTGATGAAGAAGTTCGGAGATAGGCAACAGAACTCCTCAATATGATTGCTGAAATCTCATGACTGTCTATTGTTTACACCAGTTCATATCATAACATCACGCCGGTACGCTGTGAAGGGGTAAGCACTTGTGAACCACTAAAAAGTGAAAAAACAAACTTTTACAAAAACATACAATTTCTGTCCTTGTGACCAAAGCATTGCCGCTTTTTTTGCGTGTCAGACTCTTACTGACTTAAATCCATCCGTGTTCCTTCTAAAGCCCTTTGCGTTCCAGGGCCGCGGTGACTCTTTCGAACAAATTCCGCAACCCTGGCAGGCTCTGGCCCTAGCGGGACCCGTCTTTTATGCTGACATCTCTTTGAGGCGCGCGTGAAACACAACGCGCCATCGACGCGGGCCTGGTGGTGATCGGACCGCGACCAACGCTCGCCGGTGGCCGGGGATCGCCCTGCGACTCTCGACGCCCGGGGCGTCTTCTCCTGTAGATGCTTTGCCGCTGAAAAGCCGCTTGTATCACGTTATTCTAGTGCTATGGGTGGAGATGTGAGGTACCGTGTGAGTTACTATTGACCAAATACCTGTTACGCTAGCGTAAGGGTTCCTCACGCGATCAAATATTAATTATATTAATTGACTTTGCATCCCGTATTTATATTTTAACTTCTAAAAACTCCTAATGTATTTCATAACTATAAATTCTTAAGTCTTACCTTCAATCCTTACCTTGTCCTAACATTGTGACAAGGCATTGGACTATTTTATACTTTTGGAATTCATTTCATAAACGGTGGGAGAGTGACCAGTCTGGGACGAGCTCTACGGGGCCGTACCGATGGCGGGGCACGGCCTTATCCCCTTAGGGGAAACCGATCTTAACACTCAATCTAGGATAATTTAGGAAAAACGAAAATTTTATCAGCCCAGGGTAATTTAGTAACAGTCACATCTTCAATCTTAACAAGAATATTATAGACCACTCAATGAAGTTTTCATTTATTTTATTTATTTAGCTTTAATTACTCTCTGCACTTACAGTACAAACCAACACGTACAGAGAGTCTTAATCTTGTTAAATAAGATATTTAAAAAATTGAAAAGTAACACATAGTTATTCAAAAATAACAAAAAAAAATGCAGAATAACAAATTATTTACCAATAATAAAAACAAATAACTAATTGATGGAAATAATAAACGTATCGTACGTCATGTAGCGGTAGCATTTCAAACAGTTGTTTCTAAACAAAATTCGTGCTTTCTTTTATTTTCGGGGGTTGTTTCAAGTTTGTTCTCAGGATTTCTCTATATAGATTTTATATTCATTCATCAGAAAAACCAATGCCGTATAAGTTTCAGTAATAACTACAAAAGCTTATCACTTTACCATTAATTTAACTTTTATTTATTTTGGAAGTGAATTCAGCAGATTATTTTAATGAAAATGTTTTAAAATGTATTAATAATGTTTTCAACATTCCATATTGAGTCCGCGTACTTGAACGATCTGATAGAATACATTTAAATTCAATCAGAATTTAAATAATTGCATTTTATTAATCTGCACAAACATTTATTGAAGGCAAATTTAAAACAGCTATCAAACAAACAAGTCAACACATAATAAAGGAAATTCCGAAATAAACTTCGATACGAAAATATTTTAAGCAAATTAAATAGCAATTCCAACATTAATTTGTTAACAAAACTTCCAAGAATTATGTAGGTTATCCATGGACGTATTAATTTTACTCCGAGAACTTGCGAAGTCTGTCCCCAACTGCGGAACATCAGAAATATAATTTAGTTTTCCATTTAAGTTGGAAATAGGACACTTTGCATACAAATTCTCCTTCTAAACTTGTCATGGGAACTGTAACTTGTCCGCGCTGTATATCCGTTACATTCCACTTAGGAGACCGTTGCACCTTCATTTGTTTCTGAGTAAACATCAACTTTGGGCTCGAATGAGGACACAAAAACATTTTGGTCCGCGACAGGGCATATTCTGAGGCCCAAACACACGCGTTTACGACGCCTCTGCGGGCGAGCGACATCAAAAACCGCTTAGCGGGTCCCCTACTACCACCTCGGGTAGGCTAGTGTATACTTTATGTTGGCCGAAGTTGTAAAACGTTGGTGTCTCCCCGAAGGGTACTATTCCTAGTTTCATGTTGTGGTGAAGTTTTTGTGTGAGAAGGAAATGTTGTACAATTAACTATGTAAGTACAATTTGACGACGCAAACGTGCCTTGTGAGAGCACAAGTTTATTGCTTGCCTGTAGTTAATGTTGATGCTGTAAACAAAAATTATGTCCTTTTTCATTAGGCTTTAAGTTGAAACTGCTATGTGTCAAGTAGGTGTCTCGAGTTTTGTTGGTGAATTACAACACCCAGTCATATTAATTTAAACTTCCTTAAAACTTGTTCTAAATGCGCTGGTTGGTAGTGCTTACAAAACAAACTAGTTACTTCTAGTATAACCCGTTTCTGACGTAACATCCCACCAGAATATTGTCGGTACAATAAAGTAAATTTCAAACTTCGAATTCCTCGTAGTATGTAGTGCCATATCAACCAATATTTCAATCATAACAATTTCCATAAATGCCCCAAACTACGCATCAATAAGCACCCTTAAGAAGCTTATCAGAACGTTGCAAATTAGTCTCCTCACTACATTTCCTAATGCGCCTTTCTTTGGTAATTTCCAAGCTTTGGGGGCTCGGTAATTAACAAACTGGTAGACGTGTCTCTATAATATTATTGCGTGCATCCAAACAGCAAATTACAAAGTGGGCTGGGAGCAAAGAGAGCGGCCCCTCTGATTGGCATTGCGATGGACTTCGCGCCCCGTTTGCTTCGGAAATCTGATCAATCCCCTGTTAATTTCCCAGGAAATGTTTGTACTATCCCTCGTCCCCCGTAATGTAGTTACTGTTTCATTTTATTTGCACGCCAATATATTTATTTTCTGTTCGATCATATTTGAATAAGGGTTGGAGTACTAATCTATGTAATGGATTAATTGATGCCGATGGTTGATTGGTGGTTGGTGGATTGACGGTAGTTCACGGTGTTTGTGTAAACTTTTTAGTAATGCTACTCATTTTATGGAATATCTATATGTCAAGAAGATTTTCAGACCCCTTTAAAAAGTTAAAAATGGCAACATACGCAATCAAATTAATATTATATCCATGAAAGTAAACATAAACCAAAACATACTTTTCACTTTCCAACCATATTTATGTAATCAGCAACCAGCCAGCGTGGCTCATTCATCATAATTATAATTCGCACACATTACCAAAGCTGGGCCATGTCTGCGTCTCCACCTCCACACAATGGCTGAGCCGACGGGGTCGTAACTAAGATATTTCGAGAGTCATACGAACATACGGGCCAACCGAGGTACGTCGCCAAGTCTCGTTGACGGAATTATCGCTGTTGGCGCAAGAGGAAAGATGTAGCGTTTCATTTATCTGCGACACTTATTTTCTAAAGGTATCCTCATCAGGATGCCAGGCCGCGTTGTCAACCTAAAAATTACGTATAGCTCTATAGTAAGAACCTCTCGTAGTGTCTATTTTTGGTCTCGCATCCGTCCATACATATAGTTGATAGCGTTGCTTCCGTCATTATATAACGGTGAGGCAACGCTGCACAGTGAAGCCATATTTCATCTGTGTATTATCCGTATTCAATTATAGTTATTATTGTAATCAATATCTCTATCTCTTCAAATCTATAGTAGAAAATTCCTAAAAAATCACAACTTTGGAATATCAAGAACAGAAGCTCGAGAGCTACGCTTGTCAATATCAGTCGAAAACCCTGCCTTTTATCCCAAGATTTCCAGGATATTACAAAACTTTTTAACCTTTTGAACGCCACCGTCACGTTACGTGACAAGCAAGCATGTACATATTTGTGATGTTTAGCGTACAGGGCGCCAAACATCACAAATATGTGACAAAAAGTAAGGCGAATTTGTGGCTTTGCTTCGCCTTTCGCATCTTCGCTTTTCTTCGCCTTTCTTCGGAATTTGGACCTCACGAGTTTTACGAACCAAGGCTCGTCGTAAAGTCGACACAAGTCGCAATGCGCGTCGGCTCGGACGTGATATGTCGCATTCATGGTGTCTGATGGATTTATGTCCTCAATGGCTCCTCTGATGTCTTTGTTACGGCCGCGTCTTGAGTTACAAACACTGATGCACGCGATCTCTTGTTGCTTGATTTAGTTTTCGTTTTGTGAGGCTTTTAGAGGTCTCGAAGGAGCCTTCATAGAATGCTGGTGTTTTGATCTTTTGTACCGGTTTTTTTAGTCCCCAAAAATGTCGGCTTGTCACTGCTTCCTAGTGTGGGAGAAATAAATTATGCAACACACTCTCCAGCAATCTATACAGAGAAAAACTAGATTTGCAGTATATACATACTGTATATCGAGTTTTTTACCATCAGCTCTGGCTTTTTTCTGATAATTTCTTTTCGAGTCTTACTTTGATCTTTCTTGTTACTTTGCTATGCTATATTTTACTTTGTCTTATTATTTGTACAGATTAACAGGCAATAGTAATGTGTGTTTTTGAAGCTTCTGCTAACACCAGTTAAATATTCTGCAAGTTCAAGACACGCTTGGTTTTTAATTTATACGTATCTAAAAACAAGAAGTACAGAATATCAGGGTTGTGGAATCTATTCAAAAGAGTCACCGCGGCCCTGGAACGCAAAGGACTTTAGGAGGAGCACGGATGGATTGTTCGGATGCATCTGACACGTCCTTCCGCTCAAAAAAAAGAAGTGCACGGTCTCTATAAAAGTTTGCAATTACGGAAAACATTGCAACAATTTTGAGAACCACGGTGCACAGGTTCATTAAGGGCGAATTTTGGGATTTAAGTCACTATGATTGATTTTCGGTAGCATAGGTATTCAGTGATGGGTGAGAGACATTAACAAAAGGCCAGAGTTTGCCTCTAAAACGTGTTTTATTGTCTTCAGATATAATAATTGAATCAATTAATATAAGAAGAAAACAACATTACTATCATAAATGAATTCAGATAATAGACAGAGAGAAAAGAAAGAATAAATAAATAGTGCAAAGTACAGCAATATCAACACATTCTCAAGTATCAATACCAACAATACCAAGACACACAGGCATAAAACAATGCCTCAGCAGTTCAGCACACAGATTGGGGTCACAAAACTCGGCGTAACTTCATCAAGATTCAATTCACAAACTTTGCGCCAACAGTTGGAGTACGCACAAAACAAACACGCCAAGAGTTAGCCAAGAGTTTGACAAACCTGACTTTAAACCAGGTTTGGTATTCATATTAACCGCTATCTGAGAAGATTACAAAGCCCGTAAGGGTAATTTCGTATGAGTTAGCTTTGGCCAAACATGCTGCTGGGCTGGATGTTCGTATTTATGGAAGAGCCAACGGTGTATACTAAGGATTATTATATCTTATTCTAGTTTGAGCGATTGGAGGTCTTAAAATCAAGAGTGAATAGGTTACTTCTAGGCACTCCATCGTCGATCACATTATCGCTTTTCATCAGGTGAAATTTTGCTTAAATGCGTACATACATACAATTAATGAAAAAAAAAGTAAATGGATTTCTTGACTAATTTCATGGTAATTAACACATGGTAACCAAACAATTCCAAATATCCGTTTTGAAATCATGAAATTAAAGGCAGTATAACAGTTACAACGTTATCCACACAAACACAAAGTCGGTCGTAAAAGCTTAATTTACGGAGAAACTAATAATAAAGTTAAGTCAGGCACAATCATAACACTTCTAGATATTCTCTATGGCCGCGCCAAGTCCCTTCAAAGCATACAATCTTATTGGATCAGGCCTTAGCTAATGTTTGTCGAGTCCACGCTAAACTGCTGAGATTCAATTTTATGTTCCATTCTCTTCAGTTGACCCATCAGATTTGCTATCTATCTGCTGTGGCAAGACCCCTACATCATCTGTTTTTGAAGAATATATTGAGAACCCTTTCTTAGCTATTTCTTTATCAAATAATTGGATGAAATTCAGGATCGTTTGATGTATAAACGAGGGTCTTTGCATTTTTCAAAACATTTACCTATTGGTCCAGTGATCGCTAGAATGGCTGCTGAAAGTAGAGGTGTAGGTAGCTTTATTCAGTTTTATCGTTCTCTTTCGAAATAGATATATTTTAATGCCTTCAATATTAAAGCAACACGCTTTAAATCAAAACATAACTGAGATGCACTGCAATTCCTTCAATGCTACATTCAAAATTCATATTTTTCAAACACTAGAATAACAGTATAAAGAATAACAAGATCTATAGAGTCACCCAACGTGACGGAACATAAAACGAACTGAATATTATAATACACACTTGTGCACAAAGTGGGGGAAGGGGGCATAACTTATTCAGAACTGAACCGTATGACATCTCATACTATTGATATTGTTCTTGTTGAATTTTTATTCGTGAAAATATTGGCTTTAAGGTTCTGGCAGACAAACGACGCGACATCGTGTTAGCCAGTATTATTTTACAGATTAGAATAGCAGTGTCTTTTTGCATCATTGTCGCAAAAAATATTGAATCCGTAGAGCAGTTTATAAGAAGAGGCGTTATCGCACAGTCGCGTCGTACCAGTCCACGGGTGCTTTTATAAGAGCTAATTGAAGACACGCATTTGCTGCCTTCAAAATTGCATCTTCATACCTATCTTTCGTGAAAGGAGTGAGCAGATAAGTGTCATTGATTGACTTTTACACAGCTCGGCTCCTTTTGTAGCAGCCACCCTTGTAACGACTCGAGGAGATACCGGCGACCCTCTTTCACAAACTTAAACGGGTAACCCTATATATTTGGAACTAAAACGGGTAACCCTCTATATCTTAGAAGCATCTCAATAGTTCCTTGTTTGTTATCTGTTACTCGGGTGCAGGTGCGTAACGGCTATCGGATTTTTGTTAGACGAATCTGGGACACGGAATAAAATTTTACATTCAATAGTGTGAGGTGTCTTGAATGTAGAGTGATAAGACTAGGTATTCGAAAACTTTGCTTGCTTTACGCGATGCCAGACACATATGTAAAGTGATATCACACTAATATTATAAAGGCGAAAGTTTGTGTGTGTGTGTATGTTTGTTACTTCTTCACGCGCAAACGGCTGGACCGATTTAGATGAAATTTGGTATTATTAAAGCTGACACCCTTTTTTTTTTTTTTTTTTGATCTCGGGGGGAAATCCTCATGGAAATCCTCCACCCTGGGGCGGGTGGAGGGGTCTGTCAGACTCTTACTGACTAAAACCACCCCGGTGTTCCATCTCCCACCTACGCCGGGGATCGCGGGAACGTATGCGACATCCGCAATCCCCGGCTGGTGCCGGCCCGCCTCTGCGGGCCACCTCGCGTCGGCGAGGGGAGTGAGGTGTTTGACTCCCCTCGCTACGTCAAAGAGGGGCGCACGGGAACACCACGCGCCGCCACCTCGGGTCCGGATGAATAAAGCGAGGGGGGCGACGGACATCCCCAAGTCCGCCGCCCCTGGACCCAGTTAGGGGGGCCGGAAGAGGGCAGCGTATGCCCTCCTCCGACGCCCGATGCGCCTGCTGCGGGCAGGGAGAGCGGTTGTGATCTCCCTCTCCCTTTCCGCAGCCTCCTTCTGCGCGATAACTGTCTCGCAGAAGGAGACCACCGCGTCCCAGGACTCCTCACCGCCGACCATAGCATGGACTACGGCCGGCAGCGAGAGGTCACCGCCTACAACAGAGATGAGGGCACGGCGCGGCTCCTCCCAAGCTGCACACTCTGCAAGCGTATGCCGTGCCGTGTCCTCCCGACAGTCGACGCAGTGGTGGCATCGAGCGTCCGGCTCCCTGCCTATGCGACACAAGAACCTCCCGAAGCAGCCATGCCCCGAGAGGACCTGCGTCGCACGAAACGTCAGAGAGCCGTGCCTTCTCCCGAGCCACAGGTCGAGCACTGGCCGGATGGCCTCGATGGTGATGAGGCCGGCGGTAGGGCTCGAAAGCCTGTCCCGCCATTCCGCCACCAGGACCTCGCGCAGCTGCGACCGACGCAACTCCAAGTGTCGCTGCGTCAGTCGCTCGCCACGCGCCCGCGCGCCCTCGCGCCACCTATGCAGTGACGCGAGCACTTTCGCCTCCAGGTCCCACGGTGGAGATCCGGCCAGTGCGCAAGCCGCCCCGTAGGAGATCGTGCGATATCCCAAAGCTGACACCCTGGTTTAACATAAAAGCTACTTTTAAACCGCGGGTAACATCGCGGGGCGCAGCTAGTTTGCTATAAACTCTTTTTAAACGATTTACCAAGATTAGCTAAATATAATAAAAGCTGTTTATCCATGTGTTAAGATTCAAAATGACTTAAAAATCTTAAATCTTAGATTATTTAAAAAAGAACTTCATACATGGTCCAGCACTCATAATTTTAACGGCTTAAAGGATTTTTCTGACATGTAAACTACGGGAAACTTTTTGTAATGTTACCTATAATATCTATATATTTGCATGCTGTGATGTAGGCAAAACATATATGCTCTAATAATGTCTGTAAAACAACTTTTCATGTTTTATGCAAATAAAATTGATTGATTGATTTGTATTTTCAGGTAGTACTCGTTTGTCCAATGGAAGGCCTAGACGAACACGCATCGCACCTTAAGTGACGTTACAGTATCGATAACGTAAGTGGATTTTGAATATAAAAACTACAACCCCATTGTATTATGGTTTAATTTTTACGCGACATACACAATTTGTATCATACAAAAATAAATATAGTAAAAAATTGCGTTACGTTACTATACGTCGAAAACATTCGAGCTAGGCCACGCACGTCGCTACCTTGACAGTTCATTCAACAGGTCATTGTGTCTCTGTGTCACGTGTCAATGCCAACAAGATTTCGTTATAAAAATGGACTAGTGCTAGGCGTCCTGCCGGTCGGTTCTGTAAACATGTCAAAGTAAAGGCTTGGGTGCGGTAATCACGGTGAAGTGATCACGAGGTGAGCTGTCAATCCATACAATCAATATGTCACGTGATCACGGAGTGACCTGTCATTTATCTTAATTATATGGATTGACAGCTCACCTCGTGATCACTTCACCCAAGCCTTCACTTCGATATGTTTACAGAATCGACCAGCTTTAAAGCTAGCTGTGTGTCTTATCTCTCTCAAAACGGAAACATATTGGCATTGGCACGCACGTCATAGTAAGGAACGTGATACCGAAAGCTGCAGTTAATACAATTAACAAATGGAATTGCATAAAATCTCCGCTCCGCTTCAGTAGACAGGGATTTACGAACTAGTTAAAAAAATCATACAAAACCAGGAAACGGAGCCAGGCAGAGCGGTGCGGGGAAAGGGAGTGGGGATGCAGAGCGGGGAAACCGAGTGGGGAAGCGGGGCGGGGAAACGGAAAAAAACCGGTTGGCTGCTCAAATTACGCATCGCGTGAACTAGGCCTAGGAGCTCCGCACAGTCTGCAACTCCACTCCGCACCATCTCGCTCCGCATCAATGGACAGGCAGCCTTATTGGTCAAATGTATCATGATTCTTAGAACCCGCCAAAAACAGTGCCTGCTGACAAAAAACTTGTGCACTGGCTATTTAATTTTTCCGGGTTTATGAAATATCAAGCAAGTTTTCCGTAGCATAATCAAACAATGTATAATATTCTCTCTGCTGGGTCACAGGACTCATTAGGAGTACTGTAGTCCTAATACACCCTGCCTGCAGTGTAGGTTTGGTTAGGATATTCTCATATCTTCAAATATTTTCTCATGGAACATGTCGACAAGTTTTCTAGGTAACATAATAAATCGAAGTAACATCTCAGTGAATAGTTGTCGTATGAAATAGGAGTACAGGTGCGAACAACAATCGAATTTGACAGAGTGCAAAATACAATTTTACATCTAGCAAACTATTCTTGTGCCTTTAGTGATGTAAGATGAAAGAAAAATATAGGGTGGCCAAATCGGATGTTACAACTTCATTCTGCCGCCATTTTTGTGACATTTTTGATGGAGTTATTTAGTCATTGTACACTAAAATCAGAATATGTGTTACTTTGTTAATGGGATCCCTAAAATTTAATGAAAAGGCAATAAAGCTAACTTGTTTTTAGGCATTAAAAAGTGTAAAATTACAAAGCCTATGTTCTTAATGTAATTGTGGAATAAATATCAGTTATTTTTTGTTTGGTAAAAAATATCGTAATACATCGGATTTGGCCACCCTGTATACAAGGTATTGCAGACTTCAAGAAAAACATCTGAAGGTGGTGGCAAGTGATAGCCTGGCAAATAAATGTGGAGTTTTTTTACAAAAGCCATTTTCTGAAGTATTCTGGATAGGTTGAACGATATCACTGGTTAGGCTTTTTGTCGAGAAATCGGCTTTTGGCACATACCTAATGGGTTATGCGATTTAGATCTAACATTGTTATACTCGTATGAATTGCTAAAAAAGAAAATGTACCTATTAAGAGCGAAGCAGCGTTTCCAATTGCCAATTGTATTCTTATAAAATCGTTGGTCCTGAATGACTATCGACGCAGCCAAAATAACTGAGTCTAGAAATTGTATTAAGTTTACTTTATAACGTAACCATCTGCTAAGAAAAGATGTTAGGAAATGTTAACTTTAAGTAGGGGAAATGGGAGGAGAAACTTTAAATGTCTTTCTTGTTTGTTTTAAGGATGGAAAGAGCGTGTCAGCGGAAGGTTGTGACAGACTCTTACTGACTAAAGCCCATCCGTGTTTCTTCTAAAGTTCTTTGTGTTCCAAGGCCGCAGTGACTCTTTCGAACAAATTCCGTAACCCTGACAGGCTAAAACCCTAGCGGGCTCCGTCTCCTATACTGACATCTTTTTGAAGCGCGCGTGGAACACAACGCGCCATCGACCCGGGCCTAGTCATGACCGGACAGCGAGCCACCCAACGCTCGCCGTCCGCAGGCCCGCGCCTACGGTGACCGGGGACTCCCCAACTCCCGACGACCGGGGCGTCTTCTTCTGTAGCGGCGGTTGGTGCGAAGGCCTTGTCTCTACCTCGCGCGGCCTTGTCTCTCCTGCGCTAGTATTACTGCTTCGCAAGAGGAGGTGGCCGCTCCCCAAGCCTCCTCGCTCCGGACCATGGATTTAACTAATGCCGAACGACTTTAAATGTCTCAGGATATTGATATGGTTTTCACTAACAAAAATAACGATAATCAAGAAAGGTTTCTATATAATTTGCACCCTTGCAAAGCACCCACCCCGGGTTTCAATATTATAATTTAGTTTACTTATATCAGATGGTTAACGAAACAATCTATCGCTTATAGCGGTAACACCAATATTCAATCAAAATCCCTTAGCGCACTGCATTTAAAAAATGACAATAATTTTATCCACCTAACAACATTCCGTGGTGTAAAAATCCTCGAATATACATTTTTTCGTTCAGAACAAAATATGGATGGATTTTTATTAACAAAGGAACCGAAAATGGAATGGATATGAAGCATACAGCGGACGACGTTTTCGTCACTATCATGCTAGCGAGATTCAAAAGATGTGGAAAAATGATTTATTCCTTCATTTCCAACCAGGCTTACTTATCACAATGGAAATATCTTCTTTGAATAAAGAATAAAATCTGAGTGACTTGTTTTAGCACCGCTTGTTTTCGGTTTTTTTTAATCCAATTGTAATATCTCCAGTCTTTTGTTTATTGTAAGTCTATTAGAACAAGTTCTAATATATTAATATCTCATCGAATTGGTTATTACCAAGCTTGAAAAAAAGTTGCAAAAGTGTTACGAAGTAAAAACAAACAAAAAAAAAATTAATCAATGATTTTATTACATTTTAACAATGTACTTTTAGAGAAACAAATTAACTCACACTTTATAACTGCAGTCAACTAAACATTTTATAAAATAGGACCTTTTTTATAAACCTCCAATTTTTAAATACAGGTTTTCAACACCGTGTAATTTCGTTATACTTTTTATGAAATAGATTCTACGGACCTTTGATGTTTTAGTTGGAAATAATTAAATTGGTACTGGCAGGGGCTCAATTAAGTTGTCCCAAAGTGTAATATGATCAAACTGTTAGATACTTTGCTTTTAAATTACATATTAAATCACCTTCTGTAGCTGAAGGTTGGAGGTATTTTAAGTTGCTAGCTACATTTTGGGGTTTGGTATATTACAGGTCGAGATGTATATGTGAATCTTTGCTAGATCAAGTAATGAAGAAACTCGAAGCCTAATATTTTAGGCGGTTCTCTAGTGTGTCACCTAACTTTTTTATCCATAAGTTAAAGTGCCATAACTTTTTTTTGTCATAATCATCATTTTTCCGAATGATAACTTACCCGAACTTAATATCACATAATATCACATGCCATAAAATTGTAATCCCTAAATATGTCCTAAACACGATGGTCGGACCAAGTTAAAGAAGCTATGTCCTCAAGCAAATTCCAGCAGGTGGTGATGGCAACTTTGGACCGGAATCGATGGAGACAGACTGTCCGCTTAAAGGGGTCCAGTGACCACGATCCTCAGTAATGAGGGACCGACTGAAGAAGAAGAAGAAGAAATATGTCCTAAATCTGTTTCTCATAAATATTACAATCAATGATATACAACACAACCTAAAAAATAGGAGATTCAATTATTATAGTACTATGATGACAGAATACTTTTAGGACTAAAGATAATTATGTTAAACAAAATTTCGGGATTTTGAACATTATGGTTACTGAAGTTTATAGCAAACGTGTTATGAATAATGATTTTCGGACAAACAATTTTAAGAGAAGAATGAGAGTACCATTTTAGGCTTCGAGTTTCTAGAGAGAAGAGATAAGCCAATAAATAAAAAAGATAAATAAAAATTAATAATAATAAAAGATTAAAAGATACAGAGATAAATTTACCGCTTTATTAAGCGGTAAATTTATTTTTGATCTCTGAAATTACTAGTACTGATGACGACAATCATTTGGCTGATATAAAGCTACTTAATAAAAAATAAACGGTTCTTCTTTAAGATAGGTCAATGGAGCGAAGTAACTTGTAAAAGTAAGTCATCCATAAACACGAATTGAAAGACTTTGGTTTAGCCGGAAAGTGCTACAATTCATCCATTCACATCGTTTTAGCGTGTTACTTCGTGTGTAAAACCAATTCTGGCTGTCAAAACAATCGGAACACAACATTGGAACAACTTATAATATTAGTTATATGAACTGTGTTAAAACTTTTATGACACACAAACTCGAATAATAACAATATCGAGCTGTTATAACTTTAATTATGGCAATGGGGTTGTATTTCGCGGACCCTTGTCGAAATTCGGGGTTATAAAGCCGCCACTTAGAAAAGACAGAAAGGGAAAGAATCTTCTCTAACTTAAGATTTGTGGATTTGTCTCTATTTACTTAAATCTTAGTCTTTTTATTATTGATACTAGCTTTTGCCCGCGACTTCGCCGGCGTGGAATAGGTACTTTGGGCAGCCATTTGTAATTTTAAGATTTTATTTTTCAAAAACGCCTTTTTGTAAATGCCTAAATACAAAGGTGGTGGTCATGGTTTTATCTTCAATAATGACGAATTCCCATACAAATTTTCATTCCCTATTTCATCCCCTTATAAGATGATTTCTGGGATAAAACTATCATATGTCTTTTCTCGGGACTCAAACAATCTCTATACCAAATTTTATCTAAATCGGTCGAGCCGTTTGCGCGTGAATATGTAACACATACTCACAAACTTTCGCCTTATAATATTAGTGTGATAGTATGGATACAACAGCTAAAAGGATGTGGATCTGCATCTTACACTAGTCTTACCTACGTTTATAACTGCAGTACCCCAAAACCTGCAGTTAAAGCGATATATACGCTACCTATGTCGACCATAGAAGTCTCATAGTATTAGGCAAACTAAAAACATTGCCACAGATACGAAAGTAATTAATTTGGTACCATGGACATTATGCTTTTAAATTTGAGAGTCCTAAGGCACTTGTCTCACCGCTGACGGGGAAGTGATTAGCTATCGGCAATTTTCTCACTGAGGAAACGGTCAAAATATATAGATCCCGTAAGAGACACATACATTTATAGTCGATAGCTGGCTGTTCATACTGCCGGCGAGAACTCTCTTACTACTAGTTTGTCGCAGCGACAAGAGCTATGAAAGATAATAATCGCTCGGCGATGTTCGCTTGGCGGTCAGAAGTCATAACTCACTCCGAGAGACCAACCAGTGGTCATTTCCATCTATAGTGCGGGCCGGAGCGAGTGGTGCGAGTAATCGCCCGGCGCACAAGAGCACTCGCTTAAAGCCGAGCATCAAAACTATCGGAACCGCACATTTGCTTCTCACTGCTCGCCTACTCGTATCTAGTTTGTAGCTTTACTCGCTTTTCGCTGATCATCACCGTGCCTAAGACATATCTTCTCTCTTAAGCAATTAGTGGTTTGCAACTAGGCAACTACTCGTAGGAATATCAGATGGATACTGCCACCAATTTACGAATACAGATTATTATCCTTTCTTCCTTACTATCCTTATCCTTACTCTCTTACTTAAACTCTTACTTACTCCTTACTCTCTTACTCCTTACAACTAGTTATCATTGAGATACAACAAGTTATCACTGAGATACAACTAGTTATCATTGAGATACAACTAGTTATCATTGAAATACAACTAGTTATCATTGAAATACAACTAGTTATCATTGAGATACAACTATTTATCATTGAAATATAACTAGTTATCATTGTGTGTAAGAGATGCCTCGACTTTGATTTTGACATCAGACTTTATAGGCAAATGTGTTGACAGAAACCCATCCATCTAGAAGCTGAATAGTCAATACTCAGAAAACATGGCGGTGGAACTAGCTGCACACTGCACGAAGTGTGCCTAATGTACGTACAGTCATTCGTGGAAGCTCTATTTATGAATACCGGTAATAAAGAAGAAAATGAATATTGATGTTCAGATACGATATAATTTAAAAACTACGAAAAACATGTTACATACTTTTTAAAACAAACGAAAAAAAAACCCACGTCGAAATCAAAATAAGTGTCAACAAGAGTTTTGGCGCGCGAATCCGTTTCACAGCGGACTGATAATTTTTGTACATTTTTGCCTTTTTTTATCTGTGAGCTTCAAAGTCTGTCGGTGCCAAAAACACGAGTTTATACAGAAAGACCCAACAAAATGGCGCTGTGATAAATGAACTCGTTTTATTAGGGTTCCGCACCCAAAGGGTTTCAACAGAACCCTACCATTTAACCAGCACCATATGTCTTTGAGTCTCTTCTTTTGTCAATAGACTGCCATATTTTCAACTCTCATCAGTTGCAAGTTCTCGGTGGGACTCGTGGTTAAGTATTAACAACCGCAAAGATCGATCGATCATTTTCAGCAACGTTTATCGAAGTAAGTCAGTGCATCAGTAATTTTTACATATCGAGATCCCTCCGGCCAATGGAAAGCAAGTCGAGCTGATCTTGACTAAAACTCGTGGATCTTAGATAGTCATGGGTCACAATGGATCTCGGTTGTTACGGGTAGTCGGAAATCCTCAGGACCAAGGATCCAAAAGGACCCCAGAAACTTGGTTGTGGTGGACAAATAAACAGTTGTTCCATATTAAATATTTTCCGCGACCCGCGACTTCGTACGCGCATATTCCGTTTTTTCCCGTTCCCGTAAGAATTTCGGGAAATCCTCTCTTAGTGCTCCCCTACACTCCTCAAGGAACTTACATGCCATTTCAGCTTTCTACGACCAGTAGTTCCGGCTGTGTAAGAAGAATTTTATAAGACTGGCCTGTTGGTCGAGTGGTTGGTGACCCTGACTTCTTAACCGGAGGTCGTGGGTTCGATTCCCACCGAGGACAAATCTTTGTGTGATGAGCTCGATCATTTGTTCTGTATCTGGGTGTAATTTGTCTATAATATGTATGTATTAATTATTTACTTTGATCAATGTCAATGTTCAATCAGCATAGAATACACCTCGAGGCAGTGTCGTAAAACAAAATGTTTCCTGTATTTGCTCTATGTGTATGGAACCCTTAGAACTTGAGTTCAACTCGCACTTGACCAGTTTTTTTGGGGACATCGTAGCAGGGCTGAATGATAAGGTTATGTATGAAGTAAACCTTTGAGTGTGCAGTTCTGATTATGAAAACGTCTGTTTTAGTCCGTGTGTGTGTTTGGTTAATTTTAACATATTTTGTTTGTTTGTGAACACATAAATAATTCATATGTATGTGTTTACAAGTTTGTGTTGACATTGTTATCTGATTTTGTATTTATAGGTGTCATACGAGTAGTTGTTATTTTTTTTCTTTTCTGGGGCTCTAAAAAAAGTGACTATATTAGCGATAACGTGCCAAAATGAATTGAATTAACAAGTTGTAGGTACCGAAATGTGGTGATAAGGGCAATCACAAATATTTTGACTTTTTGATAATAACTATCACTGACAGTTGATGTTGTCTGAAGTGGTCAATGTTACCACATTTTTTTTGGGTGGCAAATCATCAAATGACTCCTTCAGCCCTGGGCGGAGCAGTAGAAAGGGTCAGACTCTTACCGACTAAAACCCACCCAAGTTTCTCCAAATGCCCTTTGCGTTCCAGGGCCGCGGTGACTCTTTCGAACAAATTTCGCAACCCTGGAAATGTAACTAGGAAGTTTATCAGATATGTATTAAAATGATATATACCGCGCCTCCTCTTGGATGTACAATGCTGGCCGGTTACAGCTACGAGTATGTAATGCAATATCACAATGGAACCTGATAAATATTAGTTTCATATTCAATTTTACACACATTCACACGGACGGGATGAGAACATGGAACCTAATTTATTATTAATACTAGCTGTGCCCGAGACTTCGTTCGCAGGCTTGGGAAAAATATGTGTCACATAAGAAGTATGATCAGTTAAAACCCAGGATCATCAAACCAGGCATTGACTGTAACGTGCTGATCCAAAAAAAATTATATCGTTGTATAAAAACACCGGTTATTTATTTATTTATTGCACACAATGTACACACAGTTACAGACTCAACTAAACTTTGTGAGCACATTACCCTGTTAGTGCGCAGCAATCAACTTATAGCTATTAAATAATTATCTTTAACAAAATAGCAATCGGTTACCGGTAGTATTGGTAGCTGTTAACACCTCTTCAATATAAAATCACCACATTTTTAGGGCGACGAAAGCCAGATCGTGGTACTTGGCATGCTCTCTCTATATTCATCTCTAAAATAATGTTGTATCTTACAGGACGACCGTTAGACGGAGGGTTGAGTATTACTCTTGGACTATAACTAAAAAGCCAAACTGTGACATGCGCTTCCGAAATGTCATTAATTATTTGGGCTTGACTTCAAACTAATATTTTCCAACTGTTTTCACTGATAGAAATGTCACTTTATCTAGAGCTCCTAGACCAGGTAATTTTGGGCACGCCACTATTGTGGCGGTAAGTCTCCTCTTAGACGAGTGGCTGGAGAGACGGCACGGCGTCCTCACCTTCCGCCTAACGCAGGTTCTCACCGGACACGGTTGTTTCGGGAGCTACCTGTTTCAAATCTGGCGGTATCACCACTGTGTGGATTGCCCGGAAGACACGGTGGGGCATACGGTGGCGGAGGCGATTGGCGGCGGCGAGGTCTCGTGTCGGGCCTTGGTTCGGAGCGAGGAGGCATGGGTAGCAGTCATCTCCTTCTACGAAGCAGCAATGCTAGTGAGAAGGAGGCGGGCCGCGTGAGGGAGAGGCAAACCTCACGCTTGACGATTTCCCATCTTAAAAAAAGACGAGGTGAATTCTTGAAGTCCTTTTAGTCCACTTTAAAAATATTGCAAAAAAGATACCTGTAATTTGCATAAAAAGCTCTTCATTCATAAACCCATTTTATAGAAGAACATTATCCTATAGGCACTTCTAACGAACGTTTACCGTCCCAAATTAAATCCGTTCGTTTTAATCTTTAAACTTAGATTAGGCAGGATTAATAGTAATCTTAATACGAGTATAAATTTAAATTAATCTCTAGAAAATTGTTCTTCACTCTGTACAGTTTATAGACAATATTTCATTACAGATTTTACTGGGCCGTAGTATTTTAATTAATGGAGTTGTCCCGCTCGGAATTAATGAATGTAGCGATGGCGATACGTCACACTCGTCGATGTTTTTTATCTTTGCCGGAGTATTTTTAATAATGAGTTAAAAGTTAGTGAGGTAGCAATTTCTGTCGAATGTATATACCATATTCTTTCTGGTCTAGTGGTTCTAAGAGCTCTGCTAAGTGCGAGGGTCTGATATTTATTTAGGGCAGTGCAATTGGTTTTTCCATCTGGAATTTATTTATTTATTTATTTTTATTTATTAAAAAAGGCAAACCAACAGCTTCTGTATACAGCATTACATAAGAATAATGGTAACAAAAGCATCAGACTTATACAGTCGCCAATAAAAGGTCGACCAACATTCTATGTAAGTAAATTAACACTTAATTATTATCAACTATTAAAATCTTGACAAAAGGAATTACGACATAAAATTACAAATAATCAAATTAGAGTTAAAAAGAAAACATAACAAAATTACAAATATTGGGTACAAAATTAAAAAAAATAAAATAAAATAAAATTAAAATAGAGAATTTCTCAACAGCATCTTTGAATAAGAATTTGGGCCCGATTGTTGAAAAGAAAAATATTTATTTGGGACCCGCACAACACTAAGAAATATTAAAACAAATTAAAAATTAACAGGAATAGTTGAACAACCGGAAACAGGATCGCCCCCCACAACATGGGAGTAAAACAAAACTGGAAAAAAATTGGTTTGTATAACCTATGTAGCATATAGTAGGCGCCAGATAAATGTGGAATAAAGTATATTGACCTTTCCCTAATAACTGTTCATAGGTACCTGAACAATTAAATATGAATCGTTTTTCATTATTAGACAATGTTAAGGATCACGAGAGATGATGATTCGGGACAGCTTTGTGTCACTAATTCCGTTTTTCAAATTAAAAATGTCAATAATTGTAGGTGGGTCAATGACCGTTATTCCACGATTATCTGGCGCCTACTATAGCTATATTATAATAGCCTGTATTATAATATGTATGTCAGACTGTCGGTGTAACCTGGGGCGTCAGCTCCGCTTCTAATCTTTCTAGCTGGCTGATCATAGGTACCAATATCAGTTGGCATAGGCAGTACCAACAGGAAGTAACCCCAGGTGAAAATAATCAATGCTGCAATACATCAAAACATCCGTTCGCCACTATGCTCGGAATACTAGGGTTCTCACGCCGACACGCAATATTTGTTTGCGTTGCAAATTCCCGCGCTCGCCCGCCGCGCCGCCCGCGCAGCCCTCGACGCGGCCTGCATTATCGTCCAATAAGATGACGGCGACCTGCGCGCTCCACACGATTTCTTTAGGAACTTATTTATATTGTAACTAGAATCCTCTAAGTTAAATAGAGCACTCCTTGTACTGTGGAGGTCAGTCATAGCGTACGCGTTTTGTAGGAACATTCAATTTTACATATTCCTCGTGGACGGTTAAATATACCTTTGACGTTACATCTGAAGTATTATTACTACACACCACCTCAGCGCTACAGTAAAGATTCAAAATATTGCGAACTGAAAAGAGTTAATGGAAAATCAATTGCTCTATAATTATTCATTTTAGGAGGAATTACTCCTAAGTTGTTTTTTGAAGTGATAACTTCTTATGGGAGGGTAAACTGCTTTGTAACGTAACGCGTTACGGCGCCACTGTCTGGCTTCCCTTTCTCTCACGCATACGGCAGCGGTAGGCAGACTCTTCCTCTCTCACTCTAACCCGCAGCGCTAGTCGTATTTTGGACAGACGCTTCCCATATGAAATAGTTCAACTTAGATTAGTTATTATCACTTATGTCGGGCGTCCCGAGACGCACACGTTTTTTTTTTGTTCTAACATTTTTCTAGGTATTCAGCGCCAAGGCCCCAGAGAACTTCCTCTTAGAAAAGGACCCTTCAAACTTATCAAAAGAACCAATTTGTGACGAAAAGGAAACGAATGGGAATAAAGGAAGAATATATAACGTAATTATTTTCAATAACTTACGTAGAGTAAATAAGAGAATAGCAACAAGATACAAGAGGTCCAATTTAAAAGTTTTAACAATGCCTCTTTCTTGGGACTTACTCAATATTGTAAAGGATACTTAGTAAAGTTCAACAGTAGTCATATTATACCTCGATACGTTACAAGTGGGTTTTCTTTGTAACATAATTTTATTTTATGGTATTTCTTTTTATACTTATCCATAATATGCTTGTTGCTATGTATAAATAAAATAAATAAAAATAAAAATACTTTAATTCAGACCTTGATCCATATTATGTTAGTATTATACAAACTTATAAGCTATGTTAGTACAAAAATATTAAAAGTTTTTTTTATTCATATATCTGTTGCACTCTCTGTTGTAGAGGAGCTCGTGGCTAAATAATAACAGCAGCACGGGTCGATCTTTAAGGTTAAGCAACGCTTGCCGAGGTTGGTCTGTGGATGGGTGACCATCTTAACATACCGAGACTCCTCCGTGCCTCGGAAAGCACGTTAAGCCGTTGGTCCCGGCGGTCATTTGTATATCTTTGGCAGTCGTTACGGATAGTCAGAAGCCAGATAATCTGACACCAGTCTTGACAAGGAGTACCGTGTTACCCAGTTAATGGGTTGTGGAGGTCTGGTAGGCAGACGCTCCACGTAAAATACTAGTATTCAGCTGAATCCGGTTTGACTGGAAGCCGACCCCAATATTATTGGGAAAAGGCTGGGCAGATGATGATATCTGTTGCACTCACCTGACGCACCGGGTACATGCACATGTACATGCACCCAATGCGCCATGATGGTGCAACACGGCTTATCACTAATGACCCTCAGAATGCTGTTGACGCTCCCACGCACGTTGCGCATCATGGAACCAATCCTTTTCGCAGTATGGTGTTGAAACCATCAGTTTGTGCTTCGGCAAACATTCCTGATGCACTACAGTAACGTGGAAGCCCCAACAACATCCTGAAGGCATTATTATACTGAACCCGGAGGGCGCTGTATGCCCTTTGCGTATATCGAACCCACAGAGTACACGTGTACAACGATAAAAAGTGTGTTAAAGTAGTTGTTTATGTGTAAAAGAACTACGTCCGATAATTCTGCTAAATACATAGATGACTACTGCCCGGCCTTTTCCCAATTATATTGGGGTTGGCTTCCAGTCAAACCGGATTCAGCTGAATACCAGTATTTTACATGGAGCGGCTGCCTACCAGACCTCCACAACCCATTAACTGGGTAACACGGTACTCCTTGGCAAGACTGGTGTCAGATTATCCGGCTTCTGACTATCCGTAACGACAGCCAAAAATCTACAAATGAAAGCCGGGACCAACGGCTTAAGGTGCTTTCCGAGGCACGGAGGAGTCTCGGTATGTTAAGATGGTCACCCATCCACAGACCAACCTCGGCAAGCGTTGCTTAACCTTAAATATCGACCCGTGCGGCTGTTATTATTTAGCCACGAGCTCCTCTAAATACATAGATGACTAATTTTAATTATATTTTATGCATATCTGACTACTGAACGATAGTTAACTAATATAAAAGTGCACGCTGCAGAAGTTTATTTCCCGGAGTCAGTAGCCTGTCAATCTGAGATCAATCTATCTTCAGAATATAATGGCATCCGTCGTTATAACCCAGCAGTCAACGGCCGTCTAACACAACAAGTAGTTACCAGAAATGGTCATGAACTGTCCATGGAGAACTAGGATTTCTCCATCTTTTTGATTGACCGACCTTGAAAATGTTTTTGATTTGATTTGTATAAAATGTCTCTTGATTTGTGAAAAATGGCTGATAAGATAACATGAAGGTTTTCAAATACTTACTAACAAATACAGAATTGCAGAGCCCAGTCACCGAAAATAAACATGTAATAGGTACTTTATTCAAATGTTATAGGAACTCGACTCAAATTACAAAATAAACCCACTCGGGTATTATACGAAAAACAAAATATCTCCGCCCCTAAAATCCCATCAATATCCGAAAAATAAAGTACTTGCGAGGGGAAGGTCGGGTAACGTGTAACTGATACAGGTAAGGCAAAAGAATGTGAAACATTTAAACAATTTTAATCGTGTCATCGTTAGAAGGGATGGGAGGTTCGGGAACAATGGACGAAATTGGTCGAGGATTTCGAAGAGTTTGCGTTGAAAGAAGGTCATTTAATAACCGACACAAAGGGCTGGCAGGAAATGAATGGAAGTGCCTGTAATAATAATAAAGTTTAAAAAATATTTGGTGAGACGTGGATAAAATTCCGAATTTGAATTTCTTTTTCTTTTTTTTCTCATGAGGTTAGAAGAATTTAGGCCGAAGTCATTGCTTAATTATGATGGAAAAATATGAAAAATTGCTAGGACTTCATTTTTAGTAGGAACAAAATGAAGGTTAGATATTGTCTTTCCACTTTGGGCCCAGTTTCGTTCCTAATTCCTATGTAGGAGGATAAATTAAAAAATAATTATTGCTATCATTTTCTTATAAGACAAATTGCTTGGGACTTAGCGAGGATGACAATCTGGTGTCTAACGGACATCTTGGACCATTAATCATTGATCCCAGCTCTTCAGGTCCACGATATTGTGGAGACTTGTTTTATATTTCTCTCAGTAAACCATAAATCATCAATATTGAGGTCTGTGATATTGTCAGAACAAAGGGAAAAGATTTCATTTTTCATTCTAAATGACGCTGTGAAAATAGCCGTACCGTACCGTACCTATGTAGAAATAAATAGCATTTCAGACCTTTTAAGGTATTACAAATTTGGGTTAAATTTGTCACAGTTTTCTGGTTTTAATTTAAGTAAAATAAATGCATTTTACAGAAATTATTTAATAAATAAATAAAAAAATGCCAGCAATTTTTTTTTCAGATTCAAACCTTTGCCGAAAAATGTTGGTCCCAGGATAAAGTATCAAAAGGTAATTGGAAAATGTGAGCTTTGAGACAATTACAGGGGATTAAGGGAAGGCGTCAGAGTGACGAAAGTGGCTAATTGGTTGCTTTCACAGACATTTCCCGATATTTTCCGTTTATTTCATATTGAGTTGATTAAAGCCGGATATTCGATAGCTTCTCGCATTGCTGCTGAGTCGGTTAGTATTTTCGTTGAAAGCTTTTTATTTTCAATTAGAAATATTCAAGAACATAGACTTCTTATACTTAACATAGAATTCTTGAATATTCAATTAATTAATTAATTATATTCAATTCTTGAATATTCAATTAGAAATATTCAAGAACATAGACTATTGTCTATGTTCTTGAATATTTCTAATTGAAAATAAGAAGCTTAAACTCCTGCTAAAGTAGAAGAATGAACTAATGCTGAAACTGGAGTAGGAGCTGCTATAGCAGCCGGTAATCAAGATCTAAAAGGAATTTGAGCACTTTTTGTTATTGAAGCTATAATAATGTAACTCCCAATTATAATTATTTCTCAATCATTATTTATACATTCTAAATAAAAAATATAATTTTATCTTCCATAATTTATTATTCAAGAAATTGATATTAAAATAAAAACATCTCCAATACGATTTCTTAAAGCTGTTAATATACCAGCATTATAAGATTGAAGAATAATTAAGAAGATTGAAGCCTAAAGGCCTTTAAATTATTATTTAAAAGACCTTTATGACCCAAATCAAAAGGGTGCGAACATTTTTCTATGGGAGCTGGCATAGCCCCCCGCTGCCATTTAGATGTATTTTCAATGTCGCGGCGCGGCGATGAGATGATCGTATACGGGAAGAAGACACCTAAACAAAGAAAAAATATTAACAATGCTGTGCTCTGAAGTGTCACAATGCCGTGATTAAATATGAACTAATCAGGTGCTTATATGCAGTCATTTGTAATAAAATAATAGTTCCCGGCTTTGTTTAACCACATGTAATAAAAAACCCTATTTTTGTGATTGCAAAATGCGAGTAAGTAGGCAAGTACTTATTCCGGTGACTGGGACCGCAATTGACCGGGACTGCGGTCCCAGTTGCTAAATCCGTTTAATTTTAATATTTTTCTTCCGGCGACTGGGACCACTCATAAATGAATACAAGAAATCTATTGTTCAAACCAAAAAAAACTCTTATTTTTTTAATGATTGGCCTCGCAGTGAGTAGGTTGTCGAATGCTTAACCGGACATTCCTGTGGCGGCCTTAATATAAATATTAAAGCATTACACGTAGACCTCAAATTGCCCACCATTCATATAAGCACGAAATAAATTCATTTTTCATGATAGCCATTGTCATCTACACAACGTAAAACTACTTAAAATCTCTTCGTGCGCCGGGACTTTGAAAAAAAAATAAAATAACACAGACAGCTATGCTACTAAGGTTCCATCCCCTTTACAAATTGTGATGATAATGATGTAGACGATGTCACCAAATGCCATGCTAAATGTTTAAGCACGAATTATCTAGTTGAATTAAAAATGTCATTTTCATTTTACTATTAGTTCTATCTATAATTTTAAGAATACTAGCTTCTGCCAATGCATTCGCACGCGCAAAAATATCCCAATCAAACATACTGGAACATATTCCTAGTATATATCGACATTGTTTATCCGTGTGGAAATTCATACAAATCTGTTCAATCGGTATTTGAATAGGTAACAAACAGATAAAAAGGCAGAGTTACTTTTGCATTTAGTATTATTAGTATGGATTACCAGCTGCCGCCCGCGGCTCCGCTTGCGTGAATGTCGAAAACTATCCCAAGGGAATATACTCCCGGGATAAAAAGTAGCCTATGTAAAATTGGCCCAGCCGCTTGCTCCTGAAGAAGTAACAAACATACACACATACTATAGTAGGCGCCAGATAAATGTGGAATAAAGTATATTGACCTTTCCCTAATAACTGCTCATAGGTACCTGAACAATTAAATATGAATCGTTTTTCATTATTAGACCATGTTAAGGATCACGAGAGATGATGATTCGGGACAGTTTTGTGTCATTAATTCCGTTTTTCAAATTAACAATGTCAATAAATGTAGGTGGGTCAATGACCGATATTCCACGATTATCTGGCGCCTACTATAACAAACTTTCGCTTTTATAATATTAGTGTGATTTTCAAAAGTTTGTCTTCAATAAATTACTTTTTAGTAATCAATAAAGCTAAACGAGCTAGCAACAAACACACAAAAAACATGATGTTTTGTTCTATTTAGACAAAACAATAGTGCACAAAGTGCAACAGGTTGCCGGCCCTTTTACAAACATCATATCAATTCACCCTGAGTAGTTCTTACGAGTTGAGCAGATAGGCGGCTGAGCAAATAGATCCGCTCCTTTTATACCGAGATCAAAGTGAAATCGGACACAAGTATCCGATATTGTTTGCTATATTTTGTACACTCCGATTAAAATATAAATCCTGAAGTATATTATGACATTTGTATATCAATCACGAGTCAGCGGATGACATGATTTGGACGAAATTGGAGCACGCACACACACTAGCTTGGATTAGTTCACTGGGCACTTTTTGAGGTGATAATTTCGACTTTTACCCAGGTGACGACACTGGAGAAAAGCTAGTTTCCGTTTAATTTTGTCGTACTTGGTTTCTCTAAAGTTAAGAATAAGAATATTTTATTTGCATTTATAACATGGTACCTTTAAGGTCTTACTTTTAGAATCATGATCTAACATGTTATGCCATTTACTGGCATACAAATATTTGAGAAATTGTTCACAAAAATAACGAATGTTATGTAATTATTGAACTAATGTTTTGTGATACAATAATTAATTAAGTTATTATATAAATTCAATTTCAATTAGACTAGCAAGTCTCTCAGGTACATCTGTATGCTTACACTAAATATGGTACAGTAGGTACTAATTTGAAATTTTAACAATATGTGATAAAGCAATTTAAGTAGGTAGGAATAATTAAAGTAATCAGTAACCATATTTGTCTGTTACTTTTTTGTCAGTAAATTCTTTAAAACTATAAAAACAATTACCAACCAGCCATTTATGTAGTTTGGATTTAAAATGTTTCAAAGGCAGTTCCCTTATTTCTTTTGGTATATTATTGAACATTTTTATTGAAGTGATGTAGCTATTTTTATGGCATAATGTGCTTTTATGTGTAGGAATTCTTAGTAGTGTCTGGGTCTCGACGGGTATATTTTGAGTACACTCAAAATTCACAATTCACACGTTGTGAAAAACTTTACGTTATGTATTGGAACTGTAATCATGTCGTTAGCATTTTTATAAAATAAGCTAGCACATTTTTTTAAATGTCCTAGCTTATTTTATAACGATAAAAGACGACAAAACAAGACAAAACGACAATACAAGATAAAACTGGACTAATCCGTTTTCGGATTAGTCCAGTTTGTATTGTATTATTAATAAAATTGTTATGTGAAATCAGGGAGAGCGACTTTTTTCCAGTTTATTGTACAAACAAACGATGAATGCGCGGGCGCAAGTGGAAACATACCCCCGTACGTATATAAAACAAAACAAAAAGACGTTGCAAGTTTGAGAATCTAAAATAGCGTTTATGTATATCAAAAACAAGTGGTGCGGGGCTGTAAAGTGTAGTGTTGTGTTGTCTGGTCGCAAGCATGAGTTATGCTGAGAACATGGAACAGGATCTGCAGATCCTGAGTAAGTTTATGCGGTGGTTACCTTTCTGGATAGGAGGCTGATATAGGCCTTTTTGACCTCGCGCAGGTCCTTAAATGTTGTTTTCTTCCTCTTTTTGTTAAGTTAAATAACACAACAATGGAATTCTATGTAGTCGTAACCGCTGTACCTAGGGTATTTCAAAAGCTCACTATGTTATTACAAAATAACTTGTTCAATTTCATAGAAAACATTCCATCTATTGTTCCAACTCCATGTTCTGTGCAAACAAAAACAATTTCGCATCTACCCTTTAAAAAGACTTCGCCACACAATAACGGTACCCAAAACCGGGAAAATTTCTTTACAAACTTGTTATAACGGGGAATCCAATAAAACACTGAAGGAAATTCGATGTTTTCTACTAAAACAAGCTATTTACTGTACACAATTCAACTCGGCCAATAGTTGGTTGGTCCAATAGATATGTGGAACAGAAAAGTTGGATGGTAGTTGGAATAAAACCAATAAAAGTTGGCCACAATTCGGCTTTGAACCGACATCGACACGTTGTGTCGCAGAGTTTTGTTTTTATTTTTATTTTTTGGGACACCGGCGCGTATCGTCCTCGACCATGATCGCTTTTACGTCTCCGTAATCTAGCAAATGGATAAAACAATATCCTCTACCAAACTAATTGTTAGTGATCGAAATGTCCAACTTGTCCAATCAGTTAATTTATTTGATTTTGATTAAAAGTAAGTTAAGAGCAGCTCTGAAAATCAAAGGCCGAGCCAAAAATAGATTTCATCAATGTTCCTTAATTCCCAAGACTATAAAGCCACCTCGCCTTTATTACTGCTGAGCATTTAGAACACCTTCAACTTTGCTACTAAGATTGAGAGCCATTGAAAAACTGAATAATATAATTGAATTGGTTGCTTTGTTACCAATATAAAAAATGTTTGGTAAATTCTAATGAAAATTATTATTATTGAGATATCAAATCACGCAGCGAAATGTGAGTAGAACGAATAACGATACTTACGTTAGTAGTTGCTAAGTAAGCTAAAAGCATTATGGAGAAACCTGAATTTCCTCACAGAAAACCCGTCTGATATAATTAGGATACCAAAAGCAAATAAAAAACCTTTACCAACTGAAGACAATAACGAACCCTTATCTCCGAGTCTTAACAGGAAAAGGTTTCAAAAGCGAATAAGCTTAGGACGAAGTATTTTAAGCGCATAATTGATATGTCCTTACAAACGGCGCATTGATCCGCTCTAAGCCTCTAACAAAACGGCCTTTACTCCCGATCACAAGGGTGATTGAGTTGGATTAATTATACCTCCTAAATAGGGATGTTGCCAGGGTTCAAAAAATATGTTTCTTTCAAGTCCGTCAGTTAGATTATCGAAAAATATTGGACACGTATTTTTTTATATCAAATCAATAAAAAAAAACAAACATAAAACGCATCAATGATAAGGAGTGGGGTCTTGTAACGTCACTTCTCAGTAAAAAGTGTACTAGTAAGTGACGTCACACGAGTTGTCAACGCACTGTATCGTCTTCATTTTTTGTTTGCGTGACAATAGAAAAAAAAACATGTCCAATAGTTTTTGGAAATCTATCTGACGGACTAGTTATATTTTTCAGTCAAATACCCTATTGATGTTTTATTTTAAAATGTAGTAAGCCATTTTTGTGTGACAGTGTACCTATTGTAAGGTGTTATTTTCTGTCAATCAATCACGTCGAAAATGCTTTGTTCTGTTATATTTAGAAGGGGCGTCAATTTATTAGCATGGCAACAATATTTGTCTGTAAAACCGATATCTACATAACAGTATATTGTCGCGTTCGCTTGTTAATTTTTGTCATTCTCTTGTTTGTTGTTGTGTGTGTTGTAGTACATTGTAACGTATTGCGTTATAATGCTGAAAAATATTAGTCTTACGAATTAAGTTTTAAAGTGAAACGGTTAATGTAATGTCAGCTGGGACTGGTCATCTGTCAACTGCCACGGTTTATTTTAATTATTTGTTCTTTGAATTATTTATTTTTACTCCGGACGCTTTAATCGTGCACATCTTTCTACATCGTTCTCACATTTAATTATGAATAATTTCAACAAGAACAATGTAACCACAACTTTGTCACAATTAATTGATTTAAAAGAGTGTCCGTGGAGTTTCTTGCACGTTCTTCTCCGTAGAGATCTACGCTTTGGAACGTGCAAATAGCTTCACCTCTTTGACTGACCGACCTTGACAATTCAAAAGTGCCTGTAAATGGTCTAATTGAAATAAATGCTTTAAGCTTTTGAATTTTTTTTTGCAGGTGTGTGGAAAAGCTTCTAATTTTGGAAACGCCTACGGCTTGATAGCATACATAACCCTATGTTGTCTGTCATAAAATTTTAATTAAAATATAGATTTAAATAGTCTTTTCTTTTTTCTCTTTTGATTGTTTTGTTGTTTCTAATAATAATATATCATCATAATATCTAAAGAGGCTCTGATAAAAGAGGTTCTACAATACCTTCTTATTTTAAAACATTACTTTTTTGGTCTGTCGTATAATAAACCATGATATTGTAGGTCATACTGAAAAATACTAAAAGTCACGTTCAACTGGTTCGGTGCTTGGGCGGCCCTACAGTTGCACCAGTCACCCTGAGACAATTTCCTAACTTTGAAAAACAAACAAACTACAAGCCAACATACATACGTAGGCCTTTTTACAGGGTTGCGGAATTTGTTCGAAAGAGTCACCGCAGCCCTGGAATGCAAAGGGCTTTAGAAGGAACACGGATGGGTTTTAGTCAGTAAGAGTCTGACACGCCCTCCCGCTCCACCCAGAGCGGAAGAAGTCATTTGATGATTTCCCATCCTTAAAAAAAAAAAAAAAAAAAAAGCCCTTTTTACAGGGTTGCGGAATTTGTTCGAAAGAGTCACCGCAGCCCTGGAATGCAAAGGGCTTTAGAAGGAACACGGATGGGTTTTAGTCAGTAAAAGTCTGACACGCCGTTTCGCTCCACCCAGAGCGGTAACGTCATTTGATGATTTCCCATCCTTAAAAAAGGCCTTCTTACAAATACGTATATATAAAGTTTCACTGCGGCGTTACATTTGCAGCGCTTTAATCGCTTTAATATTGACGTCATCGTTCAGAATATCGCCATCTAACCTTTCACAGCATCCGATCACGCTTCTCTGGAAGCATCGTTGAAACCGTACTCAAATGGGCTTTCATTAATTACAACGGAATTCCACCCCGATTTAATTAATGGACTGTCGATGTCTGCCGTGTCTAATAATTTCACGATCTCCTAGTTTGTTAGTAAAACGATATTTTCGATAATGCTGTACCAGCATAGCATCGGCTTAAGGAAAATAATCTTTATTGCTAGACAATAACGCTAAATTTTGTAAAAAAATGTTGCCTTAATGAGACTGACTGGTATGTTTCAGGAAACACTACTTTTTTTTAATGAACGCAAATAAAAAATCTCCGGTATCGAATTATATAGACTGGAATGCTGATCTGTTTTCTGAATAAATTTAAAATGTAACGTCATTATTTGCCTCTCCAAATATAGCGGAATATTTAACCTACATTTTGTAGAACGAGGTAGATGCACCATTGCACCCAAATTCGAGACTTTATTTAAATCATTTATAGGCGCTAAATGTGACTATTCAAATTTTACGCTTCATTTTATTTGACCCATTTTGCTGTGTTTGTTTAACAGTTGCTTGTATTTATGAGAGTTTCAACAGCACTAAACGTGACTTTTTAAAATAAATGTGAGTTGTTGGTGTACTTAAAAAAGTTAGTATACTTATTTATATATTTATTTAATTTAAACTTAACGCGGTACCTGCATATTCAGACTTAATGCAACACGGCATTATCTACCACTCAACTTTTGTGTTAAAAAGACTACACTGAGGGAGGGACAATAAATAAATAATATTTGAAATCGAAACTAGTTTTTCTGAGTCCTAAAGATACTTTATGTTCTTAGGCATAACCTTAGATGCCCAGGGCCCACATATAGACAAATTATCGAAAAAACTTAGCTCTGCTGCATACACTGTCAGAAACATTTGAAATTTAACTGATTTGGAGACAGCCCGTTTAGTTTACTTTATTATAGTGTCATGTGGTATGGTATTCTTATGGGGGAATGCTGCTGATATCCAAACAATTAACGTTTTTCAGAAAAGAGCTATTTGTCGCTATTCTGTAACATTTTCAGCGACTCCGCACCTGAAATTCTTTTTGCGATGCAAAACTTGAGACAAACTCTTTGTTCGATTTTTTTGTCCGTTATGAAATTTGCAACACACACTAGAGATGATCCAACAAACTACGACACTGTATTCAATCTAAACGACAGATGCAACTCAAACTCCGCGCCAAAATGAAAAACAGTTGTGCCAAACTAGCAACAAAAATAAAAATAATAAATTGAATTTGTATTGGAACCATAAACAAATGATCAATTCCCGATAGTGTCTTGACAGAACGTATCTACTACGAGTATATTACACGTCCATGTAATTCGCTAGAATGTAATTCACACAGACTAAATATATTCAATACTAATTCCGGTTAACCCACGACGTTCCAAACTAAAGGCAAAGGTTAGGGTTCAAACACGTAATAAACTTAAGCACTATGTACCTACATTGTCAGTCACTCTCGCCGATAGGTTATTCGACCGATCAATCAATCAGCTGAACCTATTAAGGTATGCTTCAAATGGACCTGACTCAATCAAAATTGAGACGTAGGTCCTACCTTAACAATTTAACACCCGAACTCTCCGAGGCTTTAGACCTTCGCTATTTCTAGTTAAACCAATAACGATATACATAGGTTCTACGAAATTTTGTTTGTGGAAATTGAACGGTCAGCGTAGTGGATGAAATTGGACTAGTCAAAGAAGATTGATGTTAGAGAGAGGAGAGAGCATGAGATCAAAGAAGATTAATGTAAGATCTCTCTTCTCGGAGCGAGAAAATGTGACCGAACAAGATTGATGTAAAAGAGAGGAGAGAAAAAATAAGACCAAAGAAAATTGATGTTAGAGAGAGGAGAGAGAAAACAAGACCCAAGAAGATTGATTTTAGAGAGAGAAGAGAGAACATGAGACCAAAGAAGATTGCCATTAAAAGCTACTCGTCACGGTATTTCACACAAAGAGAATCTGTTTTCACTATCCTATAGATCCTATAGAGAACTTAAACTTGCTCTCACTGACTTCTTAACTCTTTTTCGCAAAAGTTTTCTTCTTATTTACTTTTTAGACCTTGGTATCTAGCGTATTTTTATGTGTTTCATTAAAATCGTTTCATTCATTTTCAACAAAAAGTACTTGTCAGTTTGCACGACATACCGTGAAACATACATATACGCTGTCAAAGAAACGATAAGAGAGTTCCCGATAAACATTAGTAGGTCGGCCGACGAAGGACGACGTAATAAAAATTATCCCGACGTGTTTCCCTGTCAGGTATATCAGAACTTATAAAGCCGATAAAAAGTAGAGGTTGAGCTTAATTAAGCAACATTTTCCAACGGCTACATCACGGTTAAGTCGTCAATTCCTTTTTAATTAAATTTTAATGAAAAAATCCTCCACTTCGTAACGCATTTTGTTGTTAAAAATTATTTCACAGTTTACGTTTCCATGGTCCCGGTGTGAGCCGATTTACGATTAAAATTTTACGAAAATAAAATACCCATTTAGCCTACATTAAGGCAGGACGATTTCGGTCATCTGGCCTACACATTTAAAATTCGGCAACAAGGCCCCGTAATTAAATAAAAAGGAAAAATAAGTATTTATAATTACGGTGCGCAGGTATCTATACTGTTTACACTTGTGTTATTTCAGTTGTTGCCGTAACTGCGTAGAGCGATTATTAATTCAACATTTTTTGTACTCTAAAATGTAAATGTAATTAAAAAAACTCGTGTTTTTAAATTGACTTTATTCTTTTGTTCTCTGTTACGAATGTCTAAAAATATAATCGAGACGTTTTTGTAAATAAATTACAGAGGTTAAAGTTTTAAGAGTAACTTGGATTATTCAATTAAAAAGTATTTCTTGAAATAATTCTTGGATTTTTATTGAGAAAATCATGGCCTACATCTTAAACAAATTTTCTTGTGTCGAGTGAATAGGTAGGTATAATCCTACTAATTCTACGTCCTTCTAATAATAAATGATAAAGTCTGTATTTTGTATTTTTACTTATTAAAATCAATCGGTGTGATTGTTTTTTTTTATTTTTCAAAAGATTGGATTTGAATGATATTTGCCACACGTGAAGGAAATAAGATAATCATACTTTTTATCCCAATAGTACGTTTCGATCGATAATTTTATAAAGTCCAAGTTTGGGTGAAGTCACTGGTAGAAACTAGTGAATCAATCATTAATTGATAATTATGGAACCTGATATAATTTCTAGGGCAGATATAAAATTATAATTATTATGTAGACTAATATAATAATATACCTACCAAATGGGTTTGTTATTGCAATCAATGAACCTATGCATTAATTCGGTAATAATACCGTATTAATACTTAGGGTCACAGCTCACAAACAAGCGACCCGATGCGATGATATTTGAAGAGACCAGGGCCTGAAGTCTCGACACTGATAGCGATTTTGGTAATTTCTACCGAATAATACCGTTGTTATGCCTCGCGAATAACATTGATACGCTTAGCGAACTGTCCAAATATGGCACTAGATTCGCAAAAATTAATTACAAAGTTCAGAGATTTGACATTTGCTAGTATTTGAATGTAGATACTACCAAATATCGATATTTTCAAATCGTTGGAGTTATCGACCGAACGCGGTCGGTAGGCGATCGGTAACTATGTCGAGACTTCAGGCCCAGCTGGGGCTTTAGATACAGTTATATTAAATCCGCCAGATTAATTCTGAAGGCGATTTAAAAAAAAAAAACAAAATCCTAACCACGTGAAATTTACGTTGGTATATCAAGCCAATATATGTACATTTGACTTTTCGACATTCTTAATCACTGATGGAATTTTACTTTTCGTAGCGGCTCAAATGTCCCGCGCTGCGTTCCGCGGCACAGCAAAAGGCGTCGTCCTTATAGACAGCGACAATCACGCGAATGAGCGAAGGTCGCGTTACTTTTCACAACAAAACCGAAAAGACTCTCTCGCCGTGACGACACTCTATGCCAAACGCATTGCAAACCTGCAAGGCGCACCATATTCAAATATTCGGACGATACGTCTCATATTTTCTCTTATTTTAATCCTCTCTTTGACATGTCGACCTTTTTGGGTAGTAAATAAAGTTTCATATTGTATAGCTTACATAAAAAGTTGGTGCAGCGTGCACATCGCATCGGGTCTCGCTGTGAGTTAGCCTTTACATGGATATTCACTTACGAAGTTAACCATAGCATTGACTAAAATTTAACCTACACGTGTAACCCTAAGTAACTTAAGTATATCGGCTCAACATTTATTTGTACCTCATTTTCCAACACCCAATTATTTTGTAAGTACCTATCGTGTGCTTTTTTTTGCTCTGTGTTATTTTTTCCTCAACTTTACGTAAACTTTTGATAACCAGAGATAGTGCAGCTTTCTATCAGTAAAATGTTTTGTATGATAGGATCAGTACTTCTAGAGATCTCCAAGGATTTTATCATCATATCAGCCTAAAGACGTCCACTGCTGGACAAAGGTCTCCCCCAAATGGTGTGCCATAATCGCCACACTTGGCAGGCGGGTTAGCGATCGCAGTGTAGCTGTTGCAATGTACAGATTCGCCTCTTACGACACCCACCGGAAGTGATGCGATAGTGCTATTCTTTTACGTCCGACATCATACAAAATAATGAGGTTATACCTCTAAGATATTATACTCTCAAGAGATTATACAAGAAAACTCACTATAGTAGGTGCCAGATAAATGTGGAATATAGTACATTGACCTTTCCCTAATAACTGTTCATAGGTACCTGAACAATTAAATATGAATCGTTTTTCATTATTAGACAATGTTAAGGATCACGAGAGATGATGATTCGGGACAGCTTTGTGTCATTAATTCCGTTTTTCAAATTAAAAATGTCAATAATTGTAGGTGGGTCAATGACCGTTATTCCACGATTATCTGGCGCCTACTATAATAATGACAATCGACTTCACACTTGACAATATTGCACAATCCATTGCCTCAAATTTGTAAATTTTATTGTTTATCGTCTTTTTAGTGTCTAAAAACGCAATGTAAATCGATGTAACATTTAGCTTGACACTGTCGTTACGAGTTTGTACATACAGCTTAATTGTGAATTGGGATTAAAGTGGCATTCAAATCTAGCGAGTGTGGTTCCCAATATCCAAATTCCCGGATTTTGGTACATGCCATTAGCAATTACTAACAATAAAATTATTGTAAAACCGCTCACAGAAAATGGCTCAGTTTTTTGTGCTTCAATAATAATTGAAACATTGTGTTTCGACATAAATTAAGTTTTTTAATTAATTAACCACTCAAAAAACACACGTTATCAATATCCCGCTAATTGTATTTACTCAAAGCTCATTAAAACTCTTATCAGAATATACAGCTTCGAAAAAACTCATTTAACTACAAAACGGAAGGTATTGTCCCGCAAATGGCCAATTTAACGCTATTTGCCAAATATAATTGGCGAATGGTGGTATAGAACAGCTCTTTTTCGGCACTACAGTGTAATTCAGAAGATTAATTCGAAAATGTGCCCATGAGATTATGAATTTTGGCACGTAGTGTATTGAACTGTTGTTTCGGGTGTTTATGCCAATTACTATTAACGGTATTAATTAGCTCGTGGCTAAATAATGACAGTTGCACGGGCCGATGTTCAAGTTTAAGCAACGCTTGCCGGGGTTGGTCTGTGGATGGGTGACCATCTTAACATACCGAGACTCCTCTTTGCCTCGGAAAGCACGTTAAGCCGTTGGTTCCGGCTGTCATTTGTAGATCTTTAGCAGTCGTTACGGATAGTCAGAAGCCAGATAATCTGACACCAGTCTTGCCAAGAAGTACTGTGTTACCCAGTTAATGGGTTGTGGAGGTCTAGTAGGCAGCCGATCCCAATATAGTTGGGAAAAGGCTAGGCATATTTTACTATTAACGGTTCAATGAAAATGAGCGGAATTATTGATTGAAATGATACATTTACTTTTATAGAAGAATAGGTAGAGGTACTGCCGCTCGGTAGGAAAGTAAGCGGGTACACCATTTATGCCTGGAGGCTTAATTAGTTGTTAATTGTTTGTTTCTGATGACATAATGATGTATGAAAAATAAGTGTGCTAGCTAACAAGTGTTAGTTAATTTCATTTAAAATTTTATTTACATATTGGACATATTATTTTTCTGTGTCATTTTTTCATACCGCGTGCTAAATATGAAAATCATTTCTTAAGAAGTAAACTCCAAAAAATAGGTACACTAAGTATGTACATATTTTTTTTAATTCGTGTTGTTAAAATAAGTATATATAAAATAAATACGTGTCATGTGAACAAGGTAAACTAGTGAATAATGTTTTTATCAATATGGGCTATCATTTATCATAGACAATGCATTCCTTTATGTGTATATGGCGATAAGTAACAGAATGGGAAAGTGTCAATGTGGTAAACGTGAAAATAACAAGTTAATGTGATGGAATACAATGTGGAACATTTGAGAAAGTATTAAAAAAATAAAAAATAATACGAGTATCACTGACTCACAATTGGAATTGGAATGTTTTACAAAAAGACCATTACTCCGTCTTATTTTTATAATAATTTCTTCTAAATTCGAATGAGCTGTTCAAATTCAGCCAGAACTATTTTATACCAGCACATGCACATGCTGTTTAAAACCCTTCAAGCAGGAAGCCTTTATCAAATCAGAGGCGTGACTATAACAGAATTGAATGCCTTTGAAAATGTTCCATTCTAAAATTATACCCTCAAAGAGATGACGCCACAACACTATAAATAATTATGTAGAAACTGATACAACGCAAATTACCAAAAGACGTAATAACTTAATTGTTCAATTATATTAATTGAACGAATACCAGACTTGATACTGGAGTCGCTTTGAATATGATAAAGATTGCTGTTCTAGGAAACATTTAGGGTAGAGCCCTGAAAATAAAACCAATTATTTATTTATTTTTAAACACTAAACAACCTAAAACGAATGTCATCAAAGAGAAGGCGTTGTCACGACGCATTGAGACAACGACATAAGTAAGAGTGTAACATGACCATAGTGTTAATATGAATAATAAGCAGTGATCGGATACTCGGGCGCTAATGTACCTTAACTTCAGTTTTATTCCCACGAAAGTATAATACGGACATGCTTTTCAGAATCCCGGATCCCTAATCGTTCGAAATTCCTGACATTTCTAAAAATGCCCGCATAAAAAATTTAGTTAGAACTCGTTGTGAACTCGCATTGTATTTTTTTTTAATTTTAATAGTCGATTCTAATGGAACTTTTAATTAATTTACAATTAAAGTTTTTATGATTTTCCATTTGTTTTTAATAAAATAAAGATACTAAATCGAAATAATCACTGCTATAATTTCATTAACTTTGTTATAGTTGTTTTTACAAAATTGTTAGACCCCGGGAACCCGCGATTACTTATTAATTCAGAAAAGAATGTCCATATTATTCTTTCACGGGAAGTTTAGTTATATAAGCGCCCGATTATCCGATCACTGATAATAAGCCAAATGTATTACTTACCCCTTACTTACCCAAGTATCTACCTAATCCCCAAGAATTTACATAAAAACCCTAAATCCTTACAATAACACCGAAAGTATTTCTAGTTAATTCTTTATATGATGTCGGAAATGAAGAATGAGTTCAACGCAAAAAGTAAAAATGATAACTCAGTCTCCCACTCAACTGTCATTGTAAAAAGTGGCGAGACCAAAATTTTATATTATAGGCATTCAATTTAGTTCTACTTCAATTCAATTTAGTACTCTGTACTATCAACTTTACACATTTATTCAGCCGGTCGATTCTGTAAACATGTCGAAGTGAAGGCTTGGGTGAAGTGATCATGAGGTGAGCTGTCAATCCATATATTGAAGATGTCACGTGATCACAAAGTGAGCTGTCATTCCATCTCGATTATATGGATTGACAGCTCACTTCGTGATCACTTCACCCAAGCCTTCACTTCGACATGATTACAGAATCGACCGGCAGTACTAAAAGTGTTTGCCAATCAAGATTATTTAGAAGTAAGTAGACCTACGGACGTAAGAATCATACGTAGAACTAACATGCTTTTTTTTAAATGGGAAATCATCAAATGGGTCTGGCCACGAAAAAGTGTTTATTTCAAAAATTTAACGTGGCTCGTACCAATATTTGAAAAGAAAAATACGTTACCATTATTTCTAATACCGTTTATAGTTTTATCGATATTTATAGAGTTTATGCCCAACATGGCGTCATTAAAATAAAAAAATATCGTTTTTATTAATGTAAATTTTTTATTAATATTTTAGGATAATTTCAGCTTCCATACAAAATCAAAATGGCTCTTGCTGATGTGACACCAAACTTTTGTTTTTTTTTATGATATAAATTTAGTATCATATTATATGCTACATTATAACTATTTTATACTATGACGGCCTTGTTTTAAAACAAATAAATAGTTGATATCTGCCTATTATTAAAAAAAAAACATGATTTAAAATATGGCCTTAATTTGATTCCCGTGTGTGACATAACACGAAATGCATGTTAGTTTAAAATTTTCAAATCGCAGCAACACTAAAAGTATTTTTTTATGCTGGTAAACTTCACTCAAACCATAGAGAAACGTCTAACATCTGTCAGCCATTTTAGTAAGATGCAATTCGTGAAGTTGTTGTGAGCGGAAATTTTGGTCACATAATTTTTGCGAGTTATTTACGTGATTTGACAAGGTAAGTGTTGAAATTTAATCCGGTTAAGTCAAAATTACTGTAGAGAATGTTCTTATTTGTGGAATCGACTAATTTTCTATGGATTTAGACTGTATTTCAAAGTTTTATTCTCAGATAACGGTTATATTTTCGCGTGTGTTAGTTCCCGCGTGTTGCGTGTGTTATGTTTTGTGTTACGTAACACACGGGAAGATACGTTAAGCCTAGTTCACATTGTAAGATAGTTGAGGACCTCGGTTACCTAATGGTAGAGGGTTTGTTTTCGACACAAGAGAGGTAATTTAGGATAGCTATGCATGACAATGTGAATGCGTTTGTTTGATTTGTATTTTGAAAGTGAACGGGAACTTAATACGTGAACTTATAACCTATATCTGAGCAAAATTGCATCAAGATCCGTTTTTCTGTTTTTACGTGATTGAGTAACAAACATCCATCCAAACTTTCCCATTTACAATAAGTTAGATTTTCAATGATTGAACACAATGACCTATTTTCAGTTTCAAGCTACCAGCTATAAAAATAACTAGCTTAGTGCATATTGCGTACATTCTACTAATATTACAAACGCCAAAGTTTGTAAGAATGTATGGATGTATGTTTGTTACTCTTTCACGCAAAAACTACTAAATGGATTTCGATGAAACTTGGTGCACGGGTAAATCATATCCTGGTATAACACATAAGATACTTTTTATCCCGGGATTAATTTCTACTTTCGCTGGCAGCAGCTAGTATTTTATTATATACATCTGAGTGGCGGAATAAACGTTTGCATGATGGTGAATGTCACGCTTTATAACTGAATTGTATTTGCTAAGCTTTGCCGGTGAAGGGAATTTACTTTTTTTTTTAAGATGCCGATGACGCCAGCAGAAAGGCAGAAATTATATAGGGAAAGGCTTAAGGAGAGGGACCCTGAAAAATTTTTAGCGCAGAAAAAATTGAACGCGGAAAGAACTAAAAGGAATAGACCAAAAATAGCAGATTTTGACAGTTCTCAGCAGCAATTAATTAGGCAGCGATGGAGAGAAAAAAAAGAAACAAAGAAAAACATGCATTGCCAGAGACTACTAAAGAGATATCGCCATCAGCATCATTCAAACTAAAAAATGAACAACAGAGATTGAGCAGAAAAATAATATATAAATTAAAAAAAGAAATTGTAGAACTCAAACAAGAGCGAACGATATCGATGAAATCTATGAAAAACATGAAAAAGAAAATTAAGAGATCTATGCAGAAAAATAAAAACATTCTAAAATTGCTCGAGGAAAAAAATGAAACAATTACTAGATTACAAGAAAAACTTGATAATCTGAAGAAGACTGAAAATATTTTAAATTGGACTCCACAAACTAAAACGAATATATTTATTGAAGACTATTTACCTACCATTACTCAGGAAGACAAAGATACAGTGAGAAAGAAAATATTAGAACACGAAGTGCTTATAGATACATTAAAAGAGTCTTACCAAAATACAAGTAGTACAAAAGTAAAAAAAACATTAAAAAATGTTTTGTTATGTGGAAAAGCACAAAAATACAAGCTGAAAACGAAAATGGCTTCATTTTTAGGATTAAAAGGAAATATTCGTCACTGCTCAAAGAAAAAACGAAACAATATTTTGGTGAATCATTTGAAAGAATTTTTTGAAAGAGATGACGTAAGCAGAATGACAGCAGGGAAAAACGAAATCAAAACTAAAAAAAATGAGAAAAGACAAAAAAGATACTTGTTAGGAACCCTGAAAAAGCTTTATAAAAAATACAGACATGACGGTGGAAAATTGGCTCTATCCACTTTTAAGAAATATAGACCGTTCCATATAATTCCACCCACAGTTGGAAGTCGAGACACTTGTGCTTGCAAAAAACATGATAATTTACTAATGAAGGCAAAAGCACTAAAATCTATCGGAGTCATTGCAACACAAGATGTAGATGAATTATTGGCTGTGGTAATGTGTGATACACAAAGAAAGGAATGTGCCTATGGAGAATGTGAGCTTTGCGAAGAAAGTACTATTGATTTTTTCTTGGACGAAATAAATGTAGACGACAATATTTCATGGTATGAATGGATACTCGAGTCCCACGAATACAAGGATAAAAATGACAAGGATGTGACTAAAATTACCAAAAAAATGGTAAAACAGAAAAAAACTGATACTTTGCAATCATTAATGGCTTCATTTGAAGAAGAACTACGTAACATGAAAAGGCACAGCTTCAACATCACCCACCAGTATAAAGAATATCGTCGATGCATAGAAAGCTTAGATGAGCGTTCAGTTTTAATTCACATAGATTTCTCAGAGAACTATGTATGTAAATTTAGCAAGGAAATACAATCGATGCACTTTGGTGCTTCGAAGCAGCAATTTACTCTTCATACCGGTCTTTTGTATGCTACGAATGATAAGATACCATTTACATCAATTTCTCCAAACAATGACCATGGACCAGATGCTATTTGGGCTCATCTTCAGCCAGTTTTGAAATGGATCAGGGAGAAATTTCCAACAGCAGATTCCATACATTTTTACTCCGACGGTCCAACAACGCAATATCGACAGAAGAAAAACTTCTATTATTTTTCTAAAGTGACAAAAGAGCTCGGTTTTAATTACTCCACATGGAATTTCTTCGAAGCGTCACACGGAAAAGGAGCTGCTGACGGAGTTGGTGGTGCTCTGAAACGGAATCTGGATTCGATCGTTGCTTACGGCAATGACATTCCTGATGCAAAAACTGCGTTTGATCTGCTGCATAACGAAACTGACACGTCAATAAAGCTTTTCTACATTCCCGATGAAGAAATTCGGAAAACAACCGTTGAGTTGATACCAGTTCAGAATACTATGAAACTGCATCAGATAAGAAATACTGGCATGCCTTACACAATAATGTACCGCAGCCTCAGTTGCTTTTGCCCAGGGGATAGACCAGGATTCTGTCACTGTTTAGATGTAAAGCAGTGCAATTTGATAAAAAAAGTAAATTTGAGTGAAAATAAAGAAAATGAAACTGGTCAGAAGAAAGTAAAATTGGTAAAAACACCTCTGAAAATATTATCAGATATTAAAAATTCGGCAGAATACCAAAAATATTTTGATTTAACTAATTATGGCCCATTTACAGTCACAAATATTGACAAAACATTTGATATTAGTCGTGCAAAAACAAGTCACTATGATAACCACAACATACAACAACCATCCACTTCAGGCACCAAGGTTTCAGAAAAAACAAAGAAAAGAAAAATAGTAACGCCAAAAAAACGATTTAAAAAGTGTAAAATTCAGCAGGATAGTAGCACAGATGATGATGACTATTCTTTGAGAGAATCTGATGACGATGAGTATAATATTTTGGATGAAAAGAGTAGTGATGACTCATTCTTAGGAGATGAAAATTTAAATGAGAACAAGGTGAAAGTGTTAAATCCAAAATTAATTGATGATAAAGATATCATCGAATACATTAAAAACTGCTCTAACATAGAGAAAGAAAGTGATTATAGGGATTATGATAATGAAGAAACTGTAAAAGAGAGAGACGACAATGAAGTTAGAAAAACTGATAGTGTTCTGGTCAGATATTACCAAAAAGGTACTTGGAAATATTATATAGGATTCGTCGAAGACATAACAGAAACGAGTGGAGAAAGAGATTACAAAATATTTTTTCTAAAAACTACAACACATCCAAAGTTGAAATTTGTCGAAACAAAAAAGAAGGACTGGGATATTGTAAAATCACTCTCGATCATCAAGAAGATTGAATTAAAGCGTGATATGCAACAACAGTCACAATATTACTTAAAAAACAATTGTGATGAGGTTTATTTTAATTAAATTCTTTTGCCGCCTAACTGATCTCATATATGATAACATCCTAAGAAAATTAATACCAATGAAAACTGATTTGATTAATAATGTATCCCTTATATATAATATATTATTTCTATTGTTATGGTAAAATTACCTACCTATGTTGTCTCTTTAATTTTCTAAACGCACCACAAAGGAGTGTATTATTTGACACGTGACAAAATAGTAATTAGTGTTACCTATTTTTTTTTGTATGCCTAAGTTTAAATCATTCTAATAAAGTTTTTTTTTATCATTAATTTGTGTTTTATTTGCATGTGTGTTTAAATTATGTTTTGGAATCATTCGGGCAAAGACGCGAATAAAGAACTAGTTTATTAGTTTATCAATGATATGCACTAGGCTTTACTATTTTCCGGTGTGTTATATTATTTCAAGTGTGTTATTGTGTGTTACGGTTTCAAGTGTGTTATTAAACATTTTTTCGTGGCCTTACCCAAATAACTCCTTCCGCTCTGGGCGGAGCGGACGGGAGTGCCAGATCCTTAACGACTTAAACCCACTCGTGTTCCTCCAAATGGCCTTTGCGTTCCAGTGCCGCGGTAACTCTTTCGAACAATTCCGCAAAGCCGGCAGGAGATCTAGCATGCTAGAATTATCAAATAAACTAATGTTTGTAATTTGCATTGTATCTATAGTCATTGACAATGTGACATTATGTTGGCAATGACGATTGTCGAATATTCAAAAATATGAGCTATCAAAATGGAGAACATGACAATTCATAATCGTTTTAGCATTTCAACAATAGCTGTTGCCGATATACCTAATGTTACTTTGTCTACAGGACCTTATCACAAATTATTTATATCGCAGCATGTCTCTCTTTTCCAAACATCAGCATAAGCCGACATCTTTGTCACTCCTATTTAAATACTTTCATCGCATCTTCCCACATTCCTCTCATGTTCCTCTTTCCTACGCATCTCATCAAGTCATCACGCACGCCCAATGGAAATAAATTGTAATTACAAAAGCTACCAGGCTCTCAGTTAAAGCCAAAACACAATTACCCCATTTGATTTGCGCCCGTCAGTTTCCGTTCCAGCACGTCACATCCAGACACGCGTTGATCTGTAACATGAACCTTTAATGCGTCTATTTAGCTAATTTATCGTACAAACATGTTCAGACCAGCTCAAATTTAGTGGCTACCTATCATAGGATATGACAGCTTAGAGCTGTGGTTCCCAAACTTTTAGAACAAGCGCCCCCAACTTTCGTCCATAATCACTATCTGTGACCCCTTGCAAAGTGACATTCTATCAGCGAAAGTAATTCTCCAAAAATCAAAATGTATGGGATTTACCGTAGGATTTACCACACAACATACCGACAGCGCTTGTCATTGTAACAAATGGACTATTCGACACTCGTTATGGTTGATATAATGTTATGGTTGATATAATGTTATGGTTGATATAATGTTATCTAAGCCTAAGAAGCCGATAACGTGTGCCGAATATGTCGTCTTAATGATAAGAAGTCAGCAGTGACTAACTAAGGGAGTTAAGTTATTATGTGTCTAAAACCTACTAAGAAGCAAGTTTTTATTAACATTTTGGATTCGCTACGCCCTGGATCAATCTATGGCCCCATAATGGCACAGGTTGGGAACCCATGGTTCATCCAAAACCATGACATTCTATTTAGTGTAACGTCAGCAAATTTATATTTTTGGTTGTACGAACAAAACACACATTTCCGGGATTAGTCCCTTTTATGGTCAGTTCATTTGGTGGGATAATTAAGTGGTTTTGTATTCTGCGGTTTGAATTGATTTATCAATAGAACCAATCTGCTTAATGATTGGACCGTATTTGTCGCAGCTGCCGAAAGATGGGGACGAAGAGGGTTATTGTAAAGCGAAGGTACAGACTAATTGAAAAGGAGGTCATTCAGCTCTGCCTTTTATAATCAACAGATAAAAGAAAATGGTACTCTCTACAGGTGTCTTATCTGAGAACCAATACTATGAAAAAGCGACGTGGCATCGTCGTCGTACTGACGTGTTGCACCTGTCTACGGTCGAATTAATTGGACGATTCCTGCTAGTCTTTTACTAAAAATAAGATGTCGGTTTTTGGTAAAGTTAAATAAATTTAACTAAAAAGTGCTGTAAATATTTGGTTTGTTTTTAGGGTTCCGTACCCAAAGAGAAACCAACGGAACCCTATTACTAAGCCTCCACTGTCCATCCGTCCGCCCGTCCGTTCGTCCGTCCGTCTGTCCTTCCGTCTATCTGTCAGCGGAACAGGAACCGTAATATTTGTTTAATTGCCGCTCTGACAACTAATAATAAAATTTAAATTAAATGAATGATTGAAGGGGGCTCCCATACAAGAAACATGTGTTTTTCGGTTTTTGGTACGGAGTCCTTCGTGTGAGAGTCCGACTCGCACTTGACCGATTTTTTTATTCGAAAACAGTTCATAATAAATGTAGTATTTTTGAAAAGCACGTAGGACCAGATTGAAAAAAATGAAAATGAGGTTTAGATAAATGAATATGAAAAATTATCAAACGCGAATTTGGTGCTGTGATTGGTTGTATTGATTCGCAACAGCTAATTCTATTCGGCTCTTAATTTATTTATAGAAACCGTGTAAACAACAATTTCCCGCTGGGCTGTATGCGAGTATAATCAAGTCAACGCTTTCGTACTTGATTAATAGAGCCTCATTTCAAGATGTCATCACGTTGACCACGTACTGTAAGCACCTGTGTCGCCACATACGAGAATATCTGTCTGGTGTCTTGTTTGTTTTGGAGATAAGTAAGTCAAAGTCAAGTAAGTAAGTCAAGTTATGCTATGTGTGTGATGTACTTATGATTTAGCAGCCTTTTACAAGCATTGCAATTATCATTTGCCTGCCCTTTTCATCCAAAATTAGCAGGCACTAAATATTACTATTAATTATTTTCCTTTATATTAGTACAATTAAATTGAGGAATTATAGTTTTGTCAAATTGAAATGTGGCTATCATTTACAAAAAATCCAAATACGATTGGTAGTTCCAGAGATGAGCGCGTTTAAATAAACGAACTCTTCAGCTTTATTATAATTAGTATAGATAATTGATAAAGGCTATTAAATGCGTATCAAGTAAAATATCAAACAAAATAAACCCTGTAAATCTGTCTGTCTGTTTGTTTACTATTTATTCACGTCGAAATGGTTAAATGGGTCCAGATGAAATTGGCACACAGGTGACCCATGTTTCGGAAAGGACATATAATACTTTACCCATGGGATTATATCCGACTAACGGGATTACTGTTTAAACTAAACTATACTCTCAAGAATCGTAATTAAAAACTTCATACCAGCTAAGACGAAGTTAATCAACTCCCGGCAAGGTTCCGTGCAGCCCTAATTCTCATCTCAAAAAACAGCCAGCGGTGCACTAAATCACCCAGAATGAGAGTGTATGAGTGTACTATCCAGTATATTGAAGTCCGTGAGATTAAACCGACGTTATTAAACCTTACTAGCGAACACGCGGCTCGCTCTGACACATTTTATTTACGTACATAAGTATATTTGGGGAGTCACCTTTATTGGATAAGCAACCCTAAAGTTCCCCGGTTAAAGTTGAAATTTGAATGGTTGGCGGTGTTATTTAGTACCAATACTAGCGTGTGTAGCATCCTATCAATTTTTATTCAACTCTTTGCTTAGAAGTCTTCTTTATTGATGTTAATGTTGTACGGGTACAATATTTTACTGACAATGAGAATAATTTCGTTGGTTCTGCAAATTATTTGCTTTCCAAGTTCAAACAGTTGCTAAAGAATATATTTCGGCGTTTTCTTTTTTTCTAACAAAAAATAAAAAACTGAAATATAGAGGTATGCGGAACAGAGACTAAAGTTCCGCATACCTCCACTGAAAAAATGGGAGGATCCTCCGACCAGACGGTGAAGTGTTCGTGGGCAACTGCCCGATAGTTGATATTTGGACTGTTGTATTATGTTCAAATCGCACGGAGAATTTTGCTTGCGCGATGCAGGATTTCGTTGGTAGTTCGTCGTAGATGGCGTTGCGGTTCTTTTTGTTGCCGTACAAATTTATTTTCTTAGTTTTTCATGTGGCAGCATTGATGCCGCTACAGAAACATGAAAAATATAGTGAGTGCTTTATTTGGTATGTCACGAAAAGACATGTTACCTAATGTATCATCCCTATGAAAGCCTTAAAAAAGTTTTTCAAAACGAGCTACTAAAGACACACCATTCTATGTTATACAGCTTTTACCACTTAGACACAGTTTAGAGCTAGCTTTTACAGCCTTGGTAAACATTTTTTTTACATAATGTAACATCTTAACTACAAAAAATACTGGGCTTCAGCTTCCAGTCTTAACACACATATCAACACGGAAAGGGATTGTCACCGTATCCCCTTTTTCGCCGTATTGCCCCGAGGCGAGGCGATTACGTTACGATTCCAATTAGTATGCGTTGCAGTAGGGAGTTTCATACAAAGAATAATGCACGGCTCTAGTTGATACGGTGACGATCCCTATCCGAGTTGATATGTGCGCTAGGACCTTAAATTAAGATTCAGGTAAGAATATTAGCTTAGTATCAATCAATATCCCTAGCCTTTATTTTTAGGGTTAACTACCGCGTTAACGCGCGCGTGGGCGTTACCTTTCGAGTACGGAACCCTATTACTAAGCCTCCGCTGTCCGTCCGTCTGTCTGTCAGCGGGCTGTATCTCAAGAACAATAGGAAGACAGTTACAATTTTCACAGGGTCTGTATTTCCATTGCCGCTATAAGAACAAAAAGTAAATTAAATTAAAAATTAATGGGGCTCTCATACAAGAAACGTGTTTTTTCGAGTTATGGGACGGAACCCTTCGTGTGAGAGTCCGACACGCACTTGGCTGGTTTTTTATTTTTATGAGTTGTGATCGGTTTCCGGTTTAACGAAATGCTGCTAAATACCAGAGTTTCACGTGGAGCAATTGCCTATCTGACTCCTTAGAGAAAATTATATGAACTGGTACATCTATCTATCTATCTATATATTTATAAAATAGAATCTCTGTTTCCCTTGGTCACGGCATCACGCGTGAACGGCTAGACCAATTTCGCTAATTCTTTTTTTGTTGTTATTGTCAGGAGAAGGTTCTTACGATAGAAAACTTTGAAAAAAAATATACATCCGGGTGAAGCAGGGGCGGGCCACTACTTATTATATAATTACCATTAAATACTCGAAAAACCACTGGGTTTTATATACTCATAAAAACGGAAATCGTAAACCAATTAACTAATACATAATAAAATAGATAAAACTTAAGGATCCAACTGTACTCAATGACATAGTAATAGTTTTCACATACGTAATAAATTTATTGATTACACGGTACTCAACCCAAAAAATACATATATTAACATTTTTGTCTGTCCGTCTGATTGTTTAAGCTAATCTTCGAAACGGCTCGACCAGGTTTACCGGCATTCGCACTGGCAGATAGCTGATGTTAGAAAGAGTTAAAAAAGCAACCAATGAGCAGAAAATATTATTAGTTTCTTCTTTAGTTTCAAAGTAAACATAAATTAGGGGAACAAAAGAAATTTGTTTGTCCTAAAAACTTTCAGAAGTGTAATAACTTGGATAAAAATTATGAGTCTGTCTATTATATTTTTTTTGGTTAATTTTAGTTATAAACAAGATAGCAGTATCTCACTGAAATCTTGATTAAATTGTTCGTAAAACATTTTGAGAGAGAGTAAGGCTTTAAACTCTTGTTATCTTGTTGTATGGCTTAAGACACAAGCGACTGAATAGACTCGCTTACGTCTTTCTAGTTTGGATTACTTAGTTTGTGTCACATGTCTAAACACTTTGAATATATAGTCCTCCTGACCGATTTCGGCCATGGCGGCCAATCTCAACGGAGACTAGCCATCGGCGCGGGACACATTATAGTGCACAAGTGTGTGCGCAAACACTAGTGCACTTCTTCTTCCATCACTCTCATATTCCGATGGTACGGCAAACCGACAGGACCGGAGAGAGATCTGGCGCAGGACCAACGAAAAACGTGCTTTCCGAGGCACAGGGGTTTCATTCCACCAACTTCCTAACTCCGGGCTGTCACAGAGATATTCGTTATGGAAAATCCCAGTAACACTTATTGCCCTACCTGGGAATCGAACCTAGGACTCCACGCTCGGCAGTAGCACTTGCGACTGCGAGATAAATGAAGCAGTTCACTTTGAATAACAAAGTTAGGGATGTTTATGACTACACTATACATATAACTTTTAAAGTGTGGACATATAACTTTTAAAGAATGGCCAAATCCGGAACTTTGAGGAATATCGAAAAACACTGAAAGAAGTCTCGAGCTCGATTTTGATGAAAACTAAAACCGGAGATTTTTGAAAAAGCGGTTTTCCTAGTCGGGAATCGAACCGGTTGGTTTCGAAAAAAAAAACACATCCTATATTATTACACCATCCAAAAGTGTCGCAAATAAGGATCAAATTCTGGGAAGTACTAACATATGGCAAACTAAAGGAATGTGCCCACTTTTATTTATATTAAGCAATTTTATTTTTCATCAAAATCGGACTCGAGATACCTTTCGGCGTTTTTTGATATTCCTCAAAGTTTCGATTTTTTTCTGAAAAATTAACTCTGTATAATTCATTCACACTCTGTTGACTGATAGGTTCATATTTTTTTATCTTTGTTTAAACCCTTTATCGGCTAACATTCAACTCAAGTTTATTTATCCATCGCTTCGTTCCTACAAAATCTTTAATAACAAAATATTGAAAGAATATAAAGTATTATCCAAACCTTTTTAAGGAACATTAAGCAAAGTTATTTTACCTTTATCTAAAGCTGAGATACTCGTAATATATTCAGTAAGTTATATTGAGCCGGTCCACTCCATGAGGATAAACAATGTGATGTCCTCAAGCCGCGTCGATGGAAATAGTTACCAACTTTAGTCAAATATACTTGGATGAAAGTTAACTAGGGGTATACCATAAATTGTGAAGTGGGCTATCTATCGTAATTTGAAGGCGACTGGGAAATGGATCATACTGGTGTCCTTTATAAATTAATTGGTGATTTATTGTGCTCGGAATTGTAATCCTTTTAGTTATGATTTAGTTTCAATTATATTTCCTCTGAAAGCAGTAAACTATTTGTGTGAATTTATATTGACTTGTTTGTCTGCGAATGGTCGATATAGCCATATCAATACTTTTTTTTTTTAAGGATGGGAAATCATCAAATGACTTCTTCCGGTCTGGGTGGAGCGGAAGGGCGTGTCAGACTCTTACTAACTAAAACCCATCCGTGTTTCTTCTAAAGCCCTTTGCGTTCCAGGGACGCGGTGACTCTTTCGAACAAATTCCGCAACCCTGGAGCCAATCAATACTAAATGGTCAGGAGCACGTGCCTGTAAATTTATTTGAAAACTTCTTGATCATGTACTATTTCGTTAACGCGTTACCCTACACTTTGGACATTTGGCAATCTTATCTCGTGAACAGAATGTCACCTATTCCACCTTCTAATTCTTCAGGAAAAGAATATCTCATGGAACCCAGGAACAGTCTATAGATAACAACAAGAAAAGATTTTGCTAGATTGTTGAGATAATACATACCTACGTATCTACATAGTACTGTTTGAAGACACTAGCTTTCCCCGCCACTTCGTGCACGCAAATCACGTTTTTTCCCGTTCCTGTACCCGCCTACAGCCTTCCTCATGAATGTGGCTATCATTTACCAATTTCATATCAATTTGAAGTCGTTCGTGATGCGCGTTCCAACTCATCATTGGGTGACCTTCCTCAAGGTAGAGTTTTGGCCGAAAGGTGTGCTGTATCGGCGTTTCCGCGGCCGGCTATGCGACACCTCACAGTTTTAAGTTTGGTTTATCAAAAATGTATTAGTTTGTAGTTGTTGTTTTTATGCTTATAAATGTATGTATGGGCCTCAGTTGCCTGAAATAAAGAAACTATTATTATTATTATATAAAAAAGTTTTCCAAATCGGACTGGTAGTTCCAGAGATTGGCGCACTTAAACAAACAAACTCTTCAGCTGTTTATGCTAGATTCGTTCATTTTGGAAACTTCGTCTTCTGGAAGAAAAATATAATCAGCTAATAAATACATCTTTTTTTGAATGACTATTTGACAGTTGATTTTAATCATAATGTTTAAAGTATTACTTTATATGGTAAATAAAAACTCTGGCAGCATAAAGAAAGAAATTAAATACACTAATATCTCTGAAACCTATAACTTAAGGCACTTCACCCCGTTGTTTACAAAACAAATTTTAACCCTAAATTCTCGTAATCCGAGCATGAGTTATGAGTACAGCAGCAATTATTAAGTTGTATGACGTTTCTATCTTTATGTCTTGTACATAATATTTTATGCTAAGTTTTATTTAGAGGCGAATTGTACTTTTAAGGATGATAATGTTTATGTTTATACAATTTTTTTATTAGAATTTTATTGGAACATCTTCGTATTCTGTTTGGAATCCGAGTTTCTAGCGTCAGACAGCATCAGTCTGTCTGACATATCGCTGAAATGGACCTTTTTAGTGCAGCCGTGAGACACACACTTGGTTCTGAGCATACCTACATTTATTTTTTTATTTTTTATTTCTATGTACCGTGCGTGTTTCATGTAGGTAAGTGCTAAATAAATATTATTCTTTCTTTCTTTCTATTCTTATTCTTATCCTAGACTACTTACGATTCTGAATGTCAGTTACTCTTTCACGTAGGTACCGTGCTTGTTTCATTTATGTGCTAAAGAAATGTCATTCTTTATTTATTTAAAAAGTACTGAATGGATTGGTATGATATGTGGCGAACATGTGATTTTAAACCTGTGTTTAAAATGATTCGTTCGGAACCGACTCGCAATTGTCCGGTTTTTTCAATAAACATTACTAGCAATAGGCATTTATTGCCGGAAATAGATGCTGGAACATTATTTACTATTTGCTGGACACTAGGGTACATTGTGTCAAAAACAAATAGAAACGATGTACTACAGATTTCGATTTGCAAATGGAAACCACAAACCAATCGTTATTTAGTTTCAAAAGCTGTTTTTGTCCTACTTTCGGTAGTATTCAGTGTTTTCGGAGACAGAAGTTTCATAGAATTTCGTTTCGCAGAAAATGTTTTTAATATGCGGTATTTTTATTTTGAATATTAAAGTTTCAACGACTTTTTACTTAAATGAAACCATCTGCGACGACAAGTTCGCTTGGGACCGCCGCGCCGGAGCCCTGCCGCGCTGGAGTCCCGCAGCACCGGAGCCGTGACAGAAGCCATGCCTGCTGCATGTTGCATGGACGCTTGCATGCGTACTTAGGTATTTCATACATTGTTGAAATATCAAATATCTTAAAAAAGAAATCATTTGATTAATCGTTTGTTAGTTCGATTAATTTAAGTTTAATCAAAATTAACATAATATGTGCCTATTTGAATGAACCGTAAATATCTCGAAAATATTACAGCACATAATTCGTTTGGTAGAAGACGCAGCGCTACTGGATTGTTAGAGAACCAGTCACGCATTTTGAAACATGCATTTTGGTGGATTGTGACTATATCGGTTGACAGCTGAGCAGTCCTGTGGACGTCGTCCATACTATCTAGATACTCATCCATACAACTGGTGTGTACGCTAACGTTGACCGCTTCTGGATAAAAATATTGTTGAAACGTGTCATTTTTGTTTTTACGTACAGGGCTGTAAATAATAATAACTAACATAATATAGATCAAGGTCTGAATTAAAGTTAACTTTTTTTTAAGGGTTGGATGACGCGAACGAAAATAACAGTTAGAATACGTTTCGATATTCTTAAAATATGTAACCATTACATTTTATAAACATTTTGAAATAAAACATCATGAAAAAATACATCAATACAACAATTTGCGCTAAAAAAAAAATTCAACTGTTTGTTAAATAAAAGAATTGTGATAGTAAAATTCATTGAATTGTGTTTCTGTGAAATGTGATTTTTAAGTAAATAGTCGTTGAAACAATAATATTCGTAAGTAATAAAAATACAAAGACCAAATATTGTATGAAACATTATCTGCGAAACTAGGGAATACTGTTTGCAATAAAACGACTATTACGGTTTTGAGATACAGCCCGTTAACAGACAAGCGGACGGACGGACGGACAGCGAGGTTTAGTATAAGGTTCCGTTGGTTACCCGTCGAGTATGGAACCCTAAAACTGGTGTAAGCTTAGTAGAGCTATTAATTAGTTGCTTATATAACTTTTACATTACATAAGTTATGTAAGCAACAAATGAATGTTTTGTTTTATTTTTATGTACTATTTTCAGTTTACTTTTTATTCAGATGAGTTATATATGAATATTACTTTGGATCAAAACGTTTCCATTCATTTTATACTAGGAATTTACTAGCATTGTAAATGCGTATCGCTTAATCAGTCATTTATCTACATCAAAGGGATATTTGGTAGTATTTACGTCCGATTGATTCAATAATGTTCCCAAATTCATTCAATATGTAATGAATTACCAAGATCTGAATTATTTCAGGTATTCCTGAAATTATTTGACTGTTAAAATGTTCTTTTTGGTAGGTTTACTTCAAAAATACGTAGCATTATCAGAATTTAATGTTCCTACTGCTGGGTCATAAACCTGTTCTCTGGGGGAGGCATTGGGCCTTAATCCGTGGTCCAAATGCGGATTAAAAGATTTCATGTTTTCGATTTTATTTATGTAGGATCGATTACTGCTTTTCGAGCAGTGGAGATAAAATAAAGTAGAGGGTTCGAACCCAGGACCTGCTACTCGTAAGTCGGGGTAGCACCACTGAGTCACCAACACCAAAATACATGACAAGCTTTATTACCAGGCCCAACAAAATCATAATTAAGCGAGTACTAATAAAACGCTTCGTATCATAATTTTTCATTTAAATTTTAATTGAGATGACGGGACTGACACCTCATTTGCCAGAAATATGAATCATTATGGGAACATGAGACACTTCTACTTTAATTTCGGAAACCAATGAGGTCCATTATACATTTTTGATTGGTCTCTGCAATGTAAATAGCCATGTAGCCGTTTGGCCTGCATATGGAATGTGTTGTTCATCATTGCATGATTATTTTGTCAGATATAATTTAAGTCCTGCATCCTGATTTTATAGCATCCTAGTAATAAAGTACGATCATTTTTATTTTGACAGTAAAGCAAAATCTATCACTTCATAAATTATGTTTCAAAAGCATTACCACTTTAATTGGGATAAATTAATGGTTATCATTGACCCGTTGAAGTATTTTTTTTTATTTTTTTATTAATAGTTTTATTCCACACATTTTTAACTTTTGAAAGCCGTTTCCGGTGACAGAATGTCAGTTTGTCTATAGCCCAATTGGCGATGAAATTTTCGAGCATGACATAATTGGGACTTTGCGGCGGAATTCGGTCGGTAGGTGATCGGCAACTGTTGCGGATTTTTTTCGAAAGAGTTACCGCGGCCCTAGAACGCAAAAGGCTATAGAAGGAACACGGATGGGTTTTAGTTAGTAAGAGTCTGACACGCTCTTCCGCTCCACCCAGAGCGGAAGAAGTCATTTGATGATTTCCTATACTTAAACAAAAAAAAAATAGGTGATCGGCAACTATGTCGAGACTTCCCGTTAGCTGCGCTACAGATTATTGTTTTGTAGCCTTTATTGTTTTACTTGTCGTGCATAGTCTTGTATTATTGTTCCGAAATAAAGTTTTAATTATTTATTATCATAATAATTATATAAATACGATCGCAACTATCAACAGCCACTAGTTGCTTAGCTGTAGTTGACGACATTTGCCAATCTGCTATGCTGGAACACTTAACATACGCACACAAATTTCGTAGGTCGTATAGCTTAATGTTCGCCCTATAAATACATGGTATTAAAAAAATAACTTGCCAAGTTTTGGTGTACATACAAGTACGCTTCTGCTTACCCTTCAGGGAATACACGCGTGATGTAATGTTATGCTATGCAGAACATTTAACAGTGATGTACCACAGAATGTGTTTAGTTATGCTCTAATAACTTACGCGCAACTTATCTGTTTGTTTAGATAATTTTCAGCTCCGCTTCTCATTTTAACGCGAATTAAATAGAATTCGCAACCTTGTTCTTGATACATACGGAGCGACAAGGATGCGAGTAAAAAATACTACGATAATGTTGTAGTCGATAACATCCATATTTGTTAGTACATTTGCGAGCTTACAAACTAGTGTTAGTATAAATTGATTCATTAACATACACATAATAACAATTTAATTAAACAATAACAACAGCAGGTCCGGGTGGACTTCCCGATGATGGTGGCAAATCACTATACGACTGCATGCAGCCGTATCCAGCGAGCCAGCATCGGATAGTCCCACCGCGCGAAGGATGGTGTTGGGACTGTCGCGCGTGCGGCGCATGATTGAAGCGTACCTTTTGCGCATGATGGCCGCAAAGCCGTCTGTGTCAGCCGCCGCGAACGCGCAAATGGCACGGCAGCCCCATCAGCACCCGGAACGCGTTATTATATTGAACGCGCAGATCGCTGTATGTCCGCTGTGTATAGTTAACCCACAGGCTACAGACGTAAAAGGACTGACAGTAAGTACGCTTTAATATACTAAATGCGAGTATTTTATGAGTTCACTAACCAAACACAGACTGCAAGATTAGCAACTAACCCGGAGTTAACAAGATGACTCTAACTTATGCAAACGGACCTAATAAATGTATTTAATAGAATCTAAGCATCTTTATTTCCAGAAACATAACAACATGTTCAGCTGTAAGAGTCCTATCAGTCATATTAAACAAGGCTTGAATAGAAGAGGCAAGAGAAGTTTAAGAAACTATTTGAGTGGATGACTATTCCCATTAACTATTACCAAGCCCAACAACCAACCGCCCGGTAACAGCTCGCCGCTCTCCCCAGCCGTGTGTCCACACTAGACAATCTAAACGCGGCAAACAGTAGGTTTTACCCCGTCAGCAGCCCAAGGGGATAACACGCAGATTTACGCCATTATTTAGCTCCAGCGCGACTCCGCCTTAATATAATTAATTGGAGAATTCTTACTGTTAAGACCACCCCTTTATAATTTATATTAAGGTGCTGGTTGTATTGTCACACTTGTATTGTAAGGACAATGTAATGGGACTGGTTCTGTATAATTCAAGTTGATTTAGATTTTTGTAATCCTGTTCTTACTGATAAAGCAGGAATGGGAAGTAAATAACAATTAATCGTCAAAACTTAAGGGTCAAACAATACACTGAAGTACCTCTACCAAGTTGATATTAACTGCTATCGCTTTCTCTACCTCAGGGTAAGTAATTGAAGTAAAGGCAAAAAAAAGAGAATAGTTTATATATTACACAATCGAGATCTATTTTCATTTTATAGTATAATTATTTAAGCGATTTATCTATACACTAAAATAGTAAAGCTGGAGAGTTTGTTTGTTTGACTGCGGTAATCTCTGGAACTACCTGTCAGATGTGGAAAATTCTTTTTGTGTATGATAGCCATATTCATGAGGAAGGCTATACGGTAACGGGAAAAAAACAGCACATGCGCCTATGAAGTCGCGGGCAAAAGCTAGTGTAAAATACTAGACACACCAGTTATTGAGTAATCGATGACGCAACATGTAATTACATGTCAAGGGCAGTAATTGCCAGACACGTCAATCAACAAAATTTATAGGAGACGATTTGGCCAAAATTATCTTAAATTAAGTCGGTATTTTTATACAATCCTAATTTGTTTATAAGTAGGTACTTATATTGTATATGGGTATATATGTACATAGATAAAAAATCTAAACGTTATTAAATAACCATTTTTTGTTAATTTATTTATTTATTATCGGCTAATAAATTATATTAGGTACTTTCAGGAACCGTAAACAATAAAAAAATCGTGTTTTGCCGATCCCAAGTAACATGGGATAAGGGCAGGAAGATGATGATGACTTTCAGGAACCATCATCAGATGATATTTTTAGCCTATAGATGCGGTTTAAGCTTTGAGTTCGCTTGATACTAGTAATAACTGGAACGTTTTTTTTATATCGAGCGAGTATCTCCCCCTTAAACTCGTCCATGTGTGACGCGTCCTTTATTTAATTTACGCAAGTGTGTGGAGTAATTAAGATTGGTTTGTGCTGCTTTGTTTATAGTGGAGGAAAAATAGTTTGTGGTGGAGATACTTCCAGTGTGTTACGAGGATTTATTAGTTTACATTGTTGAGGCATCTTGTGAGACAGAAGTTAGAAGGAATTGTTTCGTGATGAAGAATTAAGCGCTAAAATCGCCTCGTAGACGGCGAGGTGTTGAGTCACCACGGCCCTAGAACCCAAAGGGGTTTAGAATGAACACGATGAGTTTTAGTTAGTAAGAGTCTGACACGCCCTTCCGTTCGACCCAGAGCGGAAGAAGTCATTTGATGGTTTCCCAACCTTAAAAAAGGAGACGGCGGGGTATATAGGGTTATAGTTTACATCTAAACTGGAAGGAAATTATTTCCAGCTGTCAGACAGGTCTGGCTTACAAAAACCAAATGTAATACAAATCGTGAACACTTAGCGGTAGTAGAGAGCCATGCATTCCTAATTACTGATATTTTTCAAAGTGCCGAAGATTTTTACGATGTCGTTCGCGTTGTATCCAACATTAAAATATTTTTTCAATTCGAACCAGCAGTATCTGAGATTAGCGCGTTCGAACAAACAAACTGTTCAGCTTTATTATATTATAGTATAGATAGTTTGGATATACAATACAAAGAGCAGTTCTCGATCATTTAGTGTATAAAACGTTACGCTCGTATACCCTAAATGATAAGCAGAATCGTGCCAAAAGTACTTTCAAGTTTCAACAGTGATTTTTTAAGTTTTCTGTAACAGAGGAAGGTCTCCAGTTATCAACTACCTACTTGGCACAAATGAGCTGCCACTCAGAAAATCAAATGGAAAAAAACCAATAACACTCTCTCTTATATTGCACAAATCGAGAAATAGAAAAAAGAGCTAAGGTAATGAAGAACATATCAAAGAAGATATAAGGATAGATAATACAAGTAATTAAGTGCAGTCCTTTCACCTCCCATAATCCCTTAGTTGCGACTTACGACGCCCATGAGATGTAATTACATGAATCTCGGAACCATTCAGCAGATCTACTATTAAATATCTTACTATCTGTTCCTATATACCTACCTACATCTGTCATTATATTTGTGACTATATTTTTGATGGATATGTCGCAGCCAACTAGATTAATCAGCCGTTTCATTAAAAGCCTAGTCTTTTTTGATCAGTGACATAACACTAGTGACATGGGCATTTAACGATATTGTATCAAAGATGTCACTTGAAACATCTAGTTAAATAAAAAAGCTAGGCAAGCAATTAAACGGCTGATATTAATGAAGCTATTTGGCTGTGACAGATACATTTACAAGATGTCAAAGTGATATTCTATCAAAAATAGCGATGGACGGATGTTTAAAATGTTTGGGGTTTGTTCGCGTGACAATACGGTAGCCCATGTCAATCTCTTCCATTATTGAAATTTTACCCGACTGCGCAAGAGCAAGGTGGGCCAATTTCTTAATTTTTAAGGAACGTTCACATTCGTATGGCAGCATCATCATCATATCAGCCGAAAGACGTCCACTGCTGGACATAGGCCTCCCAAAGTGTCGCCACAACAACCGGTCCTGTGCGTCTCGCATCCATAGGCTACCCGCGTCTCACCAGGTCATCGGTCCATCTCGTGGGGGGCCTTCCAACGTTACATCTTCCGGTACGCGGTCGTCACACACAGAAATTTTCACCCGCATCGACCATCTGTTCTGCGAGCAAAGTGTCCTGCCCACTGCCACTTCAGTTTGGCGATCCTTCGGGCTATGTCGGTAACCTTGGTTCTCTTGCGGATATCGTCATTCCTGATTCGATTATGCAAGGAAACTCCGAGCATTGCACTCATTGCCCTTTGGGTGACTTTATGCCTTTCGAAGAAACCCCTTGTGAGCGACCACGTTTCGGCTCCATAAGTTATCACTGTTAAAAAGTATGCTGTTCTTGACAGATTGCGACTGAGATGCGAACGTTCCATTATAAGTAGGAAAATTACCCCTATTTGTTTTTCATTGAAATTATTATTTGCTTTTATCACTGATTGAATGTCAATCAGCGATAATTACTGCTTTATAGTTAGTACCTACCGATAGGTTACAAAACATTAAAACAATTCGCCAAGTAAAATGATGCGTCAAACAAACGATTTTTCTATCTACCAACCAGCTGACATGCAAATCTTTTTAGCGTAACATAAGACTTTTAATTAACTAGCTGTTACCCGCGATTTCATACGTGCATATCTCGTTTTTTACTCTTCCCGTAGGAATTTCGGGAAATCTCTCTGTTTCTGTTTGCTTCCTCTGCGCTCTCCAAGGAAGCTACATGCCAAATTTCAGCTTTCTACGACCGTTAGTTTCGGCTGTGCGTTGTCTGTCAGTCACTCGGTCAGAAACGGAAGAGTTTCGAGATATGCCGATGTTAAATTAAGAACCTATTTCAGGGTTACACTCATAGATTGAACAAAACCAACACTTCTGTTAACTCCATATCCAAACACATGCTAGTGATGGACGTGATTTGACGTTGACGCTCGGCTCGGCTTGACGTACTGCATCTGACGTGGTTCGAACTCAGGTCCGCCCACTTGCCTCTAGCTTTTCCCGATAATTGTGCGGGTATGTATCCACGTTATTATTTTCTTCTATTTCCAATGAATTGTGTAAATATTAGGTTTGTGTGTGTAAAGCAAATATTTACCGAACAAACGTAATTCTCGTTGCATAAATATTTTATGCGCTCTATTTCAGGGTTCTCTATATTAGATGAATAAATAAACTAGTTCGTTGATGTACTACGCAACTGATTTGATAATATTGTATTTATTATGTTTAAAAAACTTATAGCGAATCATTTTATTTCTACATCTATCATAGAACTCATACGCATATGCATACGAAAATGTCATTTTTTTTCCCCAACACAAAAACTTTAAAGTGATAAAGATAAAATGTACCAAAGAATAAATTACCAACCAAATGAGTCAAGCACCAGCCCTCAAGCCTGCAAACCACCTGGACATTTCCCTCAGATAATTAAATAATTAAAGTGAAACGCAACAGCCCCGATACACCGTGTTATTCTTTAATCCCATGATCTGCTACGAAAAAATACATACAGAACCCAATTTCCGTTTCACGGTTCATTCTTTTCGATATATTGCGCTATGTATTTATGACTGTAGTATTTATTTTGTTATTTAAACTTACCGAAGTATGTGAAAGGGGGTATAAAAAAATTCTATTGAATCAACAGAAGCAGATTTCCCCTGAGTACCGGGACTGACCGCTGGCTTACCGTGCAGAATTGGAAAAAATGGCGCCGGTTACTTTTTTTTGTTTTTCGCTTTTCCATTCGTGGAGTGTGAGTAATTTCGTTAATTAGTAGTTTTTGCGAGAATATTGTATATTTGGTGGTTTGTGGACATACCAACACGTGAGTTCTTTCATAGCTTTCCTTCAATCTCTCATCCCGTACCCGAGCCTAGGTTTATTTTAATTTTGTAGTTTATAAAATAGGAATATCTCTCTGTCTTAAAAATACTTTTTTACAAAAAATACAACCGACTTCCAAATAAAAAACACTACCAAATATAAAATAACTTTAATCTCGGAAGTCGGTGTTTTAGGTTGTTTCTTCGTTTTTTGACGCCGACTTCCGAGATTAAAGTTATTTTATACTTTGTAGTGTTTTTGAAAGAAGATTTTTTGAAATGGCTAGGTACACCATAAACTGGGAAGCGGTCACCTCCTTCTGCGAAGCAGTAATGCTAGCGAAGGAGGAGGCGGGCCGCGCGAGGGAAAGGCAAGGCCTTCGCCCCAACCGCCGCAACAGGAGAAGACGCCCCGGGCGTCGGGAGTCGCAGGGCGATCCCCGGCCACCGTAGGCGCGGGCCTGCGGACGGCGAGCATTGGGTGGCTCGCTGTCCGATCACCACCAGGCCCGGGTCGATGGCGCGTTGTGTTTCACGCGCGCCTCAAAGAGATGTCAGCATAAAAGACGGGGCCCGCTAGGGCCAAAGCCTGCCAGGGTTGCGGAATCTGTTCGAAAGAGTCACCGCGGCCCTGGAACGCAAGGGGCTTTAGAAGGAACACGGATGGGTTTTAGTCAATAAGAGTCTGACACGCCCTTCCGCTCCACCCAGAGCGGAAGAAGTCATTTGATGATTTCCCATCCTTAAAAAAAAAAAAAAAAGGTACACCATAAACAATAAAAATTGGAACTTATATATCATAAGTTCCAATTTTTATTGTTTATGGTGTAAGTTGATTTTTACAAACGAATAGACAAATGTAAGACCGAGACAAAGTCGAGGGCTTATCATAGTCACGAGTTTGTAAAAACCAATTTCGCACGTGTGTCATATCATGTTTTTCAACACATTTGCGAGAAAACAATACAATAGTAATGAAACAAACTTTTTATTTTAACAAAGGTATCGTAAGTCGGAAAGACGCAACAATCTTTGACGTTCCTTATGAAAATAGCGCAACTTTGCAAATGGCGTGCGCGTAGTTAAAATTAGAACTACATCTTTCGTCTCATTTTCTCTTTATTATTAAAGTGAGACAAACGTATTGAGCAAAAGCGCTTCCAAGAAGGTTCGATCATTCAGCTTATTTATTCTACTAATGTGAAACTCCTTGTTGGAATTCTTATACTTTTTTTTGAAAATTAAAAAAACCGTAAGGGATACGCACGGCCCTATATAACGAGGAGTGCAGTAAAATAGGTACTTAGATGAATGTACCTATTTTACCGCACGTTCCATTGTATGGTGCGTAATTTTTAACTTTCCAACAATGTGTACAGGCTTCGTAAATGCACTTTTAGAGCAAATGTGTTGGAAAAAACTTATTTGTAAGCGACCATGGTTGAGTGAGAAAGAGTAGTTGAGCTAACAGACTGTACGTCCTAAAAAACCTGAGAATTCCTAGCACAATTGTTAAGTTTTTGAGTTAACGACAGTACCTTGGGCCTAGTCAGAGTAGGTCAAGCTACATTTCTTCCTGCTGTTTCAGGGAAAAGAAATATAAGTGTGTTTGTATACAGCTACCCGAAACTGTAATCTTTTTCCAATCAACGTTGAACTTTGGCGACACAATTGTAAATCTTTTAAAGAAATTTGACAGATTGTTGTAACTTGATGTACTGGCGTCTGTACATACATATATACATTATACTAGTCACATTTGAGACTACAATAATTGTTTTCGGGCCTAGACAACATTAATATTGAAATTATTGGAATGTAATCTTTAAAAATCTCAATGCGAGCTTCTCTCGAATTGCGCCACAATTCTAAGTACACGTCCATGGAAAATTCAATAAGCATATTCTCAAGGAGTCGGCTATTTAAGAATTCAGCAGACTGAACTCCCAACAATAGAAAAACATAACAGTTCGGTTCAAAATAATTTACCTACAGCCAACCCTTGCAAAACTACAATTTCATAACCGAAATACACGTAACAGGAGCAAGAATAGCAAATGAAACCATTTCGCATTACCGTCGACTCGAAAACTTATTTAATCTAACTTTTGTCAATTTTCACCATTTTTTCTGCAGCTCTCTGTAGGGAAACCTAGCTAATGTCACTTTTGCAGTATAGTTAAAGTTCCTTAGTGTTTGGGGATGGAATCACTTTATCCACATTACAAAGCTGGCTTGGTGCCAGAGCGTTGCTGTTTTCATTTTACTGCCAACCATATTCTGAATACTCTAGACTTTATTGTAATAACAAGGAAAAATTGAAAACGAAGTGCTTTGATATTTTGACTGTGTAAAGGAAATATTGACGGCAGGGTGATCGATCTTGTTTCGGATGCTTACAAGAACTAAAGGCGAATTTCTATGATCCGTTCGAATTTCAAAAAGGGAATTATATTTTTTTTGTCACCAAAGTTTGTATTTGTCGTCAACTTATATTATCTAATTAAAAGATCTATAGCTGTGAAATATTTTTATTCACAGATAAATAAAAAGTGTCGCCAGGTATAAATTACCAAATTAATGTTAATATGTAACTAAAATAAGAGATGATCAATAAAATCGTAGTTCATTCCTGGGACAAAAACTTTGTTCTCAAAATAATAAATAGGTTTATCCCTTTAATAATAGCTTCGTACTCAGAATGGTATACCTGTCACCAAATATTTGAACATAGGGCACAGTGAGCTTAGGGCACTCCGACACAAAAATGTTAGGTTCGAATGGTATGATAGGAGCTAGAATGAGCGAACAAAGCGATAGAATTACGCTCCCGTCATATCATTCATGCTAGGTTTCTATAAGCCCTGCACACAGATATAGGAGCGTGGCTTCGTCGAATGATCGTTTTCAAATAATTAAATAGTAATATCAGGACAAACCCATTTTAATAAATCCAAACCTATTTATTTGATCCTTTATAATATATCCCGATGATTATGTGATTTATTATGGAATTGTTTTTATGTTGTGTGACAGCTACATTTTGGTGACAAATGTACTTTGCGGACCAACCCTATTATTTAAGATATTCTAAATCAAATAAATTGGAGTTAGCTTAAATTATACCCTTTCAAAAAAGTTAGATAAAATATAAGCTATGTTTTAAAGTTACTTTTTGTACAAAATTAAAGCAAAGGCTTATGTACCTACACATCACAGAAATAAGTAACATTGCAGTTCTGGAATTTCAAACATATTTTAATGAAAATAAAATTAAATATCATTTTGATATCATCATATCGGTTACAAGTAATACCTTTATGCTGTTATGAAAATATTGGACAAATCTGCCAGTTTCGTATCCGATATTAACTCTGAACAAACAGGTGCGACGTGACAAAACAACAAAGATGCAACAACACGTTTTCATATATATTGTTTATTCGTAACGAATTCAAAAATAATATGAAAAACATTGGCATAGTTGTCACATTATCCCAACGTGGCTGTGCGTTAGCCTTAAGCTAGGCTGACTAAGCTTTTGTAACTGAAGAAGGTTCTTTTATGCAATTAATATTTATACTTCCTCATCCTTATATCCTTGGAATACTCTTTTTTAGTACAGAATTTATTTAAATAAACATAACAGAAAGTGACACCCGTATCCTGGGGAACACTAAACTGTCTTGCAACTTGCTACGAACTTAATCAACAAAAAGGCAGAAGCGAGAAAACAACAAGTTTTTACTTAACAAAGAACTTGGCTATCTTTTTACAGTCGGTAGATACAGTCAGCGACAAAATACGATCAGCATCTAAAAGCTTCAAAGTCGTCAAAACCTTAAAACAACAAAAGTCACTGAATAGCTTTGGCCACAAAATTCGGTGAACAAATCAATGTTACAAAACCTGATAATTTGATACTTTTCTTTTTATTATGTAAAATGTTCTTATATGTTTTCGAAATAAAATTGTTCTGTACTCCTTTCTATTAGCAAATAATTCTGGACTACAGTTAATTTCAAATTCACAACAGAAATCCTGTTTTTTTCAACTAGAACTAGAATATCAATTTTATATAAGGTGATCGCATTTTGTAACATTGATCTGATTACCGCATTTTGTGGCCAAAGCTGTTGAGTGACTATTGATATTTTAGGTGTTGACGACTTTTGATTCTTTGTACTAGCTCATCAATTATTGTCGCTGACTGTACTACAAAAGAGAAACCTGAAACAAGAACTGTCCACGATTCTGATATATTTATCTTAATTGCGAAGAGTTTATCATTTTGGTTCTGTAGATATTTCACAGTGGTTATGGGTCGTCAGTATCCCGAAAATCTGTATGGTAGCTAATAATGTTCTGTATAGTGTCGGACGTAAGGGTATAGCTCCATCCCATCACTTCCCGTTGGTGTGAAATCTGTGTGCATCGCGTAACTTAGCTGCTAGTATGTCGGCCTCGTTGGTTTATGGTCGTTTGAGGTCCTGGGTTCGAATCCCGGATCGTAATCTTATCGTAAAAAGATCGTAATATTGCTTTTCCATCTGAAATTTCTCAGGAGTATCCCCGAGTCTGGATTTGTGACTGGATAGACTCGCTGCTTATTGCATCGGACTTAATTCTAACTGGCAAAATGTGAGTGTGCTCAAAGGTCTAACTCTACCTTACCCTTCCCAGGGTGATGTTATGTTCATGTGGTATGTAGAGATGAAACATATATACTGACACAAATGCTACATTCGGTTAGACTGGAAAACAAACCCATCATAATCAGGTGGGCCGGTTAGGGCCAGAGCCTGCCAGGATTGCGGAATTTGTTCGAAAACGTCACCGCGGCTCTAGGAGGAACACGGATGGGTTTTAGTCAGTAAGTCAAACAGGCCTTCCGCTCCACATAGAGTGGAAGAAGTCATTTGATGATTATTTCCCATTCTTAAAAAAAAAAACTTTCAAGACCATTACCAGTCCAGAATCACCTTATCATCGCCATCATCATCATGGCCTTCTAGATATTGTAAGATGTAGAACAGGTTTTTGCTATGACAGGTAAACATTTCTTAATTATTTTTAAGTAATATACATTATGTACTTTTAACCTACTTCAAAAAAGAAGGTAAATATTCGTAAACATTTGTTTGTTATATTTCTCGCTTAAGCACCTGCATGAAGTTTTAAATAAATTCATTCACCCAACTTTTGTGTCTACCTCAAAATAATTTATACAGAGTGGGTCCATAAATATATGTAGTCCCTCTACCTAAGTAGAGAGATTGTATGTTCATCTTCCACAAACATCATTAATAACACATTATCATACACGCCCCCTTCAGATAAGTTCGTTACGACAAAAGTACCTGATACAGGATTTTTCTACCCTCCTTTATATCTTACGAAACTAATAACGTCTCCATGAACGCTACGTTAAAATGGGATTTATAATGATAACAATTAACGTATGCCTATTTGATAACTTTACCCTTTTTAAGAACAAGGGCCTAGCAGGAATGTTTTTAACATATATTATGGTTATTGTATTTTAATTAAATTTTGATTACTGATGAATTGATTAATGAGTTTGTTTTTTTTTTTAATGATTTTATATTGAATTTAAGTTTTTTTTTGTAATTTTATGATTTATTTATAACTGATGAATTTGATGATTATTTTATTTTAGTGTTGGAGTGATTGTCAAATGTTTGTATATAAGCTTGTGTGACTTTAATATTGGGACTTGGTGCCTTAATAAAGAGAATTTTATTATTTTATTATTATTAAGTAATGTTAACGTAAGTGAATTTTGAATATAAAATAAACTACATCCCCATTGTATTTTGGGAATTCAAATAAATATTATGTTCGAAACGAGTATTATAGTTATAGTAAAATTTTACGTTACGTTACTATACGTCAAAAACATTCGCGCTGGGCCCAATAAACATATTATGAATATAAGCCTAAAAATCCGGATCTAAGAGGTACAGTTAGTACACCAATAGTTTTAATATTATAGAGGGACCTAATGAAGAAATCTGTGTGCAGAGAGAGGTCAGGTGCAGCACCAAAGGCTCAACGACCTTCCTGAGGCAAGGTAAATCTATCTCCCTTCGTTGAATCCATCGAAAGGTTGTCTGGAAGAGATTGCCTTGTGCGATAAGACCGCCCACACTACACACACACACAGCTACACACACACACACACTACACACACACGTAGACTTATTTTATGTTTGATTGCCCTGTTCTTATTGTGAGGTGTACAATAAAGTTTATAATAAATAAATAATAAATAAGGGGTTCCAGTCAGCCATTGAAAAACGATTAGTGATAAAACACAAAAAACTCATAAAAACAGCACCAGCACAGTCTCGCGGTCTCAAGCATGATTGTTGGGAACCCAGGACCCTACGGTTTTGGGTTCAATTCAAACCATAATAATGAGGGCGAAGCCACGAGACAAAACTCGTATTAAGTAACATATAATTTCAGCAAATCATCATTTACTCATCACTTCATTCTGTCGCCCTATGAGATTAGTGTAAAGACAAGATAATGTGAACACATTCGCCTTCCAACATTAATCATCTGCAAAGATATCTCACCGAAACAATGGCACTAGTTATTGTTTTACTAAAGTACCTGGCTCTAATATACCCGTGTTGTACATGAACAAGAGTATTAATAATATATGTCTAATTATAAACTTAAACCTATATAATCTTAGCGAAGTTCGGTAACTACGGTATAATACGCTAGAGTAAGTAAACAGATCGCGACGAACAATGGAGATAACTTTGAGAAGAAAATACAAAAGAAGCCGTTGAGTGTCTCGATAACGTACTTTTTGAAACATCCTACTTAGTCATATTAATATAGTAACCCTGCTTGCTGTTTAGAGGAGCTTGTGGCTAATGAATAACAGCCGCACGGGTCGATCAAGGTTAAGCAACGCTTGCCAAGGCTGTTCTGTGGATAGGTGACCATCTTAACAAACCGAGTTTCCTCCGTACCTCGGAAAGCACGTTAAACACCCGGCTATCGTTTCTAGATGTTTGGCAGTCGTTACGGATTCTCAGAACTTCAGAAGCCAAAAAGTCTGACTCCAGTCTTGCCAAGAACTACCGTGTTACCCAGTTAATGGGTTGTGGTCTGGTAGGCAGCCGCTTCACGTAAAATACTGGTATTCAGCTGAATCTGGTTTGAATGGAACGCCTTAACGTGCGTTCCGAGGCACGGAGCAAACACGGTACTTATGTTAAGATGATCACCTATCCACAGACCAACCTTGGCAAGCGTTGCTTAACCTGGAAGATCAACCCGTGTGGCTGTTATTTTTTAGCAACGACCTCCTTTAATTACGTCTATTCAAAGGTATAAAATAAACGACTGACCTAAGAATGCAAAAATAAATTCTATATTAAGTTCTTATTTACCACATGTGACCTTTAAAACTTTATATCGACAAAATTTCATGAATACCTTCACAAGTTTCCCCACATGACACTTGATAATCTCGTCTCAACAATGTAAATACATCAGGCTTTCCAAATCTAATTAAAAAACTTCCAACGTTATTAAAAGCTCCACATACGGGCATTATGAAAAAAGTTCCCTATTTCGTTCAGTATGTTAAACTTCCTAAAAGGATCGGTTACACAGTCGAAAGTTTGTGCGAAGTTAAGTCCTGGTTTATTGTGATTGCTCTTAATACTTTTAAGGCGGTCCCGGCGCATTGCGGTGTACAATCGGAACTTAGTCAAAAAGAATAAAACTCGCAACAATATGCAATGGCTGCTTTTACTCGAGCCAAAGTGTAAACTGAGTTTAGTCGTTATTCTTCAAATGGTGCAATCGAATAGTTTTGAATCACGATATTCCGTGATTGTGTTGATTGTTTGAAACTTTTTGGTTGGGGTTTTGCGCTGTCAATAAATTTGGTCTGTATTATTTATGAACTCTAAGTGCTTTAAATGGAGTTGATCGTGATGGTATATTCTTGTATCAAGCTATTGGCCTTGTGAACATATCTCATGTTTTACGACCATAATTATAATAACTAATCTAATTTGACAAGGAACAACTTTAGTTTGTGTGAGATAACCTCTTTTTAAGTTCAATTTCCGAAGTCTGTGTTTTGGTTGTTAAAGTTATTTTATGCTTTGTAGTGTATTTTTTTATTTGCAAGTCGGTGTAATTTTTTATGATCGATCCAAAAGGAGAAGTCATTCATAAAAATCTTAAATAAAAAGTCAAGTGAATCTCGAAACCTCAATGATCCAACCTTCCACCGCAATCACAATAAAAATCAACAAAATTAAAGCTCAAAAATTAATTTGTTAAACAAAAATCACCATTAAACATTATTAATAACTCCGGCATTTCGGTCAAATATCGCTTGTCACCGATTTTAATGCAATTCATTTAAACTGACACAGAATAAGTGGTTATTGTTTCAATACGATTTCGACGGAATACATTTCATGCGATGATTTTTTAAATAAGTATTATTGTTCGGAGCACATTCATTGGTCGGTTTTATTTTACAAAACCATTTTAATTGGTCTGATTGTCGTTAATGATGTTATTATGTGTGAAATTGGTTACTTGGAATATGAAGTTGGTGGAAATGACGTGTCGAGTTATTTTAACAGCAGAAGCTTGGAACATTCTTGCAGAAAATTAATTAAATTATGACGTTCTAAAGATAGCTATTCTCTGGAACAAAGAAGTTATTTACATCGAAGTAATAAAAAAAGTATAAAAAAGCCACGTTCTCAGATTTACTTTGTCAAGTCGAACTTATCATCATCTGCCTAGCCTTTTCCCAAATAAATTGGGGTCGGCTTCCAGTAAAACTGAATTCAGCTGAATAGTAGTATTTCACATGGAGTGGCTGCCTATCTGGCCTCTAGAACCCAGTAACTGGGTAACTTCTTGGCCAGAAAGTTTGACACCAGGTCAGACTTTCTGGCTTCTGACAGTCCGATAATGACCAACAAATGACAGCCGGGACCAACGAGAGAAGAGTCTCGGTATATTGAGATGAACACCATGATGGTTGCTGATCCTTGAAGATCGTGCGGTTTTTAGCCACGAGTTCCTGTCTAATCGTACTTATGCCTTCTGAAAATGATATCAATACCCACTCTGCGTGGTAAAGCAATAAACATATCGACTGCAAAATTAGTTACTCATTAAATAATTGACTCATTTTGTGACATGCTAACTAAAATGCACTCAATTAAGCCCCTAATGAAGCCATCGCGTTTAAGACCTGTTTTGTTAGTTGCAAAAGATCCTTGTATCACAAGATGTCCGTAGTACAATGAAGAGCCTGTTGTATACCATTGTTGGAGCCGCCATTGTTCCAAACTCCAGCAAAGGGTATCGCCTTTTATGCCAACGTCGAGGGCCCTCACTGCCTCTGATAAATTTACTTACAGCTGCAACTGAAGTGAATGGCAATGAAAAGTTAAGCGGTGGCTTTTTTAAATAACGAATATTTGGCAAAGGAAATAAATCCGACAGCCTTTTATGCCAGTATTAACACGCAATGGGGTGTAATAAAAAATAATAATTGTTTTTTTAAGAAGGTTCGAAAGTATTAAGGTTTTAATATAGCTAAGATGTTGTTGGATAAGTGAATACGTTTTATATTAAATAAAGTTATGGCTCATAATTCTTGGGATTATGTCTCCTTAGTAACGGAAGCTTAAGAAATGTTAGCTTGGAATTTTAGGTAATTAAGTTGATTAAATATTTAAGATTTATTAACTGGCGAGTCAAGACTTTTAAACGAGGCTAGTTCCATTTATTAGTACCAAGTTTTTGATAACTTATTAAAGAGTACTCTGTGTCATTAACGCTGCAATATCGAAGCCCTGCTTTTAAATTATTTGACTTTATCGATACACAAACCAAGAAAAGGTACGAAAATGTTTCAACACAAGTTAACCCATTTCTCAAAATTTGCGGCAAAGAAATAATAAAATAATCTTTTATCATCACAATCGGCGATTCCGTTCGCTTCAATAGAATGGAATGCGTGAAAAATCAAGTGTTTCCACTCGAGAGCCCCGTAACCATCGAACGGTGAACCTTTCTTTTTCAATCGCATAGGTAACAGCGATTTTCAATCAATAAACCACACATTTCCTGCATAACACGTGAGACTCCCCCGGGGTCTCAGGGACCGGATGAAAATATCAAAGCTGATACATCACTTTTTATTGCATTCATTGCGGTTTTTCTTCGACCTACCTTTAGTTTTATTTTCACAACAAGGCAATGGATTGTTGGAAAGAATGGGAGAGTTATGTATCGTTTTGTATGGTAGGGTCTTTGAAGCCGTCTGGTCCATTAATCTCCGTCAAAAGTCAGAGGGTCGACCTCAAAAATCCAGCGTCCTTGCATTGTCCAGTCCTTCTGTGCCGAGTCATGGTGAAACCATGGTAGAAAGATGTGATTGATAAGTTTTACCAAGTTTATTATAAATTGCTTCTCTTATGTATCGGACAAGTTTGACGTGAAGGGTCACAGCGAAATAATATTTTCAGTGCATTTAAAATAAATGTAAAATTAATCATGAAGTGTTGTTAATTAGGTCGGTAAAACCGTAAAACTGATTAATTTATTCTGCTAAAACAAATATTCATTCACCGATGTTGACCGAAGTTTAATAAATATCGCCACTTGTAAAACAGTTATAGATATTGGAGGATTACGGGAACATAATTATGTTATATTTTAATTTAGATTATCCTAATTATTCGTAGTCATTAAATAGGAGTGAGAAAAATCTGTTCTTTTACATTAAATAGCTACATAATATAGTAAAAAAATATATATATTCCTTCCAAGACGAAATTCAAATTGGCTAGGTGAAGTTGCTAACATAATTATAACTAGAGCAAAGTTATTTTTGACTACAGCAAAACACGTGTTAGTCTGTAGCGGTAAAGTATCTTTTTTTTTTACAAAAAGAACCACAACGCCATCAATCCTGTCAGCGATGAACTACCAACGAAATCCTGCATCGCACAAGCAAAGTTCTCTGTGCGATTTGAACATAGGTATACAACAGTCCAAATATCAACAATCGGGAACAGTTGCCCACCAGACACAACAACCGTCTTGTCGAAGGATCCTCCCTTTTCAGTGGAGGTTTGCGGGACTTTACTCACTGTTACGCATATCTCTATAGGTCTCTAACCTACTTCAATTCAATAATAACCGAAATTTTCCTAATGAAGGCACTGCACGTGCCTTATCAAAACTTTTAACCCTTTGCCTAAGTCTCGAAACTCCACAACACACTGACATAGGTACATTACGGCACTCAAGAATAATATAATAACGCAAAATTCCTGAACAAGACATCTTACTTCTGTTCCAAAAGTAATTTGTAACAAAACATTTAATTACACTCACAATCTTACATACAGTTGGCAACTCGATCCGCTTCGAACAATAGTATCGCTCTCGTCAAATCATAAAAGATTATTTCAAGTCACTCTTAAAGTTATTAATTCGACATGAAACGTTAGATAAATCAGCACACAATTCCTTGAGGGGAGATGGATCCTTGCTGAGAAATGGCCTGTTTTGTTTAAAACCGTCATTATACTTGATGGAGTCTATTGTTTTGCGAAAGTGCGGGTCGAAATGGAAGGATTATTCATTTCACTCAGTCAAAAGGCAGCTTTTAAAGTTCCGTAACCTAAAATATGATGACTGGAAATAAATTCGTTCTTGTTTACCATGGAACTTGCTACTTATTAGCATAGTGCTGTGTAACTTACTTTATGGTTAATAATAAGGTGTTAGTGATGGATCGTTCACCATTTAAGTATCGAGAGAATTTCTGCATATCGAAAAAAAAAAACCGCGTGATCTCGCTACGAATGTACTCTACTTAATGGCAGACGCACATAACCCTTGGCCCATTCCATAATTTATTTCCCGTGATAAAAATAAAGCAAGCACATTTTCGAACGCAATTTCTATATTTAAAGGATTTCCGTTTCGTTCCTTCGTCGGAATTTTATTTGAATAAAAATGTTTCTTTCATTACGCACATAAAAAATGTTTGAGCATACATGGCCGTTCGCGCTGGGGCAAGTGCCGCCACTAATATCTTTATTGCGTCTATACCAAATGTTTACGAGCCCTGCCCACGCTTATTGTGGCCCAACACGACACAACAAGCCGCTCTTTTCGTAATATACTGGCGATTTAGTTTGTCGTTCGCCATTTTTTTTTTATCTTAATAACACTATTTATTGTTATGGCTCTCGCAAACTATTAATGTAGTATTGGCAGACGAAGCGAGTTGACAACCATCTTTATTTGATGATTCCTCTTTATTATTCGCCTCTGTTTGCTTCATTTGTTTATTATTTTTATTATGACTATCGATGATAATAGACTAAACCATAGGCTAAGCAAAACTTTTTTATTTACGAGTAGGTCCAAGTAAAAGTTGTTTATTTCTTTTTATGCCTAGAATACTTTTAGACGAAGAAGATTTTCTTTTTATTTACATAAACAAAGTGTAATCATTGAACTTTAAACAGATTTGTTAAAAACAGATCTGAATAATTTACTTGCTGTTTTCAGCTGAGTTGCTTTTACTTTAAAAGTACAATCATTATGCACAGACAATTTTAAATTCTGCCTGTTTTTTTTTCAATAAAACTTTGTGCATAAACTTTAAGTTCGTGACCATTCCTCTGAGATGATATTAATCTCTTACTCTGGGCCGTACACCCGTGAGATGCACTTTAAACTCGAAAGTAAAGTCAGGCACTCCCGCATAAGGTGCCCATAACCGTTGGAGTCTCATCTCACAAGTGTTAAATATATTTAATAAGCTCTTGAGAGCACAGAGGAATAGGCAATATCTTCTAAACCTGGAGTGTCAGAACAGAACTTCCTTATTTCAAATGACATGCATGTAACACGCAGACTATGAAGTCGTCCAAATAGCTGAACTAATTAAGGTAGTTTTATTCGTCACAATAATTTTATTAATGATGAAGGAAATTGAGCAAAAAGTTTTTCATTAAAGAAAAGTGAATTCATCACATTTTTCTATTGTTAGGTTTTCGTATTGGTACGATTTTAAATAATCTGCCTAGTCTGACTGGATGAAGCTGGATACCAATATTTTACGTGAAGCGACTAATCTGACCCCTAAAACCACCCCAGTCATCACCATCCGCACATAGAAGGAGCTTTAGCTCTTAAAATACCACTCCAGAACCCCCTCTGTGCAACACCTGTTAGGGGCCAATCTGACCCCTAAAACCCAGCTACTGGGCAACAAGGTACTCCTTGGAAAGACTGCTATCAGATTTTGGCTTCTGGCTACCCGTTATGACTGTGATAGATCTGTAAATGACGGTTGGGAACAACCATGCTTTACGAGACAAAAGGAATCTTGATATATTAAGATAGCCACCCATCCAGGGATCGAAATCGGCAAACGTTGCTTAATCTTAAAATCGAGCCGTGCAGCTGTTACTTAGCCACGAATAGGCATAATTTATAAGTACCAAAAAACCTAAACTGGGCTGTAAAGTTTTCATAAACATACATAATATTATTTTATGTAACTTCATTTTTGTACTTATAATATGAATTGCGAATTTCGGGGGACGCAGAGTGCCTGCCAGGTCCACACTCGAAGCGACCTAAGTATATCATTATAAATCATCCCCTGCCAATTTCGGGCACTTCATTACAAAACGATATGTGTTCGAGTAATATATGGAGGTCGCCATACAGCGTCCACGACTGTCAGCTCAACAAAAAAAAAGTGTGGAAATATGGAACAGCCGTATGATATATCCGACCCACGTCAAACTGTTATGCTCAGAACGATGTTATTTGAAAATAAATAGCTGCCCACCTAATTTGCATGGGATCTCCCTCTGTTACAGCAGATAGGGTACAGTGACGTGACGTTTTTGTATTTATGTTGCATGAGACACTTTTAGTTCTGGCGTGTTTTTGTGGGATCGGTTACTTTTCGACCCTCCGAGGGTTGGAGTTTAATATGATGTCATAATGTGGCTCTTGTTCCAAGTAAAGGGTAAGGCGTAACGAGTTTTGTCTCGAGGATGTCGCTCGGTGGTTTTGAAAGTAATATGAGTATGTATTAGCATAATTGAGGGGACGTTCTGCAATATCTACGTGTATTTGGAAATGTAATAAAAAATGAGAAGTAATTCTCATGCTTTTGTATCGGTATAACTTTCTGGACTTGTACTTACAAAATAAACAAATAATTATTTAATTTATGATAAAATATTTTAGGTATGGACACCAACACCCCATAACAAATTCAAGAAATGTTACAGGAGAGAGAGGAAAGTGAGGTGGAAGTAAGGAAAATGGTCCACAAAAACACTTGCCTTAAACGGGAGCTAGTTGATCTCAGCCAACAGTACCAAGATGCTGTTGAAGAACGCGACCAACTGCGGGCAGTCACGGATGGTTTCAACAACTGTAGTAACCTATATGAGGAGGCTTTACGTAAGGTTAGGGACCTAGAGGATGAAATAGTTCATGCTAACGGTTGTATTATCAAATTGCAAAATGAAAAACAAAGTACTCAGGTTAAGGAAACTAACCACTTATTTAACGAATTACTTAGTTCTAATAATAATCGTAATCCTCATTCCTTAGTCACAATTGACCTAACTGAAGATTCCTTATTGAAACAGAACTGTAGTTATAAGGCTAGTCATAATAAATTAAAAAAATATGCAAAACTAAATAGAATTATCAAAAAATGTTATCTATACAAAAAGCAACAAAAACACTTTTCCAAAAATATTCAACTCCGGAAAGAACGTGTTGACCTGATTAGTAAATTAAATAATTTTCAAATTAAACTAGAAGACAGCATAAAAATATATGAAATTGATACAGAGCACTTACAGTCTGAAATAAAGGTACTTGATGCTTCATTGAACAAACTTAATAGTAAAAATGTACAATCTCAGAACCAAATAAAAGAACACATTCTTGCTGCTAATGAGTTGGTCATGTGTCAATGTACTTGCCAGACAGTATCAAACCTTGATGCTGTCCAGCCTGAGGCAACGGAGGTACCGTCCCAGACAGAGAATTTGTCTCAAGAATGTGTCACTAAACAAGTTAATATTGATTTTGGACAGGATTTATCTCAAGTTGAGCAGCCTGAGATTTGTGGTTTTTCATCTATGAAAAGTGGTCATTCAGTTATGTTCTCAGACAGTATAGGAAGAGGTTTAGGTAAATTAGTTGGTAACAACCTAAGTTATTCTACACAAAATTATTGTATGCCAGGTTCAACTTACAAGCATATTATGGCATTATTAACAAACAATAATAATTGTAATTCTAATACCAACATTACTGTATTTATAGGTAATAGTTTAAAAGTAAAACAAGCAGATATTACAGACTATATAACTGAGATGCTAAAGTTAAATTGTAATAAAATAATATTGTGTGCTTTTCCAAATTTTGAACAATTGTCAATTAGACAAAATAATTATATTCATAGGTTAAATAAACACATGCACTTCCTAGTAAGTCATTATAGTGACAAGTTTATGTTTTTTGACACAAATATTTTTGTGGATCATTTAAAATCGACCAGGGATACTGTGTATCTGCCAATTAGTTTTAGACACACAATAGCTAGGCTATTAGCTTATTATATTAACTCAGACATAAGTAGTATGTCGAAGTCTTGTGTAATTAAATCCACAATGTTTAGTAATATTACTAAGAATCAGGTGGTGAGCCAAAATAACTGTAGCACTATAGCTATAAATTCTTTTAAAAATTGTACGAAGGAGGTTCCATGTATCACTATGGAAAAAATATTTGTTAACATGGAGTCCACATGTAGTTCCATCTCACTGCCAAGTGATGATGTTGAAGTCTTAGGGCAAACCTGATATTAATTTAAACTAGTTTATAAGACAACAGAAGTAGTACCAATAACAGATTAGTTATACCTACAGACATTAAGGTATCTTCTTGCTCTCAGTTAGATACATATCAAAAAGGGGGTCAAAGCATACATTGAAATTATTTCATCAAAATATTCAAGGTATCTCTTCCAAAATATTAGAAATAGAAATGTTTTTAGAGAAAACAATGTTTGACATTGTATGTTTTAGTGAACATTGGTTGAAAGATTACCAGATGCAAATTAGTTATGAAAATTATAGTGTAGGCAGTTGCTTTAACCGCAAATCTATGTTGCGCGGTGGTTCCCTCATCTTAGTGAAAAAATGCTTAAAATTTAAGCAACGTAATGACATTGTCAGCTTGTCAGTGGAACATTGTATTGAACTGTCCTGTGTTGAGCTGGATAAGCATGTTATAGTGTGCGTGTACAGACCCCCAAACCCTCAAAACTTTACTTTATTTGAGTCAACTATGGAAGATATCCTTGCGAAACTTGCAGCAGGTAACAAATCCGCGATTATTTGCGGAGATTTTAATATTAATATTTTAGAAAATAATTTAAATAGCAGCAGATTTTTAAGCCTTTTTAAATCATTTAATTTGTCTAATGTTTTTACTGAACCTACTAGGGTAACACCAACTTCTTCAACCTGTATCGATAATGTATTCTGCGATTGTGATTATTTAGATAAAGCCATAGTTAATTACCTTCCGTCGGATCATAGCGGACAATTGGTAACATTTAAGTTTAAAGCAGCCTTGCAAAAAATTCAAATACAATATAGGCCAATTACAACAGGCAAACTAGCTAGATTCAATGTTACCTTACAAAATAAGTTGAATGTTCTAGGCCATAATATTGAGGACGCAAATAAGTTTTATGATAATTTCTTTTCAGTAGTACTAAAGGAATTCAATACAACTTTTGAAAAGAAGTCTAAAAATACTTCCCCTAAGTTTATATTTAGTGACTGGGCGACTAAAGGTATTAGGATAAGTAGGGAAAGACTATATGAGTTATATGGCCTTAAGCCTTTCATTAACACAGAAACCTTTAGTATGTATGTAAACAAATATTCTAAAGTTTTCAGAAATACTTGCAAAGTAGCTAAAGCCCTGTACATTAGCAATAAGATCAAATCGGCAGATAATAAAATTAAGACAGTTTGGAAAGTTATCAATAATGAAACAAGTAGGAATAAAGTACGAAACACTGATTTTTTACTGGAGACTGCACATGGTGCCATAAGCTCTAATTTAGAAGTAGCTCAAGAATTTGTAAATTTTTTCACCGAAATACCATCAAGAACTACTGAAGCTTTAAATTCTTCACCCGAGGTATCATTTAATTTATTAAGAGCAAACGTTCCAGGTTGTACGGTTGAATTCCAATTCAAACATATCAACCCTATGACGGTTATAAAAGCTTTCCGGCAAATCAAAATCAAATTGACCGAAGACTTATGGGGAATGTCTGTCAAAGTGTGCACATCCATAATTGAGACCATAGCACCATACTTGGCTTTAATATTCAATTTATGTGTAGACCAAGGAGTCTTTCCGGATATAATGAAATATAGTAAGGTTATACCACTTTTTAAATCCGGTGACAGTAAAGATGCTAATAATTATAGACCTGTATCCGTATTGCCGGTTTTCAGCAAGGTATTTGAAAAAGTGATGCTCAATCAAATGCTCATTCATTTTAACATCAATAAAATCTTACACGATCAACAGTATGGGTTTACCAAAGGTCGTTGTACGACTGACGCTGGTGTCACGTTGTTAAAACACATATATACAGCGTGGGAAGAGGCGCAAGATGCCATAGGAATCTTTTGTGACCTCTCCAAGGCATTTGATTGCGTAAATCACGAAACCTTGCTCCTAAAACTAAAACATTACGGACTAGGTAATCTTGCTCTCAGTTTAGTGAAGTCGTACTTAAATGAAAGACAGCAGCAAGTTCAAATAAACGGTGTTAATTCAAGGGGTTTAAAAGTCAAAATGGGGGTACCACAAGGCTCAATATTGGGTCCTTTCCTCTTTTTAGTGTATATTAATGATTTACTCCATCTTTTAAAAAATCAACCAAAGATGGTGTTATTTGCTGACGATACGTCCTTAATTTTTAAGATAGATAGACGTTCTACAAGTCTTGACGACGTAAATAATGCGCTACAGCAGGTCCAAAATTGGTTCACTGCGAATAATTTAGTATTAAATGGGAAAAAAACTAAGTGCATCAGATTTGCTTTACCGAATGTCAAAAGTAATACTTGCGACATAGTATTGGACAAAGAGAAACTTGAATTCGTCGAAGACACGGTTTTCTTAGGGATCACGCTTGACTCAAAGCTACAATGGGGTCCTCATTTAACATCTCTTGCAGGACGTTCAGCAGCATATGCTGTCAGAAAAATCCGTCAATTTACTGATATAGATACCGCGAGGCTGGTTTATTTTAGTTACTTTCATAGTATAATGTCTTACGGTATCTTATTATGGGGACGAGCTGCAGACATCGAGTCTATATTTATTCTGCAGAAAAGAGCCATCAGAGCCATATACCATCTTGGTCGGCGCGATTCCCTGAGGGAACTGTTTAAGGATATTAACATCATGACGGTACCTTGTCAATACATATACGAAAACATTATGTATGTTCGGAAAAATATTCATCTTTTTAATAAGATTAGTGATAGGCATAATTTTAATACTAGAAATAGGAATAAATTAGATCAACCCCGATTCAGATTGGCTAAAGTACACACTTCTTTTATGGGATATTGTATTAAGTTTTATAATAAAATACCACGTGAGATTCTCGAACTGAATGAGAAAAAATTTAAAACATACATAAAACGCACTCTATGTAGACAGGCATATTATAAACTGGAAGATTATATCCTTGATAAAAATGCTTGGCTAAATGCCGGTCCTGCTCCACAGCCTCAGCCGCTTGGTTCCACTAGTTAGGTTTTATATTTGGAAGAGATGCTCACCCTCTTTTATGTCTAATAATAATACTATTCCGCATAATCTTATATTATGTTTGGAATAAACTTTTCTTTTTCTGTATTTTCAGATTGATATTCATAGTTTTATGTAATTTAGAAGCAATTTTTATTTCAAGTTCTGTAAATGTGAGAACCCTGGACCATTATGTTAATAGATAGTTTCCTTGTTTGACATGAAATAGCAGGGGCAGTTGAGGGTGTGTCATGCTCACTCCAATGTCTCGCTGATGGTGGCGCGTGTATCGGATCATTCAGTTCCCTTCAAAATGGTTGAGCTGAATGGTGCTGATGCACGCGTCATGTTCGTGAACGGGCGCCGTCAGTGGAGACTGGTCATCCCTTGGTTGCCACTGCCTCATTTTAATATTTCATACTATAAATTGTTTTTTTTTCTTTCTTTACATTGTTCTCATATATAGAAGCAACAAAGTTTATGTAACCAGGATTTTTGTAAACATAAAATTATTTAAAAGAGTGTCCGTGGAGTTTCTTGCACGTTCTTCTCCATAGAGATCTACGCTTGCGAACGTGCAAATAGCTTCATGTTTTTGACGGACTGACTTTGACAATTCAAAAGTACCTGATAATGGTTTATTTGAAATAAATGCTTTGACTTTTTTGACTTTTTTTGACAAAGAATATAAAAGAAAAATTCGGAAGAAGAATTCTGGGTAAAGCTCGCCTTTATATATTAGGCAACTTTAATAAAAATAAAAATTTATTATGCCAAAAATAATACAGAATACAAACTAAATTTAGACCCTAGACCCCACACTAGGATTCCCTGTGTTGTGGGATCTAGTCTCTTTCAGTCCAGGAGACAGAATAGACATAATAATAATTCTAAAAAAAAGTTGTTATTAAAATGCGTATCGCGTAGTTACACAAAAATGCAAAAAAAGAAAAAGGAAAAGAAATTAGTTAGTTTTTAAACGTAAATAATAATTAAAACTTATAAAATAAAATTATAATATAATAATAATACTTACTGTGACAATGTGTTAATATATTTTGTTAAAATTCAGAATGAAATATTATTAAACTGACCTTAACGCTAATAGCAAGTCGTCTCCCAAATGAAAACATAACGTCATTATAAATTAAATATTTTTTAGAACCTTGCCCTACTGCTTTTCAATGTACAATAAAAATAAATTCAGAAAAAAAATAGCATAACCACGATGATTTTTATACCGTCTGTGTTCAAAATCATACACGTGTACATACATAAAAATAAAATAAAACATAAATGTATTCACCCCTGTACCGAGGTCGGAGAGTGCTACATCAAAGGCTTCGATTTAAATGCCATCAGCACTTATTTTGTGTGTACAAACATTTTACATTTGTCCATTTGCAATCAGGGGTCATCGAATTGATGTTAATTAAGGGGTTCAAGGTGGACTTTTTACTTTATACAAGCTTCTATTTTGGGAAATTATTCATATGTGTACCAACTAGGAGCTCGTGACAATAATAACAGCCGCACGAGTTGTTTAAGGTTAAGCAACGCTTGCCAAAGTTGGTATGTGGATGAGTGACCATTTTAACATACCGAGTTTCCTCCGTGCCTCGGAAAGCACGTTTTAAAGTCGTTGGTCTTGGCTGTCATTTGTAGATATTTAGCAGTCGTTAAGGATTGTCAGTAGCAAGAAAATCTGACACCAGTCTTGCCAAGAATTATCTTGTTACCCAGTTAATGGGTTGTGAAGGTCTGGTAGGCAGCCGCTCCACGTATAATATTTTTATTTATTTATTTTATTTACACTTTACGCACACAAATGTACAAAGGCGGACTTAATGCCATAGGCATTCTCTACCAGTCACCCTTTGGGTGATGCAGAGAATGGTGGTAGGTGCAATATGGTGAATAAAAAGCGATTGATATTTAATTAATACATACAAACATTTAAATAAATAATACGAATATATAAACTATACATACAATATAAATATATCATAAATACTCAAATTAACAAGATAAATACTTAAACAATTACAACAAATAGGTAATTGAAAAACATTAGCGATGTGATGATACTACTGCCAACTTCTTACGAATATGTTCGCGAACTTAAACTTTGAAGGCTAATCGGTTGGTGACCATCCTGATAATACTGTTATATATGTAGTTGAATCCGGTTTGACTGGAAGCCGACCCCAATATAGTTGAGTAAAGGCCTAGGCAGTAGATGATGGTACATATTATATTAAAAATGTTTGACAAACCGGACGTTTGTCCATTTTATTTAAAGTAGTTACCTCAGACCACCCCTCTTTTAATTTTACATTCTTTCTGTTCATCTAAAGGTTGTCGTGTAGATATCGTGGTCAGTTATAAGAGCGCCATTGTACTTATAGAATAAGTTTATGGTCCTAAACAATAAATAATGGTATGTCTATCTACATGAGTTTCAAATTAATAAAAAAACACAATTTCCGACTATATGCACATAATTTATTATCATTATTTCGCACCCGGAATCTCTCCAGAGTACCGGGCTCCCCTTCTCTCTACTTTTTACCCAGATTCTTCTGTAATTTTGACGATATCGTCAACCTAACGATATTTTCGACGTGTGTGTGGTTTCCAATGACCAACTTCCGAACGGCCTCGACGTCGTAGATATAATTAAGCAGATTAAAATCTTGAGAATTAATAAGAAGAGTGCTCGACCATAATACTTCCTACCTAATTTAGCATTCTAGTAAAAGCACGGCCACCGTTCACAAAGAAATAAATTAATTTACGCAACTTGACATCTTTTAAATTCGTCAAAAATTTCTACGCAAGTCCCAAAGTAAATCAAATTAACGTGATTTAAGACTGATGGGGGGATTTCAACAAATTGCAATAAAGTACTATATCCAGTTAAGTAGCTAATATAACATTCATTCAATATTTGAACCATTTTACCCAATAAATAAAAATATTAATTTTATATTTAAAACCGTATGCAAAGAGGACATTTTTTTTTCGTCTTAGTTTATATGATATCGGTTTTGTTATTCCATGCTTCCAATTGGACACATAAGGCAGACGTGCTGACAAGAAATGTAGCAATCAAAAAAATCAAAAAGCAAGCAAATGTGATTGCTTATTAATACTAAACTAAGACTCAATTAAATTAAATAAAAGTCGTACCTTCCAAAACATTTTTTTTACGTTTCATCATCTACCTGGCCTTTTCCCAACTATATTGGGGTCAGCTTCCAGTCAAACCGGATTCAGCTGAATACCAGTATTTTACGTGGAGCGGCTGCCTACCAGACCTCCACAACCCATTAACTGGGTAACACGATACTCCTTGGCAAGACTGGAGTCAGATTATCTGGCTTCTGACAATCCGTAACGACTTTTTTACGTTTGTATGCTCATTTTAAAATAATCCAGGACAGTTTGTTTATTCCTTATTAGTTTTGCCATAAGAAAAATGTCTTAATCATTTTCATAGAAGCAGAAGTCCGCAGCCTTGGAAAATTAAAAACATTATCAAGCTAAACACAATTTTATGCAAGAGAAGGCCAGACATGCAGTGCCGAGAAAATTTTAATAAGCATCCATACAGACATAAAATAAACCCATTAAAAGCAGCTATTAAACAAACATTCATTAATTAATTTAGTCTGGTGGCTAAGAAATCTTTTTATATCTTTACCGCCGTATCCAATACTGGAGTGAGCACCTAATTCAAAATGGCGTCTTCGTGGAGCAATTTTAAGGAGGCTAATTGAATTCATTGAAAATCTTTAACAAAGCCGAGAACCGAGCAATTTACAACAACAAATATTGAAATAGAAATTGGTGACGAGTAAACTGTTTTTAGCCCCTTAAGTTACTGAGGCCACTCGATCGCGATGGAAATCATTTTCACTTGAAATCGGGTGGGGGAACGCAACAGGCGTTGGAGCGATACCGGGTTTTTTTTTGTATTTTGTATCGGTTTCAAGTGTTATCTGTAGTCCAAAGAAATAAATCCTTATCTGATTCGAATCCTTTGAGACACAGATTATTTTTAAAGAAAATGATTTTTTTTTAATAACACAAAGTTTTATTTTTATAACATGGTTAAAAATAATTTAAAAAGTATGTCAAGCATACTCAATGGCACTAATTCTTTCTTTAGGGCTTATGTTTCAATAGTTAGTAACTTTCACCGAAAATGCTGTCAAGCGGCCGTCTTTTTTATTCTCAAATATAAGTTACCTATCTGACCATTGAAAAATCAGCCCTAAATGGGACAACTTAATGAAACAGTTTTATAATTATTTCCTTACATTATCACTCCATCAAATTTTGACAACTACATTACTCAAAAAATAAGCAAACTCACTTTCCCGCAGTCATTTAAAAAGGGAGAAAAAAAAATGAAATTAATTATTCAAATGTAATGTCTCGCTTCCCGCTTTCAGTATACCGCTATGAACAGACGGCGTGCCTTCGAAATAATAAAATTTAAAAGGGCAAACTTCGGCGGCCATAGGACGGAATGAAAAGTGATTTGCCTAATCCACTTCTCAATTTTCCAACTCACTGGTCTTCGAGAATTACAGTGACTATCGACCTCAACTCTTCTTGTATGTGCTTCGTTGTTACAATAAAAATCATTATAGTACGCATTTCGAATTAGGATATTGACTTCTTCTTAGTCGGACGCTCTTGGCAGTGGCCGTGTTTGCGTAGTCGAGGTACATAGAGATGTTCAGTGAGCCGTCGACTTTCCCGAGGAATGCTCTCTCAGCGATGTGCTTCCTTTTCTGCCGGTTAGACACATTGTGACTACAATGGACCATGGTGGACTAGCTTTTTGTGTCAGGTCAGTCCAGCGAGTTGGTTGTCGGCCGCGTGCTCACTTGGCTTCCATTCCACCTCTTTCTTCCATACTGAGTAGGTACTAGCTTTCCCGGAACCATATCTCACAGGAATCGCGCATTGTTCTTTGTTGGAAATAAGCTATGTTTCTCGCATGATGTATATTTGAATTTGGAATCGAGATATTTATACAATTTTGGAACAGCGAACTCTATGTCGTACAAGACATTTTTTTTTAAATAAATGGTCACTTAGGAAATCAACTTACATAAAATACAAAACGCTCAAAATTGATACCAGGGGCCCTACTATGAAGTCTTAAAAACGATCGAGATTCCGCTCCAAGAGAGAGAGATGGAGCTATACATAGTGTATAGCCCTATCCCGTTTACATCATCGAAATTGGATCGCATTTGCACGTCATAGTAGGGCTACTGAGTGATGGATTGAAGTTATCTCGAATAATACAGTCAAGTGTAGTGTTATTTTCTGGGAGTGGGAGAATTTTCGTATGCTGATTAGTATCTACTTACCTATTTCCAAAGATCCTCTTCCTACTAAATAACAATTTTCCTCTTTAGTTATTAATATTAGTTTTGAGTTGAAATTATTGGTTTACAGTCAAACTTAAAAATTGAGATTTGTTGCAGTTTTATTGTATTTATGTTTATAAATCAAAATCAAAAGTAATTTATTCAAATTAGGCTGAGTGCCAGCACTTTTTTAACGTCAAAGTTCTACATAAAGACAGTCCCCCAAAACGCCCGCCCGTCACCACTTCCTAGTATTTTATATATTTTTATTTAGCTAGGAAGAAAAAGTGGCGCAACAAACTCCCCAGCAACACATCTGTCTGTTGAGTTATAAGAACTAGCATTTATACTAAGGTATATAAGTAGTCAGTATTCTTACAAAGAAGCAATACAACAAAGGTAACACGTAAAACATAAAACTAAATAATTTGTTACTTGTAAGCTAGCACACTCCATTATGCCAGCATAAACAGACAAACTCAAGCATAAAAACAATATCAAATTAAACTTAATAAGCCTCCAGACATAAAGGGCGTGCCCGCTTACACGTGCAGTGGGTAGAATTTAATAATAGATCTGTGACTCGACGCCACAAGTGATAAACCAGGGCCATCAAAATTAAACAATAAGCAGATAATTGTCATAAGAATAGTAAAATCCATGGCTAACAAGACGACCTTTCACCACAAGCAGCACCCGTTCACGAGCATAACGCAAAGATCAGCCATTACCCCCCTCGCCATATTTGAGGGAAAGAGGTAACCCGACCCCCGACGCTACCGCAAGCAGTGAAATCTAAGGGAGCATGACGAACTTGCTTGAATCTAAGAGTTAGCCATTGACACCAAAAGAAAAAGAAGAATATGTTTATTTGTGCAAATTGGTACAAGAAGGTGTTACAAATTAATAATGGGTCTATGTGTCCTAACACAATAAATGGCACACAAATAAACAATAATTAACAGTCTTTTTTAAATTTGTACACTTATATTTCAGTTTAAAGTAACAATTTGACATTTACAGACATTATGCTGTAGCAGCAAAGGCGTTTATCATAGTCCACCTCTGATGAACGCTAGACCGTACTGTCTTCTTGTAGGTAACTAGCCTTTGCCAGTGACTTTGTACGTGCATTATACCGTTTCTTCCCGTTCCCGTAAGAATTTCGGGAAATCCTCACTTAAGCATTAAGCACCCCTACACTCCCCAAGGAACCTACATGCCAAATTTTAGTTTTCTACGACCAGGTTGTAGGTTATAGGTATACTGTATCCGTTTCATCCCAACTTAATTACCTTCAACACCCTTTTTAAGGATGGGAATCATCATTGACGTCTTCCGCTCTGGGTGGAGCGCAAGGGCGTGTCAGACTCTTACTGACTAAAACCCATCCGTGTTCCTCCTAAAGCCCTTTGCATTCCAGGGCCGCGGTGACTCTTTCAAACAAATTCCGCAACCCTGGCCCCATCTCCTATGCTGGCATCTTTTTGAGGCACGCGTGGAACACAACGTGCCATCGACCTGCCTGATTGTGATCGGATAGCGAGCCAACCAACGCTCGCCGTCCGCAGGCCCGCGTCTTCGGTGGCCGGGGATCGCCCTGCGACTCCCGACGCCCGGGGCGTCTTCTTCTGTTGCGGTAATTGGGGCGTAGGGCTTGTCTCTCCATATTCCACTTACTCCTTCGCAAGCATTACTGCTTCGTAGAAGGAGGTGCCCATGCCTCCTCGCTCCGGACCACGGATTAAACCAGGGCCGGATGCAAGAGGTCGTCGTTGCCGATCGCCTCGACGACGAGACCGCGGTGCTCCGCCCAAGCAGGGCAGGCCTCCACCGTATAAAAATCGAGAGATAGCGAATAGACTGCGCATTATGCAAAGCCCTTTTTCAGAAAAAACCTGTGCCGTGCCCTAAACCTACTTCTAGAAAAAGACAAGAACAGGCCGCGCGATCACTTTATCTCTCTGACACTTGGACAGGCAAAATTCAGTGAAATTATAATTCAAAATATTTAACTTCACATTAAACGCTAGAGTTAGTACACAGCTCGAATCGTGTCCCTTTTCTCTATAAGAATCTATTCGTTGCGAATGGATAACTAGAGTCACTTTGTTATATTTTTAACTGGAAACCTTGACGTTTAAACGTGCGTTTTAATGATCTATTTGAAATAAATGATTGAACTATACTTCAAAACATTTATTTCAAATAAACCATTTAAAGGTACTTTTGAATCTTCAGGGTCGGCCAGTTGAAAATATAAAGCTATTTGCACGTTCCAAAGGGTAGATGGCTATGGAGAAGGCTGTGCAAGAAATTCCATGGACACTGATTAGTACTTACATGTATATAAGTTTTATGTTAGTGAGTTTGTGTTACAAACCACGTTGTTAAAACCTAGGTAGGTATTTTAAAATTAAATAATTATATCCTTTACTTATCATAATATTTTATTATATTGTTCACCTGCTAATGTCTTCACGTCACAAAAGGTTTGAATTGAAACATTCATTTTATGAATGAATCACCTTTATGTTTAGGTTTTATTAAATGGTTCTATTGAACTAGTCTTTTCATGTTGAAATGTTTTTAATAATATTCTACATCATCTTCCGGTGATTGTCACATTGTACTTGAAGACAGCGCAATACATAATATTTTTCTTATAATCATTTTAATAATATGGTGCCCAATTCCATTTGAAATGTCTAACGGGGCCTCTGTGTGTGGGCTTTTGCCCCTTGTATACATACCAAAGGTACGGGACCCCATAGTCCCAGGATTGTCAAAAACATTTTGTATTAATGATATTGTAAAAAAATATTTTTTATTTGTTTTTTTCCATATCCAACAATTCAAAAAATACTTAGTAATACCTGTTCTTCTCACTTAATCACTTTTCAGTGTGTTCAAAAACAGCGCCCTACTTAATACTTTTACTTTAAATCTTCTCATTTTACTGACGCTGATTGACGTTTTTGAAATCTCGTTTGAAAAAAAACCTTTTTGGGCGTCCATTACTTTATTTTTAAACCTTTTAGCTAATGCCAGAGAATACTTTGCAGCTATTTTTGGTACGCAGTCTCTACGCCGGCTTCAAAACACATTCTGATTATATTTAACCTTATCAAAAATACTATCTGTGTATATTTTGACCTTAATCTGACTGTTGTTAAATGACCTTTGCCATTTACTCCTGCTGCGTACATTAACCTGTGACTAAAATTAGTTGTAGCCAAATGTTTTTTTTTATCATTAATAATGATATAAAGGTCCAAAAAAAATAAATTACAGATATAATTTATTTTATCGCATACCACCTAATAAGGGGATAAAAACTTTGTAGCAGTTGCGGCACACGATCTGACATGCATAAAAGGGTTATACGACATAGGACACAGGAAAATGGTGCTCTAAAGTGTTACGTTGCCGAGATATTTCGAGGTAAAGTCACCATGTGACAATCATGACTATCATTCTTTGTGATAGATTACAATATTGCTAGGTGCTAATTGGGTTTCGCCCTAATCCCTCTACTGATGTATTGAATATCTACCTTTATTTCAATTATTAGGGACACTGTAACAGGAATTCGAAAGGAATGAAATAAATTTTAAGATATTCATTACGTATTTAGCAACTTAGGATAATAATAACTTTTGATCCGTAGTGACCCATTGGTTAAAAATTTCGTCCACGATAAAAATCGTTTTTCGACCAATTTTTAGTTATTACCGAAATTGGCACTTCGCCCACGCCTACGTCCGCGCGGATTCAGTAGGTACTACACGAATTTCAATGCCTCTGAAAGGGGGCAGTTTTGGGAAATAATCATAACGATTTTTCGTCCTTCATTCCATTAGGGGATGATTAAAAAAAAACAATCATTATTATACTTTTAGATGGATATCAATTTTCGAGTTGATTGAAGCAAGCAATAAGTACAATCTTCTTCTTAAAACTTCATCACCCCTTTGGGGATTGATTTTTGAAAAGTCTAAAAACACGTATTTCTAATTTTTTTTAAGATTGTTAATTTCGAATTTTAACTTTTTCGGACCAAGCGTTAATATTTTTCATACAAATATCAACACCCCCCAAAAATTTAATGACAACATTATGTATTATTCATTCAGGTCAGCATTCGTGTCAAGTTTCAAGTTTATAAATACAAGGAATTAGATTCTTCCATACAAACTTGAACACCCGTAAATCGTCTTTTAGGGGTAGTTCTGAAAAACTTATGATGACAAACTTTATAATTCACTTACCTCAATATTCGTACCAAGTTTGGAGTAAATTGGCTTTAGGAATAAGATTTTCCATACAAACTTCAACCCCCTATTTTGATTTCATGATTAATCAGTGGTAACATTTATATTAATTAAATTCAATAATAATATAACAAAAAGCAAGTTATGATATTTTGACTAACATTACTTTTAAGGTTAATTAAAATTACAACATCAGCAACCACATGAGAAATCGGATCAAATCCAACAACTGATACAACAAAATCAACCCTCATACCATCTGATAAAGACAGTAATCCAATATCAGAATCTCCTTTACCCACCGGAGAGTTTTTCTCAAAAAGATAATAACTCGAGATCCTATTGTCGCCAGGATCTTTATATTAATTACAGACATAAAAATGATTAATGACAAGAATCTGGAAACAATGCTTAGGAATCCGTATTTATTGGACGCCCTCGCCCGGTATTTGTCATCAAGACAAATTATTTGCCCAATGTTTGTTTCCGCCATTTTTAATATTTCCCCCTTCTCATTTATTTTTCTGCGATGTTAGCTATTTATTTACTGCTGGTATCAATTTGTAACGCCGTAATGTATAGGATTAAATTAAACAACATTCCCTGCTCAAGACAAAGTACTGGTTAATATTATCAGTAAATAATATCTCTATCTAGATGTTCCCCTCTTACATATATAGAACCCTCTTCAACTATTGCTAAACACTTAATTTTAGAACCCGAAACTATAGCTATGGCACACTTTTGCAGAATTTCACAAAGAAAACCTCAGGAATCTTAGTAATCATCTGGTCAACCTTTGATCCTTCAAACCTTTATACAATTGACCGTTGCTAAGAAACACTTAACGAGACCTCCCAACCCCCTCGTAATGCTCTTCAATTGATTGTTTAAGAGGGGGTCCTGATACAGTTGGAGGGGTCAGGTTACGTTGGTCTTTACGCGTTTTTCAAACAAAGCAAATCAATAATTCAAGAATCGGGACGCCCGGCGGACCGCTGGAAATATTTCCTTTTATTTTTCTTGTCTGAAAGATGCTTTTAAATTTTATAGAGAAACTGGAGGTTTTAGAGATAAAGCGCTAAGTAAAATTGTAAGTGTTTTCCCGCCCTTTTTCTGCTGAAGAAATAAGTACTGGGTCACGTTAATAACTCTACTTTAGAAAATAAATATTGACAACTTAATGGGATGTAAAAAGCATTTGAAAAAGTCCTTAAAAAGTTTAAAAAGACAGCTCATATAGAAACCTGTTGTGGTATGATCTCTCCTGATGAAGAACCTCAAGAACCAGTCAGAAAAAAAACACATACTAAAGAAACACGATCGTAATTTGAAATAGAAGGAGTGATCAACTCTCTAATTCAGTCTTAAAAATTCTCGCACCTTTATAAAAAAAAACACATCCCTCTTTTTGTGACTGATCTATTTCGTCAGATGCTAAGATAAAACTTCAAAGATACAGTGTATACGGTAAAAAGCAAAATCCGTAAAAACCAATTCCTTGTAAGAGCGCTTACGCACTACGTCCGATCCGAATCCGATCAGTATCCGTGAAAAGACGGTCCGACGTAGTCGTAGAACAATTTGTATGGTAGCTTACGCACTACACCCGATTTCCGTCATCCGATTTCTTTCCGTCATCCGAGAATCTCCATTTCGGATAAGTTGTGTGGCCATAGTATTATTTGTATGAACAGTTGCGCACTACGTCCGAACCGAATCCGAACTGTATCCGAGAAAAGAGGCCGGGGACCTCGGCGATGTTTTTGCGTTAATTGAAAATGTTGAAAATATATCCTGTTCAAGGGACAAATCTATCGACGACTACAAAAACATAATATCGACAAGGAATGCATGGACCAAAGAGTAATATAATATAGTGACTTGAACGCTCTGTAGCGGCTCCGCGTCAAATGACGTCTGAATCACGGATTTGGATTGGAGGTAGTGCGTAAGCAATATCCGAGTTCGGTCCGAGTTTTCTCGGACAGTATTCTGATCGAATTCGGATCGGACGTATTGCGCAACCGCTCTAACAAAGTAACGTTGTGAGTATCTACGGAGGTATAATCTAACGTACCTAATTAGCTTGACGGTGGAGTTTTCCACGTAATTCAATATCTTTAAGTGAATTCCTGAGTGTTATCTCGAGTGTCTCTCTTAGATTTATTTTTGTTGTTTGTCCTTTATGAAGAAACGATGATATTGGCAATCATCTTTTATTCTTTGTTAGGATTTAGCTGTGTGTTGCTGCATAGACTGTAGTGGAAGTATGTGTTTTGTAAAACTAAAGACCTGTTCAGATTTCCGCGGTGTTTTCGACCCGGAGCGTTAGCAAAAGCAAAGTGAGTATGCGGTAATTTTACCGTTCAAACCTAAACGGATATAGCTACCGCTAAAGTACTTAGTTTTGCAAAGCAAGAGCAAAGATACCGTCTTCCTGGGTGGTATCTTGATACTGGTTTCTCCCGTTTCGCTGTAGCCGTGGGATGCCATACAAAAACACACTGAAACGGATTTGGAAGAAAAAATTTGTGAAGATTATCTTTGATAGGCAATATCGAGTCCTTGAAAAGGTTACCTGGTATATTGCTTATTGTAGATGCATACAGGGCATAGAAGGTGACGGTCAGTCGTCGTAAGAATCGACGGCAATGTCAGAACTTTCCATTTCAAACAATCGTGTCAGTGATTGTCACCAATTGTTCATAGAAAGTGGAGGTCGTTGGCGATTCTGACCATAGTTATGACAACCAAGAATTGTGGCAACAACCTTCTGCCAGCAGTTTTGCCTGTGTGAATGTCGAAAATATCGCAAGGGACTGTTACGCAGAGTGAAACATCTTGTGTCTTAACCCAATCCAGGTCTTGGTTTACCCTTCTGCGAGGTTCATCCACATCTGAACAGCTTGAACGTGAGCATCCAGACTTTTACATCTATTAGGGACTTGATATACAAAGCGGACAGGGCACGCGGATAGGGAGCTGACAAGATAAAATGTATGGCGTCAAAGGACTGAAAAATACTTAGATTCGCGCGCCCACCGCGCGCTCTGTCCTTTTTGTATATCATCCCAATAAGTCTGCCGGCGCCATTATTTAGTTCTTGTGATAAGGGGCTATTGGAAGACATTTATTGTTCAGCAGTGGGCTTTTTTTAAACAAAACTATCCTTCTTTACACATAACTATCGGTTCTCGTAAAGTTGTAGCAGTTCAACAGAACGGGCTGACCTTCAGGTGTTCGTGTGAATTATTTAAAAGTTGCGCACAGATATTTATTGCCTCACCTACCTGCCGCGCCGAGAAAAACGTAGAACTTCGGTGATCGCGAAACTACGTGAAATACTGCTTTGAATTCTAGTTATACTTAGATTGATATTTTGCTGGAAAAATATGGGTATCATTTTTAAATTGTAACTTATTTGCAAAATAAAAATCATCTATAAATACAATAGACATTAATCGAATGTAGAACTTAATGTGGATTCTAGTTGAGAATAGATTTATTTTCTATGACGTCTGTAAGATCGTCCTGTAATATCTAATGCTTATTGTTTAATTATTTAGTTTGCACCTGTGGTTACAGTACTTTTTTTTTAAGGATGGGTAATCATCAAATGACTTCTTTCACTCTGGGTGGAGTGGAAGGGCGTGTCGGACTCTTGACTAAAACCCATCCGTGTTCCTTCTAAAGCCCTCTGCGTTCGAGGGCCGGTCAAACTCGGTTGCGGAATTTGTTCGAAAGAGTCACCGCTCTTTCACAGTTTTGGTAGTAACAAATTACCCCTGTATCGCACGGGTCGGGTGCAAGTAATATTTACAAAACCTTTCTTACCGCTCTTTCTATTAGTGAAAATTATATCAGAAGCCGTGCCGTGGTTCAGAAGAAGTAGGCAAACAAGCAGATAGAAGCAAACAGCGAGTTCGTTTATACTATTTAGAGATAGAAATAAGTCCGAGGAGCGAGGTTACGGAACCACACAATACCTGAGCACAAAACCACCGCGGCACCGGTCCGAAAAAGCGCGAAAGACCCAATAAACGGCATGAAGGCAGAATACTTCGATGTCACAGACATTTCTGGCAAAGAATGATAGAAAGCTAACGACCTCAAATAATGGGACCAAGCTAGACAATGCGAGACTACCTACGAGTAAATTTTTCACCTCTTTTAATAATTCATACCCTAATAACCTATATTTATTTAGCCTACTACCGATTCACAATAAAAATTAAAATTCCACTTTCTTTGTTCTTACCAAAATTCTTTTGCGGCTTTGTGTATACAGCAAATTCTATTCTTATTTATAGCAAGCCCTTTGTCCATGAAAAACAAAGTCCGAGTGTTAAATTATAAAAAGGGAACGAATAACATTTTCTGGGGTTAATTTAGCGGTCGCTTAGAATAAATCTCTGTGAGTTTTCATTTGTTTCTCCCTTCCGATTCACCCTGTTTTGTGTGATGAAATCGGACGGTTGGCGAAGTAATAATGTACAAAACATGAAAGAAAATCAAAGGTCCACCCTCAGTTTGAAGGTCTTCCGTGTAGCAATAGTGTGGCGCTGTTTTTGGATCAATCGAAATAAGGGAGATTGTTTTTTTATGGAATTTGAAGAAACAATGCTGAAAGTGACTTTCAAAGATATGTTATCTGGAAATTAAACAAGTAGATTGAAATGTATTGCATAAGATGGTAGGTATGAACTTATAGCCTAGTCATAAAGAAGGTACAATTATCAAAACGTATAAAATTGATAAACTCACAGGTTTTCAGCCCTACCTACTTACGCGCATTTTTCGCCTTACTTTCTCGAAAACACGTAAGGCCTCCTAGTTTCAGACCTATTATAGCTTTTATCTGAACCTGTTGACTATTTTCTTTAATAAAGATTGAACGCACTTGGCTTTCTTGTTTTTGTATGCTTTACTGAAAGCCAGAGGGTGCATCTCCTTGTAGCTTCCTCCTAGCGCCCTTGCTGAACCGTTTTGGCACTTGCCAAATTATGATAATGAAATTACCGTAGCCTTAATGGTGTCCTGGTGAAATCCATGATCCGGAGCGAGGAGGCTTGGAAGCGGTCATCTCCTTGTGCGACGCAGTAATGCTAGCGAAGGAGGAGGCGGGCCGCGCGAGGCAAAGGCAAAGCTTTCGCCCCAACCGCAGCTATAGGAGAAGAGGCCCTGGGCGTCGGGAGTCGCAGGGCGATCCCCGGCCCCCGTAGGCGCGGGCCTGCGGATGGCGAGCGTTAGGTGGCTCGCTGTCCGATCACCACCAGGCCCGGGTCGATGGCACATTGTGTTTCACGCGCGCCTCAAAGATTTTTCAGCATAGAAGACGGGGCCCTCTAGGGCCAGAGCCTGCCAGGGTTGCGGAATTTGTTCGAAAGAGTCACCGCGGCCCTGGAACGCAAAGAGCTTTAGAAGGAACACAGATGGGTTTTAGTCAGTAAGAGTCTGACACGCCCTTCCACTCCACCCAGAGCGGAAGAAGTGATTTGATGATTTCCCATTCTTAAAAATAGCCTTAATGGTGTACATTCCTAAAATCGAATACATGAAGGAGTGAACATGAATGCTTTTCACGAAAGCCCTTGAGACCTTCTATCATCCATTCATCCAAAATCTTCCCATTCTATCAAATGATCTCACAAAAGTATGAACATTACTTAAGGATTGCTACAAAAGGCTAGCACCAAATCTAATTCTAGATTTCCGTGGCCATTCACATCGGAGCAGTCGTTTAACACATTGTGCTCGCTATGGAAATAAAGGCTTATTTTCTCAAAGCATTTGTTCCCTTCCAGAAGATGTATTTCGGATGCGAAACAGTTTATCTCGGGAGTTAGTAGCTTTTAGGACACAAAGGTGTGAAGGATGGAGAGCTTTGTGAAGTATGATATAAAGTTTGTTTTGATTTAGCCGGTCGATGTGGCGACGCTTTGGGGAGGCGTATGTCTAGTGAAGGATGTCTTTCGGCTGGGATGGTGATAACGAACCAGACGCAAAAAAATGTGTTCTTAAATCACACTAATAATATTATAAAGGCGAAAGATTATGAGTGTGTGTATTTGTTTGTTACTTCTTCACGCGCAAACGGCTGGACCGATTTAGATGAAATTTGATGGTATAGAGATTGTTTGAGTTCCAGAAAAGGACATAGAATAGTTTTTATCCCGGAAATATGTTTCCTTGGGATAATTTTCGACATTCACGCGGGCGGAGCCGCGGGCGGCAGCTAGTACAATATAAATGTAATTTCGTATTGCTGTTGTTTTGTTTTGAGCAACATATCATACAAGGTAGGTACATTAGTGGACTAAATATATTCGGTTGTTGCCCAAAATTATGTATTTTACCCGAAATATTTTTTTAATTTCATAAACCTTAAATTATCTATCCATTTATTCCCACCATTTCCCATAACATTTAAGACTGTGTTCTCACTGGTTTCAATAACAGTTCAGCTGCACTATCTCTTCGGCCGTGTGTCCCACAGTTACGTATCTAATCGTCGTTAGGAGTCGAGGTAATCCGTTTTTATTGTCGCGCCACTAATGCTGTCATTTTTAAAAAACCCGCAGATATATAGCCGTTAAATTAATAGCTAATGTTTGGAAACATTCTAGCAGTTTTTTTTTACAAGATATAACATTTATTTATTTAATTAACTTTTAAATTTATTAAGTTTTATAAATTACACTAAATGTACATAACTAACTTAAAACTATTTATATCTACTAGATCTAACTATATTCTAGAACTCGATTTAAGATTTCAATCTACAAAATACGGGCAGGAACTTGAGATAATTGAATTGGTAGCTTTATAGCCGTTTTATTTTTTTCTTTTATTTCATTTATTTGTTTGTTTTCCGATGAGAGCCGGTCAAAATGAGAATATTTACCATTATGAGTAGATAAATCCTTCCTTCTTGTCGTTGATTCTTTCATACAGGTGTGATTCGGGGCAATAGATACATTTTGAAATGAGTCAACTAGCCTAACATCGGAATTCACAAACAAACAGTCTTTTACATATTTTATATTTAATGTTCCGACAAACAATAGACTATCGATACCATACGCAAATTTTGAACAATCGTTACGTTCGATGGTTGCGAAATTTGTTCGAAAGAGTCACCGCGGCCCTGGAATGCAAAGAGCTTTAGAAGGAACACGATTGGCTTTTAATCAGTAAGATTCTGACACGCCCTTCCGCTCCACCCAGAGCGGAAGAAGTCATATGATGAAAAAAATAAAAGTTACGTTCAATCTGTAGTGTTTCGGACAAACGTGTTTCGATCCTACGTCACATCGATCTAAAGTGTTTCATTTCAACGAGTTTCGCACCAACGTGTTTTCGATCAATCGTGTTCGGACTAATGAAAATCGAACAAACGTGTTTCAAACCAACGTAGGACACCTCACCACCACAGTCCAAAGCACAGTCATTGTTTTATTGCCCATATTGGCTATTTCCCTACATAACATATTGTGTATAATTTATTAGGCATCCTCATATCCGCTAGACAACAAACTACAATTACAATTCATATAAAATCATTTGTAAATATTTAGTTGGTGTTCCTCAATAAATAAATAAACTGCTTGAGCTGGGAGGAATAAACTCATCACCTATTTTCTAATTTGTCCATCTCGTATCTATGCCATAACCTAATGCAGTCGGTTTTCTTGTTTCCATAGAGACATGACAATATTATAATAGAGGTAGATGACCTGAAATAATCAATAACGTTTAAAATCGAGCTGCGGTACGAAGCTAGTGAAATGGCTTGAGGTCAAGAGCTGACTAAATAGGCAACCTACGTTGGATCTAGGGCAGCTTACACTTACCTACCATTTGCTTCCTAAATATGAACTCCCTTTATTTTTTCCCCTTTTTTATTTTATTTCAACTAGTAGCTGCGTTCGCATATGAGTCCTAGTATAACGCTGAGCGATGGCCATTTGCGGTGATGAGAACCATATTTTTCCATCCTGTCTCTAATTTTGTGCTTTTTTAGGGTTCCGTAGTCAAAAAGGAACCCTTATAGTTTCGCGATGTCCGTCTGTCTGTCTGTCCGTGGTTTAGCTCAGACGCGCTTAGCACTAGAAAGTTGGAATTTGGTATGGGTATACATAATAAGCACGCTGACAAAATGATAAAATTGAAATTAAAAAAAAAAACATTGTATAATGATTTTTACCACCCATCCCATCGTCTATAGTTTGTTTCAAAATATTGAGGGTGTATGGAAATCATTTTGCCATCCAAGGATCCGTTTGCGACATATTAAGCAGCCAGCTAAACGGTTGTTTTTGGAAACGTGAAAAATTCATGGAAGTAGCATATATGACGAATTTAAAAGTAAAACTATCACTGCTTAGTAGGCTTTAAAAAATAACGAGTAGGTAATTGTTGACCAACAATTAATCTAAATCTAAATGATCAATTATAAAATGTACTTAGAAAAGGCAGATTTAGTTCATATTCCATTGAAAATTAGTTAGTTACGAAAAAGGTAGTGAACATTAATATAAGAACCCTTTGAAATGTTAATGTTATTTTTTTCTAACTTCCCTTGTGAAGGTGAAGTTGGATTTTATAACTCTTTCTTCAGTTGCCATTGGAAGAAATCATTTGATGATTTCCCATCCATAAAAAGGCACATAAAACGCACTTTCATTTTATCTTTATTTGCTAACAACTGAGATTCATTTGAGTATCAACAGAAAATGTAGCGAATGAACACAGCTCAGGCATTATATCCGCACTCGTTCAATCGATTGAACCAACGAACCATCGAATCAGTTGAGTTAAAAGGTACAATAAATTTTATAAACTATGAACTGAATAAATAAATACAAAAAACGGTGTTTAAGCTCTACTCTTCTATTGAATTGTTAATGGCTCTTTGATTTTCGCTAAACGTGTTTTCAAAAGAGCGACATTTTTGTATAAATTAAGTCATTTAATATTTAATTAAAATAACGTTGTGATGATGATTTTTTTATTAACACTGCTTCCATCGCTGTGTTAGGGGTTATAAATAAACTTTCACGGTTTAAATGCTTCATTCAGGGGGTAGGTAGCAAAAAATGTATGTATATGTATTTATTAGACTGGCCTGTTGATCGAGTGGTTAGTGACCCTGACTGCTAAACCGGAGGTCGTGGGTTCGATTCCCACCCAGGACAAATCTTTGTGTGATGAGCATGATCATTTGTTCTGTGTCTGAGTGTAATTTGTCTATAATGTGTATGTGTTTAGAAATATATGTATAAGCATGTTTATCAGTTGTTTGGGTGCCATAGCACAGGCTCTGCCTAGTTTGGGATCGGATGACCGTGTGTGAGTTGTCTCAAGAAGATAAGATATATTTACAAATTTCGTCCCTGTGGTGGTATCTATAACTACTCCTCCTTACCCCATTTACACCACAAAACTTATGTTTCTTTTTGCTCATTTGTTAAAACTGCATGTTTTTGTTTTTCCATTTCCTGAGGACGTTTTTGATTTACGTGAAAACGTATTGTTTGCAGATTTACCTGTTAATCGAATTCAGTCGTTGCTGCCAACTAGCTAACTTCGTCGAAAAAATAGCGAATTGCAAATTGTAGCGAGTTATTTTCATTCTCTTTACGTTAATTTAGAACTTTGTTGCAACACAGTTTACCTTGTTTATCGCAAATATTTAGCAATAGGTAGTTTTTCAGACTTTTTATGTGGAAATATCACAATATTATTTTAGGGTCAGAAAATAAAACAAACCACTAAATTATCCGTCATAAAAACCATCGATATATTTACAACTGTTAATATTTACATATTTACATGATCGAATATTATTACAGTAATAATTGAACCGTATTTACACAGTACATTACTTGGAAATAATAACATTTAGTAAATAAAACGTTAGATATGTAACGTTACTATGAAAACAATGCATAACATCAAGCCGTGTATTGGGTCCCATAAAAATATACTGGTCCGTTGTTAGGCCGACAATACTTTTCGTTGAATAGAAAGAAAGAAAGAAAGAAAAAGAGTTTATTTGCGACAAGATTATTTCTATATAAAATAAACTAACTGGTATTTAACTGGCACGCTATACAGGGTAGATGAGACATCGATGCACAATCTATTAACTGTATACCCAGGTTACAAACCTAATAACCATTGATCGGAATAGAAAGACTAAATTTACCTAATGTTCGTGGAAGTAAGTAACATAGTCTGGACTTTGAGTATAGTTACAAATTATTGATTTGAAGAATCAAAATAAGAAAGAGTTGTGCGAAAACAAAGCTATTTAATTTAACAGTTGTAGTAGGAACGGAACTCTAAAAACATAATAAGATTCTTCAATATAATCATTTTGTTCAAATGTATTCAAAGCGCAATAAGTAATTTCTTAAATCCCGGGATACAATCGTCATGTTTATGATTCCGGGATTTTAGAGGAGGTATTATCAACTCTATGTTACGTACTTTTACGTATTTTTTTTGTCGCATTTTTTACATACCTGTGCAGTGTTTTATTTACTTTAAACTGTAAATATTGTACAGTAACTGGCTGCACGTTTATGTCCCTTCCACCCTGTTTGCATTTAACCTCGCACGCACACATAAGCAACGTTCGTTTATATTGAATTCAACGGTGTGGTGAGGCAAAATTACTCGCGCTGTGCATTCACGTGTACTCACATTTATCGATGCAGAATTGACTGAAATCGGTTAGGAACAATGTGAAATTGTTAAAAACGTTGGCAAACAGAGATATTTCCCAAAATATGATTTGATTTTGCGGGTATTACTTTGAGGTCTTAAAAACTGGCTTTTGGAACAATGAGTAAGGTATCATTGTTAAATGGTTAGTAGCTATTTTATAGTAAAATAGTGGGCTGATGGCAAGTTCTTCAATTTGTAATACTTTAAATTTCCCTCGTATTCGTGTAAATAGGCAGTAACCTAATTTTAAACAAATGACACTTAAGTACAAACAATTTCACAAATAAAAATCAATCCCTATAATAAAATAAGCCAAATATTTGCCCCAATTGCAAGAATCAAACCAGTAAGGCGAATTCGTTCCGCCATCGCTTCTTTCTGATCTAATTGAATGTTCTTTCAACCCAAACCACTTATCTTTCTCGTCTTTCTTTTATTTCTTCCTCACAAATCTATGTTAAATGCGCATTCCAATAGAAAGTAATGTCGGCCTTATGGAATTTTGCTTACACACAGTGCAGAAACATCTAGAACATTTAGAATTATATACCTGAATTTTTCTATTACAATTTAATATGCATTGTAAATAATGAAGGGTGAAGCATTCATTTATGTTTTGATGGGCTTTCAACAGTTTAATTATTTTAAACTGTTATTTTTTTTTTCATCGACACATTTGTAACGAGCTAAGCTGACCTGTCATTCTTCAAGCTTCCGTCAGAAACTGAAAATAAATCGAACCATGTCGTTACTTACAATCCAAACCCGTAGGTAAGTAAAACTATAAAAAATAATGCATATGATAAAAAGTCGATTTAACCTTTGTTTTTTTTTATATAGCTGGGTTGTTAAATACATAATAATTAAAACACGAAGGGCCCCAACAATAATGCTTCACCCGAATTAATAGTTAAATTCTGACATCAAACTTGGCTACCATAAACTAATTCAAAATACAATTTATGTACTACTTCATATGCGAGATGAATTGCATTCATTTGCATAGAAATGTTTACTTGTTTTTATGCAAGAAATGTAAAAACATATACGTGGTTTGTTTATAAATGAAGTATATTTTACTTGAAAAATATTACGAGTTTTTTTATTAAACAGATTTTTTCAAAAGTTGAATAGCAATAGTTGCAGAACAACTTGAATCATACAATAATTTTAAATTAAAGGCAAGATAAATCATAACATTAAAAAAATACAAAATAAATAAATTTCACATATAAACATTTAATCTATAAGTATTAAAATAACTTTGGTTTTTATCACAAAAAAATCTTTACTAGTATTTTTCAAACCATAGAATAATCACACGATAGTTAGGTAATAATGTTTACTCCAACTATTTACATGAATCGTATATTGAAACTTCTACATATCAGTCTGCAGTGTAAAATATACTCTAATTACATCGACTCGAAGGTTCATATTGCTATGTTGGTTCTTCAAGTTCACTTTTAGTTTGTATTTGTACACTATCGAGAGCTTTCAAAGTGGTCGATGACGTCAGCGCTACCAAGTCTTCGTCTATTGTGGTCAGCTGGGAGTACTCCGTCTTCGGGTATATCGTCCGGTATTTATGTTTTCTTGATTTTAACTGTGGACGAAATTATTTATTTAAGTTGCTGGTAAGGTTCCCTTGTCCCATATTACTTGGGGTCGGCGCAACATGTTTTCTCCTGTCAACCGTAATGCTGTCATTCGCTCCCCTTTAGATTCATATTTTTCAATGTTGTTTACAACTTAGATACTATATCCCTCGGTTTCCCACAGTACAATTTCATTTAAAAAAATCTAGACTTGTTTTCTTACCGAGACGCAAAATAGGAACTTCTCAATGTTAAAGCTAAAAGGGATCGCAAATGATCTAGACTCGACACACAGCTTTATAAATAGAAAACACCCTGTTAGCTATTTACCTTAACGGCGATCACTATGACGACTAGAGCCAGTAACACGGCTCCCACACTCCACACCGCCACCGAGTTTCGTTCTAAAATGTTTGAGGCGTCCTTAGAATCTTCTATGAAGAACGATGCTGTGATGTGCGAACGAATGTTCTCGGCTATCCGCCGCTTGCCGGCTGATGAGCCGTTTAGACAGCCTCCTAAAAAAAGTTCACTTTTATTAACAGATCCAGGATGAGAAATACTCTTTTGAATCCACAATTCGAGATAAATGTACAATTTTGGAACAAAAACTCTATGTCATACAAGCCAGAGTTCAAATTCCATTTCAAACTAAAATAAATTAAATTAGGGATTTTTTAATAAAATCAAGTTAAAATTTACAAAGGTAGAGTCGAAACTTGATTTGGTGGCGATAGATTCAAAATACCTTGAATTAAAAATTCAAATAGGAATCTAGACAAAGTTACATTCTATCATGACAATCGCTATCGCTGAGAAGTAGAATCTCACTGCCTGCCCACTGACGTTTACCATCGCCATGTTTGGTGTTAATTCTGGAGTTGTTATAGTAGTTTATTAGACACTCAGACCCCACATAAAACAAAAAAAAATTAAGTAAAAATATTATCTTATCGAGCTATGCGGAACAGAGAGTGAAGTCCCGCACACCTCCACTGTAGTGGGAGGATCCTCCTACCAGACGGTTGTTGTGTCTGGTGAGCAACTGCCCAATAGTTGAAATTCGGACTGGTGTATATGGTCAAATCGCACGGAAAACTTTGCTTGTGCGATGCAGGACTTCGTTGGTAGTTCGTCGCTGCCAAGACAGATGGCGTTGCGATTATTTTTCTTGCCGTACAAATTTCGCTTCTTAGTTTTTCATGTGGCGGCATTGATGCCGCTACAATCTAATCGGGGTCTATATAAGACGACTTTTTACGTCCCTTTTTACACAAATACAAAGCTAAGCAAAAACTCATTTGGATTTTCATGTCATTACAATCGGTGAAACTACTTTTACTAAATAAATGTGGCCACGTTTATTGGATGTTCGCATTTTCTAACCTTTACCTTCCTCACACAAAGCTTAGAAAGCTTCGTACGGACAAAGGGTATTTGTTAAGGAAAACTATCAGTAAATCCTATACATTCGAGCTAGTAGGACTTCAGGGCATTGACTGAATGGAAGGTCAACTACGAATTTAATTCCTTTGAATGATGGTAAACACGTTCTTGGTAAAAATGCTATTAGTAAGAAAAGTGGTTTGAATTCACGAAATAAATAGTTGTTAGTGACTCAACGTTGGAATTCACTGTTAAACTACCACTGTTTGTACACAGACAGCCCTCAATCTATCTCCATGCAAAGATAGTCTGTAAGAAATTGCTCTTTGTGATAACACCGCTTATCGTAAATTTTTTTATAAGTATTTGTGATATGCTTATTATGAAGTGAACAATAAAGTTTATAATAAATACATTTTGTTTCAAACAAATACTTTGAGATATACGCCGCGGAATGACGATGAATCTCTCAGTTTGTGAATTCGAGTTTCGCAGGTTTACCCCTGACTTAATGCCACGGTTGTTAACAAACGCAAGAAGCAATCAAAGTTTTTGAAACCAAAAAGCAATTAATGCATCAATCTAATTAATAGGTTTAATTGAAACATGCCCATTATTTATTAAAAATAAAAGTTGTGTTAGGTACTAAAACTTGGGTACAAAATAAAGTCTTAAACTAAAATTAGGACATAGGTGCTCGTAAATAAGATATAGTGCTCTTTAGAGATTTATAAATCACAAAAGTTGGTAGCAGTTACTTTTGGGTATAGGTACCTAAAAATTTAGGTATTATTATTCACTTTTTTCATAGTGAAAACAAACCATAACATAACAAACCCCTTGAAAAGTTAGTTATTTTGGAAATAAAGGGTTTAACCTTGATGATAGGTTTGAAAATCTGGGGATCTCATACTATATTTTTTGTGCACTGTTACTTTGTATGAAAGTGGATTCCATAAGTCATTCACATCAACACGCCTTTAAAACCATTTCAGCAATCACATTTGCTCACAAAACTTATTTCTTTGTAAAAACAGGAAAATCAGAGTGAACAGGCTTCTTCTGGATAAGCTCGCTCCATCGTCGACTTTGTACCTAGACTAAAGTCAAGAGCAAACCCATCACAAATAAAAAAAAATATATAAAAATCGGCATTGACAACAGCTGATGTACGCTACGAATATAGAAGCGAGTTCCATTCATATTTTTCCTAAAAAACAGACTGAAATGGATACGCTTTTATTTTTGGGAGAGAGTAAAAATAGCTTACCTATATCCTTATCACAGTGACAGCAATCCGTCTGATTGCTATTTACGAGAAGCGCTACCATGCTCTCTGTGCAGCATGGTAAACATTTGTGGTTCACTCTGCAAACGAAAAATGTGTTTACATAACTGTTTTTTTTGAGCCAGACTTGATTGATTGGGTGGCTTGGAGATGATGAGAGGTTGGTCGTCAAAATTATACGGAATCCTTGGTCTAAAACTGATAATGTATTTTTAGTTGTTTTCAGTTGTTGAGTTGATTTCAGATGTTATTGTATCCAAAATTGCATTAGGACTGTTTTTGAACCCGGAGTTTGGCTTCTTCAGGTTTTAATTGACACTGAATTAAAATACAAAATTTGATACCTACTCTGTTGAAATCAATAAACACAAAAAAGCCAGTAACAATTTAATTTCGTAAGTTTCGTAAGTAATAACAACCTGAATTAATTTAATTGTTACACATTTCCATTTGTAAAACAATTAAAGTTCATTTTGTTATAGTGCCTCACTCAATGGAGGCCAGCTGTTTAGTTTTTAAATAAGTATTTTTTAACAACTCACCTATCTAATCGAAGTGGATGAGCACACGTGACACAACTGGTCGGCCCCGGTCCTGAGCATGACCTGCAGGAGTCGTGGCATGGCCGGCACGTCCGCGTCCTAGGCTCGTAGTACTGGGAACTAAGGCACTCCACGCATAAACCGTTCTCTAATGAAAAGTGTGGTGGACAGGACGTGCAACGTTGAGGACCGGCGCCATGACAGTCCTGGCAATAGTGGTGGCATCGACGACAGCTGTCCTGCCACGGGAAGAAGTTCTGAGGACATTCGGGCCGACACTCTCCCGCCGCCAACCTCCAGTCAGGCGGACAAGATGCACACTGGTCTCGTCTAGGACCCGTGCATGTTTCACACGACAAGTAACACTTCGAACAAGTCCCCTCGTCGGGGTAGTAGCCAGGAGCACAGGTCGCTCTACACGTCCCCGACTGCAGGCGTAAGGCACCAGAACACAATGTGCAGTTCAATCTTGAGACACAACTCTTACAAGTGTGCGGGCACGGCGAACATCTTCCTGCCGTCTGATAAAAACCCTGTCCACATTCAGCCACGCACCTAAAATAAATATTTCATGTTAACTGAACACTTGAAACCGTACAGGAAAAGGTCTAGATGGATAAAGGGCCATTACCTCGATCCTTGTAACAACAAGGGACTCGAACAAGACAAACAGTCCCACTCGTTCGATCCGCTACATTTCTCGCAGGTTGAATGGCAATTTTTACACCTTCCCACCTCATAGTACTCACCTGGAAAAAGTCACTTTAAGTCTGCGACGAACAAGAGTGAAAAAAGCCGTTGTTCAAGGACATTACTTACTCGTGTCGCATTTATCATTGCCATCGGGGAGACAAGTTCCGCTCTTAGTTAGAATCCATTTCTCTTGGCAAACTGAACAAACGGCACACGTGCAAATTGAACAGCCTATTGGACACCTAAAACAACGAAACAGTTGTTTACATTTTGTTCTTTAAAAGATTTTAAATATAAAGGCGACAATTAAACTCTCGAACAATGTAAAGTTCAAAGCTAGGCGTTTGAAATTCCGCGCGCTCGTAAGATTGACGACCTCTGTTTCATCACGAAATGGAATGCAAAGATAAATTATCATAACAATAACACTTACGGCAAACATTCTCTTCTTTGGGCGTCGGCGTAATATCCTGGGGAGCATTTTGGTACGCAGCGATTCTTGAATGCGTAATCACCAGTGCGACACGAAACACAGGCATTTTGGCTAGGGCCGTGACAAGATTCGCACGTTTCATGACATGGCACGCATCCGAAATCATCTTTTTGATGTGTTCCCGGAGGGCAAGCCGCTAAACAAGAACCGTTGTAGAGAACATAATTGTGCGCGCACGAGGAGCACATATCTGCCTTTTCAGAGCAAGTGTCGCAGTGTTCTGCACATGGAAAACAGGCGTTCGCGTCGGGGTCTTCATAGTATCCGTCCGGACACTGTTGCAAACAAACAGCTAAATCAACGACGAGCAGGTGTGCGGGCGCGCACGTGAGGCACGAGTCCTGGCCGGCACCCGCGCACGTCTCGCACGACTCGTGGCACGGCCAGCACACGCCGCCCTGGTTGACGAAGCTCCGCGGAGGACATCGCGACACACATGTATTATCCAAACGATAATGCTTGCAGGCGACACACTGAGTTGGCCCCTTCCCATAACAACCTTGTGAGTCACATTCCGGATCGCACAGTCTTTGCACTTGTTTATCGTTGGCATCTGCCAAAACATTTTTCCGCTGTGCGGAGGGAATATTTTTAGGGTAATTGCGTCTATCAGGAATGCCGAGTTCGATTTCGTTGAGAAATTGTGAGTACTCTGAGGCGTCGTAAACATCGTTAATATGATAAGCCTTCTCTTCTTGGTAAACATTGTTGGAATTAAAATAGCTTTTATTTCGTAACCGTATCGGACTCGTCGCCGTGCCGTAAAATATTAACTGCCACTTTTTCAATATGCCCGGTTGAGTGACGTGGATATTACCGGCGTTTAATATCTGAAGGGTCCAACGCCCTTCGGCACTTTCTCCCCAAAAATGGACACTTAAAAACGGCCAATCGTCGAAGTTAGAACTCGTTGCGTCATGCGTCCTCTCGAATAAAAGGGTGGAAGTAGTCCCCATCGGCGACGTAAGCAATATCCGTAAATTTCCTCTAGGGAAAAAGCTTAGTGAAATTTTACATTGAACGTGTTCCAAAAATCTGACCTCGTTCATCGTCCCGCTGCACCCATTCACATCCATGTGCACTGATATCGTATAACCGAAAGATGTTTCAATAGACTTGTCCTCGTTTATTTCTTGTGACTTACAAATGTGCTGAGGGGGTACGCTCGTCCATTGTTCGGCTAATGTTACCATCTGAGCGGCGTCCATTAGTCCGTAGCCAAACTTGTGACTTACTTTTCTCTTTACGCCATTTACTATCCATCCTTCTTCCTTTTCCAGTGGTTGTGACCGAGACGTCATTACGACGAGGTGTTGCATGTCCCGCCACGTTAGTAATGCATTCGCTTCTAAGGCTAATGCACAAATACCTGCGGCTAATGGCGCCGACGCTGATGTGCCCGTGTGGTCTACTGTACAAATGTGGTCAGGCCTTAATTGAACATCCATATCTACTGTAGCTACGCTTTTATCTCGGCCTGGCGTCCCTGAACTGTAAGTTGAAGCTATTGTTGATGAGCATTCTTCTAAATACCATGGTTTATAACCCCCCTGCGTCGCACTAGAAACAGAAATAGTGAATATGCTATTCGCATATCCATCACAATTGCAGGAGTCTGTATGCCTGCCACCGTTTCCCGACGCCCATATAAAAATAGATCCTTTCCCTCCTCTTCCGTTCGTCACACCGTTTATAAACGCCCTGAAACAAAGCACTTTTTAATGAGCTCGCCCGTAACCATTTCTCTAAATCGCATGCAATTAGACAATACCTTCTAGCCAAGGGGCCGGGGCCGTCGACTGTTTTCCCGTCATCCTCGGGCCCCCAGGACGCGCTATAGATGTCTATGTGATGCGTGTTGAAGCCGAGCGCCTGCGCCTCTACAACGTCGTTGACCACGCCGTCCAGCATGCGCACGCCCCCGATGCTGGCGTTGTAGGCGATGCCCACGCCGCAGTACCTATTGTAGGCAACCGCGGCCACCTCGCCCGCGCACCGTGTGCCGTGTTTATTGTCGCCATTGTCCTGTGGCGTCGGGTCTGTGTCGTTCCCGTTTATGTCCGTCGATGCTGCAGGATCCTACAATATCGGGTTTCTCGTTCAATATACTTCAGTTACGTAATATATGGTCGCTAAAGGGAAATCTTTTGTTCTAAATTGGGTTTTCATTTGACAGTTCTTAGCTGCCTTGATTAATGAGTTTCAGTATACTTTTAAAAGATAAAAAAATATTTACATAATTTTGTGATAAATCCGGATGGTTTGGTTGAATACCGTCGTCGAGGATGGTTATTACGACTCCTTTCCCTGTATATCCTTTCCTCCAAGCGTAACCGACGTTCATGTCTAACCCGTCCGCTGCACCTCCGTTCTGAAACAAAAAATAAGGTTAATATCTAAAAATAACGTAGAAATACACTCAAGTGGACGGATATTACGCTTTGCGCATTGAATACTTAATGTAAGTGTTTGTGTTGACGTCGAATGGGCGCGCAGCGGCGAGCGGGAAATGTGTGACGGTGACCATCGTCGAAGTGGAGCTGAGGCGAGCAACGTGACGCCTACAACTAGTGAATATTGACGTCATCCATTTGAAGGCCAATTCTCGTACTTTAAAAGCTTTCAAATTCAAGCCGCAGTTTTTGACAATTGCTATTGCGATGCGAAACCTAAACTGAAGGTTAAAATACGAGAATTACACCGTTGGTAACCCAGGGTATATTAATAAGTTTTTTTTTAATCAAAACACATTTACAATTATGCTCACAACGCCTAAAGAGGGAGAAAATAATTTCCCAAGTTTTGCTCCCCGCTACCCTCTATGGCTTCGTCCCCACACTTAGTGTACACGTTGTCGCGTGCAAGTAATAGATACGTGCGTGCCAGGACGGCGGCTTACCTGCCATATAGTACGAGCGTTAATGTTACTAACCATTAGATGTAAGGAAAAGTTATTTAATATTTCACTAGGTACTAGTAAAAACATAATAAAGTGTAAGTTATTTTTCATTTCAACTTGAAAAACGTCCATATTTTTTTTTAAATATTTTTAAATTTATGTATTTTAAGCACATTTCTGGTGGGTACTTATAACTTGGAAGTCAGGAAATATGTACGTTCCTTTTATGTCGTAGGTAGGCAACCTAAAACAGGATTCCTGTAAATTTGTACAACATAAAATACTAAGTTCCATTTGATGTGTGCGATTCCCACGTCGTTTCCCAGTCAAACGTGTTATAGACGGCTTACAGCCAAATAAACTGGAACAAATTCATCACACCGGCGAAAATGTTTCATACCTCCCTATATTTTATTCAACGAAATTCATTCTCACTTTAGTCAACCTCTGAACAATAAAATTGTACCCGAATAAAGCAGCAAACATTACGGAGTGGCCTTATAAAACAATAGCACATCAAGGTCACAGGTTATGTACCTCGAAAACGAGATACTCGCTTTATACCTCGATCTGGGACTAAACTAGTGAATTAGTAATTCCTTCACTATTCTTTGTCGGATGAATTTTAGTAGAAGTACAAATGATACTGTCTCGCTTTGTTCCACTAAAGTTCGTCGACTTGGTACACTCGTACTATTAAATTATGCTTAACATCTGCCACTGAAATGTTCTGCAATATTTTGTACTTGGGCTGAATTTTAAGCAGCACATTATTTTTATTCATAATATAGTTACTGGAATTGTAACTATTATCACGTATTTTCAGAATGAAGGAATATTATATTCATTAGTTTCATAAATAAGTTATTTTATTGTGATGGATTGTATTGTTTTGCCCCCGTTTTTATCTACTTAAAGTGAATGGTTTACAAGAGAAGAGATCGCTACTCATACCAAAACGTATGCTTTCAGAATTGTGCATGCCCAGACAAAGCGCTTTATGCGCCTGGAATTTATGCCCGTTTAGAGCAGTTTATCTGGACATGGTCTAAATGTTGCACATAATTGCAGGACAGAGCAGCAATCCCTGCTAACATAATTCTTGTAATATAATTTTATAGGACTTATACCTAGGCCTAACGATGACGACATTTAGAATAAAACAAGAGTCTAAACTCCATTATCCACATAATAAACCAAGTGTAAAAAACGAAAGTCAAGTTATTTTTTACATTATTTGCATTGTAACAATGAGAGCAAACGAAAATTTTGCTTTTAATGTGTCTTTTAATTGTTATGAAGGGCATGCCGGACGCTCATAAAAGGAGAATGGGCAGTACTTTATCATTAGTACCGAAACGTTTAAAAATCTTTGTCTTTTTATGATTGTTTAAAATTGAGTTTTTAAGGATTACCGTATTAAATGAGAATATGTAAAGAATATCATTCTAATATTAATAGAATGACCTAACACTACATTAAGAACTTATTTAATTAATAATTCCTATTTTTACGTGCTTTTAGCGGTAAACCTGGTAATAGCCCTAACAGTTGTAAAACAAGATTGGCAAGCGAGACCTAGTGGTCAAATGTTAGTACATTTGTACATAGGTACTACACTCAAACCAATATTCATATGAATGTACAAAAAAACTTACCAAATACCACTGCTCTTTAAACAGCGGGTCAGGGAAGGCGGGCGCACTGGACTGTCGCATGACATGCCGCGGCTTCCACTGATGGTCCCTCTTGGACCTCCGCAGCTCCCTCTGCTGCATCACCCATCTCACCTGTCAAATGATCTGTCTATAATCCTCTTTGATAAGTTAAGGAGGGCCGGGCAAGAGTGCTCGGAATTTAAAAGGTCTTGAAGGCCGTGGAAAGCATCTGTGGGTGACCTTAACGAAAAATATTTGTGAAAAGTATTTTTGTTCAACAAAAAACAGTAGTTTTTTCTAACAAATATTTTGAATGGACTGAAAAAATCAGTGTTTTGCTTCACCATTTAGTATCGTTATTTCAATCCTTAATATCAAGATTTCAATTTCACGGTTCTATTGGCGCGAAAACTAAGCGATTTGCTTCCCCGCTAATAGATGAAGGTTAAACATCTACCAGTTTAATCAATGACTTGATATTTGTTTGGATAAGAGCTATATAATGTAATGTCGGTTTTATCTGTAGCTCAAATCTAATTTTATTAAAATAAATCTCTGAATTGTTTATAAACTGATCAGTATCACTATTTACAGAGAATTTGAATTGAAGCGGAGAGAGCAATTTTACCTTAGAAAATGAAAAATCAGTCTTTCTTTTTTATCTTAACTTTTTTTTTAAGGTTCTTAACTAACCTTGAATCCCTAAACCAGGTATCTTGGGTATGCGTAGCAAATATTCAAATCGGTTCATTCACTTTGAAGAATAAGGATTCAGTAGTTTTCATGACATACTATAACTCTTCACAGTTAACGATTATTTAGAAGTGCTAAAACTTCCACAATTTTCTATGACTAAAGCCGCTAATGTGCCACTATAATTCACTGATCACAAGATTGAAACCTAATAAGAAAACCTACAAAAATAATCACGACATGTATTTAAGCCCATTAACACTGGATCGTTAGTAATGCTACAAAATGCGAGTCGTCACGTTCTGGTCATAAACAACAGAATATTAACAGCAACTAGTCTAGAACTACCAAACTTGCTAACAATGATAATACCTATTATGTTTGAACTTAGGATATTGGTGTTGCCAAGTAATTGGGTATCCGAGGTCAAATACTCGCTCTGTGAAATGTTACAGAACAATGCATAAGAGCTGATCGATTATTACACTGTAATACAATTGAGGTAACTAGGTAATCTAACAGGATTGAAAATCTATATCTACATATACTATAATCTATACTAATAATAAAGCCGGAGAATTTGTTCGTTTGAACGCGCTAATCTCTACAACTACCAGTCGGATTTGGAAAATTATGTTTGTATATGATAGCCACATTCATAAGAAATGCTATAGGCTATACAGGAACGGGAAAAAACGAGATATGCGCCTACGAAGTCGCGGGTAAAAGCTAGTCGTGTATATTTTCACACCACTCCTTGCTTGCCAACAACAAAATTGTAATTTACTTAATTCTCTGTATTTCCGAGAACAACCATATCTATTTGTAAAGTAGTGTTAAACAAATGAAGGTGATAATAATTTACGAAGAGCGATGTCAAATATAAAAGTGGTGCTTCCAGTGCTTCACAAGTACCTATATTTAGGTTTCTATTAAATTAAACTCGTAAGTACGTAAACTTAACTCCATAACCACCAAAATCACTCAGGCAAATCGATCTTTTCATCGGACCTCCATTCTGGACAAGCAGTCGACAGGAAAACTTCATGGATGGCTAAACCCCATTCAAATTGGAAGATTAACTAACTGGCCAGTCCCTTGAGACAGAATCCTTACGTCAATACAGCATAGAATCAATTATTCAAAACGGAGCAAGTCATGATATTGAAGCCGATAACTTTAAGGATAATCCCAATGAATAATTTGATGGTGGACCGATGTCAATCAAATTAACGTGTATTGATTGGGTTCACAAACAAACGAATGGTTGGCAAGTGAAGTTGAAGAACATTTGGTTACCATGTGAGTTTCATGGACTTGAAAACATTTTTGATAAAAACACTAGCACGTAATGTGAATTATTTCGTTTGATATTGTAATTATAGACTAAAATCTTTATATCGCACTCACATCAGAATTAATTCAAGCAATTTCACACTCATATACTTAAAACGATCTAATTGAAACAAGTGACGGAGTACGCTTGTCTAGACTTTTAGAGTAATTAAAATATAATTTTCCGAACTTAATAATTTACAACATACTAAAATAAACGAACATGACTAGCTTTTTTCACTGTTCAACGAATTCTAGATTAATTAACTATTCTAATTACAGTTTTAGGCCTCAAAGACAAAATATACGTTCACTTTTTCGACCTTAAAAATCGGATACCTACCTAAATATTAATTACCTAATTCTTATGACCTTTTTTTGGAAGTTTTTAATTACAGATTGTATTAACTTAGTCAAAGATCTATAAATATCAACCAGCATCACGGCATAATGTGCTTTCCGGGCCACGGAAGAGATGGCTTGTAAATTAAGGCCATTCATCCACAGACCGACCTCGACAATCGTTGCTTAACCTCGGATTGCTCGGTTGCTTAGCCACAAATTACTCCTTTGTTTCCAAAACACAGTGTGTTACATTTTCAACGGACTATCACCGTTCCTGAGACAGAGCCGTGTGCTGCACACCGTTACTACTACGGTCTTTGGAAACTAAAACTTAGGATTGTACGTTGGGTCCATGTGGGTCTCGGTTAAAAATTTAGGAAGCGAGGTAGAACCCGTACTCTGGAAATCGTGAAAGGTGAACTTCGAAAATACCAAGAATAGTTGCAGTAACAAAAATGAAACAGTTAATTATAATATAATATCTCTTGGGACAACTCACACACGGTCATCCAATCCCAAACTAGGCAGAGCCTGTGTATGTGCAAAGTATTTTACAATACATGACACAGAAAAACAAAATATTCAAACTATAAATCAAATTAAATTAAAGTAATTGACACTTGGTAGCCAGCACACTCCATTAAGCCATCAAAAAAAGACAAACTCAAGCATTAACAAGTAAACCAAACTAATTATGCCTCCGGGCATAAATGGTGTGCCCGCTTACACGTGCAATGGTATCTGGAGTGGTGTCTGGAGCCACAAGTGATGAACTAGAGCCAACATAATACTATTAATAAGTTTAACGTTATAACAGCAATAATAAAAAAATAAAAATACCATGACCAGCAAGACGACCAGTCACCACAAACAGCAGACAACTGATAAACATACTTACATATTTCTAAATACATACATATTATGGACAAATTACACCCAGACACAGAACAAATGCTCATCACACCAAGATTTGTCCAGGGTGGGAAGCAAACCCACGACCTTCGGTTTAGCAGTCAGTGTCACTAACCACTCGACCAATAGCCCAGTCTTTTTTTGTCAATTTATTTAACAGTGTAGATAAATGAACTATATTTGCCATCACTGTTTCATTTGCATTCTAGGGTAAGTTGTTCTCCAGTTATTTTAGTTATAAAGTCATCATTTGAGGCATATTTAAATGAAAATTAAATGAAACTATTTACCTGAGGGTCATTTTTGAGACGGTTAATGTGGTCGATGCTGGCATTCGGTGATCTTTTACTGACGTGTGGATGTGATAGTAAAAAGTAGTGCTTCAGGTTGCCAATCTGCAAAGAAAGAAAAATGAACATTAATTTAAAACGATTTTGATTTATTTACCAATTAAGGGAATCCTAATTATACAGTGAGTTGCAAAATAAACGAAACAAAGCAGGGGGGATTAGACTAATGAAACAAATGTCAAATTAACCTTAACGGCAGACGAAGGACACATGCCGAGACGAGAGGACATATGTAAAAGAGTACGGATAGCCAGTCTAAAAAATCTCGCCGTGTTTGGTAAAATTACCTACCACGATCCTTTATTAAAAAATGTTGATTAAAATCGTTACATGCGACCAGAAACTTGTAAATGCGAACTTGCTTTCCTGACGTAAGCAAGATCCTCATTCTATATGCGTTCCAAACATTTCCCGCGCTCCCAACCGAGTTCCGCTAACATTAATATTATGATATACCTTATATATCTTAAAGTTCTTATGAGGTAAAGTGACGAGACTCAAAAAACATGTAGAAATTAAAGGAAGGTTTTCTTATATACTGACTTGCATAAAGGGAAACGAACCGTTCAAAATATTAAATGGCATTACGTGTTTTTAGCGAATTTTTTGATAAAAAATTTTGGACACATTTCTTAACTCCGGAACTTAGCCCTAACTAGGGATCAAACCGGGGCCTTTAAGATAATAGCGGTAATTTATACCCACGCGAAAAGATTATACAAAGTAAAGATTAAACATAGTCTTTTTCAAAATAATTACTGTTTCATTCGACCAGTTCTTTGTTCTCAACTCCACGAATATTTAAATAAACCTCTTTGGAAATTAATTCTTCAACAGAATCTAACATTTATAAACAGGTAAGAAAATAAACATGAATTCCTTTCAAGACGATAGCCAAACAATACATTCAGACCGAACAGTTCATTTATTCGTGAATAAATATATTAAACAAATAGAACGTCTAGTCTATTTCGAGGATAGTGTGGTCTATAAAACATGTCCCTTTATACTCTACAAACGACTAAGGTAGAGGTAACCCTTTGTTTTACGACCAAGTGATAGTTCACGCCATCGATCGACACACGAAGATTTTAGTAAATTGTTGGCTCAAGCCTAAAGCCCTGTCGTAGCGCTACGAGGTTACGCGGCTACGGCGTAGCGCGTAGGCCGTAGCGGTAAGTTGTCGTAGCACTTTGAATAAAATATGCGCTTTATTTCTTTTTACCCAACTATGGGGAAGATTATAGTTTAGTAGTCCATGTATCTGGGTATGGATGTTCATCTGTTCCTTAACTTTTCATAAGATATGGACAAATGTGGTGTCGTTAGATATGTATGAATACTCCACTTACCAAGGCAACACAACATGTTCATAACGTGACCATGTCACATTAAATATAATATTCTAAAGACACAAAACGTCCTACCCAAAAAGGGGAAAGTTATTTACAAATGGTATCAAATTAGAGGTTTTAATATGCACATGCCTCAAAAAATAAGCTAAACCTTTTAAATAAAAAAAACGCGTCAATCCTTTAAATCGAAAGTACGTAGTCAGGTTTTAGTTCTAAACCTTGTCACATCAGTCGCTTCAATAATACATACATAGTAAAGTTAATAGTCATAAGGATTTATAATTGTTTTGCATTAATATAACTAATACAACATTCACAATCCGCAGCGCCATAATCTGTCGATAATATAATTAACTAATTAATCAAATACTACTAGTGGCATGCGTAGTGGAATGCAAATGCAATCCTAGAACTCACTAATCTAATACTATATCACACTTATATCGTCATCTCTTTCTACCCAGAACCATGAGTTTGTTTTCTATTAAATATAAAATGAATCTGTTTTCTTCGCATTGAATAACTAAAAGTGGATTACGAAAGTCATGTATTTAAAAATGAGAACGGAAAAAAGAACATTGGACTTCAAAAAAAAATCAGCTGGGAGAGGAAACTCGAAGTAAAAATAATCTGACTACATCAAATATTTATTACTTACTGTAAGCCTCGACGTCAATCACACGGTTGTGAAATGTTAATGATATTATTATGAACGAACAATAATTAATATAATGACTCATTTATTATAAATGAATGGAATAATAATATCTTGGGACAACTCACACACGGTCATCCGATCCCAAACTAGGCAGAGCCTGTGCTATGGCAACCAGATAACTGATAAACATACTTAGGTATATATTTCTAAATACATACATATTATAGACAAATTACACCCAGACACAGAACAAATGTTCATGCTCATCACACAAAGATTTGTCCTGGGTGGGAATCGAACTCACGACCTCCGGTTTAGCAGTCAGGGTCACTAACCACTCGACCAACAGGCCAGTCGAAATTTATTGAATATTATTTTAGTAACATCCTCTAGCGCTTACACAGGAAGCCGTGTACAGACTGAGAGTTGCTCAGAGAGCCATGGAGCGTTCCATGCTTGGCATACGTTTAATAAATCGAGTGCTAAACGTCGAGATTCATAGACGTACGAAGGTTTTCGACATCGGAAAACGAATTGCAGAACTAAAATAGGGCTGGACAGGACACCTGGCAAGGCGCGGTGACGATAGGTGGAGTAAGGCAGTGACCGAGTGGCGCCCGAGGACTGGAAGAAGAAGTGTTGGTCGGCCGGCGGCGAGATGGGCGGACAACATTGTTGCCATCACGTGTAGAACTTGGATGAGGCTGACACAGAAACGTGGAGATTGGCACAAGAGAAGAGAGGCCTATGCTCAGCAGTGGGCGAAGTCGGGCTGTGGATGATGATAAGCGTCCTCAAGTGTGTGACATTAGATTGGCGAGAACAGGATGTTTCTAATATAATAGAGTGAATCATCTAATAATAAAACTTTCAAATGAATGAATGAATTATTGACTATTGAGATAAAAATTGTGTCACGGACCAAATAATGCTCAGCACTATTAAATAATATCATAAAATCCGTTTTAGATTACAAAAGTGTGAGTCGGACTCTCACACGAAGAGTTCCGGACCATAAACCGAATAAAACACGTTTCTCTTTCCCTTTAATTTTTTCATTAAATTTTATTATTTTTTGTTATAGCGGCAATAGAAATACACTCTCTGTGAAAATTTCAACTGTCTGCCTATTAGAGTTCTTGAGATAGAGCCCGCTAGCAGACATACGGACGGACAGCGGAGGCTTAGTGATAGAGTTCTGTTGGTTACATTTCGAGAACGGAACCCAAAAAAAAACATTTCTATGATGTCATGTCACAGATTATTAAAGCAAAGTCAACATAGGGGCTCAAAGGGTTCATACTCAAACATTTTTTATCGACCATAAAAAGTGACAGGCAATAGTTATGCTAGGATCGGATCGAGTGTCGTTGGCCGTTGTGCCAACGGGTCATTGATACAATACACTCCCATGCAATTTAACTGATCGTTGGATTGTTGTCCTTGGGGAGGTTTCGTTGTAAATGATATTGCTGTATTTTTGTGGCCAGTAGCGGCAATTTATTAATCAAAAATAAAACTGTATTTGAGAGGCCTTCACTTTGTAGTGGGGCAGTAATGGGTTGTCTGGCAGTGTTTTTATGTTTTCGTATACATCGTATAAATGATTTAATTCACATATACTAACAATAGTATCGTACTCTTACGTGCAAATTCAGTAAAACTGTGAATTTTCACAGTTTTACTGAATTTGCACGTAAAACGTTTAAAACATTTGTAACAGATTTTACGTACAGCATTTACAACATATTGTACGATGTTAATAAAATTCAATTAATGTTTACATAACATTCGGCGACCAAACAATCAAAGATATTTTAATTTTTTTATTACAGTCCGGTGTAAACGCGGCCCATTTTAAACGTTCACAAAATAAGGTCAAGCACTTTGTGGCTGTTTAGCCATACTCAGTTTGTTCCCATTGTTACAAACGGTTCTAATTAATTTAAAATACCTTTGTTTTGCTATACATTTCCCATTATTTTGTCGGGAATTTGACAATGAAGTCTTTTGTGCCAGATTAAACAAATAATTTATTAATTATTAGAGGTACGTTGTTGTGAGTTGGAATAATTTAAGGCTGTGAATAATAAAACTTTTTGAAGATAAACGAGGGTAGTAACAGTTGTCGTCTCGGGTCAGCGCACATAAACTTATAAAACCAGTTGTCTCTTGACGAGGGGTCTGACTTTGTGACGGTCTCCCGAGTCGGACGAAGTCGTGCACTCTAACAGAGACTGTTCAGGCGTAGCTTCCTATAGTATAACAGGTGTTTGTTTTCAGCGGTGATATTTATTTTCCATAGGGTTTGTTCCAAAAATCATCATCATTTGAATGTAAATTAGAAAGTTTCATACAATTACATACGGCTCTCTCTATGGACGATTAGTTTTAAATTGATCAAGCTAATGATCGGTAATTGTCGGTAATCTGCGCGGCCTATTTAGCGTCATACAGTGGGGCTTATTATAATCCTTGGGGAGTCGTAATGAGTTAAATGAGTGTGTCAGCTAGCTAACTAACTTTACTGTTTCACGAGTAATTTTGTAATTATTTGTATGCAGGGGGTAAGGGAAAGGTGAAGTTTTATTTCAATAACTATCATTGACATGGGCAAAAAAGCTGCCAGGCTGAAATGGGACAGGGCGGGTCACACCAGCCGTATGCATAGTGACCGCTGGGCGAAAGTCTCTACGCAATGGGTGCCAGAGGATGGATGGCATCGCCGAGGCCGGCCCAGGAAGCGGTGGCGAGATGATCTGGATGCACACTACGAAGGCTGGTTCGAGGTGGCGCAAGAAAAAAATGTCTGGAAGGATATGGGGGAAGCCTTTGCCCAGCAGTGTGACGCAAAAAGCTAAGGATAACAAAACGTCTAACCATGCATATGAAAAACTTGCTTCAGGGACAGTCAATTCCTAAGAATATTCGTAAAGCTTATACTTATTTTGATCAGCTGATGATAATTTTGGATGGTAAATCCAATTCTAGTGCTAGTCTAGTTCAAGTCTTCCCAGCCCTTCGCACTGACTTCCCATATTGTATAGACATAATGAATGTAACCTACCATTGTACCTAATGCGTATGCCTTTATTTGTACAAAGTTTTGCAATCTATTAAAACTACTCAGACAGCGGGAAACCCTTTGAAGATAAGCAAGTAATATATGAATCCCTAAATTTGTCCCAATATGAGTTTCTACTTATATTGCGTTACATAATATGAGTTTGTAACTAAATAAATTGTATTTTGTGTTGTTAGTTTAACAATCAGAATCAAAAATAATATAACATTACAATTTCTAGATATTACAACTCAAATACCTATCTTGCAATATCATGTTTTATTTTAAGCATTTTTATGAAAATAAGGCACTACACGACAAGTTTTTTTTTAGCAAACTATGTATTCTGAAAAAAATACCTCCCCCAATTCCTTCTAGATTCCTCGAACCGACAATTAGTTTACTGATACGAATTTCCTCTTCAATTACTTATTCTGTTGTTATCAAATCGTCTATTAATATATTCATTCGCAGTCAATGAAACCTTTAAAGCATATTTAAACTTACGACTGATTGAGCACAAATACCCCACAAAGGAATAATACCGTCTAGATTCTAGTAGACAAAACTCCAGGCGATTCTACTAAGTGCTATCTGAGTTCACACGGCCATAAACTGGGGAGTTTTAAGATTGCGATGGTGCATAAATTGTGACCAGTTATTGTGCCGCTGGGAACGCTCGATAAGGAGCCACTTGCGTCCAGCATTTATATATCTCACGTGACGAAGTGGGAAATGCAACAGGTTTATTTTTGATAAGATAAAGATTCTCTTGTGAAAGTAAACAATTTAGGAGTATTTGTAGTTATAATTATTGTATAAAAAGCCCATTATTGTCGCTTTTGTATGGGCCCCGTCTGAAATGTTGTATCAATTTCGATATGGTATGTCATTTGAAAGGTCAATCATAGGAGGTATAACAGCATCGGACATGTGCATGGAAAGAATAACAATTGATTTGTTTGAGTTTACTAACTATATGCACTAGAAATAAAATTAAAACCTCCTAACTAAATAAACCGTAAAATATTGTGTCAAAAAATTAATCTGCATCGCTGTCTACTAGAAGTGTACCGAAAAGACTGGCGGCATTGCCACGTTGTATGGCAATGCTAATTCTTTGACAAAGGTAAAAGCCAGCCCTTGGGTCACGGGAAGTTTCAATTAAGCATCTTGAGAGATCTTTTTACAAGTTATGCGCACTTGGACCCCACGACCCGAGAGTATCAACCCCAAACGGCTAATAATGCTTTCATCCCATATACCTGACTTGACCTGCCACCAACTACAATACTGAATACCGTTTGCCAGTATTGTGCTCGCTTTTCATCATCTGCCTAGCCTATTCCCAACTAAATAACACGGTAGATCTTGGCAAGACTGGAGTCAGATTCACGCTTTTGCAAAGCTACAATGCTTTTGACCATTTGTTGTTCATTAGTTAAAGATAAAGAGCCAATTCAAATTGATAAAGCGTGTAATAAATACTTGATTTGACTAATATACCTACCAATACAACTACAGCCGGCCTTATTACCAGAGGGCCAATTGTACCAGTTTTTAATAATTTAATTATAAATAATAATTATGTATAATAATATAATCTATATAATAAAAATGAATCGCTAAATGTGTTTTTAAGCGCTAAACTCGAGAACGGCTGGACCAATTTCGCTAATTCTTTTTTTTGTGTATGTTATTGTTAGGAGAAGGTACTTAAGAAAGAAAATTTTGAAAAAACTCCACTTATAATTTAAGTTCGCCTTTGCATGTCAGTCGCAATCTGTCAAAAATGTATGGAATTGAAATGATTTTAAGTGACTATCTTAAACACTCTTTTTAATCAAAGTACTTCGTAAGAGCTAATTTCGTTTTAACTTGAAACGGGTTCGAATCAAACCCGTCGAAACTGGTTTAGACCGACTAACCGTTTAAACTATAAGATATCTAAGCGCCACAATGAAGTGGTAGCTCTACAAAGACCGCGGAGTGCGTTCAAGCGAGATTCCAATTATACACAGCTTTTGTCCCGTCTCCCTCCGATGCTCTATTGTCATCACACTCGCGCATTCAATGAATATTTTTCATTCATTTGAGGCTTTAATTAATATCTATTTTAGAAATTTTCAATGGAAACTGTACCCTTCCGTACCCAACGTGTTCGCTTTTGTTGTTTAATTGATTTTTGGCGTTATCTGTACCGAAACTGTAATGGAACGTGTTTAGTCTGAATAGGCTTTTATATGCTCGAATCACGCGTTTTATGTGGGTGCAGCTTTATATGTATTGTGTTTGTTTCTTTGATATTTTAAGCCTTTTACAGTATTGTGTATGTTATTTTATCCCTAAATTAATTACAAAACTAAATACGAAAGATGAAATATATTACCAAAAATGATAAAAATACTAAGTAAACAACTAAGAAGGCTTTAATATTGAGCTAACAAAAATAAATTGTAAACATTTCGCCCCACCCACGGTGCCTCCCATTTGCGCCACTCTCATTAGTTATTCATTATAACCAAAAATAATTTCAGCCGAATATCTTATAACCCAGTAATCTCAATTTTGATTGGTCCTATAACCTTAATTCTCGGGATCCAGAAAGGCTGATATTTAAGACTGCTACCCACGGAAATAAATCTGAAAATAAGCTTTTCGTTTTAAGGTATATTAACTTTTGAGTTTTAGGATATTAATAATGTTGAAGGAAATAAAAATATTTTCTTAATGAAGAATGGGCTGATAGTCTAGTCTCAAACTTACCTGCCCAGAAGCATTTTAAGTGCCTACTTACCTTTTCTGAAACAAAAAAAGTCCTCCAATTTTTTCGTGTTATGAAAGGACGACTCGACTAAACAACCCGGTCTCCTGAAAAGTCGTTTAAAAGGGTCTGCAATATTCTCCATAAAACTCATTACAACTTAGCTCAATACAAAACACTTACACAAACTGGTTCGAAGGCCAAGATCCCAATAAAAATAAAATTAAAACACAAACCGAGAACAAACAGTACTTGAGCAGTAACCTCGCAACTTCTAACGCCATCTGTTGACCGCCCATTGTAACTACGCTTCGAACTTCCAAACGTTTCGAGGTCGCCTATTTTTCCCGTAGCGATTTGCATTCTTTTCACATTTAGAGCAAATGAGCGTACCCAGTAATGAATTTGGGAAGTACTCTCCGGTGTTATGACGAATTTTTATAAGGACCTCATTTAATACAGACTTGATTTTGTCGCACTCCGCCAGCCATGTTTTTGAGCACGATATTTTGTGATTACTTTTTGATAGTTTGGAGGGCGCCAAATAGAAATGCTGAGTGTTATTTTGTTTCCAGATTGTTGAGTTGAGGTCAGACGACGGCAAAGTCTTAGTGAAAGCAAACATTTCGCATAATTTAATACTCTGGAGAAACGGCAGTAACGTTTGCTAATAAAATTGGTATTTCTGAATAGTGTTTGATTTCTTTTATCAATATATTTTTACGCTCCAAATGGAATC